>CM072097.1:36205572-38705572 GCA_036850905.1 Luffa acutangula | reverse complement strand
ACATCAAAATCTAATATTTTTTTTTTATCTTTTGGCCTATAGATTTTAGATTTTTTTTAAGAGTTATGATTTGAAGATTTGATCCAAAATCTAATCAAATTTGAATTTGAATCTAAAATCCTTCTATAAATTGTTCGCCTTCTCGGTCAAAAACTATTCATCTCCCCCATTGGTTTCAGGTACCTGAATTAAAATTATAATATTTTTGTTTAATTTTATCAATTTAATTAGTTATTTATTCTAATTGTTCATTTATATTTCAAATTTTTTTAGTAAATCGTCTGCTCTCTAAATTAATTTTATATGTTTTCGCATTGAGATTATCCTATTACTTACTTTTTCGTTTATTGAGATTCTTCTTTTGGAAAATATAGGATTTCATCTTCTTTTTCGTGCTTAATTGACTTTTATTCGTTTTCAATACTTTGTAGAATTTGGTTGTGACCCATTTTGATGGATTGATTAATTGTGTTTGGGTATAGGGTTTAACTAAATTTGATCACAAATAAAAATAAAAACAATAGGCCACCATTATTATTTTTTTTTTTATCAAATCAAATATGATACTTTTATTCAAAATTGCTTAAGAAAAAGATAATTTCATTGAAGATTCTCATAATGGTTTTTATTAGAACACTTGAATGGTAGTGAAAACATGAAAGTGAAAAAAACGATTTGATGTTAATTTATATCTTAATAGCTAAACTATATTATATCTTAATAGCTAAATTAATATTAATTCGAAAAGGTATAATATAAAACATTTAAAATAATATCATAATTTATGTATATTAAGCTAAAATGTGTAACGACCATCATTTATATGTTATGTTTGAGAACTATGTAACTATAAATTATTAAAGCAGATAAAAAAAACTAAAAAATATATTTTGTTAGTTTAATTAAATATAATTTATAGATATGATACAAGTTTAACGATTATAATGTTATATATATATATAAAATCGACCTCTGATTAAATTAATATCCATGAAGAGTATATATACGTGACATAGTCATAATGTAAGTAATTAAAGTATATTTGATATATGCATTTTTTAGTATTAAAATTTTTTAGGACAAATTGCAAAAACCACCCCTAAATTATGGTGATTGTAACAATTACACCCTCAAACTTTCAAGTATTAAAAATACACCCTCAAAAGTGAAGGGTAAAATTTAAACCCTTCAACTTTCAAGTGTAAAAATTAAACCTTCAAACTATCATAAATATAAAAATTAGAACCATTTTATTATTATTATTTTTTAAAAAAAACCATTTTAATCAATTTCTCTCTTTTCTCCCTCCACTCACCCCTCCATTCATTCACCCATTCAGTCGAATTAAAATTCTGTGTGAGTTATTCAACATATATGGTGATTCATATCTGGCTTTTAGTTGGTGTGTGATCGTATATAGCTAAAGCTGATTTGATGTTGCTTTACTGAGTATAGGTGTTCGATCTTCAAGTCAATTTTTTTTCTAAAATAAATTTTGTTTATATAACCTCTCTAAACTCTTTAACTTTCTGTGACTTAGTTTTTTCTATAAACAAACTAAAATTGAAGAACATCAAAAACTAAAAGAATCCACATATTTTGTAGAGGTTTTGGGATGTAAGAAATTTGCTAGGACACGAAAACTTAATGACAGCTTCTTTGAACATTCTAAACAATCGATGATATGACAAGTTGTAATCCCCTTTGGAGAGAAACTACAATGAAAGCTTCCTTTGGAGAGGAAAGATTTCGTCCAACACCTTTGCTTATTGATGGCCAATTTTCACAACCTTCTGCGTTGTGAAATGTTGCTTAATGAGAGTAAAGAAAATTTTCAAGGTTAATTGGAAGACATTTGTTGATTGTGTAGAATTTGGGTTTGGAACATTGAAGATTCTCTCTCACAAAACAATAGAGAGTGAGTGATTGAAAGAAAGAGAATGATCGAGGGAGAGGTAGAAAGAAAGGGTGAAAGAGCAAATATGGGAGGAGAATTAAGTAAACTGGATTTAATTTTTACCTTTATGATAGTTTGAGGGTTTAATTTTTACCCTTGAAAGTTTAGGGGTCAATTTCATACACTTTGGAAAGTTTGAGGGTTTGTTTTTAACACTGAAAGTTTAAGGTTGTCATTGTTACAACCACCATACTTTTGACTTTATAAACCAATTTCTTTAACATATATTTTTTATTATTATTTAGCATAATTATTGTTACTCCATTTGCTATGATAAATCACATATATATTATATTTATATTCAAATTAGTCATATTAGAAAACAATAAAACTAATATAAAAATGTATAGAGAACCTTAAATTAGTTTAAAATTAATTTTACTTCATAATAATTTAATCAAATTATTACAAGTGCAATGCACGTGGTAAAAACCTAGTAAATAAATAAAATTGACAAAATTGAAATCCTCCTAGTAAACACAAAACGTTAAAAAAAAATTAATAAACTTGATTGTTTAAAAAAAAATTGACAAATCGAAATCTTTCTCAATGGACACAAAACGTGAAGAAAAAAATCATTTAAAAATTGTAAAACCAAATTTTAATGAAACTTTATTATTTAAAAAAATCGACAAAATCAAAGTCCTTCTTGTAGACAAAAAAAAACATGAAACAAAAACAAAATTATTGACAAAATTAAATTTTATTGAAACTTGATTCTTACAAAAAAAAATGAAAAAAATCAAAATCTAGACACAAAACATAGAAAAGAAAAATATTCAAAATCAAATTTTAATGAAACTTGATCTTTTTAAAAATAGAAAATTGAAAAAATCAAAATTCATTCTAGTAAACACAAAACATGAACAAAATAACATTTAAACTGACAAAATCAAATTTGAATGAAACTTGATTTTAAATAAATTGACAAAATCGGATCCTACCCAGTAGACATGAAAACAAAATTTAAATATTCAAAATAAACTTTTAATGAAACTTGATTTTTTTTAAAAAAAAAAAGGAAAAAAATTGACAAACTCAAAATTAGATACAAAACGTGAACAAAAAATTATATTGACAAATAAATTTTTAATGAAACTTGATTTTTTTTAAAAGAAGAAAATTGAAAAAATTGAAATCTTTCGAGTTGACACAAAAGGTAAACTGTAATGACAAAAGAAAATTGTAATGAAACTTGTTTTTTTAAAAAAAAAATTGACAAAATCAAAATCCTTCCTAGTTGACTCTAAAACGTGAACAAACAAAAAAAAAAATTAATGACAAAATCAAATTTTAATCAAACTTGATTTTTTTAAAAAAAGAAAACTGACAAAATACAATTTTAAGCCAACTTATTTTATTTAAAAAAAAATAAAATTGACAAAATTGAAATTCTTCCTAGTTACACAAAACATGAAAAATAAATAAATTAACACAATAAACTTTTAATGAAACTTTATTTAAAAAAAAAAGAAAAAAAGAAAAAAGAAAATTGGCAAAATCAAAATCCTTACTAGTATGCACAAAACGTGCAAAAAGGAAAAAAAAAAAAAAAAAAAAAAAAAAAAAAAAAAAAAAAACTTAGTTGACAAAATAAAATTTTGATGAAACATTATTTTCTTAAAAAAAAAAAAAGAAAATTGACAAAATCAAAATATTTCCAGTTGACACAAAAAGTGAAAAATAAATTTAAATTGACAAAATCAAATTTTAATGAAACTTGTTTTTTTATAAAAAAAAATGACAAAATAGAAATCTTTCTCATAGACACATACATGAAACAAAAAATAATAATTCAAATGAAAATTGATTTTTTTAAAAAAGAAAAAAAAAGAAATTGACAAAATCGAAATATTTTCAGTTGACACAAAATGTGAAATACAAAAAAAAAAAAAAAAAAAAAAAAAAAAAAGAAGAAGAAGAAGACAAAATCGACATCCTTCCTAGTAGACACAACTTGTGAAACGAAAAAAAAAAACGGTAGTATTTCATGTAATTTACCTAAATCATATACAATGTAATTAAATTAAGAAAATAAAAATTAAAAAAAAAAAAAGAAAGAGAAATACTTGAAGCAAAAGTGAACGAAGGAGATAACTAATTTTAGACGTGAAAATCACAAAAATAAATTAGGAGGAAAAAAATTAAAGCGAGATGATAAGATTTGTAAATGACTTTTTTCTAATTAAATTGATAAAATTGAACATAAAAATTATAATAATTATAAAATTATTTAAGGGAGATATTTAAACTCAAATCAAATATTCTTTTGAATCTTATTAAACTACGAATTTTGATTCTCCAATTTGAAAACTAAAAGATAAAATCACATATTATTTTGGTTTTTATTAAATTAGGAAATTTGATTCTTGAATTTGAAAACTAATTATGCAATTATCTGAAATTTAAAGGGATATTCTAGTCCAAAAATATTTTTCAAAGGGATATAGATATAGATATATATATATATTATATATATATTAAACCAATTTTAATCTTATTCTTAATCTTAAATATAAACGTGAAAATTTGAATATTTAAAAAGGGGCTTAAAAGGAAATCAAAAGTTTTCCCCCTTAAGCGCCATTGATATATACTAGTAAAGAACATGTGTGATGCACGTAAAAGATTATAGTTCTAATTTACAGTACAAAAGTTAAAAAAAAAAAAAAATAGTTGTCTCATGACATTCTGTCATCAATAGTACTTGGAATGAGAAGAGTCCATATATTTGTTTTTAATAAAAATAGAGGGGTACATTCATTAATAGCATAAAATAAATTGAAAATTGAAAAGCAATTCACTATCTTGAACCAACTCACTTTCCCTTTCCCAACATTTTTTATTCTAATTTATATTTAGAAGAATGAGATAAAATAGACATATATTTAAAATTCGGAGGGAAAAATGAGGAGATAAAGTGTCTCCATATATAGTATAGATAAATATATAAGAATAGGGAAAATTTTGTTTATTCACAAATATTAATTATGTAAAACATACTGATAACTCTCCAAAAGGGAGTTATTTAGGTCTTATTCTATGCTGATTTATATGTCATTTGTGCCAAATAGGTGTGTTATTAGATGAATATTATGTGTTTTATCCTATTTAGAAGAATTGATGCTTTGAAAGTTCTTTTGCAAAAAAATTAATGTTGAGCGACTTGAGGGAGCAAAATCCATGATCCAACAAAGTTGTGAGCAAAACTGGCCACGTGAGCTGCATGTGATTCATTAATGATGTGTCGTTTTCAGAAGCAAAGAGAGAGTTCCACGTGTAATATTTGACCTGATTAGGGTTGACTCTACTCTATAAAAGAAAGTAGTTGTCTCAAGTCAATTCATTCCAAATGATTTGAAGTTAATTCCATCTTTGGAGGCCGAATAGAGGAGGAACGATTGGAGACCTTAGAAGACCATCGACTACAGATTTCTTCAAGGAGAGTTATTCTTTCTCGTAAAAGTTTGTAGTTATGGATGCACGTGAACATATTGTAGCGTGTGTTGTTTCCAATTTCATGAACTAATTTACTTTAGGTGTTGGTTAGGACTATGTAATTGTCATTTCTTTAATAATCTAGCAATTTATATTGATTCTTGAGCATCTTGATTACTTGTTGTTTTAATTCTATTTTGTGCCCACCTGACCAGTCGATATGAATAACTTCTCTTAGTTTCAGGAATGATTTAAGGGATGTGTTACTTGTAATCACACTAGACCATTATGTGTTGGTGAACGCTAGTGATTGAGCTAGGGATAGCCAATTGCCTAGTGCTTGATCGGTAGAATGTCATTGGAGTTGAAACACATTCCAAAAGATTCAGAGTTCCGGGAGGATTCTACTGATAAGACTGCGAGAGTTTGTCTTATCAATATAATTGCTAGAACATCTTTTTACAATTACAGAAATCTTAACTAATGTCTGTTTCCAATCTGACTTCTTTATCTGTTTACATTTCTACTCTGTTATTTCTTTTGTTCCAGCATTATTTCAAACCCAATCACTTTATCAACTTTAAAATCACTAAAAAGACTAAACAAAATAGGTAAAGTGAGACTATTCAAAACCTTGTGGATACGATAAATTACTTATCACTTGTTGCGAATTATGTACACTTGCATAGTATTCTAGAGTCAATTTTATATTATATTTTTAACCACTTTGGAAAAGCAACACATACCAATTATCCATTAGAATGATCTTCAATCCGTAAAAACTTGGTTAATTGTGTTTGTTTGATTTGTGAAGTACTGAAATAACCATATTGATAAATAATTAAGGATAAGAAAAGTAATATTAATTCCATGTCATCTATCTATAAAAAAAAAATGGTAAGAAATGTTACCTAACATTTCCTTTTCTTCAAATTCACTCAAATTTTGAATCATTGACACAATAGAAATTGGTTCTTCAATTTCAGTAACTTCAGCGGTAGAAGATAATGTTAATTCCCATTTATCATAGACATTTACATATTGATTGTTGATTGACTTTATATTATCATTTCTTATAATATAAGTCTTATCTAAGCATACGACCTAATTTTTCAATAGTATTGTTGAACAATGTTGCTTGAATCTTTGTACCATAAAAAATTTAGATAAAGAAAATCATTATTAATAATAAGATAGTATATGAAAAAAAAAAAACAAAGAGTGAAAGATAAATAATTATATATTACATTTTTCAAATTTGTAGGTCATCACCATTGCATCACCCATTCTCTCTAATAAAATAGAGGATGGTTGATTGAAATCACCTCAAAAGATATGGTTCCAAGAGATGTTGATGGAAATATCGAAATATATTAAGTCTATAATTGCATAATAAGACCCAAATCCAATAAACTAAGATCCAAGGTTGTTTACATGTAACTTTAACTAGTATCTGTGGACATATGGGGATCAGTGTTCAAGTAACAACCTAAAAGGTCTATAGTAAGGGGATAAGGCTGAGAACCTTATCCTGGTAACACTATGTGATACAGATTGCTTTGTATTTGATACAGACGTATTGATCCAAAGCATCCATGTAGGAGACATGCGAGCGGGGTATCCTATGCAATGAGATTGCATAAGACCAGACCACGAAATAGTAAACCACTAGATGTAACACCGTTAACTAGTTAGGTTAGTGTTTCAATAGGATGACCTAGGTAACTCAGTCAATCATGGGTGTGTCATGAACTCGTTCTCACGAGGGATTGTCCTTTGATTAGTACGAATGAGAGTAGCCTGCATGCCGACTCAATAAGCCTACCTTCTTGGGGACAAGACCGAGTGGGGGGCTGGAGACATGACAACGCAAGATGGAATTCACTCATTTGATCAAGATCTATTATTTTATGTTGAAAAGGATATATTATTTTATGTTGATATTGATTTTAATAAAAAGTAATATAAAATTTCTGAAAATGTAAAAAAAAAAAAAAAAAAAAAATCCATTTTTAATAAATAAATAATGATGTTTTTATTGATTTATTTATTACTTAATAAATCGTGAGTTTTTTTTAGTAATTTCGAACATCTCTCCTTTTCTCTTAGCGTGCATTGTTTGTGTGACGCCCCGCATTCCAGGTAACCTAAAGTTTTTATTAAACGATATTTTTGTAAGTTAGCCAATTGGGATTTTTGTTTTTTTTTCGTGTGTTAGTGGTTGGATATTTTAGTCGGTTAAGTCTTTGCAGGTTAGTGGACAGTTTAGTTGCATCTTTTTCGTTAGTGGGTGGTTTTGGAATCAGTTAGGTTTTAAAAAAAAAGGAAATCAATCTCTCTCTCTCTCCCTTCATCTCTCGCGTGTTCTCCCCTGCGTTTTCTCCTTCTTCTTTGGCAGCCTCTCTCTCTGTCTCCCTCGCGTGACCGTCTCCGCCAGCCCCCACCGTCTCGTCCTCGTCGTGCACAGCCGCCGCCGTCCGCCCATCTTCGCGTTTTTCTCTTTCTCTCTCTCGGTTTTTGGTTCGCGTGGAAGCATCCCCCAGCCGTCGGTGTCCTCGTCGTCGTCCCAGCTGTCGCCGCCGCCTCGTACGCCATAGTGCAACAGCAACCGTCCGCGTCGTCGTCTTCTTCGCGGTCTCTCCCTCTCTTTTGCATTTTTCAGCCTTAAACCTGTGGGTAAGCTCTCTCTTCCTTCGATCTTAGTCGTTTAAAGGCCCGATCTAAGTGTCTCTTGGTTCGATTCATTAGATCTCGCGTCCTAGCAGCTCGAAGCCTCAGTTCCGCGCGATTTCGCCTTTGTCCAGCGGTGTTTTGGCTCCATTTTGGATCGTTACGACATCGCTTAACGTTTTTGGTAAGTTTTAACTCTTACCTATTCATGGTTAGAGCTTGAATTAGATTACCCAATGGATTAGATGCTGGAAATTCTAAGATAACATTGAAATTCTATTCTGCAGCGTCGTCTAAGTGTTCGATTGAGTTCGAAACACTTCAACTTGGTCACCCACTGCCCAAGGAGCGTTCTAACACGCTGTTCGAGGTTAGAATAACCCGTCTAGCGCGAAAGCGGATCCGTTTGGGTGAGTTTCATCGTTGTCCTTAAGCTTGTTAGCCTTAAGTTGAGTTGCCCGTTAGGTGTTAAGCTTTAAAATCATGTTTTTATCGATACCCATTAGTTATTTAGTCCTTAAAAGCTTTGCCTAACTCCTGTAGGTTCTTAAAATGCATAAATATGTGTTATTTACTTGTTGTCCAGCGGCTGAAAAGCCTTAAATATGACCATTCAATGATTACCCATTGCCCGTTGTGCCTTAGACGTGGTTGCCCATGGTCTAAAGGTTTTAGGTTGTTGATTTGGGGAATTGTGAGTGGTTGTCCAGCAAGGAAATAGCATTTTTCGATTGAATTTGGCCTTTCAAGCATGTTTATAGTAATTGTAAGTTGGTTCTAATTTAGTGGAGGTTGTCCTGGTTATTTAGGAGCTTTCTTGGACTATCTTGGGTTGTTGAGTTGCTTTAGAAGCGTCTTATAAGTAAGTAGTTTCTACCTGGACGAGTCTGTTTGTTTCTTGAGCATGTTGTTTGTTTTACTTGTTCCGTTATTATATGTTGTGTTTGATATAAATGTAATTCGTTACGTGAAATGAGCATGTCACTTTGTTAATTTCCATAAGCATGAGATTCTGTTGTCAGTTGTCTATGTTGCATGTGAGTCATGTCTGCATAGTGTGTGTTCATTGGGGAGAGGCGAAGCATGACGCGTAAATCATGTGTTGGGTGTGTGTGCGGAGCGTGACGCGGAAATCACGTGTGGGTGTGAGTGCAGAGCGTGACACGAAAATCACGTGTGAGTGGCGCTGCGCATAGCGCGTAATAATACATGTGTTGGGCGGGTTTGCGGAGCCTGACGCGGAAATCACGTGTGGGTTGTGAGTGCGGAGCGTGACGCGGAAATCATGTGTGAGTGTGCGGGCATGGCGCGGAAACCATGTGAGGGTGCATAGCATGATGCGTGGATTCATGTTGTCGTCCCATTTTAGCATGAGCATGTGTTGACGTTATTTTCGTGTTTAAGAGCATGTTGGGTTGTTATCGCTTTACAAGCATATTGTGTGTGCATAGTATATTGTTGTGGTTGTTTGTTGTTTGGTGGCTCTCCGGGTGTGAGCTACTTACTAGTACTGTGGTTGTACTGATACCCCTCCCCTTTCATTCCCCAACAATTTCAGATTATGCAGGTGATGAATTTTATGTGCCCGGTGTAACGGCAAGCATTTGAAAAAAAAAAAAAAAAAAGTGGGCATTGAAGGCCCGGTCAAAAGGGGAAGAAGAGAAATGGGGGGAAAGTTTCCCCCCAAAATTCGGTCAGAATGACCATTTTAAAAAAAAAAAAAAAGAGGAAAAATCCACTCTCTCTCTCCCCGATACTCTCTCCCTCCCTCTCTCTCCTTCGGTTCTCTCTCTCTCGCTCCCTCTCAGCCGCCGCTCGTCCGTCGACGCCGCCGCCATACCACCGTCGTCGCCTCCGTGCCGCCGTCGCCGGTACTCTCTCTCTCTCTCTCTCTCTCTCTTGTGTTTCTCTCTCTCTCTCTCTAACCCGTCTCTCTCGGCTCTCTCTCTCCCTCGCAGTCTCTCTCTCTCCGTCTGCACGTCAAGCCGACACTCACGCCGCCGCACTCCACCGCCGCGAGCCGCCGCCGCCACTAGCATCTTCGGGCTCGTTCGTTTTTCAAATCTGTTCGCCGCCGCCATTCGAAGTTTCAGCTTTGTTTCTAAAGAACTATTTGAGGTAAGGGAGTTGTAAGTCATAGCTTATTGGATTTTTGTGCCTTAGTGAAATACCCATTAACGTTGGATCTTAATCTAAGGTGCCCGTAGCGTTTGGAGGCCGAGTTGTCGAATCGGAGCGAAACTTGGAAGTTGGACAGCAAGTAGTGTTTCTGTTTTAGGTGAGTTTCCGCATTGGGTAAGTTGATTTGAGACTTGTGTGGGTTAGTTCTTGCATTTAAACGATTACCCATTCACGTTTTCTCCCGTTCAGCAAGCGTACCCATTCAATTCCGGCGATTCAAGCAGTGGGTCTTCAAGTTTCAGCGTGTTTGAGCAATTCCGGCAGTGGGTAAGTGAGATTTAAGGTGTTTTGGGTCTATTTAATGTTTAATCATGGATGCCCATTGAGTTTAGCTTCCGATTTCAAGGTGCCCGTGGTGTTTGTGTTGGGTTTTATGCCCTAAAACTCGTAGATAGTGAATGTGAACAAATTGTATACTTGTTTCAATAAAGTGTAATTGAGTTTCTACAATAAAGTGTTGTTGTTAAATATTGCACAATTTGACCCAAATCCAATAAACTAAGATCCAAGGTTGTTTACATGTGACTTGAACTAGTATGTGGGGACATACGGGGATTGGTGTTCAAGTAACAACCTAAAAGGTCTATAGTACAAGGATAAGGCTGGGTACCTTATCCTGGTAACACTATGTGATACGGCCCGCTTTGTATTCGATACAGACGTATTAATCCAAGGCGTCCATGTAGGAGACATGCAAGCGGGGGTATCCTATGCAATGAGTTTGCATAAGACCGGACCACGAAATAGTAAACCACTAGATGTAACACCGTTAACTAGTTAGGTTACTATTTCAATACGATGACCTAGGTAACTCAGTCTTAATCCTGAGTGTGTCATGAACTCCTTCTCATGAGGGATTGTCCTTTGATTAGCATGGGTGAGAGTGGCCAATACGCCGACTCAATATGCCTTCCTTTTTGGGGACAAGATCGAGTGGGAGGCTGGGGACATGACAACACAAGAAGGAATTCACTCCTTCCCACTTCTAGGAGAAGTAGATGAGTGTTCCCTTAAGAGGTGACTCCGGGACTTGAACAAAGGGATCCCGTCCTCTCACTGGCCTGAGAGGAACTTTCTGTTTAATGGTTGGACCATAAACAGGTTGTTCATTAGAGGAGCGCTGGTACTTAAGGAGACAGATGTAACACAGGGGTAAAACGGTAATTTGACCTAGCCGTGATTACGAACACTCGTGAAGGATTGACTTACCGGTATAGGTCTACATCCATGGACACACAAATGTTCTACAGTGAGAAGAGTTCAGCTGTGGGTCTTTAGTGGAATGACCAACAGTTAATGAATATTGGTTAACCTGATTAATGAGTTTAATCTATTAACCTCATATCATTGGAGCTTCTGATCTGTAGGTCCATTAGGTCCCCTTGCTAGCTCGTAAAGAGTAATTAGGAACAAATATATCTTGAGAGAATTTGAATAGTTCAAATTCATATTGGGAATTAAGTTAATTGTATGAGATACATATTAATATAATGTATAATGATGCATTAAAATATAAAGTCTAATTTGAGATTAAACTTTATTAAATTGAGAGATTGATATATTTGAAAGAGTTCAAATATATGTCTAATTAAATATAGGGTATTTAATTAGAAGATGAATTAATTAATTATGAATTAATTAATTATTCAATTTAGTTTAAATTAAATGAGATTTAATTAAACTATAGTCTATGAGAGAAATAAATATTTGAAGAAGTTCAAATATTAATATGAATTTGATTCATATTAAATTTATAGGATATAAGAGAATTTGAAGGAGTTCAAATTTTAATATGAATTTGATTCATATTATAGAATTAATTAATTGAAGGCCTGAAATTAAATATATGATATTTAATTGGGTAATTAATTAATTAACTAATAGAAGGTCTGAAATTAAATATATGATATTTAATTGGTGATTAATTAATTAAAGAATTAATTAATTGGAAATTAATCAATTATGGAAATGATTAATCACTTATGGAAGTGATCAATCATTTATGGAAAAGATTAATCAATTATGGAATTGATTAATAGAAAAGATTAAATCAGTTATGGAAATAATTGATTTTAAATGAATATTTTATTCATGGCCTTTCTCCTATAAATAGAACACTAACCCTAGGGTTTAGGTACCACAACATATGGCCACCATAAGGCCTTCTCATATTCTCTCAACTCAAGAACTCTAGGGAGAATTTTCTCTCCAGAGTTTTTCCCATTCAAGATTAGGTAGTCCCACAACTACGTTCCTAATCTCAGAGTTATAGCGGGGAAGATCAAATGGTGGTGTTCTTCGTTGTTGCAGAGCAATCAAGAATCATTCGTTGAAGTATTCAGAGTCGTCAACGGAGGTATGTTTCTCATCGCTTAACCTTTTGCCAATGTATTGGTATTTTTGTAGAACAAAATTAATTTACGAACGGTCCAATTGCTTCCGCTGTAACAGAATTGGGAATTCCAATCCTTCAATTGGTATCAGAGCCGATCGTTGATTTTAATTTTGTTTAACAAAATTTACATTGGTTGATTGGTGGGATTAATTTATGCATTTGATGTATGAAATTTTGCTAGTAGATGTTTAGGATTTTGGCATTAGTTTTGCAATTTTGTAGTTGATTTGATCAATGTAAGGGCCCGGTGTTTTGGGCATTTAATTGCAATCAAGTCTGTAAGTCCGTGTCAATGGTTTTTGGTGAAATTCCATGAAGATTTGAAGAAATCGGGGCCTAAATCGAAGCAAAACAGAAGCTGGAAATCGAAGAAAACTGGAAATCCCGAGAGCGAGCGTCGAGACGCTGCCTAAATAGCGTCCCGACGCTATCTAATGCTTGCAGACGGAACAGTGAATATCGCGCGAAATTAAATAAAATAAAACGAAATTCAATATTTAACGTGTAAAACGCGTGCGGGTACGTTGGTTGGAAGTTGTCCTATGAAACCAAAGGTCCTGAGTTCGACACTGCACTTGCGCGTATATTTTTTCATTTTGTAACGGTCGGCGCGGTTCATCTCGGTCCGGCGCGGTTCAAGATCGGTTCGGTGCAGTCCACGGATTTAGGTGCGGTTCGGCCCGAGTCTCAACGGTTTAGTCGGTTTCCAGCGGTCTGTGACCGGTTCGATGGAGATTTGACCGGTTCTTGACCGGTTTGGGCTGTTTTCAACGATTCCTCCGAAATTTGACCGGTTCAGGCACGGTTCTTGACCGATTCAGCAGTTTTTGATCGGTTCTGCTGGTTTTAGGCCGGTTCAAGTGGTTTTTGGAGCTAATTCAGTACGTTTCAGGCCGGTTCAAGCTGTTTCGAGGCGGTTCACGGCTAGATAGGGCATTTTTTAGATTAATTAATGTAATTTTTCTATTATTTTGAGTCCTAGGATGCCAAAACCCGTCTACTTAGCTATTTAAATTGCTTTATGAATGTCATATAGTTTTCAATCCCACCATAGGTTAAGTATATTCATGCAATTTTAATTATAATTGTTATAATATAAGTATTATGCATGAATTTAATTTTCATGGGTATTTAATATAAATTGTTATGATTAAATGGATGAAAATTGAGAAGCATTAAGCATGAAATTACTTTAGTATATAAAAAGTTATATTTATGAAAGTAATTTATATGCTTATTTATTTTCATGAGCTATTAATATAAAGTGTTATGTTAATGCATGAAAATATGAATGCTTATTTTAATTTTCTTAGAAAATTAATTTAAGAGTTAGATTAATTGAAGAAAATTAATTTGCATTAGGCATGAAATTACTTTAGTTTAAAAATATAAGAGTTATATTAGTAATTAACATGCTTATTTTTCCATAAGCTATTAATATAAATGTTATGTTAATGTATGAAAGTGGTAATGCTTAATTTTAATTTTCTTGTATAATTAATTTAAGAGTTAGGTTAATTAAAAGGAAATTAAATTGCATTGAGCATGACATTACCTTAGATTAATATAATTGTTATATTTTTGGTATGTCATGTATGCTAATGTATGGTTTTATAAATTAATTAGAATTTGATTGTTAATTTATTCACCATAGTAGCATGTTATAGGTTTAATTCATTAAAATTTATAATAGTTATAATATTAATGAATAGAAACCGTTAACCTATAACAAAG
This sequence comes from Luffa acutangula, assembly GCA_036850905.1. Taxonomy (NCBI): domain Eukaryota; kingdom Viridiplantae; phylum Streptophyta; class Magnoliopsida; order Cucurbitales; family Cucurbitaceae; genus Luffa; species Luffa acutangula. Next base: position 38,691,197 of record CM072097.1, on the reverse strand, counting down.
AATTGCATGCAAACATAGGATCTTAGGATAAATGAATTAATTTTAAAATGTTTAAAATTAATTAGATCTAAGATCACATTTCTAATAGGATTAGAATTATTCTTACTTAGAATTAAAATTAGTTTTAATTGACTAAGTAGGAAAAACATTACTATGATTATAAGGGAACTCCACCGGTTAAGTTCTGTCTAAGGTTGGGGGTATTTAAGCTGACGGTTTACGGAACACCTCCTACCTGGGAACTGACCCGGAATACCGGAGTTGAATTAATCATAGTTAAATGTTAGCATGCAATGTCACTAGGTTTGTTAAAAGTGTTTAATGCACCTAGATCTTTAGAGTAAAGACCTTACATTACTTTGGTTATAAGGGAACTCTCTTGGTGAAGTTCTGTCTAAGGTTGGGGGTATTTAAGTTGACGGTTTACGGAACACCTCCTACCTGGGAACTGACCCGAAACTTGAGTTGAATTAACCACAGTAATGTTGACTTGCAATGTTGGGTTTATTAAAAGAAGTTTAATTCACCTAAAACATTGTGGTTGAATCCTTTCCATAATTGTTATAATAGGATCAAACTTAGATAGATTGACTTAGCCGAATTTTATCTAAGTTAAACAACCCTAAATTAACCTTAGGACATTTTCAGTGGGAGGAAAATTACAAAACGAGATTTAAATCAAGTTTTGCTCCTACGTCCCTATATTCACAACGTGAGGTTCATGCTCGGCTTCGAGTCGCCCTAGGAGCGGCCTCCCTTCGGAAAGTGTTTGCATGGATCAATAACAAGGTGAATGGGAAAAATGTCTAGAGTAAGTGGGAGCGGGACACGTGTCAACGTATCCCTCGGTCTCCACCCCTAGTTCACACCGTGAGAGTCCTATGATCCGCCTGCAGGTTGTCCTGGCGCAACCATCCCTTCGGAGGGCCTGATCATAGGATTCGGAACACCGTGAACTCCTGAATAGGATAGGGTCACTTAGGCTAATCACCAACAGTTGTCTTTCCCTTCGGTAGCCTGTTGGTGCGTGCCTCTGAGATCTGAAAGTGGGAGGGTTACACTTACGGGGATGAGTTAAATGTGTTAACTAACCCTTGACCGAACAACGGTAACTAAACGCTAACTGAATATGAGTTATTCTGGTGTTAGAGTTTGGTTGAGATTGTCTCAATTCAGAGGAGGAGTAGCTGACCACCCTTCGGTGGCTGTTGTTCTGAACCTTTGAAGTATCGTTGCAAAAACTAAATCAATAGTTTTATAGGGTTTCTTTGATTGCTTATTTGTTTTTGCAGAATTTGATTGGATTATTTGTAATGGGTTGGTGCAATTAATAATACAAGTAATTTGTTACTTCAGCAATTATATAATAATTTTATGTGTGTTGTCTTACGTCATTTTATAAATAACGGTAATACAACAAGCTTAAACGACAAATTGTGGTAAATAAGTCTAGGATTATTCTTAACTGAGGAATGTCCTCATGCCCCATATGTTTAATTCATTAAGAATTGTTCTTGGTGAATATGACATAGAACCCTGCTTAGCAAAAAGAGAACTTGTTCAAGACCGTAATTTTCATTTACCTGTCTTGAAAATGTGATTAGTGAAGAATAGTGATTCTCCCTGAATACTTGATTCAGGGGCCACAAATCACGTGTGTTCTTCTTTTAAAGGAATAAGTTCCTGGCAAGAGTTTGTTGCTTGTGTAATAACTCTCAAAGTTAGAATTAGAGAGATTATTTTGGCTATATCAATGGGGGACATTAAGTTATTTTTCTCAGTGGGAGAAAATACATATTATTAAATAATGTGTATGTAATTCCTAAGATCAAAAGAAATTTGATTTCTGTGTCTTATTTGCTGGAACAATGTTACTCTTTACCTTTCTCTGCTAACGCAGATTTGTTTCAAGAAAGGGAGTTGACATTTGTTTAGCTTTACTGGGAAGTAACCTAAATGTTTTAAGACTAATCAAGAGTAAAGCAGTCATGAACACTGAGTTGTTTAAGACTGCTACTACTCAATGTGAAAAGAGGCAAAGGATTTCTCCTAAAGGAAAATACCTTTCTTTGGTTCTAAGGTAGACCATATTAATCCCAATTTGATTGGGAGATTGGTCAAGAGTGAACTTCTAAGCGAGTTAGAAGATGACTCTCTACTACCTTGTAAGTCATGCTTTGTGGGCAATATGACTAATAGATCTTTTACTGGAAAAGATCTAAGAGCCAAAGAGCCCTTAGAGCTTGTACATTTGGATCCTTGAGGTTCAATATATTAAAGCAGTGGGAGGGCATGAATAATTCATTTTTTTTGGATGATTATTCAAAGGTATGAGTATCTTTACCTAATGCAACTTAAGTCTGAAACTCTTGAGATATTCGAAGGGGCTTAGGACTGAAGTTGAAAACTTGTTAGGTGAGATGATAAAAACACTTCGATCCGATCAAAGTGTTGAGTATAGGGATTTGAGATTCCAGAACTATTTGATAGTGCATGGGATCACACCCTAAATCTAATTTAGGAGAAATAGAACCCTATTGGATATGGTTCATTCCATGTTGAGCTATGCTCAATTGTCTGGCTCGTTTTGGGGTCATGCAGTGTTGACTGCATTGCATACTGTAGTAGACAACCCCAAAGGAAACAAGAAGTGGATACTTCTTCAATTCACAAGAGAATAAAGAATTTGTATCGACAAATGCTAAATTCTCAGAAGAAGTTCACATCAAAAATCATAAACCACAAGAGTAAAGTCGGTTTAAGTAAGTTAACTAATGAAGCTACAGTAACATCCACAAGAGTTGTTGATGAGGTTGGTTGTTCAACAAAAGTTGTTGATGGATCAGTGCATCTAGTCAGTCACATCCATCTCAATAGTTGAGATTGCTTCAATGTAGTGGGAGGGTTGTTTGATAACCTGAACGTTACATGGGCTTATTTGAAGCCTAGGTCATCATACCTGATGATGGCATAGTGGGTTCATTATCTTTTAGAAAGAAAATGAATGATGTTGACAAGGACCAATGGATTAAAGTCATGGACCTGGAAATGAAGTCTTTTGTATTTCACTTCCATCTGGGGTCTTGTAGATCTGCTTGATGGGTAACACCTATTAGTTACAAGTGGATTTACAAGAGAAAACGAGACATTAAAGGTCTTAACCAGAAGGGTTCATACAGCAAAATCGAAAGCAAAAGGTTTTGCAAGCTTAAGTGATCCATTCATGGATTAACCTAAGCATTTCGATCTTGAAATATAAGATTTGATAAAGAGACCAAATCTTTTGACTTTAATCAGAACATTAATGAGTCTTGTGTTTACAAGTAATCATCAATAGTTCAGTAGCTTACTTAGTATTGTATATGATTGATATCCTAATCATTAGGAATGATGTAGGTTATCTTACTGACATTAAAGGAGCTAGCAACTCATTTCCAAGTGGAAATTTGGGAGAAGCTGAGTTTGTTCTTGGGATCCAAATTGTTTTGGAACCGTAAGAACAAAAGGCTAGTCTTGTCTCAGGTGTCTTATATCTACAAGATGTTAGTTAGATATAAGATGCAGAATTCCAATAAGGGTTCACTACCTTTCAGACATGGAATTCTTTTGTCTAAGAAAATGTTTCCTAAGACACCTCAAGAGGTTGAGGGCATGAGACGAATGCCCTATGCAGTAGGGATTGTCAGTAAGTATCAATCTAATCCAAGATTTAATCATTGGAAAACCGTTAAGAATATCCTCAAGTATTCGAAGAGAACCAAGGAACTATATGCTCGTGTATGGGACTAAGGATTTGATCCTTACAGAATACACTAACACAGATTTTAAGACTGATAAGGATTTGAGGAAATCTACATCAGTATTTGTGGTCACTCTTTACGATGGAGCTATAGTATGACATAGTTACAGTCTTGACCGTATAGGTCGAAAAATTAGCTGTTTGTGAAGCAGCGATAGAGACTGTTTGTCTTAGAAAGTTCTTGATTGATTTGGAATGTGTTCCAAATGTGAACTTGCCCATCACACTTTATAGTGATATAGTGGTGTTGTGGCAAATTCAAAAGAACATTGCAACCTAAGACAAGTAGACACATTACATTGAATGAAATATTGCTGATTCATTTACAAAGACTCTCTCGGCTAAAGTGTTTGAGGGTCATCTAGAAGGTCTAGATCTACGAGATATGTACAAAGGTGTAATCTAGGGCAAGTGGGAGAAATGTAATGGGTATAGTGATACCATTATGTAATGGGTATAGTGATGCCCCAGTTTATTGTATTTGTACATTGTATATGTTTTATACATGTATTTATACACCCAATGCTGTATAGGTTATTGTACATCCCACTAAACTAGAGTTTTAGTTCAAGTGGGAGTTTGTTGGGTTTTATGCCCTAAAACTCGTAGATAGTGAATGTGAACAAATTGTATACTTGTTTCAATAAAGTGTAATTGAGTTTCTACAATAAAGTGTTGTTGTTAAATATTGCACAATTTGACCCAAATCCAATAAACTAAGATCCAAGGTTGTTTACATGTGACTTGAACTAGTATGTGGGGACATACGGGGATTGGTGTTCAAGTAACAACCTAAAAGGTCTATAGTACAAGGATAAGGTTGGGTACCTTATCCTGGTAACACTATGTGATACGGCCCGCTTTGTATTCGATACAGACGTATTAATCCAAGGCGTCCATGTAGGAGACATGCAAGCGGGGGTATCCTATGCAATGAGTTTGCATAAGACCGGACCACGAAATAGTAAACCACTAGATGTAACACCGTTAACTAGTTAGGTTACTATTTCAATACGATGACCTAGGTAACTCAGTCTTAATCCTGAGTGTGTCATGAACTCCTTCTCATGAGGGATTGTCCTTTGATTAGCATGGGTGAGAGTGGCCAATACGCCGACTCAATATGCCTTCCTTTTTGGGGACAAGATCGAGTGGGAGGCTGGGGACATGACAACACAAGAAGGAATTCACTCCTTCCCACTTCTAGGAGAAGTAGATGAGTGTTCCCTTAAGAGGTGACTCCGGGACTTGAACAAAGGGATCCCGTCCTCTCACTGGCCTGAGAGGAACTTTCTGTTTAATGGTTGGACCATAAACAGGTTGTTCATTAGAGGAGCGCTGGTACTTAAGGAGACAGATGTAACACAGGGGTAAAACGGTAATTTGACCTAGCCGTGATTACGAACACTCGTGAAGGATTGACTTACCGGTATAGGTCTACATCCATGGACACACAAATGTTCTACAGTGAGAAGAGTTCAGCTGTGGGTCTTTAGTGGAATGACCAACAGTTAATGAATATTGGTTAACCTGATTAATGAGTTTAATCTATTAACCTCATATCATTGGAGCTTCTGATCTGTAGGTCCATTAGGTCCCCTTGCTAGCTCGTAAAGAGTAATTAGGAACAAATATATCTTGAGAGAATTTGAATAGTTCAAATTCATATTGGGAATTAAGTTAATTGTATGAGATACATATTAATATAATGTATAATGATGCATTAAAATATAAAGTCTAATTTGAGATTAAACTTTATTAAATTGAGAGATTGATATATTTGAAAGAGTTCAAATATATGTCTAATTAAATATAGGGTATTTAATTAGAAGATGAATTAATTAATTATGAATTAATTAATTATTCAATTTAGTTTAAATTAAATGAGATTTAATTAAACTATAGTCTATGAGAGAAATAAATATTTGAAGAAGTTCAAATATTAATATGAATTTGATTCATATTAAATTTATAGGATATAAGAGAATTTGAAGGAGTTCAAATTTTAATATGAATTTGATTCATATTATAGAATTAATTAATTGAAGGCCTGAAATTAAATATATGATATTTAATTGGGTAATTAATTAATTAACTAATAGAAGGTCTGAAATTAAATATATGATATTTAATTGGTGATTAATTAATTAAAGAATTAATTAATTGGAAATTAATCAATTATGGAAATGATTAATCACTTATGGAAGTGATCAATCATTTATGGAAAAGATTAATCAATTATGGAATTGATTAATAGAAAAGATTAAATCAGTTATGGAAATAATTGATTTTAAATGAATATTTTATTCATGGCCTTTCTCCTATAAATAGAACACTAACCCTAGGGTTTAGGTACCACAACATATGGCCACCATAAGGCCTTCTCATATTCTCTCAACTCAAGAACTCTAGGGAGAATTTTCTCTCCAGAGTTTTTCCCATTCAAGATTAGGTAGTCCCACAACTACGTTCCTAATCTCAGAGTTATAGCGGGGAAGATCAAATGGTGGTGTTCTTCGTTGTTGCAGAGCAATCAAGAATCATTCGTTGAAGTATTCAGAGTCGTCAACGGAGGTATGTTTCTCATCGCTTAACCTTTTGCCAATGTATTGGTATTTTTGTAGAACAAAATTAATTTACGAACGGTCCAATTGCTTCCGCTGTAACGGAATTGGGAATTCCAATCCTTCAGTTTGGAGGCCGAACTATCAAATTTGAGCGATTTGGGACTGCTGGACAGCAAGCTGTGGTTCTGTTTGGGTAAGCTTTAGTTGTTAATTTTACCCCAAATGTAATGGGTTCTCAGTTGAATGCTTGGTTAGAGTCCATAGTTAATCAAGAGTTCATTTCCTTGTTGTAGCTTGCTTAAGAACCTTGGAGTTAAGGAGCAGAGCTCTAGGTTATAGGTTCTGTAGACTGGTTTACATCGTAAACCTTAGGTATGTCCATGGCTTATCAGCAAGCATCCGGTCACGCCAGGTACACGTTTGATTACTTTGTAGTTTGTAAATGTTATATGTTATACATGTTCGTAAAAGATCCATGTTGAGGGAAAGATATGCATAAGGTTTAGTATCTGTGATTTGTTTAAAGGATTCAAGCCTGTTAGTAAGATGATAAAATTTTTGTGAAATAGATCATGCCTCCCCGAGCACAAGGACGTGGAAGAGGTCGAGGAAGAGGACGTGGCAGGGGTCGTACAGCCCCTGAGCAAGTCGTGCCACCAGTAGAGCAGGAAGGAAACCTACCAGAAAACCCACAAGTGGAACAGCCGGGGCCTGCGGTAGGACCTGTCCCGGTGGATATTCAGGCAATAGTTCAGACCGCAGTGCAGGCTGCAGTTGCAGGCGTGCTTGCAGGGCGACAGGCCCAAGCGCCTCAGAACAACGAAGCCGCCTTATCACGGGAGGCTAGGTGCTTAAGAGATTTCAGGAAGTGGGACCCATGTCCGTTCGATGGAGCCTCAAGGGACCCCACGGTAGCAGAGTTGTGGCTGTCCTCCATCGAGACTGTTTTTCGCCACATGAACTGTCCGGAGGACCAGAAAGTGTACTGCGCCGTGTTCTTGTTACGAGATAACGCCCTGATTTGGTGGCAATCGATCGAAAGGACCTTAGACGTCAGCAACGGACCTGTCACATGGACTCAGTTCAGGGGGGAGTTTTTCAGGAAGTATTACCCTGCCGCCTCCCGATTCAAGAAACAATCGGAGTTCGTGGCTCTTACGCAGGGAAACCGAACGGTAGAGGAGTACGAGACTGAATTTGCCAGACTGTCACGGTTTGCCCCTGCCCTGGTAGCTGTAGAGGCTGATAAGGTGGAACGTTTCATCACAGGCTTAAAGGAAGAGATTCAGGACAATGTGGCAGCCCATGAACCCCAAGACTATGCCACGGCAGTTAGGGTGGCACAGCTGGTTGATCGACGACCGTCAGCTGTCTCTTCAGAACCTTCCTCAGGTCATAAGCGGAGGTACGATCAGATGAGCTCGAACACACAGAGGGGTCACCGTTACCCTAGGCGAGGTCCGCCCCAGGACCGTCGATAGAGAGCACAGAATCAGCCAGGGCCTAATCAGGATAGGCCATTCTGTCAGACCTGTAGGAAGTACCACTGGGGTCGTTGTTTGGCAGGGACCCGTGTTTGTTTCAAGTGTGGTCGGGAGGGGCATATTGCTCCGAATTGTAATCAGAAGAGAGCTAATTATGCCGACCAACCGTCTAGTTCAAATCAGGCATCTGGGGTGAGACTTGCACAACATCAGGGCAAGATGTTTGCCACCACCCGACAAGAGGCCTAGGACCTTAACGCAGTAGTGACAGGTACCATCCCTATCCTCGGCCACTATGCTTTTGTGTTGTTTGATTCGGGTTCTACGCATTCTTTTATTTCTGCATCATTTGTAAGTCAAGCCAACCTAGAACTAGAACCGCTAGGCTATGTTTTGTCAGTCTCAACCCCTGCAGGGGTAACACTACTAGCTAGTGAAGCGGTGAAAGCCTGCCAAATGTTGGTGTCTGATCGATCGATGGATGTGACATTGATCGCCCTGGATATGAGTGATTTTGACGTTATTTTGGGAATGGAATGGTTGGCTTCTAATTATGCCAACATAGACTGTCATCGTAAGGAGGTGATCTTTAACCCTCCGTCAGAGGCAAGCTTCAAGTTTAAAGGATCGATGATCAAAGGTGCTCCTAAAGTGGTCTCTGCAATAAAGGCGAGAAAATTGATTAGCCAAGGAGCCTGGGGCTTATTGGCTAGCGTGGTTGACACGAGGAAAACCGAGACATCAATGACCTCGATACCGGTAGTGAGGGAATTCACAGATGTATTTCCTGAGGATCTGACATGACTACCGCCAGCTCGAAAGGTCGACTTCTGCATCGAGCTTGAACCAGGGACTAACCCGATTTCTAAAGCTCCATATAGGATGGCTCCAGCGGAATTGAAAGAGCTTAAGGTGCAGATTCAGGAGCTGTTGGACAAAGGTTATATACGCCCCAGCGTCTCGCCGTGGGGTGCTCCAGTTTTATTTGTGAAAAAGAAGGATGGGACAATGCGGTTGTGCATCGACTACCGAGAGTTGAACAAGGTGACAATAAAGAACAGATACCCTCTGCCCAGGATTGATGACCTCTTTGATCAGCTTCAAGGGGCAGCAGTGTTTTCCAAAATAGATCTACGGTCAGGTTATCACCAGCTGAGAATTAGAGAGGACGATATACCCAAGACAGCTTTCCGGACCAGGTATGGGCATTACGAATTTACCGTGATGTCCTTTGGGCTTACTAATGCTCCCGCAGTTTTCATGGACTTGATGAACAGGGTATTCAAAGAATTCTTGGATTCATTTGTGATTGTTTTTATCGACGACATTCTTATCTACTCCAAGACAGAAGAGGAACATGAGGATCATCTCAAGAGAGTTCTAATTACCTTAAGAACGAACAAGTTGTATGCCAAATTCTCTAAATGTGAGTTCTGGCTACAACGGGTTTCCTTCTTAGGGCACGTGGTTTCGAAGGAAGGTGTTACAGTAGATCCAGCCAAAATAGAGGCAGTGACCAATTGGTCTCGACCCACCTCAGTCAGTGAGATTCGGAGTTTCTTGGGGTTAGCAGGCTATTACCGTCGCTTCGTGCAAGGTTTTTCCAGTATAGCCGCACCTCTAACTCAGTTGACTCGAAAGGGTACTCCATTCGTGTGGAATGAAGCTTGTGAGGCAAGCTTCCAAGAGCTTAAGCAGAGACTAGTTTCAGCACCAGTGCTTACGGTACCTGATGGCTCCGGGGAATTCGTTATTTACAGCGATGCTTCAAAGAAGGGATTGGGTTGTGTGTTAATGCAGCATGGTAAGGTCATTGCTTATGCGTCTCGTCAGCTGAAAGATTATGAGAAGAACTACCCGACCCATGACTTGGAATTGGCGGCAGTGGTCTTTGCTTTGAAGATTTGGAGGCACTATTTATATGGAGAGAAAATCCAAATCTTCACGGACCACAAAAGTTTGAAATACCTCTTCACCCAGAAAGAGTTGAATATGAGGCAGCGAAGATGGTTAGAGTTAGTAAAAGATTATGATTGCGACATCCAGTACCACCCGGGCAAGGCAAATGTGGTTGCAGATGCCCTCAGCAGGAAGACCGCTCATGCGTCTGCTTTGATTACTACTCAGGCTCATATATTGGATGACTTGGAACGTGCAGAGATTATGATTGCAGTGGGCGAAGTTACAGCACGCCTAGCTCAGTTGACAGTTAAGTCGAGCTTGAGACAGAGGATCATAGATGAACAACCAAATGACCCTGACCTTGTTGTTAGACGCAGTCAAGTAGAGACGGGGCAGGCGAACGAGTTCTCCTTATCTTCAGACCTCGGCTTGTGTTACCAGGGTCGCTTATGCGTACCTGGGAATGCCGACCTCAAGCAGGAATTATTAGCAGAGGCACATAATTCACCTTTTTCAATCCATCCAGGAAGTACGAAGATGTACCATGATTTGAAACAGTATTACTGGTGGCAGGGCATGAAAGGAGAGATAGCGGATTTTGTCAGTAAATGCCTTGTTTGCCAACAGGTGAAAGCCCCGAGACAGAAACCAGCAGGCTTGTTGCAGCCGCTAAGTGTCCCAGAATGGAAGTGGGAGCATATATCTATGGACTTCATCACAGGATTGCCTAGAACGGCCAAGGGTTACACCGTGATTTGGGTCATTATCGACAGACTCACTAAGTCAGCACATTTTCTCCCTGGGAAGCCCACTTACACTGTTGAAAAGTGGGCACAGTTATATATGACAGAGGTAGTCAAGCTTCATGGTGTGCCGGTATCAATCGTGTTAGATAGAGACCCTCGGTTCACGTCTAACTTCTGGAGGAGTCTGCAAAGAGCCTTGGGTACTCAGTTACGTTTCAGTACAGCTTTCCACCCTCAGACAGATGGTCAAACTGAACGATTGAACCAAACTCTAGAGGATATGTTGCGAGCATGTGTCTTGGATTTCTCAGGTAGTTGGGATGCGCACCTGCACTTAATGGAATTTGCTTATAACAATAGTTATCAAGCAACCATCGGTATGTCACCGTTTGAGGCCCTCTATGGGAAGAGATGCAGGTCCCCTGTTTATTGGGATGAGGTCGGAGAACGTCAGTTGTTGGGACCTGAATTGATTCAAGCCTCCAGTGAGGCTATTCGCACAATCAGATCGAGGATGTTAACGGCTCAGAGCCGACAGAAGAGTTATGCTGATACAAGGAGAAGGGATTTAGAGTTCGACGAAGGTGATCATGTTTTCTTGAAGGTAGCTCCAATGAAAGGAGTATTGAGGTTTGGAAGAAAAGGCAAGCTCAGTCCATGTTTCATCGGCCCGTTTGAGATCTTAGAACGGATTGGTCCGGTAGCCTACCGTTTAGCTTTGCCGCCTTCTCTTTCAGCGGTACACAATGTTTTTCATGTCTCCATGCTGCGAAAGTATTTGACAAATCCAACCCACAGAGTGGACTTCGAACCTTTACATTTGAGCGAGAACTTATCTTATGAGGAGAAACCTGTGCTAATCCTTGAAAGAGAGGTGAAGGTCCTTCGCAATCGCGAGATAGCTCTCGTGAAGGTCATTTGGCGAAACCATTTGTCTGAAGAGGCAACGTGGGAGAGAGAAGATGAAATGATGGCCAAGTATCCAGGGTTGTTCCAGTACTAGCAACTTTCGAGGACGAAAGTTCTTTTAAGCTTAGTATGATGTAACGACAAGCATTTGAAAAAAAAAAAAAAAAAAAAAAAAAAAAAAAGTGGGCATTGAAGGCCCGGTCAAAAGGGGAAGAAGAGAAATGGGGGGAAAGTTTCCCCCCAAAATTCGGTCAGAATAACCATTTAAAAAAAAAAAAAAAAAAAGGAAAAATACACTCTCTCTCTCCCCGATACTCTCTCCCTCCCTCTCTCTCCTTCGGTTCTCTCTCTCTCGCTCCCTCTCAGCCGCAGTGCCGCACGCCGCCGCTCGTCCGTCGACGCCGCCGCCATACCACCGTCGTCACCTCCGTGCCGCCATCGCCGGTACTCTCTCTCTCTCTCTCTTGCGTTTCTCTCTCTCTCTCTCTAACCCGTCTCTCTCGGCTCTCTCTCTCCCTCGCAGTCTCTCTCTCTCCGTCTGCACGTCAAGTCGACACTCACGCCGCCGCACTCCACCGCCGCGAGCCGCCGCCGCCACTAGCGTCTTCGGGCTCGTTCGTTTTTCAGATCTGTTCGCCGCCGCCATTCGAAGTTTCAGCTTTGTTTCTAAAGAACTATTTGAGGTAAGGGAGTTGTAAGTCATAGCTTATTGGATTTTTGTGCCTTAGTGAAATACCCATTAACGTTGGATCTTAATCTAAGGTGCCCGTAGCGTTTGGAGGCCGAGTTGTCGAATCGGAGCGAAACTTGGAAGTTGGACAGCAAGTAGTGTTTCTGTTTTAGGTGAGTTCCCGCATAGGGAAAGTTGATTTGAGACTTGTGTGGGTTAGTTCTTGCATTTAAACGATTACCCATTCACATTTTCTCCCGTTCAGCAAGCGTACCCATTCAATTCCGGCGATTCAAGCAGTGGGTCTTCAAGTTTCAGCGTGTTTGAGCAATTCCGGCAGTGGGTAAGTGAGATTTAAGGTGTTTTGGGTCTATTTAATGTTTAATCATGGATGCCCATTGAGTTTAGCTTCCGATTTCAAGGTGCCCGTGGTGTTTGGAGGCCGAACTATCAAATTTGAGCGATTTGGGACTGCTGGACAGCAAGCTGTGGTTCTGTTTGGGTAAGCTTTAGTTGTTAATTTTACCCCAAATGTAATGGGTTCTCAGTTGAATGCTTGGTTAGAGTCCATAGTTAATTAAGAGTTCATTTCCTTGTTGTAGCTTGCTTAAGAACCTTGGAGTTAAGGAATTTCTTGGAGGTTAATCAAGTATCTCCTTCACTAAGGTAAGTAGCCATTTGGATTTAAGCTCTAAGTGTCGCCGTTGGGTTAAACCAAGCATGGTTGGTTCTTTATTTCTTGAAAGCATGGAACTAGTTAAGAATGTCTGAGTTAATGGTCGCATATTAACTTTGTCGTTGTGTAAGTAGCTATTTGGGAATAAGGATTTTGATTGTGTTATGTGGCGTGTTAGTGGATTGAGTAAGTAGTTTTTTGGGCAAGAAGTTGTTGTTTTAGAATCATTGTATGCTTGTTGGTAGCGAATTGAAGTTTTGGTTAAGTTTCATGCTTTGGTCAAATATCCCTTGGAACGTTGTATGCTTGTTTGAATATGGTTTAAGTGTCGTTTACTTGGACATGCATTAAGTGTTGCTATGCTTGTAGGACTAAGTAAGTATGTTTGGAATGTTTGATTTATGATTGTTCTGGATTGTGTTCATGTTATGGAGGATGGGTTAAATGTTCATTGGAGTTGTGATTGGAGTTGGATTGTGATTCTGACTTGATTGTGTTCATAGAAGCGTATATTCTTACTTCCAGGTGCAAGGAAAATTTTGGGTTACCCATATGCATGCCGTTATGCTGCCGAATTTTCGGTAGCATACGAGTGGTTTCAAGATTATGAGTGTCGGTTGTCACCTCCAATTCTTATTCTTGTGATATGACTAGTTGGAAAGATGCATATTAGTTAGCATGTCAGTAAGCTAGGAAGAGAAATCGTTTGTGTTAAATAGGTTGTAGATAAAGATCAGTAAGTGTTAAAGGGTCATAAAGGGAAAAGAATAAAAAAAAAAAAGGAATCGGCTAGCGCCTTACAAGAGGGTCGTGTCAATTAAACATCTAGGACTGAGATGAAATAGACTGAAATGAGGAGCTTAATGGGCGGGTCTTGGCTTCGCAGTCTAGGTGCCATTTACTAACTGTGGAAGTTAATTCCTGACTTAAACCCATGAACGCCCCACCAGTGAAATGGTAGCTTAGAGCGCTACGTGCCCATTAGTGCCTTGAGGGATGAGACTTAGCTCTTCTGACTGGGTGCCATCTACCATCAGTAGGAGTAGAGACCTCCCAAAACTCCCACATGTGCACTACCAGTGAGTTGGTAAAACTTTCATTTATATACAGGTGTACTAATTGAACACGAGACCCGAACTGCCGATAAATGAAATGAAATGAAATGAAATGAATGAGATTGAGATGACCTAACCCTTAGGCCCTTAACTCGAATAAGATGTTAAAACTTTTATTGCTACTTACTGAGTATTTCCTTAAATACTCATTCTTCTCCCTTACACACAACTGCAGGTAGAGGTAAAGGTGTACGGAACGCGTGACGGAGAGCTGCTGAGCCATGGATCTCCTTTAGTTTAAGTCTTCCGCATTTTACGTTTTGAAATTTCCCTTTGAACTTGTATTGAATGATTTACGTTTTATTCCGCTTTTAGTTTGTTTGATTACTAAAGGTTTTGTTTGTTTTGTTTTAAACTGGGATCCCAGATTGAAATGTTTCGCAAATTTCTAAGTACGGTTTCTTTATATGGAAATTTTCCGCTGTTCTTAGAAGTAGAATGAAATGCATGAAGTAACGGCCTTAGGATCTAGGCATGAAAAGTAGGGTCGTTACACCCGGTGATGCAGACGAGGAGGTTCACGAGGGATGACCACATGGGTCCATTTACTTGTTTATTTTCTTCTTGGTAGACAGAGTAGTTCTTTACTTGGTTGTTGTTAGGTTGATTCCTTAGCTTGCATATAGGTTGGATTGATTTCTTTTAGTTGTTAGGCTCGTTTAGAATTTCATGTTTTCATTAGGTTGTAAATATGTTAATGAATAATAAGGTTGCATTGTTTTTAGAAGTTAAGTGCATGTTGCTTCAGAAGAATGTGAATCTGTTGTTGGTTGAATATACGAGATCTGACTCGTAAACTGTTTGTAGTTGTTATGTGGAGTTGTGGAGTGGAATGAATCAATATAGAAGTGTTGTTGAAACAGGTGATTTAAAATTTTGGGTTTGTCCTATGTACGCCGTTATGCTGTCGAAATTTTCGGAGCTCTCGGTTGGTTTGAATAGGAGCTTAGTAATGTCACTAGGTTAGATCGTATTAAAACCTGGGACGTTACAGTTTGTATTTATATATATTTTTAATAAACTATGAGATGTTTTGGGAGGAATTTTCAAATTATTAAGAAGTGGCAAAAGGGGAAATCAAAAGTAAAAAACAAAAATCCATTTTTTAATAAATAAATAATGATGTTTTTATTGATTTATTTATTATTTAATAAATTGTGAGATTTTTTTTCAAAAAAAAAATAATAAATTGTGAGATTTTTTTTTGAAATATACATTTATGTATTTTTTTTAATTTTTAATAAATCATGGGATGTTTTGGGAGAAATTTTCAAATTATTAAGGATAAAACTTCCCTGCATAACGGTGAGCATGAATTTTATGCTTACCACCACTATTCTTTTAACATGTGTCACTTCCTTATTTTTTTTATTTACTTTTATTAAATGTCAAAATCTCATATTTTAATTTTTATTCCATTTTTTTAATTTAAAACACGTTCTTCTCTACCTTCATTTTTAAAGATCCCCTTCTCTCTCTTTTTCTTTTGAATTTATTGTATCCTTCCACCATACACTTCATCATCTCTCATCTTCTCACATTTCTCATTCCTTCCTCTATCATTCCACAAAAAAAAAATCAGTATGATTTTGCACCAGCTAAAGTTAACCTAAGTTAAACTCTTTTGTTTTTTTTTTTTTTTTAATATATTGTGTATTTTATATATATTTTTTAGGGTAAAATACCTTTTTGGTCCCTCATATTTCGGGTTCATTTCCAATAGGTCCCTAGGTTTCAAAATTGAACAATCAAGTCCCTACTGTTTCGAAAATAGTTCTATTAAGTCCCTCAACCGTTAATTTTTTTAACGGTGCTGACGTGTCAAGTTAAAAATATTTAAATTTTAAATTTTAAATTAAAATAATAATAAAATAATAAATAATTAAATTAAAATAATTAAAAAAAAAACCTTCTCTTTCTCCCCGATTCCTTTTCCCCCTCTTTTCCTTCTCCTTCTCTCCATCTCTTCCATCCTATCGCCGGCACCGCCCTCCAACACGCCGACCATCGCCACCTCCTCTTCTCTCCCTCTCCTTCATCTTATTTATTGATATTTGGGTCTTCCATTTTTGCCAGACGCAAGCTGAGAATGAAGGAGTTTGAACGAAGAAAAAAGTGGATTGAGATTGAAGGTTTTTCTTCATCTTCCCCTTCTCCTCTTCCTTGTACTCTTTGCATCTTTATTTTTTTGTTTCCCTTTTTTAGACTTCACGAATTGCTTCGATTTCGTTCCCTTCTCCGATTTTGCGAAGGGATACACCAAAAAGGAGCTGCAAAATGAAGACTTCTTTGAGGAAGTTGTGGGGTTTTGGACTGCACAAGCTTCGTCTCCTTTGGCTCAATTGGATGAGCTTGCTCAGGCTTCTCGGGTATTTTTGCTTCTACCCTTTTGCTCTTCCTCTCTGCCTTCTTTGGGAATTGCCGGAATTGAGAGGGAATTGTGAAATCTAGACGAGGGCTGTCCGAGTTTTCTTCAATTTCATTCTGAGTTTTTGTTTTTGTTTTTCTTTAATCTTCACTGGCTTGTGAAGTTTTTAGCTCTGGAACTGATCCTTACTGATGGGGCTTTGTTTCTTCAATTTGTATATGGCGATTAATTGAGATTTATTGGATGCATGAGGAAGAATGGAAATGGGAATTTTAAGGTTTTGCAGTGGCAGAGAGAGATTGGATTCTCTTTTCCTCCCCTTTCTTTTTTCTAGGAGTTTTAGGATCTAGGGCTTGGATTTGGGGGATTTTGTTGTTTTGGTGGTCTGAATGTGGAATCGTCTCGATAAGATGGAGAAGGAGAGAAGGGGAGGTGGAAGTGGTCAGCAAGGGAAAGAATGGGGAAATAAAGGGAAAGAAAGAAGAAGAAGAGAGGTGGAGGGCGGCGGCGACGACGACTATCGCCGGACACCAGCGAGAAGGGGAAGGGTGGGGGAGGGAGAAGAGAGAAAGAGAAGAGGAGAGAGAGGGGAAGAAAACCAGAAGGGAGAGAGGCTTCGTGGATGGGTGAGATAAGAAATGGAAGATTTTTTTTTTTAATTTTAAATTATTTATTATTTTAATATTTTAATATATTATTATTTTAATTCAAAAATTAATATTTTAATATTTTTAAAATATGCCACGTCAGCATCGTTACTGCCACGTCATCACCGTTAAAAAAATTAACTGTCCAGGGACTCAATAGAAGCATTTTGTAAACAGTAGGGACTTGATTGTTCAATTTTCAAACATAGGGACCTATTGGAAACGACCCTAAAACATGAGGGACCAAAAGGGTATTTTACCCTATTTTTTATATTATCTTTTAAATGAAATAATATCATTCATTTTCAATAGTCCAACTAAGTTGGGAGGACTAAAGGAATCGTGTGAGAGAGAGATCTCATGATCCATAATAAACAACTAGCTTGAAACAAGTGGGTTTGTTATTTTATTTCATTAATTTATACTTTTATCAATATGCATTTTTTTATTCTTAGGTATGTTCATGTAACCTTGATTATTTTTTTTAACTAAGTGACCCAATATTTGATTTTGAATTATTGGATTCATAATTAGAAAAAAAAAAGTTATATTTTGTGTTTTTACCATAAACATGAGTTTGGTTGTAGTAGGGGTGTACACGGGTTGGGTTGGGTTGGGTTGGGGAGTTTTTTTGGACCAACCCGAAAATTCGGGTTGGTCGGGTTGTCGACCCGAATGAACCGAACATACATTGCAACCCAACCCAACCCAACCCTTCTATTTTCGGGTTGGGTTGGGTTGTCGGGTTGTCTTCTTTTTTATTATTATTATTTAAAATTCTTTTTTTAAAAAACATTTATGCTTATCCACAACACTATAATAATGTAAATCTCAAGACCTAAAAGTCTAAATTAGGTAGATTAAATGAAAAAGAAGTTAAAAAAAAAAAAGAAAAAAATAATTATTGGCTTTATGGAGTTTGAAGGAAAAAAAAGTTTACATAATTATTTGAAGTTTGATTAAATAAATAAAATAAAAAACACAATTGTTTAGTGCCCGAGTACGAAGTTATCATTGAAAAAAAATAAAAACAAGAAAAAGAAAAAAAACATAAAAAGAATAGACCTTTATTCTAAAAAAAAAAAACTATTATTAAAAAATAATAAAAGATAATACATAAAAAATATATATTAAAAAAAAACAAATGTCAATTGTTTAGTGAAGTTATCATTGAAAAAAAATAAAAACACGAAAAAGAAAAAAAAAAACATAAAAAGAATAGACCTTTATTATAAAAAAAAAACTATTATTAAAAAATCATAAAAGATAATACATAAAAAAATATATATTAAAAATAAACAAATGAGTTTGGGTGCTTATGGGGTTCGAACTCACACCACTATAATTATTAAGAAGGGATTAAACCACTATGTCACAGAGTCATTACAAGAGATAAATGGCATATTTATTTATATATTTAATTTCGGTTCGGTTTGGGTTGAACCGAACCAATTTTTTTTCAACCCGAGAACCGAACCGAATTTTCGGTTTACTAAAAATTCAACCCAACCCAAACCGAAAAAATTCCTAACCCAACCCAACCCTTACGGTTTGGGTTGGGTAGTCCGGGTTGCTCGGGTTGTCGGGTTTTTTGTACACCCCTAGGTTGTAGATTGAAGACGTATAATAAATTAAAAAAAAAAATTGTATGAGCTCTCTTATGTGTATGGAAAAGATACTATGATAAATTAAGAGAAAAAGAGAGGGAGAATGTGAGGAGAGATGGTGAGGTGTGTATTGAAAAGATACAATATATTAAAAAGAAAAAAAAAGAGAGAGGAATTTAAAGCCTTAAAATGGAAAAGTGTGTTTAACAAAAAAAAAAATAATCTAATACAAATGTAAAATCTGTTAGATGAGATTTTGTTGAGATTTTGACATTTAATAAAAGTAAATAAAAAATAAGAAAGTGACACATGTTAAAAGAATAGTGGTGCACCCTTATGTAGGGAAGTTTTATCTTTATTAATAAGGGACAAAATGAGAAATAAAAAATTTATCCTCCCTCCTTTTATATAAAAATTTTATCCTCCCTCCTTTTATATAATACTAGTTTTTATTTTTTTTTTAGTACATTAACATTTGGGGGTTATATAAAAAATTTATCCTCCCTCCTTTTATATAATACTAGTTTTTATTTTTTTTTGAGTACATTAACATTTGGGGGTTGGGAGATTCGAACCTCTGACCTCATGGTCGAGAGTACATGCCAATTGCCACTGAGCTAAGCTCGCTTTGGCTTATATAATACTAGTTTGAAACTACGTACGTTAGACGTGTTATAATACCTTTTAAAGTATAAGTAGTTAATTAGAAAATTTGAAATATGACTTGATAATGTACCAAAAAATATGAAAATGAATAAATACACATGAATTTATAATTATTGCAAAAATTGATATGTATGTGACTAAATTGAACCATTCTAATAAAAATGACAACCAATATCATAGATAAAAATCAAGTATAAAAAATCTCACCCGCTCAAACATTTTTTTTAAGATTGAAGATAATGAAAAGTCTTTTAAATTACCTAGGTAAGCATTTATATTTTCCAAAATCTTAATTTTGCAATTAATAATTAATAATTCAATTAAAGTTATGTTTAATCCAACCGTTAAATGAGCACTAATTAAATAAAAATATCATTTTCTTCCTATCATCTTGTCTAAAAAAATATAAAAAATATATGAAAAAATTTGAAGGTCGGAGAAGAGCATAATGGAGAGAGATCGATTTTAAAAAAAGAAGATAATAGTGATATCTTCTTTCCCATTTCAGGAAGAATAAGAAAGACAATACTAATTACTCACACAAATTGTACTCGCTTCTATTAAAGAAATAAACAAAAAATATTTCTTATTCAATAAAATCTTAGAAAACTAACACAATCTTTTAAGGATACACCAGTCTACTTGAAAAAAAAAATAAGAAAAAAAATTACATATATTTACACTAAATAAAAAGGTTATACTCACATTAGTAAAGATGGAGTAGGAATAGGTCTCCTCCCACTTGGTTGATGTTTTGCTGCAATTTTTTTTTTAATTCTTCCTGCACCACAAAAGCTTCACCCCATCTCTTGGTTTAGACCACTGTTTGAATTTTGAAAATTAAAAACAATTAATTTGAATTTTAGTTTTTCAAATTTAATTTTAAAAACTTCATTTGATTTTAATCGAAAATTAAACTCAAGTATCTTTTTATTTTTGAAAAATCAAAACAATTGATCTAAATTTAGATTTCACAAAATTTAATTTATTATAACCACCAAAAACAAAAAAGAATTAATAATTAAATAAAAAATTATTCTAATTTTCACCACCGAAAATCAATTCAAATTAATAATTAAATAAAAACCCTCTAATTTTCAACCGAAAACCCATTAGAATTAATAATTCTAAAATAAGTTACTAATTACTCACACAAATTGTACTCGCTTCTATTAAAGAAATAAACAAAAAAATATTTCTTATTTAATAAAATCTCAGAAAACTAACACAATCTTTTAAGGATACACCACTCTACTTGAAAAAAAAATAAGAAAAAAAATTACATATATTTACACTAAATAAAAAGGCTATACTCACATTAGTAAAGATGTAGTAGGAATAGGTCTCCTCCCACTTGGTTGATGTTTTGCTGCAATTTTTTTTTTAATTCTTCCTGCACCACAAAAGCTTCACTCCATCTCTTGGTTTAGACCACTATTTGAATTTTGAAAATTAAAAACAATTAATTTGAATTTTAGTTTTTCAAATTTAATTTTAAAAACTTCATTTGATTTTAATCGAAAATTAAACTCAAGTATCTTTTTATTTTTGAAAAATCAAAACAATTGATCTAAATTTAGATTTCACAAAATTAAATTTATTATAACCACGAAAACCAAAAAGAATTAATAATTAAATAAAAATTTCTTCTAATTTTCACCACCGAAAATCAATTCGAATTAATAATTAAATAAAAAACCCTCTAATTTTCAACCGAAAATCCATTAGAATTAATAATTCTAAAATAAGTTATTTAGTTATTTATCATAATCACCCAATTCTCTTATTAAAGATAAGATTTTTTTTTTTTTTTTAAAAAAAGCAATACAAACGTGGGAATGATGTGTGAACATAAAGATGAGAATCAATATTTTGTTTTAAACCAATTCTTAATCTTATTACATATGAGATTTCTTTTTTTAAAATAAACAACACAAACGTGGAAATGATGAATCAAGATTTTGTTTTAAACCAATTCTTAATCTTATCAAATATGAGATTTATTTTTTATTTTTTTAAAAAACAACACAAAGGTGGGAATGAAGATGTTTTTTTAAACAAATTCTTATTCTAATCAAATATGAGATTTTTTAAAAAAACAAAACCTAAACGTGAGAATGAGATTCTTTTTTAATCAATTCTCAATCTTATGAAAGATGAGATTTTTTTTTTTTAAAAAAAACAAAACCTGAACGTGATAATGAATTTTTTTTTTTTAAAAACCAATTTGAAGATTAAAAAGGGGCTTAAAAGGAAATCAAAAGTTTCTCCTAAAGTATAAGTACAAGTATAAGTATAGAAGTATAGATAGATATAGATATAGTATATAATATATAATATATTATTATTATTATGAGAGATAGATTATTATAGATAGATTAGAAAATTTTCCCCTTCCCACGTGTCCAAAGCCAAAAGCCACAACCCACCTCATTCTCCGGCGAAACCAATCTCACAGCTTACACCAACGTTCAGCTATGGCGGTCGCTCCTTTCTCCACCACTATCTTCCCTCCGCTTCCTTCCATCTTCAAGACCTCATTCTTCACCCCAAAGTCCATCAAAGCTCCTTCCACTTCCTCCTTCATACTCTCTCAATTCTCACTCGAAACCCACCACAAAAAACCTCCCACCGCCGACCCAACCGATTCATTCTCTTCCGGACCCGAATTAGACGGAGCTGGCGCGGCAGCGCCCACCCGAGGCGACCGATTTCTTGAACACCATCACTCTGTCGAAGCTGCCAAGTTTGTGCTCAAAGAGAACAAGAAGAATCGGAGAAGAAAGAAGGATAAGGCCTTGAAGGTTTCTTTGGCGGTCGCTTCTTGTTATGGCTGTGGTGCTCCGTTGCAGACCTTGGAATTGGACGCTCCGGGTTATGTGGAACCGGAAACCTACGAATTAGTACGTACATGTATTTTGTTCTTGAAATTTTTTGAAATTATGTGTAATTTCTGAGTACTCATGTGTGGAGGAAAAGCCAATTTGCAATGTTTTTTTTTTCCTTCCACTTTTTGGACCTGGTAAAGGGGGTTAAGATATGCTTCTGTGGCTTTTCAGGGTTACTGTATTGCTAATGGAGAATATATATTTAGGAATTGGTGTGGCCGAGAGTCCTTTTTTTAAAACAATGAATAATGAATCCTTTATTGATAATCTTTGGCCTTTAAATAGGCAAAGATCATAACAATGTGCTTTGGCACATGATCTAAATAAGAGAAAAGGATTACAATAATAGGAAACCGGCTACACCAAACATCCCCCTAAAAGAAAAACTCGTCCTCGAGTTAATTAGCTTGGGTAAACTAATCAGAAGGGTGGTAAGTGTATAAATCAGCAACATTAAATGTAGGATGTATGTTGTAATCATCTGGTAGCTGTAACTTGTAGGCGTTATCTCCAAATCTTTCAGTTATAGGAAACGGTCCCAGCTTTCTTTGTTTAAGTTTGTTGTATGTGCCCGCTGGGAATCTACTCTTTCGTAAGTGAATCATCACGAGGTCCCCCACATTAAATTCTTTAAATCTTCGCTTGCGGTCTGCTGCTTCTTTAAATTTGTCATTTTGTTGCTCTATATGTTTGTGTACTTGAGCATGTAATTCCTTGATTCGGTCTACCATTTCTTCGGCTTCAGCACTAATGTCAATAGAAGAAGGGATATGCGTTAGATCGAATGTAAGTCTAGGCATTTTAGTATAGACAATTTCAAATGGGCACTTCCCTGTTGTCCTATTCTTCATGTTATTGTAGGCAAATTCGGCTTGGGCCGGGACATATCCCACTGCTTTGGTTTATCACCACTGAGGCATCGAATTAGGTTGCCTAAAGTTCTGTTTGTCACCTCAGTCTGTCCGTCAGTCTGTGGATGACTTGTAGTGCTGTATTTCAGTGTCGTGTCAAATTTCTTCCAAAGGGTCCTCCAGAAGTGGTTTAGAAACTTGACATCTCGGTCAGAGACTATTGTTTTTGGTATTCCATGAAGTCTAACAACTTCCTTAAAGAATAAATTGGCAATGTAGATGGCATCAGATGTCTTCTTGTAAGGGAGAAAATGAGCCATCTTGCTGTATCGATTAACCACAACAAATACTGAGTCATATCCACGTTAGGTCTTTGGAAGACCAAGGATGAAGTCCATTGATAGGTCTTCCCAAATATTTTCTGGTATAGGAAGGGGTGTGTAGAGGCCTGTATTTTGGCCATGTCCCTTAAAAGATTGACAGGTGTAGCAGCGTGCAACATAGCTGCTGACATCCTTTTTTAATTGGGGCCAAAAATATCTTTTTTCCAGAATTGTCATGGTCTTGTCGCGGCCTAAATGTCCTGCCAAACCTCCACAGTGAGCTTCCCTTATGAGGGCCTCTCGGAGGGATGAAGAAGGTATGCACAACACGTCATCTTTAAAGAGAAATCCGTCAAGGATATGAAAGCCACCGGTGGGTTTATGGTCCTGGCACTATTGCCAAATATGACCAAAATCTTTGTCGTCTTTGTACGCATCTGGGAGATGCTCTAAAGCAATTATTTCGCCCTTTACCAATGTTAGAAGGTTTTCTTTTCTGCTTAAGGCGTCTGCCACTTTATTTGTAGCCCCAGAAGTGTGTTTTATCACAAAATCAAAACGTTGAAGAAATGATAGCCACCTAGCATGCATTCTACTAATTGTTTTTTGAGAGTTTAAGAATTTAAGAGAAAAGGGGTCTGTTAGAAGCACAAATTCTTTACTTAGCAAATAATGCTCCCATTGTTTTAAGGCCCTTACTAGAGAATATAATTCTTGTTCGTAGGTAGACCATTTATGTCGTGAGTGGCTTAATTTTTCACTAAAATATTCAATTGGATGCGAATTTTGAGATAAAACAGCTCCTACTCCTACTCCTGAGGCATCCACGACCACTTCGAAGGGTATATTGAAATTGGGGAGGGTCAAAACAGGACTACTAGTAAGTTTTTCTTTGATTTTGTGGAAGCTCTCTGTTTGTTCGGTTCCCCATGAAAATTTTCCCTTTTTTAGACAATTGGTCAATGGAGAAGCCAAGGTACTAAAGTGTTTAATGAACTTCCTATAGAAAGATGCAAGGCCGAGGAAGCTTTGTAATTCTTTGATGGATTTTGGTTCAGCCCATTCATTTTTAGCTTTCACCTTACTAGGGTCCATACTCACAGTATTGTGGCCAATTATATATCCCAAGTAAGAAATTTCATTTGTAGCAAACAAACATTTCTTAAGGTTAATGACTAAGGCATGCTTCTGTAAGGTTGAGAATAAGGTTTTCATATGTTCTAGATGGTCTTTGAAGGTTTGGCTATATATGAGTATATCATCAAAATATACGACAATAAATTTGTTTATAAATGGGAGTAATACCTGGTTCATTAACCTCATGAAGGTGCTTGGAGCGTTGGATATGCCAAATGGCATTACAAGCCATTCAAAGAGTCGGTTTTGAATGCGGTTTTCCATTCATCTCCCGGTCGTATTCTTATTTGGTGGTAGCCACTCTTCAAGTCGACCCTTGAAAATATTGTAGCTCTGCCCAATTGGTCCAAAAGGTCGCTAATTCGTGGAATTAGGAATCGATATTTGACAGTGATTTTATTGATTGCCCGGCTATCGACGCACATCCGCCAAGTGCCATCCTTTTTTGGAGTAAGAAGTGCTGGAACCGCACATGGGCTAAGGCTTGGTTGAATGTGCCCTTTATTCAATAATTCTTCTATTTGGTCATGGAGTATTTGGTACTCGGTTGGGCTCATTTTGTAATGTGGTAGGTTTGGAAGTGTTGCACCAGGAATTAAATCAATGGAATGCTGAATGTCTCTCAATGGAGGTAGTTCCGTTGGGCTGTCCATAATGGTTTTGTGTTCTTGCAGCAATTGTTGGACCTCATTCGGAATAAAGGTGTTAGAAATAGAATGATCAAAGTCTTTTACAACAAAACCAATAATTGGTTGTTCTTTCTCTTGAATAAATGTTTTACCAGAAGATAGAGTAAAAAGTTGACCTTTTCTAGTTTGGGCAGTATCCACAGCGTTCTGTTTAGCCGGATTGAGGGGAGGAAGGACAATTCTTTTCCAATGTTTTAAAAGGCTTAAGGCGGCCTCGAGGCGTTTTCTCATGGAGAGGCGAGGCGTAAGCCTCGAGGCAGTATGAGGCGTAAGCCTCATTTAAATTAAGAAAATATATTTAAATCATAAAACATCAAACCTTATATATTCCTAACACCATAATATTCAAGGTAAAAAACATACTAACAAATTAATAATGATAAAGGAAAAAAATCACAACAATCCAATGTACTCACCTCCAAACACTTGCAATCTTTTTCTTCAGCAGTTTATAATAAAATAAAATAATGCAGTTAGAATGTTTTTCCACCGTTTGGAATTCTTTCTTTAGCCACCTTCAGAACCTTTAATAAAAATAAAAATTCTTTGTTGAAACCCTCCAACTACCTTGTTTTCCCACCGTTTGGAATTCTTTTTGCTTTGGTTTTCGGTGCATGGGTCCACTCACCACCAAGACATGCAGTAAGAATGTTTTAATTACATTCTGTATTGATAAACTCACTGTCATGCACACATTAATTGCCCGATGTCATGCACTGCATTAATGGGCCCATCTCCCATGAAGCCCACCAACACAATAGAGAGGCTTAGCCTCAACGCCTCAAAGGCGTGGGAACAGACGAGAGGCGTAAGCCTCATTTTTTACCTTCAAGGCGTAAGCCTTGAGGCAAGAAAGTGTCGCCTCGCCTCAAGGCGCGCCTCAAGGCTTACGCCTTGAACGATTTTTAAAACACTGTTCTTTTCCTCATCCATAAGAATTCGTAAGTGTTGTCACGACCTTTGCGAGTTGCTTGAACATCGAATTGCCAAGGTCGACCAAGAAGTATGTGACAGGCATCCATGTCAATGACATCACAAATTATTTGATCCTTATAGCTTGCCCCGATGGACAAAGGTATGGTGCTAGTGTGAGTAACTTGAACCTCACCCCCTTTCTTGATCCAACTGACCTTGTAAGGTGCTGAATGGGGATGTAACGGCAGATTTAGAGTGGATACAAGCTTACTAGCAACCACGTTTTCTGTGCTGCCACTATCGATGATGACATTGCATATTTTCCCGTTAATTGTGCATCTAGTCTTGAATAAGGCGTGTCTCTGATAGCTTGGATAAGTTTTTGGTGCTAAAAGAAGTCTCTGAATGACCAAAGATATTGGTTCACCATCATCTGGTTCAAGGAAGTCAATACTGTCATCAATTTCTTCGTCCTCTTCATCATTTTGGTATTCAACTGAATCTGCAATGGCCAATGTCTTCCTCTGAGGGCATTCATTGGATAAATGCCCGACTGGTTGCAGCGAAAGCATTTCCCTAGTGTCGGTCTTGAATATGTGTTTGAAGCTCGTTTAGTACCATCATAGTTCTTGTTTTCTTTTGTTGGATTAACCTCTATCTCTTTACCTTTAAGAGCTGTCATTGAGTTTTGTTGCAAAGTTCGGTCGCCAAGTGCAGCTTTGTTGAAGTTGCTGGTTTGTTCACCCGTGGCTTGTCTTGCATATGTTCTTTTGAAGCGATTGGAAATTTGCTCCTCAATTACTGCTGCAGCGGAAATTGCCTCATTTAAATAGCCAATCGGTTGCAAAGAAAGCTGTTCTTTAATGTCATTCCGAAGGCCTCCCTTGAATCTTGCGACTAGGTACTGTTGGCTCTCTCCAAGATTTGTTCTTGCCCCTAACCGATGAAATTCTTCCGTGTATTCCATGACCGAGCGAGTTCCTTGTCTGCAATTTTGGTATTGATCATAGAGGATTTGTTCGAAATTCATAGGCAAGAATCTTTCTTTCATCAATCTTTTCATTCTTTCCCATCTTCGTATTGGCCGTTTACCATACCTTTGGCGGTTGAGTTCCAATTGATCCCACCATGCTTGGGCTCCTCCCTTTAATTTTAAGGCCACCAATTTAACTTTTTTGGTCTCGGGAGTGTTTATGTAGCTAAAGAAGTTCTCCACGTGTCTAACCCATTCCAAGAAGGCTTCGATCTCCATCTTCCCGCTATAAGTTGGTATATCAATCTTCATTTTAAAATCGTTATCTTGCTGATATTGGTACCTTTGATGCTGCTGGCCCTCCCTTGGCGCTTCTTGATGATACCGGTAATTTTGTTGGTCTTCCCTCGGTGCTTCTTGCTGATATTGGTGTCGAAAATTTTGTTGGCCTTCCTTGGACGTTTCTTGATAACCATAGTCTTCCTCACTAGAACTATCGTCATTCCACTCGACTTGTCTTCAAAATAAAGGATTGTACTTAATTTCTTGCTGTCCCGAATGGTATTCTTGAAAGTATCTTGGAGTTGGATTCATTCCTTGGCCTGTCTTTTGCTCTAGGATTTGTCTTTCCTGCCATTGCTTTGTTCTGAAATCGCCTCGTGGTTGTTCTTGCTGGCTTCTTTCGGGATTTATGTAACTTCTTGGATCGGCATTGTGCTGATCAGATTTGCAACCCAATTTCTCACAGATCATTTCCAAAATCTTTTTTATCTCACCCACATCACTTCTCAGTTCCTTTGTTTCTTGTTCAACCGACAACAAGCGTACGGTTGTTGATCGTGGAGAGAGGACGGCGGTAATTTCCGTCTCTTTTCCAACCAAAGAAGGATCACTCACAACGCTGGCCGACGCTTTCTTGGTTGCCATTGTATCCCAAGTCTTGGAGCTATGATACCAAACTTGGTGTGGCCGAGAGTCCTTTTTTTAAAACAATGAATAATGAATCCTTTATTGATAATCTTTGGCCTTTAAATAGGCAAAGATCATAACAAAGTAGTTACAAAACATGTGCTTGGCACATGATCTAAATAAGAGAAAAGGATTACAATAATAGGAAACCGGCTACACCAGGAATTGTGTCATTTCTCTCAATTTTACTGGATTTTTGGTGCTGGTTTGAATTTTGGCGGAAAGGCTTTGTATGATATGACTTATGTAGACTGCATCTTTTATGAAAATACTGTTACATTTCATGGTCTTGTAGATTGGGGCATACATGCTCTTGAATTACGTTTGTTTGATGTTTTTTAATGGGCAGAAAAAGAAGCATCACCAACTTAGAAAAGTTATATGTGGGAGGTGCCGACTTTTGTCTCATGGTCACATGATAACTGCTGTGGGTGGAAATGGAGGTTATTCTGGGGGAAAGCAATTCGTTACGGCGGAGCAGCTTCGAGAAAAGCTCTCTCACTTGCGTTATGAGAAGGCTTTGATTGTGAAATTGGTAAGCCTAGGCCGTCTGTCTTTTTTGCTTTACCCTGAAGTGAGGTCAAGATATTCCCAGTTGCTGAGTGTAATACGAGGTTTCTCCCTCTTTTTCTGGCAATGAGTTCTAGGTTGATATAGTTGACTTCAATGGCAGTTTTTTGGCACGTGTGCGTGATCTTGCTGGTGCAAATCCGATAATACTGGTGGTCACCAAGGTGATCTCTTGCACTTATTTTTCGGGTCTTATGATATTGATGAATACTGAATAACTTCCTATCATTTTCTTTGGACTAATAGTGATTTATAAAAGTAGGTTGATCTCCTTCCCAAGGAGACTGATCTGAACTGTATTGGTGATTGGGTTGTGGAGGCTACTACAAAAAAGAAGCTTAGGTAAGTTGGATTCTTTTTGGCCTTGTGGAATGTCTTTCCATCTACATCATTTAGAAAGTATGGAGCATTTTTTTACGTTTTATGGAATACTTTATAGAAAAGAATCCATCTTACATTAACTAAAGTGTTCATATAGTTTAGGTTAATGTGGTTTATCGTTCAATTGGATCAAGAACATGATTTTTTTGATCTTCGTGATCTAAAGTTCCTAGTTGGATTTCCAAATTGTGAAGCATTGCTTAAACTTTGTAGTGTTCTGAGTGTGCATCTGACGAGCTCGAAGTCTTTGGTTGGAGTAGCTGGAGTTGTAGCAGATATTCAAAAGGAGAAAAAGGTTTTTCCACTTTCACTCTGATAAATTTTACAAGTCAACCGGCCAATTACTTTGATATAGTCTAACTATTGGCCTCATGCAATATTTACTAGATCGTGGAAGTTTTAGGATATCTAAAAATTTATTATATCTGCACTAATAACCTTAGTGATCCAGTCACAAGTTCTATATAGTATATCCTCATAGTTATTATGTTTTAAAGAAAATCTCTCTACTATCATGCACTTTTTCCCTTATTTACTAATTGGATATTTGAGGTTATGTATTCAATTTCTGCTCATCTCCTTTCTGTGTAAGATGCTGGCTCTGTTCTTTTTTTCTTGACAAGAAGATTCTGTCTCTGTTTTATTACCATTTTACTACTGGACCTTTGATTTAATTTTTCTTGTGCAGGGGCGGGATGTCTACATTCTGGTTAGTATACAATTAAGTTTAAACAAAATAGTTGTTAAAATAGACGTATCGTTGATCTTCAATTTATTTTTAATTGATAGTTATATATATATCCACTCATAAATTGATAAATAATTAATATAAATTAATAAATAACTGAATATTTATTCACCGAAAATGGGTTAAAAATTTATCTCACCTTAAAGTATGAAATTTGAGATTTGTTTATTTATCATTTTTTTAAAAATTGAAGAACATGCCACTAATTTCATGTAAAATCAAAAATCATGCTCTCTTCAAAAAAAAGCCAGGTCAGGCCCCACTATTCTCAAGGCCTGCAAGTTTTAAGGGTTTTTTTTTTTTTCCTCCTTCGATTCTTCTTACTTTCCTAATTTATTTGCATTATAGGCTTCTACTCTTTTTCCTTTTTTTTTTTAATTAATTTTTTTCACCAATTATGACTGCCTGGTAGACCTCTTCTCTTAGAATTTAAAGATAACACATGGGAAATAGCTTTTCTGTATTTTTCTCTCCGATTCTTAAAATCTGTTGAGGTTTCACGTGATCATGTTTTTTTTAGATGATATGATTAATGAGACTGGATTTTCATTTGACATGTGTGTAGGGCTCAGCTAATGTTGGGAAGTCTGCTTTCATCAACGCTTTGCTGAGTGAGTACATTTTCCTTTTATCATCTATATCACATTCACTATATCATTGAAGGATGTTGAGCATATATCAAACTTTGAATACGATGACATTGTGTTTATTATTTGGCTAATTTATAATTTTGTGACTAATACATATGCAGTTTTTCAATTTCATTCCTAATTTTTAAGATTTTCAATTTTATCCTTTATGTATTAATTTTTCAAGACTATGGTAAATATTAGAATAATGATGCTTTTGACATTTAAGAAATGATAGTCTTTCAACTGATCCTATATTTACTGATAGTTCATTATCATTGAATTTATCATCCTTAGCCTTATCATCATTTTTGTCATGGTTGTCATTATAATCATTATTGTCATTGCATTGTTATAATGCTGGCGGCCTTTTCTTGTCAGAAAAAAAGCTGTTATGAGCTTTATCATGGTTCCTCCCATTCATGACCTTTCCTAAGAAAGGTGACGATATTAGTCAAATATTGTGGACAATGTTGACAGGGTGGGGGATCGCTACATGAAATAGTCAAATGATCATATGTGAAAATATTTGTCACTGTTGGATATGAAGTTCCGCTTGGGCATGGAAACTGCACTTTTCTAATCAATAAGATAATATAGATGGCCACAATAAACTTCCTAAACTAACTGTTGATGGCAGAGAAGATGGCTGAGAGGGATCCAGTTGCTGCAGCAGCTCAAAAATACAGACCCATACAATCTGCTGTTCCTGGAACTACTTTAGGTCCAATTCAAATTGATGCTTTCTTAGGAGGAGGGGTATGTGTTGGTATTGCTGAATCTTTGTATGTGAACTTACCTTATGAACCCATATATATATTGTCGTTTGCCTAACCACTGATTCTGATTTCTTTAAAATTCAGAAACTTTATCCATTGTTATGGAATGATTAGCATATGTTTCATATGTAGAAATTATATGACACACCTGGAGTCCATCTCCACCATAGGCTAGCTGCGGTCGTTCATTCAGAAGATCTTCCTGCCCTGGCTCCTCAAAGTCGGCTCAGGGGTCAAAATTTCGAAGTATGCAGACTTAAGTTCCACAATAGTTACACTATTTGCCTCTTCCTTTATCAATCTTACCTTTTTATTTATTATTATTTATTTATTTAATTATTTTTTCATGTCAGGTTTGTCAATTGCCAACCGACAATGAGATGGGAAGCAAGGACTTATCCAGTGGGTTGAATGGGTTTTCTATATTTTGGGGAGGTCTCGTGAGAGTAGATTTATTAAAGGTCTTTATTTCAGTTATTAGAACTTTTTTCCCCCCAACAAGTCAGGAACGGTACTTTTTTTTTTGGATTTAACAATAGCATGTCATTTTTGTTAACAGGTTCAACCAGAAACATGTTTGACATTTTACGGTCCAAAAGGATTGCAGATCCACACGGTTCCCACTGAAAAAGCAGATGAATTTTATGAGGTAATTAAAATTCTGTTTGTAATTAGACAAAAGAACATAGTTTAGTTTTTCTTAACTTTCTTAACGTTGGGTGGTAATCAACAGAAGGGTATGTAACTGATGAATGCTTTCTTGGTTAAATTACAAGTTTGGTTTTGAATTTTCAAGTTTGTATTTAATAAGTTCCAAACTTTTTAAAAAGTTTTTAATGGATTGTTGAAGTTCTAATTTTACCTCGAATAGGTCCCAAAATTTTAAAAAATATCTAATGGATGAACTTTCTATTTTGTATCTAATAGGTCTTGACCTATCATGTTAGACACCTTTCGATTTTATGTTTCATAGATGTGTTAATTTAAAAAAAATGTTGAATATGTGATGGACCTATTAGACATAAAATTGAAAGTTTAGGGACTACACGGGTTTTTTTTTAGGAACTATTACACAACTTTAGTGTTCAGAGGCCTGTTAGACACAAAGTAAGTTTAGCCTCCATTTAATAATCGTTTGGTTTTTGAAAATTGTGCTTGTTTTCTCACCATTTTTTTATGACAGTTTTCATCCTTCCTACCGAAGCATTTGAATTCTTAGCTGACCAAAAACAAAAACAAGTTTTTAAAAACTACTTTTTTTTTAATTGTCAGAAGTTGGTAAACATTTGTAAAATGTAGATAACAAAACAAAGAAACCCATGGGTCAAAGTAGTGTTTATAAGCTTGATTTAAAAAAAAAAAAACCAAATGGTTATTAAACGTGGGCCTTAAGGACCTATTGGACACTTATTAAAGTTTAGGGACCTATTAAATATAAACTTGAATGTTTAGAGACTATACTTGTAATTTAACCATACTTTCTATATAATTTTTTTTTTTTTGACAATATGTACTTTCTATATAATTATGGAGTTCTCCCTCCCTCTAAAATGTAAGTGCTAATGGATCGAGTTAGGAAGGTGAACATTGACTCGAAGGTGTTTCACCCTCGAAAGAGTGAGAATGGGAGGAAAGTGACGTTGGAGGAAAGGCGAAGCTCAAGAACGAGTAAAATGGAACTGGACATGGGTACGTTTGCTTGGGTCCGAGATTGTCTAGCTTAAGTCGTAAAATCAGAAAATCCCGTTGGTTTTTGGAGAAGAAGAAGGTTGGAAGTGGCGATAATCTTTTTCCAAGTTCTGTGGAATAAGAAGGGGAGATATGGGCTTCTCTCTCTAGAATCGAACAAGGGAGAAAATTAGTTATCTTTATTCTCGAACGAATCTTAAAGGTTGGGGCATGTTGGAAGTAGCCATGACGAATTTCCCCCCCCCCCTCCAAAGCCGAATAAGCAGAACGAAAAGAATGGGGACACCGAAGGGATTAAAATAGGAGTAGGGGATCAAATAAATGTCTTATGTGTAGGCGGTAAAAGGAGAACCAGTGCGTGGAAAAGAATCAGATCCGATAACGCCAACGAAAGACATTGATTTTGCATTCGACTGTTCGACGATGGTGATTATTGAAAGAATTAACATAGGGGTTGAATGGATGGGTATCAGGGACTTGTGTATGAGAATGGCCAAAGTGGGTCTCAACTTCAAACCTTTCTGAGTAAATTTATCGGTGGGTTTCTGTGGGAGTGAAAAGGAAGCTAAAAAGTTGGATGGTTTGGGTGCTTCGTTGAACCCGATGCATTACCTCATTCATCCATGGGATTGCAAATTCATTGCTGAAAGGATAAGGTCTCCGTTTAATGGTGGATGGATCATGGCCTATGACATCCCTCCGTTCCTCAGGTCCAAACAAATGATTTCTTTGCTTGTAGATTTGTGCGGGGGCCTCATGAGGATGAAGAAATTAGTGGCGAGGTGTGCTGGACAGAGGAAGTTTGTTTCAAAGCTAAAGGGAATGATAACGGTCTTATTCCTATGAATTGCTTTCTGAATCACGAGAATACATTTTTCTCGGTGAGGCTCGTTGTCGTCGGAAGAGGTGCAGGGGAGGAGAAAGCCGTCGAGAAGGCAACAAGTCCAAGAATGCCAGGGAGAGTAGTACTCCAGCTACCACCTTCAGCGTGTGTTGCAGGTCAAAGGGTTCAGGCTACGAGGAATCACGTGATGATTAACCCATTGAAGAAAGGAACAAGGCTGGACAAGGTTGAAGTCAATGGCCTATGAGTGGGCCCAACAATGTTGGGCCCAACATTGGGCCCATAGAAGTTGAAATGGAACATCCAGTAGTATTAAAGCCCTTGAAAAAAATTAATGAGAAAGGAAAGGCCATTCGTGAGTTAACCGAGGCGTTGAAGGAGTTAGACTGACTTTGAGTTTTCTGCTGGACAAACCATTTCCTCACCAATAGGGGGATAAACGAAAAGGAGCTGGAGTGGACTGTGAACTTTAACTCCATAGATGAAATTTTGGTCGAGAATGATTTGGGTTCTGACCCTTCGGTAGTGAGTTATTCAGAGGATGAAACTTTTTTTATCAACCCCAGTGCCCAAGGAGTTTGAAATAATGAATTTGGAACCTATGTTTCTTGAGGGAGGAGAGTCAAACGCGCAAATCCAAATGACAACATCCGAGAGTTAGAAGAATTTACAAAGCACAATGGGTTCAAAGGCAGAGTTAACATCCAATCCAGTAGGGGAGCATCAGAATAATCCGGTTTTGGTTCCTCCAACTTGCTTGTTGATCAGGGTAAACTCAGAAGGGACTTCTAACCAGGTATGCTTGCCTTCTTTGGACCCTTTACCTTCCAATCCTATTTCTGTTGAAGAGGGGAGGCTGGTTGGGGGGGGGGGGGCTTACCTTATCCATATTCTATCACCTTACTTATCGGGGTGGGGATGCAAGATTTTTTGGGTATCAATCAAAATCTTGGGTCCCATATTCTTTTCAATCATTTCCATTACTTTGGAAGTGTCTCACATCACCTGACATTTTATTCTTTTGGAGAGAAGATGCCGTCTTTTGCTCCTTTATCTTATGACTCGGGTTGTGGAATTGAGGGAGGAAGTCAAGGAAACCTATTTTTGGGAAGACCGTTGGGTGGGAAACAGACCCCTTTGTGTTGCTTACCCTCGCCTTTATCATTTATCTTCGATGAAGAACCGCTTTGTGGCCGAGGTGTTGATACCTTTGGGAAGCTCCATTTCTTTTTCTTTTGGTTTTTCTCGCTCTTTATTTGAGAGGGAAACTTATGATGTTATGTCTCTTCTTTCTTTGATTGAAGATATCACCTTTAGATCGGATAGGAGGGATATTCGTTCGTGGGACCTTAACCCCTCTAAGGGTTTCTCTTGCCGTTCGTTCTTTCATTGTCTTCTTGACCCTTCTTCTCTTCCTGATAAATCAGTTTATTCTCTGGTTTGGAAAGTGAAAATTCCAAAGAAGGTGCAGTTTTTTACTTGGCAGGTCCTCCATGGAAGAGCAAATACTCTTGATCGGCTTGCGAGAAAGATGCCTAATTGGATAGGCCCATTCTGTTGTATTCTCTGTAGGATGGCGGAGGAAGATCTTGATCATATGTTGTGGCACTGTGACTTTGCACGCTCAGTTTGGAACGCTTTTTTCGAGATTTTTGGGCTTCAGTTTGCTAGACACCGGGGTGTTAGGGAGATGATCGAGGAGTTCCTTCCCCATCCTCCGTTTCGGGACCAGGGGAAATTCTTATGGCAAGCTGGGATTTGCGCTATCATTTGGGGTTTGTGGGGGGAGAGAAATAATAGAATTTTTAGAGGAAAGGAGAGGAATGCGGAGGATACTTGGGACTTTATTAAATACTCCGTCTCGTTATGGGCGTCGGTGACGCGTTTGTTTTGTAATTATTCTATAGGTCTTATTTTGTTAGATTGGCATCCCTTCATTTAAGGGGTTCTCCTTTTGGGGCTTGGTTTTTTTGTATGCCCTTGTATTCTTTCATTTTTTCTCAATGAAAGGTTGGTTCTTTATCAAAAAAAAAAAATCGGTTTTGAATGGGCTTGTTGGTAGTGTTCCTTTACCACTTTACAATCCTAACATTCTTCAAGGATATTCGGTTAATGGGGGAAAAACGGGTTCTAGTAGCAGGGATGGGCGATCTTAGCTACTGTGGGTATTCACGAGATTCCCGCTGAATCCACCCCTACATGTCTTTCAACCAACACTAAAAAAGGAAAAAACTATTGTAAGAAGGGAGAGGAGTCTACAAAATGGATAGGGAATTAAGAAAACTGGAGTCTTCAGTGAATTATGATGGTAGGAATGTCTTTAAGGAGGTTGGGGAGCCCACATGTTTTAAATGGAAATCCTTTCTTGGAATGTGAGAGGCCTTGGGGAGGGATAAGCGTAGAACAGTTAAAGACGTTTTATCCCAAGATAATCCGGATATTGTGATTATTTTGGAAACTAAGAGATATAGGTATAATCGGGAGTTCGTCAAAGGTATTTGGGGCAAAAGGAAAGGTGGAGTGGGCATGCATTGAGTCAGTAGGGGTGTTGGGAGGTGTGATTGTCATGTAGGATGAAAACTCTATTAACTGCCTGGAGGTGGTGAAAGGTGTGTTTTAAGTTTCTATTTGGATTTGCATGCAAAACAAGGAGGTAGGGTGGGTCACGGGTACTTATAGCCCCTGAGACCTAAAGGTAGACAAGCTTTCTGGAATGAGTTAGGTGATTTGTTTGGGTTGTGTGGTCAAAACTAGAGTATTACAGGGGATTTTAATGTGATCCGTTCCCTGTACGAGAAGGCTTCGGGGGGTAGGGTGACGAGGTCTATGAACCGATTTAATGAGTGGATCAAGGATTGCAGTTTATTTGACCCTCCTTTGATAAATGGGAGGTTACTTGGGCCAAAGTAGAGCTCAGAGTAGAATTGATAGAGTCGTTTGCTCCAAGGGATGGCTAGAGACTTTTAATTGTGTAAGATAGACCCTTGGCCCGAGAGTTACCTCAGACCACTGGCCCTTAATCTTTGAATCGGGCCCATAGAAATGGGGTCCGTGTCCATTTCGTTTTGAGAATATGTGGCTAGATCACCCTTCATTCAAGTCCTCCTTTCCCTCATGATGGAGTGAGGAATTCGTAGGGAAGTGGGAAGGTTATAAATTCATGGGGAAATTAAGGGTGCTAAGAAGTACTCTTAAATCGTGGAACTGAGAGGTCTTTGGTGATATTAGAATTAAGAAGCAGGAGTTAATGAATAGGATTAAGGAAACCGATTCTCTTGAAGAGAAAGATTAGATTGATGAGACTCTTAAAGAAGAACGTCTGTCTATCAAACTTGAGTTTGCTAAGTTGGTAGAGAAAAAAGCTATTAGCTGGAAACAAAAGGCCAAAACGAGATGGGCTAAGGATGGGGACTGTAATTTAGCTTTTCCACGGGGTGGCGAGTGGCGGAAGAAGTAAAATTTTCATTGGCCCATTAGAAAACAATAGGGAGTTTTGATTCATGGGGCGAAAGAGATCGAGGATGAGGTCCTTTCTTTTTTCTCCCATCTCTATGCTCCTCAGGTGAACCCTAAACCCTTTATTGAAGGGGTGGATTGGAATCCAATATCAGACTTGGAGTAAAGGGAGTTGGATTCGCCTTTTACCGTGGAAGAAATTAGGAAGGCGGTCTTTGAGTGTGATAGAGACAAGGCCCTTGGTCCAGATGGCTTTTCAATGGCCCTTTTTCAGGAGAGATGGAAGGAGATGAAGGTGGATTTGGAACAAGTCTTCAAAGAGTTTTTTTGGAAGGGGCATCTTAGACAATTCTTTGAATGAGATTTATGTTTGCCTAATTCCAAAGGAGGGGACGAAAAAGGGTTAAAGATTTTAGACCTATTAGCCTAATTACAAGTGTTTACAAAATCATTGCGAAAGTGCTAGCTAATAGACTAAAAAAATTTCTCCGGTCGACGATATTGGAGTCCCAGGGTGCCTTTATTGAAGGGAGACAAATCCTCGATCAAGCCTTTATTGCTAATGAGGCTATTGAAGAGTATAGGCTAGTGGTCGAGAAGGCATTTTTAAGATCGATTTTGAGAAGGCCTACGACCATGTGGACTGGAGTTTTTTGGACAAGATTCTTGAGAAGAAAGGATTTGGATACAAATGGAGATCTTGGATTTGGAGGTATATGAGATCCGTGACCTAGGAGGAGGATTCGGGCTTCTCAAGGCCTTCGTCAAGGTGATCCCCTTTCTCCATTTCTGTTCTTAATGGTTGTGGATTCTTGATTTTGAGAGTTTAAAATTATTCTCATACATCTAATATGTGCAATCTAGGTCCTCTTATATAGGAGAAAGACCTATTACAAATATGGAAAGGAATAAGAGGCATACAGATCAAATATTTTTCAATAAAGATTTACACACAAATATGGTAAATTCCAACACTCCCCCTCAAGTTGGTTTAAAGATGTCTTCCATAGCCAGTTTGTCAATCAACTTATCGAATTGCTTCTTTGGAAGGCCTTTAGTTAGTACATCGACAATTTGTTCTGATGTAGGAAGATAAGGAATACATATTGTATTTGCTTCAATTTTCTCCTTGATAAAATGCTTATCAACTTCAATGTGTTTTGTTCTATCATGTAGAACTGGGTTATGAGCTATAGAGATGGCAGCTTTATTATCACAATAAATCCGTATAGGTGTGTTCAAAGGAACCTTTAATTCTTCAAGTATCCTTTTAATCCATATACCCTCACAAATTCCATGTGCTAACGCTCTAAATTCTGCTTCAGCACTGCTTCTAGCTACCACATTTTGTTTTTTACTTCTCCAAGTAACCAAGTTCCCTCCAACAAAGGAACAATAACCAGAGGTAGATCTTCTATCTGTAGTACTTCCTGCCCAGTCTGCATCAGTATAAACTTCTATCTGAAAGTGATTATGTCTTCCAAATAGAATGCCTTTCCCAGGAGTCCCTTTTAGATACTTCAAAATTCTGTAAACAGCTTCAAAATGAGTTGGTCCTGGTGCTTGCATAAACTGACTTACCATGCTTACTGCAAATGCAATATCAGGACGCATATGAGATAGATAAATCAATCTCCAACAAGTCTCTGATATCGTTCCTTGTCTTTTATTTCTTCTGCTTTTGCTACTTGTAACTTTAGATTGGGTTCAACTGGAGTTTCTGCAGCCTTGCAACCAAGTAGTCCAGTTTCCTCAAGTAAGTCGAGAACATACTTTCTCTGATTCACAAAGATGCCCTTCTTCGATCTTGCAAATTTCATCCCTAGAAAATATTTCAACGGTCCTAAGTCCTTGATTTGAAACTCTCTTCCAAGGTTTTTCTTGAGATCAGCTAGACCGACTTCATCATCACCTGTGAGAATAATATCATCTACATAGACAATCAAAATTGAGATTTTATTATTCTCAGAGTGTTTATAAAAAATAGTATGATCTGCTTGACTCTGAATAAATCCATAGCTGGACACAACATTTCCAAACCGATCAAACCTAGCTCTTGGTGACTGTTTCAAGCCACAGAGGGATTTTTTTAATTTACAAATTTTACTGCATCCGAGATCTTCTTCAAAACCTGGGGATAAGTCCATAAAAACCTCTTCCTCGAGATCACCATTCAGAAATGCATTTTTTACGTCAAGTTGGTAAAGTGACCAATCTGAATTGACTGCAAGAGACAAAAGCACTCGAATAGAGTTAATTTTAGCAACTGGGGCAAACGTTTCCTGATAATCAATCCCATATGTTTGGGTGAAGCCTTTAGCTACTAGTCTGGCCTTATATCTCTCAATACTACCATCTGCATTGCATTTTATAGTGAACACCCATTTACAACCCACTGGTTTCTTATCTTTTGGCAATTCTACTATTTCCCAAGTCCCATTTTGTTTTAGAGCATTCATCTCCTCCATAACTGTTACTTTCCAATTTGGATCTTCTAAAGCCTCATGTATATTCTTTGGAACAAATAAATCATTTATCCTAGAGGTGAAGACTTTATGACTATTTGACAAATTTTGATATGACATGTAGTTTGCAATAGGATATTTGTTACAACTTCGAGTACCTTTTCTAATGGCTATGGGCATATCAAGATCAGACACAACTGGCAAAGTATTTTGAATAGTTGAAGTAGGAATGGAAGAAGAATTACCAGATTTTCCAGTTTCAATCATCGAAGTCTCAGATTGGTTCTGTGAAGGATCAACTATTTGGTCTTGCTTCCTTTGATTGAATTTTCTTCTAGTATAAAACTTAAACTCGGGAACTTGATCGGGATCATTATGTAGTATTTCTCCCCCTGAATGAGAAGTTTCTATACTTGGCACCAAAGGACTAATATCATTAGGACAAATAAGGTTAGGAAGGGGAGTAGAAACATCCCAAAAGTTATCTTCCAAATTTGATTTCTCCCCCTGAAGAGAACTTTGGGTAAAATATGGTTGATTTTCTAAAAAAGACACATCCATGCTTACAAAACATTTTTTTGTCTGAGGATCAAAACATTTATAGCCTTTTTGATTTGAAGAATATCCCAAAAAGATGCATTTAACTGCTCTATGATCAAGTTTCGACCGAAAGTGACTAGGGATGTGAACATAAGTAGTACACCCAAAAACTTTGAGAGGTAAATTAGAGTATAAGCGAGATTTTGGAAAAACATTTTTAAAGCAATCAATAGGAGTTTTAAAATTCAAGATCTTACTAGGCATTCTATTTATTAGATAGGTAGCTGTGAGAATTGCTTCGCCCCATAAATATTTTGGAACATGCATGGAAAACATTATAGCACGAGCTACCTCAAGTAAATGCCTATTTTTTCTTTCAGCAACACCATTTTGTTGAGGAGTATCTCGACAAGTAGACTGGTGAACTATACCTTTATCTCTTAAAAACTCACCAAAAGATTCATTAAAATATTCAGTTCCATTGTCAGAGTGTAAAATGCAAATTTTCGTTTGAAATTGAGTTTCGATCATATTGTAAAAATTTTTAAAAATATCTTTCACCTCAGATTTCTTTTCCATTAAGTACACCCAAGATAAACGAGTATGGTCGTCAATAAAAGTAACAAACCATCTTTTCCCACTATGAGTCCTAATTTTAAAAGCACCCCAAACATCACTATGTATTAAATAAAAAGGTTTGGAAGCTTTGTAAGGTTTAGGTAAATAAGTGGAACGATGATTTTTTGCTAAAATGCAACTTTCACAATCAAATGAGGAGCAATCAAATCCTTTGAATAAATTTGGAAATAAATGCTTGAGATAAGGAAAACTAGGATGTCCTAACCTAAGATGCCAAAGAATAATTTGTTCTTTACCAGAAAGAGAACTAATACTACTGAAACCCTGAGTTATTTTATTACTAAAAGAACCTTTATCAAAGTAGTAAAGGCCATCAAGCATCCTAGCACTCCCAATCATCGTTTCCGATTCCTGATCCTGAAAAATATAGTGAGATTCGAAGAATACAACACGACAATTAGAATCCCGAGAAAGTTTGCTGACAGATAAAAGATTACAGGCTAATTTTGGAACATGTAAGACAGATTGTAAAGAAATTTTTTCAGTCAATTTAATAGTTCCTTTTCCTGCAACTGAAGAAAAACTGCCATCTGCAATTCGAATTTTTTCATTAGAATAGGAAGGAGAGTACGAAGAAAAAAATTGAGAGGTACTCGTCATATGGTCAGAAGCTCCGGAATCGATAATCCACGGAGAAGAATTGCCACAAAAGAAGGCTTGAGGATAATTACCTGTTTGTGCCAATGAAACACAAGAATTATTAGATGAGAAATTAGTTGGTAGCAATTTTAGGATTTGATGAACTTGCTCCATATCAATAAATGAGTAAATGGGAAATAATAAAATATAAACCAAACCAAATAAATCAATTGCCCAGCAAACCAGATCTTGAACCGAACCAAGTAGTAAATAACCACTTAACCAAATTATTCAATAGGTGAACCGAATCGAATCAACCAGATTTGAACCGAACCGGTGAATCAACCAGTGAACCAACCCCAAAATGTACTGTGAACCCTAGATGTTGATTGCACAAACTCGAAAAAAATCTCCTTCACCTGTGAACCCGAGAACTCAGACCGGAAGAAGAGTGCGCCGTTTGAAGTCAGCGGTGAGGGTTCCAGTTGTCGTCAAGGGTTCCGATTGGGAGATCGACGTCAACAGCACCAATGAATATGAGAACTCAAGGTCTCGTGTGCGGCCGCAAAAGAAACAAAACAGGACAGAATTGACCTCGACGACGAGTTGATAGAGCGAACTGATATGTCGGCACGAACTGATGAACGACGCGAACTTGATAGACAGCGGCGACTTGCAGAGGTGACTAGAACCTTCGGGTCACGGTGCAAGTTCGCGGGTCGAGTGGTCGCGGGTTGCGTGGTTGCGGACCGATTTAGTCACAGACGACAGAAATTCGTGGTCGCAGGTCGACTTGAGATGGTAATGGATGACAGCGGCGGCGGAGTCTGTGGCGGCTAGGGTTAGATGTGGTACCGGAAGTGTATGGGTGAATGCAAACCACAAGGCCACTTATGTCGGAAGTAGGGTGCACCAATCAAGAATGGCGGCTAGGGTTCCGACGGCGGCAGCGACTAGGGTTTCTAAAAGTATGGTGTTTAGGGTTTTAGAGACGGCTAGGGTTTAACCCGTTTTGATACCATCTTGATTTTGAGAGTTTAAAATTATTCTCATACATCTAATATGTGCAATCTAGGTCCTCTTATATAGGAGAAAGACCTATTACAAATATGGAAAGGAATAAGAGGCATACAGATCAAATATTTTACAATAAAGATTTACACACAAATATGGTAAATTCCAACATGGATAGATTGGTATCAGAGCCTTATGACGGAATTTTTTATTAATCTTCAAAAAAGTTATACAAAAGGGGAAGCTTTAGCCTTTATATCTAGGCTTAGCTTATGGGATAATGGGCGGTAAATACAAGGATGGTTAAACTATTAACCACAGTAACTAACAAACTAACTAATAACAAATAAAATAAAAATACCTAGGCTAGATTACAAAGCGAGCCCTAATAAACAAAATAATTCCCCCCCCCCCCTAAAGAAAAACAACTTGTCCTTGAGTTTAAAGATGAAGCTCATCAGGAGGAAAATAGGTAGAGATCCGATACATTAAATGTGTTAGAGATATTGTAGCCGTTTGGAAGCTCAATCATATAAGAATTGCTGCAAAATTTCTTAAGGATCCGACAAGGACCAATTTTTTTTCTTTTGCAACTTGCTGTAAGTTCCTCTTGGAAATCTTTCCTTTCTAAGATGCACAAGAACTAAATCACCAACAGAAAATTTCTTATGCCTCCTTTTCTTGTTTGCAAGTTGGGCATGGAAGTGTTCTGTGACTTCTTTATGTATTCTTTGTACTCGATCAGTCCTGAATTCTGCCTCCAAACTCAAATCTGCAGCTCTAGGCAAACTTATGAGATCAAGTGTTAGTCAAGGAGGGTTAGTATGTACTATCTCAAAGGGTGTTTTGCTTGTGGATCGGCTTTTCATGTTGTTAAAAGCAAATTCAGCTTGTGGTAAACAAAGATCTCATTGCTTTGGTTTATTTCCACTTAAACACCGAATTAAATTAC
This sequence comes from Luffa acutangula, assembly GCA_036850905.1. NCBI lineage: Eukaryota > Viridiplantae > Streptophyta > Magnoliopsida > Cucurbitales > Cucurbitaceae > Luffa > Luffa acutangula. The sequence goes on along the minus strand of CM072097.1, from coordinate 38,648,011 downwards.
CCAAAGTCCTATTTGTAACTTCAGTTTGACCATCAGTTTGTGGGTGGCAAGTGGTGCTATATTTCAAATGGGTATCAAACTTTCACCAAAGGCACTTCCAAAAATGGCTTAAGAACTTTGTATTCCTATCACTAGTGATGGACTTTGGTATTTCATGCAGCCTAACCACTTCTTTTATAAAATAAATTAGCAATATGAATAGCATCATTAGTTTTTTTACATGATATAAAATGAGCCATTTTGCTAAAACGGTCAACCACTACAAAGGTAGAATCATTAACTCGTTGGGTCCGCGGTAAACCCAACACCCATAGTGAGATCTTCCCAAATTGTTTTTGGAATGGGAAGAGGAGTGTACAAACCCGTATTTTGTACTTGGCCTTTGTTAACTTGACAAATTGGACATTTTTGGACAAAATTCTCAACATCTTTTTGAATGTGGGGCCAAAAGAATCTGTTGGAGATTTGTTCATATGTTTTGTCTCAGCCAAAATGGCCTCCAAGTCCACCTGAATGAGTATCCCTAATGATTTGCATCCTTAATGATGTGCATGGAATACAAAGTGCATTATCTTTGAAGAGAAAACCGTTAGTCAAGCTAAAATCTTTAAAAGCATGTCCATCCTTGCATTTTAACCATAGGTTAGAAAAATCTTCATCAAACTCATACAAATCAGCAAGGCTAGCAAAGGAAATTATTTCACCCTTCAATATATTTAGGAAATGAGATCTCTTACTTAATGCTTAGCTACTTAATTAGTTTGTCTAGATTTATGCTTGATGGAAAAATGAAAATGTTGGATAAAAATAACCCACCCAGCATGCATTTTAGACAATTTTTTTTGGGAATTAATATAACGTAAGGATTGATGGTCTGTATATAAAATAAACTCTTTCCCAATCAAGTAATGTTTCCATTGTTTTATAGCTCTAACCAAGGCATGAAGTTCTTGCTCATATGTAGACTACTTTTGTCTAGCCTCACTAAGTTTTTCATTGAAGTATTCAATAGGTTTATTTTCTTGACTTAGCACTCCACCTATTCCTTTACCTGAGGCATCAAGCTCAACAATAAAAAGTTTATCAAAACTAGGTAATGCCCTTTACCTGAGGCATCAAGCTCAACAATAAAAAGTTTATCAAAACTAGGTAATGCTAAAATAGGTGCTGAAGTTAACCTTTGTTTTAAAGTCTCAAAGCTGCTTAGCCATGGTGGTATTAATACAGCGGATAGACTTCAAAGAGGAATGCCTCATTTTTTTCTCTCTCCCTCGTGGTGTGTGATGTGTTGTGCAAGTGTAGAATGCCAAATTCATCTTTTTGGTCACTGTTCCTTTGCATCTCAGTACGAATTATGGTGGAAGCTTTTGAGTGGAATATGGTTATGCCTGAAAGTATTTTGATCTTCTTGCTTCAGTTTTTGTGGGTCATCCTTTTCATGGTACAAAGAAAACTCTATGGCTTGCCATCAATCGAGTTTTCTTTTGGTGTCTTTGGTGTGAGCGTAACGGTCGAATTTTTAGGGATGTTTCTTCAAACTTTGCTGCTTTTTGGGATTTGATTTTATTCAATGCTTTATATTGGTGTAAATGTAAACACCCTTTTAGTGACTATAATCTATCCTCCTTACTTTCCAATTGGAACTCTTTCATGTAGTGATTCTTTTTGGGAGTTTTTTCTCCCTTTCTTTCATTTATCAATGAAATGTTTCTCTTCTCAAAAAAAAAAAAAAAAAAAAAGTCTCAAAGCTGTCTTGTTGCTCTTTGCCCCAATGAAAACCTTGTTTTTTAAGGCGTTCGGTCAAATGTGATGCTATAGTGCTGAAAGTTCGAATGAACTTCCTATAAAAAGATGCAAGTCCATGGAAACTTTGAACTTCCTTGTCGTTTGAAGGTGTTGGCCACTCATTTATAGTTTTTGTCTTGAGTGGATCAACTTCTATACCATGCTCACCTATTATAAAACCCAGGAAGATAAGTTTGGGCACTCCAAAAATACACTTTTTCATGTTAATATACAAGGAGTTATCTTTAAGAGGAGAGAAAACACGCTTCAAATGAATAATATGCTCTTCTAGACTTTTGCTATAAACCAAGATATCATCAAAATAAACCACCACAATTTTTTTAAAAAAAGGTTGTAAAACTTTGTTCATAAGATACGCATGAATGTACTAGGTGCATTAGAAAGTCCAAATGGCATTACTAGCCATTCAAACAATCCCTCATTAGTTTTAAAGGCGGTTTTCCATTCATCTCCCGGTCTTATACGAATTTGGTGATATCTACTTCGAAGATCAATTTTAGAAAGGATTTTTGAATCATATAATTGATCTAAAAGGTTGGGTAACCTAGGAATTGGAAATCTATATCTAATTGTGATTTTATTTATTGTACGACTATTGATACACATGCTCCAAGTTCCATCTTTTTTAGGGGTGAGTAGGGCGGGAATCGTGCAAGGACTCATACTATGGCGTATTAATCTTTTATTTAAGAGGTCATCAATTTGATCATGCATAATTTTATATTTGGTTGGACTCATTCTATAGTGTGGTAAGTTTAGTAAAGGTGCACTAGGAATAAAGTCTATATGGTGTTGGATATCTCTTAAAGGTGGAAGCTCACTAGGTAATTCTATGGGGTATAGGTCTTTGAAAGTATGCAACAAATTTGTAATGGCTTTTGGAGTTTTGGTGTCTTGGGTATCCTCATTGTGACCTTTGATAACAAGTGCAATCACATTTTTGTTGTGTTCATCTAAAAACTCATTTGCGGGTATAATAGAGAAGAGTTTAGAAGATGTACCCGTTGCATTTACCTCATTCAGCTTGTTAGGTAGTAGGACGATCTTTTTGCTAAGCCAATTGAATTCATATGTGTTCTCTCTCCCTTTGTGGATGATTGAAAGATCATATTGCCATGGCCGACCAAGCAAAATGTGGCATACATCCATATCTATGACTTCACAAACAACTTGGTCTTCGTAATGTTTATCCAAGGATGGTGCAAATTTTGGTAATAGCTACCTTATTTCCTTTTTTGATCCATCCTATTTTATAAGGGTTGGCATGAGCTTCTATATTCAATCCGAGAGCTTTTACCAATGTTTTGGACACAACATTTTCTCAACTTTCATTATCTATTATTACATCACATACTTTGTTATTTACGGTGCATCTTGTCTTGAATATTGAGTGCCTTTTGAGTTGTATTCACCTCCGTTCTTTGATTTAATTAAAGCCTTTGAAGCACACAAATTACCTGTTCGCCATCATCACCTTCTTCAAAGATTTCTTCCTCTTCTTTTGTAAATTTTTCTCCATTTTCGCTGCTGTCTTCTTGTTCAGATGCTTCTTCTACCATTGCAATCTTCTTTCTTTTTGGACATTCATTTGAAAAATGACCGGTTTGTCCACATCTATAACATTTCTTTGAATTTGAAGGTCTTACATATGGGTTTTCTGGTTTGGAGGTTGTTTTCTTGGTGTTTATGGACTGACCATTATATTTTTTGCCCCCACTTTTTGGATAATTTGACTTCCATGTGCTTGATGCCTTTGGTTTCTCTTCTTCACCTTCGTGGGATTCATTGTTATGCCCCCAATTTCTGTTGTCTTGCCTAAATTCTGCCCTTAAGTTAGATGATGTGCGGCCAATTGATGTTCTTCCTTCTCTACTCCAAGTTCTTTGATTGTCATTCCAGCTTGGTTGTCCATGACTCCTGGTTCTTTCTTTCATGATTTTCTTCTCAACCTTTATGGTCATTGCTACGGCTTCTCGAATGCCTCCAAAAGGAAATAAATCAATTCGATCTTGGATTTCTTCATGCAAACCATGTATATACCGTGCTATTTGTTGATATTCGGATTCTGACAAATCATTTCTTGCATTCAATCGATAACACTCACCCGTGTATTCTTCCCTAGTTCGGTTGTGTTGTTTGCACTCTTGATATGTTTAGTACAAGATTTGTTCATAATTGTCTGGTAAGAATCTTGCCTTGAACATCTTTTTCATCTTTTTCCAATCTTTCACAGGTGTGTTGTCCATCTTTCTTCTATTGGAGGTTAATTGATCCCACCATGCTTTGCCCCACCTTTCAACTTATATTTTACCAATTTTACTTGACGTTTTTCAGGAATATCCATACATTCGAAGAAGTCCTCCACTTGTTTGATCCCATCTAAGAAGTTTTCCATGTCTAATCGTCCATCAAAGAGTCGATTTTCATTTTGTATCCTTTGTCTTTATATTTTTGACTTCTCTTTTTATTGCTATCATCGTTGTCTTCATCACTTGAAGAGTTGGATGTGTCACTAGATGTTGTTGAATTAGATTCTTGATCCCTTTTCTTCGTTTTCTTGGACCCCTTCTTGGACTTATTTTCATTGGAACTTCCATTTTCTTGATTAAGTGTCCAGCTTCTTCCTCATGGTGCTTTGATCCTTCCTTTTTCTTCCTTTTACACTTCTTTGTAAATAGATCTTTGGGTTCCACATTCATGTTCTCTTCTAATTGTTCCACTAAATTTTCTGTAACTTTCTCTTTTCCTTTGCTGATTTGGACAGTAAGTTTAGTGTTTTCCTTCATTAATCCTCCAAAGCTTCTTTGTAGTTTGTCAACCATTTCTTCTATTTTTTTCACCCGATCGGTTAAACCTTCCCTCGGTTAAACCTTCCAAGGTCAGGATACGATGTTGGATATTGAGCACAATTGCATAAAGCTTGCTAGAATAGGTTTTTTCCTTACCCGATTCCAATTTCTTGGTGTTAGTCATCCTTCTTGGTTGGATCTTGATTCAAGCTCTGATACCAATCTTGATGGAGCTGAAAGCCTTATGGTGGTATTTTTATTAATCTTCAAAAAAGTTATACAAAAGGGGAAGCCTTAACCTATTTATATATAGATCTAGCTTATGGGATAATGGACTGTAAATACAAGGATGGTTAAACTATTAACCACAGTAACTAACCATCAAACTAACTAATAACAAATAAAATAAAAATACCTAGGCTAGATTACAAAGAGAGCCCTAATAAACAAAATAAACTACATCATCCAATCCAAATAGACAGACTATTTTTTCGTCCATAAACTATTTTGTACTTAAAAGTAAAGTGAATGATGGTTAGACCATAAAAAATACGTTTGGACCTGTATTGTGGTAATGTAATAGCTTCACCATGCTTATATACAGATGATGTAATCTTGGAAAATAACTCATAGCTTTGATGATTGAAGATTGAATGCAGTGTAGAGGACTGTTTCCCACTTTTTTCAACCCATAGGTAATTGGAGGTTTTCTTTTACAATTTGACAGAAAGAACTTGGGGTTTCACTAACACCTCCATTTAGAAAACAAACGATGGATGATTGGAGAGGACTTGAAACAGTGCGTCAATTGAAGATAAATTTTGAGGAAGAGCAAAGGTGCGTTAAAACTCTTGTTGATTGACAAGTTATGTTGTTTTGTTAAATAACCTTTGTCATCTGCTCTGGAATTTATTGTATTGCTTTTTTCAGTTTTTGTCCTCTGGGATGGAATAGAATGTTATTCTAGATGTGTTTTGGTTCACGTAAATCAGGCTGGCTAATAGGTGCATCACTGCATCACAGGAAATAAGAACTTATTTCTCCTTTCATTTTGTACAGGCCTGCTTGTGATGTGGCTATATCAGGCTTGGGATGGATTGCTGTCGAACAAAAGGAGTCGCTCCAAAATACTCACTCAGATTTAGAATCAACAGTTGATGAACTTGAGTTGGCTGTTCATGTCCCCAAGCCAGTGGAGATTTTCGTGAGGCCTTCCATGCCTGTTGGCAAAGCTGGAGCAGAATGGTATCAGTACCGCGATTTAACAGAGGAGGAAGAGGAAGCAAGACCAAGATGGTATTTTTAGAGTTTTTTAGGTACTCTCTACCTCTTCGTCTTTATATATTTTGCAATTAATCGTATAACTGGCCAGCTGCTTCTGCTGCCTAGGCAAATGAAATGTAGATACAGAGAGATGGCTGATATATCGGTTAATTTATAAGCTCATGAATGTAATAGAACTTTGAAGATTCTGAATCAGAAATTTTTTAATGGGATCGACTTAAGCATCCAAAGTCTTTGTGAAGCTGCTTTTCCACATTTTCATCAATTGGGAAGTGTTTTTCTTTTAAAAACCTTTTGGCTCTCTGGGAATATCTGACCTTCTCTCTTTGTATATGATCTTTTGTTCTAATACATTTTAAGTCTCTTATATATATGTATATATATAAATATAAGATTACTGGTAAAATTAGAATAAACATATATAATGCTCTATGCATCTATTGAACTAGATATTTCTTTTAATATGCTTTACTCGAGTTGGATTCATATCTATTAAGGGTTGATTTATATCTATTAACGGCACTGAACTTTATTTGAATAAGGAACTCGTGATAAACTGTTGTTTGAACCATCATTTGGTTGGAAAGAGAAAGTAGATAGAAGTTTTAATTGAGCTTACAGTTATAAACTTGCTTCTTTTCATTTATTATTATTATTATTATTATTATTTTTACATTCATGTCTCTCCAAATCTTCCTAACAAGTGAGAAGAAGGTCAAAGTTAAGGTATATACCTTGTCAAGCTTTTCTCCATGTGCATTTATTTATAATAGAAGACATTTGTAGATTTTTCGTCCCTTCGCCTCCCCGGAAATGAGTTGTTCGAGTTCTAGTGGTCTTTTCAGTTCCATTTTTTGTCCAATGAACAACGATAAACGAAGGTTTGATTTCGACATTCGACGATTTTCGTCCATGACATTTGTAGAAGGCTAAAAAATGGTCGGGTTATTTGCGATATAACAGAGGTCCAATTTCGATAGATGGTTGACAACAGTTTGAGTTTTTGAGTCTTTTCTCGGTTCGTCTAGTAGACTTCTGATTTGTATAATGACATTCCTTTGATGGTGGTCCAATTCTTTGCCTTTCCGACTATTTATGTTTTTTCAATAAATGTTTCTACAAATCAAACAAAGAAGGTACAATATATACAAAGTTTATTTTTTAGTTTCGGAAATTTATAGGTTTCATTTCCAAATTTTTTAGTTTCATACATTTATAGGTTTCATTTCTAAATTTTATTTAATTTTAGGGTTTATTTCAAATAATCTGAGAACAACAGTAGTTGTATGTACTAATACACTTGAGCCATCATGAGATTGAACTAATATTGTAGCATTCCTATATTGTTATGCATGACTTGTTGGGTTTATTTTAAATAGTGAATGAAGAAAAATATACAAGGTTTATATTCGAGATTCATATATTTATAGGGTTTATAACAAACAATCAGAGATACGTATATATAGCTGGGTGACATCATCAAACTTTCAAGAAGAAGACAAAATCGAGAGACTCGAGGATAGTGCAGACATATCCCATCTATCTTTTCTGCTTTCCAGTTGTATTTTGTCGCTTTTTAGTTTTATGTAAATTATTGTATCTTTACTTTATTTCCTTTGCCGATTACGAAGAGATAAGGATAAGAAGGGTTCCTGTCCCACCATATATTATCGTAATCTTTTCTTTATCAAAAGAAAGATTCCAAAGAGATAACTTGCCAGTCAGGGGTCCTGTCCTGTCGGCCACTCTTGGAATTATTTCTCAATGTACTCAATTTTGTCGATGCCACGTGTAAAAACCTGAATAGTGATTTGATATCTGTGCAATTGCACAGGACAAAATCAGATCTCTATATAAGGGCACGTAGTCTGACCATCAATGGTCAAAATCAGATCTCTATATAAGGGCACGTAGTCCGACCATCAATGGTATCTGAGCCATAAAGCTCAACTTCTCTCTAAAGATTTCTCTCTCTCATGGAGTAAACTCCTTTTCAGGATCTGAGAAGGATGATAGCTTATCTCTAATGATATTCTTCTAAGGTTTGAGTCTATTCCTAATTCATTCTTCTGTGTGTTATTCTAACTATGGTTGTGTCTCTTCGTTAGAAATCTTGCAAAATGGAAATAAAATTTATGACAATTCTTAATCATAAGCATAAGAAAGGCTGGTTAACCTTCATGCTAGATTAAGAAGAAATCATAAAAGTTATGAAAATTTTGTAAGGTTCCTAATCTTAAATCGATTGATATAAATAGTTAGAAAAATCGAAAGAAGAATTGATTAACATAGATTTAAATTTTATCAGAATATTATTAGTTTGCAGCTATCTGAGTTCTCAGGTTCGCCTTCTCCTTCTCCCCTCATGCTTTCTAAATTCAAGAAAAAGTTTTCCTTTGGCCCAACGATCATAGATGCCACTACTTCCTCTTCTTCCTCTTCAAAAAATCCAAAACCTAATGCTAAGGAATTGGAAAAAGCTCTATCCAGACATAAAAGGATAGAATCTCAAATATCTCAAGTTGAGGATAAACTTCAGATTTGGAGTATTCCCAAGCTTGAAGTCAATACTATCTACAAGATAAGTCCATTCAATTTCTTAGAAACAGATGTTATCAGAGTTTCTGAAGATAATATTCCAATGGAGGATGATTTTACAGAATATCAGCTCCTAATCAATGAAGACATCGATGTGTATCGAATGCATTTCAAATAGCTACATATCGGATGTATTCAAGTTGCCATCAAACCTCTCTTTCGGACGAGATTAAACGTACCAGTCTATATTAAGAGATAAAAGGCATTTGAACTTCTCTGATTCCTTATTAGGGTTAGTTTAATCAAATCTTGAAAACGGACCAGTCTTCTTTTGATGCAAGCCTGACTTTACAGTCGCTCTTCAAGACAAGAATATCTTTGACGTTCTTTGTCTGGATATTCGAGGAAAGGGATTACGGCTCAAAGACGGATCATATCCTTTTGTCATCCTATTCAGGATGTATTACAAATTGATGCATACCAATATTTCTCCAAACGCCTTGGGTGTATCTCCTAGAAATTATACCATGCTCATGGAAGTCAATCTTGAGAGATCCTCGATGACTATTCCCAGAAAACTGAATTGGTGTGATCTCACCGTAAACCCTGTTTGGACCTTAGAGCAAGCAACTGCTCCAAGGAACAAACAGAGCAACTATTGATAGTGAAAATGCTTGAGGATGAGGGAATGAAGCTTCTTCTTTCGGAGGGTATTTCGAGAGAACTTCCTTTCCCGAAGCTGTTACCCATTTATAGGGTTTCTTGATGACACTGACATCTATGTGGCGAAGTTCTCCTTCCACAAGAGCAATGTAATCTTTCTTTGGAAGAGGAAGTTGCTTTAAGCCTCCCTTTTTCTTTCATTTTTGGGAAAAATACACTTTTGGTCCCTGAGGTTTGGGTTAAGTGACACTTGGGTCCCTGAGTTTTCAAACTCAACAAAAATACCCCTGAGGTTTGAGATAAGGAGCACTTTGGTCCCTGCCGTCAAATTTTCTGTTAACTTTTAACGGTTGCTGACGTGGCACTATTATTTTAATATAAAAAATATTTTTGTTTTATTTTTTAAATAAAAAATATTAAAAAATTAAAAAATTAATATTTAATTATTTTTTTTATTCTTTCTCTCTTTCTTCTCATCTTCTTCTTCTCCATCTTCCTTCTTCTCCATCTTCTCCCTCCTCCTTCTTCTTCTTCCTAAGTCCGGCGACCGGCGGCCACCACACGCCGTCGCCGCCGCCGGCCGCCGGCGACTGAATTTTTTTTTTTTTTTTCTTCTTTCTCCTTTCTTCGTCTTCCCTTCTTTCTCCTTTCTTCGTCTTCCCTTCTTTCTTCTTCTCTTTTTTTTCTTCAATGTTTTTTTTTAAATGTAGTTCTGGGCAAGTTCCCTCTCCTTCCGCCTGAAAATAAAAATTCAAAAGAAGAAATTTTATATGCAAAAAGATGCAATTTGTTGTTGTTATTCTCCTTCTGCAACTTCAACTGCAACTTCTGCAACTTCACTTTTCCCCTTCCTTCTCTGCCCTCCTAACTCAATCCCAAACCCTTCTCTCTCTCAGAAACTCCATTTCCGATGACCCTCGTTCTTCTCTCTCCTCCTGGAACGCCATCACCGGCCACTGCACCTGGGCCGGAGTCACATGCGACGCCCGCGGCCGCGTCGTCGCCCTCGACCTCTCTTCCCTCGACCTCACCGGCACCCTTTCCCCTGACCTTGCCTCTCTTCCATTTCTCACCAATGTTTCCTTCGACCTCAACAAGTTTTCCGGCGGAATCCCACCGGAGATTTCATCGATTTCTTCTCTCCGGCATCTCAATCTCTCTAGCAACGTCCTCAATGGGTCGATTCCTCGCGAGTTTTCGCAGCTGAAGAATCTACTGGTTCTTGATGTTTATAACAATAACATGACCGGCGATTTCCCCATAGTGGTCACTGAAATGCCCAACCTCCGCCATTTGCAGCTTGGGGGAAATTTCTTCACCGGTCGGATCCCTCCGGAGGTCGGACGCTTGCAGTCCTTGGAGTTTTTGGCGGTTCAGGGCAATGACCTTGAAGGTTCGATACCGGCGGCGATCGGAAACTAAATTTCTTCTTCTCCCTCCTCCCTCCCTTTTCTTTTTTTTTTTAAAAAAAACATTGAAGAAAAAAAAGAGAAGAAGAAAGAAGGGAAGAAGGAGAAAGAAGGGAAGAAGAAGAAAGGAGAAAGAAGAAAAAAAAAAAAAAATTCAGTCGCCGGCGGCGGCGGCGGCGTGTGGTGGCCGTCGGTCGCCGGACTTAGGAAGAAGAAGAAGGAGGAGGGAGAAGATGGAGAAGAAGGAAGATGGAGAAGAAGAAGATGAGAAGAAAGAGAGAAATAATAAAAAAAAATAATTAAATATTAATTTTTTAATTTTTTTAATATTTTTTATTTAAAAAATAAAACAAAAATAATTTTTTATATTAAAATAATAGTGCCACGTCAGCAACCGTTAAAAGTTAACAGAAAATTTGACGGCAGGGACCAAAGTGCTCCTTATCTCAAATCTCAGGGGTATTTTTGTTGAGTTTGAAAACTCAGGGACCCAAGTGTCACTTAACCCAAACCTCAGGGACCAAAAGTGTATTTTTCCCTTCATTTTTTCACAATAGTGATCGAGGTATCTGCTATACATCTTATCATAATTGAGGCTGGGACTGGATAGAACGTTGATCTGGTTGTAAAAATTTCCAGACTTTAACAGAAGAAAAACAGTTATCAAACATATATAGTTTTTGCTTTTAAAAAACAAAAAACCAAAAACAGGAAAACAGAAAAACCAAAAATAAAAAATTGAAATGATTATCAAATGAGACCTAAAATATTTCAGATTATATGTTTTAGTTTCACAATATAGTCCCTAGTATATATTTCATTGCAGAATAAGTTAACAAAACAAATAAATAAAAATGAAAAAGAAACAAAGTGGAATTAATAAATATAAATAAAAGTGGGACAAGTGCATGATATATATTTTTAAGGAAATTGATTTCTCCATTGTGGCAACAGGATTTTAATAACAAAAAATAAAAAGAAAAAAATTAGGGAGATTTTTTTTTTTAATACATCAACATTTGGGGTGGGGGATTCGAACCTCTAATCTCTTGGTCGAGAGTATATGTCAATTACTGCCGAACTAAGCTTGCTTTGACAAATTAGGAAAATTGTTGTGGTTGTCACAATGAAGAAATGATGTGAATAAACCAAAAAAAAAAAAAAAAAAAGAAAAAAAAATTACCGAACTGTTTTTTGAACATTTTTTTTATTAATATTATGATTTTTAAAACTATTTATTAAATATTGTGATTTTGAAACTTATTATATTAATATTGTTGTTTAAATTTATGAGAGCAAGTTATCTCTTGAAAAGACGACCTGAAGCGGGCATCACGAGGTCATCTCTTCAAGAGACGATCAATAGTATTATGACATGGCCAAATAGATTTAATATGTTAAATAAAGTTTCAAACGTTGTAATATTGTGTTTCGTTTACGCTACAGTGGCTGAGCGCCCCATCTTTCAAGTTGAAGTGTGTGGGTTTGATTCCATTTTATCCTGATCTTTCTATTTTTCGTTTTCCTTTCTTCTTTGTTTCCTTTTTCTGTTTTTCGTTCTTTTTGTTTCTTTTTCCGTTTTTTTTTTCAAAAAAAAAAAAAAAGAATACTTTTTAAACAAAAGGATTATTATAATGTAGTTTATGTTTTTTGCTTTTTTTTTTCTTTTTCAAACCAAAGGAATACGGTTTTGCATTTTTTTCATTTTTCAAAGTAATTAAAATTTAACTCAAATAATTGTAAGCTTTAATTTAATTATGATATTTATAATAATAAAAAGTAATTTAATTAATTCTTTAGCATTACCTATAGTTTTTTAAAATAATAGATATTCATTTTATAAGGTAAAATAATAGAAATTGTTTAAATAATTAGTATTTATTTAAATTTTATTTTTTTTTATAGAAAATATATAAAATAAAATATGTTATAAAAAATTATTTATTTAATTTTCAAATTATTTGAAGAAGGAGAAGAATTAGTATTTATTAATTTTTTTTTTATAGAAAATATATAAAATAAAATATGTTATAAAAAACAATTTAGTTAATTTTCAAATTATTTGAAGAAGGAGAAGAATCTCATCAAATATTTTATATTTTATTTGTCTAAAAGATAAAAAAAGAAAGAAAAATACTGCAAACAAGAAATAAAATAGGAAAAAAAAAAGGAAAATGAAAAAGGGGAAAAAAAGAAAGAAAATGGAAAAGGAAATAATAAAGAAAGAAAAACGTAAAAATTGCGTTGAGATGGAATCGGAACCACGTGCTTCGACTGTAAGAGGGAGCGCTCAGCTATTGTGGCGGAAACATAAAAATGTTATCAAAACGTTTGAAGATTTATTTAATATATTAAATCCATTTGGCCACATCATTACACTAATGATTGTTTCTTGAAAAGATGACTTGAGACACGTGATGCATGTCGCAAAGAATTTAAGCACCAATATTAATATAATAAGTTTCAAAATCACAATATTTTAATAAATAATTTTAAAAATAATAATATTAACAAAAAAATGCCCAACGTTTTTTTTTTTCAAAAAAAAAAAAAATATATGTCCAACGTTTTTTGCCCGTCGGAGCTTTATGCTGTATTAATGGAAAAAAGATCAAGCTTATTCATAATTGTTGGCGGTTATTGAAAAGGTGAAGCTCTAAAATCTCGTCCCTCTCCTCCATTTGTGTAATTGTAATTAGGTCTAAAATTGTGTATTGGTAAATGAACATCTATTTAATTAATTCTTTGCCTCAATGAGAAATTTCATTAGGGAAAAAAGGGCATTTGCATCAATAGCAAAAAAAAAAAAAAAAAAAAAAAATCAGTAATTGCAGGCGTGTCTTTGATTTATTGGGTTTGCAGATATAGCAAAAAAACGTTTGGCCTGACCCAGACAATAACGCAAAAAGATTAAAATAACCTCAGCTCGTCGTCCACTAATATACCAAATATCTAGTATATTAAACCCTAAAAATATATAGATATTTGGTATATCATATACTAAATATATAATAAATATATAGTATATCATATGTATATTTCGTAAATATAATGTATTAGATATTTGGTATATCAATTAATTGATATACTAAATATATAGTATATCAGATGTATATTTCGTGAATATAATATACTTTACACATGAGCTTTCATTAGTTTAGATATTTTTTATATACTTCATCAATAGAGAATTGGATATATTAGCTTTATTTTGGGACAATATGTGTGGTAGAGGATTTAAACATCTAATCTCTCGGTTGAATGTGTATATATCAATGATTTTTTTTTAATAACAAGTCTATCATTGATGTATTTAGCTACTCATAATCAGGTATATTTATTAATTATTTGACTAGTAAAAAAAAAAAAAAGAGGTATATCAACGGTGTATCAACTTTCATAACATGTATAGAAGACAAACATTTATTTTATAATAGACAAACATTTCATTTAAATTATGTAAATAATACAACATAATTCAATAAAAAGAAAATAAAATATAACAAATATAAGTAAAGAAAGTAACATATCAAATATATCATTGGTATATCAAATATTATGTTTATCAAATCAAGTATATATTAGATATATCATTAGTATATTAGGTATATCATTGTATTCATTCGAGTATATCAAACTTGGTATACTTTATATTTCATATATCAGTAAATATAAAATATATCAGATATACTACTAATATACCTATTGATATACCAACAAGGGTAAAATTGGAATAATAAAAAAAAACGGAAATCAGATTTTTAAAATTTTGCTATATTTGCAAACCTAATAAATCATAGTTAAATTTGCAAATATCCTAATATTTTTTCTACCCATTGCAATTCTCCAAAAAAAAAACCAATACGATAACATAATAAAATGCAACATTTTAAAGGATAAAATTGGAAGAATTTGGTTGCAAAATTTTGAGATATGCCAAAGTTGATTTATTATTATTATTATTATTATTATTTTCCAAATCTTGACATTTCTGGAGTATGGGTTCCAAAATGGACTATGTGTCATAATTTCTATAAGAATAATTTAGGAAAAAAAACACTTTCGGTCCATGAGGTTTGAGTTAGGTTTCATTTTGGTCACTGAGTTTTCAAGCTCGACAATTTAGCCTTTGAGGTTTAGATTTTGTTTCATTTTAATCCCTCCATCCATTGTTCTGTTAAATATTAACGGAATACTGATGCGACACCTAATTTTTTTATTTAAAATATATTTTTTTAATTTTTAAAATAAAATAATATTAAATTAAATAATTCTTTCTCTCTCTTATTCTTCTTCTTACCAGCTGCCGCCTAAGGCAGACTCCTTTTTTCTTCTCTTTTCTTCTTAATCCCTCTCCTCTCTTTTTTCTGTCTTCCTCCCTTCCCTTTCTTCTTTCATTGTTTTTTTTTTTAAAAAAGATAATGAAGGGGAAACCCATTTGAATCTGGCGTTGTTTTTTTTTTTTTTTTTTTTTTTTTTTTTTTTTTTTTTAAATTTTTTTAATTTTTTAAATAGTGTACTGCTCACGTCGCCGGATTCAAAAGAAAGCACACTACTCATGTCGCAGTTCGTTCGATTGTGTCGCTCGTGAGGGCTCTGCTTGTGAGGGTTCTTTGCTGGATTCGCACTGTCGTACTTTCGATTGCACTGCTGTGGGTCTCACTGTAGGAAGAGATTTCGCGATTGCGCTGCTCGTGAGGGTTCTGCTTCGCTGGATTTGCGCCGCTGTTCGTTTGATTGTGCTGCTGTGGGTCTCATCGTTTGTGAGGGTTCTGCTCGTGGTAGTCTTTTTTAACCAATGAAAGAAGAAAGGGAAGCGAGAGAGAGGGAAGAAGAAGAAAAGAGAAGAAAAAAAAGAGAGAAAAGGGTCCACCTTCGACGATGGCGGCGGTCGCTAACATCTCGTAAGGAAAAGAAGAAAAAGAAGTGAGAGAGAAAAAGAATTAAAAAAATATATTTTTTTATTAATTTAATATCATTTTATTTTATAATTTTAAAAATAAAATTTTAAAATAAAAAATAGGTGCCATGTCAACATTCCATTAATATTTAATGGAAAAATAGAGGGAGGGACTAAATTGAAAGGAAATCCAAACCCCAGACTAAATTGTCGAGCTTGAAAACTCAGGAACAAAAATGAAACCTAACTCAAACCTCAGGGACTAAAAGTGTATTCTTTCCAATAATTTATCTTTTTTTATTATTATTTTTTTATTATTTTTATTTTATTTATTTTTTATTTTTATCATAGTAGTCTCTGCCCCAAATACATTCAAATGCTCCCCCCTCTCTCTCCATAACCTGCACCTTAACCCCCTATTTGGAACCCCTAAATTTGGGATGATTTCAAATGAGATAGTATTTCAAATCCTTTCACGTGTTTGGATGCACCAACAAAGTAACAGATTTGAAATCAGTTCTGATTTCAAATCTTGTTTTTTAAAAAAATTTTCCATTCCAAATAGCTTGGATTTGGTAGGATTTTAAACTTAAAAAATTTGATTCCAATTTTAACCATCAACTCTCCTTCTTTTGTTCGATAAGCTTCCCATCATTCGATAAGCCATTTGACACCATTCACTCTTCTCTCTCTTCCACTGTTTCATCACTCTTTCTGGTAATGCTAAAATTCTCCTTCTTCAATTTAATTCTTCTGATTTCTCTTGCCTTCTTGATGATTCTGATTCGTGTCTGTTTTTTTCAATCGTTTTTCTCTTAATTGCTATTGATTTCTACAGATTCGAAAGTATATATCTCTCGCTCTACCGCGCTTGCATTGCTTTGATTTGGTTGAATTTCTATTATGCATTTGTGTGTGTATATATATATATATACGAAAACTCTGTATTTGTATATATGTGTGCTGATTCATACTGTTTTTTTTAAAATAAATTTGTTTGATTGCTTCATTCTATTCATATATATTTCTTAAAAAAACTCTGCATTTGTTTGATTGTTGCATTCTATTCATATATATTGATATGTAATTGCTTCATTCTATTCATATATATTTCTTAAAAAAAAACTCTGCATTTGTTTGATTGTTGCATTCTATTCATATATATTGATCTGTAATTGCTGCATTGTACTCATATATTTTTTAAAATTTCGGTACAATATTTTTTTAAGATGACTTTTATTTTAGTATCTTTTGATAATTCATACTGTTTTTTTTTTAAATAAATTTGTTTGATTGATCAAATTTTGTAGTTTGATTGCATTTGAAACCCATATCTTCAAATGTTGGTTTGTTATTCTATTTTGATTTATTAATGGATTCTATTGTAAGTCAAGTCAGTAGCTAGGCTCTGTTTTTAGCCTATTTATATGAGATATGTATTCCCAAAAATTAATTAAATATAGAGCATCTCATTTTAATTAATATATAATAATATACATAGGAAGAAAAAAAAAAAAAGATGAGAGTAGGATTATTGTAATGTATTTTTTTTTTATTAAAAATGTAACCCCAAAGCCGCTAATAATCTAGCTAACTTTCGAAATAACTTCTTTAACCCCCATGGTTGGAACCAAAAACTTGGAAAGACAATTGGAGGAGCAAAACTCTAGTCGGAAATCCAACCCTGAGGATGGAGTAGCGTGGGAAGTGGAAGCCTTGTCCTTCATTTGAGCGTTGTTCTGTTGAAGCTTCCCTATTAGAGGCAAGTTAATGGTGGGCCTGAAAAAATGACGTTCCTCATCTTTTCCAGGAACTATCTTCACCCTCTGACACAATTGGGTTATAAGTGACCCAAAGAACAATTTCCCTGCTCTCTTCCTTCCACATGAAAGGATCTCCTCTCGAATCATGCTCCCTATATTTATCTCCAACCCTTTCATGATGCTATAGAGAAGCATAACCCTCTCTACTGAAATGGTGCTATCGTGGGTTGTGGGCATCAATCTATTCTTGATGAAGTGAAGCCACACCGTCGGTTCTAGCCTGAGATCACTGGGTACTAGTGTCTTCACCTTTGTTTGAGATTCTTTCCACCGAACTCCCTTGTTGGCCACCATCTTCAGTGCTTCCTTTAACTGTTTGGCCGAGGGGTTCTTGATTGCATCATTGCCTCTTGGATGCAAAGGTGCCTTGATCTGGTACACCCTGTTGATGTCAATTGAAGAGAAACTGACCATCTTCCCTCTCACCTCCGCCATGCTCATGCTCTCTTCCCTCAATGCAACATAAAACTCTCGAACTAGAGGCACCACGACCTCCTGAGGGTGAGCACAGAACTCTTGCTATTTGTACTGAGTAATGACCTTGGTCACGAAGTCTGGCAATGTCCCTGCTCTGCTTGAGAATCCCTTCTCGTTCAAGAAGTCTTTTTTTTCTCATAATCTCCATCTTTTCTTGGAAATTAACATCCTTGAAGACTTCAGGGAACATATTCTTTGGTGATGGATCTTTTGGCGATTTGACCTTTAGTTTGATAGGTGTGTCTTGCTCACCGCAAGCGCACAGGTCCTCACAAGTAATAATAAAACGGAAGTATTCCGAGTATCGAATCCACAGGGAGGCGAAGTGAAATTTAAGCAAGCAAAAAGATTCTTGAACACTAAAAATACTTGGGAGAAATAATATCTAGGGACCAAAACATGCAATTAAAGCGAATTCAAAAATTAAAGCAATTAAAGAGGAAATTTGATCAACCACAGAAAAAATAAAATGTGGAGAAAGAGCTTTTAATGGGAAGTGGGGTCTTGAAACTCAATTATTAGCCAAATAATTATTACAATTATCCTATCTCGATGCCCAACTAATCATAATACTAGAATCTCCGTTAATCACATAGGTTCTCCTGTCGGTCTCCCCTAATTGTAATTAATCCTAGAATCTCCGCTATCACACCCCCAAACTTAAGCTTTTGCTAGTTCCGAGCAAAATAAATTCTAAAGATGCATGAAATAGAATCACTCAAGCCTCAACAAATTTAGAACTCTCAAGATAGAATGGAAAACACGAAAGTGGAATAAGCAAGCACCACATACTTTTGAAGAAATCTTAAAATAGTTTGAACTTAAGATTAATGAATAGCTTGCTCAAGACTTTTCTAATGTTTCTTTTACTAACCTAGATTAGTCTTATGGCTATCTCCATTTGTTTTCCCCCTACACTGGCTAATAGCCCCTAATAGGTCGGAGTTCTACTATCATGCAAAAAAAAAAAAGAAACTAGGGCGCCTGCCATTTTTCTTTTTTCATGGGGGAGAAAAACAAACAAATATTTTTCACTTTCTTTTTCTTTTGCTACTCCCCCAAACTTTCATTTTGATATCTAATGGTACTAGCTTTCACACTACGGTGCAGGGACCCTTAACCCAAATTTTATTCTCTGGTTGGCCTAACTGATCACACCGCAAGTAGCTCTTTTTACTCCTAGGCTTGTTTTTTTTCTTTTTGCAAACAAAAATTTTAGTTTTCAACAGATTTTTGTTTTCTCTCATTTTCTTTTGTTTCTTTTTCTTTTCTCTCAGTAGGCATATCATTTTTTTCTACCTAGTTCTTTAGAACAATCAAACATGAACTTCCTAATATTAGAAACTATGCCTATTGGGGTGACAACAAACTTTAAAAATCATAATAAGAATCTAGATTTTCAAAGATGCCATTAGATAAGTCTATCGAATGTTGTAGACATCAAAACTAAGTATAAAAAAATTTTAAAAATTTCACAATTTCTGCCATGCTTCCAGATTCCACAACATATAAACCATTTTCTTCCAAAACTCTAAATTCACATCCTCGACTATCATGGCTATCTATTCATGCATCCAACATAATTCAAATATGCTCAACACAGCAAAAGCCTCCCCCCAAACTTAAACTAAAGATTGTCCCCAATGTTTAAAAACAGTAAAGCATAAAGAGGGATACTGAGACTTCCCTGAGTTAGGAGTGATTCATCCTCTTCCTTTGGATCCAGAAAATGGGAATCATGGAGCTTTGGGATTTGCTAAGGTGATCCTACAAAAAAAAATTGGATCATAGAGCAAAGAAATTTATTTACCGCAAAAACAACTACATAAACTTTTAATCCTTGGGTTGCCTCCCAAGCAACGCTTTCTTTAATGTCTTTAGCTAGACGAGGCTCGACACTCTCGCGAAGGCTCGAAATAAAAGTTTTCATCATCCTCTGGGCCTTGCAGAAAATCACACACCGAATTGCACACTACAAACATGGGAGAAAAAAACCTTCCCCTGGCCCATCATCACTAAAGAGATTGTTATAATAATATTTTAAAAAGTATGTAGCAGCATCAAATCTCTTTTCTAAGTCTCTATTCATAAAACAATTGTTAACAGAGTCATCAAGCGTTATGATATCTACTGGTCTAGGATCTAAAGATGGTCTATCAATCATGCCAATCCATTCATCAGATATAATATCTACATGCTCAGAAGATTCCTCAGACTCAGAATTAAAAAATGATTCAACCAAGCTGTCATATGACTCACTATCAGAAGAATTAAAGAATATAAGCTCCTCTGGGCCAGATTATATACTATCTACATCATCAGGACCCGAATAAACATTATTCACACTTTCAGGGCCCGACTCTATATACTCAACTATGTCAGGATCAGACTCAATAGATTCAGTATTATCACGATTAGACTCTAAATTATCATCTATCAAGTAATCATCTCCATGCAAATCATGCTCATTCTCTGACTCAGGCAAATCATGCTCATTCTCATAGTCAGGCAAGTCAATATCATCATCAAAATGATCAATTGCAGGCAAATCCAATTCATTCTCAAAAGAAGGTAAGTCATCAACTGCAGACATTTCATTCTCAAAAGCAGACAGTTCTAATTCATTTTCAAAGTCAGGCAAATCTACATCAATAAGCTCATTTTCAAACAAAGGGTCATAAAAAAATGCATTATGATTGAAATTCCCATCATCCATAGGCTCCTCTCCTAATTCTAGGCCAAGATTATACTCTACCTCATCATCATCGTCAGTCAAGCATTCAGGACCAATAGAAAAACAAATATGCAAACTACATACAAATTCATCATGCCCAAAAATACTAAAAATGACTTTTTCATCATCAACGTTCAAGGTAAGCTTATCTGCATGTGTTGGGTTTTATGCCCTAAAACTCGTAGATAGTGAATGTAACTATTGACCGGATATTAATGAAATAATATTGATATATTTTTCCATTAATTGTTATTAGTTATTTTATATTTGTCTTTGCCTAATAATAACCCTAATCCAATAAACTAGACATCCAAGGTTGTAATATGAGTCTTGAACTATATGTGGCGACATATGGGATCATTGTTCAAGAAACAACCTAAAGGGTCTATAGTATAGGGATAAGACTGGGTGCCTTATCGATAAGACTGGGTGCCTTATCCTGGTGACACTGGATACGACCCACTTTGTATTTGATACAAACGCTGCGATCCCACACGTTCGTGTAGGAGACATGCAAGTGGGGGTATCCTATGCAATGAGTTTGCATAAGACCAGACCGCGAAATAGTAACCACTGGTTATAACACCGTTAACTGGTTGGTTTTCTATTTCACTAGGACGACCTAGACAACTTAGTCTTAATCCTGAGTTGATTATGGACTCCTGCTCATGAGAGATTGTCCTTTGATTTGTATGGGTGAGAGTGGCCAATACGCCGACTCAATAAGCCTACCACTTTGGGGACAAGACCGAATGAGGAGCTGGGAACATAATCGTACAAGATGGAATTCACTCCTTCCCGACTTTAGGGAAGCAGATGAGTGTTCCCTTAAGTGGTTACTCCGAGTCTTGAACAAAGGGCCCTACCCTCTCAATGGCACGAGAGGGTTTTCTGTTTGATGGTTGGACCACAAACAGGTTGTTCATTAGAGGAAAACTGGTACTTAAGGAAATAGAGGTAACCCAGGGGTAAAACGGTAATTTAACCCAGCTGGTGTTATGGACACTCGTGAAGGACTAACTAGTCGATATTGGTATATATCCGTGGACACAGAAAATATGTCTACAGTGAGAAGAGTGCAACTGTGAGTCTATAGTGGAATGAACACACAGTTAACGAATATTGATTAATGTGGTTAATGAGTCTGACCAATTAATCTCACATCGTTGGAGCTTCTGATCTGCAAGTCCATTAGGTCTCACTGGTAGCTCGTAAAGTAATTTGAGGCAACTAAATAATAAATTGAAAATGTTCAATTTACTAAGGGGAATAAATATAATATATATTGATATATTATTATGAGAGAAATTAATATTTGAAGAAGTTCAAATATAAATTTATGGAAGTTTGAAAGAGTTCAAATAATGAATTAATTAATTTAAGGCCTAAAATGTGTTTGGGCAAAATTAATTAATTCTAGGCCGGGAATTAAATATGTGATATTTAATTGGTGGTTAATTAATTAGAGAATTAATTAACCGGGAATTAATCAATTATGTAAATAATTAATCACTTAAGAAAGTGATTAATCATTTATGGAAATGATCTGATCACTTATGGAAGTAATTAGTCATTTGTGGAAAAGATTAATCAATTATGGAATTGATTGATCATGGTTGATTAATTAAGGAATAAGATTGAATCAATTTTGGAAAAGATTGATTTAATTGAATATTTTATTCATGGCCTCTCTTCTATAAATAGAACACTAGACCTAATTGGTCATGACACTTGACACTCTTGCTCTTGCTCTTAGACTCTCAAAGACAAGACCTAGAATTCTCTCTAGCCTCCCTCTTAGAGAAAGACTCCCACAAGTATTTTGCCTCCTAGACTTAGAGACATACCAGTGTAACCTTTGTGGTTAGTGTGTCAATCAAGAAGAAAATTCCAGCGATTAAGAGGCGAGGAGGCTGCTGCGTTTTCGTTCGTTGGAGCGTCGTTGGCGAAGAACGGTCAAGACTACAACGAAGGTATGTGACGGTTCTTCCCCTTTTCTTTAAAAAAGCATAAAAATAAATATAGATTTATTTTTAAGCATGTTTAAACTGAATTTCCAGCAACTTTAAAAGGAGTTTAAAGTTTGATTGAGTTTTCGTAACGATATTTTAATGTTAATTAATATACGGCGTACGGTCCAATCGATGCGCTTCCACTGCGTGGGGAATTTTATTCCCTTCAGTATGCACACAAATATCAGCCTTACCTGTGGCTAAGAAGGGTCTGCCTAAAATAATGGGTACCTCTCTGTCCTCCTGCATGTCGAGTACCACAAAATCTATAGGGAAGATAAATTTGTTGACCTTCACCAACACGTCCTCCACAACACCCATCGAGTGGGTAATCGATCTTTCAACAAGATGGAGGGTGACGTTGGTGTCCTTCAATCCTGTTAAACCAATCTTCATGTACACAGAATAGGGCATCAGATTTATACTAGCACCTAGATCACACAAGGCCTTATCGAAAGATACTTCTCCTATAGTACAGGGAACAGTGAAACTCCCTGGGTCTTTTTGTTTAGAAGGCATCTTTCCAGAAACAATGGTACTACTACTCTCAAACAATTTAAAAACTTCTTTTTTCAACAAATTTTTCTTCCTAGAAAGCATTTCTTTCATGAACTTCCCATAATTAGGCATGTTATACAAAACATCTACCAAGGGAATATTCACAAACAACTTTCTAAACATCTCTAGGAATTTCTGAAACCGTTCATCTAATTTAACATTTTTAAAGCGCTGAGGAAAAGGTAACTCCCTGTAGTCAAAGGTAGGACATTCGTCCCTCCGCTTGGGCGAGTTGATGTGCGAGCCTTTGTCAATGATGGTTGCACGGAACCACTTCTTCCTCGTTCAGTTTCTCTTCATGCCTTTCATCCTGCTTTTCATCTTTTTTCTTTCTTGCAAAATTGTTAGAAACATCATAATTAAAATCAACAGAGTTAGGAGGATGTTGGGACCTTTCAGAGGAGGCTTTTTGTGCCTCAACCCTTTCATTTTCATCCTTGCTCTTCTCATATTTCTTTTTCTCCTTTGAATTGACCTCCAGCTGTCTACCACTTCTCAGTGTCACCATATTGCACTGCTCTCTAGGATTGGGTTCAGTGTCGCTTGGAAATTTTTCCTTATGAAGGGCATTCACTACTGACGCGATCTGGCCTATCTGAACTTCCATATTCTTAAGAGCTGTATCGTGGTTATTTACTGCCGTCTGGAGATTCACATTTAACACCTTCTGTTCCTTGATGAAAAAGGCCACCATCTCCTCCAGGTTACTTTTTTTTTTCTAGCGTACTAGTTGAAGCAAATCCTGGAGGTGACTACAATACGTTCTTCGTGTTCGAGTACGAGAAGTTCTCATGATTGCGCAGACTGGGATGGTAGAAGTTCGGTACTCCTTGAGTAAATGTTCTGTTTCCTACATACTGAACTTCTTCCACATCTTGACCTTCCTTCTTTGAATATCCCTAAGCTAAGGTGGAAATGGACTTGACCACCTCAGATGAAGTCAGCTTGTTCAGGGCGTTTGTCAAGGATGCCATCTAAGCCTTCAACGAACTTGACTCATCTAATTCATAAATACCAGCCTTCTTGGAAATCGTCCCCCTCTCGGTTGGCCACTGATAATTGGTTGCTGCCATTTCCTCTAGCAGATCCTTGGCTTCCGTCATTGTCTTGGAAAGAAAAATCCCACATGCTGATGTGTCTAGAACTGTCTTGGTGGAGGGATTCAATCCATTGTAAAATAACTGCACCTGGAGCCAATCTAGGTAGCCATGCTACGAGCATGGCCTAAGCATCTCCTTATTTCTTTCCCATGTCTCGTATGATTGCTCCTCATGCAATTGCCTGAATGTTTCGATATCAGTTCGGAGCTTCGTAGTCTTAGAAGGCGGGAAAAATGTCGTCAGGAATGCCTGGGCAAGCTCGTTCCATGTGCTGATACTGCCCGTCTCGACTGATTCGAGCCAATCTTTTACCTTGTCTTGCAGAGAAAATGGAAATAACCTCAATCTTATAGCGTCAGTCAGAACTCCATTCATCTTTACTGTCCCGCATATCTCCAAGAATGACCGCAGAAGTGAGTGTGGATCCTCAGAAGGGTGTCCCTTAAAAGAATTATCGCGCGCAATCTGAATCAATTTTGTCTTTAACTCAAAATTGGTAGCTTGAATTGGGGTGTAAACGATGCCTGAATTTTCGGTTGGGAGAACTGGCTGTAAAAATTCATTGATTGCCTTCAGAGCTTCTTGTTGGACCATTGCTTCTGCTAATCTTTTCTCTCTACGAAGGGTTCTAAGAGTCATGTCAATTTCAAGATCTAGCGGAAACAAATTAACCACCTTGTCTCTTCGCATGCATCACTCCCAAACAATCAAAAGAACTAAACAAAAACAAAAATAAAATAGTATTCACAAAGAAAAATATTTACACCTAAATTACTATTTATCCCTTTCTTTTTGATGTCCAGAAAAAAATTACTTTGCTTAAAAATCAAGCCTCCCCGGCAACGGCGTCAAAAACTTGTTACTCACCACAAGCGCACGGGTCGTCACAAGTAATAATAAAACGGAAGTATTCCGAGTATCCAATCCACAGGGAGGCGAGGCGAAATTTAAGCAAGCAAAAAGATTCTTGAACACTAAAAATACTTGGGAGAAATAATATCTAGGGACCACAACATGCAATTAAAGCGAATTCAAAAATTAAAGCAATTAAAGAGGAAATTTGATGAACCACAGAAAAAAATAAAATGTGGAGAAAGAGCTTTTAATGGGAAATGGGGTCTTGAAACTCAATTATTAGCTAAATAATTATTACAATTATCTTATCTCGATGCCCAACTAATCATAATCCTAGAATCTCCGTTAATCACATAGGTTCTCCTGTCGGTCTCCCCTAATTGTAATTAATCCATTTTAACAACCTAAGTTTCCTAAGCGCCATTAAAATTCGTTAATTATTACGCTCTGATTCATTTTAGGAATCTAAGTTTAATCAACTAATCCCGCTGTCACGACGGGCAATTAAACTAGTTGCATGGATTACGATCTATCCTAACTTCACTCAGTCGAGTTTCCATTAAGAATCGAATCAATACACAATTGGCAAGATTGCATACAACATTACGAGCATCCATACAAATAATTAGTAAAAAGGGCAAGAGATAGACAATTATAACAACATTTAACTATAATTTCATTTCAAGACCCCAAATTGGGGTTTAGCTATACATAGCTAAAATATTCACAAAATTTACAATGGAAAGCATAAATATGAGCAAAATAAAAGGGAAGGAAATGACCGTCGAAAACCCCGTCGCTGGCGCTTGGAGTCCCTCCGAGCTCCCCTTGAGCCTCCTAGAACGCTCCCAAAAACTCCCCAAAATTTTTCACACTAAAGAACTCTAAAAAAGGCTAGAAAGCCTTTGAGAGAAGGCTCCAAAGGAGCCAAGGAAAGAAAAGAATGAAGGAATGGAGTGATGGTTGATGGTAAAAATGGGCACCATGGGGCGCTATTTATAGGTCCAGAGATTGGACAGCGTCGCGAAGCTATTGGCATAGCGTCGTGACGCTGTGATGTCATTGACTTGCCGACCAAGAAATAGGACAGCATCGCGACGCTGTCCCTACAACGTCTCGACGCTAGGCGATTTCCAGAACAGTCCACGCGGGTTGGGCTTCATTTCTTGGGCCAACTTCAATTCTTTTTGGATCTTTTCCTCATGGTTGACTTCTTGGGCTTCCCCTTGACCCATGGATAGAAACTTGGCTTGGATTGCTCATTTTTTGGGCTTTTTTCCACAAATTTTAATAAAGTGCTCTTTAGGACAAAATAATAAATTAAATTAGAAATTTTCAATAAAAACACAATTAAAGCACTAAAAAGCTTAATAAATTAGGACTAAAATAGCAACATTTCTGTCCGCTATCAGTGTGGAGGTAGGAGGAGGTGCAGGAGAGGCGTCCATGGATCTTGTCCTCGGCCTCTTGGCAAAGACGGGGTCATTCTTATTCTTTGTCCTCCTCTCGGCTCTCAGTTATCTTCTTCTTTTCTTCCTCAATGCTGCCAAAATAGGAATTTGGTGATAGCGAGCATAGCTAGCTAGTTTTCCCTAATCAATTTAGCTAGTCTTTTTATGATTTACTGGCCATTTTATTGCACTTAATGTTTATTTTGTAGGAAATTGTTGATTGGAGCTAAAACGTGATATTGGAATCAATCGGGTGTTCGAGACGTGAAAAGATACAAAAGAACCGAAGAGAATCAACGAAGAAAAAGTCAATTTGGGGTCAAATGCAGACCAGCGTCGAGACGCTACTCCTTGAGTGTCTCGACGCTGGCATTCCATATCTGATCAGGCGCTAAAAGGTCACAGCGTCGAGACGCTGTGTAATTTCCATTCCAGAAACGCGCGTTTTAAAGGGCTAGGTTTTTGGGGACTTCTTTTTGGGGACGTTTTGGAGCCGTAAACAGAGCAGAAACAGAGCAGTGTGGGGCTGAAGCAAAGGGAGCAAGTTGGAAATCAACCCATTGTTCGTGGGGATCGTGACGGGGAAGCTCGGTCTCGGCCTACATTGAGTTTACTTCTTTTTTCCCTCAACTTAGTTAGTGTTTATGGCTGTTTTAGACTATTGCTATATCGTAACATGTTGTATGAGTAGCTAGGTTTTAATTCTTAGGGACTGATGTAGCCGTTGGGCACGTTATGGATTGATTTACGGTTTTTATGCTATTGATGTCATTTATGCATATTTTGTGTCCTTAATGCTTTCAGTTTACCGGCCATAAATTGATTGATGTTTATGCTTGAATCTAACTTGGGAGAGAGGATTTAAATTAGAAATCAATATGCATAACTAGAATTTAGCTAAAAATCGGGAGATTAAGGTTAATTCTAGAAATTGTTAAAAAGTTTACCCTTATTGCCTTGTATGTTTATTGGATTTAGATAGGGATATCGGGTTCAATTGCATATGGGAGAATCATGTATGCTCGGGAGAGATATGTGTGATTTTAGTTTACCAAGATTTATGAGTCATAGCATGTGTTAATCCGTTTATTAATTCATAATTCCGATTGGTGAAATCAAATCCCTAAGACCATTACTTCCCATTAGATTGTCACTTTTTGCATTATTTTTGTGTTCGATTTAATTTCATTCTCACTAAATTTGGTTCCCTAAATAAAATTGGCCAAAAGTATTTTCGGTAATTAAAATTGGCTAGACACCAATCCAGAGGACGACATTCGAATTTCATATTCACTATATTATAACTTGACCCGTACACTTGCGGTAAACAAATCGTGCATCATTTGGTCATCGTCCAATTCCTTGATTTTAGAATCTGGCTCGGTTTCATTATCACTAGAGGTCTCGACCTCTTTTTCTTTAATTTCCTCTTCATCCTTTTTCTCCCCTGAAGAGGTGTTATCAGCAGCTGGTGGAGGTCCCCTAATATCATACTCGAACAACAGATCAAGGGCCTCATCGGCTTGTTCCTCTTCAACGACCTTTTCTTGGCTTTCCTAAGAATGCGGCCCAAATGCGGTCGCATTCTGGCCTTTAGTTTCTTCCTTTTTTTCTTTTTTCTTCTCTTGCTTCTTCAACTTCTTGTAGTTGTTCAACCTCACTTTGAGCCTTGTGCAGTGGCACAAAGGCTGCAAGAAAATCCTCAGCCTCTTTTCTTCGTTATTCTTCTTCTCTCAAAATCTCTCATCTTTCTTTTTCTTTCTCGAGGAGTTGGAGTTTAGCAACCAATCTCCTGAGTTCTTCGTCTTTTTTTCTCTCTTTCTCAGCTTGAATGGCCCTCTCGACCTCTTCTCTCTTTTTCTCAGCTTTCCTTTCATCTTTCAAGTCTCTTTTCCGTACAAACTCATCTTCATCCCTCATACTCTGAATTTCCCTTTCTTTTTCAGCCCTTATTTCCTCAAGTGCATCTTGCTCAGCCTTGTAACCTTTAGCTATGATGAGGGCTTGTGCAACAGCCTGTCGGATCATGTGCACGAACACATCCAGTGGCATTCTTGCTACTTTAAGTGGCTCAATAATCAAGGGCTTTTCGGGTGCAACCTTCTTGTAATCTTTCTTCCTTGCACTGTATGTAACCAAAGGCTTGTCCCTACAAGAAGAAGTTGGGTTAGTAGAAGGGGCAGAAACGTTACCCTTTTGAGTCTTTCCTTGCCGAGAGCTCTCTCCCACTGTGGAAGATTTTTCAGCATCACGCTGTTGGGTTTTATGCCCTAAAACTCGTAGATAGTAAATGAAACAAATTCATCGATCTCAATAAAGCGTTATTTGAGTGATTCAGTAATTGGGTTATTGAATAATCGAGTTTGCATTAATAAACCCTAAATCCAATAAACTAAGATCCAAGGTTGTTTAAATGAAACTTGGACTAGTATGTAGGGACATACGGGGATCAGTGTTCAAGTAACAACCTAAATGATCTATAGTATAGGGATAAGGCTGGGTACCTTATCCTGGTGACACTATGTGATACTACCCACCTTGTATCCGATACAGATGCAATGATCCAAAGCATCCATGTAGGAGACATGTGGGTGGGGGTATCCTATGCAATGAGTTTGCATAAGACCGGACCGTGAAATAGTAGCCACTAGATGTAACACCGTTAACTAGTTTAGGTTTCTATTTCAATAGGATGACCTAGGTAACTCAATCTCAATCCTGAGTCTGTTATGAACTCCTTTTCAGGAGGGATTGTCCCTAGATTTGTATGGGTGAGAGTGGCCAGTTCGCCGACTCAATATTCCTACCATTTCAGGGGCAAGACCGAATGGGGGTGTTGGGTTCCTAGAGTGAGTAAAAATATAGTATAAAATACTCTAGAATTCCTGTGCAAGTATACATAGTCTGCAGCAAGTAATATTATCAATCCGAGCCCTGAATGAGTTTCCACTCTACCTATTTTTGTGTAACTTTTTAATGGTTTCAAGAATAATAAAATGATTGGGTTTTATCGGAAATATGCTGAAGCAAAATAAATGACAGAACAATAAGTAAACAAATAGATAGACAGATTAAAGGCAGGCGCTGGTTAGGTTTAGTGATTATTCTAAAATATGCTCCAACAATATTATTGATCATGCATTTCTCGTAGTATTATTAGCAGATTCCTCCCGGAACTCTGGATCTTTTGGGATATGTTTCAAACCCAATGAAGTACGACCGATCAAGCACTAGGCAACTGGCTATCCCTAGCTCAGTCACTGGCGTTCACCAATACACAATGATCGTAGTGTGGATAATTGCCACACACTCTCTAAATCATCCCTGAAACTAGAGAGAGCTATTCACACTGGCTGGCCAGGCGGGCATAAAATAAGAATAAGCACAACAATTAACCAAAATGCGATAGTCAATTTATTACTAGAGATGAAGCACAGTAATCACATTATTCCTAACCAACACCCTATGCTACTTAGTTCATAATAGGCATAGGAATACGAATTACAATCTGAGTATGCATGTCCATAACCACAAGTTAATAAAGAAAATAAACTCCCTAATCAGCTTGCGGTAGATGGTGTTCTTGATGATCTTCAGTCTCCCTATACTATTCGGCTTCCAAGGGAAAACATGGAATGAATTTGACTTTGACGGCTACTTCCTTTTATAGAAGGACAGGAGACTTGAATTAGGTCAACTTGGACACCTGTAGGGCTCTCCTTGCTCCTTTATCCCGAAAATAACTCAACAGAAGTTGGTTCATGAAGTTGGCTAACGAGCTGTGATGTGGCAGTTTCTGCTCCCAGTTTTGCTGCAACATAGAATTTGCTCCCTCCAGTCGCTCAGCAGCATAATCTGCACAAAATAATTTCCAATGCTTCCATTCTTCCAAATGGGTTAAATCATGTAATATCTATCCAAAACCAACCCTAATAAGCATAAAGGACACACAAATCCCTATACAATCGAGGCCTAAATAACTACCTTTTGGGCAGTTATCATACCCCCAAACTTAAATTATTGCGCGTCCCGAGCAATACTAACTCACCTTCCTTCAAGAATTCAGAATATTAGACAAAGAATAGCTTAATCAACCCAGACAGTCCAACACTACCTTTAACCTTTACCTGAGCACTCTGCAAAACCAAGCTCTGCTGCAGCAAAATGATTCCTTCAGCAGGGACAAATAATCACCACTTTCAACTCAATTATAAGAACTCTCCACAGCTTAGCTCTATTATCAGACATTTCAAAACATATTTTTAAAGGGGTTTATATCATTGTTTATTAGACTTAACGCAGCCTTACAGTCATAAACTCTTAAGCATGGGATGACCCACTTTATGATGCAGTATACCCTTGCCTCAGGCTCATCACCAACTAGGCTCAATACTCATTATAAAGCTAAAAAATCCTTAGTTATTCCATCTCTTGCCCCTCAGAATGGCGACATTTTGTGATGAAGCTCACCTAAGTTATGGGAGACAGAAAAACTGTTGGATCATCATTCATCCTTCAAAACTTTTGCTCCATCAATTTTTTCAGCAAAATCTTCAACAAATAAATTTTCAGCAAATAATTTTTTTCTCATATTTCTCATTTTTTCACATTTCCTAGGTCATCTTTTGACGCGAAGACAATCTGTGGGTATCACAAATGTCCCCGGTTACTCAATAACCTAGCAAATTTTAATTTGAAGGAGAGGAATGCTCGAGCAAAATAATTGGAGTAGCAAAAAGTCCCCCAAACTTGAATTATTCATTGTTCCCAATGAATCATTAAATAAGCAAGTATACCCCTAAACTTAAATTTTTCTATCTGAATTTGTAAACTAAACATGGGACTTAGATTAAGCTTAAAGTGGATCATATAAGTCAATACTACCTTCAAAATCTTCTTTGCCGCAGCAACAGTCCAGGCTAGAAGAAATGCTCAAGCAAAAGGTTTCTGGAGATCAGAATACCTTGATCTAATTAAGCGTAATCAGTCCAAGCTTCAAAAATTCAGAGAAAAATTAGTTAAGTTAGAGTTGCTTAGTGCTCATGGAACGGAACATCAAGAAATTTCATTAAAAAGAAATTACACATCAGATATATTTTTTTTAAAGCAGCAGAAAAGTAAAAAGAAAAGCAAACATAACAATAATAGAAAAGGAGGTTAGAAAATGCACGAGCAATAAAAAATTTAAGAACAAAAATTATGCTCGCCCGTGGCCACTTCATCCTTCAGTCCTCTTGGCCCGGTTCATTTTCATCATTCTCTTCTCCTCTTTCAACAGGTGGGGGCGGAATCCAGGAGTTCAACAGATCGTCAGGGAATGCTGGAAGGGCTGGATAAGGTTTTGAAAAATTCTCTTGCAGCGCCTTCTTCAAGCTGGCATCCCGATTCTTAACATAGTTCCAGAAGGTTAAAGTTTGCCTTTCAGCAAACTCCTGCCTACTGGCCGAAAGTGCCAGTTGTTCTAGAATCGAGTTGATGCCATGGATAAGCCCACCTTGACGTACCTCATGCACACGCTGGAGCCGTGCCAAATTGGGCGTGTCTATGATCCCCTTATCAAACAGGATTACATCTCCCTCATCCACCGGAACCCCTGCTCTTCTGCACAACATCGTGATTGTGTTTGGAAAAAATAGTTTCCCCACCTTCTTTTTCCAACATCCAGAAATCTCATTCGCAATGATCCTCCCTACATTAATACTGAGAGATCGTAAGATGGCAAAAGCTAGGAGAACCCGTTCCCTGGAGATTGTCGAGTCATGTGTTGTTGGAAGCATCTTCTGTCTAATAAATCCCATCCATGTGTTCGCTTCCCTTTCCAAATAAGCCGACTGGAATGTCCTCTTCTGAGTCTTGGATAACTGTCACTGTGCCCCTTCAATTCCTACCTCCCTTACAGCCTCACTTAGTTGCTCATCAGATGGCGCCACAACCATCTCATTATATGCCGCATGGGGGAAGTTTTGAACGTTGTACAGTGCATTGATAGCACTTGGACTCCAATCCACCTCGACTCATCGGACAATTACCTGGAAACCATCCTCCTTGACAATGTTAGCATAAAATTCACGCACCACCTGTGCATTTACAGATTCCGGCTTCGCACAAAACAACTCCCAGCCGTGGTTTGCAATACCGGTCCTCAGAAACTGTGGAAGATCACCACTGAAACCGCGCTCGAACAAGAAATCCCTTTTCAGAAGCTCAACGTATTTTGCTCTGGCAAAATTGTTGACGAAGCGATCAAATGGAACCTGCTGTTCTTCTATCGCCTCGTGTTCTTCCGATGCTTCAACAACATTTTTGCCCTTCTGCCCTACGCTTGAGCAACTGCTCTTCCTCAGTCTTCTTATCTGTTTCGTCTCTTTCTTTGTCCTCAGCTTCTTTCTTCTCTCTTTCCTCTCGCTCTGCCTTTTCTCTCTCAGAATCTGATGATGGTGGTGATGGGGTATCAGTCCGAATCACCTGAATACGGCCGACCTTTCTTTTTATGCGGCGGCGTTTCGGCGGTTCGGGCATGATTACCTCAACACGAGCTTCTTGGTCCTGCTCGTTTCCTCTTTCAGACACTGCGCCTACCTGCTCGTCTCTCACCATCTCAGCCTGCTGTTCTTGATTCTCCTCAACATTTTCCTCTCGAGTCGTATCTGTATCCGCAAGTCTCTAATCAGCCTCTCCTGGGGTCTGTTCTTGCAGTTCTTCCAGGTTTTCTTCAACCACTACAGCAGCCTCATCCTCTGTCACTTTTTCCTGTTCTTCCGCCCTCTGTTGTCGCCTTCTTCTTTTAGCTTCTTTCTCCTCCGGTGTTCTTTTCTTCTTAGTTTTCACTTTCGGAACTTCGGGGGTAATGAGTATTTCCTCTTCACTCTCTCTCTCTCTTTCTTTCCTCGCTCTTGTTTTGGCCATGGATAACTCAAAGGGTTTTGCAAAGAATGAAAAGGAGAAAGAAAGAATGTAGATGGCAAGATAGAATCAAGAAGACGAAGTAGAACAAAGACTTACCAATGTCTGCAAATAAATAAGGCTCCAGCAATTTGAAATCCTAACCGAAAGGATTTGCTCCGTAATAAATGGTTTTACCGTTCACAATTAAGTTGCAATTCAAATCCCTAACGGTAAAATTGTGGAACTCCAATCATCTATGGGAAATAACAGCATGCTGTCAACGGCTAAACCGTTGGATTGTCCCTTCACGACATGTGGCAACATCCCTGCAATTCACCTGCCCATAGAAATTCAAAAATCCCAACGGTAAAAATAATTACTCACACTAAAATCCTTCCTATGCATACGAGAAATTTGCTCTAGCATTATCTTTGCTGCAACAATCTTCTGAACCTGCCGAATCTTAGATATGGAATTTAAATTTCAAAATAGGCAAATCAAATCTTTTAAATTCAAATTAAACTTTAACCGATCAAATCAAACTTAATCTGTTATTCTCAAAAGAAGCCGAATAAATTAGAGATAATCTCAATTAATTAAAACTAGAATTCAAATAACTGAAAATAAAATCTAGATAAAATCTAATAAAATCTAACTAATTAAAAGATAATTGAAAGATAATTTAAATAAATAACCCGAAAATCAAATCAAATTCAAAATAAAATAGATAAGATCTAATCAAATATTTAAAGACAAAAAAATCTAATAAATCTCGCAAAATCAAATCTAACCTAACCGCAATTAAAATCAAATCAACGAAAAATAAAATCAATACAAATCCTGGGAGCTCAAAATTTTGCTCTGTGAAATGCTCCCGCAAAAATCCTGCTCTCTCAATCATCAACCAACCTTAGGGAAGGATATTTTGACTGAAACTCCTCTCCCCAATAATGCTTGACACGCTGACCATTCACCTTGAATACTCTCCCATCTTTTTCATCTTGCAAAGTAACTGCTCCATGGGGGAAAACCTCAATCACAACAAACGGGCTGACCATTTGGACTTTAGTTTCCCAGGAAACAATTTTAATCTATAATTATAAAGCAAAACTTTTTGACCTTTGACAAATTCTTTAGGTCTAATTTTCTTGTCATGCCACAACTTAATCTTTTCTTTATAAATTTTCGCATTCTCATAAGAAAAGTGGCGAAATTCTTCCAATTCGCTGAGCTGCAGCATTCGCATTGCTCCTGCACTACTCAGATCAAAATTCAACTTTTTCAAAGCCCAAAACGTTTTATGTTCCAGCTCTAATGGTAAATGACAAGCTTTCCCGTATACCAACCGATAGGGAGACATACCTAGAGGAGTCTTATAGGCTGTCCTATAAGCCCAAAGAGCCTCATCCAACCTAAAAGACCAATCCTTTCTAGATGGATGGACTACTTTTTCTAGAATTGATTTAATTTCCCTATTACTTATCTCAGCCTGACCATTAGCCTGTGGGTGATAGGGGGTAGCTATCCTGTGCTTGATTCCATACTTAGCTAAAAGCTTTGTTAAGATATTATTAACAAAATGTGTACCCTCATCACTTATTAGAGCTCTAGGTGTCCCGAACCGCGCAAAGATGTGCGATTGGAGAAACCTTGAAACCGTCTTGGCATCACTCTGATGGCATGCGATGGCCTCCACCCACTTGGACACGTAATCCACTGCCAATAAGATAAAAACATTGCCATCAGAAGGGGGAAATGGCCCCATAAAATCAATACCCCATACATCGAATAGTTCAACTTCTAAAATGTAAGTAAGAGGCATTTCATCTCTAGGCCCCAAGTTTCCTCTCCTTTGACAAGCGTCACATTGCTTGTAGAACCAGTGGGCATCCTTAAACAAGGTAGGCCAGAAGAATCCGCAATGCAAAATCCTCATAGCTGTCCTTTGACCGCTGAAATGGCCTCCATACGGCGAAGAGTGACATTGCTCCAGGATTTCGGTTGCTTCATCACCTGAAACGCACCTACGAATAATTCCGTCAGAGCATTGCTTATACATAAATGGCTCATCCCAATAGAAAAATTTTGCATCATGCTTAAACTTTTTCTTCTGCCTCCAATCCATATCAATAGGGGTGACTCCCTTCACTAAAAAGTTGGCAATATCAGCATACCAAGGGACATCCCTAACTACCTTTACCTGAACAACAAAAAGCTGTTCATCTGGAAAAGAATCGGAAATGGCAGATTGCTCCAGCAAAGATGATGATGGATCAAGACGAGACAAGTGATCTGCAATGACATTCTCTGATCCCTTCTTGTCCTTTATCTCCAAGTCGAATTCCTGCAGTAATAAAACCCAACGAATTAGTCTAGGCTTTGCATCTTTCTTTGACATTAAATACCTTATTGCTGCATGATCCGTGAACACCGTGACTTTGGATCCAACCAAATATGGCCGGAATTTCTCAAAAGCAAACACAACAGCTAACAACTCCTTTTTAGTAGTTGTGTAGTTGACCTGTGCCTCATTTAAAACCTTGCTTGCATAATATATAGGATGAATAAATTTACCCTGCTTCTGCCCCAGCATTGCACCTACTGCAGCATCACTCGCATCACACATTACCTCGAATGGCAAATTCACATTAGGTGCGCAGAGAATGGGTGCTGAGATTAAAGCAGCCTTCAATGTTTCAAAAGCCTTCCTACAATCTGCATTAAAGTCAAAAACATGATCAGTGCACAATAAGTTACAAAGAGGTTTACTGATTTTGGAAAAATCCTTTATGAACCTCCTATAAAATCCAACATGCCCTAAGAAGCTCCGAATTCCCTTCACTGAATTCGGTGATTCTAATCTTTCAATAACCTCAACTTTTGCTCTATCAACTTCTAGACCATTCTTAGAAATCCTATAACCTAACACTATGCCCTCCTTCACCATGAAGTGGCACTTCTCCCAATTAAGAACTAGATGGGTATCCTCACATCTTTTTAACACCTTACCTAAATTATCTAAACAACTCTGAAAAGACCCTCCAAAAATTGAAAAATCGTCCATAAAGACCTCAACAGTGGACTCAATCATATCAGAAAAAATTGCTAACATACACCACTGAAATGTTGCTGGAGCATTGCAAAGGCCAAAAGGCATTCGCCTGAAAGCAAACGTCCCATAAGGGCAGGTGAAAGTAGTTTTTTCCTGATCTTCAGGAGCAATAGTAATCTGGTTATACCCATAATAACCATCCAAGAAACAGTAGTAGGCCTGACCAGCCAATCGATCCAACATCTGGTCAATAAATGGCAAAGGGAAGTGGTCCTTATGGGTGGCTTTGTTAAGCCTCCTGTAATCCATGCAAACCCTCCAACCAGTTACTGCCCTAGTTGGGATCAACTCATTGTCTTTATTGCTTACCACAGTGACACCTCCTTTCTTAGGAACACATTGGACAGGGCTCACCCAATTGCTGTCTGCAATCGGATAAATGATGCCAGCATCCAACCATTTAATCACCTCCTTTTTAACCACTTCTTTCATTGCAGGGTTAAGCCTTCTTTGCTGCTCAATACTCCTCAAGGACCCCTCCTCTAGAGTGATTTTATGGATACAAAAAGATGGGCTAATCCCCTGAATGTCAGCCAATGTCCAACCAATAGCCTTGCGGTATTGCTGCAGCAACTTTATTAAGGCCTCCTCATGCTCCGACATTAAATCTGATGCAACAATAATGGACAATGTCTCACTTTCCCCAAGATACACATACTTTAGATGATCTGGTAAGGGCTTCAAATCTAAAGTAGGTGCCTCAATCAGGGATGGTTTAATTGGGGGAGCCTTTCTTTGATCTAAATCTAAAGACTCAAAAACATCCTCACACCTAAACAATTCTTTTTCATTTTTTCTATCTAAAGAACAAACTTCTAAATCCTCTACACTAACCTCTCCATGATTTTCCAAATGCTTATTAGCCGAATCCTGAATTGCTGTCTCAGCAATTGTGTTCTCCAGAATCCTAATGAAAGAGCAATCTTCCATCTCGTTTGGATACTTCATGGCCTTAAACACATTAAATTTTACTTCCTCATTACAAACTCTCATTGTTAATTCCCCTTTTTGAACATCTATTAACGCCCTACCAGTAGCCAAAAATGGACATCCTAGAATAATTGGGACATCTCTATCAGCCTCATAATCTAAAATAATGAAATCAACAGGAAATATGAATTTATCCACTTTTACTAAGACATCCTCAATCTTACCCTCTGGATATGTGATAGACCTATCAGCTAGTTGGAGTGTAACTGTGGTAGGTCTAGCTTCACCAATACCTAACTTTCGATAGACCGAAAGAGGCATAAGGTTAATGCTTGCACCTAAATCACAGAGTGCTCTACCTAATTCCTTTCCACCTATAGACACATGTATAGTAAATGACCCTGGATCCTTAGCCTTGGGGGGTAGCCCATTCTTAAGAATAGCACTACACTCCTCAGTAAGAGATACAGTTTCAAACTCACCTAACATTTTCTTTTTAGTCAAAATATCCTTAAGAAATTTAGCATAATTAGGCATTTGCTCTATAGCTTCTACTAAAGGGATATTTATATGCAACTGCTTAAGAATCTCTAAAAACTTTTTAAATTGACCATCCTGATTCTTAGGCTTTTGCCTTTGTGGAAAAGGTAGAGGTGGTACATAAGGTGGGGGCGGCACATATGGTGGTTCTACATCTGGCACAGAACCAGATGCTCCAGCATTTTTATTGCTGCCTCCAGCACCCTGACCAGACTCCAACTCTTCCTCGACAACAACATTATTATTTCTATCACCATTTTTATCTATAACCTGGGTTTTACTAGGCTCAATTCTTTCTTCTAATGGCTTACCACTCCTAAGAGTAACTGCCTTTACCTGCTCCTTACCTTCCCTTCTAGGGTGTTCAGTATCTGATGGAAGTTTCCCTTGAGGCCTTGCCTTGGGCTCATTAGCTAGCTGACCCACTTGCAATTCCAGGGCTCTCATTGAAGCTTGATTACTTTGAATTGCAGCGTCTGTACGAGCCATAAATTCTTTCATCATTGCCTCGAGAGAATTCTCCGAATGTTGCTGGGGCAAAGCCTGCTTATTTTGCTGGGGCATTACCTGCGCTTTAGCAAATCCCGGCTGGTTCATCTTCTGTTGCGCTTGTACGTTATTTCCTTGACCTCCCCATGAGAAGTTGGGGTGGTTGCGCCAACCTGGATTATATAAGTTAGAATAAGGGTTGTTCCTCTGATTACCTACAAAAAACACAGACGCTGGATTGCTGGGGCAAAACTCGTAGTTGTGGTCTTCACCGCAATAGACACATGCTTCGTCCGTGACTTGGTTCACCACTGCTGCAGGCTCCATAGCTGGTGGCTGCTGATGACTAATCACTGTCACATTCTTAAGAGCGTTAGCAATCATTGCAAGATCAGCCCTAATGGTGGACACACCATCAACCTCTAATACACTCTTAACCTTTTTATTTGTGCCTCTAACATCCGACCACTGACAACTATTAATAGATATTCTTTCTAAAATTTCATAGGCTTCATCAAAATTTTTTGCCAAAAGGGCCCCTCCAGCCGAAGCATCAACCATACCTTGGGTTACTCCATTTAAACCATTGTAAAATGTTTCCATTTAAATACAATGAGGTAACCCATGGTGGGGACACTTTCGTAAAAGCTCCTTAAACCTCTCCCAAGCCTCACTAAAAGTCTCATCCTCAAGTTGCCTAAACCCTATTATTTCACTCCTTAATTTAGCATTTCTATTAGGAGGGAACTATTTACTCAAAAATTTTTCATCTAACTCATCCCACGTCCTAATTGATCCTGGAGCAAAAGAGTTTAACCATGACTTTGCTCCATCTCTAAGAGAATACGGGAACAAATTTAATCTAAGAGCATCTCTAGGCACTCCTTGAATTACAAAAGAATCACTAACTCCTAGAAAAGACTTAAGATGTAAA
The DNA here is from genome assembly GCA_036850905.1 of Luffa acutangula. Lineage (NCBI taxonomy): Eukaryota > Viridiplantae > Streptophyta > Magnoliopsida > Cucurbitales > Cucurbitaceae > Luffa > Luffa acutangula. The sequence goes on along the minus strand of CM072097.1, from coordinate 38,608,722 downwards.
TGAGGGTCTTCAGATGACAAACCATGGAATTGCCCCACGGTTTGCAACATCTGAAACATTACCGGTTTCATTTCAAAATTCGCCGCTTGGATTTGGGGACGTGCAATCCCTGGATTCAACTCATTAAACATCGGGACAGCATACGCTCGAATGGCTCTGGTCCTATCGTTCGCTATCAAGATAGGATTCTCAGCCTGATTATTTCGCTACTCATTTTGCTCAAACAGTGGGTTTTGCTGCAGCAACGGATTCTGCTGGGGGTTTGCTGCTGCTGGACCTTCATGAACCTGTGGAAGTTGCGACACGTTCTCCATCGGGTTTCTGCGCTGCTCCCTCCTTCTGTTCCTAAATGTCCTTTCAATTTCTGGATCAAGCTAAAACCGTACCCCAGGCAGATCGCTCATGCACCAAAATCACACCTGCAAAAACAAAAGAAACAATCAAAAAGTTCTAGCACCAAACCACTAAAACACATACACAAAACAGATCAGATAAAAACTTATTCAAGTCCCCGGCAACGGCGCCAAAAACTTGTCGGGTTCCTAGAGTGAGTAAAAATATAGTATAAAATACTCTAGAATTCCTGTGCAAGTATACACAGTCTGCAGCAAGTAATATTATCAATCCGAGCCCTGAATGAGTTTCCACTCTACCTATTTTTGTGTAACTTTTTAATGGTTTCAAGAATAATAAAATGATTGGGTTTTATCGGAATTATGCTGAAGCAAAATAAATGACAGAACAATAAGTAAACAAATAGATAGACAGATTAAAGGCAGACGCTGGTTAGGTTTAGTGATTATTCTAAAATATGCTCCAGCAATATTATTGATCGTGCATTTCTCGCAGTATTATTAGCGGATTCCTCCCGGAACTCCGGATCTTTTGGGATATGTTTCAAACCCAATGAAGTACGACCGATCAAGCACTAGGCAACTGGCTATCCCTAGCTCAGTCACTGGCGTTCACCAATACACAATGATCGTAGTGTGGATAATTGCCACACACTCTCTAAATCATCCCTGAAACTAGAGAGAACTATTCACATCGGCTGGCCAGACGGGCATAAAATAAAAATAAGCACAACAATTAACCAAAATGTGATAGTCAATTTATTACTAGAGATGAAGCACAGTAATCACATTATTCCTAACCAACACCCTAAGCTACTTAGTTCATAATAGGCATAGGAATACGAATTACAATCTGAGTATGCATGTCCATAACCACAAGTTAATAAAGAAAATAAACTCCCTAATCAGCTTGCGGTAGATGGTGTTCTTGATGATCTTCAATCTTCCTATACTATTCGGCTTCCAAGGGAAAACATGGAATGAATTTGACTTTGACGGCTACTTCCTTTTATAGAAGGACAGGAGACTTGAATTAGGTCAACTTGGACACCTGTAGGGTTCTCCTTGCTCCTTTATCCCGAAAATAACTCAACAGAAGTCGGTTCATGAAGTTGGCGAACGAGTTGTGATGTGGCAGTTTCTACTCCCCGTTTTGCTGTAGCATAGAATTTGCTCCCTCCAGTCGCTCAGCAGCATAATCTGCACAAAATAATTTCCAATGCTTCCTGTTGGTATCCGCAAGCGCACGGGCCACAAGTAATATAAAACGGAAAGTATTCCGAGTATCGAATCCTCAGGGAGGCGAAGCGAAACTTAAGCAATTAATTAAAATTCTCTTGAGCACTGAAAATACTTAGGTGAAATAATATTTAGGAACTACGCTCATGTGATAAAAAGAATTCGAATTTAAAAAGACTTAACGAAAACAAATTTGATCAATCAAAAATAAAAAGTGGTGAAAGAGGTTTTTCTTGAAATGGGAAGAGGGGTCTTGAAAATCAACGATTAGCTAAATAATTGCTACAATTATCCTATCTCATTGCCCAACTAATTATAAACCTAGAATCTCCGTTAATCACATAGGTTCTCCTGTCGGTTTCCCCTAATTGTAATTAATTCATTTTAACAACCTAAGTGTCCTTAGCGCTATTAAAAATCATTAATTATTACGCCCTGATTCATTTTAGGAATCTATGTTTAATCAACTAATCCCGGTGTCACAACGGGCAATTAAACTAGTTGCATGGATTATGATCTATCCTAATTTCTCTCCGTCGAGTTTCCATTAAGAATCGAATCATTACACAATTGGCCAGATTGAGTAAAGCATTAAGCACATCCATACAAATAATTAGGACATGGGCAAGAGACAAGAAATTATAACAATATTTCTACTATCATTTCATTTCAAGACCCCAAATTGGGGTTTAGCTACACATAATATTCACAGTAATTACAAGGGAAAGCATATTAAAAGGCATAAAGGAAAAGGAATTGACCGTCGAAAAACCCCGTGCTGATGCTTGGAGCCCCCGCTGACTACTCCTCGAGCCTCTAGATTGCTCCCCAAAATTCCCCAAAAATTCCCACTAGAAGAACCCTCTCAAAAAGGCTCAAAAGCCTTGAGAGGGGCTCCAAAAAAGGAGTCTTAGGAGAGAAAGGAATGAGTGGGTAATGATTGATTGATGATTGATATCAAAATGAGGCACCAAGGGCGCCTATTTATAGGCCTGGAAAAGGGGTAGCGTCGCGACGCTGCCTTGCCAAGCGTCGCGACGCTGCTGCGCACGCGGCTTGGGCAACAAGAAAGGGCAGCGTCGCGACGCTGCCTTGCTAAGCGTCTCGACGCTGTCCAGATTTTCCAGAAAATCAGCTTCCTTTTGGGCTGATTTTTGGGCCTTCTTCTTCATTTCTCTTGGTGTATTCCTCATGGATGCCTTTTTTGGGCTTCCAAATGCTTCAAACTTTGATTTGGGCTATAATTCCATCAATTTTGGCTCTTTTTCTCCCAAAATCATCATTTATGCTCCTAAAGACAAAATAACAAAATTCAATAAATATATTCATTAAAATCACGATTAAAGCACCAAAAAGCTTAATAATTTGAGGCTAAAATAGCGACATTTCTGCTCGCTATCACACCCCCAAACTTAAGCTTTTGCTAGTCCCGAGCAAAATAAATTCTAAAGATGCATGAAATAGAATCGCTCAACCCTCAATGATTTTGGAATTCTTAGGATCGAATGGAAAACATGCAAGTGGAATAAGCAAGCACCGCATACTCTTGAGGAAATCTTAAACTAGTTTGAACTTAAGATTAATGAATAGTATGCTCAAGACTTATCTATTGATTCTTTTACTAACCTCGATTAGTCTTATGGTTTTCTCCATTTGTTTTCCCCCTACACTGGCTAAGAGCCCCTAATACTTCGGAGTCCTTCTATCATGCAAAAAAAAAGTAACTAGGGTGCCTGTCATTCTTTTCTCATGGGGGAGCAGAATTCTCACATGATTTTTTCTTTTTCTCTTCTTTTTCTTTTCTTTTTCTTTTGCTCCTCCCCCAAACTTGCATTTTGATATCTAATGGTACTAGCTTTCACACTACGGTGCAGGGACCCTTAACCCGAATTTTATTCTCTGGTTGGCCTAACTGATCACACCGCAGGTAGCTCTTTTTACCCCTAGGCTTTTTTCTTTTGAGCAAGCAAAAATTCTTTTTCAACAGATTTTTTTTTTTTTTTTTTTTTTTTTTTTTTTTTTCTTTTGTTGCTTTTGCTTTTCTCTCAGCAGGCATAGCATTTTTTCTACCTAGTTCTTTAGAGCAATCAAGCATGAACTTCCTGATATTAGAAACTAAGCCTATCGGGGTGACAACAACTTTGAAAACCATAATAAGAATCTAGATTTTCAAAGACGTCATTAGATAAGACTATTGCATGCTTTAGACATCAAAACTAAGTATCAAAAAATTTTAAAATTTCACAATTTCTGCCGTGCTCCCAGATTCCACAATCATATAAACCATTTTCTCCCAAAATTTCAAAAATCACATCCTTGGCTATCATGGCTATCTATTCATGCATCCAACAGAATTTAAATATGCTTCAACACAGCGGAAGCCTCCCCCCCAAACTTAAACTAAACATTGTCCCCAATGTTTTAAAACAGAAAAGCATAAAGAGAGATACTGAGACTTCCCTGAGCTAGGAGCGCTTCATCCTCTTCCTTTTGATCCATGAAAAATGGGAAATGTGGAATTTCGGGATTTGCTAAGGTGATCCTGCAAAACAAAATTGGATCACGGAGCAAAGAAAATTATTTACCGCAAAAACAACTAACTACTTTAATCCTTGGGTTGCCTCCCAAGCAGCGCTTTCTTTAACGTCTTTAGCTAGACTAGGCTCGGCACGCTTACGGAGGCTCAAAATAAAAATTTTCATCATCCTCCGGGCCCTGCAAGAAATCACGCACCGAATTGCATACTACAAACAGGGGAGAAAAAAAACTTTCCCCTGGCCCATCTTCACTAAAGAGATTCTCATAATAACATTTTAGAAAATAATCTGCTGCATCAAATCTCTTTTCTAAATCTCTATTTTCAAAACAATTGTTAACAGAGTCATCAAGCGTTATAATGTCTACTGGTCTAGGATCTATAGGTGGCCTATCAATCATGCCAGTCCATTCATCAGAAAAAATATCTACATGCTCATTAGATCCTTCAGACTCAGAATTAAAAAATGATTCAACTAAGCTATCATTTGACTCATCATCAGAAGAATTAAAGAATTCAAGAATTTCAGGATCAGATTCTATACTATTCACAGATTCAAGTTCTTCTGGGTCAGATTCTATTCTATACACATCATCAGGACATGAAAAGAAAGTATTCACATTGTCAGGATTCATGCATTCAGGAATGTCAAGATCAGACTCAATAGATTCACTGTAATCACGATCAGACTCAAAATTATCTATCGAGCAATCTTTTTTGTGCCTTTTGCGTTCATGCTCAATGTCAGGCAATTCAATATCCTCATCAAAATTATTCATTTCAGGCAAATCTAATTCATTTTCAAAGGAAGGTAAATCATCAACTGCAGATCTTTCATTTTCACAAGCAGGCAAGTCTAATTCATTTTCAAAGAGAGGATTATCCATATATACATCATGATCAAAATCCACATTATCAATAAGCATTTCTCCTAAGCCTAGGCCAAGATTATAGTCTACCTCTTCATCGTCATCAGTCAAGTATTCAGGCCCAACAGAAAAACATGTATGCAAACTACAAACAGATTCATCTTGGCCAAAAATACTAAACACGACTTTTTCATCATCAATGTTCAAGGTAAGTTTACCTGTATGCACGCTAATCTCAGCCTTACCAGTGGCTAGGAAAGGTCTGCCTAAGATAATTGGCACCTCTTTGTCCTCCTTCATGTCCAGTACCACGAAATCTACAGGAAAGATGAATTTGTTGACTTTCACCAACACGTCCTCCACAACACCCATCGGGTGGGTAATCGATCTATCAGCAAGCTGGAGAGTGACGTCAGTGTCTGTCATACCTGATAAACCAATCTTCCTGTACACAGAGTAGGGCATCAAATTTATACTTGCTCCTAAGTCACACAAGGCCCTATCAAAGGATACTTCTCCTATGGTGCAGGGAACAGTAAAACTCCCTGGGTCTTTCTGCTTAGAGGGTATCCTACCAGAAATGATGGTACTGCTACTCTCAGATAAATTAAAAACTTCTTTTTTCAGACTTTTCTTTTTAGAAAGCATTTCCTTCATGAATTTTCCATAATTCGGCATATTATACAAAGCTTCTACCAATGGAATATTCACAGTCAACTTTTTAAACATTTCTAAAAATTTTTGAAATTGTTCATCTAATTTGACATTCTTAAATCTCTGAGGAAAAGGTAACTCCCTGTAATCAAAGGTTGGACATTCGCCCCTCCGCTTGGGTGGGCTAATATGCGAACCTTTGTCATGGTGGTTGCATGGAACCACTTCTTCCTCAGTCATCTTCTCTTTGTCCTTCTGCCTCTCTTCTTCTTTTCTACCTGCACAGCTGTTAGAGAAATCATATTTTAATTCAATAGAGTTAGAAGGATGTTGGAACCTTTCAGAGGAGGCTTTTTGTGCCTCAGCCCCTTCATCTTCATCCCTTCTCTTTTCTTCTTCCTTTTTCTTCTCTAAACTGTCCTCCAGTCTTCTGCCACTTCTCAAAACCACCATCTTACACTGCTCTTTCGGGTTAGGCTCAGTATCGCTTGGAAATTTTCCCTTCTGCAGGGCATTTACTGCTGAAGCAATCTGACCTATCTGCACTTCCATATTTTTTAGAGCTGCGTCGTGGTTGTTCACTGATGTCTGGAGACTCACATTCAGTATTCTCTGTTCCTTGATGAATAAAGCCACCATCTCCTCCAGATTATTTTTCTTCTCAGGAGTACTCGTTGATGCAAAACCTGGGGGTGGCTGTAAAACATTCTTCGTATTCGCATATGAGAAGTTCTCGTGATTGCGCAGACTGGGGTGGTAGAAGTTCGGTACTCCTTGAGTATATGATCTGTTTCCTATGTATTGAACCTCTTCCACATCTTGACCTTCTTTCTTCGAATGTCCTTCAGCTAAGGTGGAAATGGACTTAACCACCTCAGATGACGTCAATTTGTTTAGAGCATTGGTCAGAGATGCTAGTTGCGCTTTCAGTGAACTTGACTCATCTAATTCATACAATCCAGCCTTCTTTGTAACTGTTCCTCTCTCCGTCGGCCATTGATAACTTGTTGCCGCCATTTCCTCAAGCAGGTCCTTGGCTTCTGTCACTGTTTTTGAAAAAAAACTCCCTCCTGCTGATGTGTCTAGGACTGTCTTCGTGGAGGGGTTTAATCCATTATAGAATAACTGTACCTGAAGCCAATCAGGATATCCATGTTGGGGGCATCGCCTAAGCATTTCCTTATATCTTTCCCACGCTTCGTACAACTGCTCCTCGTCAAGCTGTCTGAATGTTCCAATTTCAGTCCGCAGCTTGGTAGTCTTAGCTGGTGGAAAAAATTTCGTCAGAAAAGCCTGGGCAAGCTCGTCCCAAGTACTGATGCTGCCCGTCTCGACTGATTCGAGCCAATCTTTTGCTTTATCCTGTAGAGAAAATGGGAATAGCCTCAATCTGATTGCGTCGGCCGGAACTCCGTTCATCTTTACCGTCCCACATATTTCTAGGAATGATCGCAGATGAGAGTGGGGGTCCTCGGAAGGATGTCCCTTGAACGAGTTATCGCGCGCCATCTGAATCAACCCTGTTTTTAGCTCAAAATTTGTAGCTTGGATGGGGGCGTAAACGATTCCAGAATTTTCGGTAGGAAGAACTGGTTGCAGAAAATCTCTAATTGCCTTGGGAGCTTCTTCTTGGTGGGCCATCGTTTCTGTTAATCTTTTTTCTTTTCTAATGAATTTTAGAGTCCTGTTAATCTCAAGATCTAACGGAAACAGATTAACCACCTTGTTTCTTCGCATGCAATGCTCCCAAATAATGATAAAAAGAACCAAACAAAAATAAAAATAAAATAATATTCACAAAACGATGAAAGAAAAATATTTACACCTAAATTACCATTTACCCTTTTCTTTTCGATGTCAAGAAAAATTAATTTTTTGCTTAAAAATCAAGCCTCCCCGGCAACGGCGCCAAAAACTTGTTGGTATCCGCAAGCGCACGGGCCACAAGTAATATAAAACGGAAAGTATTCCGAGTATCGAATCCTCAGGGAGGCGAAGCGAAACTTAAGCAATTAATTAAAATTCTCTTGAGCACTGAAAATACTTAGGTGAAATAATATTTAGGAACTACGCTCATGTGATAAAAAGAATTCGAATTTAAAAAGACTTAACGAAAACAAATTTGATCAATCAAAAATAAAAAGTGGTGAAAGAGGTTTTTCTTGAAATGGGAAGAGGGGTCTTGAAAATCAACGATTAGCTAAATAATTGCTACAATTATCCTATCTCATTGCCCAACTAATTATAAACCTAGAATCTCCGTTAATCACATAGGTTCTCCTGTCGGTTTCCCCTAATTGTAATTAATTCATTTTAACAACCTAAGTGTCCTTAGCGCTATTAAAAATCATTAATTATTACGCCCTGATTCATTTTAGGAATCTATGTTTAATCAACTAATCCCGGTGTCACAACGGGCAATTAAACTAGTTGCATGGATTATGATCTATCCTAATTTCTCTCCGTCGAGTTTCCATTAAGAATCGAATCATTACACAATTGGCCAGATTGAGTAAAGCATTAAGCACATCCATACAAATAATTAGGACATGGGCAAGAGACAAGAAATTATAACAATATTTCTACTATCATTTCATTTCAAGACCCCAAATTGGGGTTTAGCTACACATAATATTCACAGTAATTACAAGGGAAAGCATATTAAAAGGCATAAAGGAAAAGGAATTGACCGTCGAAAAACCCCGTGCTGATGCTTGGAGCCCCCGCTGACTACTCCTCGAGCCTCTAGATTGCTCCCCAAAATTCCCCAAAAATTCCCACTAGAAGAACCCTCTCAAAAAGGCTCAAAAGCCTTGAGAGGGGCTCCAAAAAAGGAGTCTTAGGAGAGAAAGGAATGAGTGGGTAATGATTGATTGATGATTGATATCAAAATGAGGCACCAAGGGCGCCTATTTATAGGCCTGGAAAAGGGGTAGCGTCGCGACGCTGCCTTGCCAAGCGTCGCGACGCTGCTGCGCACGCGGCTTGGGCAACAAGAAAGGGCAGCGTCGCGACGCTGCCTTGCTAAGCGTCTCGACGCTGTCCAGATTTTCCAGAAAATCAGCTTCCTTTTGGGCTGATTTTTGGGCCTTCTTCTTCATTTCTCTTGGTGTATTCCTCATGGATGCCTTTTTTGGGCTTCCAAATGCTTCAAACTTTGATTTGGGCTATAATTCCATCAATTTTGGCTCTTTTTCTCCCAAAATCATCATTTATGCTCCTAAAGACAAAATAACAAAATTCAATAAATATATTCATTAAAATCACGATTAAAGCACCAAAAAGCTTAATAATTTGAGGCTAAAATAGCGACATTTCTGCTCGCTATCACTTCCATTCTTCCAAATGGGTTAAATCATGTAATATCTATCCAAAACCAACCCTAATAAGCATAAAGGACACACAAATCCCTATACAATCGAGGCCTAAATAACTACCTTTTGGGCAGTTATCATGGGGCTGGGAACATAACAGTACAAGATGGAATTCACTCCTTCCTCTATTGGGGCAAGTAGATGTGTGTTCCCTTAAGGGCTGATTCTGGGGCTTGAACAAAAGCGCGCTGTCCTCTCCTGGCCCGAGAGGAATTTCTGCTTAGAGGTTGGACCCTAAACAGGTTGTTCATTAGAGGGATCAGTGGTACTTAAGGATCCAAAGGTAACCCAGGGGTAAAACGATAATTTGACCCAGCTGGTGTTACGAACACACGTGAAGGATTGCCTTACTGCAATTGGTCGATATCTGTGGACATAGAAATATTCTACAGTGAGAAGAGTGCAGCTGTGGGTCTTTAGTGGAGTGACCCACAGTTAACGAATGTTGATTGACTCGGTTAATGAGTTTAGCTGATCAATCTCGTATTGTTGGAGCTTCTGATATGTATGTCTATTAGATCCACCTGCTAGCTCATGACGGGTTTTGAGATAATATAGTCTTGATTATTAAAGGGAAATAATAATAATGTATGGAGATACATTATAGTATAAAGTTTAATGAAAGAATTAAACTTTATAATTAATTTTGGATATGATTCGAAATTAATTATTGAGAGAATAATTAATTTAATTAAATATGTGATATTTTATTAGTTCATGAATTAATTAATTGGGGAATTAATTAATTAAATTTAATTTGGTTAAATGTGATTTAATCAAATTAATACTATAGTTTATATTAATGTACATTTTGATGCACATTAAAACTATAGGTTAAATGAGAGATAAAATTGAATATGATTCAATTATAAAATTAATTAAATATTTGATATTTAATTAATGTGGATTCAATTGATGAGATTAATTGAATGGCCAATTTAATTCAAGTGAATATGATTCAAATTGAATTAAATACCTTAGATTATAATTGATTTAATTAATATTGATTTAATTAAATTAATTATAATTATTTAATTAATTAAATGATAATTGATAATTATTATTTAATTAATAGACGACCTGGATCGCGTTGATTATGATCAACGGTAGAGATCAAGTAGGGAATAACTCCCTCCCCACTTATCGTAAAGTTGGGAGGGAGTTTCCCCAACTCTGGTTAATCCCTCTCATTCACGAAAAGACAGCGAGAAAAGAACTCTCAAAATCTCTCTAAAATTCCAGCAATTCACCTTGCTGTAAATCCCTTCCAAGACTAGTTTTGGGTTCCCACAAGCCAATCTTGAGTCCCAAGAGTCATAGCGGGTGATCCGACGTGGTGGTGTTCGTTGGGAGGAAGAAGAACGTACATTGGAGCATTGTGCTGTGTTCTTCAATTCCATATAAGTTCTTCTTAGATCTAAAATAGTTTTAGATTTTATTTTTCAGCATGCTTAATCTTAGATTAATTTAGAAATTGTTTCTATATTTGATTTGCCAACGTCGAGGTTTTTCTAAAATTGAAATTTAATTAGAGAATGGTCTTGTTTGCTTCCGCTGCCAAAAGGGATTTTAACCCTTCACACGCAACCGTGCTTCCTCTTCAAGAGCCGCACGCCTCTAAGCTCCCATCTCACGGATCATAGCAAACCACTCTCTTGAGCGTTTTCTCAGATGTTGGCCCGTGGGTTTTTGGGTTTGGTGGCGAGAATTAGAGGGTGTGGGTCTTCTTTGTCGAGAACCACTAGGATTCTCCCTTTGTGCAGTCGACATTGTCGTGGATGAAGGAGTTTAAACATTAGTGCTTCGTTCCACAACAGCTGGCGAAAAACTCGAGGGTCTCACGTTTCTCTTTAGTGCATGCTTGCTTCAGGTTGCTCTTCTTGGCGTCGAGCACTTTGTTCAGCATTCTGAGCACGTTGATTAGTCTGAGATCGAGTAATCTTGCAAGGGATTGATGATTTTGGAGTGTTCTTCATGATTCTTTGTCATGGGTTTCAATTTCAAAGAGAATGAAGGTGGAGAGTTGGTGACGAAGTTGACTTGAATGCAAAAGGTCTAAGTGTTTGATGAAGAAGAAAAACACTTAAGTCAACTATTTATAGGTTTCTCAAAATTAGGTCACGTGACTGTCATTTAAATAACATCACTGCCCTTGACCGTTTGGGAAATGCGATCGCATTTCCAAATGCACTGGGAAGAAATGCGATCGCATTTCCCCAGTTTTCTACCTTCTTTATTTTTTTTAACTTCTTTTATTTTCCTTGGTTTTTTCTTTCTTTCTTTCATTGGTTGAGACAATAATAAACTTGTTAGAAAGTTCATATACTTTAACATGATTATTCATCTCAATTTTCTTAGATAGACAACAAATAACTTGGATTTTTCAAACTCCTAGGTAAATCCCTAGGAAAAGGTGTTCCCTACGGTCAGCTTAAATACCTTTTCCTAGACAAATTTTATTCTTGTCCATATATTTTGTTATCCTATCTATTTTTTTTTCGTTTTATTATTTATTACAAATCCACATAATGTACAAAAAATTATTTGGAAATAGAAGTCATACTAGGTCAATCACAGATACAAGGGTTTCTTCGACCCCAAGATTCTTCCCCCAATAGGGTTTACTTCTTTTTCCATTCACCTTGAAATGCATACCTTGATGATCCATCAGCTCTATGGTTCCATAATAAAAAATTCTCACGATCTTGAATGGTCCCGACCATCTTGATTTCTGTTTTCCTAGAAACAACTTAAATCTGGAATTAAAGAGCAGCATCTGCTGACTCTTATTGAACTCCTTTGGATTTATTCTTCTTTCATGCCATCTTTTGATCTTCTCCTTATATAATTTTGCATTCTCATAGGAGAAGTGACAGAGTTCTTCCAGTTCATTTAATTTTCTCTTGATTCCAGCTTTGTCCAGATTGAAATTGAATTTCTTCAATGCCCAGTAAGCTTTGTGTTCCAACTCAAGTGGTAAGTGACAGGATTTTCCAAATATGATTCAATATGGAGACATTCCTAAAGGCGCTTTGTATGCAGTTCTGTGTGCCCAGAATGCCTCATCAAGCCGCAACGACCAATCCTTTCGAGAAAAGGTTTACTGTCTTCTCCAAAATAGCTTTGATCTCTCGGTTAGAGAGCTCTGCTTGTCCATTCGTTTGAGAATGGTAAGTAGTGGCTACCCTATGCCTGATATTGTATTTGGAAAATAGATTGGCTATCATCTTGTTTAGGAAATGTGATCCTTCATCGCTTATGGTGGTGGTGGTCTGTAATCTAGATCTATAATAAACTTTTTAGGTTTTGCAGTTGCATTTGCGGTCACATTTTCCTGCTATTTCTTCGAACTTGAACTTTCACTTTTTTCTTCCAAGGCTTCTGACTCCTTGGTTTTATTCTCTTTATTTCCTTTATTCTGACAAACTTCTGTGGTAACTTCTTTTCCGGAACTTCTTCTGGGATCTTCCTTACTTTTTGATTCACGGGGTATTCTGGTCCATCGTATTCTAATCCACTTCTCAAGGTGACGACCTTGCACTGTTCCTTTCCTTTTCGGTGAGGATTTTCAGTCTTGTTGGGCAATGTCCCTTGTGGTCTATTTTAGATTTCTTGAGCTATCTGTCCAATTTGCACTTCCAAATTCCTGATAGCAGCATCATTTCTTGCCATGTACTCTTTCATCGGAGCCTCTAGATTTGACTCTTGATTCTACACTTGGACTGGTAGGAAATTCTTTTGCGGCTGCTATTGTGTAGGTTGGGAATTGAATCCTGTTGGAGATTTCCCAAATTTATTCGTACCGGAAATACTTGCACTGACTTGACCTCCCTAAGAGAAGTTTGGATGTTGTCTCCACCCTGGGTTATATGTAGCCGAATATGGATTCCATCGGTTCTAGTTCCTTTGTTGACCTACATAAAAAGTAGATGCAAGATTTAGTGGACAGTTATCAGTGACATCCTCCTCACTACAAATATCACAACAGGGAGAAGAAATAGCATTGTGGTGTGCAAATTGCTAACCGCAAGTGTACGGGTCAAGTTATAATATAGTGAATGTGAAATTCGTATGTCGTCCTCTGGATTGGTGTCCAGTCAATTTTAATTACCGGAAATACTCTTGACCAATTTTATTTAGGGAACCAAATTGAGTGAGAATGAAATTAAATCAAACACAAAACAATGCAAATAATGACTATCCAATGGAAATAATGGTCTTAGGGATTTGATTTCACCAATTGGGATTATGGATTAATTAATGGATTAACACATGCTAAGATTCATAAATCTTGGTAAACTAAAATCACACATACCTCTCCCGAGCATACATGATTCTTCGACATGCAATTGAACCCGATATCCCTATCTAAATTCAATAAACATACAAGGCAATAAGGATAAAATTTTTAACGATTTCTAGAATTAACCATAATCTCCCGATTTCTAGCTAAATCCTAGTTATGCATAATGATTTCTAAGCTAAATCCTCTCTCCCGAGTTAGATTCAAGCACAAACATCAATCAATTTATGGCCGGTAAATTGACAGCATTAAAGACACAAATATGCATAAATAAATCAACAACATAAATCCATAACATGAATCCATAATTGTCCCAATGGCTACATCAATCCCTAAGAGTAAAGACCTAGCTAATCATACAACGCGTTACAATATAACTATGATCTAAAACAACCATAAACACTAACTAAAGTAAGGGAAAGAAGAATTAAACTCTATGTAGGTCGAGACCGAACGTCCCCGTCACGATCCTCACGAACAATGGGTTGATTTCCACTTTGCTCCTCTTTGTTCAGCTCCAAATCCTCTGTTTTTCCTCTGTTTTACGGCTCCAAAGTGTCCAAAAGAAGTCCCCCAAAAATCCCTAATTGTAATCTTTAAATAAGGCAAAAATTGGTCATAGCATCGCGACGCTACCGCGAAATTACGGATTCTGGAAGTTTGCCTAGCGACTAGCGTCTCGACGCTTTTTTTTTTTTTTTAGGATTCAACTCCATTTGACTCCAACTTCTCAATTAAGCTCAACATAACAATTTCCTACAAAATAAACATTAAAGAGCAATAAAATGGTTACAAATTGCTCAAAGACTAACCAAACTGTAACGGGAAAGATAGCTCGCTATGCGCGCTATCAAATACCCCCAAACTTAAGCTTTTGCTAGTCCTCGAGCAAACTAAAAATCAAACATACAGTGGAAGAATGGATGCAACAAACATGACTCAATCCTCAAGGCTCAAAAGTCAATAGTCAAGCAAGCAAGAGACATGCACACAAGGACCAATGAGGGAGACAAATTAAAATTTTTCCAAAATTAACTTGCACAAGCGAGATCTAACTCAACGAGATCAGACTCTACTAGCCCGAGATTGGATTATTAAACTATTAGCTCATCTTCCCTCTACACTGGCACTAAGGTTTCAGTAACGAGTTAATGGAACAAATTAGTTTGTTTTCCTCCATACTTAGGTGCTTTTAATTGACAATTAAATTAAGCATTTATATGTGGCACTAGCTTTCACACACTTATTGCAGGGACCCTTAACCCGAGTTTTCTCTGGTTGGCCTAACTGATCACAACAGGGGTAGCTCTTTTTGCCTAAAACTTTATTACTCATTGCATAATGTGCACAAGCCATGGCATAAAAATTTCTTTTCTTTCAAAAGTAATAACAAGAATGATTTTTCTTTCATGATCATGATAAACATATCTTCTTTTCTTTCCTCCTAAGCAAGATCAAACATGCTAGTTTGCAAAAAATTAACTCTTTAGCTCTTCCCTACACCTATCGAGGTGAAAACAAGCATATGAACCCAATAATTCGCTCCTAAGCATTCAAATCCAAATCTAGCCAAGACAAATACTCTACTCATGCAATCCATCTCCTAGAAAAAGTTTAAAAAGTCTCCCTTTTTGGGCACTCATGCTTACAACTCATCGCAAGCTTGAAAATTGACAAGAAATCCTATCCTAGGACATCATAGTCATGCAAAAATAGCATCCAGAAAAAAACCATATGCTTAATTCAAAGAAAGCTCAAAACTATAGCCCGAGCTCAGATGCTCAAGGGCTCCATAAACATGCTATTCCACCCCCAAACTTAAAACATGCATTGTCCCCAATGTATAAAGAAAATAAGGCATAATTAAGCATGAGAACAATAAAAGAATGAAAGGAGTGAACAATATTGTTGTGGAATGATGATGACTTCTTGACTGGAAGCTTGAAAGCAAAGAAGAGACTGAAACCAAGACCTACAAAAAAAAAAAAAAACAACAAATAAAACTAAAAAAGAAAAACACAACCAAACTTACTTGGGTTGCCTCCCATAAGCGCTTGTTTAATGTCATTAGCTCGACGTGTTGACCGAATAGGCATCAAGGTGGTCTAATGTCAGGTGTCCCATCAACAGTGCTCTTCCTAGCACCTTTCCTGTACCCTATCAACATGGTCTTTTATGTGTTCTTAGGGTCCTCAAAAGCTTTTAAGATCTCCTTCTCCTGTTGGACTCTGATGATTAGCTCCATGCGTTCAATATCAATTATAACCCTCCATGTAGCAAGGAATGGTCTCCCTAATATAATAGGCATGGCAGGATTCTCTTTAATGTCCAAAACAAAGAAGTCAATAGGAAGGAAAAATCTACCTACTTTGATCAGAACATTCTCCACAATTCCATAAGGACTAACCACAGACTGGTCAGCCAACTAGAGCCTAACAGTAGTAGATTTTATCTCTCCTATATTTAGCTTTTTGCACAATTATAGTGGAATGATATTTATGCTAGCCCCTAGATCACATAATGCTCTACATGAATAAGTACCAAAATTACAAGGAATAGTAAAACTCCCTGGATCAGTCAATTTTTCTGGCACTGTCTGCTGAACACGAGCACTGCATGTCGATGCTAGGTAAACAGTCTCCATCTGCTTCTCCTTTTGCTTTTTGATGAGCCATTCCTTCATGAACTTAATGTAGTGAGGCATTTGTTCCAGTGCATCTGCAAAAGGAATATTAACAGTCAAACCTGTAAAAGCATAAAGAAACTTATTAATCTGAGCCTTAGAATTTTTCTTTTTTCTATTCTTTGACTTAGGAACTAAAACAGTAGGAGAAGTGATAGAGGGCTCAGGTATAAGCTTTTCAGCTTCATTTGAGGTGGTGTCCTCCTCAACTTCTCCAGCGAGTTCCTCAGTTTCAGTAGTCTCCTCCTCCTCGTGATGCATAATTGCCCCAACGGCTACATCAATCCCTAAGAGTAAAGACCTAGCTAATCATACAACATGTTACGATATAACTATGATCTAAAACAACCATAAAGACTAACTAAATTAAGGGAAAGAAGAATTAAACTCTATGTAGGCCGAGACCGAACGTCCCCGTCACGATCCCCACGAACAATGGGTTGATTTCCACTTTGCTCCTCTTTGTTCAACTCCAAATCCTCTGTTTTTCCTCTGTTTTACGGCTCCAAAGTGTCCAAAAGAAGTCCCCCAAAAAGGCCTAATTGTAATCTTTAAATAAGGCAAAAATTGGTCGTAGCGTCGCGACGCTACCGCGAAATTACGGATTCTGGAAGTTCGCCTAGCGTCGCGACGCTAGCCACATAGCGTCTCAACGCAATTTTTTTTTTTTTTTAGGATTGAACTCCATTTGACTCCAATTTCTTAATTAAGCTCAACATAACAATTTCCTACAAAATAAACATTAAAGAGCAATAAAATGGTTACGAATTACTCAAAGACTAACCAAATTGTAACAGGAAAGATAGCTCGCTATGCGCGCTATCACATTGGCGGGGGCTATGTTTGCTTGGTTGCCCATGGTCATGCCCATCATCATGCTTTGGATGGCCTTGATCTGGGCTTGCATGGTTGAATTCACCTCTGTCTCTACTGCTTTAACTGGATTCTTCAAAATTGTAGGTTCAGTCTCCCCCCAATGTCGGTTATTCGTGGCTATTGTGTCTAATATGACATGTGTTTCATTCGCAGATTTCTTCAAGAAAGATCCATTCGCAGATGCATTGACTAGAGCTTTTGAAGCTTGATCCAATCCATTGTAAAAATGCTCTATGATAATACATGTAGGCAATCCATGATGAGGACACTTTCGAACCAGCCTTTTGATAACATGCAGAAATGTCATCATTTTCCTATTAATTTTAGCTAGTTTTGTGCATGAATTGTGAGCTTTAATGTATTTTTATGTTGATTTTGTAGAAAACCGAGTTCGAGATGCAAAACCAAGAATTTTACCAATTTTGTGTATAAAAAGAAGACTTTGGACCATAAAAGAAGAAAAGAAAAGAGAGCATTTGAAGTGGAGGCCTAAAAGCCCAAAAGAAATGAAGATTGAAGGCAAAATCCGCGTGTATGGCTTCTAGAAGGCCTAGCGTCGCGACGCTTGGGCTAGAGCGTCTCGACGCTTGGCAAGCTCTGAAGAAAATTCTAGAATCGTGACAGCGTCGCGACGCTGCACCAACTTGAGCGGTAAGAAAGGGGTGACGTCACAGCGTCGCGGCGCTGTGCGTCTTGGGAAGAAAGACACCTCCGTTTGCTCACCTATAAATAGCCTCATTTCCAATGGTTCAAAGCATCCCATTTTGGGGAGCTCTCCCCTAGCTCAATAGAGAGAAAGAAGAGAGCAGAGTTGTGAAGAAAAGGTGGAATTGATCGAGATTCCAAGGCTCGGGAATTGACATTTTCGTGACGGGAGCTTGGGATCAACACAACAGTTATTTCTTCTTTATGTCTTTGTAATTCCTTATTGTAGTTTGAGTTAGGCCTATGGATCAAGATCACTTGAGAAAAATTATTTCCATTTGTGGTAGATCTTGAGACCTAGGGTCGTTATTCTAGCTAATTGGATATTGTAGCACAATTACTTGGGTTATGTGATGAATTTTTTCATATTTCATCTATGCAATTCATGCTTAATGCCCTTAATCCCTTGATCACAGATTAATTGATGTGTTGGTCTAAATTGATACTCGACAGAGAGAAGTTAGATTAGATCGAAATTGCATGACTAACGATTGCTTGGAACACGAGAGTGAAAGAGAATTGTTAGAAATTGATAATGAAGTTGCTTAATGCCATACTAAAAAAACTAAGGAAATGGGCACATGAATTAGTTATGTTAGTATGAGATGTGGAGGAACTTGAAAGAGAAATCCGCTTATAATTACTTTTAGGTATATGAAATTGAAGATTATTAGTTACATGCATCCATGTATTTGAGCTACATATCCAAAAAGCTAGTTAACACCCTAGGTCAAGTTCCCTTAATAGGATATTTCCATTTTTTTGTTGCACGTTTCTTTTTATTAGTTTCTCTAATTTTTATTTTATCATTCGAATTAGACTTCTAAATAAAATTGAACATGATGGTTCTTGGTACTTAATGGATATAATTCAAATTCCCTGAGGATTCGATACTCGGAATACTTTCCGTTTTAATATTACTTGGGCAACCACATGCTTGTGGAAAAGTGCAACACCTTTGGAATCTCTCCCAAGCTGCATCTAAAGGTTCAGTATAAGATTTTCTAAAAGAAATAATCTAAACTCTATACTTAGCATTTTTATTAGAAGGAAAAAACTTCTCTAGAAACTTTTACACCAAGTCATTCCAGGATGTGATAGGATCTCCCTGTAATGAGAAAGGAAAAAACTTTAGCTTCAATGTATCTTTAGGTACTCCTGTGACTTTAAAAGAACTACAAATTCTAAAAAATAACTTGATATGCTTATGTGGATCTTCACTCGAAAGTCCGAAAAACTGGCCCATGGTATTGAGCAGTTGAAAAATCATTGGTTTCATCTCACACTGTGGAGCTTCTATTGGTGGCTCCAGAATTCCTGGATTTAGAGTTTGAAAAACAGGTAAGGCATAGTCCCTTATTGCTCTATTGTGGTCTTCAGCAATATAAATTGGATTTTCATGTGGTGGCACCAGTGGAACTGGAGGTGTTGGAGGGATTCTCCCACCATTCTGCTCCCTTCCACGATTTTGTGGGTCAACTTGAGGATCGACTCCAGGTTGGTCCATCAGAAATTCTTGTATATAAGAAGCTTCTTCAAGAGGTTCATGTGCGCTCAACTCTTGTTGTTCCTTTCTCTTTCGTCTTTGCTCTTTCCTACAACGACGAAAGGTTCTTTTTACCTTAGGATCTATATCAAGGAGTTGAAACCTCTTGTTCATGCACTATCTTTAACCTGCAAAAAGAAATTGCAAATCAAAGTGAGATCTTCTCGAGACAGAAATGCGGTCGAAATCAAATCACAATCTCAATAAACAAAACTGGTTTCACTTTTGGTCATCGACAACGACGCCAAAAACTTTATGTGGGTGTAGTAGCTGAATGGTGGATGTTAGAGAAGATGGTAAATAAAGTTTAATAATAATTCAGCCAACCTAGTGCAAGTATACACTATCGCATGCAGTAATAAAATCTTTGGAAGTATTCCAAAGGTATCGATCCCACAGGGACTAAATTGGAAACATAGATTTGAAGAAGAAACTGTTCAAAGATTGCTTAGATAAGGTAACCAAAGAAATAGTTGATGATGGTTTTTGGAAAACAAACAAAATAAACAAGTAAAGAAAAGTAATAATAAATAAGCGAGGTATTCAATATAGCTTCAACCCTAAGACAAATTATAACTCTAATCATGGCTTATTTAACCTAAGTCTATTCATGCATTGGGTCAGATTTAACTTCTATTTGGCCTTGCTCCCAAGAACCATTAGAAGGCTAACCGAGTACCGTTATGCACATTTCTGTGATTCGACTCCGACATAGATAGTTCATGCATGCAATCTATAACCGTATAGTTGTTATATGGCAACCTTTCCATATAGCTCCGAATACACTCTCTCGAGCCTTTTCTCCTATATCACCTTTACGAAAACCGGTATTGTTTGTCCCTTTCGAGATCAAACTCACATAGCATGCAAATTCTAAGTGATCAGTCAAAACTCAGCAAGATTCAGAATGATATTCAGTAAAGAGTGACATGTAATGAATAAAACATAGACAAATAAACACTTTCAAGCTAATTAAACCATAAGGGAATTCACAATATCGAACCCCTCAATGGAATTTAGCTACGCATGATGGAATATGATGCAAATGAATAACTTTTCATTGAAATAAATGAATAAAGAATACAAAGAAATGAAAAGTAACAAGTGCTAGAAAATAAGATGCAATAGCTAAAACTAGGGTTTTTTTTTTCTTTTATCCAATCCTTCTAGTGTGGGGAGTAGTTGAGGAGCCACGAAAATGGTGCTGGTAGGTAGCCTAGTCAGTTTCGAAGTCAAAACAACTGGTTAGGTGTGCAAAACACTCGTTCAAAACGACCTACGACGGACTCGGAACTGCCTCTGTCTGCCCAGAAATGCTGTCACATTTGGTTTTTGCCTTCCCAGTCGCATTTTTGGGTTTTTCCAGATATCCTTGTTTTTCTGCAGCACATCAAATTAAGTAAAATTCTCATCAAAATAGGTATTTTTAAGCACAAAGAAGCATAATTTAACATACACGACTCTCAACTCCCTAATTCATCAACTTTAACACATTTAGAGCTTAGGAATAGTAAATTAGATCTAAAACATGCAACTTTGACAAGATAATGAGCTAAATATAAGGGTAAAATAGGTATATTTTTTACCCTTATAAGCATGCTAATTATAAAAGCTGGAATCTAAACTCACGAACAACAAGTAAATTATATTTTAAGCACAGAAATCTAAAGAAAAGAAAGCATTCAGATCATAAAACTCCAAAATCTCATAAAAAGCCAAATGTACTTACAATCCCGAGGTTCCAACTACAGCGAACGGTGCTTAGATGACCATAGACAAGTCTAATCCAAGCCCAAGGCTCGAGAAACCAACCTAAACTAACTTAAAACTATAAAATAAAGAGAAAGAATGAAGAAATCAGAGAGAAAACCAAGAGAAAAAGGGAAAACGACTGCTGATCCTCCAAAAATCTGTGCCCTAAACCGCAAACTGCTTTATTTAAATAACGAAGCGGCGTCGAGATGCCGTGGATGACGTCTTGACGCCACCTCTCGGGTCTTCCTTGTTTGACTGCTTCAATTCTTGATCCTTTTGATGTTGATTTTGAGTCTTGAGTGCTCCGTTTTGGTCTTTTCACCGCCTCGACATCCCGGGGACTCAAAGTGGATCAAAACCACATTAATTTCCTCGAATTAACGTTAATTTGGAATATTGGCTCCCAAGAAGCTCTAACACCAAACACCTACAAAATATATAATTTAAGCAAAATAATTATCGTAAAACTAGCGAGATTAAGAACAAATATATAGGGCCAATTTGGTCCTATCAAATACCCCCAACCTAAACCTCACTAGTCCTCGAGCAAGCATATAAAATAGCAATATAGGATTCAATGGTTGCAATTCTATATACTCCAATCTCAATGCCTAAAATGCCAAAAATATTGCAACTAATAATCATTCACATATGGCCCAAATAGAGAGACAAATCAAAAGTTTTCACGAGGGTTCTTGTTCAAGCTTACACTTAATCTACCTAGAATCAATTTTACAAGCCCGAGATTGGATTATACATCCCTCAACCTATCTTCCCTCTACACTGGCACTAGGAATTAACTAAGGAGCAAACAAAACAAATTAGACTGCTTTTCTCGTTACCTAGGTGCCTGAAAAATAAAAGATATTTTCTTTCTACAATCTTTTAAGGCAGGGCACTAGCTTTCACAATACGATGCAGGGACCCATAACCTGAGTTTAACCCTTGGTTGGCCTAACTGATCACACCACAGGTAGCTCTTTTTACCCCTTATCGCTCATGAACATTCCATAGCATGCTTTTTCTCAAAATAATAAAAATAATAAACAAGCATATGATTTTCTTTTAAGCTCGAGCTCATTCTTCTTTTCTTTCGTTTTATTTGGCATATTTTCTTTCTTTTCTCCTATGCAATATATTACATGCTAATTTGTAGGCATTTGACTCTCTAGCTCATCCCTACACCTATCGAGGTGACAACAAGCATATTGATCTTATAATTCGCTCCTAGGCCTTCAAACTAATCCTAGGCATGTTAAGGTTTACTCTTGCAAGAAAAGTACTAGAAAAGTTTTGAAAAGGTTCAATTCTTGGGCAACATGCTTATAATTCAATAAAAGCAATAAAGTTGGCAGGATGACAGATCGTTGATTTTCATAATCAGAGAAAAAGCAACCAAATCATCCATACATCAACACTCAATCTTTTAAAATTTGCTTAAAAATAGGTCCAATGCTCAGATGCATGGCTTCAATCCAAAAAACATAGAACAGTAAAATAAAGCATGCTAATAAAATAGTCTAACGCTCAGGTGCATCAAGACTCAACCAAAACAGGCATGCAAGACCAACTCCACCCCCAACCTAAAATCATGCACTATCCTCTATGTATCTAATCAAGAAAATCCAAAGGACAGAGAGTAAGAGAACAAAAAACCTCCCTTAATTTTAAGCTTAATGGCTGGAAGGGGATGATTCACCCTGTCTCGAAAGATAACTTTTTTCGCAGAAGTAGGTCATGGTTTCCTAAAAACAAGAAAGGGAAAAAAACATAAATAAAAGACAACTGGAAGAAAAAAAAAACTAAAAATAAAGAGAGTGGATAGAAATTATTTTTAAAGCTGGGCTGCCTCTCAGAAACGTAAATTTTTAACGTTGATTGCTCGACGGGATTTGCAGTCTTCAACTGAAATCCACTTCTTTGATCCCCAGAGGATCTTTCTTCTTTTTAAACTTATTTTATAGAACATATCATACATGTGGTTCACAAAAAAAAAAAAGAAAATAAAAAAGAAAAAAACTACTTTCTTTATAATAGTTATGTCATCGTCAAAGTGAGCCCCACAAAATCATTGCTTTCCAAACAATTACCTAAGCTTCTAAGGCTAAATAATGCACATAAATTAGCGTTATCAATACTCACACCCATAAATAACCTATCTATATAAGTTTTTGTTTAGTAAATACCCAATGTAAATGTATGAAAGATGAAGAGGTTGGAATATGAAAAGTTCTATATCATTATTTATACAATTTAATTTCCAAAATTTATGAGCTTATGATTAATTATGTTTAATGGTGAAAATCCAAAGATTTTGTAACTTTTATCTCCTACAACTATATATAGAGCTCTCTTCAAAAATTTTTTTTACAAGCATTTGAGTTTTCTCCTATCTCTTATATTTAGGCTTTTTTTCTTCTTTTATTCATTGTTTTTGCTTTGTCTTATAACTTTTGTTGAATTACTCAATATAACATTCTTTTTGCTTTTCTTTTGTGGAAATATTGATCCTTTGTAATCTAATAAAAGACTTGAAGATATACAAAAAGAGAAGCTAGAAGATGATATACCTATTGAAGTTAAGCACAAGTATGTTTAAACTAAGTTCATAGCTAATTTTTATAATGTATTTTTATTCTTGGAGTAACTTTTATAATGTATTTAGCTTCTTTTATGATGATGATGATGGTGATGATAATAAATACTATTATTATTAGGAATATACACTTTTTAAAAATTTTGTTGGCAGTAAATGAATGAATTCATTACAATAATAAAAAAAATGGTACTTTTACCCGTATTTTTTTTTGCAAGTATTAAATACAAAACAATTGAAAAGAAACAAAGATATTTGTTTTTTCTCTCGAAATGAGAGTTTCCCTCAAAATGAGGGTTTTCCCATTTTTGAGGTTTTAGGGGTCCGGCGGGCTCGAGGTTGAGGTGAGGCGGCTGGATTTCAGGGATCTGATCGGGGCGGCGGGTCTAAGGCTGTGCTCTGGTTCGAGCGGTGTCTCTTGTGTGTGGGCGGTGTAGCGAGGAGTGGCGGTGCGGTCTGGTTGACGTGCGACTGTAGGGATGCGAGTGATCTAGGGTTCCGGTAAGGGTCGAGCTAGACGCAGGCGTATGATCACAGTGGGGGAGAGCACGAAGGTGGCGGTGTGCGAGGCTGAGTACGGTCGAAACGATAAGAGGGGCACGAGTTGATCAAGGTTTGAGATTGTGTTCTAATTTGCGTGGCGTCGTTTGTGTACGGGCGGAGCAATGTGGAGGGGGATGAGGTTAATGGTAGAGTTTTTCGGATTGTAGCGGTGAGGGTGGTGGGGCGGTGACTTTTCTGTTTTTTCTATGTTCGGTTTTCTGTATTTTATCTGATAAGGGCAGTGGAGGTAAGAGAGCTATTTTCTTTTTGTGTTTCGCTGTGTGTGGGCGGGCAGTGAGGGTGAGGGAGGTGGGCATGGTGGGCGGTAAGGGTGAAGGAGGTGTGAAGGGTTGAGTGGTTTGAGTGTGGTAGTGGTTTTGAAGCAGTGTGTTTGTTTGTGGCGGTGGGTCTGCGTGTTGAAGGTGTAGCATGGTGGGCGGTGAGGGTGAAGGGGGTGTGGAAGGTTGAGCGGATTGAGCGTGTTGGAGGTGTAACGTGGGGGTTGGTGATTAAGTCTGCACGAAATAGGAAGTGAGGGCGTGGGTATTGTTGAGGAAGGATGGATGATCTTGTAAGACGGTGAAAAACAATAAATTTGACTGAGGATGAGGCTGAAGTGATTCGACCGAATGTAATGCCGGCGTCGATGGTTGTCGTGGATTTGGAGTTGTGCTCGGTTGGGAAGATCCTAACGACCAAGAAGGTGGATGCTGATGAGTTATAAGGGAAGTGTGGAGAGTTCACAGTTCAAATGAATTGAACCGGTCGGGGAGAATGTTTTTCTAATTAAGTTCAAGTCGCTGGGGAGAAGCGCCAGATTTTTTCGACTGGTTCATGGGTCTTTGATAGGGCTTTGTTTGTGTTGAGGGAGCCGAATGCGGCAGGAGCTATGAAGAATGTTGAGTTTAAGGAATGTTCCTTTTGGGTTCAAGTGCATAACATGCCGATGCATAGGCAGACAAGAGAGATGGTGAAGTTGCTACGAGGTAAGGTGGGGCGGTTGGAGGAAGTGGGTGGGTCAGGTGATAGTGAGTCGGTAGATCCTTTTTTGAGGTTGCGAGTTAGTCGACTGTTGCATCGACCATTGAGAAGGTGATGACATGCAAAAATGTCATCATTTTCCTATTAATTTTAGCTAGTTTTGCGCATGAATTGTGAGCTTTAATGTATTTTTATGTTGATTTTACAGAAAACCGAGTTCGGACAGCAAAACTGAGATTTTAAGAGAATTTGGGTAAATTTGGAGACTTTTTGGGCAAATTAAAGAATAACCATTGAAGATCCAAGCCCCAAGGTCCAAGAAGAAAAGACAATTGAAGTGGGAAGGCCCAAAAAGCCCAAAAGAGTAAAGAAAGGAGGCTAAAATCCACAAATCAGGCTTCTAGAAGGCCTAGCGTCGAGACGCTAGGACCGTAGCGTCTCAACGCTAGGTGGTCCGATTCGCGCGTACAAAAATCGCGACAGCGTCGCGACGCTGTCTGCGTAGCGTCGCGACGCTGCGACAACTTCTGCCCCAAGACAACATGACGTCACAGCGTCGAGATGCTGTGACGTAGCGTCTCGACGCTGTCGACTTGCTCAGCAAGAAATTTCCAGCCCCTTGCACTATAAAAAGGCCCCTTCCCTTTGGTTCAAATCATCCCAAAATTGGGGGAGCTCTCCCCTAGCTCAATAGAGAGAAAAAGTGAGAAGAATTGTGAGGAAAAAGGTGGAATTGGGCGAGATTCCAAGGCTCAAGATTCGAGATGATCGTAGCGGGAGCTTGGGATCAACTTATCGGTTATTTCTTCCTTACTTCTTTATAATTCCTTGTTGTAATTTGAGTTAGGCCTATGGATCAAGATCATTTTGGCAAAATTATTTCCATGTGTGAGTAGATCTTGAGACCTAGGGCCGTTATTCTAGTTAATTGGATATTGTAGCGCAATTACTTTGATTATGTAATGAAATTCTCCATATTTCATCTATGCAATTCTTGCTTAATGCTTTTAATCTCTTGATCACGGATTAATTGATATGTTGGTCTAAATTGATACTCGACAGAGAGAAATTAGATTAGATCCTAATTGCATGGCTAACGATTGCTTGGAACACGAGAGTGAAAGAGGATTGTTAGAAATTGATTATGAAGTTGCTTAATGCCATACTATGATTAACTAAGGAGATGGACACATAAATTAGTTATGATGGTATGAGATGTGGAGGAGCTTGAAAGAGAAATCCGCTTAAAATTACTTCTAGATTTATGGAATTGAAGATTATTAGTTACATACATTCATGTAATTGAGCTATAAATCCAAGAAAGCTAGACAACACCCTAGGTCAAGTTCCCTTATTTGGTAATTTTCATTTCATTATTACATGTTTATTTTTATTAATTCCTTAATTTTTCGCACTATCATTCGAGTTGATCTTCTAAATAAAATTAAAACATGATGATTCTTGGTACTTAATGGAATTAATTCAATTTCCCTGAGGATTCGATACTCGGTATTACTACCGTTTTATATTACTTGCGGCCCGTGCACTTTGCGGTCATCAAGTTTTTGGCGCCGTTGCCGGGGAAATTGTAATTTTTTTTTCGTTAATATTGAGAATTAAGTGTTTGATTTTAATTTAGAAATTTATTTTTCTGCATTTTATTTTTGTGGAGCTATAAGGTGGATAATCTGTTCTTTTGAGATTTAATCATGGCAGAAGACAAAGCAATTCGAGATTATTTCTTGCCTGAATTTCCATTAAACTATTCTGGAATAGCTTATGAGCCAGTCACTGTCGATAATTTTGAGCTCAAGGCTAGTCTCATTCAAATGGTGAGAGAGAATGCTTTCAAAGGCCATCCATCAGAAGATCCTCACCATCACCTAAGATCATTTCTGAATATATGTGGAACTGTAAAAATGGGAGGAGTTAGTCCTGACTCAATTCGGTTGCAATTATTCCCATTCTCTTTACAAGACAAGGCTAGAGATTGGATAGACTCGTTAACCTCAAATAGCATCCTTGGTTGGAATGATTTAGTCAAAGCTTTCCTTGCAAAATTTTTCCCATTAGAAAAGATTACCAAGCTTAGAGCTGAAATTGGAAAGTTTCAACAATTAGAGGAAGAGCAATTATATGAAGCTTGGGAGAGATATAAGGATTTGTTGAGGAAATGCCCACAGCATGGATATCCTGATTGGCTTCAAATTCAACTTTTCTACAGTGGGTTAAATAGGAATTTAAAAACAATTCTCGACACCACGGCTGGAGGAAACTTCTTAGCCAAAACTGTCAAGGAGGCACGAACCATAATAGAAGAGTTGGCTTTGACAAGTTACCAATGGCAACCAGAGTCCAAAATTAAGGAGAAACCATGTGAGAATAATGAGATAAGTGCTTTAAGGTTGCAAGTCGAAGCTCTAACCAAGGCTCTAAACAAGCTCACAGGATCTGAAACTCCAAGTTCGCCGAAAGCTGAATTAAGAGAAGAGTTTAAAGAAAAGAAAAGCCCTTTTGAAGAAATGATGAGAAACTTCATGAATGAGACTAGAAATTTGAGTGAAAATGTTCAAGCCACAGTAAATATTGTTATTAATAAAATGGAAGCAAAGATGGATCAAATGACAATATTTATGAAGGAAATCCAACAAGGAAATTTATCCAATGACATCGCCATGGACCCACACGAACAATGCCCCGCCATATCTCTTAGAAGTGGGAAACAGTTAAGAGAAATTGAAAGAAAAGAAGAAGCAAACCCCATCACTAGAAGGATAGTGGATGAGGAACACAAACCAGAGGAAGAGTCAGCACCATCAGTACCAGATAAGTCTTCTGATTCTATTCCTTTAGTTCTTAACCAGATTCCTTATCCTCAGAGATTTCAAAAGAAAAAGTTGAATGCTGAATTTTCAAAGTTTCTTGATATTTTTAAACAGCTTCATATTAACATTCCTTTTTCTGATGCTTTGGAACAGATGCCACACTATGCCAAGTTCATGAAAGAAATATTGTCAAAGAAAAAGAAATTCGAGAACCATGAGACAGTGAATATGACAGCCGAGTGCAGTGCCATAATCCAGAAACATCTACCACCAAAATTAAAAGATCCAGGGAGTTTTACTCTTCCGTGTACTGTTGGTAGTTTGTTCATAAAAAAAGCTCTGTGTGATTTAGGGGCAAGTATAAACCTAATGCCATTCAGTGTTTACAGGAAAATGGGTTTGGGGGAATTGAAGTCAACCACAATTGTCTTGCAATTGGCAGATCGTTCAATAACATACCCCAAAGGTGTGTTAGAAGATGTTCTGATCAATGTCGACAAATTCATGTTCCCAGTAGACTTTATAGTTTTAGACATGGAAGAAGACCCTGAAGTCCCGATCATTCTTGGGAGACCATTTTTGGCAACCGCTCGTGCTCTAATTGAGGTACAAGAAGGAACCCTGACTCTCAGAGTGGAAGACGACGAGGTAGTGTTCAACCTTTTTAATGCATTAAAACATCCAGAAGAGGTTAGCTCCTGCTTCTCGATTGATTCAGTTGACGCTATTATCAATGCATGTGTAGAGTCAGAGTCTCCTGTTGATCATTATGAGATAAGCATGCCTGACGTGTTTGGAGATAAATTATTAGATGTTGATCAGAAAAGTGCTCTTATTGATAGATCTTTAGGAAGGGAAGAAACGTTGACATTAGATATGTGTGCTCAAGTTAATGCCCCTTCCCCTGAATTAAAACAATTGCCTTCCCACTTGCGCTATGCATTCTTAGGAGACTCTTCTACTTTTCCCGTTATCATTTCTGCCGATTTAAGTAAAGTAGAAGAGGAAAAATTGTTGGATATTTTGAAAAAGCATAAATCTGCCTTAGGATGGTCCATTAGTGATATTAAGGGTATTAGTCCTTCAATTGTCATGCATAAAATTTTAATGGAAGATACCTTTAATCCTACAGTAGAACATCAAAGAAGATTAAATCCAGCAATGAAAGAAGTGGTAAAAGCCGAGGTGTTAAAATTATTAAATGCAGGAATTATTTATGCTATATCTGACAGCCCTTGGGTGAGTCCTGTTCAAGTTGTGCCGAAGAAAGGGGGAATGACTGTTGTTAAGAATGAGAAAGATGAATCCATTTCTACTAGGACAGTCACCGGTTGGCGTGTGTGTATCGATTATAGGAAGTTAAATAAAGCCACCAGAAAAGACCATTTCCCCCTCCCCTTTATTGATCAAATGCTTGATAGGCTAGCTGGGTATCCATATTATTGTTTTCTTGACGGTTATTCGGGCTATAATCAAATCGCGATTGCACCCGAAGACCAAGAGAAAACAACATTTACGTGTCCCTATGGCACATATGCTTTTCGGCGTATGCCATTTGGGTTATGTAATGCTCCAGCTACCTTTCAACGTTGTATGATGGTCATATTTTCAGACTTTGTAGAAGAGATCATGGAAGTATTTATGGATGACTTCTCTGTTTTTGGTTCATCCTTTGATAACTGTTTGCATAATCTCTCTCGTGTTTTGCAAAGATGCCAAGAAACTAACCTTGTTTTAAATTGGGAAAAATGCCATTTTATGGTAAAAGAAGGGATAGTCCTAGGTCACAAAGTGTCTGAAAAAGGGTTGGAGGTTGATAAAGCCAAGATTTCTGCTATCGAGCAACTTCCTCCTCCCATTAATATTAAAGGAGTTCGTAGCTTCTTAGGCCACGCAGGGTTTTACAGGCGTTTTATAAAAGATTTCTCAAAAGTTGCTAAACCCCTGTGCCACTTGCTTGAAAAGGATGCTCCGTTTGTGTTTTCAAAAGAGTGTTTGCTAGCATTTAATCTTTTGAAGGAAAAATTGATTTCTGCACCCATCATTGTTGTCCCTGACTGGAGTCAACCATTTGAAATCATGTGCGATGCTAGTGATTATGCTTTAGGAGCTGTCTTAGGGCAACGACGAGATAAGTTCTTTAGGGCAATCTATTATGCAAGCAGAACCCTAGATAGCGCTCAGCAAAACTACACCACTACAGAGAAGGAGATGCTTGCTGTTGTGTTCGCTTTCGATAAGTTCAGGCCCTATTTGCTCGGTACAAAAATTATAGTGCATACTGACCACGCTGCTATTCGTTATTTGAGTAGTAAAAAGGATTCCAAGCCCAGACTCATAAGATGGATTCTGTTATTGCAAGAATTTGACTATGAGATCAAGGATAGGAAAGGTTGCGAGAATGTAGTCGCAGATCATTTGTCTCGAATAAAGCATGAAAAGAACATTACAACCTTTCCTATTAAAGAAGTTTTTCCTGATGAAAGGTTATATGCTGTTAAAACTTCTTTTCCTTGGTACGCCGATTTTGTAAACTTTCTTGCAGGAAAAGAAATACCTCCAGACTTAAATGCTCAGAAAAGAAAGAGGTTTTTCCATGATGTGAAGTCCTATCTGTGGAATGACCCATTTCTCTTTAAAGTATGTTCTGACCAAATCATTCGAAGGTGCATTCCGGCAGAAGAAGTAGGTAAGATTATTCATGATTGTCATGCCTCTCCTTATGGTGGTCATTTTGGACCAACTCGTACTGCAGCAAAAGTACTTCAATCTGGTTTTTATTGGCCTACTTTATTTAAAGATTGTTATACCTTCGTGAGAACATGTGATAGATGTCAAAGGACAGGAAATATTTCTAGACGCCATGAAATGCCTTTAACCCCTATTCTCGAAATTGAACTTTTTGATGTGTGGGGCATGGACTTTATGGGTCCTTTTCCCTCTTCCAATGGATACTCGTACATCCTAGTTGCTGTTGATTACGTATCTAAATGGGTAGAGGCAGTAGCCACAAAGACTAATGATGCTCGTGTTGTGTTACGTTTCTTGCATAAAAATATTTTCACTAGATTTGGCACACCACGAGCTATAATTAGTGATGAGGGGTCTCATTTTTGCAATAAATTGTTTGAATCATTACTGAGGAAATATGGTGTCAAGCATAAGACTTCTTTAGCTTATCATCCCCAAACTAACGGGCAAGCTGAGATTTCTAACAGGGAGATTAAGCAAATTCTAGAGAAGACAGTTCGTATCAACAGAAAGGACTGGGCATACAAGTTGGACGATGCTTTGTGGGCCTACCGGACAGCTTTCAAAACTCCAATCGGTACATCACCGTATCGATTAGTGTATGGTAAGGCCTGTCACCTGCCTGTGGAGCTTGAGCACAAAGCATATTGGGCTATCAAGAAGCTAAATTTGGACGCAGAGAAGGCTGGTGAACAACGTCTTCTGCAGCTCAACGAACTAGAAGAATTCAGGAGCCAGGCGTATGAAAACGCAAAACTCTATAAGGAAAGAACCGCAAGATGGCATGATAATATAATCCAGAAGCGTTCTTTTGAGCCAGGGCAGCAAGTTCTTCTATTCAATTCTCGATTGCGATTGTTCCCAGGAAAATTGAAGTCAAGATGGTCCGGTCCATTCATAATCAAGGAAGTATCCCCATATGGACCAATTGAATTAATGGATAGCAACGGGTTAACTTTTAAAGTCAATGCGCAGAGAGTGAAGCACTATTGTGGATTCGAAGAACGCAAGGTCGAAAAAATGATTTTAACGGATCCAGGGTGACAAAGCCCCGTCTAGCTCAGGACGTTAAACAAGCGCTTCTTGGGAGGCAACCCAAGCTGTTTAAGTTTTTAGATTTCATTTTTATTTTTCGCATTGATCCTAATGCTCCCTTGAGATTGATCCTTATGCAGGAAGCCCGTAAAATGACACCTATCCGCTCATTCTCTCTTCGGACGAAAATTCAAGACGTTTCAGATTCTCTCGCTTTTTCAGGGCAGTATCGATCTCTCTTTATCTGATTAAATGTTCATACATTGGGGACAATGTATATTTTAAGTTTGGGGGGGAGATTCGCTCTGCTTAGGTTTTGCATAAGAAAAGTAATGCTTATGATGAATTAAATGCATGTTGATGATGATGACGTCTGATGATTTGCTTTTAGCCATGATTCTCTCTTATTATTGCAAATTTGGAAGCATGTCTAAATTCAAGAAAATTTAAAATTTATTTTTGATCCCCTTGCAAAGTATGATGATTCACTTGTTCTATTATGATTTTGAAAGCCTAGATGAAAGTTATATGCTTTGGAAGTTTGTTGTCACTCCGATAGGTGTAAAGTTTGTCTAGATAGCTTTCATGCGTAATAGTCAGTAATACTGAGCTTTGGGAAAAAGAAAATGAATTGCTCAAAGGATAATAATAATAATAAATGCTCCACTTTCTTGAAAGCGTTAGTAACCAGGGGCATTCATGACACCCATCGTTTGCCTTTGCATGAAAACGCTGGAAAGAAATGAGCATGCTTCGGCATCCTGAAAGATGAAGCGCTCGTAGTTGGATGCTTTCATCACCAATGTTGGCAAGCCAGAACGAAGGCGTTACATCTAAAAGGATTATCTTCACATCTATCCAAAAAAAAAAAAAAAAAAAAAAAAAAAAAAAAAAAGAGAGAGAAAAGTTTGGGGGACACCTCAAGAATCATGAGCACCTGAGTAAGGTAGTACTTGCTAGATAAGTATGATGGCTAAAAGGGCGAGCTTTAGTGCCAGTGTAGGGGGAAGATGAATGGAGGAGTATATAAATGATTCCGGGCTAGTAAAGATTATGATAAAACAAATGATGATTCATTTTTGCAAGGGAGGATAGGATTAAATTTTAAAATTTCTTGATGTTTGTTCATGCTTACTTATTTGTTTCAATAGTTTGCATTCATGGCTAGAAGCATTGAAGATAGAGTTGTTAGCATGCAAGTTATGATTCATATGCATTACTTTATTTTGCTCGGGACTAGCAAAACTTTAAGTTTGGGGGTGTGATGACATGCAAAAATGTCATCATTTTCCTATTAATTTTAGCTAGTTTTGCGCATGAATTGTGAGCTTTAATGTATTTTTATGTTGATTTTACAGAAAACCGAGTTCGGACAGCAAAACTGAGATTTTAAGAGAATTTGGGTAAATTTGGAGACTTTTTGGGCAAATTAAAGAATAACCATTGAAGATCCAAGCCCCAAGGTCCAAGAAGAAAAGACAATTGAAGTGGGAAGGCCCAAAAAGCCCAAAAGAGTAAAGAAAGGAGGCTAAAATCCACAAATCAGGCTTCTAGAAGGCCTAGCGTCGAGACGCTAGGACCGTAGCGTCTCAACGCTAGGTGGTCCGATTCGCGCGTACAAAAATCGCGACAGCGTCGCGACGCTGTCTGCGTAGCGTCGCGACGCTGCGACAACTTCTGCCCCAAGACAACATGACGTCACAGCGTCGAGACGCTGTGACGTAGCGTCTCGACGCTGTCGACTTGCTCAGCAAGAAATTTCCAGCCCCTTGCACTATAAAAAGGCCCCTTCCCTTTGGTTCAAATCATCCCAAAATTGGGGGAGCTCTCCCCTAGCTCAATAGAGAGAAAAAGTGAGAAGAATTGTGAGGAAAAAGGTGGAATTGGGCGAGATTCCAAGGCTCAAGATTCGAGATGATCGTAGCGGGAGCTTGGGATCAACTTATCGGTTATTTCTTCCTTACTTCTTTATAATTCCTTGTTGTAATTTGAGTTAGGCCTATGGATCAAGATCATTTTGGCAAAATTATTTCCATGTGTGAGTAGATCTTGAGACCTAGGGCCGTTATTCTAGTTAATTGGATATTGTAGCGCAATTACTTTGATTATGTAATGAAATTCTCCATATTTCATCTATGCAATTCTTGCTTAATGCTTTTAATCTCTTGATCACGGATTAATTGATATGTTGGTCTAAATTGATACTCGACAGAGAGAAATTAGATTAGATCCTAATTGCATGGCTAACGATTGCTTGGAACACGAGAGTGAAAGAGGATTGTTAGAAATTGATTATGAAGTTGCTTAATGCCATACTATGATTAACTAAGGAGATGGACACATAAATTAGTTATGATGGTATGAGATGTGGAGGAGCTTGAAAGAGAAATCCGCTTAAAATTACTTCTAGATTTATGGAATTGAAGATTATTAGTTACATACATTCATGTAATTGAGCTATAAATCCAAGAAAGCTAGACAACACCCTAGGTCAAGTTCCCTTATTTGGTAATTTTCATTTCATTATTACATGTTTATTTTTATTAATTCCTTAATTTTTCGCACTATCATTCGAGTTGATCTTCTAAATAAAATTAAAACATGATGATTCTTGGTACTTAATGGAATTAATTCAATTTCCCTGAGGATTCGATACTCGGTATTACTACCGTTTTATATTACTTGCGGCCCGTGCACTTTGCGGTCATCAGAAGGGGTTTTAAACTTGAAATTGATAGTGGGGAGGAGGTTTGGTTTTCAGTTTTGTATGAGCGGTTTCATGATTTCTGTTATAACTATGGCCGGCTGGGGCATTCAAGGAGGGAATGTGAGGAGGTGGTAAGGGAGGTGTCGAGGGGGACGAGTGAGCAGTATAGGGAATGGAGGAGGGCGGGGTTTGTGCTAGGGGTGGTAGACCGACAGAGTCAGAATGAGAGGTAGGCTATAGGGGAAAAGGGGGAAGTAATGGGGCGGAGGGATGGAGATGTAGTGGGG
This sequence comes from Luffa acutangula, assembly GCA_036850905.1. NCBI lineage: Eukaryota > Viridiplantae > Streptophyta > Magnoliopsida > Cucurbitales > Cucurbitaceae > Luffa > Luffa acutangula. The sequence goes on along the minus strand of CM072097.1, from coordinate 38,574,104 downwards.
ACTCATGGGGATGGTGAGGTGGTGGGGAGACAGGTGGAGCCCCATATTGATATGGAGGTTTCGGGGCAAGAGAAAGGGGTGGCTTGTCATAAGGACCCAGGAAAGGGGGTTGAAGGGTTGGAGAGGGAGGCCAGTCGTCAGTCTAGTGTAAGTGTAGTGGGGAGTGGAGCAGGCCTGGTGCAAAAGGAGAAGGGAAAATAGAAGGTGAGGAGTGTTGTGACAGGGAGTGGGGCCACTGAGGGAAGTGAGGATGCGATGCTGGTTGATGTTGAGGGGTTGGCCAAGGGGGTGGAGACAATGGGGAAAGTGAATAATAACAGAGGCTGGAAGAGAAGGGCGAGGGATGCACTGGCTGACATCACTAATAGAGAGGATCTATTGGGTTTAGCAAATGGTATGAGGAAGGCAGAGGTAGTGCAGGCTGGGGAGCTGGGAGGGAAGAAATCGAAAGGGAGGGATACTAGACTCTGCAATGTGTAGTTTTGAAACCACCTTTATTGTCTAAAAATAGTTTTGAAACCACCTTTATTGTTGAGTTGATGGCAAGGGAGGTAGTGCGACACCTCAAATCTAAAAATAGTTTTGAAACCACCTTTATTGTCTAATTTTTTTCTTTTTTTTTTCCTACTTTTCTAAAAAACCCTGCTAAAAGACTTATGATAACTCAATAGTGAATTATAGAGAGTTATTTAAAAAAAATGCAAACTTCAAAATTTAAAGAAAAATCAATCATAAAAGAAACATAATAATTGAAAAAAACATTATCATTAAAAAAAACTTAATTATTATGTTATCATTAATAATTTATAATAATTATTAATAAAAAATAAATTAAAAAAATGAGTTGAACACAACAGTTGATTTGACAAATAATTAAAAAACATTAAAAAAATAAAAGGGGGTGTGTCAGCGTGACACATGGTTTTTCCAAATAGTTAAAAAAGGGCTCTTTTTGCCTAATTTTTTTCATTTTTTATTTTACTTTTCCAAAAAACCCTCATCTGGGTAATGGAGACCTCTCTATGAAATTCAAAGCTGCCTTGTTTCAAAGTAGAGATGATCGTTGATATGCCATCACCACAACCACAACCACAATCACAACCACGACCCATCGACAAATCCACGGCTCTTCCCGACTTTTTCCTCGCGGCCCTCTCTCTTTTCGTTTTCTTCTCTTCTTCTTCCTCCTCCTCCAAATCCTTCAAATTTCCTCTTTTCTCCCTTCTTCGCCCTTCTCTCAAGACACCCTCCATGTCCCTCTCACATCCCAACCCCAACCCCAAAACTCCCCTCCAACTCCACCCCTTCTCCTCTCCTCAATCCCTCTCCGAATGGCTTACACCTCGCTTTACCTCCACGCTAAGAGGAATGCACTGTGGCCATTCACTGTTGAGTTGATGGCAATGACTGCCTCCTCTAACTTGGTTGTCCTGCTACTAGACTCTGCAATGAAAGCTCCAACAAGATCTTCTAACTTTTTATTATCTTGAGTTTGAGGGGCAAAACCAGGAGGATTAAGAACATTCTTAGTATTAGCATAAGAGAAATTTTCATGGTTCCTATTGTTAGGGTGATAATGTGTAGGTGTAGAACTATTATTATATCCCCTAGAATTAAAATTTGATACATACTGAACCTGCTCGATAGTCTCTTCCTGAGGTCTAGATGCTAAAGCAGCAGCTGATTCAATTGACTGTGCACTCCCTGTACCTGAAAATTTCATAAAAGCATTGGCAAGGGAAGTCATCTGGGCTTGGAGTGCACTTACTTTATCAACCTCAAACACTCCAGCAGCAATCTTTTTAGGTGCAGACCGCTCAGATGGCCACTGATAGCTGTTGGTGGCCATATCCTCTAAAAGTGTGCGAGCGTTTTCTACGGTCTTGGACAACAGAGTCCCACCTGCAGCTGCATCAACAATCGTTTTTGTACTAGGAGTTAAACCATTATAAAACAATTGTACCTGAAACCAATCGGGGTAACCATGCTGAGGACAGTTCCTCAGTAGCTCTTTGAATCGCTTCCAAGCTTCGAACAGCTGCTCATCATACTGTTGTTGGAATGTCCCAATCTCGGTCCTCAGCTTGACAGTCTTTGCAGGAGGGAAAAATTTCTTTAAAAAGGCCTGGACCAAAGCATCCCAAGTGGTGATGCTCCCAGGGGTAATGGACTGCAACCAATCACGTGCTTTATCCTGTAAAGAAAAGGGAAATAAACGTAAGCGAATAGCATCTTCAGAGACACCATTAATCTTTACCGTCCCACAAATATCCAAGAATGATTTAAGATGAGAATTTGGATCCCCGGTGGGCGATCCTCTGTATGCACAGTCTCGAGCCATCTGAATGAGACCGGTCTTCAGCTCAAAGTTGTTGGCATTAATCGGTGCATAGACAATTCCCGATTGCTGTCCCTGAAACACAGGCTGAAAATAATCTCTAATAGGCCTAGGCTCCTCAGGTGGATTTTGGTCAGCCATTTGAAAATTTTCTCTAGTTTCCCTTCGAAGCCTAAGAATTGTTCTTTCTATCTCGGGATCAAATGGTGCTAAAATTAAATCTTTATCCCTACGCATGCAAAATTAAAAATACCTTAAAAGACAAGAAAAAAAACAAATATGGAAATAAATAAAGAAAAGGAGACAACTAATCTAAATATGGAAAATATAATCAAGGAAAAAGAAACAAACTAACCTATTATGGAGTGCAAAAATAAAAATGACAAAAATGCAAATAAGGAAACTAACCTAGAAAAGGAAAAACAAGAACAAATAAAGAAAAGATTACTCAACTAAAAGAAAACTAACCTAGAAAATCAAATATGGAAAGAAAAACAAATAAGGAAAAAAATGCAACAAACCTAGAAAAATAACAATACACCCTAAATTAAGATAAAGCAATTTTTTCACAATATCGATCTAGCTAAATGTGCCAATCCCCGGCAACGGCGCCAAAAACTTGATGTGGACTTTTCCTACCGCAAGCGCACGGGTCAAGTAATAATATAGTGAATAGTAAATTCGAATGTCGTCCTCTGGATTGGATTTTTAAGCAAATTGAGTATTGTGAATTATCTTGCCCAATTTTATTTAGGGATCAAAAAGTGATGAAAAGATGATGATAAAACCAAATCAAAGCAAGTAAAAAGAATGGAAATTCAATTGGGAAAACTACTTAGGGAATTGATTTCGCCGATTTCGTTTAGGATTGATTTTAAAGAATAAGTTATTATGCACAATGGAATTATGAGCCAAAGACCCTTTAATCACAACTACCTCTCCCGAGTATAATTGATTCTCATGCAAATTAACCCACTTGATATCCCTATCTAAGTTTATTAATATGCAAGGCAATGAGATCTTTTAACCAATTCTAAAGTTAATCTAAAACCGTCAAGAATTAGAAAGTAAACTTTATTCATGCAATCTTGAGTAAGTCTATATCAAATCCCCTCTCCCGAGCTAGATTCGAAACTTAAATCATCCAACTAATGGCCAATTAATTGAAAGCATTAAATCAAGATTACAAACACAAGAACATTGCACAACTTAAACCATAAATCAATCCATAAACTTAATCAACTACATCAATCCCTAAGCTACAAGTTTAGCTACTCATGAATGCAAATACAAGCTCAACTAAACAAGTGAAAGCCAAAAATCTAACTAAAGAAAGAAAAGGGAAAAGAAAACTCAATGTAGGCCGAGTCCCGACGTCCCCGTCACGATCCCCACGAACAATGGGTTGATTTCCAAGTTCCTCCTTTGTTTTCAGCTCCAAAAGCCCTCTATTCTGTCCTCTTTACGGCTCCAAAAGGTCCCAAATTGATCTCCCCTAAAACCTAGCCGAAGTGAAGCTTTTATTCTGATTTTTCGTCTTAGCGTCGAGACGCTGCCTCTTATACGCGCGTTCTGAATAAGGAAAAACGGTAGCGTCGGGACGCTTCCTATCATAGCGTCTCGACGCTGTAAGCTTTACGCGCCTAATCTGATATGGAATGTGAGCGTCGAGACGCTCAAGAGCTAGCGTCTCGACGCTAGCCTGCTGTTGACCGAGATTTGACTTTTTTCCACTTTTACTCTTTTCATTCCTTTGCATCTTTTCATGCCCCGAGCACCCGATTAACTCTAATATGGCATTATAGCTCCAATCAACCATTTCCTACAAAATAAACATTAAAGCACAATAAAATGGCCCAAAAATTATAAAAGACTAGCTAAATTAAATAAGTAAAAGTAGCTAGCTATGCTCGCTATCAAATACCCCCAAACTTAAGCTTTTGCTAGTCCTCGAGCAAACTCTAAATCAGACATACAATGGAAGAATGGATGCAACAATCATAACTCAATCCTCAAGGCTCAAAAGTCAATAACCAAGCAAGCAAGAGATATGCACACAAGGACCAATGAGGGAGACAAATTAAAATTTTTCCAAAATTAACTTGCACAAGCGAGATCTAACTCAGCAAGATCAGACTCTACTAGCTCGGGATTGGATTATTAAACTCTCAGCTCATCTTCCCTCTACACTGGCACTAAGGCTTTACTAATGAGTTAATGCAACAAATTAGTTTGTTTATCCCCATACTTAGGTGCTTTTAATTAACAAATGAATTAAGCATGTAAATGTGGCACTAGCTTTCACACACCCATTGCAGGGACCCTTAACCTGAGTTTTCTCTGGTTGGCCTAACTGATCACAACAGGGGTAGCTCTTTTTGCCTTAATCTTTATTAACCATTGCATATTGTGCACAAGCCATGGCATTATAATTTTCTTTTCAACAGTAACTACAAGAATGATTTTTCTTTATGAGCATAAATAGCATATATTCTTTTCTTTCCTCCTAAGCAAGATCAAACATGCTAATTTGCAAGTTGGTTCAGGCTAAACGACCTATGGTGCTCTTTTTATCTGAAACAAAGGTATTTGCTAGCAGATGTCCACTGCGAAAAACTTGTTGGGGTTTGATTATTGCTTCTGTGTTGATTGTCAGGGACGGAGTGGTGGGTTGGCTCTTCTATGGGATTCGTCCATCTCTTTTAGTCTCCTTTCGTTCTCTAATAACCACATTGATGGATGGATCTTATGGGATGATTGTAGGTGGCGGCTCACTGGTTTCTATGGTTTTTGTTAGCGAGCAGAAATGTCGCTATTTGATTCTTAATGGAGACTCGACGGAGAGAAGTTAGGATAGATCATAATCCATGCAACTAGTTTAATTGCCCGTCGTGACAACGAGATTAGTTGATTAAACTCGGATTCCTAAAATGAATCAGTGCGAAATAATTAATGATTTTTAATGGCGCTAAGGACATTTAGGTTGTTAAAATGAATTAATTAAAATTAGGGGAGACCGACAGGAGAATCGATGTGATTAACGGAGATTCTAGGATTATAGTTAGTTGGGCAATGAGATAGGATAATTATAATAAATGTTTAGCTAATAATTGATTTTCAAGACCCCACTTCCCATTAAAAAAAAACTCTTTCTCCATATTTTATTTTCCTTGATTGATCAATTTGATTTCTTTAATTGCATGTTTTGGTCCCTGGATATTATTTATCCCAAGTATTTTTAGTGCTCAAGGAATTTTTGCTTCGCTTAATTTTTGCTTCGCCTCCCTTTGGATTCGATACTCGGTATTACCTACCGTTTTATATTACTTGTGACGACCCGTGCACATGCAGTGTAAAAGTCGTTCTTACAACCAAGTTTTTGGCGCTGTTGTCGGGGAGGCTTGATTTTTAAGCAAATCAATTTTTCTTGACATCGAAGAGAAATGGATAAATAGTAATTTAGGTGTAAATATTTTTATGTCATTAATTTGTGAATATCATTTTATTTTTGTTTTTGTTTGGTTCTGTTGATTGATTGGGAGTATTGTATGCGAAGCAACAAGGTGGTTAATTTGTTTCCGCTAGATCTTGAAATTAACAGGACTCTTAGAACCATTCGTAAAGAGAAAAGATTAGCAGAAGCAATGGCCCATCAAGATGTAGCTCCCAAGGCAATTAGAGAGTTTTTACAGCCAGTTCTTCCCACCGAGAATTCCGAAATTGTTTACGCCCCAATCCAAGCTACCAATTTTGAGTTAAAGATAAGATTGATTCAGATGGCTCGCGATAACTCTTTTAAAGGACAAACTTATGAGGATCCACACTCACATTTGCGATCATTCTTGGAAATATGTGGGACGGTGAAAATGAACGGAGTTCCGGCCGATGCCATAAGATTGAGGTTATTCCCATTTTCTCTGCAAGACAAGGCAAAAGATTGGCTCGAATCAGTCGAGACGGGCAGTATTAGCACATGGGACGAGCTTGCCCAGACTTTTCTAACGAAATTTTTCCCGCCTGCCAAGACTACAAAGCTCCGAACTAAGATCGGAACATTCAGACAGCTTGACGAGGAGCAGTTGTATGAGGGATGGGAGAGATACAAGGAAATGCTTAGGCGATGCCCCCAGCATGGATATCTGGATTGGCTCCAGGTGCAGTTGTTTTACAATGGATTGAATCCCTCCACCAAGACAGTTCTACACACATCAGCAGGAGGAAGTTTTCTTTCCAAAACAGTAACGGATGCCAAAGATCTGCTAGAGGAAATGGCAGCAACCAGTTATCAGTGGCCGACCGACAGGGGAGTAATTGAAGGTGTTCATATAACACATGCGGAAGCAATTGAAGATCGAAAGCACTTAACTCATTAAATTTTGCTCCTAAAGCATGCATGTTTTAGAAAGGACATAATAGAGAGTTAGAGAACACCAACCTTTGTAGCTCAATTATGTGGAACTCCTTGTGGTGTTTTCCTCTCCTATGCTCCTTAGACAACCTCTAGAGTCTTCCCTACTATTCTCTTGGGCCTAGAAAGACTTGTGGGAGTCAATAGTAATAGGAAATGGGAAGGGAATGCTTGAAGGTACACGCTTTAGGAAGAAATGAGATGAGAGAGTGTTTGAGGAAGAATTTCAGTAGCATAACCTTAATGTCATTGCTGTATCTTTCCACAATATGATTCTTCCTCTATATATAGAGAGAATCCATGCAAGAAGGGCCTACAAAATGCAAGACACATGGTGGTCTTGATGGTGAAAGTTGGAGCTAGGTGTTCAAGCAACCCAACATGCACCATTGCATGAATGGGGTGTAATTCCACTTTGAGTCTTCATGCAAGAGTGGATTTCCAAGTTTTTCCACTTACTTTTGATTCAAAATCAATTGTATTTTCAGCATGAATGATATTAATTTCAATTCTCAATTAAAATTAATCACAAATTCAATTTTGAAGCTTGCCCCACAAATTGTAAATGATTAATCAAATTAATCATCTTTTTATTGTGTATTCTTTATATATGAATCTCAATTCATGTATATTTTATTTAAACCCTTTTAAATACCTTATCTCTCATTTTCTAATTAAATTCATAATTAAATTATTGTGTCGAACACAATTTTACGATAATTCCCTATTTTTCGATTTTGAACAATTCAAAGATTCCTATCAATATGTTCTAAGCTTTAATCCGATATGAGCTAGTAGAGGGACCTAATAGACCTATAGATCATGGGCTCCAACGATTCGAGGCTAACCGACTAATCTCATTATCTAAGCTAGCCAACATTCGTTAACTACCGGGACACTCCACTATAGTCCGATAGTTGCACTCCCCTCACTATAGATATATTTCCGTCCACTTGATTTAACCATGTTCAGTAAGTCATTCCTTCACATGTTGCTCGTAGCTATAGCTAGGTCAAATAACCGTTTCACCCCTATAGTACTTCTTGTTCCTTAAGTTCCACTAATCCTCTAATGAACAATTGATTTGTGGTCCAACCATCAAACCTAAGTCCCTTTCGATCAAACGAGAGGGTGGGGCCCCTTGTTCAAGTCCTGGAGTTAGTACTTAAGGGAACAACCTCTCTGCTATCCCTGAAATGGGTAGGAGTGAATTCCATCTTGCAAAATTATGTCCCCAACTATCTATTTGATCTTATCCCCAAAATGGTAGGCTTGTTGAGTCGGCAATGCTGGCCACTCTCACCCATGCAGATCAAAGGATAATCTCGCATAAACAGGAGTTCATAGATAGCTCAGGGTTAAGAACGAGTTACCTAGGTCATCTATGAGAAATAGTTAGTTTCTTCAGTAAACGACGTTATAAAGAGAAAGTGACTTATTTCGTGGTTCAGTCTTATGCAAACTCATTGCATAGGACGCCCCCACTCGCATGTCACCACATGAACGATTTAGGATCTCATCGTTTGTACTTAGTACAAAGTGGGCTGCGTCCATAGTGTCTCCAGGATAAGGCACCCAACTGTATCCTTATACTACAGACTATTTCGACTATAAACTTGAACTGGATCCTACGATATGTCCCTACATATAGTTTGAGTATTCATTTTATAGCCAAGGATCTTAGTTTATTGGATTTAGGTTAATCATTCGCAATTTACATATTCAATGACATCTTTTACTGAATAACCTCAATAACGCCTTTATTGGAAATAGAATATGTTTAATGATTTACAAACTACAAATTTATAGGACATTAAAACCAACAATAATTTCTAAGAAGGCTGGAATTTATGAATTAGATGAGTCGAGTTCGTTGAATGCACAGATGACATCCTTGACAAATGCCCTGAACAAGCTGACTTCATCTGAGGTGGTCAAATCCATTTCCACCTTAGCTGAAGGTTATTCAAAGAAGGAAGGTCAAGATGTGGAAGAAGTTTAGTACATGGGAAACAGACCATTTACTCGAGGAGTACCGAACTTTTACCACCCCAGTCTGCACAATCATGAGAACTTCTCGTACTCAAACACGAAGAATGTTTTGCAGCCACCGCCAGGTTTTGCATCATCTAGTGTGCTGATAGCGAGCATAGCTAGCTACTTTTACTTATTTAATTTAGCTAGTCTTTTATGATGTTTGGGCCATTTTATTGTGTTTAATTGTTTATTTTTTAGGAAAGCGTGTATTAGAGTTAAAATGTGGAATAAGAATTAATCGGGTGTTCGGGACGTGAAAAGATGCCAAAGAACCAAAAAGATTCAAGTAACAAGGAGCCAAGAGAGGGCATTCTGCCCATTAGCGTCGAGACGCCACTCTTGGAGCGTCTCGACACTAAGTTTCCTTAATGAGAATACGCGGCAGACTTACAGCGTCTCGACGCTGTGATAGGAAGCGTCCCGACGCTACCGCTTTTCCTTTTCTGAAACGCGCGTTTTGAAGGCAGCGTCGAGACGCTGTCTTGATAGCGTCTCGACGCTAAGACGAAAAATCTGCAATATAAGCTTCTCTTCAGCTAGGTTTTAGAGGATTTTCGAATTGGGGACTTTTGGAGCCGACAATAGGACAGAACAGAGCAGTTGGAGGGCTGAAACAAAGGGGACGAGTTGGAAATCAACCCATTGTTCGTGGGGATCGTGACGAGGACGTTCGGTCTCGGCCTACAACGAGTCTATTTCTCTTTTTCCTTACTTTAGACACTTTTTATGGCTTATTTAGACTTAATTTATATTGTAACGAGGATTATGTGTAGCTAAGTTTAATTCTTAGGGATTGATGTAGCCGTTGGGCAAGTTTTGGATTGATTTACGGTATTTATGCTATTGATGTCATTTATGCATATGTTGTATGCTTAATGCTTTCGATTTACTGGCCATAAATTGATTGATGTTTAGATTTGAATCTAACTCGGGAGAGAGGATTTAAATTAGTAATCAATATGCATAACTAGAATTTAGCTAAAAATCGGGAGATTAAGGTTAATTCTAGAAATTGTCATAAAGGTTAGCCTTATTGCCTTGTATGTTTATTGGATTTAGATAGGGATATCGGGTTCAATTGCATATGGGAGAATCATGTATGCTCGGGAGAGATATGTGTGATTTTAGTTGTCAAGATTTATGAATCATAGCATGTGTTAATCCGTTTATTAATCCATAACTCCAATTGGTGAAATCAATTCCCTAAGACCAATTATTCCCATTTGATTGTCACTTTTTACTTTAGTTTTGTGTTGATTAATTCATATTCTCATTCTATTTGATTCCCTAAATAAAATTGGCCAAGAGTATTTTCGATAATTAAAATTTGGCTAGACACCAATCCAGAGGACGACATTCGATTGCAAAATCACTATATTATTACTTGACCCGTACACTTGCGGTTAGCAATTTGCACATCAAGTTTTTGGCGCCGTTGCCGGGGATTGGCATATTTAGTCAATTTTAATGTCGAAGAAAAATTGTCCGGTCTTAGTTTAGGGTGTATTCTATTTTGTTGCTATTTTTGATTATTTTTGTTTTTAGGTAGATTGCATTTTTCCTTTATGGTTTTTCTTTTCCATTCTTAAATTTTTCCATATTTAGATTTTTCCATATTTGTTTGAATTTCCCATTGATAGATTATTAGTTTTTCCTTTTTAGATTAGTTTTTCCTTATTTGTTGGTTTCCTTATTGACTTTTGTCTTATCTATTTTTGCATTCCATATTAGTTTATTTTCTTCCTTTTATAGATTATATTTTCCTTATTTAGATTTAGTTATTTTCCTTTTCTTGTTTCTTTCCTAATTTGTTTTCTTTCATTTTCTTTGCCTTTTTAGGTTAGTGTAGTCGGTGTATGTGAAAGGTTAGGGAATTGGCCTTAGTTCCCTTGGATCCTGAAATAGAAAGAACATTCAGTAGACTTCGAAGGGAAAATCAAGAGAACATCCAAATGGCCAATCCTAATCCTGAAGAACCTAAGCCCATCAGGGACTATTTTCAGCCGATCTTTCAGGAGCAACAATCAGGGATCGTCTATGCCCCAATTAATGCTAATAATTTTGAGTTGAAAACAGGTCTCATTCAGATGGCTCGAGATTGCGCTGACAGAGGATCACCCATGGAGGATCCAAATTCTCATCTGAAATCCTTCCTAGACATCTGTGGGACGGTAAAATTAAATGGTGTTTCTGAAGATGCCATTCGCTTACGTTTGTTTCCTTTTTCGTTGCAGGACAAAGCGAGGGACTGGTTACAATCTATTCCACCTGGGAGCATTACCACTTGGGATGCTTTGGTCCAGGCATTCTTAAAGAAGTTCTTTCCTCCTGCCAAGACGGTCAAGCTGAGGACCGAAATTGGGACATTCCAGCAACAATTCGATGAGCAGCTGTTCGAGGCTTGGGAGAGATTTAAAGAGCTGCTAAGGAAGTGCCCTCAGCACGGATACCCTGACTGGCTACAGGTTCAATTATTTTACAATGGATTAACTCCTAGCTCGAAAACTATTGTTGATGCAGCTGCAGGTGGGACTCTGTTGTCTAAGACTGTTGAGAGTGCTAGGACTTTGTTAGAGGATATGGCCACTAACAGCTATCAGTGGCCATCTGAGTGGTCAGGACCCAAAAAGATTGCTGCTGGAGTGTTCGAGGTTGACAACGTAAGTGCACTTCAGGCTCAGATGTCTTCCTTGGCTAATGCATTTTTAAAGTTTTCAGGTTCAGGGAATGCTCAATCAATTGAGTCGGTAGTTGCCCTTGCATCCCAGACTCAGGGGGAAAATCTCGAGCAGGTTCAGTATGTTTCGAATTATAATTCTAGGGGGTATAATAATAATTCCACACCTACACATTATCACCCTAGCAATAGAAATCATGAGAATTTTTCCTATGCTAATAATAAGAATGTTTTAAATCCTCCTGGCTTCACTCCTCAAAGTCAAGAAAATAAGAAATCATTAGAAGACCTTGTTGGAGTTTTTATTGCAGAATCAAGTAACAGGTCAAATAAGCTTGAGGAGGCCGTGATTGCAATAAACACTACTGTCAATGGTCATTCTGCAGCAATCAAGAATATAGAGACTCAGCTAGGACAACTGGTAAATGTTGTCAACTCTATGAATAAAGGTAAAGCCCCAGTTGAACAGGAGAAATCTTCTTTGGAGTACTGCAAGGCCATATCTGTGCATTATGAGGAGGAGATTAAATTAGCTGAAGAGGAGAAAACTACTGAACCAGAGGAACTCACAGGAGGAGTTGAAGAAGGCACCACCTCAAACGAAGCTGAAAAGCTTAATCCTGAGCCTTCTATCCCTTCTCCCACTGTTTTAGTTCCTAAATCAAAGAAAAAGAAAAATTCTAAGGTTAAGTTTGAAAAATTTTTAGATGCTTTTATGGGTTTGCATGTTAATATTCCTTTTTCAGATGCCTTGGAGCAGATGCCTCACTACAGGAAATTCATGAAGGAATGGCTCAACAAGAAGAAGAAGGAAAATCAGTTGGAGACTGTATATCTTGCATCGACGTGCAGTGCTCGTGTCCAACAGGGAGTACCAGAGAAATTGTCTGACCCAGGGAGTTTTACTATTCCTTGTAATTTTGGTACTTATTCTTGTAGAGCACTGATAGCGAGCAGAAATGTCGCTATTTTAGTCTCGATTTATTAAGCTTTTGGGTGCTTTAATCGTGATTTTAATGAATATATTTATTGAATTTTGTTATTTTGTCTTTAGGAGCATAAATGATGATTTTGGGAGAAAAAGAGCCAAAATTGATGGAATTATAGCCCAAATCAAAGTATGAAGCATATGGAAGCCCTAAGAAGACATCCATGAGGAAAAGTCCAAGAGAAATGAAGAAGAAGGCCCAAAAATCAGCCCAAAAAGAAGCTGATTTTTCTGGAAAATCTGGACAGCGTCGAGACGCTTAGCAAGGCAGCGTCGCGACGCTGCCCTTTCTTGTTGCCCAAGCCGCGTGCGCAGCAGCGTCGCGACGCTTGGCAAGGCAGCGTCGCGACGCTACCCCTATTCCAGGCCTATAAATAGGCGCCCTTGGTGCCTCATTTGGATCATCAATCATTATTCAATCATCCATTCCTTTCTTTCCTTTCTTAAGACTCCTTTTTTGGAGCCCCTCTCAAGGCTTTTGAGCCTTTTTGAGAGGGTTCTTCTAGTGGGAATTTTTGGGGAATTTTGGGAAGCAATTCTAGAGGCTCGAGGAGTAGTCAGCGGAGGCTCCAAGCGTCAGCAAGGGGTTTTTCGACGGTCAATTCCTTTCCTTTTATGCCTTTTATTATGCTTTCCCTTGTAATTATTGTGGATATTATGTGTAGCTAAACCCCAATTTGGGGTCTTGAAATGAAATGATAGTTGCAATGTTGTTATAATTTCTTGTCTCTTGCCCATGTCCTAATTATTTGTATGGATGTGCTTAATGCTTTACTCAATCTGGCCAATTGTGTAATGATTCGATTCTTAATGGAAACTCGACGGAGAGAAATTAGGATAGATCATAATCCATGCAACTAGTTTAATTGCCCGTTGTGACACCGGGATTAGTTGATTAAACTTAGATTCCTAAAATGAATCAGAGCGTAATAATTAATGATCTTTAATGGCGCTAAGGACACTTAGGTTGTTAAAATGAATTAATTACAATTAGGGGAAACCGACAGGAGAACCTATGTGATTAACGGAGATTCTAGGTTTATAATTAGTTGGGCAATGAGATAGGATAATTATAGCAAGTATTTAAGCTAATCATTGATTTTCAAGACCCCTCTTCCCATTTCAAGAAAAACCTCATTCTCCACATTTTATTTTTGATTGATCAAATTTATTTTTCATTAAAGTCTTTTTTTTAAATTCGAATTCTTTTTATCACATGAGCTTGGTCCCTAAATATTATTTCTCCTGAGTATTTTCAGTGATCAAGAGAATTTTAATTAATTGCTTAAGTTTCGCTTCGCCTCCCTGTGGATTCGATACTCGGAATACTTTCCGTTTTATATTACTTGTGGCCCGTGCGCTTGCGGATACCAACAAGTTTTTGGCGCCGTTGCCGGGGAGGCTTGATTTTTAAGCAAAAAAAATTAATTTTTCTTGACATCGAAAAGAAAAGGGTGAATGGTAATTTAGGTGTAAATATTTTTCTTTCATCGTTTTGTGAATATTATTTTATTTTCATTTTTGTTTGGTTCTTTTTGTTATCTGGGAGCATTGCATGCGAAGAAACAAGGTGGTTAATCTGTTTCCGTTAGATCTTGAGATTAACAGGACTCTAAAATTCATTAGAAAAGAAAAAAGATTAACAGAAACGATGGCCCACCAAGAAGAAGCTCCCAAGGCAATTAGAGATTTTTTGCAGCCAGTTCTTCCTACCGAGAATTCTGGGATTGTTTACGCCCCCATCCAAGCTACAAATTTTGAGCTCAAAACAGGGTTGATTCAGATGGCGCGCGATAACTCGTTCAAGGGACATCCTTCCGAGGACCCTCACTCTCATCTGCGATCATTCCTAGAAATATGTGGGACAGTAAAGATGAACGGAGTTCCGGCCGATGCAATCAGATTGAGGCTGTTTCCATTTTCCCTGCAGGATAAAGCAAAAGATTGGCTCGAATCAGTCGAGACGGGCAGCATCAGTACTTGGGACGAGCTTGCCCAGGCTTTTCTGACAAAATTTTTTCCACCAGCTAAGACTACCAAGCTGCGAACTGAAATTGGAACATTCAGACAGCTTGATGAGGAGCAGTTATACGAAGCGTGGGAAAGATATAAGGAAATGCTTAGGCGATGCCCCCAACACGGATATCCTGATTGGCTTCAGGTACAGTTATTCTATAATGGATTAAACCCCTCCACGAAGACAGTCCTTGACACATCAGCAGGAGGGAGTTTTCTTTCAAAAACAGTGACAGAAGCCAAGGACCTGCTTGAGGAAATGGCGGCAACGAGCTATCAATGGCCGACGGAGAGAGGAACAGTTACAAAGAAGGCTGGATTGTATGAATTAGATGAGTCAAGTTCACTGAAAGCGCAACTAGCATCTCTGACCAATGCACTAAACAAATTGACGTCATCTGAGGTGGTTAAGTCCATTTCCACCTTAGCTGAAGGACATTCGAAGAAAGAAGGTCAAGATGTGGAAGAAGTTCAATACATAGGAAACAGATCATATACTCAAGGAGTACCGAACTTCTACCACCCCAGTCTGCGCAATCATGAGAACTTCTCATATGCGAATACGAAGAATGTGTTGCAGCCACCCCCAGGTTTTGCATCGACGAGTAATCCTGAGAAGAAAAATAATCTGGAGGAGATGATGGCTTTATTCATCAAGGAACAAAGAATATTGAATGTGAGTCTCCAGACATCAGTAAACAACCACGACGCAGCTCTAAAGAATATGGAAGTGCAGATAGGTCAGATTGCTTCAGCAGTAAATGCCCTTCAAAAGGGAAAATTTCCAAGTGATACTGAGCCTAACCCGAAAGAGCAGTGTAAGATGGTGGTTTTGAGAAGTGGCAGAAGACTGGAGGACAGTTCAGAGAAGAAAAAGGAAGAAGAAAAGAGAAGGGATGAAGATGAAGGGGCTGAGGCACAAAAAGCCTCCTCTGAAAGGTTCCAACATCCTCCCAACTCTACTGAATTAAAATGTGATTTTTCTAACAGCTGTGCAGGTAAAAAAGAAGAAGAGAAGCAGAATGACAATAAAAAGATGACTGAGGAAGAAGTGGTTCCATGCAACCACCATGACAGAGGTTCGCATATTAGCCCACCCAAGCGAAGGGGCGAATGTCCAACCTTTGATTACAGGGAGTTACCTTTTCCTCAGAGATTTAAAAATGTCAAATTAGATGAACAATTTCAAAAATTTTTAGAAATGTTTAAAAAGTTGACTGTGAATATTCCATTAGTAGAAGCTTTGTATAATATGCCAAATTATGGAAAATTCATGAAGGAAATGCTTTCTAAAAAGAAAAGTCTGAAAAAAGAAGTTTTTAATTTATCTGAGAGTAGCAGTACTATTATTTCTGGTAGGATACCCTCTAAGCAGAAAGACCCAGGGAGTTTTACTGTTCCCTGCACCATAGGAGAAGTATCCTTCGATAGGGCTCTGTGTGATTTAGGAGCAAGTATAAATTTGATGCCCTACTCTGTGTACAGGAAGATTGGTTTATCAGGTATGACAGACACCGACGTCACTCTCCAGCTTGCTGACAGATCGATTACCCACCCGATGGGTGTGGTGGAGGACGTGTTGGTGAAAGTCAACAAATTCATCTTTCCTGTAGATTTCGTGGTACTGGACATGAAGGAGGACAAAGAGGTGCCAATTATCTTAGGCAGACCTTTCCTAGCCACTGGTAAGGCTGAGATTAGCGTGCATACAGGTAAACTTACCTTGAATATTGATGATGAAAAAGTCGTGTTTAGTATTTTTGGCCAAGATGAATCTGTTTGTAGTTTACACACATGTTTTTCTGTTGGGCCTGAATACTTGACTGATGATGATGAAGAGGTAGATTATAATCTTGGCCTAGGCTTAGGAGAAATGCTTATTGATAATGTGGATTTTGATCATGATGCATATATGGATAATCCTCTGTTTGAAAATGATTTGGATCTGCCTGACTTTGAAAATGAATTAGACTTGCCTGCTTGTGATAATGAAAGATCTGCAGTTGATGATTTACCTTCCTTTGAAAATGAATTGGAATTACCTGAAATGAATAATTTTGATGATGATATTGAATTGCCTGAAATTGAGCATGATCATAAAAGGCAGAAAAAAGATTGCTCGATAGATAATTTTGAGTCTGATCGTGATTACAGTGAATCTATTGAGTCTAATCTTGACATTCCTGAATGCATGAATCCTGACAATGTGAATACTTTCTTTTCATGTCCTGATGAGGTGTATAGAATAGAATCTGATCCAGAAGAACTTGAATCTGTGAATAGTATAGAATCTGATCCTGAAATTCTTGAATTCTTTAATTCTTCTGATGATGAGTCAAATGATAGCTTAGTTGAATCATTTTTTAATTCTGAGTCTGAAGGATCTAATGAGCATGTAGATATTTTCTCTGATGAATGGACTGGCATGATTGATAGGCCACCTATAGATCCTAGACCAGTAGACATTATAACGCTTGATGACTCTGTTAACAATTGTTTTGAAAATAGAGATTTAGAAAAGAGATTTGATGCGGCTGATTATTTTCTAAAATGTTATTATGAGAATCTCTTTAGTGAAGATGGGCCAGGGGAAAGTTTTTTTTCTCCCCTGTTTGTAGTATGCAATTCGGTGCGTGATTTTTTGCAGGGCCCGGAGGATGATGAAAATTTTTATTTTGAGCCTCCGTAAGCGTGCCGAGCCTAGTCTAGCTAAAGACGTTAAAGAAAGCGCTGCTTGGGAGGCAACCCAAGGATTAAAGTAGTTAGTTGTTTTTGCGGTAAATAATTTTCTTTGCTCCGTGATCCAATTTTGTTTTGCAGGATCACCTTAGCAAATCCCAAAATTCCACATTTCCCATTTTTCATGGATCCAAAGGAAGAGGATGAAGCGCTCCTAGCTCAGGGAAGTCTCAGTATCTCTCTTTATGCTTTTCTGTTTTAAAACATTGGGGACAATGTTTAGTTTAAGTTTGGGGGGGAGGCTTCCGCTGTGTTGAGCATATTTAAATTCTGTTGGATGCATGAATAGATAGCCATGATAGCCAAGGATGTGATTTTTGTCACCCCGATAGGCTTAGTTTCTAATATCAGGAAGTTCATGCTTGATTGCTCTAAAGAACTAGGTAGAAAAAATGCTATGCCTGCTGAGAGAAAAGCAAAAGCAACAAAAGAAAAAAAAAAAAAAAAAAAAAAAAAAAAAAAAGAAAATCTGTTGAAAAAGAATTTTTGCTTGCTCAAAAGAAAAAAGCCTAGGGGTAAAAAGAGCTACCTGCGGTGTGATCAGTTAGGCCAACCAGAGAATAAAATTCGGGTTAAGGGTCCCTGCACCGTAGTGTGAAAGCTAGTACCATTAGATATCAAAATGCAAGTTTGGGGGAGGAGCAAAAGAAAAAGAAAAGAAAAAGAAGAGAAAAAGAAAAAATCATGTGAGAATTCTGCTCCCCCATGAGAAAAGATGACAGGCACCCTAGTTACTTTTTTTTGCATGATAGAAGGACTCCGAAGTATTAGGGGCTCTTAGCCAGTGTAGGGGGAAAACAAATGGAGAAAGCCATAAGACTAATCTAGGTTAGTAAAAGAATCAATAGATAAGTCTTGAGCATGCTATTCATTAATCTTAAGTTCAAACTAGTTTAAGATTTCTTCAAGAGTATGCGGTGCTTGCTTATTCCACTTGCATGTTTTCCATTTGATCCTAAGAATTCAAAAATCATTGAGGGTTGAGCGATTCTATTTCATGCATCTTTAAAATTTATTTTGCTCGGGACTAGCAAAAGCTTAAGTTTGGGGGTGTGATAGCGAGCAGAAATGTCGCTATTTTAGTCTCGATTTATTAAGCTTTTGGGTGCTTTAATCGTGATTTTAATGAATATATTTATTGAATTTTGTTATTTTGTCTTTAGGAGCATAAATGATGATTTTGGGAGAAAAAGAGCCAAAATTGATGGAATTATAGCCCAAATCAAAGTATGAAGCATATGGAAGCCCTAAGAAGACATCCATGAGGAAAAGTCCAAGAGAAATGAAGAAGAAGGCCCAAAAATCAGCCCAAAAAGAAGCTGATTTTTCTGGAAAATCTGGACAGCGTCGAGACGCTTAGCAAGGCAGCGTCGCGACGCTGCCCTTTCTTGTTGCCCAAGCCGCGTGCGCAGCAGCGTCGCGACGCTTGGCAAGGCAGCGTCGCGACGCTACCCCTATTCCAGGCCTATAAATAGGCGCCCTTGGTGCCTCATTTGGATCATCAATCATTATTCAATCATCCATTCCTTTCTTTCCTTTCTTAAGACTCCTTTTTTGGAGCCCCTCTCAAGGCTTTTGAGCCTTTTTGAGAGGGTTCTTCTAGTGGGAATTTTTGGGGAATTTTGGGAAGCAATTCTAGAGGCTCGAGGAGTAGTCAGCGGAGGCTCCAAGCGTCAGCAAGGGGTTTTTCGACGGTCAATTCCTTTCCTTTTATGCCTTTTATTATGCTTTCCCTTGTAATTATTGTGGATATTATGTGTAGCTAAACCCCAATTTGGGGTCTTGAAATGAAATGATAGTTGCAATGTTGTTATAATTTCTTGTCTCTTGCCCATGTCCTAATTATTTGTATGGATGTGCTTAATGCTTTACTCAATCTGGCCAATTGTGTAATGATTCGATTCTTAATGGAAACTCGACGGAGAGAAATTAGGATAGATCATAATCCATGCAACTAGTTTAATTGCCCGTTGTGACACCGGGATTAGTTGATTAAACTTAGATTCCTAAAATGAATCAGAGCGTAATAATTAATGATCTTTAATGGCGCTAAGGACACTTAGGTTGTTAAAATGAATTAATTACAATTAGGGGAAACCGACAGGAGAACCTATGTGATTAACGGAGATTCTAGGTTTATAATTAGTTGGGCAATGAGATAGGATAATTATAGCAAGTATTTAAGCTAATCATTGATTTTCAAGACCCCTCTTCCCATTTCAAGAAAAACCTCATTCTCCACATTTTATTTTTGATTGATCAAATTTATTTTTCATTAAAGTCTTTTTTTTAAATTCGAATTCTTTTTATCACATGAGCTTGGTCCCTAAATATTATTTCTCCTGAGTATTTTCAGTGATCAAGAGAATTTTAATTAATTGCTTAAGTTTCGCTTCGCCTCCCTGTGGATTCGATACTCGGAATACTTTCCGTTTTATATTACTTGTGGCCCGTGCGCTTGCGGATACCAACAAGCACCATGTGATCTAGGGGCTAGCATAAATATTATTCCATTATCTCTGTGCAAAAAGCTTAATATAGGAGAAATAAAATCTACCTCTGTTAAACTTCAGTTGGCTGACCAGTCTGTGGTTAGTCCATATGGGATTGTTGAGAATATTCTGATTAAAGTAGGTAGATTTTTCCTTCCTGTTGATTTCTTTGTGCTAGATATTAAAGAGAATCCTACTATGCCTATCATATTAGGGAGACCATTCCTTGCTACAGGGAGGGTTATAATTGATATTGAACGCAGGGAGCTAATCATAAGAGTCCAACATGAGAAGGAAGTTTTAAAAGCTTTTGAGGACCCCAAGAACACATCAGATACAATGATGGTGGGCTACAGGAGAGGTGCTAGGAAGAGCACCAGTGATGGAAAATCTGACAGGAGACCACCCTGATGAATATTTGGTCAACACGTCGAGCTAATGACGTTAAACAAGCGCTTATGGGAGGCAACCCAAGTGAGTTATTTATTTCTTTATTTTGAGTTTTATTTATTTTTTGTGTTTGTTTTGTAGGTCTTGTTTTCTTTCTCTCCTTTGCCTTCAAGCTGTCAAGATTCCAAGCATTCAGTCAAGAAGTCATCATCATTCCAGGCCAGTATTGTTCACTCCTTTCATTCGTTTATTGTTCTCATGCTTAATTATGGGAAATTCATGTATGCTCGGGAGAGATATGTGTGATTTTAGTTGCCAAGATTTATGAATCATAGCATGTGTTAATCCGTTTATTAATCCATAACTCCAATTGGTGAAATCAATTCCCTAAGACCAATTATTCCCATTTGATTGTCACTTTTTACTTTAGTTTTGTGTTGATTAATTCATATTCTCATTCTATTTGATTCCCTAAATAAAATTGGCCAAGAGTATTTTCGATAATTAAAATTTGGCTAGACACCAATCCAGATGACGACATTCGATTGCAAAATCACTATATTATTACTTGACCCGTACACTTGCGGTTAGCAATTTGCACATCATGTGCCAGAAAAGAAGAATAACCTGGAGGAGATGGTGGCTATGTTTATAAAAGAACAAAAAGTGTTGAATGTGAATCTCCAAATGGCAGTTAATAACCACGACACAACTCTGAAGAACATGGAAATTTAGATAGGTCAGATAGCTTCAGCGGTGAATGCCCTTCAGAAGGGAAAATTTCCAAGCGACACTGAACCTAACCCAAGAGAGCAGTGCAAGATGGTGACACTGAGAAGTGGTACAAAGTTGGAGAACAGTTTAGAAAAGAAGAAGGAAAAAGAGAAGAGCATGGATGAAGATGAAAGGGCTGAGGCACAAAAAACCTCCTCTGAAAGGTCCCAACATCCTCCTATCTCTATTAATTTAAATTGTGATGTTTCTAGCTCTTTTGCAGGAAAGAAAAAAGATGAGCAGAAGAATGGCAAGCTTGAAGAGAAACTGAACGAGGAAGAAGTGGTTCCATGCAACCATCATGACAGAGGCTCACACATTAGCCCACCCAAACAGAGGGGCCAATGTCCAACCGTTGACTCAGGGAGTTACCTTTTCCTCAACGCTTTAAAAATGTTAAATTAGATGAGCAGTTTTAGAAATTCCTAGAAATCTTTAGAAAATTGTTTGTGAATATTCGCTTGGTAGAAGCTTTGTATAACATGCCTAATTATGGGAAATTCATGAAAGAATTGCTTTCTAGGAAGAAAAGTTTGAAAAAAGAGGTTTTTAAATTGTCTGAAAGTAGTAGTACCATAGTTTCTGGAAAGATGCCTTCTAAACAGAAAGACCCAGGGAGTTTTACTATTCTCTACATCATAGGAGAAATATCTTTCAATAGGGCCCTATGTGATTTAGGTGCTAGTATAAATTTGATGCCCTATTCTGTTTACAGGAAGATTGGTTTAACAGGAATGAAGGACACTGACGTCACTCTCGTGCTGGTAAAGGTCAATAAATTTATCTTCCCTGTAGACTTTGTGGTACTCGACATGCAGGAGGACAGAGAGGTACCCATTATTCTAGGTAGACCCTTCTTAGCGACTGGTAAGACTGAGATTAGTGTGCATACAGGTAAGTTTACCTTGAACATTGATGATGAAAAAGTCGTGTTTAGTATTTTTGGCCAAGATGAGTCTGTATGTAGTTTGCATACTTATTTTTCTATTGGTCCTGAATACTTGACTGCCGATGATGAAGAGGTAGAATATAATCTTGGCCTGGGCATAATAGAAGTGATTATGGATGATGAGAATTTTAATGCTTTATTAGATGACCTTCTGTTTGAGAATGAACTGAATGATTTATAATTGCATGACTTTGAAAATGAATTGGAATTGCTTGCTTATGAGCATGAAATATCTACAGTTGATGACTTACCTTCTTTTGAGGATGAATTAGATTTACCTGAAATCAATGATTTTGATGTTGATATTGAATTGGCTGACATTGAGGATGAGCATGATTTGCATAAAAAAGATTACTTGATAGATAATTTTGAGTTTGATCATGATAATGCTGAATCTATCGAGTCTGATCTTGACATTCCTGAATGCATGGACCATGAAAATGTGAATAACTTTGATTCGTGTCCTAA
The DNA here is from genome assembly GCA_036850905.1 of Luffa acutangula. Classification (NCBI taxonomy): domain Eukaryota; kingdom Viridiplantae; phylum Streptophyta; class Magnoliopsida; order Cucurbitales; family Cucurbitaceae; genus Luffa; species Luffa acutangula. Next base: position 38,551,828 of record CM072097.1, on the reverse strand, counting down.
TGATGTAGATAACATAGAATCTGACCCAGAGGAACTCGAATCTATGCATAGTATAGAATCTGACCCAGAAGAGCTTGAATTCTTTAATTCTTCTGATAGTGAGTCATATGACAGCTTAGCCGAATCATTTTTTAATTCTGAGTCTGAGGAATCTTCTGAACATGTAGATATTGAATCTGATGAATGGATTGACATGATTGATAGGCCATCTTTAGATCCCAGACCGGTTGATATCATAACGCTTGATGACTCTGTTAACAATTGTTTTGTGAATAGAGATTTAGAAAAGAGATTTGATGCGGCTACATATTTTCTGAAATGTTATTATAACAATCTCTTTAGTGACGATGGGCTAGGGGAAAGTTTTTTTTCTCCCCTATTTGTAGTGTGCAATTCGGTGCGTGATTTTTTGCAAGGCCCGGGGGATGATGAAAACTTTTGTTTCGAGCCTCCGTAAGCGTGCCGAGCCTCGTCTAGCTAAAGACGTTAAAGAAAGCGCTGCTTGGGAGGAAACCCATGGATTAAAGTTTAGGTAGTTGTTTTTGCGGTAAATAATTTTCTTTGCTTCGTGATCCAATTTTGTTTTGCAAGATCACCTTAGCAAATCCCAAAATTCCAAAAATCCCATTTTTCTGGATCTAAAGGAAGAGGATGAAACGCTCCTAGCTCAGGGAAGTCTCAATATCCCTTTTTATGCTTTACTGTTTTTAAAACATTGGGGACAATCTTTAGTTTAAGTTTGGGGGGGAGGCTTTCGCTGTGTTGAGCATATCTAAATTATGTTGGATACATGAATAGATAACTAAGATAGCCAAGGATGTGATTTTAGAAATTTTGGGAGAAAATGGTTTACATGTTGTGGAATCTGGGAGCACGGAAGAAATTGTGAAATTTTAAAATTTTTTTATACTTAGTTTTGATGTCTAAAGCATGCGATAGTCTTATCTAATGATGTCTTTGAAAATCTAGATTCTTATTATGATTTTTAAAGTTTGTTGTCACCCCGATAGGCTTAGTTTCTAATACTAGGAAGTTCATGCTTGATTGTTCTAAAGAGCTAGGTAGAAAAAAATGCTATGCTTGCTGAGAGAAAAACAAAAGCAACAAAAGAAAATGAGAGAAAAGAAAAAATCTGTTGAAAAAGAAAATTTTTTCTTGCACAAAAGAAAAGGCCTAGGGGTAAAAAGAGCTACCTGCGGTGTGATCAGTTAGGCCAACCAGAGAATAAAATTCGGGTTAAGGGTCCCTGCACCGTAGTGTGAAAGCTAGTACCATTAGATATCAAAATGCAAGTTTGGGGGAGTAGCAAAAGAAAAGAGAAAAATCATTTGTGAGTTTTGCTCCCCCATGAAAAAGAAAAATTACAGGCGCCCTAGTTTCTTTTTTTGCATGATAGAAGAACTCCGACCTATTAAGGGCTCTTAGCCAATGTAGGGGAAAAACAAATGGAGAAAGCCATAAGACTAATCTAGGTTAGTAAAAGAATCAATAGATAAGTCTTGAGCATGCTATTCATTAATCTTAAGTTCAAACTAGTTTAAGATTACTTCATGAGTATGCGGTGCTTGCTTATTCCACTTGCTGTTTTCCATTCTATCTTAAGAATTCCAAAATCATTGAGGCTTGAGCGATTCTATTTCATGCATCTTTAGAATTTATTTTGCTCGGGACTAGCAAAAGCTTAAGTTTGGGGGTGTGATAGCAAGAAGAAATGTCACTATTTTAGTCCCTATTTATTAGGTTTTTTAGTGCTTTAATTGTGTTTTTATTAAAAATATTTAATGTATTTTGTTATTTGGTCTTTAGGAGCAAAGTTCTGGATTTTGTGGAAAAAGTGTCCAAAATGAAGCCATTTAAGCCCAATTTCCATGCTTAGGTCAAAGGGGAGTCAAAAGAGATCAATCATGTGAAAAATGCCCAAAGGAAATGAAGTGGAGGCCCAAAATCAAGCCCAAAATCGTAGCTGAAAGTTCTGGAAATTGCCTAGCGTCGAGACGCTGTCCATCTCTTGGTCGGCAAGTCGATGATGTCACAGCATCGCGACGCTGTGCCAAATAGCGTCGCGACGCTACCCCCTTTCCAAGCCTATTACCATCAATCATAATATTTTTCAATTATTTTCTTGTTTTCTTGGCTCCTTTGGGAGCCTCTCTCAAGGCTTTCTAGCCTTTTTGAGAGCTTCTTTAGTGGGAAATCTTTGGGGAATTTTGGGGATCATCCTAGGAGACTCAAGGGGTGTTCGGAGGGACTCCAAGCGTCAGCGAAGGGGTTTTCAACGGTCAATTCCTTTCCTTTTATTATGCTCTTAATTATGTTTTCCATTGTAAATTTTGTGGATATTTTAGCTATGTATAGCTAAACCCCAATTTGGGGTCTTGAAATGAAATTATAGTTTAAATGTTGTTATAATTGCCTATCTCTTGCCCCATTTACTAATTATTTGTATGGATGTGCTTCATGCTTTATTCAATCTGGCCAATGTGTAATGATTTGATTCTTAATGGAGACTCGACGGAGAGAAGTTAGGATAGATCATAATCCATGCAACTAGTTTAATTGCCTGTCGTGACAACGAGATTAGTTGATTAAACTCGGATTCCTAAAATGAATCAGTGCGAAATAATTAATGATTTTTAATGGCGCTAAGGACAATTAGGTTGTTAAAATGAATTAATTACAATTAGGGGAGACCGACAGGAGAACCGATGTGATTCATGGAGATTCTAGGATTATAGTTAGTTGGGCAATGAGATAGGATAATTATAATAAATGTTTAGCTAATAATTAATTTTCAAGACCCCACTTCCCATTAAAAATCTCCATATTTTATTTTCCTTGATTGATCAATTTGATTTCTTTAATTGCTTTAATTTTTAAATTCTCTTTAATTGCATGATTTAGTCCCTGGATATTATTTATCCCAAGTATTTTTAGTGCTCAAGGAATTTTTTCTTCGCTTAATTTTCACTTCGCCTTCCTGTGGATTCGATACTCGGTATTACATATCGTTTTATATTACTTATGACGACCCGGACACTTGCGGTGTAAAATTCGTTCTTACCAACAGTTTTCCTTCAGCGGATTTATGTTCTCAGACTTGGTCCCTTCTAGCTAGGTTGAGATGCTGTGCGAAAACGTCTTGGTTGATTGGAGGTGACTTTAATGCAATCCTATGTCAAGACGAGAAGGATGGGGGTAGGGATAAGCCACTGGCTGAGCTGTCTGCTTTTTAGAATGTGGTTGATTCATGCGGCCTGCAAGATTTGGGCTTTGTTGGAGATCGTTTTACATGGTGAAATAAGCGGCTAGAGGGTGAAACGATATACGAACGGTTGGATCGGTGTTTTAGCACCACAGTTTGGCAAGACCTGTACCCAAACTATGTGGTGAACCATCTTGATTATAGTCAGTCTGATCATAGGCTGGTGGAACTGATCCTTAATCTGCCTCCACAGTGTTAGTTTCAGAGAGGTCAGCGAATTATTCGATTTGATGAAACTTGGCTCAAGTAGTCAGATTTGTAGTGGTTGGTTGGTAGTTCTTGGGGCGAGAGGTCTGTGGAGACGAGTGACATAACTCCTACGGTTTTTGCTGATAAGGCAAGCAGATGTATGCGCGAGATGGCTGATTGGGGGTGATCAAAGACCGAGAACTTCTTGAGACGTATCAGTATTGTCAATCAAAGGGTTCAATCGGCTATTGATGGACTAAGTGTGTCTGGTTCCCGTGCCTCGCTCGTGCAGGTTGAGGTTTAGTTGGAAGAGGTGTTACAGGAAGAAGAGTAATATTGGAAGCGAAGGTCTAGGGAGCTTTGGCTTTAGGAAGGGGATCGCACTACACGATGGTTTCATCGTCGAGCCTCCTACCGCCAGAAGATGAATAACATAGGGGGTTTGGAGGATTATCAGGGAGTGTGGCATCAGGAGAAGGATGCAGTCACTTAGTTGGTGATTGACTACTTTCAGCATCTCTTTACTTCCTCAAACCCGAGTGAGCAGCACTTTGAGATGGCTCTACAAGGTCTGACCCCTTCGGTGGATGATGGTATGAACCGAGCTCTGTTGTGGCCTTTTACTGAGGAGGATGTTCTGTTGGCTGGTGCGTGTGAGAACTGAATGGATGGAATGTGAGATAAGATGAATGATAATAAGAAAGAAATATTCAGCCAACACTTAAGTGCAAGTATACACTGTCGCACATAGTAATAAAAAAACCTTAGAAAGTATTCCAAGGGTATCGATCCCACGAGGACTATATTGGAAATTCAGATTTGATGAAGAAACTGCTCAAATGATTGCTTTTTGAAAAAGGTAACCAAAGAAAATAATAAGTTGATTGATTGGGTTTTCGAAAAGATAAATAAAACAAGCAATAAAACAATAAAGAATAACAATAAGATAAAACGAGGTATTCAACATGGATTCATCCTTAGGGTAACAACCATACTTATGCCATATCTAACTTAAGAGTGTTTAATGCATTGGGTCAGATTTAACTTCCTTTTGGCCCTTGTTTCCAAAAAACTGTAAGAAGGCTAAGCGATTACCGTTATGCCCATTTATGGGACTCGACTCCGACATAGATAATTCACGAATGTAACCTAAAACCCTATAATCGATATAGGGTGCCTTAGGCAGCTTACCCTATACCGACGAACAATCTCTTTCGAGCTTTTTTCTCCTATATCACCTTTATGAGAACTGATGTGCAAATTGCTAACCACAAGTGTACGGGTCAAGTAATAATATAGTGAATGTGAAATTCGAATGTCGTCCTCTGAATTGGTGTCTAGCCAATTTTAATTATTGGAAATACTCTTGCCCAATTTTATTTAGGGAACCAAATTGAGTGGGAATGAAATTAAATCAAACACAAAACAATGCAAAAATATGACAATCCAATGGAAACAATGGTTTTAGGGATGTGATTTCACCAATTGGGATTATGGATTAATTAACGGATTAACACATGCTAAGATTCAAAAATCTTGGAAAACTAAGATCACACATACCTCTCTCGAGCATACATGATTCTCCCACATGCAATTGAACCCGATATCCCTATCTAAATTCAATAAACGTACAAGGCAATAAGGATAACCTTTTTAACGATTTCTAGAATTAACTATAATCTCCCGATTTCTAGCTAAATCCTAGTTATGCATCATGATTTCTAAGCTAAATCCTCTCTCCCGAGTTAGATTCAAGCACAAATATCAATCAATTTATGGCCGGTAAATTGAAAGCATTATGGACACAAATATGCATAAATGAAATTCAATAGCATAAAACCGTAAAATCAATCCATAACGTGCCCAACGGCTACATCAATCCCTAAGAGTAAAAACCTAGCAAATCATTCACCGCATTACAATATCGCTATGATCTAAAACAACCATAAACACTAACTAAAGTGAGGGAAAGAAGAAGTAAACTCTATGTAGGCCGAGACCGAACGTCCCCGTCACGATCCCCACGAACAATGGGTTGATTTTCACTTTGCTCCACTTGCTTCAGCTTCAAGGTCTCTGTTTCTCCTCTGTTTTATGGCTCCAAAGTGTCCAAAAGAAGTCCCCATTCAGCCTTAATCACAAATTACTTATAGGCTGATTTTTTCGTCGTAGCGTCGAAACGCTGAGTAGACAGCGTCTCGATGCTGTCGCCTTATCCCGCGCGTCTGGAATGGAAAACACGCAGCGTCGAGAGGCTGTGACATGCTCGCGCCTATTCAGATATGGAATGGTAGAGTCGAGACGCTCAAGGAGTAGAGTCTCGACGCTAGTCTGCGGTTGACCATATGTTGACTTTTTCTTCTTTGATTCTTTTTTTAATTCCTTGACCTCTTTTCGCCCCCGAACATCCAATTGGCTCCAATATTAATTTCCTTCGAATACAACATGAAAATGCATAAAATTTGGCCAACAAATCATGAAAGACTAGCTAAATTAAATAAGGAAAAATAGCTAGCTATGCTCGCTATCAAGAACCGATATCGTTTGTCCCTTTCGAGATCAAACTCACATAGCATGCAAAGTCTAAGTGATCAAATTAAACTTAGCAAGATCAGAATGCTATTCAATAAAGAATGACATGCATTAAACCCTACTTAAGCAAATAAAACACTTTCAAGCCATTAAACCCTAGGGGAATTCACCACATTGAACCCCTCAACGAGATTTAGCTACTCATGATGGGATAAAATGCAAGTGAACACATTTCCATTGAAATAATGATGCAAAGAATACAAGATAATGAAAAGATTCAAGAGCTGGAATTAAAAGAGATAGCTAAATATTATGGGTTTTTTGTTTACACAATCCTTCTAGAGTTCGCTAAGACACTCCACTCCCTCACTTTTACAAGATGGGAATGGGTGAAACTCTCTACAAACCAGAAGGTTTGATGTCTAACTCTCTCTCTAGGGTTAGAATTTGATCATCTAAGAAGGACCTCGAGCATCCCTACTCATTGGCGTCGAGCCAGGATACTGTCACCACCCTTTTCTTCCAAGTGAGTTCTGCTTGATTTTGACTTTGAATCCCGAGCTTATATAGTGTAGAAATTGGTTGGGGAGCTGCGAAATAGGTTCTGGGAGGTTGCCCAGTCAGTTTCGAGGTCAAAACAACCAGTTAGGTGCGAAGAAGACTCATCAACCATGACCCACGCTCGGCTCGGAACGGCCTCTGTTTTTCCAGAAATGCGGTCGCATTTCCATTTTGCCTTCCCAGAAATACGGTCGCATTTCTGGGGAATTTCAGCTTCAACTCTGTTTTTCTGCACAACAGCAAACTACGTCAAAATTGCTTCAAATCAAGTCTTTTTAAGCATAATTAAGCACAATTCAACAAAAGTGACTTTCAACACCCTAACTTATCAAATTAACATATTTTGAGCTCGGAAATAGTAAAATTGACTTAAACACTCAATATTTGACCAAGAAATGAGCTAAGAATAAGGGTAAAATAGGTAAATTTTTTACCCTTATAATACCCCCAAACGTGACTCATTGCTTGTCCTTAAGAAATTGCCAATCAAAATTTTAAAGATCAACTCTTTAATTGCCAATCAGAACGTGAGAGCTCAATATTAATTGCAAACCAAAATGCTAGAGTTCATGCATAGTAATGAATCATGGTACTAGTATCAACTTTTCATTGCAAATCAAGTGACATGGAATCAAGTAAACATGTATTTCAAGATCGTTTTCTTAAAAGATTGCCTTTCAGGAGAGGGTTCCACTCTAGTGCCAGTCACAACGTCTGAGTTTCCTAGGCATGAAGATTTCTACTGTTCTTTTTCAAAGCAAAACTCTCTCTCATCAATCCTAACCAATGTGCTTAAACTACCTAACTTCTACTCATAGAGCCTAGTGTAGTCCTTTTAGTCTAAGAAAACAATCTTTAGGAAAACAAAAACATATATGAATTACTAGACTTTTTCCATCTCCCCCAAACTTATTTGACTGTTGGTGCGCTCCTTTTATTCAACTTCTTTTTCTCCCAAGAGCATCCTGGTTGTCATCTTTACCTTCGTTCTAGCTTATCGACACTTTGTGGTGAAGATATCTAGTTACGAGCAAAGTTCACAAGCTCGGAGTGATACTCACTTCCCTAGGCATTCCTTTCATGCAGTGGCAAACCATGGGTGTCATGAATGCCCCGGGTTACTCAGTAAACCCTAGGAAGGAGGAGTAACTCTCGGTTTTTTTTCGAAATATACTGAGCCCATATTCTTTCCAGCAATAAAAATTTACAAAAGATATTTACATAAAGCATAAAGCACCCCCCCCCCCCAAACTTAAAGGTAGACAATGTCCTCATTGGCTTGTTTTTTAGGCATGGGCTTAGCATGAGGCTTTTTGTTTTCAAAACTTCAAGGCTAAACTCTCCTAGAGTGTTAGAAAGGTTAAACACGAGGAAGTTTAGACTCTAAGAAAATTTTGTAAAGAAAAAGACTAATGGAAAGCCTATGATTAGAAAACAACTCAGTCGAAACGATGCCACTTTTGAGATAGAACAAAGCTCTAGTTTTCATCATTAAGGGCTTAAAAGAAAACTCCTTTGAAACATGTTTTTTCTTCCAAAACATTTTTAAAGCACTTTCTCTAAAAGTTGATTTTTTTCTTTAAAACTATCATAGGTAAAGCTAAAAAAAACAGCAAGCAGATTTAAAGGAAAATATCTAAAAAAACCCAAGTTTTTCTAACCTAAACTATCCACAAACTAACTAAAACTATCCTATGATCAAAACTATTAACAACTAAACATTTAAAACAATCAAAACAACAACTAACCTACTAAAGACAGAATTTAAAGTATGCTAAAAACTAACAAAGAACAAACAATCAAAAACAATAAAACAACATTATTCACAAAAAATATTCAGTCAAAGGGGATCAGAAAAATCCCTTATTCCTCGTCTGAGGAACTTTCTTTCTCTTCATTCTCCCCATCTTCCTCTTCATCAGAATCTTCTTCTTCTTGGGGCAACAGCGGCTGAGGGGAATTAGGAAAGACTGGAGCAATGCTTGGGGCGATAGAGAGATAGAACTTTCTAATAGCTTCATCCCTCTCCTTGGCATACGTCCAGTATGTGTTTAGGTTCTCCCTGATTCGATCAAGCTGGTGGTGGACCATGACTAGGGCTTCTGATGCTGGTGAAGGCCCTGTAAAAGAATTGTGCTGGGATAGAGAGGCTACATTTGGCCCTGATTGAGGTGTGGCTTGTGATGTGGAGGCTTTGTCCTTCCTCTGGATGTTGTTCTGCTAAAGCTTTCCTATCAAGGACAAGTCAATGGTTGGTTTAAAGAAATGGCGCTCCTCGTCCTTGTCTGGCACAATCTTCACCCTCTAACAGAGTTGGATGATGAGTGAGCCGAAGAAAAGCTTGCCTGCCCTTTTCAGTCCACAGGCTAAGATCCCATCCCTTATAATGCTTCCTACGTTGATTTCCATCCCCTTCATAAGACAATAGAGTAGCATCACTCTATCTACTGAAATTGTGCTGTCGTGGGTGGTTGGCATCAGACGGTTCTTGATGAAGTGAAGCCACACTGTCGATTCTGGCTTTAGGTTGCTTGGCACTAGAGTCTTCACTTTTTTTGGTGATTCTTTCCATTGGACCCCCTTGTTGGCCACAAGCTTCAAAGCTTCCTTCATTTGCTTGGCCGAAGGGTTCCTGATAACATCATTCCTTTTTGGGTTCAGGGGTGCCTTGATCATGTACACCCTGTTAATGTCGACTGAGGAGAAACTGACCATCTTCCCCCTCACCACCGCCATGCTAGTGCTCTCCTCCCTCAGGCCAGCGTAAAATTCACGAACTAGCGGCACAATAGCCTCCTGAGGGTGAGCACAGAACTCTTGCCACTTGTATTGGAAGATAACTCTGCTAACGAACTCTGGCAGTGCTCCTGCTCGGTCAGAGAATTCCTTCTCGTTGAGGAAATCTCTTTTCTTCATGATCTCCATCCTTTCCTGAAAATTAACATCTTTAAATACTTCAGGGAATGGATTTTTGGGAGATGCGGCCTTGGGTGATTTGCCCTTTGGTTTGGCGGGTGAAATGGTAGGAGGAACTGCAGGAGAGGCGTCCATGGATCTTGTCGTCGGCCTCTTGGCAAATATTGGGTCATTCTTGTTCTTTGTCCTCCTCTCAGCCTTGATCTCTCTCTTTCTCTTTCTTCTTAATGTTGCAGAGATAGGGACTTGGTCATCATCTAGCTCTCTTACCTCTGAATCAGATTCTGTATCAGAGTCAGAATCACTGGAGGTCTCGGCCCCCTCGTCTTCTTTTTCTTCTTCAACCCTCTTCTCCCCTGAAGAGGTGCTGTCAGAAGTAGGTGGGTCATGTGGGAATAGAGGCTTAAAAACCTCTTTAGCTGGATGCTCTCTATTGGCCTCGGTTGGGCCTTCTTCAGAATGCGGCCCAGATGCGGTCGCATCCTGGCCTTTTGTTTGGCGATTTTTTGCAAGCGCACGGGTCGTCACAAGTAATATAAAACGGTAGGTAATACCGAGTATCGAATCCTCAGGGAAATTGAATTAATTCCATTAAGTACCAAGAATCATCATGTTTTAATTTTATTTAGAAGATCAACTCGAATGATAGTGCGAAAATTAAAGGAATTAATAAAAATAAACATGTAATAATGAAATGAAAATATCCAACTAAGGGGGCTTGACCTAGGGTGTTATCTAGCTTTCTTGGATTTGTAGCTCAAATACATGGATGCATGTAACTAATAATCAACAATCCCATAAATCTAGAAGTAATTACAAGTGGATTTCTCTTTCAAGCTCCTCCACATCTCATACTAACATAACTAATTTATGTGTCCATCTCCTTAGTTAATCATAGTATGGCATTAAGCAACTTCATAATCAATTTCTAACAATTCTCTTTCACTCTCGTGTTCCAAGCAATCGTTAGCCATGCAATTAGGATCTAATCTAATTTCTCTCTGTCGAGTATCAATTTAGACCATCATAACAATTAATCCGTGATCAAGAGATTAAAAGCACTAAGCAAAAATTGCATAGATGAAATTTGAAGACATTCATTACATAATCCAAGCAATTGCGCTACAATATCCAAATAACTAGAATAATGACCCTAGGTCTCAAGATCTACTCACAAATGGAAATAATTGTGCCAAAATGATCTTGATCCATAGGCCTAACTCAAATTAAAATAAGGAATTACAAAGAAGTAAGGAAGAAATAACCGATAAGTCGATCCCAAGCTCCCGCTACGATCATCTCGAATCTTGAGCCTTGGAATCTCGCTCAATTCCTCCTTTTTCCTCACAATTCTTCTCACTTTTTGTCTCTCTATTGAGCTAGGGGAGAGCTCCCCCAAATTTGGGATGATTTGAACCAAAGGGAAGGGGCCTTTTTATAGTGAAAGGGGCTGGAAATTTCTTGCTGAACAAGTCGACAACGTCGAGACGCTACGTCACAGCGTCTCGACGCTGTGACGTCATGTTGTCTTGGGGCAGAAGTCGTCGCAGCGTCTCGACGCTACACAGACAGCGTCGCGACGCTGTCGCGATTTTGGCACGCGCTATGCTGACCACCCAGCGTCTCGACGCTACGGTCCTAGCGTCTCGACGCTAGGCCTTCTAGAAGCTTTTTTTGCAGATTTTTGCCTCCTTTCTTCAATCTTTTGGGCTTTTTGGGCCTTCCACTTCAATTGTCTTCCTTTTTTGGACCTTAGGGCTTGGATCTTTAATGATTATTCTTTAAATTGCCCAAAAAGTCTCCAAATTTACCCAAATTCTCTTAAAATCTCAGTTTTGCTGCCCGAACTCGGTTTTCTGTAAAATCAACATAAAAATACATTAAAGCTCACAATTCATGCACAAAACTAGCTAAAATTAATAGGAAAATGATGACATTTTTGCATGTCATCACACCCCCAAACTTAAAGTTTTGCTAGTCCCGAGCAAAATAAAGTAATGCATATGAACCATAACTTGCATGCTAACAACTCTATCCTCAATGCTTCTAGCCATGAATACAAACTATTGAAACAAATAAGTAAGCATGGTCAACCATCAAGAAGTTTAAAATTTAATCCTATCCTCCCTTGCAAAAACGAATCATCATTTGTCTTATCACAATTTTTACTACCCCGGAATCATTTATATACTCCTCCATTCATCTTCCCCCTACACTGGCACTAAAGCTCGCCCTTTTAGCCATCATACTTATCTAGCAAGCAGTACCTTACTAAGGTGCCCATAATTCTTGAGGCGTCCCCCAAACTTTTCTCTCTCTTTTTTTTTTTTTTTTTTGATGAGCGATAATCCTTTTAGATGTAGCGCCTTCGTTCTGCCTTGCCAACATTGGTGATGAAAGCATCCAACTACGAGCGCTTCATCTTTCAGGATGCCGAAGCATGCTCATTTCTTTCCAGCGTTTTCATGCAAAGGCAAACGATGGGTGTCATGAATGCCCCTGGTTACTAACACTTTCAAGAAAGTGGAGCATTCATTATTATTATTATTATTATTATTATTATTATTTTGAGCAAATCATTTCTTTTTCCCAAAGCTCAGTATTACCTACTATTACGCAAGAAAGCTATCTAGACAAACTTTACACCTATCAGAGTGACAACGAACTTCCAAAGCATATGACTTTCATCTAGGCTTTCAAAATCATAATAAAACAAGTGAATCATCATACTTTGCAAGGGGATCAAAGAAAAATTTTAAATTTTCTTGAATTTAGACATGCTTTCAAATTTGCAACAATAAGAGAGAATCATGGCTGCAAGCAAATCATCAGACGTCATCATCATCAACATGCATTTAATTCATCATAAGCATTACTTTGCTTACGCAAAACCTAAGCAGAGCGAATCTCCCCCCCAAACTTAAAATATACATTGTCCCCAATGTATGATCATTTAATTAGCTAAAGAGAGAATGATACTGTCCTGAAAAAGCGAGAGAATCTGAAACGTCTTGAATTGTCGCCCGAGGAAAGAATGAGAAGCTAGGCATGAATTCACGAGCTTCCTGCATAAGGATCGATCTCAAGGGAGCATTAGGATCAACGCAAAAACTAAAATGAAATCTACAACAAACTGTAAAAGCTTGGGTTGCCTCCCAAGAAGCGCTTATTTTAACGTCCTCAGCTAGACGGGATTCGGTACTTTCAACCGAAGTCCACCTCTTTGATCCTCAGAGGATCCTTCTTCTTCTTCTTTATCAGTTCCTGCACAGACAAATTCAACTTGCACACAGGGTGCATAACATATGAAGTTTTAATCAAGAAATCCTCAGCCTTTCCAAACATATTATTTAAATACCATCTAAGCCTAATAACAAGGGGGTCAGGAACTGAAATTACTAAGCCTAAATCATGCCTTTCAGAATTATAATTCTTAGGAGAAAAAGGAATAGGCATGGAATGATATGAATTTTTCTCAATCTCCAACTCTCCTAACTTGCATGAGATATTACATGAACTAGGCTCATAATAACAGGAAGAATTAAGTTCAAGCTCACTGACCTTGATGGGATTTTCTTTTAACGCACCTACCTGCTGTTGCTTTGAAATTTGGCATTCTAGCTCATCATGTGAAGTGGTATGGAACTGAGTGTTTTCTGTCAGGTTTGTACTGATCTCTCGTGCCTCATTGGGTGTCGAACCAAGCGCATCACCACCACTAACTGAATCTAGCATTTTTAACCTTTCGTAGAAGCTTTCAATCAAAGTCTCCTCGGGTAGTGGGGTGTAAGGTATAATGCAATATCCACTGGAGTGGTCCACGAACTCATGATACGTCTCTTCAAGTGGGACTGGCAGCGCTTTCTCTTCCTCTTCAGTGTTTTGAGCATCATCTTCATCCAGTATCCTCATAGTGCTAGTTTGTTTGACTTCTTTTCTTTCAACTTCCTGCTTCCCACTTCTCAGAGATATGGTCAGGCATTTTTCTCGTGGGTCCATGGCGACGACCTTAGATAACTTTTCTTGCTGAATTTGGTTCATCATTTGATCAAGTTTTGTGTCCATTTTACTAATGACAAGATCTCGTTCTACTATGCCTTGCATCAAATTCTTGATCTCTTCACTAAACTTTTCTGGTATGTCTTCCAAAGGATTCTTTTTTTTCTTGATGAACAACTTCCTCAGGTTGAGACTCCATTTTTAATTCAACTTTAGGCAAACTTGGAATCTCTGATCCTGAGAGCTTGTTTAGAGCCTTGGTTAGAGCTTCGACTTGCAATCTTAAAGATTTCAGCTCGTCAGACTTACATGGTTCCTCCTTTTGTTTGCGCTCTGGTTGCTCACACGACCATTGGTAACTCGTCAAGGCTAACTCTTCTACTAGGGCTCGAGCGTCCTTGACAGTTTTGGCTAGGAAGTTTCCTCCCGCCGATGTGTCAAGAATTGTTTTGAAGTCCCTTTTCAACCCATTGTAGAAAAATTGTATCTGAAGCCAGTCAGGGTATCCATGTTGTGGGCATTTTCTTAACATGTTCTGGTATCGTTCCCAAGCCTCATATAATTGTTCTTCCTCCATTTGTTCAAACATTCCAATTTCAGTCCTAAGCTTAGTAATTCTGGCTAATGGGAAAAAATTTGTGAGGAAGGCTTTAACCAAGTCATTCCAACTAGAAATACTATTTGGTGCTAACAAATCTAACCAATCTCTAGCCCTATCTTGTAAAGAAAAATGGAATAATTGCAAGCGAATAACATCAGGGCTAACTCCACCTATTTGTACCGTTCCACAGATATCCATAAATGTTCTTAGATGACTATGTGGATCCTCTGATGGATGACCTTGGAAAGCGTTTTCTTTCACCATTCGAATAAGACTAGCCTTGAGCTTAAATTGCTCGGCAGTGATTGGCTCATAGGCTATCCAAGAGTAAATCAGGGGTAATTCAGGCAAGAAATAATCTCTGATTGCTTTGTCTTCTTGATTTGTCATGATTAAATCTTCAAGAAACAAATTATCCACCTTATAGCTCCACAAAACTAAAAAATAAAATGCAGAAAAATAAATTTCTAAATTAAAATAAAAAACTTAATTCTCAATATTAACGGAAAAAATTACAATTTCCCCGGCAAGGGCGCCAAAAACTTGTTGGGCGATTTTCCGCAAGCGCACGGGTCGTCACAAGTAATATAAAACGGTAGGTAATACCGAGTATCTAATCCTCAGGGAAATTGAATTAATTCCATTAAGTACCAAGAATCATCATGTTTTAATTTTATTTAGAAGATCAACTCGAATGATAGTGCGAAAATTAAAGGAATTAATAAAAATAAACATGTAATAATGAAATGAAAATATCCAACTAAGGGGGGCTTGACCTAGGGTGTTATCTAGCTTTCTTGGATTTGTAGCTCAAATACATGGATGCATGTAACTAATAATCAACAATCCCATAAATCTAGAAGTAATTACAAGTGGATTTCTCTTTCAAGCTCCTCCACATCTCATACTAACATAACTAATTTATGTGTCCATCTCCTTAGTTAATCATAGTATGGCATTAAGCAACTTCATAATCAATTTCTAACAATTCTCTTTCACTCTCGTGTTCCAAGCAATCGTTAGCCATGCAATTAGGATCTAATCTAATTTCTCTCTGTCGAGTATCAATTTAGACCATCATAACAATTAATCTGTGATCAAGAGATTAAAAGCACTAAGCAAAAATTGCATAGATGAAATTTGAAGACATTCATTACATAATCCAAGCAATTGCGCTACAATATCCAATTAACTAGAATAACGACCCTAGGTCTCAAGATCTACTCACAAATGGAAATAATTGTGCCAAAGTGATCTTGATCCATAGGCCTAACTCAAATTAAAATAAGGAATTACAAAGAAGTAAGGAAGAAATAACTGATAAGTCGATCCCAAGCTCCCGCTACGATCATCTCGAATCTAGAGCATTGGAATCTCGCTCAATTCCTCCTTTTTCCTCACAATTCTTCTCACTTTTTGTCTCTCTATTGAGCTAGGGGAGAGCTCCCCCAAATTTGGGATGATTTGAACCAAAGGGAAGGGGCCTTTTTATAGTGAAAGGGGCTGGAAATTTCTTGCTGAACAAGTCGACAGCGTCGAGACGCTACGTCACAGCGTTGACGTCATGTTGTCTTGGGGCAGAAGTCGTCGCAGCGTCTCGACGCTACACAGACAGCGTCGCGACGCTGTCGCGATTTTGGCACGCGCTATGCTGACCACCTAACGTCTCGACGCTACGGTCCTAGCGTCTCGATGCTAAGGTCCTAGCGTCTCGACGCTAGGCCTTCTAGAAGCTTTATTTGCAGATTTTTGCCTCCTTTCTTCAATATTTTGGGCTTTTTGGGCCTCCCACTTAAATTGTCTTCCTTTTTTGGACCTTAGGGCTTGGATCTTTAATGATTATTCTTTAAATTGCCCAAAAAGTCTCCAAATTTACTCAAATTCTCTTAAAATCTCAATTTTGCTGCCCGAACTCGGTTTTTTGTAAAATCAACATAAAAATACATTAAAGCTCACAATTCATGCACAAAACTAGCTAAAATTAATAGGAAAATGATGACATTTTTGCATGTCATCAGCCTTCTTCCTCTTTTTCAGTTTCTTCTTCTTTTTCTAAGTTTTCTTCCCTTGGCCCCTGTTGGGCCTCTTCTTCTAACCTTCCTTGCAGCACATTAGCCTCACTTTGAGCCTTCTGAAGTGGCTCAAAAGCTCCAAGGAAGTCTTCAGCTTCTTTCCTTCTCTTTCTGTCTTCTTTTATCTCTTCTCTTCTCTTCTCTTTTTCTCTTCCTCAAGGAGTTGCAAATCCATAGCTGCCCTCCTGAGGTTTTCTTCAGGCCCTCTCGGCCTCTTGCTCTTCTTCTCTTTTTCTTTTCTCATCTTTCTCATCTCTTTCCTTTGCAAAATCATCCTTCTTAGCCATCTTTTGATTTTCCATATCTCTCTCCGCTTCAACCTCTTTCAAAGCGTCCTGTTAAGCCTTGTACCTCTCTGCAATCTCAAGGGCCTTTGCCACTGCTTGGCGGATTATTCCTTCGAATACATCGGGCGGCATCTTTGCGAATTTCAGGGGATGAACTTCAAGCGGCTTTTCAGGCACCTTTTTCTTTGGGCTCCTCTTGCTTGTGCTGTAAGTAACAACGAGTTTGGTTCTGCAAGATAGAGAAGTGTTAGTTGAAGGCTCGAAAACCTTACCCATTGAAGCTTCTCCTTGCCGAGAGCTTCCAGCTGCCTTGGCGGCTTTTTCTTTGTCTTATCGGTTCCCTTCTTCTTCAAGGGCAACTCTTCTCTTGTCACCCATCTCTCGGATCCTCTCAACCCACTCCCGTGAATGTTTTCTGAATTGCTGAGTGGGAGGTTTTTGGGTTTGGTGGACAGCAGTGGCGCGCGGGAACCTATTTGGCGCTGATGAGCTCGGAATCTCCCTCGAACTAGCTGGCATTGTCGAAGAGGATGGAGCTGGAGTGTTGGGCACCTGGTTCACGGCCGCCAACGAGAATCTCGTGGGTTTCGTCCATTGTTTGCCTTGCATGGGTGTTTCGGGGTTCTCTTCTTGCCGACAATTGCTTCCTTCAGCTTCGTGGGTCGATCGTGCACACTGAGATCGTGTGTTTTTGCATGAGGATGACGATCCTTGCGTGTTCTTCATCTTCTTGCTTGTGGGTTTTGTGGTTTCACGATGGAGAGAATATGGAGAGCTTTGGGTTTGACTTGAATGCAAATGTTGGGTGTTTGGTGAGAAAAAATGAACTTAAGTCAAGCTATTTATACTTTTCTAATTAGGTCACGTGCATGTCAAATGAAAAAAAAAATCGTGACGCCTTTTTATTCGGGCAAATGCGATCACATTCCCAAATACACTGGGAAGAAATGTGGTCGCATTTCACCCAATTTTTCTGCCTTCAATTTTTTTCTGACTTTTCTCTTTTCCTGTGCTTCTCATTTTTTCTTTGTTTTCTCATTTTCTCTTAAAACACTCACAAATAAGTTAGAAAGCTCATACACTTAATCATGATTTATCCTTATATTTTTTCCATTTTCTTATTTTAAGAAATGTTTTGATCAATTCAACTTCCAGGTAAGTCCCCAAGTAGAGGTGTTCCCTATGGTCAGCTTAAATACCTCAGCCTAGACAGGACTTGCCTTAGACAAAGTTCCCTCTTAATCAAAAATCATTTATTCAAAAACAAACTTGCAATTTTCTCATTTTCATTTCAAACACCAGACAGAGCTCAACATAATAAAATGGACATTTCAAAAGTCCCAGGTAAATCCCCAGGAAAAGGTGTTCCCAATGGTCATCTTAAATACTCTTTCCTAGACAGGATTTTCCTAGACAGAGTTTTTACTCTTGTCTAGATATTTTAGAGCTCTAGTCTAGATTATTATTTATAAACCCAGTTAATATACAAAAATGAATTCAAGGTAGCAGTCATACCAAATCAATTACGGAGACATGGGCTTCCTCATCCTCGAAGCCTCTTCCCCAATATGGTTTTATCCTTTGTCGCTCCATGGTTTGACTGCTTTCCTCAACTTCAATCTTTTTCCCACATTTTTCGTCTAATTCTTCATGTCCAAGTACATCTTCCAAGGTTTTTCTTCTTATTATTTCCTTCAAGGTAGATTGAGTGAGTTCATCAATTTCATCGATCATCGAACACTCCTCGAGATCTCCAGGGTATTTTACTGCATTCATCACATTAAATGTGACTTGCTGATCATTGACCCTCATGGCCAATTCTTCCTTCTGGACATCGATCAAGGTTCTGCCTGTGGCTAGGAATGGTCGTCCCAAGATGATCGGTACATCCTTGTCTGCTTCGCAATCTAAGATAATGAAATTTGCAGGGAAAACAAACTTATCAACTTTAACCAATATGTCTTCGATCTTCCCGATGGGGTGTGTAAGTGATCGGTCTGCCAACTGCAGGGTCACAATTGTTGGTCGTGCATCACCTATTCCGAACTGCTTAAAAACCGAATATGGCATTAAATTGATGCTTGCTCCCAAATCGCATCGCGCTCTGCCTACGTCCCTGCCTCCTATAGAGCATGGAATTGTAAAGCTTCTGGATCTTTAAGCTTGGGAGGAATCTCGTTCTCTACTAGCGCACTGGAACATTCCGTGAGTGCAACCGTTTCGTACTCCCCCAACCTTCTCTTCTTTGATAGGATATCTTTTAGGAACTTCACATATGTAGGCATTTGTTCAAGTGCCTCCACTAATGGTATGTTAATGTGCAACTGCTTCAATCCATCTAAGAACTTCTTAAACTGTACATCTTGTGAGGCATGTTTGAATCTCTGTGGGTACGGAGGAGGTGGTCTGTAATCTGGGTCTATTACAAACTTCTAAGGTTTTGCGGTTGCATTTCCCTGTTTTTTCTCCAACTTTCCTTTTTCTTCTTTTTCTGCCAAGGCTTCAGGCTCCTTGGTCTTTTCTTCTTCTTCTTTATTTCTTGAAACATCTGTGGTACTGTCTGAATTTTCACAAACCTTTTCTTGAGCTTCAACTGGGATCTCTGCTCTTGAACTTCCCAAATACTTTGGTCCATCATATTCTAATCCACTTCTCAAGGTTACTTCTCTGCATTGTTCTTTTCCTTCTCTATGTGGGGTCTCGGTTTTGCTAGGCAACGTCCCTTGAGGTCTATTCTTAATCTCCTGAGCAATTTGTCCAAGCTGAACTTCCAAATTCCTTACTGCAACATCGTTTCATGTCATGTACTCCTTCATAAGAGTCTCTAGATTTGACTCTTGGCTCTGCACTGGAACTTGTTGAAAGTTTTTCTACGGCTGTTGTGGTGTAGGTTGCTTTCCAAACTGAGTGTTGGAATTACTCGATCCGGCTTGTCCCCCCCAAGAAAAATTCGGATGTTGTCTCCATCCTGGGTTGTACGTGGCCGAATAAGGATTCCATCTATTTTGGTTCTGATTTCCTTGTGGACCTACATAAAAAACATATGCATGGTTTAGTGGACAACTATCAGCAATGTGTTCCTCACCACATATCTCACAACAGAGGGAAGAAACAACATTAGCAGGGGCTATGTTTGCTTGATTGTTCATGGACATGCCCATCATCATGCTATGAATGGCCTTGATTTGGGCTTGCATCGTAGAGTTAGCCTCTGTTTCTACTGCTTTCACTAATTTTTTCAAAATGGTTGTTGGTTCATTTTCTCTCCAATGTCGATTATTGGTGGCTATAGTATCTAGAATAACATGTGCCTCATTAGTAGACTTCTTCAGAAAAGATCCGTTTGTAGATGCGTTTACAAGTGCCTTTGAAGCTTGATCTAACCCACTATAAAAATGTTCCAAAATAATGCAAGTAGGCAGTCCATGGTGTGGACACTTTTGAACCAGCCTCTGGAATCTTTCCCAAGCTGCATCCAACGGTTCATTGTATGACTGTCTGAAAGCAATGATTTATGCTCTGTACTTGGCATTTTTATTGGAGGGAAAGAACTTCTCCAAAAAAATCTCCGCCAAATCATTCCACGAGGTGATGGAGTTTGGAGGAAATGAATCCAACCAGGCTTCAACATCTCCCTGTAAAGAAAACGGAAAAAGTTTCAGCTTCAAAGTATCTTCCGACACTCCTGTTACTTTAAAAGAATTGCAAACTCTTAAGAATAATTTAATATGCTTGTGTGGATCGTCATTTGGAAGTCTTGAGAATTGGCCCATCGTATTTAACATTTGGAACATCACTGATTTGAGCTAAAATTGTGGAGCATCAATCGATGGCTCCAACATTCCTAGATTCAATGTTTGGAAAACTGGTAAAGCGAAGTCCCTTATTGCTCAGTTTCGATCTTCCGCAATGTAGATCGAGTTTTCTTGTTGTGGCACCGGTAGAACTGGAGGAACATGATGAATTCTCCCACCATTCTGCTCCTTTCCATGAACTTGAGGATCGACTCTAGGAGGATCCATTGGAAACTCCTGAATATAAGATGCTTCCTCTAGAAATTCTCGTGCGCTAACCTCTTGTTGCTCCTTCTTTTGTCTCTGTTCCTTCCGTCGACGACGAAAGGTTCTTTCTATCTCCAGATCAATGTCAAGGAGTGGATACCTCTTGCTCATGCACTGACTTCAACCTGCAAAAGAAAAACAAATGCAA
This sequence comes from Luffa acutangula, assembly GCA_036850905.1. Lineage (NCBI taxonomy): Eukaryota > Viridiplantae > Streptophyta > Magnoliopsida > Cucurbitales > Cucurbitaceae > Luffa > Luffa acutangula. The sequence continues at coordinate 38,531,200 of CM072097.1, read as the reverse complement.
ACCGAAGTCAAATTCCCTTTGAGACAGAAAATGCGGTCGCAATCCGATCGCAATTTCTAAAAACAAATCTGGTTTCACTTTTGGTCCCCAGCAACGGCGCCAAAAACTTGGTGTGTGTGAGAACTGAATGGATGGAATGTGAGATAAGATGAATGATAATAAGAAAGAACTATTCAGCCAACACTTAGGTGCAAGTATACACTGTCGCACGTAGTAATAAAAAAACCTTAGAAAGTATTCCAAGGGTATCAATCCCACGAGAACTAAATTGGAAATTCATATTTGATGAAGAAACTGCTCAAATGATTGCTTTTTGAAAAAGGTAACCAAAGAAAATAATAAGTTGATTGATATGGTTTTCGAAAAGATATATAAAACAAGCAATAAAACAATAAAGAATAACAATAAGATAAAACGAGGTATTCAACATGGATTCATCCCTAGGGTAACAACCATACTTATGTCATATCTAACTTAAGAGTGTTTAATGCATTGGGTCAGATTTAGCTTCCTTTTGACCCTTGTTTCCAAAAAATCGTAAGAAGGCTAAGCGAGTACCGTTATGCCCATTTTTGGGACTCGACTCCGACATAGATAATTCACGAATGCAACCTATAACCTTATAGCCCATATAGGGTACCTTAGGCAGCTTGCCCTATACCGACAAACAATCTCATCCGAGCTTTTTTCTCCTATATCACCTTTATGAGAACCGATATCGTTTATCCCTTTCAAGATCAAACTCACATAGCATGCAAAGTCTAAGTGATCAAATTAAACTTAGCAAGATCAGAATGCTATTCAATAAAGAATGACATGCATTAAACCCTACTTAAGCAAATAAAACAGTTTCAAGCCATTAAATCCTAAGGGAATTCACCACATTTCCCCTCAACAGGATTTAGCTACTCGTGATGGGATAAAAAGTAAGTGAACACATTTTCATTGAAATAATGATGCATAGAATACAAGATAATGAAAAGATTCAAGAGCTGGAATTAAAAGAGATAGCTAAATATTATGGGTTTTTTGTTTACACAATCATTCTAGAGTTCACTAAGACACTCCACTCTCTCACTTTTACAAGATGGGAATGGGTGAATCTCTCTACAAACCACAAGGTTTGATGTCTAACTCTCTCTCTAGGGTTAGAATTTGGTCATCTAAGGAGGACCTCGAGCATCCCTACTCATTGGCGTCGAGCCAGGGTACTGTCACCACCCTTTTCTTCCAAGTGAGTTCTGCTTGATTTTGACTTCGAATCCCGAGCTTATATAGTGTAGAAATTGGTTGAGGAGCTGCGAAATAGGCTCTGGGAGGTTGCCCAGTCAGTTTTGGGGTCAAAACAACCGGTTAGGTGCGAAGAAGACTCGTCAACAACGACCCGCACGCGACTCGGAACGGCCTCTGTTTTCCAAAAATGCGGTCGCATTTCCATTTTGGCTTATGGGAATTCCAGCTTCAACTCTGTTTTTTTGCACAATAGCAAACTAAGTCAAATTTTCTTCAAATCAAGTCTTTTTATGCATAAATAAGCATAATTCAACAAAAGTGACTTTCAACACCCTAACTTATCAAATTAACATATTTTGAGCTCGAAAATAGTAAAATTGACCTAAACACTCAATTTTTGGCCAAGAAATGAGCTAAGAATAAGGGTAAAATAGGTATATTTTTTACCCTTATCATTGGCTTTGAGGCAGATTCATCCCCACAAAGCCCCAATTTCAGATGGCTTGTCAGGCAGTTTCTACAAAAACCATTGGGTGATTTTCGAACCAGATATCATTCAGTGTTGTTTGGCAGATTTGAATCAGGGTTGTTCTCTAGAGGCCATTAATGATACTATGATAGTGCTTATTCTGAAAAGAAAAGGACCGCGGCGGGTTTCGGACTTCCAGCCTATTTCGCTCTACAATGTGAGCTATAAGCTGATCTCAAAGGCTTAGGTAAACCGTATGAAACATATATTGCCTCAGCTGATTTCGCAGAACCAAAGTGCTTTTATTCCGGGCAGATGTGTGGTAGACAATTGATAGGACCTAAATAGTCCTATTTTATCACCTCTAATCTAAGCTTGTTAGAGTAATTTTATGTTTTACTTGTCTTATTTACAGGATCTTTGAGTTTAGGCGATGTCGAGAGCCAATCACCCTAAATTGGTGTTAATTCGGGCCAATTATGGAGTTTTGGAGCCATCCCGATGTCTTGGACGGCGAGGAGGTGAAAAGTGTTGGGTTTTATGTCCTAAAACTCGTAGATAGTGGATGTTAATGAATTATACATTTGTATCAATAAATTGTTATTGAGGTTTATGCAATAAAGTATTATTCTCATATTGTCTAAAATTGCACAATATGACCCAAATCCAATAAACTAAGATCCAAGGTTGTGTATATGTAACTTGAACTAGTATGTGGGGACATATGGGGATCAATGTTCAAGTAACAATCTAAAAGGTCTATAGTACAGGGATAAGGTTGGGTACCTTATCCTGGTAACACTATGTGATACGACCCGTTTTGTATTTGATACAGACGTATTGATCCAAGGCGTCCATGTAGGAGACATGTGAGCGGGGGTATCCTATGCAATGAGTTTGCATAAGACCGGACCACGAAATAGTAAACCACTAGATGTAATACCGTTAACTAGTTAGGTTACTGTTTCAATAGGATGACCTAGGTAACTCAGTCTTAATCCTGAGTGTGTCATGAACTCCTTCTCGCGAGAGATTGTCCTTTGATTAGTACGGGTGAGAGTGGCCTGCACGCCGACTCAATAAGCCTACCTTCTTGGAGACAAGACTGAGTGGGGGGTTGGGGACATGACAACAAAAGATGGAATTCACTCATTCCCACTTTTATGAGAAATAGAAATATATTAGAATACGATTCTAATATGTAATTAATTAAGTATGATTGATATTTAATTAATTATAAAATTAGTTAATTTTGAATTAATTGATTGTTCAATTTAATTTAGTTAAATTTGATTTAATTAAATTAATAACTATATTTTAATGTGAATTGGATTCATATTAAAACTATAGGTTATATGAGAGATGCATATTTGAATATGATTCAAATGTTTGATTAATTAAAAATTTCAAAAACAAAATGTTTGATTAATTAAATATGTGATATTTAATTGGTCAAAGAATTAATTAATTATGAATTAATTAACCGTGTAGTTTAATTAATTTAATTAAATGTGATTTAATTAATTTTAATTGAAACTATATATTATGTGAGGGTTGTGCATTTAATATGATTTAATGCACAAATATAATTAAATGTGAGATGTTTAATTATATATAGTTAATTAATTAAAGGTTTTAATTAATTAATTTTCATTTAATTAATTTATATTAGAATGTTTTTATATTATAATGAATTAATTAAATAACCAATTCCCCAATTAAGGGAGTGGTTATCACCCTCACATAGATTAGGGGTCATAGAGAATTCCCTTCATTCTACAGAATCACGTTCTGCATCTCACACTCACTCTCTCAAAATCGCTCTGATTTTTTTGCTCTCAATTTCAAGAATACAGAGAGAACAATTTCATCTGTAGAAAATTCCTAACCAAGAAACCAGTCCCACAACTAAGTTTCCAAACTCAGAGGATAGCGGGCAAGGCTTTATCGTGGTGTTCATCGTTGAAGAACAATCAAGAAGGTGTTCTTGAATTCAGAGTCTTCCACGAAGGTTTTTGCTTCTCTTCTACATTTTAGATTAGATCTAGAAGATTAAATGCTTAGCCTAATTGTATTTTGAACATTTGCCAATGTACCGGTATTTTGATTGAACAAAATTAAATACGATACGGTCAAATTGCTTCCGCTTTAACGAAATTCGAAATTCCAATCCTTCAAAAAGACCCAAATGTTTTGAAGCAGGCCTGAAGAATAACACCAAGAGTCGAAGATTGGAGCCTCTACCGAGATGAAGTGAGACAAGGCCGAGAAGAAAAGCAGTATGTGCGAATCAGGGATGGTGTAGAGACACTGCCCTTGGCGTCGAGACGCCGATGCGAATACAAGGTGAAGTATGAAGTTCGTGGCGTCTCGACGCTACTGTGATGTTTTCTATTAATAATAGGTCTCGATTTAGTCCCCCGTTAGGTTAGAAATTTGGTCCCTTTATGATTTATTTCGTTTCTTTTACTTTCAAGCATCTGTGTAGACCTTTGTAGGTCATATTCCATGTATTCTTTAATTCTTATTTGCATTTTTACTTTTTTTTTTTAGTAGCTAAACACATTTATATCGTTGGATTGGGATTATTCCTTGATTGCTATTGAATTTGGTTGAGTTTTCTGGTGGTTTATGTACTGTTCTTGTTGTGTTTCTATTAAGTTTTGCATGTTATCCTGTTTAAACCAATACATGTGGCTAGTCTATTAGGATTGACGACCTTATGTGATTACCGCTTGTGTATTCTATCAGTTACTTTTAGATAGCCACTAGGCTGAGGCAAGCCACTCTCTACATGAGACGACCTATGATAGGCTTAGGATGCATGTTAAAGGTTGTATGAATTAGATTTAAATTGCATTTAAATTTAGTTAATACAATTTCGGACTCACAATCCAAAGCGGTTAGTTTAAATAGGTGATTACAAAATTGTTTATTCTAGATTAGTTAGATATAATTTAGTGATCGTTGCGAGATCTCAGAAGGTTGCTACTTTATGTATGAGGGGTGGCGAACGATAAAAAATAAAATTAATTAATCTTGTTAATTGCATAATTCACGATTAACGAGTTAATTAGCACAAGTTAGTGTAGGGGGTCCTCTGAGTAACCAAGAAGCCAACCGGACTAATAAAAATCGGCATAGAATAATTATTAGAGAAAACTAGGAAGCCAAGTGAAATAACAATCAAGCATAAGAAATCTCAATCCAACGATCCCTTTCATGATATTGATTTTTGTCTTATTCCTCATTTGCATGCCTTATTTTGTCTCCTTTACATTCAACATTTATTTTATGCCCTAAAACTCGTAGATAGTAAATGAAACAAATTAATCGATCTCAATAAAGTGTTATTTGAGTGATTTAGTAATTTGGTTATTGAATAATCGAGTTTGCATTAATAAACCCTAAATCAAATAAACTAAGATCCAAGGTTGTTTAAATGAAACTTGGACTAGTATGTGGGGACATACGGGGATCAGTGTCCAAGTAACAACCTAAAAGGTCTATTGTATAGGGATAAGGTTGGGTACCTTATCCTGGTGACACTATGTGATACGACCCACCTTGTATTTGATACAGATGCAATGATCCAAAGCATCCATGTAGGAGACATGCGGGTGGGGGTATCCTATGCAATGAGTTTGCATAAGACCGGACCGTGAAATAGTAACCACTAGATGTAACGTCGTTAACTAGTTTAGGTTTCTATTTCAATAGGATGACCTAGGTAACTCAATCTCAATCCTGAGTCTGTTATGAACCCCTTTCAGGAGGGATTGTCCTTAGATTTGTATGGGTGAGAGTGGCCAGTTCGCCGACTCAATAATCCTACCATTTTTGGGGCAAGACCGAATGGGGGCTGGGAACATAACAGTATAAGATGGAATTCACTCCTTCCCCTATTGGGGTAAGTAGATGTGTGTTCCCTTAAGGGCTGATTCCAGGGTTGAACAAAGGCGCGCCGTCCTCTCCTAGCCCGAGAGGAACTCCTTTTTAGTGGTTGGACCCTAAACAACTTGTTCATTAGAGGAATCAGTACTATTTAAGGAACCAGAGGTAACCTAGGGGTAAAACGGTAATTTTACCCAGCTGGTGTTACGAACACACGTGAAGGATTGACTTACTGCTTGGTCGATATCCATGGACACATAAATATTCTACAGTGAGAAGAGTGCAGTTGTGGGTCTTTAGTGGAGTGACCCACAGTTAACGAATGGTGACTAAACTTGGTCAATGAGTTTGGCCAATTAGTCTCGTATTGTTGGAGCTTCTGATCTGTAGGTCCATTAGGCCCCACTGGTAGCTCGTAAAGAGACTTGAGGCAATTAAGTATAAATTGTAAATTGAAAGTGTTCAATTTATTTGGGGAATCGTATAATGTATATTGATGCATTATAATATAAAGTTTATGAAACTTTATAATATAATTTTTGAATTAATTTAAAAAATTAATTCTTAAGAAAGAAAATATTTGAAAGAGTTCAAATAAATTTAATATGAATTGGATTCATATTAATTTTAATAAAATCCCTAAGATTACATATATGATATTTAATTGGGTATTTTATTAATTATGGAATTAATTATTTATTTATTAAAATTAGAGACTTTTTCCTATTAGGAAAAGGTCTTCCGATTCCTATTAGGAAAAAAGTCTTGGCCTTTACCTATAAATAGGACCCCTGAGGTGGGGTGAAATGCATCACATTCATTCTCCTACTCTCAGAGAATTCCCCTCAAGGTTTCCTTTCGACTCCCACCAGTCTCCTGCCTCTAGAAGTCTCAGAGTCATACCGGTGTAGCCATAGTGGTGGTGTTCACACTAGTTCGTGATTAATTCACATGCAGTTGGTGAATTTAATCTGAGTCATCAACGAGAGTAAGTAATTTGTTACTTTATAAATTAGATTTAGATCTAATATTTTTGTATGCTTAGCCTTAATATATATTTAGAATAGTTATAATATTATTGCTAATGTATTGGTATTTTAGATTAAACAAAATTAATTACGAATCGGTCCCAATCACGCTTCCGCTTTACGGAATTATGGAATTCCAATCCTTCACCCTTCCCTGTGTTCGACCCTAGCCACTATTTCTACTATATTTTTATAGTGTCGTGGATTATAAATTTATTTGACCAACACGATCTTCGATAAGTCGGACCCGTCAACAATGCCATCTTGGGGTTTGAGTGTATTCATGAATTAAGGCGACGGTCTGGGAGACAATCCAAGTGGGCTGTGCTGAAGCTGAAGGATTGGAATTCCCAATTTCGTTACAGCGGAAGCAATTGGACCGTTCGTAAATTAATTTTGTTCTACAAAAGACCAATATATTGGCAAAAAGTTAAGTGATGTGAAACATACCTCCGTCTGACGACTCTGAATTCTTCAACGGACACCACCACAAGGGCTTCCCCACTATAACTCTGAGATTAGAAACATAGTTGTGAGACTAAATAATCTTGATTGGGAAAAAACTCTTAGAGAGAAAAATTCTCTCTAGAATTCTTGAGTTGAGAGAATATGAGAGGGATGCTAGAATGAGACCATGGGGTTAGGGTTCTCATAACCTTTCCTTATATAAGAGAGGAAACCCTAATGTGAGGTTAGGAAACAATCTTGACCGTTAGATCAAGATCAATTAATTAATTGATTAAATCAATTAATTAATCATAATTAATTAATTAATCTCATGCACATTTAAATCTTATTTAAATGTAATTCCCTCACATAATATATAGTTTAATTAAACTTAATTAAATCGCATTTAATTAATTCAATTAAACTAATCAACAAATTAATTTCATAATTAAATATCGCCCATATTTAATTAATTACACATTAGAATCATATTCTAATAATTCCCTCATAGACTATAGTTTAATTAAATCTCATTTAATTTAAAAACTAAATTGAATAATTAATTAATTCATAATTAATTAATAAATTTATTAATTAAATATCATATATTTAATTGAATATATATTTTAACTCTGTCAAATATATTATTCTCTCATTAAAATTTAATCACAAATTACACTTTATATTATAATGTATCACTATACATTATATTAATTGTATCTCATACAATTAGTTTGATTCCCAAGATGAATTTGAACTATTCAAATTCTTTCAAGATAAATTGCTCTCAATTACTCTTTACGAGCTAGCAGGGGACCTAATGGACCTATAGATCAGAAGCTCCAATGATATGAGGTTAACTGACTAAACTCATTAATCGAGTTAACCAATATTCATTAACTGTGAGTCACTCCACTAAAGACCCACACTTGCACCCTTCTCACTGTAGAATGTTTCTGTGTCCATGGATATTGACCAGTAACGGTAAGTCAATCATTCACGAGTGTTCGTAACCACAGCTGGGTCAAATTACTGTTTTACCCTTGTGTTACATCTATCTCTTTAAGTACCAGTGCTCCTGTAATGAACAACCTGTTTATGGTCCAACCAATAAACAGAAAGTCCCTCTCGAGAAAATGAGAGGGTGGGATCGCTTTGTTCAAGACCCGAAGATACCACTTAAGGGAACACTCATCTACTTCTCCTAGAAGTGGGAAGAAGTTAATTCCATCTTGTGTTGTCATGTCCCCAGCTCTCCACTCGGTCTCGTCCCCAAGAAGGTAGGCTTATTGAGTCGGCGTGCAGGCCACTCTCACCCATACTAATCAAAGGACAATCCCTCATGAGAAGGAGTTCATGACACACTTAGGATTAAGATTGAGTTGTCTAGGTCATCCTATTGAAATAGTAACCTAACTAGTTAACGGTGTTACATCTAGTGGTTTACTATTTCATGGTCCGGTCTTATGCAAACTCATTTCATAGGATACCCCCGCTCACATGTCTCCTACATGGACCCCTTGGATCAATACGTCTATATCGAATACAAAACGGGTCGTATCACATAGTGTTACCAGGATAAGGTACCCAGCCTTATCCCTGTACTATAGACCTTTTAGGTTGTTACTTGAACACCGATCCCCGTATGTCCCCACATACTAGTTCAAGTCACATGTAAACAACCTTGGATCTTAGTGTATTGGATTTGGGTCAAATTTTTCTATATTTAACAATGACACTTTAATGTAGAAACACAATAACACTTTATTCAAACAAGTATACAATTTGTTTACATTCACTATCTACGAGTTTTAGGGCTAATAACCCAACAGAAGCTGGATATGAGCAAAGTGTATCATAGGGTGGAGTGGTCTTTCCTTCAAGTGACTATGTTGTGTATGGGGTTTGCTTAGTCGTGGGTGGATCTGGTCCTTTGGTGTGTTAGTTTGGTAACATTCTCTTTCAACCTGAATGGGGAGAAGGTGGGGCAGGTGAACCCTTCTCGGGGACTTCGACAGGGGGATCCTTTATCCCCGTATCTATTTTTCCTGTGCGTAGAAAGCTTATTTAGTATGTTGCGTGGAGTTGAACAGAGGTCTCAGATCACTGGGTTTCAAATTGCGAGTACTAGCCCGTCGATCTCGCATCTTTTCTTTGCAGATGACAGTCTCCATTTCTTCAAGGCCAAGGTGAGTGAGGCGTTGGTCATTCGTGATCTATTGGTACTTTATGAGAGGGCTTCAAGCTAGACGGTAAACTATGAGAAGTCTGTTGTTGCTTTTAGCCCGAATATGGGGGAGAAGTCTCAACAGTATATTAGTCAAATTCTTTCTGTCTCAGATTGCCCATGCAATCAGCAGTATCTAGGCCTGACCTCATTTATGTCTCGTAATAGATCAAGGACTTTGAAGTTTACGAAGGATCGCATTTGGCGCCAAATTCAAGGGAAGGGTAAATACTTTTCTATTGCAGGTAAGGAAGTTCTGCTGAAATATGTAGTTCAAGCTATCCCTTGTTATAAGATGAACTATTTTCGGCTCCAAAGGCGTTTGGTCAGAGAGATCCACGATAATATGGCTAAGTTTTAGTGGAATGGGTCTGGAGACACAAGGCAGATCCATTAGGTGAGTTGCGAGCCGTTGTGCCTTCCCAAGTGCATGTGTGGTTTGGGTTTCCGAGACATGGAGCTTTTTAACCAGACCCTGTTGGCTAAGCAGTGTTGGCGCATTTTTCAGGAACCCTCTTCCATGCTGTGTTTTGTACTTAAGAGCCGTTATTTTCCCCAGTCGAGGTTTCTTGAGGAAGAGTTGGGGTCACGTCCGTCTTTTGTCTAACGTAGTCTGTTATGGGGGCGATAGCTCTTAGTTTGAGGGTGCCGTTGGAGGATTGGTAATGGCGTGCCACACCTATTTATGGCTCCAATTGGCTACCGAATGATCTCTCTCTTCAAGTACAGTCGGTCCTATCGCTCCCTCCTGCTAGTATGGTAAATGAGTTGATCTCTGCTTCTGGTAGTTGGAATGAAGTTATGATTATGAGCCCCTTTCAATGAGTCTGGTTGTGAGTCCATTTTGAAAATCCCATTACGACATGATTTGGGTGAGGATCACTTGATTTGGCACTTTCAGAAGCATGGGACTTTTTCTGTGAGGAGTGGGTATCGACTTGCTCACATGTTGGCTATTAAGGATCGTCCTTCCTCCTCGAATCCTGATAGAATGCGTGTGTGGTGGTCTTCCATATGGAAGCTAAAGGTGCCTAATAACCTATGAACTATCAATTGTCTAGGCCCGAGTAGCGTTGCCCAACCTCTAGGAGTCCTTAGAATTGAAAGTGTTAATATCTAAAAAGCGGAAGCAATTTTGAATCTTAGGCACATAAGAAGCTCAATTTGATCACCAAAGACATGCTGTTCATATGAAGAAAAACAGAGACAACTTGCCTACCTTGTTTCAATGGAGAAATTGGTTGGATTAGCTTCTTTTTTTCCTCACCAATGAGTCACGAACCACCAAAAGATCTTCCTTGCTCAAGCCTTTGGAACGGATTGTGGGATCCTCAAGTGATGGAAGTTTAGAGAGTAAGCTTGAAAAAACAAGCTTATGAAAGTGGGTGGTGTGAGTATGGATTTTGGCAGAATTTCAGTACCTTTCTTCTCTAATTCTTTCAGCCTTCTTCTTCAATTATATAGATGGATTAAGCATGAAGAAAATGCCCAGGGTTTGCCACCAAATCAGCTCCAAATTAATGGAGTATTAAGTGGCTTAAGATAGGGGAGTGCATGGGTTTTGTCACCATGCACTCCACCTCCAAAAAACTAAATTTCATTTTGATTTTAATTAATCCAATATTATCTTGAATTAATCCCCTAACTTACTTATTTTAATTAATCTGAAATTTGAAAAATCATTTTCAATTTCTTAGTTTTAAATTAATTCAAAATTAATTATTAATTAAATAAATAATTAATTATTAATTTAATATCTTAATATTAAATTAATATTTTGCCACTTTACCCGAACATTTTCGAAATTTTATTTTCCCTATCATGAATCCCTATTCATGTTCTCGGTATTTAAATCATATTTAAATATTAAAATCCATACATGTTCGGTTCTCACAAAACCCGACGTACCGTCAACACCTATCACCTTTATTTATTTTTCTCAACAGGAACTTAAAATTAATTCATATTTAATCCATCATATTGTTCCAAAGTTTAGTCTCAAGCTAGCAAGGGGACCTAATGAACCTACAGATCATGGGCTTCAAAGGTACGAGGTTAAACTAGTCAAACTCTTTTATGCTAGTTTATGCTAGTTAACCAACATCCGTTAACTATCAGGACACTCCACTATAGCCTAGTAGTTGAACTCCACTCACTATAGATATATTTCTTTCCACTCGATATAACCATGATTAGTAAGTCAATCCTTCACAGGTCGTTCATTACTATAGACGGGTAAAATGTTCGTTTTATCGCTATAGTACATCTTAGTTCCTTAAGTCCACTAGTCCTCTATTGAACAATTTGTTTATAGTCCAACCATAAAAAAAGAACCCTCTCAAGCCAATGAGAGGGTGGGCCCCTTGTTCAAGCCTCGAACTATGCACTTAAGGGAACAACTTTTCTACTATCCCTGTATCTGGTAGGAGTGAATTCTATTTTGTTTTACTACGTCCCCAACCATCCATCTAATGTTATCCCCAAAATGGTATGAGTACTGAATGATACTTTTATGACCACTCTCACCCATGCAGATCAAAGGATAACATTAAATGAACAGGAGTTCATAGTAAGCTCAGGATTAAGATTGAGTTACCTAGGTCATCGCATGAAATAATCAGTCTTAATAGTAAACGACGTTATAAAGTAAGAGTGACTTATTTCTTGGTCCAGTCTTGTGTAAACATCTTTTACACAGGATGCCCCTACTCGCATGTCAATACACGACAAACCAGGATCATGTCGTTTTCTTTATTTAGCAATGTAGGTCGCATCCATAGTGTAACCAGAACAAGGTACCCAACCTTATTCATTTACTATAGACCATTTAGGTTATATATTCGAACTTGATCCCTGTCCATATCCATGATATAGTTCGAGTATCTCATGTTATAACCATGAATGTTTCTATTGGATTATTAAGATATTCATAAACACTTTTCACTGAATAACATCTTTATTTATATAAAGGATAACAAAACTTGAGTTCTAGGACATTAGCCCCAACAAACTCCCATTTGGACTATAACTCAAGTGAGATTACAATATTGTTAGGTGACTCAGCAATATATCAAATGCTAAATACTCGTAGTCCTTAACTCTGAAGATGTCCCTCAAACACTTTAGCTGGGAGGAGTTTTGTAAATGGATCAACCATGTTCAGCTCCGAGGCTATTTGGGTGACGATCACGTCTCCTCTCTGTACTATCTCCCGGATGAGATGGTATTTGCGTTCAATGTGCTTTCCTCGTTTATGACTTCGAGGTTCCTTCGAATTCGCAACTGCTCCACTATTGTCACAATAGAGTGTGACAGGCAAGTGCATGTTAGGAACAACTTCTAACTCGTTTAGAAATTTTCTAAGCCACACTGCTTCTTTTGATGCTTCACAAGCTGCAACATATTCAGCTTGAATTGTGGAGTCAGCAATACATCCTTGTCTTATACTTCTCCACACAACTATTCCTCCATTAAGAGTAAACATAGATCTCGACGTAGATCTCCTAGACTCTATGTCAGTTTGAAAATTTGAGTCAGTGTATCCAGTAAGGATCAAATCCTTAAATCCATATACTAACGAATAGTTTCTTGTCCTTCTCAAATATTTTAGAATATTCTGGACTAATGGGGGGTTTTTATATTTGGAAAAGAAAGTAAGCAGGGAAAGAAAACTAATTATGGAAAATGTTGTAAAAGGAAAGTAAGAGAATTAAAGAAAGAAGAAATAACAATACCTCAAAAGTCATGCAACCGGGATAGTCATGGTAAGTTCAATTCAATTAAATCATCAATTTCACTAATAAGTCAAAACAAGTTCAAGCTCGGTGTATTCCGGCAACAAACCGAGAATCATGATCCACTATCACAAACATACAAACGCTAAGTTTGATTCTAATTTAAACTAATTAATTATCAAACTAACTAATCTAAACTGCATTGGGATCTAGCCGAATTAATTCACATGCAACGGGCAACAAACCACAATTACAATTGATTAAATCATTTAGTTGTAGGGACGCATGTGTATGGACATAACGTTAACCTTTATGCTACTAAGAATTAGCAAGTAAATTTAGAGAGGGCGCGGTCAAGGTTGTCAATCTTTCCTACCACAAACTAAATTTATAGAAAAAGAACTAAAATCACATAAACATGTTTTGATAATTCAAACAAGAAATTTCATTAATAGAATATGAACTTACTCTTGACTTCCCGATTACATGAGTGAATAATCTAGCCTCTTATGGAGCAAGAACAAGCTTGATACATAAAGGAAAGCAAGAAAAACTAAGAAGAATGGTGGAAAGGGGGAGAGATATGGACTACAATGTTGTAGTGAATTGTGTATTGAGGGATGATTCTAAACCTACACCAAAGGCCTCTATTTATAGGGATTCTTGGCCTTCAATTCGTGGTTAATTGGTGCTGAATAGGGTCTTCAAACATGGAAAATTTCAGCAAAATTTGGAAAATTTCAATTCTGGAAAACCGCCTAGCATCGCGACGTTGTGTAGAAAGCGTCTCGACGCTGTCCCTTCAATTTTGGAAAATATTTCTCGGATGGCCCTAGCGTCGCGACGCTGTTGAGCAAGCGTCTCGACTCTGTATGACGAGCGTCTCGATGCTGATGAGGCTCCAGGGGCAGAATTTCCATTTTACGCTTCGGTTTCGCTCGTTTAAGCCTCGAATTGCTTCCAAAGCTCCGGTGAGGACCTATAGACATATTATACTCATTTTAAAGATTTTTTCTCAAGGAATTCAACTAAGATAAGAAAATTGGGAGATTCTAAGTGTATTAGAAATTGGGCTTATCGGTGTGCATAACATTGCATACATAACACTTCTGACTACAGATGCGTATGGAATTCGTTTCATTTCCTCAACTTCTTGAGGTGTTTTTTTGACTTTGTTCCTTGGATAGGTGCATTCCATGTCTAAAGGGTAACAATCCCCTTTTGGAATTTTGCATTGAATATCGATTTAGAACTTTATCGATATAAGATGCTTGAGATAGTGCTAGTAATCTGTTCTTTCGATCTCTAATTATTTGGATCCCCAAAACATATTGAGCTTCTCCCAAATCCTTCATTTGGAATTGAGCTCCTAGCCACTGCTTAATCTCAGACAATACTCCAACTACATTTCCTATAAGTAGGATGTCATCAACATATAGAATTAAGAAAACTATAGTAGAGTCAATGATCTTATTATATACACAAGGTTCATCTACATTCTATTCAAAACCATAAGATTTTATTCCAGTGTCAAATCTTTTATTCCAGGATCTCGAGGCTTGTTTCAGTCCATAGATGGATTTGTTAAGCTAGCAAACCTTTTGTTCTTCTCTCTGGATTATGAACCCTTCTGGTTGGACCATGTAAATACTCTCGTCAAGATTCCCCTTAAAAAATGCAGTCTTGACATTCATTTGCCAGATTTCATAATTATAGAAAGTGACAATGGAAAGGAGTATTCTTATTGATTTGAACATTGCTATTGGTGAGAAGGTTTCATCGAAATCAATTCCTTCTCTTTGGTTATAACCATTAGCCACTAATCAGGCTTTGAAGGTTTGTACCCTTCTAGTTTAGTCTCGTTTCCTCTTATAGATCCACTTGCAACCGATAGGTTGTACATCACTAGGTTGATCTACAAGTTCCCAGACTGAGTTAAAATACATACATTCTATCTCAAGGTTTATGGCTTTGACCCACTGGTCCTTATCTTTATCTCTCATTGCTTGTCTATAAGACAATGGATCCTCTACTTCATCATCAGGTATGATGAATTGAGTTTCAATTAAACCCATGTACCGGTCAGGTTGAATTATAACCCTCCCACTACGACGAGGCATACTTATATCCTGAGATAGTTTTGAAGGACTAGCTTCACTAACAACTTTTGTTTGTTTTTTTGTAGTTTCGCCGAAAATTTCTTTAAGTATTAGTTTTCCGCAATTTGATGATTTTTCATATGATCTTCTTCAAGGAATGTGGCATTGGTCGAAAAAATTACCTTGTTGTCTTAAGGATCATAAAACAGACATCACTTTCTTTCTTTAGGGTATCCTACAAAGAGGCATATTCTTGAACGTCGTTCCAATTTCTTTGGTTTATGCATCAACACGTGTGCTGGGCATCCCCAAATTCTGAAGTGATTAGTTGTTTATTGTTTTAAAAGTATGTTGGATGCGTGTGCCTAGCATGTTGATCTTGTTGTTTGTTGCTTGATGGCTTGATGACATGCAAAAATGTCATCATTTTCCTATTAATTTTAGCTAGTTTTGTGCATGAATTGTGAGCTTTAATGTATTTTTATGTTGATTTTACAGAAAACCGAGTTCGGGCAGCAAAACTGTGATTTTAAGAGAATTTGGGTGAATTTGGAGACTTTATGGGCAATTTGAAGAGTAATCATTGAAGATCAAAGCCCTAAGGTCCAAGAAAAGAAGATAATTGAAGTGGGAAGGCCCAAAAAGCCCAAAAGAGCAAAGAAAGGATGCTAAAATCCGCAAATCAGGCTTCTAGAAGGCCTAGCGCGAGACGCTAGGACCGTAGCGTCTCGACGCTAGGTAATCAGAAAAGCGCGTGCCAAAATCGCGACAGCGTCGAGACGCTGTCTGCGTAGCGTCGCGACGCTGCGACAACTTCTGCCCCAAGACAACATGACGTCACAGCGTCGAGACGCTGTGACGTAGCGTCTCGACGCTGCCGACTTGCTCAGCAAGAAATGTCCAGCCCCTTGTGCTATAAAAAGGGCCCTTTCCTTTGGTTCAAATCATCCCAAAATTGGGGGAGCTCTCCCCTAGCTCAATAGAGAGAAAAAGTGAGAAGAATTGTGAGGAAAAAGGTGGAATTGGGCGAGATTCCAAGGCTCAAGATTCGAGATGATCGTAGCGGGAGCTTGGGATCAACTTATCGGTTATTTCTTCCTTACTTCTTTATAATTCCTTGTTGTAATTTGAGTTAGGCCTATGGATCAAGATCATTTTGGCAAAATTATTTCCATTTGTGAGTAGATCTTGAGACCTAGGGCCGTTATTCTAGTTAATTGGATATTGTAGCGCAATTACTTTGATTATGTAATGAAATTCTCCATATTTCATCTATGCAATTCTTGCTTAATGCTTTTAATCTCTTGATCACGGATTAATTGATATGTTGGTCTAAATTGATACTCGACAGAGAGAAATTAGATTAGATCCCAATTGCATGGCTAACGATTGCTTGGAACACGAGAGTGAAAGAGAATTGTTAGAAATTGATTATGAAGTTGCTTAATGCCATACTATGATTAACTAAGGAGATGGACACATAAATTAGTTATGATGGTATGAGATGTGGAGGAGCTTGAAAGAGAAATCCGCTTAAAATTACTTCTAGATTTATGGAATTGAAGATTATTAGTTACATACATCCATGTAATTGAGCTACAAATCCAAGAAAGCTAGACAACACCCTAGGTCAAGTTCCCTTATTTGGTAATTTTCATTTCATTATTACATGTTTATTTTTATTAATTCCTTAATTTTTCGCACTATCATTCGAGTTGATCTTCTAAATAAAATTAAAACATGATGATTCTTGGTACTTAATGGAATTAATTCAATTTCCCTGAGGATTCGATACTCGGTATTACTACCGTTTTATATTACTTGCGGCCCGTGCACTTTGCGGTCATCAAGTTTTTGGCGCCGTTGCCGGGGATTTTGTAATTTTTTCCGTTAATATTGAGAATTAAGTGTTTGATTTTAATTTAGAAATTTATTTTTCTGCATTTTATTTTTTTTAGTTTTGTGGAGCTATAAGGTGGATAATCTGTTCTTTTGAAATTCAATCATGGCAGAAGACAAAGCAATTCGAGATTATTTCTTGCCTGAATTTCCATTAAACTATTATGGAATAGCTTATGAGCCAGTCACTGTTGATAATTTTGAGCTCAAAGCTAGTCTCATTCAAATGGTAAAGGAGAATGCTTTCAAAGGCGACCCATCAGAAGATCCACACCATCACCTAAGATCATTTCTGAATATATGTGGAACTGTAAAAATGGGAGGAGTTAGTCCTGACTCAATTCGGTTGCAATTATTCCCATTCTCTTTACAAGACAAGGCTAGAGATTGGTTAGACTCGTTAACCTCAAATAGCATCCTTGGATGGAATGATTTAGTTAAAGCTTTCCTTGCAAAATTTTTTCCATTAGAAAAGATTACCAAGCTTAGAGCTGAAATTGGAAAATTTCAACAATTAGAGGAAGAGCAATTATATGAAGCTTGGGAAAGATATAAGGATTTGTTAAGGAAATGCCCACAACATGGATATCCTGATTGGCTTCAAATTCAACTTTTCTACAGTGGGTTAAATAGGAATTTAAAGACAATTCTCGACACTACGGCTGGAGGAAACTTTTTAGCCAAAACTGTCAAGGAGGCACGAACCATAGTAGAAGAGTTGGCTTTGACAAGTTACCAATGGCAACCAGAGTCCAAAATTAAGGAGAAACTATGTGAAAATGAAGAAGTGAGTGCTTTAAGGTTGCAAGTCGAAGTTCTAACCAAGGTTCTAACCAAACTCACGGGATCAGAAATTCCAAATGCACCGAAAGCCGAAGTAAAAGAAGAACCTAAGCCTGAAGAAAAGAAAAGCCCTTTGGAAGAAATGCTAAGAAACATCATGAATGAGACTAGAAACTTGTATGAAAATATGCAAGCCAAAGTAGATATTGTCATTAATAAAATGGAAGCAAAAATGAATCAAATGGCAATATTCATGAAGGAAATCCAGCAAGGAAATTTATCTAATGTCATCGCCATGGACACACAAGAACAATGCCTGGCCATAACTCGGAGAAGTGGAAAGCAGGAAGCAGAGAGAAAAGAAGTCAAACAGACCAACACTAGGAGGATTCTGGATGAAGATGATGATCAAAACACAGAAGAGGAGGAGAAAGCGCCGCCATCTCCACCTGAAAAGACGTCCCATGAGTTCGTGGACTGCTCCAGTGGAAATTGCATGGAACCTTATACCTCACTACCCGAGGAGACTTTGATTGAAAGCTTCTATGAAAGGTTAAAGATGCTAGATTCAGTTGTTGATGGTGATGTGCTTGTTACGACACCCAATGAGGCATGGGAGATCAATGAAAATCTGACAGAAACTACTCAATTCCATGCCACTCCTCATGATGAGCCAGAATGCCAAGTTTCAGAGCAGCAGCAAGAAGGTAAATTAAAAGAAAATCCCATCAAGGTCAGTGAGCTTGAACTTAATTTTCCCTATGAGCCTTGTTCATATAGTAATCCATGCAAGTTAGGAGAATGGGATATTGAGAAAAATTCATATCATTCCATGCTTATTTCTTTGTCTCCTAAGAATCATAACTCTGAAATGCATGATTTAGGCTTAGTGATTGCAGTACCTGATCCCCTTGCTGTTAGGCTTAGATGGTATCTAAATAATATGTTCGAGAAAGCAGAGGATTACTTGATTATAATTTCTTATGCTGTGCACCCAATGTGCAAGTTGAAATTTTTTATGCAGGATCTGAGAAAGAAAAAGAAGAAAGATCCTCTGAGAATCAAGGAAGTGGACTTCGGTTGAAAACACCGAATCCCGTCTAGCTCAGGACGTTAAACAAGCGCTTCTTGGGAGGCAACCCAAGCTGTTTAGGTTTTTAAGTTTTATTTTTGTTTTTTGTATTGATCATAATGCTCCCTTGAGATTGATCCTTATGTAGGAAGTTCGTGAAATGACACCTATCCGCTCATTCTCTCTTCGGACGAAAATTCAAGACGTTTCAGATTCTCTCGCTTTTTCAGGGCAGTATCGATCTCTCTTTATCTGATTAAATGTTCATACATTGGGGACAATGTATATTTTAAGTTTGGGGGGGAGATTCGCTCTGCTTAGGTTTTGCATAAGAAAAGTAATGCTTATGATGAATTAAATGCATGTTGATGATGATGACGTCTGATGATTTGCTTTTAGCCATGATTCTCTCTTATTGTTGCAAATTTGGAAGCATGTCTAAATTCAAGAAAATTTAAAATTTTTTCTTTGATCTCCTTGCAAAGTATGATGATTCACTTGTTTTATTATGATTTTGAAAGCCTAGATGAAAGTTATATGCTTTGGAAGTTTGTTGTCACTCCGATAGGTGTAAAGTTTGTCTAGATAGCTTTCCTGCGTAATAGTTAGTAATACTAAGCTTTGGGAAAAAGAAAATGAATTGCTCAAAGGTTAATAATAATAATAAATGCTCCACTTTCTTGAAAGCATTAGTAACCAGGGGCATTCATGACACCCATCGTTTGCCTTTGCATGAAAACGCTGGAAAGAAATGAGCATGCTTCGGCATCCTGAAAGATGTGGCGCTCGTAGTTGGATGCTTTCATCACCAATGTTGGCAAGCCAGAACGAAGGCGCTACATCTAAAAGGATTATGCAAAAAAAAAAAAAAAAAAAAAAAAAAAAAAAAAAGAGAAAAGTTTGGGGGACGCCTCAAGAATCATGAGCACCTTAGTAAGGTAGTGCTTGCTAGATAAGTATGATGGCTAAAAGGGCGAGCTTTAGTGCCAGTGTAGGGGGAAGATGAATGGAGGAGTATATAAATGATTCCGGGCTAGTAAAGATTGTGATAAGGCAATTGATGATTCATTTTTGCAAGGGAGGATAGGATTAAATTTTAAAACTTCTTGATGTTTGTTCATGCTTACTTATTTGTCTCAATAGTTTGCATTCATGGCTAGAAGCATTGAAGATAGAGTTGTTAGCATGCAAGTTATGATTCATATGCATTACTTTACTTTGCTCGGGACTAGCAAAACTTTAAGTTTGGGGGTGTGATGACATGCAAAAATGTCATCATTTTCCTATTAATTTTAGCTAGTTTTGTGCATGAATTGTGAGCTTTAATGTATTTTTATGTTGATTTTACAGAAAACCGAGTTCGGGCAGCAAAACTGTGATTTTAAGAGAATTTGGGTGAATTTGGAGACTTTATGGGCAATTTGAAGAGTAATCATTGAAGATCAAAGCCCTAAGGTCCAAGAAAAGAAGATAATTGAAGTGGGAAGGCCCAAAAAGCCCAAAAGAGCAAAGAAAGGATGCTAAAATCCGCAAATCAGGCTTCTAGAAGGCCTAGCGTCGAGACGCTAGGACCGTAGCGTCTCGACGCTAGGTAATCAGAAAAGCGCGTGCCAAAATCGCGACAGCGTCGAGACGCTGTCTGCGTAGCGTCGCGACGCTGCGACAACTTCTGCCCCAAGACAACATGACGTCACAGCGTCGAGACGCTGTGACGTAGCGTCTCGACGCTGCCGACTTGCTCAGCAAGAAATGTCCAGCCCCTTGTGCTATAAAAAGGGCCCTTTCCTTTGGTTCAAATCATCCCAAAATTGGGGGAGCTCTCCCCTAGCTCAATAGAGAGAAAAAGTGAGAAGAATTGTGAGGAAAAAGGTGGAATTGGGCGAGATTCCAAGGCTCAAGATTCGAGATGATCGTAGCGGGAGCTTGGGATCAACTTATCGGTTATTTCTTCCTTACTTCTTTATAATTCCTTGTTGTAATTTGAGTTAGGCCTATGGATCAAGATCATTTTGGCAAAATTATTTCCATTTGTGAGTAGATCTTGAGACCTAGGGCCGTTATTCTAGTTAATTGGATATTGTAGCGCAATTACTTTGATTATGTAATGAAATTCTCCATATTTCATCTATGCAATTCTTGCTTAATGCTTTTAATCTCTTGATCACGGATTAATTGATATGTTGGTCTAAATTGATACTCGACAGAGAGAAATTAGATTAGATCCCAATTGCATGGCTAACGATTGCTTGGAACACGAGAGTGAAAGAGAATTGTTAGAAATTGATTATGAAGTTGCTTAATGCCATACTATGATTAACTAAGGAGATGGACACATAAATTAGTTATGATGGTATGAGATGTGGAGGAGCTTGAAAGAGAAATCCGCTTAAAATTACTTCTAGATTTATGGAATTGAAGATTATTAGTTACATACATCCATGTAATTGAGCTACAAATCCAAGAAAGCTAGACAACACCCTAGGTCAAGTTCCCTTATTTGGTAATTTTCATTTCATTATTACATGTTTATTTTTATTAATTCCTTAATTTTTCGCACTATCATTCGAGTTGATCTTCTAAATAAAATTAAAACATGATGATTCTTGGTACTTAATGGAATTAATTCAATTTCCCTGAGGATTCGATACTCGGTATTACTACCGTTTTATATTACTTGCGGCCCGTGCACTTTGCGGTCATCATGGCTCACCGGGTGTGAGCTGTTTACCAGTATTGTGGTTGTACTAGCTCCCTCCCCTTTCTTCCCCCAACATTTTTAGATGATACAGGTGAATTTGCATATGATGAGCCCGGTGGTACTGAGGAGGTGCACGAGGAGTGACTCCACTGGTCTAGGCATCTTTGTTTTCAAGTTTTGGTTATATAGTTTTGTTACAGTTGTTATCTTACTCTTTTGGTTGTATAGGATAGTGTTTATGTTTCTTTCATTTAAGGGCTCGTCTAGCTGTTTTATTTCGAGAAGTTAAGTTTAGCTTTGAGTAGTTTTATTTGAAGTTTGAACTCTTATTATTTAGTAAACTTACAGTTATTACAAGCAAATGGTTTGAATGTTTTTTTAAAATTTGTGAAGCTGATGTCATTTGTTAATGAGAGATTTGACTCGCTTTGTTTTGGAAGATCTGTTGTGCATCTGAGGCGTTGTGGTGTGTAGTTGTGGGTTGTTTGGCTTATAGAAGTGTGTTTTATGCTTAACAGGTGTTATAAAAATTTTGGTTTAGTCCTACGTATGTCGTTATGCTGTCGAAATTTTCGGTGCAATCGGTTAGTTTGGTTTGGGAGTTAGTAATGTCCTTAGGATTAGTTTTAAAATCCTGGGGCGTTACAGTTGGTATCAGAGCAGAGTTGTTCCTGTAGACTGACCTAGGAAATCTAGGTTGTTAATAGGATAGGACCAGTGGTCTTCCTCGTTCTCCTCGCCATCACCAGGTATTTGAAATTTTATTCGTTATAATATGTTACCTGTTGATTTATTTGACTATATGTTGCGATTTTCTTGCTTGTATGCTTATTTATTGTCTTGTTTGCCTTGTTTGAGCATCTCTTGTTTCCAATGCATCTTTATCTTATAGTAGCTAGGCTTAGAATGCTCCCTTTAGGTGGTTAGATAGCTTGCTTTGACTGCATGATTATTGCATGATAGTAGGATTAGGATCCTACCTAGACTAAGGTTAGAGCTTGTATCTTAGTTTGCTATCTCCTCGTTAACCTTAGTACCGTCTTTCCAGTCGATGGCTTGTGGTCGTGGTCGTGATCGGGGTCGTTGTTTTGGACCTAGAATCCCAGCTAATAGGCAAGAGAATCAGGCGGGTGATATCAATGCTCAGCAATGGGTCAATCCTCCGATTCCCCCTTTGTAGGAAGATAATCCCCCGATTCATCCTATTCAGCACGAAGTTGACCCTCTGCCCCCTCCGCCTACTCCAGTCCCTCCTGCAGCTCCTATGTTGATCACTCTAGAATCCCTCCAGACCATGTTCGATAACATGGCTCAGAGAAATGTCAGACTACCGCGGAACCCTAATGAGGTACCCGACAACCCGGATGAATCCCAATTCATCAGGGACTTCAGGCGTTATAGGCCTCCCACCTTTGAAGGACAATCTGAGAATCCATTGGCAGCAGAAAGGATGATCGGTGATCTAGAGCCACTTTTTGACCTCATGAACTATAATGATCTCCCGATGATCAAAGGAGCGGTCTTCATGCTAAAGGATGATGCTCGCACGTGGTGGAAGTCTGTGGCAGCCGTCGATGATCATGTTAACCATCCAATTTCGTGGGAAAGGTTCAAAGACCTTTTGTATGATTACTACTTCCCAGAGATAGTCAAAGATGACAAGGAGGTTGAATTCATTTATTTGACGCAGGGAAGTATGACTATAGTACAGTATGAGAAGAAGTTTTCTGCGCTATCACGTTTTGCTCCTGACCTGGTCAGCATGCCAGAGCGAAAGAGCAAGAGGTTCATTAAGGGCCTCCGTGAGGAGATTCGCTGTTCTATGGCCCTGAGCAGACCCACAACCTTCGCTGAGGCACTCACAGGCACGTTGATAATGGATAAAAGTATGGCAAGAAAAGTGCAGCCTCATTGGGGAGAACCTTCTTCGTTAGGAGTTAAGAGGAAACTGATAGCAAGCAGAAATGTCGCTATTTTAGTCTCAATTTATTAAGCTTTTTGGTGCTTTAATCGTGTTTTTAATGAATATATTTAATGAATTTTGTTATTTGGTCCTTAGGAGCTAAGTTGGTGATTTTGGGAGAAAAAGAGCCAAAATTGAAGTAATTCTAGCCCAAATCCTAGCTTGATGCAATTGAAGGCCCAAAGAAGACATTCATGAAGAAAAGACCAAGAGAAATGAAGAAGAAGGCCCAAAAATCAGCCCAAAAGGAAGCTGAAAAATCTGGAAAATCAGGACAGCGTCGAGACGCTTAGCAAGGCAGCGTCGCGACGCTGCCCTTTCTTGTTGCCCAAGCCGCGTGCGCAGCAGCGTCGCGACGCTTAGCAAGGCAGCGTCGCGACGCTGCCCCTATTCCAGGCCTATAAATAGGCGCCCTTGGTGCCTCATTTCTCATCAATCAATCAACCAAGCCATCAATCCTTTCTTTCCTTTCTTAAGGCTCCTTTTTTGGAGCCCCTCTCAAGGCTTTTGAGCCTTTTTGAGAGGGTTCTTCTAGTGGGGAAATTTTGGGAATTTTGGGAAGCAATCCTAGAGGCTCGAGGAGTAGTCAGCGGGGGCTCCAAGCGTCAGCAAGGGGTTTTCGACGGTCAATTCCTTTCCTTTCATGCTCTTTAATATGCTTTCCCTTGTAATTATTGTGGATATTATGTGTAGCTAAACCCCAATTTGGGGTCTTGAAATGAAATGATAGTGGAAATATTGTTATAATTTCTTGTCTCTTGCCCATGTCCTAATTATTTGTATGGATGTGCTTAATGCTTTACTCAATCTGGCCAATTGTGTAATGATTCGTTTCTTAATGGAAACTCGACGGAGAGAAATTAGGATAGATCATAATCCATGCAACTAGTTTAATTGCCCGTTGTGACACCGTGATTAGTTGATTAAACTTAGATTCCTAAAATGAATCAGAGTGTAATAATTAATGATTTTTAATAGCGCTAAGGACACTTAGGTTGTTAAAATGAATTAATTACAATTAGGGGAAACCGACAGGAGAACCTATGTGATTTACGGAGATTCTAGGATTATAATTAGTTGGGCAATGAGATAGGATAATTATAGCAATTATTCAGCTAACCATTGATTTTCAAGACCCCTCTTCCCATTTCAAGAAAACTCTTTCTCCACATTTTATTTTTGATTGATCAAATTTGTTTTCATTAGTCATTTTGAATTCAAGTTCTTTTTATCACATGAACGTGGTCCCTAAATATTATTTCACCTAAGTATTTTCAGTGCTCAAGAGAATTTTAATTATTTGCTTAAGTTTCGCTTCGCCTCCCTGAGGATTCGATACTCAGAATACTTTCCGTTTTATATAACTTGTGACGACCCGTGCGCTTGCGGATAATCGTTTAGTACAACCGTACATACCACAAACAAGTTTTTGGCGCCGTTGCTGGGGAGGTTTGATTTTTAAGCAAAAATTAATTTTTCTTGACATCAAAAAGAAAGGGTAAATGGTAATTTCGGTGTAAATATTTTTTTTTTCATTTTGTGAATATTATTTTATTTTCATTTTTTGTTTGGTTCTTTTCGTTATCTGGGAGCATTGTATGCGAAGAAACAAGGTGGTTGATCTGTTTCCGTTAGATCTTGAGATTAACAGGACTCTTAAATTCATTAGAAGAGAAAAAAGATTAGCATAAATGATGGCCCACCAAGAAGAAGCTCCCAAGGCAATTAGAGATTTTCTGCAGCCAGTTCTTCCTACCGAGAATTCTGGAATTGTTTACGCCCCTATCCAAGCTACAAATTTTGAGCTAAAAACAGGGTTGATTCAGATGGCACGCGATAACTCGTTCAAGGGACATCCTTCCGAGGACCCCCACTCTCATCTGCGATCATTCCTAGAAATATGCGGGACGGTAAAGATGAACGGAGTTCCGGCCGACGCAATCAGATTAAGGCTGTTTCCATTTTCCCTGCAGGATAAAGCAAAAGATTGGCTCGAATCAGTCGAGACGGGCAGCATCAGTACTTGGGACGAGCTTGCCCAGGCTTTTCTGACAAAAGTTTTTCCACCAGCTAAGACTACCAAGCTCCGGACTGAAATTGGAACATTCAAACAGCTTGACGAGGAGCAGTTATACGAAGCGTGGGAAAGATATAAGGAAATGCTTAGGCGATGCCCCCAACACGGATATCCTGATTGGCTTCAGGTACAGTTATTTTATAATGGATTAAACCCCTCCACAAAGACAGTCCTTGACACATCAGCAGGAGGGAGTTTTCTTTCAAAAACAGTGACAGAAGCCAAAGACCTGCTTGAGGAAATGGCGGCAACAAGTTATCAATGGCCGACGGAGAGAGGAACAGTTACAAAAAAGGCTGGATTATATGAATTGGATGAGTCAAGTTCACTGAAAGCGCAACTGGCATCTCTGACCAATGCATTAAACAAATTGACTTCATCTGAGGTGGTTAAGTCCATTTCCACCTTAGCTGAAGGTCATTCAAAGAAAGAAGGTCAAGATGTGGAAGAAGTTCAATACATAGGAAATAGACCATATGCTCAAGGAGTACCAAACTTCTACCACCCCAGTCTGCGCAATCACGAGAACTTCTCATATGCGAATACAAAGAATGTTTTGCAGCCACCCCCAGGTTTTGCATCAACGAGTACTCCTGAGAAGAAAAATAATCTGGAGGAGATGGTGGCTTTATTCATCAAGGAACAAAGAATATTGAATGTGAATCTCCAGACATCAGTAAACAACCACGACGCAGCTCTAAAGAATATGGAAGTACAGATAGGTCAGATTGCTTCAGCAGTAAATGCCCTGCAGAAGGGAAAATTTCCCAGCGATACTGAGCCTAACCCGAAAGAGCAGTGTAAGATGGTGGTTCTAAGAAGTGGCAGAAGACTGGAGGACAATATAGAGAAGAAAAATGAAGAAGAAAAGAGAAGGGATGAAGATGAAGGGGCTGAGGCACAAAAAGCCTCCTCTGAAAGGTTCCAACATCCTCCCAACTCTATTGAATTAAAATGTGATTTTTCTAACAACTGTGCAGGTAGAAAAGAAGATGAGAGGCAGAATGACAATAAGAAGCTGACTGAGGAAGAAGTGGTTCCATGCAACCACCATGACAGAGGTTCGCATATTAGCCCGCCCAAGCGGAGGGGCGAATGTCCAACCTTTGATTTCAGGGAGTTACCTTTTCCTCAAAGATTTAAAAATGTCAAATTAGATGAACAATTTCAAAAATTTTTAGAAATGTTTAAAAAGTTGTCTGTGAATATTCCATTGGTAGAGGCTTTGTATAATATGCCAAATTATGGAAAATTCATGAAAGAAATGCTTTCTAAAAAGAAAAGTCTGAAAAAAGAAGTTTTTAATTTATCTGAGAGTAGCAGTACCATCATTTCTGGTAGGATACCCTCTAAGCAGAAAGATCCAGGGAGTTTTACTGTTCCCTGTACCATAGGAGAAGTATCCTTCGATAGGGCCTTATGTGATTTAGGAGCAAGTATCAATTTGATGCCCTACTCTGTATACAGGAAGATTGGTTTATCAGGTATGACAGACACTGACGTCACTCTCCAGCTTGCTGATAGATCGATTACCCACCCGATGGGTGTGGTGGAGGACGTGTTGGTGAAAGTCAACAAATTCATCTTCCCTGTAGATTTTGTGGTACTGGACATGAAGGAGGACAAAGAAGTGCCAATTATCTTAGGCAGACCTTTCCTAGCCACTGGTAAGGCTGAGATTAGCGTGCATACAGGTAAGCTTACCTTGAACATTGATGATGAAAAAGTCGTGTTTAGTATTTTTGGCCAAGATGAATCTGTGTGTAGTTTGCATACATGTTTTTCTGTTGGGCCTGAATACTTGACTGATGACGATGAAGAGGT
Source organism: Luffa acutangula (assembly GCA_036850905.1). Lineage (NCBI taxonomy): Eukaryota > Viridiplantae > Streptophyta > Magnoliopsida > Cucurbitales > Cucurbitaceae > Luffa > Luffa acutangula. The sequence continues at coordinate 38,503,753 of CM072097.1, read as the reverse complement.
AGACTATAATCTTGGCCTAGGCTTAGGAGAAATGCTTGTTGATAATATGGATTTTGATCATGATGCATATATGGATAATCCTCTGTTTGAAAATGATTTGGATCTGCCTGACTTTGAAAATGAATTAGACTTGCCTGCTTGTGAAAATGAAAGATCTGCAGTTGATGATTTACCTTCCTTTGAAAATGAATTGGAATTGCCTGAAATGGATAATTTTGATGATGATATTGAATTGCCTGACATTGAGCATGAACATAAAAAGCATAAAAAAGATTGCTCGATAGATAATTTTGAGTCTGACCATGATTACAGTGAATCTATTGAGTCTGATCTTGACATTCCTGAATGCATGAATCCTGACAATGTGAATACTTTCTTTTCATGTCCTGATGATGTGTATAGCATAGAATCTGACCCAGAAGAACATGAATCTGTGCATAGTATAGAATCTGATCCTGAAATTCTTGAATTCTTGAATTCTTCTGATGATGAGTCATGTGATAGCTTAGTTGAATCATTTTTTAATTCTGAGTCTGAAGGATCTACTGAGCATGTAGATATTTTTTCAGATGAATGGACTGGCATGATTGATAGGCCATCTCTAGATCCTAGACCAGTAGATATTATAACGCTTGATGACTCTGTTAACAACTGTTCTGAAAATAGAGATTTAGAAAAGAGATTTGATGCAGTTGATTATTTTCTAAAATGTTATTATAAGAATCTCTTTAGTGAAGATGGGCCAGGGGAAAGTTTTTTTTCTCCCCTGTTTGTAGTATGCAATTCGGTGCGTGATTTCTTGCAGGGTCCAGAGGATGATGAAAATTTTTATTTTGAGCCTCCGTAAGCGTGTCGAGCCTAGTCTAGCTAAAGACGTTAAAGAAAGCGCTGCTTGGGAGGCAACCCAAGGATTAAAGTAGTTAGTTGTTTTTGCGGTAAATAATTTTCTTTGCTCCGTGATCCAATTTTGTTTTGCAGGATCACCTTAGCAAATCCCAAAATTCCACATTTCCCATTTTTCATGGATCCAAAGGAAGAGGATGAAGCGCTCCTAGCTCAGGGAAGTCTCAGTATCTCTCTTTATGCTTTTCTGTTTTAAAACATTGGGGACAATGTTTAGTTTAAGTTTGGGGGGGAGGTTTCCGCTGTGTTGAGCATATTTAAATTCTGTTGGATGCATGAATAGATAGCCATGATAGCCAAGGATGTGATTTTTGAAATTTTGGGAGAAAATGGTTTATATGTTGTGGAATCTGGGAGCACGGCAGAAATTGTGAAATTATAAAATTTTTTGATACTTAGTTTTGATGTCTAAAGCATGCAATAGTCTTATCTAATGACGTCTTTGAAAATCTAGATTCTTATTATGGTTTTCAAAGTTGTTGTCACCCCGATAGGCTTAGTTTCTAATATTAGGAAGTTCATGCTTGATTGCTCTAAAGAACTAGGTAGGAAAAAAAATGTTATGCCTGCTGAGAGAAAAGCAAAAGCAACAAAAGAAAATGTGAGAAAAAGAAAATCTGTTGAAAAAGAATTTTTGCTTGCTCAAAAGAAAAAAGCCTAGGGGTAAAAAGAGCTACCTGTGGTGTGATCAGTTAGGCCAACCAGAGAATAAAATTCGGGTTAAGGGTCCCTGCACCGTAGTGTGAAAGCTAGTACCATTAGATATCAAAATGCAAGTTTGGGGGAGGAGCAAAAGAAAAAGAAAAGAAAAAGAAGAGAAAAAGAAAAATCATGTGAGAATTCTGCTCCCCCATGAAAAAAGAAAAAGATGACAGGCACCCTAGTTACTTTTTTTTGCATGATAGAAGGACTCCGAAGTATTAGGGGCTCTTAGCCAGTGTAGGGGGAAAACAAATGGAGAAAGCCATAAGACTAATCTAGGTTAGTAAAAGAATCAATAGATAAGTCTTGAGCATGCTATTCATTAATCTTAAGTTCAAACTAGTTTAAGATTTCTTCAAGAGTATGCGGTGCTTGCTTATTCCACTTGCATGTTTTCCATTCGATCCTAAGAATTCCAAAATCATTGAGGGTTGAGCGATTCTATTTCATGCATCTTTAGAATTTATTTTGCTCGGGACTAGCAAAAGCTTAAGTTTGGGGGTGTGATAGCAAGCAGAAATGTCGCTATTTTAGTCTCAATTTATTAAGCTTTTTGGTGCTTTAATCGTGTTTTTAATGAATATATTTAATGAATTTTGTTATTTGGTCCTTAGGAGCTAAGTTGGTGATTTTGGGAGAAAAAGAGCCAAAATTGAAGTAATTCTAGCCCAAATCCTAGCTTGATGCAATTGAAGGCCCAAAGAAGACATTCATGAAGAAGAGACCAAGAGAAATGAAGAAGAAGGCCAAAAAATCAGCCCAAAAGGAAGCTGAAAAATCTGGAAAATCAGGACAGCGTCGAGACGCTTAGCAAGGCAGCGTCGCGACGCTGCCCTTTCTTGTTGCCCAAGCCGCGTGCGCAGCAGCGTCGCGACGCTTAGCAAGGCAGCGTCGCGACGCTGCCCCTATTCCAGGCCTATAAATAGGCGCCCTTGGTGCCTCATTTCTCATCAATCAATCAACCAAGCCATCAATCCTTTCTTTCCTTTCTTAAGGCTCCTTTTTTGGAGCCCCTCTCAAGGCTTTTGAGCCTTTTTGAGAGGGTTCTTCTAGTGGGGAAATTTTGGGAATTTTGGGAAGCAATCCTAGAGGCTCGAGGAGTAGTCAGCGGGGGCTCCAAGCGTCAGCAAGGGGTTTTCGACGGTCAATTCCTTTCCTTTCATGCTCTTTAATATGCTTTCCCTTGTAATTATTGTGGATATTATGTGTAGCTAAACCCCAATTTGGGGTCTTGAAATGAAATGATAGTGGAAATATTGTTATAATTTCTTGTCTCTTGCCCATGTCCTAATTATTTGTATGGATGTGCTTAATGCTTTACTCAATCTGGCCAATTGTGTAATGATTCGTTTCTTAATGGAAACTCGACGGAGAGAAATTAGGATAGATCATAATCCATGCAACTAGTTTAATTGCCCGTTGTGACACCGTGATTAGTTGATTAAACTTAGATTCCTAAAATGAATCAGAGTGTAATAATTAATGATTTTTAATAGCGCTAAGGACACTTAGGTTGTTAAAATGAATTAATTACAATTAGGGGAAACCGATAGGAGAACCTATGTGATTAACGGAGATTCTAGGATTATAATTAGTTGGGCAATGAGATAGGATAATTATAGCAATTATTCAGCTAACCATTGATTTTCAAGACCCCTCTTCCCATTTCAAGAAAACTCTTTCTCCACATTTTATTTTTGATTGATCAAATTTGTTTTCATTAGTCATTTTGAATTCAAGTTTTTTTTATCACATGAACGTGGTCCCTAAATATTATTTCATCTAAGTATTTTCAGTGCTCAAGAGAATTTTAATTATTTGCTTAAGTTTCACTTCGCCTCCCTGAGGATTCGATACTCGGAATACTTTCCGTTTTATATAACTTGTGACGACCCGTGCGCTTGCGGATAATCGTTTAGTACAACCGTACATACCGACAACAGAAACCTCCCCCAGTAATGGAGAATCATTCGCAGAAAGTCCAATGCCAGCAACTTGGAGCCATACCCTTGTGCAACGTGTGCAACAAGTACCACGTGGGTCAATGTGACACTGGTGAAAAGGTCTGCTTCAAGTGTGGAAATGTATGGCATTATGTGAAGTGGTGCCCCACCAAAGGCGAGCCTAATCAAGAGAAGCCAGTTTTAAAATCCCCTCAAGCGCCAGGGCAGGGCGGCAAGCAGAGGTCGTGTGTCTTTGCGCTCATTATAGAGAAGTTTGAGGTTGGTGATGCCGTAGCGGCAGGTATACTTTCTTTAGCTTGATCTATTGCATGTCTCTTGTTTTCCACTCTATTCTTTTAATATATCACTCCATGAACTATTTTGGTTATGAGTGTCTCTGCATTCAAATTATTTGTTTCAATTCAAGTCATTCCTTCATTTCTGTGGCATTTGTCTGTCAAGCAAATCTTGAGTCAGAACCGCTAGGGTATCTTCCTTTGGTACATGTTGTGTGGATTCATGTTGTTAGTCTCTTGTTCCATGAAGCATGTGTTGTGTGGTTTGATTTCATGTTATAAAAGCATGTTTGGTTTATCTCTTTAAAAGCATGTGGTTGCGCATGAAAAACATGTTGTTTGTTTGGTTGTTGTTTGACGGCTTCTTAGGTAGGGGCTGCTTACCAGTATCGTGGTTGTACTGACCCCCTCCCCTTCTTTCCCTCATTCTAGTTTATGTAGGTTCGGAGGACTGCCCTGACCATGGGTATGTAGAGGAGATGTATGAGGAGGGACCATAGTTAGCTAGCGTTATTTTTCCCTTTATATTTTCATTTTGGATAGGATAGTTGTTTTTTATTATTATTGGACAACTGTTATCCTGCTTGGTTTAGTCATTCAATTATTCTTGTTGAATTCTAGGCTTTAGTTGTTGGTTTTTGCTAGTTTTATTCCTTTCTAAAGTGTAATTAGTTGTGCTTAGTTGAGTTGTCTTGGAAGTTGAGTTTTTAGTTGTGGATGCTCTACTTATTTGACTTATATTATTGCAAGATCTGACTCACTTTGTTGTGGTTGTGAACCTGAGGCATTGTGGTGTGGTTGTGAGTAGTTTGATATTGGAAGTGTTATTCTTGTTCTAGCAGGTGTTTGAAAATTTTGGGTTAGTCCTAATTAGGTCGTTTTGCTGTCGAAATTTTCGGAGCACTCGGCTAGTTCATCAGAAATTATTAATGCTGCTAGGTTAGTAGTTTATATAAACCTGGCACTACAAGAAAAATTGGTTCTGCTGAAAAACTCTCTCTCGACGCTAGGAGACGGCGTCGGGAGAAGCTATTTCTCTCGACGTCGAAAAAATCACGTTGGAAGAAATACAGTGGGAGGGCTCTCTCTCGACACCGTTAAGACGATGTCGAGAGAGCTGTCGTTTCTGCTGACGCCTGAAGTGTACTGCAAACGCATAGGTCATCAAGTAATATAGTGAGTATGTGAGTATCGTCTCCACAGGGATTGGATTGATTCAATCAATTACCGGAAATAATTTTACTTTGCTTTATTTAGAGAAAAAATCTAATGCTGGAAAGATAAACTAAAAAGCTAATCTAGAAAGCAAAAGATAAATGGAGACTCAATTTGGAGGGATAATTCTAGGGTGTTGATTTCGTTAATTGGACCTTTAATTACTTAATCAATCAACCAATCAAGATTAATTAGTGATAGCGAGCATAGCTAGCTATTTTTCCATATTTAATTCAGCTAGTCTTTTATGATTTATTGGCCATTTTATTGCACTTAATTGTTTATTTTGTAGGAAAGTGTCGATTAGAGCTAAAGCATGGAATTGGAGTTAATCGGGTGTTCGGGACGTGAAAAAATGCCAAAGAACCGAAAAGATTCAAGTAACAAGGAGCCAAGAGAGGGCAATCTGCCTATCAGCGTCGAGACGCCACTCTTGGAGAGTCGAGACGCTCGCTTTCCTTGTTTATTTTGGGGGCAGCAGTCTCAGCGTCTCGACGCTGTGACAAGAGCGTCTCGACGCTATCGTTTTTTCCTTTTTCATCAGGTGCGCCAGGTGATAGCGTCTCGACGCTATCGACATATTTCCTATTTATACTTCTTTTCATGCTACGGCTTATGGAAGGAAAAATTGAGAGATTTTAGCCCTAATTTCGACTAGAGACCTACTGTGGGAGCTGAAGCAAGGACGAGGAACGGGAATCTCACTTGGTGGCGCAGATATCAAGACGGGGACGTGCCGGGTTCGACGACATTAAGTGTTTCCTTTCTTTTTCCTTATCTCTAGCTAGATTTAATGGTTTCTTCATGTTTAGTTGAGCTTGTAACGCCATGTATGAGTAGCTAAACTTGTGGCTTAGGGATTGATGTAGTCGATTTAGTTTATGGATTGATTTACGGTATAAGTTGTGCAATGGTTATTATGTATGCGATCTTGATTTAATGCTTTCAATTAATTGGCCATTAGTTTAATGATTTAAGTGTTGATTCTTGCTCGAGAGAAGGGATTTAATGTAGACTTATTCAAGATTGCATGACTAAAGTTTATTTTCTAAGCTCGTGACGGTTTTTAGATTAACTTTAGAATTGGTCAAAAGAATTCATTGTCTTGTATGTTAATAAACTTAGATAGGGATATCAAGTTGGTTAATTTGCATGAGAATCAATTATACTCGGGAGAGGTAATTGTGACTAAAGGTTCTTAGGCTCATAATTCCATTGTGCATAATAACTTATTCATTAAAATCAGTCCTAGACTAAATTGGCGAAATCAATTCCCTAAGTGTTCTCTCAATTGTATATCCACTGTTTGCTTGTTTTGATTTATTTTTCGATCTATCACTCATCACTTTGTGTTCCCTAAATAAAATTGAGCAAGATAATTCACAATACTGGATTTAGCTTAAAAATCCAATCCAGAGGACGACACTCGTTTATACGAACACTTTATTATTACTAGACCCGTGCGCTTGCGGTAGGAAAATTCCACATCAAGTTTTTGGCGTCGTTGTCGGGGATTGGCACATTTAGTTAGATTGATATTGTGAAAAAATTGTTTGATCTTAATTTAGGGTGTATTTTTACTTTTCTAAGCTGATTGCGTTATTTTCCTTTTTTGTGTTTCTTTCCATATTTGTTTTTCTAGTTTAGTTTTTCTTTTAGTTGTGTAATTTTTTCCTTATTTGTTTTCTTTAGTTATTTCTCTTTGATTTTCCTTCTCTCTTTAGTTAGATATTTTTCCTTGTTAGTAATTTGCCTTAATTGTGATTTTCCATATTTGTTTCTTGTTTTCCTTAATTAGATAGTATTTTCTCTTTTCTAGTTTATAGTTTTCCATATTTAGACTAGTTGTTTCTTTTATTTTTAGGATAGTGTAGGTTGTTTATGCGTAGGAATAGAGATTTGATTTTGGCACCTTTGGATCCCGAGATCGAGAGAACAATTCATAGGCTTCAAAGGGAAAATAGAGAAATTATTCAAATGGCTGACCAAAATCCACCGGAGGAGCCTAGGCCTATTAGAGATTATTTTCAGCCTGTGTTTCAGGGGCAACAATCAGGGATTGTCTATGCCCCGATCAATGCCAACAACTTTGAGCTGAAGACTGGTCTCATTCAGATGGCTCGAGATTGTGTATACAGAGGATCGCCCACTGAGGATCCAAATTCTCATCTAAACTAATCGCTCGGGAGAGGGTAGTTTAGATTAGACTATCAATTGCATGACTTAGGTGATTCTTTAATCGGGAGATTTGGGATTGCTTGAGAAACCGTTATAAGGATTGTTCTTATTGCTTATTGATAACTGCCCAAAAGGTAGTTATTTAGGCCTCAATTATATAGGGATTTGTGTGTCCTTTATGCTTATTAGGGTTGGTTTTGGATAGATATTACATGTTTTAACCCATTTGAAAGAATGGAAGCATTGGAAATTATTTTGTGCAGATTATGCTGCTGAGCGACTGGAGGGAGCAAATTCTATGCTGCAGCAAAACTGGGAACAGAAACTGCCACATCACAGCTCATTAGCCAACTTCATGAACCGACTTCTGTTGAGTTATTTTCGTGATAAAGGATCAAGGAGAGCCTTACACGTGTCCTAGTTGACCTAATTCAAGCCTCACATCCTTCTATAAAAGGAAGTAGCCGTCAAAGTCAGGGTCATTCCATGTTTTCCCTTGGAAGCCTAATAGTATAGGGAGATTGAAGATCATCAAGAACACCATCTACCACAAGCTGATTAGGGAGTTTATTTTCTTTATTAACTTGTGGTTATGGACATGCATACTCAGATTGTAATTCGTATTCCTATGCCTATTATGAACTAAGTAGCTTAGGGTGTTGGTTAGGAATAATGTGATTATTGTGCTTCATCTCTAGTAATAAATTGACTATCGCATTTTGGTTAATTGTTGGGCTTATTCTTATTTTATGCCCGCCTGGCCAGCCGGTGTGAATAGCTCTCTCTAGTTTCAGGGATGATTTAGAGAGTGTGTGGCAATTATCCACACTACGATCATTGTGTATTGGTGAACGCCAGTGACTGAGCTAGGGATAGCCAGTTGCCTAGTGCTTGATCGGTCGTACTTCATTGGGTTTGAAACATATCCCAAAAGATCCGGAGTTCCGGGAGGAATCCGATAATAATACTGCGAGAAATGCATGATTAATAATATTGCTAGAGCATATCTTAAAACAATCACTAAAACCTAACCAGCGCCTGTCTTTAATCTGTCTATCTATTTGTTTACTCGTTGTTCTGTCATTTATTTTGCTCCAGCATAATTCTGATAAAACCAAATCATTTTACTATTCTTGAAACCATTGGAAAGTTACACAAAAATAGGTAGAGTGGAAACTAATTCAGGGCTCGGATTGATAATATTACTTGCGGCAGACTGTGTATACTTGCACAGGAATTCTAGAGTATTTTATACTATATTTTTACTCACTCTAGGAACCCAACAAGTTTTTGGCGCAGTTGCCGGGGACTTGGATAAGTTTTTATCTTATCAGTTTTGTGTATGTGTTTTAGTGGTTTGGTGCTAGAACTTTTTTATTGTTTCTTTTGTTTTTGCAGGTGTGATTTTGGTGTATGAGCGATCCGCCTGGGGTACGGTTTGAGCTTGATCCAGAAATTGAAAGGACATTTAGGAACAGAAGGAGGGAGCAGCGCAGAAACCAGATGGAGAACGCCCCGCAACTTCCACAGGTTCATGAAGGTCCAGCAGCAGCAAACCCCCAGCAGAATCCGTTGCTGCAGCAAAACCCACTGTTTGAGCAAAATGAGCAGCGAAATAATCAGGCTGAGAATCCTATCTTGATAGCGAACGATAGGACCAGAGCCATTCGAGCATATGCTGTTCCGATATTTAATGAGTTGAATCCAGGGATTGCACGTCCCCAAATCCAAGCGACGAATTTTGAAATGAAACCGGTAATGTTTCAGATGTTGCAAACCATGGGGCAATTCCATGGTTTTTCATCTGAAGACCCTCATCTACATCTTAAGTCTTTTCTAGGAGTTCGTGATTCTTTTGTAATTCAAGGAGTGCCTAGAGATGCTCTTAGATTAACTTTGTTCCCATATTCTCTTAGAGATGGAGCAAAGTCATGGTTAAACTCTTTTGCTCCAGGATCAATTAGGACGTGGGATGAGTTAGCTGAAAAATTTTTTAGTAAATATTTCCCACCTAATAGAAATGCTAAATTAAGGAGTGAAATAGTAGGGTTTAGGCAACTTGAGGATGAGACTTTTAGTGAGGCTTGGGAGAGGTTTAAGGAGCTTTTACGAAAGTGTCCCCACCATGGGTTACCTCATTGTATTCAAATGGAAAAATTTTACAATGGTTTAAATGGAGTAACCAAAGGTATGGTCGATGCTTCGGTTGGAGGGGCCCTTTTGGCAAAAACTTTTGATGAAGCCTATGAAATTTTAGAAAGAATATCTATTAATAGTTGTCAGTGGTCGGATGTTAAAGGCACAAATAAAAAGGTTAAGAGTGTATTAGAGGTTGATGGTGTGTCCACCATTAGGGCTGATCTTGCTATGATTGCTAACGATCTTAAGAATGTGACAGTGATTAGTCATCAGCAGCCACCAGCTATGGAGCCTGCAGCAGTGGTGAACCAAGTCACGGACGAAGCATGTGTCTATTGCGGTGAAGACCACAACTACGAGTTTTTCCCCAGCAATCTAGCTTCTGTGTTTTTTGTAGGTAATCAGAGAATCAACCCTTATTCTAACTTCTATAATCCATGTTGGCGCAACCAGCCCAACTTCTCATGGGGAGGTCAAGGAAATAACGTACAAGCGCAACAGAGGATGAACCAGCCGGGATTTGCTAAAGCGCAGGTAATGCCCCAGCAAAATAAGCAGGCTTTGCCCCAGCAACATTCGGAGAATTCTCTCGAGGCAATGATGAAAGAATTTATGGCTCGCACAGATGCTGCAATTCAAAGTAATCAAGCTTCGATGAGAGCCTTGGAATTGCAAGTGGGTCAGCTAGCTAATGAGCTCAAGGCGAGGCCACAAGGGAAACTTCCATCAGATACTGAACACCCTAGAAGGGAAGGTAAGGGGCAGGTAAAGGCAGTTACTCTTAGGAGTGGTAAGCCATTAGAAGAAAGAATTGAGCCTAGTAAAACCCAGGTTATAGATAAAAATGGTGATAGAAATAATAATGTTGTTGTCGAGAAAGAGTTGGAGTCTGGTCAGGGTGCTGGAGGCAGCAAAGAAATTGCTGGAGCATCTGGTTCTGTGCCAGATGTGGAACCACCATATGTGCCGCCCCCACCTTTTGTACCACCTCTACCTTTTCCACAAAGGCAAAAGCCTAAGAATCAGGATGGTCAATTTAAAAAGTTTTTAGAGATTCTTAAGCAGTTGCATATAAATATCCCTTTAGTAGAAGCTATTGAGCAAATGCCTAATTATACTAAATTTCTTAAGGATATTTTGACTAAAAAGAAAAGGTTAGGTGAATTTGAAACTGTATCTCTTACTGAGGAGTGTAGTGCTATTCTTAAGAATGGGCTACCCCCCAAGGCTAAGGATCCAGGGTCATTTACCATACATGTGTCTATAGGTGGAAAGGAATTAGGTAGAGCACTCTGTGATTTGGGTGCAAGAATTAACCTTATGCCTCTTTCAGTCTATCGGAAGTTAGGTATTGGTGAAGCTAGACCTACCACAGTTACACTCCAATTAGCTGATAGGTCTATCACATATCCAGAGGGTAAGATTGAGGATGTCTTAGTAAAAGTGGATAAATTCATATTTCCTGTTGATTTTATTATTTTAGACTATGAGGCTGATAAAGATGTCCCAATTATTTTAGGTCGTCCATTTTTTGCTACTGGTAGGGCATTAATAGATGTTCAAAAAGGAGAATTAACAATGAGAGTCTGTAATGAGGAAGTGATATTTAATGTCTTTAAAGCCATGAAATATCCAGACGAAATGGAGGATTGCTCCTTCATTAGGATTCTGGAGAGCACAGTTATTGAGACAGCAATACAGGATTCAGCTGATAAGCATTCAGAAAAGCATGGAGAGGTTAGTGTAGAAGATTTTGAATTTTGTTCTTTAGATAGAAAAAATGAAAAAGAATTGTTTAGGTGTGAGGATGTTTTTGAGTCTTTAGATTTAGATCAAAGAAAGGCTCCCCCAATTAAACCATCCCTGATTGAGGCACCTACTCTAGATTTGAAGCCTTTACCAGATCATCTAAAGTATGTGTATCTTGGGGAAAGTGAGACGTTGCCCATTATTGTTGCATCAGATTTAATGCCAGAGCATGAGGAGGCCTTAATAAAATTGTTGCAGCAATACCGCAAAGCTATAGGTTGGACATTGGCTAATATTCAGGGAATTAGCCCATCTTTTTGTATGCACAAAATCACTCTAGAGGAGGGATCCTTTAGGAGTATTGAGCAACAAAGAAGGCTTAACCCTGCAATGAAAGAGGTTGTTAAGAAGGAGGTGATTAAATGGTTGGATGCTGGCATCATTTATCCAATTGCCGATAGCAATTGGGTAAGCCCTGTCCAATGTGTTCCTAAGAAAGGAGGTATCAATGTGGTGAGCAATAAAGATAATGAGTTGATCCCCACAAGGACAGTAACTGGCTGGAGGGTTTGCATGGATTACAGAAGGCTTAATAAAGCTACCCGAAAGGATCATTTCCCTCTACCATTTATCGACCAGATGTTGGATCGATTGGCTGGTCAGGCCTTCTACTGTTTCTTGGATGGTTATTCTGGGTATAACCAGATTACTATTGCTCCTGAAGATCAGGAAAAAACCACTTTCACCTGCCCTTATGGGACATTCGCTTTTAGGAGAATGCCTTTTGGCCTTTGCAATGCTCCAGCAACATTTCAGCGGTGTATGTTAGCAATTTTTTCTGATATGATTGAGTCCACTGTTGAGGTCTTTATGGACGATTTTTCAGTTTTTGGAGGGTCTTTTCAGAGTTGTTTAGATAATTTAGGTAAGGTGTTAAAAAGATGTGAGGATACCCATCTAGTTCTTAATTGGGAGAAGTGCCACTTCATGGTGAAAGAAGGCATAGTGTTAGGTCATAGGATTTCTAAGAATGGTCTAGAAGTTGATAGAGCAAAAGTTGAGGTTATTGAAAGATTAGAGCCACCGAATTCAGTGAAGGGAATTCGGAGCTTCTTAGGGCATGCTGGATTTTACAGGAGGTTCATAAAGGATTTTTCCAAAATTAGTAAACCTCTTTGTAACTTATTGTGCACTGATCATGTTTTTGACTTTAATGCAAATTGTAGGAAGGCTTTTGAAACGTTGAAGGCTGCTTTAATCTCAGCACCCATTCTCTGCGCACCTAATTGGAATTTGCCATTCGAGGTAATGTGTGATGCGAGTGATGCTGCAGTAGGTGCAATGTTGGGGTAGAAGCAGGGCAAATTTATTCATCCTATATATTATGCAAGCAAGGTTTTAAATGAGGCACAGGTCAACTACACAACTATTGAAAAGGAGTTGTTAGCTGTTGCGTTTGCTTTTGAGAAGTTCCGGCCATATTTGGTTGGATCCAAAGTCACGGTTTTCATGGATCATGCAGCAATAAGGTATTTAATGACTAAGAAGGATGCAAAGCCTAGACTAATTCGTTGGATTTTACTATTGCAGGAATTTGACTTGGAGATAAAGGACAAGAAGGGATCAGAGAATGTCATTGCAGATCATTTATCTCGTCTTGATCCATCATCAACTTTGCTGGAGCAATCTGCCATTTCCGATTCTTTTCCAGATGAACAGCTTTTTGCTGTTGAGGTAAAGGTAGTTAGGGATGTCCCTTGGTATGCTGATATTGCCAACTTTTTGGTAAAGGGAGTCACTCCTATTGACATGGATTGGAGGCAGAAGAAAAAGTTTAAGCATGATGCGAAATTTTTCTTTTGGGATGAGCCATTTATGTATAAGCAATGCTCTGATGGTATTATTCGTAGGTGTGTTTCAGGTGCTGAAGCAAAGGAAATCCTGGAGCAATGTCACTCTTCGCCGTATGGAGGTCATTTCAGCGGTCAGAGGACGACTATGAGGATTTTGCATTACGGATTTTTTTGGCCTACGTTATTCAAGGATGCCCATTGGTTCTACAAGCAATGTGACGCTTGTCAAAAGAGAGGAAACTTGGGGCCTAGAGATGAAATGCCTCTTACCTACATTTTAGAAGTTGAACTATTCGATGTATGGGGTATTGATTTTATGGGGTCATTTCCCCCTTCTAATGGCAATGTTTTTATCTTATTGGCAGTGGATTACGTGTCCAAATGGGTGGAGGCCATTGCATGCCATCAGAGTGTTGCCAAGACAGTTGCAAGGTTTCTTCAATCGCACATCTTTGCGCGGTTTGGGACACCTAGGGCTCTAGTGAGTGATGAGGGTACACATTTTGTTAATAATATCCTAACTAAGCTTTTAGCTAAGTATGGGATTAAGCATAGGATAGCTACCCCTTATCACCCACAAGCAAATGGTCAAGCTGAAATTAGTAATAGGGAAATTAAAGCTATTTTAGAGAAAGTAGTCCATCCATCTAGAAAGGATTGGTCCTTTAGGTTGGATGAGGCTCTTTGGGCTTATAGGACAGCTTATAAGACTCCTCTAGGTATGTCTCCCTATAGGTTAGTATACGGGAAAGCTTGTCATTTACCGTTAGAGCTGGAACATAAAACATTTTGGGCTTTGAAAAAGTTAAATTTTGATCTGAGTCGTGCAGGAGCAATCAGAATGCTGCAGCTTAATGAGTTAGAAGAATTTCGTCAATTTTCTTACGAAAATGCGAAAATGTATAAGGAAAAGACTAAGCTGTGGCATGACAAAAAAATTAAATCTAAGGAGTTTGTCAAGAGTCATAAAGTTTTGCTTTATAATTCTAGATTAAAATTATTTCCTGGAAAATTAAAATCTAAATGGTCAGGACCGTTTATTGTGATTGAGGTTTTCCCCAATGGAGCAATTACTTTGCAGGATGAAAAAGATGGGAGAGTGTTCAAGGTGAATGGACAGCGTGTGAAGCATTATTGGGGTGAGGAGTTTCGGATAAAATATCCTTCCCTAAGGTTGGTTGATGATTGAGAGAGCAGGATTTTTGCGGGAGCATTTCACAGAGCAAAATTTTGAGCTCCCAGGATTTGTATTGATTTTATTTTTCGTTGATTTAATTTTAATTGCGGTTAGGCTAGATTTGATTTTGGGAGATTTATTAGATTTTGTCTTTAAATATTTGATTAGATCTTATCTATTTTTGAATTTGATTTGATTTTCGGGTTATTTATTTAAATTATCTTTCAATTATCTTTTAATTAGTTAGATTTTATTTTATCTAGATTTTATTTTCAGTTATTTGAATTCTAGTTTTAATTAATAGAGATTTTCTCTAATTTATTCGGCTTCTTTTGAGAATAAAAGATTAAATTTGATTTGATCGGATAAATTTGAAAATTTTAATTTTGAAATTCAAATAACATATCCAAGATTCTTCAGGTTTTTGCAGCAAGATTATGGCTGGATCAAAATATTCCGAATTAAAAGCGTTTCCGTTGGAATTTATTATTTTTACCGTTGGATTTGGTTTTGAATTCTCGCAGGTAAATGTGCGTGCATCATCTGATGAGGCCACGTATCGCAGAGCAATTATCCAAAGGCTTCAATGATGACAACACATTGATTTTTACCATGGGCGTTTGGAATCCACGAATTTACCGTTGATAATCTTTCAATTTCAGGTTTGCATTATTAAATTTAAACGGTAATATAATTAATGTGGAAAATCTTTTTCGTTAGGATTTGAATTTGCTGGAGCCTTATTTATTCACAAACGCTGGTAAGCTTCTCTCACTTCGTCTTCTTAATCCCATTTTTTGCCATCTGCATTCTTTTTTCTCTGTCAAAACCGTTCATACCTCCATGGCTAAGACTAGAGCTAGGAAAGAGAGGGAGAGTGAAGAGGAGGAGGTACCGGTCACACCGAAAGTGCAAAAAGGGAAAACTAAGAAGAAAAGAACGCCAGAAGAGAAGGAGGCGAAGCGAAGACGGAGGCAGCAGAGGGCTGCGGAACATGAAGTCATCCAAGAAACAGAGGCTGTTCAGAATCTTGAGACAGAACCGATAGTTTCTGATACGGTTCAAGAAAAGATTGTTGAGAAAAATCAAGAAACAGAGGTTGAAGAGCAGGCTGAAGGTGAGCCTAGCAAGGAGAAAACACTGGAGCTGGCGCAGGAGGCTCATGTTGAAATCATTATGCCTGAACCGCCCAAGCGCCGCCGCATCAAGAGGAAGGCGGGTCGCGTGAGGGTGATTCGAAACACTCCATCACCTCCGACGTCGGACTCTGAGGAAGAAAAAAGGGAAGCTGAGAATAAGGAAAAAGAAGAAGAGGCAAGAAAGGCAGAAGAAGAGCGTTTGCGCGAACAAAGAGAAGGCAAGGGCAAAGGAATTGCCGAAGCATCGGGAGAAATTGAGGAGCCGAGGGCACCATTCATTCGCTTCGTCAACGATCTTGCTCGAGCAAAATACCAGGAGGTGCTGAAACGGGACTTCTTGTTCGAACAAGGATTTGGCAGTGATTTGCCCAGGTTCTTGGAGTCTGAAATAGTGAACCTCGAATGGAGGCTATTTTGATCGAAACCAGAACCTGTCAATTCCAACATTGTTCGAGAATTTTATGCCAATCTTGACGTTAAGAATGATTTTGAGGTTATCGTTCGAGGAGTGCCTGTGCAGTGGAGTCCTGAGGCCATTAATGAATTGTTCGATCTCCAGGATTTTTCGCATGCCGTTTTTAATGAGATGGTGGTTGCACCATCTAGTGATCAACTGAGTGCGGCTGTCTGGGAGGTAGGCATTGAGGGGGCTCAATGGAGGGTGTCGCAGACGCGGAAGCATACGTTTCAAGCTGCTTATTTGAAGAGTGAAGCCAACACTTGGATGGGTTTCATCAGGTTACGCTTGCTGCCGACAACACACGACTCCACAGTATCTCGGGACAGGGTATTGCTTGCCTTTGCCATTCTTCGCTCGATGAGTATTGATGTAGGAAAAATTATTTCTTCTGAGATTGTTGATTGCTGGAAAAAGAAGGTGGGGAAGTTGTTCTTTCCAAACACTATCACAATGTTATGCAGCAGGGCAGGAGTGCCCACGGTTCCAGAAAATATGATCATGACTGATAAGGGAATCATTGACACACCTAATCTGGCGCGGCTTCAGCGTACGCAAGAGGCTCGCCAGGGAGGGCTGGTGTATGGCGTTAATCAGATCCTAGAGCATCTGACAGTGTTGACCAGTAGGTTAGAATTTGCTGAAAGGCAAGCTCAGACCTATTGGACTTATGCTAAAAGGAGAGATGATGCGCTCAGGGGGGCCTTGCAAACCAATTTCTCAAGACCATATCAGGCCTTTCCAGTGTTTCCCGATGATTTGTTTAATCTTTGGATACCACCCCCGCCTGTTGAACGAGAAGAGGATGTTGATGAAGAGCAGGGTCATGAAGATTGATGGATGGAATGATCTTCAGCGAGCATTATTTTTGTTCTTATCATTTTGTTTGCTCGCGCATATCTGACCCTGTTTTGATAAATATGTTTGCTTGTTCCTTTTTAATTTTTCTGCTTTAAAAATATCTCTGCTATGTAATTTCTTTTCTTATGTTTTTAAATGAAATTTCTAGATGTTTCTATTCCATGAGCACTGAGTAACTCTAATTTAACTAATTTTCTTCTGAATTTTTGAAGCTTGGACTGATTACGCTTAATTAGATTAAGGTATTCTGATCTCCAGAAACCTTTTGCTTGAGCATTTCTTCTAGCCTGGACTGTTGCTGCGGCAAAGAAGATTTTGACGGTAGTATTGACTTATATGATCCACTTTAAGCTTAATCATAGTCTCATGTTTAGTTTAAAAATTCAGTTAGAAAAATTTAAGTTTGGGGGTATAATTTGCAAAATTAATGATTCATTGGGGACAATGAATAATTCAAGTTTGGGGGACTTTTTGCTACTCCAATTATTTTGCTCGAGCATTCCTCTCCTTCAAAATTAAAATTTGCTAGGTTATTGAGTAACCGGGGACATTTGTGATACCCACAGTTTGTCTTCGCGTCAAAAGATGACTTAGGAAATGTGAAAAAATGATGAGAAAAATTATTATTTGTGGAAAAAATATTATTTGTTGAAAATTTTGCTGAAAAAATTGACAGAGCAAAAGTTTTGAAGGATGAATGATGATCCAGCAGTTTTTCTGTCTCCCAGAACTTAGGTGAGCTTCATCACAAAATGTCGCCATTCTAAGGGGCAAGAGATTGAATAACTAAGGATTTTTTAGCTTTATAATGAGTATTGAGCCTAGTTGGTGATGAGCTTGAGGCAAGGGTATACTGCACCATTAAGTGGGTCATCCCATGCTTAAGAGTTTATGACTGTAAGGCTGCGTTAAGTCTAAATAACAATGATATAAACCCCTTTAAAAATATGTTTTGAAATGTCTGATAATAGAGCTAAGCTGTGGAGAGTTCTTAGAATTGAGTTGAGAGTGGTGATTATTTGTCCCTGCTAAAGGAATCATTTTGCTGCAGCAGAGCTTGGTTTTGCAGAGTGCTCAGGTAAAGGTTAAAGGTAGTGTTGGACTGTCTGGTTTGATTAAGCTAATTTTTTGTCTAATGTTTTGAAATTCTTGAAGGAAGGTTGGTTAGTATTGCTCGAGACGGGCAATAGTTCAAGTTTGGGGGTATGATAACTGCCCAAAAGGTAGTTATTTAGGCCTCAATTATATAGGGATTTGTGTGTCCTTTATGCTTATTAGGGTTGGTTTTGGATAGATATTACATGTTTTAACCCATTTGGAAGAATGGAAGCATTGGAAATTATTTTGTGCAAATTATGCTGCTGAGCGACTGGAGGGAGCAAATTCTATGCTGCAGCAAAACTGGGAACAGAAACTGCCACATTGATGGACCGCAAAGTGCACGGGCCGCAAGTAATATAAAACGGAAAGTATTCCGAGTATCGAATCCACAGGGAGGCGAAGCGAAACTTAAGCAATTAATTAAAATTCTTGAGCACTGAAAATACTTAGGTGAAATAATATTTAGGAACCAAGTTCATGTGATAAAAAGAATTCGAATTTAAAAAGACTTAATGAAAACAAATTTGATCAATCAAAAATAAAATGTGGTGAAAGAGGTTTTTCTTGAAATGGGAAGAGGGGTCTTGAAAATCAACGATTAGCTAAATAATTGCTACAATTATCCTATCTCATTGCCCAACTAATTATAAACCTAGAATCTCCGTTAATCACATAGGTTCTCCTGTCGGTTTCCCCTAATTGTAATTAATTCATTTTAACAACCTAAGTGTCCTTAGCGCTATTAAAAATCATTAATTATTACGCCCTGATTCATTTTAGGAATCTATGTTTAATCAACTAATCCCGGTGTCACAACGGGCAATTAAACTAGTTGCATGGATTATGATCTATCCTAATTTCTCTCCGTCGAGTTTCCATTAAGAATCGAATCATTACACAATTGGCCAGATTGAGTAAAGCATTAAGCACATCCATACAAATAATTAGGACATGGGCAAGAGACAAGAAATTATAACAATATTTCCACTATCATTTCATTTCAAGACCCCAAATTGGGGTTTAGCTACACATAATATTCACAGTAATTACAAGGGAAAGCATAATAAAAGGCATAAAGGAAAAGGAATTGACCGTCGAAAAACCCCTTGCTGACGCTTGGAGCCCCCGCTGACTACTCCTCGAGCCTCTAGATTGCTCCCCAAAATTCCCCAAAAATTCCCACTAGAAGAACCCTCTCAAAAAGGCTCAAAAGCCTTGAGAGGGGCTCCAAAAAAGGAGTCTTAGGAGAGAAAGGAATGAGTGAGTAATGATTGATTGGTGATTGATGAGAAAATGAGGCACCAAGGGCGCCTATTTATAGGCCTGGAAAAGGGGTAGCGTCGCGACGCTGCCTTGCCAAGCGTCGCGACGCTGCTGCGCACGCGGCTTGGGCAACAAGAAAGGGCAGCGTCGCGACGCTGCCTTGCTAAGCGTCGAGACGCTGTCCAGATTTTCCAGAAAAATCAGCTTCTTTTTGGGCTGATTTTTGGGCCTTCTTCTTCATTTCTCTTGGACTTTTCCTCATGGATGTCTTCTTTGGGCTTCATACTTTGATTTGGGCTATAATTCCATCAATTTTGGCTCTTTTTCTCCCAAATTCACCATTTGTGCTCCTAAAGACAAAATAACAAAATTCATTAAATATATTCATTAAAATCACGATTAAAGCACCAAAAAGCTTAATAATTTGAGGCTAAAATAGCGACATTTCTGCTCGCTATCACACATCACAGCTCGTTAGCCAACTTCATGAACCGACTTCTGTTGAGTTATTTTCGTGATAAAGGATCAAGGAGAGCCTTACACGTGTCCTAGTTGACCTAATTCAAGCCTCTCATCCTTCTATAAAAGGAAGTAGCCGTCAAAGTCAGGGTCATTCCATGTTTTCCCTTGGAAGCCGAATAGTATAGGGAGATTGAAGATCATCAAGAACACCATCTACCACAAGCTGATTAGGGAGTTTATTTTCTTTATTAACTTGTGGTTATGGACATGCATACTCAGATTGTAATTCGTATTCCTATGCCTATTATGAACTAAGTAGCTTAGGGTGTTGGTTAGGAATAATGTGATTACTGTGCTTCATCTCTAGTAATAAATTGACTATCGCATTTTGGTTAATTGTTGTGCTTATTCTTATTTTATGCCCGCCTGGCCAGCCGGTGTGAATAGCTCTCTCTAGTTTCAGGGATGATTTAGAGAGTGTGGCAATTATCCACACTACGATCATTGTGTATTGGTGAACGCCAGTGACTGAGCTAGGGATAACCAGTTGCCTAGTGCTTGATCGGTCGTACTTCATTGGGTTTGAAACATATCCCAAAAGATCCGGAGTTCCGGGAGGAATCCGCTAATAATACTGCGAGAAATGCATGATCAATAATATTGCTAGAGCATATCTTAAAACAATCACTAAAACCTAACCAGCGCCTGTCTTTAATCTGTCTATCTATTTGTTTACTCGTTGTTCTGTCATTTATTTTGCTCCAGCATAATTCCGATCAAACCAAATCATTTTACTATTCTTGAAACCATTGGAAAGTTACACAAAAATAGGTAGAGTGGAAACTAACTCAGGGCTCGGATTGATAATATTACTTGCTGCAGACTGTGTATACTTGCACAGGAATTCTAGAGTATTTTATACTATATTTTTACTCACTCTAGGAACCCAACACTTATGCTTGTTGTTGAAATTAGATAGGGATATCAATTTCTTAATTTGCATAAAGAATTAATTGTACTCGGGAGAGGCTTTTAATTATCGATAATCCTTGGTTTATGAACTTGTTACGAGTTTGTTCCTAATTATTCTTTGAATTAATTCATGCATCTAATAGGTGAAATCAATTCCCTAAGGCCTTTTTCCATTGAGTTTCCATATTTTATTGCTTTGATTAGTTTTTCATTGATTTGCATATTTCTCGATTATTTTCTCTAAATAAAATTTGGTGAATATACCTTTAATAATTAGGGGAACTAGAAAACCAATCCAGAGGACGACATTCGATTTTTAATCACTATATTATAACTTTGGCCCGTACACTTGCGGTTGGCAATTTGTGTATCAATGGCGTTACATCTAGTGGTTACTATTTCGCGGTCCGGTCTTATGCAAACTCATTGCATAGGATACCCCCACCCGCATGTCTCCTACATGGATGCTTTGGATCATTGCATCTGTATCGAATACAAGGTGGGTCGTATCACATAGTGTCACCAGGATAAGGTACCCAACCTTATCCCTGTACTATAGACCTTTTAGGTTGTCACTTGGACACTGATCCCTGTATGTCCCCACATACTAGTCCAAGTTTCATTTAAACAACCTTGGATCTTAGTTTATTGGATTTAGGGTTTATTAGGGCATAAAACCCAACAATCCTGTTGTCACTCGGGTAAATAAACATCAGTCATGTATTCAGTTCTAGTCTAAGCTTCACTCCGTCGAGTTTCCACTTAGTAACAATTCATTTAATCAGTTATCAGGTGATTAAAAGCATTATGGACAAAATGCACAAATGAATGATAATGACAATCCAACCAAATCAATTCTTTAATTAAGCAAAGGTTAAACAACTAAATCAAACTCATAGAATTTAGGAATTAACTACTCATAATCACTAAATATCCAATAATTTCTAATCCCGCCTAATCTAGAAACTAAAAGCAAAGGAAAATGGAAGATAATTGCTCATAATAGCGTCGATCTCCTCGATCCCATGACGACCTTCATCGATCCCTAGCTCCCAAGATCTTCAACAAGGCTCAAAATCTTCTTAAAAGCCCCCAATTTTAGTCTTGAATCGATAATAGGATGAAAACCCTCAAATTGACTCCCCAAAAAAGGCTGAAAAAATGCACTATTTATAGTTGTCCAGCCGCGTCACCGTCTCGACGCTGACGTCACTGCGTCTCGATGCCATGAAGTACGATACTTGTTGCCCCAGCCGCTCCAGCGTCGAGATGTTGCCTCATTTCTAGAATATTCTTCACGGTTACCTAGCGTTGAGACGCTAGCCCTCGGATCTCTTCTTCAAAATGGCCCTTTGGTCTTCAATTTGGGCCTCCAACTTGCTTTTCTTGGGCTTTTGGGCTTGGATCTTCAATGGACTTCTCAAAATGCTCCAAAAGCCTCCAAAATAATCCAAAATCTCTCAAGAACTCCAATTTTGCTTCTTTGGCTCGGTTTCTGAAATTTAAACATAAACACACCTCAAAACACACAATTTAAGCACAAAACTAGCTAAAATTAGTAGGAAATAGATAGCATTTCTGCATGCTATCAACGCCGTTAGCAACGACGTCGACAAAAAACTAGGCGAAAAAGCCCTAACATGTTCCCTCTCCTCATTTTGCCTCTCTCGAATTCAACAGTCCCCCTCTCGAGCTCTCTGTTCTCTCTCTGTCGACTCGCCCTCCGCCGCCATTCACCTCACCGTCCGTAACTTCGTCTCAAATCCTCGATGCAACCACGTCCATCTCAGTTATGTTCTCTATTCTCTTAGGTTTTTCTTCATTTTTTTCTTTTTCATTTTGGTCATGTATATTCTTTTACAGCTTTACACTTTTCTTGTAAGGGAGGTCTCTCGGCATTATTTTGTCCGTTTATAATTCATATACCCACTTTGTTAAGAATTTGATTTTAACATGCTTTTGTGAGGAAAATGTAAAAGAGATTTTTAATGGGTCATTTGTAGAAAAATAAAAGCCTAAAAAAAGAGATGGGTTTATTGATTCTAATTTTCTTTTTCATGACTTTGTTCATCCTTGCATGAATGTTTATGTGTTGAAGAAAAAACAATAATCTATAGGGTTATTCTCGGTTGGCCTTCTTCGAGAAACAACCCCTCTTCGAAAAACAACCCCCCTCTCTCTTAGTTTGGAATCGCTGCTCACGTGTTGCCATTTCTCCTTCGCCGCTCGCCATCTATCGTTGGTTTGATTTCTTTTTTTTTTCTTTAACTCGTCTATCGTCGTTGTCGTGCTTTTTCCTTTTAAGATTATTGGGAGTGTATTTGTTGGCTTTGTTGTTGTACTGGATGTCTATTTGAAACAAAGGTTAAATTGGTTTTTTGTTCATGAATGGTTTGATTAGTTTAATATGTTTATAGTTTGGCCCTATTTTAAGTTTAATGGTTTGTTTATTTTCATGTGTTGGTTCAAGTCTTGATGTTAAAAGTTCATTAGGTCTGAAAAGTTGAAGTTAAATTTAGTTCTTAGGTTCATGTTTTTATATATCATACTATTAGTTTTGTGGTTTTTCCAAACTTAACCTTGGATTTTTTTTTTTTTTTGTTATTCAATTTAGTTTCGAGGCGTTTGAACTGAGTTGAACTGAGATTTTGTGTAAGATTATGCCTTTTGAATGCTCTTTTAGTTTCAATTTATATTGTTGCTATCCTGCATCAATGGTAGCAACTGATATTGTAGTTAGTTTTTTTAAGCTAGAATTGTTTGTTCAATTTCTTATATTTAGTTAGATTGTTCTTAAATGACTTTAACTTTGTTCTTAATTGACTTTGAGTTGGGGGCGAGGGTGTCATAAGTTTGACATTTGTAGGTTCGTTGTTTAGACCTTTAAGTGAATTCTAGAATTTTTATGAGAGTTTTATGAGGGTTATGTTCTTATCTTTAGATTCAATGTTTTATGAGAGTTTGATTGCTTGTTAAGAGTGATTTGTTGGTTCTTACGTTCTTTGTTGGTTCTTAAGTTATTTGTTGGTTATATTATGGTGATAAGTTTTTAAATGGTTTGTTGGTTATATTATGGTTCAATCTTGAAGCTGAGAGTTTATAGTTATTGTGTTTTAGTTGGTGGTAAGAGAGAAAAGCATGACTATCTTATAAGTTCTTAAGTTATTTGAGTTCTTTGTTGCATTTAGGAGTAAGAGAGATAAGTTTTACTTTATGAGTTTTGTTGGTTATAAGCTTTAGTTATAGTTATTTGAAATAAGTTATTATGTTTCTTTTGTTGGTTATAGTTATTGTGTTTTAGTTTGATGAGATTGTCAAGTTTTAGTTTATGAGATAAGTTGTAGGTGTTGGGGTTTATGTCCTAAAACTCAAGTTTTTTAATCCTTTTATAATAAAGATGTTATTCAGTGAAATTGTTTGTTTTATACCTTAAATCCAATAGAAACATCCATGGTTATAATATGAAATACTCGAACTATATCATGGATAAAGACAGAGATCAAGTTTGAGTATATAACCTAAATGGTCTATAGTAAAAGGATAAGGCTGGGTACCTTATCCTGGTAACACTATGGGTGAGGCCTACTTTGCGAATGAAGCAAACGACACGATCCTGGATCGTTCATGTAGAGACATGTGGGTAGGGGCATCCTGTGTAAAAGATGTTTACACAAGACAGGACCGAGAAATAAGTCACTCTTACTTTATAACACCATTTACTTTAAAACTGACTATTTCATGCAATGACCTAGGTAACTCGATCTTAATCCTGAGCTTGCTATGAACTCCTATTCGTTTAGGATTATCTTTTAATCTGCATGGGTGAGAGTGACCCAATAGTGTCATTCAATAAACCTACCATTTTGGGGATAAGACTAGATGGATAGCTAGGGACATAGTGTAGCAAGACGAAATTCACTCCTACCCGAATTAGGGATAGTAGAAAGGTTGTTCCCTTAAGTGCTGACTCTCAGGCTTGAACAAGTGGCCCCACCCTCTCATTGGCCCAAGATGGACTCTTTTTATTGGTTGGACCATAAACAAAATGTTCATTAGAAGACTAGAGGACTTAAAGGAACAAAGATGTGCTATAGGGGTAAAATAGACATTTGACCTAGCTATAGTAACGAATGACCTGTGAATGATTGATTAACTAATCATGGTTATATCGAGTGAACAGAAATATATCTACAGTGAGGGGAGTTCAACTACTAGGCTATAGTGGAGTGTCCCAGTAGTTAACGAATATTGGTTAACTAGGCTAAAACGGGTTTAGTCGGTTAAACCTCGTATCGTTGGAGCCCAAGATCTATAGGTGATGTGGAATTTTCCTTACCGCAAGCGCACGGGTCAAGTAATAATAAAGTGTTCGTATAAACGAGTGTTGTCCTCTGGATTGGATTTTTAAGCAAATCAAGTATTGTGAATTATCTTGCTCAATTTTATTTAGGGATCAAAAAATAGTGAGTGAGTGGTATGAAAATTAAATCAAAGCAAGTAAAAAGTGGAAATTCAATTGGAAAAACACTTAGGGAATTGATTTCGCCGATTTAGTCTAGGATTGATTTTAAGGAGTAAGTTATTATGCACAATGGAATTATGAGCCTAAGACCCTTTAATCACAACTACCTCTCCCGAGTATAATTGATTCTCATGCAAATTAATCTACTTGATATCCCTATCTAAGTTTATTAACATGCAAGGCAATGAGATCTTTTGACCAATTCTAAAGTTAATCTAAAACCGTCACGAATTAGAAAATAAACCTTAGTCATGCAATCTTGAGTAAGTCTACATTTAATCCCCTCTCCCGAGCAAGAATAAAAACTCAAATCATTCAACTAATGGCCAATTAATTGAAAGCATTAAATCAAGATTGCAAACATAATAACCATTGCACAACTTAAACCATAAATCAATCCATAAACAAAATCAACTACATCAATCCCTAAGCTACAAGTTTAGCTACTAATGAATGAAGTTACAAGCTCAACTAAACATAACAAAGCCATAAATCTAGCTAGAGAAAAGGAAAGGGAAAAGAAAACTCAATGTATGCCGAGACCGAACGTCCCCGTCACGATCCCCACGAACAATGGGTTGATTTCCGCTTTTATCTCTCTTGTTCAGCCTCAATCCTCTGTTTTCTCCTCTGTTTTATGGCTCCAAAAAGTCCCAAATTGAATCCCTCCAAAAACCTAGCCGAAAAGAAGCTTATATTCTGTTTTTTCGTCATATCGTCGAGACGCTGTCAAGACAGCGTCTCGATGCTGCCTCTAAACACGCGTGCTCTGGAAATGAAATTACACATCGTCGAGACGCTAAGGTCGCAGCGTCGAGACGCTAGTCTGCATTTGACTGAATTTTGACCTTTTTCCTCTTTGACTCTTTTTCATTCCTTTGCATCTTTTCGCGTCCCGAGCACTCGATTGACTCCACTATTGCGTTTTAGCTCTAATCATCGCTTTCCTACAAAATAAACAATAAAGCACAATAAAATGGCCCAAAAATCATAAAAGACTAGCTAAATTAAATAAGTAAAAGTAGCTAGCTATGCTCGCTATCAATAGGTCCATTAGGTCCCTTGCTAGCTCGAGATTAACCTTTGGAACAATATGATGGATTTAATTAGAATAAAGTTTCAAATTCGCTTTAGGGAAATGGTTGGATAGGTTTGACGTTGGCGATACATCGGGTTTTGTATAAACTAAGTTGTGAGAGATTTAATATTTAAATATGATTTAAATATCAAACACATGAATAGGGATTCATGGTTGGAAAATAACATTTCAGAAATGTTCGGGATTGATGACAAAATATTAATTTAATATTAGATATTAAATTAATTAATAATTATTTTAAATTAATTTTGAATTAATTTAAAATTGAAAAATTAAAAATTGAATTTTGAAATTTTCAAACTATTAATATATAATAATTAAAAACTAAAAATCAAAATAATTTTGAATTTGGAAATTCAAAATTATATTGATTTTTAGGAGGTGGAGTGCATTGTGACTAAACTCGTGCACTCCCTTCAAATTAGCCACCAAATTTTAGCATGGGTAATTTGGTGTCAATCCCTGGACAAATCCTTCAGCTATCTTCCCTCTATAAAAGGGAAGCGATTTGCTAAAGAACTCAATCTTCAACCTTAAGGAATTGCTGGCAAAATCATCTCTCACCATAACCCACCTCCATAGCTTGTTCTTCAAGCTTTTCCCTTCAAATTCCATCACTAGAGGATCCCACAATCCGTTCCAAAGGCTTGAGGATAGTAAGGAAGATCAAATGGTGGTTCGTGACTGATTGGAGAAGAAAAACAACAAAGGGATTCAGCCAATTTCACGAATTAAAGAGGTTGGTGTTGTTGTCTCTATTTTTCTTCCTTAGAATAGCATGCAAATATTTATCAAATTGAGCTTACTAAGTGCCTAAGATCCAAAATTACTTCCATAATTTAGATATTAACACTTTCAATTGGTATCAGAGAATGGTTTAGGCACCTAATTTGCTTTAATTTGATCATGGTGGGTAGCATTTTGAAATTCAATTTGCATGGATGCTGAAATGAATATATTACGGTTTTTGAAATTTTTTACTCTTCAATTTGTTGATGAAATTGTAATTGCTCACATATATATGAGCATTAATGTGTTGAGAAGAGTCTGTAATTTTTGGAGAGTCATTAGAGTCCATTTAGTGCTGTAATTGATCGAAAGAATGAGAGGAACTAAAGCTGGTCGGAGAACAGGGAACTTCCAGAAGCATCAGCGTCACAAGAGGTGCTATTTTTGCCGACGCTGGAAGTGTCGGGAAAGACCCTTTCGGCCGACACCGTTAAAAGTGGCATCGGCGGAAGGTTTGCTGACTGTTCTATCTCGACTTTCTTCCCAACATGTGGAAATGCGTCAGAAAAACCTTTGCCAATGCATATTCGAACTTCTGTCAACGTTTATGCGCGTTGGGAAAAAGACAATTTCTTGTAGTGTGGGGCGTTACAACAACATACTCCACAACTCTACATTCTTTCAAAATATATTAGAACACCATTTCTACAAACAATAGTATATAATTAAACCAAATATATCATACAAACATAAAAAAAATGCTATGAACAAATAAACAAGCTCCACAAGTAAGAACTACTTACTAAATATTCTAAAACACGTTTCCCAAATTAGTCCAAAAGGTTCTTAAACAATAAAGATTAAACCAACGTTACACTTTACATTTAAAAAACTTAATTAAACTAGAAAAAGATAAGAGAGTGTTACCAACCACTCTCTTACCCAACACCTTAAATGCCTTTAAACTCGTTCGATTAGTTCGAATCTAGCCAAAACTACAAAGAGAAGAACTCTAAGGCTTAGAAGCTAATTTACAAAACATAAAACTAGTTTGAAAGCATCTAAATGAAGGTTTACAATCTAATCCTTACCAAAAACAACTTGGTTCTTAGCTAGAAGTGTTCGAATGAGTCTAAATTCATTTGAAACTGCTAGTAGAAGACTTCCTGTAAAATTAAGTGAACGTTAATATGCCCAACTGAACACAATTTTCAGCAACAAGTAATCAAGCAAAGAGATAAAAGAACACCAAGAAATATAGTAATTCAAACTTTCAACTTTGAAATCACGACACAAGTTTAAACCACTTGTGAATAATCATAGCCCACGATCAAAGACAACCACAAACACGGTCTAAAAGTTGTCTGAATGGAAAAATCAAACCCGATTCGATCACTCAATCTGAGATCCACACCTGCTCTAAACCGAGATAAAAAAACGACACTACCAGCCTCCTGAATCGATACCCACAGCAACGAGACCCACACAACACGAAACAAAGACCCATGTCGATGTGTAAAGAGTCTCTGAACCGAGACCCATGATAGCCTCCTTCTCTGAGACTCACTCTAGCATGATACCAAGACTCACCCAACAAGAAACTGGCCTTTGAAATCGAGACCTAAGCCAAAACGTTACCGATGGCTGCGTTTCTTTCTCTATCTATTTTTCTGTATTTTCTCATCTCTCACTGTGTTGTTCAAATCAGGGAACCAACCCTAACTTGAGGATGATGACCAAATTACTATCATGCCCCAATTATTTTCAATTAATGACAACTAATTAAAGTCAAATATTCATGTATCAAAAATACGAAAATCTTCATTTTTTTCCCGCCAAAAACCCGCCCCAACCATTTATGACGTTTCTTTTTCCTCTCTTCCCTTTTATTTGGTTTAGTTGTGGCGTCATAGAATGTCAAATTTGTAGTAGTGTCAACCCGAGAAGAGTGGACCAACGTACCCGACTTTCTCACTATGGTGTTGATGATATGTTAGCTTCATAAGTTCCACATCCACTAGCTATATTATAAGTTATAACAATATTCTTCTTTCTTTTTTAAATATTGAGTAATTCACAAGCACAAGCGTTGGGAGACGGAGAGCTCCAATAAATAGTGGAGCAATTGAATTGGGAAAAAGAGTGACGTTGTGAAAACTCAAAATCTGAGATTAGCAGCAGCATGTTGTTCATGCGGATGAATGTTGAAAACCTTGATCCTCTCATGGAAGCAACCTCCCTATTCACTCACTTAACCAACGACGAAGCCTACCTGGAAGTCACGCCATGGAGGTTCACGATAATTGCCTCAAACCATTCCTCTCGCATCGTTGCAACGCTCAAACTTTCCTTTCGATTCTTCACAACCTATTCCATCGATGATCAGAATCCTCACAGATACAGGATTTCCCTTCAACCCTTCTACCACGCCCTCTCGGTTGCCCGAAATTTTCATTCAATCTCCATTCATCTTCTCCCAACCATACATCAAATGACCCTTACATTTGAGAATTCAAGTCAGTATTTATTATTTAATCGTTCTTGCTTCAGAATCTTGTTTCTTTTGCTTTCAAGAAACCCACACAACCAAATCTTGATTGTTTAATTTGTTTTCTTTTCCGCTGAATAGCACCTTTAGGGCGTGTCCCTCACTTGCAGTTGCTACAACCATTGGTATCGCCACCTTCGCAAGGACAGGATGGAGGCAATATCGTATATGGAAAATATTTCACAATTAAATCCAAAGATCTAATACGCATTCTATCCACACTACCTATGTTAGGAGAGGCTTTAGGTAATCCAATGATTTCTCTTTACTGTCGTTTCATATTTATTTACTTGGAAGAAATTGGTGCAAGTTGTTCTCTTTTTGTCACAGTTTGTGTTAGGGTAACAAATTCACAAGTCAAATTTTCTGTTGGATCTCACGAGATTATTCTTACCGAAGAGGTACGAATTTGCTAAAATCACGATATTGAACTGATGGACTGTTGTTTTTAGAATTTGCTAAATAATTTATTATATAGTCAAACATCATTTCAAGAATAAAAAATAGGTTCTAAACCTTAAAGCTGTAACATTTTATTGATGAGAAAAATTGTTGGCTTATACTGTGCAGGGAAGAGAATGTCAAATTATAGGTTACAATGGAGTTGAAACGACTGAATTCCATATCATTCTCCAGCCCGTGCTGTTTTTCATTTTTTTGTCAAATAAAATGAATAGGATATGGTTTTATCAGACAACTAATTCTTGTAGTGCAATGTGTATTCCGGCTTTTGGATTGAATGGTCAATATGTAATATATTTTCCCCAGACATGACATGTGGAAAAATCTTGTGTACACATAAATATTAATATTGTTGTTTGACATTCTTTTTTCTCACTCTTCAAACGGCTAAAGATTGATAGCCAAAGTATACATATAATCCTAGTTGGAATTGGTGCAGTATCTTTTCAGCTTCTCGACAAACTATATCTGGAATTTTGTCATCTCTATTGAAATATTCGAATATTCATAATATGATCTGCAAATTAAAAAAGAAGTTGCAAATATATGGTGTTATTTATCTCTAAAAAGAAACAGGTTCAAATGTTAGCTTGAATTCAGATTCAGTTATTGAAGTTCTTAGGATGTCTTTTATCATTCTCAATTATGATCAATAAAAGTTATAAAAGTTCTTCATAACCGATTAGCATTTGTGTAAAATCACAAGTGGCATCATACAGATTTAATTGGAAAGTTTCGTAATTCTGATGGGACACTGCACACAATATATGCTCAACAAGGAGGCTTGGTTGTATAATATACAAACCACCTGCTTGTATGCATCAATAGATAGATCCCATTCGCGAATGAATGTAATCCATGTATAAAAGCAATAAACTATGTTATATAATTATTTTTTTCAAGTTAGTTTTTCATTTATTGGCTTCCATGTGTTCTTCATAAACAAGTGATTTTTTGCAAAACATGTTGTTGTTGAGATTCATGAATTTCGTAGTTATATTTGTAATGACCCGACTTCTTACAAGAGTCTTTTCGGGACCGTTATGACATGCATGCTTTGGAGACCTTTTTCATTAAAATCATTTTACAACATAAACTCTAATTTAAGTAAAAACATCAAAAACAGAACTTTTATTTGGGATCCCTAATTTTATAGGCTTAAAATATTCTTAAATAATTCCAAGCTATAAACATACATGACCTCTAAGAATATTTTCAAGACAAGTTTACAAATAAAATAAAGTAAAATAGAGTTCTTAAAGCGGAAGAAAAATAAAATATGAAGTCCATGGTTCCCTCATGGTCACCTAACTGATTCTCTATCAGTCACCTTGCAATTGCCCTTGCCTTTACCTGAAGGAAAACATTGGGGGATTTGCACAAATAGCAAAAACCGGCAAAAGTATTGCAAAAATAGAAAAAAAAAAATAAAATTATTTGCGGAAATAACAAAAAATATCTTAAATTACGAAAATACCCTTAGTATCTCCAATAGTCTATCAGACCCTATTATTGATCGTCACTAATAGACTTCGATTAATCGGAGTCTATCAGTGATAAATACTGACAGACTTTGATGATAAACTTCAATTAATCGGAGTCTATTAGTGATAGACACTGATAGACTTTGATGATCATAATCTATAAGTTTTTATCGTGTTTAATTCAAGCCTATCAGTGATAGCCACTGATAGAAAACAATTTAATTCAAGGTTATTAGTTCAGTTTAATTCAAGACTATCAGTTTCTATCCATCAGTTTAATTTAAGTCTATCAGTGATAATCACTAATAGAAAACCGTTTAATTCAAGGTTATCGGTTTCTATCACTGATAGAAATCAATTTAATTCAAGACTATTAGTTTTTCTCACTGATAGAAACCAATTTAATTGAAGCTTATCAGTTTCTATCAGAAATCAATTTAATTAAAGTCTATTGACTTGTATCACTGATGGAAATTAGTTTAACTCAAATCTATCATTTTCTATTGAGGATAGAAATCAGTTAATTGAAGTCTATCAGTTTATATCTCGGATAGAAATTAGTTAATTATCAATTAATTGAAGTCTACCAATGATTGTTACTGATAGAAATAAATTTAATTGAAATCTATCAGTAAAGTATTTTGCATTGCAATCATCTCGGTAATTAGAAATTCATCCAAAATTATTATACTACAATCATAAATTGAACAAAACATTCAAGTCTCTTGTGGTAATTAGAACATAAAATCCAAAAATAACCATTACGAACAAGCGACTCTCAATCAACAATATAATTTTTAAAGCCTAGCACACAAGCTTCGTGACCACCACCATAAAATTGCTATTCTGGTATTCTTTGTATTTCATTATCTATCAATTATAGCCCTGATAGACTTCGACTACTGATAGTCAGTGATAGACTACGATTAACCGGAGTATATCAACGATATACTTTGATATACCTATACAAACACTCACCAAAATTACTATTTTTGTATTCTTGGCATTCTTGAATTAAAAAGAAAGCCAACAAGAGCTTAGCTCAATTGGCATAACGTTGAAAATATATATATATATATATATATATATATATATAAAAAGAAGAATAAAAAGAAGAAGAAACAATCATAACAATACCTTGTGGGAAGAAGAATAAAAAGAAAATTAAATAAAAAAAGAAGAAGAAAATGCACAACCTAATAAACTGCACAGAACAAAACAGAGGAAAAAAAAACATATTAATCACACAAGAACTCCACCCTCATAATTGCACAAAAAAAAAGAAGAAATCGTCCCTCATAAATGCACAAAAAAAGAGAAGAAATCGTAATGTTATTGTTAGGTTGTTCATTGCATTTAACGTGTGTTCAAAGCCAATAAAGTCGAAGCCTTGGTTTTATATTACATGTTATGCATATTATTTAATGATAAAAAGGTAAGATGCGAATATTCTTTTTTTTTTTTTTTTTTTTTGCCATATTTGCAATTCTTTTTACCTTGTGCTAAATTTACTATTATATATAATCAATTTGCCACCCACTGCAATTACTCGAAAACATTTTAGAAAAGAATGAGTATTTAAAATACTCAGTAAGTGACCCTACTGTTGAGGTTGGGTCACGCTTAAACACGTTTTAAAAATCAACAACAAATATCTTTTTGGTGGCTCTAAACTTTATTTTAAACTTATTAATTAGAGGATATACATCAATTTCATGCATATCCTCCTAGACACATCAATTTCATGTATCTCCTACGAAGGTCGTCAATTTCACGAACCTCGACTAAGGTACATCAATTTCGTGTCTCTAAGTCCTGTGTAGGCATCTCTTAGTACATCAATTTCATGTACACTTTCAAAATTTAAGAAAACTCATAAACCATTTAAACTCATACATATAATGAAATTTTGAGAGACCACCAACTCAAAGATTTCAAAACATCAACAATTGCAAGCAATAATAATATATTTCATGCTTTCAGTATTATATCATAAACGAAAACATAATCAAACAACTCACAGAGGCACATGAATTTTGGAAAATCAAACACGCGCTTCCAACTAAAAAGTTTAACAGTAAAGCCACTTAC
Organism: Luffa acutangula; assembly: GCA_036850905.1. Classification (NCBI taxonomy): domain Eukaryota; kingdom Viridiplantae; phylum Streptophyta; class Magnoliopsida; order Cucurbitales; family Cucurbitaceae; genus Luffa; species Luffa acutangula. The sequence continues at coordinate 38,470,408 of CM072097.1, read as the reverse complement.
CTCGATTTATAAATGCTTTATTCCAAAACTCCAATTGACTTGATAAGAATGTCAAACTCAACCCCAATTAAGGGTTTAATTCTACCAAATAGAATTTCACACAATTAGGAGATTTAATTTACTAAGACCACAAACCCAACTTATATTTAAGAGGTTACAACTTACTCCAATGAGGACTTGAAACTTGCTGAACCGGTTCTAAATTTTTAGTAATTTCGATATTCCGCCCTCTAAATGCTAAAACATTACATAACTAAAAACCAAGGTTAATGGGTAATCAATTAAAACCTTTGAATCCTCCAAAATCAATCAAATCTTGTTGAAAATCACTTACCCAATTGTCAAAATTGCTAGAAATCAAAGGAACTAGAATACCCACTGCTCAAACACGTTGAAAACGCTCAAAAATGACCCAAAACACTACTATTCACACCGCCGCTCGTCGAAGAAGCTACTGCCGCTGGAAACTGCCGCTGTACCACCGCACCCACTGCTGGAAACTTAACAAAACAGAGAGAGAGAGACTGAGTGAGAGACCGATGGGAGGGATCCAAGACGAGAACCGCCACTTGAAAACTGCGAGACCCACTGCCCGCTGCTCGCACGTGTCTGCTCGTGGTCGTCGGACTTGGTGTTGTACACCTAACGTCGATGGCCTGCATGCCAGAGATCACAGGTGACGCCGCCAGAGGAGAACACCCACGAACGCCTGTGCAAAACGAGACGCTGTCGCCGCTACTGTACTGTCGTGACGCTACCGGAGAAGATGCGCAAGGGGCTGCTGCTAGCTAGAGAGAAGCGTCGCCAGAGTTGAGTTAGGAGGGAGTCGCACGTTCGGGTAGGAGGGAAGAAAAAAGATGAAGAAGAAAAGGACCTAGGGTTGCGTGCATAGCTTTAAAAATAACTCTCTTGGGCTTGGGCTTGGCTCTAACATCTCAATAATTACAAAAATGTCACTCCAGCTTTGAATATTAAAAATTTCACCAATTTCTCTCCTTTTAAATTTTGAAAATTTCCCTCTTAATTCCAAATTAACTCCAACTAAGGAAATTTGAAATTTACCTTAAATTACGGACGTTACAATATTATTTGGATCTTTAGACTCAAAAGTTGTTATTTCATGAATTCTCTTTATTTCATAAGTATAATATCTCTTTCTTCTGTTTTTTTTTCACTCAGACAATCGGTTCCACCATTTGAACTTCAATCACTTGTTTCGAAATAGATGAGAAAGGTTAGTCAATTATTATATTCCTTCTCCCTTTTATTTTTATGTGGTTGGTTATTTGATTTTACTTAAAGATTGTGTATGAAATCACAATAAGTTTCTCTCAAAAAAAATTGTGGTTTGAAACTAAAAGTTAAAATTGCACTACATTTTTCATTCTTCATTCATAATGGAATTGTGTTTCTTTCAACGTGTAAAAGTTGTAAATACTTTACTATAAAATTGTAGATTGCAATCATTTTTTGTTTTTTACTATTGTGTATGTTACCCAAAACACAGTGCACTTTATCTTTGTGTAAAATTCACTTCATCATGGAATTTTGATGAAATATTCTTTTTTCAATTGCAGGAAATTTCATATTGAGATTTTCTTTTTGATTGTTGATTTTACTGGTTGTGTTTGTGGTTTGATGAATTTTATACTATTTGTAAGTGATTGTTATATGATTAACTTTTTCTTTGACATGCATGTTCAACCGTGTGCATGGACTTTTATGCATATAATATGACTTTTCTAATAAATAATTACTTTATCTAGCAATTACCAATCATCATCAATGTAAATTTTTTTATTTCTTTTTCACTTATTTGATGGAAGTTTCTTTTTCATTAGTGTAATTTTTTTTTTTAACTTTCACCATAAAAAATTATGTTCCAAAGATTTCAAACCACGTGCAAAGTAATATTTCATATCTAGTTTTAAACTTCTAGGTACCATTTTTTTTTTTTTATTTTCAATTAAAACGGTGAAATTTAACGTGCATCACACGTGTCTTTAAATTATTTATAATCTATAATCTATACTATATATAAAAGGAGATAAAAGGGAGAATCTTTGCATTCCTATCTTGCCCTTACTTTTTTAATAAATTCTCATTTTACCTTTCAATCTTTGTTGACGGGATGCAACTCTTTGAGTTGAAGTGTTCATTGAGAGAAATGTAGAATAGTTGCAATGTATATTGGTAGGATATGACTATTCAAATCAAGGTAATTATACATTGAATTGGTGCATTTATTATGTGTATGGGAGTAAATCCAACCGTAGATGTGAAACATCAGGATCTCATAGTAAAAACGTGCCTAAAAATGTTGTTTATAAAGTGATTCTCTTATAATGTGCAATTTATTAAATACTTATTTCTTTCTTTCTTTCTTTTATCCAAAAATCAATCTTCTTTGGAGAATACCTGAGAATTAATTACGAGGTAATAAACTATCTTTATGTCATTTTTTTTTTCAATTTCAATTTACAACTTTTATTTCAACTACATTGTATGTATTTTAATTTTAAAATTTTAATCATTCATGTGTTCTTTATAGTATTTATCTCTTTCATTACTTTTTAATTTCACGGGGCTATAGTGGAGAATCTTTGCTCCTCTTTTTTGCCCATACAAATTTAATCAATTCCTATTTTGTCCTTCAATCTTTGCTAACGGGATGTGACTCTTCGAGATGATGTATCCATTGACAGAAGGGTTGAATTCTTGCAATTTATGCTCAAGGGACACAACTATTCAGTGGAGGTAATTACACATTGAACATACACATTCATTTGCCTTTATAATATGGGGCAACAAGAAAAATGGCTAAAAATAAATAGGTGACTTGAAAAATGACTACACAAGTTTATAAATTAAATAGATGACTAATTGATTTTATGATTAATAAATCCCTATTTTCAGAAGACAAAAATGTCCCCAACAAACCGTCTAAGGTGTTCCTAATGTTTAAAATTAAAATCAAAGCTTATGAGAGAGAAAATACCCCTAAAAAAGTTAGAGAAATTCTAGGAAGCTTGAAATTCAAAAAATCCAAGGAACAAACCTACCTAAAAAAGTTAGAGAAATTCTAGGAAGCTTGAAATTCAAAAAATCCAAGGAACCAACCTACCTAAAAAAGTTAGAGAAATTCTAGGAAGCTTGAAATTCAAAAAATCCAAGGAACCAACCTAATTTGAAAATCTAGATGTGGCATCTTCTTAGTACTCAAGAACTGTTTTTTGGAAAAAAAAACACATGGGACGAACTCAAGAATTGATACCTTTATTAGGGGAAACATGTAAAATATAATTCAACCCCCTCCAGCAAGAGAAACACCTTTCAAATGCGTCGATTGAAAAATCAACCCTCTCAATCAGAAGATATACCCCCTGCAAAAATGCGTTAAAAATGCCCCAAATTGGAAACAACTAAGAAAAATGAACTTAAATGCTGCAATTATGAAAAATTAGTGTATTGCGCTTCCTACCTCATACACCGCGCCGACGAACCCCTTTTGTCGTGCCGACGAGCTTCTCCCGCCGCACCGACGAGCCTTCTACGCAACCTGCAAGCTCCATTGAGTCTTCTTCTCCACAATGACTGTCACCAAAAAAATTAAAATAAGATATGTAGATAACGACTTCATTTTCCTTATATTTGCAACAACCGTATACATAATCCCCCGATTTTAGGGATTCATTTTTTCCTTCCAATCCACGATTATACCGCTCTATTGTAAGACGAAAAGCACGGGCGTGGGGAGTAAATGCATGGAGGCGGTTTTGGTGGAGGGTTTGTGTTGATTTGACTTAAATGTTGAACCCGCCAGAGCGGTATGTACTGATAAATACCATTTCATCGTTATTGCAACTTCTCTGGAAAAAGAGTGCTTGTGGTATACTCATATGTATGTGTGCGTCCCCCCTACATTATACACATTGGCATGTCGAATAGAAAAAATGTTTTGATTTGTCTGTACTATTATAGTCATCCATGAAATGGTCTGATGAGTCTACTTGTGTGTGTGTACACTTAATCCTCCTGTATTTGAGTTAATCATCTCATGTATCGTGTATGTCTGGAATGCCCAATAAAAATACATTTTGTCTTTGTCTGTGTTGCTATATGCAACCATAATAACCCCCGTACCATGTTCATCTGAATGCAAATACTTGATGAATGTCATAACTGATATCTGTCTATAGTATTATATACATACGTGTTCCGCATGCATCCTGTGTGTATGCATACTTACCCCAGACCCACCCCCCATATGAGTTATATATACGTTGTAGTTTATATGCACTGTCATCTATCTGTGTGTACTGCTACTTACGACTTTTATTATTGTTCTTTTGTAACATGGAAAATAAGGGGCAAAATGTGAGGGATAAAATCTTTTTTACCGTTGGAAACGCTGAAACCTAAGCCTAAAAAATAGGTAGATCTTTTTATACACTTGAACACAAACCGCCAACTGAACTCCCTATAAATCGGGATTCATCCATCCCGAAAAACAGGGGGAGAAACAGAATGAAAACAAAAAAATCTGTTAACGGTGTTTGTCTATAGTCGTATATACTAGGGGTAAAAATGTAAAAAAAAAATCTAGAAAACGGTTCCTGAAAATGCAGTAGCCACCCCTGCGAATTCTGAACATCTGTAGCCAAAAGACAAGAAAACTTTTTTTTTAGCTATTCAGCACAATTTCCCTTATAATATTTATCTCTTTCATTACTTTTGAATTTCACGAGGCTATAGTGGAGAATTTTTGCTTCTCTTATTTGTCCATACAAATTTAATAAATTCCTATTGTGTCCTTTGATCTTTGCTAACAGGATGCGACTCTTCAAGATGATGTATCCATTGACATAAGGGTTCAATATATTGGGAATGACTTAATCTTAGCCTAGTGTAGTGTTGCATGAAGACTTTTGTTCCACATGGATAAGTTTAGAATTGGGAAGAGTGTTTTTATACAAACACTCTCCCTCTCTCTAGTAAAAGTGGTTAAGAGTAGAACCAAGTCTTCACCCCACACGTGCGCGTCGCTGCCGCCGCCGGTCGGACGGGCGGGTTCGGGTAACCGCTCGCGCGTAATAAGTAAAGTGGGTTTTATTTTTTGGCTGTGTTTCCAAACTGACCACGTGGTCGCGCGCCTTTCGCCCACGTCCGAGTTGACCACGCCTGGTTCTCCATGGCTGACGAGTTGACACGTGGCACTCCATGAGTGTTTGACCGTTGGCTACTTCTCCCTATAAAAGCCTGCAAGTTTGAGCAAAGAGACACAACTCTTGAGTGCCTGAACGAGAAGGGTGTTGTGTTAACCGTGGTCGTGCCGAAATTGCTTTTAAGGCAGTGGTTTTCTCCACGACACAACAATTGTGTTTCTATTTTTCTCCATACAAGTTGAAAGCAATTTGAAAATGTCCATCAAATCCAAGAAGCATCTTCCAGATCTATCCAAGCTAGAACCTCTTGATGGTTCTAACTACCGCCGCTGGTCTCAGAAGTTGCTCATCTTCTTCGAACAACTGGAGGTCGATTATATTATAACCACCGATTATGTGGAGAAATCAGCAGCACCCGTCGCAGATCTGGAAAAATCCAAGGAGGTCCAGCCTGATCCACACAGTTTTAAGGAGGTTCAGACAGTCCCTCAAAAACCAAAGGACAGTCATGACATTGATCTAGAAAAATTTGAGAAAGACAACAAGGCGGTTCGGGGTCATCTTCTGAACCACATGAACGACTCACTGTTCGACCTGTTCGTCGTTCAAAAGTCAGCTAAAGTTATCTGGGACACTCTGGAGTCCAGATATGGCGGTGATGATGCGGGAAGAAAGAAGTACGTGGTCGGTAAGTGGATGCGGTTCCAAATAACGGATGACAAACCAGTGATGGACCAGGTTCACGAGTACGAGAATCTAGTGGCAAACATTCTGATAGAAGGTATGAAGATGTGTGAGATTCTCCAGGCGAATGTCTTGCTCGAAAAATTCCCTTCTTCATGGAGCGACTACCGCAATCATTTAAAGCACAAGAAGAAGGACCTGACGTTACAAGAATTGATCAGCCACATGTGAACTGAAGAAGCCAATAGGCAAAAGGATAAGTTGGAATCTAAGTCCTTCAACTCAGTTAATGCTAACCTAGTTGAATCTTCTGCTGCATCAAAAGACAGGTTCAAAAATAAAAATAAAGACAAATCCTCGCAGAAAAAGAACCATCCATTCAAGTTTCCTAGCGAAAAAATTGAGAAGGAGAAATCCAAGCTGATATGTTATGTCTGCGGAAAATCAGGGCACAAATCCTATCAGTGCAACCAGAGGAAAGGAAAATCAGATCGGAAGCCTGATGGTGCACAAGCCAACATTGTTGAAGTAAACAATATCATTGCTGCAGTGGTGGTGGAGGCTAACCTGTTGGAGAATAAATCAGACTGGATTCTTGACACTGGTGCCTCAAGACATTTCTGCTCAAATCGAAGATTGTTCCACGAGTTCTATGACACTGTTGACGGTGAATGCGTATACATGGGGAACTCGGCCACTGCTGGAGTACTTGAGAAAGGGAAGGTTCTCTTAAAACTTACTTCTGAAAGACTTTATCTTTGAATGATGTATTGTATGTTCCTTCATTGCATAGGAATCTGGTGTCTGGAAGTCTGTTGAACAGGGCAGGGCTTAGAATTGTGTTTGAAGCTGACAAGGTTGTCGTCACTAAAAATGGTGACTTTGTTGGTAAGGGGTATCTAGTTGATGGTCTCTTTGTGTTAAACATTGTTTCTATTCCTGCTGAAATGAATGAAAGTACATCTCGTTCTGCTTACATTGTTGAATTTGTTGATGTGTGGCATGGTAGACTAGGTCATGTGAATTTCGCATCTATTAAAAGGCTTAAACAATTACATCTTCTTAATGCATCTGAGACACCTGAAAACAATAGATGCTTTGTATGTGTAGAGGAAAAATTTGCGAAAAACCTTTTAAGCCCGTTACAACGAGATGTACTCAGCTGCTTGAATTAATTCACTCTGATTTAGCTGATTTCAAAAATACTACTAGTAAAGGTGGCAAAAATTATTATATATATTTTTTCGATGATTTCTCTAGATACACGAAAATATATCTTCTGAAATCAAAAGATGAAGCTAGTAGCATGTTTAGGAAATACAAAGCAGAAGTAGAAAACCAACTAGACAAAAAGATTAAAAGGTTAAGATCCGATAGGGGAGGTGAATACAGTGACAAGTCTCTCAAGGAATTTTTTGAATTAAATGGTATTATCCATGAGAGTACTGCACCATATTCTCCTCAACAAAATGGCATAGCTGAGCGTAAAAATAGATCATTAAAGGAAATGATGAATGTTATGTTACTAAGTTTTGGATTGCCTAACAGTATGTGGGGGGAAGCTGTACTTTCTGCCTGTTTTGTTCTTAACAGAGTTCCTCACAAAAGACTGGATAAGATACCATACGAGCTTTGGAAAGGATATTCGCCGAACCTGAGCTATCTGAAGGTATGAGGGTGCTTAGCTAAAGTGGCATATCCGGTATTTAAGAAACCTACGGTAGGATATAAAACCTTTGATTGTGTGTTTATTGGGTATGCTCATAATAGTGCTGCTTATAGGTTCATGTGTTTAGATGATAATTCAATTTGTGAATATAGAGATGCTGAATTTTTCGAACACATTTTTCCTATGATTAAAAATGAGCCAGATAATATCACACGATCTAGTCAGGTGTCTGTTTGTCCCTCATCTACTCCTGATGTTATGCATGAATCTAAACCTAGGAGGAGTAAAAGAAAGAGAACTGACAAAGATTTTGGATCGGATTTCTTAACTGTTTTTCTTGTTGAAAACTCAGATAAAATTGATGATCAATTTGCATGCATGTATCTAATAGATGAGGATCCTAAAACCTACCAAGAGGCCTTAAAATCTGTAGATTCTAGTTTTTGGAAAGAGGCCATTAAAAGTGAACTGGATTCTCTAATTATGAATCAAACGTGGAACTTGGTAGATTTACCTAAAGGGAGTAAACCTATTAGGTGTAAGTGGATTTTTAAAAGGAAAATTAGACCAGATGGCTCAATTGAAAAATTCAAGGCTAGATTAGTGGTTGTGGGCTATTCACAAAAACAAGGTATTGATTACTTTGACACTTATTCTCCTGTAACTAAAATAGCTACTATTAGATGTCTAGTCGCTCTTTCAGCTATTCGTGGGCTGTTAATACATCAGATGGATGTGAAAACAGCTTTTCTCAATGGAGATTTAGAAGAGGAGATATATATGGCACAACCTGAGGGCTTTGTAGTTTCTGGTCAAGAAGACAAGGTATGTCAGCTTAAAAAAATCTCTTTATGGTCTTAAACAAGCTCCCAAACAATAGTATGAGAAATTTAATAATACCTTAGTAAACAATGAGTTTAGGGTAAATTCTTCTGACACATGTGTTTACTCGAAATTGTTTGGTGTTGATTATGTGATTATCTGTTTGTATGTTGATGACATGCTTATTTTCGGTAAGAATTTAGAAGTAATAAATAATACCAAGTTATTTTTATCCTCACACTTTGAGATGAAAGATTTATGTGAGGCTGATGTGATGCTTGGTGTTAAATTGAGGAAAACCGAAAATGGGTATTCTTTGAGTCAATTACACTATGTTGAAAAGATGCTAAAGAGATTTGATTGTTTTGATGATATGCCTGTAAGAACACCTTATGATGCAAGTATGAAACTTAAGAAAAAATAAAGGGGATAGTGTCTCTCAATCTGTATATGCAAAAATTATAAGTAGTGTGATGTATTTGATGAATTATACTAGACCTGATATTGCATATGTTGTGAGTAGATTGAGTAGGTACACACACAATCTTGATAAAAATCATTGGGTTGCACTTCGTCGTTTGTTGAGGTACCTTATGTTGGGTTTTATGCCCTAAAACTCGTAGATAGTGAATGTAACCGTTGACCGGATATTAATGAAATAATATTGATATATTTTTCCATTAATTGTTATTAGTTATTTTATATTTGTCTTTGCCTAATAATAACCCTAATCCAATAAACTAGACATCCAAGGCTGTAATATGAGTCTTGAACTATATGTAGTGACATATGGATCATTGTTCAAGAAACAGCCTAAAGGGTCTATAGTATAGGGATAAGACTGGGTGCCTTATCCTGGTGACACTATGGATACGACCCACTTTGTATTTGATACAAACGTTGCGATCCAACGCGTTCGTGTAGGAGACATGCGAGTGGGGGTATCCTATGCAATGAATTTGCATAAGATCGGACCGCGAAATAGTAACCACTGGTTATAACACCGTTAACTAGTTGGTTTTCTATTTCACTAGGACGACCTAGACAACTTAGTCTTAATCCTGAGTTGATTATGGACTCCTGCTCATGAGAGATTGTCCTTTGATTTGTATGGGTGAGAGTGGCCAATACGTCGACTCAATAAGCCTACCACTTTGGGGACAAGACCGAATGGGGAGCTGGGAACATAATCGTACAAGATGGAATTCACTCCTTCCCGACTTTAGGGAAGCAGATGAGTGTTCCCTTAAGTGGTTACTCCGAGTCTTGAACAAAGGGCCCTACCCTCTCAATGGCACGAGAGGGTTTTCTGTTTGATGGTTGGACCACAAACAGGTTGTTCATTAGAGGAGAATTGGTACTTAAGGAAATAGAGGTAACCAAGGGGTAAAACGGTAATTTGACCTAGCTGGTGTTACGGACACTCGTGAAGGACTAACTAGTCGATATTGGTCTAGATCCGTGGACACAGAAAATATGTCTGCAGTGAGAAGAGTGCAACTGTGAGTCTATAGTGGAATGTACACACAGTTAACGAATATTGATTAATGTGGTTAATGAGTTTGACCAATTAATCTCACATCGTTGGAGCTTCTGATCTGCAGGTCCATTAGGTCCCACTGGTAGCTCGTAAAGTAATTTGAGGCAACTAAGTAATAAAAGTAAATTGAAAATGTTCAATTTATTAAGGGAAACAAATATAATATATATTGATATATTATTATGATAGAAATTAATATTTGAAAAGTTCAAATATAAATTTATGGAAGTTTGAAAGAGTTCAAAATAATGAATTAATTAATTTAAGGCCTAAAATGTGTTTGGGCAAATTAATTAATTCTAGGCCGGGATATTTAATTGGTGGTTAATTAATTAAAGAATTCATTAACCGGGAATTAATCAATTAGGGAAATAATTAATCACTTAAGGAAGTGATTAATCATTTATGGAAATGATCTAATCACTTATGGAAGTAATTAGTCATTTGTGGAAAAGATTAATCAATTATGGAATTGATTGATCATGATTGATTAATTAAGGAATAAGATTGAATCAATTATGGAAAAGATTGATTTAATTGAATATTTTATTCATGGCCTCTCTTCTATAAATAGAACACTAGACCTAATTGGTCATGATACTTGACACTTGACACTCTTGAAAGACAAGACCTAGAATTCTCTCTAGCCTCCCTCTTAGAGAAAGACTCCCACAAGTCTTTTGCCTCCTAGACTCAGAGACATACCGGTGTAACCTCTTTGGTGATTGTGTCAATCAAAGAAGAATTTCCAGCGAAGAAAACCTTAAAGCGGTTGCTGCGTTTTCGTTCGTGGAGCATCGTTGGCGAAGAACGGTCAAGTCTACAACGGAGGTTTGTAACGGTTCTTCCTCTTTTCTTTAGAAAAGTTTTAAAAATAAATTTAGATTTATTTTAGCATGTTTAAACCGATTTTACAACGACTTTAAAGTTCGTTTAAAGTTTTGTTTGAGTTATCGTAACGGTATTTTAATGTTAATTAATATACGGCGTAAGGTCCAATCGATGCGCTTCCGCTGCGTGGGGACTTTTATTCCCTTCACCTTAAAGGTACAATAGATTACTGTTTGCAATTTAATAAATTTCCTGCAGTATTAGAAGGTTATTGTAATGCAAACTGGGTAACTGATAACGACGAAGTAAGTTCTACTAGCGGGTATGTGTTCGTCTATGGTGGAGGAGCTATATCATGGAAGTCTGCAAAACAGACGTGCATTGCACGATCCACCATGGAGTCAGAGTTTATAGTCCTCGAGCTTGCAGGGCAAGAGGCGGAGTGGTTGAGAAGTCTACTTCAAGACGTACCACAGTGGGGGGCGTCTGTTCCAGTCTCCTTGCACTGTGATTCACAAACAGCCATAGGAATTGCCAAAAGCAGTGTATATAATGGCAAGATAAGGCATATACGCCTGAGACATGGAATTGTGAAACATTTGTTGAAAAGTGGAGTCATCTCCTTGGAGTATGTGAGGTCTGAAAGGAATTTGGCAGATCCTCTCACCAAAGGCCTAACAAGGAGAGTGATTCTAGAGTCCTCAGCATGTATGGGACTTAAACTGTTGGAATGAGTCCATAGCCCTCTATTTGGGTGGTCCAAATACGGACTTGATGGACACAATTTTGGAAAGTCTTCATAGCTCAAGTTTTTGAGTGGTTTACTGTGGTAGACTTGATGAAGCATAATGTGATTGTGAAGGTGTGGTCGCCTTCTATGAAAGAGTGTAAAGCGTTCTCTTTCTAGAGCTCTCACAATGACCCAAGGTGTTAGTGCACGACCTTAAATAACACTTGTTCTACTGTTGTATCGCGGAATCAAGGGAAAACCTGAGGATAAAAACGTGTTGTGGGGGTCTAAACCGTGACTGCTGAAAGTTCAAAAGGTAACTTACTTTCGTTAGGCTGGTTATTGCCTTACTTCACTATGCGTTAATTCAAATCGGAAGATATTAATGCTTAAGTTTAATTTCCTCCTTTGCTCAGAAAATGTTATTTACAGTCATTCGTGGGGGATTGTTGGGAATGACTTAATCTTGGCCTAGTGTAGTGTTGCATGAAGACTTTTGTCCCACATGAATAAGTTTAGAATTGGGAAGAGTGTTTTTATACAAAAACTCTCCCTCTCTCTAGTAGAAGTGGTTAAGAGTGGAACCAAGTCTTCACCCCACACGCGCGCGCCGTCGCCGCCGTTGGACGGGCGGGCGGGTTCGGGTAACCGCGCTCGCGCATAATAAGTAAAGCGGGTTTTATTTTTTGGCCAAGATAATTTCATCTTCCTTTGTTCTTATAGCCTCACGTGTCACCCATCCATCGTGCGTAGACCGGTGCTGCCACGTGTCACCCATCTGTTCGTTCCGCTCGTGCAAGTTGTTGTGCCGACCGTGTTTCCGAACTGACCGCGTGCCCGCGCGCCTTTCGTCCACGTCCGAGTTGAACGCGCCTGCTTGACCACACTTTTGGTTCTCCATGGCTGACGGGTTGACACGTGGCACTCCATGAGTGTTTGACCGTTGGCTGCTTCTCCCTATAAAAGCCTGCAAGTTTGAGCAAAGAGACACAACTCATATTTCCATTGATTTCTCATCTTCGTTTCTGAGCAAAGTTACATTCCTTGATTCCAATCCTTCTCTCTCGAGTGCACGAACGAGAAGGGTGTTGTGTTAACCTTGGGGAGCAACCGACAAAAAACGATTTAGCACCGTGGTTGTGCCGAAATTGCTTTCAAGGCAGTGGTTTTCTCCACGACACAACAATTGTGTTTCTATTTTTCTCCATACACAATATAGTTGCAATTTATGTTCGAAGGACACACTATTAATGAAGCTAGTTACATATTGAATCGACACGTTCATTTACCTATGGGTGTGATTCAATGTTAAAAAGGTGAGAAGGGGAAAGAAAGATTAGTTGGGTTGTGTGGTTGTGGGGGTTTTGTAAGTTAGCTAATAATGGGCATATGGATTTGTACAAAACAAGCTGGCCCGCCCTGTCACCATGTCATATCATCGTTTACCATTTACGAGGACGAGGACACACGAGAAACTCATTTATTTTTGTAAAGGAGTGGACAATTCTGCTGTCCAACCTTTACCACTCATTTGGATGGGAGATATTATATGATAGATTTAAATATAAATATTCGAGGGTTCAAAATCTCAAATTTAATGTTTGGTTAATATTCGAGGGTTCAAAATCTCAAATTTAATGTTTGGTTGGAATAACTATTTCATTTTTTAAAATTATACTTTCTTTCTCATGATTTTTCTATTATGATTTTTATGTTTGTGACATATTTGAATACCTAGATAAAATCAAAAAAAAAAAAAAAAAAAAAAAAAAATCCCAAGTTTCTGAAAACTAGTTTTCAAAAGTTGACTTTATTTTTCAAGACATAGAAAGAAGGTATTAGAACAAAAAAAAAAAAAAAAAACTTGTAAAGTTTAATTTTTAAAAACTAAATGGTTATTAAACGAAACCTAAACTAATTGTTTTTTAAAACATGGAAGTGTTTGAAAGTGTTTGAATATGCAGAATTAATATATATATATATATATATATATATATATATATATATATATTGTTTTTTACAATGAATATGCAGAATAATTAACATTTAAGAGTTAAATGTTTTGTATTTCTTAGGTTTGCTTAGAGAAAAAAATAATTAGATTTAATTAAAATACTTATATTAAATAATAAATTAAAACAATAAAAATAAACGTACACATAAGCCAAAGTGAGTTTAACTCAACGATAATTGACATATACTTTCGATCAGATTGATAGCGATAACTAATTTTAAGATTTATTGAAAATTCTAATTTTATGATTTCTTTTTCATTTTTTTAGTACAATAACATTTGAGGGGGGAGGAAGGCTAATTATCAAGATATAGCAAGAATTAGAACATCTAACGAAGAACATGCGACCTCTATTTATGTTGGTATAATGGTGGTTGTAAATTTTATTTTAAAAATTGCAATTATAAATATGGAACTTTTTTTTTGGAGACTATAAATATGAAACTTATTTTCCTTTACTTGGTATGAAGGTAAATTTCCAATAAATTATAGATTACTTTCAAATATTCCAATAATGTTGAATATATACACTGTTTAAAAATTTGGAAGAAGTTTTCTTTAGATATATCATAGGAAAAGTTTAATGTAGTTAAAAAAAAAAAAAAAAAAAAAAAAAAAAAAAAAAAACCTCTCTTATTATATTACTTTTTTTTAATCGATTTCAATTTATATTTTTTTCATTCAATCTTTGCGTTGACAGAACACTACTCTTTGAATTGAGTCGTCCATTGAGAGAATGATATAATAGTTGTAATTTATTCTAGACGGACATATTTGTTCAAGTAGAGGTTGGTAAACATCAAATTGACACATTCAATCACATAGGCACGATCCTGTTAGGCGATAAAATAGTCCAATCTAAATTCGATCAACCAAATTCATAAAATATATATTTATCTCAATTCTGAAATCAGGTTATGGTTCCAAATATAATGCGGAATAAATAATTTGAAACCAAGAGCTTAGAAGAATAGATAAACCAACCTAAGTTCTAAGCAACAATAACAATAATGAATAAAAGAGAAGGGAAGAGAATTGACACTGAGTTTTATACTGGTTCACCCAATGTGGGCTACATCCAGTTCTTTGTTACCGATGCAGGTTCCACTAAAACTCCTAGGAGATTACAAGAAGCCTTCAAGAACAACACCTCAGGTTATCCCTTAATAGCCCAACAATAGCTATTGACTTCCAAGTATCACAATCCGATAACTTGGGATAAACACCAAGAAAAGACCCTCAACCCGAGAAGTGAAACACTCTTATCTCTCTCTCCCACACTACAAAGGAAGAAAAGATCACTCTCTTTTTCTTGCTCTCTTCAAGAGACATACACACATATATATGCAATGAGCCTTAATGGCGAAGGCTCCACCCTTCCTTCTTCCTTGTACACCAAGGTGGTGAGTTTCCTCCTTGCACACCAAGTTTGGTGAGTTTCTTCCTTGCACACCAAGTCCTTCTTACTTGTGCTCCAAGAGGTTAGGGTGAAGTCTTCAAGTTTTGTCTCCACACAAGACACATTTCTTAACAGATCCAAACTGTAGATGTAAAACATGATGATCTAACAGTGGATATGTGCCTAAAACGTTGTTTATCAAGAGTTCCTTGTTTTTTTTTTTGTTTTTTTTTTTTTTTTTTTTTGAAATAGAGTTCTTTCATTTTCTCTAGAATTATCCATAAGGTAATACACTATCTTATTATGTCATTTTATTCATGTCAAATATTTACCTTTTAAATTTAACCAAAGATATTTTCATTCAAAATTTAAATTTTACCTTATGAAATCCTATTCCAAATATTTTTATACCACATGCCATACATTTCACATTCATTCATTTTTTTAAATGCATTTCATATTCATTCTAAATTAACTTAGAATAAGATTTATATATATAGTTTTTTTTAGAATACATTTTTTTTTTTTACTTTCAATTAAGACAATAAGCTTTCACGGACCTTGCAATTGTCTTTTAACTAGTTATAATTAAAAAGTATTATTGTTAAATGTCATGGGAAAAGTATTTCAATTATTTTATGTAAAGCATTACATTTCATGTATAATTTACTATTTAACATGTACGTACGATTCCACTTTTTAGTTAACTGTTTCTAACAAGTATTCAAATGATGCAATATTAGTTTTAATTTGACACTTAGCTTTTTAACCATAACCATAACATACACATATGGTTGCCAACATGAGCATAACCCAATATAAATTTTGTATCCTTTATAAGGATAGAGGTTCAAATCCTCCACTCCAGATATTGACAAAAGGAAAAATAATATATTTGCACACATGTATGGTTAAATGTTTTGAAATGCCAACTCTATTATGTTTTTAGTCAAAGCGAATATAGCTCAGCGATAATTAACATGTGCCCTTGACTAAGAGGTCAGAGATTCGAATCCCCCACCTCCAAATGTTGATTTACTCACAAAAAAAAAAAAAAGAAAAAAAAACCTCTTTTAAAACCCACTTTTTTGTTTAACAATGGACTTGAGAGGTGATGACGACTAAAGACACGTTTGTAGGTTATTTTAGAATGACTGAAATCAAACCACTTTTATTAGATAACATGAGATTCTATTTGAAAATAAGTTAACATTAAGTGGAGTAATCTATGTATTTTATAAATTTTAAGGTGTCCACTTAAGTAAAATGATAAAAAACTTTTACATTTTCAAAATGAGTAAACCCATTTCAAAATTACTCTCATATGTCCTAAGAAATTTCAGAATATGATAATTACATGAATTCTTGAGAATGACCTTCAATATCCTCAGCACTTACTTCACCCAACAATGTCAAATTAAAAACCAGAAACATCAAATACA
The DNA here is from genome assembly GCA_036850905.1 of Luffa acutangula. Classification (NCBI taxonomy): domain Eukaryota; kingdom Viridiplantae; phylum Streptophyta; class Magnoliopsida; order Cucurbitales; family Cucurbitaceae; genus Luffa; species Luffa acutangula. The sequence continues at coordinate 38,454,112 of CM072097.1, read as the reverse complement.
CTATAGGATAAAGTACACAACAATAGACTATTGATCCTATAAAACTTATGAGACAAATCATTGCCTTAAAATATTGTCATTATTATTGCCCTCATTATTGCCTTAGATTATAAATGATTGTAGCCTTAATTTCTGTAATTAGTAAATTCTGGTGTATAAATCCTATGATCCTCAATACGAAAATTATCAAGGAACAATACCATAAAGAATCACAATACTGAGATTAGAATGTATTGTTCCTTGATAATTTTCTTATTGAGGATCATAGGATTTATACACCAGAATTTACTAATTACAGAAATTAAGGCTACAATCATTTACAATCTAAGGCAATAATGAGGGCAATAATAATGACAATATTTTAAGGCAATGATTTATCTAATAAAACTAACATGACAAGTTATTGAAATATAATTTATGAAACAGAGATAGAAGTAAACATCACAACTCTATTTTAAAAACTAGTTTTCAAAACTACCTTGCTATTGAAATTACATTATTCTTAAACAAAACATCCAACAAAGTACTCTTCCAACTTAAATCTCACAACATTAATACATCAAGAAGTTGAACCCTTTTTTTAAGGTTCATTGAAGCTTGTCTCACATATGGTAAACTATTATTTTATTACACTTGGGACATATTTTTTTAACCATTTTTCCATGAAACCTCTCTCTAAGTTTTAATATTTGTGTTTCTTCCACCAGTGCCAGGTGGATAAGTAGATCCTGACCCTCCATTTTCCCATGGACTATCATCCCATGACCATTGTGGATCAATGTTTGCTTTCTTAACGCCAATATCACCTACAATAATTTCAACCACAAAACACAATATCTATTTTAATTTTATATTAATACAAGAAATTTAGGCAAAAAAATTCAAAATTACAAGGACTAGGGATATATATATATATATTTTTTTTTTGAGCATGTTTTTTTAAAGAAATGAAATAAAATTTTATGATTTTTTTAAACAAAGAAGTAAGCATGAAACTTTTTTTTTAATAATAATATCTTGTAGTTTTTGAGGTGATTGGGGGTATTAATTTCACTCATTATTCAAATCTAAGATTCTACTTGACAAAATTGAAATTTTAATATATTTCTTCAGAAATTGAGATTTTAATGTTCAGACTAATGAATTTCTTCTAAAAACTGAGAACTTTTTGCTAAAAATATTAAAATCTATATACTATGATATGCAGATAAATTTGGATAAACAAACATTAGAATAAATAGATAAAGAAAATATACCATTATGAACTGCAACCAAGGGCCTTTTCGCAGAGACACTAGTACCCAAGAGGAACACAAGAAGCAACAAAACTCCAATTCTTGTGAAGAGCTTCTTAGAATCCATTTTTTCTCTTATTTTTTTGTGATTCTTATTATTTTTTTTTTTTTTTTGAAATATTTTTGAAATAAGTTTTTGTGATTCTTTTGAGGAACTATGTGAGCTATCTATATAGCGCCCAATAATGCAGACTGTCTTGGGGAAAGTTATTTGTAATTTAAGTCATGTTTGTTGAGGCATTAATGGATTTCACCTACTCCAAACCTACTTATTGCAAATATTATAAATATCGGAGGCATGCATTTATAGAAATTAAAACTGAATCAGTAGCAACATAGTGATTAACTGATTATTTTTATTTTTAGTTTTTTTTTAAAGAAAGTGATTAATTAATTGATAGTAATATAGTAAGTTAGATTATTATATATTATTTTCTAAAAAAAAAAGATTATTATATATTCTCAAGCCTAGAAGAGAATTCTACGAGGAAAAAAAAAAGAATCTGAGAGATATATAACAATATTTCAACTTCCTTGGGAAGATCACATTTATTGAACAAGATGTTCTTACCTTTTAATATTTATTATTATTATTATTAAATTTAGAGGAGTTTTAATTTTTAAACGAGAGAGTTATTTTGAGTTGTTTATATTTTTATCAAACTAAAGGGTAAAAAAGGCATTTGGTTTTTTTTTTTTTTTTTTTTTTTTTTTTTTTTTTTTTTGTAAATTAAGAAGGAGTTAGAATTTGTGTCATAAATTTCTAGATTTAAAATTCTCCTATAAATACCTTTCACAAAAACTTTCAACACACAAAAATTCAATCTTCTCTTCTATTCTACTTTCTCATATTTCTCTCATTTGCTCTTTTAAGGGCAATTGGCCAAAAGAGGGGTGTTTTTTGTTGTAGGGCTTTGAGCTCAACCTCTTAGTGTAGAGTGTGTTATAGGTAAATCTGGACTATTCTGGATGTCAAGGAGCAAACGAAGCCAGCACAACACCAAGTCGAAGTTAGAGCAAAAGCCAAACCATCGGGGAGTAGAGAATTGAGGGAATTGGGTCGAAGCCCAATTCCCGACCAAGGTCGACCCTGGGCTTGTGCCCGGGGTTCGCTCGATCCTTCTGGTCCACGTGTTGGAAGTCCAGTTAGACCAAACTGGATCCCGAATTGTCCCAGAATGGAGGAAAAACTCTAAAAAACGACTCAGGTATAAATACCCTTCTTCACGTTGGGAGAAGGGTTCGAAACCTTGATTCTGAACACTTCTTAGCTTATTCCTATTTGCTAACTTAAGCATTGAAGTGGGTGTGGCAAGCACCACACCATTGTGTAGTTTTACTGGTTTTGCAGGTCACGTCTTCCTCGTTCTCTAAAAATTCACTGTTGGTGTAACGTGAAGGTCAGGTGAGTCGTCTGTCCGGATTTTGCCATCAACAATTGACGCCGTCTGTGGGGAAGAAGGTTTGCTGGTAAAAAATGTATATCGATTGTTGTTTTTTAAGTTAAGTGATGCAGAAAACCTAATAGCACCTAATTCGTGCAATTTTATCACTCTTAATCTTGTTAGAGTTATTTTATGGTTTAAATGTCTATTTTATAGGTGATTCGAGCATTGGAGGCATTGGGAACGAGCCACACAAATTGGTGTTAATTCGGGCCATTTGGAGTGTTTTTGAGTCGTCTCGAAGTTTATGGATGACGAGGAGGTGAAAAGACCCGACTGGACCGTAGCAAGCCCGAAGATTAGTGTAAAGGAGTCAAAGGTTCGAGCCCCAAGCCAAGCAAGCCGAAAAGAAAGAAGAAAAATACAACAGTAGGTTGGGATGCAGGGTAGGCTAGACCCGATTGAAGACAAACTGAAAACATACTGGGTCTAAACGAAGGAAAGAGATAAAGCAATTAGAGAGTTCTATCTCTCTATCACCCCAAGCATCGCTCTTGTTTTCCCTGACTTTCCTCAAACCCTGCTGTCTCAAGAAGAAAAAGAATCTGAAGATGAAGATGAAGATGAAGATGAAGAAGATGGAGAGAATTTCTTGGATGAGGAATAGGAGAGTTTTCTGATCCCCTTTTGCATATTTAAATATGTTTTTGCAAATTGTTTAGTTGTTGTTTTTAGTTTTAACATGTTTAGTTTCTGTTTTTACTTGTGTTAGTTGATGTTTTTAATGCTTTAAATGTTTAGTTAGTTGTTGGTTATGTTTCTAGGTTAGTTTTAAGATAGCTTGCTGTTAGATTAGTTTAGAATGACTTCGGTTTTTAAGTTTTCTGAAAAAATCTTCTTGTTGTTTTTTTTGGCTAAATTTGTGAAATTTGAGGAAAAAAAATCAACTTTATGAAAACTTTTTACTTCAAAAATGTTTTGGGAAAACATGTTTTCATTTTAGTTTTCTTTTAAGTCCTTGATGATAACTAGAGCTTATTTCTATCTCATAAAGTGTCAACCGTCACAACCGATTTGTTTTCTAGTCATAGGCTTTCCATTAGTCTTTTTCCTTACAAAATTTTCTTAAGTCTAAACTTCCTCATGTTTAACCTTTCTAGCACACTAGGAGAGTTTAGCCTTGATGTTTTGAAAAACAAAAAGCCTCATGTTAAGCCCATGCCTAAAAAACAAAAGTCAATGAGGGCATTGCCTATCTTAAGTTTGGGGGGGGGGGGGTGCTTTACTTTGTAAATATATATTTTGTGTAAGTTTGAACTGCTGGAAAGAAAATATATGCTCAGTATATATCATCTAAAAAAAAAAAAAAAGAAAAAACCAAGAGTTACTTCTCCTTCCTATAGTTTACTAAGTAACCAAGGGCATTCATGACACCCATGGTTTGCCACTGCATGAAAGGTTTACTTAGGGAAGTGAGTATTAGTCCGAGTTTGTGGTCTTTGCTCGTAGCTAGATATCTTCACCACAAATTGTCAATAAGCTAGAACGAAGGTAAATGTGACAACAAGGATTCTCTTGGGAGAAAAAAGAAGTTGAATAAAGAGAGCACCAACAGTCAAATAAGTTTGGTGGAGATAGAAAAGGTCTAGTAAACTCATGTATGCTCAAGGAGCCTCAAGATTAGTTTTTCTTAACTAAAAGGACTACACTAGCTCAATGAGTAGTAGTTAGGTAGTTTAAACATATTGGTTAGGATGAACTGGGGAGAGTTTTGCTTTGAAAAAGAAAAGTAGAAATCTTCATGCCTAGGAAACTTAGAAGTTTTGGCCGGCACTAAAGTAGAAACCTCTCCTGAAAGGTAACTTTTTAGAAAACGATCTTGAGAAACATGTTTACTTGATTCCATATGGTTTATCCACGACATTATGATTTGCAATTAAGTTAGATACTAGTACCATGATTGGCAATTACATATGATCTATAACATTTTGATTTACAATTACTATTGAGCTCTAACATTTTGATTGGCAATATGAGTTGATCTTTAACGTTCTAATTTGCTATTGCTTGAGGACAAGCAATGAGTTAAGTTTGGGGGTATGATAAGGGTAAAAAATATACCTATTTTACCCTTATATTTAGCTCATTATCTTCACAAAGTTGTATGTTTTAGATCAAATTTACTATTCTCGAGCTCAAAAAGTGTTAAAGTTGATGGATTAGGGAGTTGAGATTCATGTATGTCAAAATTATGCTTATTTGTGCTTAAAAGGATCCATTTTGATAAGAATTTGACTTAGTTTGGCGTTTTGCAGAAAAACAAAGGATATCTGGAATTTTCTAGAAATGTGACCGCAATTTTGGGCAGATGAAGGTAGTTCTAAGTCTGTCGCGGGTCGTTTTGAACGAGTGTATTGCGCACCTAACCAGCTGTTTTGACTCTGAAACTTCTTGGGCTACCTACCAGCACCATTTTCGTGGCTTCTCAACTACTCCCCACACTATATAAGGCCTCGATTCGAAGGGAAATTCAAGTAGAACTCACTGGAAAGAAGAGGGTGGTGACAAAATCCTAGTAGACGCCCATGAGTAGGGATGCCCGAGGTCCTACTTAGAAGACTAAATTCTAGCTAACCCTTAGTTAGACATCAAACTCGAGTGTTTGTAGAGATTTTCACCCTATTCCCACTTGTAAAGGAGAGTAGAGTGTCGAGCGAACTCTAGAAGGATTGGATAAAAGAAAAAACCCTAGTTTTAGTTACTGCACCTTATTTTCCAGCACTTGTTACTTTTCATTTCTTTGTATTCTTTATTCATTATTTCAATGAAAAGTTGTTCATTTACATTATATTCCATCATGCGTAGCTAAACTCCATTGAGGGGTTCGATATGGTGAATTCGCTTATGGTTTAAATAGCTTGAAAGTGTTTGTTTGCCTAAGTTTTATTCATTGCATGTCACTCTTTACTGAATATCATTCTGAATCTTGTTGAGTTTAACTCGATCATTTAGACTTTGCATGCTATGTGAGTTTGATCCTGAAAGGGACAAGCAATATCGGTTTTCGTAAAGGTGATATAGGAGAAAGGGCTCAAAAGAGTGTATTCGGTGTTATAGGGGAAGGTCGCCTTATAACAACTATAGGGTTGTAGGTTGCATGCATGAATTATCTATGTAGGAGTCGAGTCACTGAAATGTGCATAACAATACTCGCTTAGCCTTCTAATGGTTCTTGGAAGCAAGGCCAAATAAAAGTTAAACCTGACTCAAGGCATAAATAGACTTAGGTTAAATAAGCCATGATTGGAGTTATTTGCCTTAGGGTTGAAGCTATATTGAATACCTCGCTTATTTATTATTGTTTTTCTTTACTTGTTTGTTTCTGTGTTTTATAAAACCCATCATCAATTATTTCTTTGGTTACCTTTCTGAAAGCAATCTTTGAGCAATTTCTTCTTCAAATCTGTTTTTCCAATTTAGTCCCTGTGGGATCGATACCTTTGGAATACTTCCAGAGATTTTATTACTGCATGCGATAGTGTATACTTGCACTAGGTTGGCTAAATTATTCTTAATCTTTGTTTACCATCTTTTCCTAACATCCACATTCAGTCCAAACACACATCAAGATTCAAACTAAGTTGCCTTGGTCATCCTAGTGAAATAGAAACCTAACTAGTTAACGATGTTATAGCTAGTGGTTACTATTTTGCGGTCCACTCTTATGTAAACTCATTGCATAGGATACCTCCACTCGCATGTCCCCTACACAAACGCGTTAGATCATTGCGTTTATATCAAATACAAAGTGGGTCGTATCCATAGTGTCACCAGGATAAGGTACCCAACCTTATCCCTATACTATAGACCCTTTAGGCTGTCTCTTGAGCAGTGATCCCTGTATGTCTCCACATACTGTTCAAGACTCATCCCACAACCTAGGATGTTTAGTTTATTGGATTAGGGTTATTTTGGCAAGATGTACATAATATAGACAATAACTCTTTATTGAAAAAACATCAAAGAATACTATATTTATGTTCAGTCAATTGTTACATTTACTATCTAAGAGTTTTAGGGCATAAAACCCAATAAAGTGGGCTGACAAAAGACTCACTCAACCTTAAGTTTGGAGGACGAGCACTAGGTGATACCACCAGATTTATCAGTAACGGTGACTTGGTGCTCGTCGACCACATCATACAACTCACCTTCAATGTCAGGGCATCTAATAATAGAAGAATGCATCTCATTGTCAGTAACCATGCAAGAGTTTGAATTAGACTCACGATCATTCAATGGGTCGGACTATAGCATGTAATACTCAATCGAAGATGCATGAGGATTCTCAATATCATAAAAAAATTTTAAGTACAAAGTCTTGTCTTCAAAGCCTACTAATACACCTCTTTCATCTACGTCAATGACTGTCTTGGCAGTCTTCATAAAAGGACGACCAAGAAGTATCATCGCATAAGACGAAGAGTGATAAGGATTAGGAGTATCTAAAACATAGAAATCAGCGAGAAAGACTAAATCCTCTTCCCTAACCAATACATTTTCAACTATCCCAAGAGGTTTTTTGCATGACTCGTCTGCTAATTGTGTGACTATGTATGATGTCTTAATCTCAGTCAAACTGAACCCTCGATAAACAGAAACATGCATTACATTTATTGAAGCTCCTAGATCTGGCATGACATATTTTATCTTATAATGTTCGATCATACACGGTAATGAAAACATGCCAGGGTTAGAACATTTAACAGGTAAGTCATCAAACAGTAAAGCACTCACATTCTCACTGACCTCTTCCTTAATTGAGGATTTTTCTTTACCTTCGTACATGGTTTTAAGGAACTCGGCATAGGCTAGAATTTTTAAAATTGCCTTAAGTAATGGGATATTCACCATTACTCTCCTAAAAGAATTCTTATCATTCGAATTAAAAGAAGAAAATTTTATCAGAAACAGAAGAAAATCCTAGAAAACAATCTGCCTTGGTCACTCCACTCCATATTGCGCTCACATTCGCCTTTGGATTCACCTCAAGTTGAGCAGGAAACTTTCAAGAGCTCTTGTTGTCCATCTTGCTAACTTGGGTTCCCAACTGGGTTATTTGGTTTCCCAAATTCTGGATGACATTCCTAGTTTCCTGTTGGAACTGCAAGGAACTATCAGTAAGTTTCTTTAAAACCTTATCAAAGGGCGTACGTGAAGTAGAGGAACTCGAAGCTTGATTTTGCTTGAATACGAGCGGCCTCTGTTGGTTTCCATAACTGAAATTTGGGTGGTCCGTCCACCTTGGATTATATGTATTACCGTACGGATTGTACGATCTTTGGTTACCATTGAATCCTCCAACAACATTCATTTCTCCTCCTTCCTGGAGTTGGGGCCAGGCTTCAGTAGAATGGCTGGTCATAGAGCAAAGCCCACAGGCTTTTGCCTGTACCTATCCTGAACATAAGGAGTGAACGAGCTTAGGTAACTCACTCATTTCAGTGCGCATATCGCTTACCTCACTCTTCGTGGTGGCTTGAACAGGTATGACAGGTCCTCTCATTCCAAACTGTTGAGAATTCTCCGGTCCATGGGTAGTAGTCCCTCATAAAAATATTGGATCAATAGTTGATCTGAGATCTAATTGTTGGGTTTTATGCTCTAAAACTCGTAAATAGTAAATGAAACAAATTAATCGATCTCAATAAAGCGTTATTTGAGTAATTCAGTAATTTGGTTATTGAATAATCAAGTTTGTATTAATAAACCCTAAATCCAATAAACTAAGATCCAAGGTTGTTTAAATGGAACTTGGACTAGTATGTGGGGGCATACGGGCACTACAACAAATATCCCTTATAATAGCATTTTAGGATAGCTTTTCAAACAAAAAGCTATTAAAAATAGAGAAAAAAAGCAGGAATTGAAAAAATTAGGGCACGCGCGCAGTTACACAATCCCACTTAAATAAAGGTTACGCTTTTTTTTCCGCCTACCGCCATTTGCGAACTTCAGCATACTTTTCCGTCTTCTTCTCATCTTCTCCTTCGGTTCGAGCAACTCCGCAATGTTACTTCTCCACCATTCGTAACTCCAACTCCATCGTCTTCTCTATCGTTCCTAACTCGACAAAACTCTCGTTCCTTCTTATTTTTCTCTACTTGGTTGTCTCTGCACCAGCTTCTCTCTTGAGGTGTTCTCGAAGCTGCAAGTAAATTGTACTCTCTCTCTCTCTATATCTCTCTATGTTTTTCACGTTTTACTTCACTACATCCTTGTTTCTGGATTCTTGAAACTTTTTGGATGTTTTGAAAGCGAGAGATGATGTTCTGTAGTTTGTAGGATTTAATCAAGTCGTGAGATTAAGAAGATTCTAGGATAGTTTGGGTCAAAATAATTTTTGGTTGCTCTGTTTTGTTCCTTTTGTTTGAGTTTAATAAATTGGAAAATTGACGATCATCAAAGAATATGTTTTCGCTTAGAATATGGAGGATCGATTCAATTGTAAGTAGTTATGAACTTCACCATATATTGCTTCTTTATTCCGTCACTTTACTAAATTTATTTGAAATTTGCATAGGAGCTGTGTTTCAAGTTAGCCAGTCAATTACAATTGTAAATAATTGAAGAAAATTGCCCTAAGGTGATTCTGATTGTGCATGTTAACGATTCGGCACCAAGTTTTGCATAGTTCAACGAGGCTAGATTTATTATCTCCACTATTATTTTAAATTAGCTTTTCATCATTCTAACAGGGACAAAAGAGATTGAAGCTTTAGGGAGAAAATATGAGAACAATGAGTATTTTATCAACATGATAGGATAATAATTATTTTTTTTATCCTACCTCATCCTTGCGTGTGATTGAAAAATATTATTCATGTTTTTGTGTCCAGATGAAATAGGAGTTTCATAGGAAGAATGGCGCTTCTGACCTTGTTGAATTTTTGTCCAAGGAGCTTAAACTCATCCTTTGATGAGGTAAGTTAAATAGTTTTACGTGAATATTTCTTTAGTTCTTAATGTTATGGTTTTGGATATTCTTTTGATTGGGAGCCGTCAACATATTTGGATTACATAAATTTTAAAATCTGAATATAGTTATATTAATTACATATAGAATATTGAATGAAAATTAATTTTTATTCTGCTTCTCCTTTTATCAATGTTTGTAGAATGTGTTGTATTGATCCATGACGTCCAATGACGAGATGGGGTTTTAGGCAACTGGGCAATATAATTATCATAACGATAAGTCCATTCGTTTTAGATTATTGTTTTCCTTTATTAACTGAAGTTATAAAACAAGACTTACCTCATTTTGCTTTGCAGGAAGAAAGATTGAGAATAGGTTTTTCTACCTTTTATTTTGCACTAAACTGTCCTGTTGCAGATGTTACTTATTTATATTTGTTTATGCATGGCTACCAAATTTCAAATATCAAGATCCTTTGGTTTAGTTAAATTTGATTGTTTTTTAAAATTTTCCAATGAACTAAATGTTCTATTTTTTAAATATTGGAGTGGTAAGCTTTTTCTTTTTCATTGTCCTGATAAATATTTTACAATTCTGTAATGGAATAAATATTTGGTTTGTTGAAGAAAATCTCATTGTTTAAATACTTGGAGGATTATGAAGTTGTGTTTTGCTTGGAGTTAGTTGGATATGTTTTTACTTGGAGGTTGGGTATGTGGTGTTGTTTTCAAGTGGTGTGAAAACACCATTGTTAGGTTAATTTGAGTGTAAAACTGATTGCTTGCGAAATGCAAGCTATTTACCCTCTAAATTTAAGCTAAAAGAAGGCGAAAAGAGCCTCCAATGCGTTATCTTTGCGCATAAAGAAAAGGGAAAAGTGCTTTGATATAAGCGGCAAGCTATATTCATGTATGCGATAAGAAATTATAAACACTGGACATTTTAAGTATCTTTTTAGCGCAGGCACACTTTCCAAGATGATCAAAAGACAGAAAAAGATGGGTGAAAAGACAAGCGCCGGCGCAGCCAGAGCAAGTAGGCGATAAAGGAGATTAAAAAAGGGCGCAAGTGGCCTAATGATGATTAAGCGCTGACACAACTAGCGCAAGTGGACTTGCAAGTTGACCGTTGGTGACTTGAAGAAGTTTGCTTCCCTCACCTATAAATAAAAGTCACCTATTCAGAGGTGGAAGAGGGTGGAAAAGAGAGACGAAGAACCTTACAAAGGAGCTGCAGAAATCTGTAAATGGGAATACACTTGTGTGTAATGTATCATTTCATGTTTATCTGTTTTGTTTTCATGAGCTAACTCTTCTCATCAAGGCTTAGCACAAGCGCCTCATGCGGCGATAAGCATCACTTGTAAGCGCATATTTTTGGTTTAATAGAAACATTGTTTGCTTTCTACTTAGTTGTGTTAATTCATTCATTGCTAAGTCCCGCTTGGCCAACTGGATGCGGTATCAGTATGATAAATCCTTGACAGGTAATGCATATGGATCTCTCTAAGTAGAACAAGCTAGCGCATGTCATGTAGTCTTGGTAACATTTAATTATTACCACTAAAAGATATTGCATGTTTGAGCTTCGATTGCATTGTGACTAACGCAATCCCTTGTAAGTATTACGAGAACTGAACTTCACGCATAAAACTAGGCACAGAGTCATTTGCTAGTTTATTGCTAAAACGCATAAGGAGTACCGGAAGGAAAACTTAATGATTTCTTCTCTTACTTAGGCATTAATGGATCAATTAATTAAAAATTAGCGCTACAAGTCTCTTATGAACGCATGAGGTTGCCACCGCAATAGCCTTGATATTTTTCGCATTTAAGTCCTCTTTCTCAATTTATATCATTTTCTTTCTGCAATATATCCATTATTCAAACTACACCACTCAATTTTCTTTACTTACCTAGCATGTGGAGAAATTAAATCAGTGAATATATAATTTTTGTTCCAATTCCCTGTGGATTCGACCCTGAACTCATCAGGCACTACTTGATTTAATCAGTTTATACTTGGATTGATGTAAATCTGCGACTATTCTACCAACTATACTGATAACCAATCAAAAACAGTGAAATTCTTAATTGTCAAGTGCTAGGGAAATGAGTAGTTGTTGTGGTTAAGCTATTATACTGCCAAAATGTGTTGGGTTGTTATAGTTGAATATGAAGATTAATTTTAAAGGAGAGAAATGAGATATAGTTCTCTTTTTTTTTTTTTTTTTTTTTTTGTGAGATGCGAGATATAGTTCTATTAGGCCATGAAGTATGGAACCATTATATATATATATTATGTAGAATAGTTCCATGAGAATTTATGTTGATGTTACTTTCTTGAGTAGAATAATCATGGTACTTTCAAGTTCGGTTGAATTAATTTGTATAAATGAATATTTATTTGTTATATTGATTGATGTGTAAGAGTTGAATCATGATTTATAAATATATTTTGATTTTTTTTTTATTAGGTGATTGAAAGGACGACACACATGCAGCTGCATATTTATGGGAAATTTGTTAGTACGCAATCATTTGAACATCTCTCACTTGTTTTCTATTGTATCAACCTTTTGAGATTATATATGTACTCGTTTTAATTATTTGGATGATGAAGTTTCAACTTCTTTCATTTGTAAGTACTTTTATTTGTTAGAATACATTTGATTTTATTAACGTTTTGAATTAATATAGTATTTTCATTTTTGCGTGATAGAAATTTGAAAATTGTGTATCTTTGTGAGAAATTGAAGATTTTTTTTTTTTTTTTTTTTTTTTTTTTTTTTTTTTGTGTATCTTTGTGGTTGTAGATGTTGATGAAATAAGAATTACACTTTAATAGATATAATATATTTTTACTATTGAAAATGTATTTTTATGTAAATGTGTTTAAATACATTATAAACTAGTTTAAGTTGGTTCTACAATATTGATAGCGCAATTTATTGTGCTATATTTTAGATAATTTTACCGTTAGTCTTGAGTATTATTTGGGCATTTTTATCTCTATTTGGTTTTGTTTTGTAGGAATCAAGTATTTCAATGGAAATTGACGTTTTTAAGCACTACCGATGAATTTAGAGCTAAAGAATAAGTTCGGGCCAAGAAATTAGAAAATGAAGATAAATTAAAGGCCTAGCGTTGAGACGCTAGCCCTTGGAGCGTCTCAACGCTGGGCGCAAGTCAGGAGAGGCGCGCATTCGGGTCAGCGTCGAGACGCTACCTCCACAGCGTCTCGACGCTGCGAACTTTCCAGATTTAATTAGGGCGTACGCGCGACAGCGTCGCGACGCTATGTCCTCAGCGTCTCGACGCTGTCACGCAGATTCGACAGTATTTAAAGGAAACGATGCTTTCAGAATGGGAGAGCTGTTTTGGAGAGAGAAAAACGACTTCTAGAGAGAGAGAGCGACCAGAACAAGGCAGAGAGCGAGGGGGCTTGATTCGAGGAGCTTAGATCGAGAGGTTCGTGACGGGAACGCACGGGATTCACGGCCAACGAGTTTAATCTTTCTCCCTTATTTTTTTGTATTGATTTGTAGCATGGTTGAGACATATTTTGATTGTATTTTAGAGACCATGTGTAGCTAGATTTCGTTTCTTAGGGGCTTGATGTAGCCATTAGTTTGTATGGATTAATTTACGGCTTTTTAGGACGTTTCGTAACGCGGTTTATTTATGCAATTGTATGATTAATGCTTATAATCTCTTGATCACGGATTGTATGTTGTTGTTTCTGAACTAATCGCTCGGGAGAGGGTAGTTTAGATTAGACTTTCAATTGCATGACTTAGGTAATTCGTAAATCGGGAGATTAGGAATTGCTTGAGAAACCGTCATGAGGGTTGTTCTTATTGCTTAGGCTTATTATTGAAATTAGATAGGGATATCAATTTCTTAATTTGCTTAAAGGATTAATTGCACTCGGGAGAGGCTTTTAATTATTAATAATCCTCGGTTTATAAACTTGTTACGGAATTGTTCTTAATTATTCGTTTAGTTAATTCATGCATCTAATAGGTGAAATCAATTCCCTAAGGCCTTTCTCCATTGAGTTTCCACATTTTATTGCTTTTATTAGTTTTTAATTGTTTCGCATATCTCTTGTTTATTTTTCTCTAAATAAAATTGGGCAAATATACCTTTAATAATTGGGGGAATTAGAAAACCAATCCAGAGGACGACATTCGATTTTAAATCACTATATTATAACTTGGGCCCGTACACTTGCGGTTAGCAATTTGCGTATCAAGTTTTTGGCGCCGTTGCCGGGGATTGGAAATTATTTAGTTCGCTTAATATTTTGGGGAATTTGCTTGGTCTTACTTTAGAGTGTATTTTATTTTGTTTGTCTTATTTTTCCTTTTATTCTTTATTTTTGTTGTTTTTGTTTTATTTTTGGTTTTATTTTATTTTATTTTTATTTTAGGTTGTGATTGTGTATGCGAAAGGATAAGGACGCTCTGCTAGTGCCCTTTGATTTTGAAATTGAAAAGACTTGCAAAAAGAACAGGAAAGAGAAGAGGGAAAGACTTGCATCAATGGCTAATCCAAATCCACAAGATGAGCAGAAGCCAATACGGGACTATTTCCAGCCTACTTTTCCTGATCAACAATCTGGGATAGTCTACGCGCCGATTAATGCAAATAATTTTGAGCTGAAAACTGGCCTAATCCAGATGGCTAGAGATAGTGCATTTAGAGGATTCCCCTCTGAGGATCCTAATTCTCATTTAAAATCTTTTCTTGACATCTGTGGGACTGTGAAGTTGAATGGTGTCTCTGAAGATGCCATACGCTTACGATTGTTTCCTTTCTCTTTGCAGGACAAAGCTAGAGACTGGCTCAGATCACTTCCATCTGGAAGCATAACTACGTGGGACGCGTTGGTTCAAGCTTTTCTTGCAAAATATTTCCCACCTGCAAAGACAGTCAAGCTTAGGACAGAGATTGGGACATTCCAGCAGCTAGGCGATGAACAACTATTTGAGGCTTGGGAGCGCTATAAGGAGTTACTGAGGAAATGCCCTCAGCATGGATACCCAGATTGGCTGCAGATCCAGTTGTTTTATAATGGTCTAAATCCAAATACTAAAACCATTGTTGATGCAGCTGCAGGTGGGACTCTGTTGTCCAAGACTGTAGAGAATGCAAGAACTTTACTTGAGGATATGGCCACGAACAGCTACCAGTGGCCAACTGAGCGGTCTGCACCTAAGAAAATTGCAGCTGGGATTTATGAGATCGATAATGTAAGTTCGCTTCAAGCCCAGATGACCTCCCTTGCTAATGCTTTCATGAAATTCTCAGGTACAGGGAGTGCACAATCTATTGAGTCAGCTGCTCTTGCATCTCAGTGTCAGGAGGAGACCACTACTGAACAGGTTCATTATGTTGAAAGAAATTCTAACTATAGGGGACACCATAATTCTACACCCACACACTACCACCCTAATGTTAGAAATCATGAAAATTTCTCATATGCTAACACTAAGAATATCTTGAACCCTCCTGGTTATACATCTCAAAAGGTTGAAAATAAACCTTCTCTTGAAGATATGGTTGGAGCTTTTATTGTAGAATCGAGCAAAAGGACCAACAAGCTGGAGGAAGCAGTGATTGCAATAAATACCACTGTGACAGGCCACGGAGCAGCAATTAAAAACATCGAAACTCAATTGGGTCAACTGGTGAATGCTGTAAGCAATATGCAGAAAGGTAAAGCCACAGCTGAACCAGAGAAAACCCAAATGGAGTATTGCAAGGCCATTACCGTGCATCAAGTGGAGGAAGTTCAAGTAGTTGATACACTGGAGATTCATGAGCCTGAAGTCACTAAGGAAGAAGTTGAAGAGGGTTCATCTTCAACCGAAGCTGAAAAACTCACTTCTGACCCTCTTATTCCTTCACCTACTGTTCTGGTTCCAAAGCCCAAGAAAAAGAAGAAAAAGAATTATTCAACTCAATTCAAAAAGTTTCTTGATATTTTTATGAGTTTAAATATTAATTTACCATTTGCAGAAGCTTTGGAGCAGATGCCCAAATATGTACAATTTATGAAGGAATGGCTTTCGAGGAAAAAGAAGGAAAAGAAAGTTGAGACAATATTCCTTACCTCTACATGCAGTGCCCGACTTCAAAAGAATGTGCCTGACAAACTTGCTGATCCAGGGAGTTTTTCTTTTCCCTGCAATTTTGGTACTCATTCTTTTCGTGCTTTGTGTGATTTAGGCGCGAGTATTAACATAATTCCTTTATCTTTATGTAAAAAGTTAAACATAGGAGAGATTAAACCTACTGCAGTAAAACTCCAGTTAGCTGACCAATCTGTAGTTAGTTCGTATGGAGTAGTAGAGAATGTATTGATTCAAGTAGGGAAATTTTTTCTGCCAGTTGACTTCTTTGTGATGGATGTAAAGGAGAATCCTGTAGTGCCTGTGATTTTAGGGAGACCATTCCTCGCAACTGGGCGAGTTATCATTGACATTGAGCGTAGGGAGCTGACTGTGCGAGTCTTACATGAAAAAGAAATTTTTAAAGCGGTTGGAGCCTCTACAAATTGCTCTGAAGTTATGATGGTAAGTTACAGAAAAGGTGCAAGCAAGAGCACCTCCGGAGGAGCCCGTGACAATAGACCTCCTTGAAGCATATACGGTCACCACGTCGAGCTAACGACGTTAAACAAGCGCTTTTGGGAGGCAACCCAAGTGTTTTTATCTTTTTGTATCTTTATTTTATGTCATTGTTTATTTCAGTTGATTTTTTTTTAATTCGATGTTTCTTATTTTTATTTTTCTTTTTCTCATTCTTTTTTCTTTCTTTTTTATGCAGGTGAAATTTTATTTTTGTTGAAAAAAAAAAAATTGCTGGAATTAATATATATACATATAAAATAAATAATAATAATAATAATAAAAAAAAAAAAAAGCGCAAAAACGCGCGTTTTGGGCTAAAATCGCGACAGCGTCGCGACGCTTTAGCCCTTAGCGTCGCGACGCTGTCGCGATTCTGAGCCTAAACAGCACAGAATCGGGAAAAAAAAAAAATTTTGGGAGTAAAACCCTAGCGCCGCCAGCTCTTATCCCTCATCTCCCTACTCTTTTCTTCTATATTTCTCAAATTTCTTGCTCTCAATCTCGATTTTGTGCTCCATTAGTGCCCGTTTTTTGCAGTTTCGAAGTGTTTGTGCCGTGGGTTGCTCGATTTTCGGCCGGTTGCAGCGTTTAGTCCGTAGGTCTTGGTGTTTGCGGCGTTTTGAGCTTATTTTGGCCGTGGGTGTGCTTGGAGTGGTCCGAGTTCGCCGTGGGTTGCAAGTTTTCGGGATTTTCAGCAAGTTTCCGGCGATTCTTCAGCTTGTTTTAGCCGTGGGTATTAAATCTTTGGTATCAATCTCCTCTTTTCAGCATAAATCTTAACATAAGAGTTAATTTCAGTTGGTTTAGAGCTTGGATTGTTTGAGTTTGAGGCTGAAAATTGATTTCTTGTTGCTGTGAGGTGCTTTGAGCTGAATATTGAAGTTGTTTATTGCTGTTTGTGGGTGTTTTTAGAGAGGATTAGCTGCTGGTTCTTATGTATTTGAGCCCATATATGCTGAAATATTGATGTTTTGCTAGTTTTGAGTATTGGGTTTCATTCAAGCATCATTGTGTGCCTTCTTGGAGAAGTTTTATTAGGCTATTTGTATTGTTTAGTGTTTTTTGGACTATACTGCTGTTGTTGTTGGGCTCTGTTGCTGCTGTTGTGACTTTATTTCTGAGGCGGACGGGCTATTTTTGAAGTTTGTGGAGTGGTTGGTAGCTTGGGACTGTTGATAGAAGTATTTTTCTCCTAGCTTTTAGTACCTCTCAATTAGTTACAATGCATAAAAGATCTAGGAGACATGCTGCCTCTTCTTCCTCCTCCCCTCCACCACCGTTTGACCAAGATAGGTTCGTTAGTGCTGAAGCCTCAGCGAGGTTTGATAAATATGTGGAGGGTAGAAATTTTATTCCTGAGCGTGGTTTTAGCCCCGACCCCGAGATGCAACCAAACCTAGTTAATAACATTGTTGCGCGGGGTTGGGGCGACTTTGTTCATCATCCTGCACCTGGGGTAGCAACTATAGTGAGGGAGTTTTATGCCAATATGGAAACCTCCTCTTCATCATCCTTTGTTCGAGGACATCGTGTCCCCTACGACCCCCTCACCATAAATAGGTTTTATAGTTTGCCCAACATTGACAGGGATGAATACAGTACCTATCTTCATGGCCACTTGGACGTAAACGAAGTCATTCAGACTATTTGTAGGCCAGGGGCAGAATGGATTATGACTGGCGCAGAGGTGGTGAGATTCAAAACCACTGATTTGTTCGTAGATTACAGAGCGTGGCATACCTTCCTCTGTGCCAAGTTGATGCCTGTGGCGCATCTTAGCGATGTTACCAAGAGTCGTGCCATCCTGCTTTTCGCTATCGCCACAGGTCGCTCCGTCAATGTCGGTCAGGTCATCCATCAGTCTATGAACCATATTCGCCGACGTTACACGACAGTGGGGCTCGGGCATCCTTCACTGATCACAGCCCTTTGCCGAGCTGCTGGTGTCATGTGGGACGCCCAAGAGGAGTTGGTTCATCCTGGAGCGCTAATCGACAAGAACTTCATCAGTCGCTATAGAGGACCTGGACCACAGGGCGCACAGCCACCCCTCCCTATCCATGCACCGCCACAGCATCATGAGCATCACGAGCAGCACGAGCAGCCTGCAGAGCCTGAGCAGCAGGAGCAGGAGATTCCACATCCCTCCATCGAGGAGCAGCTGCAGCAGCTGCGTATGGAGTTTCAGAGCCATCGCCTAGAGTTCCAGACTCTCCAGCAGGGCATCCAGAGCCAGCAGCGAGAGCACCAGAGAGAGAGGCGTAGAGATCGTCGTCATTTCCTCTACTCCACGAGCATGCATGCCCACACCTATCAGTGTCAGGTAGCTATGAGTACGGGTCAGCCTTTACCGCCACCTTTACCACCGTACGAGTCGCCTGAGGACGAGGATGAGGACGCGTGATGCTCTGCCGCCTTCCCTCTGCACACGGTTGTTTTCTTTCCCCCTCTTTATTTTTTTCATTGTATTTGTTCTCATATTGGTATGTATATCTTATTATTTTACATTGAGGACAATGTAATTTCTAAGTTTGGGGGTGGAAAGTATTTACTTTTGGGTCTGTAATTATTATTTGATATATCTCTTTTGACCATTCTTTTTGATGGATTATCAGGTGTAAATTTTATGATTATTCAGGTTATCGTTTTGAATTATTATTTTTATTATTATTATTATTTTTTTTCCCATTGAAATCTGAGTTGATTGTGTTATCTGTCTGAGATATATTTTCTTTGAGTGTGTTGTTTTGATTATGACAGTCGATGAGGATACCTAATTTCAGAAAACAGGTAAGTTATTCTGTGCATCAATAATTAAAAACAGGATTCGAGACAGGTTGATTTTATTTTATGAATCTCTTGCACCATTTGAGCACGTAGTCTCCTGTCTTAGTTTGGCGAGCTTAGAATAGAGTTATGTGATCTAGATCTTGTTGTCACCTCGAAAGGTTTAGGAACTGATTTGATGGTTAATCTGCATGATAGTTAGTAATGTTACACTTAGGAAAAAAAAATGATGCCATATATTGCATGTTAATGAAAAAAAAAATGAATGAATGAAAGAAAAGAGAATAATAATGAGTTGAATAAAGAAAAAAAAATGAATTAAGGTCAAAAAGAGCTACCCCTGTTGTGATCAGTTAGGCCAACCAGAGAAAACTCAGGTTAAGGGTCCCTGCAATAGGCGTGTGAAAGCTAGTGACCACCACTTTTGATTATGAAAAAAAAAACTCAAAGTTTGGGGGTTGTATACCCCGTTTAGGCACCCTAGTGGCATATTACCATCTTGAGTGTGGAAAGGCTTGATGATTGGGACTTAGGACCAGAGTAGGGGGAAAACGAGCGAAGGGCTGCATAAAACTGTTCCGGGCTTAAAGGACTGAGATAGAGAGGACTAGTCACACACACACGTGAGAGATGAATGAAATAAATGAGGCTTATCATGATGAATGTGTTTAATCATTAATGTTTCAGTGTGATTTATCTGTGATTTGGGATTCCTGAGGCAAGAGTCATTAGCAACACTTCCTCAAGTAATTTTTTTGTAGACAGATTATTTTGATTCTTACTTGGCTTGATTCTTACTTTGCTCGGGACTAGCAAATGCTTAAGTTTGGGGGTATTTGATAGCGCAATTTATTGTGCTATATTTTAGATAATTTTACCGTTAGTCTTGAGTATTATTTGGGCATTTTTATCTCTATTTGGTTTTGTTTTGTAGGAATCAAGTATTTCAATGGAAATTGACGTTTTTAAGCACTACCGATGAATTTAGAGCTAAAGAATAAGTTCGGGCCAAGAAATTAGAAAAGGAAGATAAATTAAAGGCCTAGCGTTGAGACGTTAGCCCTTGGAGCGTCTCAACGCTGGGCGCAAGTCAGGAGAGGCGCGCATTCGGGTCAGCGTCGAGACGCTACCTCCACAGCGTCTCGACGCTGCGAACTTTCCAGATTTAATTAGGGCGTACGCGCGACAGCGTCGCGACGCTATGTCCTCAGCGTCTCGACGCTGTCACGCAGATTCGACAGTATTTAAAGGAAACGATGCTTTCAGAATGGGAGAGCTGTTTTGGAGAGAGAAAAACGACTTCTAGAGAGAGAGAGCGACCAGAACAAGGCAGAGAGCGAGGGGGCTTGATTCGAGGAGCTTAGATCGAGAGGTTCGTGACGGGAACGCACGGGATTCACGGCCAACGAGTTTAATCTTTCTCCCTTATTTTTTTGTATTGATTTGTAGCATGGTTGAGACATATTTTGATTGTATTTTAGAGACCATGTGTAGCTAGATTTCGTTTCTTAGGGGCTTGATGTAGCCATTAGTTTGTATGGATTAATTTACGGCTTTTTAGGACGTTTCGTAACGCGGTTTATTTATGCAATTGTATGATTAATGCTTATAATCTCTTGATCACGGATTGTATGTTGTTGTTTCTGAACTAATCGCTCGGGAGAGGGTAGTTTAGATTAGACTTTCAATTGCATGACTTAGGTAATTCGTAAATCGGGAGATTAGGAATTGCTTGAGAAACCGTCATGAGGGTTGTTCTTATTGCTTAGGCTTATTATTGAAATTAGATAGGGATATCAATTTCTTAATTTGCTTAAAGGATTAATTGCACTCGGGAGAGGCTTTTAATTATTAATAATCCTCGGTTTATAAACTTGTTACGGAATTGTTCTTAATTATTCGTTTAGTTAATTCATGCATCTAATAGGTGAAATCAATTCCCTAAGGCCTTTCTCCATTGAGTTTCCACATTTTATTGCTTTTATTAGTTTTTAATTGTTTCGCATATCTCTTGTTTATTTTTCTCTAAATAAAATTGGGCAAATATACCTTTAATAATTGGGGGAATTAGAAAACCAATCCAGAGGACGACATTCGATTTTAAATCACTATATTATAACTTGGGCCCGTACACTTGCGGTTAGCAATTTGCGTATCAATACAATAACATTTAAATTCAAGGTACAAATATAACACAAAAATATAATATATGTGTGTAAAGAGAATCCTAGTAAAAGTAAATTATTGTGCTTACTACAAGGTTAAAATTAAAATGCTATAAAAAATGATCAATTATAGTTATTTTGTTAATGCAATGAAATGCTTCCATAACACTGAAATTATGCAATAAAAAATGGATTTTTTTTATAGCTTTTTCCATAGCTTTGGAAACATGTTATAAAAGTTAGAGACTTTCAATAACATCGGCTAAGACAGCGTTGCAAAAAATGCTATGATATGTCTTTTACAACGTTGTTTCATTGCTATAAAAAACGCTATGAAAGCGATACCATAACATTTTTTCTATGCTATGAAATGTTTCCATAGCATTAAAATAACGCAATAAAAAACTAGGCTTTTTATAGCATTTTTTATAGCGATAAAAAAACGCTATTAAAACTCTAAGACTTTCAATAACATCAGTTACAACAACGTGGTAAAAACTCTATGATATGTCTTTTATAGCATTTTTTCACCGCTATAAAAAACACTATTAAAGAGAATTCATAGTGTTTTTTCCAACGCTATGAAAGGTTTCTATAACATTAGAATAACGCGATAAATATAGACTTTCTACAGCGATTTCGATAGCGGGAAAAAACGCTATTAAAAGTCTCAGACTTTCAATAACATGGGCTACGACAGCGTTTCATAAAACGCTATCGTAGCCTTACGATAGTGTTTTTTGAATGCTATCGTATGTGATTTTTCCTATAGTGGAGGATCAGTGTCCAAGTAACAACCTAAAAGGTGTATAGTATAGGGATAAAGTTGGGTACCTTACTCTGGCGACACTATGTGATACGACCCACCTTGTATTCCATACAGATGCAATGATCCAAAGCATCCATGTAGGAGACATGCGGGTGGGGGTATCCTATGCAATTAGTTTGCATAAGATCGGACCGGGAAATAGTAGCCACTAGATGTAACGTCGTTAGCTAGTTTAGGTTTTTATTTCAATAGGATGACCTAGGTAACTCAATCTCAATCCTGAGTCTGTTATGAACTCCTTTCAGTAGGGATTGTCCTTAAATTTGTATGGGTAAAAGTGGCCAGTTCGCCGACTCAATAATCCTACCATTTCAGGGGCAAGACCGAATGGGGGCTGGGAACATAACAATACAAGATGAAATTCACTCTTTCCCCTATTGGGGTAAGTAGATGTGTGTTCCCTTAAGGGTTGATTCCGGGGCTTCAACAAAGGCGCGTCGTTCTCTCTTGGCCTGAGAGGAACTCATGTTTAGTGGTTGGACCCTAAACAACTTGTTCATTAGAGGGATCGGTGGTACTTAAGGAACCATAGGTAACCCAGGGGTAAAACAATAATTTGACCCAACTGGTGTTACGAACACACGTGAAGGATTGACTTACTGCATTGGTTGATATCCGTGGACACAAAAATATTCTACAGTGAGAGGAGTGCAATTGTGGGTCGTTAGTGGAGTGACCCACAGTTAACGAATGTTGACTAACTAGGTTAATGAGTTTAGCCAATTAGTCTCGTATCGTTGGAGCTTCTAACCTGTAGGTCCATTAGGTCCTAGTGGTAGCTCGTAAAGAGACTTGAGGCAATAAATATAAATCGTAAATTCAAAGTGTTCAATTTATTTGAGGAATCATATAATGTATATTGATGCATTATAATATAAAGTTTATGAAACTTTAAAAAATAATTTTTGAATTAATTTAAAAAATTAATTCTTGAGAGAAAATATTTGAAAGAGTTCAAATAAATTTAATATGCATTTGATTCATATGAATTTTAATTTTAATAAAATCCCTAAGATTAAATATATGATATTTTATTGGATAATTAATTAATTATTAAAATTAGAGACTTTTTCCTATTAGGAAAAGGTCTTCCTTTTCCTATTAAGAAAAAGTCTTGGTTTTTACTATACATAGGACCCCTAGGGTGGGGTGAAAGACATCCCATTCATTCTCCTACTCTTAGAGAATTCTCCTGAAGGCTCCCTTTAGACTTCCACCAGTCTCCTGCCTCTAGAAGTCTCAGAGTCATACCGGTGTAGCCATAGTGGTGGTGTTCGCAGTAGTTCGTGATTATTTCACAAGCAGTTGGTGAATTTAATCTGAGTCGTCAACGAGAATAAGTAATTTGTTACTATATATATTAGATTTAGATCTAATATTTTTGTATGCTTAGCCTTAATATAAATTTAGAATAGTTCTAAGATTATTGCCAATGTATTGGTATTTTAGATTAAACAAAAGTAATTACGAATCGGTCACAATCACGCTTATGCTTTACGGAATTACGAAATTCCAATCCTTCACTAATGATCCGGGAAACTGGCACATAGGCATTTGAACCTCTCCCAATACTCGTGGAGCGTCTCTCTAGTGATTTGCGATATCCCATAGATTTCTTTTCTAATGTTCGTAGCTCTACTTGTTGGGAAGAACTTCTATAGAAATTGTTTCATCATCTCGTTCCAGGTACTGATAGAACCGGAGGGAAGGTAATAGAGCCAATCTTTCAATGAGAAGGGGAATGCCCTTAGATCGATCGCCTCTTCTGTCACCCCGTGTGGCCTCATCCCAAAGCACACAATGTGGAACTCCAGAAGGTGTTTGTGTGGGTCCTCACCTACACTACCACGAAAAATTGGGAGTAAGTGAATCAAACTTCACTTTAACTCAAAATTACCTGTCGTCTCGGGGTATGTAATGCAAAACGGCTACTGGTTTAGTTTGGCACTGCCAGCTTCCTCAACGTCCTCTCAGCCATGGTTGGGGCCTCAACCTTGTCGAGATTGTTTACAAGCCTCCTTCTTGCTCGCTTCCTTAACCTCGTCTCTGCTCATGAGATCTCCGGTTCAAACCTAAGATTGTTGACCTGCGAAGAACGTGTGATCATAAACCATGCAAGCAAGAATTAAAAACACAAAATCCTATAAACACTAGAAAAACGCCCTTCCTCGGCAACGATGCCAATTTGACGGGTCCGGAGTCGTCGAGGCTCCAAGGTGTCAAATAAATTTATATTTTCACAACACTCAAACTACTACTGTAGTAATAGTGGTCAGGGTCGAACACAGGGAAGGGGCTTCTAGCGGAGTGTAGTATGGACGCAACCCACTTTGTATTAAGTACAAACGATGAGATCCTAAATCGTTCATGTGGTGACATGCGAGTGGGGGCATCCTATGCAATGAGTTTGCATAAGACTGGACCACGAAATAAGTCACTTTCTCTTTATAACGCCGTTTACTGAAGAAACTGACTATTTCTCATAGATGACCTAGGTAACTCGTTCTTAATCCTGAGCTATCTATGAACTCCTGTTTATACGAGATTATCCTTTGATCTGCATGGGTGAGAGTGGCCAACATTGCCGACTCAACAAGCCTACCATTTTGGGGATAAGATCGAATAGATAGCTGGGGACATAGTTTCGCAAGACAGAATTCACTACTACCCTTTTCAGGTATAGCAGAGAGGTTGTTCTCTTAAGTACTAACTCTAGGACTTGAACAAGGGGCCCCACCCTCTCGTTGGATCGAGAGGAACTTAGGTTTGATGGTAGGACCGCAAACCGATTGTTCATTAGAGGATTAGTGGAACTTAAGGAACAAGAAGTACTATAGGGGTGAAACGGTTATTTGACCTAGCTATAGCTATGAACAACTTGTGAAGGAACGACTTACTAAACATGGTTAAATCAAGTGGATGGAAATATATCTATAGTGAGGGGAGTGCAACTATCGAGCTATAGTGGAGTGTACCGGTAGTTAACGAATGTTGGATAACATTGATAATGAGATTAGTCGGTTATCCTCGAATCGGTGGAGCCCATGATCTATAGGTCCATTAGGTCCCCCTTCTAGCTCATATGCGATTAAAGCCTAGAATATTTTGAT
The DNA here is from genome assembly GCA_036850905.1 of Luffa acutangula. Taxonomy (NCBI): domain Eukaryota; kingdom Viridiplantae; phylum Streptophyta; class Magnoliopsida; order Cucurbitales; family Cucurbitaceae; genus Luffa; species Luffa acutangula. The sequence goes on along the minus strand of CM072097.1, from coordinate 38,428,922 downwards.
ATAAATCTTTGAATCGTTAAAAAATGGGAAATAGGGTTTTATCGTAAAACGTGTTCGACACAATGATTTAATTATGAATTAAATTAGGAATTGATAGATAAGGTATTTAAAAGTGTTTTAAATACCACATATATGTATTAGGAATCACATATAATTCATGGCATTAGGTGATAAAGATTGATTGGGTTGATCACATCAAAATTACTTGGAAATGGCCCAATTAATTTCCTAGAAATCCATTTCAATTGTGAATTGAAATTGAAATGAATTGCAGCTGAAAATTCACAACTAGGATTCAATTCATAGTGGATTTAGTGGCATTTCTTCTCTTCCATGATGATGCATAGTGGAAAACAACACAACCATGCACTAGATGCATGTGTTGTGAATTAAACACCTAGAATCCACTTTGAGTTGCTTTTTCACCATGTGTCTAGTGTCATGAAGCTTGTCTTTGCATGGGAGAGGTCTATAAAAGGAGCTTGAATCAGATTCAAGAAGTTTAAGCTTCCATCTTAGTGTTATGCTGCAAAATTTCTCCCTCAAGCATTTCTCTCATCTCATTCCTTCCTAAAGCTTGTACCTTCAAGCATTCTCTTCCTATTTCTTACTTCTATAGACTCCCACAAGTCTTTCTAGGCCCAAGAGAATAGTAGGGAAGACTCTAGAGGTTGTCCAAGGAGTATAGAAGAGGCAAACACCACAAGGAGTCCCACATAGTGAGCTACAAAGGTTGGTGTTCTCTATTCTCTGTATTCGGTCTCTTATAGAACATGCATGCTTTAGGAGCAAAATTGAATGTCTTAAGTGCTTTCGATCTTCAATTGCTTCTGCATGTGTTATATGAATTCCTTCAGGACTTGCCTCAACCTAGTGGCTATCTCAAATAACTGATAGAATACACAAAAATAATTTCCTAGAGTCATCAATTCTAAGATCTTAATAATATACATTGGTTTAAAAAAGATTACATGAAACGCACAAATAAACAACAAAGAACTTGAATAGAAACCAAAAAACTCAGCCAAGTATTCACTGCATTCAAAGCATAATCCCAATCCAACGATTCTACAAGATCTAGCTACTCATGAAGAAAGATAAACAACAAACAATCCCAAAAGAATGCATTAAAAACAACCCTAAAAGGTCTAAACTACTCAGAAAACTAAAAAGAGGTGAAAGGAATCGTAAAATATGGAATTTCTAACATAACGGCAAACTAAACCGAGCCCTAGTATTTATAATAAACGTCGTAGCGTAAGGCGCTAGGAGTTAGCGTCTCGACGCTACAGATTTTTCATTCGTTTTGAATTCGCGTCAGCGTCGAGACGCTAGGGTCAACGTCTTGACGTTGACTCCTTTCCCAACCTTGCTGCTTTTTTTCTTAGTTTTGTCTCAGTCTTTCTCGGTATGGGGCTTCAACCTTTGATTTTTAGTGCACTTCTTCAGGCTCGCTTCAATCCGCTCGGGTTTCTTCACCTTCTCGTTGTCCAAGAACTTCGAGATGACTCAAAAACTCCCTAATTTGCCTGAATTAACACCAAATTGTGTGGTTGGCTCTTGATGCTACCTATGTTAAAAGTACTTGAAATTAAGACAATTAAAGCATAAAATTCTTCTAACAAGCTTAGATTAGAGGTAATAAAATAGCACGAATTAGGTGCTAACAGGTACCCAACCTTATCCCTATATTATAGACCATTTAGGTTTTGAACATTGATCCCCGTATGCCCCCACATGCAAGTCCAAGTTTCATAAAACAACCTTGGATCTCAGTTTATTGGATTTAGGGTTAATTAATCCAAACTCGGTTATTCAATAACAAATTACTTAATCACTCAAATAACACTTTATTGAGGTTAATTAATTTGTTTCATTTACTATCTACGAGTTTTAGGGCATAAAACCCAACATCAATTACTTCCTATCTTTCGTGGTAATGTAGGTGAGGATCCACACAAGCATCTCAAGGAGTTTCACATCATGTCTTTCGAGATGAGGCCACACAAGGTCACAGAGGAGGTGATCAACTTGAGGGTGTTTCCATTTTCTTTGAAGGATCAAGCGAAGGACTGGCTTTACTACCTACCATCAGGCTCGGTGATTACGTGGAACAAGATGAAGAGACTTTTCCTAGCTAGAAAAGTTCTTACCGGCAAGCAGAGCAACGAACTTGAGGAAGGAGATCTATGATTTACTCAGATCTCCAAGGAGAGCCTGTACAAGTACTGGGAGCGCTTCAAGCGACTCTGAGTGAGCTTCCCCCATCACCAGATCTCAGATCAGCTCCTGATCCAATACTTCTACAAGGAACTTCTCTCGATGGATAGGAGTACGATCGACGCTACTAGTGGAGGTGCACTGGTAAACAAGACAACTTGTGGTGGTTTGTGATCATTTGGTGAGAAGAAGCAACTGAAGGTGTTAATATAACACATAAAGAAGCAATTTAGGATCAGAGGACTTAACTACATTAATTTTAGTAAACAAATCATGTTGTCCAATAAGCCGAAAACAGAGAGTTTAGAAAACACAGACCTTTGATGCACGAATTCAACAACTCTGTTTGGTTCCTTTGATCACGAAATAGATTTGGACTACCTCTAGTGTCTTCCCCACTATCCTCCGACCTTAGAATTGTTGGGTTTCATGCCCTAAAACTCGTAGATAGTGAATGTAACCGTTGACCGGATATTAATGAAATAATATTGATATATTTTTCCATTAATTGTTATTAGTTATTTTATATTTGTCTTTGCCTAATAATAACCCTAATCCAATAAACTAGACATCCAAGGCTGTAATATGAGTCTTGAACAATATGTAGCGACATATGGGATCATTGTTCAAGAAACAACCTAAAGGGTCTATAGTATAGGGATAAGACTGGGTGCCTTATCGTGGTGACACTATGGATACGACCCACTTTGTATTTGATACAAACGCTGCGATCCAACGCGTTCGTGTAGGAGACATGCGAGTGGGGGTATCCTATGCAATGAGTTTGCATAAGACCGGACCACGAAATAGTAACCACTGGTTATAACACCGTTAACTAGTTGGTTTTCTATTTCACTAGGACGACCTAGACAACTTAGTCTTAATCATGAGTTGATTATGGACTCCTGCTCATGAGAGATTGTCCTTTGATGTGTATGGGTGAGAGTGACCAATACGCCGACTCAATAAGCCTACCACTTTGGGGACAAGACCGAATGGGGAGCTGGGAACATAATCGTACAAGATGGAATTCACTCCTTCCCGACTTTAGGGAAGCAGATGAGTGTTCCCTTAAGTGGTTACTCCGAGTCTTGAACAAAGGACCCTACCCTCTCAATGGCACGAGAGGGTTTTCTGTTTGATGGTTGGACCACAAACAGGTCGTTCATTAGAGGAGAATTGGTACTTAAGGAAGTAGAGGTAACCCAGGGGTAAAACGGTAATTTGACCCAGCTGGTGTTACAGACACTCGTGAAGGACTAACTAGTCGATATTGGTCTAGATCCGTGGACACAGAAAATATGTCTGCAGTGAGAAGAGTGCAACTGTGAGTCTATAGTGGAATGTACACACAGTTAACGAATATTGATTAATGTGGTTAATGAGTTTGACCTATTAATCTCACATCGTTGGAGCTTCTGATCTACAGGTCCATTAGGTCCCACTGGTAGCTCGTAAAGTAAACTGAGGCAACTAAGTAATAAAAGTAAATTGAAAATGTTCAATTTATTAAGGGAAACAAATATAATATATATTGATATATTATTATGAGAGAAATTAATATTTGAAAAGTTCAAATATAAATTTATGGAAGTTTTGAAAGAGTTCAAATAATGAATTAATTAATTTAAGGCCTAAAATGTGTTTGGGCAAAATTAATTAATTCTAGGCCGAGAATTAAATATGTGATATTTAATTGGTGGTTAATTAGTTAGAGAATTCATTAACTGGGAATTAATCAATTATGGAAATAATTAATCACTTAAGGAAGTGATTAATCATTTATGGAAATAATCTAATCACTTATGGAAGTAATTAGTCATTTGTGGAAAAGATTAATCAATTATGGAATTGATTGATCATGATTGATTAATTAAGGAATAAGATTAAATCAATTTTGGAAAAGATTGATTGAATTGAATATTTTATTCATGGCCTCTCTTTTATAAATAGAACACTAGACCTAATTGGTCATGACACTTAACATTCTTGCTCTTTCTCTTAGACTCTCAAAGACAAGACCTAGAATTCTCTCTAGCCTCTCTCTTAGAGAAAGACTCCCACAAGTCTTTTGCCTCCTAGACTTAGAGACATACCGGTGTAACCTCTGTGGTTATTGTGTCATTCAAAGAAGGAATTTCCAGCGAAGAAAATCAAAGGCGGCTGCTGCGTTTTCGTTTGTGGAGCGTCGTTGGCGAAGAACGGTCAAGTCTACAACGAAGGTTTGTAACGGTTCTTCTTTCTTTCTTTAGAAAAGCATGAAAATAAATTTAGATTTATTTTTAAAGCATGTTTAAACTGAATTTCCAGCAGCTTTAAAGTGAGTTTAAAGTTTGATTGAGTTTTTGTAACGGTATTTTAATGTTAATTAATATACGGCGTAAGGTCCAATCGATGCGCTTCCGCTGCGTGGGGACTTTTATTCCCTTCAAGAATGATTTGTGGGAGTCTATAGGGATGTGATTTAGGGAAGAAGAATGTTTGAACACTTCAAACTTGTAGAGTATTTGAGAACTAATCCTTGAGGGAAAATTCCAACAACATAACACTATGTTCAAGCCTTAGAATTTCCATCTCCTAATCCTCTACATATAGAGAAACACATGCATCTTTGATTCACCAAAGAAAGACACATATTGGGAGAAGAAAATAGAGGGATTTTAGGTGTCTGGTGGAGTTTGCATGCAAGAATGTATTCCATCAATTAGATTTCTTGCACAATTGAGGTGTAATCCACTAGCTCCATGTTTTCTTGTATTTTCATAAAATGCAAGAAAATAATTTCATTTATTAATTTCAATTAAAAAAAATTTAAATTTAAATTAATAATTATTAATTTCAATTAAAAAAAATTAAATTTAAATTAATAATTATTAATTAAACAATTTAATCAATTATAGAATATTAATTTAATATCAAATATTAAACTAATACTTTGCACCTAATCCCGACCTTTCTCCAATCAAATTTTTCGAACATGAATCCTTATTCACGTGAATAGTATTTATATCATATTTAAATACTTTAATCCTCTCAAATAATTTTTTAATTTGTAATTAAACTATTATGTCAATAATATTGTATATAATCGACATTAACTCCCTAAACCGAATTTAGGGAGTCGAAGCTAGTGCTCTTAGGATCATAAAATCCAAGTTTGGGGGAAAATCCTTACAGAAAAAGAAAGAAAAGGATCATAAAATCCAAGCTTCTTTGTTTGCATGATAGTTAAAATTCTGAAATGTTAGGGCTCTTAGCCAGTGTAGGGAGAAGACAAATGGAAAAAAGCCATAAAACTAATCTAGGTTAGTAGAAGAACCATTAGATAAGTTTTGAGCATGTTATTCGTTAATGCTAAGTTTCATTTTAAAATTCTTCATGAATATGTCATGCTTGCTTAGTCCACATGCATGTTTTTCATATTTCCCTAAAGAGTTCTAATTCAATGAGGCTAGAGTTATTCTTTTCATGTATCCATAGAATTTATTTTGCCCGGGACCAGCAAAAGCTTAAGTTTGGAGGTATGTTAGCATGAAAAAATGCTAACATTTTATCCCTAAATTTAAGTGGTTTTGCTTGAATTTATTGTTATTTTAATGATTTATTATGTTAATTTCAATTTTTTTGTCCCAAGGAGCTTTTTGATGAATTTTTGAGGAAAAGGAGAAGAATTGACCCAATTTATGAAGATGTGATCATGAAAGATCAAGGATGGGTCAAGTTGAGAAGTCCAAGGCCTTGAGAATGAAAAGAATTGGGCCAAGGACCAGAGAATTAAGCCTAAATCAGCCCAACATAGAGTGTAGAAAGTTCCAGATGAAGGCCAACGTCGAGACGCTAAGTCAACAATGTCTCGACGCTGGAGCAACTTGGAGGGCAAGACAATTATGTCAAAGCGTCGCGACGCTATCGCGCCTGGAGCTCTATTTAAGAAGCATTTCTCCTTGGGTTTTCTCCATCAAGCAACGTTCTCCAACTGAAATTAAAGGCTCTTTGAGCCATTTGGAGGGTTGGGATGAGAGTGAGAGAGAGTAGTTCTTAAAGAGTGTTTTTGGGTAATCTTGGGGAGGATCGGGTGCTTATTTCGCGACGGATCAAGGGTGTAAGCAAGGGATTCATCGTCGGTTTAGTTCCTATTCCCTATTCTTGTCCATTTACTATTTTTACAATGTATATGCTTGAAATTTTGGTGTTCTTAGTGACAATGTATAGCTAAACTCCCGGCGTTCGAGTCTTGAATGAAGAAATAGAGTTATAATGTTACTCTGATTACCTCGTATTGTGTCCAATTTTACTAGTTATTTGTTTGGGTGTTCTTAATGCTCTATGAATTCTGGCCAAATTGATATTGAACCATTACTTAGTGGAAACTCGATGGAGAGAAACTAAGTCAGATCATAACCCATCCAACTAAGCTTAATTGCTCGTAGTGACAACAAGATTAGTTGATTAGGCTTAGAGATCGATGATGAATCAGGACTTATTAATTAGGCCAATTAATAGCGCTAAGGACACTTAGGTTGTTAAAATGAGTTAATGAGAATTAGGGGAAACCGACAGGAGAACCTATGTTAATAAGGAGATTCTAGATCTATAATTAGTTGGACAAGATATTTAGTAATTAGAATAATTATTAAATTATGTTTTGGAATTCAAGACCCCGCCTCTCATTTGACTTGATCTCCCTCGTTTGTGATAAATTGGTTGATCAAAAATGGTTTTTGTCTTGTTTGATTTTTATTTCCATCTTTCATTGCATTAAATTTCCTAGATAATGAACAACCTTAGTAATTTTAGTGTTTAGATTATTGCTTTGCCTGAGTTTACGCTACTCCCTGTGGTTTCGTTACTCAATTATATTTACTGTTTTATATTACTTGTGACCCGTGCACTTGCGGTAGCACCTAACAAGTAGGGGTGAAATGAACCAAACCGAACCAAATTGGTTTGGGTCGAGTCGGTTCGGTTGTATCTTTAAATCTGACCGACGGTTCGGTTCGATCCTCACCTAGCCGAACGCGAACCCAGATAAAAAAAAAACTGATATTCGATTAAATCGAAGAAGAAGAGGAAGACGAATCGATTTAGGGTTTCAGTAGCTTGAATCTCGTTCAGTTCCTCTTCTTCGTCTTCCTCTTCTCCTCACCTCGCCTTCATCTTCTTCGTTTTAGGGTTTCAGCAGGTTTGTGTTTTTGTTCGATTTAGGGTTTCAAAGTTCAAACCGAACCCATTTGTCGCCGCTTCGTCTTCCTCTTTCAAAGTTCGATTTAGGGTTTCAACGCCACTTCGTCTTCCTCTTCTTCGTCTTCCTCGTGTTGCCTTGCCTCGACTGTCGCCGATGCCTGATCTTCGTCTTCGTCTTCCTCGCCTCATCTGTCACTGGTGAATCTTCATCTTCGTGTCTTCGTCTTCGTTTTCGTGCTTCCCAGACCATCATCTTCGTGTCTTCGTCTTCGTCGTCGACGGCGGCTCTTCATCTTCGTGCCTCAGCTGTGTCTTAGTTTTCATGCTTCCCAGACCTTTTTTTTTAAAAAAAACAATAAAGCTGGGCCATTGTAAACTATAAACAAAACCCGACCCGACCCGATTCTGGTCAACAGTGATTCGGTTCGGGTCAGTTTGTCCATACAGTCGGGTCTGGTCGGTTTGTCCGTACAACCGACCTGACCCGAACAATTTACACCCCTACCAACAAGGGCACCAATCCCAACAAAAGTGGTCAACTTCTACTTCATGGCTCATAGTGACAAAGAGGATGAACACAAGATGATGAGGTAACTCTAGAACCCCTTTTTTATGATGAGTTATTTGAAGTGTTTGAGAACATGCAAAATGATTTAGAAAAGCTTTGTTCTAAATATGTTGTGTTGAAGAAGAAATACAATGCCTTAACTAGTTAAAATAAGTCTTTACTTGATGATATTGCTTGTTTAGAGAAAAATGAGCATGGTGTTGTGAATGTTTCTTGTGATACGCATGTTCTTGATTGTGATGAGAAAAATTCTTTGTTGAAAAAGCTAAATTTCTTGAGCATGATAGTTGTGAAAAAGATAATTTCATTAAATTACTCAAAGAAAAGGAATTTAGTGTTTTGCAAGAACTTGATAAGGCTAAAGAATCTATTAAAAAATTGACAATAGGTGCTCAAAGATTAGACAAAATAATTGAAGTAGGCAAACCTTTTGGTGATAAAAGAGGTTTAGGCTATATTGATGAATGTTCTACTCCTTCAAGTTCTAAAACTATGTTTGTTAAAACATCTCATAATATGCCTAAGCTTAATATGCCTAAGGTTGTGTCTAAGCATGCTAAATCTAACTTTGTGCCTATATGTCATTGTTGTGGTGTTGAAGGCCATATTGGACCTAAGTGTTGTAAATTGAAATATGTTCATACTACTTGTTCAAGAAGAATTTTTTTCTCAAAGAGCAAAGTTTCACAATGCTCCAAGGAAGAATTTCTCCAAGAAAAGTAGAGTGCATAAATTTGTTGTAAGAGATAAATCCTTGCATTAATGCTGGTTGTTTCTCACGTGGCAAGTTTGGGCATACAACTTATTCTTGTTACTTGTCTAAATCCAATGCCTTAAATGTCTATGCAAAAATGAAATGGATTCCTAAGTTTGTAAGAGCCAACCTTCTAGGACCCAAACAAGTATAGGTATCAAAGAATCAAACTTGAACATTTGTGTTTGTGGGTGTGTTTAAAAGCCTCCAAGAAAAACAAATTGTAATTGGATAGTGGTTGCTCAAAACACATGACGGGAGACCAATCCAAATTTGTCCATCTTTTCAAAAAGGATGGAGGTTTAGTGACCTTTGGTGACAACAAGAAAGGTAAAATCATTGGTAAGGGTAGTATAGGTAATGATTCTTCTACCTTGATTGAAAATGTACTTTTAGTTGATGGGGTTGAAGCATGATTTACTTAGTATTAGTCAATTATGTGATAAAGGCTTTAGAGTTATGTTCGATAAAAAGAATTGCATAATTGAAAATGCTAGTGATAGAAAAGTCTTATTTGTTGGAAATAGGGATGAAAATGTTTACACTATTGATTTGAATGATTATCCTATTAGTGATAAATGATTATCGGTTCTACATGATCATTCTTGGTTATGGCATAGAAGACTAGGACATGCTAGCATGCACTTAATTTCAAATATTTCCATAAATTCTTTGGTTAGAGGTCTTCTCAAGTTTAAATTTGAAAAAGACAGTTTGTGATGCTTGTCAAATGGGTAAGCAAACTAAGTCCTCTTTCAAATCTAAAAACGTGATCTCTACTACTAGGTCTCTACAACTATTACACATGGACTTATTTGGCCTTTCTAGAATTGCTAGTTTTGAAGGAACTATTATGCATTTGTGATAGTTGATGATTTTTCAAGATTTACTTGGGTTTTGTTGCTAAAACATAAGGATGATGCTTTGAAATTGTTTTTCTAGTTTTGTAAAAAGAGTTCAAAATGAAAAAGGTTTTTTTATTTCTTAAATTAGGAGTGATCATGGAGGAGAATTTGATAGCAATGCTTTTGAAACTTTTTGTGAAGAAAATAGTTTTCCTCATAATTTCTCTGCTCCACGAACTGCTCAACAAAACGGTGTGGTTGAAAGGAAAAATCATACTTTGCAAGAATTTGCTAGGTCAATGTTGCATTAGTATTGTTTACCTAAGTATTTTTGGGTACGGAAGCCGTTAACACCGCTTGCTATGTTTTAAATAGAGTTTTAATTAGGCATTCTTTAAATAAAACTCCTTATGAACTTTGACGTAATAAAATTCCAAATATTGGGTATCTAAAAGTTTTTGGTTGTAAATGTTTTATTTTGAATAACCAAGAAAAGTTTGGAAATTTTGATTTTAAGACGGATGTTGGTATTTTCCTAGGCTATTCCACTTCTAGTAAAACTTATAGAGTTTTCAATAAAAGAACTTCAACTATTGAGGAATCTATACATGTAGTATTTGATGAATCTTGCAATAATATTTCCAATGAGTTTATTTGTAGTGATGATTTAGAAGGAAATTTTGGAGATTTACTTGTTAGTGACAAAGGCAAGGAAATTGCTTTAAGTAAGCAAGAGGTGAGCGTAATCGAAAAGAATGAAGTTGGTTCTTCATCTATGCCTAAGGAATGGAGGTATGCTCCTTCACATCCCAAAGGATTAATTCTTGGTGATTCCAAGCAAGGTATGGCAACTCGTTCCTCTCTTAATATGTTTAATAATCTTGCTTTTATTTCTCAAATTGAACCTAAGAGTTTTAAAGATGCCGAAAGTGATGAATTTTGGATTTTAGCTATGCAGGAAGAATTAAATCAATTTGGAACAAAGTTTGGGAATTAGTCCCTAGGCCTTCTAATGCTTCTATAATTGGGACTAAATTGGTATTTAGAAATAAAATGGATGAAAATGGAAATATCATTAGAAATAAAGTTAGGCTTGTAGCTCAAGGTTATTGTCAAGAGGAATAGATTATGAAGAGACTTTTGCACCCGTTGCTAGATTAGAAGCTATTAGAATGTTGATTGCTTTTGCTTCTTTCAAAAATTTTATCTTGTATAAAATGGATGTGAAAAGTGCTTTTTTAAACGGTTATATCATGATGGAAGTTTATGTAGAACAACCTCTGGCCTTTGAAAGTTCTGATTTTCCAAATCATGTTTTTAAGTTGAAAAAGACTCTTTGTGGTTTAAAACAAGCTCCAAGAGCTTGGTATGATAGGCTTAGTAATTTTCTTCTTGAGAATGGTTTTAAAATGGGTAAAATTGATACTACTCTTTTTATTAAGACTAAGGAAGATGATATGCTTTTAGTACAAATATATGTGGATGATATTATTTTTGGTTCTACTAATCCTTCTATGTGTGAAGAATTTTCTAAGTGTATGCATATAGTGAGTTTGAGATGAGTATGATGGGAGAACTTAGCGTCTTCCTTGGACTTCAAATCAAACAACTAAGGGATGGTATTTTCATAAGTGAAGAAAAATACACAAGGGATTTGCTCAAAAGATTCAAGTTCAATGAAGGTAAAATTGCAAAAAATCCTATGAGTACATCTACTAAGCTTAACAAGGATGAAAAAGATAAGTGTGTGGATATAAAAACTTATTGAGGTATGATTGGATCTTTACTTTATTTAACTACTAGTAGACCCGATATCATGTTTAGTGTATGTCGTTGTGCTAGATTTCAATCTTGTCCTAAGGAATCACATTTGCATGCCATTAATTTTTTTTTTATAATTTGCTTGGTACTATTGATTTAGGCTTATGGTATCCTAGAAATGTTAAATTTAATTTGGTATGATATTTCGATGCGGATTTTGCGTGTAGTTTACTTGACTGAAAGAGTACTAGTGGGACTTGCCAATGTCAATTTCTTGGTAGTTCCTTAGTTTCTTGGTTTAGTAAAAAGCAAAATTTGGTTGCCTTATCCACTACTGAAGTAGAACATATTCTGTGTAACGACGACATTAAGGTAAATTTTTCTTTCTCTAGTTGAGTTTAATTTTATGAAATTGGTGGAGAAATAGGTTTTATTGTAACTATGATCTTGCTTAAAGTAGATGATGGGAGGGCATTTTTGTAAAAATTTTGAAGTTGGAGCAAAACCCTAAGCCTTCCTTATTTTTATTTAAGCTGCACGCAACCCGAGAAAGCCAATTGCAGCCACCATCTCCTTTCTCCTTCACGTTTTCAGCCTCCAAACAACCCTCTTCCTTGTCCTGAGCTTCCCCAGCCATAGCACCTTGTTTTTTTTCATTTTATTTTCGCCGTCAGCCACACGATCACCCTCCTCTCGCCGACAACGTCTTCTCTCCCTTTGGCAAGCATCGTTCGGTGGTGGCAGTAGTGGAGGTGCGACATTGAGGCGGATCTAGAGGTGGTTCTGTAGTGTAGTGACGGTTTGTTTTTGGGCAGGTTGGGTTCGTTTCTTTCGGTTTTTATTGTTCCTCGTGGTGGATTACTCTTCCTTTGCATTCTCTCCCTCACTCTCGATCTCTCTCGTGTAGTTTCCAGCGCGTTCTTGGTCGGGCAGTAGAGTTTTTCCAGGATTGGTCTGTTAGGCGCGGACAACAGTATCTCAGGGGCATTTTTTTTCTTTTCCCGACGTTTTTAGATGAGTTTTCAGTGTGGGTAAGTTGGATTGAGGCTTGTATTGGTTGGTTTTTGTGTTTAATCGAATACCCACTCGTTTTTACCTTCGTTCAACTAGCGTTTTCCTTCAAATCTGGCGGTTCGAGCAGTAGCTTCTAAGTTCTAGCATCTTTGGGCGTTTTCACGTTTGGGTAAGTGAATTTAGTCAAGTTTTGGGTGTTTTGTTGGTGTTGGAGGGATACCCATTGAAGTTAGCTTTCTTTTTCAAGGTACCCACCACGTTTGGAGGTCTTATTTGTTGTTTGGAGCGGATTAGGAAGCTTGGACAACAAGCTTTGTTGCTGTGTTAGGTGAGTTTTTGGGAGTTAAACCTCTTCAAAAATTAATTAACTCCTTATGCCACTTGTTTTAAAAAGGGTCTGAGTTTTAAGTATGTTTCCCCCTTTTAATGTAGTTAGATTAAGAGCTTGAAGGCTAAGGGAGTTTATTGCTTTGTCAAGCAACTTAATTAGCTAAGGTAAGTAGCTATTTGAACTCAATTCTTGAGCTTTAGACCCAATGCTTGGTTGTTGGATTCGATAAGGCCAAGTCCTACGCTTTAAGCTAGTTCCCTTGTGAATTTAGCATGCTTATAAGAGTTAGTTTAAAGCCTATTTGTTGCTTTTGGATTTAAGAGAGCATGATGAGTTTTGTTGCGACGCATGTTGGCATGAAAGTTATGATTTTCATTATAGCATCTCTAAGACGCTTCTGGATGGATTAGTACCTTTTAAATTTGTTTTGGAAGCATGTTTTGATTGTACGGCTTTTTTGCTCTGCATGTCTGGTTGGTTGTGGAAGCGAGGTCTGTCTCGCCTTGGTTGTGGTGGTTCAATGTTTTATGAAGTGTGTAGTTTGGCGGTATTCATTATGGAAGTGTTTTATCTGCTTTTCAGGTGATAGAAAAATTTGGGTTTGCCTTATGTATGTTGTTATGCTGCTGAATTTTCGGTAGCACTATAGCGGAAGTGAGGTTAAGCTTAGTAGAACCCCCCTGATTAGGCAAAGCTTCATTAAATCCCTCGATATGTTACGCTCGATCGTCGTACGTATGAAGAGGACAAGACCTAGAATAGGAGCCTTAGATGTGATTTAGGGCCTCAGGTAGACTTAGCAGATGGTTAAGCCTTGTGTCAAGCTAGGGCCACTTCCTTCCCCATCTTAGGTTACTGATGGAACCTACTATTCAGGCACGAGATCGTGCACTCTATTAGTGACTGATAGAGCTTACTTTTCTGGCACGAGACCGTGCATTCCATCAGGTTGGTGTCGAGCTAGGCACAGGATTGTGCGCCAGATGGCATTCAGGCATGTGTTGGATTCCTAGAGTGAGTAAAATATGGTATAAATGTTGGGATTGTGTCCTAAAACTCATAGATAGTGAATGTTAAACGAATTATACATACTTATTCGATAAAAGCGTTATCGAGATTAATTCAGTAAAGTTATTACTGAATAAAGTAAATTGCACTTATAAATTCCCAAATCCAATAAACTAAGATCCATGGCTATAGGATGAACACTTGAGCTTTATGTAGAGATATAAAAGTGGATCAAGCTTGAGTAATAGCCAAAACGGTCTATAGTATAGGAATAGGGTTGGGTACCTTATTCTGGGGACACTATGAGACGAGGCCCACTTTATAGTTGGTATAGACGATGTGATCCTAAATCGTCCATGTAGAGACATGCGAGTGGGGGCATCCTATGCAATGAGTTTGCATAAGACTAGGACCGAGAAATAAGTCACTTTCGCTTTATAACACCGTTTACTGACGAGACTGACTATTTCATGTGATGACCTAGGTAACTCGATCTTAATCCTGAGCTAACTATGAATTCCTGTTTATTCGGGCTTATCCTTAGATCTGCATAGTTGAGAGTGGCTCAGTATCGCCGACTCAATAAACCTCCCATTTCAGGGATAGGAACGGGTAGATAGCTGGGGACATAGTCATGCAAGCAGGAATTCACTCATACCCGAATTAGGGATAGTAGAGAGGTTGTTCCCTAAAGTGCTGACTCCGGGGCTTGAACAAAGGGATCCCGCCATCTCATTGGCCCGAAAGGGACTCGGTTTATTGGTTTGACCATAAACCAATTGTTCATTAGAGGATTAGTGGGACTTAAGGAACTAGAAGTACTATAGGGGTGAAACGGTTTTTTGACCTAGCTATACCTACGAACAACCTGTGAAGGATCGACTTACTAATCATGGTTAAATCAAGTGGACGGAAATATATCTATAGTGAGGGGAGTGATAGCGAGCATAGCTAGCCAGTTTTCCCTAATCAATTTAGCTAGTCTTTGATGATTTATTGGCCATTTTATTGCACTTAATGTCTATTTTGTAGGAAATCGTTGATTGGAGCTAAAACGTGATATTAGAGTCAATCGGGAGTTCGGGACGTGAAAAGATACAAAAGAACCGAAGAGAATCAACGAAGAAAAAGTCAATGTGGGGCAAAAATATAGACCAGCGTCGAGACGCTGGTCCTTGAACGTCTCGGCGCTGGCTTTCCATATCTGCATAGGCGCTAAAACGTCGTAGCGTCTCGACGCTGCGACCTTAGCGTCTCGACGCTGAGAGTTTTTCTTTCCAAACACGCGTTTTTTGAAGGCAGCGTCAAGACGCTGTGACGCTATGACGAAAAAAACAGTATATATGCTTCTTTTCGGCTAGGTTTTTGGGGACTTTTGTTTTGGGACGATTTGGAGCCGACAACAGAGCAAAAACAAGGCATTTTGGAGCTGAAGCAAAGGGAAAAAGTTTTAAATCAACCCATTGTTCGTGGGGATATGACGGGGACGTTCAGTCTCGGCCTACAACAAGTTTAATTCTTCTTCCCCTCACTTTAGTTAATCTTTATGGTTGTTTTAGACTATGATTTTATTGTAACGTTGTGTATGAGTAGCTAGGCTTTAATTCTTAGGGATTGATGTAGTCGTTGGGCACGTTATGGATTGATTTACGGTTTTTATGCTATTGATGTCATTTATGCATATTTTGTGTCTTTAATGCTTTCAATTTACCGACCATAAATTGATTGATGTTTATGCTTGAATCTAACTCGGGAGAGAGGATTTAAATTAGAAATCATTATGCATAACTAGAATTTAACTAAAAATCGGGAGATTAAGGTTACTTCTAGAAATTGTTAAAAAGGCTACCCTTATTGCCTTGTATGTTTCTTGGATTTAGATAGGGATATTGGGTTCAATTGCATATGGGAGAATCATGTATGCTCGGGAGAGATATGTGTGATTTTAGTTACCAAGATTTATGAGTCATAGCATGTGTTAAACCGTTTATTAATTCATAACTCCAATTGGTGAAATCAAATCCCTAAGACCAATTCTTCCCATTAGATTGTCACTTTTTGCATAAGTTTTGTGTTTGATTCAATTATATTCTCATCCAATTTGATTCCCTAAATAAAACCGGCCAAGAGTATTTTCGGTAATTAAAATTGGCTAGACACCAATCTAGAGGACGACATTCGAATTTACATTCACTATATTATAACTTGACATGTACACTTGCGGTTAGAAAATTGCACATCAAGTTTTTGGCGTCGTTGCCGGGGATTGGCATATTTAGTCAATTTTAATATCGTAGAAAAAAATTGTCCGGTCTTAGTTTAGGATGTATTTTATTTTTGTTATTTTTTTGTTATTTTTGTTTTTAGGTAGTTTGCATTTTTTTTTCATTGTTGATTGATTTCCATACTTAGATTTTCTTTTCCATATTTGTTTGATTTTTTCCATTGTAGATTTTTTTTTTAGTTTTTTTTTTCCTTTTTAGAGTAGTTTTTCCTTAATTGTTGGTGTCCTTATTTGATTTTTGCCATATTTGTTTTTGCATTCCATATTTGTTATTTTTCTTTTCCTTTTGTAGATTATATTTCCTTATTTAGTTTTAGTTATTTCCTTATCTAGTTTCTTTCCTAATTTGTTTTATTGCTTTTTCTTTTATTTTCCTTTTTAGGTTAGGTTAGACGGTGTATGCGAAAGGTTAGGGAATTGGCCTTAGTTCCCTTAGATCCAGAGATCGAAAGAACTTTCAATAGACTTCGAAGGGAAAATCAAGAAAACATCCAAATGGCCAATCCTAATCCTGAGGAACCTAAGCCCATTAGGGACTATTTTCAGCCGATCTTTCAAGAGCAATAGTCGGGGATTGTCTATGCCCCAATTAATGCTAATAATTTTGAGTTGAAAACAAGTCTCATTCAGATGGCTCGAGACTGTGCCTATAGGGGATCGCCCATGGAGGATCCAAATTCTCATCTGAAATCCTTCCTAGACATTTGTGGGACGGTAAAGTTAAATGGTGTTTCTGAAGATGCCATTCACTTACGTTTATTTCCTTTTTCTTTGCAGGATAAAGCTCGGGACTGGTTGCAATCAATTCCACCCGGAAGCATTACCACTTGGGATGCTTTGGTCCAGGCATTCTTAAAGAAGTTCTTTCCTCCTGCTAAGACGGTCAAGTTGAGGACCGAAATTGAGACATTCTAGCAACAATTCGATGAGTAGCTATTCGAGACTTGGGAGAGATTTAAAGAGCTGCTAAGGAAGTGCCCTCAGCATGGCTACCCCGATTGGCTTCAAGTACAGTTATTTTATAATGGCTTAACTCCTAGCACAAAGACTATCGTTGATGCAGCTGCAGGTGGGACTCTGTTGTCCAAGACTGTTGAGAGTGCTACGACTTTGTTAGAGGATATGGCCACCAATAGCTATCAGTGGCCATCTGAGCGGTCGGGACCCAAAAAGATTGCTGCTGGAGTGTTTGAAGTTGACAACGTAAGTGCACTTCAGGCCCAGATGTCTTCTTTGGCTAATGCATTTTTTAAATTCTCAAGTTCAGGAAATGCTCAATCAATTGAGTCTGCAGCTGCCCTTGCATCCCAGACTCAGGAGGAAAATCTCGAGCAGGTTCAGTATGTTTCAAATTATAATTCTAGGGGTATAATAATAATTCCACACCTACACATTATCACCCTAGCAATAGAAATCATGAGAATTTTTCCTATGCTAATAATAAGAATGTTTTGAATCCTCCTGGCTTCACTCCTAAACAAGAAAGTAAACAATCTTTAGAAGATATTGTTGGAGCTTTTATTGCAGAATCAAGTAAAAGGTCAAACAAGCTTGAGAAAGCCGTGATTGCCATAAACAACAATGTCAATGGCCATTCTACAACCATAAAAAACATAGAGACTCAGCTGGGACAACTGGTAAGTGTTGTCAACACAATGAATAAAGGTAAAGCCCCAACTGAACAGGAGAAATCCTCTTTGGAGTACTGCAAGGCCATATCTGTGCATTATGAGAAGGAGACTACATTAGTTGTGGAAGAGGAGACTACTAGACCAGAGGAACTCACTAGAGGAGTTGAAGAAGGCACCACCTCAAACGAAGCTGAAAAGCTTAATCATGAGCCTTCTATCCCTCCTCCTACTGTTTTAGTTCCTAAATCAAAGAAAAAGAAAAATTCTAAGGTTAAGTTTGATAAGTTTTTAGATGCTTTTATGGGGTTGTATGTTAATATTCCTTTTTCATATGCCTTGGAGCAGATGCCTCATTACAGAAAATTCATGAAGGAATGGCTCAACAAGAAGAAAAAGGAAAAGTAGTTGGAGACTGTATATCTTGCATCAGCGTGCAATGCTCGTGTCCAACAGGGAGTACCAGAAAAATTGTCTGACCCAGGGAGTTTCCCTATTCCTTGTAATTTTGGTACTTTTTCATGTAGAGCACTATGTGATCTAGGGGCTAGCATAAATATAATTCATCTATCATTATGTAAAAAGCTTAACATAGGAGAAATAAAATCTACTGCTGTTAGACTACAGTTAGCTGACCAATCTGTGGTTAGTCCTTATGGAATTGTGGAAAATGTGCTGATCAAAGTGTAGGGATAAGAACCCTAGCGCAGCGGAAAGGATCAGAGAACCTTATCGATTTGAAAATCAATTGGGAAACCAATACGACGACAAAACCATAAAATTTACAACAAGAAAAGGAGAATTAGTCATGCTGTAAAAAATCATTAAAGCATGCTGGAACATATTAAAAATTATAGATCTAATCTATAATATTGGTTCCTATTGATCCTAGTTCAAGAAAAAACTTACCCTTGAAGAAATTCTTCAACGTTTCGCCAAAAAATCTCCGAATAGCTCTCAAAACCAGCAGCAATTGAACCTTGATATCGCTGGAAAAATCGCCACGAACACCACCACGAGGATTCACAGGTATTCTCAAAGGGAATGTGTGTTGAGTGGCTTGTGGGAACCCGAAAACTAAGGTTTTTCTCTGGAAAAATAATTCTCTGTATCCATAGAGGGAGAGGAGAGAACGAGAGAGAGAGATAGGGCGAGAGAGAGGGAGTCTGGTGTGAATCAATGGGGTTCTGAAAAACTGATTCCCACTTGTTCAAAACCCACGCATAATATCAGGTAACTCAAATATCAGTTACCTGATATTTTTAATAATATTTTTTTTATTTAATTAATCATAATTTTAAAATATAATTAATTAAAATTTTTATTAATCAATATTAATAAAAATAACATTAATTTAAATCTAATTTAAATTAATATCCCTCTTATCTTATAGTTTAATTAAATCAAATTTAATTAAACTAAAATAATTAACTAATTCAAAATTAATTAATTTTAAAATAATAAAATTGAACATCATTTATTAAATTATTATTATTATTCTCTCTCATAAAACTATAGTATTAATATACATCCAATGTACATTAATTATAACCTATAGTTTTAATATGAATCAAATTCATATTTTAGTTTAATATTCGAACCCCTTCGAATACTTAATTTAACCTTAGAAATTTACCTCAACGCCCTTATAGAGCTACCGGTGGGACCTGATGGACCTACAGATCAGAAGCTCCAACGATATGAGATTAGTTGGCTAAACTCATTAACCAAGTTAATCAATATTCGTTAACTGTGGTTCACTCCACTAAAGAACCACAGCTGCACTCTTCTCACTGCAGATATATTTATGTGTCCACAGATATCGACCGTTAACAGCAAGTCAGCCCTTCACGTATGTTCGTACCCCAGCTAGGTCAAATTACCGTTTTACCCCTGGGCTACCTCTTGGTCCTTAAGTACCAGTGCTCCTCTAATGAACAACCTGTTTGTGGTCCAACCAGCAAACAGAAACCCCTCTCGTGCCATAAAGAGGGTAGGGCCCATTGTTCAAGACCCGGAGACACCACTTAAGGGAACACACCTCTACTTACCCTAATATCGGGAAGGAGTGAATTCCATCTTGTAAGACTACGTTCCAAGCTCCCCACTTGGTCTTGTCCCCAAAATGGTAGGCTTATTGAGTCGGCGAACAGGCCACTCTCACCTGTACAAATCAAAGGAAAATCCCTCATGGACAGGAGTCCATAATCCACTCAGGATTAAGGCCAAGTCTCCTAGGTCATCCTAGTGAAATAGAAACCGAACTAACTAACGGTGTTACAGTTAGTGGTAAACTATTTCGCGGTCCGGTCTTTGTGCAAACTCATTGCACATGATACCCCCACTCGCATGTCAATCACATGAACGCGTTGGATCACTACGTTTGTATCAATATACAAAGCGGGTCGTATCCATAGTGTCACAAGGATTAGGTACCCACCCTTATCCCTATACTACAGACCCTTTAGGCTAAAACTTGAACATTGATCCCTGTATGTCCCTACATACTAGTTCAAGCCTCATTCTATTAGCCTTGGATGTTTAGTTTATTGGATTAGGGTTAATAAGACAAGATATAATACAAACACTGAATAATACATCACTTTATGAATGTTCGGTCAAATGTACATTTACTATCTACGCGTTTTAGGGCATAAAACCCAACAAACTCCCACTTGAACTAAAACTCAAGTTACAGGGAAAGTATATACAATTTAATCCAAAGCTGGAAATGGTACATGTATATTGTACATTACATAAAAGGTAAATATACAAAATACAATAAACTAGGGCATCCTTACACCCATTACACATCTCCCACTTGCCCTAGATTACGCTATATACATATCTCGCAGACCTAGACTTTCTAGATGACCCTCGAAGACTTTAGCCGAGGGGGCCTTCGTAAACGGATCAGCAATGTTGTGCTCGGAAGCGATCTTGGTCACGACCACATCTCCTCTTTGCACAATCTCACGAATCAGATGATACTTCCTCTCAATGTGTTTACCTCTTTTGTAGCTGCGAGGTTCCTTTGAATTGGCTACAGTCCCACTGTTGTCACAGTATAACGTAATGGGCAAGTTCATATTTGGAACAACATCCAAATTTGTCAAGAACTTCCTTAGCCAAACAGCTTCCTTAGCTGCTTCACAAGCAGCTACATACTCAGCCTCCATCGTGGAGTCTGCTATGCACCCTTGCTTTATACTCCTCCAAACTACAGCTCCACCATTAAGGGTGAAAACTGACCCTGACGTAGATTTCCTAGAATCCTTGTCAGTTTGGAAGTCAGAGTCGGCGTAACCAGTGAGAACTAACTCTTTAGCCCCAAACACCAATATGTAATCTCTCGTTCTCCTAAGATACTTGAGGATTCCTTTAACGGCGGTCCAGTGGTCTAACCCTGGATTCGATTGATATCTGCTGACAATCCCTACAGCATAACAAATGTCAGGCCTCGTGCATAGCATGGCATACATTAAGCTACCCACTGCAGAGGCGTAGGGAATCCGTCTCATATCCTCAACTTCTTGAGGTGTCTTAGGAGACTGTTCCTTAGATAAGTGAACCCCATGCCTGAAAGGCAACAAGCCCTTCTTGGAGTTCTGCATCGAATATCGAGCCAACATCTTGTCGATATACGTTGCTTGAGACAGAGCTAGCGATTTGTTCTTTCTATCCCGAATAATCTGGATGCCAAGAACATACTGGGCCTCACCCAAATCTTTCATTTGGAATTGAGCTGCTAGCCATTCTTTTACGTCAGACAGATACCCTACATCATTCCCGATGAGTAGGATGTCGTCAACATACAGTACAAGGAAAGCTACTTTATTCTTGTTGATCTTCTTATATACACAAGGCTCATCAACGTTCTGGTCAAAGCCAAAAGATTTGATCGCAGTATCAAATCTAATATTCCAAGATCGGGAGGCCTATTTCAACCCATAAATGGATCGATTCAGTTTGCAAACCTTTTGCTCCTGACCTTGGGTTATGAACCCTTCGGGTTGAGACATAAAAATACTCTCGTCAAGGTTGCCATTCAGAAACGCTGTCTTGACATCCGTTTGCCAAATTTCATAATCATAAAATGTGGCAATGGATAAGAGAATTCTTACGGACTTTAGCATAGCAACTGGAGAAAAAGTTTCTTCATAGTCCACCCTTTCTCGTTGGGTATAACCCTTTGCTACAAGTCTTGCTTTGAAAGTCTGTACTTTCCCAGCAGCATCTCTTTTTCTCTTATAGATCCATTTACATCCAATGGGTTTGACCCCTTCAGGTAGATCTACAAGTTCCCAAACTTGTTGAAGTACATAGACTCCATCTCAAGGTCCATGGCTTTGGCCCACTCGTCCTTATCTACGTCATTCATTGCCTGACGATAAGACAATGGATCTTCTACGCCGTCATCAGGTATGACTACTTGTGTTTCTGTTAAACCCAAGTAGCGGTTAGGTTGTATCACAACCCTCCCACTGCGTTGAAGCTCTCCCACTACGTGAGGAGGACTAGATTGACGAGAAGAACTGGATTCTCCAACAACTCTTGTTGAAGGACCAGGTTCATCAACAACCCTTGTTGATCCTTCTGTAGCTTCTCCTAATACTAACTTACTTCGTGGTCGATGATCTCGAATGTGGTCTTCCTCCAAGAAAGTTGCATTTGTCGATACAAATACTTTATTATCTTGAGGGTCGTAGAAAAGACCACCTCTCGTTTCTTTCGGGTACCCAACAAATTGGCATACTCTCGTACGTGGTTCCAATTTCTTAGGATTTGTCACTAACACATGTGCAGGACAACCCCAGATTCGAAAGTAACGCAAACTAGGTTTACGTCCCCTCCATAACTCAAAAGGAGTTTCAGAAACACTTTTTGAAGGAACACTGTTAAGAATATGTACTGCAGTCTCTACTGCATACCCCCAAAACGAGCTAGGCAACTGAGCATAACTCATCATAGATCGAACCATGTCTAACAAGGTTCTGTTTCTTCTTTCTGATACATCATTCTGCTGAGGTGTACCAGGTGCTGAGAGTTGTGATTGGATTCCATGTTCTATCATATAGTCCTGGAATCTTTGATCCAAATACTCTCCACCTCGATCTGATCGAAGCATCTTAATTGTTTTACCTAACAGGTTTTCTACCTCAGCCTTAAACTCTTTGAACTTTTCAAGAGCCTCAGACTTATGGCCCATTAGGTACAAGTAACCGTATCGTGAATAATCATCTATGAAAGAGATGAAGTATTCAAAACCACCTCGAGCCTTTACATTCATTGGACCACAGAGATCCGAATGTATTAGTTCAAGTGGTTCTTTGGCCCTGTAACCTTTTCAAGTAAAAGGCCTCTTGGTCATTTTACCCTCGAGACACGATTCACAGGGTGGTAAAGATGTATCTTCTATATCAGTTAGAAGTCCATTTTTAACCAAACGATCGATCCGATCGATGTTAATATGACCAAGACGAAGGTGGCAAAAATACATGTTGTTACTTAAAGGAGAAACTTTTTGCCTTTTGTTTTGCGTTTCGGCCGTTTTAAACATTTCATGACTTAAAATAGCCTTAGCATAATTTTGTCTTAACACAAATAAATTATTCTCACGCATAGCACAACAAATGTAAATTCCATTCTTTGATATTAAAGCTTCATTAAGCAAGAAGGAAACTGAATATCATTGTTCTAGTAAAGCTGAAACAGAAATAAGGTTCCTTTTAATTCTAGGAACCAAGTACAAGTTCTCTAAAATTAAAAACCTATTTCCAAAGAATAATTTTGCAGCTCCCACAGCATGAGCTGAAACTGAAGGGAATAAAAGTCCCCACGCAGCGGAAGCGCATCGTTTGGACCTTACGCCGTATATTAATTAACATTAAAATACCGTTACGATAACTCAAATAAAACTTTAAACAAACTTTAAAGCCGCTGTAAAATTGGTTTAAACATGCTAAAATAAATCTAAATTTATTTTTAAAACTTTTCTAAAGAAAAGAGGAAGAACCGTTACAAACCTCCGTTGTAGACTTGACCGTTCTTCGCCAACGATGCTCCACGAACGAAAACGCAGCAGCCGCTTTAAGGTTTTCTTCGCTGGAAATTCTTCTTTGATTGACACAATCACCACAGAGGTTACACCGGTATGTATCTGAGTCTAGGAGGCAAAAGACTTGTGGGAGTCTTTCTCTAAGAGGGAGGCTAGAGAGAATTCTAGGTCTTGTCTTTCAAGAGTGTCAAGTGTCAAAAGTGTCATGACCAATTAGGTCTAGTGTTCTATTTATAGAAGAGAGGCCATGAATAAAATATTCAATTAAATCAATCTTTTCCATAATTGATTCAATCTTATTCCTTAATTAATCAATCATGATCAATCAATTCCATAATTGATTAATCTTTTCCACAAATGACTAATTACTTCCATAAGTGATTAGATCATTTCCATAAATGATTAATCACTTCCTTAAGTGATTAATTATTTCCATAATTGATTAATTCCCGGTTAATGAATTCTTTAATTAATTAACCACCAATTAAATATCTCATATTTAATTCCCGGCTTAGAATTAATTAATTTGCCCAAACACATTTTAGGCCTTAAATTAATTAATTCATTATTTTGAACTCTTTCAAACTTCCATAAATTTATATTTGAACTTTTCAAATATTAATTTCTCTCATAATAATATATCAATATATATTATATATGTTTCCCTTAATAAATTGAACATTTTCAATTTACTTTTATTACTTACTTGCCTCAAATTACTTTACGAGCTACCAGTGGGACCTAATGGACCTGCAGATCAGAAGCTCCAACGATGTGAGATTAATTGGTCAAACTCATTAACCATATTAATCAATATTCGTTAACTGTGTGTACATTCCACTATAGACTCACAGTTGCACTCTTCTCACTGCAGACATATTTTCTGTGTCCACGGATCTAAGACCAATATTGACTAGTTAGTCCTTCACAAGTGTCCGTAACACCAGCTGGGTCAAATTACCGTTTTACCCCTGGGTTACCTCTATTTCCTTAAGTACCAATTCTCCTCTAATGAACAACCTGTTTGTGGTCCAACCATCAAACAGAAAACCCTCTCGTGCCATTGAGAGGGTAGGGCCCTTTGTTCAAGACTCGGAGTAACCACTTAAGGGAACACTCATCTACTTCTCTAAAGTCGGGAAGGAGTGAATTCCATCTTGTACGATTATGTTCCCAGCTCCTCATTCGGTCTTGTCCCCAAAGTGGTAGGCTTATTGAGTCGGCGTATTGGCCACTCTCACCCATACAAATCAAAGGACAATCTCTCATGAGCAGGAGTCCATAATCAACTCAGGATTAAGACTAAGTTGTCTAGGTCGTCCTAGTGAAATAGAAAACCAACTAGTTAACGGTGTTATAACCAGTGGTTACTATTTCGCGGTCTGGTCTTATGCAAACTCATTGCATAGGATACCCCCACTCGCATGTCTCCTACACGAACGCGTTGGATCATAGCGTTTGTATCAAATACAAAGTGGGCCGTATCCATAGTGTTGCCAGGATAAGGCACCCGGTCTTATCCCTATACTATAGACCTTTTAGGCTGTTTCTTGAACAATGATCCCCATATGTCGCTACATATAGTTCAAGACTCATATTACAGCCTAGGATGTCTAGTTTATTGGATTAGGGTCAAATAGTGCAATATTTATCAATAACATTTTATTGCAGAAAATTAAATAACACTTTATTAAATACAAGTATAAAATTTGTTTACATTCACTATGTACGAGTTTTAGGGCATAAAACCCAACAGAAACAACGTCTCCTGTTCCAACCTTGAGCGTCATTTCACCCTCTGCCAGTTGTTTGAAATTATTTCCCTGAAAAGAAGAGTAAACATGATTAGTGGCTCCCGAATCCAGTATCCAGGCAAAATCATCATGTTCAACGAGACAAGTCTCTAACACAAGTAAATCGAATTTACCTTTTTTTTCTCTTCTCTTCTCAGCAAGGTAGCGGGAACAGTTCTGCTTCTAGTGACCATCTGCGTTGCAGTGGAAGCACCTGCCTTTGTCGGCCACGACCTTGGCCTTCCCCTTCCCTTGCACAGCCTGTGCAGGAGCCTTCCCCTTGTCTCCCTTCCTCTTTTGGATCTGCTTCGATGAAGAAGCTTGGGGTACAGATTTAGTCCTTGAGGATGAACCCTTCAGGAACTTCTTCTTGGAATGGGCCACATTGGCCTCTCCTTTAACCACATTTTTTCCCTTGCTCTTTTGCAAGGATTCATAAATCTGTAACTCCGAGAGGAGGGTAGTCAGGTTGAACTGAATCTTATTCATGCTCGCGTTCGTCCTGAAAGACAGATAGCTCGCTGGGAGCGAGTGAAGGATGAACGCAACCTGACTGCGCTCGCAAACAACCCGCCATTTGCCTCAGTTATGTTGAATTGGTTAATCATGTCCAGGACGTGTTCCCAAATAGATTGACCTTCCAGCATCTTGGCATTGAAGACGTTCTTCAAGGCGTCGTGGTGGAGCTGGTAGGACGGAAGTCCAAACATCTCCTGCAGGGAATTCATAATCTCCCTGGCAGTTTCCACGTTCTCGTAACGCTTGGCCAATACTTCAGACAAGCTGACCAGAATATAGACTTTGACCTTTTCATTTGCCTTAGTTCAGCGTTCGTAGGCGTCTTTTACTGCCTGAGCGGCAGTGCGAGGGGGAACGGGAGGACATTCCTCCGTTAAGACGAACCTTAAATCTTCTACCACTAGTATAGTGTTGAGGTTAGATTTCCATTGTGGAAAATTTTCGCCTGTAAGTTGTTCATTTTTAAGCAGGGAAATTATAGAGGAAGACATTGCTGAAAAAACAAACAAGTGACCGTATTAGTTATCTTTGCCTTAACCCATCACACAAGCAATACAAACAATTGCATACATCCAATCAATTTTGCAAACAAACAATCAAAGAACCTTAATAAAACTATGATTGTGTTTCACAACGATGCTTTAGAGGTTTAGAAGAACAGCCACCGAAGGGTGATCAATTGTTCCTCCTCTAAAATGAGACTCTTCTCAGTCAATTTCTAATACCAGAATAACTCATATTCCATTAGATATTAACCACCATTGTTCGGTCAAGGATTTGTTAACAAATTAACTCATCCCCGTAAGTGTAACCCTCCGACTTTCAGATCTCAGAGGCACGGACCAACAGGCTACCGTTAGGAAAGACAACTGTTGGTAATTAGCCTAAGCGACCCTATCCTTTTCAGGAGTTCACGGTGTTCCGAATCCTATGATCAGGCCCTCCGAAGGGGTGGTTGCATCGAGACAACACGTAGGCGGATCATAGGAATCTCACGTTGTGACCTAGGGGTGGAGACCGAAGGATACGTTGACACGTGTCCCGCTCCCACTTACTATAGTCACTTTCCCCATTCACCTTGGTATTGACCCATGCAAACACTATCCGAAGGGAGGCCGCGCTAAAACGACACAAAGCCGAGCATGGATCTCACGGTGTGAACGTCACGGGGCCGTAGGAGCAAAACTCAATTTAAATTAAGTTTTGTAATTTTCCTCCCACTAAAGTAACCTATCGATTATTTTAGGGTTTGATTAAACCTAGATAAATCCGGCTAAGTCATTTATCTAAGTCTAGTCCTATTATAACTATTATAATAAGACCTAATGTCTAGGTTTATTAAACCAATTTAATTTACCTAGCGACATTATTCTAACATTAACCTGAGATTAATTCAACTCCAGTGTTCCAGATCAGTTCCCAGGTAGGAGGTGTTCCGTATACCGTCAACTTAAATACCTCCAATCCTTAGACAGAACTTCACTGGTAGAGTTCCCTTATAATCTCAGGAATGTTCGTCCTACTTAGTTCATTAAAACTATTTTAAAACTAAGTAAGAATTTCTAATCCTATTAGAAAAAATGATCTTAGGTCTAATTAATTTTAACTCATTAAAATTAATTCATTTTAAACCTAAGATCCTATGTGAACATGCATTTCTTGATTATAGATTGACGGTGTCTAATCATAAATTTTAAACTATTTCAAAATTTTAATGATTAGCCCTATAATCATGCATACTATAGTTTAAATCAATTAACAATCACATTCAAATTAATCAAATTTAAACTATAACTTTGCATTGCATGATAATTAATATAACTTTTATATTAACCTATGGATGTATCATGCTCAATGCAACTTGATTTCCATTTTTAATAAATAAACAATTTTATTATTGCCAAAAATGGAAAAACACCTTAGCATACTGCAAACAATTTATTTTTAATATAACTCTTATATTAAAACTATGTAATTGCATGCATCATACTTTTGCATTTTCATGAATTTAATATAACTCTACGATATATTAAAAAAAATCATGAAAATCCATGCATTATCATCAAATATTATAATCACATTAAAACATACATAATGCATGAGCATGCTTTATATCCTAAGGTGGGATTAAAATTTAAATGACATCCACAAAGCATTTAAATAGCGAATAAACCGGTTTAATTGGCCCCTAGGATAATTAAAGCAAAAATTAAACTAATTAAAGCTTTAAAACTATCCTATTACATAAAATACAGCTCCATAACTTGTCTAGAATCCACGAACCGACCCGAACCACTTCGAACCGACCTTGAAAATCCCGAACCGCCCATGAACCAGGTTGAACTGGACCAAACCGATCCCAATTCAACCCTAACCGCACGAACAAAACTACCCATTAGGGTTTCAGCACACGTTTTCACGTAAAACAACCGCCACATGAAGCTTAGCGTCCCGACGCTGACGCGATTTCAACCGTTCGCTGGGTGAAATCGCGACAGCGTCTCGACGCTGTAGGCCTTGCGTCTCGACGCTGCAGCGTCTGGAGCTCGATTCTGGGCAAAAAACAGCGGCTGAACAGTTCCAATTGGCCTCGATTGATACCGCGTTCTTCACCGATCTTCAACCTATTCTAGACCCGGACTGTACAGACTCGATTTCATGAATTAATGCCCAAAAACACAGGGGCCTATACAAATAATTGCATCAAAACTCATAAAATCTAAGGCCAATTAAAACCCAAACAGTTTATCGCAAAATTTAATACATACATTATGCAAATCCCACCTTATAGCCAATCGCAAATCCCAAATCAATATTCAAAACACGATTGGCTCTGATACCAATTGTAGGGATAAGAACCCTAGCGCAGCGGAAAGGATCAGAGAACCTTATCGGTTTGAAAATCGATTGGGAAACCAATACGACGGCAAAACCATAAAATTTACAGCAAGAAAAGGAGAAATAGTCATGCTGTAAAAAATCATTAAAGCATGCTGGAACATATTAAAAATTATAGATCTAATCTATAATATTGGATCCTATTGATCCTAGTTCAAGAAAAAACTTACCCTTGAAGAAATTCTTCAATGGGGTTTTGAAAAACCCCATTGAATGTTTCGCCAAAAAATCTCCGAATAGCTCTCAAAACCAGCAGCAATTGAACCTTGATATCGCTGGAAAAATCGCCACGAACACCACCACGAGGATTCACCGGTATTCTCAAAGGGAATGTGTGTTGAGTGGCTTGTGGGAACCCCAAAACTAAGGTTTTTCTCTGGAAAAATAATTCTCTATATCCACAGAGGGAGAGGAGAGAACGAGAGAGAGTGATAGGGCGAGAGAGAGGGAGTCTGGCGTGAATCAATGGGGTTTTGAAAAACCGATTCCCACTTGTTCAAAACCCACGCATAATATCAGGTAACTGAAATATCAGTTACTTGATATTTTTAATAATAATTTTTTTTATTTAATTAATCATAATTTTAAAATCATAATTTTAAAATATAATTAATTAAAATTTTTATTAATCAATATTAATAAAAATAACATTAATTTAAATATAATTTAAATTAATATCCCTCTTATCTTATAGTTTAATTAAATCAAATTTAATTAAACTAAAATAATTAACTAATTCAAAATTAATTAAATTTAAAATGATAAAATTGAACATCATATATTCAATTATTATTATTATTCTCTCTCATAAAACTATAGTATTAATATACATCCAATGTACATTAATTATAACCTATAGTTTTAATATGAATCAAATTCATATTTTAGTTTAATATTCGAACCCCTTCGAATACTTAATTTAACCTTAGAAATTTACCTCAACGCCCTTATAGAGCTACCGGTGGGACCTGATGGACCTACAGATCAGAAGCTCCAACGATATGAGATTAGTTGGCTAAACACATTAACCAAGTTAATCAATATTCGTTAACTGTGGTTCACTCCACTAAAGAACCACAGCTGCACTCTTCTCACTGCAGATATATTTCTCTGTCCACGGATATCGACCGTGAACAGCAAGTCAGCCCTTCACGTGTGTTCGTACCCCAGCTACGTCAAATTCCCGTTTTACCCCTGGGCTACCTCTTGGTCCTTAAGTACCAGTGCTCCTCTAAGGAACAACCTGTTTGTGGTCCAACCAGCAAACAGAAACCCCTCTCGTGCCATAAAGAGGGTAGGGCCCATTGTTCAAGACCCGAAGACACCACTTAAGGGAACACACCTCTACTTACCCTAATATCGGGAAGGAGTGAATTCCATCTTGTAAGACTACGTTCCCAGCTCCACACTTGGTCTTGTCCCCAAAATGGTAGGCTTATTGAGTCAGCGAACATGCCACTCTCACCCGTACAAATCAAAGGACAATCCCTCATGGACAGGAGTCCATAATCCACTCAGGATTAAGGCCAAGTTGCCTAGGTCATCCTTGTGAAATAGAAACCGAACTAACTAACGGTGTTACAGTTAGTGGTAAACTATTTCGCGGTCCGGTCTTTGTGCAAACTCATTGCACAGGATACCCCCACTCGCATGTTAACCACATGAACGCGTTGGATCACTACGTTTGTATCAATATACAAAGCGGGTCGTATCCATAGTGTCACCAGGATAAGGTACCCAGCCTTATCCCTATACTACAGACCCTTTAGGCTAAAACTTGAACATTGATCCCCGTATGTCCCTACATACTAGTTCAAGCCTCATCCTATCAGCCTTGGATGTTTAGTTTATTGGATTAGGGTTAATAAGACAAGATATAGTACGAACACTGAATAATACATCACTTTATTAATGTTCGCTCAAATGTACATTTACTATCTACGAGTTTCAGGGCATAAACCCAACACAAAGTAGATAGATTTCTCATTCCTGTTGATTTCTTCGTGTTGGATATTAAAGAAAACCCTGCTATGCCTATTATATTAGGGAGACCATTCCTTGCTACAGGGAGGGTTATAATTAATATTGAACGCATGGAGCTAATCATAAGAGTCCAACAGGAGAAGGAAGTTTTAAAAGCTGTTGAGGACCCTAAGAACACATCAGATACCATGATGGTGGGCTACAAGAAAGGTGCTAGGAAGAGCACCAGTGATGGAAAATCTGACAGGAGACCACCTTGATGCCTATTTGGTCAACATGTCGAGCTAATGACGTTAAACAAACGCTTATGGTTGGCAACCCAAGTAAGTTAGTTATGTCTTTCTTTTGAGTTTTAATTACTGTTTGTGTCTGTCTTGTAGGTCTTAATTTCAGTCTCTCCTTTGCTTTCAAGCTTACAAACTTTCAGTCAAGAAGTCATCATCATTCTAGGCCAGTATTGTTCACTCCTCCTATTCTTTTATTGTTCTCATGCTTGATTATGCTTATTTTCTTTATACATTGAGGACAATGCATGTTTTAAGTTTGGGGGTGGATTAGCATGTTTGTGGAGCCCTTGAGCATCTGAGTTCGGGCTAAAGTTTTGAGCTTTCTTTGAATTGAGCATATGGTGGTTTTCTGGATGTATTTTTGTATGACTATGATGTCCTAGGATAGGCTTTCTTGTCAATTTTCAAGCATGCGATGAGTTGTAAGCATGAGTGCCCAAAAAGGGAGACTTTTTAAACTTTTTCTAGGAGATGGCTTGCATGAGTAGAGTATTTATCTTGGCTAGATTTGGATTTGAATGCCTAGGAGTGAATTATTGGGTTCATATGCTTGTTGTCACCTCGATAGGTGTAGGGTAGAGCTAAAGAGTTATTTTTTTGCAAATTAGCATGTTTGATCTTGCTTAGGAGAAAAGAAAAGGATACCTGCTTATCATGTTCATAAAGAAAAATCATTATTGTTATTATTGTTGAGAAAAATAATGCCATGGCTTGTGCACAATATGCAATGATTAATAAAGTTTAGGCAAAAAGAGCTACCCCTATTGTGATCAGTTAGGCCAACGAGAGAAAACTCAGGTTAAGGGTCCCTGCAATGGGTGTGTGAAAGCTAGTGCCACATTTACATGCTTAATTTAATTGTTAATTATGAGCACCTAAGTATGGAGGAAAAAAAACTAATTTGTTCCATTAACTCATTAGTGAAACCTTAGTGCCAGTGTAGAAAGAAGATGAGTTGAGAGTTTAATAATCTAATCTCGGGCTAGTAGAGTCTGATCTCATTAAGTTAAATCTCGCTTGTGCAAGTTAATTTTGGAAAAATTTTAATTTATCTCCCTCATTGGTCCTTATGTGCATGTCTCTTGCTTGCTTGGTTATTGACTTTTGAGCCTTGAGGATTGAGTTATGTTTGTTGCATCCAATCTTCCACTGTATGTTTGATTCTTAGTTTGCTCGAGGACTAGCAAAAGCTTAAGTTTGGGGTGTTTGATAGCGAGCATAACTAGTTAGTTTTCCCTAATCAATCTCGCTAGTCTTTGATGATTTATTGGCCATTTTATTGCACTTAATGTCTATTTCGTAGGAAATCGTTGATTGGAGCTAAAACGTGATATTAGAGTCAATCGGGAGTTCGAGACGTGAAAAGATACAAAAGAACCGAAGAGAATCAACGAAGAAAAAGTCAATGTGGAGCAAAAATGTAGACCAGCGTCGAGACTCTGGTCCTTGAGCGTCTCGACGCTGGCTTTCCATATCTGCATAGGCGCGAAAACGTCGTAGCGTCTTGACGCTGCAAGTTTTTCTTGCCAGACATGCGTTTTTTGAAGGCAGCGTCGAGACGCTGTCTTGACAGCGTCTTGACGCTATGACCAAAAAAACAGTGTATATGCTTCCTTTCGGCTAGGTTTTTGGGGACTTTTGTTTTGGGACGATTTGGAGCCGACAACAGAGCAGAAACAAGGCATTTTGGAGCTGAAGCAAAGGGAAAAAGTTTTAAATCAACCCATTGTTCGTGGGGATCGTGACGGGGACGTTCGGTCTCGGCCTATAACGAGTTTAATTCTTCTTCCCCTTACTTTAGTTAATCTTTATGGCTGTTTTAGACTATGATTTTATTGTAACGTTGTGTATGAGTAGCTAGGCTTTAATTCTTAGGGATTGATGTAGCCGTTGGGCACGTTATGGATTGATTTACGGTTTTTATGCTATTGATGTCTGATAACTGCCCAAAAGGTAGTTATTTAGGCTTCATTTATATAAGGATTTGTGTGTCTTTAATGCTTAATAGGGTTGGTTTTAGAGAGATATTACATGATTTAACCCATTTGGAAGAATGGAAGCTTTGGAAATCATTTTATGCAGATTATATGCTGTTGAGCGACTGGAGGGAGCAAATTCTATGCTGTAGCAAAACTGAGAGCAGAAACTGCCACATCACAGCTTGTTAGCCAACTTCATGAACCGACTTCTATTGAGATATTTTCGGGATAAAGGATCAAGGAGAGCCTTACACGTGTCCTAGTTGACCTAATTCAAGCCTCCCATCCTTCTATAAAAGGAAGTAGCCGTCAAAGTCAAAAGCATTCCATGTTTTCCCTTGGAAGCCGAATAGTATAGGGAGATTGAAGATCATCAAGAACACCATCAACCGCAAGCTGATTAGGGAGTTTACCTTCTTTATTAACTTGTAGTGATGGACATGCATACTCAGATTGTAATTCGTATTCCTATGCTTATTATGAACTAAGTAGCTTAAGGTGTTGGTTAGGAATAATGTGATTACTGTGCTTCATCTCTAGTAATAAATTGACTATTGCATTTTGGTTAATTGTTGTGCTTATTCTTATTTTATGCCCGCCTGGCCAGCCGGTATGGATAGCTCTCTCTAGTTTCAGGGATGGTTTAGAGAGTGTTCGGCAATTCTCCACATTATGATCATTGTGTATTGGTGAACGCCAGTGACTGAGCTAGGGATAGCCAGTTGCCTAGTGCTCGATCGGTCGCTCTTCATTGGGGTTGAAACATATCCTAAAAGATCCGGAGTTCCGGGAGGAATCCGCTAATAATACTGCGAGAAATGCATGATCAATAATATTGCAAGAGCATATCTTAGAAAAAAATAACTAAAGCCTAACCAGCGTCTGTCTTTAATCTATCTATCTATTTGTTTACTCGTTGTTCTGTCATTTATTTTGCTTCAGCATAATTCCGATAAAACCCAACATTTTTATTATCTCTGAAACCATTAGAAAGTTATACAAAATAGATAAAGTAGAAACTCATTCAGACCTTGGATTGATAATATTACTTGCTGCAGACTGTGTATACTTGCACAGGAATTCTAGAGTATTTCATATCATATTTTTACTCACTTTAGGAACCCAACAATGTCATTTATGCATATTTTGTGTCCTTAATGCTTTCAATTTACCGGCCATAAATTGATTGATGTTTATGCTTGAATCTAACTCGGGAGAGAGGATTTAAATTAGAAATCATTATGCATAACTAGAATTTAACTAAAAATCTGGAGATTAAGGTTACTTCTAGAAATTGTTAAAAAGGCTACCCTTATTGTCTTGTATGTTTATTGGATTTAGATAGGGATATTGGGTTCAATTGCATATGGGAGAATCATGTATGCTCGGGAGAGATATGTGTGATTTTAGTTACCAAGATTTATGAGTCATAGCATGTGTTAAACCGTTTATTAATTCATAACTCCAATTGGTGAAATCAAATCCCTC
This sequence comes from Luffa acutangula, assembly GCA_036850905.1. Taxonomy (NCBI): domain Eukaryota; kingdom Viridiplantae; phylum Streptophyta; class Magnoliopsida; order Cucurbitales; family Cucurbitaceae; genus Luffa; species Luffa acutangula. The sequence goes on along the minus strand of CM072097.1, from coordinate 38,394,320 downwards.
AGACCAATTCTTCCCATTAGATTGTCACTTTTTGCATAAGTTTTGTGTTTGATTCAATTATATTCTCATCCAATTTGATTCCCTAAATAAAATCGGCCAAGAGTATTTTCGGTAATTAAAATTGGCTAGACACCAATCTAGAGGAAGACATTCGAATGTACATTCACTATATTATAACTTGACCCGTACACTTGCGGTTAGCAAATTGCACATTAGGGAGTGCAACTATCGGGCTATAGTGGAGTGTCCCGGTAGTTAACGAATGTTGGCTAGCTTGGTTAATGAGATTAGTCGGTTAGCCTCGAATCGTTGGAGCCCATGATCTATAGGTCCATTAGGTCCCCCCACTAGCTCATATCAGAACAAAGCCTAGAACAAAAGATAGGATTCTTTGAATCGTTCAAAAACGGGAAACAGGGTATTATCGTAAAATGTGTTTGACACAATGATTTAATTGTGAATTAAATTAGAAATTGAGAGATAAGGTATTTAAAAGTGTTTTAAATACCATATATATGTATTATGAATAATATATAATTCATGGCACTAGGTGACAATGATTAATTGGATTAATCATGTCAAATTACTTGGAAATGTCCCAATTAATTGCCTAGAAATCAATTTCAATTTTGAGTTGAAATAGGAATGAATTGCAAGCTGAAAATTCAGAATTTAGATTCAATTTAGTGGATTTAGTGGCATTCCCACTCTTGCATGTTGATGCATAGTGGAAAACAACACAACCATGCACTAGTTGCATGTGTTGTGAATTAAACACCTAGAATCCACTTTGAGTTGCATTTTCACCATGTGTCTAGTGTCATGAAGCTTGTCTTTGCATGGAAGAGGTCTATATAAGGAGTATGAATCAGATTCAAAGGAAGGTGAGCCATTTTCCATATTGTTATGCTGCTGGATTTTGGTCTCAAACTCACTCATCTCCATATATCTCTCTAGTGCTTGAACCTTCAAGCATTCCCTTCCCATTCCCTATCTCTATAGACTCCCACAAGTCGTTCTTGGCCCGAAGAATAGTAGGGAAGACACTAGAGGTGGTCCACACACCGTTCGTGATCAAAGGAATCAAAGGGAGTTGTTGAATCGGTCTCCAAAAGATTGGTAAAAATTCTGCTCTCTCCTTACGGTATTTGGACAACATGTTTTCATTTTCTAAAATTGATGTAGTTAAGTGCCTCCGATCCTAAAATTGCTTCCATATGTGTTATATGAACACCTTCAATAAAAAGTCTCTAGAATTCCTGTGCAAGTATACACAGTCTACAGCAAGTAATATTATCAATCCGAGCCCCGAATTAGCTTCCACTTTATCTATTTTTTGTAACTTTCTAATGGTTTCAAAGATGGTAACAATGATTTGGTTTTATAAGAATTATGCTGGAGCAAAGTAAAAGACAGAACAAAGAATAAACAAATAGACAGACAGATTAAAGATAGACACTGGTTAGGCTTAATAGTTGTTTAAAAAGATGCTCTAGCAATATTATTGATCATGCAACTCTCGGAGTATTATTAGCAGATTCCTCCCGGAACTCTGGATCTTTTGGAATGTGTTTCAACCCCAATGAAGTGCGACCGATCAAGCACTAGGCAACTGGCTATCCCTAGCTCAGTCACTAGCGTTCACCAGTACACAATGATCGTAGTGTGGATAATTGCCACACACTCTCTAAATCATCCCTGAAACTAGAGACAGATATTCACACCGGCTGACCAGGCGAGCATAAAATGTAAATAGGCACAACAATTAACCAAGATGCAATAATCAATATATTACTAAAGTTTAAGCACAACAACTACATATTCCTAACCAACACCTTAAGCTACTTAGTTCAGAATAAACATGAAAACATGAATTACAATCTGAGTAGGCATGTCCTTAGTTACAAGATAATAAAGAAAATAAAAATCTCCTCAACAAGCTTGTGAACAATGGTGTTCTTGGTAATCTCTAATCTCTCTATACTACTCGGCTTCCAAACAAAGATGGAATACTTCTGACTTGGACGGCTACTTCCTTTTATAGAAGGATAGGAGGCTTGAATTAGGTCAACTTGGACACGTGTAGGGCTCTCCTTGCTCCTTTATCCCAAAAATAACTCAACAGAAGTCGGTTCATGAAGTTGGCTAACGAGCTGTGATGTGGCAGTTCTGTTCCCAGTTTTGCTCCAGCACAGAATTTGCTTCCTCAAGTCGCCTAGCAGCATAATCTGCATAAAGTAATTCCCAAGGCTTCCATTCTTCCAAATGGGTTAAAACATATAATATATATCTAAAACCAACCCTATTAAGCACAAAAGACACACAAATCCTTATATAAATGAGGCCTAAGTAACTACCTTTTGGGCTGTTATCAGCATGCTTCATGCCAAAATTACTCCACCGTACTTTGACTTCATGAGTCAGGGGTGTTGTGTAGGGATAGATGTAGTTCTGCTAGAGATTGCCAGCTAGTCCCTAGTTTACTCGTCTTACTTGACTAACCCACACAACACCATAGTTGGCACAGGTTGGGGGCAGGAAACCACCCTAGGGAGATCTTTACCTAAACCCGAATATGGCCCTGGGGTTAGAAACCCGAATTGATGTTTCCACTTAGGTCCCTATGACGTAGAGACCCATAAACTAGTTTCATGTTACCTGATTTCATGACTATCAGATTCGGCTCTTAAGTGGGCTACTTACTGAGTATATTCTTACATACTCACCCACGCTACTTGTCTTCCATTTTCAGGTGGTACTTGAGGACGTTTGGCGCTTGGGGAGGGCTGTGACTTCATTGGCTATGGGATCGCAATTGCAGTTTATGTCTCCATTCTTAGATTATTTCTAGTCTCTGATGTCGTAGGATTGAACTCTTGTTTTAGATGTGATATTTCAAAGCTATGAGTTTTCTTTTGAGAGTTTTGTTTCAGATGTTCTATTTTAAGATTTGTGAACTTAACTTTTGTTTTGGGCCCTTTTAGTAAACGAAAGTTATTTATTTCTTCTCCTATGCGCTTGTCTTTAAAAAAAAAAAAAATCTTCGACCATGATTTTCTAGCGACCTTCAGCATGCCTTAGCTTCCTTCTAGTCAGGTCGTTACATTGTGGTTGCTAGTTGTTGTGCTCAAATTCTTTGGATGAAACAAAGTCTTTGTGATTTTGAATTAAAATTTGATAGTGTGCCTATATTTTGTGATAATACAAGTGCTATTAATTTGGCAAAAAATCTTATACATCAGTGTAGAACTAAGCATATTGATATTAGACATCACTTTATTAGAGAGAATGTGCAAAATGATAATATTATTCTTGAATTTGTAGGCTCTAACAATCAATTAGCGGATATTTTTACCAAGTCTTTGAATGAAGAAAGCTTTTGCAAAAATAGGCTTGAACTCGGTATTATTCGTTGCAATGTCTCTTGATTTTATAATCTTACTCGTTAAATCTTTTAGAAGGCATATAGATAGGTGGAGATATGGAAAGCATATGTTAATATTCTTAGGGAGAATCGTGCTAAATTTGAGTTCATGATTTTAAGGGAAACATTTATGTAGTTCTGAATTTTGCTTAATTATTCTTTTTGATGATTCCAAAGGGGGAGAAGTTTAAGAAAAATATGTTTTAACTTTTCTATGATTTTGATTGTATTAATTAAGAGGAGAATTTATTATTGAGTGAATTTCAAGAATGATCTTTATGGTGATATGTTGAATTTTATTATGTGCTACCTATGGTTTACATGTATTTCAACCTATTTTTCTTGTATGGTTTGTGATAGCGAGCATAGCTAGCTTCTTTTACTTATTTATTTTAGCTAGTCTTTTATGATGTTTGGGCTATTTTATTGTGCTTTATTGTTTATTTTGTAGGAAAGCGTTGATTAGAGTTAAATCATGGAATAAGAATTAATCGGGTGTTCAGGACATGAAAAGATGCCAAAGAACCGAAAAGATTCAAGTAACAAGGAGCCAAGAGAGGGCATTCTGCCCATTAACGTCGAGATGCCACTCTTGGAGCGTCTCGACGCTACGTTTCCTTAATGAGAAGATGCGGCAGACTCACAGCGTCTCGACGCTGTGATAGGAAGCGTCCCGACGCTATCGCTTTTCCTTTTCAGACACGCGCGTAAAAGGGGCAGCGTCGAGACGCTGTCTTAATAGCGTCTCGACGCTACGACGAAAACTTGCTATATAAGTTTAGTTTCGGCTAGGTTTTGAGAACTTTTGATTTGGGGACTTTTGGAACCGACATTAGAGCAAAAAGAGGACAGAATTGAGCTGAAGAAAAGGGGACTAGTTGGAAATCAACCCATTGCTCGTGGGGATCGTAACGGGGACGTTCGGTCTCGGCCTACAACGAGTCTATTTCTATTTTCCTTTACTTTAGATAGTTTTTATGGCTTATTTAGACTTAGTTTATATTGTAATGAGGATTATGTGTAGCTAAGTTTAATTCTTAGGGATTGATGTAGCCGTTGGACACGTTTTGGATTGATTTACGGTATTTATGTTATTGATGTCATTTATGCATATGTTGTATGCTTAGTGCTTTCGATTTACTGGCCATAAATTGATTGATGTTTATATTTGAATCTAACTCGGGAGAGAGGATTTAAATTAGTAATCAATATGCATAACTAGAATTTAGCTAAAAATCGGGAGATTAAGGTTAATTCTAGAAATTGTCATAAAGGTTAGCCTTATTGCCTTGTATGTTTATTGAATTTAGATAGGGATATTGGATTCAATTGCATATGAGAGAATCATGTATGCTCGGGAGAGATATGTGTGATTTTAGTTGCCAAGATTTATGAATCATAGCATGTGTTAATCCGTTTATTAATCCATAACTCCAATTGGTGAAATCAATTCCCTAAGACCATTTATTCCCATTTGATTGTCACTTTTTACCTTAGTTTTGTGTTGATTAATTCATACTCTCATTCAATTTGTTTCCCTAAATAAAATTGGTCAAAAGTATTTTCGATAATTAAAATTTGGCTAGACACCAATCCAGAGGACGACATTCGATTTCAAAATCACTATATTATTACTTGACCCGTACACTTGCGGTAAGCAATTTGCACATCAAGTTTTTAGCTATCAGTGGCCATCTGAGCGGTCAGGACCCAAAAAGATTGCTGCTGGAGTGTTCGAAGTTTTTGGCGCCGTTGCCGGGGATTGGCATATTTAGTCAATTTTAATATCGAAGAAAAATTGTCCGGTCTTAGTTTAGGGTGTATTCTATTTTTTGTTCTTTTTGTTAATTGCATTTTTTTCCTTTATTGTTTTCTTTTCCATTCTTAATTTTTTCTATTTTTAGAGTTTTCCTTATTTGTTTGAATTTTCCGTTGATAGATTTTTAGTTTTTCCTTTTTAGATTAGTTTTTCCTTATTTGTTTTTTTCCTAATTGGTTTTTGTCTTTTTTATTTTTGCATTCCATATTAGTTTATTTTCTTCCTTTTATAGATTATTTTTTCCTTAGTTAGATTTATTATTTTTCTTTTTCTTGTTTCTTTCCTAATCTATTTTCTTTCCTTTCCTTTTATTTTCTTTTTTTTTTTAGGTTAGCTTAGATTGTGAATGCGAAAGGTTAGGGAATTGGCCTTAGTTCCCTTAGATCCAGAGATTGAAAGAACTTTTAATAAACTTCGAAGGGAAAATCAAGACAACATCCAAATGGCCAATCCTAATCCTGAAGAACCTAAGCCCATCAGGGACTATTTTCAACCGATCTTTCAGGAGCAACAATCAGGGATCGTCTATGCCCCAATTAATGCTAACAATTTTGAGCTGAAAACAGGTCTCATTCAGATGGCTCGAGATTGCGCTTACAGAGGATCACCCATGGAGGATCCAAATTCTCATCTGAAATCCTTCCTAGACATCTGTGGGACGGTAAAATTAAATGGTTTTTCTGAAGATGCCATTCGCTTACGTTTATTTCCTTTTTCGTTGCAGGACAAAGCGAGGGACTGGTTACAATCTATTCCACCTGGGAGCATTACCATTTGGGATGCTTTGGTCCAGGCATTCTTAAAGAAGTTCTTTCCTCCTGCCAAGACGGTCAAGTTGAGGACCGAAATTGGGACATTCCAGCAACAATTCGATGAGCAGCTGTTCGAGGCTTGGGAGAGATTTAAAGACCTGCTAAGAAAGTGCCCTCAGCACGGATACCCTGACTGGCTCCAGGTTCAGTTATTTTATAATGGTTTAACTCCTAGCACGAAAACTATTGTTGATGCAGCTGCAGGTGGGACTCTGTTGTCCAAGACTGTTGAGAGTGCTAGGACTTTGTTAGAGGATATGGCCACCAATAGCTATCAGTGGCCATCTGAGCGGTCAGGACCCAAAAAGATTGCTGCTGGAGTGCTCGAGGTTGACAACGTAAGTGCACTTCAGGCTCAGATGTCTTCCTTGGCTAATGCATTTTTAAAGTTTTCAGGTTCAGGGAATGCTCAATCAATTGAGTCTGCCGCCGCCCTTGCATCCCAGACTCAGGGGGAAAATCTCGAGCAGGTTCAGTATGTTTCGAATTATAATTCTAGGGGGTATAATAATAATTCCACACCTACACATTATCACCCTAGCAATAGAAATCATGAGAAGTTTTCCTATGCTAATAATAAGAATGTTTTGAATCCTCCTGGCTTCACTCCTCAAAGTCAAGAAAATAAGAAATCTTTAGAAGACCTTGTTGGAGCTTTTATTGCAGAATCAAGTAACAGATCAAATAAGCTTGAGGAGGTCGTGATTGCAATAAACACCACTGTCAATGGTCATTCTACAGCAATCAAGAATATAGAGACTCAGCTGGGACAACTGGTAAGTGTTGTCAACTCTATGAATAAAGGTAAAGCCCCAGTTGAACAGGAGAAATCTTCTTTGGAGTACTGCAAGGCCGTATCTGTGCATTATGAGGAGGAGACTAAATTAACTGAAGAGGAGAAAACTACTGAACCAGAGGAACTCACAGGAGGAGTTGAAGAAGGCACCACCTCAAACGAAGCTGAAAAGCTTAATCCTGAGCCTTCTATTCCTTCTCCTACTGTTTTAGTTCCTAAATCAAAGAAAAAGAAAAATTCTAAGGTTAAGTTTGACAAATTTTTAGATGCTTTTATGGGTTTGCATGTTAATATTCCTTTTTCAGATGCCTTGGAGCAGATGCCTCACTACAGAAAATTCATGAAGGAATGACTCAACAAGAAGAAAAAGGAAAAGCAGTTGGAGACTGTATATCTTGCATCGACGTGCAGTGTTCGTGTCCGACAGGGAGTACCAGAGAAATTGTCTGACCCAGGGAGTTTTACTATTCCTTGTAATTTTGGTACTTATTCTTGTAGAGCACTATGTGATCTAGGGGCCAGCATAAATATTATTACATTATCTCTGTGCAAAAAGCTTAACATAGGAGACATGAAATCTACTTCTGTTAGATTTCAGTTGGCTGACCAGTCTGTGGTTAGTCCATATGGGGTTGTTGAGAATATTCTGATTAAAGTAGGTAGATTTTTCCTTCCTGTTGATTTCTTTGTGCTAGATATTAAAGAGAATCCTGCTATGCCTATTATATTAGGGAGACCTTTCCTTGCTACAGGGAGAGTGATAATTGATATTGAGCGCAGGGAGCTAATCATTAGAGTTCAACAGGAGAAAGAGGTTTTAAAAGCTTTTGAGGACCCCAAGAACACATCAGATACCATGTTGGTGGGCTACAGGAGAGGTGCTAGGAAGAGCACCAGTGATGGAAAATCTGACAGGAGACCACCCTGAGGCATAGTTGGTCAACACGTCGAGCTAATGACGTTAAACAAGCGCTTATGAGAGGCAACCCAAGTGAGTTAGTTATTTCTTTCTTTTGAGTTTTATTTATTGTTTGTGTCTATTTTGTAGGTCTTGTTTTCTTTCTCTCCTTTGCTTTCAAGCTGTCAAGATTCCAAGCATTTAGTCAAGAAGTCATCATCATTCCAGGCCAGTATTGTTCACTCCTCTCATTCGTTTATTGTTCTCATGCTTGTTTTTGCTTTATTTTCGTTATACATTGAGGACAATGCATATTTTAAGTTTGGGGGTGGATTAGCATGTTTGTGGAGCCCTTGAGCATCTGAGTTCGGGCTATAGTTTTGAGCTTTCTTTGAATTATGCATATGGTTGTTTTCTGGATGCTACTTTTGCATGATTATGATGTCCTAGGATAGGCTTTCTTGTCAATTTTCAAGCTTGTGATGAGTTGTAAGCATGAGTGCCCAAAAAGGGAGACTTTTTAAAATTTTTCTAGGAGATGGCTTGCATGAGTAGAGTATTTATCTTGGCTAGATTTGGATTTGAATGCTTAGGAGCGAATTATTGGGTTCATATGCTTGTTGTCACCTCGATAGGTGTAGGGTAGAGCTAAAGAGTTAATTTTTTGCAAATTAGCATGTTTGATCTTGCTTAGGAGGAAAGAAAAGAATATTAGCTATTTATGCTCATAACGAAAAATCATTCTTGTTATTTTTGTTGAGAAAAAAAAATAATAATGCCATGGCTTGTGCACAATATGCAATGGTTAATAAAGATTAAGGCAAAAAGAGCTACCCATGTTGTGATCAGTTAGGCCAACCAGAGAAAACTCAGGTTAAGGGTCCCTGCAATGGGTGTGTGAAAGCTAGTGCCACATATACATGCTTAATTCAATTGTTAAATAAAAGCACCTAAGTATGGAGATAAGCAAACTAATTTGTTCCATTAACTCATTAGTGAAACCTTAGTGCCAGTGTAGAGGGAAGATGAGCTGAGAGTTTAATAATCCAATCCCGGGCTAGTAGAGTCTGATCTTGTTGAGTTAGATCTCGCTTGTGCAAGTTAATTTTGGAAAAATTTTAATTTGTCTCCCTCATTGGTCCTTGTGTGCATGACTCTTGCTTGCTTGAATATTGACTTTTGAGCCTTGAGGATTGGGTTATGATTGTTGCATCCATTCTTCCATTGTATGTTTGATTTGTAGTTTGCTCGAGGACTAGCAAAAGCTTAAGTTTGGGGGTATTTGATAGCGAGCATAGCTAGCTTCTTTTACTTATTTATTTTAGCTAGTCTTTTATGATGTTTGGGCTATTTTATTGTGCTTTATTGTTTATTTTGTAGGAAAGCGTTGATTCGAGTTAAATCATGGAATAAGAATTAATCGGGTGTTCAGGACATGAAAAGATGCCAAAGAACCGAAAAGATTCAAGTAACAAGGAGCCAAGAGAGGGCATTCTGCCCATTAGCGTCGAGACGCCACTCTTGGAGCGTCTCGACGCTACGTTTCCTTAATGAGAAGATGCGGCAGACTCACAGCGTCTCAACGCTGTGATAGGAAGCGTCCCGACGCTATCGCTTTTCCTTTTCAGACACGCGCGTAAAAGGGGCAGCGTCGAGATGCTGTCTTAATAGCGTCTCGACGCTACGACAAAAATTTGCTATATAAGTTTAGTTTCGGCTAGGTTTTGAGAACTTTTGATTTGGGGACTTTTGGAGCCAACATTAGAGCAGAAAGAGGACAGAATTGAGCTGAAGCAAAGGGGACTAGTTGGAAATCAACCCATTGTTCGTGGGGATCGTGACGGGGACGTTCGGTCTCGTCCTACAACGAGTCTATTTCTCTTTTCCCTTACTTTAGATAGTTTTTATGGCTTATTTAGACTTAGTTTATATTGTAATGAGGATTATGTGTAGCTAAGTTTAATTCTTAGGGATTGATGTAGCCGTTGGGCACGTTTTGGATTGATTTACGATATTTATGCTATTGATGTCATTTATGCATATGTTGTATGCTTAGTGCTTTCGATTTACTGGCCATAAATTGATTGATGTTTATATTTGAATCTAACTCGGGAGAGAGGATTTAAATTAGTAATCAATATGCATAACTAGAATTTAGCTAAAAATCGGGAGATTAAGGTTAATTCTAGAAATTGTCATAAAGGTTAGCCTTATTGCCTTGTATGTTTATTAAATTTAGATAGGATATTGGATTCAATTGCATATGAGAGAATCATGTATGCTCGGGAGAGATATGTGTGATTTTAGTTGCCAAGATTTATGAATCATAGCATGTGTTAATCCGTTTATTAATCCATAACTCCAATTGGTGAAATCAATTCCCTAAGACCATTTATTCCCATTTGATTGTCACTTTTTACCTTAGTTTTGTGTTGATTAATTCATACTCTCATTCAATTTGTTTCCCTAAATAAAATTGGTCAAAAGTATTTTCGATAATTAAAATTTGGCTAGACACCAATCCAGAGGACGACATTCGATTTCAAAATCACTATATTATTACTTGACCCGTACACTTGCGGTAAGCAATTTGCACATCAGTTTGTCATCATCAAAAAGGGGGAGATTGTTGGCCTTTTAGCCTTTAATCTCAAATTAATTAATTTTAATTAATTAATTAGTTAACATTTGGATGATAACAAACCCAATTTATAATTACTGGAAAGTTTAGTTTTTTAATGTGACCATAGCGTAGAGGTCGAAACAAGGATTCCAATGCCTCTTGAATCACTCAAATTGGAGTTAAAATGGAGAAGTTATAACAAAAACAAGTGTTAACGAAAAATATACGTGGCGATGACGTGGCGGCTGAGTCAGCATCATGAACCAATCCGACGGCGACATGTGGAGGGCTGAAGAGGGTGACACATGGGGCCTCTTTTGGTTATTTAAATATATATTATTTTATTTAATATGTATGTGTGGCCTCTTTTGGAAAAAAAAGAAATTGACTTGCATTAAATGTTATGACCACTAGAGCTTTTTCAAATTTATATAAATTTTTTTATTTTATTTTTTTACAGTTAACACATATATATATTATTTTAATATTTTATGATTCTTTTATTTTACCGTTTGAATTTTTTTGACATTTAAAAAAAATCTTTATTTTATAGTTATTATTTCTTTTAATATTCAACCCTTGATTTCTCTTTTTACACAAATCCAACGATCCAAATTTAAATTAAATTTTTATCTCATTTCCCTCTCTTTATAAACGTTCTTCCTCACCAAATTTTCACCAACAAATTTTACATTTTTACAATCCTCCAAAATCAAAAGCTTTCATTGTTGCTCTCTCAAACCTCCCAATTTTCTTTCTTTCCATCTTATTCTTGAGAGAGTTTTATTGTATTGTGAGGATCAAATTATTTAATGTGCGCAAACTTGTAAATCCACTCTATTGAGAGTTGTCTTGTATTCTTCAAGGATTTCAACATTTGTAATGGTTTGATCCTAACCAATGGAAAAGATCGGGTTTGCTTTTGAACCTGTAAAAGGAGCGGTGGTGTAACGATTGGATTCTAATCCGTGGAAATAGTCGAAAAAATTTTATTCAAATCCCAAAGAGACGCTTGGGAAGTGGAGTAGGTCGAGTTTGATCGAACCACTATAAAATAATTACGGTGTCTTCTTCTCTAACTCTTTCTTTTTTATTTTTGCAAATAATTTAAGCAATTTATTGCACGTTTTAGTTTGCTCTTTTTTTTTGTTAAAATTGATAGAATTAAATTCTCACACTTTTTGTATATCTTATTTGTTGCATCAATTGATTTTTTTTATTATTTATAAAAAGTGTATTAATTAGTTTAATTGGGTAAATTTAGAAAAATGTTTAATTAAACCCAATACACCCCCCTCTAGGGTTGCCATACTGATCCAACAGTTGGATGGCTAAAAACCGACAATAAAAGAACTATATTAGACGAGTTTTAATCATCAATAAAAATGTAATATTTGACAATTTAATAGGTTAACTTGATAGCTACAAAACATCAACAAAAGAATGTATAGACATTACAGAAGTGTCAATAAACATAGAATTATTGACGATTTAGGTACTATAATTGACGGTGGAAAAACGTCAACACAAGTCTATATTGACAGTCCATAAATATCAATAAATGATTCAAAGTTGATGTTTTATCGATACCATTGACGGATAAAACTTGTCAATAATGATATTTGTTGATGGCTAATAAACGTTATCAAAGATGTATTTGTTGACGTTCAATAGACGTCAATGGTAAAGTACTTTTGACATTTTAGTTTTGTTGATACCTGCATTATTGACTGCCCAAAAGTGCCAATGGATATGATTGTTGATACTTTTTGTCCGTCAATAAAGGCCAAATTTTTAGTAGCGTATTGTGTTTAATTGTGTGCTAAAAAACTTTATTTGTGTTACTTTTGTAGAAATTGAAAGAAAGGAGTAAACTTGAGAAACTTAGAGATTTGGATGTTAGTTGGAGCTTAAAAGAGCTATTTTAAGACACAATGAATGGAGGATGAGTTCAAGCTAAAAACGCTAAGAGAGAGCATCTAACGCTAGAATTAGCATTAAAACATTATAATGGTATTGCAGATCCAAGGGTACAGTGTCGAGACGCTGTCCTCAACATTGTAATATGTGTGTGCATTCAAACTCTGTTCATTGTGTCTCGATGCTACCTCACACCGTCTCAACTCTGCGGTTCGACCAAGTCAAATATGTGAATTCTTAGTCGATTTTGTGGAAGTTCTTTTAAGGTTTTTAGTGTTCCTTTCAATTTAGTGTGGTTCGAGAGGGTTTCTTTAAAGAGATTTGGAGCTGAAGATCACCATTGGAGGCTTACGATTGTGATGGATCGAAGTGGGAGTGAGGATTTGACAAATTTTCTTATTAATTCTGCTGAAAATATGTTGGGGAACTCTTAATTTTGTGTTAAATTTTGTACTAGGGACCTAATATAGTTATTTGGATGTTTCCTTGTTTTGATTAGTTTCTTAGTTACTTATTTGTGTAATTGTTGTAACGTCCCAAGTTTTTCAACCACTAGCCTAGCGACGCTACTACAACTCTAAAATTTTAGCCACGAAACTGAACCACTTTAAACTGAATGCACCAAAAATTTCGGCAGCATAACGAGATAAAATGGACTAATCCAAATTTTTTATCACCTGATAAATAAATCAAAATACTTCACAAGCATTCACAAACAAAATTCCACCAAAACACAATTCAGGGTTCACACCCTAACTTCACTAAACGAGCTAGGTCTCGTAGCAACATGCATAACACTAAAGCTAAACAACAGAACATAAACAAACTCATTATTAAGAATAACTATTCACATAGCAATATACTAACCAAGAAAACTTTTATTCTTTTAATGAGACTAAAAAGAGCTTTATGAAAGGATTTGGAATTCCCAATTCCGTTACAGCGGAAGTAATTGGACCAATCGTAAATTAATTTTGTTCTACAAAATACCAATACATTGGCAAAAGGTTAAGCGATGATAAACATACCTTCGTTGACGACTCTGAATACTTCAACGCCTTTCTTGATTTTGGACCGAGCGTCAACAATTGGGACACCACCAATTGATCTTCCCCGCTATAACTCTGAGATTAGGAACGTAGTTGTGAGACTACCTAATCTTGAATGGGAAAAACTCTAGAGAGAAAATTCTCCCTAGAGTTCTTGACTTGAGAGAATATGAGAAGGTCTTAATGGTGGCCATAAGTTGTAGTACCTAAACCCTAGGGTTAGTGTTCTATTTATAGGAGAAAGGTCATGAATAAAATATTCATTTAAAATCAATTCCATAACCAAACAATTCCATAATTGATTAATCTTTTCCATAAATGATTTATCACTTCCATAAGTGAGTAAATCATTTCCATAAATGATTAATTACTTCCACAAGTGATTAATCATTTACATGATTGATTAATTTCCAATTAATTCTTTAATTAATTGATCACCAATTAAATATCATATATCTAATTTCAGACCTTCTATTGGTTAATTAATTAATTACCCAATTGAATATCATATATTTAATTTCAGGCCTTCAATTAATTCATTCTATAATATGAATAAAATTCATATTAAAATTTGAACTCCTTCAAATTCTCTTATATCCTATAAATTTAATATGAATCAAATTCATATTAATATTTGAACTCCTTCAAATATTTATTTCTCTCATAGACTATAGTTTAATTAAATCTCATTTAATTTAAACTAAATTGAATAATTAATTAATTCATCTTCTAATTAAATACCATATATTTAATTAGACATATATTTGAACTTTTTCAAATATATCAATCTCTCAATATAATAAAGTTTAATCTCAAATTAGACTTTATATTTTAATGCATCACTATACATTATATTAATTTGTATCTCATACAATTAACTTAATTCCCAATATGAATTTGAACTATTCAAATTCTCTCAAGATATATTTGTTCCTAATTACTCTTTACGAACTAGCAGGGAGACCTAATTGACCTACATATCAGAAGCTCCAATGATATGAGGTTAATAGATTAAACTCATTAATCAGGTTAACCAATATTCATTAACTGTGGGTCATTCCACTAAAGACCCACAACTGAACTCTTCTCACTGTATAACATTTCTGTGTCCATGGATATAGACCTATACCAGTAAGTCAATCCTTCACGAGTGTCTGTAACTACAGCTGGGTCAAATTACCGTTTTACCCCTGTGTTACATCTGTCTCCTTAAGTACCAGTACTCCTCTAATGAACAACCTGTTTATTGTCCAACCAATAAACAGAAAGTCCCTCTCGGGCCAGTGAGAGGGCGAGATCCCTTTGTTCAAGTCCCGGAGTCACCACTTAAGGGAACACTCATCTACTTCACCTAGAAGTGGGAAAGAGTGAATTCCTTCTTGTGTTGTCATGTCCCAAGCCTCACACTCGGTCTTGTCCCCAAAAAGGAAGGCATATTGAGTCGGCGTATTGGCCACTCTCACCCCATGCTAATCAAAGGACAATCCCTCATGAGAAGGAGTTCATGACACACTCAGGATTAAGATTAAGTTACCTAGGTCATCATATTGAAACAGTAACATAATTAGTTAACGGTGTTATAACTAATGGTTGACTATTTCATGGTCCGGTCTTATGTAAACTCATTGCATAGGATACACCCACATGCATGTCTACTACATGGACATTTTGGATCAATACGTCTGTATCAAATACAAAGCGGGCCGTATCTCATAGTGTCACCAGGATAAGGTACCCAACCTTATCCTTGTACTATAGACCTTTTAGGTTGTTACTTGAACATTGATCCTCGTATGTCCCCACATACTAGTTCAAGTTACATACAAACAACCTTGGATCTTAGTTTATTGGATTTGGGTCAAATTGTGCAATATTTAACAATAACACTTTATTGTAGAAACTCAATAACACTTTATTGAAACAAGTATACAATTTGTTTACATTTACTATCTACGAGTTTTAGGGCATAAAACCCAACAGTTTAAACCTTAAGTTCATAAAACATGAGCATCTTAGGTGAGTCTCTCACCACAAAAGAATTAGTAATTAACTAAACCAAATTGGCCTATTCAAAGCATAGCAAAAGGGAACACAACCAAAATAAACCGTAACATCCTAGGGATCTTCCTCGTAGTTCACCTCCTCATCACCAAGGTCATCATCGTCCAAACCTGCAACATCTAAAATGTTGGGGGGAAGATGAGGAAGGGGGTATCAGTACAACCATGGTACTTGTAAGCAGCTCACACTTACTAAGTCACACATAACAAATAATTCAACTAACATGCTACTCACACACACCCAACATGTTTCTACAACCATAAACAAACAACATGCCTTTAAGTCATAACTTCAACATGCTTAAAACAATAAACGTCTATGCAAATGCATCTCACGCTATGCAACGTACGCACTAGACACTACATGATTTTCGTGTCATACTCTGCAACTACATGATTTCTGCGTCATGCTCTGCAATTTACATGATTTTCGCTTCATGCTCTACAATTTATATGATTTCCACATTATGCTCCGCAAATACATGATTTTCGCGTCATACTACACAATTACATGATTTTCGCGTCATGCTCCGCACCTATCTCACATGAATTTCGTGTCATGTGTTGCGCCATTCTTATGTGATTTTCGTGTCATGCTCCAGGTGTGATTTCTGCGTCACGCTCCGCTACACATGAATTATTCGCCATGTGCTGCGCCTCACACCCGACTCATGCTACACATCCCCATGCAACATGCTAGCTAGACTCAACCATGCTTGACACGACACCTCAACATGTTCAATCAACCAAAACATGTTCATCTCAAGCAACATATCATGCTATAAGGCACAACAATTCATGCTTTAACTCAAACATCTCATCCAAGTCTTAACACAAGTCATGCATAACACAATAGGATACGCTCATTTCAAGTAATACACAGTCAACAACACAGCAGATCATGCTTCGCACAAGTATATAAATAAAGAAAGTAAACACTCAACATGCTACAGGTAGTCAAACATAACTTAGTAATAGAAGCTACTTACCTACTTCAAGACGCTCCTACACAATCTCAACAAGCTTAAAGCAACCAAGATAAGCTCCTAAATCACAAAGGTAGCTAAAAGGTTAGAACCAACCTAGAGATCTTTAAGATATGTTTGAAAAGTCAAATTCCACTTTACTAAGCCCATTTCCTTGTTGGACAACCTTTAAAAATTCCCAAAATGAAAACCCAAAAGCTTTAGACCATGGGCAACCAGGTCTAAGGCACTACGAGCCATGGGTATACGCTGAACGACCATAACTAAGGCTTTTCAGCCGCTGGACAACAAGTGATTTAGGCACATTTTCACATTTTATGTGTTGGGATTGGTGCCCTAAAACTCGTAGATAGTGTATGTTAAACAAAATTATTCGATAAAGGCGTTATCGAGATTAATTCAGTAAAGTCATTACTGAATAAAGTAAAATTGCACTTTTAATAACCCAAATCCAATAAACTAAGATCCATGACTATAGGATGAACACTTGAGCTTTATGTAGAGACATAAAAGTGGATCAAGCTCGAGTTATAGCCTAAACGGTCTATAGTATAGGAATAGGGCTGGGTACCTTATTCTGGGGACACTATGAGACGCGACCCACTTTATAGATGGTATAGACGATGTGATCCTAAATCGTCCATGTAGAGACTTGCGGGTGGGGGCGTCCTATGCAATGAGTTTGCATAAGACCAGGTCCGAGAAATAAGTCACTCTCGCATTATAAAACCGTTTACTGACAAGACTGACTATTTCATGCGATGACCTAAGTAACTTGATCTTAATCCTGAGCTAACTATGAACTTCTGTTTATTCAGGCTTATCCTTAGATCTGCATAGGTGAGAGTGGCTCAGTATCGCCAACTCAATAAGCCTCCCATTTCCGGGATAGGAACAGGTAGATAGCTGGGGACACAGTCGTGCGAGAAGGAATTCACTCCTACCCAAATTATGTGATTTTACCCGCTAACGCATGAATTTGTAGTTATTTCCTTGCCCAAGTTTTCTCCAACTCAGACATAGATCCCAGAGCATAATTTGTACAATGATAGCTGGAAAGATGATCGCCCTGATGTATGACTGGGGCACACAAGCCAATTTCTTGGAGAAGTCAGCATCCCCAGCCTATAAGAAGCGGCCATCTGCCAGAAGAAAAGAGAGGAGGATCGGAGAGAGCACATAGCAAAAAGGGAGGAACCAGAGAAGAAAAAAGATTCTCCCAACACAGCAAAATCATTGCGATAGGACGTATTGCTTAATGTTTTTCTTTTTGAGCATGAGCTAATTCATTCTTATCAAGGCTTAACTTAGGCACCTATGCGGTGATAGGATGATTCTGTAAGCGTATATTTTGAATGAATACAAAATTAATGCTTTCTGCTTAGATGCGCTAATATTTTCATTATGAACTCCCGCTTGGCCAGCCGGATGCGGTAGCAGCATGATAAATCCCTAACAGGTATTGCATGTGAAATTATCTAAGTAAAGCAAGTTAGCGCATTGCATGTAGTCTTGGTCATGTTAAAGCTAAAACTATCGCAATAAGATATTTCATGAATGTGCTTAGACTTTTTTAGAACTAACGCAGTCACTTGCAAGATGTTAGAGAACAGTACCAATGCATGAACTAATTGAACAAAACGTTGTTAGTTCTATGCCAAACGCATGAGTAGTACCGGAAGGGAATCACATGTTTATTTCTCACTTAGGCCTTAATGGATAGTTAAGCAAAGTATGCACTAAAAAATATCTTATTAACGCATGTGGTTGTCGCAGAAAAAGCCTTGATATATAGCCTTGTCATTTGATATTTCTTCTAATTCCATCGCATAGTTTATTTTATAGCACACTTTCATTACAGTTATCACCATTCAAAATTTTAATCCATAATGCCATGCGTTTGAGTGTTCATTAGTGTTGGGATTGGTGCCCTAAAACTCGTAGATAGTGAATGTTAAACGAATTATATATACTTATTCGATAAAGGTGTTATCGAGATTGATTCAGTAAAAGTCATTACTGAATAAATTAAATTGCACATATAATAACCCAAATCCAATAAACTAAGATCCATGGCTATAGGATGAACACTTGAGCTTTATGTAGAGACATAAAAGTGGATCAAGCTTGAGTAATAGCCAAAACGGTCTATAGTATAGGAATAGGGTTGGGTACCTTATTCTGGAGACACTATGAGACGCGACCCACTTTATAGATGGTATAGATGATGTGATCCTAAATCATCCATGTAGAGACATGCGAGTGGGGGTGTCCTATGCAATGAGTTTGCATAAGACCAGGACCGAGAAATAAGTCGCTCTCGCTTTATAACACCGTTTACTGACGAGACTGACTATTTCATGTGATGACCTAGGTAACTCGATCTTAATCTTGAGCTAACTATGAACTCCTGTTTATTCGAGCTTATCCTTAGATCTGCATAGGTGAGAGTGGCTCAGTATCGCCGACTCAATAAGCCTCCCATTTCAGGGATAGGAACGGGTACATAGCTGGGGACATAGTCGTGCAAGAAGGAATTCACTCCTACCCGAATAAGGGATAGTAGAGAGGTTGTTCCCTTAAGTGCTGACTCCGGGGCTTGAACAAAGGGATCCCGCCCTCTCATTGGCCCGAGAGGGACTCGGTTTATTGGTTGGACCATAAACCAATTGTTCATTAGAGGATCAGTGGGACTTAAGGAACTAGAAGTACTATAGGGGTAAAACGGCTTATTGACCTAGCTATAGCTACGAACAACCTATGAAGGATTGACTTACTAATCATGGTTAAATCAAGTGGACGAAAATATATCTATAGTGAGGGGAGTGCAACTATCGGGCTATAGTGGAGTGTCCCGATAGTTAACGAATGTTGGCTAGCTTGGACAATGAGATTAGACGGTTAGCCTCGAATCGTTGGAGCCCATGATCTATAGGTCCATTAGGTCCCCCTACTAGCTCATATCGGAATTAAGCCTAGAACAAAAGATAGGAAGCTTTGAATCGTTCAAAATCGGGAAAAAGGGTATTATCGTAAATTGTGTTTGACACAATAATTTAATTATGAATTGAATTAGAAAATGAGAGATGAAGTATTTAAAAGTGTTTTGAATACTATATATATGTATTATGAATCATATATATGGAATTGCACAAGATAACAAAGATTAATTAGATTAATCATATCAAAATTAATTTGAAAATTTTCAAATTAATTGCCAAGTAATCAATTTCAATTTAGAATTGAAATTGGGGGTAATTTGCAAGCTTGAAATTTGATTTCAATTTGAATTTAGTGGATTTAGTTGAAAATCCACTTAATGCATGATCATTCAAAGTGGAAAGACAACTCTCTCATGCATTGTTGCATGTCTTGTGTAATGTACACCTAGAATCCACTTGAGCTTGCAAATACACCATGTGTCTTGTGTCTTGAGGCTTGGCTTTGCATGGAGAATGTCTTTAAAAGGAGTTTGAATCATATTCAAACATAAGAGAGCCATTTCCTTAAGGTTATGCTGCTGGAATTTGGACTCAAAGTTCTCTCATCTCTCATTCTTCTCCATTGCTTGATGCTTCAAGCATTCCCTTCCCATTCCCTATCTTATATAGACTCCCACAAGTCGTTCTTGGCCCGGAGTATAGTAGGGAAGACTCTAGAGGTTGTCCAAGGAGCATAGGAGAGGCAAACACCACAAGGAGTTCAACATAAGTGAGCTACAAAGGTTGGTGTTTTCTAAACTCACTATTCTGTCTTTTCTAGAACATGCATGCTTTAGGAGTAAAATTGAATGTCTTAAGTGCTTTCGATCTTCAATTGCTTCCGCATGTGTAATATGTACACCTTCAATTAGTAAAGTTTATTAAAATCCTTTAGCCTTTCTTCCCTGTGGATTCGACCCTATAATACTCTAGGTACTGCTTGATTATGTTTAATTTGTACTTGGATTAATGCATATCAGCGATATTTATGTGTTAAATTAATCATCTCTCTGAGAATCAATCAAGTTTTTGGCGTCGTTGCTAGGGAAGCAACTAAGTTTTGAATACTCTTTCTGATCTAACACTCTGTTTGGTGTTATTTACTTTGGTTCCTGTTGAGTAATTTTCTCTAGGTAGGCAAGAGTGTATGCGTGTTGCTCACCGCATCAACATTGAGATAGACCCCGAGATTGACCGAACAAACCACCGAAGAAGAAGAAATCGGTGTGCCCGAAGACAAGTCATTGAATAACCAGCAGACATGGCAGCGACAAACCCTCAAAATCTGTCAGTAAATCCCATACAAATTGTTGATGATAGAGCACGAGGAATTAGAGATTATGCAGCCCCTACAAATTGTGATTTTAATCCAGGAATTGTACGTCCAACATTGGAAACTGAAAGGTTTGAGCTTAAGCAAGTTATGTTTCAAATGCTAACTACTGCAGGACAATTTGGAGGAAGTGTAGTAGAAGATCCACATTCACATCTCAAGTCCTTCTTGGACATATGTAACTAATTCATTATTCCCGGAGTAACTTGGGAACAGTTACAGGTCATCCTTTTTCCTTACTCCCTGCGAGATGCTGCAAAAAATCTGGTTTAATCAGCAGCTAGCAAACTCCATTGCTACATGGAATGAGTTAGACGAGAAGTTCCTGGAAAAATATTTTCCACCAACAGCAAACTCTAGGCTCAAAAAAGAAATCATGACGTTCGCCCAAATGGAAGATGAGACACTTAGTGATGTATGAGAACGTTTCAAAAGTTTGCTGCAAAGATGCCCACACCATGGATTGCCACATTGCATTCATCAGTTAGAGACTTTCTACGTCGGACCGAATAAAAATTCTCAAATTTTAGATGACTCATCTGCTAACGGTGCGTTGTGAAGGAAAACATAAGACGAAGCACATGCAATCCTTGACCGCATTGCACGCAACAACTATGAGTGGGGCACCACAGAAGATAAAAGAAAGAGACCAGTGAAGACCAGTTCAGGAGGTTTTGAAGTTGATCTGTTAACCGCAGTAAATGCAAAGATCGATGTGTTAACTTTGAAGATGGATGCGTTGACAGCAAGTACAGCTCCTCTCAAAGAGCACAACTCAACGCAGTAGGATGCCGAATCTGCGAAGAAGGGCATGCGCATGATCAATGTCCTTCTAACCCAAAATCAGTGTTCTAGGTGGGACCTCAAGGAATTGCACGCAACAATCCATTTTCAAATGCATACAACCCTGGATGGAGAAATCACTCTAACTTCTCATGGAACAGTGGTGCAGCTAAACAACCGCAGCAAGGTAATACAAATCCTGCGCCTAGACAGTTCAATGCTAACCACGAGCATACAATGCAGGGACATTTTCAGCGCAATAATACAAGTGGAGGTGACCAAATGATAGCGAGCATAGCTAGCTATCTTTACTTATTTAATTAAGCAAGTCTTTTATGATATATGGGCCATTTTATTGCACTTTATTGTTTATTTTGTAGGAAATGGTTGATTGGAGCTATAGCGCAATATTAGAGTTAATCGGGTGCTCGGGACGCGAAAAGATGCAAAGGAATGAAAAAGAGTCAAAGAGGAAAAAAGTCCAAATTCGGTCAAATGCAGACTAGCGTCTCGACGCTAGCCCTTGAGCGTCTCGACGCTAGCATTCCTTATTCAGAAAGGCGCGAAACTTCGTAGCGTCTCGACGCTGCTAGACTTCCTTTTCCAGAACGCGTGTTTTGAAGACAGCGTCTACGCTGTCTTGACAATGTCTCGACGCTACGACGAAAAATCAGTATAAATCATTCTTTTCGGCTAGGTTTTTGGGGGATTCAATTTTGGGACCTTTTGGAGCCGTAAACAGGGCATAAATAGAGCAATTGAGGGCTGAAGAAAGGAGAGCAAGTTAGAAATCAACCCATTGTTCGTGGGGATCGTGACGGGAATGTTCGGTCTCGGCCTACATTGAGTTTTCTTTTCCCTTTCCTTTTCTTTAGCTAGAGTTTTTGGCTTTATTATGTTTAGTTGAGCTTGTAATTCCATTCATGAGTAGCTAAACTCATAGCTTAGGGATTGATGTAGTTGATTTTGTTTATGGATTGATTTATGGTTTAAGTTGTGCAATGTTTATTATGTTTGTAATCTTGATTTAATGCTTTCAATTAATTGGCCATTAGTTGAATGATTTAAGTTTTGAATCTAGCTCGGGAGAGGGGATTTAATGTAGACTTACTCAAGATTGCATGACTAAGGTTTATTTTCTAATTCGTGACGGTTTTAGATTAACTTTAGAATTGGTCAAAAGATCTCATTGCCTTGCATGTTAATAAACTTAGATAGGGATATCAAGTAGATTAATTTGCATGAGAATCAATTATACTCGGGAGAGGTAGTTGTGATTAAAGGGTCTTAGGCTCATACTTCCATTGTGCATAATAACTTACTCCTTAAAATCAATCCTAGACTAAATCGGCGAAATCAATTCCCTAAGTATTTTTCCCAATTGAATTTCCACTCTTTTTACTTGCTTTGATTTAGTTTTCATATCATTCATTCACTACTTTCTGATCCCTAAATAAAATTGAGCAAGATAATTCACAATACTTGATTTGCTTAAAAATCCAATCTAGAGGACGACACTCGTTTATACGAACACTTTATTATTACTTGACCCGTGCGCTTGCGGTAAGGAAAATTTCACATCAAGCTTTTGGCGCTGTTGCCGGGGATTGGCACATTTAGCTAGATTGATATTGTGAAAAAATTGTTTGATCTTAATTTAGGGTGTATTTTTATTTTTTTTTAGGTTGATTGCATTTTTTTCCCCTTATTTGTTTTTCTTTCCATATTTGTTTTTCTAGCTTAGTTTTTCTTTTAGTTGTGTAATATTTTCCTTATTTTTTTTCTTGTTATTCCTCTTTAGATTAGTTTTTCCTTATTTGTTAGTTTCCTTATTTGTGTGTTGCCATATTTATTTTTGCATTCCATATTAGGTTATTTTGTTTCCTTTTCTAGATTATAATTTCCATATTTAGATTAGTTGTTTTCTTTTCTTTATTTCTTTCCATAATGGTTTTCTTTCCTTTTTAGGGTGGTTTTGCTTTTGTATGCGTAGTAGTAGAGAATTGATACCGTTGGATCCCGAGATCGAAAGAACAATTCATAGGATTCGAAGAGACAATAGAGAAATTATTCACATGGCTGACAAAAATCCACCTGAGGAGCCTAGGCCTATTAGAGACTACTTTCAGCCCGTGTTTCAGGGGCAACAGTCGGGGATTGTCTATGCCCCGATTAATGCCAACAACTTTGAGCTGAAGACCGGTCTCATTCAGATGGCTCGAGACTGTGCATATAGAGGATCGCCCACCGAGGATCCAAATTCTCATCTTAAATCATTTTTGGATATTTGTGGGATGGTAAAAATTAATGGCGTTTCCGAGGATGTTGTTCGCTTACGCTTATTTCCTTTTTCTTTGTAGGATAAAGCACGAGGTTGGTTGCAGTCCATTTCCCCTAGGAGCATCACCACCTGGGATGCTTTAGTCCAGGCCTTTTTAAAGAAAATTTCCCTCCGGCAAAGATGGTCAAGCTGAGGACCGAGATTGGGACGTTCCAACAACAATATGATGAGCAGTTATTCGAGGCTTGGGAGCGATTTAAAGAGCTACGGAGAAAGTGCCCTCAGCATGGATATCCCGTCTGGCTTCAGGTTTAATTATTTTATAATTGTTTAACTCCTAGCACAAAAACGATTGTTGATGCAGCTGCAGGTGGGACCCTGTTGTCCAAGACCGTGGAAAACGCTCGCACACTTCTAGAGGATATGGCCACCAACAGCTATCAGTGGCCATCTAAGCGGTCTACACCCAAAAAGATTGCTGCTGGAGTGTTTGAGGTTGATAAAGTAAGTGCACTCTAGGCCAAGATGACTTCCCTTGCTAATGCTTTTATGAAATTTTCAGGTACAAGGAGTGCTCAATCAATTGAATCAGCTGCTGCTTTGGCATCTAGACCTCAGGAGGAGACCATTGAACAGGTTCAATATGTATCAAATTCTAATTTTAGGGGATATAATAGTAATGTTACACCTACACATTATCACCCTAACAATAGGAACCATGAAAATTTCTCTTATGCAAATAATAAGAATGTTCTTAACCCCCCTGGTTTTGCCCCTCAAACTCAAGAAAATAAAAAGTTAGAAGATCTTGTTGGAGCTTTCATTGCAGAGTCTAGTAATAGGACAACTAAATTTGAGGAGGCAATCATTGCCATCAACTCAACAATGAATGGCCACAGTGCTGCCATCAAGAATATTGAGACTCAGTTGGGACAGTTGGTAAATGTTGTAAGCACAATGAATAAAGGTAAGGCCCCAACTGAGCAAGAGAAAACACAGATGGAGTATTGTAAGGCAATCACTGTGCACCAGGAGGAAGCTTAAGAGGAACCTGAGTTTGGGGATTATTACATGCCTACAGGAGAAGCTGAGGAGGTCACATCATCAGATGAGGCTGAAAAGCCTGAACCTGAGCCTCCTATTCCTTCTCCCACACTGATGGTTCCCAAAGAAAAGAAAAAGAAAAATAAGAAAAAGAATAATCAGGTTCAGTTTGACAAGTTTATGAATGCTTTTATGAATCCGAACATTAATATTCCTTTTGCAGAGGCGTTAGAGATGCCCCAGTATAAAAGGTTCATGAAAGAGTGGTTAGCAAAGAAGCGAAAGGAAAATAAGGTTGACACTGTATATCTTGCTTCCACATGCAGCACTAGAGTCCAACAGAAGGTACCTGAAAAAGTAGCAGATCCAGGGAGTTTTTCTGTTCCTTGTAGTTTTGGTACTTATTCTTTCAGAGCATTATGTGATTTAGGTGCTAGCATCAATATCATTCCTCTATCTCTGTGCAAAAAGTTAGACATAGGTGAGATTAAATCTACTCCTGTAAAGCTCCAATTGGCTGACCAGTCTGTGGTCAGACCAGTTGGCATTGTAGAAAATGTTTTAATCAGAGTAGGTAGATTTTTCCTCCCTATTGATTTATATGTTATGGACATGATAGAAAATCCTTCGATGCCTGTCATATTAGGAAGGACATTCTTCGCTACTGGACGAGTGATTATTGATATTGAGCGTAGGGAGCTCACTGTAAGAGTAGGGAATGACAAAGAAAATTTTAAAGCAGTTGAAGACTCTTAAGGACAATCTGAAGTGCTTTTCATGGGCTATAAGAAAGGTGCAAGAAAGAGCACCTCTGTTAGATTCAAAGAAAAGAAGCCTCCTTGAAGCACGGTCAACACGTCGAGCTAATGACGTTAAACAAGCGCTTATGGGAGGCAACCCAAGTAAGTGTAGTTGTGTCTTTCTTTTGAGTTTGATTTATTGTTTGTTTTTGTGTTGTAGGTCTTGTTTTCTTTCTCTCCTTTGCTTTCAAGCTTTCAAGATCTCAATCAAGAAGTCAGCATCATTCCAGGCCAGTATCGTTCACTCCTTCCATTCTTTCTTTGTTTTCATGTTTGATTATGTCTTAGTTTCTTTATACATTGAGGACAATGCATGTTTTAAGTTTGGGGGTGGATTAGCATGTTTGTGGAGCCCTTGAGCATCTGAGTTCGGGCTATAGTTTTGAGCTTTCTTTGAATTGAGCATATGGTTGTTTTCTGGATGTTACTTTTTCATGAATATGATGTCCTAGGATAGGCTTTCTTGTCAATTTTCAAGCTTGCGATGAGTTGTAAGCATGAGTGCCCAAAAAGGGAGACTTTTTAAACTTTTTCTAGGAGATGGCTTGCATGAGTAGAGTATTTGTCTTGGCTAGATTTGGATTTGAATGCTTAGGAGCGAATTATTGGGTTCATATGCTTGTTGTCACCTCGATAGGTGTACGGAAGAGCTAAAGAGTTAATTGTCTGCAAATTAGCATGTTTGATCTTGCTTAGGAGGAACGAAAAGAATATATCCTATGTATGCTCATAAAGAAAAATCATTCTTGTTGTTACTACTTAAAAAAAAAATTATTATGTCATGGCCTGTGCACAGTTTGCAATGTTTAATAAAGATTTAGGCAAAAAGAGTTACCCCTGTTGTGATCAGTTAGGCCAACTAGAGAAAACTCAGGTTAAGGGTCCCTGCAATGGGTGTGTGAAAGCTAGTGCCACATATACATGCTTAATTTAATTGTTAATTATAAGCACCTAAGTTTGGAAGAAAACAAACTAATTTATTTCATTAACTCATTAGTGAAACCTTAGTGCCAGTGTAGAGGGAAGATGAGCTGAGGGTTTAATAATCCAATCCCAGGCTAGTAGAGTCTGATCTTGTTGAGTTAGATCTCGCTTATGCAAGTTAATTTTGGAAAAAATTTAATTTGTCTCCCTCATTGGTTCTTATGTGCATGTCTCTTGCTTTCTTGGTTATTGACTTTTGAGCCTTGAGGATTGAGTTATGATTGTTGCATCCATTCTTCCATTGTATGTTTGATTTGTAGTTTGCTCGAGGACTAGCAAAAGCTTAAGTTTGGGGGTATTTGATAGTGAGCATAGCTAGCTATCTTTACTTATTTAATTAAGCTAGTCTTTTATGATATATGGGTCATTTTATTGCACTTTATTACTTATTTTGTAGGAAATGGTTGATTGGAGTTATAGCGCAATATTAGAGTTAATCGGGTGCTCGGGATGCAAAAAGATGCAAAGGAATGAAAAAGAGTCAAAGAGGAAAAAAGTCAAAATTCGGTCAAATGCAGACTAACGTCGAGACGCTAGCCCTTGAGCGTCTCGACGCTAGCATTCCTTATTCAGAAAGGCGCGAAACTGTCGCAGCGTCTCGACGCTGCTAGACTTCCTTTTCCAAAACGCATGTTTTGAAGACAGCGTCTACGTTGTCTTGACAACGTCTCGACGCTACGACGAAAAATCAGTATAAATCATTCCTTTCGGCTAGGTTTTTGGGGGATTCAATTTTGGGACCTTTTTGAGCCGTAAACAGGGCAGAAACAGAGCAATTGAGGGCTGAAGAAAGGAGAGCAAGTTAGAAATAAACCCATTGTGCGTGGGGATCGTGACGGGAACGTTCGGTCTAGACCTACATTGAGTTTTCTTTTCCCTTTCCGTTTTTTTTAGCTAGAGTTTATGGCTTTATTATGTTTAGTTGAGCTTGTAATTCCATCCATGAGTAGCTAAACTCATAGCTTAGGGATTGATGTAGTTGATTTTGTTTATGGATTTATTTATGGTTTAAGTTGTGCAATGTTTATTATGTTTGTAATCTTGATTTAATGCTTTCAATTAATTGGCCATTAGTTGAATGATTTAAGTTTTGAATCTAGCTCGGGAGAGGGGATTTAATGTAGACTTACTCAAGATTGCATGACTAAGGTTTATTTTCTAATTCGTGACGGTTTTAGATTAACTTTAGAATTGGTCAAAAGATCTCATTGCCTTGCATGTTAATAAACTTAGATAGGGATATCAAGTAGATTAATTTGCATGAGAATCAATTATACTCGGGAGAGGTAGTTATGATTAAAGGGTCTTAGGCTCATAACTAATTCCATTGTGCATAATAACTTACTCCTTAAAATCAATCCTAGACTAAATCGGCGAAATCAATTCCCTAAGTATTTTTCCCAATTGAATTTCCACTCTTTTTACTTGCTTTGATTTAGTTTTCATATCATTCACTCACTACTTTTTGATCCCTAAATAAAATTGAGCAAGATAATTCACAATACTTGATTTGCTTAAAAATCCAATCTAGAGGACGACACTCGTTTATACGAACACTTTATTATTACTTGACCCGTGCGCATGCGGTAAGGAAAATTCCACATCACCAAGGCGCATCATCGTCTAATTCACTGGAAACAATGATGAAAGAATTCATGACAAGTCAGAAGGAATATATGGCAAAAAATGATGCGGTAGTCCAAAGTCAAGCTGCATCCTTAAGAAATCTTGAAGTTCAAGTAGGACAACTTGCATCGGAATTGGAGAATAGACCTGATGGGGCACTGCCAAGTGATGTGCAATTTGCTTACCGCAAGTGTACGGGTCAAGTAATAATATAGTGTTTTCGTGTAAAACGAGTGTCGTCCTCTGGATTGGTTTTCTAGCAAATTAAGTATCGCGAATACTTTTGTTCAATTTTATTTATGGAGCAAAACTCAATGATAAAAATAAATCTAAAGACAAAAAGCATAAAATAAAAGTGGAGACTCAAATGGAAAGATTCTTAGGGAATTGATTTCATTGATTAAGAAAGAGGATTGATTAATAGGAATGAATTGACCGTGCAATTATTCTACAAGCCAAGGAAGCTTTTATCACGATTACCTCTCCCGAGTATAATTGATTCTCATGCATATAAACTAACTTGATATCCCTATCTAAGTTCATTAACATGCAAGGCATTATTCGGTTCGGTCCTTGTTATGCTTCTAAGAATATTCCAAATCCCGTCACAAACTTAGAATTTCTACTTTAGTCATGCAATTAAATAAAGCAAGTCTTAGGCCAAATCCTCTCTCCCGAGTTAGATTCAACACTTAAATCATTCAATTAGTGATCAAGTAATTGAAAGCATTAAACACAAAATTGCATGTATAGAATAAAAGCACATTCATACCAAAAATTAATCCAACAAACTTAAACAACTACATCAATCCCT
This sequence comes from Luffa acutangula, assembly GCA_036850905.1. Classification (NCBI taxonomy): domain Eukaryota; kingdom Viridiplantae; phylum Streptophyta; class Magnoliopsida; order Cucurbitales; family Cucurbitaceae; genus Luffa; species Luffa acutangula. The sequence goes on along the minus strand of CM072097.1, from coordinate 38,365,287 downwards.
AAGACAAACAACTAGCAATTCATAGTTTTTAAACTACAAACACTAATTGAAAGAAAAGCCATAAAAACTACAAAAGTTAAGGGAAAGAGAAAGGAAAACTCGAATCCGCCGACACCGCACGTCCCCGTCACGATCTCCACGTCTTCTCGCCTGATTCCCGCTCCTTGGCCTTGCCTTTAGCTCCCACAAAAGGTCTCTGGTCGAAATTAGGGCTAAAATCTAACCAATTGGGCTCCCCAAATCCGTAGCTGAAAAGAGGAATTTATAGAAAATCTGGCGACAGCGTCGAGACGCTATGGACAGCGTCGCGACGCTGTCGCGATACCGCGTTTTTGGAAATTTTGTCGATAGTGTCGCGATGCTTGTCCTAGCGTCGCGACGCTATGATATTTTTTTTTTTTTTTTATAGATTGGAAGCTCCATTTGACTCCAATTGATGAATTAAGCTTCAAACACATACTTCCTACAAATAAAACATAAAAATGCATAAATTTGGGCAAATAATTGTAAAAGACTAGCTTAATTAATAAGAGAAAAATAGCTAGCTATGCTCGCTATCAAATACCCCCAAACTTAAGCTTTTGCTAGTCCTCGAGCAAACTAAAAATCAAGCATACAGTGGAAGAATGGATGCAACAAACATGACTCAATCCTCAAGGCTCAAAAGTCAATAGTCAAGCAAGCAAGAGACATGCACACAAGGACCAATGAGGGAGACAAATTAAAATTTTTCCAAAATTAACTTGCACAAGCGAGATCTAACTCAACGAGACCAGACTCTACTAGCCCGGGATTGGATTATTAAACTCTCAGCTCATCTTCCCTCTACACTGGCACTAAGGTTTCACTAATGAGTTAATGGAACAAATTAGTTTGTTTATCTCCATACTTAGGTGCTTTTAATAAACAATTGAATTAAGCATTTATATGTGGCACTAGCTTTCACACACCCATTGCAGGGACCCTTAACCTGAGTTTTCTCTGGTTGGCCTAACTGATCACAACATGGGTAGCTCTTTTTGCCTTAATCTTTATTAACCATTGCATATTGTGCACAAGCCATGGCATTATTATTATTTTTTCTCAACAATAACAACAAGAATGATTTTTCGTTATGAACATGATAAGCAGATATTCTTTTCTTTTCTCCTAAGCAAGATCAAACATGCTAATTTGCAAAAAAATTAACTCTTTAGCTCTACCGTACACCTATCGAGGTGACAACAAGCATATGAACCCAATAATTCGCTCCTAAGCATTCAAATCCAAATCTAGCCAAGACAAATACTCTACTCATGCAAGCCATCTCCTAGAAAAATTTTAAAAAGTCTCCCTTTTTGGGCACTCATGCTTACAACTCATCGAAAGCTTGAAAATTGATAAGAAAGCCTATCCTAGGACATCATAGTCATGCAAAAATATCATCCAGAAAACAACCATATGCTCAATTCAAAGAAAGCTCAAAACTATAGCCCGAACTCAGATGCTCAAGGGCTCCACAAACATGATAATCCACCCCCAAACTTAAAACATGCATTGTCCTCAATGTATAAGTCAATAAAGCATACATAAGCATGAGAACAAGAAAAAAAAATGGAAGGGGTGAACAATACTACCCTAGAATGATGACCTTTTCATGAATGCTTGGCAAAGGCAAGAACACGGGAACTCCTACAAAACAAAAACAACAAAAAGATCAAACACATAAAAGAGAAAAAACAGACTAACTTGGGTTGCCTCCCATAAGCGCTTGTTTAACGTCTTTAGCTCGACGTGCTCGTGCAGTCTGTCAAGGCACATAAAAATTCTCGTATTTCTTTGGACCCTTCTTTCTTGAATCAATATAACCAACGATCGCTAGTAAGCTTACTAGTTTTTCATGGGCCCCTGAAACAGAATTATTTTTGGTATTTTTTAATAAAAGAAGCATAAAAGGAGAAATATCAAAATAAAGAGACCCTGACTCTAAAACTGACTCGTGAGAATAGAAAAAAGAACAATCAACATCTATAAAGGATGGAGAAGATAAAACAGACGAAGGCTTTTCAACCTCAAACTCTACCTCCTGAACCGTCACTGCAAGCTCATTTTCTTTTTCTTCCTCACAAACATGTTCTTGAAAGGTGCTACAACTCTCCAATTCTTCTCTACTAACTATGCAACTCACCCCTAACTGCTCATCCTCATCAAGATTGAAAGAACTAAGCTCATGAATGGGTGTCAAAGAATCATCGGCCACATGACTCACTAGACAACCTATGAAAGTGGATCCCACCTCACTAACTTCCTGTGGAGTTTGAAGTCCTCTTATGATTTCATCAATTTTTAGACTCCTCGCTCTAGACTCCTCTATATAATTTTGAATTATGCTTTCCAAGGAAGAATTTTCTTTTAAAGGGGTATAACTTGAAGATGAAAAATTGGAATATGGTGTTGAATAAAAAGCCATTCAATTCAATTAAAGCAACTATGATAATTAGGCTTTTAATCAAATAATAACCCAATCAAGAACACATGACAAAGACTCAAACAAAAAAGGAAAGAAGAATAACAAATAAAACTAAATAGAAAAGGAAAACAAAAACAAAAAAAAATAAAACAAATTAGGGAAGAAACTAGAATAGGAAATAAATGAATCTACAATAGGAAACTATAATCTACAAAAGGAAAGTACTATCTAATTGAGGAAAACAAGAAACAAATATGGAGAATTACAATTAAGGCAAAAGACTAACAAGGAAAAAATATCTAAATAAAGAAAAAAAATCAAGAAAATAACACAAAAAACAAATAAGGAAAAGATTACACAACTAAAAGAAAAACTAAATTAGAAAAGCAAATATGGAAAGAAAAACAAATAAGGAAAACACTAAAATAGGAATGCAACAAATATGGAAAATAAAAACAAATAAGGAAAAAAATGCAATCTATCTACAAAATAAAAATAAAAAAAATAAAACACCCTAAATTAAGACCGAACAATATTTCCACGATATTAATTTAACTAAATATACCAATCCCCGGCAACGGTGCCAAAAACTTGATGTGCAATTTGCTTACCGCAAGTGTACGGGTCAAGTAATAATATAGTGTTTTCGTGTAAAATGAGTGTCGTCCTCTTGATTGGTTTTCTAGCAAATTAAGTATCGCGAATACTTTTGTTCAATTTTATTTAGGGAGCAAAACTCAATGATAAAAATAAATCTAAAGACAAAAAGCATAAAATAAAAGTGGAGACTCAAATGGAAAGCTTTTATCACGATTACCTCTCCCGAGTATAATTGATTCTCATGCATATAAACTAACTTGATATCCCTATCTAAGTTCATTAACATGCAAGGCATTATTCGGTTCGGTCCTTGTTATGCTTCTAAAAATATTCCAAATCCCGTCACAAACTTAGAATTTCTACTTTAGTCATGCAATTAAATAAAGTAAGTCTTAGGCCAAATCCTCTCTCCCGAGTTAGATTCAACACTTAAATCATTCAATTAGTGATCAAGTAATTGAAAGCATTAAACACAAAATTGCATGTATAGAATAAAAGCACATTCATACCAAAAATTAATCCAACAAACTTAAACAACTACATCAATCCCTAAGACAAACAACTAGTAACTCATAGTCTTTAAACTACAAGCACTAATTGAAAGAAAAGCCATAAAAACTACAAAAGGTGAGGGAAAGAGAAAGGAAAACTCGAATCCGTCGAAACCGGCACGTCCCCGTCACGATCTCCACGTCTTCTCGCTTGATTCCCGCTTCTTGGCCTTGCTTTAGCTCCCACCAAAGGTCTCTAGTCGAAATTAGGGCTAAAATCTAACCAATTGGGCTCCCCAAATCCGTAGCTGAAAAGAGGAATTTATAGAAAATCTGGCGACAGCGTCGAGACGCTATGGACAGCGTCGCGACGCTGTCGCGATACCGCGGTTTTGGAAATTTTGTCGATAGCGTCGCGATGCTGGTCCTAGCGTCGCGACGCTATGATATATATATATATATTTTTTTATAGATTGGAAGCTCCATTTGACTCCAATTGCTGAATTAAGCTTCAAACACATACTTCCTACAAATAAAACATAAAAATGCATAAATTTGGGCAAATAATTGTAAAAGACTAGCTTAATTAATAAGAGAAAAATAGCTAGCTATGCTCGCTATCACCAAGCAACACAGAAGGCCCAAAAGGAAAAGAGCAATGCCACGCATTGACTCTCTGTAGTGGCAGACAACTCTCACCTAATGACCCTGCGCCAGCACAAGAAGAGTCAACCGAACCTGCGTTCAGCTCTGACCATGATCTTTAGCAGAAAGGTAGTGTAGAAGCAACTGGAGTAGAACCTGAGAAAGAAAAAGAAAAGCAAAAAGAAAAAGAACCTGGCGCATATAAGCCATCGATACCCTTTCCGCAGAGGTTAAGAAAGAAAAATGACGAAGCACAGTTTAAGAAGTTTCTTGGTGTCTTGCGAGAACTTCACATCAACATTCCTTTGGCTGAAACATTGGAGAAAATGCCCAGTTATTCATAATTATTGAAGGATATTCTATCCAACAAAAGACCTTGGAAGGAATTCGAAACAGTTGTGTTAACAAACGAATGCAGCGTAATACTTGCGAGTAAAATCCCCCAAAAGTTGAAGGATTCTGGGAGTTTCACCATCCCATGTTCAATTGGAGGGATTGATGTAGGAAGAGCATTGTGTGATCTTTGGCGCAAGCATCAACCTAATGCCCTTATATGTTTACAAACGCTTAGGAATTGGAGAAGCACGCCCAACCACTGTTACCCTTCAACTCGCAGACCGATCGATAGTGCATCCTGAAGGAAAGAACGAAGATGTTCTGGTAAAAGTCGACAAGTTCATTTTTCCAACTGACTTTATTATTCTTGATTATGAAGCAGTAGGGAGGTTCCAACCATTTTGGGAGGACCGTTTTTAGCAATCGGCCAGACACTGATTGACGTTCAAAAAGGAGAACTGACCATGTGCATGAATGACCAAAAAGTGGTGTTTAATGTGTTCAACACATTAAAATACCTAGACGATCCAAAGGAAAGTGAAACGGTTGCGCGAATAGACGTCTGCTCACCAATGGAGATTCTTCGAATGAATGCAATAAAAGCTGTGCGTAAGGTAGAAGAAGAAAACCAAAACGCATGTGAAGCAGAGGAGTCCCGCATCATGGCAGAATCCAGCGAAACAGTTCATGCATTTGACCTCGTAAACAGGGAGTCCACTTTACCCTCTATCATACACCCTCCTGCGTTAGAACTTAAACCCCTCCCAACGCATTTAAAATATAATTTTTTAGGCGAGGGAGAATCCCTACCAGTGATTATATCTTCCAAATTAAATCTAACGCAAAAAAAATTGTTAATGTAGGTTCTGAAAAGACACAAAAGTGCAATCGAATGGAGTCTTGTGACATCAAGGCAATAAGCCCCTCGTACTGCATGCACAAAATCCGATTAATTGATGAATCTTATGAGTTTGTTGAGCGTCAAAGGCGTTTGAATCCTGCAATGATGGAGGTAGTGCGCAAGGAAATTATCAAATGGTTAGACGCAGGAGTCATTTACCCCATCTCAGACAGCAGATGGGTAAGTCTAATGCAGTGTGTGCCAAAGAAGGGAGGAAAGATGGTAGTCACTGTTGGGTTCCCAGAGTGAGTAAAAATTATGATCTAAAGTACTCTAGAACTTTGTGCAAGTATACACAGACCGCAACAAGTAATAAGTATTATCAATCCAAGGCCTGAACTAGCTTCCACTTTATCTATTTTGTATAATTCTTTTAATGGTTTCAAAGAAGGTAAAAATGATTGGTTTTTATAGGAATAATGTTGAAGCAAAAGAAATGACAGAACAACAAGTAAACAAATAGGCAGACAGATTAGAGACAAGCGCTAGTTAGGTTTTAGCAATTGTTTTAAAAGATGCTCTAGCAATATTATTGATCATGCAAACTCTCGCAGTATTATTAGCGGATTCCTCTCGGAACTCTGGATTTTTTGGAATGTGTTTCAACCCCAATGAAGTACGACCGATCAAGCACTAGGCAATTGGCTATCCCTAGCTCAGTCACTGGCGTTCACCAATACACAATGATCGTAGTGTGATTAACCGCCACACACTCTCTAAATTATCCTTGAAACTAGAGAGAGGTATTCATACCGGCTGGCCAGACGGGCATAAAATGGAAACAAGCACAACAATTAACCAAGATACAATAATCAATATATATTACTAAAGTGAAGCACGACAATCACATTGTTCCTTACCAACGCCTAAGCTACTTAGTTCATAATATGCATGGAGATGCACGCAACAATCTGAGTAGGCATGCCCATAATTACAAGATACCAAAAACAAATGTTAATCTCATTGTTCAGCTTGCAATGATGGTCTTCTAGGTGATCTCCAATCTCTTTTCACTATTCGGCTCCCAAAGATGGAAGGAACTTTTCGAGAATGGAATGTTTTCTCCCAAAAGTTGAATGAATTTGACTTAGACGGCTACTCCCTTATATAGAAGGATAGGAGGCTTGAATTAGGTTGACCTAGACACGTGTATGGCTCTCCTTGCTCCTTTATCACGAAATTAACTCAACAGAATTCGGTTTGTCAACTTGGCTAACGAGCTGTGACGTGGCAGTTTCTGCTCCCAGTTTTGCTGCAACACAGAATTTGCTTCCTCCAGTCGATTAGCATCATATTCTGCATAAAATAACTTCCAAAGCTTCCATTCTTCCAAATGGGTTAAAACATATAATTTATATCTAAAACCAACTCTATTAAGTACAAAAGACACACGAATCCCTATAGAAATGAGGCCTATATAACTACCTTTTGGACAGTTATCAGTCCCCCAAACTTGAACTATTGCGCGTCCCGAGCAATACTAACCAACCTTCCCTTAAGAATTCAAAACGTTAGACAAAGATTAGCTTAATCAAACCAGACAATCCAACACTGCCTTTAACTTTTACCTGAGCACTCTGCAAAACCAAGCTCTGCTGCAGCAAAACAATTCCTCCAGCATGGACAAATAATCACCACTTTTTAACTCAATTTTAAAAACTCGCCACAGCCTAGCTCTACATAAAACACATTTTCAAGGGGTTTATATTCTTTTTTTTTCAGACTTTAAGCTGCCCTACAGTCATAAGCTCTTAAGCATGGGATGACCCACTTTATGGTGCAGTATACCCTTGCCTCAAACTCATCACCAACTAGGCTCAATACTCTTTATAAAGCTAAAAAAAATCCTTAGTTATTCTATATCTTGCCCCTCGGAATGGCAACATTTTATGATGAAGCTCACCTAAGTTCTAGGAGACAGAAAAACTGCTGGATCATCGTTCATCCTTCAAAACTTTTGCTCCATGAATTTTCTCATCAAAATTTTCAACAATCAATTTTTTTCAGAAAATATTTTTTTTCATTCTTTCACATTTCCTAGGTCATCTTTTGACGCGAAGACAAACTGTGGGTATCACAAATGTCCCCAGTTACTCAATAACCTAACAAAATTTTAAATGAAGGAGAGGAATGCTCGAGCAAAACAATTGGAGTAGCAAAAAGTCCCCCAAACTTGAATTATTCATTGTCCCCAATGAATCATCAATTTTGCAATTTATGCCCCCAAACTTAAATTTTTCTATCTGAATTTTAAACTAATCGTGGGACTAGAACTAAGCGTAAAGTGGATCATAAAAGTCGACACTACCTCCAAAATCTTCTTTGCCGCAGCAACAGACCAGGCAAGAAGAAATGCTCTAGCAAAAGGTGTATGGAGATCATAATACCTTGATCTAATTAAGCTTAACCAGTCCAAGCTTAAAAAATTCAGAAGAAAATAGTTAAGTTAGAGAAACTCAGTGCTTATAGAACATAAACTTTTGGAAATTTCATTAGAAACATGAAAAAGAAATTACAAAGCAGATATATTTTTTCAAGAAGCAGAAAAATTAAAAGAAGCAAACATAACATAACCAGAAGAGGTAAGAAAATGCTCGAGCAAACAAAAAGTCAGAAAAAATTATGCTCATGTAGGGCCACTTCATCCATCAGTCCTCTTGGCCCTGTTCATTTTCATTCTCTTCTTCTCCTCTTTCAATCGGTGGGGGCGGAATCCAGGGGTTCAACAAATCCTCAAGGAATGTAGGAAGGGCTGGATATGGTTTTGAAAAATTCTCTTGCAGCGCCTTCTTTAAACCGACATCACGATTCTTAACATAGTTCCATAAGGTTAAAGCTTGCCTTTCAGCAAACTTGTGCCTGCTGGCCGAAAGTGCCAGTTGTTCTAGAATCGTGTTGATGTCGTAGACAAGCCCTCCTTGACATACCTCCTGCACACGCTGGAGCCGTGCCAAATTGGGCGTGTCGATAATTCCCTTGTCAAGCAAAATTATATCCTCTGGTGAAGGTGTACATATTACACATGCGGAAACAATTGAAGATCGAAAGCACTTAAGACATTCAATTTTACTCCTAAAGCATGCATGTTCTAGAAAAGACATAATAGAGAGTTTAGAAAATACCAACCTTTGTAGCTCAGTTATGTTGAACTCCTTGTGGTGTCTGCCTCTCCTATGCTCCTTGGACAACCTCTAGAGTCTTCCCTACTATACTCCGGGCCAAGAACGACTTGTGGGAGTCTATATAAGATAGGGAATGGGAAGGGAATGCTTGAAGCATCAAGCAATGGAGAAGAATGAGAGATGAGAGAACTTTGAGTCCAAATTCCAGCAGCATAACCTTAAGGAAATGGCTCTCTTATGTTTGAATATGATTCAAACTCCTTTTAAAGACATTCTCCATGCAAAGCCAAGCCTCAAGACACAAGACACATGGTGTATTTGAAAGCTCAAGTGGATTCTAGGTGTACATTACACAAGACATGCAACAATGCATGAGTGAGTTGTCTTTCCACTTTGAATGATCATGCATTAAGTGGATTTCCAACTAAATCCACTAAATTCAAATTGAAATCAAATTTCAAGCTTGCAAATTACCCCCAATTTCAATTCTAAATTGAAATTGATTGCTTGGTAATTAATTTGAAAATTTTCAAATTAATTTTGATATGATTAATCTAATTAATCTTTGTTATCTTGTGCAATTCCATATATATGATTCCTAATACATATATATAGTATTCAAAACACTTTTAAATACTCCATCTCTCATTTTCTAATTTAATTCATAATTAAATTATTGTGTCAAACACAATTTACGACAATACCCTTTTTCCCGGTTTTGAACGATTTAAAGCTTCCTATCTTTTGTTCTAGGCTTAATTCCGATATGAGCTAGTAGGGGGACCTAATGGACCTATAGATCATGGGCTCCAACGATTCGAGGCTAACCGACTAATCTCATTGTCCAAGCTAGCCAACATTCGTTAACTATCAGGACACTCCACTACAGCCCGATAGTTGCACTCCCCTCACTATAGATATATTTTCGTCCACTTTATTTAACCATGATTAGTAAGTCGATCCTTCACAGGTTGTTCGTAGCTATAGCTAGGTCAATAAGCCATTTTACCCCTATAGTACTTCTAGTTCCTTAAGTCCCACTGATCCTCTAATGAACAATTGGTTTATGGTCCAACCAATAAACCGAGTCCTTCTCGGGCCAATGAGAGGGTGGGATCCCTTTGTTCAAGCCACGAAGTCAGCACTTTAGGGAACAACCTCTCTACTATCCCTTATTCGGGTAGGAGTGAATTTCTTCTTGCACGACTATGTCCCCAGCTATCTACCCGTTCCTATCCCTGAAATGGGAGGCTTATTGAGTCGGCGATACTGAGCCACTCTCACCTATGCAGATCTAAGGATAAGCCCAAATAAACAAGAGTTCATAGTTAGCTCAGGATTAAGATCGAGCTACCTAGGTCATCACATGAAATAGTCAGTCTCGTCAGTAAACAGTGTTATAAAGCGAGAGCGACTTATTTCTCGGTCCTGGTCTTATGCAAACTCATTGCATAGGACGCCCCCACTCGCATGTCTCTACATGGACGATTTAGGATCACATCGTCTATACCATCTATAAAGTGGGCCACGTCTCATAGTGTCTCCAGAATAAGGTACCCAACCCTATTCCTATACTATAGACCGTTTTGGCTATTACTCAAGCTTGATCCACTTTTATGTCTCTACATAAAGCTCAAGTGTTCATCCTATAGTCGTGGATCTTAGTTTATTGGATTTGGGTTATTATATGTGCAATTTAATTTATTCAGTAATGACTTTTACTAAATCAATCTCGATAACACCTTTATCGAATAAGTATATAATTCGTTTAACATTCACTATCTACGAGTTTTAGGGCACCAATCCCAACAATCTCCCACTTGAACTAAAACTCTAGTTTAGTGGGATGTACTATAATCTATAACAGCAGTGGATGAATGAATACTTGTATTAATAATAGAGTAAAAATACAATAAACTAGGGCATCTAAATACCCAGTATACTGAGGTATCGATATACCAGTTATAATTCTCCCACTTGACCTAGATTATTTCTCGTACATATCTCGCAGACCTAGACCTTCTAGATGACTCTAGAACACTTTAGCCGTGAGAGCCTTCGTGAATGGATCAGCAATGTTGTGCTCCGACGCTATCTTCGTGACGATCACGTCTCCTCGGTGCACAATCTCCCTAATGAGATGGTATTTCCTTTCGATGTGTTTGACTCTCTTATGGCTGCGAGGTTCCTTTGAGTTTGCAACTGCGCCGCTATTATCACAATACAAGGTGATAGACAGATGCATATTTGGAACGACTTCCAAGTCAGTTAGGAACTTCCTGAGCCATACTGCCTCTTTTGCTGCTTCGCAAGCGGCTACATATTCGGCCTCCATGGTCGAGTCTGCAATGCATCCTTGCTTGATGCTGCGCCATACTATTGCTCCTCCATTTAGAGTGAATACTGACCCCGATGTAGATTTCCTCGAATCTTTATCAGTTTGAAAGTCAGAATCAGTGTATCCTTTAAGGATCAAATCCTTCGAACCATACACGAGCATATAGTCCCTCGTTCTCCTTAGATATTTGAGGATACTTTTAACGGCTGTCCAGTGATCAAATCCTGGATTGGATTGATATCTACTGACAATCCCTACTGCATAACAAATGTCAGGCCTTGTACACAACATGGCATACATTAGGCTACCTACTGCAGAGGCATAGGGAAAACGTCTCATGTCCTCAACTTCTTGAGGTGTCTGAGGAGACTGTTCCTTAGACAAGTTAATTCCGTGCCTGAAAGGTAATAGTCCTTTCTTGGAATTTTGCATTTTATATCTAACCAACAATTTGTCGATATAAGACGCTTGAGACAGGGCTAGCGTTTTGTTCTTTCGGTTTCGAACAATTTGGATTCCTAGAACAAATTGTGCCTCACCCAAATATTTCATTTGGAATTGAGTTGCTAGCCATAGTTTAATGTCAGTTAGATAACCTACATCATTCCCGATGAGTAGGATATCATCCACATACAGTACTAAGAAAGTTATAGAGCTGTTGATGATCCTTTTGTAAACACAAGGCTCATCAACGTTTTGTTCAAAGCCATAAGATTTGATCGCAGTATCAAATCTTATATTCCAGGATCTAGACGCTTGTTTTAATCCATAAATGGATCGTTTAAGCTTGCAAACTTTTTGCTCTTGATCCTGAGCTATGAACCCCTCTGGCTGAGACATGTAGATACTTTCTTCAAGATTACTGTTCAGAAAGGCAGTCTTGACATCCATTTGCCATATTTCATAATCGTAAAACGTGGCAATGAATAAAAGTATCCGGATCGACTTTAACATGGCAACAGGGGAGAAGGTTTCTTCATAGTCAATCCCCTCCCGCTGGGTAAAACCCTTTGCCACAAGTCATGCCTTAAAGGTCTGTACCTTTCCAGCAGCATCTCGTTTTCTCTTGTAGATCCATTTGCACCTTATGGGTCTAACCCCTTCAGGTTGATCTACAAGATCCCATAATAAATTAAAATGCATGGACTCAATCTCTAAGTCCATGGCTTTAATCCACTCGTTCTTGTCAACGTCATCCATTGCCTTTTTAAAGGTTAATGGATCCTCGATCTCGTCATCAGGTATGACGACTGGAGTTTCAGTTAAACCCAAATAGCGATCAGGCTGTCTAACAACCCTCCCACTACGTCGAGGTTCTCTTATTTCTTGAGAAGGACACGATCGACTCGAGGTGCCAGCATCATCAACAACTCTTGTTGATGTTTATGTAGCTTCGTTAGATAGTTCACTTAAAACGACTTTACTTCGTGGCTTGTGATCTCTAAGGTGGTCTTCTTCTAGGAATGTAGCATTTTTCGATACAAGTACTTTATTTTCCTCTGGATCGAAGAAGTATCCACCTCTCGTTTCTTTGGGATAGCCTATATATAGGCAAAATCTAGAAGGAGGCTCCAATTTCTTTGGGTTTGCTTCTAGCACGTATGCAGGACATCCCCAAATTCTGAAATGTCGTAAACTAGCTTTACGACCTTTCCAGAGCTCAAATGGTGTTTCAGAAACACTCTTTGAGGGAACTACGTTCAAGATATAAACTGCAGTCTCTACTGCATAACCCCAAAACGAGTTAGGCAACTGAGCATAACTCATCATCGAACGAACCATGTCCAACAAGGTTCTGTTTCTCCTTTCTGATACACCGTTTTGCTGAGGTGTACCAGGGGCTGAGAGTTGGGACGTAATTCCATGCTCTATCAAATAGTCTTGAAAACTTAAGTCCATATACTCTCCACCTCGATCAGATCGAAGTGTTTTTATCGTCTTACTTAATAGGTTCTCAACCTCGGCCTTATACTCCTTGAACTTTTCAAAAACTTCGGACTTATGATGCATCAGGTAGAGATAGCCATACCTCGAATAATCATCAATGAAACTGATGAAATATTCGTACCCTCCTCGAGCTCTAATGTTCATTGGTCCACAGAGTTCCGAATGAATGAGCTCTAAGGGCTCTTTGGCACGATAACCTTTTCCGGTAAAAGGTCGTTTTGTCATCTTGCCCTCAAGGCATGATTCACAAGGAGGCAACGAGTCGTCTTCTAACTTGTTTAGAAGTCCACTCTTGACCAATCTCCCAATCCTATTGAGGTTGATATGGCCTAACCTCAAGTGCCAGAGATAGGTATCTTGAGAAACTCTTCGCTTTTTAGGTTGAGTCTCAGCGGTTTTAAACATCTCGTGATTTAAAATAGCTTTAGACTCAATTGGTCTCAAAACATATAATTTATCTTCAAGTTTGCAGAGCAAACATCAATACCTCTTTTAGTTATGAACGCTTCATTAACAGAAAAAGAAATTGAGTAACCTTGTTCTAATAAACAAGATAAAAAAATCAAATTTCTTTTAATCTTCGGAACTATGTACACATTATCTAATATCATGTAGCGTTCCTTGGTGAAGAATAATTTTATGTCTCCCACTGCAATAGCCGAGATGACTTCTCCTGTTCCAACTTTAAGAGTCATCTCTCCAGCTATTAGCTGCTGCCAGGAACTCATTCCTTGAAAAGAAGAACATACGTGATTAGTGGCACCTGAATCAAGTATTCAGGCAGAATCGTCGTTTTCCACTAAACACGTTTCCAAGACTAATAAATCGCATTTAGAGTCGTGGATTATGTTTTTCTTGGCTATGCAGTTAGTTTGAGGACATTCCTCAGTTGAGACCAAACCTAAATTTTTTGCCATGTGTATAGCGTTTAAGCAAGTATTCTTAGTTGTATGTACTAAACCGTTTAATTTGGCATTTGACAAAGCACATACGTTTTTCGACATATTGCTGAAACAAACAAATTAATCTCTATTAGAAACATGCACTAAACCCATTAATCACATTTATCCAATCAGATTTAGCAAAAGCAATCATCGACCCATATATACAATTGTTTTATTTTGCAACGATACTTCAGGGGTTTAGAATAACCGCTACCGTAGGGCAGTCAGCTACTCCTCCTCTGAATCGAGACAATCTCGGCCAAATACTATTCCCAGAATAACTCTTACTCCAATAGTTATTAGCTAACGTTAATTTGGTCAAGACCATCTTGTAAGTGTTACCCATCATTTTCAAATTGCAGAGGGCGGCCCCAACAATGCCACTGTAGGGAAGAGCTAATGTTGGGAATGGCCCTAGGAAACCCTATCCATTTCTGGAGTTTGCGTTGTTCCGAATCCCATGCGCAAGCCCTCCGTAGGGTGATCGCTCCCAGGGCAACTCGCAGACAGCGCATAGGAATCTCACGGTGTAACCTAATGATGGAGACCGCAGGATACGTTTGACACGTTTCCTTCTCCCACTTACGATGAACACTTTCCCCATTCACCTTGATATTAACCCATGCAAACACCATCCGTAGGGGGACGCTCCCAAGGCGCCTCGAGGCCAAGCATGGATCTCACGGTGTGAACTCAGGGGGACGTGAGAGTAGAAACTTAATATGAATATTTCGTTTCTATACTTTTCCTCCCACTAAAGTGTCGTAAAGTTTTAGGGTCTATTGCTTAGGTAAATTCCAGCTAAATGAATCTATCTAAGTCTATGCCTTATTAAACAAGGTCTTTACACTAAATGTCTAGGTGAATTAAACTCTTTTAATAACCTAGTGACATTGCATGCTAGTAAGACTTTGGTTAATTCAACTCAGGTTCCGAACCATTTGCCGGGAGAGTTCCCTTATAACCAAGGTCCTATGTCCTACTTACTCAAATTTTAAAACTATTTTAAAAAGAAACTAAGTAAGACATATTTCTAATCCTATTGGAAAATGCGATCTTAGATCTATTTCATTTTAAACCATTTAAAGAATGATAAGATCCTAAGATCCTATGTTAGCATGCAACTCTTTGTTATAGGTTTTATGGATTCTATTCATTAACTATTATAACTCTTATAACTTTTAATGAATTAACCCTATAACATGCTTTCTAATGGTGTTTAAAATCATATAACAATCAATCATTCAAGTTATAAGAAAAGCACCATTTAGAAACAACCTATGTCTAGGTTTGTATAACGCTTTATACTACGATGTCTAGGTGATAACACTTTAAAACCTCACACCGCTCACACATGCTCATAAAACTCGAGTTAACTTAACTCAAGAACCGAATGGATGCCCAGGTAGGAGGTGTTCCGTAAACCGTCAACTTAAATACCTCCAGCCTTAGACAGCATCTTGTCGGGTGAGTTCTCTCGTAACCATTGTTTTACAAGATATCGACCTAAACTATGCAAGTTGATCGAATCGTTGAAGGTTCATTAACCTAAGTGAGCATGCACTTAATCTTGTTATAGATTTTAGATTTCTATCTCTTTTTATAACAATTATAAAAACAATCCATAACAAGCCTAATTTGAGAATAACACTTATAATCAAACTAATGAAATTTCATGCTTCATGCTTGGTTAATTTTATCAATTAATAATTATAACTATTATAAGAATAATAAATTTTAATTAACCATTCAAGCATGAATCTCCCTAAATTAATACAACACATATTAATTAAACATGAAATTTCCCTCATGCATTTGAATTAATCAATAACACTTATTAAAATTAAACAAATGCATGAACATGCTTTCCTATGGTGGGGTTTTAAAACTATATGACATGCTCATAATGCACATAATCCATTTAATTAAATCATACATTCACAATGCATAAAGTAATTAAATCAAGCTAAAATGGAATAGTTTGGCAATTTTTTAAAAAAACACAAGCAATTTCACTAATTATTACAATAATAATTAATAAATAAACTTGCAACACGCCCGAGCTTCACGAACCATCCCGAACCGCTCATCCAAGCAATGAACCGGCCATGCAATGAGTGAAATGAGGCTGCAACAGACCGAGCCGGACCAAAAGGCAGCAGCTGAACCGGAATTAAAAAAAACTGCTGCTGGAATTAAAAAAACAGCTTGCTGGAATTTTCATTTTCTGCTACGTCTTCTCCGGTTTTTCTTCAATTTTACAGCCTATATGGACTCTAATGACTCTATAAAAATTACAGACTATAGTACACACATTAACGCTCTTACATATACGAGCAATTACAATTTCATGAAGGTTTGAATGCTCAAAAAATTGCCAAACCAGAACACTTCCATTTTAGCACACAGAAAATTCAATTTCAAAATGGTACCCACCAAAGCAAAATTAAAATGAATTAAGTGCTCTAATAATGCTCTGATACCAATTGAAGGTGTACATATTACACATGCGGAAGCAATTGAAGATCGAAAGCACTTAAGACATACAATTTTACTCCTAAAGCATGCATGTTCTAGAAAAGACAGAATAGAGAGTTTAGAAAATACCAACCTTTGTAGCTCACTTATGTTGAACTCCTTGTGGTGTTTGCCTCTCCTATGCTCCTTGGACAACCTCTAGAGTCTTCCCTACTATACTCTGGGCCAAGAACGACTTGTGGGAATGTATATAAGATAGGGAATGGGAAGAGAATGGTTGAAGCATCAAACAATGGGGAAGAATGAGAGATGAGAGAACTTTGAGTCATAATTCCAGCAGCATAACATTAAGGAAATGGCTCTCTTATGTTTGAATATGATTCAAACTCCTTTTAAAGACATTCTCCATGCAAAGCCAAGCCTCAAGACACAAGACACATGGTGTATTTGCAAGCTCAAGTGGATTCTAGGTGTACATTACACAACACATGCAACAATGCATGAGTGAGTTGTCTTTCCACTTTGAATGATCATGCATTAAGTGGATTTCCAACTAAATCCACTAAATTCAAATTGAAATCAAATTTCAAGCTTGCAAATTACCCCCAATTTCAATTCAAATTGATTGCTTGGTAATTAATTTGAAAATTTTCAAATTAATTTTGATATGATTAATCTAATTAATCTTTGTTATCTTGTGCAATTCCATATATATGATTCCTAATACATATATATAGTATTCAAAACACTTTTAAATACTTCATCTCTCATTTTCTAATTTAATTCATAATTAAATTATTGTGTCAAACACAATTTACGACAATACCCTTTTTCCCGGTTTTGAACGATTCAAAGCTTCCTATCTTTTGTTCTAGGCTTAATTCCGATATGAGCTAGTAGGGGGACCTAATGGACCTATAGATCATGGGCTCCAACGATTCGAGGCTAACCGACTAATCTCATTGTCCAAGCTAGCCAACATTCGTTAACTATCGGGACACTCCACTACAGCCCGATAGTTGCACTCCCCTCACTATAGATATATTTCCGTCCACTTGATTTAACCATGATTAGTAAGTCGATCCTTCACAGGTTGTTCGTAGCTATAGCTAGGTCAATAAGCCATTTTACCCCTATAGTACTTCTAGTTCCTTAAGTCCCACTGATCCTCTAATGAACAATTGGTTTATGGTCCAACCAATAAACCGAGTCCTTCTCGGGCCAATGAGAGGGTGGGATCCCTTTGTTCAAGCCCCGGAGTCAGCACTTAAGGGAACAACCTCTCTACTATCCCTTATTCGGGTAGGAGTGAATTTCTTCTTGCACGACTATGTCCCCAGCTATCTACCCGTTCCTATCCCTGAAATGGGAGGCTTATTGAGTCGGCGATACTGAGCCACTCTCACCTATGCAGATCTAAGGATAAACCCGAATAAACAGGAGTTCATAGTTAGCTCAGGATTAAGATCGAGTTACCTAGGTCATCACATGAAATAGTCAGTCTCGTCAGTAAACAGTGTTATAAAGCGAGAGCGACTTATTTCTCGGTCTTGGTCTTATGCAAACTCATTGCATAGGACGCCCTCACTCGCATGTCTCTACATGGACGATTTAGGATCACATCGTCTATACCATCTATAAAGTGGGTCGTGTCTCATAGTGTCTCCAGAATAAGGTACCCAACCCTATTCCTATACTATAGACCGTTTTGGCTATTACTCAAGCTTGATCCACTTTTATGTCTCTACATAAAGCTCAAGTGTTCATCCTATAGCCATGGATCTTAGTTTATTGGATTTGGGTTATTATATGTGCAATTTAATTTATTCAGTAATGACTTTTACTAAATCAATCTCGATAACACCTTTATCGAATAAGTATATAATTCGTTTAACATTCACTATCTACGAGTTTTAGGGCACCAATCCCAACATCTGGAACCGTGGGCACTCCTGCCCTGCTGCATAACATCGTGATTGTGTTCGAAAAAACAGTTTCCCCACTTTCTTTTTCCAACATCCCGAAATTTCACTAGCAATGATCTTCCCTACATCAATGTTGAGAGACCACAAGATTTCAAAAGCTAGAAGAACCCGTTCCCTGGAGATTGTCGAGTCGTGTGTCGTTGGAAGCATCCTTTGTTTGATAAATCTCATCCACGTGTTCGCTTCCCTTTTCAAATAAGCCGACTGGAACGTCCTCTTCTCTGTCTTGGACAGCTGCCACTGTACCCCTTCAATACCTACCTCCCGCACAGCCTCACTCAACTGCTCACTAGATGGCGCTACAACCATCTCATTATATGCCGCATGGGGGAAATTCTGAAGGTTATACAGTGCGTTGATAGCACTAGGACTCCAGTCTACCTCGACTTCTCGAACAATCACCTGGAAAACATCTTCTTTGTTAATGTTAGCATAAAATTCACGCACCGTCTACGCGTTAACAGACTCAGGCTTCGCACAAAACAACTCCCAGCCGTGATCTGCAATACCGGTTCTCAGAAAATGCGGAAGATCACCGTTGAAACCTCTCTCAAATAAAAAATCCCTTTTCAGCAGCTCAGCGTATTTTGCTCTGGCAAAATTGTTGACGAAGCGATCATATGGCTCTTCCATCTCATCGTGTTCTTCCGATGCCTCAGCAACACTTTTGCCCTTTTCTACCCTTCGTTTGAGCAACCGCTCTTCCTCAGCTTTCGTTTTCTCTCGCTCCTCTCGGTCTGCCTTCTCTTTCTTAGAATCCGACGATGGTGGTGATGGGGTATCAGTCCGAATCACTTGAACGCGCCCAGCCTTCCGCTTAATGCGGCGACATCTCGGGGGTTCGGGCATGACGACCTCAACACGAGCCTCCTGAACTGGCTCTCTTACAGTCTCTTTTTCAGGCACAGCCGCTGCCTCTTCCTCTTGAACCTCGTCAGCCTGTGTTTCTTGAACCTCCTCTTGAACTTCTTCTGTATCCGCAATTCTCTACTTAGTCTGCTTTGGGTTCTGTTCTTCTGGTTCCTTCGGGTCTTCTTCAACCACTGTGGCAGCAACATCATCCGTCGCTTCCTGAACCTCTTCTTGTTCTGCAACCCTCTGTTGCCTCCTTCTTCTCTTGGCTTCTTTCTCCTCCGGGGTCTTTTTCTTTTTCGCCTTTACTTTCTGTACCTCAGGGGTAATCGCAACCTCTTCCTCCTCATTCTCTCTTTCTTTTCTTGCTCGTGTTTTCGCCATACGAACTCAAAGATTTTACAGAGCGGCGCAATGAAAGAAGAAGAAGAAGAAATACAAACAGTAAAGGAATGAAGTGAAAAGAACTTACCACTGTCTTCAAATAAATAAGCCATAGCAAAATCAAATCCCAACTGAAAAGATTTGCGCCACATTAAATTATATTACCGTTTAATCGCATGCATCTGAAAAATTCGAAACCAGCAACGGTAAAATCGTGGATTCCAATCGCCCCTAGTAAATGTTTATGTGCTGTCCAACCTCAAAGCCCTTGGATCTTCTCCATATGACACGTGGCTTCATCAGCTAACACATGCAAATTTACCCTGCAATAGAAAATTTAAACGGTAAAAGATAATTACTCCAACAAATCCCTTCCAATTCGGACGATTTGCTTCAGCCATAACTTTGCCGCAACAACCTTTTGAACCTGAAAAATCTTGGATACGGAATTCAAATTTCAAAGCAGGAAAATCAGATCTTTTAAATTCAAATTTAAATTTAACCGATCAAATCAAATATAATCTTTTATTTTCAATTGAAGCCGAATAAATTAGAGACAAACTTTATTAAATCCAAACTAAACAGAATTACAAATAACTAAAAATAAAATCTAAATCTAAACTAAAATCTAATAAAATCTAATTTAAACTAATTAAAAGATAATTCAAAGATAATTTACATAAACCGAAAATAAAATTAGAATCAAATAAAATTCAAATCGACACAGATAAAATCTAAAATAAATTCTACAAAATTAAAAACATCAACGACATGAAAATAAATCATGCAAAATTTAAACGAACTAAATCTAGAATACTCGAAATTAAAAATAAATCATCGAAAAATAAAATCAAAGCAAACTCTGGGAGCTCAAAATATTGCTCTGTAAAATGCTCCCGCAAACATCTTGCTCTCTCAATCATCAACCAATTTTAGGGAAGGATATTTCGACTGAAACTTCTCACCCCAATAATGTTTCACACGCTGTCCATTCACCTTGAACACTCTCCCATCTTTTTCATCCTGCAAAGTAATTGCTCCATGGGGAAAAACCTCAATCACAACAAACGGTCAAGACCATTTAGATTTTAGTTTCCCAGGAAACAATTTTAATCTAAAATTATAAAACAAGACTTTCTGACCCTTGACAAACTCTTTAGATTTAATTTTCTTGTCATGCCACAGCTTAGTCTTTTCCTTATACATTTTCGCATTTTCATAAGAAAATTGGAGAAATTCCTCTAATTCATTAAGCTGCAACATTCTTATTGCTCCTGCACGACTCAAATAAAAATTTAACTTTGTCAAAGCCCAGAATGTTTTATGCTCTAGCTCTAATGGTAAATGACAAGCTTTCCCATATACTAACCTATAGGGAGACATACCTAGAGGAGTCTTATAGGATGTCCTATAAGCCCAAAGAGCCTCATCCAACCTAAAAGACCAATCCTTCCTAGATGGATGGACTACTTTCTCTAGAATAGCTTTAATTTCCCTATTGCTAATTTCAGCTTGACCATTTGCTTGTGGGTGATAAGGGGTAGCTATCCTATGCTTAATCCCATACTTAGCTAAAAGCTTAGTTAAGATATTATTAACAAAATGTGTACCCTCATCCCTCACTAGAGCTCTAGGTGTCCCAAACCGTGCAAAGATGTGCGATTGAAGAAACCTTGCTACTGTCTTAGCATCACTCTGATGGCATGTGATGGCCTCCATCCACTTGGACACATAATCAACTGCCAATAAGATAAAAACATTGCCATTAGAAGGGGGAAATGGCCCCATAAAATCAATACCCCATCCATCGAATAATTCAACTTCTAAAATGTAAGTAAGAGGCATTTCTTCTCTAGGCCCTAAGTTTCCTCTCCTTTTGCAAGCATCACATTGCTTGTAAAACCGATGGGCATCCTTCAATAAGGTAGGCCAGAAGAATCCACAGTGCAAAATCCTCATAGCTGTCCTCTGACCGCTGAACTGACCTCCATACGGCGAAGAGTGACATTGCTCCAGGATTTCCTTTGCTTCATCACCTGAAACATACCTACGAATTATACCGTCAGAGCATTGCTTATACATAAATGGCTCATCCCAATAGAAAAATTTTGCATCATGCTTAAACTTTTTCTTATGCCTCCAATCCATGTCAATAGGAGTGACTCCCTTTACCAAAAAGTTGGCAATATCAACATACCAAGGGACATCCTTGACTACCTTTACCTCAACAGAAAAAAGTTGTTCATCCGGAAAAGAATTTGAAATGACAGATTGCTCCAACAAAGATGATGATGGATCAAGACGAGACAAATGATCTGCAATGACATTTTCTGATCCTTTCTTGTCCTTTATCTCCAAGTCGAACTTCTGCAACAATAAAACCCAGTGAATTAGTCTAGGCTTTGCCTCTTTCTTTGCCATTAAATACCTTATTGCTGCATGATCCGTGAACACTGTGACTTTGGATCCAACCAAATATGGCCAGAATTTCTCAAAAGCAAACACCACAGCTAACAACTCCTTTTCAGTAGTTGTGTAGTTGACTTGTGCTTCATTTAAAACCCTGCTTGCATAATATATAGGATGGATAAATTTGCCCTGCTTTTGCCCCAGCATTGCACCTACTGCAACATCGCTCGCATCACACATTACCTCAAATGGTAAATTCCAATTACGTGCACAAAGAATGGGTGCTGAGATTAAAGCAACCTTTAATGTTTCAAAAGCCTTCCTACAATCTGCATTAAAGTCAAAAACATGATCAGTACACAATAAGTTACAAAGAGGTTTACTGATTTTTGAAAAATCCTTTATGAACCTCCTATAAAATCCATCATGACCTAAAAAACTCTGAATTCCCTTCACTGAACTCGGTGGTTCTAATCTTTCAATCACCTCTATTTTTGCTCTATCAACTTCTAGACCATTCTTAGAAATCCTATGACCTAACACTATGGCCTCCTTCACCATGAAGTGGCAATTTTCCCAATTAAGAACTAGATGGGTATCCTCACATCTCTTTAACACCTTACCTAAATTATCTAAACAACTCTGAAAAGACCCTCCAAAAACTGAAAAATCGTCCATAAATACCTCAACAGTGGACTCAATCATATCAGAAAAAATTGCTAACATACACTGCTGAAATGTTGTTGGAGCATTGCAAAGACCAAAAGGCATTCGCCTAAAAGCAAACGTCCCATAAGGGCATGTGAAAGTGGTTTTTTCCTGATCCTCAGGAGCAATAGTAATCTGGTTATACCCAGAATAACCATCTAAGAAACAGTAGTAGACCTGACCAGCCAATCTATCCAACATCTGGTCAATAAATGGTAGAGGGAAATGGTCCTTACGGGTAGCTTTATTAAGCCTCCTGTAGTGCATGCAAACCCTCCAGCCAGTTACTGTAGTGGTTGCGATCAACTCATTGTCTTTATTGCTCACCACAGTGACACCTCCTTTCTTAGGAACACATTGGACATGGCTCACCCAATTGCTGTCTGCAATTGGATAAATGATCCCGACATCCAACCATTTAATCACCTCCTTTTTAACAACCTCTTTCATTACAGGGTTAAGTCTTCTTTGTTGCTCAATACTCCTAAAGGATCCTTCCTCTAGAGTGATTTTATGCATACAAAAAGATGGGCTAATTGCCTGAATGTCAGCCAATGTCCAACCTATAGGCTTGCGGTATTGCTGCAGCAATTTTATTAAGGCCTCTTCATGTTCTGGCATTTAGTCTGATGCAACAATAATGGGCAACGTCTCACCTTCCCCAAGATACACATACTTTAGATGATCCGACAAGGGCTTCAGATCTAAAGTAGGCGCCTCAATCAGGGATGGTTTAATAGGAGGAGCCTTCCTTTGATCTAAATCTAAAGACTCAAAAACATCCTCACACCAAAACAATTCTTTTTCATTTTTTCTTTCTAATAAACAAACTTCTAAATCTCCTATACTAACCTCTCCATGATCTTCCAAATGCTTATTAGCCGAATCCTGTATTGTTGTATCAATAACTGTGCTCTCCAGAATCTTAATGAAAGAGCAATCTTCCATTTCGTCTGGATATTTCATGGCTTTAAATACATTAAATTTTATTTCCTCATTACGGACTCTCATTGTTAATTCCCCTTTCTGAACATCTATGAACCCCCTACCAGTAGCCAAAAAATGGACGATCTAGAATAATTGAGACATCTTTACCAGCCTCATAGTCTAAAATAATAAAATCAACAGGAAATATGAATTTATCTACCTTTACTAAGACATCCTCAATTTTTCCCTCTGGATAGGTGATAGACCTATCAGCTAGTTGGAGTGTGACTGTGGTAGGCCTAGCTTCACCAATACCTAGCTTCCGATAAACCGAAAGAGGCATAAGGTTAATGCTTGCACCTAAATCCCAAAGTGCTCTACCTAACTCTTTTCCACCTATAGATATAAGTATAGTAAATGATCCTGGATCCTTAGCCTTGGGTGGTAGCACTACATTCCTCAGTAAGAGATATAGTTTCAAACTCACCTAACCTCTTCTTTTTAGTTAAAATATCCTTGAGAAATTCAGCATAATTAGGCATTTTCTCAATAGCTTGTACTAAAGGGATATTTATATGCAATTGCTTAAGAATCTCTAAAAACTTTTTAAATTGGCCATCCTGATTCTTAGGCTTTTGCCTTTGTGGAAAAGGTGGGGGCGGCACATAAGGTGGGGGCGGCACATAAGGTGGTTCCACATCTGGAACAGAACCAGATGCTCCAGGCCTCTCATTTACCAGATGCTTCAGGCCTCCCATTCTAGGCTTTTCTAGTGGCTTACCACTCCTAAGAGTCACTACCTTTACCTGCTCCTTACCTTCCCTTCGAGGGTGTTCAGTATCTGAGGGAAGTTTCCCCTGAGGCCTTGCCTTCAGCTCATTAGCTAGCTGAACCACTTGCAATTCAAGGCCTCTCATTGAAGCTTGATCACATTGAATTGTGGCATCTGTACGAGCTATAAATTCTTTCATCAACACCTCAAGAGAACTCCCCGAATTTTGCTGGGGCAGAACCTGCTTATTTTGCTAGGGCAATACATGCGCTTTAGCAAATCCCGACTAGTTCACCTTTTGTTGCGCTTGCATATTGCTTCCTTGTCCTCCCCATGAGAAGTTGGGGTGGTTGCGCCAACCTGGGTTATAAAAGTTAGAATAAGGGTTATTCCTCTGATTATCTACAAAAACACAGAAGCTGGATTGATGGGGCAAAACTCGTAGTTGTGGTCTTCACCACAATAGACACATGTTTCCTCTGTGACTTGGTTCACCACTGCAGCAGGCTCCACAGCTGGTGGCTGCTGATGACTAATCACTATCACATTCTTAAAAGCGTTAGCAAACATTGCAAGATCAACCCTAATGGTGGACACACCATCAACCTCTAACACACTCTTAACCTTTTTATTTGTGCCTCTAACATCTGACCACTGAGAACTATTACTAGATATTCTTTCTAAAATTTCATAGGCTTCATTGAAAGTTTTTGCCAAAAGGGCCCCTCCAGCCGAAGCATCAACCATACCTTGGGTTACTCCATTTAACCCATTGTAAAATGTTTCCATTTGAATACAATGAGGTAAAACATGGTGGGGACACTTTCACAAAAGCTCCTTGAACCTCTCCCAAGCCTCACTAAAAGTCTCATCTTCAAGTTGCCTAAACCCTACTATTTCACTCCTTAATTTAGCATTTCTATTAGGTGGGAAATATTTACTCAAAAATTTTTCAGCTAACTCATCCCATGTCCTAATTGATCCTAGAGCAAAAGAATTTAACCATGCCTTTGCTCCATCTCTAAGAGAATACGGGAACAAAGTTAATCTAAGAGCATCTCTAGGCACTCCTTGAATTACAAAAGAATCACTAACTCCTAGAAAAGACTTAAGATGAAATGAGGGTCTTCAGATGACAAACTATGGAATTGTCCCACGGTTTGCAACATCTGAAACATTACTGATTTCATTTCAAAATTTGCCGCTTGGATTTGAAGACGTGCAATCCCTGGATTCAACTCATCAAACATCGGAAAAGCATACGCTCGAATGGCTCTGGTCCTATCGTTCGCTACCAAGATAGGATTCTCAACCTGATTATTTTGCTGCTCATTTTTCCCCAGCGATGGGTTTTGCTGCAGCAAGCGATTCTGGGGGTTCGCTGGATCTTCAGGACCCTGTGGAAGGCCCGACACGTTCTCCATCTGGTTTCTGCACTGCTCTCTCATTCTTCTCTTGAATATCCTCTCGATTTCTGGATAAGGCTCGAACCTTACCCCGGGCGGATTGCTCTTGCACCAAACTCACACCTGCAAAAACAAAAGAGACAATCAAAAAGTTCTAGCACCAAAACCACTAAAACACATACACAAAACAGATCAGATGAAAACTTATACAAGTCCCCAACAACGGCGCCAAAAACTTGTTGGGTTCCTAGAGTGAGTAAAAATTATGATCTAAAAGTACTCTAGAACTCTGTGCAAGTATACACAGACCGCAACAAGTAATAAGTATTATCAATCCAAGGCCTGAACTAGCTTCCACTTTATCTATTTTGTATAATTCTTTTAATGGTTTCAAAGAAGGTAAAAATGATTGGTTTTTATAGGAATAATGCTGAAGCAAAAGAAATGTTAGAACAACAAGTAAACAAATAGGCAGACAAATGAGAGACAGGCGTTGGTTAGGTTTTAGCAATTGTTTTCAAAGATGCTCTAGCAATATTATTGATCATGCAAACTTTCACAGTATTATTAGCGGATTCCTCCTGGAACTCTGGATTTTTGGTAATGTGTTTCAACCCCAATGAAGTACGACCGATCAAGCACTAGGCAACTGGCTATCCCTAGCTCAGTCACTGGCGTTCACCAATACACAATGATCGTAGTGTGATTAACCGCCACACACTCTCTAAATTATCCTTGAAACTAGAGAGAGGTATTCATACCGGCTGGCCAGGCGGGCATAAAATGGAAACAAGCACAACAATTAACCAAGATGCAATAATCAATATATATTACTAAAGTTAAGCACGATAAACACATTGTTCCTAACCACCGCCTAAGCTACTTAGTTCATAATATGCATGGAGATGCACGCTACAATCTGAGTAGGCATGCCCATAATTACAAGATAATAAAAGCAAATGTTAATCTCCTCGTTCAGCTTGCAATGATGGTCTTCTAGGTGATCTCCAATCTCTTTTCACTATTCGGCTCCTAAAGATGGAAGGAACTTCCGAGAATGGAATGTTTTCTCCCAAAAGTGGAATGAATTTGACTTCGGTGGCTACTCCCTTTTATAGAAGGATAGAAGGCTTGAATTAGGTTGACCTAGACACGTGTATGGCTCTCCTTGCTCCTTTATCACGAAATTAACTCAAAAGAATTCGGTTTGTCAACTTGGCTAACAAGCTGTGACGTGGCAATTTCTGCTCCCAGTTGTGCTACAGCACAGAATTTGCTCCCTCCAGTCGCCCATCAACATATTCGGCATAAAATAACTTCCAAAGCTTCCATTCTTCCAAATGGGTTACAACATATAATTTATATCTTAAACATGAAGGGAATAAAAGTCCCCACGCAGCGAAAGCGCATCGATTGGACCTTACGCCGTATATTAATTAACATTAAAATACTGTTACGATAACTCAAACAAAACTTTAAACAACCTTTCAAGCCGCTGTAAAATTGGTTTAAACATGCTAAAATAAATAAATCTAAATCTAAGAACCGTTACAAACCTTCGTTGAAGACTTGACCGTTCTTCGCCAACGATGCTCCACGAACAAAAACTCAGCAACCGCCTTTGTTTTTCTTCGCTGGAAATTTCATCTTTGATTGACACAATCACCACAGAGGTTACACCGGTATGTCTCTAAGTCTAGGAGGCAAAAGACTTGTGGGAGTCTTTCTCTAAGAGGGAGGCTAGAGAGAATTCTAGGTCTTGTCTTTCAAGAGTGTCAAGTGTCATGACCAATTAGGTCTAGTGTTCTATTTATAGAAGAGAAGCCATGAATAAAATATTCAATTAAATCAATCTTTTCCATAATTGATTCAATCTTATTCCTTAATTAATCAATCATGATCAATCAATTCCATAATTGATTAATATTTTCCACAAATGACTAATTACTTCCATAAGTGATTAGATCATTTCCATAAATGATTAATCACTTCCTTAAGTGATTAATTATTTCCATAATTGATTAATTCCCGGTTAATGAATTCTTTAATTAATTAACCACCAATTAAATATCACATATTTAATTCCCGGCCTAGAATTAATTAATTGGCCCAAACACATTTTAGGCCTTAAATTAATTAATTCATTATTTTGAACTCTTTCATACTTCCATAAATTTATATTTGAACTTTTCAAATATTAATTTCTCTCATAATAATATATCAATATATATTATATTTGTTTCCCTTAATAAATTGAACATTTTCAATTTACTTTTATTACTTAGTTGCATCAAATTACTTTACGAGCTACCAGTGGGACCTAATGGACATGCAGATCAGAAGCTCCAACGATGTGAGATTAATTGGTCAAACTCATTAACCACATTAATCAATATTCGTTAACTGTGTGTACATTCCACTATAGACTCACAGTTGCACTCTTCTCACTGCAGACATATTTTCTGTGTCCACGGATCTAGACCAATATCGACTAGTGAGTCCTTCACGAGTGTCCGTAACACCAGCTGGGTCAAATTACCGTTTTACCCCTGGGTTACCTCTATTTCCTTAAGGACCAATTCTCCTCTAATGAACAACCTGTTTGTGGTCCAACCATCAAACAGAAAACCCTCTCGTGCCATTGAGAGGGAAGGGCCCTTTGTTCAAGACTCGGAGTAACCACTTAAGGGAACACTCATCTGCTTCCCTAAAGTCGGGAAGGAATGAATTCCATCTTGTACGATTATGTTCCCAGCTCCCCATTCGGTCTTGTCCCCAAAGTGGTAGGCTTATTGAGTCGGCGTATTGGCCACTCTCACCCATACAAATCAAAGGACAATCTCTCATGAGCAGGAGTCCATAATCAACTCAGGATTAAGACTAAGTTGTCTAGGTCGTCCTAGTGAAATAGAAAACCAACTAGTTAATGGTGTTATAACCAGTGGTTACTATTTCGCGGTCCCGTCTTATGCAAACTCATTGCATAGGATACCCCCACTCGCATGTCTCCTACACGAACGCGTTGGATCGCAGCGTTTGTATCAAATACAAAGTGGGCCGTATCCATAGTGTCACCAGGATAAGGCACCCAGTCTTATCCCTATACTATAGACCCTTTAGGCTGTTTCTTGAACAATGATCCCATATGTCACTACATATAGTTCAAGACTCATATTAAAGCCTTGGATGTCTAGTTTATTGGATTAGGGTTATTATTAGGCAAAGACAAATATAAAATAACTAATAACAATTAATGGAAAAATATATCAATATTATTTCATTAATATCCGGTCAACGGTTACATTCACTATCTACGAGTTTTAGGGCATAAAACCCAACAAAACAAACCCTATTAAGCACAAAAGACACACGAATCCCTATAGAAATGAGGCCTAAATAACTACCTTTTGGACAGTTATCAGTCACCAACGCAAAGAATGAGCTAATTTCATCACGAACTATTACTAGTTTGCGAGTGTGCATGGTCTACTGCAAGCTGAACGCAATCACTAAGAATGATCATTTCCCTCTCCCATTCATTGACCAAATGCTTGACCGACTAGTTGGACAAGCTTACTACTGTTTTCCAGATGGATACTCAAGGTATAACCAAAATTCCATTGCGCCAGAAGACCAGAAGAAAACAACATTTACTTGTCCATTCAGTACATTTGCGTTCAAGAGGATGCGATTATGCAATGCGCAAGGAACATGTCAAAGATGCATGATGGCTATTTTCTCAGATTGGCTGGAGAAATCAGTTGATCAGGTTTTCATGGATGATTTTTCAGTCTATGGAAATTCCTACGCAGACTGCCTAACGCAGCTGGAGCAAGTTGTAGTGCGCTGCGAAGAAACAAACCTGGTATTAATTTGGGAAAAATGTCACTTTATGGTAGAAGAAGGAATAGTGTTGGGTCATCGCATTTCTAAAGCTGGAATAGAAGTTGATAAGGCGAAGGTAGATGTAATTGAAAGGTTTTTGCTGCCCACATGTGTTAAAGGAATTCGCAGTTTCCTAGGGAATGCGGGTTTCTACCACCGGTTCATTAAAAAATTCTTGCATATAACGAAGCCCTTGTGTGCATCATTGGAGGCAAACAAGAAATTTGAATTTTCAAAAGAATGCATGACGACCTTCTACGACCTAAAGCATGCGCTAGTAACCGCGCCGATCCTTACAACGCCAAATTGGGTGGATCCATTTGTTCTAATATGCAACGCAAGTGATGTGTCAATTGGTGCAATGCTGACGCAGAAGAAGGAGAAATCAATTCACCCCATTTATTACACCAGCAAAACATTAAATGAGGCGCAAACTAATTACACAACCACCGAGAAAGAATTATTGGCTGTCGTTTTTGCGTTCGATAAATTTCGTGCATACTAAATTGGCTCAAAGGTCACTGTTTACACTGATCATGCGGCCATTAAGTACATAATCACAAAGAAGGACGCAAAGCCACGATTGATTAGATGGATTTTGTTGCTTCGAGAATTTGATTTAGAAATCAAGGACAAAAAGGGGATTGAAAACCAAGTAGTTGACCATTTGTCGCGGCTGAACAATCTAGAAAAGGTGGATGCACCTGACATTCTCATCGCAGAAGAATTCCCAGATGAAAAGTTGCTAAAAATTGAAAGTCAAGTGTCGTGGTCCCTATACTATCCCTATACTATAGACCCTTTAGGCTGTTTCTTGAACAATGATCCCATATGTCACTACATATAGTTCAAGACTCATATTTCAGCCTTGGATGTCTAGTTTATTGGATTAGGGTTATTATTAGGCAAAGACAAATATAAAATAACTAATAACAATTAATGGAAAAATATATCAATATTATTTCATTAATATCCGGTCAACGGTTACATTCGCTATCCACGAGTTTTAGGGCATAAAACCCAACAAACTCCCACTTGAACTAAAACACTAGTTAGTGGGATGTAAATGCAATAATCTAAAGCTGGGAATGCCATGTATATTAATACAATGAACTAGGGCATCCTTATACCTATTATACATTTCTCCCACTTGGCCTAGATTAGATGGCATACATATCTCGTAGACCTAGACCCTCTAGATGACCCTCAAACACTTTAGCCGTGAGAGCCTTCGTAAATGGATCAGCGATGTTGTGTTCTGAGGCGATCTTAGTGACGATCACATCTCCTCTTTGCACAATCTCCCGTATCAGGTGATACTTCCTCTCGATGTGTTTACCCCGTTTGTGGCTTCGAGGTTCTTTTGAGTTGGCTACAGCCCCACTGTTGTCACAGTATAGTGTTATGGGCACATTCATATTCGGAACCACTTCCAAATCAGTCAAGAACTTTCTGAGCCATACTGCCTCCTTAGCTTCTTCGCAAGCTGCTACATACTCAGCCTCCATGGTTGAGTCTGCTATGCATCCTTGTTTGATGCTTCTCCACACTACTGCTCCTCCATTGAGGGTGAATACTGACCCTGACGTGGATTTCCTTGAATCCTTATCAGCTTGAAAGTCAGAGTCAGTGTATCCAGTAAGAATCAAATCCTTAGCTCCATACACAAGCATGTAGTCCCTCGTTCTCCAAAGATACTTGAGGATATTCTTAACCGCTCCCCAGTGGTCCAACCCTGGATTAGACTGATACCTACTGACTACTCCCACTGCATAACATATGTCAGGCCTAGTGCAGAGCATAGCATACATTAAGCTGCCCACAGCTGAGGCGTAGGGAATGTGTCTCATGTTCTCAATTTCTTGAGGTGTCTTAGGAGACTGTTCCTTAGACAGGTGTACCCCATGTCTGAAGGGTAGTAGTCCTTTCTTGGAGTTTTGCATCGAATATCGAGACAACATCTTGTCAATATACGTTGCTTGAGACAGAGCTAGCGTTTTGTTCTTACGATCCCTAATGATTTGGATTCCCATAACATATTGAGCCTCTCCCAGATCTGTCATTTGGAATTGGGCTGCTAGCCATTTTTTAATGTCAGTGAGGTATCCTACATCATTCTCAATGAGTAGGATATCGTCTACATAAAGTATTAGAAAAGCTACTTTCATTTTGTTGACTTTCTTGTACACACAAGGCTCGTCAACGTTTTGGTCAAAGCCAAAAGATTTGATTACAGTATCAAATCTAATGTTCCATGATCTGGACGCTTGTTTCAATCCATAAATGGATCGATTGAGCTTACAAACCTTTTGCTCCTGACCTTGGGCTATGAACCCTTCGGGTTGAGACATGAAGATATTCTCTTCAAGATTACCATTCAGAAAGGCAGTCTTGACGTCCATTTGCCATATTTCATAGTCATAATATGTGGCTATGGATAAGAGAATTCTTATGGACTTTAACATGGCTACAGGAGAAAAGGTTTCCTCATAGTCAACCCCTTCCTTTTTGGTATAACTCTTTGCCACTAGTCTAGCTTTGAAGGTCTGTACCTTTCCAGCTACATCTCTTTTTCTCTTATAGATCCATTTGCACCCTATGGGTTTTACCCCATTTGGTAGATCTGTAAGTTCCCATACAGAATTGGAGTACATTGACTCCATTTCCAGGTTCATGGCTTTGACCCATTTATCCTTATCTTCGTCATTCATTGCCTGTCGATAGGACAATGGATCCTCAATGCCATCATTAGGCATGACAACCTGAGTTTCAATTAAACCCAAGTAGCGGTCGGGTTGTAATACAACCCTCCCACTGCGTCGAGGCATTCCCAACGTTTGAGATGGACGACATGGATCTGAAGAACTAGTTCCTTCATCAACCCTTGTTGAAGGTCCAACTTCATCAACAACTCTTGATGATTCTTCAGTAGCTTCTCCTAATATTATTTTGCTGTGTGGTTTATGATCTCTCATGTGGTCTTCCTCTAAGAAAGTGGCGTTTGTCGATACAATCACCTTATTTTCTTGTGGGTCGTAGAAATAACCACCTCTCGTTTCTTTAGGGTAACCAACAAATTGGCACAGTTTTGAACGAGGTTCCAGTTTCTTAGGATTTGTCACAAGCACGTGTGCTGGACAACCCCAGATGCGAAAGTGATGCAAACTAGGTTTGCGCCCCTTCCATAATTCGAAAGGTGTTTCAGAAACACTTTTCGAGAGAACATTGTTCAAGATGTATACTGCAGTCTCTACTGCATACCCCCAAAACGAGCTAGGCAATTGAGCATAGCTCATCATTGATCGAACCATGTCCAACAAGGTTTTATTTCTCCTTTCTGACACACCATTCTGTTGAGGTGTACCAGGGGCTGAGAGTTGAGATTGGATTCCATGTTCTATCATATAATCCTGGAATCTTTGATCCATATACTCCCCTCCTCGATCAGATCGAAGTACTTTAATAGATTTACCTAATAGGTTTTCAACTTCAACCTTAAACTCCTTAAACTTTTCAAGGGCTTCAGACTTATGTCCCATTAGGTACAAGTAACCATATCTTGAATAATCATCTATAAAAGAGATGAAATATTCATACCCTCCTCGAGCTTTTACATTCATTGGACCACACAGATCCGAATGTATTAACTCTAAGGGTTCTTTGGCTCTGTAACCTTTTCCAGTAAAGGGTCTCTTGGTCATTTTTCCCTCGAGACAAGATTCACAAGGTGGTAGTGAATCATCTTCTAACTTGTTTAGAAGTCCATTCTTTACCAAACGACCGATCCTATCGATGTTTATATGACCAAGTCTGAGATGCCAAAGATGAGTATTGTTACATGATGGAGAAATCTTTTGCCTTTTACTTTGAGTTTCAGCAGTTTTAAATAATTCGTGATTTAAAAGTGCTTTGTTTTCGGTTGGTCTTAAAACGTACAAGTTATTTTCCAATTGGCTGAACAAATAAGTACACCATTTTTATAAATGAACGTTTCATTCATATCAAAAGTAACTGTATACGATTGTTCAATCAAACATGAAATAGAAATTAAGTTCCTCTTAATCTTGGGAACGATTAACAAACTTTCTAAAAGTAAGAATCTATTTCTAAAAAATAACTTCGCAGCTCCCACTGCTTTAGTTGAAATGACTTCTCCAGTTCCGACCCTGAGTGTCATTTCCCCATCGTTCAACTGTTGAAAGGAACTATTTTCCTGAAAAGAAGAGCAAACATGATTAGTTGCTCCTGAATCAAGTATCCAGGTAAACTCATCATGTTCTACCACGCATGTTTCTAAAACAAGTAAATCAAATTTACCTTCCTTTTCCTTCTTTTTCTCAGCAAGGTACTTTGGGCAGTTTCTCTTCCAATGTCCATCTACATTGCAGTGAAAACACTTGCCCTTATCTGCCATAGCTTTGGCTTTTCCCTTGCTTTTAGCAGCAGTACTGGGAGCCTTCCCCTTGTTTCCTTTCTTCTTCTGAGTTTTTGATGACATGTAAAAATGTCATCATTTTCCTGTTAATTTAAGCTAGTTTTGTGCTTGAATTGTGTGCTTTAATACTATTTTCTGTTTAAATTTCAGAAAACCGAGTCAAAGAAGTAAAATCGGAATTTTGAGAGATTTTAGATGATTTTGGAGGCTTTTGGAGCAATTTAGAGAATTACATTGAAGATCCGAGTCCAAAAAGCCAAGAAGAATGAATTAGAAGCCCAAATCCATTAGAAGAAGTTGTTGGGCTAAAAGAAAGTTAGAGGCCCAAAAATTGAGTCAAAATCGGGCCATTCTAGAAGATTCAGGGCCTAGCATCTCGACGCTAAGCCTGGAGCGTCCCGATGCTAGGCAGCTGCGTGGAGAAATCTGGAATCGCGAGAGCGTCGCGACGCTGTCCAAGTAGCGTCTCGACGCTGCGACATCTTGGAGCCCAAGAAAAGATGACGTCAGAGCGTCTCGACGCTGTCCTTAGAGCGTCTCGACGCTGTCCTTAGAGCGTCTCGACGCTGTCCTTAGAGCGTCTCGACGCTGTGCCTGCTGGGAGCCTATAAAAGGAGCCTTTTGCAATGAAGATGGTGTGCCAATTTGTGGGTTTTCACCCCATTCTAGAGTTTACACTAAAATTTGGGATTTTTGGGAGAGTTTTGGAGCTTTGTTGAAGATCTTTGGAGCTCGGGATCGAAGGAGGTCGGCGCGGGATCGAGGAGATCGACACTTTTATGAGCATTTCTCTTCCATTTTCCTTTATGTTTTAGTTTCTAGAATTGTTGTGATTAGGAATTATTGAATTTTAGTGATTATGAGTAGTAAATTCCTAAATTCTATGAGATTGATTTAGATGTTGAACCTCTGCCGAATTAATGAATTGATGTGGTTTAATCGTCATTATTGTTCATTTGTGCATTTTGTCCGTAATGCTTTTAATCAACTGATCACTGATTAAATGAATTGTTACTATGTGGAAACTCGACGGAGAGAAGCTTAGACTAGAACTGAATGCATGACTAACGGTTATTTACCCGGGTGACACGGGATAAAATAAATAACGTTAGAGGTTGTATTGAAGGGTCGTAATGCCATACTAAGTAAATAAAGATGAGACTGAAAGGAGATTCTTTATTGAACGGTATGAGATAGGAGGAGACCGACAGGAGAGTCCTTGTTATTAGGCTTCTAGACTTATGAATCAAATGATTTGTTAATCCACATTAGTTAATTGATTAAGCATTAAAGGTCCAATTGATAAAATCAACAACTCTAGAATTATCCCTCCAAATTGTGTCACCATTTATCTTTTGCTTTCTAGATTAGCTTTTTGTTATTCTTTTCAGCATTAGATTTTGTTCTCTAAATAAAGCTAAGCAAGATTATTCGTGGTACTTAATTGAATAAATCCAATCCCTGTGGAGACGATACTCTATACTCAAAAATCACTATATTACTTGTGACGACCCGTTCGCTTGCGGATTAAAATCGTGCAACAAGTTTTTGGCGCCGTTGCCGGGGATTGGCTAATTTCATTCAATTAATATTGTGAAGAAATTGCTTGCTTTAGATTAGAGGTTTTATTTTGCTTTCTTTGTTTTATTTTTATCCTGGTCCATTGTTCTTGTTGTGCATTTAATTGGTGTTTACATCTGACTGAAAGCCTGATTATTGTTGATTTATTGTTTTTAAATGGCTTTTTATAATTTTGGGTGGCCCTTTAGGGAATCTGAACCTGAAGAACCAACACCATCATCTAATTTTTTTTATTCAAATTATCCCCCTTTAGAAGAAAAATCTCCCCTAGAAAGTTTGCTTCAAGATTTTATTGAGGATACTAGAGCCACTCAATTAGCTCTAGAAAAATCCCTAGGGAGATTGCATCCCCAAGAGGATGAGAGTGAAGTGCAATTCGCTTCCATAGAAGAAAAATCTTCCTTAGAGAGCTTGCTTGAAAATTTTATCCAAGAGTCGAGAGCCATGAATTTAGAATTAGAAAAATCTATGGAGAGACTCCAAACCCAAAGGGATGATAGTGAAGTATGATCCACTTCCATAGAGTGTCTAGTGAGTCATGTGGCCAGTGATTCATTAGCGCCCATTCAAGAGCCAAATTCTTTCGATTTTGCTAAGTTTGAGCATATAGAGGTGAGCAATATAGAAAAAGAGGAAGAATTGGATAGTTCTAGCACCCACCAAGAACAAGTTTGTGAGGAAGAAAAAGAAAATGAGCCTATAGTGTTTGAGGAGTTTCTAGAGGTAGAGTTTAAGGTTGAAAGGCCTTTGTCTGTTCTATGCTTCACATCCTCTCTTGATAATGAGTGTTCATTTTCTTGTTCTCACGAGTCAGAGTCAGAGTCTAAGTCCCTTTATTTTGATCTTTCTCCTTTTATGCTTTTATTAAAAGAAAAACCCAAAAATATTTCTGCTTCAGGGTCCCATGAAAAGCTAGTAAGCTTACTAGCAATAGTCTGCTTCATTGATTCAAGGAAGAAGGGCCCGAAGAAATACGAGAATTTTTATGTGCCTTGAAAAACCGCACAAACTCGTCTAGCTAAGAGACGTTAAACAAGCGCTTCTTGGGAGGCAACCCAAGTTTATTTTTCCGTTAATTTTCCTTTCTTTGTTTTTCAGTTTTTTGTAGTTAGAGCATGTTGATCTTCTGTTCCCGTTGATCAATTTTTGAAGGAGCTCGAGACCACATTTTCTTCCAAAAACAACCCTAATGAATGTTGAAGGCTGACATCCATGGTTTCTCTCGCATTCCAGGGCAGTACCGTTCTCCCTTTATTTTTTTTATTGTCCTTAAGCATGCTTAAATAGTCTGAATAATTGATACATTGAGGACAATGTATGATTTAAGTTTGGGGGGAGGCTTTGCTTTTCTGATCTAAGCGACAATTTTTCATGATGATTCTATTGCATCTGTTTTGATGAGGACGGTCTATGATATGATCTAGATAATGAATTTTGTTCAATTTTTGTGAAATATGAAAGCATGTTCAAGATTCATGTAAATTTAAATTTTTGCTTTGATTTCCTTGCACATGTTGAGCACTTAGCCTACTTATATGGTTTTGAATGCTTAGGACTGGATTATATTATCTAGATGTTTGTTGTCACTCCGATAGGCTTAAGATCTAATTTGAAAGATTGAACCGCATGAGAGTCTGTAATGTTTTACTTGGGAGAAAAATCATGTTTATTAGCCTGCAAAGAAAAGAAAAGTGTGAAAATATATATATATATATATTTATGTGAAAAAAAAAGGTAAATGAAAAAAAAAAAGAGAAAAAAAAAAGAATTCTCCACTTTCTTGAGAGCGTTAGTAACCAGGGGCATTCATGACACCCATCGTTTGCCTTTGCATGAAAGCGTTGGAAAGAAATGAGCATGCCTCGGCATCCTAAAAGATGAGGCGCTCGTAGTTGGATGCTTTCATCACCAATGTTGGCAAGCCAGAACGAAGGCGCTACATCTAAAAGGATTCTCAAATAAAAAAAATAAAAAAATGCAAGTTTCGGGGAGGCATACCTCGTTGTTTCAGGCACCTTGGTGGGATATTGCTTTCTTGATTGTTGGGAAGCTGGATAATTAGAGCTTAAGGCCAGTGTAGGGGGAAGATGAACTGAGGATTGTATAAACCTTTTCTAGGCTAGTAAAGACCTAATAAGGGAGGCTCGCACACACACACGCAAGGGATGAAGAGCTTAAATTTAAATTTCGTGATGAATGAATATGTTTTAATATTTCCTTTAATTGTTAGAATTCATTATTTGGATCATTGAGCTTAGAGTTATGCATTTGCAATAGTTGATTCATATAAATGGTTTTTGCTTTGCTCGAGACTAGCAAAGGTAAGTTTGGGGGTGTGATGACATGTAAAAATGTCATCATTTTCCTATTAATTTAAGCTAGTTTTGTGCTTGAATTGTGTGCTTTAATACTATTTTCTGTTTAAATTTCAGAAAACCGAGTCAAATAAGTAAAATCGGAATTTTGAGAGATTTTAGATGATTTTGGAGGCTTTTGGAGCAATTTGGAGAATTACATTGAAGATCCGAGTCCAAAAAGCCAAGAAGAATGAATTAGAAGCCCAAATTCATGAATTTCAAGTCTTAAAGTATCAAGTTGGGTCAAGAAAAGTGCCCAAAATCCATTAGAAGAAGTAGTTGGGCCAAAAGAAAGTTGGAGGCCCAAAAATTGAGTCAAAATCGGACCATTCTAGAAGATTTAGGGCCTAGCATCTCGACGCTAAGCCTGGAGCGTCCCGACGCTAGGCAGCTGCGTGGAGAAATCTGGAATCGCGAGAGCGTCGCGACGCTGTCCAAGTAGCGTCTCGACGCTGCGACATCTTGGAGCCCAAGAAAAGATGACGTCAGAGCGTCTCGACGCTGTCCTTAGAGCGTCTCGACGCTGTCCTTAGAGCATCTCGACGCTGTCCTTAGAGCGTCTCGACGCTGTGCCTGCTGGGAGCCTATAAAAGGAGCCTTTTGCAATGAAGATGGTGTGCCAATTTGTGGGTTTTCACCCCATTCTAGAGTTTACACTAAAATTTGGGATTTTTGGGAGAGTTTTGGAGCTTTGTTGAAGATCTTTGGAGCTCGGGATCGAAGGAGGTCGGTGCGGGATCGAGGAGATCGACACTTTTATGAGCATTTCTCTTCCCTTTTCCTTTATGTTTTAGTTTCTAGAATTGTTGTGATTAGGAATTATTGAATTTTAGTGATTATGAGTAGTAAATTCCTAAATTCTATGAGATTGATTTAGATGTTGAACCTCTGCCGAATTAATGAATTGATGTGGTTTAATCGTCATTATTGTTCATTTGTGCATTTTGTCCGTAATGCTTTTAATCAATTGATCACTGATTAAATGAATTGTTACTATGTGGAAACTCGACGGAGAGAAGCTTAGACTAGAACTGAATGCATGACTAACGGTTATTTACCCGGGTGACACGGGATAAAATAAATAACGTTAGAGGTTGTATTGAAGGGTCGTAATGCCATACTAAGTAAATAAAGATGAGACTGAAAGGAGATTCTTTATTGAACGGTATGAGATAGGAGGAGACCGACAGGAGAGTCCTTGTTATTAGGCTTCTAGACTTATGAATCAAATGATTTGTTAATCCACATTAGTTAATTGATTAAGCATTAAAGGTCCAATTGATAAAATCAACAACTCTAGAATTATCCCTCCAAATTGTGTCACCATTTATCTTTTGCTTTCTAGATTAGCTTTTTGTTATTCTTTTCAGCATTAGATTTTGTTCTCTAAATAAAGCTAAGCAAGATTATTCGTGGTACTTAATTGAATAAATCCAATCCCTGTGGAGATGATACTCTATACTCAAAGATCACTATATTACTTGTGACGACCCGTTCGCTTGCGGATTAAAATCGTGCAACAGTTTTCTTTGAAGAAGTGGCTACAGATTTACTTCCAGAGGATGATCCCTTCTCGAACTTTCTTTTAGAGTGAACAACGTTTGCCTCTCCTTCTATATGTCCCTTGTTCTTAAGAAGAGACTGATAGAGTTGTAGCTCATTCAGGAGGCTAGTCAGGTTGAATGTTATTTTATTCATCATTGCATTGCTTCGAAACTGTAGAAAACTCTTCGGAAGAGATTCTAAGATGAATGCAACCTGACTACGCTCATCTATGACTGCCCCGTTTGCCTCTGCCACGTTGAATTGGACCATCATATCCAGGACATGCTCCCGAACAGACGTGCCCTCTTTCATGCGACAGCTATAAACGTATTTGAGAGCGTCATGGTGGAGTTGGTAGGACGGTTGTCCAAACATCTCCTGGAGAGAGTTCATAATCTCCCTCGTTGTTACCATGCTCTCATGCCTTTTAGTCAAAACTTCAGATAAGCTGGCAGGATATAGACGCGAGTCTTATCATTGGCCTTTGTCCAGCGGTCATAAGCATCCTTAAGTACTTGGGATGCATTACGAGCAGGGGTTGGAGGACAATCCTCCGTTAAGACGAACCGCAGATCATCGACAACAAGAATCGTATTCAGGTTCGACTTCCACGTAGCATAATTTTTGCCGGTTAATTTCTCATTTTTAAGCAGAGAGACAATTGAGGAAGACATTGCTGAAATTTAAACAAACAATGATCGTATTAGTTATCTTTGCCTTAACCCATCATACAAGCAAACAATTGCACACAATCCAATCAATTTAGCAAAACAGACAATCACATAACCCTAAAACTATCGATTTAGTTTTGCAACGATGTTTCAGAGGTTTAGAATATCAGTCACCGAAGGGTGATCAGGTACTCCTCCTTTGAAATGAGACACCTCTCAGCTAATTCTAATTCCAGAATAACTCATATTCCTATAGACATTAGCCACCGTTGTTCGGTCAAGGATTTGTTAACACTTTTAACTCATCCTCGTAAGTGTAACCCTCCCACTTTCAGATCTCAGAGGCACGCACCAACAGGCTACCAAAGGGAAAGACAACTGTTGGTGATTAGCCTAAGAGCTCCTATCCTTTTCAGGAGTTCACGGTGTTCCGAATCCTATGACCAGGCCCTCCGAAGGGATGGTTGAGCCAGGACAACCTGCAGGCGGATCATAGTACTCTCACGGTGTGAACTATGGGCGGAGACCGAGGGATACGTTGACACGTGTCCCGCTCCCACTTACTCTAGACATTTTTCCCATTCACCTTGATATTGATCCATGCAAACACTTTCCGAAGGGAGGCCGCTCCTAAGGCGACTCGAAGCCGAGCATGAATCTCACGTTGTGAATATAGGGACGTAGGAGCAAAACTTGATTTAAATCTCGTTTTGTAACTTTCCTCCCACTGAAAATGTCCTAAGGTTAATATAGGGTTATTTAACTTAGATAGTATTCGGCTAAGTCAATCTATCTAAGTCTGATCCTATTATAACAATTATGGAAATGATTCAACTGCAATCTTTTGGGTGAATTAAACTTCTTTTAATAAACCCAACATTGCAAGTCAACATTACTATGGTTAATTCAACTCAATGTTCGGGTCAGTTCCCAGGTAGGAGGTGTTCCGTAAACCGTCAACTTAAATACCCACAGCCTTAGACAGAACTTTACCGAGAGAGTTCCCTTATAACCTCAGTAATGTAAGGTCTTTACTCTAAAGATCTAGGTGCATTAAACACTTTTAATTAACCTAGTGACATTGCATGCTAACATTTAACTATGATTAATTCAACTCCGGTGTCCAGGTCAGTTCCTAGGTAGGAGGTGTTCCGTAAACCGTCAACTTAAATACCCCCAGCCTTAGACAGAACATTACCGGTGGAGTTCCCTTATAATCACAGCAATGTTTTTCCTACTTAGTCAATTAAAACTATTTTAAATACTAAGTAAGAAAAGATTCTAATCCTATTAGAAACTGATCTAGGTCTAATTAATTTTAAACAATTTAAAATTAATCCAATTCATCCTATGATCTTATAGATTGACGGTTTCTAATCATTAATATTAAAGAACTATTTCAAATTTTAATGATTAATCCTATAATCAAGAATCTAGGGTTTAATTCATTCAACAATCTCATTCAAATTTAATAATTAAACCACACTAATTGCATGAATAATATAACAATTATATTATTAACTATGGATGTTTCATGTTTCATGCAATATTGATTTTCTTTTAATATAACAATTATAAGCCAATCAAGAAAATCAATCAAGCATGCTTCATTCATCACATTAAACATAACTATTTATATTTAATTTAAGTAATGACATGCTTCATGCTTTCCAATTTTTTATGTAATTAATATACACTTATATTAAAAAATATGAAAACAAATCCCTGCATTTAAACATACATTATAACAATTTATAATATATAAAAAAATGCATGAGCATGTTTATAACCTAAGGTGGGATTAAATATTCTATATGACATCCATAAAGCATATAAATAGCAATTGAACCGATTAATTTTGGCCCCTGGGATAAAATAAAGCATTAAATTTCATTAATTTAGCTAAATTCTATCCTAAAAAATCCATGTACAGCTCCGGAATTGGTCTAGACAGCACGAACCGCCCCGAACCACCTCGAACCGGCCTCCAAAAATTGGCTGAACCGGACCAAATAGGTACCAGCCCAGCCGAACCGGACCGACCACGCCTTGAACCGCGCCTGTTGAAACCCTAATGCGCGCCTCCATCGTGACAGCGTCGAGACGCTGTGTTGATAGCGTCCCGACGCTGTGCGTTTTCCATATCTAGCGCCTGCGGTATCGAGACAGCGTCGAGACGCTATTGAGGTAGCGTTCCGACGCTGTTGCGTCTGGAGGCAGAATCTGGGCGACAACAGCATCGATTCTCCGATTTTGGCCTCGATTTCAGCGGCGATTGCTTCGATTTTCATCTCATAAAAACCTATTCTAGACCCGGACTTACATAGGACTCGATTTTACATAAAATACCCGAAACGCCGGGCCTTACATGATCAAAATCACATAAAAATAAAATCTATGGCCATAAAATTAACCCAAACAGTTCAATGCAAACCGAACATACATTATGCATAAATCCCACCTATTAGAGCCTATCGCTACTTTTAAAATTAATTAATAGGGACAGCGATGGCTCTGATACCAATTGAAGGGAATAAAAGTCCCCACACAGCAGAAGCGCATCGATTGGACCTTACGCCGTATATTAATTAACATTAAAATACTGTTACGATAACTCAAACAAAACTTTAAACAACCTTTAAAGCCGCTGTAAAATTGGTTTAAACATGCTAAAATAAATCTAAATTTATTTTTAATACTTTTCTGAAGAAAAGAGGAAGAACCGTTACAAACCTTCGTTGAAGACTTGACCGTTCTTCGCCAACGACGCTCCACGAACGAAAACGCAACAGCCGCCTTTGTTTTTCTTCGCTGGAAATTTCTTCTTTGATTGACACAATCACCACAGAGGT
Source organism: Luffa acutangula (assembly GCA_036850905.1). NCBI lineage: Eukaryota > Viridiplantae > Streptophyta > Magnoliopsida > Cucurbitales > Cucurbitaceae > Luffa > Luffa acutangula. The sequence continues at coordinate 38,322,267 of CM072097.1, read as the reverse complement.
TACACCGGTATGTCTCTAAGTCTAGGAGGCAAAAGACTTGTGGGAGTCTTTCTCTAAGAGGGAGGCTAGAGAGAATTCTAGGTCTTGTCTTTTAAGAGTGTCAAGTTTCATGACCAATTAGGTCTAGTGTTCTATTTATAGAAGAGAGGCAATGAATAAAATATTCAATTAAATCAATCTTTTCCATAATTGATTCAATCTTATTCCTTAATTAATCAATCATGATCAATCAATTCCATAATTGATTAATCTTTTCCACAAATGACTAATTACTTCCATAAGTGATTAGATCATTTCCATAAATGATTAATCACTTCCTTAAGTGATTAATTATTTCCATAATTGATTAATTCCCGGTTAATGAATTCTTTAATTAATTAACCACCAATTAAATATCACATATTTAATTCCTGGCCTAGAATTAATTAATTTGCCCAAACACATTTTAGGCCTTAAATTAATTAATTCATTATTTTGAACTCTTTCAAACTTCCATAAATTTATATTTGAACTTTTCAAATATTAATTTCTCTCATAATAATATATCAATATATATCATATTTGTTTCCCTTAATAAATTGAACATTTTCAATTTACTTTTATTACTTAGTTGCCTCAAATTACTTTACTGATTAAATGAATTGTTACTATGTGGAAACTCGACGGAGAGAAGCTTAGACTAGAACTGAATGCATGACTAACGGTTATTTACCCGGGTGACACGGGATAAAATAAATAACGTTAGAGGTTGTATTGAAGGGTCGTAATGCCATACTAAGTAAATAAAGATGAGACTGAAAGGAGATTCTTTATTGAACGGTATGAGATAGGAGGAGACCGACAGGAGAGTCCTTGTTATTAGGCTTCTAGACTTATGAATCAAATGATTTGTTAATCCACATTAGTTAATTGATTAAGCATTAAAGGTCCAATTGATAAAATCAACAACTCTAGAATTATCCCTCCAAATTGTGTCACCATTTATCTTTTGCTTTCTAGATTAGCTTTTTGTTATTCTTTTCAGCATTAGATTTTGTTCTCTAAATAAAGCTAAGCAAGATTATTCGTGGTACTTAATTGAATAAATCCAATCCCTGTGGAGATGATACTCTATACTCAAAGATCACTATATTACTTGTGACGACCCGTTCGCTTGCGGATTAAAATCGTGCAACAGTTTTCTTTGAAGAAGTGGCTACAGATTTACTTCCAGAGGATGATCCCTTCTCGAACTTTCTTTTAGAGTGAACAACGTTTGCCTCTCCTTCTATATGTCCCTTGTTCTTAAGAAGAGACTGATAGAGTTGTAGCTCATTCAGGAGGCTAGTCAGGTTGAATGTTATTTTATTCATCATTGCATTGCTTCGAAACTGTAGAAAACTCTTCGGAAGAGATTCTAAGATGAATGCAACCTGACTACGCTCATCTATGACTGCCCCGTTTGCCTCTGCCACGTTGAATTGGACCATCATATCCAGGACATGCTCCCGAACAGACGTGCCCTCTTTCATGCGACAGCTATAAACGTATTTGAGAGCGTCATGGTGGAGTTGGTAGGACGGTTGTCCAAACATCTCCTGGAGAGAGTTCATAATCTCCCTCGTTGTTACCATGCTCTCATGCCTTTTAGTCAAAACTTCAGATAAGCTGGCAGGATATAGACGCGAGTCTTATCATTGGCCTTTGTCCAGCGGTCATAAGCATCCTTAAGTACTTGGGATGCATTACGAGCAGGGGTTGGAGGACAATCCTCCGTTAAGACGAACCGCAGATCATCGACAACAAGAATCGTATTCAGGTTCGACTTCCACGTAGCATAATTTTTGCCGGTTAATTTCTCATTTTTAAGCAGAGAGACAATTGAGGAAGACATTGCTGAAATTTAAACAAACAATGATCGTATTAGTTATCTTTGCCTTAACCCATCATACAAGCAAACAATTGCACACAATCCAATCAATTTAGCAAAACAGACAATCACATAACCCTAAAACTATCGATTTAGTTTTGCAACGATGTTTCAGAGGTTTAGAATATCAGTCACCGAAGGGTGATCAGGTACTCCTCCTTTGAAATGAGACACCTCTCAGCTAATTCTAATTCCAGAATAACTCATATTCCTATAGACATTAGCCACCGTTGTTCGGTCAAGGATTTGTTAACACTTTTAACTCATCCTCGTAAGTGTAACCCTCCCACTTTCAGATCTCAGAGGCACGCACCAACAGGCTACCAAAGGGAAAGACAACTGTTGGTGATTAGCCTAAGAGCTCCTATCCTTTTCAGGAGTTCACGGTGTTCCGAATCCTATGACCAGGCCCTCCGAAGGGATGGTTGAGCCAGGACAACCTGCAGGCGGATCATAGTACTCTCACGGTGTGAACTATGGGCGGAGACCGAGGGATACGTTGACACGTGTCCCGCTCCCACTTACTCTAGACATTTTTCCCATTCACCTTGATATTGATCCATGCAAACACTTTCCGAAGGGAGGCCGCTCCTAAGGCGACTCGAAGCCGAGCATGAATCTCACGTTGTGAATATAGGGACGTAGGAGCAAAACTTGATTTAAATCTCGTTTTGTAACTTTCCTCCCACTGAAAATGTCCTAAGGTTAATATAGGGTTATTTAACTTAGATAGTATTCGGCTAAGTCAATCTATCTAAGTCTGATCCTATTATAACAATTATGGAAATGATTCAACTGCAATCTTTTGGGTGAATTAAACTTCTTTTAATAAACCCAACATTGCAAGTCAACATTACTATGGTTAATTCAACTCAATGTTCGGGTCAGTTCCCAGGTAGGAGGTGTTCCGTAAACCGTCAACTTAAATACCCACAGCCTTAGACAGAACTTTACCGAGAGAGTTCCCTTATAACCTCAGTAATGTAAGGTCTTTACTCTAAAGATCTAGGTGCATTAAACACTTTTAATTAACCTAGTGACATTGCATGCTAACATTTAACTATGATTAATTCAACTCCGGTGTCCAGGTCAGTTCCTAGGTAGGAGGTGTTCCGTAAACCGTCAACTTAAATACCCCCAGCCTTAGACAGAACATTACCGGTGGAGTTCCCTTATAATCACAGCAATGTTTTTCCTACTTAGTCAATTAAAACTATTTTAAATACTAAGTAAGAAAAGATTCTAATCCTATTAGAAACTGATCTAGGTCTAATTAATTTTAAACAATTTAAAATTAATCCAATTCATCCTATGATCTTATAGATTGACGGTTTCTAATCATTAATATTAAAGAACTATTTCAAATTTTAATGATTAATCCTATAATCAAGAATCTAGGGTTTAATTCATTCAACAATCTCATTCAAATTTAATAATTAAACCACACTAATTGCATGAATAATATAACAATTATATTATTAACTATGGATGTTTCATGTTTCATGCAATATTGATTTTCTTTTAATATAACAATTATAAGCCAATCAAGAAAATCAATCAAGCATGCTTCATTCATCACATTAAACATAACTATTTATATTTAATTTAAGTAATGACATGCTTCATGCTTTCCAATTTTTTATGTAATTAATATACACTTATATTAAAAAATATGAAAACAAATCCCTGCATTTAAACATACATTATAACAATTTATAATATATAAAAAAATGCATGAGCATGTTTATAACCTAAGGTGGGATTAAATATTCTATATGACATCCATAAAGCATATAAATAGCAATTGAACCGGTTAATTTTGGCCCCTGGGATAAAATAAAGCATTAAATTTCATTAATTTAGCTAAATTCTATCCTAAAAAATCCATGTACAGCTCCGGAATTGGTCTAGACAGCACGAACCGCCCCGAACCACCTCGAACCGGCCTCCAAAAATTGGCTGAACCGGACCAAATAGGTACCAGCCGAGCCGAACCGGACCGACCACGCCTTGAACCGCGCCTGTTGAAACCCTAATGCGCGCCTCCATCGTGACAGCGTCGAGACGCTGTGTTGATAGCGTCCCGACGCTGTGCGTTTTCCATATCTAGCGCCTGCGGTATCGAGACAGCGTCGAGACGCTATTGAGGTAGCGTTCCGACGCTGTTGCGTCTGGAGGCAGAATCTGGGCGACAACAGCATCGATTCTCCGATTTTGGCCTCGATTTCAGCGGCGATTGCTTCGATTTTCATCTCATAAAAACCTATTCTAGACCCGGACTTACATAGGACTCGATTTTACATAAAATACCCGAAACGCCGGGCCTTACATGATCAAAATCACATAAAAATAAAATCTATGGCCATAAAATTAACCCAAACAGTTCAATGCAAACCGAACATACATTATGCATAAATCCCACCTATTAGAGCCTATCGCTACTTTTAAAATTAATTAATAGGGACAGCGATGGCTCTGATACCAATTGAAGGGAATAAAAGTCCCCACACAGCAGAAGCGCATCGATTGGACCTTACGCCGTATATTAATTAACATTAAAATACTGTTACGATAACTCAAACAAAACTTTAAACAACCTTTAAAGCCGCTGTAAAATTGGTTTAAACATGCTAAAATAAATCTAAATTTATTTTTAATACTTTTCTGAAGAAAAGAGGAAGAACCGTTACAAACCTTCGTTGAAGACTTGACCGTTCTTCGCCAACGACGCTCCACGAACGAAAACGCAACAGCCGCCTTTGTTTTTCTTCGCTGGAAATTTCTTCTTTGATTGACACAATCACCACAGAGGTTACACCGGTATGTCTCTAAGTCTAGGAGGCAAAAGACTTGTGGGAGTCTTTCTCTAAGAGGGAGGCTAGAGAGAATTCTAGGTCTTGTCTTTTAAGAGTGTCAAGTTTCATGACCAATTAGGTCTAGTGTTCTATTTATAGAAGAGAGGCAATGAATAAAATATTCAATTAAATCAATCTTTTCCATAATTGATTCAATCTTATTCCTTAATTAATCAATCATGATCAATCAATTCCATAATTGATTAATCTTTTCCACAAATGACTAATTACTTCCATAAGTGATTAGATCATTTCCATAAATGATTAATCACTTCCTTAAGTGATTAATTATTTCCATAATTGATTAATTCCCGGTTAATGAATTCTTTAATTAATTAACCACCAATTAAATATCACATATTTAATTCCTGGCCTAGAATTAATTAATTTGCCCAAACACATTTTAGGCCTTAAATTAATTAATTCATTATTTTGAACTCTTTCAAACTTCCATAAATTTATATTTGAACTTTTCAAATATTAATTTCTCTCATAATAATATATCAATATATATCATATTTGTTTCCCTTAATAAATTGAACATTTTCAATTTACTTTTATTACTTAGTTGCCTCAAATTACTTTACGAGCTACCAGTGGGACCTAATGGACCTGCAGATCAGAAGCTCCAACGATGTGAGATTAATTGGTCAAACTCATTAACCACATTAATCGATATTCGTTAACTGTGTGTACATTCCACTATAGACTCACAGTTGCACTCTTCTCACTGCGGACATATTTTCTTTGTCCACGGATCTAGACCAATATCGACTAGTTAGTCCTTCACGAGTGTCCGTAACACCAGCTGGGTCAAATTACCGTTTTACCCCAGGGTTACCTCTATTTCCTTAAGTACCAATTCTCCTCTAATGAACAACTTGTTTGTGGTCCAACCATCAAACAGAAAACCCTCTCGTGCCATTGAGAGGGTAGGGCCCTTTGTTCAAGACTCAGAGTAACCACTTAAGGGAACAGTCATCTGCTTCCCTAAAGTCGGGAAGGAATGAATTCCATCTTGTACGATTATGTTCCCAACTCCCCATTCGGTCTTGTCCCCAAAGTGGTAGGCTTATTGAGTCGGCGTATTGGCCACTCTCACCCATACAAATCAAAGGACAATCTCTCATGAGCAGGAGTCCATAATCAACTCAGGATTAAGACTAAGTTGTCTAGGTCGTCCTAGTGAAATAGAAAACCAACTAGTTAACGGTGTTATAACCAGTGGTTACTATTTCGCGGTCCCGTCTTATGCAAACTCATTGCATAGGATACCCCCACTCGCATGTCTCCTACACGAACGCGTTGGATCGCAGCGTTTGTATCAAATACAAAGTGGGCCGTATCCATAGTGTCACCAGGATAAGGCACCCAGTCTTATCCCTATACTATAGACCCTTTAGGCTGTTTCTTGAACAATGATCCCATATGTCACTACATATAGTTCAAGACTCATATTACAGCCTTGGATGTCTAGTTTATTGGATTAGGGTTATTATTAGGCAAAGACAAATATAAAATAACTAATAACAATTAATGGAAAAATATATACATATTGTTTCATTAATATCCGATCAACGGTTACATTCACTATCTACGAGTTTTAGGGCATAAAATCCAACAAAACCAACCCTATTAAGCACAAAAGACACACGAATCCCTATAGAAATGAGGCCTAAATAACTACCTTTTGGACAGTTATCAGTCACCAACGCAAAGAATGAGCTAATTTCATCACGAACTATTACTAGTTTGCGAGTGTGCATGGACTACTGCAAGCTGAACGCAATCACTAAGAAGGATCATTTCCCTCTCCCATTCATTGACCAAATGCTTGACCGACTAGTTGGACAAGCTTACTACTGTTTTCTAGATGGATACTCAAGGTATAACCAAATTTCCATTGCGCCAGAAGACCAGAAGAAAACAACATTTACTTGTCCATTCAGTACATTTGCGTTCAAGAGGATGCGATTATGCAATGCGCCAGGAACATTTCAAAGATGCATGATGGCTATTTTCTCAGATTTGCTGGAGAAATCAGTTGATCAGGTTTTCATGGATGATTTTTCAGTCTATGGAAATTCCTATGCAGACTGCCTAACGCAGCTGGAACAAGTTGTAGTGCGCTGCGAAGAAACAAACCTGGTATTAATTTGGGAAAAATGTCACTTTATGGTAGAAGAAGGAATAGTGTTGGGTCATCCCATTTCTAAAGTTGGAATAGAAGTTGATAAGGCGAAGGTAGATGTAATTGAAAGGTTTTTGCCGCCCACATGTGTTAAAGGAATTCGCAGTTTCCTAGGGAATGCGGGTTTCTACCACCGGTTCATTAAAAAATTCTTGCATATAACGAAGCCCTTGTGTGCATCATTGGAGGCAAACAAGAAATTTGAATTTTCAAAAGAATGCATGACGACCTTCTACGACCTAAAGCATGCGCTAGTAACAGCGCTGATCCTTACAACGCCAAATTGGGTGGATCCATTTGTTCTAATATGCAACGCAAGTGATGTGTCAATTGGTGCAATGCTGACGCAGAAGAAGGAGAAATCAATTCACCCCATTTATTACACCAGCAAAACATTAAATGAGGCGCAAACTAATTACACAACCACTGAGAAGGAATTATTGGTTGTCGTTTTTGTGTTCGATAAATTTCGTGCATACTAAATTGGCTCAAAGGTCACTGTTTACACTGATCATGCAGCCATTAAGTACCTAATCACAAAGAAGGACGCAAAGCCACGATTGATTAGATGGATTTTGTTGCTTCGAGAATTTGATTTAGAAATCAAGGACAAAAAGGGGATTGAAAACCAAGTAGTTGACCATCTGGCGTGGCTGAACAATCCAGAAAAGGTGGATGCACCTGACATTCTCATCGCAGAAGAATTCCCAGATGAAAATTTGCGAAAAATTGAAAGTCAAGTGTCGTGGTTCGCTGACGTGGCAAACTACCTTGCTGTAGGAATAGTGCCCCACGAATATTCAGCACAGCAGCGTAAGAAGTTCTTCCATGAATTAAAATTCTATTTTTGGGATGACCCTTTTCTGTATCGTAGGGGGCCAGATTAAATAATCTGAACATGCATTGGAGAACAGGACGCGTTGAAAATATTGAAAGAATGCCACGAATCACCATATGGAGGACACTTTGGAGGTCGTGCAGCCAAAGTTCTACAAAGTGGCTATAGGTGGCCAACTTTACTCCATGACGCACGAATGCATGTAATGCAATGTGACAAATGTCAACGCACGGGAAACATTAGCACAATGAATGAGATGCCATAAAACTGCATGTTAGAAGTTGAACCATTCGACGTTTGGGGAATAGATTTCATGGGACCCTTTCCATCATCGAAAGGATGCCAACACATTCTCGTTGAGGTTGATTATGTCACCAAGTGGGTAGAAGCTATTGCCTGTGTTAGAAATGATGCGAAAACTTGATGACCGCAAAGTGCACGGGTCGAAGTAATAAGAAAACGATACAAGTATAACGAGTATCAAATCCACAAGGAGGAAGACAGTGATTGAGCAAGATAATAAAATGAGCACTAAAAGTACTAAGACAAAATATTATTTAGGTGCTAAAACATATTGATGAAACAAATCAAGAAATAAAACAATTAAAGAATTCAAGCTATCAATCGAAATAAGAATTGTGGAGAAAGAATCAAATGTGAGACGAGGTCTTGAAAATAATATTATAGCTAGTCAATTATTATAATTGTCCTATCTCATGGCCAACTAATTATAAACGTAGAATCTCCGTTTAGCACATAGGTTCTCCTTTCGGTTTCCCCTAATTATAATTAACTCATATTAATAACCTAAGTGTCCTTAGCACTATTAAATTCGTTAATTAATGAGTTCTGATTCATATTCGGTTTCAGAGTCTAACCAACTACTCTCGCTGTCACTACGAGCAATTAAACATAGTTGAGTGGCTTATGATCTATCCTAACTTCTCTCCGTCGAGTTTCCATTAGGAATCTAATCATTATACAATTGACCATATCATATAAAGCATTAAGACCATCCACACAAATAATCAGTATTTGGACAAGAGATAGGCAATTGAGAATAATAATTAACTATAAACTTTCATTCCAAGACCCACAAATGGGATTAGCTTTACATGGTCAAAATTTCCCAAATGTACATTGATAGCGAGCATAGCTAGCTATCTTTACTTATTTAATTTAGCTAGTCTTTTATGATTTTTGGGCCATTTTATTGTGCTTTAATGTTTATGTTGTAGGAAATGGTTGATTGGAGCTAAAACGCAATAGTAGAGTCAATCGGGTGCTCGGGACGCGAAAGGATGCAAAGGAATGAAAAAGAGTCAAAGAGAAAAAAAGTCAAAATTCGGTCAAATGCAGACTAGCGTCGAGACGCTAGCCCTTGAGCGTCCCGACGCTAACATTCCTTATCTGAATAGGCGCAAAACGGTCACAACGTCTCGACGCAGCGACCTTAGCGTCTCGACGCTGTGTAATTTCCTTTACAGAACACGCGTGTTTAGAGACAGCGTCTCGACGCTATGACAAAAAATAGAATATAAGCTTGTTTTCGGCTAGGTTTTTAGGGGATTCGATTTAGGGACTTTTTGGAGTCGCAAACAGAGGCAAAACAGAGCATATTGGAGCTGAAACGAAGGGAGCAAGTTGGAAATCAACCCATTGTTCGTGGGGATCGTGACGGGGGCGTTCGGTCTCGGCCTACAATGAGTTTAATTCTTCATTCCCTCACTTTAGTTAGATTTTATGGTTTTTTCATGTTTAGTTGAGCTTGTAATACCAATCATGAGTAGCTAAACTTCTATCTTAGGGATTGATGTAGTCAATTGAATTTATGGATTGATTTATCGTTTTAGTTGTGCAATGGTTATTATGTTTGTAATCTTGATTTAATGCTTTCAATTAATTGGCCATTAGTTGAATGATTTAAGTTTTGAATCTAGCTCGGGAGAGGGGATTTGAATTAGACTTACTCAAGATTGCATGACTAAAGTTTACTCTCTAATTTTGTGACGGTTTTTAGATTAACTTTGGAATTGGTCAAAAGATCTCATTGCCTTGCTTGTTAATAAACTTAGATAGGGATATCAAGTTGGTTAATTTGCATGAGAATCAATTATACTCGGGAGAGGTAGTTGTGATTAAAGGGTCTTAGGTTCATAATTCCATTGTGCATAATAACTTATTCCTTAAAATCAATCCTAGACTAAATTGGTGAATTCAATTCCCTAAGTGTTCTTCCAATTGAATTTCCACTCTTTATTTGTTTTGATTTAGTTTTCATATCTTTCACTCACTACATTGTGTTCCCTAAATAAAATTGAGCAAGATAATTCATAGTACTTGATTTAGCTTAAACATCCAATCCAGAGGACGACACTTGTTTATACGAACACTTTATTATTACTTGACCCGTGCGCTTGCGGTAAGGAACTCAAAACTATAGCCCGAACTCAAAACTTTATTATTACTATCCTAGGACATCATAATCATGCAAAAGTATCATCCAGAAAACAACCATATGCTCAATTCAAAGAAAGCTCAAAACTATAGCCCGAACTCAGATGCTCAAACATGCTAATCCACCCCCAAACTTAAAATATGCATTGTCCTCAATGTATAAAGAAAATAAGGCATAAATAAGCATGAGAACAATAAAAGAATGAGAGGAGTGAATAATACTGGCCTGGAATGATGATGACTTCTTGCTTGAAATCTTGAAAGCTTGAAAACAAAGGAGAGACAGAAAACAAGACCTACAACACAAAAACAAACAATAAATCAAAAGCAAATAGAAAAGCACAACTACACTTACTTGGGTTGCCTCCCATAAGCGCTTGTTTAACGTCATTAGCTCGACGTGTTGACCGTGCTTCAAGGAGGCTTCTTTTCTGTGAATCCAAAAGTGCTGCTCTTTCTTGCACCTTTCTTGTAGCCCAAGAAAAGAACGTATGGGTGTCCCTTAGAGTCTTCAACTGCGTTAAATATTTCTTTGTCATTCCTGACTCTTACAGTGAGCTCCCTCTGCTCAATATCAATAATCACTCACTCAGTAGCGAGGAATGGTCTTCCTAATATGACAGGCATTGAAGGATTTTCTATCATATCCATAACATATAAATCAATAGGGAGGAAAAATCTACCTACTCCGATTAAAACATTTTCTATAATGCCAACTGGTCTAACCACAGACTGATCAGCCAATTGGAGCTTTAAAGGAGTAGATTTAATCTCACCTATGTCTAACTTTTTGCATAAAGATAGAGGAATGATATTAATGCTAGCACCTAAATCACATAAAGCTCTAAAAGAGTAAGTACCAAAACTACAAGGAACAGAAAAACTCCCTGGATCTGCTACTTATTCAGGTACTTTTTGTTGTACTCTGGTGCTGCACGTGGAAGCAAGATATACAATATCAACCTTCTTTTCCTTTCGCTTCTTTGCTAACCATTCCTTCATGAACCTGTTGTACTGGGGCATCTCTAATGCTTCTTCAAAAGGAATGTTAATGTTCAAACTCATAAAAGCATTCATAAATTTATCAAACTGAACCTGATTGTTCTTTTTCTTCCTTTTATTTTTCTTTTCTTTGGGAACCATCAGTGTGGGGGAAGGAATAGGAGGCTCAGGTTCAGGCTTTTCAGCCTCATCTGATGATGTGTCGTCCTCAGCTTCCCCTGTAGGCGTGTCATAATCCTCAGACTCAGGCTCCTCTTTAGCTTCCTCCTGGTGCAAAGTGATTGCCTTACAGTACTCCATCTGAGTTTTCTCTTGCTCAGCTGGGGCCTTACCTTTATTCATGGTGCTTACCACACTTACCAACTGTCCAAGCTGAGTCTCAATGTTCTTGATGGCAGCACTGTGGCCATTCACTATTGAGTTGATGGCAATGACTGCCTCCTCCAATTTGGTTGTCCTGTTACTAGACTCTGCAATGAAAACTCCAACAAGATCTTCTAACTTTTTATTTTCTTGAGGTTGAGGGGCAAAACCAGGTGGATTAAGAACATTCTTAGTATTAGCATAAGAGAAATTTTCATGGTTCCTATTGTTAGGGTGATAATGTGTAGGTGTAGAATTGTTATTATATCCCCTAAAATTAGAATTTGATACATACTGAACCTGTTCAATGGTCTCCTCATGAGGTCTAGATTCCAAAGCAGCAGCTGATTCAATTGATTGTGCACTCCCTGTACCTGAAAATTTCATAAGAGCATTAGCAAGGGAGGTCATCGAGTGCACTTACTTTATCAACTTCAAACACTCCAGCAACAATCTTCTTAGGTGCAGACCGCTCGGATGGCCACTAATAGCTGTTGGTGGCCATATCCTCTAGAAGTGTACGAGCATTTTCCACGGTCTTGGACAACAGAGTCCCACTTGCAGCTGCATCAACAATCGTTTTTGTACTAGGAGTCAAACCATTATAAAACAATTGAACCTGAAGCCATTCGGGATATCCATGCTGAGGGCACTTCCTCAGTAGCTCTTTAAATCGCTCCCAGGCCTCAAACAACTGCTCATCATATTGTTGTTGGAATGTCCCAATCTCGGTCCTCAGCTTGACCGTCTTTGCAGGAGGGAAAAATTTCTTTAAAAAGGCCTGGACCAAAGCATCCCAGGTGGTGATGCTCCCAGGGGGAATGGACTGCAACCAATCTCGTGCTTTATCCTGGAAAGAAAAAGGAAATAAACGTAAGCGAATAGCATCCTCAGAAACTCCATTAATTTTTACCGTCCCACAAATATCCAAAAATGATTTAAGATGAGAATTTGGATCCTCGGTGGGCGATCCTCTATTTGCACAGTCTCGAGCCATCTAAATGAGACCGGTCTTCAGCTCAAAGTTGTTGGCATTAATCGGGGCATAGACAATCCCTGATTGTTGCCCCTGAAACACGGGCTGAAAGTAGTCTCTAATAGGCCTAGGCTCCTCAGGTGGATTTTGGTCCGCCATTTGAATAATTTCTCTATTTTCTCTTCGAATCCTATGAATTGTTCTCTCGATCTCGGGATCCAACAGTATCAGTACTCTACTACTACGCATAAACAAACAAAACTACCCTAAAAAGGAAAGAAAACAATTATGGAAAGAAATACAGAAAAGAAAACAACTAATCTAAATATGGAAAATATAAACTAAACAAGGAAACAAAAATAACCTAATATGAAATGCAAAAACAAATATGGCAAGAAAAAACAAATATGGAAAAAAATGCAATTAACCTAGAAAAGTAAAATACACCCTAAATTAAGACCAAGCAATTTTTTTTCACAATATCAATTTAACTTAATGTGCCAATCCCCGGCAACGGCGCCAAAAAATGATGTGGAATTTTCCTTACCGCAAGCGCACGGGTCAAGTAATAATAAAGTGTTCGTATAAACGAGTGTCGTCCTCTGGATTGGATTTTTAAGCTAAATCAAGTATTGTGAATTCCCAAATTCCACAACATATAAACCATAGGGGGCTTTGCACAAATAGCAAAAACCAGCAAAAATATTGCAAAATTAGCAAAAAAAAATAAAATTATTTGCGGAAATAGCAAAAAATACGTTAAATTACGAAAATACCCTTAGTATCTCCAATAGTCTATCAGTCCCTATTATTGATAGTCACTGATAGACTTCGAGTAATCGGAGTCTATCAGTGATAAATATTGATAGACTTTAATGATAAGGTTCAATTAATCGGGGTTTATTAGTGATAAACACTGATAGACTTTGATTAATCGAAGTCTATCAGTGTGTATCACCGATAGACTCTGATAATTATAATTTATAAGTTTTTATCGTGTTTAATTCAAGCCTATCAGTGATAGTCACTGATAGAAAACAATTTAATTCAAGGCTATCAATTTCTATACATCAGTTTAATTTAAGTCTATCAATGACAATCACTAATAGAAAACTGTTAAATTCGAAGTTATCAGTTTCTATCACTGATAGAAATCAATTCAATTCAAGACTATTAGTTTCTATCACCGATAGAAACCAATTTAATTGAAGTTTATCGGTTTCTATCAGAAATAAATTTAATTGAAGTTTATTGACTTGTATCATTGATAGAAATTAGTTTAATTCAAATCTATCATTTTCTATCATGGATAGAAATCAGTTAATTGAAGTCTATCAGTTTCTATCCCTGATAGAAATCAGTTAATTATCAATTAATTGAAGTCTACCAATGATTGTTACTGATAGAAATCAATTTAATTGAAATCTATCAGTAAATTACTTTCCATTGCAATTCATCTCGCTAATTAGAAACTCATCCAAAATTATTATACTACAATCATAAATTAAACAAAAATTTTAAGTCTCCTGAGGCAATTAGAACATAAAATCCAAAAATAACCATTACGAACAAGTGACTCTTAATCAACAATATAATTTTTAAAGCCTAACACACAAGCTCCGTGACCACCACCATAAAATTGCTATTCTTGTATTCTTTGTATTTCATTATCTATCAATTATAGCCCTGATAGACTTCGACCAGTGATAGTCAGTGATAGACTACGATTAACCGGAGTATATCAGTGATATACTTTGATATACGTATACAAACACTCACCAAAATTGCTATTTTTGTATTCTTGGCATTCTTGAATTAAAAAGAAGGCCAACAAGAGCTTAGCTCAATTGGCATAAAGTAGTGCTGATAACCACAAGGTCCGTGGTTCGAAATAAAAAGAAGAATAAAAAGAAGAAGAAACAATCATAACAATACCTTGTGGGAAGAAGAATAAAAAGAAAATCAAATCAAAAAAGAAAAAGAAAATGCACAACCTAATAATCTTCACAGAAGTGGGAAAAAAAGCATATTAATCACACAAGAACTCCACCCTCATAAATGCTCAAAAAATAAAATAAAAAAAAAAGAAATCGTAATAGCTCATTATAAAAAAAGAAAAAAAAAAGAAATCATAACAGCTCATAAATGAAAAAAAAAAAGAAGAAAGCAAAAAAAAAAAAAAAAGAAGAAATCGTATACACAAGAATGGGTAAATGAGAAGGAAGAGGAAGAGAAGGGTAAAATGGGAATATTCTAATTTTTTGCCATATTTGCAATTCTTTTTACTTGCTGCTAAATTTGCTATTATAGATAATTAATTTGTCACCCACTGCAATTACTATAAACCATAACCCCCAAAATTTCTAAAACCAAATCCTCGGCTATCATTGCTATCTAATCATGCACCCAAAAGAATTTAAACATGCTCAACACAGCAAAAGCCTCCCCCCCCCAAACTTAAACTAAACATTGTCCCCAATGTTTAAAAACAAGAAAGCATAAAGAGGGATACTGAGACTTCCCTGAGTCCAGGAGAAAATCGTCCTCATCCTTTGTGGCCGAGAAAATGCATCTTTTGATTTTCGGGGCTTGGTAAGTAGATACTGCAAGACAAAATTAGATCACGAAGCAAGGGGGATTTATTTTACGCAAAAAAACTAACTAACAAAATTATAATCCTTGGGTTGCCTCCCAAGCAGCGCTTTCTTTAACGTCTTTAGCTAGACGATGCTCGACACGCTCATGGAGGTTCGAAGTAAAAGTGTTCTTCATCCTCCGAGCTCTAAAGAAAATCACGTACCGAATTACATACTGCAAATAGGGGAGAAAAAACACATTCCCCTGGCCCGTCTTCACTAAACAAATTCTCATAATAACAAGTCGAGAAATATTTAACAACATAAATTTTTTTCTCTAAATCCCTATTCACAAAACAATTATTCACTGAGTCATCAAGTATCATAATATCAACTGGTCTCGGATCCTGAGGCGGTCTATCAACTAAGACTAGCCATTCATCAGGTATTATCTCTATATGTTCATGAGACACAACATTCACATCAGACTCTACAGAGCTATCATTTGACTCCTCATCATCATACTAAAAAAATTCAACAATTTCGGGATCAGATTCAAAACTGTCATCTATCATGTGATCTTCTAAATTTAATGCAGGCAAATCATGCTCATAGATATTCACAACAAGCATTTCAATATCATTCAACAATTCATTTCAAATAATGCATCATCAAAGAACTCATCAGGATCAATATTCACATCATCCATAGGCAAATCTCCTAGCTCTAACCCTAAATTTAACTCTTCCTCCTCATCATCAGTCAGTAATTCTAAGCCAATGGAAAAACATGTATGTATACTACACACAGAATCATCATGGTCAAAAATACTGAATACTACTTTCTCATCATCAACATTAAGAGTTAACTTACCAGTGTGCACGCTTATTTCGGCTTTGCCTGTAGCTAAGAACGGTCTGCCAAGGATAATGGGTACCTCTCTGTCCTCCTGCATGTCTAGCACCACAAAGTAAACTGGGATGATGAACTTATTGACTTTCACCAATACGTCCTCCGCTATACCCATCGGTTGGGTAACTGATCTATCTGCAAGTTGGAGGGTAATATAAGTGTCCTTAAGACCTAAAAGTCCAATCTTCCTGTAGAGGGAATAGGGCATTAGATTGATACTAGCTCCTAAATCACCTAAGGCCCTATCGAAAAATACCTCTCCTATAATACAGGGAACAGTAAAACTCCCTAGGTCTTTTTGTTTCAAAGGCATTCTTCTTGTGACTATAGTGCTACTATTCTCTGATAATCTAAAAACTTCTTTCTTATTCAAGTTTTTCTTCCTAGCCAACATTTCTTTCATGAATCTCCCATAGTTGGGCATATTATAAAGAGCATCTACCAAAGGCATATTAACAGATAGCTTTTTAAACATCTCTAAAAATTTTGTAAATTGCTCATCTAATTTTACATTTTTAAACCTATGGGGGAAGAGTAACTCCCTGTAGTCGAAGGTTGGACATTCGCCCCTCCTTTTGGGTGGGCTAATGTGCGACCCTTTGTCGTGGTGTCTGCATGAGATCACCTCTTCTTCACCCATCTTATCTTTCAACTTCAACTTTTCTTTCTCATCCTACTTTTTCTTTTCTTCTTCTTTTCCTGCAAAATTGTTAGTATAACCAAAATTTAAATCAAAAGAGCGAGGAGGACTTTGGGGTCTTTCTACGGAGGCTTTTTGTGCCTCAGTCCGTTCATCTTCATCTCGGCTCATCTTTTCTTCCTTCTTCAGCTTTCTCTCTTAATCTGAGCGATCCTCCAATCTTCTCCCACTTCGTAATGTAATCATATTGCACTGCTCTCTGGGATTTATCTCAGTATAGTTGGGGAACTTGCCCTTCTGAAGGGCGTTTACTGTTGTAGCAATTTGCCCCATTTGCACCTCCATGTTCTTGAGAGCTACGTCATGGTTATTCACGGTTGTCGCAACGTCATCGCGACGCGGAGCGGCCGACGTACTTCTCTAAGGGTTTCTTTCGAGAGGAGAGGTTTGGAGTCGCCACCAATCATCTTGGGGTGTGATTGGTCACCCATTTTAAAAAAAGTGGTCTTTGAAAACCAAAAATTAGGTTCGGGGATCAGTTGTGTGTAGGGAAGGTGTTAGCACCCTACAACACCCGTTTGAAAACATTTTATTTTATTACTCGAATTCATTAAACAAAAGGTCCGTGTCGAAAATAAACAAAAAAAATGAAAATTGAAAATTAATTGTCTCACTAATTTCACCTTATCTTTAAATAAAGTAAGGATTTAATTTTGTGAGTGGGGTTAACCCATGACTTTATTATCATGTAAAAATTTCCTAATTAAAGAAAATCTTTCACCTCAAGAATTTGAAAATTATTTCAACTCCGTCATAGGCTATACGTGAGCTAATTTGTCTCTCAACTATTACCTCACATTTCAAAAATAAAATATGAAGTAATAATCATGAGTGGTATGACACCATTGAATGGAAAAATATTTTTCATTTTTAAATCAAATTCAATTAGAAATTCATTTGGAATTACCAAAGTAAAACTATTTTGAAGTTCATTTGGAAAATCCAATTTAGAATCAAATCGAAGTTGATTTGAAAATTTTCTAATTTAAGATCCAATTGAAATTTTGATTGCCAAAATAATTGACTAGTTAAACTTTAGGCTAATTTCCAGGCAGGGTGTTCCCTTTCGGTCAGCTTAAATACCCGTTCTTAGACAAAATTAGCATTAAAGTTTTCATAATCAATCTATTTTAACCATTCAAAATATTAAATAATGTTTTTGAAATTTGATTTAACCTTTCCAAAATCGAAATTGATTTCCAATTTAGTTTAAAATTGAAATTGATTTTCAATCTAAGACCAAAAGACATTGACTTGGAAACTTTAATTTAGAACCAAATTGACATTTATTGAAAAATTCCAAATCACTTTGAAACTCCATGAATTCAAGATTAAAACCAATTGAGGGTGAAAATTCAAATAAAATTCCAATTTAAATTCATTTGGGCAATTCCAAATTGAAATTCATTTGTAAATGTCAAAATGAAATCAAATTAAAAACAAACAAAAGTTGAAATCCCAAATTAAATCTAATTAAAAATTTATTATAAAATTCCAAATTAATTATTGAAACCAATGGAAGGAAAGTTTAAAATCGTCTTTAAAAAAAAAAAAAGTGAAAATCAAATTGAAAATCTTAGTTCAAATGTCATTTGTTTGAAATTCATTTGAGCATTTCAAAACCCTTTGAAATTCATTTGAACAATTCAAATTAAAGTAAAATTCAAAACATTAAAATTTCCATTTTAAAGAAAATTGAATTTTCTAATTACAAACTAGTGAACATTTATTAGGAAAATACAAATTCAAATTCAAATTAGAAATTTTATGTTAGAATCCAACTAAAATTAATAAGAAAGACAATTAAAGTTGAAAATGTCATATTAAAATCAAATTGAAATTGGTAATAACAATTCAATTTAAAGCCAATTAAAATTAGTTTGGAAACTCCCAAATAAACTCTAATTGAAATTATATAAAAAAAACTTTCAACTAATATCCAATTAAAGTTCTTTAGAAGTCTAAAATAAATCAATTTAAATTTCTAATTAGAAAATGAAATAAAACAAATTGCAATTGATTTGGGAAACTCAAATTCATAGCCATGGATACATAAAAAAAAATAATAATAATAATAAAAGAATTTAAAAATGTGGGACCCACCTTATTCACTTTACTCTTTCTTCTTCCCCAACTTCCTTCCTTCTCTTTTTCTTTTTTCTCTTCCACTTTCCCTCACTTAGGAGCCTTGTTGGAAAAAAAAAAAAAGCGGCGGCACGGTGCCGGCGGTGACAGTGGTGGCGGCAACGGCGGTACGGCAGTGAGTGGCGGCGTCGGTACGGCGGTGAGTGGCGGCGGCGGTACAGCGATGAGTGGCGGCGTCGGTGCAGTACGGTGGTGAGTGGCGGCGGTAGCTTTGGTTTTTGGAAAATCCTTCTCCAAACTCTATTTTCCCTCTCAAACTCACTTTCTCTCTAAGCTCTCACTATTCTTCTTTTTTCTTGTGTCCTTGTTGTTCTTCCTCCCCTCTCCATCCTCCATAGGCTCTCATTATATAGTAGAGCTTGGAGGAAGGGGTTGAGAAAAAGGGGGAAAGAATGAGAGGTTGGGAGAAAGAGGGGGAGTGAGTTGAGAAAGATGGGGAAACAATGAGAGGTTGGGAGAAGGAAGGGGGGAGAGTTGAGAAAGATGGGGAAAGAATGGGAGGTTGGGAGAAAGAGGAGGAGTGAGTTGAGAAAGATGGGGAAAGAATGGGAGGTTGGGAGAAAGAGGAGGAGTGAGTTGAGAAAGATGGGGAAAGAATGAGAGGTTGGGAGAAGGAAGGGGGAGAGTTGAGAAAGATGGGGAAAGAATGGGAGGTTGGGAGAAGGAAGGGGAATGGAGAAGAAAAAAGGAGAGGGAGAAAGAATAGGAGAGGTTGGGAGAATGAGGGGGGATGGAGAACGTGGAAAGAGGAGTGAAGGAAAAAAAATGAATAAAATAAAAAATAAATTAAATAAAAATAAAATAAATAAACAAAAATAAAATAAAATAAAATAAACAAAATAAAGAAATAAAACAAAAAAAAAAGAAAATAAGATGAAAATGAAAATAAATCATGAAAACTAAAAAACAAATTTTAATAATATGCAAGGAGAGAGATTCGAACCAAAGACATTGTGATTGTTAATACGACTTTATGCCACTTGAGCTATGCTCTTGTTGACATACCAAAAACAAATTGACTTCCAAATATTGAAAAACTTCAAACATTATTACTAAAATCAAGCCGGACCAAATACGGTGTCTACAGTTTGCCCCCCGTTGTGTATCCTTGAAGGATTGAAAGGGTAAACAAAGGAAAAAGACAAAGTATTGGGAAGGCGAAGATTTTCGTTAAAAATAAAAGAAAGGGCTTCATGCTTAAAACAAACATAGCCTATAATTGGGAAAGGAAAATGAACCTCACTTTGACCAGATTTTCATCTCTAATCAAAGATAAAGTTCGATTTAACCAAAAGGAAAGGGGAATGGACCTGGCTCAGACCAGGCTTCGACCTCTACTGACTAGCAGAGTTCAATTTAACCAAAAGAAAAGGGGAATGGGGGGCTCAGACCAGGCTTCGACCTCTACTGACTAGCAGGGTTCGATTTAACCAACCAAAATAAAACATGAAATGGACCTGACTCCAACCAGACTTCGACCTCTACTGACTAGCTGGGTTCGATTTAACCAATCAAAATAAAACATGAAATGGACCTGACTCCAACCAGGCTTCGACCTCTACTGATTAGCAGAGTTTGATTTAACCAAAAGAAAAGGGGAATGGACCTGGCTCAGACCAGGCTTCGACCTCTACTGACTAGCAGGGTTCGATTTAACCAACCAAAATAAAACATGAAATGGACCTGACTCCAACCAGGCTTCGACCTCTACTGACTAGCAGGGTTCGATTTAACCAATCAAAATAAAACATGAAATGGACCTGACTCCAACCAGGCTTCGACCTCTACTGACTAGCGGGGTTCGATTTAACCATCAAAGAAGTTAATCATAGACTTGCAAAATCTCAAAATGTAGAGTATGCTTAAATGTATTAGATTCAAATTTACATGCAGCATGAAAATGTGCAGGGCACCAGTTTCAAAAAACACAAACTTCAAAATTAGCGAGTTTTGAAAACCAGAACTATAAAATAGCTCATTTCTTGTGTTCCACATTTATAGATTGAGAGACATAGACGAAGTGAAGTAAGCTGTTTTGCTGACGATGAACCAAAACACTTTGAGGTCTTGATTTAAAGACTTCCGAACGTCTCATAGCAAAACGCCCTGTGAGTGGAATTTCCAATGCTCCTCCCACTAAACCCTTTGCACTTCGGATTCTCTTCTATCGAAGTCTATTGAATAAATGGCATTGCTTTAGATGTCGCAGACATTGAAAACTTTCAATTGGTATTGCATTGACAATAAAAACATTAAGCCACCCATGAATCTAATGAGAGGAAATAAAGATTTATCAGTCAAGGAAGCTTTCAAAATATATAACAATAGACATCTTCGGATCTTGATTGCCTCTCCTTCTCTTTCTTTTCCTTTTTCTTTTCTTTTTCTTTTCTTTTTCTTTTCTTTTTGATGCTTTCAATACTCGAGAGAAATTGTATGTGTCAATCAAAGTTGCTCGACCTAAAAGAGATCATGTATGTTAATCAAAGATTGCTTAATCATATAGAGTATGGTAGGTTTTTTAGAAGTGTCTCATGTGCTAGCTTAGAGAGCTATCAATGGTAACTCATAGCATTAAACATCTTACCTGATTCAACGCTTCATAACCTTAGCCTTGTAGTGGACAAAAAAAAAAGGTTCGATACAAGAAGATGAATTTGGCCTAGAGACAAATGGGAATGGTAGTCAACAAAGAAAGAGAGAAATGACTGAAGGAAGAAAACATGGGTCACAAATGCCTTCATAAGAAATCTCTTGAACAATAAGAGATTGAACATAATTCAAATGAAAATATTTGTTAAGGTGACCCCAATTCCTTGGACAACCACTACGAGAACAAGGAGTAGCTCCTCAAGGGATTATCTCATATATCTCTTTCTTTCTTTAAGTCAGCTCGAAATCTTTGATGAAAAACCCACATTACTGTGATTGTCATTTATCTGCATGTGATTCTTCTATGAAAATGTGATTCAGCTTTCTATTCTTGAATGTAGAGAACTACTCGAGATTGGAAGATTCTTCATAAGAGAAGCGTGATTCTCTTAACTTGGCTCTTGCCCCAGTCTAAAACAGTTTACATAAATGGTAAAATGACTTTACTGTAGTATAGTGGTGAAGACCCTTTGTCCCAATTTAATAATAACGGTTTTGCCCCAGTATAATGATGAAAGCTTTGCCCCAGATGATAATTGACAAAGAAAATCTCCAAATCGTTTGGAGGTGTGACCTCTTGATCTACATCGATTGCCCCAATTATGCATTTCAAGAATTATCTTGGCCTTGTACATTTCTTTTCCTTTTTTCTTTTTCTTTTTTCTTTTTCTTTTTCTTTTTCTTTTTTTTTTTGTTTTTCATAACTCTTTTTTTTAGGCCAAATACATGCTTTCATGACTAGCAGATGATACAATCACATGTAGAAGATCAACCATTTGTTAAGTCATCACTCCATTTTGTTTCTTTGTCAGCGCTCCTTGATACCATGATAGAGTTATTTCTCACGCAAAACTTATTGAAAGGATTTGAGACTTCGAGACCCCTTCTCAAGTTACTAAGTCCAAATTCTCAAGATTATCGTCTTTAGTCTTGGAGTCACCTTCCAATAAAAGGAGAGAAGATAAACGATAGAAATGGTAGGAAAAGTGTAGACTGAACAAAGTTGAAATATAGGAATACTCAAAGAACTATAAGTCTTAATTATGAAGCATTAAATCATAAGAGTTTAATCCCTATTTCATTACTACTGAAGGTCCCTTGGTAATATTGGGTGGATATTTTGAAATGTTTGCCACATGGTTAGATGTGACAGACTTAGCAAAAGGCTCTCAAGTGGGTAGACAAATATGGAGATTCAACGCAGTTATACGCGATGAGTTTAGCAAAGGGTTCAATTGTGAATCAGTAATTCATGTTGGCCTACCACAAAAATCACGCGTGGTGGGCTAGACTCAAGGTTTCATAGTAAGTAATTTCGAATTCTTACTTCACGAGGGGGTGCTTTGCCCCAGTATGATAATTGGAACCTTGTATGGGAAGAAATGGTAATTTGAAACTTTGCACATGAATGACGGTCAAAATAAAGGTTGTAGTTGATTGAGAGTATAGCTGATAACAACGAACATACTTTCCATGAAAAGGGTAAAATAGGCAAGAATTGACCAATTTTCCTCAACGATTATAGTGAAAGCATCTATTTTCTTTCTTTTTCTTTTTCTCTTTTTCTTTTCTCTTCTTTCTTTTTTCTTTTTTTTTTTTTTTTTTTTTTTTTGAAAGAGAGTGGAGAGGCTGGACAATGAAATACCCGAACTTGAGATGTAACATGCATAATTTGCATTTGTGATTGACATAAAAATAATAACTATACTGGTCAAAACGGAGGAAGCAAATCTTTTATTAATCAATAAAGTACACAATGA
The DNA here is from genome assembly GCA_036850905.1 of Luffa acutangula. Taxonomy (NCBI): domain Eukaryota; kingdom Viridiplantae; phylum Streptophyta; class Magnoliopsida; order Cucurbitales; family Cucurbitaceae; genus Luffa; species Luffa acutangula. The sequence goes on along the minus strand of CM072097.1, from coordinate 38,298,931 downwards.
AGAAAAGAAATATCTCCAAATTGAGAGGGTGGAGATGGTGAGGGATAAACAACCATTTTTTAAACAAAATACTGAGACTGAAATGAAACTTTCCAAAACACTTATTGAGTACTCTGCAACTTTGTTTAGCCTCCTTAGGAAGGGTAGTCAGGCAATCTATGCATAATACTTCCGAACATAGTCTGAATTGACTGGGCTTGATAATTCACAGCCATCCATATTGGTTAAGATTAATGCCCCACCAGAGAAAGCCTTTTTCACCACAAATGGTCCTTCATAATTTGGAGTCCATTTTCCTCGATGATCCTTTTGAAATGGAAGGATCCTTTTCAGCACCAGATCTCCCTCTCTGAATCTTCTTGGGCGAACTTTCTTATCATATGCTCTCATCATCCTTCTTTGATAGAGCTGACCTCTACTCAATGCTGTTAATCTCTTCTCTTCAACGAAATTGAGTTGTTCATAACGATTCTGGACCCATTCAGCCTCTTCCAATTTAGCTTCCATAAGAACTCTTAATGATGGAATTTCCACCTCAATTGGGAGCACAACCTCCATACCATATACTAAGGAAAAAGGTGTTGCCCCAGTTGATGTACGAACTGACGTGCGATAGCCGTGTAGAGCGAAGGGGAGCATTTCATGCCAATCTTTGTACGTTATAGTCATCTTTTCAATAATTCTTTTTATGTTTTTGTTTGCAGCTTCAACCGCCCCATTCATTTTTGGTCTGTAGGGGGTGGAATTGAGATGTTTAACCTTGAATTGTTCACATAGCTCACTCATCATCTTATTGTTCAAGTTTCTAGCGTTATCTGATATTAGGGTCTCAGGGAGGCCATATCGACAAATGATCTCCTTCTTGATGAATTTGATCACGACCCCTTTTGTCACATCACGATAAGAGGCTGCCTCCACCCATTTGGTGAAGTAATCTATGGCCACCAAGATAAATCGATGCCCATTTGAAGCTTTAGGATCAATGGGTCCAATCACATCTATTCCCCACATAGAGAAAGGCCAAGGAGTAGTTAAAATGTGTAACTTGGATGAAGGAGCATGAGTCTTGTCTGCATAAATTTGACATTTATGACATTCTCTTGCATACTTAATGCAATCTGTTTCCATAGTCAGCCAATAATAACCAGCTCTCAAAACTTTTCTAGCCATCATATGCCCATTTGCATGGGTACCACAAATTCCCTCATGGATTTCTTTCATAATCTGGTTAGCCTCTGTGGCGTCCACACATCTTAACAGTACCATGTCATAGTTTCTTTTGTAAAGTATCTCCCCATTCAAGAAGAATTTCATTGCCAACCTTCTCAGAGTTCGCTTGTCATTTTCTAATGCATTAGGAGGATAGGTTCCACATTTCAGATATTGTTTGATGTCTTGAAACCACGGCTTTTCATCTGACTCATTCTCAATATTCATGCAGGAGGCGGGAACATCTCGCTTTTCGATTTTAATTGGCTGGACCCCTTCATCAAAATCCACATTAAACATGACTGCTAGAGTAGCCAATGCATCTGCTATCCGATTATTCTCTCTTGGGGAATAATCAAAAGTAATTTGATCAAACTGTTGAGATAATCTTGTTATAAGTTGCTTGTAAGGCAATAATTTAGCATCTCTTGTTTCCCATTCTCCTCTTAACTGATGAATCACTAGCAAAGAGTCCCCCAAGACCTGAAGCCTTTCAATCTTCATATCTAGAGCAGCTTGAATGCCCATTGAACAAGCTTCGTATTCAGCCATGTTGTGGGTGCAATCAAAACACAGCTTAGCAGTGAGAGGGAATAATTCTCCTCGAGGCGATATTAATATTGCGCCTATTCCGTGACCCAATTCATTTGAAGCCCCATCAAAGAACATGGTCCACATATCTGGATTCGGTATTTCTTTCTTTGTTGCTACAGTGAGGATATGCTCATCAGGAAAGTCGAACTTCATCGGCTCATAGTCCTCTATAGGTTGTTGTGCCAGATAATCAGCTAGAGCGCTCCCCTTTACTGACTTTCGAGTCACATATGTGATGTCATACTCCGATAAAAGAACTTGCCACCTTGCAATTCGTCCCGATAAAGATGGCTTCTCGAATATGTATTTCACAGGATCCATTTTTGAAATAAGCCATGTCGTGTAATACAACATGTATTGCCTTAAGCGACGTGCAGCCCAAGCAAGAGCACAACAAGTTTTTTCCATCGAGGAGTACCTGGTTTCACAACTGGTGAACTTTTTGCTCAAATAGTATATAGCTCGCTCTTTCCTACCAGAGTCATCATGCTGCCCCAGTACACATCCCATTGCACTTTCTGTTACAGTGAGATACAAAATGAGCGGACGTCCAGGCATTGGTGGTACGAGGATCGGTGGATTTCGTAAATACTGCTTAATTTTATCAAATGCTATTTGACAATCTTCATTCCAAATGCCATCATTGTTTTTGCGAAGCAATTTGAAAATAGGCTCACATGTTGTGGTCAATTGCACTATGAACCTGGCAATATAATTTATCCGACCCAAAAATCCTCTAACTTCTTTCTGTGTTTGCGGAGGCGGCATTTCCAGAATTGCCTTAACTTTGTCAGGGTCGACCTTGATACCTTCTTGGCTAACCACAAATCCTAACAATTTACCAGAGGTTGCCCCGAATATACATTTGCTCGGATTGAGCTTGAGCTGGAACTTTCTCAATCGATCGAACAACTTGCGGAGAACGATTGTGTGTTCTTCCTCCTCTTTCGACTTGGCAATCATATCATCTACATACACTTCAATCTCCTTGTGCATCAAATCATGGAATAAAGTAACCATGGCTCGCTGGTAGGTGGCCCCAGCATTTTTCAAACCAAACGGCATAACTTTGTAGCAAAATGTTCCCCACAATGTAATAAATGTAGTTTTTCCTTGATCTTCAGGTGCCATTTTTATTTGATTGTAGCCTGAAAAACCATCCATAAAAGAGAAGGTAGAAAAACCAGTAGTGTTATCTACCAACACATCAATGTGAGGGAGTGGAAAATTATCTTTAGGACTTGCTTTGTTTAAATCCCTATAATCCACACACATCCTAACTTGCCCATTCTTCTTTGGCACAGGAACAATGTTTGCAACCCATTCAGGGTAATTGGACACAGTCAGAAATCCAGCATCAATTTGTTTCCTGACTTCATCCTTTATCTTAATTAACATATCTGGCTTCATCTTTCGCAACTTTTGCCTTACTGGTTTGCACTCAGGTTTGAGTGGTAAATGATGCATTACAATATTCGTGTCTAGTCCAGACATGTCTTGATAGGACCAAGCAAAGATATCAACATATTCTGTGAGCAAATCAATAAGCTTTTTGCGAGTTTCTGTAGAGACATTAGTGCCAATTTGAACCTCCTTGACTTCTGCTTGTGATCCCAGGTTAATTATCTCTGTTAACTCTTCATGGGGGCCCAACGCTTTTTCTCCTTCCTCTATCATTTCTAACAACTCAGCATTAGGTCCAAAATCTTCTTCTTCCTCGTCAGACTCAACATTGTGTATAGGAATATCAAGTTCGTATTGAGAATCGTTTGCACATTCAATCTCAGTATTACTGCTTAAGATGTTGATAATTTGGAAAAAAGAAGAAAAGAAGAGTAAATATTTTGCACTGGAGAGTGTAATATGCAATAGCAAAAGGAAATGAACTAAAACCTTCATTGAATGATGAAATTTACTATTGAATGATGAAATTTACTTGAACACATAGAAAGAAGTCTGGAAAATGAAATGAGTAAAATGACTAACCTAACTTGAAATTGAAAATTGAAATTGCAAAAAACAATAAAAAAAAGTGGTCAATTACTTTGACATCTTAACAGCAAATGACGGTAATTCAATAGTACTCCAATTGTTGAGCTCGAAGTTTTCTGGGCACGGGTAGATCCATGGACCCAATTCTTCCTCTTTAGTCACTACTGCAACTGCAAAATCTCCTGGACGAATTATACCAACACTTTCAAATGAGTGGTAGAGACGAGGGATGACTTTTTCTCCATATTCTGGTTCGCAACTTTCAAATCTGGCCAAATGCCTCTCTTTTTCTCGCTTCTGTACCCTGATCATGTCTGCTTTATTCGGCTTATACCCAAGCCCAAATCTTTTTGTATTTTTCGATAGGCTTAAAACGTCATCTAAACGACTGTTGCTTTCTTTGAACGCCTTAACTACAGATCGAGATTTAGATTTCTTTCCTTCCCCATATAGTGTCGTAGCACTTGCCACCTCGAATGTTTGAAATGATGACTCAAAAGCTTCTTCTGCTGCATCAATATATGGCATTGAAGCTGGCCTAGAAACCAAGATATCCTCCTGACCAGATACAATTACCAGGCTCCTTCCAATTGAAAATTTAAGTTTCTGGTGCAGCGATGATGGGACAGCTCCTGCAGAATGTATCCAAGGTCGCCCTAATAAGAAACTGTAAGCAGAGGGGATATCCATAACTTGGAAGGTTATGTTAAATGTGCATGGGCCGATTTGTATTGGAATCTCAATGTCACCCACCACCTGACTGCGTGCCCCATCGAAGGCCCTTACTACTACGATACTTGGCCTCATATGGGACATATCCACTGGCAATCTTTCGAGCGTTGATTTTGGCATTATGTTCAAAGAAGACCCATTATCCACCAGGACTTTTGCTACTAAAAATTTCTTGCACTTGACTGAAATATGAAGTGCCTTCGTGTGTCCTGTGCCTTCGGGCGGTATCTCATCATCAGTGAAAGTTATGGTGTTGTGAGCAGTTATATTCCCCACGATATTATCTAGACCATCTGAAGTGATGTCTTTGGAAACATATGCTTGATTCAAAGCTTCCAAAATCGTGTCTCGATGCGAATCAGAGGATAACAACAAAGATAATATGGAAATCTTAGCAGGCGTCTGAGCTAGCTGTTCCACTACTTTGTATTCACTCTGCTTAACCAACTTTAGAAATTCTTGAGTTTCTTCTTCGGACACAGTCTGTTTGCCCCTTGATTTCTTCATCACTGTTGTTTCTTTAGGCTTGACATTGCTACCTGTGTTACTTTCGACTTTCTCATTTTTCTCTTCTATTGTATTCTTTGAGCACTTCAATAACTGATCTGGAGTGTAGGATTTCCCACTCCGTGTTACGCCTCCCGTTCCGGAAATGTTGTCAACTGGAAGTGAGGGCGTTTCTGAGTTAATAGTTACTTTGTACTCATAACTCCATGGTACTGCCTTAGAACTCTTGTACTTGAAAGGAGTCGGCACCTGAATGGTGATCGACTTTGGATCATGAGTAGTAGTTTTCTCACGGTAATAGATCGTGAGTGGCTTTAGTTTGAAAGATGGATTCAAATTTTCTTTAGGCAACAATTCTTCCACGGCGCCTATTTCATTATCCTGGTGATGGGCTTGGGCAACCACAAGAAATTTTGAATCCACCAGTTCTTGGATCCTTTTATGAAAACGATGACATTGTTCCAAAGAATGTCCCTTTGCCCCAGCATGAAATAGGCAAGTCAGATTATCATCAAATTCTTCTTGAACAAGATCCTTGTGTGCATACTCAATTGATACATATCCGTTAACGAGGAGAATCTCAAAAAGCTTCTCCTTGGGAGTCTTGATCTCTGTAACATCTGCCTTCTTGATAATATCCTGACACCGATCTTTTGCATTCACCTGGTGGTTTGGTAAAGGATTATTATCAACATTGGGCCCCTCCTCCTTTTTGAAATTTAACCATCCGGCCTTAATGAGCTCTTGCACCCTATACTTCAAAGCAGTGCAATTTTCTGTAGAATGCCCAACAGCACCTGCATGGTAATCACACCTTGCATTGGGATCATACCATCTTGGATAAGGGGGTTGCAGTGGAGCAACAGGCTTGGGTGCCAACTGATGGTTCTGAATTAACTGAGGCAAAAGCTCAGTATATGTCATCGGAATCGGATCAAATTGGGCTTGCTTGTAAGGTGCTCGATTATTTTGCTGACCTGGAGTGACTGGTTGTTGTTGCCTTCGAGACTGAAAGTTTTGATTCATTTGGGGTCTGGTATTTTGGCCATAAAATGGGGAGTACTGCGCTGATGCATTATTCACCTGGTGTGGATAATATCCGTACGTAGGTAAATAATTCGAAGGATATTGTGTGATGGGTTGGTGGATTTGTCGATGGGACTTATCCACCTTCCCTATCATCTGTACTTCTCCCTCCTTCTTTTTTGAAGTATTGCTCTTCTTTGTGCTTGAGGATTCAGCAGTTTTGGCTATCCTACCATGTTTGATCCCGTACTCAATTCTTTCTCCAATTGTCATGATATCAGAGAAATTGGTTGACGCACTTCCAACCATATGTTCATAGAATGGGGACCTTAAGGTATTGATGAACATGGCAGAAAGCTCCTTATCCGTTAAAGGGGGTTGGACTTGAGCTGCCGTATCCCGCCACCTTTGAGCATGATCTTTAAAGTCTTCAGTACTCTTCTTTTCCATCCTCTGTAAGTCCAGTCGATCGGGAGCCAAATCAATATGGTGCTTGTACTGTTTGAGGAAGGAATCAGCCAAGTTCTTCCATGTGACAACATGTGAACTATCCAACTGCATATACCAACGGGCAGCTGGACCCTTTAAGCTATCTTGAAAGCAATGTATGAGCAGCTTATCATTATGAACGTGCGCTGCCATCTTCCTACAGTACATAACAATGTGACTTTTAGGGCATGTTGTCCCGTCATATTTTTCAAATTCAGGAAGTTTGAATTTTGGTGGGATCACAACGTCTGGAACTAAACATAATTGAGTGGCATCCATGTTTCCAAAAACACTAGTGCCCTCAACCGCCCTTAACCTTTCCTCTAGAACTTCAAGTTTTTCATTAGAGGGTGTGGCTAACTCGTTCTTTACTTCTGGGTCATCCAAGTTAGGGACCGCAAAAGGTATTTTTGAAAATTCTGGCTTGAAATAAGAAGCACCAGCTTGGCTTGCCATGGGTAATTGGGGAATTTGACCTTCTTTAAATGATGGAAAAGGGTATTGCCCAACAGGTATGTCATATAAGGGGTTATAGGTAGTATATTGTGGCATGGACGCTTCTGCTGTCGTACGAACATGTGAAGCGAAACTGGGTGGAAATGGTAGGCCAGCTTGAGGGTTTCCAATCGGAGTGTCTGGTGCAGTTGTATCTGCAATCATTTTGCCCTTTTCCAAAGCGGCAATGATTGCATCAACCTTTTCCCTGATTTCCTCGATGTCCCGCTTAGTCTTCTCTTGTTCACCCTTTTCTTCCATAATCCTTGCTCTACGCCTAGTGTGGTAGACTCTTGTTGAACGAGCTATTTTATTGTTCTGTTTTTATTTTTAAAAGAAAAGTCTTAGAGAAAGTAAAAAGAAATAGAAGAAAGAAGAGTATGAGATGCATGAATGAATGAAATTTTATTATTGAAGGAAAAAAAAACAATGAATATATCTACAAAATAAACAATTGGAGAATTGGAAAACAAGAAGACAGGGAACATTAATGAAAGTGACCAAAGTACCCAAGGTCTCTACGAATCATCCCTAAAAACTCAAACAACTCCTCTGCATTAGAGGCCATAGGTGATGTATTCTCTCGCAGATCCCTTGCCCATTCTGAAAATCCTCGGGCTCTCCTAGCCATGATCTTGATAGTGTTCATGGTTCGACTTACTTTCCCAAGAATTATCTGCATGTCATCTCTCATAGTGGAATAATCTCCCCTTAATGAGGAGTATTTCTCCTCTAATTGTCCTCTCTCTAGTGACAATTGTTTGCTTGCCCTTTGAAATGCTTGGAGTTGACGTTCCAACGAGCTTGAATAACTTTTAAAAGCTTCAGACTCCTCTGATTGAGCCTGTATATTCACGCGTAGATTGTCCAGTGTTCGCCTTAGAGCAGTATTGGCCTCTTCAAACTCGATAAGTTGTGTTTTCTGCTTGTTGATGGTTTCGTTTAATTCCGCAACTAACTCTAAGAGAGTCTCTTTGCCTCTTGAAAGGTCTTTGATCTTATCCTCTTGTGAACGAGTTGCCCTTCGCAATGCAGTATTTTCATTCCTCAAAGCGTGATTCTCCTTAATCAATCTTCTATTCTCCTCGTCCAATATATCATAATCTCTTTCCCGCTTGGCTCGGTTTTTTGAAACTCTCTCTACTTTTTCGAGTTTGCCACTAGCTTGAGTTACCTGGTCTATCAAACGTTTGACCTCTTGCTGTAATTTTTCATTTTCTAGTTTCAATGTTTGATTTCTTCCCACTAACTCATTCCGCTCTGTCGCTAGCTGGCTAGGCTTATCCACTGCTCTACTAGATGATTCTCCCACATTGTCACGAGTCGGAATTGGGATCTTACTCCTCCTAATGCGCCATTGCAGATATTCTGGAGTAACTCCCTCAGAGTGACTATTGCCATTTATCCTTCTAACTGTTCTCCAGGAAGTCAGCACTTGTCGCTTCTTCTCGTTAGAATCCTCGCAACTGTAGGAAAAATCTAATTTATGCAGACCATGAGTTGTTGGTATGAATTGTTTAAACCAAGTTTGTCGCAATGCCAACAACGAAGCATAATGGACGCATCCCCAAGGGCCTACTAGAGGAACTGTGTGGAAGCTCCCGCATCTGTAGATTAAGGCTTTTAGGGGCATCCAATGTGCCTTCCAAATCACATGCTCTAATTTGGAATTCGAAAAGAAAGACACCCATGCTTCTTTCCTCGGAAAACTTGAGTTCCATGGGGCCGTGCCAAATTCTGCAATTGTACTCCTTGTTCGATTCCACGTGCTGCTGAAGTTGATTTTTGGACAGCCAAAATCTTCTGGGAACTTAAAATGACTATGCACCCAAATATAGAGTAAGGGCACACAGCATCTCAACTTCCCGCCTTTGTTGGACTTACAGTAATTGAGCGCCCGAACCGTTTCCGCTAGAAGAGGTATGGCTGGATCCACCCCTTGCTCAATGTCGAAGAATAACTTCAAAACATCACCGTCCACATATCCTTTAACTCTGGGATACAAGACCATCCCGTAGATGCACAAAGCTAACAGCACCAGGCCCCTTTCTTCATTTATGTGTTTGCGAGCGAGTTCTGTTAGATAATCTGCAGATATAAACTCTTCAACCCCTTTCACTTTCACATTTTTCTGCACTTCCTTTAGGTGTACAGCTAGAAATCTGGATAAAGTTCTCTTTGCAGTTAGTTGTGGGTTGAAACAATAGATCATTTCTCCACCTTTTTCTTCAATGTTCAGCATCGTATGGTATTCCTCAATGGTCGGGACAGTCGAAATCTTGAAATACGAAACACCTGTAGGCCGGGTCCCAGAATTCTAACACAGCCTGGACGGTGAACCGATTAACTGGAATATACATGAGGTCTGCAATATGGCCGTATCTCTTTGAGAACAAAAATCTTCTTTCTGGCGTTAAACCTTCCCAAATGGCTTTCAGCTCTCCTAGCTCGTTAGCAATGATCTGAACTTGACTTGAGAAGGATGACGACACAGGGCTTTTAAAAGGCAGATTATCCCCATGCTTTAGTTGTGTCTGCTCTGCCCATTGTAGCACAGTACTCAACTCATCATACTCAGAGGAAGATGACCGTATCGACTCTATGGGTACGTTGGCATTCATTTTGTTCCCTTTTGGAGAAAAAGAAAATGTAAGAAAATAATAATTAACTACCGCTTTAAATTAAAATAGTTTTTTCATGCGCCTACACGGGAGCATTCGCAATCCCCTCGAAGGTCGACATTACTTCATCTAAAAAAGCAAGATAGTACCATGAAGAAATGAATTTAATTTGAAAATGTGAGAAAACTACTTAATGTCATGAAAAATGGGGAGGACCTTTCATGTGCCTACACGGGAGCATTCACAATCCCCTCGAAGGTCGACATTACTAATTTCAAAACATGATGCAGGACCCAAACTAAATGGTATGGCTAAACTAAATACTAAATTTGACTTCAAATGGAGTAAAGGGAAAAAAAACGCTTGGGATAAACTCTTTTTTAGGAAAATAAAAAAAGAAAATGGAGAGTAAAAATCTAAAATGGAAAGAATGTAGAAATATTTACTTCTCCAATTAAACAAAATAGAAAGACTTTTTTAGAAAACAAGTTTTTCCTCTTAAAGAAAGTTTTTTGTTTTGGCAAGACTTCAATTTCTTAAAAACTCTTTTTAAACAAAAAAAAAAATGAACTCTTTAACCAATCTTACAAAAACTTCTTTGTCTTGTCAAAATTAAACTTTTTTATTAAAAGAAAACTCCTCTTTCAAAACAAAAATTAAGCTAAAAAAAAAAAAAAAATTCATGTAAACAAAACTTGAACTTTTATTTTGACAGAACTTTTAACTCTTTAGAATTTCAAGCAAAGTCTTAATTTTAAACTTCAAAGAATTTCTATTCATGACAAAACTTCAATTCTTTTTTTAAAAAAAAGTTCAAATTTAGTTTTCAAAGAATTTTTCTCTTGACAAAACTTAAAATGCTTGAAAAGAAAACAGTTTTTTTTTAAACAAAGTTAAACTTTTTTAAAGATTTTTCTTTGAAAAAAAACTTTAATCCTTTAAAAGAGAACTTTTTTTTTACAAAGTCTAAGCTTTTTTTAAAAATAATTTTTATTCTTGACAAAGACTTAAATTCTTGAAAAGAAAACATTTTTTTTTAAAACAAATTTAAACTTTATTTTTCAAATAATTTTTATTCTTGACAAAACTTAAATTCTTGAAAAGAAAACCTTTTTTTTTAAAACAAGTTTAAACTTTATTTTAAAAGAATTTTCTTTTACAAAACTTAAATTCTTGAAAACAAAACTTAAAGTTTAAGCCCTTTTTTTTTTAAAACAAGAAAAAAACAAGTGACACCTAAAAGAGTGGACTTTGAAACCTATGATAATACAAAATGATGACATGAATATGAAGTGAGGTAGAGAAATTCTAACCCTAATGGATAAAAAGGTCCCCAAATTAATCCAAGTGTTATAAAATAACAAATGAACTAACTTGAGTGAGGATTTTTCATGCGCCTGCACGAGGGCAATTATGTCCCTTCGAAGGTCGACACTACTACATCCTCGATCCTAATCCTAAAGGTAAAGCCCGGGTATAGAGCTGTGGTTGTGTGTGATATGCATGACAATATAATATGAATTAACCATGCATTCATTAAAGCACAAAATATATTCACACAAGTCACTCCAATAATAACTATGCATAAAATAAGATGGACCACATAATAAATAAATAAATAACAAAATGAATCGAATAATAAATAAAAAAAAATGAAAACGGCATTGACCCTCTTAAAAAAAGTCCCCAGTGGAGTCGCCAAGCTGTCGCAACGTCATCGCGACGCGGAGCGGCCGACGTACTTCTCTAAGGGTTTCTTTCGAGAGGAGAGGTTTGGAGTCGCCACCAATCATCTTGGGGTGTGATTGGTCACCCATTTTAAAAAAAGTGGTCTTTGAAAACCAAAAATTAGGTTCGGGGATCAGTTGTGTGTAGGGAAGGTGTTAGCACCCTACAACACCCGTTTGAAAACATTTTATTTTATTACTCGAATTCATTAAACAAAAGGTCCGTGTCGAAAATAAACAAAAAAAATGAAAATTGAAAATTAATTGTCTCACTAATTTCACCTTATCTTTAAATAAAGTAAGGATTTAATTTTGTGAGTGGGGTTAACCCATGACTTTATTATCATGTAAAAATTTCCTAATTAAAGAAAATCTTTCACCTCAAGAATTTGAAAATTATTTCAACTCCGTCATAGGCTATACGTGAGCTAATTTGTCTCTCAACTATTACCTCACATTTCAAAAATAAAATATGAAGTAATAATCATGAGTGGTATGACACCATTGAATGGAAAAATATTTTTCATTTTTAAATCAAATTCAATTAGAAATTCATTTGGAATTACCAAAGTAAAACTATTTTGAAGTTCATTTGGAAAATCCAATTTAGAATCAAATCGAAGTTGATTTGAAAATTTTCTAATTTAAGATCCAATTGAAATTTTGATTGCCAAAATAATTGACTAGTTAAACTTTAGGCTAATTTCCAGGCAGGGTGTTCCCTTTCGGTCAGCTTAAATACCCGTTCTTAGACAAAATTAGCATTAAAGTTTTCATAATCAATCTATTTTAACCATTCAAAATATTAAATAATGTTTTTGAAATTTGATTTAACCTTTCCAAAATCGAAATTGATTTCCAATTTAGTTTAAAATTGAAATTGATTTTCAATCTAAGACCAAAAGACATTGACTTGGAAACTTTAATTTAGAACCAAATTGACATTTATTGAAAAATTCCAAATCACTTTGAAACTCCATGAATTCAAGATTAAAACCAATTGAGGGTGAAAATTCAAATAAAATTCCAATTTAAATTCATTTGGGCAATTCCAAATTGAAATTCATTTGTAAATGTCAAAATGAAATCAAATTAAAAACAAACAAAAGTTGAAATCCCAAATTAAATCCAATTAAAAATTTATTATAAAATTCCAAATTAATTATTGAAACCAATGGAAGGAAAGTTTAAAATCGTCTTTAAAAAAAAAAAGTGAAAATCAAATTGAAAATCTTAGTTCAAATGTCATTTGTTTGAAATTCATTTGAGCATTTCAAAACCCTTTGAAATTCATTTGAACAATTCAAATTAAAGTAAAATTCAAAACATTAAAATTTCCATTTTAAAGAAAATTGAATTTTCTAATTACAAACTAGTGAACATTTATTAGGAAAATACAAATTCAAATTCAAATTAGAAATTTTATGTTAGAATCCAACTAAAATTAATAAGAAAGACAATTAAAGTTGAAAATGTCATATTAAAATCAAATTGAAATTGGTAATAACAATTCAATTTAAAGCCAATTAAAATTAGTTTGGAAACTCCCAAATAAACTCTAATTGAAATTAGATAAAAAAAAAACTTTCAACTAATATCCAATTAAAGTTCTTTAGAAGTCTAAAATAAATCATTTTAAATTTCTAATTAGAAAATGAAATAAAATAAATTGCAATTGATTTGGGAAACTCAAATTCATAGCCAAAATGAAAAATGGAAAAATTTGGATACATAAAAAAAAAAAATAAAAATAATAATAAAAGAATTTAAAAATGTGGGACCCACCTTATTCACTTTACTCTTTCTTCTTCCCCAACTTCCTTCCTTCTCTTTTTCTTTTTTCTCTTCCACTTTCCCTCACTTAGGAGCCTTGTTGGAAAAAAAAAAAAAGCGGCGGCACGGTGCCGGCGGTGACAGTGGTGGCGGCAACGGCGGTACGGCAGTGAGTGGTGGCGTCGATACGGCGGTGAGTGGCGGCGGCGGTACAGCGGTGAGTGGCGGCGTCGGTGCAGTACGGTGGTGAGTGGCGGCGGTAGCTTTGGTTTTTGGAAAATCCTTCTCCAAACTCTATTTTCCCTCTCAAACTCACTTTCTCTCTAAGCTCTCACTATTCTTCTTTTTTCTTGTGTCCTTGTTGTTCTTCCTCCCCTCTCCATCCTCCATAACCTCTCATTATATAGTAGAGCTTGGAGGAAGGGGTTGAGAAAAAGGGGGAAAGAATGAGAGGTTGGGAGAAAGAGGGGGAGTGAGTTGAGAAAGATGGGGAAAGAATGAGAGGTTGGGAGAAGGAAGGGGGGAGAGTTGAGAAAGATGGGGAAAGAATGGGAGGTTGGGAGAAAGAGGAGGAGTGAGTTGAGAAAGATGGGGAAAGAATGATAGGTTGGGAGAAGGAAGGGGGAGAGTTGAGAAAGATGGGGAAAGAATGGGAGGTTGGGAGAAGGAAGGGGAATGGAGAAGAAAAAGGGAGAGGGAGAAAGAATAGGAGAGGTTGGGAGAATGAGGGGGGATGGAGAACGTGGAAAGAGGAGTGAAGGAAAAAAAATGAATAAAATAAAAAATAAAATAAATAAAAATAAAATAAATAAACAAAAATAAAATAAAATAAAATAAACAAAATAAAGAAATAAAACAAAAAAAAAAGAAAATAAGATGAAAATGAAAATAAATCATGAAAACTAAAAAACAAATTTTAATAATATGCAAGGAGAGAGATTCGAACCAAAGACCTTGTGATTGTTAATACGACTTTATGCCACTTGAGCTATGCTCTTGTTGACATACCAAAAACAAATTGACTTCCAAATATTGAAAAACTTCAAACATTATTACTAAAATCAAGCCGGACCAAATACGGTGTCTACAACGGTCGTCACCAAAGTGTTCACTGATGACTGGAGGCTTACGTTCAAAACTTTCTGCTCTTTGATAAAGAGAGCCACCATATCTTCAAGGTTGCTTTTCTTTTCTGGCGTACTCGAGGAAGTAAACCTCGGTGGTGGTTGTAACACATTCTTGTTATTTGAGTATGAGAAATTTTCGTGGTTGCACAAATTCGAGTGGTAGAAGTTCGACAATCCTTGAGTAAATGCTCGGTTTCCAACATATTGAACTTCCTCCACGTCCTGACTCTCCTTCTTCGAATATCCTTCTGCCAAGGTGGAAATAGATTTGACCACCTCAGAAGAAGTTAACTTGTTCAATGCATTTGTGAGCGACGCCATTTATGCTTACGAACTTGACTCATCAATTTCATAGATACCAGCCTTCTTTGATATTGTTCCCCTTTTTATGGGCCATTGATAATTGGTTGTAGCCATTTCCTCCAAGAGTTCTTTCGCATCCGTAACAGTCTTAGATAGAAAACTTCCACCAGCATACGTATCGAGAACAGTCTTGGTAGAAGAGTTCAACCCATTGTAGAACAGTTGCACTTGTAGCCAATCGAGGTAGCCGTGTTGTGGGCATCTCCTTAGCATTTCTTTGTAGCTTTCCCACGCTTCATATAATTGTTCATCATCCAACTGTCTGAAAGTCCCAATCTCCGTTCGGAGCTTGGTGGTCTTGGCAGACGGGAAAAATTTGGTTAGAAACATCTGAGCAAGCTCGTCCCAGGTACTAATGCTTTCAGGTTCAACTGATTCTAGTCAATCCTTGGCTTTGTCTTGAAGAGAAAAAGGGAACAACCTCAATCTAATTGCATCGGTCGGAACTCCGTTCATTTTCACCATCCCGCAAATCTCTAGGAATGATCGAAGATGGGAATGTGGGTTCTCCGAAGGATGCCCTTTAAAAGAATTGTCCCTCGCCATCTGGATCAACCCAGTCTTTAATTCAAAGTTATTTGCTTGAATCGGGGCATGTACTATATAAGAATTCTCAGTCAGGAGAACTGGCTGAAGAAAATCTCTAAGCCCTTTGGTAGCTTTCCCACGCTTCATATAATTGTTCATCATCCAACTGTCTGAAAGTCCCAATCTCCGTTCGGAGCTTGGTGGTCTTGGCAGACGGGAAAAATTTGGTTAGAAACATCTGAGCAAGCTCGTCCCAGGTACTAATGCTTTCAGGTTCAACTGATTCTAGTCAATCCTTGGCTTTGTCTTGAAGAGAAAAAGGGAACAACCTCAATCTAATTGCATCGGTCGGAACTCCGTTCATTTTCACCATCCCGCAAATCTCTAGGAATGATCGAAGATGGGAATGTGGGTTCTCCGAAGGATGCCCTTTAAAAGAATTGTCCCTCGCCATCTGGATCAACCCAGTCTTTAATTCAAAGTTATTTGCTTGAATCGGGGCATGTACTATATAAGAATTCTCAGTCAGGAGAACTGGCTGAAGAAAATCTCTAAGCCCTTTGGGAGCGTTGTCTTGTTCAACCATTGCTTTCGTCAGTCTGTTGTTTCTACAAATCGCTTTAATAATCTTGTCAATCTCAAGATCTAATGGAAACAAATTAACCTCCATATCTCTTCACATGCAATTGCCCCCATGCTTCATCAGAACTTTAAAACAAAAACAAAAATATTCACAAAAAGAATAAAAGAAAAAATTTACAAACTAAATTAATATTTAACCCGTTTTTTTAATGTCAAAAAATTATTTTGCCTAAACAAACCTATCCTCCTCGGCAACAGTGCCAAAAACTTGATGATCCTGCAAAGTGCACGGGTCGCAAGTAATAATAAAACGATACAAGTATACCGAGTATCGAATCCACAGGGAGGAAGACAGTGATTAAGCAAGATAATAAAATGAGCACTAAAAGTACTAGGACAAAATACTATTTAGGTGCCAAAACATATTGATGAAACAAATCAAGATATAAAAAAATTAAAGAATTCAAGCGATCAATCGAAATAAGAATTGTGGAGAAAGAATCAAATGTGAGACGGGGTCTTGAAAATCAGATTATAGCTAATCAATTATTCTAATTGTCCTATCTCATGGCCGACTAATTATAAACCTAGAATCTCTGTTTAGCACATAGGTTCTCCTTTCGGTTTCCCCTAATTGTAATTAACTCATATTAATAACCTAAGTGTCCTTAACGCTATTAAATTTGTTAATTAATGAGTCCTGATTCATATTCGGTCTCTAAGTCTAACCAACTACTCTCGCTGTCACTATGAGCAGTTAAACTTAGGTGAGTGGATTATGATCTATCCTAACTTCTCTCCGTCGAGTTTCCATTAGGAGTCTAATCATTATACAATTGGCCATATCATATAAAGCATTAAGACCATCCACACAAATAATCAGTATTTGGACAAGAGATAGGCAATTGAGAATAATAATTAACTATAAACTTTCATTCCAAGACCCACAAATGGGATTAGCTATACATGGTCAAAATTTCCTAAATGTACATACTATAAAGAATAAAAATAAGCAAGATAAGAGATAGTAGAATGACCGTCGAGAACCCCTCGCTTGCGCTATGGAGTCCCTTCGAAACAAGCTCCCGAGCCTCCAAAAATGCTCGATACAATGATTTCCCACTAATTCTCACACTCGGCCCTCAAAGAGGCTTTAAGAGCCTTAAAGAAGACTAAAGGAAACGAAATGGAATGATGATTGATGCCAAAATGGGGAGCCAAGGCCTGCCTTTTATAGGCCTGAAAAAGGGGTAGCGTTGCGACGCTGTGACGTCAGTGGTGTCTTGTGCGGCAAGAATAGGACAATGTCGCGACGTCAGGGCGATTCCAGAACCATCTTGGGCTGATTGAGCTTATTTCATGGGCTTCCTTCATTCTTTTTGGCCCAATACTTTGCATGATGATTTTATTGGCTCCTTCCTTGACTCAACTTGGAAATTATGGCTTGAACCTTACAAATTTGGCCTTTTTTTCTCCATTTTTCCTCAAATTGCTCCTAGGGACAAAATAATGAAATTAAATAGTTATTCGATATGAAAATACCATAAAAGCACCTAAAAGCTTATTAATTTAGGGATAAAATAGCAACATTTCTGCCTGCTATCACAACTGTGGCGAGGTTCCTTACAAGAAACATTTTCACACGATATGGTGTGCGACAGAGACTCATTAGTGATGAAGGGACTCATTTTGGGAATCGAATCATGAATAAGCTCTTGTTGAAGTATAATGTCAAGCACCATGTTGCAACAACTTATCACCCCCAGAGCAATGGTCAAGCTGAGGTATCAAACAGAGAGATCAAAAGAATCCTTGAGAAAGTGGTCAGACAGGAAGAAAAGATTGGGTGCAACACCTAGACAACGCACTTTGGACTCTGAAGATAATCTCCCGTTGACTCCGCGATGCAACGTCCAGTTCGTAACGTTCACCATCAGAGAGTCGACGCAAGAAATTGAGGCAGGTCCCAGCGCCTAGACCAAAAGAAAGAGGCTTCCCACCGCAGCTAAAGGAAAAAAGAAAGTTGGTGAAGACAAGGGCAAATTCACCGAGGAGCGCGATTTCAGCTATGCGCTCCTGTAGACCATGGAGGCCCAAATCTCTCGGCGCAAATGGGAGCTGGTTTGCGAAACCATCCCTGATTACGTCCCCGCCTTAGTCCAAGAATTCTATCGGGCATAGTGGTGAGAAGAAATAGATGAATTAATGGTGCGTGGGAACACAGTCGCATTCGCCCCCAACGTCATAAATGTTGCCTTCGAGCTGTCCGTCGCACCTGAAGCCGAAGGTAATGCGCTACTATCCTCGCAGGATGATGATTTTCTGGTCACAGTTCTATCTGCGATAGCTCAACCTAGCGCTCATTGGGACGGTCGCGGCTCTACAAGAACCCTCAAAGTGTCGTGGCTGGACTTTAAGGCCACTGTTGGGTTTCCAGAGTGAGTAAAAATAAGATATAAAAAGACTCCAGAACTCTGTGCAAGTATACATAGTCCGCAGCAAGTAATAAGTATTTATCAAATCCAAGGTCTGAACTAGCTTTCACTTTATCTATTTTGTATAACTTTTTAATGGTTTCAAAGGTGCTTAAAATGATTGGGTTTTAAAGAAATGCTGAAGCAAAAGAAATGACAGGACAGAAAGTAAACAAATAGGTAGACAGATTAGAACAGACGCTCGTCAGGATTCAGTAATTGTTTTAAACGATGCTCTAGCAATATTATTGATCATGCAAAACTCTCACAGTCTTATTAGTAGATTCCTCCTGGAACTCCGAATTTTTTGGAATGTATTTCAACTCCAATGAAGTACTACCGATCAAGCACTAGGCAACTGGCTATCCCTAGCTCAGTCACTGGCGTTCACCAATACACAATGATCTAGTGTGATTAAATGCCACACACTCCCTAAATCATCCCTGAAACTAGAGAGAGGTATTCATACTGGCTCGCCAGGCGGACACAAAATATAAGTAAGCACAACAAATAACCAAGATGCATTAAATCAATATTTATTACTAGAAATTAAGCACATCAATCACATGTTCCCTAACCAACGCCTAGAGCTACTTAGTTCATAAAATGCATGGAAACACACGTTACAATCTGAGTAAGCATGTTCATAACTACAAGGTAATACAAGAAAAGATTAATTCCCTTGAACAGATTGTAATTGATGGTTTTCTCGGTGGTCTCCAATCTCTCCTCTATTCGCCTCCCAGAATGGAAATGAGAATGATCTCTTCCCCAAAAGTGGAATGATTTTGACTTGGTCGGCTATCTCCTTTTATAGAATTATAGGAGGCTTGAATTAGGTTGACCTAGACACGTGGATGACTCTCCTTGCTCCTATATCCAGAGAATAGCTTAACAGAATTCAGTTTGTTAAATTGGCTAATGAGCTGTGACGTGGCAGTTTTGCTTCTCGCTTTGCTGCAACACAGAATTTGCTCCTTGATGTCGCCCAACAACATATTCTACACAAAATAATTCCCAAAGCTTTCATTCTTCCAAATGGGTTAAAACATATAACATATATCTAAAGGCAACCCTATTAAGCACAAAAGACACACAAATCCCTATAGAATTATGGCCTAAATAACTCCCTTTTGGAGAGTTATCACACCCCCAAACTTCAACTATTGCGCGTCCCGAGCAATACTAACCAACTTTCCCTTAAGAATTCAAAACGTTAGACAAAGCATAGCTTAATCAAACCAGACAACCCAACACTACCTTCAACCTCTACTTGAGCATTCTGCAAAACCAAGCTCTGCTGTTGCAAAATAATTCTTCCGACACGGACAAATAATCACCACTTTTTAACTTAATTCTAAGAACTCGCCACAGCCTAGCTCTATTATCAGACATATTAAAACACATTTTTAAGGGGTTTATATTTTTGTTTAATTTTGTTCTTCAGACTTAAAGCAGCCCTACAGTCATAAGCTCTTAAGCATGGGATGACCCACTTTATGGTGCAGTATACCCTTGCCTCAAACTCATCACCAACTAGGTTAAATACTCATTGTAAAGCTAAAAAATCCTTAGTTATTCCATCTCTTGCCCCTCAGAATGGCGACATTTTATGATGAAGCTCACCTAAGTTCTGGGAGACAGAAAGACTGTTGGATTATCATTCATCCTTCAAAACTTTTGCTCCATGAATTTTCTCAGCAAAATTTTCAATAATCAACTTTTTTCAGCAAATAACTTTTTCATTTTTTCATATATATCCTAGGTCAACTTTTGACGCAAAGAAAAACTGTGGGTGTCACAAATGTCCCTGGTTACTCAACAACCTAGCAAATTTCATGAAGGAGAGGAATGCTTGAGCAAAACAATTGGAGTAGCAAAAAGTCCCCCAAGCTTGAATTATTCATTGTCCCCAATGAATCATTAATTTTGTGATGTTTACCCCCAAACTTAAATATTTCTATCTGAATTTTAAACTGAGTGTGGGACTAGAACTAAACTTAAAGTGGATCATATAAATCGACACTACCTCAGAACCTTCTCGCTGCATCAATGACCAGGCTGGAAGAAATGCTCAAGCAAAAGGTTTCCGGAGATCAGAATACCTTGATCTAATTAAGCTTAACCAGTCCAAGCTTAAAAAATTCAGAAGAAAATTTGTTAAGTTAGAGGTACTCAGTGCTCATAGAACAGAAACAACTTTAGAAATTTCATTAAAAACATAAAAAGACATTACAAAAGCAGATATATTTTTTTCAGAAACAGAAAAATTTAAAAAAACAACAAGCAAAGATAGAAGAAGATGCGGGCAGGAATGCGCGAGCAACAAAATTAATTCATCAAAAAGTTTGAGCGCCCAAATTTTCCTCCTTCAATCCTCCTGACCAGGATCTTCTTCATCATCTCCTTCTCTTTCAACAGGCGGTGGCGGAATCCAGGGGTTCAGTAGGTCATCAGGGAATATGGGTAAAAGTCGGATATGGTTTGGAAAAATTTGATTGCAAGGCTACCCTCAACGCAACATCCCTTCTTTTCACATAATTCCAGAAAGTCTGGAATAGCCTTTCGGAAAAACTCCATTCTACTTGAATGCATATGTAATTGCTCTTGTATTTGATGGATGCCGCACACCAATCCTTCTTGGTGTGCTTCTTGTATCCTTTGAAGCCTGGCCAAATTTGGTGTTTCGATTATTCCCTTGTCTATCAGAGTCACATCATCCTCATTCTCTGGAACCCCTGCCCTTTGGCATAACATTGTGATAGTGTTGGGGAAAAACAACTTCCCAACCTTTTTCCGCCAGAAATCATAAATCTCAGAAGAAATTATTTTACCCACATCAATACTCATCGAACGAAGAATAGCAAACACATGTAGTACCCGGTCCCGAGACATCGTTGAATCGTGAGTTGTCGGCAGTAAGCGTAGCTTGACGAAACCCATCCATGTATTAGCCTCACTCTTCAGATACGCAACTTGAAATGTACGCTTTTCTATCTTCGACAATCTTCATTGAGCCCCCTCGATGCCAACCTCTCGGACAGCCGCAATCAATTGATCGCTCGATGGTGCCACCACCATCTCAATAAAGCCTGTGTGTGGAAAGTCCTGGAGGTTGAACAAAGAATTAATAGTTCCTGGGTTCCAGTCAACCGGTACTCCTCGAACTATAGCCTGAAATTCCTCTGCATTATCAACATTCGCATAAAACTCTCAAACAATTTTGGAATTGACCGGCTCCAGCTTCGAATAGAACTGACTCCAGCCATGGTTCTCTATTCCTGTCCTCAAGAACCGTGGCAGATCATCTTCAAAACCTCGTTCGAACAGAAAGTCTCGTTTCAACATTTCTATGTATTTTGCCCAAGCAAGATTATTGATGAAGCAGTTGTACGACAATCATGGCTCCTCAATCTAGTCAGCTTCAATCGATGCTTCAGCAATACCCTTGCCCTTGTCTTCCTTTTGTTTGGGCAAAATTTTTTCCTCAACCGTTTTCTCTGCCTCCTCTCTTGCTTTTTCCTCGGGCTTTTTCTTCTCCTGCTCTTCTCTTTCTGCATTTTCTCTTTCAGAATAGTTAGTTGGAGGCGAGGGGGTATCAGTTCGAACTACCTTGACGCGACCCGTTTTCCGCTTAATGCGGCGACGTTTGGGCACTTTCGGCCTGATCACCTCTACTCGAGCCTCCTACACTGGCTCATTATCTTCTTCAGGCGCAACCTCTGCCTGTTCTCCTCACACATCCTCAGCTTGCTTTTCTTGAACTTCTTCCGTATTCTCTTCTCGCACCTCCTCTGTATCAGCGACTATCGAGTCGGTCTGTCTTGGGTTCTATACTTCTGGTTCTTTCGGATTTTCTTCTTCCACTACAGCAGTAACAACATCTTCTGCAGCTTTCTAGACAGCTTCTTGGTCCTCAGCCCTCTGTTGCCTTCTCCTTCTTTTGGCTTCTTTTTCCTTCGGCGTTTTTTCTTCTTCGTTTTAACTTTTTGTGCCTCGGGGGTAACAGGTACCTCTTCTTCCTCGTTGTCTCTCTCTTTTCTTGCCCTCGTTTTTGCCATTAGAAACCCAAGGGTTTTTTTTACAGCGAACAACAAAAGAAAGGAGAAATACGAATAGCAAAGGAATGAAACGCGAAGGTGAAATGAAAAGAAACTTACTGAAGTCTTTGAATAAATAAGACGTCAGCAAAATAAAATCCTAACCAGAAGGATTTGCTCTGTATTAAATAATATTACCGTTTTATTTTAATCACATGCAATCTGGAAAATCAAAACCATCAATAGTAAAATCGTGAATTCCAATCGCCCATGGTAAATAATTATGTATCGTCAACGGCTAAACCATTTGATCTTCCTTGCGTGACACGTGGCTTCATCAGATGGCTCATGCCAGTAACCTGCCCACAGAAAATTCAAAGTCCAAACGGTAAAAGTAATTAATTCTCAATAAATCCCTTCCTAATCGGACGCAAGATTTGCCTCGACCATAAAATTGCCGCAACAACCTTCTGAACAAAACGAATCGTAGATACGGACGAATTCACATTAAAACTCAAATCAAGAAATTCAAATTTAAATTAACCGCTCAAATCAAATCTTATCTTTTATTTATATTATTCAAAACCGAATAAATCAGGAGAAATTTTATTCAAAACTAAATCTAAACATAATTTAAATAGGAAAAAAAATAAAGACTGAATTAAAATCTAATTAAATCTAATTAGAAAATAAAACTAAACTAACTCTAATCTAAACTCATCAAATAAAATAAAATAACTAGCGAAAATAAAATAAAATCTACCAAATTAAAAACAACAATTAAAAATAAATCTTGCAGAATTTAAACAAACCAAATCTAAAATAAATCAAATTAAAATCAAATCCTATCAGCGAGAAAATAAAAACAAACACTTGGAGCTCAAAATATTGCTCTGTGAAATGATACCGCAAAAATCTTGCTCTCTCAATCATCAACCAACTTTAGGGAAGGATATTTCGTCTGGAACTCCTTTCCCCAATAATGCTTCACACGCTGTCCATTCACCTTGAACACTCTCCCATCTTTTTCATCTTGCAAAGTAATTGCTCCATGGGGAAAAACTTCAATCACAATAAATGGTCCTGACCATTTAGAATTTAGTGTCCCAGAAAATAATTTTAATCTAGAATTATACAGCAAAACTCTCTGACCCTTGACAAACTCTTTAGATTTAATTTTCTTGTCATGCCACAGCTTAGTCTTCTCTTTATACATTTTCGAATTTTCATAAGAAAATTTTCGAAATTCCTCTAATTCATTAAGCTGCAGCATTCTTATTGCCCCTGCACGACTCAGATCAAAATTTAATTTTTTTCAAAGCCCAAAACGTTTTATGTGAAAGCTCTAATGGTAAATGACAAGCTTTCCCATATACTAACCTATGGGGAGACATACCTAGAGGAGTCTTATAAGCTATCCTTTAAGCCCAAAGAGCCTCATCCAACCTAAAAGACCAATCCTTTCTAGATGGATGGACTACTTTCTCTATAATAGATTTTATTTCCCTATTACTAATCTCAGCTTGACCATTTGCTTGTGGGTGATAAGGGGTAGCTATCCTATGCTTAATTCCATACTTAGCTAAAAGCTTAGTTAAGATATTATTAACAAAATGTGTACCCTCATCACTCACTAGAAGTCTAGGTGTCCCAAACCGCGCAAAGATGTGCGATTGAAGAAACCTTGCTACTGTCTTGGCATCATTCTGATGGCATGTGATGACCTCCACCCACTTGGACACATAATCAACTGTCAATAAGATAAAAACATTGCCATTAGAAGGGGGAAATGGCCCCATAAAGTCAATACCCCATACATCGAATAATTCTACTTCCAAAATGTAAGTAAGAGACATTTCATCTCTAGGCCCCAAGTTTCCTCTCATTTGGCAAGCATCACATTGCTTATAGAACCAATGGGCATCCTTAAATAAGGTAAGACAGAAGAATCCACAATGCAAAATCCTCATATGTGTCCTCTGATCGCTGAAATGGCCTCCATATGGCGAAGAGTGACATTGCTCCAGGATTTCCTTTGCTTCATCACCTGAAACACACCTACGAATAATACCATCAGAGCATTGCTTATACATAAATGGCTCATCCCAATAGAAAAATTTTGCATCATGCTTAAACTTTTTCTTCTGCCTCCAATCCATATCAATAGGAGTGACTCCCTTTACCAAAAAGTTAGCAATATCAACATACCAAGGGGCATCCTTGACTACCTTTACCTCAACAACAAAGAGTTGTTCATCTGGAAAAGAATCTAAAATGGCAGTTTGCTTCAGCAAAGTTGATGACGGATCAAGACGAGACAAGTGATTTGCAATGACATTCTCTGATCCCTTCTTATCCTTTATTTCCACGTCGAATTCCTGCAATAATAGAACCAAACAAATTAGTCTAGGCTTTGCATCTTTCTTAGACATTAAATACCTTATTGCTGCATGATCCGTGAACACTGTGACTTTTGATCAAACAAAATATGGCCGGAATTTCTCAAAAGCAAACACAACAGCTAACAACTCCTTTTCAGTGGTTGTATAGTTTACTTGTGTCTCATTAAAAACCTTGCTTGCATAATATATAGGATGGATAAATTTGCCCTGCTTTTGCCCCAACATAGCACCTACTGCAGCATCACTCGCATCACACATTACCTCAAATGGAAAATTCCAATTAGGTGCACAAAGAATGGGTGCTGAGATTAAAGCAACCTTTAAAGTTTCAAAAGCCTTCCTACAATACCGCTGAAATTTTCCTGGAGCATTGCAGAGGCCAAAAGGCATTTGCCTAAAAGAAAACGTCCCATAAGGGCAGGTGAAAGTGATTTTTTCCTGATCCTCATTAGCAATAGTAATCTGGTTATACCCAGAATATCCATCTAAGAAACAGTAGTAGGCCTGACCAGCCAATCTGTCCAACATCTTGTCAATAATTGGTAGGGGAAATGGTCCTTACGGGTAGCTTTATTAAGCTTCCTGTAATCCATGCAAACCCTCCAGCCAGTTACTGTCCTGGTTGGGATCAACTCATTGTTTTTATTACTCACCACAGTGACACCTCCTTTCTTAGGAACACATTGGATAGGGCTTACCCAATTGTTGTCTGCAATTGGATAAATAATGCCAGCATCCAACCATTTAATCACCTCCTTTTTAACCATTTCTTTCATTGCAGGGTTAAGCCTTCTCTGTTGTTCAATACTTCTAAAGGACCCCTCATCTAGAGTGATTTTATGCATACAAAAAGATGGACTAATTCCCTGAATGTCAGCAATTGTCTAACCAATAGCTTTGCGATATTGCTGCAGCAATTTTATTAAGGCCTCTTTATGCTCCAGCATTAAATCTGATGCAACAATAATGGGAACGTCTCACCCTCCCCAAGATACACATACTTTAGATAATCCGGCAAGGGCTTCAAATCTAAAGTGGGTGCCTCAATCAGAGATGGCTTAATAGGAGGAGCCTTCCTTTGATCTAAATCTAAGGACTCAAAAACATCTTCACACCTAAACACTTCTTTTTCATTTTTTCTTTCTAAAGAACAAACTTCTAAATCCTCTACACTAACCTCTCCATGATCTTCCAAATGTTTGCTAGCCGAATCTTGTATTGCTGTCTCAACAATTGTGTTCTCTAGAATCCTAATGAAAGAGCAATCTTCCATTTCGTCTGGATACTTCATGGCTTTAAACACATTAAATTTTACTTCCTCATTACAGACTCTCATTGTTAATTTCCCTTATTGAACATCTATCAATGCCCTACCAGTAGCCAAAAATGGACGACCTAAAATAATTGGGACATCTTTATTAGCCTCATAGTCTAAAATAATAAAATCAGCAGGAAATATGAACTTATTTACCTTCACTAAGACATCCTCAATTTTACCCTTTGGATATGTGATAGACCTATCAGCTAGTTGGAGTGTGACTGTGGTAGACCTAGTCTCACCAATACCTAGCTTTCGATAGACCAAAAGAGGCAAAAGGTTAATGCTTGCACCTAAATCACAAAGTGTTCTACCTAACTTTTTACCTCCTATTGACAAAGGAATAGTAAATGATCCTGGATCCTTAGCCTTGGTTTGTAGCCCATTCGTAAGAATAGCACTACATTCCTCAGTAAGAGATACAGTTTCAAACTCACCTAACCTCTTCTTTTTAGTTAAAATATCCTGAAGGAATTTAGCATAATTAGGCATTTGCTCAATAGCTTCTACTAAAGGGATACTTATATGCAATTTCTTAAGAATCTTTAAAAACTTCTTAAATTGACCTTCCTGATTCTTAGGCCTTTGCCTTTGTGGAAAAGGTACAGGTGGTACATAAGGTGGGGGTGGCACATAAGGTGGTTCCACATTTGGAACAGAACCATATGCTCCAACATCATTATTGCTGCCTCCAGCACCTTGACCAGACTCCAACTCTTTCTCAACAACAACATTTTTATCACAATTCTTTACTATATCCTGGGTTTTACTAGGCTCTTTTCTTTCCTCTACTGGCTTACCACTCCTAAGACTCACTGCCTTTACCTGCTCCTTACCTTCCCTTCTAGGGTGTTCAGTATCTGAAGGAAGTTTCCCTTGAGGCCTTGCCTTCAGTTCATTAGCTAGCTGACCCACTTGCAATTCCAGGGCTCTCATTGAAGCTTGATTACTTTGAATTGCGGCATCTGTACGAGCCATATATGCTTTCATCATCGCCTCAAGAGAACTCCCCGAATTTTGCTGGGGAAATACCTACGCTTTAGCAAATCCCGATTGGTTCACCTTCTGTTGTGCTTGCACATTACTTCCTTGTCCTCCCCATGAGAAGTTGGGATGGTAGCGCCAACCTGGATTATAAAAGTTAGAATAAGGACTATTCCTCTGATTACCTACAAAAAACACAGAAGCTGGATTGCTGGGGTAAAACTCGTAGTTGTGATCTTCACCACAATAGACACATGCTTCTTCTGTTTCTTAGAATATCCATCTAAGAAACAGTAGTAGGCCTGACCAGCAAATCTGTCCAACATCTTGTCAATAAATGGTAGGGGAAATGGTCCTTACGGGTAGCTTTATTAAGCTTCCTATAATCCATGCAAACCCTCCAGCCAGTTACTGTCCTGGTTGGGATCAACTCATTGTTTTTATTACTCACCACAGTGACACCTCCTTTCTTAGGAACACATTGGATAGGGCTTACCCAATTGTTGTCTGCAATTGGATAAATAATGCCAGCATCCAACCATTTAATCACCTCCTTTTTAACCATTTCTTTCATTGCAGGGTTAAGCCTTCTCTGTTGTTCAATACTTCTAAAGGATCCCTCATCTAGAGTGATTTTATGCATACAAAAAGATGGACTAATTCTCTGAATGTCAGCCAATGTCTAACCTATAGCTTTGCGATATTGCTGCAGCAATTTTATTAAGGCCTCTTTATGCTCCAGCATTAAATCTGATGCAACAATAATGGGAACGTCTCACCCTCCCCAAGATACACATACTTTAGATAATCCGACAAGGGCTTCAAATCTAAAGTTGGTGCCTCAATCAGAGATGGCTTAATAGGAGGAGCCTTCCTTTGATCTAAATCTAAGGACTCAAAAACATCTTCACACCTAAACACTTCTTTTTCATTTTTTTCTTTCTAAAGAACAAACTTCTAAATCCTCTACACTAACCTCTCCATGATCTTCCAAATGTTTGCTAGCCGAATCCTATATTGTTGTCTCAACAATTGTGTTCTCTAGAATTCTAATGAAAGAGCAATCTTCCATTTCGTCTGGATACTTCATGGCTTTAAACACATTAAATTTTACTTCCTCATTACAGACTCTTATTGTTAATTTCCCTTTTTGAACATCTATCAATGCCCTACCAGTAGCAAAAAATGGACGACCTAAAATAATTGGGACATCTTTATTAGCCTCATAGTCTAAAATAATAAAATCAGCAGGAAATATGAACTTATTTACCTTCACTAAGACATCCTCAATTTTACCCTTTGGATATGTGATAGACCTATCAGCTAGTTGGAGTGTGACTGTGGTAGACCTAGTCTCACCAATACCTAGCTTTCGATAGACCGAAAGAGGCAAAAGGTTAATGCTTGCACCTAAATCACAAAGTGTTCTACCTAACTTTTTACCTCCTATTGACAAAGGAATAGTAAATGATCCTGGATCCTTAGCCTTGGTTTGTAGCCCATTCGTAAGAATAGCACTACATTCCTCAGTAAGAGATACAGTTTCAAACTCACCTAACCTCTTCTTTTTAGTTAAAATATCCTGAAGGAATTTAGCATAATTAGGCATTTGCTCAATAGCTTCTACTAAAGGGATACTTATATGCAATTGCTTAAGAATCTTTAAAAACTTCTTAAATTGACCTTCCTGATTCTTAGGCCTTTGCCTTTGTGGAAAAGGTAGAGGTGGTACATAAGGTGGGGGTGGCACATAAGGTGGTTCCACATTTGGAACAGAACCATATGCTCCAACATCATTATTGCTGCCTCCAGCACCTTGACCAGACTCCAACTCTTTCTCAACAACAACATTTTTATCACAATTCTTTACTATATCCTGGGTTTTACTAGGCACTTTTCTTTCCTCTACTGGCTTACCACTCCTAAGAGTCACTGCCTTTACCTGCTCCTTACCTTCCCTTTTAGGGTGTTCAGTATCTGAAGGAAGTTTCCCTTGAGGCCTTGCCTTCAGCTCATTAGCTAGCTGACCCACTTGCAATTCCAGGGCTCTCATTGAAGCTTGATTACTTTGAATTGCGGCATCTGTACGAGCCATATATGCTTTCATCATCGCCTCAAGAGAACTCCCCGAATTTTGCTGGGGAAATACCTACGCTTTAGCAAATCCCGATTGGTTCACCTTCTGTTGTGCTTGCACATTACTTCCTTGTCCTCCCCATGAGAAGTTGGGATGGTTGCGCCAACCTGGATTATAAAAGTTAGAATAAGGGCTATTCCTCTGATTACCTACAAAAAACACATAAGCTGGATTGCTGGGGTAAAACTCGTAGTTGTGATCTTCACCACAATAGACACATGCTTCTTCTGTCACTTGGTTCACCAATGCAGCAGGCTCCACAGCTGGTGGCTTCTGATGACTAATCACTGCCACATTCTTAAGAGCGTTAGCAATCATTGCAAGATAAGCCCTAATGGTGGACACACCATCAACCTCTAACACACTCTTAACCTTTTTATTTGTGCCTCTAACATCCGACCACTAACAACTATTAGTAGATATTCTTTCTAAAATTTCATGGGCTTCATTAAAAGTTTTTGCCAAAAGGGCCCCTCCAGCCGAAGCATCAACCATACCTTGGGTTGCTCCATTTAACCCATTGTAAAATGTTTCCATTTGAATATAATGTGGTAAACCATGGTGGGGACACTTTCGCAAAAGCTCCTTGAACATCTCCCAAGCCTCACTAAAAGTTTCATCTTCAAGTTGCCTAAACCCTACTATTTCACTCCTCAATTTAGCATTCGTATTTGGTGGGAAATATTTACTCAAAAAATTTTTCAGCTAATTCATTCCATGTCCTAATAGATCCTGGAGCAAAAGAATTTAACCATGTCTATGCTCCATCTCTAAGAGAATACGCGAACAAAGTTAATCTAAGGGCATCTATAGGCACTCCTTGAATTACAAAAGAATCACTAACTCCTAGAAAATACTTAAGATGAAAATGAGGATCTTTAGATGACAAACCATGGAATTGACCCACGGTTTACAACATCTGAAACATTACCAGTTTCATTTCAAAATTTTCTGCCTCAATTTGAGGACGTGCAATCCCTGGATTTAATTCATCAAACATTGGAAAAGCATACGCTCGAATGGCTCTGGTCCTATCATTTGCTACCAAGATAGGATTCTCAGTCTGATTATTTTGCTGCTCATTTTGCTCCAGCGGCTGGTTTTGCTGCAGCAAACGATTCTGCTGGGGGTTCGCTGGATATTCAGAACCCTGCAGGAGACGCGACACGTTATCCATTTGATTTTGCTGTCTACGCTGCTCTCTCCTTTTTCTCCTGAATGTCCTCTCGATTTCTGGATCAAGCTCGAACCTTACCCCAGGCGGATTGCTCATGCACCAAGTTCACGCCTGCAAAAACAAAAGAAATAATCAAAAAGTTCTAGCACCAAACCACTAAAACACATACACAAAACAGATCAGATAAAAACTTATTCAAGTCCCTGGCAACGGCGCAAAAAACTTGTCGGGTTTCTTGAGTGAGTAAAAATAAGATATAAAAAGACTCCAGAACTCTGTGCAAGTATACATTGTCCGCTGTAAGTAACAAGTATTTATCGAATCCAAGGTCTGAACTAGCTTTCACTTTATCTATTTTGTATAACTTTTTAATGGTATCAAAGGTGGTTAAAATGATTGGGTTTTACAGAAATGTTGAAGCAAAAGAAATGACAGAACAGAAAGTAAACAAATAGGCAGACAAATTAGAATAGGCGCTGGTCAGGATTCAGTAATTGTTTTAAAAGATGCTCTAGCAATATTATTGATCATGCAAAACTCTCGCAGTCTTATTACCAGATTCTTCCCGGAACTCTGAATTTTTTGGAATGTGTTTCAACTCCAATGAAGTACTACCGATCAAGCACTAGGAAACTGGCTATCCCTAGCTCAGTCACTGACGTTCACCAATACACAATGATCTAGTGTGATTAAATGCCACACACTCCCTAAATCATCCCTGAAACTAGAGAGAGGTATTCATACCAGCTCGCCAGACGGGCACAAAATATAAGCACAACAAATAACCAAAATGCATTAAATCAATATTTATTACTAGAAATTAAGCACAGCAATCACATGTTCCCTAACCAACGCATAGAGCTACTTAGTTCATAAAATGCATGGAAAAACACGTTACAATCTAAGTAAGCATGTCCATAACTACAAGGTAATACAAGAAAAGATTAATTCCCTTGAACAACTTTTAATTGATGGTCTTCTCGATGGTCTCCAATCTCTCCTCTATTCGGCTCCCAAAATTGAAATGAGAATGATCTCTTCCCCAAAAGTGGAATGATTTTGACTTGAGCGGCTGTCTCCTTTTATAGAATGATAGGAGGCTTGAATTAGGTTGACTTAGACATGTGAACCGCTCTCCTTGCTCCTTTATCCCGAGAATAGCTTAACAGAATTCAGTTTGTTAAATTGGCTAACGAGTTGTGACGTGGCAGTTTTGCTCCTCACTTTGCTGCAGTACATAATTTGCTCCCTGAAGTCGCCCAACAACATATTCTGCACAAAATAATTCCCAAAGCTTCCATTCTTCCAAATGGGTTAAAACATATAACATATATCTAAAAGCAACCCTATTAAGCACAAAAGACACACAAATCCGTATAGAATTAAGGCCTAAATAACTCCCTTTTGGAGAGTTATCAGCCACCGCATGGATGCACTGGATAAAGAACCACATCATTCCCACAACGCATGATGCCACTCTTTCAATACCGCGGGTGGTCCTCGTCTTCTGCATAATCAAAGGGATCCCCATTGACCTGGACCCAATTCTCTACGACTCCCTACACCAGACAACCGACAAGCCAAAGGGAGTGATGTTCTGCCTAGGTCTTGTCACGAAGCTCTATCGCATGGTCGACCTTGTACCCACTACATTCGATGAAATCAGAGTCATCCGACAGACTTTTGATGACCAGTGGCTTCGCGCGCAATACATTCGCTTTCGCGCAGCCACCGCTCCCCGCCAAGATCCTTCCCCTACGGTCGAAGACCAGCCTCCTGCACCAGAGCCCCAAAAGAAGAAGAGGCGAAAACAAACCGCTAGCCGCAATCCCTCAGTCGCGGCAAGGCATGCGCGCGACGTCCCACAAGCACCGAAAAATCATGTCTGCCCTTTAAATCAGCATGCCATGTCGCCGCTTTCTTCCTCTCTTGTGCACCGACCCAGTCCTCTAGAAGCGGGCGTGGAGGTTGTGCATTAGTTGAAGTCAGCAACCAGCCGACTTCCTTCCCAGTTCTCCAGCGCCAAGAATTGCACCTTACTGCGCAACCTGACAAGCTACAACAAGAAGAGCCCGCCGCAGACCCCAACCATTAGCCACCCGACCAAATCATTGACATTGATGAACCGCAGGTGTTTGCATAGATGCAGCGGTAGCTTCAAGAAATTTTCGAGCCTCTGCAGCAACAGCAATTCGAGCTTTCCCAGGGCATCAACGCAATGACGGCATTTTTAGTGCGCTGGACGAACTCTTTTGGTAGGTTGTCAGGTGCCCTCACCCATGCCCCCGCCGTCGCCCAGACATCCCCGACCACCGCCACCTCAGGAGTAAACTATTTTCTTTTCTGTACTTGTCATTTTTTGTAATGCGCAAATTTCAAATGTACACAATTTCTTGCCTCATGAATGAAATATCTTCTTTTGTCGATCTATCGCATTCTCTCATAGCCTTAGTAGCATGCCTGAATCTGTAAAATCTTTTGCGTTAGCTCTTCGCCTTTGCTCTCCGCATCCCAATTTTTCTAGATGTCTTATTCGTCGCAGACTTTTAGCAAAGGATTTCCCTTTAGTTATATTCCCCTTTTGCCTTAGGAAAATTTCCTTATGCTTAGTGCTTGAGTCTCTGTCGCAGCTCAACAAGCTTCTCCATCATCCATCGCACTCCAGTTTAAGTTTGAGGGACAATGGACATTGTCCAATTTAAGCTAGGGGGTGCGATAATTAGCGCAAGTATTTCATGCATTCCTCTTGCTTCTATGCGTTGGTAGCCAGAGGCATTCATGACACCCATCGTTTGCCACTGATGTGCAAGCTGGCAAAAGATGACTGGGGCACGCAAGCCAATTTCTTGGAGAAGTCAGCATCCTCAGCCTATAAGAAGCAGTCAGCTGCCAGAAGAAAAGAGAGGAGGATCGAAGAGGGCACATATCAAAAAGGGAGGAACCAAAGAAGAAGAAAGATTCTCCCAGCGCAGAAAAATCATTGCGATAGGATGTATTGCGTTATGTTTTTCTTTCTGACCATGAGCTAATTCACTCTTATCAAGGCTTAGCTTAGGCACCCATGCGATGATAGGATTATTCTGTACGCGTATATTTCGAATTAATGCAAAATTAATGCTCTCTGCTTAGATGCGATAATATTTTTCATTACTAACTCTCGTCTGGCCAGTCGGATGCGGTAGCAACATGATAAATCCCTGGCAGGTAATGCATGTGGAATTTTCTAAGTAGAGCAAGTTAGCGCATGACATGTAGTCTTAGTCGTTTTAAAGCTAATACTGCTGCAATAAGATATTTCATGAATGTGCTTAGACTGTTTTAGGACTAACGCAGTCACTTGCAAGTTTTTAGATAACAGTACCAACGCATGAACTAATTGAACAGAACGTTGTTAGTTCTATGTCAAACGCATGAGTAGTACCGGAAGGGAATCACGTGTTTATTTATCACTTAGGCATTAATGGATAGTTAAGCTAAGTATGCGCTACAAAATATCTTATTAACGCATGTGGTTGCCGCAACAAAAGCCTCTGAGTGTTCATTCTATAATACAATGAAATGGGAGAAAGTCTTGCTTACTTCATTCATTCCTCCACTGAGTATTTATACACAGCAAACATAACAAAATTTGTTGTACAGTAACAATATTCTAACTAAATAAAAAAATACTAACCAAAAGATACACATAACAACATTGGTTATATAATAATAGAAATTCTAACTAAAATAATAACAAAAACCATCTAATACTCCCCCTCAAGGTGGGGTGTATATGTCAACAAGACCCATCTTGGACATCAAAGAAAATAAATTGATAGCTGGTAAAGATTTCGTAAAAATATCAGCCAACTTTAGTCGGGAGCGAATGGGCAACAGCTTAACAACTCCAGCAGCAACTTTTTCCCGAATAAAATGACAATCAAGTTCGATGTGCTTCGTCCGTTCATGAAAAATTGGGTTGGAAGCAATATGGATTGCAACCTGATTATCACAAAAAATTAAACCAGGTTGTTGGGGAGATATCTTCAGATCATTAAGCAAATAGGAGAACAAAGAATTTCACAAGTGGTTATTGCCAATGCCCTGTATTCAGCCTCTGTAGATGACCGAGAAATGGTGGTTTGCTTCTTAGATTACCAGGATACTAACGAATCGCCAAAGAATATGCAAAATCCAGTAGTTGAATGTCTTGCATCAAGACACGATGTCCAATCTGAGTCAGCAAAGGCACGTATTTGAAAGGATTGAGTAGGAGACAAAAGAATTCTTTGCCCTGGAGAAGGTTTTAAGTATCGCAACAAATGATATACAGAAACCAAGTGTGACTTGCAAGGTTGAGCAACAAACTGACTCAACTTATTAACTGCTATTGTAATGTCAGGGTGTGATATTGTCAAATATAAAAGTTTGCCAACTATCTTTCGATAAGCAGAGGGTGTAAGGGATAAAAGCCCTTGGCAGCGGAAACGAACAAAACTTTAACTCTTATTTAATTTGAATTAAAATACCATACGTTAGCAAATTAAATCACAGCAGAAAAATACTTTAAATCATGCTGTAAATTAATTATAAAACATGCTAAAACTCATTAGGAAAAATCTAGATCTAATCTAAATGGATCCTAATGATCCTAGATCAAGAACACTTACTTTGTATGACGTTCTTGATGTGTTTCGCCTTTTTTCCTTGATGTTTGCAGAAAAATCCAGCAACTAAAGGTCTACTTTTTCGCAGCAAAACTCTTGTGAACACCACCAAAATGGATGCACCAATATTCTCTTAGAGCATGGAGTTGAGAGGTTTGTGGGAACAAAGTAAATTCTAGGAATTTTGGGAGGAGTTCTTTGAATTCACTGGAGAGGAAAATCACAGAGAAAGCTTCTGAGAGAGGGAGAGATACAAACGACTGAGGGAGAGCTAGAGATCTCAGAGACAAAATTGGGATTAAACCCTAACTGAATCACTCAGTTACTAAAAAAAACTCCTTATCTTACTCCACATCGTGTGTACTGCAGCATGAGTGGGTGGAACTAATTCTTATCAGTTATTATTAACTGATGAGAAAATATTAATTGTAGACACCGTATTTGGTCCGGCTTGATTTTAGTAATAATGTTTGAAGTTTTTCGATATTTGGAAGTCAATTTGTTTTTGGTAAGTCAACAAGAGCGTAGCTCAAGTGGCATAAAGTCGTATTAACAATCACAAGGTCTTTGGTTCAAATCTCTCTCCTTACATATTATCAAATTTTGTTTTTTAGTTTTCATGATTTATTTTCATTTTCATCTTATTTTCTTTTTTTTTTTTGTTTTATTTAATTTATTTCTTTATTTTGTTTATTTTATTTTATTTTATTTTTGTTTATTTATTTTATTTTTATTTATTTTATTATTTTATTTTATTCATTTTTTTTCCTTCACTCCTCTTTCCACGTTCTCCATCCCCCCTCATTCTCCCAACCTCTCCTATTATTTCTCCCTCTCCCTTTTTCTTCTCCATTTTTTTTATGTATCCAAATTTTTCCATTTTTCATTTTGGCTATGAATTTGAGTTTCCCAAATCAATTGCAATTTATTTTATTTCATTTTCTAATTAGAAATTTAAATTGATTTATTTTAGACTTCTAAAGAACTTTAATTGGATATTAGTTGAAAGTTTTTTTTATCTAATTTCAATTAGAGTTTATTTGGGAGTTTCCAAACTAATTTTAATTGGCTTTAAATTGAATTGTTATTACCAATTTCAATTCGATTTTAATATGACATTTTCAACTTTAATTGTCTTTCTTATTAATTTTAGTTGGATTCTAACATAAAATTTCTAATTTGAATTTGAATTTGTATTTTCCTAATAAATGTTCACTAGTTTGTAATTAGAAAATTCAATTTTCTTTAAAATGGAAATTTTAATGTTTTGAATTTTACTTTAATTTGAATGGTTCAAATGAATTTCAAAGGGTTTTGAAATGCTCAAATGAATTTCAAACTAAGATTTTCAATTTGATTTTCACTTGATTTTTTTTTTTAAAAAAGACGATTTAAAACTTTCCTTCCATTGGTTTCAATAATTAATTTGGAATTTTATAATAAATTTTTAATTGGATTTAATTTGGGATTTCAACTTTTGTTTGTTTTTAATTTGATTTCATTTTGACATTTACAAATGAATTTCAATTTGGAATTGCCCAAATGAATTTCAATTGGAATTTTATTTGAATTTTCACCCTCAATTGGTTTTAATCTTGAATTCATGGAGTTTCAAAGTGATTTGGAATTTTTCAGTAAATGTCAATTTGGTTCTAAATTAAAGTTTCCAAGTCAATGTCTTTTGGTCTTAGATTGAAAATCAATTTCAATTTTAAACTAAATTGGAAATCAATTTCGATTTTGGAAAGGTTAAATCAAATTTCAAAAACATTATTTAATATTTTGAATGGTTAAAATAGATTGATTATGAAAACTTTAATGCTAATTTTGTCTAAGAACGGGTATTTAAGCTGACCGAAAGGGAACACCCTGCCTGGAAATTAGCCTAAAGTTTAACTAGTCAATTATTTTGGCAATCAAAATTTCAATTGGATCTTAAATTAGAAAATTTTCAAATCAACTTCAATTTGATTCTAAATTGGATTTTCCAAATGAACTTCAAAATAGTTTTACTTTAGTAATTCCAAATGAATTTCTAATTGAATTTGATTTAAAAATGAAAAAAATATTTTTCCATTGAATGGTGTCATACCACTCATGATTATTACTTCACATTTTATTTTTGAAATGTGAGGTAATAGACAAATTAGCTCATGTATAGCCTATGACGGAGTTGAAATAATTTTCAAATTCTTGAGGTGAAAGATTTTCTTTAATTAGGAAATTTTTACATGATAATAAAGTCATGGGTTAACCTCACTCACAAAATTAAATCCTTACTTTATTTAAAGATAAGGTGAAATTAGTGAGACAATTAATTTTCAATTTTAATTTTTTTTTTGTTTATTTTCGTTAAGACACGGACCTTTTGTTTAATGAATTCGAGTAATAAAATAAAATGTTTTCAAACGGGTGTTGTAGGGTGCTAACACCTTCCCTACACACAACTGATCCCCGAACCTAATTTTTGGTTTTCAAAGACCACGTTTTTTAAAATGGGTGACCAATCACACCCCAAGATGATTGGTGGCGACTCCAAACCTCTCACCTCGAAAGAGATCCTTAGGAAAGGATGTCGGCCGCTCTGCGTCGCGATGACGTTGCGACAGCTTGGCGACTCCACTGGGGACTTTTTTTAATAGGGTCAATGCCGTTTTCATTTTTTTTTATTATTCGATTCATTTTGTTATTTATTTATTTATTATGTGGTCCATCTTATTTTATGCATAGTTATTATTGGAGTGACTTGTGTGAATATATTTTGTGCTTTAATGAATGCATGGTTAATTCATATTATATTGTCATGCATATCACACACAACCACAGCTCTATACCCGGGCTTTACCTTTAGGATTAGGATCGAGGATGTAGTAGTGTCGACCTTCGAAGGGACATAATTGCCCTCGTGCAGGCGCATGAAAAATCCTCACTCAAGTTAGTTCATTTGTTATTTTATAACACTTGGATTAATTTGGGGACCTTTTTATCCATTAGGGTTAGAATTTCTCTACCTCACTTCATATTCATGTCATCATTTTGTATTATCATAGGTTTCAAAGTCCACTCTTTTAGGTGTCACTTGTTTTTTTTCTTGTTTTAAAAAAAAGGGCTTAAACTTTAAGTTTTCTTTTCAAGAATTTAAGTTTTGTAAAAGAAAATTCTATTAAAATAAAGTTTAAACTTGTTTTTTAAAAAAAAAGGTTTTCTTTTCAAGAATTTAAGTTTTTGTCAAGAATAAAAAATATTTAAAAAAAAAAAGGCTTAGACTTTGTAAAAAAAAAGTTCTCTTTTAAAGGATTAAATTTATTTTTTTCAAAGAAAATTCTTTAAAAAAGTTTAACTTTGTTTAAAAAAAAACTGTTTTCTATTCAAGCATTTTAAGTTTTGTCAAGAGAAAAATTCTTTGAAAACTAAATTTGATTTTTTTTTTAAATGTTTTTTTTTAAAAAAAAATTGAAGTTTTGTCATGAATAGAAATTCTTTGAAGTTTAAAATTAAGACTTTGCTTGAAATTCTAAAGAGTTAAAAGTTCTATCAAAATAAAAGTTCAAGTTTTGTTTACATGAATTTTTTATTTTATTTTTATTTTTTTTAGCTTAATTTTTGTTTTGAAAGAGGGGGTTTCTTTTAATAAAAAAGTTTAATTTTGACAAGACAAAGAAGTTTTTGTAAGATTGGTTAAAGAGTTCATTTTTTTTTTTTTTTTAAAAAGAGTTTTTAAGAGATTGAAGTCTTGCCAAAACAAAAAACTTTCTTTAAGAGGAAAAACTTGTTTTCTAAAAAAGTCTTTCTATTTTGTTTAATTGGAGAAGTAAATATTTCTACATTCTTTCCATTTTAGATTTTTACTCTCCATTTTCTTTTTTTTATTTTATTATTTTTATTTTATTATTATTTTTTCCCTAAAAAGAGTTTATCCCAAGCGTTTTTTTTTTCCCTTTACTCCATTTGAAGTCGAATTTAGTATTTAGTTTAGTCATACCATTTAGTTTGGGTCCTGCATCATGTTTTGGAATTAGTAGTGTCGACCTTCGAGGGGATTGCGAATGCTCCCGTGTAGGCACATGAAAAGTCCTCCCCATTTTTCATGACATTAAGTAGTTTTCTCACATTTTCAAATTAAATTAATTTCTTCATGGTACTATCTTTCTTTTTTAGATGAAGTAATGTCGACCTTCGAGGGGATTGCGAATGCTCCCGTGTAGGCGCATGAAAAATCTATTTTAATTTAAAGCGGTAGTTAATTATTATTTCCTTACATTTTCTTTTTCTCCAAAAAGGAACAAAATGAATGCCAACGTACCCATAGAGTCGATACGGTCATCTTCCTCTGAGTATGATGAGTTGAGTACTGTGCTACAATGGGCAGAGCAGACACAACTAAAGCATGGGGATAATCTGCCTTTTAAAAGCCCTGTGTCGTCATCCTTCTCAAGTCAAGTTCAGATCATTGCTAACGAGCTAGGGGAGCTGAAAGCCATTTGGGAAGGTTTAACGCCAGAAAGAAGATTTTTTTTCTCAAAGAGATACGGCCATATTGCATACCTCATGTATATTCCAGTTAATCGGTTCACCGTCCAGGCTGTGTTAGAATTCTGGGACCCGGCCTACAGGTGTTTCGTATTTCAAGATTTCGACTTAGTCCCGACCATTGAGGAATACCTTACGATGCTGAACATTGAAGAAAAAGGTGGAGAAATGATCTATTGTTTCAACCCACAACTAACTGCAAAGAGAACTTTATCCAGATTTCTAGCTGTACACATAAAGGAAGTGCAGAAAAATGTGAAAGTGAAAGGGGTTGAAGAGTCTATATCTGCAGATTATCTAACAGAACTCGCTCGCAAACACATAAATGAAGAAAGGGGCCTGGTGCTGTTAGCTTTGTGCATCTACGGGATGGTCTTGTATCCCAAAGTTAAAAGATATGTGGACGGTGATGTTTTGAAGTTATTCTTCGGCATTGAGCAAGGGGTGGATCCAGCCATACCTCTTCTAGCGGAAACGGTTCGGGCGCTCAATTACTGTAAGTCCAACAAAGGCGGGAAGTTGAGATGCTGTGTGCCGTTACTCTATATTTGGGTGCATAGTCATTTTAAGTTCCCAGAAGATTTTGGCTGTCCAAAAATCAACTTCAGCAGCACGTGGAATCTAACAAGGAGTACAATTGCAGAATTTGGCACGGCCCCATGGAACTCAAGTTTTCCGAGGAAAGAAGCATGGGTGTCTTTCTTTTCGAATTCCAAATTAGAGCATGTGATTTGGAAGACACATTGGATGCCCCTAAAAGCCTTAATCTACAGATGCGGGAGCTTCCACACAGTTCCTCTAGTAGGCCCTTGGGGATGCGTCCATTATGCTCCGTTGTTGGCCTTGCGACAAAGTTGGTTTAAACAATTCATACCAACAACTCATGGTCTGCATAAATTAGAATTTTCCTACAGTTGCGAGGATTCTAACGAGAAGAAGCGACAAGTGCTGACTTCTTGGAGAACAGTTAGAAGGATAAATGGCAATAGTCACTCTGAGGGAGTTACTCCAAAATATCTGCAATGGCGCATTAAGAGAAGTAAGATCCCAATTACGACTCGTGACAATGTGGGAGAATCATCCAGTAGAGCAGTAGATAAGCCTAGCCAGCTAGCGACAGAGCGAAATGAGTTAGTGGGAAGAAATCAAACATTGAAACTAGAAAATGAAAAATTACAGCAAGAGGTCAAACGTTTGATGGACTAGGTAACTCAAGCTAGTGGCAAACTCGAAAAAGTAGAGAGAGTTTCAAAAAACCGAGCCAAGCGGGAAAGAGATTATGATATATTGGACGAGGAGAATAGAAGATTGATTAAGGAGAATCACGCTTTGAGGAATGAAAATACTGAATTGCGAAAGGCAACTCGTTCACAAGAGGATAAGATCAAAGACCTTTCAAGAGGCAAAGAGACTCTCTTAGAGTTAGTTGCGGAATTAAACGAAACCATCAACAAGCAGAAAACACAACTTATCGAGTTTGAAGAGGCCAATACTGCTCTAAGGCGAACGCTGGACAATCTACGCGTGAATATACAGGCTCAGTCAGAAGAGTCTGAAGCTTTTAAAAGTTATTCAAGCTCGTTGGAACGTCAGCTCCAAGCATTTCAAAGGGCAAGCGAACAGTTGTCACTAGAGAGAGTACAATTAGAGGAGAAATACTCCTCATTAAGGGAAGATTATGCCACTATGAGAGATGACATGCAGATAATTCTTGGGAAAGTAAGTCGAACCATGAACACTATCAAGATCATGGCTAGGAGAGCCCGAGGATTTTCAGAATGGGCAAGGGATCTGCGAGAGAATACATCACCTATGGCCTCTAATGCGGAGGAGTTGTTTGAGTTTTTAGGGATGATTCGTAGAGACCTTGGGTACTTTGGTCACTTTCATTAATGTTCCCTGTCTTCTTATTTTCCAATTCTCCAATTGTTTATTTTGTAGATATATTCATTGTTTTTTTTTCCTTCAATAATAAAATTTCATTCATTCATGCATCTCATACTTTTCTTATTTCTTTTTACTTTCTCTAAGACCTTTCTTTTAAAAATAAAAACAGAACAATAAAATAGCTCGTTCAACAAGAGTCTACCACACTAGGCGTAGAACAAGGATTATGGAAGAAAAGGGTGAACAAGAGAAGACTAAGCGGGACATCGAGGAAATCAGGGAAAAGGTTGATGCAATCATTGCCGCTTTGGAAAAGGGCAAAATGATTGCAGATACAACTGCACCAGACACTCTGATTGGAAACCCTCAAGCTGGCCTACCATTTCCACCCAGTTTCGCTTCACATATTCGTACGACAGCAGAAACGTCCATGCCACAACATACTTCCTACAACCCCTTATATGACATACCTGTTGGGCAATACCCTTTTCCATCATTTAAAGAAGGTCAAATTCCCCAATTACCCATGGCAAGCCAAGCTGGTGCTTCTTATTTCAAGCCAGAATTTTCAAAAATACCTTTTGCGGTCCCCAACTTGGATGACCCAGAAGTAAAAAACGAGTTAGCCACACCCTCTAATGAAAAACTTGAAGTTCTAGAGGAAAGGTTAAGGGCGGTTGAGGGCACTAGTGTTTTTGGAAACATGGATGCCACTCAATTATGTTTAGTTCCAAACGTTGTGATCCCACCAAAATTCAAACTTCCTGAATTTGAAAAATATGACGGGACAACATGCCCTAAAAGTCACATTGTTATGTACTGTAGGAAGATGGCAGCGCACGTTCATAATGATAAGTTGCTCATACATTGCTTTCAGGATAGCTTAAAGGGTCCAGCTGCCCGTTGGTATATGCAGTTGGATAGTTCACATGTTGTCACATGGAAGAACTTGGCTGATTCCTTCCTCAAACAGTACAAGCACAATATTGATTTGGCTCCCGACCGACTGGACTTACAGAGGATGGAAAAGAAGAGTACTGAAGACTTTAAAGATTATGCTCAAAGGTGGCGGGATACGGCAGCTCAAGTCCAACCCCCTTTAACGGATAAGGAGCTTTCTGCCATGTTCATCAATACCTTAAGGTCCCCATTCTATGAACATATGGTTGGAAGTGCGTCAACCAATTTCTCTGATATCATGACAATTGGAGAAAGAATTGAGTACGGGATCAAACATGGTAGGATAGCCAAAACTGCTGAATCCTCAAGCACGAAGAAGAGCAATACTTCAAAAAAGAAGGAGGGAGAAGTACAGATGATAGGGAAGGTGGATAAGTCCCATCGACAAATCCACCAACCCATCACACAATATCCTTCGAATTATTTACCTACATACGGATATTATCCACACCAGGTGAATAATGCATCAGCGCAGTACTCCCCATTTTATGGCCAAAATACCAGACCCCAAATGAATCAAAACTTTCAGTCTCGAAGGCAACAACAACCAGTCACTCCAGGTCAGCAAAATAATCGAGCACCTTACAAGCAAGCCCAATTTGATCCGATTCCGATGACATATACTGAGCTCTTGCCTCAGTTAATTCAGAACCATCAATTGGCACCCAAGCCTGTTGCTCCACTGCAACCCCCTTATCCAAGATGGTATGATCCCAATGCAAGGTGTGATTACCATGCAGGTGCTGTTGGGCATTCTACAGAAAATTGCACTGCTTTGAAGTATAGGGTGCAAGAGCTCATTAAGGCCGGATGGTTAAATTTCAAAAAGGAGGAGGGGCCCAATGTTGATAATAATCCTTTACCAAACCACCAGGTGAATGCAATAGATCAGTGTCAGGATATTATCAAGAAGGCAGATGTTACAGAGATCAAGACTCCCAAGGAGAAGCTTTTTGAGATTCTCCTCGTTAACGGATATGTATCAATTGAGTATGCACACAAGGACCTTGTTCAAGAAGAATTTGATGATAATCTGACTTGCCTATTTCATGCTGGGGCAAAGGGACATTCTTTAGAACAATGTCATCGTTTTCATAAAAGGATCCAAGAACTGATGGATTCAAAATTTCTTGTGGTTGCCCAAGCCCATCACCAGGATAATGAAATAGGCGTCGTGGAAGAATTGTTGCCTAAAGAAAATTTGAATCCATCTTTCAAACTAAAGCCACTCACGATCTATTACCGTGAGAAAACTACTACTCATGATCCAAAGTCGATCACCATTCTGGTGCCGACTCCTTTCAAGTACAAGAGTTCTAAGGCAGTACCATGGAGTTATGAGTACAAAGTAACTATTAACTCAGAAACGCCCTCACTTCCAGTTGACAACATTTCCGGAACGGGAGGCGTAACACGGAGTGGGAAATCCTACACTCCAGATCAGTTATTGAAGTGCTCAAAGAATACAATAGAAGAGAAAAATGAGAAAGTCGAAAGTAACACAGGTAGCAATGTCAAGCCTAAAGAAACAACAGTGATGAAGAAATCAAGGGGCAAACAGACTGTGTCTGAAGAAGAAACTCAAGAATTTCTAAAGTTGGTTAAGCAGAGTGAATACAAAGTAGTGGAACAGCTAGCTCAGACGCCTGCTAAGATTTCCATATTATCTTTGTTGTTATCCTCTGATTCGCATCGAGACACGATATTGGAAGCTTTGAATCAAGCATATGTTTCCAAAGACATCACTCCAGATGGTCTAGATAATATCGTGGGGAATATAACTGCTCACAACACCATAACTTTCACTGATGATGAGATACCGCCCGAAGGCACAGGACACACGAAGGCACTTCATATTTCAGTCAAGTGCAAGAACTTTTTAGTAGCAAAAGTCCTGGTGGATAATGGGTCTTCTTTGAACATAATGCCAAAATCAACGCTCGAAAGATTGCCAGTGGATATGTCCCATATGAGGCCAAGCACCGTAGTAGTAAGGGCCTTCGATGGGGCACGCAGTCAGGTGGTGGGTGACATTGAGATTCCAATACAAATCGGCCCATGCACATTTAACATAACCTTCCAAGTTATGGATATCCCCTCTGCTTACAGTTTCTTATTAGGGCGACCTTGGATACATTCTGCAGGAGTTGTGCCATCATCGCTGCACCAGAAACTTAAATTTTCAA
Organism: Luffa acutangula; assembly: GCA_036850905.1. Taxonomy (NCBI): domain Eukaryota; kingdom Viridiplantae; phylum Streptophyta; class Magnoliopsida; order Cucurbitales; family Cucurbitaceae; genus Luffa; species Luffa acutangula. The sequence goes on along the minus strand of CM072097.1, from coordinate 38,254,425 downwards.
TTGGAAGGAGCCTAGTAATTGTATCTGGTCAGGAGGATATCTTGGTTTCTAGGCCAGCTTCAATGCCATATATTGATGCAGCAGAGGAAGCTTTTGAGTCATCATTTCAAACATTCGAGGTGGCAAGTGCTACAACACTATATGGGTAAGGCAAGAAATCTAAATCTCGATCTTCAGTCAAGACGTTCAAAGAAAGCAACAGTCGTTTAGATGATGTTTTAAGCCTATCAAAAAATACAAAAAGATTTGGGCTTGGGTATAAGCTGGATAAAGCAGATATGATCAGGGTACAAAAGCGAGAAAAAGATAGGCGTTTGGCCAGATTTGAAAGTCGTGAACCAGAATATGGGGAAAAAGTCATCCCTCATCTCTACCACTCATTTGAAAGTGCTGGTATAATTCGTCCAGGAGATTTTGCAGTTGCAGTAGTGACTAAAGAGGAAGAATTTGGTCCATGGATCTACCCGTGCCCAGAAAACTTCGAGCTCAACAATTGGAGTACTATTGAATTACCGTCATTTGCTGTTAAGATGTCAAAGTAATTGACCATTTTTTTATTGTTTTTTGCAATTTCAATTTTCAATTTCAAGTTAGGTTAGTCATTTTACTCATTTCATTTTCCAGACTTCTTTCTATGTGTTAAAGTAAATTTCTTCATTCAATAGTAAATTTCATCATTCAATGAAGGTTTTAGTTCATTTCCTTTTGCTATTGCATAATTACACTCTCCAGGGCAAAATATTTACTCTTCTTTTCTTCTTTTTTCCAAATTATCAACATCTTAAGCAGTAATACTGAGATTGAATGTGCAAACGATTCTCAATACGAACTTGATATTCCTATACACAATGTTGAGTCTGACGAGGAAGAAGAAGATTTTGAACCTAGTGCTGAGTTGTTAGAAATGATAGAGGAAGGGGAAAAAGCGTTGGGCCCCCATGAAGAGTTAACAGAGATAATTAACCTGGGATCACAAGCAGAAGTCAAGGAGGTTCAAATTGGCGCTAATGTCTCTACAGAAACTCGCAAAAAGCTTATTGATTTGCTCACAGAATATGTCGATATCTTTGCTTTGTCCTATCAAGACATGCCTGGACTAGACACGAATATTGTAATGCATCATTTACCACTCAAACTTGAGTGCAAACCAGTAAGGCAAAAGTTGCGAAAGATGAAGCCAAACATGTTAATTAAGATAAAGGATGAAGTCAGGAAACAAATTGATGCTGGATTTCTGACTGTGTCCAATTATCCTGAATGGGTTGCAAACATTGTTCCTGTGCCAAAGAAGAATGGGCAAGTTAGGATGTGTGTGGATTATAGGGATTTAAACAAAGCAAGCCCTAAAGATAATTTTCCACTCCCTCACATTGATGTGTTGGTAGATAACACTGCTGGTTTTTCTACCTTCTCTTTTATGGATGGTTTTTCAGGCTACAATCAAATAAAAATGGCACCTGAAGATCAGGAAAAAACTACATTTATTACATTGTGGGGAACATTTTGCTACAAAGTTATGCTGTTTGGTTTGAAAAATGTTGGGGCCACCTACCAGCGAGCCATGGTTACTTTATTCCATGATTTGATGCACAAGGAGATTGAAGTGTATGTAGATGATATGATTGCCAAGTCGAAAGAGGAGGAAGAACACACAATCGTTCTCCGCAAGTTGTTCGATCGATTGAGAAAGTTCCAACTCAAGCTCAATCCGAGCAAATGTATATTCGGGGCAACCTCTGGTAAATTGTTAGGATTTGTGGTTAGCCAAGAAGGTATCAAGGTCGACCCTGACAAAGTTAAGGCAATTCTGGAAATGCCGCCTCCGCAAACACAGAAAGAAGTTAGAGGATTTTTGGGTCGGATAAATTATATTGCCAGGTTCATAGTGCAATTGACCACAACATGTGAGCCTATTTTCAAATTGCTTCGCAAAAACAATGATGGCATTTGGAATGAAGATTGTCAAATAGCATTTGATAAAATTAAGCAGTATTTACGAAATCCACCGATCCTCGTACCACCAGTGCCTGGACGTCCGCTCATTTTGTATCTCACTGTAACAGAAAGTGCAATGGGATGTGTACTGGGGCAGCATGATGACTCTGGTAGGAAAGAGCGAGCTATATACTATTTGAGCAAAAAGTTCACCAGTTGTGAAACCAGGTACTCCTCGATGGAAAAAACTTGTTGTGCTCTTGCTTGGGCTGCACGTCGCTTAAGGCAATACATGTTGTATTACACGACATGGCTTATTTCAAAAATGGATCCTGTGAAATACATCTTCGAGAAGCCATCTTTATCGGGACGAATTGCAAGGTGGCAAGTTCTTTTATCCGAGTATGACATCACATATGTGACTCGAAAGTCAGTAAAGGGGAGTGCTCTAGCTGATTATCTGGCACAACAACCTATAGAGGACTATGAGCCGATGAAGTTCGACTTCCCTGATGAGCATATCCTCATTGTAGCAACAGAGAAAGAAATATCGAATCCAGATATGTGGACCATGTTCTTTGATGGGGCTTCAAATGAATTGGGTCACGGAATAGGCGCAATATTAATATCGCCTCGAGGAGAATTATTCCCTCTCACTGCTAAGCTGTGTTTTGATTGCACGCACAACATGGCTGAATACGAAGCTTGTTCAATGGGCATTCAAACTGCTCTAGATATGAAGATTGAAAAGCTTCAGGTCTTGGGGGACTCTTTGCTAGTGATTCATCAGCTAAGAGGGGAATGGGAAACAAGAGATGCTAAATTATTGTCTTACAAGCAACTTATAACAAGATTATCTCAATAGTTTGATCAAATTACTTTTGATTATTCCCCAAGAGAGAATAATCGGATAGCAGATGCATTGGCTACTCTAGCAGACATGTTTAATGTTGATTTTGATGAAGGGGTCCAGCCAATTAAAATCGAAAAACGAGAAGTTCCCGCCTCCTGCATGAATATTGAGAATGAGTCAGATGAAAAGCCATGGTTTCAAGACATCAAACAATATCTGAAATGTGGAACCTATCCTCCTAATGCATTAGAAAATGACAAGCGAACTTTGAGAAGGTTGGCAATGAAATTCTTCTTGAATGGGGAGATAATTTACAAAAGAAACTATGACATGGTACTGTTAAGATGTGTGGACGCCACAGAGGCTAACCAGATTATGAAAGAAATCCATGAGGGAATTTGTGGTACCCATGCAAATGGACATATGATGGCTAGACAAGTTTTGAGAGCTGGTTATTATTGGCTGACTATGGAAACAGATTGCATTAAGTATGCAAGAGAATGTCATAAATGTCAAATTTATGCAGACAAGACTCATGCTCCTTCATCCGAGTTACACATTTTAACTGCTCCTTGGCCTTTCTCTATGTGGGGAATAGATGTGATTGGACCCATTGATCCTAAAGCTTCAAATGGACATCGATTTATCTTGGTGGCCATAGATTACTTTACCAAATGGGTGGAGGCAGCCTCTTATCGTGATGTGACAAAAGGGGTCGTGATCAAATTCATCAAGAAGGAGATCATTTGTCGATACGGCCTCCCTGAGACCCTAATATCAGATAACGCTAGAAACTTGAACAATAAGATGATGAGTGAGCTATGTGAACAATTCAAGATTAAACATCTCAATTCCACCCCCTACAGACCAAAAATGAATGGGGTTGTTGAAGCTGCAAACAAAAACATAAAAAGAATTGTTGAAAATATGACTATAACGTACAAAGATTGGCATGAAATGCTCCCCTTCGCTCTACACGGCTATCGCACATCAGTTCGTACATCAACTGGGGCAACACCTTTTTCCTTAGTATATGGTATGGAGGTTGTGCTCCCAATTGAGGTGGAAATTCCATCACTAAGAGTTCTTATGGAAGCTAAATTGGAAGAGGCTGAATGGGTCCAGAATCGTTATGAACAACTCAATTTCGTTGAAGAGAAGAGATTAACAGCATTGAGTAGAGGTCAGCTCTATCAAAGAAGGATGATGAGAGCATATGATAAGAAAGTTCGCCCAAGAAGATTCAGAGAGGGAGATCTGGTGCTGAAAAGGATCCTTCCATTTCAAAAGGATCATCGAGGAAAATGGACTCCAAATTATGAAGGACCATTTGTGGTGAAAAAGGCTTTCTCTGGTGGGGCATTAATCTTAACCAATATGGATGGCTGTGAATTATCAAGTCCAGTCAATTCAGACTATGTTCGGAAGTATTATGCATAGATTGCCTGACTACCCTTCCTAAGGAGGCTAAACAAAGTTGCAGAGTACTCAATAAGTGTTTTGGAAAGTTTCATTTCAGTCTCAGTATTTTGTTTAAAAAAGGGTTGTTTATCCCTCACCATCTCCACCCTCTCAATTTGGAGATATTTCTTTTCTTCATTGTGTACTTTATTGATTAATAAAAGATTTGTTTCCTCCATTTTGACCAGTATAGTTATTATTTTTATGTCAATCACAAATGCAAATTATGCATGTTACATCTCAAGTTCGGGTATTTCATTGTCCAACCTCTCCACTCTCTTTCAAAAAAAAAAAAAAAAGAAAAAAGAAAGAAGAGAAAAGAAAAAGAGAAAGAGAAAAAGAAAGAAAATAGATGCTTTCACTATAATCGTTGAGGAAAATTGGTCAATTCTTGCCTATTTTACCCTTTTCATGGAAAGTATGTTCGTTGTTATCAGCTATACTCTCAATCAACTACAACCTTTATTTTGACCGTCGTTCATGTGCAAAGTTTCAAATTACCATTTCTTCCCAGACAAGGTTCCAATTATCATACTGGGGCAAAACACCCCCTCGTGAAGTAAGAATTCAAAATTACTTACTATGAAACCTTGAGCCTAGCCCACCACGCGTGATTTTTGTGGTAGGCCAACATGAATTACTGATTCACAATTGAACCCTTTGCTAAACTCATCGCGTATAACTGCGTTGAATCTCCATATTTGTCTACCCACTTGAGAGCTTTTTTGCTAAGCCTGTCACATCTAACCATGTGGCAAACATTTCAAAATATCCACCCAATATTACCAAGGGACCTTCAGTGGTAATGAAATAGGGATTAAACTCTTATGATTTAATGCTTCATAATTAAGACTTGTAGTTCTTTGAGTATTCCTATATTTCAACTTTGTTCAGTCTACACTTTTCCTACCATTTCTATCGTTTATCTTCTCTCCTTTTATTGGAAGGTGACTCCAAGACTAAAGACGATAATCTTGAGAATTTGGACTTAGTAACTTGAGAAGGGGTCTCGAAGTCTCAAATCCTTTCAATAAGTTTTGCGTGAGAAATAACTCTATCATGGTATCAAGGAGCGCTGACAAAGAAACAAAATGGAGTGATGACTTAACAAATGGTTGATCTTCTACATGTGATTGTATCATCTGCTAGTCATGAAAGCATGTATTTGGCCTAAAAAAAAGAGTTATGAAAAACAGAAAAAAAAAAAAGAAAAAAGAAGAGAAAAAGAAAAAGAAAAAGAAAAAAAGGAAAAGAAATGTACAAGGCCAAGATAATTCTTGAAATGCATGATTGGGGCAATCAATGTAGATCAAGAGGTCACACCTCCAAACGATTTGGAGATTTTCTTTGTCAATTATCATCTGGGGCAAAGCTTTCATCATTATACTGGGGCAAAACCGTTATTATTAAATTGGGACAAAGGGTCTTCACCACTATACTACAGTAAAGTCATTTTACCATTTATGTAAACTGTTTTAGACTGGGGCAAGAGCCAAGTTAAGAGAATCACGCTTCTCTTATGAAGAATCTTCCAATCTCGAGCAGTTCTCTACATTCAAGAATAGAAAGCTGAATCACATGTTCATAGAAGAATCACATGCAGATAAATGACAATCACAGTAATGTGGGTTTTTCATCAAAGATTTCGAGCTGACTTAAAGAAAGAAAGAGATATATGAGATAATCCCTTGAGGAGCTACTCCTTGTTCTCGTAGTGGTTGTCCAAGGAATTGGGGTCACCTTAACAAATATTTTCATTTGAATTATGTTTAATCTCTTATTGTTCAAGAGATTTCTTATGAAGGCATTTTTGACCCATGTTTTCTTCCTTCAGTCATTTCTCTCTTTCTTTGTTGACTACCATTCCCATTTGTCTCTAGGCCAAATTCATCTTCTTGTATCGAACCTTTTTTTTGTCCACTACAAGGCTAAGGTTATGAAGCGTTTGAATCAGGTAAGATGTTTGATGCTATGAATTACCATTGATAGCTCTCTAAGCTAGCACATGAGACACTTCTAAAAAACCTACCATACTCTATATGATCGAGCAATCTTTGATTAACATACATGATCTCTTTTAGGTCGAGCAACTTTGATTGACACATACAATTTCTCTCGAGTGTTGAAAGCATCAAAAAGAAAAGAAAAAGGAAAGAAAAAGAAAAGAAAAAGGAAAAGAAAGAGAAAGAGAGGCAATCAAGATCCGAAGATGTCTATTGTTATATATTTTGAAAGCTTCCTTGAATGATAAATCTTTATTTCCTCTCATTAGATTCATGGGTGGCTTAATGTTTTATTGTCAATGCAATACCATTTGAAAGTTTTCAATGTCTGCGACATCTAAAGCAATGTCATTTATTCAATAGACTTCGATAGAAGAGAATCCGAAGTGCAAAGGGTTTAGTGGGAGGAGCATTGGAAAATTCCACTCACAGGGCGTTTTGCTATGAGACGTTTGGAAGTCTTTAAATCAAGACCTCAAAGTATTTTGGTTCATCGTCAGCAAAACAGCTTACTTCACTTCGTCTATGTCTCTCAATCTATAAATGTGGAACACAAGAAATGAGCTACTTTATAGTTCTGGTTTTCAAAACTCGCTAATTTTGAAGTTTGTGTTTTTTGAAACTTGTGCCCCGCACATTTTCATGCTGCATGTAAATTTGAATCTCATACATTTAAGCATACTCTACATTTTGAGATTTTGCAAGTCATTGATTCACTTCTTTGATGGTTAAATCGAACCCCACTAGTCAGTGGAGGTCGAAGCCTGGTTGGAGTCAGGTCCATTTCATGTTTTATTTGGTTGGTTAAATCGAACCCTGCTAGTCAGTGGAGGTCGAAGCCTGGTTAGAGTCAGGTTCATTTAATGTTTTATTTGGTTGGTTAAATCGAACCCTGCTAGTCAGTAGAGGTCGAAGCCTGGTCTGAGCCAGGTCCATTCCCCTTTTCTTTTGGTTAAATCAAACTCTGCTAATCAGTAGAGGTCGAAGCCTGGTTGGAGTCAGGTCCATTTCATGTTTTATTTTGATCGGTTAAATCGAACCCTGCTAGTCAGTAGAGGTCGAAGTCTGGTTGGAGTCAGGTCCATTTCATGTTTTATTTGGTTGGTTAAATCGAACCCTGCTAGTCAGTGGAGGTCGAAGCCTGGTTAGAGTCAGGTTCATTTAATGTTTTATTTGGTTGGTTAAATCGAACCCTGCTAGTCAGTAGAGGTCGAAGCCTGGTCTGAGCCAGGTCCATTCCCCTTTTCTTTTGGTTAAATCAAACTCTGCTAATCAGTAGAGGTCGAAGCCTGGTTGGAGTCAGGTCCATTTCATGTTTTATTTTGATCGGTTAAATCGAACCCTGCTAGTCAGTAGAGGTCGAAGTCTGGTTGGAGTCAGGTCCATTTCATGTTTTATTTTGGTTGGTTAAATCGAACCCTGCTAGTCAGTAGAGGTCGAAGCCTGGTCTGAGCCAAGTCCATTCCCCTTTTCTTTTGGTTAAATCGAACCCTGCTAGTCAGTAGAGGTCGAAGCCTGGTCTGGGCCAGGTCCATTCCCCTTTCCTTTTGGTTAAATCGAACTTTATCTTTGATTAGAGATGAAAATCTGGTCAAAGTGAGGTTCATTTTCCTTTCCCAATTATAGGCTATGTTTGTTTTAAGCATGAAGCCCTTTCTTTTATTTTTAACGAAAATCTTCGCCTTCCCAATACTTTGTCTTTTTCCTTTGTTTACCCTTTCAATCCTTCAAGGATACACAACGGGGGGCAAACTGTAGACACCGTATTTGGTCCGGCTTGATTTTAGTAATAATGTTTGAAGTTTTTCAATATTTGGAAGTCAATTTGTTTTTGGTATGTCAACAAGAGCATAGTTCAAGTGGCATAAAGTCGTATTAACAATCACAAGGTCTTTGGTTCGAATCTCTCTCCTTACATATTATCAAATTTTGTTTTTTAGTTTTCATGATTTATTTTCATTTTCATCTTATTTTCTTTTTTTTTTTGTTTTATTTAATTTATTTCTTTATTTTGTTTATTTTATTTTATTTTATTTTTGTTTATTTATTTTATTTTTATTTATTTTATTATTTTATTTTATTCATTTTTTTCCTTCACTCCTCTTTCCACGTTCTCCATCCCCCCTCATTCTCCCAACCTCTCCTATTCTTTCTCCCTCTCCCTTTTTCTTCTCCATTCCCCTTCCTTCTCCCAACCTCCCATTCTTTCCCCATCTTTCTCAACCATCCCCCTTCCTTCTCCCAACCTCTCATTCTTTCCCCATCTTTCTCAACTCACTTCCCCTCTTTCTCAACTCACTCCCCTTCTTTCTCCCAACCTCCCATTCTTTCCTCATCTTTCTCAACTCTCCCCCGTTCCTTCTCCCAACCTCTCATTCTTTCCCCATCTTTCTCAACCATCCCCCTTCCTTCTCCCAACCTCTCATTCTTTCCCCATCTTTCTCAACTCACTTCCCCTCTTTCTCAACTCACTCCCCTTCTTTCTCCCAACCTCCCATTCTTTCCTCATCTTTCTCAACTCTCCCCCCTTCCTTCTCCCAACCTCTCATTTTTTCCCCATCTTTCTCAACTCACTCCCCCTCTTTCTCCCAACCTCTCATTCTTTCCCCCTTTTTCTCAACCCCTTCCTCCAAGCTCTACTATATAATGAGAGCTCATGGAGGATGGAGAGAAAAGGAAGAACAACAAGGACACAAGAAAAAAGAGAAGAATAGTGAGAGAGCTTAGAGAGATAAAGTGAGTTTGAGAGGGAAAATAGAGTTTGGAGAAGGATTTTCCAAAAACCAAAGCTACCGTCGCCACCTACCGCCGCCGCCGTCACCACCGTACCGCCGCCGCCACTCACTGCCGTACCGCCGTTGCCGCCACCACTGTCGCCGCCGCCACTGCCGTACCGCCACCGTGCCGCCGCTTTTTTTTTTAAATTTCCAACGAGCTCCTAAGTGAGGGAAAGTGGAAGAGAAAAAAGAAAAAGAGAGGGAAGGAAGTTGGGGAAGAAGAAAGAGGAAAGTGAATAAGGTGAGTCCCACATTTTTAAATTCTTTTATTGTTTTTTTTATTATTTTTTTATGTATCCAAATTTTTCCATTTTTCATTTTGGCTATGAAATTGAGTTTCCCAAATCAATTGCAATTTATTTTATTTCATTTTCTAATTAGAAATTTAAATTGATTTATTTTAGACTTCTAAAGAACTTTAATTGGATATTAGTTGAAAGTTTTTTTTATCTAATTTCAATTAGAGTTTATTTGGGAGTTTCCAAACTAATTTTAATTGGCTTTAAATTGAATTGTTATTACCAATTTCAATTCGATTTTAATATGACATCTTCAACTTTAATTGTCTTTCTTATTAATTTTAGTTGGATTCTAACATAAAATTTCTAATTTGAATTTGAATTTGTATTTTCCTAATAAATGTTCACTAGTTTGTAATTAGAAAATTCAATTTTCTTTAAAATGGAAATTTTAATGTTTTGAATTTTACTTTAATTTGAATGGTTCAAATGAATTTCAAAGGGTTTTGAAATGCTCAAATGAATTTCAAACTAAGATTTTCAATTTGATTTTCACTTGATTTTTTTTTAAAAAGACGATTTAAAACTTTCCTTCCATTGGTTTCAATAATTAATTTGGAATTTTATAATAAATTTTTAATTGGATTTAATTTGGGATTTCAACTTTTGTTTGTTTTTAATTTGATTTCATTTTGAAATTTACAAATGAATTTCAATTTGGAATTGCCCAAATGAATTTCAATTGGAATTTTATTTGAATTTTCACCCTCAATTGGTTTTAATCTTGAATTCATGGAGTTTCAAAGTGATTTGGAATTTTTCAGTAAATGTCAATTTGGTTCTAAATTAAAGTTTCCAAGTCAATGTCTTTTGGTCTTAGATTGAAAATCAATTTCAATTTTAAACTAAATTGGAAATCAATTTCGATTTTGGAAAGGTTAAATCAAATTTCAAAAACATTATTTAATATTTTGAATGGTTAAAATAGATTGATTATGAAAACTTTAATGCTAATTTTGTCTAAGAACGAGTATTTAAGCTGACCGAAAGGGAACACCCTGCCTTGAAATTAGCCTAAAGTTTAACTAGTCAATTATTTTGGCAATCAAAATTTCAATTGGATCTTAAATTAGAAAATTTTCAAATCAACTTCAATTTGATTCTAAATTGGATTTTCCAAATGAACTTAAAAATAGTTTTACTTTAGTAATTCCAAATGAATTTCTAATTGAATTTGATTTAAAAATGAAAAAATATTTTTCCATTGAATGGTGTCATACCACTCATGATTATTACTTCACATTTTATTTTTGAAATGTGAGGTAATAGACAAATTAGCTCATGTATAGCCTATGACGGAGTTGAAATAATTTTCAAATTTTTGAGGTGAAAGATTTTCTTTAATTAGGAAATTTTTACATGATAATAAAGTCATGGGTTAACCCCACTCACAAAATTAAATCCTTACTTTATTTAAAGATAAGGTGAAATTAGTGAGACAATTAATTTTCAATTTTAATTTTTTTTTTGTTTATTTTCGTTAAGACACGGACCTTTTGTTTAATGAATTCGAGTAATAAAATAAAATGTTTTCAAACGGGTGTTGTAGGGTGCTAACACCTTCCCTACACACAACTGATCCCCGAACCTAATTTTTGGTTTTCAAAGACCACTTTTTTTAAAATGGGTGACCAATCACACCCCAAGATGATTGGTGGCGACTCCAAACCTCTCACCTCGAAAGAGATCCTTAGGAAATGACGTCGGCCGCTCCGCGTCGCGATGACGTTGCGACATTAATTATTAAATTAATTACTATATTAATAATAATTAATTAAGAAATCCATAAATCACATTTATGTCATCCTCCCACTAACCCATAGTTTTAATCTAAAGTAATTAAATCAAATTTAATTAAATTAAATTAAAACCAAATAATATTAATTAATTCATCAATTAACTAATAATATAATTAAATATCATATACTTAATTATATTTTTCTCTCATAAACTATAGTTGTAATGTACATCAAATGTGCATTAATTATAACCTATAGTTTTTATTATGAATCCAATTCATAATTAAACTTAACATTCGAACACCTTCGAATGTTCTAAACCCCTCTAGAATTTTACCTCAACGCCCCTAATGAGCTACTGGTGGGACCTAATGGACCTACAGATCAGAAGCTTCAACGATATGAGATTAATTAGCTAAACTCATTAACCAATTTAATCAATATTCGTTAACTGTGGTTCACTCCACTATAGAACCACAGCTGCACTCTTCTCACTGCATATATATTTCTGTGTCCACGGATATCGACCTTCAACAGCAAGTTAGCCTTTCACGTGTGTTCGTATCCCAGCTAGGTCAAATTACCGTTTTACCCCTTGGGCTACCTCTTCGTCCTTAAGTACTAGTGCTCCTCTAATGAACAACTTGTTTGTGGTCCAACCAACAAACAGAAGTCCCTCTCGTGCCATAAAGAGGGTAGGGCCCATTGTTCAAGACCTGGAGACACCACTTAAGGGAGCACACCTCTACTTACCCTAATATCGGGAAGGAGTGAATTCCATCTTGTAAGACTACGTTCCCAGCTCCCCACTCGGTCTTGTCCCCAAAATGGTAGGCTTATTGAGTCGGCGAACAGGCCACTCTCACCCGTACAAATCAAAGGACAATCCCTCATGGACAGGAGTCAATAATCCCCTCAAGATTAAGGCCAAGTTGCCTAGGTCATCCTTTTGAAATAGAAACCGAACTAACTAACGGTGTTATAGTTAGTGGTTAACTATTTCGCGGTCCGGTCTTTGTGCAAACTCATTGCACAGGATGCCCCCACTCGCATTTCAACTACATGAACGCGTTGGATCACTACGTTTGTATCAATATACAAAGCGGGTCGTATCCATAGTGTCACCAGGATAAGGTATCCAGCCTTATCCCTATACTACAGACCCTTTAGGCTAAAACTTGAACATTGATCCCCGTATGTCCCTACATACTAGTTCAAGCCTCATTCTATTAGCCTTGGATGTTTAGTTTATTGGATTAGGGTTAATAAGAAAAGATATAATACAAACACTGAATAATACATCACTTTATTAATGTTCAGTCAAATGTACATTTACTATCTACGAGTTTTAGGGCATAAAACCCAACAAACTCCCACTTGAACTAAAACTCAAGTTACAGGGAAAGTATATACAATTTAATCTAAAGATGGAAATGGTACATGTATGTTGTACATTACATAAAAGGTAAATATACAAAATACAATAAACTAGGGCATCCTTACACCCATTACACATCTCCCACTTGCCCTAGATTACGCTATATACATATCTCGCAGACCTAGACTTTCTAGATGACCCTCGAATACTTTAGCCGAGAGGGCCTTCGTAAAAGGATCAACAATGTTGTGCTAGGAAGCGATCTTTGTCACGACCACATCTCACTTTGCACAATCTCACGAATCAGATGATACTTCTTCTCAATGTGTTTACCTCTTTTGTGGCTGCGAGGTTCCTTTGAATTGGCTACAGGCCCACTGTTGTCACAGTATAACGTAATGGGCAAGTTCATATTTGGAACAACTTCCAAATCTGTCAAGAACTTCCGTAGCCAAATAGCTTCCTTAGCTGCTTCACAAGCAGCTACATACTCAGCCTCCATCGTGGAGTCTGCTATGCATCCTTGCTTTATACTCCTCCAAACTACAGCTCCCCCCATTAAGGGTGAAAACTGACCCTGACGTAGATTTCCTAGAATCCTTGTCAATTTGGAAGTCAGAGTCGGTGTAACCAGTAAGAACTAACTCTTTAGCCCCAAACACAACCATGTAATCCCTCGTTCTCCTAAGATACTTGAGGATTCCTTTAACGGCGGTCCAGTGGTCTAACCCTGGATTCGACTGATATCTGCTGACAATCCCTACGGCATAACAAATGTCAAGCCTCGTGCATAGCATGGCATACATTAAGCTACCCACTGCAGAGGCGTAGGGAATCCGTCTCATATCCTCAACTTCTTGAGGCGTCTTAGGAGACTGTTCCTTAGACAAGTAAACCCCATGCCTGAAAGGCAACAAGCCCTTCTTGGAGTTCTGCATCGAATACGAGCCAACATCTTGTCGATATACGTTGCTTGAGACAGAGCTAGCGATTTGTTCTTTCTATCCCGAATAATCTGGATGCCAAGAACATACTGGGCCTCACCCAAATCTTTCATTTGGAATTGAGCTGCTGGCCATTCTTTTACGTCAGACAGATACCCTACATCATTCCCAATGAGTAGGATGTCGTCAACATACAGTAGAAGGAAAGCTACTTTATTCTTGTTGATCTTCTTGTATACACAAGGCTCATCAACATTCTGGTCATAACCAAAAGATTTGATCGCAATATCAAACCTAATATTCCAAGATCGGGAGGCCTGTTTCAACTCATAAATTGATCGATTCAGTTTGCAAACCTTTTGCTCCTGACCTTGGGTTATGAACCCTTCGGGTTGAGACATAAAAATACTCTCGTCAAGGTTGCCATTCAAAAAAGCTGTCTTGACATCCATTTGCCATATCTCATAATCATAAAATGTGGCAATGGATAAGAGAATTCTTATGGACTTTAGCATAGCAACTGGAGAAAAGGTTTCTTCATAGTCCACCCCTTCTCGTTGGGTATAACCCGTTGCTACGAGTCTGGCTTTGAAAGTCTGTACTTTCCCAGCATCATCTCTTTTCCTCTTATAGATCCATTTGCACCCAATGGGTTTGACCCCTTCAGGTAGATCTACAAGTTCCCAAACTTGATTGAAGTACATAGACTCCATCTCAAGGTCAATGGCTTTGGCCCACTCGTCCTTATCTACGTCATTGATTGCCTGACGATAAGACAATGGATCTTCTACGCCGTCATTAGGTATGACTACTTGTGTTTCTGTTAAACCCAAGTAGCGGTTAGGTTGTATCATAACCCTCCCACTGCGTCGAAGCTCTCCCACTACGTGAGGAGGACTAGACTGACGAGAAGAACTGGATTCTCCAACAACTCTTGTTGAAGGACCAGGTTCATCAACAACCCTTGATGATCCTTCTGTAGCTTCTCCTAATACTAACTTACTTCGTGGTCGATGATCTCGAATGTGGTATTCCTCCAAGAAATTTGCATTTGTCGATACAAATACTTTATTATCTTGAGGGTCGTAGAAAAGACCACCTCTCGTTTCTTTCGGGTACCCAACAAATTGGCATATTCTCGTACGTGGTTCCAATTTCTTAGGATTTGTCACCAACACATGTGCAGGACAACCCCAGATACGAAAGTAACGCAAACTAGGTTGACGCCCCTTCCAGAGCTCAAAAGGAGTTTCAGAAACACTTTTTGAGGGAACGTTGTTAAGAATATGTACTGCAGTCGCTACTGCATACCCCCAAAACGAGCTAGGCAATTGAGCATAGCTCATCATAGATCGAACCATGTCCAACAAGGTTCTATTTCTCCTTTCTGATACACCATTCTGCTGAGGTGTACCAGGTGCTGAGAGTTGTGATTGGATTCCATGTTCTATCATATAGTCCTGGAATCGCTGATCTAAATACTCTCCACCTCGATCTCATCGAAGTGTTTTAATTGTTTTACCTAACAGGTTTTCTACCTCAGCATTAAACTCTTGGAACTTTTCAAGAGCCTCAGACTTATGGCCCATCAGGTACAAGTAACCGTATCGAGAATAATCATCTATGAAAGAGATGAAATATTCATAACCACCTCGAGCCTCATTCATTGGACCACAAAGATCCGAATGTATTAGTTCAAGTGGTTCTTTGGCCCTATAACCTTTTCCAGTAAAAGGCCTCTTGGTCATTTTACCCTCGAGACACGATTAACAGGGTGGTAAAGATGTATCTTCTATATCAGTTAGAAGTCCATTTTTAACCAAACGATCGATCCAATCGATGTTAATATGACCAAGACGAAGATGCCAAAAATACATGTTGTTACTTAAAGGAGAAACTTTTTGCCTTTTATTTTGCGTTTTGGCCGTTTTAAACATTTCATGACTTAAAATAGCCTTAGCATCAGTTGGTCTTAACACAAAAAAATTATTTTCACGCTTGGCTGAACAAACATAAATTCCATTCCGAGAAATCAAAGCTTCATTAAGTAAGAATGAAATATTATAACCTTGTTCAAGTAAAGCAGATACAGAAATAAGATTCCTTTTAATTCTAGGAACCAAATACAAGTTCTCCAAAATTAAATACTTATTTCTAAAAAATAATTTTGCAGCTCCCACTGCACGAGCTGAAACGACGTCTCCTGTTCCAACCTTGAACGTCATTTCACCGTCTGCCAGCTGCTGGAAATCATTTCCCTGAAAAGAAGAACAAACATGATTAGTGGCTCCCGAATCCAGTATCCAGGAAAACTCATCATGTTCTACGAGACAAGTCTCTAATACAAGTAAATCGAATTTACCTTCTTTTTCTTTTCTCTTCTCAGCAAGGTAACGGGGACAGTTCCGCTTCCAATGACCATCTGCGTTGCAGTGGAAGCACCTGCTTTTGTCAGCCAGGACCTTGGCCTTTCCCTTCCCTTGCACAGCTTGTGCAGGAGCCTTCCCGTTGTCTCCCTTCCTCTTTTGGATCTGCTTCGATGAAGAAACCTGTGGCACAGATTTAGTCCCTGAGGATGAACCCTTCAGGAACTTCTTCTTGGAATGGGCCACATTGGCCTCTCCTTTAACAACATTTTTCCCTTGCTCTTTTGCAAGGATTCATAAATTTGTAACTCCGAGAGGAGGGTAGTTAGGTTGAACTGAATCTAATTCATGTTCGCGTTCGTCCTGAAAGACAGATAGCTCGTAGGGAGCGAGTGAAGGATGAACGCAACCTGACTGCCCTTGCAGACAACCCCGCCATTTGCCTCAGCTATGTTGAACTGGTTAATCATGTCCAGGACGTGTTCCCGAACATATTGACCTTCCAGAATCATGGCATTGAAGACATTCTTCAAGGCGTCGTGATGGAGCTGGTAGGACGGAAGTCCAAACATCTCCTGCAGGGAATTCATAATCTCCCTGGCTGTTCCCACGTTCTCGTAACGCTTGGCCAATACTTCAGACAAGCTGACCAGTTGTTGGGTTCCTAGAGTGAGTAAAAATATGATATAAAATACTCTAGAATTCCTGTGCAAGTTTACACAGTCTGCAGCAAGTAATATTATCAATCCAAGGTCTGAATGAGTTTCCACTTTATCTATTTTGTATAACTTTCTAATGGTTTCGAAGATAATAAAAATGTTGGGTTTTATCGGAATTATGCTGAAGCAAAATAAATGACAGAACAACAAGTAAACAAATAGACAGACAGATTAACGACAAGCGCTGGTTAGGCTTTAATGATTGTTTTAAGATATGCTCTAGCAATATTATTGATCATGCATTTCTCGCAGTATTATTAGCGGATTCCTCCCGGAACTTTTGGGATATGTTTCAAACCCAATGAAGAGCGACCGATCAAGCACTAGGCAACTGGCTATCCCTAGCTCAGTCACTGGCGTTCACCAATACACAATGATCGTAGTGTGGAGAATTGCCACACACTCTCTAAATCATCCCTGAAACTAGAGAGAGTTATCCATACCGGCTGGCCAGGCGGGCATAAAATAAGAATAAGCACAACAATTAACCAAAATGCAATAGTCAATTTATTACTAGAGATGAAGCACAGTAATTACATTATTCCTAACCAACACCCTAAGCTACTTAGTTCATAATAGGCATAGGAATACGAATTAGAATCTGAGCATGCATGTCCATAACTACAAGTTAATAAAGAAGGTAAACTCCCTAATCAGCTTGCGGTTGATGGTGTTCTTGATGATCTTCAATCTCCCTATACTATTCGGCTTCCAAGGGAAAACATGGAATGAATTTGACTTTGACGGTACTTCCTTTTATAGAAGGATGTGAGGCTTGAATTAGGTCAAGTAGGACACGTGTAAGGCTCTCCTTGATCCTTTATCACGAAAATAACTCAACAGAAGTTGGTTCATGAAGTTGGCTAACGAGCTGTGATGTGGCAGTTTCTGCTCCCGATTTTGCTGCAGCATAGAATTTGCTCCTTCCAGTCGCTCAGCAGCATAATATGCACAAAGTGATTTCCAAAGCTTCCATTCTTCCAAATGGGTTAAATCATGTAATATCTATCCAAAACCAACCCTAATAAGCATAAAGGACACACAAATCCCTATATAATTGAGGCCTAAATAACTACCTTTTGGACAGTTATCATACCCCCAAACTTGAACTATTGTGCGTCCCGAGCAATACTAACCAACCTTCCTTCAAGAATTTCAAACATTTGACAAAGAATTAGCTTAATCAAACCATACAATCCAATACTACCTTTAACCTTTACCTGAGCACTCTGCAAAACCAAACTCTGCTGCAACAAAATGATTCCATCAGCAGGGACAAATAATCACCACTTTTCAACTTAATTCTAAGAACTCACCACAGCCTAGCTCTATTATCAGACATTTCAAAACATATTTTTAAAGGGGTTTATTTCATTATTTATCAGACTTAAAGCAGCCTTACAGTCATAAGCTCTTAAGCATGGGATGACCCACTTAATGGTGCAGTATGCCCTTGCCTCAAGCTCATCACCAACTAGACTCAATACTCATTATGAAGCTCAAAAATCCTTAGTTATTCTATCTCTTGCCCCTCAAAATGGCGACATTTTATGATGAAGCTCACCTAAGTTCTGGGAGACAGAAAAACTGCTGGATCATCATTCATCCCTCAAAACTTTTGCTCTGTGAAGTTTTTTCAGCAAAATCTTCAACAAATAATTTTTCAGCAAATAATTTTTTCCTCATATTTCTCATCATTTGTTTTACATTTCCTAGGTCATCTTTTGACGCGAAGACAACCTGTGGGTATCACAAATGTCCCCGGTTACTCAATAACCTAACAAATTTTAATTTTGAAGGAGAGGAATGCTCGAGCAAAATAATTGGAGTAGCAAAAAGTCCCCCAAACTTGAATTATTCATTGTCCCCAATGAATCATTAATTAAGTAATTATACCCCCAAACTTAAATTTTTCTATCTGAATTTTTAAACTAAACATGGGACTCGGATGAAGCTTAAAGTGGATCATATAAGTCAATACTACCGTCAAAATCTTCTTGCCGCAGCAACAGTCCAGGCTAGAAGAAATGCTCAAGCAAAAGGTTTCTGGAGATCAGAATACCTTGATCTAATTAAGCGTAATCAGTCCAAGCTTCAAAAATTCAGAAGAAAATTAGTTAAGTTAGAGTTAGTCAGTGCTCATAGAATAGAAACATTCAGAAATTTCAGCTTGACCATTTGCTTGTGGGTGATAAGGGGTAGCTATCCTATGCTTAATCCCATACTTAGCTAAAAGCTTAGTTAAGATATTATTAACAAAATGTGTACCGTCATCACTCACTAGGGCCCTAGGTGTCCCAAACCGTGCAAAGATGTGCGATTGAAGAAACCTTGCTACTGTCTTGGCATCACTCTGATGGCATGCAATGGCCTTCACCCACTTGGACACATAATCAACTGCCAATAAGATAAAAACATTGCCATTAGAAGGGGGAAATGGCCCCATAAAGTCAATACCCCATACATCAAATAATTCGACTTCTAAAATGTAAGTAAGAGGCATTTCAACTCTAGGTCCCAAGTTTCCTCTCCTTTGGCAAGCATCACATTGCTTGTAAAACCAATGGGCATCCTTAAATATCGTAGGCCAGAAAAATCCGCAATGCAAAATCCTCATAGCTGTCCTCTGACCACTGAAATGGCCTCCATACGGCGAAGAGTGACATTGCTCCAGGATTTCCTTTGCCTCATCACCTGAAACACACCTACGAATAATACCGTCAGAGCATTGCTTATACATAAATGGCTCATCCCAATAGAAAAATTTTGCATCATGCTTAAACTTTTTCTTCTGCCTCCAATCCATATCAATAGGGGTGACTCCCTTTACTAAAAAGTTGGCAATATCAGCATACCAAGGGACATCCCTGACTACCTTTACCTGAACAGCAAAAAGTTGCTCATCTGGAAAAGAATCGGAAATGGCAGATTGCTCCTGCAAAGATGATGATGGATCAAGGCGAGATAAATGATTTGCAACGACATTCTCTGATCCCTTCTTGTCCTTTATCTCCAAGTCAAATTCCTGCAATAGTAAAATCCAACGAATTAATCTAGGCTTTGCATCTTTCTTAGACATTAAATACCTTATTGCTGCATGATCCGTGAACACCGTGACTTTGGATCCAACCAAATATGGCCGGAATTTCTCAAAAGCAAACACAACAGCTAACAACTTCTTTTCAGTAGTTGTATAGTTGACTTGTGCCTCATTTAAAACCTTGCTTGCATAATATATAGGATGAATAAATTTGCCCTGCTTTTGCCCCAGCATCGCACCTACCGCAGCATCACTCGCATCACACATTACCTCGAATGGTAAATTCCAATTAGGCGCGCAGAGAATGGGTGCTGAGATTAAAGCAGCCTTCAATGTTTCAAAAGCCTTCCTACAATCTGCATTGAAGACAAAAACATGATCAGTGCACAATAAGTTACAAAGAGGTTTACTGATTTTGGAAAAATCCTTTATGAACCTCCTATAAAATCCAGCATGTCCTAAAAAACTCCGAATTCCCTTCACTGAACTCGGTGGCTCTAGTCTTTCAATAACCTCAACATTTGCTCTATCAACTTCTAGACCATTTTTAGAAATCCTATGACCTAACACTATGCCCTCCTTCACTATGAAGTGGCACTTCTCCGAATTAAGAACTAGATGGGTATCCTCACATCTTTTTAACACCTTTCCTAAATTTTCTAAACAACTCTGAAAAGAACCTCCAAAAACTGAAAAATCGTCCATAAAGACTTCAACAGTGGACTCAATCATATCAGAAAAAATTGCTAACATACATCGCTGAAATGTTGCTGGAGCATTGCAAAGGCCAAAAGGCATTCTCCTAAAAGCGAATGTCCCATAAGGGCAGGTGAAAGTGGTTTTTTTCCTGATCTTCAGAAGCAATAGTAATCTGGTTATACCCAGAATAACCATCTAAGAAACAGTAATAGGCCTGACCAGCCAACCGATCCATAACATCTGGTCGATAAATGGTAGAGGGAAATGATCCTTTCGGGTGGCTTTATTAAGCCTTCTGTAATCCATACAAACCCTCCAGCCAGTTACTATTCTTGTGGGGATCAACTCATTATCTTTATTGCTCACCACAGTGACACCTCCTTTCTTAGGAACACATTGGACAGGGCTTACCCAATTGCTATCGGCAATTGGATAAATGATCCCAGCATCCAACCATTTAATTACTTCCTTTTTAACAACCTCTTTCATTGCAGGGTTAAGCCTTCTTTGTTGCTCAATACTCCTAAAGTATCCCTCCTCTAGAGTGATTTTATGCATACAAAAAGATGGGCTAATCCCCTGAATACTGGGGGAGCCTTTCTTTGATCTAAATCTAAATACTAAAAAACATCCTCACACCTAAACAATTCCTTTTCATTTTTTCTATCTAAAGAACAAAATTCAAAATCTTCTACACTAACCTCTCCATGCTGTTCTGAATGCTTATCAGCCGAATCCTGTATTGTTGTCTCAATAACTGTGCTCTCCAGAATCCTAATGAAGGAGCAATCCTTCATCTCGTCTGGATATTTCATGGCTTTAAACACATTAAATTTTACTTCCTCATTACAGACTCTCATTGTTAATTCTCCTTTTTGAACATCTATTAATGCCCTACCAGTAGCAAAAATTGGTCGACCTAGAATAATTGGGACATCTTTATCAGCCTCATAGTCTAAAATAATAAAATCAACAGGAAATATGAATTTATCAAATTTTACTAAGACATCCTCAATTTTACCCTCTGGATATGTGATAGACCTATCAGCTAATTGGAGTGTGACTGTGGTAGGTCTAGCTTCACCAATACCTAATTTATGATAGACCGAAAGAGGCATAAGGTTAATGCTTGCACCTAAATCACAGAGTGCTCTACCTAACTCCTTTCCACCTATAGACACCGGTATAGTAAATGACCCTGGATCCTTAGCCTTGGGGGGTATACCATTCTTAAGAATAACACTACACTCCTCAGTAAGAGATACAGTTTCAAACTCACCTAACCTTTTCTTTTTAGTCAAAATATCCTTAAGAAATTTAGCATAATTAGGCATTTGCTCAATAGCTTCTACTAAAGGGATATTTATATGCAACTGCTTAAAAATCTCTAAAAACTTTTTAAATTGACCATCCTGATTCTTAGGCTTTTGCCTTTGTGGAAAAGGTAGAGGTGGTACATAAGGTGGGGGCGGCACATATGGTGGTTCTACATCTGGCACAGAACCAGATGCTCCAGCATTCTCTTTGCTGCCTCCAGCACCCTGACCAGACTCCAACTTTTTCTCAACAACAACATTATTATTTCTATCACCATTATTATTTATAACCTGGGTTTTACTAGGCTCAATTCTTCCTTCTAATGGCTTACCACTCCTAAGAGTAACTGCCTTTACCTGCTCCTTACCTTCCCTTCGAGGGTGTTCAGTATCTGATGGAAGTTTCCCTTGAGGCCTTGTCTTTAGCTCATTAGCTAGCTGACCCACTTGCAATTTCAGGGCCCTCATCGAAGCTTGATTACTTTGAATCGCAGCGTCTGTACGAGCCATAAATTCTTTCATCATCGCCTCGAGAGAATTTCCCGAATTTTGCTGGGGCAAAGCCTGCTTATTTTGCTGGGGCATTACCTGCACTTTAGCAAATCCCGGTTGGTTCACCTTTTGTTGCACTTGTACGTTATTACCTTGACCTCCCCATGAGAAGTTGGGGTGGTTGCGCCAACCTGGATTATAGAAGTTAGAATAAGGGTTGTTCCTCTGATTACCTACAAAAAACACAGAAGCTGGATTGCTGGGGCAAAACTCGTAGTTGTGGTCTTCACCGCAATAGACACATGCTTCGTCCGTGACTTGGTTCACCACTGCTGCAGGCTCCATAGCTGGTGGCTGTTGATGACTAATCATTGTCACATTCTTAAGAGCGTTAGCAATCATAGCAAGATCAGCCCTAATGGTGGACACACCATCAACCTCTAACACACTCTTAACCTTTTTATTTGTGCCTCTAACATCCGACCACTAACAACTATTAATAGATATTCTTTCTAAAATTTCATAGGCTTCATCAAAAGTTTTTGCCAAAAGAGCCCCTCCAGCCGAAGCATCGACCATACCTTGGGTTACTCCATTTAAACCATTGTAAAATGTTTCCATTTGAATACAATGAGGTAACCCATGGTGGGGATACTTTCGTAAAAGCTCCTTAAACCTCTCCCAAGCCTCGCTAAAATGTTCATCCTCAAGTTGCCTAAACCCTACTATTTCACTCCTTAATTTAGCATTTCTATTAGGTGGGAAATATTTACTCAAAATTTTTTCAGCTAACTCATCCCACGTCCTAATTGATCCTGGAGCAAAAGAGTTTAACCATGACTTTGCTCCATCTCTAAGAGAATACGGGAACAAAGTTAATCTAAGAGCATCTCTAGGCACTCCTTGAATTACAAAAGAATCACTAACTCCTAGAAAAGACTTAAGATGTAAATGAGGGTCTTCAGATGACAAACCATGGAATTGCCCCACGGTTTGCAACATCTGAAACATTACTGGTTTCATTTAAAAATTTGCCGCTTGGATTTGGGGACGTGCAATCCCTGGATTCAATTCATTAAACATCGGGACAACATATGCTCGAATGGCTCTGGTCCTATCGTTCGCTATCAAGATAGGATTCTCAGCCTGATTATTTCACTGCTCATTTTGCTCAAACAGTGGGTTTTGCTGCAGCAACGGATTCTGCTGGGGGTTCACCGTTGCTGGACCTTCAGGAACCTGCGGAAGTTGCGGGGCGTTCTCCATTTGGTTTCTGCGCTGCTCCCTCCTTTTGTTCCTAAATGTCCTTTCAATTTCTGGATCAAGCTCAAATCGTACCCCAGGCGGATCGCTCATGCACCAAAATCACACCTGCAAAAACAAAAGAAACAATCAAAAAGTTCTAGCACCAAACCACTAAAACACATACACAAAACAGATAATATAAAAACTTATTCAAGTCCTCGGAAACGGTGCCAGAAACTTGTTGTTCCTAGAGTGAGTAAAAATATGATATAAAATACTCTAGAATTCCTGTGCAAGTATACACAGTCTGCAGCAAGTAATATTATCAATCCAAGGTCTGAATGAGTTTCCACTTTATCTATTTTGTATAACTTTCTAATGGTTTCGAAGATAATAAAAAATGTTGGGTTTTATCGGAATTATGCTGAAGCAAAATAAATGACAGAACAACAAGTAAACAAATACACAGACAGATTAAAGACAGGCGCTGGTTAGGCTTTAGTGATTGTTCTAAGATATGCTCTAGCAATATTATTGATCATGCATTTCTCGCAGTATTATTAGCGGATTCCTCCCGGAACTTTTGGGATATGTTTCAAACCCAATGAAGAGCGACCGATCAAGCACTAGGCAACTGGCTATCCCTAGCTCAGTCACTGGCGTTCACCAATACACAATGATCGTAGTGTGGAGAATTGCCACACACTATCTAAATCATCCCTGAAACTAGAGAGAGTTATCCATACCGGCTGGCCAGGCGGGCATAAAATAAGAATAAGCACAACAATTAACCAAAATGCAATAGTCAATTTATTACTAGAGATGAAGCACAGTAATTACATTATTCCTAACCAACACCCTAAGCTACTTAGTTCATAATAGGCATAGGAATACGAATTAGAATCTGAGCATGCATGTCCATAACTACAAGTTAATAAAGAAGGTAAACTCCCTAATCAGCTTGCGGTTGATGGTGTTCTTGATGATCTTCAATCTCCCTATACTATTCGGCTTCCAAGGGAAAACATGGAATGAATTTGACTTTGACGGCTACTTCCTTTTATAGAAGGATGGGAGGCTTGAATTAGGTCAACTAGGACACGTGTAAGGCTCTCCTTGATCCTTTATCACGAAAATAACTCAACAGAAGTCGGTTCATGAAGTTGGCTAACGAGCTGTGATGTGGCAGTTTCTGCTCCCGGTTTTGCTGCAGCATAGAATTTGCTCCTTCCAGTCGCTCAGCAGCATAATCTGCACAAAGTGATTTCCAAAGCTTCCATTCTTCCAAATGGGTTAAATCATGTAATATCTATCCAAAACCAACCCTAATAAGCATAAAGGACACACAAATCCCTATATAATTGAGGCCTAAATAACTACCTTTTGGACAGTTATCACCAGTATATAGACTTTGACCTTTTCATTGGCCTTAGTCCAGCGTTCGTAGGCGTCTTTTACTGCCTGAGCGGCAGTGCGAGGGGGAACGGGAGGACATTCCTCTGTTAAGACGAACCTTAAATCTTCTACAACGAGTATAGTGTTAAGATTCGATTTCCATTGTGGAAAGTTTTCGCTGGTAAGTTGTTCATGTTTAAGCAGGGATATAATAGAGGAAGACATTGCTGAAAAACAAACAAGTGACCGTATTAGTTATCTTTGCCTTAACCCATCACACAAACAATACAAACAATTGCATACATCAAATCAATTTTGCAAACAAACAATTAAAGAACCCTAATAAAACTATGATTGTGTTTCGCAACGATGTTTTAGAGGTTTAGAAGAACAGCCACCGAAGGGTGATCAGTTGTTCCTCCTCTAAAATGAGACTCTTCTCAGTCAATTTCTAATACCAGAATAATTCATATTCCATTAGATATTAACCACCGTTGTTCGGTCAAGGATTTGTTAACAAATTAACTCCTCCCCGTAAGTGTAACCCTCAGGCTACCGTTAGGAAAGACAACTGTTGGTAATTAGCCTAAGCGACCCTATCCTATTCAGGAGTTCACGGTGTTCCGAATCCTATGATTAGGCCCTCCGAAGGGGTGGTTGCTCCAGGGCAACACGCAGGCAGATCATAGAAATCTCACGTTGTGACCTAGGGGTGGAGACCGAAGGATACGTTGACACGCGTCCCGCTCCCACTTACTATAGTTACTTTCCCCATTCACCTTGGTATTAACCCATGCAAACACTTTCCGAAGGGAGGCTGCTCTACGACGACACGAAGCCGAGCATGGATCTCACAGTGTGAACTGTACAGGGACGCAGGAGCAAAACTCGATTTAAATCAAGTTTTGTAATTTTCCTCCCACTAAAGTAACCTATCAGGTATTTTAGGGTTTGATTAGGCCTAGATAAATCCGGCTAAGTCATTTATCTAAGTCTAGTCCTATTATAACTATTATAATAAGACCTAATGTCTAGGTTTATTAAACCAATTTAATTTACCTAACGACATTATTCTAACATTAACCTGAGATTAATTCAACTCCGGTGATCCAGATCAGTTCCCAGGTAGGAGGTGTTTCGTATACCGTCAACTTAAATACCTCCAATCCTTAGACAGAACTTCACTGGTAGAGTTCCCTTATAATCACAAGAATGTTGTCCTACTTAGTTCATTAAAACTATTTTAAAACTAAGTAAGAATTTCTAATCCTATTAGAAAAAATGATCTTAGGTCTAATTAATTTTAACTCATTAAAATTAATTCATTTTAACCTAAGATCCTATGTGAGCATGCATATCTTGATTATAGATTGACGGTTTCTAATCATAAATTTTAAACTATTTCAAAATTTTAAATGATTAGCCCTATAATCATGCACACTATAGTTTTAAAAACAATTAACAATCATATTCAAGTTAATGAAATTAAAACTAAAGAACTTTGCACTGCATGAAAATTAATATAACTTTTATATTAACCTATGGATGTATCATGCTCAATGCAACTTGATTTCCATTTTTTAATAAATGAACAATTAATTATTGCCCAAAAATGGTAAATCATAGTAGCATGCTGCAAACAATTCATTTTAATATAACTCTGATATTAAATCTATGTAATTGCATGCATCATACTTTTCCATTTTCATGAATTTAATATAACTCAACTATATATTAAAAACTCATGAAAATCAAACCATGCCCTGACTATCTCGCAATACCACAGTTCCATAGTCGAAGATTTCCACAATCTTGAAAGGCCCTGACCATCTTGACTTGACTTTTCCTAGAAATAAATTTGAGTCTGGAATTAAAGAGTAATAATTTCTGGCCTTTGTAGAACTCCTTTGGGTGAATTCTTCTATCATGTCATCGTTTGACTTTCTCCTTGTAGAGTTTTGCATTTTCGTAGGAAAAATGTCGAAGTTCTTCCAGCTCGTTAAGTTGCAACTTCCTCTTGATCCCTTCTTTCTCCATGTTGAAGTTAAACTTTTTCAATGCCCAATAAGCCTGTGTTCTAATTCGAGTGGCAAGTGGCAGGTTTTTCCGAATATGAGACGATATGGAGACATCCCTAAAGACGCTTTATATGTAGTTCTGTGGGCCCACAATGTTTCATCAAGTCATAATGACCAATCCTTGCAGGAAGGGTCCACTGTCTTTACCAAGTTAGCCTTGATTTCCCTGTTACAGAGCTCAGCCTGCCCATTAGTTTGGGGATGGAAAGCAGTGGCTACTCTATGCCTAATGTTGTACTTGGAAAATAAGTTGGCTATCATTTTGTTCAGGAAATGAGATCCTTTGTCACTTATGATGAAGCGAGGGGTTCCGGATCTTGTGAAGATATTCTTTAGAAAAAATTTCTTCACCACCTTTGCATCATTTGTTGTAGTAGCTATTGCCTCAATCCATTTTGATACATAATCAACTGTGAGCAAGATGTAGATGTTTCCCAAGGATGGCGGGAATGGTCCCATAAAGTCTATCCCCCATAAGTCGAAGATTTCCACTTCGAGTATGAAGTGTAGAGGCATTTTGCTTTTGGCTGTCAGGTTCCCTGTCCTTTGGCATTGATCGCAGTTTTTCATGAAAAGGTGTGCATCATTGAAGAGAGTGGGCCAAAAATAGCCAGATTGGAGGACTTTGGTCGCTGTCTTTAGTCATGTGAAATGTCCTCCGTATGGAGCTGCATGACAGGCTCCCAAAATCAAAGGTATCTCCTCTTTCGGTACACACTGTCTTAGTATTTGATCAGGCCCTTGCTTATACAAATACGGTTCATCCCAGTAGTAGTCTTTGACGTCTTTCAAAAACTATGGTTGCCTCTGGTGGTTTTAGTCCACTGATAACTGCCCAAAAGGTAGTTATTTAGGCCTCAATTATATAGGGATTTGTGTGTCCTTTATGCTTATTAGGGTTGGTTTTGGATAGATATTACATGTTTTAACCCATTTGGAAGAATGGAAGCTTTGAAAATCATTTTGTGCAGATTATGCTACTGAGCAACTAGAGGGAGCAAATTCTGTGCTGCAGCAAAACTGGGAACAAAACTGCCACATCACAGCTCGTTAGCCAACTTCATGAACCGACTTCTGTTGAGTTATTTTCGGGATAAAGGAGCAAGGAGAGCCCTACACGTGTCCAAGTTGACCTAATTCAAGTCTCCTATCCTTCTATAAAAGGAAGTAGTCGTCGAAGTCAAATTCATTCCATGTTTCCCTTGGAAGCCAAATATTTTAGAGAGATTGAAGATTATCAAAAACACCATATTCCGCAAGCTGATTAGGGAGTTTATTTTCTTTATTAACTTGTGGTTATGGACATGCCTACTCAGATTGTAATTCGTATTCCTATGCCTATTATGAACTAAGTAGCTTAAGGTGTTGGTTAGGAATAATGTGATTACTGTGCTTCATCTCTAGTAATATATTGACTATCGCATTTTGGTTAATTATTGTGCTTATTCTCATTTTATGCCCGCCTGGCCAGCCGGTATGGATAGCTTTCTCTAGTTTCAGTGATGATTTAGAGAGTGTGTGGCAATTATCCACACTACGATCATTGTGTATTGGTGAACGCCAGTGACTGAGCTAGGGATAGCCAGTTGCCTAGTGCTTGATCGGTCGCACTTCATTGGGTTTGAAACATATCCCAAAAGATCCGGAGTTCCGAGAGGAATCCGCTAATAATACTGCGAGAAATGCATGATCAATAATATTGCTAGAGCATATCTTAGAACAATCACTAAAACCTAACCAGCGCCTATCTTTAATCTGTTTATCTATTTGTTCACTTATTGTTCTGTCATTTATTTTGCTTCAGCATCATTCAGATAAAACCCAATCATTTTATTATTCTTGAAACCATTAAAAAGTTACATAAAAATAGGTAGAGTGGAAACTCATTCAGGGCTCGGATTGATAATACTACTTGCTGCAGACTGTGTATACTTGCACAGGAATTCTAGAGAATTTTACATTAAATTTTTACTCACTCTAGGAACCCGACATCCACTCACAAGATAGTTTACATAATCTGCAAACCATGGAAGTTCAACAATTCTGACCGCCAGAATTTACTCATCCACAAACGACTCTTGAATATCCAACCTTTTTTCTATTTGTGCTTCCTCTCCAAATCTTGATAGGTGGTCTGCTACCTGCTTTTCTGTTCCTTTTCTGTCTTGGATCTCGATGTCAAACTCCTGTAAAAGCAAAATCCATCTGATTAATCGGTGATTGGCATCTTTTTTTGAAAGTAAATGTTTGAGGGCTGAATGATCTGTGTGGTCCAACCCTGGATTAGACTGATACCTACTGACTACTCCCACTGCATAACATATGTCAGGCCTAGTGAAGAGCATAGCATACATTAAGCTGCCCACAGCTGAGGCGTAGGGAATGTGTCTCATGTTCTCAATTTCTTGAGGTGTCTTAGGAGACTGTTCCTTAGACAGGTGTACCCCATGTCTGAAGGGTAGTAGTCCCTTCTTGGAGTTTTGCATCGAATATCGAGACAACATCTTGTCAATATACGTTGCTTGAGACAGAGCTAGCGTTTTGTTCTTACGATCCCTAATGATTTGGATTCCCAGAACATATTGAGCCTCTCCCAGATCTTTCATTTGGAATTGGGCTGCTAGCCATTTCTTAATGTCAGTGAGGTATCCTACATCATTCCCAATGAGTAGGATATCGTCTACATAAAGTATTAGAAAAGCTACTTTCATTTTGTTGACTTTCTTGTACACACAAGGCTCATCAACGTTTTGGTCAAAGCCAAAAGATTTGATTGCAGTATCAAAACTAATGTTCCATGATCTGGACGCTTGTTTCAATCCATAAATGGATCGATTGAGCTTACAAACCTTTTGTTCCTGACCTTGGGCTATGAACCCTTCGGGCTGAGACATGAAGATATTCTCTTCAAGATTACCATTCAGAAAGGCAGTCTTGACGTCCATTTGCCATATTTCATAGTCATAATATGTGGCTATGGATAAAAGAATTCTTATGGACTTTAACATGGCTACAGGAGAAAAGGTTTCCTCATAGTCAACTCCCTCCTTTTGGGTATAACCCTTTGCCACTAGTCTAGCTTTGAAGGTCTGTACCTTTCCAGCTGCATCTCTTTTTCTCTTATAGATCCATTTGCACCCTATGGGTTTTACCCTATTTGGTAGATCTGCAAGTTCCCATACAGAATTGGAGTACATTGACTCCATTTCCAGGTTCATGGCTTTGACCCATTCATCCTTATCTTCGTCATTCATTGCCTGTCGATAGGACAATGGATCCTCAATGCCATCATTAGGTATGACAACCTGAGTTTCAGTTAATCCCAAGTAGCGGTCAGGTTGTAACACAACCCTCCCACTGCGTTGAGGCATTCCCAACGTTTGAGATGGACGTGATGGATCTGAAGAACTTGTTCCTTCATCAACCCTTGTTGAATGTCCAACTTCATCAACAACTCTTGATGATTCTTCAGTAGCTTCTCCTAATATTATTTTGCTTCGTGGTTTATGATCTCTCATGTGGTCTTCCTCTAAGAAAGTGGCATTTGTGTCGATACAATCACCTTATTTTCTTGTGGGTCGTAGAAATAACCACCTCTCGTTTATTTAGGGTAACCAACAAATTGGCACAGTTTTGAACGAGGTTCCAGTTTCTTAGGATTTGTCACAAGCACGTGTGCAGGACAACCCCAGATGCGAAAGTGATGCAAACTAGGTTTACGCCCCTTCCATAACTCGAAAGGTGTTTCAGAAACACTTTTCGAGGGAACATTGTTCAAGATGTATACTGCAGTCTCTACTGCATACCCCCAAAACGAGCTAGGCAATTGAGCATAGCTCATCATTGATCGAACCATGTCTAACAAGGTTCTATTTCTCCTTTCTGACACACCATTCTGCTGAGGTGTACCAGGGGCTGAGAGTTGAGATTGGATTCCATGTTCTATCATATAATCCTGGAATCTTTGATCCATATACTCCCCTCCTCGATCAAATCGAAGTACTTTAATAGATTTACCTAATAGGTTTTCAACTTCAGCCTTAAACTCCTTAAACTTTTCAAGGCCTTCAGACTTATGTCCCATTAGGTATAAGTAACCATATCTTGAATAATCATCTATAAATGAGATGAAATATTCGTACCCTCCTCGAGCTTTTACATTCATTGGACCACACAGATCAGAATGTATTAACTCTAAGGGTTCTTTGGCTCTATAACCTTTTCCAGTAAAGGGTCTCTTGGTCATTTTTCCCTCGAGACACGATTCACAAGGTGGTAGTGAATCATCTTCTAACTTGTTTATAAGTCCATTCTTTACCAAACGACCGATCCTATCGATGTTTATATGACCAAGTCTAAGATGCCAAAGATGAGTATTGTTACTTGATGGAGAAATCTTTTGCCTTTTTCTTTGAGTTTCAGCAGTGTTAAATAATTCGTGATTTAAAAGTGCTTTGTTTTCGGTTGGTCTTAAAACGTACAAGTTATTTTCCAATTTGGCTGAACAAATAAGTACACCATTTTTATAAATGAACGCTTCATTCATATCAAAAGTAACTGTATACGATTGTTCAATGAAACATGAAATAGAAATTAGGTTCCTCTTAATCTTGGGAACGATTAACAAACTTTCTAAAAGTAAGAATCTATTTCTAAAAAAGAACTTCGCAGCTCCCACTGCTTTAGCTGGAATGACTTCTCCAGTTCCGACCCTGAGTGTCATTTCCCCATCGTTCAACTGCCGAAAGGAACTATTTTCCTGAAAAGAAGAGCAAACATGATTAGATGCTCCTGAATCAAGTATCCAGGTAAACTCATCATGTTCTACCAGGCATGTTTCTAAAACAAGTAAATCAAATTTACCTTCCTTTTCCTTCTTTTTCTCAACAAGGTACTTTGGGCAGTTTCTCTTCCAATGTCCATCTACATTGCAGTGGAAACACTTGCCCTTGTCTGCCATAGCTTTGGCTTTTCCCTTGCTTTTAGCAGCAGTGCTGGGAGCTTTCCCCTTGTTTCCTTTCTTCTTCTGAGTTTTCTTTGAAGAAGTGGCTACAGATTTAGTTCCAGAGGATGAACCCTTCTCGAACTTTCTTTTAGAGTGGACAACGTTTGCCTCTCCTTCTATCTGTCCCTTGTTCTTAAGAAGTGACTGATAGAGTTGTAGCTCATTCAGGAGGCTAGTCAGGTTGAATGTTATTTTATTCATCATTGCATTGCTTCGAAACTGTAGAAAACTCTTCGGAAGAGATTCTAAGATGAATGCAACCTGACTACGCTCATCTATGACCGCCCCGTTTGCCTCTGCCACGTTGAATTTGACCATCATATCCAGGACATGCTCCCGAACAGATGTGCCCTCTTTCATGCGACAGCTATAAATGTATTTGAGAGTGTCATGGTGGAGTTGGTAGGACGGTTGTCCAAACATCTCCCGGAGAGAGTTCATAATCTCCCTCGCTGTTACCATGCCCTCATGCCTTTTAGCCAAAACTTCAGATAAGTTGGCTAAGATATAGACGCGAGTCTTATCATTGGCCTTTGTCCAGCGGCCATAAGCATCCTTAACTGCCTGGGATGCATTACGAGCAGGGGCTGGAGGATAATCCTCCGTTAAGACGAACCGCAGATCATCGACAACAAGAATCGTATTCAGGTTTGACTTCCACGTAGCATAATTTTCGCCGGTTAATTTCTCATTTTTAAGCAAAGAGACAATTGAGGAAGACATTGCTGAAATTTAAACAAACAATGACCGTATTAGTTACCTTTGCCTTAACCCATCATACAAGCAAACAATTGCACACAATCCAATCAATTTACCAAAACAGAGAATCACAGAACCCTAAAACTATCGATTTAGTTTTGCAACGAAGTTTTCAGAGGTTTAGAATGTCAGCCACTGAAGGGTGATCAGGCACTCCTCCTTTGAAATGAGACACCTCTCAGCTAATTCTAATTCCAGAATAACTCATATTCCTATAGACATTAGCCACCGTTGTTCGGTCAAGGATTTGTTAACACTTTTAACTCATCCTCGTAAGTGTAACCCTCCCACTTTCAGATCTCAGAGGCACGCACCAACAGGCTACCGAAGGGAAAGACAACTGTTGGTGATTAGCCTAAGAGCTCCTATCCTTTTCAGGAGTTCACGATGTTCCGAATCCTATGACCAGGCCCTCCGAAGGGATGGTTGCGCCAGGACAACCTGCAGGCGGATCATAGGACACTCACGGTGTGAACTGTGGGCGGAGACCGAGGGATACGTTGACACGTGTCCCGCTCCCACTTACTCTAGACATTTTTCCCATTCACCTTGATATTGATCCATGCAAACACTTTCCGAAGGGAGGCCGCTCCTAAGGCGACTCGAAGCCGAGCATGAATCTCACGTTGTGAATATAGGGACATAGGAGCAAAACTTGATTTAAATCTTGTTTTGTAATTTTCCTCCCACTGAAAATGTCCTAAGGTTAATATAGGGTTATTTAACTTAGATAGTATTCGGCTAAGTCAATCTATCTAAGTCTGATCCTATTATAACAATTATGGAAAGGATTCAACTGCAATCTTTTGGGTGAATTAAACTTCTTTTAATAAACCCAATATTGCAAGTCAACATTACTATGGTTAATTCAACTCAATGTTCGGGTCAGTTCCCAGGTAGGAGGTGTTCCGTAAACCGTCAACTTAAATACCCCCAGCCTTAGACAGAACTTTACCGAGAGAGTTCCCTTATAACCTCAGTAATGTAAGGTCTTTACTCTAAAGATCTAGGTGCATTAAACACTTTTAATAAACCTAGTGACATTGCATGCTAACATTTAACTATGATTAATTCAACTCCGGTATTCCAGGTCAGTTCCCAGGTAGGAGGTGTTCCGTAAACCGTCAACTTAAATACCCCCAGCCTTAGACAGAACATTACCGGTGGAGTTCCCTTATAATCATAGCAATGTTTTTCCTACTTAGTAAATTAAAACTATTTTTAATTCTAAGTAAGAAAAGATTCTAATCCTATTAGAAATCGATCTAGGTCTCCAATTTATCCTATGATCTTATGTTTGCATGCAAATCTTGATTATAGATTGACGGTTTCTAATCATTAATAATAAAGAACTATTTCAAATTTTAATGATTAATCCTATAATCAAGAATCTAGGGTTTAATTCATTCAACAATCTCATTCAAATTAAATAATTAAACCACACTAATTGCATGATTAATATAACAATTATATTATTAACTATGGATGTTTCATGCTTCATGCAATTTTTTTTTTATTTTCTTTTATTATAACAATTATAAGCCAATCAAGAAAATCAAACAAGCATGCTTCATTCATCACATTAAACATAACTATTTATATTTAATTTAAGTAATGACATGCTTCATGCTTTCCAATTTTTCATATAATTAATATACACTTATATTAAAAAATATGAAAACAAATCCATGCATTTAAACATACATTATAACAATTTATAATATATAAAAAATGCATGAGTATGTTTATAACCTAAGGTGGGATTAAATATTCTATATGACATCCATAAAGCATATAAATAGCAATTGAACCGGTTAATTTTTGGCCCCTAGGATAAAATAAAGCATTAAATTACATTAATTTAGCTAAATTCTATCCTAAAACAACCATGTACAGCTCTGGAATTGGTCTAGACAGCACGAACCGCCCCGAACCACCTCGAACCGGCCTCCAAAATCACGAACCATGCCAAAAATTGGCTGAACCGGACAAAATAGGTCCCAGCCCAGCCGAACCGGACCGGTCACACCTTGAACCGCGCCTTTTGAAACCCTAGGTCGCGCCTCCATCGTGACAGCATCGAGACGCTGTGTTGATAGCGTCCCGACGCTGTGCGTTTTCCATATCTGGCGCCTGCGTAATCGAGACAGTGTCGAGACGCTATTGAGGTAGCGTCCCGACGCTGTGTGCTTTCCTTACCGAGCGCCTTCGGTATCGAGACAGCGTCGAGACGCTATTGAAGGAACGTCCCGACGCTGTTGCGTCTGGAGGCAGAATCTGGGCAAAACAGCTACAATTTTTTCGATTTTGGTTTCGATTTCAGCGGCGATTGCTTCGATTTTCATCTCATAAAAACCTATTCTAGACCCGGACTTACATATGACTTGATTTTACATAATATACCCGAAACACCGGGCCTTACATGATCAAAATCACATAAAAATAAAATCTATGGCCATAAAATTAACCCAAACAGTTCAATGCAAACCGAACATACATTATGCATAAATCCCACCTATTAGAGCCTATCGCAACTTTTAAAATTAATTAATAGGGACAGCGATGGCTCTGATGCCGATTGAAGGGAATAAAAGTCCCCACGCAGCGGAAGCGCATCGATTGGACCTTACGCCGTATATTAATTAACATTAAAATACCGTTACGATAACTCAAACAAAACTTTAAAGCCACTGTAAAATCGGTTTAAACATGCTAAAAATAAATCTAAATTTATTTTTAATACTTTTCTAAAGAAAAGGGGAAGAACCGTCACATACCTTCGATGTAGACTTGATTGTTCTTCGCCAACAATGCTCCAACGAACGAAAACGCAGCAGCCTTCTCGCCTCTTGATCGCTGGAATTTTCTTCTTTTAATGACACAATAACCATAGAGGTTACACCGGTATATCTCTATGTCTAGGAGGCAAAAGACTTGTGGGAGTCTTTCTCTAAGAGGGAGGCTAGAGAGAATTCTAGGTCTTGTCTTTCAAGAGTGTCAAGTGTCATGACCAATTAGGTCTAGTGTTCTATTTATAGAAGAGAGGCCATGAATAAAATATTCAATTAAATCAATCTTTTCCAAAATTGATTCAATCTTATTCCTTAATTAATCAATCATGATCAATCAATTCCCCAATTTATTAATCTTTTCCACAAATGACTAATTACTTCCATAAGTGATTAGATCATTCCCATAAATGATTAATCACTTCCTTAAGTGATTAATTATTTACATAATTGATTAATTCATGGTTAATGAATTCTTTAATTAATTAACCACCAATTAAATATCACATATTTAATTTCCGGCCTTGAATTAATTAATTTTGCCCAAACACATTTTAGGACTTAAATTAATTAATTTATTATTTGAACTCTTTCAATCTTCCATAAATTTATATTTGAACTTCTTCAAATATTAATTTCTCTCATAATAATATATCAATATATATTATATTTGTTTCCCTTAGTAAATTGAACATTTTCAATTTACATTTATTACTTAGTTGCCTCAAATTACTTTACGAGCTACCAGTGGAACCTAATGGACCTGCAGATCAGAAGCTCCAACGATGTGAGATTAATTGGTCAAACTCATTAACCACATTAATCAATATTCGTTAACTGTGTGTACATTCCACTATAGACTCACAGTTGCACTCTTCTCACTGCAGACATATTTTCTGTGTCCACGGATCTAAGACCAATATCGACTAGTTAGTCCTTCACGAGTGTCCGTAACACCAGTTGGGTCAAATTACCGTTTTACCCCTAGGTTACCTCTATTTCCTTAAGTACCAATTCTCCTCTAATGAACAACCTGTTTGTGGTCCAACCATCAAACAGAAAACCCTCTCGTGCCATTGAGAGGGTAGGGCCCTTTATTCAAGACTCGGAGTAACCACTTAAGGGAACACTCATCTGCTTCCCTAAAGTCGGGAAGGAGTGAATTCCATCTTGTACGATTATGTTCCCAGCTCCCCATTCGGTCTTGTCCCCAAAGTGGTAGGCTTATTGAGTCGGCGTATTGGCCACTCTCACCCATACAAATCAAAGGACAATCTCTCATGAGCAGGAGTCCATAATCAACTCAGGATTAAGACTAAGTTGTCTAGGTCGTCCTAGTGAAATAGAAAACCAACTAGTTAACGGTGTTATAACCAGTGGTTACTATTTCGCGGTCCGGTCTTATGCAAACTCATTGCATAGGATACCCCCACTCGCATGTCTCCTACACGAACGCGTTGGATCGCAACGTTTGTATCAAATACAAAGTGGGCCGTATCCATAGTGTCACCAGGATAAGGCACCCAGTCTTATCCCTATACTATAGACCCTTTAGGCTGTTTCTTGAACAATGATCCCATATGTCACTACATATAGTTCAAGACTCATATTACAGCCTTGGATGTCTAGTTTATTGGATTAGGGTTATTATTAGGCAAAGAAAAATATAAAATAACTAATAACAATTAATGGAAAAATGTATCAATATT
This sequence comes from Luffa acutangula, assembly GCA_036850905.1. Classification (NCBI taxonomy): domain Eukaryota; kingdom Viridiplantae; phylum Streptophyta; class Magnoliopsida; order Cucurbitales; family Cucurbitaceae; genus Luffa; species Luffa acutangula. Next base: position 38,217,424 of record CM072097.1, on the reverse strand, counting down.
ATTTCATTAATATCCGGTCAACGGTTACATTCACTATCTACGAGTTTTAGGGCATAAAACCCAACATTTAGTTCCCACGAGGTAGGATCTAAATTTGTCAAAGCCAAATACTACTGCAAGTAGCTCATTCTCTGTGACTGTATAGTTCAACTAAGCCTCGTTGAGTGTTTTGCTTGCGAAGTAGATGGGTTGCACTATTCTTCCTCTCTTCTGACATGGAACTGCACCAACTGCAAAGTCGCCAACGTCGCACATCAACTCGAATGGTTGGGTCCAATCTGATTCAATTATGATTGGTGATGTGTTGAGTGCCTTCTTTAAAGTCTCAAATGCTTGTTTGGAATCTTCATTGAATTCGAACGGTCTATCTACCTCCAGTAACCTGCATAAAGCTTCTGATATCTCGCACTGTTTTTGGGAAAGGCAACTTGGATATGATCTCGATCTTTGCCTTGTCCACCTCAATTCCTTTTCTAGAGATGTGATGTCCAAGGACTATGCCTTCTCGTACCATAAAATGGCACTTCTCCCAGTTCAATACAAAATTGGTTTCTTCACATCTTTCTAGTACTTGGTCTAAATTCCGTAAGCATGCGGAAAATGATTCGCTGAAGATGGAGAATTCATCCATGAATACTTCTGTGGTTCGCTCTACCATGTCGGAGAATATAGCCATCATACACCTTTGGAAGGTGGCTGGTGCATTGCATAACCTGAATGACATTCTCCGGAAGGCGAACGGTCCGTATGGACATGTGAACATTATCTTCTCTTGGTCTTCTGGGGATATAGTTATCTTATTGTAACCAGAGTAACCGTCTAAGAAACAATAATAGACTTTCCCTGCAAGCCTGTCCAGAATCTGATCTATGAATGGCAATGGGAAGTGGTCTTTCCTGGTTACTTTATTAAGGTGATGATACTCTATGCAGACTCGCCATCTTGTAACCGTCCTTGTTGGGATCAATTCATTTTTCTCGTTCTCCACTACGGTCATCCCACCCTTTTTTGGAACACATTGAACTGGGCTGACCCAGCTACTGTCTGAGATTGGGTAGATTACTCCTGCATCCAGCCACTTTAAGATTTATTTTCTAACAACTTCCTTCATGATGGGATTTAATCTCCTCTGACTCTCAATGGAATTCTTAGCTCCTTCTTCAAGGTTTATCCTGTGCATGCAAAATGAGGGGATGATTCCTTGAATGTCTGCAATGGTCCATCCTATTGGTTTTTTATGTTTAGAGATGACCTACAACAAAGAAATTTCATCTTGTTCAGTAAGGTAAGCTGAGATAATGACTGGTAATGTCCTGTTTTCACCAAGGAAGCTATATTTAAGATGCTCTGGCAGAGGCATGAGTTCGAGTTCGGGAGGATTGATCAGAGATGGTTGTAATGGCCTGATTTCTTCTTGGTCTAATGAATCTCGTAATGCCTCTATCCTTGCTGCTGTAGAATCATTTGTGATTTCTACTTCTTCAATTCCTTTTTCTTCTAGCTCCTCCTTTTCAAGCTTGCTCCCTCTCAATGGTTCCGCTTTTAATGTTTCCTGCAAAATAGATACAGAGAGTTTGTCAACTTCTTCAATCATAGAACATCTCTCAAGGTACCCTGGATATTGCATTGCCTTCATCACATTGAATGTGACTTGCTAATCGTTGACCCTCATGGTCAATTCTCCTTTCTGCACATCTATTAAGGTTCTCCCAATGGCTAGGAACGATCGTCCTAAGATGATTGACACGTCATTGTCAGCTTCAAAATCTAAAATGATGAAATCTGCAAGGAAAACAAACTTGTCAACTTTAACCAATACGTCTTCAATCTTTCCAATGGGATGTGTAAGTGATCGGTCTGCCAACTGTAAGGTTACAGTTGTTGGTCGTGCTTCACATATCCCTAACTGTTTAAAAACTGAGTATGACATTAAGTTGATGCTTGCTCCTAAGTCGCACAGAGCTCTGCCTACATCCCTGCCTCAGATAGAGCATGGAATGGTGAAACTTCCTGGGTTTTTTAGCTTGGGAGGGATCTCATTCTTGACTAGTGCACTGGAACATTCAGTGAGTGCAACAGTTTCGTATTCTCCCAACCTTCTCTTTTTTGACAGAATATCTTCCAGGAACTTCACATAGGTCTGCATTTGTTCAAGTGCCTCCACTAATGGGATATTGATGAGTAATTGCTTTAATACATCTAAAAACTTCTTGAACTGTACATCCTTCGAGGCATGTTTGAATCTCTGAGGGTATGGAGGAGGTGGTTTGTAATCTGGGTCTATCACAAATTTTTGGGGTTGTTGTTGGGTTCCTAGAGTGAGTAAAAATATGATATGAAATACTCTAGAATTCCTGTGCAAGTATACACAGTCTGAAACAAGTAATATTATCAATCCAAGGTCTGAATGAGTTTCTACTTTACCTATTTTGTATAGCTTTCTAATGGTTTCGAAGATAATAAAAATGTTGGGTTTTATAAGAATTATGCTGAAGCAAAATAAATGACAGAACAACGAGTAAACAAATAGACAGACAGATTAAAGACAAACGCTGGTTAGGCTTTAGTGATTATTCTAAGATATGCTCTAGCAATATTATTGATCATGCATTTCTCGCAGTATTATTAGCGGATTCCTCCCGGAACTCCGGATCTTTTGGGATATGTTTCAAACCCAATGAAGAGCGACCGATCAAGCACTAGGCAACTGGCTATCCCTAGCTCAGTCACTGGCGTTCACCAATACACAATGATCGTAGTGTGGAGAATTGCCACACACTCTCTAAATCATCCCTGAAACTAGAGAGAGCTATCCATACCGGCTGGCCAGGCAGGCATAAAATAAGAATAAGCACAACAATTAACCAAAATGCAATAGTCAATTTATTACTAGAGATGAAGCACAGTAATCACATTATTCCTAACCAACACCTTAAGCTACTTAGTTCATAATAGGCATAGGAATACGAATTACAATATGAGTTTGCATGTCCATAACTACAAGTTAATAAAGAAGGTAAACTCCCTAATCAGCTTGCGGTTGATGGTGTTCTTGATAATCTTTAATCTCCCTATTCTATTCGGCTTCCAAGGGGAAACATGGAATGCCTTTGATTTTGACGGCTACTTCCTTTTATAGAAGGATGGGAGGCTTGAATTAGGTCAACTAGGACACGTGTAAGGCTCTCCTTGATCCTTTATCACGAAAATAACTCAACAGTAGTCGGTTCATGAAGTTGGCTAACGAGCTGTGATGTGGCAGTTTCTGCTCCCAGTTTTGCTGCAGCATAGAATTTGCTCCCTCTAGTCGCTCAGCAGCATAATCTGCACAAAGTGATTTCCAAAGCTTCCATCCTTCCAAATGGGTTAAATCATGTAATATCTCTCTAAAACCAACCCTAATAAGCTTAAAGGACACACAAATCCCTATATAATTGAGTCCTAAATAACTACCTTTTGGGCAGTTATCATACCCCCAAACTTGAACTATTGCGCGTCCCGAGCAATACTAACCAACCTTCCTTCAAGAATTTTAAAACATTAGACAAAGAATTAGCTTAATCAAACCAGACAGTCCAACACTACCTTTAACCTTTACCTGAGCACTCTGCAAAACCAAGCTTTGCTGCAGCAAAAATGATTCCTTCAGCAGGGACAAATAATCACCACTTTTCAACTTAATTCTAAGAACTCACCACAGCCTAGCTCTATTATCAGACATTTCAAAACATATTTTTAAAGGGGTTTATATCATTATTTATCAGACTTAAAGCAGCCTTACAGTCATAAGCTCTTAAGCATGGGATGACCCACTTTATGGTGCAATATACCCTTGCCTCAAGCTCATCACCAACTAGGCTCAATACTCATTATAAAGCTAAAAAAATCCTTAGTTATTCTATCTCTTGCCCCTCAGAATGGCGACATTTTATGATGAAGCTCACCTAAGTTCTGGGAAACAGAAAAACTGCTGGATCATCATTCATCCTTCAAAACTTTTGCTCCGTCAATTTTTTTCAGCAAAATCTTCAACAAATAATCTTTTTTCTCATATTTCTCATTTTTTCACATTTCATAGGTCATCTTTTGACGCGAAGACAAACTGTGGGTATCACAAATGTCCCCGGTTACTCAATAACCTAGCAAATTTTAATTTTGAAGGAGAGGAATGCTCGAGCAAAATAATTGGAGTAGCAAAAAGTCCTCCAAACTTGAATTATTCATTGTCCCCAATGAATCATTAATTAAGCAAGTATACCCCCAAACTTAAATTTTTCTATCTGAATTTGTAAACTAAACATGGGACTGAGATTAAGCTTAAAGTGGATCATATAAGTCAAAACTACCGTCAAAATCTTCTTTGCCGCATCAACAGTCCAGGCTAGAAGAAATGCTCAAGCAAAAGGTTTCTTGAGATCAGAATACCTTGATCTAACTAAGCGTAATCAGTCCAAGCTTCAAAAATTCAGAAGAAAATAGTTAAGTTAGAGTTAGTCAGTGCTCATAGAATAGAAACATTCAGAAATTTCATTAAAATCATAGAAAAAATATTACAAAGCAGAGATATATTTTTAACGCAGAAAAATTAAAAAGATTAAAAAGAAAAAAGACAAGCAGTTATAACAGTGAGCAGGGTCAATATGCGCGAGCAAACAAAATGGAAAAACAAAAGTAATGCTCGCTCCAGATCATCCCATCAGTCAGTCTTCCTGACCCTGCTCCTCATCAACATCCTCTTCTCGTTCAACAGGCGGGGGTGGTATCCAAAGATTAAACAAATCATCGGGAAACACTGGAAAGGCCGGATACGGTGTTGAGAAATTGGTTTGCAAGGCCCCCCTGAGCGCATCATCTCTCCTTTTGGCATAAGTCCAGTAGGTCTGAGCTTGCCTTTCAGCAAATTCTAACCTACTGGCCAACACTGATAGTTGCTCTAGGATCTGATTAACGCCATACACAAGCCCACCCTGGCGAACCTCTTGCATACGCTGAAGCTGCGTCAGATTAGGTGTGTCAATGATTCCTTAATCAGTCATGATCATATCCTCTGGAACCGTGGGCACTCCTGCCCTGCTGCATAACATCGTAATCGTGTTCGTAAAGAACAGCTTCCCCACCTTCTTTTTCCAGCAATCAACAATCTCAGAAGAAATAATTTTTCCTACATCAATACTCATCGAGCGAAGAATGGCAAAGGCAAGTAATACCCTGTCCCGAGATACTGTGGAGTCGTGTGTTGTCGGCAGCAAGCGTAGCCTAATGAAACCCATCCAAGTGTTGGCTTCACTCTTTAAATAAGCAGCTTGAAACGTATGCTTCCGCGTCTGCGACACCCTCCATTGAGCCCCCTCAATGCCTACCTCCCGGACAGCCGCACTCAGTTGATCACTAGATGGTGCAACCACCATCTCATTAAAAACGGCATGCGGAAAATCCTGGAGATCGAACAATTCATTGATGGCCTCAGGGCTCCACTGTACAGGCACTCCTCGAACAATAACCTCAAAATCATTCTTAATGTCAAGGTTAGCGTAAAATTCTCGAACAATGTTGGCATTCACAGGTTCTGACTTCGCACACAATTGCCTCCAACCGAGGTTCACTATCCTAGACTCCAAGAACCTAGGCAAATCACTGCCAAACCCTCGTTCGAACAAGAAGTTTCGTTTCAGCACCTCCTGGTATTTTGCTCGAGCAAGATTGTTGACGAAGCGAATGAATGGTGCCCTCGGCTCCTCAATTTCTCCTGATGCTTCGGCAATTCCTTTGCCCTTGCTCTCTCTCTGTACACGCAAACGCTCTTCTTCTGCCATTCTTGCCTCTTCTTCTTTTTCCTTATTCTCAGCTTCCCTTTTTTCTTCCTCAGAGTCCGACGTTGGAGGTGATGGAGTGTTCCGAATCACCCTCACGCGACCCGCCTTCCTCTTGATGCGGCGGCGCTTGGGCGGCTCAGGCATAATGATTTCAACATGAGCCTCCTACACCGGTCTGGTGTTTTCTCCTTGTTAGGCTCACCTTCAGTCTCACTCTGTTTCGTCTGAATTTCCTCTCGAGCCTCTTCTATAGTCGCCACTTCCTGTCCATCCTCTTCTTGATTCTGTTTTTCAGATTCTTTTGGGTCTTCGTCTTCTTCTGCAACAACCTCCTCCTCTCTCGCTCTTTCTTGTTCTTCAACTCTCTATTGTCTTCCTCTTCGCTTAGCCTCCTTCTCTTCTGGCGTTCTTTTCTTTCTGGTTTTCCTTTTTGAACTTCGGGGGTCACGGGTATCTCTTCCTCCCCACTTTCCCTTTCTTTTCGAGCTCTTGTTTTAGCCATTGAAGGTGTAAAAGGGTTTTGACAGAGAATGCAGAGAAAGAAAGAATAACACTCGCACGAAGATTTGATCAAGAAGATGAACTGGAGAAGCTTACCAGCGTTTATGCATGAATAGGGCTACAACAAACAAGAATCCTAACCGAAAAGATTTGCCCTGCCATAACTAATATTACCGTTGTAAATTTAAAAATGCAAACCTGAAATTCAAAAATTACCAACGGTAAATTCGTGGCTTCTAAATGCCCATGGTAAAAATCAATGTGTTGTCATCATTGAAGCCTTTGGATAATTACTCTACGACACGTGGCCTCATCAGATGATGCACGCACATTTACCTGCGAGAATTCAAAGCTAAATCTAACGGTAACAATAATAAATTCCAACGGAGACCCTTCTAATTCGAAATACTTTGCTCCAGCAATATCTTTGCCGCAACAATCTGCTGAACCTGAAGAATCTTAGATACGGAATTCGAATTTCAAAACAAGAAAAATCAAAGATTCAAATTAAATTTAAACCAACCATCCCAATCTTTTATTTTCAAAAGAAGCCGAATAAATTAGAGAAAATCTCTATGAATTAAAACTGAAAATAAAATCTAGATAAAATAAAATCTAACTATCTAAAAGATAATTGCAAGATAATTTAAATAAATAACCCGAAAATCAAATCAAATAAAAAATAGATCAAATCTAACCTACCAAAAATAAAAATACTTAAAAGATAAAATCTAATAAATCATGCAAAATTAAATCTATCCTAACCGCAAAATCAAATCAACGGAAAATAAAATCAATACAAACTCTGGGAGCTCAAAATTTTTCTCTGTGAAATGCTCCCGCAAAAGTCCTGCTCTCTCAATCATCAACCAACCGTAAGGAATGATATTTCGCCTGAAATTCCTCACCCCAATAATTTTTCACACGCTGTCCATTCACCTTGAATACTCTCCCATCTTTTTCATCCTGGAAAGTAATTGCTCCATTGGGAAAAACCTCAACCACAATAAACGGTTCTGACCATTTAGATTTTAATTTTCCAGGAAATAATTTTAATCTAGAATTATAAAGCAAAACTTTCTGACCCTTGACAAATTGTTTAGATTTTATTTTCTTGTCATGCCACAGCTTAGTCTTTTCCTTATACATCTTTGCATTCTCATAAGAGAATTGGCGAAATTCTTCTAACTCATTAAGCTGCAGCATTCTGATTGCTCCTGCACGACTCAGATCAAAATTTAACTTTTTCAAAGCCCAAAACGTCTTATGCTCTAGCTCTAATGGTAAATGGCAAGCTTTCCCATATACTAACCTATAGGGAGACATACCTAGAGGAGTCTTATAAGCCGTCCTATAGGCCCAAAGAGCCTCATCTAACCTAAAGGACCAATCCTTTCTAGATGGATGGACTACTTTTTCTAAAATCGATTTAATTTCCCTATTACTAATTTCAGCTTGACCATTTGCTTGTGGGTGATAAGGGGTAGCTATCCTATGCTTAATCCCATACTTAGCTAAAAGCTTAGTTAAGATATTATTAACAAAATGTGTACCCTCATCACTCACTAGAGCCCTAGGTGTCCCAAACCGCGCAAAGATGTGCGATTGAAGAAACCTTGCAACTGTCTTGGCATCACTCTGATGGCATGCGATGGCCTCCACCCACTTGGACACATAATCAACTGCCAATAAGATAAAAACATTGCCATTAGAAGGGGGAAATGGCCCCATAAAGTCAATACCCCATACATCAAATAATTCGACTTCTAAAATGTAAGTAAGAGGCATTTCATCTCTAGGCCCCAAGTTTCCTCTCCTTTGACAAGCGTCACATTGCTTGTAGAACCAGTGGGCATCCTTAAATAACGTAGGCCAGAAGAATCCACAATGCAAAATCCTCATAGCTGTCCTCTGACCGCTGAAATGACCTCCATACGGCGAAGAGTGACATTGCTCCAGGATTTCCTTTGCTTAAGCACCTGAAACACACCTACGAATAATACCGTCAGAGCATTGCTTATACATAAATGGCTCATCCCAATAGAAAAATTTTGCATCATGCTTAAACTTTTTCTTCTGCCTCCAATCCATATCAATAGGGGTGACTCCCTTTACTAAAAAGTTGGCAATATCAGCATACCAAGGGACATCCCTGACTACCTGAACAGCAAAAATCTGTTCATCCGGAAAAGAATCGGAAATGGCAGATTGCTCCAACAAAGATGATGATGGATCAAGACGAGACAAATGGTCTGCAACGACATTCTCTGATCCCTTCTTGTCCTTTATCTCCAAGTCAAATTCCTGCAGTAATAAAATCCAACGAATTAGTCTAGGCTTTGCATCCTTCTTAGACATCAGATACCTTATTGTTGCATGATCCGTGAAAACCGTGACTTTGGATCCAACCAAATATGGCCGGAATTTTTCAAAAGCAAACACAACAGCTAACAACTCCTTTTCAGTAGTTGTGTAGTTGACTTGTGCTTCATTTAAAACCTTTCTTGCATAATATATAGGATGAATAAATTTGCCCTGCTTTTGCCCCAGCATCGCACCTACCGCAGCATCACTCGCATCACACATTACCTCGAATGGCAAATTCCAATTAGGTGCGCAGAGTATGGGTGCTGAGATTAAAGCAGCCTTCAACGTTTCAAAAGCCTTCCTACAATCTGCATTAAAGTCAAAAACATGATTAGTGCACAATAAGTTACAAAGAGGTTTACTAATTTTGGAAAAATCCTTTATGAACCTCCTATAAAATCCAGCATGTCCTAAGAAGCTCCGAATTCCCTTCACTGAATTCAGTGGTTCTAGTCTTTCAATAACCTCAACTTTTGCTCTATCAACTTCTAGACCATTCTTAGAAATCCTATGACCTAACACTATGCCCTCCTTCACCATGAAGTGGCACTTCTCCCAATTAAGAACTAGATGGGTATCCTCACATCTTTTTAATACCTTTCCTAAATTATCTAAACAACTCTGAAAAGACCCTCCAAAAACTGAAAAATCGTCCATAAAGACTTCAACAGTGGACTCAATCATATCAGAAAAAATTGCTAACATACACCGCTGAAATGTTGCTGGAGCATTGCAAAGGCCAAAAGGCATTCGCCTGAAAGCAAACGTCCCATAAGGACAGGTGAAAGTGGTTTTTTCCTGATCTTCAAGAGCAATAGTAATCTGGTTATACCCAGAATAACCATCCAAGAAACAGTAATAGGCCTGACTAGCCAATCGATCCAACATCTGGTCGATAAATGGTAGAGGGAAATGATCCTTTCGGGTGGCTTTATTAAGCCTTCTGTAATCCATGCAAACCCTCCAGCCAGTTACTGTCCTTGTGGGGATCAACTCATTATCTTTCTTGCTCACCACAGTGACACCTTCTTTCTTAGGAACACATTGGACAGGGCTTACCCAATTGCTATCGGCAATTGGATAGATGATGTCAGCATCCAACCATTTAATTACCTCCTTTTTAACAACCTCTTTCATTGCAGGGTTAAGCCTTCTTTGTTGCTCAATACTCCTAAAGGACCCCTCCTCTAGAGTGATTTTGTGCATACAAAAAGATGGGCTAATTCCCTGAATATCAGCCAATGTCCAACCTATAGCTTTGCGGTATTGCTGCAGCAATTTTATTAAGGCCTCCTCATGCTCCGACATTAAATCCGATGCAACAATAATGGGCAACGTCTCACTTTCCCCAAGATACACATACTTTAGATGATCTGGTAAAGGTTTCAAATCTAAAGTTGGTGCCTCAATTAGGGATGGCTTAATTGGGGGAGTCTTTCTTTGATATAAATTTAAAGACTCAAAAACATCCTCACACCTAAACAATTATTTTTCATTTTTTCTATCTAAATAACAAAATTCCAAATCTTCTACACTAACCTCTCCATGCTTTTCCGAATGCTTACTAGCCGAATCCTGTATTGCTGTCTCAATAACTGTGCTCTCCAGAATCCTGATGAAGGAGCAATCCTCCATCTCGTCCGGATATTTCATGGCTTTAAACACATTAAATTTCACTTCCTCATTACAGACTTTCATTGTTAATTCTCCTTTTTGGACATCTATTAATGCCCTACCAGTAGCCAAAAATGGACGACCTAGAATAATTGGGACATCTTTATCAGCCTCATAGTCTAAAATAATAAAATCAACAGGAAATATGAACTTATCCACTTTTACTAAGACATCCTCAATTTTACCCTTTGGATATGTGATAGACCTATCAGCTAATTGGAGTGTAACTGTGGTAGGTCTAGCTTCACCAATACCTAACTTCCGATAGACCGAAAGAGGCATAAGGTTAATGCTTGCACCTAAATCACAGAGTGCTCTACCTAATTCCTTTCCACCTATAGACACAGGTATTGTAAATGACCCTGGATCCTTAGCCTTGGGGGGTAGACCATTCTTGAGAATAGCACTACACTCCTCAGTAAGAGATACAGTTTCAAACTCACCTAACATTTTCTTTTTAGTCAAAATATCCTTAAGAAATTTAGCATAATTAGGCATTTGCTCAATAGCTTCTACTAAAGGGATATTTATATGCAACTGCTTAAGAATCTCTAAAAACTTTTTAAATTGACCATCCTGATTCTTAGGCTTTTGCCTTTGTGGAAAAGGTAGAGGTGGTACATAAGGTGGGGGCGGCACGTATGGTGGTTCTACATCTGGCAGAGAACCAGATGCTTCAGCATTCTCTTTGCTGCCTCCAGCACCCTGACCAGACTCCAACTCTTTCTCAACAACAACATTATTATCACTATTACTATTTAAATCCTGGGTCTTTTTAGACTCTTCTAATGGCTTACCACTCCTAAGAGTTACTGCCTTTACCTGCTCCTTACCTTCCCTTCGAGGGTGTTCAGTATCCGAAGGAAGTTTCGCTTGAGGCCTCGCCTTGAGCTCATTAGCTAGTTGACCCACTTGCAATTCTAGGGCCCTCATCGAAGCTTGATTACTTTGAATTTCGGCATCTGTGCGAGCCATAAATTCTTTCATCATCGCCTCGAGAGGATTTCCCGAATTTTGCTGGGGCAAAGCCTGCTTATTTTGCTGGGGCATTACCTGCGCTTTAGCAAATCCCGGCTGGTTCATCTTCTGTTGCGCTTTCACGTTATTTCCTTGACCTCCCCATGAGAAGTTGGGGTGGTTGCGCCAACCTGGATTATAGAAGTTAGAATGAGGGTTGTTCCTCTGATTACCTACAAAAAACACAGAAGCTGGATTGCTGGGGCAAAACTCGTAATTGTGGTCTTCACCGCAATAGACACATGCTTCGTCCGTGACTTGGTTCACCACTGCTGCAGGCTCCATAGCTGGTGGCTTCTGATGACTAATCACTGTCACATTCTTAAGAGCATTAGCAATCATAGCAAGATCAGCCCTAATGGTGGACACACCATCAACCTCTAATACACTCTTAACCTTTTTATTTGTGCCTCTAACATCCGACCACTGACAACTATTAATAGTTATTCTTTCTAAAATTTCATAGGCTTCATCAAAAGTTTTTGCCAAAAGGGCCCCTCCAGCCGAAGCATCAACCATACCTTGGGTTACTCCATTTAAACCATTGTAAAATGTTTCCATTTGAATACAATGAGGTAACCCATGGTGGGGACACTTTCGTAAAAGTTCCTTAAACCTCTCCCAAGCCTCGCTAAAAGTCTCATCCTCAAGTTGCCTAAACCCTACTATTTCACTCCTTAATTTAGCATTTCTATTAGGTGGGAAATATTTACTCAAAAAATTTTCAGCTAACTCATCCCACATCCTAATTGATCCTGGAGCAAAAGAGTTTAACCATGACTTTGCTCCATCTCTAAGAGAATACGGGAACAAAGTTAATCTAAGAGCATCTCTAGGCACTCCTTGAATTACAAAAGAATCACAAACTCCTAGAAAAGACTTAAGATGTAAATGAGGGTCTTCAGATGACAAACCATGGAATTGCCCCACGGTTTGCAACATCTGAAACATTACTAGTTTCATTTCAAAATTCGCCGCTTGGATTTGGGGACGTGCAATCCCTGGATTCCACTCATTAAACATCGGGACAGCATATGCTCGAATGGCTCTGGTCCTATCGTTCGCTATCAAGATAGGATTCTCAGCCTGATTATTTTGCTGCTCATTTTGCTCAAACAGTGGGTTCTGCTGCAGCAACGGATTCTGCTGGGGGTTTGCTGCTGCTGGACCTTCAAGAACCTGCGGAAGTTGCGGGGCGTTCTCCATCTGGTTTCTGCGCTGCTCCCTTCTTCTGTTCCTAAATGTCCTTTCAATTTCTGGATCAAGCTCAAACCGTACCCCAGGCGGATCGCTCATGCACCAAAATCACACCTGCAAAAACAAAAGAAACAATAAAAAAGTTCTAGCACCAAACCACTAAAACACATACACAAAACAGATCAGATAAAAACTTATACAATTCCCCGGCAACGGCGCCAAAAACTTGTTGGGTTCCTAGAGTGAGTAAAAATATGATATGAAATACTCTAGAATTCCTGTGTAAGTATACACAGTCTGCAACAAGTAATATTATCAATCCAAGGTCTGAATGAGTTTCCATTTTACCTATTTTGTATAACTTTATAGTGGTTTCGAAGATAATAAAAATGTTGGGTTTTATAAGAATTATGCTGAAGCAAAATAAATGACAGAACAACGAGTAAACAAATAGACAGACAGATTAAAGACAGGCGCTGGTTAGGCTTTAGTGATTATTCTAAGATATGCTCTAGCAATATTATTGATCATGCATTTCTCGCAGTATTATTAGCGGATTCCTCCCTGAACTCCGGATCTTTTGGGATATGTTTCAAACCCAATGAAGAGCGACCGATCAAGCACTAGGCAACTGGTTATCCCTAGCTCAGTCACTGGCGTTCACCAATACACAATGATCGTAGTGTGGAGAATTGCCACACACTCTCTAAATCATCCCTGAAACTAGAGAAAGCTATCCATATCGGCTGGCCAGGCGGGCATAAAATAAGAATAAGCACAACAATTAACCAAAATGCAATAGTCAATTTATTACTAGAGATGAAGCACAGTAATCACATTATTCCTAACCAACACCTTAAGCTACTTAGTTCATAATAGGCATAGGAATACGAATTACAATCTGAGTTTGCATGTCCATAACTACAAGTTAATAAAGAAGGTAAACTCCCTAATCAGCTTGCGGTTGATGGTGTTCTTGATAATCTTTAATCTCCCTATTCTATTCGGCTTCCAAGGGGAAACATGGAATGCCTTTGACTTTGACGGCTACTTCCTTTGATAGATGGATGGGAGGCTTGAATTAGGTCAACTAGGACACGTGTAAGGCTCTCCTTGATCCTTTATCACGAAAATAACTCAACAGTAGTCGGTTCATGAAGTTGGCTAACGAGCTGTGATGTGGCAGTTTTTGCTCCCAGTTTTGCTGCAGCATAGAATTTGCTCCCTCCAATCGCTCAGGAACATAATCTGCACAAAGTGATTTCCAAAGCTTCCATCCTTCCAAATGGGTTAAATCATGTAATATCTCTCTAAAACCAACCCTAATAAGCTTAAAGGACACACAAATCCTTATATAATTGAGGCCTAAATAACTACCTTTTGGGCAGTTATCAGTTGTGCAGTCGCATTTGCGGTTGCATTTCCCTGTTTTTTCTCCAACTTTAATTTTTCTTCTTTTTGTACCAAGGCTTCATGCTTCATGACCTTTTCTATTTCTTTATTCTGTAAACTATCTGAGACAATGTCTGACTTCTTTTCACAAATCTTTTCTTGAGCTTCAACTGGATTTCTACTTCCTGATTTACTGGATGCTTTGGACCATCGTATTCTAGTCTACTACTTAAGGTCACTATCTTGCATTGTTCCTTGCCTTCTTTGTGAGGGATCTCGGTCTTGTTAGGCAACGTCCCTTGCGGTCTATTCTTAATCTCCTGAGCAATTTGTCCAAGTTGAACTTCCAAATTCCTAACTGCAGCATCGTTCCTTACCATGTACTCTTTCATAAGAGTCTCAAGATTTGACTCTTGACTTTGCACTGGAACTTGTTGGAAGTTTTTTTGCAGCTGTTGTTGTGTAGGCTGCTTTCCAAACTGATGTGTGTGGGAATTACTTGACCCGGCTTGTCCTCCCCAAGAGAAATTTGGATGTTGTCTCCATCATGGGATGTACGTGGCCGAATAAGGACTCCATCTATTCTGGTTCTGATTTCCTTGTGGACCTACATAAGAAACAGATACTAGATTTAGTGGACAAATTTCAGCGATGTGTTCCTCACCACAAATCTCACAATAGAGAGAATAAATAGCATTGGCAGGGGCTATGCTGGCTTGATTGTTCATGGTCATGCTACGGATAGCCTTGATGTAGGCTTGCATCGTAGAGTTAGTCTCCGTTTCCTCTGCTTTCACTGGATTTTTCAAAATGGTTGTTGGTTCATTTTCTCCCCAATGTCGATTGTTGGTGGCTATGGTATCTAGAATAGCATGCGCCTCATTAGCAGACTTCTTCAGGAAAGATCCGTTTGCAGATGTGTTTACTAATGCCTATGAAGCTTGATCTAATCCACTATAAAAATGCTCCAAAATAATGCAAGCAGGCAATCTATTGTGTGGACAATTCCGAACCAGCCTTTGAAATTTTTCCCAAGCTGCATCCAAAGGTTCATTGTAAGATTGTTTGAAAGCAATAATTTCAGCTTTGTACTTGGCATTTTTATTGGAGGGAAAAAACTTCTCTAAGAATTTCTCTGCCAAATCATTCCAAGAGGTGATGGAGTTTGGAGGAAATGAATCCAACCAAGCTTCAGCATCTCCCTGCAAAGAAAATTTAAAAAGTTTTAGTTTTAACGTATCTTCTGGCACTCTTGTGACTTTAAAAGAATTGCAAACCTCTCTTGGAATTTGGATCCCTATAACATATTACGTCTCACCCAGATCTTTCATTTGTAACTGAGTTGCTAGCCATTGTTTAATGTCAGTAAGATAAACTACATCATTCTCGATGAGTAGGATATCGTCCACATACAAAACTAAGAAAGCTACCGTGTTGTTGATCTTCTTGTAGATACAAGGTTCATCAACATTATGTTCAAGTCCATAAGACTTGATTGCAATATCAAATCATATGTTCCAAGATTTGGACCCTTGTTTCAACCCATAAATTGATAATTTAAGCCTGCAAACCTTTTGCTCCTGACCCTGAGCAATGAACCCTTCTGGATGAGACATAAAAATACTTTCTTCAATATTATCGTTCAGAAAGACAGTCTTGACATCCTTTTTCCATATCTCATAATCATAAAATATGGCAATGGATAGAAGTATCTTTATCGACTTTAGCATGGCAACAGGGGAAAAGGTTTCTTCATAGTCAATCCCCTCCCGTTGGGTCAAACCCTTTCTCACAAGTCTAGCCTTAAATGTTTGTACATTTCCAGCTACGTCTCGTTTCCTCTTGTAGATCCATTTACAACTTATGGGTCTTACCCCTTCAGGTTGATCTACAATATCCTGGATTGAATGAAAGTACATGGACTTCATATCAAGGTCCATAGCTTTAATCCACTCGTCCTTGTCGACGTCATTCATTGCCTGTCTATAGGTCAATGGATCCTCGACTCTATCATCAAGTATGATGACTAGAGTTTCAGCTAAACCCAGATAGTGGTCAGGTTGAGTAATAACCCTCCCACTACATTGAGACACTCTTATCTCTTGAGTCACGTGACGGATCTAAGGTGCCTGCTCCATCAAAAACTCTTGTTGATGGACTAGCCTGATCAACAACTCTTGTTGAGGTTTCTGCAGCTTCTTTAGATAGTTCACTTAAAACAATTTTACTCCATGGTTGTTTGTCTCTAACATGGTCTTCTTCTATGAATGTACCATTTGTCAATACAAATACTTTGTTTTCTTCAGGATCAAAGAAGTATACACCCCTCGTCTCTTTGGGATAGCCTACAAATACGCAGAATCTAGAACGATGTTGTAATTTCTTCGGGTTTGCCTCTAGCACGTATGCAGGACATCCCCAAATTATGAAATGAGGTAAACTAGCTTTACGCCATTTCCAAAGCTCAAACGGTGTTTCTGAGACACTCTTTGAGGGAACCACATTTAGAATATAAACTGTAGTCTCTACTGCATAACCCCAGAACGAGTTGGGCAAATAAGCATAGCTCATAAGCGAACGAACCATGTCCAACAAGGTTTTGTTTCTCCTTTCCGATACACCGTTCTATTGAGGTGTACCAGGGGTTGAGAGTTGGGATGTGATTTCATGCTCTATCATATAGTCTTGGAATGTTGAGTCCATATACTCACCACCTCGATCGGATCGAAGCATTTTTATCGTCTTACCTAATCGGTTCTCAACCTAGGCCTTATACTCCTTGAACTTTTCAAGAGCTTGTGACTTATGATGCATTAGGTAGAGATAGCCATGCCTTGAAAAATCATCAATAAAACTGATGAAATATTCGTACCCTCATTGAGCGCTAACGTTCATTGGTCCACAAATGTCTGAATGTATGAGTTCTAGGGGCTCTTTGGCACGATAACCTTTTTCGGTAAAAGGTCGTTTAGTCATCTTGCCCTGAAGGCATGACTCACGAGAAGGTAAGGAGTTATCTTCTAACTTGTTTACAAATCCATTTGTAGCCAATCTCCTAATCATTTTGAGAATAATTCGGCCTAACCTCAAGTGCCAAAGATTGTATCTTGAGAAACTTTTTGTCTTTTAGGTTGAGCCTCAATAGTTTTAAACATCTCATAATTCAAAATAACTCTAGACTCAATTGGTCTTAAAACATACAAATTATTCTTCATGCTTGCAGAGCAAACATCAATACCTCTTTTAGTTATGAACGCTTCATTAACAGAAAAGGATGTTGAATAACCTTGTTCAATTAAGCAAGATAGAGAAATCAAATTTCTTTTAATTATCAGAACTATGTACACATTATATAATATCATGTAACCACTCTTTGAGAATAATAACTTTATGTCTCCCACTACAGTAGCCGAGATGACTTCTCCTATTCCACTTTTAAGGGTCATCTCACCAGCTTGTAACTGTGTCCAGGAACTCATTCCTTGAAATGAAGGACATACATGATCAGTGGCACCTGAATCGAGTATCCAGATTGAACTATCGTCTCCACTAAACACGATTCCAAGACTAATAAATCAGATTTAGGGTCGTGGATTATGTTCCTCTTGGCTAAGCAGTTTGCCTGAGGACGTTCTTCAATTAAAACCATACCTAAATTATTTGCCACGAGTTTAGCGTTTAAGTTTTTCTTAGTCGTATGTTCTAAATCGTTTAATTTGGCGTTTGACAAAGCACATATAGATTTCGACATTATTGCTGAAAATAAAAAAATTAACTTGAATTAGAAACTTGCACTAACTGATTTTACACATATTCTCCGATCAAATTTAGCAAAAGTAATCATCGACCCAAGTATATTATTTGATTCATTTTGCAATGATACTTCAGAGGTTTAAAATAACCACAATCGTAGGGCAGTCAACTACTCCTTTGAATCAAGACAATCTTGACCAATTACTATTGCTAGAATACCTCTTACTCTAATAATTCTTAGCTACTATTAGTTCGGTCAAGACAATCTCGTAAGTGTGACCCGCCATTTTCAAATCCCAGAGGACAACCCTAACAATGCCACCATAGGGAAGAGCTAATGTTAGGAATGGTCCTAAAAAACCCTATCCATTTTTGGACTTTGCGTTGTTCTGAATCCCATGCACAAGCCCTCTGTAGGGTGATCGCTCCCATGGAACCTCGCAGGCGGCGCATGGGAATCTCCCAGTGCAACCTAAAGGAAAAGACCGTAGGATACGTTGACACGTTTCCTTCACCCACTTACTATGAACACTTTCCCCATTCACCTTGTTATTGACCCATGCAAACACCATCCATAGGGGGAAGCTGCCAGGGCACCTAGAGGCCAAGCATGGATCTCACGGTGTGAACACAAGGGGACGTTAGAGTAAAAACTTGATAATAATATCTTTTTTTTATATACTTTTCCTCCCACTAAAGTGTCCTAAAGTTTTAGGGTCTATTACTTAGGTAAATTCCAACTAAATGAATCTATCTAAGTTTACGCCTTTTATAACTCTTATAACAATATTTACTCTAGTGTCTAGGTGGATCAAACCCTTTTAATTAATTACCTAGTGATGTTTGCGTGCTAATAAGATCGTGGTTTATTTAACTCAGGTACCGAACCAGGTGTCGAGAGAGTTCCCTTATAACTAGAGTCTTATATCCTACTAAATCATATTTTAAATCTATTAAAATACTAAGTAGGATATTCTAATCCTATTAGAAATGTGATATTAGTTCTATTAAATTTTAAAAAATTTTAAATTTAACTCATTCCTTAAGATCTTATGTTAGCATGCAACTCTTTGTTATAGGTCTGACGGTTTTTATTCATTAATTTTTATAATTATTATAACTTTTAAAGAATTAGTTTTATAATATGTTTCTAATGGTGACAAAAGCGAATAACAATCAAGCTTTATATAAAGCACCTTTTAGAAGCATCCTATGTCTAGGTGTGTATAACGCTTATACTTACGATGTCTAGGTGAGAAACTCTTTTTAATCTTACATCGCACATGCATGCTCATAAAACTTGAGTTAACTTAACTCAAATATCGGCTCGATACCCAGGTAGGAGGTGTTCTGTATGTTAACTTTATGAGCTTCAACCATATTATATGTTCTGATGATAACAAAATTTAATTTACTAATGATTTTTAGTGTTTTAAAGTATTCATAATGTAGAGCTCGGAAAGAGGATTCCAACGCAACTTGAATTGCTCGAATTGGAGTTTAAACGAGAAAGTTACAAGCAAAAGAAGGTTGGAAGAAAAAGCATACGTGGCAGTGACGTGACACTTACGTGGCATTCGATGTGGCAGCTAACGTGGACCTCATTTTGAATGGTTGGCTGAATCAATTTCTACCATTTGACTCCTAATTTTAGTCATCTTTGATTCCCATTATCTCTTAAATTTAATCCTTTTCAAATCTCATTTTAATATCAAATTTCATTCTCATTTCTCCTAAATTTTATTATTTTACACCTAATTCAAATTTGAATTCTTTTCAAATTTCATATCATTTCAAATCCCCATTTTATTCTCAAAATCTCCTAATTTCAATCTTTCAAAATTCATTTTTAAATTCAAAATGATTTTCTCTCTCATTAAATCAAATCCCCACCATCCATTTTGAATTTAATTCAATGGCCAAAATTCAATTTATCCATCTATAAGTTGAGTCATTCACTTCTCCTCCAATACACACTCAATTGATCAAATTTAAACCTTCAAGTCTTTTAACTCTCATTCTCCAAAATCCTCCCATATTCTTAATCCGACATATTTTAATTTTGTGAGGAATGTTTGAGTGAGAATTGTGAGTGATCATTCTTGTGTATCTTGCCTTCAAGAGGTATTTTATTTTGTGAGCTTCTTGTTTCATTTATTATTGGGAACTTGTATTAAGGTGTGCGTGCACCTTGGGAATTGAGTGAGTGGTTTAATCTTAAACCCGAAAAAGGATTTGTACTGGTTTGATCCTGAACTCGGTTAAAAGGATCTAGGGGTTTTCATCTTGAACCCGTTTAAAAAGATTGGTATAGGTCGGGTCTTAAACCTATAAAAGGACCAGTAGAGGTTTACTCTTGAACCTGGAAAAAGAGTCGGTATGGTTCTCACCCATAAGAGAGTCGTTGCAGTAAAATACCCAAGAAGGAGTCTTGGGGAGTGGAATAGAGATTTCCAAACCACTATAAAATTTTACGGTGTTATCTGTTTCTCTCTACTCTTTTTATTTCCGCTATCTTATTTTTATGAGTATATTGAAAATCTAGGAAAATTGTCAAATATTTCTTGCATATTTTAGAGTGTTTATTAAATTAGTTTAAGTCAATTTAATTTAGCAAAAAGAAAAAGTTTTAAATTATATTAAGCAACCTTATTCACCCCCTTCTAATGTTGTCATACGATCATACACCGTAAACCGTCATTGTAAATACCTCAAGCTTTAAACAGCATCTCACAAGGTGAGTTCACTACTACAAATTTAACCTTTATTGACGGCAAAAAAGTATCAACTATCATGTTCATTGACACTTTTTGGTAGTGAATAGTGTAGGTGTCAATAAAACTAAAGCGTCAACATTGTTGTTATTGTTGACACCTATTGAATGTCAACGAATACGTCTTTGTTAACGTTTATTAGCCATCAACAAATATCATTATTGACATGTTTTATCCATCAATGGTATCCATAAAGCGTCAACATAGAAACATTTATTGATATTTATGGAGCGTCAATATAAACTTATGTTGACGTTTTTTCATTGTTAATTATAGGATGTAAAATATCAATATATTTATCTTTATTGACACCTTCATATTGTCAATATAGTCTTTTATTGACGTTTATTAACCGTCAGGTTACCATACTAAGTTGTCAAAATATTATATTTTCATTGACGGTTAATATCCATCAATTATTGTGTTTTTAATGACATTTTTAACCGTCAATTATACCTATTTAGAAAAAAAAAACCTCTCGATTATTTTTAACCCTCCTTTACTACTTGCATTTACACAAAAGTAGAAAACTACCAACTGTATTGCCCCCAAAATTTGACCTGATCTAGAAGATATTAATAAACTTTACATCGTAACCAAGTTTGATGCTACCAAAAATCTGGTAGCATTACACTACATTAGGTACCTAAAAAAACAGGAATATGAACTTCTAAACCCATAACACAACCTTACTTCATTTGACAGTAGCACGACATGCACAATTCATTATGAAGTTAACACTAAAACTCAAGTATAAATAATACGAGTCATATATCACAGTGTCTAACAAGTTTTCTAAAAAATGAAAAAAAAAAACGAAGTATACCATTAGAAAACAATCATCCCATGTATTGTGCTACATATTCACATAATTCAATTCTTATCTCATCGAATTCTGATTGGCTAAATGCAGTTCCTCTCGTCAACTGCAAACAAACAAAAATTAAGTAAACATATATACTACATTACAAAAATTTTAATAAATATAAAAAGATAAGTTGAATTCAAGGTTAAATCGATCTGTATCACATCTGTAATCACTCTGCTCCTATGGGATACTATATCTCGTATAAATTTAAGAGTGTAGTATCCACACTCTGTAGATCCCAATTGTTGAGCACACTACATATATAGTTCACCCACATGTAATAAGAGAATTTGTATAATATGATTAAAACAACCTAAAAAATAAGTAAATGTCATTACCTTAACATATACCCATTTGAAGGGGGGACTTCGTATATTAGTTTGAGAATAAAACATTCTTATAGCCCTGACACAATAATATAATAATAAGAATACTAAAAAAATATACATTATAAAATTACATATGCTAAAATAACTATTTACTTACGTATTAACCATGTTCTTTACATCATCACATAAGTCATGCTTCAGAGAGTCAATTGAATAAATTGTGAATGTTTTTAATGATATCACCAACAACATCCAATGATATCTATATAGACAACAATCATACAATAGAGTTATAGCAGAAAAAAAAGTGCAAAGTGTTAACATATATTTGATTTTCAAACTTACTCGGGATTAAAAGGACATATCAATAATTTGTCATTGACCTGTCTTAACCTTTTACATAGGGCTCGAGAGCGGTTCTCTTCAGTTCCCGAGCCAACTGAGATCAATGCTGGATGTAGAAATGCATATTGCTCTAAGATGGATGGGTCAGACTCGCATAAGTATCTAAAAACAAAATAAATTCATATTAGTATTAAAAACATAAGAAAATTAATGACAATTTGTTAAAGTAAATGTTACTTACGCGATATAAATTGTTATAACAGTGGTTGATAATTCCTCCATCAAGCAAAATTCTTTCATACTACTTTTCATTAGATGGTAGTCGAAGTGGTAGCCGAACACGTGATCGGGTACTGTAATATCTAAGGTATCCCTTGTCATGTTCTCTATAAATCCTAATACGTATTTCACTGCTACCGGCACTTTTGACACTTGGCTATTTGACTTCTTCTCCTTTATTGCAGCTAATTCACGATGCATTTTCTTAGGTTCCTACATAAAAAGTATTCCTTATTAAAAAATATATATATAATATAAACTAATATATCATGTGCTTTTTAACTAAACATACCTTTTTTTCTTTGTCCAGAATTACGAGTTCTTTAGGCCATGGAACATGAGAGCCTACTGCGTCGAATACAGACTCAACAATTCCAACTATAGGTATGGGCAAAGGAGCATCAACGTCATGTACTACTTCAATCAATACTCGCACATAGTTTGCTGTGAGCGGGACACCATAAACAACTTCATGGTCGTCTTTCCTCTTATATACAATTCCTGCCGCCACAACATTCTTTACATCTTCAACAACAAGTTTACATGATCTCCCCTAAAATTAAAATTATATATTAGAACTTTCATTTAATATTATATATATTAAGTATTGTCATAAAATAAATTTCAATATAATTCCAATATTGTTACTTGGTCGGGTTTTTCATCAGAAGGCTGAGTGTCTGGTACTTGTGGGCAACTACCCCGATCTGATATTGGTGTTAGTCTACCACTCTCTATTTGAGACTGCATTTCACGAAATTTCTTCTCTATTTCATTGTATTGTCTCTGGAGTTGTGCCTTTTCTTTTTTCCAACCTTCTGGTTCATCCTCTACTACGACATTCTTGGGAATTGATGGAGTTGGCTTGTGAAAGAAGTAGAAAGGTACAATTAATCCACCAACGCCTCTTACACGTCCTGAGTGTTCAGGAGTACCCAAAACTTGTGTCAAAATGTCATCTGAACTAACATTTTGACAATTTGCATCTTTTGATAGTTCATCCTATGATTTGAAAACGATAAAAAAAATGATTTCTCAAGAAAACATATCATAGTAAAATATGTAAATAATAGATACGTTACTTACGATTTTTGCAGCAGCATCCTCAATATCTTTACTTAAGAATGTTCCAGTTTTTCCTTTTCGAGCATGGACCCAAAGAATAGATCGATCCACATTTCCAGATATTTTTCCTTCCTTATTCTACAAAAATTGAATTATTCAAACATAAGAATATAAGCATGAAATAACAATAATTTTATATGAACCTTCATAACTTCATAAAATTCAAAAAAAAAAAAACAAAAAAAACAAAACATACCAACTCTTCTACCATGTTTGCATATCCTTTACGGGCAAGTCTATGGTTATACTTGTGTTTTGAACGTCTATTCTTTTGCATTTTTCTAAATTCCTACGTCATATATAAGTTACCTAAATCAAATCAATTGGAATAATAATCATCCAAACATACCATAGAAAATTTATAAACTTTAATACTTACTTGAAAATCTATCGATAAGACATTACTCACGAAAGCATCTCATTGAGCTTGTTCGATATGTGAATATGATGGTGGTGGAAATGCCAATGGTCTAGATTGTCTTGAAATGGTACAATATATTTTGTCCTTAAAATGTTCTTGAACTGACGGAAAGCGATGCCAGCTTTCTTCAATATGTCTTTTTTTGATTTGGGATTTGTAATAAAAGAACCCTAACAAACACAAGTTAATATGTAAGTATAGTAAATCAAACTAATAACATAATATATTTAACTACATAGCGAATTAACACAAATTACCTCAATCATCTCGTAAATTTTCTCCTTCAACTCTCTTGCCACTTGAAGCCAAGAGCTATATGTGATTGGGATGTGGCTTCGCACAACCATTCCAATATAACTTAGCATTTTTGTTGCATTTTTACCAATCCACTGTCCAAGTACATTGTATTCGATTACTTTGCGATCCGTCTTTCTCCTTATTTGAGTGAGCTCAATCATGGTAGTAGGACCACGTGTAGCTCGCTTACATGATGTCTCAGGAATATTGTCTTCACTCTGCACATCATCATCACCATGGAATGATACATCATCTTCACTAGCCATCAATAGATATCCTATCAAATAAATAGTGAAGAAGTAAATTGAAATTTAAGTAAAAAATAAATTAATTAAACATAGTAAACAGTTATACCATCTATGTTTCATTTTGGTTCTCGACCCAAATGCCATCACAATCAGTGCGAATGTATATTGAACTATCATCTTCCATATCTTCAGATGCATTAGTGGTAGGAACATGGTTATTATTGCTACAGTTCAAAGCTATGTCACCTAACTCATCTTCATTAATATGATCTTCATACTCCCTCTTAGGGGGATACAACACAATAGACCATCGAGAATCACTTGAATCTTCAACATAAAAGATTTGTTTTGCTTGTGAAGCTAAAATAAAAGAATCTGACTTATGTCCAATACGTTTAAGATCAACTAGAGTAAATCCAAGTTCATCCGTTCTGACACCACCATTACTTTCAACCCAATTGCACTTGAACACTACAATCTTAAGGTTAATGTAACTTAACTCTCATATCTCTTGAATCACGCCATAAAATGACATGTTTGTGACTATTGGATTTTTATCTTTTGCACTAGATATTTGCATTGTTCTTGCTACTAAAGACACACCACTATTTTGCACATTACGAGAGTCATCTCGTAATTCTGTATTATAGCGAACACCATTCATTACATAACTTAAATAGGTTATCACAGTGGGCGAAGGGCCATGTGATATCCACCTCAACGTATCTGAAATCATATTGTTTGGTAATTCCATCTCTGTAGCAACCTATACATATAAGTCATAAATATTTCAACTTAACTTGAAAAAATAATTATATATATGGGAAAAATACACTTTTAGTCCCTGAGGTTTGGGTTTAGTGACAGTTTGGTCCCTGAGTTTTCAAACTCAACAAAAATACCCCTGAGTTTTGAAATAAGGAGCACTTTGGTCCCTGCCGTTTATTTTTCTGTTAAATACTAACGGTTGCTGACGTGGCACTATTATTTTAATAAAAAAAATTATTTTTTTTTATTTTAAAATAAAAACAAATAAAAATATTATTATTTTAATTATTCTTAAAACTAACCCTTAATCTCATCTTCTTCATCCTCTTCCCTCATCCCCTCCATCTTCTTCTTCAAACCTCCGATGGTCGCGCCGCCACATGCCGTCGCCGGCCGCCGCTCGCCGGCGGCGAAAGTTTTTTTTCTTTCTTTCTTTCTTTCTTTCTTTCTTCCTTCTTCTTCTCTTCTTCCTCTCCTTCCTCAAAGTTTCAACAACTTTTTTTTTTTTAAATGAAAGAGAAAGGAGGAGGGAGCTCCCTCCTCCGTTTTCCGGCGCCGGAACGGAGGGAGGAGGTCCCTCCCTCCCTGTAACGGGGAGGGAGGGAGGGACCTCCTCCCTCCGTTCCGGCGCCGGAAAATGGAGGGAGGAGGCCCCTCCCTCCCTCCCCGTTACAGATCTGTAACGGAGAGGGAGGGAGGGGCCTCCTCCCTCTGTTTTCCGGCGCCGGAACGGAGGGAGGAGGTCCCTCCCTCCCTCCCCGTTACAGATCTGTAACGGGGAGGGAGGGAGGGACCTCCTCCCTCCGTTCCGGCGCCGGAAAACGGAGGAGGGAGCTCCCTCCTCCTTTCTCTTTCATTTAAAAAAAAAAAGTTGTTGAAACTTTGAGGAAGGAGAGGAAGAAGAGAAGAAGAAGGAAGAAATAAAGAAAGAAAGAAAAAAAAAAAAAAAAAAAACTTTCGCCGCCGGCGAGCGGCGGCCGGCGGCTGCCGGCGACGGCATGTGGCGGCGCGACCATCGGAGGTTTGAAGAAGAAGATGGAGGGGATGAGGGAAGAGGATGAAGAAGATGAGATTAAGGGTTAGTTTTAAGAATAATTAAAATAATAATATTTTTATTTGTTTTTATTTTAAAATAAAAAAAATAATTTTTTTTATTAAAATAATAGTGCCACGTCAGCAACCGTTAGTATTTAACAGAAAAATAAACGGCAGGGACCAAAGTGCTCCTTATTTCAAAACTCAGGGGTATTTTTGTTGAGTTTGAAAACTCAGGGACCAAACTGTCACTAAACCCAAACCTCAGGGACTAAAAGTGTATTTTTCCCTATATATATATATATAAAGAAACTCAATGGTTAGAACCATACTTCCTCACGTATCCAAGAAATGAAAGCTCGATTGTGTTCATCTTGTAGCCACTTATGATTTCTTGATCTTGATGGATTAAAGAATTTTAAATAATTCATGTGTTTACTACAAAACATATAACATCATTCTGATCAAATGGATCGAGTTTTAATAACATAAAATAACCATTAAATGAATGATAAGTCAACATACTCTATGAAAGGTTGTTTATCATTTGTATTTTCTAGAACATACAAGTGAACCTGCTTTAGTTGTTCCTTGTCAGGCCTCATATGAGAAGCTGCAGATGAGGGTCTTCCAATTTCATCATTCTGATCTCGTTCATTAGCTTTTCCATGTCCAATTTGTGTTACATCATGTAGGAATTCAGAACAAAATTCTATAGTCTCTTCAACAATGTATCCTTCAGCGATACAACCTTCAGGTCGATTTATATTTCGCACATATCCTTTAAGAACTTTCATGTAACGTTCAAAAGGATACATCCATCGAAGATACACAGGACCACAAAGTCGAACTTCCCTAACTAGATGTACTGTTAAATGCATCATTACCGTGAAGAACGATGGAGGAAAATATTTTTCAAACAGACACAATATTACCACAATCTCGTGCTCCAACACACTTAATTGTGAAACTTCAATCACCTTGCTGCATAATGCATTGAAAAAGAAACACAATCGTGTGATAGCATGTCTGACATGCTTAGGTAATGCAGCACGAATTGCAACTGGAAGCAACTGTTGCATGAGCACGTGACAGTCATGAGATTTCAAACCAGTGACTTTTAGATTATCGAGCGATATGAGATTTTGTATATTGGAAGAATACCCTTCAGGAACTTTCATTTTTGACAATGATTGACAGACGACACGTTTCTCAGGTTTGGATAACGTTAACACGTCGGCGGTATAAATGTCCTTTTTCCTACAACTTTTGGTGTCAGCTCAGGATGAATGCGTAGTCGTTCTAAATCACGTCGTGTTTGCAATCCATCCTTTGTCTTACCAGGTATGTCCAGCAAAGTACCAATTAAATTCATGCATACATTCTTCTCTATATGCATAACGTCCAAACAATGTCGAACGTAAAGCTTCTTCCAATATTCAAGTTCAAAAAAGATAGATTTTTTCTTCCAACAACGACGTAAAGAACTTATTGATGTATTATCTTTTGACGTATCTTGATTAGAAAATTCATTTTCTAGAAAACTTTGAACAATACTTTCACCAGACAGTGGTTGTGGTGCCCTTCCAAATTCTTTTTCGTTATTGAACGCTTTCATCTGCTTTCTAAATGGATGATCACGTGGCAAAAAATTTTCTATGTCCAAGATATGCCATCTTTTTTTCCAAATTTTAGATGCATAGCTGATGTGTTGTCACCGCATATGGGGCATGCACAATATCCTTTAACAGTACAACCTGCTAAATTACCATATGCGGGGAAATCATTAATTGTCCATAACAACATTGCTTTTAATGTGAAAACTTCATCTCGATATCCATCATAGTAGGGTACACCATCACTCCAAAGAATTTTCAAATCTTCTATTAATGGAGCCAGATATACATCTATGTTGTATCCCGGTTGCTTTGGTTCAGAAATTAGCATGGTTAGCATCATAAATTTACGTCTCATACTTAACCAAGGTGGGAGGTTTTATGTGGTCAATATTACAGGCCAGCAACTGTACTTGCTATTCATCTCGCTATGAGGATTTATCCCATCGGTTGATAGAGTAAGACGAAGGTTCCTATCTTCACTTCCAAAGTCAGGCCATGAGTGGTTGATCAATTTCCAAGATGGAGAATCAGCAGGATGACGTAAATTTCCATCGACTATTCTTTCGTTAGCATGCCACGTTAAGTTCTTTGAAATTAACGGACTATTGAACATTCTTTGAAATCGTGGAATTGGTGGAAAATACCATACAACTTTAGCAGGCACTCCTTCTTTCACTTCTAATGAATTCTTACGCTTCATCCACCGCGAATCATTACAGTGAGGACAATTAGATGCATCGACATATTCTTTTCTATATAGGCAATAGTCGTTGGGACAACCATGAATTTTCTCATATGTCATTCCTAGAGTGACTAAAGTCTTTTTTGCCTCGTACGTAGATGTTGACAACTCATTATTTTCAGGTAATATATCTTTCAACAAGGTTAACAGCTCTGTAAAACTAGTATCACTCCACTCAAATTTTTCTTTTAAGTGATACAATTTGACTAATGTACCCAATTTAGTAAATTTTTTACAGCCTGGATATAGAGGGTTTTCGGCATCTGCAAGCAATTTCTTAAACTTTTTCGGTTCATCTTCATAATTTTTTTGTGCAGCTTCAACCATCTCAACAACATTATCATCAGACTTAACCTCAGACATTTGTTTATAAGTATTATAATCTAAAGTTGGCTCTAAAATTCTTCTTGAATGACTTTCTATGGTTTCTCCATGCCAAATCCAATTACTATATCTTTGGTCAATACCATATGCAAACAAGTGATTTCTCACCTCATTAGTACTGAGATTCTTATAGTTCACGCACTTAACACATGGACATCTTATAGAAGTTTTACCATTCGCATGTTCCTGTGCAAACTCAATAAAAATCTCAACACCTTCTTCATACTCCTTTGATAATCTATCTTTTGACATCCATGATTTATCCATTATGTTATAACCTAATCAAATAAAATAAAGTTAATGAACAAGTAATTTTCTATTAATCTATTAATATAAATAAAATATACAAATACAAAACACCTAAACCAAAACCTAACACTTCAAAAAAATAAAAAACTTATAGAAAAACTTCAAAACTAAACTAAATGAAATCATCTAAACTCAAAACGATGACTTAGTGTAACGCCCCATGATTTTAGAACTATCCTAGAACCATTATTATCTCCTAAACCAAACTAACCGAATGCACCAAAAATTTCGGCAGCATAACGACATACATAGGACTAAACCAAAATTTTTCTTTAACCTGTTAAGCATAAAACACACTTCTATAAGCCAAACAATCCACAACTACACACCACAACACCACAGATACACAACAGAACTCCTCCCACAAACTAGCGAGTCAAATCTCGCATTCTCATTTAGCCACAATCAAGCAACATAAACACCACATACTATTTTAAAGGCTTATAACATAATTACTAGAATAATAACTTCATTAAATGAAAGGAATCGAAACTTTAGATGAAGATAAGCATATTCTTTTTCCTATATTAATTGAAATAACCAATTCAAGTCAAATAAAAGTCACAAATATGGAGCATTTTTTATACCTAAGTTAATAAAGCTAATCAATCTTCAAAATCTCTCCAAAGTTATGCATTCATTCCACACAAAAAAAAAAAAAAAACAAAAAACAAAAAACAAAACAAACAATGTATATCTCAAACTCCAACAAACTAAACTTACATATTCAAAGTTATACAAACAAAACTAAATGAAATCATCTAAACTCAAAACGATAACTTAGTGTAGGCCCCAAGATTTTAGAACTATCCTAGCGACATTACTATCTCCTAAACCAAACTAATCGAATGTACCGAAAAAATAAAACTAATGAATATAGCATAATCAAAACTTAACCAAATTATCAAAATTTTAAAACATAACAACTAAATGTAACTAAAACTTTTCAAAATCTATGAACAATTATAACTTAACAAAAACATAAGCATAACATAAAAACTAAACATACTAAATTTATGAACATAACAACTAAAATTATGAAAACAAATCAAATAACTCAAAAATTAAATATATCAACAAAGCTGTAGAATCTGTCCCTACTATTCGATGCCTTCCTTTCAATTCTCAACAATTATTTACATCTCATTATTGTCATGCATTGTTATATAAAAAGCAATTTTGCTTCTCTTTTTTGTTGACCCCAATCAATCCACCTTTTTCGTTTGTAAAATCAAATTTTGTACTACACAATTTCAAGGTTGCATTTAAGAGTACGTTTAAGCAATGTTAGTAAAACTACTTCTTTTGTAATCACTTTACTTGTAAGTGTTCAACGACAAAGCTTCTAAAAGTACTTTTCAAGTGTTTTTGGATCAATTGTGTGGACTAAAAGAATTCTACAAGTATTTTGTTATGAAACATTTTGAAATGGTTCTTGTTTTTTTCTCTTCCAAAAGTAGTTTATTTACTTTCTAGGATAAGAATGATGTTTTTAGCATTTCCAAACATAGCCAAAAAGTACTTAAAATTAATTTGTAGTGTTTTTAGAGTTTCTTTTAAAGTTTTTTTTTTTTTTTTTTAGTTTAACATTTTGAGGGTGACTTTGATGGGTGGCTTGGCTTGTTTTCGTGAATGGCATATTAGAAGAGAAGGGAGGAGATGAGGTTGAGGTGTTGGGGTTTTCACAATTTTCTATCTTTTTGTGCAATTATTTGTTATCCTGGACAATACAATGTCATGAAGGTTTAAGTTAAGTAGAATTCAGAAAGTATGTTTATTTTCCCAATATGCTAGAATGCTTAAAATCTTGTCGTCACTCCTTTTCTTTCAGGCACTTTTGTTTCAATAACTAAACTGGACAACAAACTTTCTTCCCCACTGAGACCAGAAGTTAAGCTTGAGGTGGCAAATGAAGTTTCTAAACATGAGGAATCTACTAAAGGTTTTAAGAGTTGCATCCAATGTTTATATAGTTTAACTAGGGGACCATATTAGTACTTTTAAAATCATAGAGACCAAATTGAAATTATGTTTAAACCCCAAAGACCAAAGTTTTAATTTGACCTATCTTTTCTTTCTTTCTTCCTTTCTTTTTTGAAAAGGGACCTATCTTCTTTCTAAACATAACAACTAAAATTATGAAAAAAAATCAAATTACTCAAAAATTAAACATAACAAAGATAAGTTAATGAAAAACCAACATGTAGATCAACTACACTTTAAAGAGCACCCAATGATCATAAGCTATTAACAAGCTAACTTAGACAAATTCTAAAGGTTTAAGGATGTTGGAACTTACCGAATAACTCTAAATTTCTACTGGTTTGTGTTCGAATTAACCCCAACAACAAAGTTCCCAAGCCGATAGGCTATGAGTAACTCAATTTAAGGTTGTTTGAGTTATGGGTATTTGTCGAAAACCAATTTCAAGTCCAAACGCGTGCTGGTTGGCTTTCAAATAACCTTATGTTGGGTTTTATGCCCTAAAACTCGTAGATAGTGAATGTAACCGTCGACCGGATATTAATGAAATAATATTGATATATTTTTCCATTAATTGCTATTAGTTATTTTATATATGTCTTTGCCTAATAATAACCCTAATCCAATAAACTAGACATCCAAGGCTGTAATATGAGTCTTGAACTATATGTAGCGACATATGGGATCATTGTTCAAGAAACAGCCTAAAGGGTCTATAGTATAGGGATAAGACTGGGTGCCTTATCTTGGTGACACTATGGATACGACCCACTTTGTATTTGATACAAACGCTGCGATCCAACGCGTTCGTGTATGAGACATGCGAGTGGGGGTATCCTATGCAATGAGTTTGCATAAGACCGGACCGCGAAATAGTAACCATTGGTTATAACGCCGTTAACTAGTTGGTTTTCTATTTCACTAGGACGACCTAGACAACTTAGTCTTAATCCTGAGTTGATTATGGACTCCTGCTCATGAGAGATTGTCCTTTGATTTGTATGGGTGAGGGTGGCCAATACGCCGACTCAATAAGCCTACCACTTTGGGGACAAGACCGAATGGGGAGTTGGGAACATAATCGTACACGATGAAATTCACTCCTTCCTGACTTTAGGGAAGCAGATGAGTGTTCCCTTAAGTGGTTACTCCGAGTCTTGAACAAAGGGCCCTACCCTCTCAATGGCACGAGAGGGTTTTCTGTTTGATGGTTGGACCACAAACAGGTTGTTCATTAGAGGAGAATTGGTACTTAAGGAAATAGAGGTAACCCAGGGGTAAAATGGTAATTTGACCCAGCTGGTGTTACGGACACTCGTGAAGGACTAACTAGTCGATATTGGTCTAGATCCGTGGACACAGAAAATATGTCTGCAGTGAGAAGAGTGCAACTGTGAGTCTATAGTGGAATGTACACACAGTTAACGAATATTGATTAATGTGGTTAATGAGTTTGACCAATTAATCTCACATCGTTGGAGCTTCTGATCTGCAGGTCCATTAGGTCCCACTGGTAGCTCGTAAAGTAATTTGAGGCAACTAAGTAATAAAAGTAAATTGAAAATGTTCAATTTATTAAGGGAAACAAATATAATATATATTGATATATTATTATGAGAGAAATTAATATTTGAAAAGTTCAAATATAAATTTATGGAAGTTTGAAAGAGTTCAAAATAATGAATTAATTAATTTAAGGCCTAAAATGTGTTTGGGCAAATTAATTAATTCTAGGCCGGGAATTAAATATGTGATATTTAATTGGTGGTTAATTAATTAAAGAATTCATTAACCGGGAATTAATCAATTATGGAAATAATTAATCACTTAAGGAAGTGATTAATCATTTATGGAAATGATCTAATCACTTATGGAAGTAATTAGTCATTTGTGGAAAAGATTAATCAATTATGGAATTGATTAATCATGATTGATTAATTAAGGAATAAGATTGAATCAATTATGGAAAAGATTGATTTAATTGAATATTTTATTCATGGCCTCTCTTCTATAAATAGAACACTAGACCTAATTGGTCATGACACTCTCTTGACACTTGACACTCTTGAAAGACAAGACCTAGAATTCTCTCTAGCCTCCCTCTTAGAGAAAGACTCCCACAAGTCTTTTGCCTCCTAGACTCAGAGACATACCGGTGTAACCTCTGTGGTGATTGTGTCAATCAAAGAAGAATTTCCAGCGAGGAAAACCTTAAAGCAGCTGCTGCGTTTTCGTTCGTGGAGCATCGTTGGCGAAGAACGGTCAAGTCTACAACGGAGGTTTGTAACGGTTCTTCCTCTTTTCTTTAGAAAAGTTTAAAAATAAAATAAATTTAGATTTATTTTAGCATGTTTAAACCGATTTTACAGCGACTTTAAAGTTTGTTTAAAGTTTTGTTTGAGTTATCGTAACGGTATTTTAATGTTAATTAATATACGGCGTAAGGTCCAATCGATGCGCTTCCGCTGCGTGGGGACTTTTATTCCCTTCAATCGGCATCAGAGCCATCGATGTCCCTATTATTTAATTTTAAAAGTTGCGATAGGCTCTAATAGGTGGGATTTATGCATATTGTATGTTCGGGGCCAAAATCGGAGAATCGATGTTGCTGCCGCCCAGATTCTGCCTCCAGACGCAACAGCGTCGGAACGCTCCTTCAACAGCGTCTCGACGCTGTCTCGATACCGAAGGCGCTCGGTAAGGAAAGCACACAGCGTCGGGACGCTACCTCAACAGCTTCTCGACGCTGTCTCGATTACGCAGGCGCCAGATATGGAAAACGCACAGCGTCGGGACGCTATCAACACAGTGTCTCGACGCTGTCACGATGGAGGCGCGCATTAGGGTTTCAAAAGGCGCGGTTCAAGGCCGGACCGGTTCGGCTGGGCTGGGACCTATTTGGTCCGGTTCAGCCAATTTTTGGCATGGTTCGTGATTTTGGAGGCCGGTTCGAGGTGGTTCGGGGCGGTTCGTGCTGTCTAGACCAATTCCGGAGCTGTACATGGATTTTTTAGGATAGAATTTAGCTAAATTAATGTAATTTAATGCTTTATTTTATCCTAGGGGCCAAAATTAACCGGTTCAATTGCTATTTATATGCTTTATGGATGTCATATAGAATATTTAATCCCACCTTAGGTTATAAACATGCTCATGCATTTTTTATATATTATAAATTGTTATAATGTATGTTTAAATGCATGAATTTGTTTTCATATTTTTTTTAATATAAGTGTATATTAATTATATGAAAAATTGGAAAGCATGAATCATGTCATTACTTAAATTAAATATAAATAGTTATGTTTAATGTGATGAATGAAGCATGCTTGATTGATTTTCTTGATTGGCTTATAATTGTTATAATAAAAGAAAATCAAAAATTGCATGAAGCATGAAACATCCATAGTTAATAATATAATTGTTATATTATTCATGCAATTAGTGTGGTTTAATTATTTAATTTGAATGAGATTGTTGAATGAATTAAACCCTAGATTCTTGATTATAGGATTAATCATTAAAATTTGAAATAGTTCTTTATTATTAATGATTAGAAACCGTCAATCTATAATCAAGATTTGCATGCAAACATAAGATCATAGGATAAATTGGATTAATTTTAAATTGTTTAAAATTAATTAGACCTAGATCGATTTCTAATAAGATTAGAATCTTTTCTTACTTAGTTTTTAAAAATAGTTTTAATTGAGTAAGTAGGAAAAACATTGCTATGATTATAAGGGAACTCCACCGGTAATGTTCTGTCTAAGGCTGGGGGTATTTAAGTTGACGGTTTACGGAACACCTCCTACCTGGGAACTGACCTGGAATACCGGAGTTGAATTAATCATAGTTAAATGTTAGCATGCAATGTCACTAGGTTTATTAAAAGTGTTTAATGCACCTAGATCTTTAGAGTAAAGACCTTACATTACTGAGGTTATAAGGGAACTCTCTCGGTAAAGTTCTGTCTAAGGCTGGGGGTATTTAAGTTGACGGTTTACGGAACACCTCCTACCTGGGAACTGACCCGAACATTGAGTTGAATTAACCATAGTAATGTTGACTTGCAATATTGGGTTTATTAAAAGAAGTTTAATTCACCCAAAAGATTGCAGTTGAATCCTTTCCATAATTGTTATAATAGGATCAGACTTAGATAGATTGACTTAGCCGAATACTATCTAAGTTAAACAACCCTATATTAACCTTAGGACATTTTCAGTGGGAGGAAAGTTACAAAACGAGATTTAAATCAAGTTTTGCTCCTACGTCCCTATATTCACAACGTGAGATTCATGCTCGGCTTCGAGTCGCCTTAGGAGCGGCCTCCCTTCGAAAAGTGTTTGCATGGATCAATATCAAGGTGAATGGGAAAAATGTATAGAGTAAGTGGGAGCGGGACACATGTCAACGTATCCCTCGGTCTCCGCCCATAGTTCACACCGTGAGAGCCCTATGATCCGCCTGCAGGTTGTCCTGGCGCAACCATCCCTTCGGAGGGCCTGATCATAGGATTCGGAACATCGTGAACTCTTGAAAAGGATAGGAGCTCTTAGGCTAATCACCAACAGTTGTCTTTCCCTTTGGTAGCCTGTTGGTGCGTGCCTCTGAGATCTGAAAGTGGGAGGGTTACACTTACGAGGATGAGTTAAAAGTGTTAACAAATCCTTGACCGAACAACGGTGGCTAATGTCTATAGGAATATGAGTTATTTTGGAATTAGAATTAGCTGAGAGGTGTCTCATTTCAAAGGAGTGCCTGATCACCCTTCGGTGGCTGACATTCTAAACCTCTGAAACATCGTTGCAAAACTAAATCGATAGTTTTAGGGTTCTGTGATTGTCTGTTTTGCTAAATTGATTGGATTGTGTGCAATTGTTTGCTTGTATGATGGGTTAAGGCAAAGATAACTAATACGGTCATTGTTTGTTTAAATTTCAGCAATGTCTTCCTCAATTGTCTCTCTGCTTAAAAATGAGAAATTAACCGGCGAAAATTACGCTACGTGGAAGTCGAACCTGAATACGATTCCTGTTGTCGATGATCTGCGGTTCGTCTTAACGGAGGATTGTCCTCCAGCCCCTGCTCGTAATGCATCCCAAGCAGTTAAGGATGCTTATGACCGCTGGACAAAGGCCAATGATAAGACTCGCGTCTATATCCTAGCCAGCTTATATGAAGTTTTGGCTAAAAGGCAGGAGAGCATGGTAACAGCGAGGGAGATTATGAACTCTCTCCAGGAGATGTTTGGACAACCGTCCTACCAACTCCACCATGACGCTCTCAAATACGTTTATAGTTGTCGCATGAAAAAGGGCACGTCTGTTCGGGAGCATGTCCTGGATATGATGGTCCAATTCAACGTGGCAGAGGCAAACGGGGCGGTCATAGATGAGCGTAGTCAGGTTGCATTCATCTTAGAATCTCTTCCGAAGAGTTTTCTACAGTTTCGAAGCAATGCAATGATGAATAAAATAACATTCAACCTGACTAGCCTCCTGAATGAGCTACAACTCTATCAGTCTCTTCTTAAGAACAAGGGACAGATAGAAGGAGAGGCAAACGTTGTCCACTCTAAAAGAAAGTTCGAGAAGGGTTCATCCTCTGGAACTAAATCTGTAGCCACTTCTTCAAAGAAAACTCAGAAGAAGAAAGGAAACAAGGGGAAAGCTCCCAGCACTGCTGCTAAAAGCAAGGGAAAAGCCAAAGCTATGGCAGACAAGGGCAAGTGTTTCCACTGCAATGTAGATGGACATTGGAAGAGAAACTGCCCAAAGTACCTTGCTGAGAAAAAGGTAAATTTGATTTACTTGTTTTATAAACATGCCTGGTAGAACATGATGAGTTTACCTGGATACTTGATTCAGGAGCAACTAATCATGTTTGCTCTTCTTTTCAGGAAAATAGTTCCTTTCGGCAGTTGAATGATGGGGAAATGACACTCAGGGTCGGAACTGGAGAAGTCATTTCAGCTAAAGCAGTGGGAGCTGCAAAGTTATTTTTTAGAAATAGATTCATACTTTTAGAAAGTTTGTTAATCGTTCCTAAGATTAAGAGGAACTTAATTTCTATTTCATGTTTGATTGAACAATCGTATACAGTTACTTTTGATATGAATGAAGCGTTCATTTATAAAAATGGTGTACTTATTTGTTCAGCCAAATTGGAAAATAACTTGTACGTTTTAAGACCAACCGAAAACAAAGCACTTTTAAATCACGAATTATTTAAAACTGCTGAAACTCAAAGAAAAAGGCAAAAGATTTCTCCATCAAGTAACAATACTCATCTTTGGCATCTTAGACTTGGTCATATAAACATCGATAGGATCGGTCGTTTGGTAAAGAATGGACTTCTAAGCAAGTTAGAAGATGATTCACTACCACCTTGTGAATCTTGTCTCGAAGGAAAAATGACCAAGAGACCCTTTACTGGAAAAGGTTACAGAGCCAAAGAACCCTTAGAGTTAATACATTTGGATCTATGTGGTCCAATGAATGTAAAAGCTCGAGGAGGGTACGAATATTTCATCTCTTTTATAGATGATTATTCAAGATATGGTTACTTGTACCTAATGGGACATAAGTCTAAAGCCCTTGAAAAGTTTAAGGAGTTTAAGGCTGAAGTTGAAAACCTATTAGGTAAATCTATTAAAATACTTCGATCTGATCAAGGAGGGGAGTATATGGATCAAAGATTCCAGGATTATATGATAGAACATGGAATCCAATCTCAACTCTCAGCCCCTGGTACACCTCAACAGAACGCTGTGTCAGAAAGGAGAAATAGAACCTTGTTGGACATGGTTCGATCAATGATGAGCTATGCTCAATTGCCTAGCTCGTTTTGGGGGTATGCAGTAGAGACTGCAGTATACATCTTGAACAATGTTCCCTCGAAAAGTGTTTCTGAAACACCTTTTGAATTATGGAAGGGGCGTAAACCTAGTTTGCATCACTTTCGCATCTGGGGTTGTCCAGCACACGTGCTTGTGACAAATCCTAAGAAACTGGAACCTCGTTCAAAACTGTGCCAATTTGTTGGTTACCCTAAAGAAACGAGAGGTGGTTATTTCTACTGATGTGGACTTTTCCTAACTGCAAGCGCACGGGTCAAGTAATAATATAGTGAATAGTAAATTCGAATGTCGTCCTCTGGATTGGATTTTTAAGCAAATCAAGTATTGTGAATTATCTTGCTCAATTTTAGTTAGGGATTAAAAAGTGATGAATGAATGATAATAAAACTAAATCAAAGCAAGTAAAAAGAATGGAAATTCAATAGGAAAAACTACTTAGGGAATTGATTTCGCCGATTTAGTTTAGGATTGATTTTAAGGAATAAGTTATTATGCACAATGGAATTATGAGTCAAAGACCCTTTAATCACAACTACCTCTCCCGAGTATAATTGATTCTCATGCAAATTAACCAATTTGATATCCCTATCTAAGTTTATTAATATGCAAGGCAATGAGATCTTTTAACCAATTCTAAAGTTAATCTGAAACCGTCAAGAATTAGAAAGTAAACTTTATTCATGCAATCTTGAGTAAGTCTAGATCAAATCCCCTCTCCCGAGCTAGATTCGAAACTTAAATCATCCAACTAATGGCCAATTAATTGAAAGTATTAAATCAAGATTACAAACATAATAACATTGCACAACTTAAACCATAAATCAATCCATAAACTTAATCAACTACATCAATCCCTAAGCTACAAGTTTAGCTACTCATGAATGTAAATACAAGCTCAACTAAACATGTGAAAACCATAAATCTAACTAAAGAAAGGAAAGGGAAAAGAAAACTCAATGTAGGCCGAATCCGACGTCCCCGTCACGATCCCCACGAACAATGGGTTGATTTCCAAGTCTCTCCCTTTGTTTTCAGCCTCCAAGTGCTCTGTTCTGCCCTGTTTACGGCTGTCCAAGGTCCCAAATCGAACTCCTTAAAAACCTAGCCAAAAATAAGCTTTTGTTCTGATTTTTCATCTTAGCGTCGCGACGCTGCCTCTTATACGCGCGTTCTGAATAAGGAAAAACGGTAGCGTCGGGACGTTTCCTATCACAGCGTCTCGACGCTGTGAGCTTTACGCGCCTAATCTGATATGGAATGTGAGCGTCGAGACGCTCAAGAGCTAGCGTCTCGACGCTAGCCTGCTGTTGACCGAGATTTGACTTTTTTCCTCTTTTACTCTTTTCATTCCTTTGCATCTTTTCACGCCCCGAGCACCCGATTAACTCTAATCTGGCATTATAGCTCCAATCAACCATTTCCTGCAAAATAAACAATAAAGCACAATAAAATGGCCCAAACATCATAAAAGACTAGCTAAATTAAATAAGTAAAGATAGCTAGCTATGCTCGCTATAAAATACCCCCAAACTTAAGCTTTTGCTAGTCCTCGAGCAAACTAGAAATCAAACATACAGTAGAAAAATGGATGCAACAGTGTGGGAGAAGGAATAAGAGGCTCAAGGTTAGGCTTTTCAGCCTCATCTGCTGATGTGTCCTCCTCAGCTTCCCCTGTAGGCGTTTCATAGTCCTCAGATTCAGGTTCCTCTTCAGATTCCTCCTGGTGCACAGTGATTGCCTTACAATACTCCATCTGGGGTTTCTCTTGTTCAGCTGGAGCCTTACCTTTATTCATGGTGCTTACAACATTCACCAACTGTCCCAGCTGAGTTTCAATGTTCTTGATGGCAGCACTGTGGCCATTTACCGTGGTGTTGATAGCAATGACTGCCTCCTCTAATTTGGTTGTCCTGTTACTAGACTCTGCAATGAAAGCTCCAACAAGATCTTCTAACTTTTTATTATCTTGAGTTTGAGGGGCAAAACCAGGAGGATTAAGAACATTCTTAGTATTAGCATAAGAGAAATTTTCATGGTTCCTATTGTTAGGGTGATAATGTGTAGGTGTAGAACTATTATTATATCTCCTAGAATTAAAATTTGATACATACTGAACCTGCTCGATGGTCTCCTCCTGAGGTCAAGATGCTAAACCAGCAGCCGATTCAATCGATTGAGCACTCTCTGTACCTGAAAATTTCATAAAAGCATTAGCAAGGGAGGTCATCTGGGCCTGGAGTGCACTTACTTTATCAACCTCAAACACTCCAGCATCAATCTTTTTAGGTGTAGACCGCTCAGATGGGCACTGATAGCTGTTGGTGGCCATATCCTCTAAAAGTGTGCGAGCGTTTTCCACGGTCTTGGACAACAGAGTCCCACCTGCAGCTGCATCAACAATCGTTTTTGTACTAGGAGTTAAACCATTATAAAACAACTGTACCTGAAGCCAATCGGGGTAACCATGCTGAGGACACTTCCTCAGTAGCTCTTTGAATCGCTCCCAAGCTTCGAACAGCTGCTCATCATATTGTTGTTGGAATGTCTCAATCTCGGTCCTCAGCTTGACCGTCTTTGCAGGAGGGAAAAATTTCTTTAAAAAGGCCTGGACCAAAGCATCCCAAGTGGTGATGCTCCCAGGGGTAATAGACTGCAGCCAATCACGTGCTTTATCCTGCAAAGAAAAGGGAAATAAACGTAAGCGAATAGCATCCTCAGAGACACCATTAATCTTTACCGTCCCACAAATATCTAAGAATGATTTAAGATGAGAATTTGGATCCTCAGTGGGCGATCCTCTATATGCACAGTCTCGAGCCACATGAATAAGACCGGTTTTCAGCTCAAAGTTGTTGGCATTAATTGGTGCATAGACAATCCCCGACTGTTGCCCCTGAAACACAGGCTGAAAATAATCTCTAATAGGCTTAGGCTCCTCTGGTGGATTTTGGTCTGCCATTTGAATAATTTCTCTATTTTCCCTTCGAAGCCTATGAATTGTTCTTTCTATCTCGGGATCAAATGGTATCACTTCTCTACTACTACGCATGCAAAATTAAAAATACCTTAAAAAGGAAAGAAAAACAAATATGGAAATAAATAAAGAAAAGAAAACAACTAATTTAAGAATGGAAAGTTTAATCTAGAAAAGGAAACAAAATAACCTAATATGGAATGCAAAAACAAATATGGCAAAAATCAAATAGGAAACTAACAATTAAGGAAAAACTAATCTAAAAAGAAAAACAAGAAACAAATAAGGAAAAGATTACACAACTAAAAGAAAAACTAACCTAGAAAATCAAATATGGAAAGAAAAACAAACAAAGAAAAAATGCAATCAACCTAAAAAAAATAAGAATACACCCTAAATTAAGATCAAGCAATTTTTTCACAATATCAATCTAGCTAAATGTGCCAATCCCCGGCAACGGCGCCAAAAACTTGATGTGGACTTTTCCTAACCGCAAGCGCACGGGTCAAGTAATAATATAGTGAATAGTAAATTCGAATGTCGTCCTCTGGATTGGATTTTTAAGCAAATCAAGTATTGTGAATTATCTTGCTCAATTTTAGTTAGGGATTAAAAAGTGATGAATGAATGATAATAAAACTAAATCAAAGCAAGTAAAAAGAATGGAAATTCAATAGGAAAAACTACTTAGGGAATTGATTTCGCCGATTTAGTTTAGGATTGATTTTAAGGAATAAGTTATTATGCACAATGGAATTATGAGCCAAAGACCCTTTAATCACAACTACCTCTCCCGAGTATAATTGATTCTCATGCAAATTAACCAACTTGATATCCCTATCTAAGTTTATTAATATGCAAGACAATGAGATCTTTTAACCAATTCTAAAGTTAATCTAAAACCGTCAAGAATTAGAAAGTAAACTTTATTCATGCAATCTTGAGTAAGTCTAGATCAAATCCCCTCTCCCGAGCTAGATTCGAAACTTAAATCATCCAACTAATGGCCAATTAATTGAAAGCATTAAATCAAGATTACAAACACAATAACATTGCACAACTTAAACCATAAATCAATCCATAAACTTAATCAACTACATCAATCCCTAAGCTACAAGTTTAGCTACTCATGAATGTAAATACAAGCTCAACTAAACATGTGAAAGC
Organism: Luffa acutangula; assembly: GCA_036850905.1. Lineage (NCBI taxonomy): Eukaryota > Viridiplantae > Streptophyta > Magnoliopsida > Cucurbitales > Cucurbitaceae > Luffa > Luffa acutangula. The sequence goes on along the minus strand of CM072097.1, from coordinate 38,175,178 downwards.
CATAAATCTAACTAAAGAAAGGAAAGGGACAAGAAAACTCAATGTAGGCCGAATCCGACGTCCCCTTCACGATCCCCACGAACAATGGGTTGATTTCCAAGTCTCTCCCTTTGTTTTCAGCCTCCAAGTGCTCTGTTCTGCCCTGTTTACGGCTGTCCAAGGTCCCAAATCGAACTCCTTAAAAACCTAGCCGAAAATAAGCTTTTATTCTGATTTTTCGTCTTAGCGTCGAGACGCTGCCTCTTATACGCGCGTTCTGAATAAGGAAAAACGGTAGGGTCGGGACGCTTCCTATCACAGCGTCTCGACGCTGTGAGCTTTACGCGCCTAATCTGATATGGAATGTGAGCGTCGAGACGCTCAAGAGCTAGAGTCTCGACGCTAGCCTGCTGTTGACCGAGATTTGACTTTTTTCCTCTTTTACTCTTTTCATTCCTTTGCATCTTTTCACGCCCCGAGCACCCGATTAACTCTAATATGGCATTATAGCTCCAATCAACCATTTCCTGCAAAATAAACAATAAAGCACAATAAAATGGCCCAAACATCATAAAAGACTAGCTAAATTAAATAAGTAAAGATAGCTAGCTATGCTCGCTATCATCTACGACCCACAAGAAAATAAGGTGATTGTATCGACAAACGCCACTTTCTTAGAGGAAGACCACATGAGAGATCATAAACCACGCAGCAAAATAATATTAGGAGAAGCTACTGAAGAATCATCAAGAGTTGTTGATGAAGTTGGACCTTCAACAGGGGTTGATGAAGGAATTAGTTCTTCAGATCCATCCCGTCCATCTCAAATGTTGGGAATGCCTCGACGCAGTGGGAGGGTTGTATTACAACCTGACCGCTACTTGGGTTTAACTGAAACTTAGGTTGTCATACCTAATGATGGCTTTGAGGATCCATTGTCCTATCGACAGGCAATGAATGACGAAGATAAGGATGAATGGGTCAAAGCCATGAACCTGGAAATGGAGTCAATGTACTCCAATTCGGTATGGGAACTTACATATCTACCAAATGGGGTAAAATCCATAGGGTGCAAATGGATCTATAAGAGAAAAAGAGATGCAGCTGGAAAGGTACAGACCTTCAAAGCTAGACTAGTGGCAAAGGGTTATACCCAAAAGGAAGGGGTTGACTATGAGGAAACCTTTTCTCTTGTAGCCATGTTAAAGTCCATAAGAATTCTCCTATCCATAGCCACATATTATGACTATGAAATATGGCAAATGGACGTCAAGACTGCCTTTCTGAATGGTAATCTTGAAGAGAATATCTTCATGTCTCAACCCGAAGGGTTCATAGGCCAAGGTCAGGAACAAAAGGTTTGTAAGCTCAATCGATCCATTTATGGATTGAAACAAGCATCCAGATCATGGAACATTAGATTTGACACTGCAATCAAATCTTTTGGCTTTGACCAAAACGTTGATGAGCCTTGTGTTTACAAGAAAATCAACAAAAGGAAAGTAGCTTTTCTAATACTTTATGTAGACGATATCCTACTCATTGGGAATGATGTAGGATACCTCACTGACATTAAAGATCTGGGAGAGGCTCAATATGTTATGGGAATCCAAATCATTAGGAATCGTAAGAACAAAACGCTAGCTTTGTCTCAAGCAACGTATATTGACAAGATGTTGTCTCGATATTCGATGCAAAACTCCAAGAAGGGACTACTACCCTTCAGACATGGGGTACACCTGTCTAAGGAACAGTCTCCTAAGACACCTCAAGAAATTGAGAACATGAGACACATTCCCTACGCCTCAACTGTGGGCAGCTTAATGTATGCCATGCTCTGCACTAGGCCTGACATATGTTATGTAGTGGGAGTAGTCAGTAGGTATCAGTCTAATCCAGGGTTGGACCACTGTGGAGCGGTTAAGAATATCCTCAAGTATCTTCGGAGAACGAGGGACTACATGCTTGTGTATGGAGCTAAGGATTTGATTCTTACCGGATACACTAATTCTGACTTTAAGGCTGACAAGGATTCAAGGAAATCCACATCAGGGTCAGTATTCACCCTCAATGGAGGAGCAGTAGTGTGGAGAAGCATCAAACAAGGATGCATAGCAGACTCAACCATGGAGGCTGAGTATGTAGCAGCTTGTGAAGCAGCTAAGGAGGCAGTATGGCTCAGAAAGTTCTTGACTGATTTGGAAGTGGTTCCGAATATGAACGTGCCCATAACACTATACTGTGACAACAGTGGGGCTGTAGCCAACTCAAAAGAACCTCGAAGCCACAAACGAGGTAAACACATCGAGAGGAAGTATCACCTGATACGGGAGATTATGCAACGAGGAGATGTGATCGTCACTAAGATCGCCTCAGAGCACAAAATCGTTGATCCATTTACGAAGGCTCTCACGGCTAAAGTGTTTGAGGGTCATCTAGAGGGTCTAGGTCTACGAGATATGTATGCCATCTAATCTATGGCAAGTGGGAGAAATGTATAATGGGTATAAGGATGCCCTAGTTAATTGTATTAATATACATGACATTTCCAGCTTTAGATTATTGCATTTACATCCCACTAACTAGTGTTTTAGTTCAAGTGGGAGTTTGTTGGGTTTTATGCCCTAAAACTCGTAGATAGTGAATGTAACCGTCGACCGGATATTAATGAAATAATATTGATATATTTTTCCATTAATTGTTATTAGTTATTTTATATATGTCTTTGCCTAATAATAACCCTAATCCAATAAACTAGACATCCAAGGCTGTAATATGAGTTTTGAACTATATGTAGGGACATATGGGATCATTGTTCAAGAAACAGCCTAAAGGGTCTATAGTATAGGGATAAGACTGGGTGCCTTATCCTGGTGACACTATGGATACGACCCACTTTGTATTTGATACAAACGCTGCGATCCAACGCGTTCGTGTAGGAGACATGCGAGTGGGGGTATCCTATGCAATGAGTTTGCATAAGACCGGACCGCGAAATAGTAACCACTAGTTATAACGCCGTTAACTAGTTGGTTTTCTATTTCACTAGGACGACCTAGACAACTTGGTCTTAATCCTGAGTTGATTATGGACTCCTGCTCATGAGAGATTGTCCTTTGATTTGTATGGGTGAGAGTGGCCAATACGCCGACTCAATAAGCCTACCACTTTGGGGACAAGACCGAATGGGGAGCTGGGAACAAAATCGTACAAGATGAAATTCACTCCTTCCCGACTTTAGGGAAGCAGATGAGTGTTCCCTTAAGTGGTTACTCCGAGTCTTGAACAAAGGGCCCTACCCTCTCAATGGCACGAGAGGGTTTTCTGTTTGATGGTTGGACCACAAACAGGTTGTTCATTAGAGGAGAATTGGTACTTAAGGAAATAGAGGTAACCCAGGGGTAAAATGGTAATTTGACCCAACTGGTGTTACGGACACTCGTGAAGGACTAACTAGTCGATATTGGTCTAGATCCATGGACACAGAAAATATGTCTGCAGTGAGAAGAGTGCAACTGTGAGTCTATAGTGGAATGTACACACAGTTAACGAATATTGATTAATGTGGTTAATGAGTTTGACCAATTAATCTCACATCGTTGGAGCTTCTGATCTGCAGGTCCATTAGGTCCCATTGGTAGCTCGTAAAGTAATTTGAGGCAACTAAGTAATAAAAGTAAATTGAAAATGTTCAATTTATTAAGGGAAACAAATATAATATATATTGATATATTATTATGAGAGAAATTAATATTTGAAAAGTTCAAATATAAATTTATGGAAGTTTGAAAGAGTTCAAAATAATGAATTAATTAATTTAAGGCCTAAAACGTGTTTGGGCAAATTAATTAATTCTAGGCCGGGAATTAAATATGTGATATTTAATTGGTGGTTAATTAATTAAAGAATTCATTAACCGGGAATTAATCAATTATGGAAATAATTAATCACTTAAGGAAGTGATTAATCATTTATGGAAATGATCTAATCACTTATGGAAGTAATTAGTCATTTGTGGAAAAGATTAATCAATTATGGAATTGATTAATCATGATTGATTAATTAAGGAATAAGATTGAATCAATTATGGAAAAGATTGATTTAATTGAATATTTTATTCATGGCCTCTCTTCTATAAATAGAACACTAGACCTAATTGGTCATGACACTCTCTTGACACTTGACACTCTTGAAAGACAAGACCTAGAATTCTCTATAGCCTCCCTCTTAGAGAAAGACTCCCACAAGTCTTTTGCCTCCTAGACTTAGAGACATACCGGTGTAACCTCTGTGGTGATTGTGTCAATCAAAGAAGAATTTCCAGCGAGGAAAACCTTAAAGCAGCTGCTGCGTTTTCGTTCGTGGAGCATCGTTGGCGAAGAACGGTCAAGTCTACAACGGAGGTTTGTAACGGTTCTTCCTCTTTTCTTTAGAAAAGTTTAAAAAAAAAATTAGATTTATTTTAGCATGTTTAAACCGATTTTACAGCGACTTTAAAGTTTGTTTAAAGTTTTGTTTGAGTTATCGTAACGGTATTTTAATGTTAATTAATATACGGCGTAAGGTCCAATCGATGCGCTTCCGCTACGTGGGGACTTTTATTCCCTTCACCTTAAACTGTAAAATTGAAGCTACTAAATAGTGGGCAATCCGAATTCCAAGTCGAATAAGCATGAGTCATGATCTAGAACAATTTCAAAAGGGGCTGAACTTACCAAAAGTCTAAAACAGTGGGCTGAACGACACTTGAACGGCGGCTGAACGGTTGCGATTGAGAACTGCTGCGAACTGCTGCTGCAAACACGGTTGCGACTGCTAGCGGCTGAGAAGAACAAACGACTAGAGGGTACGAACTGGGCTCCGAACGGCTGGGAATGGCGTGGGAATGGCTGAGAACGGCGTGCGGCTGGGGCGGCTGCAAACGGCTGCGAGCGGCTGCGAATGGCGTGAGGCTGCGACTACGAACTGCATGAGGCTGCTGCGACTACGAACAGTTGCTGTGACTACGAACTGTTGCGACTACGAACGGCTGCTGCGACTGCGAACGGCGTGAGGCTGCGAATGTCGTGCGGCTTCGAACAGCTGCGAACGACGTGAGGCTGCGAACGAATGAGAATGGCGTGCAAACGGCTGGGGCGGCTGCAAATGGCTGCGAATGGCTTGCGGCTGCGGTGGGGCTGGAACGACGTGGTGGTAGAGGGAGAAAGAGAGAATGAAAATGTTAGGGTTTTTTTTCTTTTCTTTTTTCTTATTCTTTTTCCTTTTTCTTTTATTTCTCTAAATTCATTTAAATAAACAAAATAAATCAAAAGAGAGTCTTGGGTTCTTTTTTTCTTTATCTCTTTTCTAATTAAAAATCAAATTTAAATTCCCAAAATCACTTCAAATTTGGGAGAAATTTAAACTCCAAAATCCCAAAAAAGGATAAATTTTTTTTGACGTTTATTAAGCATCAAGAAACCCTCAATACTATTGACGTTTATTGTGTGTCAATATAGTAATGTTTATTGACGCTTATTAGCCATCAATGAATGTGGGTATTATTGACGGCTAAAAAGCGTCAATAAAAACCGTCAACAAAATCCTTTTCATTGATGTATTTTGTCCGTCAACTATGTGAAAAGGCGGAATTGGACGAAAATCTACGTAAAGTACGTTTTTAATCACATTTATTGACGCTTTTTGGCCGTCAACATAAGTCATATCATATCTTGATACCATAATACCGTTAATATATCTATTTAATTATTAATAATTTATTTTAAAGTACAAAAATTACGTTTATTGACACTTTTTTATACAAGCGTCAATAAACATAAAAAGGCAAGCGTCAACAAAGGCCAAATTTGTAGTAGTGATAATTTTCGGTTTTCAGCTCAAAGTTGTTTGCATTAATCGGGGCATAGACAATCCCCGATTGTTGCCCCTGAAACACGGGCTGGAAGTAGTCTCTAATAGGCCTAGGCTCCTCAGGTAGATTTTGGTCAGCCATGTGAGTAATTTCTCTATTTTCTCTTCGAATCCTATGAATTGTTCTTTCTATCTCGGGATCCAACGGTATCAATTCTCTACTACTATATATGCAAAAACAAAACTACCCTAAAAAGGAAAGAAAACAATTAAGGAAAGAAATAAAGGAAAGAAAACAACTAATCTAAATATGGAAAATATAATCTAGAAAAGGAAACAAAATAGCCTAATATGGAATGCAAAAATAAATATGGCAAAACACAAATAAGGAAAAACTAATCTAAAAAGGAAAAATAAGAAACAAATAAGGAAAAGATTACACAATTAAAAGAAAAACTAAGCTAGAAAAACAAATATGGAAAGAAAAACAAATAAGGAAAATAAAATGCAATCAACCTAAAAAAAAGTAAAAATACACCCTAAATTAAGATCAAACAATTTTTTCACAATATCAATCTAGCTAAATGTGCCAATCCCCAGCAACGGCGCCAAAAACTTGATGTGGACTTTTCCTACCGCAAGCGCACGGGTCAAGTAATAATATAGTGAAAGTAAATTCGAATGTCGTCCTCTGGATTGGATTTTTAAGCAAATCAAGTATTGTGAATTATCTTGCTCAATTTTATTTAGGGATCAAAAAGTGATGAGTGATTAATGGAAAACTAAATTAAAGCAAGTAAAAAGTGTGGAATTTCAATTGGGAAAACTACTTAGGGAATTGATTTCACCGATTTAGTTTAGGATTGATTTTAAGGAGTAAGTTCTTATGCACAATGAAATTATGAGCCAAAGACCCTTTAATCACAACTACCTCTCCCGAGTATAATTGATTCTCATGCAAATTAACCAACTTGATATCCCTATCTAAGTTTATTAATCATGCAAGGCAATGAGATATTTTAACCAATTCTAAAGTTAATCTAAAACCGTCACGAATTAGAAACTAAACTTTAGTCATGCAATCTTGAGTAAGTCTAAATCAAATCCCCTCTCCCGAGCTAGATTCGAAACTTAAATCATTCAACTAATGGCCAATTAATTGAAAGCATTAAATCAAGATTACAAACATAATAACATTGCACAACTTAAAAAATAAATCAATCCATAAAAACAATCAACTACATCAATCCCTAAGCTTACAAGTTTAGCTACTCATGATTAAAATTACAAGCTCAACTAAACATGTAAAAGCCATAAAAATCTAACTAAAGTGAGGGAAAGAAGAACTAAACTCGTTGTAGACCGAGACTGAACGTCCCCATCACGATCCCCACGAACAATGGGTTGATTTCTGAATTTCCCTCTTTGATTCAGCCTTGAATTCCTCTGTTTTTCCTCTGTTTACGGCTCCAAGAAGTCCCAAAATTGAATCCCCCAAAAACCTAGCCGAAAAGAACTATTTATTCTGAAATTTCATCGTAGCGTCTCGACGCTGCCTCTAAACACGCGCGTTCTGGAAAAGAAATTACGGTAGCGTCGAGACGCTAAGGTCACAGTGTCTCGACGCTGCGACGATATCGCGCCTATCCGAATAAGGAATGCTAGCATCGAGACGCCTAAGGGCTAGCGTCTCGACGCTAGTCACCTTTTGACCGAATTTTGACTTTTTTCCCATTTGATTCTTTTCCTTTCTTTGCATCTTTTCGCGTCCCGAGCACCCGATTACTTCCACTATTGCATTTTAGCTCCAATCAACCTTTTCCTACAAAATAAACATTAAAGCACAATAAAATGACCCGGAAATCATAAAAGACTAGCTAAATTAAATAATTAAAGATAGCTAGCTATGCTCGCTATCATTGACTAGGTCTTTACTCTTAGGGATTGATGTAGCTGTTGGGCACGTTATGAATTGATTTTACGGTTTTATGTTATTGATTCATTTATGCATATTTGTAACCTTAATGCTTTCAATTTACCAGCCATAAATTGATTGATGTTTGTGCTTGAATCTAACTCGAGAGAGAGGATTTAGCTTAGAAATCATATTGCATAACTAGGATTTTGCTAGAAATCGGGAGGTTATAGTTAATTCTAGAAATCGTTAAAAAGGTTACCCTTATTGCCTTGTATGTTTATTGAATTTAGATAGGGATATCAGGTTCAATTGCATATGGGAGAATCATGTATGCTCGGGAGAGGTATGTGTGATTTTAGTTTACCAAGATTTATGAATCATAGCATGTGTTAATTTGTTTATTAATCCATAATCCCAATTGGTGAAATCGCATCCCTAAGACCATTGTTTCCATTGGATTGTCATATTTTTGCATTGTTTTGTGTTTGATTTAATTTCATTCTCACTCAATTCGGTTCCCTAAATAAAATTGGTCAAGAGTATTTCCGATAATTAAAATTGACTAGACACCAATCCAGAGGACGACATTCGAATTTCACATTCACTATATTATTACTTGACCCGTACACTTGCGGTTAGCAATTTGCACATCACTCACACCGTCTCAACTCTATGGTTCGACTAAGTTAAATCTTTGAATTCTTAGTCGATTTTGTGGAAGTTCTTTTAAGGTTTATAGTGTTCCTTTCAATTTAAAGTGGTTCGAGAGGGTTGATTTAAAGAGATTTGGAGCTGAAGATCACCATTGGTAGCTCAGGATCGTGATGGATCGAAGCGAGAGCGAGGATTTGACACGATTTAGGCAAATTTTCTTCCAATTTTCTTATTTATTCTGCTGCAAATATGTCGGGGAACTCTTATTTTTGTGTTAAATTTTATACTAGGGACCTACTTTAGTTATTTGGATGTTTCCTTGTTTTCATTAGTTTCTTAGTTACTTACTTGTGTAATTGCTTTAACGCCCCAAGTTTTTCAACCACTAGCCTAATGACGCTACTACAACTCTAAACTTTTAGCCACGAAACTGAACCACTTAAAACTGAATGCACCGAAAATTTCGGCAGCATAACGGCGTAAAACAGACTAATCCAAAATTTTTATCACCTGATAAATAAATCAAAATACTTCCCAAGCAGTCACAAACAAAACTCAACCAAACCACAATTCAGAGTTCACAACCTAACTTCACTAAACGAGTCAGGTCTCGTAGCAACATGCATAATACTAAAGCCAGACAAAAGAACATAAACCAACTCATTATTAAGAATAGCTATTAACATACCAACATACTAACCAAGACAACTTTTATTCTTTTAATGAGACTAACAACAGGTCTAAACCTCAAGTTCATAAAACATAAGCATCTTAGGTGAGTCTCTCACCACAACAGAATCAGTAATTAACTAAACCAAACTGGCGTATTCAAAGCATAGCAAAAGGGAATGCAACCAAAATAAACCATAACATCCTAGGGATCTTCCTCGTAGTTCTCCTCCTCATCACCAAGGTCCAACTCATCGTCCAAACCTGCAACATCTAAAATGTTGGGGGGAAGATGGGGAAGGGGGTATCAGTACAACCATGGTACTAGTAAGCAACTAACACTTACCAAATCACACATAACAAATAATTCAACCAACATGCTTCTCACTCACATCCAACATGTTTATACAACCATAAACAAGCAACATGCCTTCAAGTCATAACCTATCAACATGCTTAAAACAATAAACGTCTTTGCAAATGCATCTCACGCTATGTAACGCACGCACTAGACACTACATGATTTTCGTGTCATGCTCCGCAACTACATAATTTATGTGTCATGCTCTGGAATTTACATGATTTTCGCGTCATGCTCTGCAATTTACATGATTTCCACATTATGCTCCGCAAATACATGATTTCCGCGTCATAATATGCAATTACATGATTTTCGCATCATGCTCCGCACCTACCCCACATGAATTTCGTGTCATGTGTTGCGCCACTCTTATGTGATTTTTGTGTCATGCTCCGCACTCACACCTACGAGATTTCCGCGTCACGCTCCGCTACACATGAATTACGCGCCATGTGCTGCACCTCACACCCGATTCATGCTACACATCCGTATGCAACATGCTAGCTAGACTCAACCATGCTTGACACGACACATCAACATGTTTAATGAACCAAAACATGCTTATCTCAAGCAACATATCATGCTATAAGGCACAATAATTCATGCTTTAACTCAAACATCTCATCCAAGTCTTAACACAAGTCATGCTTAACACAACAGGATATGCTCATTTCAAGTAATACACAGTCAACAACACAGCAGATCATGCTTCGCACAAGTATATAGATAAAGCAAGTAAACACTCAACATGCTACAGGCAGTCAAACATAACTTAGTAAGTATAAGCTACTTACCTAATTTGGGACGCTCCTACACAATCTCAACAAGCCTAAAGCAACCAAGATAAGCTCCTAAATCACAAAGGTAGCTAAAAGGTTAGAACCAACCTAGAGATTTTTCAGATATGTTTGAAAAGCCAAATTCCACTTTACTAAGTCTATTTCCTTTCTGGACAACCTTTAAACATTCCCCAAAATGAAAACCCGAAAGTTTTAGACCATGGGCAACCAGGTCTAAGGAACTATAGGCCATGGATATACACCGAACGACCATAACTAAGGTTTTTCAGCCGATGGACAGCAAGGGATTTAGGCACATTTTCACATGTTAAGAACCTACAGGGGCTAGGTAAAACTAACAAGGCTTAAGCAGCTAATAGGTAATGACCTAACATGCTTCTAGAATAAAAACAACAAGAAATAGACCACAACTTACCCCAAGTGATGCCAAACCTTGTTGGACAGTGACTAATTATAGCACAACTTGTTCATATAGGATCGCTAAGACATGAGCAACATGAATTATCAACAATTGGACAAGGGTTACAACTAAAACTTACCCATAAGGTCCAAATGCCTACTGATCAGGGTTTGCGAAGGTCCAACAACACCAACTCAACGCCCTTATATAGGAGGTGCTCAAGCTTAAGGCCAAATGGGGCAAGATTCCTAAAAAAAGAACCGTTTTGAGTCTAAAACGAGACTGAACAACACTGAAATTCAAGGGATTAGAGCGGGAAACACAAATCTAACAACAAAGGAGGGTAGGTAAAACCAAACTCACCAAACGAGAGATATTCAAGGCCAAACGCTTCTCAGACGGCGCTGTAGATCAGAACTCATACTCAAATACTTGAACCCATAACTAAATGAAATTGAAGGAGAGGAAACTTACGCTCAAGGAATCGACGACAACCCAAACGGAGAGGGCGACGATGACACACCAGAACGCAAGGAGAGAGAGAGAGAGTCGTGGATTGAAACCCACAGACAAAGAAGAGCGTGCGGAGAGAAAAAACACGAAGAAGGGCGCGTGACGAGCTTCGATCCTGAGGGCTGGATGGCGGCATCACCGACGATGACACGACACGACAACAGTTGGGTTCATGGAAACATGCACAACGAGTGGGAGACAAGGGAGGCAGCGATGACGTGCTTGCTGTGACGGCGACGACAGCTGGAGCGAACGACGACTACACACACCGAGGGGGCTGCACGAAGAGATGAAGAGAGAAGGACAGGGTTTTGAGATTTTTTTTCTTTATTTCCTTAGTAACCAAAAACCCAAAAATAGCATTTCCAATAATATAACTTCCCCACTATTCAACGTGAATATTTCAACGCTTAAACAGACCTTGCAACCGATGCTAACCAATTTATATCACGCATAATTCTGAAAATAACCACCCAACCTCATTGTATAAAATTAATAACTCCATAATACAAGTCCAAAATAAAAGTTACACTTTATTCGACTAAGTACATGAAATTTAGATACACCAAAAAACACGGGGTGTCACAATTGCATTAATCTCTTTATGTTTTCTGGCATAAAGCGATTGATATTACTTTCTCAATTGATCCGAATGAGAGAGATTTTTAGAGTAGAACCCAGTTGCATGACTAATAATAATTACCCCAAGTGACATGGGATTCCAAGTTATTATTAGAGGTTGAAAGAAGAGAATTAATGCCTTAATTAATTAAGGCTATGGAGACGTAGGTTAATTATGATAATTAATGAGGATTGGAGGAGACCAAAATGAGATTTAATGACTTTAGAGCTTCTAGATCTATAGGTAATAGGCTTGGCCAATCATTGGTTTAATTGATTGAACTCGAAACATTTAATTTTGTTTTTTGAGGGAAACTCGAAACATTTAAATTAACGCTATGGGTTTGTGTGCTTACTAGTCATGCACTTAAGTTGAGCAACAAAAATCCTGGGTATAAATGGTCAGAGGTTGATGCAACTCATTAAAGTCAGTCTTGGAGTGCTTTGTGAGAACTTAATATGAGCGTTAAGAGGACTCAGAGGTGTTTAATAAAGCTTTTTAGAGTTTGAATTAGAACATAAGTTGTCTGTCTTGGGCATTGGACACGATATGAATAAGATGCCTTAATTGAACACATTTCGTCATGTATTACTTGCAATTTATGTATGTTGTATATGAGTAACATGTGCAAGAGAACGATGAATCTTGTGTTATATGTTGTTTTTTTGTTTGGTGGCTCCTCAGGTGTGGGAGATACTTACTGAGTACACATTATCTACTTACTTACAATCAGATTTTATACGTGATTAAAGTCTCCACAATGCTTGATGATGTGGAGGAGACATAGCCAAAGGAGACTATTAACTAGATAATTTTAATACTTTGTAGTTGGATTTTTCTTTTTGGTCTTGTTGTTCTTCTATTACTTATTACTTGCTTTTGTACTTAAATAAGATGAATTGTGTTCTGGTTGTGGTAATCCTTTAGGTTGTATCTGAGTAGAGATTGGTTACAATTGAAGTTTGTCAGCTCGTTCTTTGGAATTCTATCTTAATTACTTGGAAATTTATATTATTTAAAGTATTATGTTTGATTGGAAGTTTGAAGAAACGTTATGTTTCAAGGTGAAATGAAGTTTGTTGTCTAGTTATTCTGACTTATAGAAGTGTGTTAATCCTCTTTTTCAAGCAATAACTAATTTTTGGGTAGTTGTAATTATGTCATTATGTTGTCGAATTTTCAGAGGCGTTACAGTTGCTAACCAGGTAAAGTTTAATAATGCCCTCCAGATTAGGTCGAATTTTGGAAGCATTACCAATAATCTCTCCCAGTGTCAACAAAAAATCGAAGTTCTTGCATGTTGTCCTTCTCTAAATTAAAACCCCATCAATTATAGAATGCCTGTATAATCCACGAAATGCACATTAAAATATTTTTAATTGACAATGTTTCGAATGGAAATTGAATAAAAACATAAATCTCGCAAAACTATGTACTCTAAGGTCCAATTGGACAATATAATTTAAAATATAAGGTAGAAGTTGATTAACTTTCTCAAGTTAAAGGCAAACGTTTTAAATTCAATTTAAAGTGTACATTTGGGATTTGATACAGACTTAATTAGGAGAAAAAAATGAAACAAGTATGAAATTTCAGGTACTATGAATTGCAAATGAAACATTACTACATGATTTTATTTCGTAGATGGGAAAACCACAACATTCCTAAAGTACTTTTAACTCTCCCAACATTTATACATCAACAATATATATATATATATATATATATATATAAAACATACAAGTCTATCTCTTACACACGACACAATCTAACACGTTATTTATAATTTCAAGTTCAACATAGCTTTACTGATATTAAAACATCATAAACTCTTTTATATATTTGAAATCTCTCCACTCTCACACTTTAATGAAATAAAAAGACATTATTATTTATATCATTTTAGGAACCATTTTTGAGAAGCTTCCCTCTCTAAGTCTTAATTTTGTTCTTTGGTTTTATTTTAGATGGACGATGGTACCCTCCCCGTCCTCCTCCCCATCCTCCCCCTGGCCCTGGCCATGGAATATCTTGTGCAGCTTGTCTATCAACTTTTGCTCCCTTAACCCCAATATCACCTACAATTTCAACCAAAACAAACATGTATTTTTAATTTTATAATAATAATAATAACAACAATACATCGAGTTTGAACTAGAAAATTTTAGAAATTACCCTAATTATTAGGGATGATTTCACTTTTTAATTTACAAATATTACACGGTTTCTTAAAAGTTTACTTTTGGTAAAAAATGGAGGGAAAAAAATCTAATTTTATGTTTTTTTTTAAGTTCAACAATATATGAGTTGGAGATTCAAATCTTTAAGGCCTCGTTTGATAACCATTTGGTTTTTGGTTTTTTGTTTTTAAAATTAGGCTTGAAAACACTAATTCCACCCATAAGTTTCTTGGTTTTGTGATCTACCTTCTTTCCCTGTTTTAAAAAATCAAGTCAAGTTTTGAAAACTAAAAAAATAGTTTTCAAAAACTTGTGTTTTGTTTTTGGAATTAAGCTAAAAATTCAAATGAGTCCTTAACAAAGATGGAAACTATACTAAGGAAATTAGGAGAAAACAAGCTTAATTTTCAAAAATAAAAAACCCAAGACCAAATGGTTATCAAACGGGACCTAATTTTTTAGTTGATTATATAAATCTTAACCAGTTGAATTATACTCAAGTTAATAATTTTTTTTTAAAAAAAATCTTAAAATAAATATTCTACATTTTAAAATGAAAGTATTAAAACATATACATAAATAAGGAATATATCCTAAAAAAAGAACAAAAAAGACAACATGAAAACAACTTATACACAAAATGTTCAGATATAAAGGTTATACACTCAATCAAGTTAGAGGTTCAAATCTCCCACCCCACATGTTGCAAAAAAAAACTTATATTTTCTTTTAGTATCCAAACTTTGCCTTAAAAAACTATATATTTTAGTCATTGCTATTAATTTTTAATTAATCATTTAACAAAAATCTGAAATTTATGCTGTTGACACTTGATACCCTAGCCTATTATATGTGGCTTATAATATATATTGCATTCATGGACAACATCAACCCACTAAATAAATAAATAAATAAAACATGTAACTATCTTGAATAGGATTTTCTCTAAAATAATTTAAAAAAATAATAATAATAATAAAATAAGAAGAAAGAACTAAAATAATGGTTTTTTTTAATTTCAAAATAATGGTTTTCTATACAAAATGAAAGATTAAAAGAGAATATTTGAAAAATCGAGAATGAACGTAAAATAAAAATGAAAGTTGCAGAACGAGATCGAATTTAAGAGAATTAATTTTTAAAAATTTTAAATAAAGAATTTAGTATACCATTTGGGACAGCAAGCAGGTGTCGTTTCGCAGTGACGTTGGTAGTCAAGAGAAACACGAGAAGCAACAAAAGAACTTCTCCAATTCTTGAGGATTGCTTCTTGGAAGCCATCATTTTTCTTAGTTTAGTGCAAATTTAAGGTCATTATATGTGAGGTATTTATAGACCAATAATGCATATTTTCTTTAAAAGAAAAGTTAGCAACAATTCAAGTCATTTTCAATAAGCCGTGTGTAAACAGTATCATTGGCTAAGATAAGATAACTTCTAAAAGAAAAAAAAATAATAATAATAATAGTGAGGAAATACTTTTTATAAGCTTTTTTTTAGAAGTAGGAATTAAGTGCTTCATCTAAGAGTAGTTTTGTTTTTTCAAGGGTCTTTAAAACTTTAAAATAACTTTTATGAACTAACTTCGTAAATATACCTGCGAAATTGCAACAATACAGTCTCAGACTTAAAATTGTGCTTTATATTTAGTATTTATCTAAATTTAATAATTGCATACATGATAATCCCTTATAATTATTTGTAATATTTTTAGGTAATGAGATTTTTATTTTTCTTTTTACATATAATTATATTTGGTTCTTTATTTTCGATGATTCCATTAATTAATAAAAATTCATGGTCCAGCTACAAGCTTCCTGAAAATATCTACCTTCAATTGGGCATAATTATTTTATTAAAAAAAAAAAACAAAAAGCAAAAACATATGTGCCCCATTTGATAATCTTTTGGTTTTTTATTTTTGAAAATTAAACTTGTTTTCTCTCCATTTCTTTAGAATAGTTTTCATCTTTGTCAAGGACACATTTGCATTCCTATCCAAATTCCAAAAATAAAATTAAACAAAGTTTTTGAAAACTACTTTTTTTAGTTTTCAAAACTTGAGTTGGTTTTTTAAAACACGGGAAAAAGATATATAACACCACAAAGAAACTTATAGGTCGAAATAATGTTTGTAGGCTTAATTTTCAAAAATAAAAAACTAAATGGTTATCAAACGGAGCCTAAGGAAATGACTCCTCTATTTGAAAAATGTGGAAATAATTGAATTTTATATTATAAAATTTTATTGTTATTTTTATTGTTATTGTTATTGTTATTTTATTCCTTTTCCAAGGAATAAAAATTATGTTTTTCTCCTAAGTGGGTGCCTTCTTCTTCTTTTATTATTATTATTATTTTTTATTATTATTTTGATAACTTCGTGTGTGCTTTAGTGTTGAATAATAATTAAAATATGTCGGAATTGCTTTTTTAGTACTGAAAATTGATGGAAACTAAATAAACATTAATTAAGCTAGATGATAGTACCAAATTAGTGCAAATTAATTTTTGTAAATCTTGCTTATTCTAATGTTATTATTTGTGAAAATTGACTAATTTTGAGTCTTATTGATGTATAGGTAAATATATACCCATTGGCTAATTTAGTCTCCATGCTATTAGAAATCCAAATAGCTTCACTAAATCCTTCCAGTACACGTGGATACCTCATATACAATGCAATCCATAGTCTAGAGTGTACATCAAGTACCTTAGAACTCTCTAACTGAGCATTCCAATGGTCATGCGCCTAGGATTGTCAGTGTATCTTTTTGACCTTCCAACTATATAGGCACATCAGATCTTAGTACAATTCATCATGTACATTAAGTCATTAACAACTCTAGAGTAATCTAGAGGAGATACACTATCATCATTATTCTGTTGGGTTTTATGTCCTAAAACTCGTAGATAGTAAATGTTAACGAACTATACACTTATATCAATAAAGTGTTATTGAGGTTTATGAAATAAAGTGTTATTGTCATATTTAAGTCTAAAATTGCACAAAATATCCCAAATCCAATAAACTAAGATCCAAGGTTGTTGATATGTAACTTGAACTAGTATGTGGGGACATACGGGCATCCATGTTCACGTAACAACCTAAAAGGTCTATAGTACAGGGATAAGGTTGGGTACCTTATCCTGGTAATACTATGAGATACGACCCGCTTTGTATTCGATACAGACGTACTGATCCAAGGTGTCCATGTACGAGACATGCGAGCGGGGGTATCCTATGCAATGAGTTTGCATAAAACCAGACCACGAAATAGTAAACCACTAGATGTAACACCGTCAACTAGTTAGGTTACTGTTTCAATAGGATGACCTAGGTAACTCAGTCTTAATTCTAAGTGTGTCATGAACTCCTTCTCACGAGGAATTGTCCTTTGATTAGTACGGGTGAGAGTGGCCTGCACGCCGACTCAATAAGCCTACCTTCTTGGGGACAAGATTGAGTGGAGGGCTAGGGACATGACAACACAAGATGGAATTCACTCCTTCCCGCTACTAGGAGAAGTAGATGAAGTGTTCCCTTAAGTGGTGACTCCGGGTCTTGAACAAAGGGATCCCGCCCTTTCACTGGCCCGAGAGGGACTTTCTGTTTACTGGTTGGACCATAAACATGTGGTTCATTAGAGTGGCATTGGTACTTAAGGAGCCAGAGGTAACTCAGGGGTAAAACGGTAATTTGACCCAGCTGAAGTTACGAACACTCGTGAAGGATTGACTTACCGTTATTGGTCAATATCCGTGGACACAGAAATATTCTACACTGAGAAGAGTGCAACTGTGAGTTTTTAGTGGAGTGACCCACAGTTAATGAATATTGGTTAACTCGATTAATGAGTTTAGTCTGTTAACCTCATATCATTGGAGCTTCTGATTTATAGGTCCATTAGGTCCCCCTGCTAGCTCGTAAAGAGTAATTGGGAACCATTTATGAATAGTTCAAATTCAATTTGGGAATCAAGTTTATTGTATAAGTTACAATTAATATAATGTATGTTGATACATTATAATACAAAGTTTAATTTATGATTAAACTTTATTAAATTGAGAGAATAATATATTTGAAGGAGTTCAAATATATATTTAATTAAATATATGATATTTAATTAATTAATTATGAATTAGTTAATTATTCAATTTAGTTGAATTAAATATTATTTAATTGAACTATAACATATGAGAGATATATTAGAATAGGATTCTAATATGTAATTAATTAAATATAGTTGATATTTAATTAATTATAAAATTAATTGATTTTTGAAATAATTAATTATTCAATTTAATTTAGTTAAATGTGATTTAATTAAATTAAAACTATAGATTAATTTGAATGTGATTTAGATTCATATTAAAACTATATAGGTTATAAGAGAGGTGCATTGAATTAATTAAATATGTGATATTTAGTTAATCATTAAATTAATTACTTATGAATTAATTAATTAGTTGGTTTATATTAATTTGGTTAAATTGGATTTAATTAAATTAATTGAAACTAAATATTATGTGAGGGCAATGCATTTAAATATGATTTAAAGGCATATATGCTTAATTAATTAATATGATTAGTTAATGGGCATTTAATTAATTAGTTGATTATAATTAATTTTATCAATTGATTAATTTGGTTATATGATAACCGTACATGTGACATCGTGTGATTGCTCCCCATGACATATACATCACGCCAGTAGGGGTCAAATTAGTCTCTCTCATTTTTTCCTACAAAAAAACAGTATCTTGCACTCTCTCAATCACTCTCCTCTCTCTCATTCTCTCTCAATACAGAATACAGAGAAGAAAAATTCTTCTTTTCGTTATTCCAAAATTCAAGCAAGACGAGATCCCACAATCTCGTTCCCATCTCAGAGGATAGCGGGGAAGACTTTAGGGTGGTGTTCCCCATTGAAGAACATTCAAGAAGGCGTTCTTGAAGAATTCAGAGTCGCCCACGACAGTATGTTTGCTTAACCTTAAATTGTAGAATTATGAATTCGTTATTTGCCAATGTACTAGTATTTTATTGAACGAAATTAAAATACGATTCGGTCCAATTGCTTCCGTTGTAACGAAATTGGAAATTCCAATCCTTCAATTGGTATCAGGGTCGATCGTATGCTTAATTTTGTTTCTCAAAATTGGTTGGATTGGTGGGATTTAATTTATGCATTGGATGTATGAATTTTGCTAGTAGATGTTTTGGGTTTTCGGCATTTAGAATTTGCAAATTTTTTCTTCATTTGATCATGTAAAGGCCCGTTGGTTTTGGGCATTTTCATTACAAATTCGAGTCTGTAAGTCCGTGTCTTTGATACTGTATCAATTGAGAAGAAATTTGGAGCATTTTGGTGCAATTTGAGGCCAAAATTGAAGTAAACAGTACTGGAAAAACAAGTTTTTTGGAAAACAGGGACTGAACATCATGAACGAAAGAAAAAAAAAAGGAAAAACGGACGAAATTGCGTCCGTTGGGGTTCGAAGATGGACGTGAGCAGTTCAAGCATGTTTTTTTAGCCAACGGGAACTTGACACGTGTCAAGCGGCGGATGGAGAGCGTTAGTTCATGGATCGTGTAGGCCGCTTTGTTTGTTTCCTCGCACAAGGATTTCTGAATTGAAAAAAAAGGAAGAAAATCGAAAAAGTGCATTAGGCCTGGCTGGGCATCAACATTAACTTCCATGAAACCGTTGAGATCGTCGGCTGTTTTGGTTACAAATCGTGGGCATTATAATATTAAGCTTATCGTTTCACGGGGTTCAGTCCGGTTCGGCAGTTTGAGGCGCGGTTCGACTCGGTGAGTTATTCTGGTGTTAGAGTTTGGTTGAGATTGTCTCAATTCAGAGGAGGAGTAGCTGACCACCCTTCGGTGGTTGTTGTTCTAAACCTCTGAAGTATTGTTGCAAAAACTAAATCAATAGTTTTATAGGGTTTCTTTGTTTGCTTGTTTGTTTTTGCAGAATTTGATTGAATTATCTGTAATGGGTTAGTGCGATTAATAATACAAGTAATTTGTTACTTCAGCAATTATATAATATTTTAATGTGCATTGTCTTATGTTATTTTATAAATAACGGTAATACAACAAGCTTAAACGAAAAATTGTTGTAAATAAGTAAAGGATTAGTCTTAACTGAGGACTGTCCTCATGTCCCATTTGTCTAATTCATTATTGTTCTTGGTGAATATAACATAGGACCCTGCTTGGCAAAAGAGAACTTGTTCAAGACCGTAATTTTCATTTACTTGTCTTGAAAACGTGATTAGTAAAGAATAGTGATTCTCCCTGAATACTTGATTCAGGGGTTACAAATTATGTGTATTCTTCTTTTAAAGGCATGAGTTCATGACTACAACTTGCTACTTGTGTAATAACTTGATACCGCAAAGTGCACGGGCTGCAAGTAATATAATACGGAAAGTATTCCGAGTATCGAATCCTCAGGGAAATTGAATTAATTCCATTAATTACCAAGAACCATCATGTTTTAATTTTATTTAGAAGATCAACTCGAATGATAATGCGAAAATTAAAGAAACTAATAAAAAGAAACATGCAAATCAAAGAAAATATCCTATTAAGGGAACTTGACCTAGGGTGTTAACTAGGTTTTTGGATATGTAGCTCAAATACATGGATGCATGTAACTAATAATCTTCAATTTCATAAATTTAGAAGTGATTTTAAGCGGATTTCTCTTTCAAGCTCCTCCACATCTCATACTAACATAACTAATTCATGTGTCCATCTCCTTAGTTAATCATAGTATGGCATTAAGCAACTTCATAATCAATTTCTAACAATTCTCTTTCACTCTCGTGCTCCAAGCAATCGTTAGCCATGCAATTAGGATCTAATCTAATTTCTCTCTGTCGAGTATCAATTTAGACCAACATAACAATTAATCCGCGATCAAGAGATTAAAGGCATTAAGCAAAAATTGCATAGATGAAATATGAAGAAATTCATTACATAATCCAAGTAATTGTGCTACAATATCCAATTAACCAGAATAACGACCCTAGGTCTCAAGATCTACTCACAAATGGGAATAATTTTGCCCAAATGATCTTGATCCATAGGCCTAACTCAAATTACAATAAGGAATTATAAAGAAGTAAGGAAGAAATAACCGATAAGTTGATCCCAAGCTCTCGCTACGATCATCTCGAATCTTGAGCCTTGGAATCTTGCTCAATTCCACATTTTTCTCCACAACACTTCTCACTTTTCTCTCTATTGGGCTAGGGGAGAGCTCCCCAAAATGGGATGAATTTCACCTTTGGGAAGGGGGCTTTTTATAGGGAAAGGGGTTGGACATTTCTTTCTGGACAAGTCGGTAGCGTCGAGACGCTGTGACGTCAGGTTGTCTTGGAGCAGAAGTTGTCGCAGCGTCGTGACGCTACCGTGATTCTGGATTTTTCTTCACTACTTGCCTAGCATCAAGACGCTCTGGTCCTAGCGTCTCGATGCTAGGCCTTCTAGAAGCCTTATTTGCGGATTTTTGCCTCCTTTCTTCTTTCTTTGGGGCTTTTTGGGCCTTTTTGGGCCTCCACTTCAAATGTCTTCTTTTCTTGGACCTTAAGGCTTTGATCTTCAATGATTATTCTTCACATTGCCCAAAAAGTCTTCAAATCACCCAAATTCTCTTAAAATCTGAGTTTTGCTTCTCGAACTTGGTTTTCTACAAAATTAACATAAAAATACATTAAAGCTCACAATTCATGCACAAAACTAGCTAAAATTAATAGGAAAATGATGACATTTTTGCATGTCATCACACCCCCAAACTTAAAGTTTTGCTAGTCCCGAGCAAAATAAAGTAATGCATATGAATCATAACTTGCATGCTAACAACTCTAGCCTCAATGCTACTAGCCATGAATGCACACTATTGAAACAAATAAGTATATCCTCCCTTGCAAAAATGAATCATCATTTGCCTTATCATAATCTTTACCAGACCGGAATCATTTATACACTTCTCCATTCATCTTCCCCCTACACTGGCTCTAAAGCTCGCCCTTTTAGCCATCATACTTATCTAGCAAGCACTACCTTACTGAGGTGCCCATATTTCTTGGGACGTCCCCCAAACTTGCTTCGTTTTTTTTTTTTTACATATTTCCTTTCAGATGTAGCGCCTTCGTTCTGGCTTGCCAACATTGGTGATGAAAGCATCCAACTACGAGCACTTCATCTTTCAGGTTGCCGAGGCATGCTCATTTCTTTTCAGCGCTTTCATGCAAAGGAAAACAATGGGTGTCATGAATGCCCCTGGTTACTAACGCTTTCAGGAAAGTGGAGCATTATTATATATAAATTTTGACAAATCCAAGCATTTCTTTTTCCCAAAGCTCAGTATTACTAACTATTACGCAAGAAAGCTATATAGACAAACTTTACACCTACCGAAGTGACAACGAACTTCCAAAGCATATAACTTTCATCTAGGCTTTCAAAATCATAACAAAACAAGTGAATCGTCATATTTTGCAAGGGAATCAAAGGAAAATTTTAAATTTTCTTGAATTTAGACATGCTTTCAAATTTTCCGCAATAAGAGAGAACCATGGCTAAAAGCAAATCATCAGACGTCACCATCATCAACATGCATTTAATCATCATAAGCATTACTTACGCAAAACCTGAGCAGAGCAAATCTCCCCTCCCCCCCCCCCCAAAGTTAAAATATACATTGTCCCCAATGTATGAACATTTAATCAGATAAAGAGAGATTGATACTGCCCTGAAAAAACGAGAGAATTCGAAACGTCTTGAATTGTCGTTCGAGGAGAGAATGAGAAGCTAGACATGAATTCGCGAGCTTCCTGCACAAGGATTGACCTCAAGGGAGCTTTAGGATCAACACAGAGACTAAAATGAAATCTACAAAAAAAACTTTAAAAGCTTGGGTTGTCTCCCAAGAAGAACTTGTTTAACGTCCTGAGCTAGATGGGGGTCGGTCACCCTGGATCGATTAATATCACTTTTTCAACTTTCGTTTCTTCGAATCCACAATAGTGCTTCACTCTTTGAGCATGGACTTTAAAAGTTAACCCGCTGCTGTCCATTAGCTCAATTGGTCCATATGGGGATACTTTCTTGACTATGAACGGACCAAACCTTTAATTTTCCTGGGAATAATCGCAAACGGGAGTTGAATAGAAGAACATGCTGCCCTGGCTCAAAAGAATGCTTTTGGACTATATGATCATGCCATCTTGCAGTTCTTTCCTTATAGAGCATAGCATTTTCATACGTCTGGCTCCTAAATTCTTCTAATTCGTTGAGTTGTAGTAACTGTTGTTCCCCAGCCTTCTCTGTGTCCAAGTTCAACTTCTTGATAGCCTAGTATTCTTTGTGCTCGAGCTCCACAGGCAGGTGACATGCTTTACCATACACTAATCGATACGGCGATGTACCGATCGGAGTTTTGAAAGCCGTCCGATAGGCCTACAAAGCATCATCCAACTTGTATGCCCAGTCCTTCCTGTTGATGTGCACTGTCTTCTCCAAGATTTGCTTAATTTCCCTGTTAGAAATCTCA
The DNA here is from genome assembly GCA_036850905.1 of Luffa acutangula. Lineage (NCBI taxonomy): Eukaryota > Viridiplantae > Streptophyta > Magnoliopsida > Cucurbitales > Cucurbitaceae > Luffa > Luffa acutangula. Next base: position 38,151,660 of record CM072097.1, on the reverse strand, counting down.
GCTTGACCGTTAGTCTGGAGATGATAAGCTAAAGAAGTCTTATGTTTGACACCATATTTTTTTAGTAATGATTCAAACAGTTTATTGCAAAAATGGGACCCCTCATCAATAATTATAGCCCGTGGTGTGCCAAATCTAGTGAAAATATTTTCATGCAGAAAACGTAACACAACACGTGCATCATTAGTCTTAGTGGCTACTGCCTCTACCCATTTAGATATGTAATCGACTGCAACTAAAATGTATGAGTATCCATTGGAAGAGGGAAAATGACCCATAAAATCCATGCCCCACACATCAAAAAGTTCTACTTCAAGAATAGGGGTTAGGGGCATCTCATGGCGTCTAGAAATATTACCTGTCCTCTGGCATCTATCACATATTCTCAGAAAGGTATAACAATCTTTAAATAGAGTAGGCCAATAAAAACCAGATTGAAGTACCTTTGTTGCAGTACGAGTTGGTCCAAAATGACCACCATAAGAAGAGGCATGACAATCATGTATAATCTTACCTACTTCTTCTGCTGGAATGCACCTTCGAATGATTTGGTCAGAACACACCTTAAAGAGAAATGGGTCATTCCACAGATAGGACTTTACATCATGGAAAAACTTCTTTCTTTTCTGAGCATTTAAGTCAGGAGGTATTTCTTTTCCTGCAAGAAAGTTTACAAAATCAACGTACCAAGGAAAAGAAGTTTTAACAGCATATAATCTTTCATCAGGAAAAACTTCTTTAATAGGAAAGGTTGCGATATTCTTTTCATGCTCTATCCGAGACAAATGGTCTACGACTACATTCTCACAACCTTTTCTATCCTTGATCTCATAGTCGAACTCTTGCAATAACAGAATCCATCTTATGAGTCTGGGCTTGGAATCCTTTTTACTACTCAAATAACGAATAGCAGCATGGTCAGTGTGCACTATAACTTTTGTACCAAGCAAATAGGGCCTAAACTTATCAAATGCAAACACAACGGCAAATATCTCTTTTTCTGTAGTGGTGTAGTTCTGCTAAGCACTGTCTAGAGTTCTACTTGCATAATATACAGCCCTAAAGAACTTATCACGATGTTGCCCTAAGACAGCTCCTTAAGCATAGTCACTAGCATCGCACATGATTTCAAACGGTTGACTCCAATCAGGCACAACAATGATAGGTGCGGAAATCAACTTTTCTTTTAAAAGATTAAAAGCTAGCAAACAATCTTACGAAAACACAAATGGAACATCTTTTTCAAGCAAATTGCACAAGGGTTTAGCGATCTTTGAAAAATCTTTTATAAAACGCCTATAAAACCCTACGTGGCCTAAGAAACTACGAACTCCTTTAACATTAATGGGTGGAGGAAGTTGTTCAATAGCAGAAATTTTGGCTTTATCAACCTCCAAACCTTTTTCAGACACCTTGTGGCCTAAAACTATCCCTTATTTTACCATAAAATGGCATTTTTCCCAGTTTAGAACAAGGTTAGTCTCTTGGCATCTTTGTAAAATACGAGAGAGATTATGCAAACGGTTATCAAATCATGAACCGAAAATAGAAAAATCATCCATAAATACTTCCATAATCTCTTCTACAAAGTCTGAAAATATGGCCATCATACAACGCTGAAAGGTAGCTTGAGCATTACACAGTCCAAATGGCATACGTCGGAAAGCATAAGTACCATAGGGACACGTGAATGTTGTTTTCTCTTGGTCTTCGGGGGCAATCGCAACTTGATTGTAGCCCGAATAACCATCCAGAAAACAATAATACAGATACTTCGCTAGCCTATCACGCTTTGATCGATAAAGGAGAGAGTGAAATGATCTTTTCTATTGACTTTGTTTAACTTCCTATAATCAATACACACACGCCACCCAGTGACTGTCCTAGTAGATATTGACTCATCTTTCTCATTCTTAACAACAGTCATCCCCCCTTTCTTAGGCATTACTTAAACAAGACTCACCCAAGGGCTGTCAGATATAGCATAAATAATCCCTGCATTTAATAATTTTAACACCTCGGCTTTTACCACTTCCTTCATTGCTGGATTTAATCTTCTTCGGTGCTCTACTGTTGGATTAAAGACATCTTCCATTAAGATTTTATGCATGACAATTGAAGGACTAATACCTTTAATATCACTAATAGACCATCCTAAGGCAGATCTATGCTTTTTCAAAACATCCAACAATTTTTTCTCTTCTACTTTATTTAAATCAGTAGAAATGATAACGGGAAAAGTAGAAGATTCTCCTAAGAAAACATAACGTAGGTGAGCAGGTAATTGTTTTAATTTAGGGGAAGGGACATCAACTTGAGCACAAATATCTAATGATAATTTTTCTTCCCTTCCTAAAGATCCATTAATTAAAGAATTTTCCTGATTAACATCTATTAATTCATCTCCAAACACGTCAGGCATGCTTATTTCATAATGATCAGCAGGAGACTCTGACTCTACACATGCATTGATGATAGTGTCCACTGAATCAATCGAGAAGCAGAAACTAACCTCTTCTTCTGGGTGTTTTAATGCATTAAAAAGGTTGAACACTACCTCGTCATCTTCTACTCTGAGAGTCAGGGTTCCTTTCTGTACTTCAATCAACGCACGGGCGGTTGCCAAAAATGGTCTCCCAAGAATGATTGGGACTTCGGAGTCTTCTTCCATGTCTAATACTACAATGTCTGCAGGGAATATGAATTTGTCAACATTGACTAGAACATCTTCTAACACACCTTTAGGGTATGTCATCGAACGATTTGCCAATTGCAAAACAATTGTAGTTGACTTTAATTCCCCCAAACCAAGTTTCCTGTAAACACTGAATGACATCAGGTTTATACTTGCCCCTAAGTCGCACAAAGCCTTTTTAAGAAACAAACTACCAATAGTACAAGGAAGAGCGAAACTTTATGGATCTTTCAATTTTGGAGGTAAATGTTTCTGGATAATGGCACTGCACTCGGCGGTCATATTTACCGTCTCATGGTTCTCGAACTTCCTTTTCTTTGATAATATTTCCTTCATAAACTTGGCATAGTGTGACATCTGTTCCAAAGCATCAGCAAAAGGAATGTTAATGTGGAGTTGTTTAAAAATATCAAGAAATTTTGAAAATTCAGCGTCCAACTTTTTCTTTTGAAATCTCTGAGGATAAGGAATCTGATTAAGAACTAAAGGAATAGACTCAGAAGACTTATCTGGCACTGACTGTGTTGTCTCTTCCTCTATTTTGTTTTCATCATCCTCATCTAGTATCCTTTTACTGTTGGGCTTTGTTTCTTCTTTTCTTTCAACTTCTTTCAACTGTTTCCCACTTCTGAGGGATATGGCAGGGAATTGTTCTTGTGGGTCCATGGCGACGATATCAGATAAATTTCCTTGCTGGATCTCCTTCATGAATACTGTCATCTGATCTATTTTTGCTTCCATCTTATTGATGACAAGATCTCATTTTACTGCCAAATTCCTAGTCTCATTTATGAAATTCCTTAGCATTTCTTTCAAAGGGTTTTTCCTTTCTTGACTTATTTCCTCAGGTTTAGGCTCCATTTTTTCAACCTTAGGTAAACTTGGAATTTTTAATCTTGTGAGCTTGTTTAGAGCCTTGGTTAGAGCATCGACTTGCAACCTTAAAATACTCATCTCATCGTTCTCACATGGTCTCTCCTTGGATTTGGATTCTGGTTGCATTGACTGCCACTAATAACTTGTCAATGCCAACTCTTCTACTAGGGTTCTTGCATTTTTTACAGTTTTGGCTAAGAAGCTTCCTCCTACCGTAGTGTCAAGAGTTGTCTTAAAATTCTCTTTTAATCCATTGTAGAAAAATTGTATCTGAAGCCAGTCAGGGTATCCATGTTGTGGGCATTTCCGTAACAAATCCTTATATCTTTCCCAAGCTTCATACAATTGCTCTTCCTCTAATTGTTCAAACGTTCCAATTTCTGTTCTAAGCTTGGTAATTTTTGTTAATGGGAAAAACTTTGTAAGGAAAGCTTTGACTAAATCATCCCAATTGAGAATGCTATTCGAGGTTAACGAGTCTACCCAATCTCTAGCTCTATCTTGTAAAGAAAATGGAAACAATTGCAACCGAATAGCATCAGAGCTAACTTCTCCTATTTTTACCGTTCCACATATCTCCAAAAATGATCTCAGATGATGGTGTGGATCCTCTGATGGATAGCCTTTGAAAGCATTTTCTTTTACCATTTGAATGAGACTAGCTTTGAGCTCGAAATTATCTATCGCGACCGGCTCATAAGCTATTCCAGAGTAAGTTAGAGGAAACTCAGGCAAGAAATAATCTTTGATTGCTTTGTCTTCTTGATCTGTCATGATTAATTCTCAAAGAAACAATTTATCCACCTTATATCTTCACAAAATTTTTCCACCACTTGCTAAATTAAATTGCAAAAATAAAATTTCTAAATTAAAATCAAACACTTAATTCTCAATATTAGCAGAAAAATTACAATGTCCCCGACAACGATGCCAAAAACTTGATGACCGCAAAGTGCACGGGCTGCAAGTAATATAAAACGAAAAGTATTTCGAGTATCGAATCCTCAGGGAAATTGAATTAATTCCCTTAATTACCAAGAACCATCATGTTTAAATTTTATTTAGAAGATCAACTCGAATGATAATGCGAAAATTAAAGAAACTAATAAAAAGAAACATGCAAATCAAAGAAAATATCATATTAAGAGAACTTGACCTAGGGTGTTAACTAGCTTTTTGGATATGTAGCTCAAATACATGGATGCATGTAACTAATAATCTTCAATTTCATAAATCTAGAAGTGATTTTAAGCGGATTTCTCTTTCAAGCTCCTCCACATCTCATACTAACCACTACAACAAATATCATTTTTTATAGCACCTAATTATAGCATTAGTTAAGATTCGCTATTAAAAACAAGAGGTGCTGGAGAATTTCTAAAAAAAAGAAAGTAGGCGGTAAAACTCCCGCTCATAATGTTAACTAAAAAAAAATGAAAATCACAGAAACCCTTGGATCCTTCTCCCTCTCAATACACTTTCTCTCTCGACATAACACACACCCAGTCGCACCCGCCCCTTCTACATTAGTTGGCTTCCTCTCACCTCCGGCCATCTCCGGCCATCTCTAACGACAGCAACTGCTGCCGGTGCGACGCTCCTTCGACAGCAACGGTGCATGAAAAGACGCGTGGAGCATGTTTTCTCCCTCGTTTAATCTCTCTCTTGCTCGGTATCTCTTTCTCTCTCATCTTTAGCGAGTTGCAGTAACATAGGTGTGTCATTCATGATCAGATCGACATGACAGTGATAATTTTTCTTTGATTTTTGATTTCTTTTATGGTTTTTCGGAAATCACTGCTCGAGAGCTGATGGATTGTGGGTTCCGTGTCCTGTAGACCCGTCACAGTAATTTCAATTACTATCTTCTTTCTCATATGTGTACATGGTGTTCATTAACTTTGGTCTATTATGTTCTCTGTATTTAATTATTTAGTTGTGTGCTTTGAAAAAATCTCGAAGGGCATGTAAAGAGGTGTCTATTGTTGAAGCAAACTCAATCCTTGGTTGTTTAATCGTTCTATCAAAAGGGCATCAATGCTGGGGAGGAGGATTTGATATCTTCCGATGAACTGACTTGGGTTTATCAGATAGCATTTCCTCTTAAATGAAGAGGAATATCATTTATGGCATGTTTGGAGCTGAGTTTCATTGGCTTCTTGGAAAGATTAGAGCTCTTCATGGTCTTATATGCAAGGATATTCAAGACTCTTATAGGATAAAAGAAGCTTGCAATATGTGGATTAAAGGGGAAATAGATATGTACTTGTGTTGTTAGGAATTACTTGCTTTCATGGATTTAATGAGTTTAGTAAAATGTGTTACATTTTCTTGTGGGTAGGAAAACTCCATTTCAAGAGAATACATGTTCTGCAGCAGGCGTTGATTCTTGGAAACTTGGAAGAATCTGGAGTGCTAAGGAATTATGATGGAGGGGAACAATGTGAGGGTAACAGATCATATGGCATGGCAATGAGGCTAATGATGTCCTAGCGAAGGTTGAGGTTGGAGCAGGAAGAGGCTACTTAACTCAAATGCTTGCAGATTGTTATGGTATCAAAAAGGTGTTTCTTGTTGAGCGGATATCATACAAACTGAAGGTTAAAATTAGAGATTTCACCCTTATGTACGTCTAGGTTTTTAGCAATTTGATCTGTTAAATTGTGGCAGTCCTAAACTTCATTTTGCTTTATAAATCCTTTATCTTTATGTTTTTTTTTTTACACCAATGCAATTGCTAGGCTGATTGATCATTGTGACAAAAAGAGAGCTTCATTATAGAGCGATTAAGATCGACAGTAAGGTTTTCCCAAATTTTTGTCTAATGCATTTTCAAAGACTGTCCTTTAACACTAGAGAAGTACACTATCTTATACATGCATCTGGAAAAGGTTTATTGTGTGCTAATTGCAATATGGTTCAGTTTTTTCTTATGTTAATTTCATCTGTTTCTTGATTATGCAAGTATGTTTACATTATATTTTTTCTTACAGTTGAGGATCTAAACCTAAATGCTATTGAATCTCTGTGACATATTCCTTACTTAGCTATTGGTAAACATCTATGTGGGCCTACAACAACCTTTTCAGTCATAGTAATGATGAATTTATTGTAATTATAGTTGTTATACCAAGTAAAATTGTCTTAATACCTGTTTTATTTCATAGATTTGGCTCTTAGATGTTGCCTTACGAAACAATCTAATCATGTCGATATGGAACCATGTGCAGATAGGCCGAAATTGAAAGGGTTGGCTGCAGTGACATGCTGTCATCACCTTTGTCAATGGAAGCATAACACAAGTAAGCAATACTTTTACATCTTGCAAATATATGGTTCAAAATGAACTAGCTTTCCTTTTCTTTTCTTTTTCTTTAAGAAGGCAATTAAGAAATTTGTTTTGTCTCCAATAACACAGTTACATATTCTTTGAAGTATTAAACTTAAATGAAATAAAGTAATACTTAGAAGGTGAAAAGCTGGATGCTAAACTAATTATCTTCTATACATGGTTATTGAATACTCAAGGCATTCACTACCTAGAATTAGATAGTATTGTAACTTTAGTTTTCTTTGAGAAATTAATTATCTAATCTTGATAAAATAGTGCTCAAGTAGTATATTTTGAGTTAGTGTTTACTTTACTTTCTATTATTGGAAGTGATTGTGTGTAGATGACCTTATCACTCATTGTTCTTGAAAACACTATTTAGTGCTTGAGAAGGAGACTATGAGTGTTAGCTTTGTGACTTTCTTCCCGATTTATTGTGTTTTTAGTGGTAGTTTAGTTTATGGCATGATAGTTTTTCTTAAAAGAAGTAAAGTTTATAGTATCGTGGTTTGTACTAACCCACCACTAAATTTTGCAGGTGATGGAGATTACTATGAATTGGGTGACGTTGAGGAGGAGGTCTGAGGAGGAATAACTCTTTAAGTCTTAATTTCATTCTTATCTTTTACTGAAATAGTGGTTGTTAGAAGGACTTACTCGTTTTATTCAGTTGAGGGTTATTTAATTTGAGGGATGTATCTTTTTCTTGTAGTTAGCATGATGTTAGACTTATAAGATTATTCGAGTTATTGAAATGAAATTTGTTATAAGATCTGACTCGTAATTCTATTTGAAATTCTCTAAAGTTATTTGTTGTCTTAGTAGGTGGTCGAACTTTTTAGGTTAGCTACAATTGTCATTATGTTGTCGAAATTTTTGGTAGTCTTTCATTGAATAATAGGATTAAAGTCTGGTAATGTCACTTATAGTAAGTAAATTTTTTGGGCGTTACACTATACATTATAAGTCAAATGACTTTGATAGATATATATATTTTTACTTCTAAAAATGTATTTAAATATATTATAAACTAATTTAAGTTGATTTTTTAATATAATAACATTTGAAACAAATGGTATAAAAATGCTATGTTATATTTTCTATAGCATTATTTCAATGTTATAAAAAATGTTATGAAAGACCAATCGTAGCATTTTTCTTATGCTGTGAAAATTTTTCATAACATTAGAATTACACAATAAAAAATGGACTTTTTATAGCGTTTTCTATAGCGTTGAAAAAACGTTATGAAAAGTAAGAGACTTTCAATAACATCGGATACAACAACATGACAAAAAACATTATGATATGTCTTTTATAGCATTGTTTTACAGCTATAAAAAACGCTATGAAAGAGAAACCATAGCGGTATTTTAACGCTATGAAAGGTTTCCATAACATTAGAATAATGCAATAGATATAGACTTTCTACAGCTATTTCGATAGCGGGAAAAAAACGCTATTAAAAGTCTCAGACTTTCAATAACATGGGCTACGACAGCGTTTCATAAAACGCTATCGTAGCCTTTTGATAGTGTTTTTTCAATGCTATCGTATGTGATTTTTCTTGTAGTGAACATAACTAATTCATGTGTTCATCTCCTTAGTTAATCATAGTATGACATTAAGCAACTTCATAATCAATTTCTAACAATTCTCTTTCACTCTCATGCTCCAAGCAATCGTTAGCCATGCAATTAGGATCTAATCTAATTTCTCTCTGTCGAGTATCAATTTAAACCAACATAACAATTAATCCGTAATCAAAAGATTAAAGACATTAAAGGCATCTTCCATTAAGATTTTATGCATGACAATTGAAGGACTAATACCTTTAATATCACTAATAGACCATCCTAAGGCAGATCTATGCTTTTTCAAAACATCCAACATTTTTTTCTCTTCTAGTTTATTTAAATCAGAAGAAATGATAACGGGGAAAGTAGAAGATTCTCCTAGGAAAGAATAACGTAGGTGAGCATGAAATTGTTTTAATTCAGGGGAAGGGTTATCAACTTGAGCAAATATATCTAATGATAATTTTTCCTCCCTTCCTAAAGATCTATCAATTAAAGCAGTTTCCTGATTAATATCTATTAATTCATCTCCAAATACGTCAGGCAGGCTTATTTCATAATGATCAGCAGGAGATTCTGACTATACGCATGCATTGATAATAGTGTCAACTGAATCAATCGAAAAGCAAGAACTAACCTCTTCTGGGTGTTTCAATGCATTAAAAAGGTTGAACACTACCTCGTCATCTTCCACTCTGAGAGTCAGGGTTCCTTTCTATACCTCAATCAAAGCGCGAGCAGTTGCCAAAAATGGTCTTCCAAGAATGATCGGGACTTTGGGGTCTTCCTCCATGTCCAAAACTACAAAGTCTGCAGGGAATATGAATTTGCCAACATTGACCAGAACATCCTCTTACACACTTTTAGGGTATGTTATCGAAGGATCTGCCAATTGCAGAACAAATGTAGTTGACTTTAATTCCCCCAAACCAAGTTTCCTGTAAACACTGAATGACATTAGGTTTATACTCGCCCCTAAATCGCACAAAGCTTTTTTTAATAAATAAACTACCAACAGTACAAGGAAGAGTGAAACTCCCTGGATCTTTTAATTTTGGCGGTAGATGTTTCTGGATTTTGGCGGTAAACTTAGCATAGTGTGGCATCTGTTCCAAACCATCAACAAGAGGAATGTTAATATGGAGATGTTTAAAAATATCAAGAAATTTTGAAAATTCAGCATCCAACTTTTTCTTTTGAAATCTCTGAGGATACGAAATTTGATTAAGAACTAAAGGAATAGAATCAAGAGACTTATCTGGCACTGACTGTGTTGTCTCTTCCTCTGGTTTTCTTTCATCATCCTCTTCCAATATCCTTCTAGTGTTGGGCTTTGTTTCTTTTTTTCTTTCAGCTTCTTTCAACTGTTTCCCACTTCTAAGAGATATGGCAGGGCATTGCTCTTGTGGGTCCATGGTGACGACCTTGGATATAAATTTCCTTGCTGGATCTCCTTCATAAATATTGTCATTTGATCTATTTTTGCTTCCATCTTACTAATGACAATATCTTGTTTTACTGATAAATTCCTAGTCTCATTTATGAAATTGCCTAGCATTTCGTCCAAAGGGTTTTTCTTCTCTTGAACTATTTCCTCAGGTTTAGGCTCCACTTCAACCTTGGGAAAATTTGGAATTTCTGCCCCTGTAAGCTTGGTTAGAACCTTGGTTAAAGCTTCGACTTGCAACCTTAAAGCACTTACTTCTTCATTCTCACATGGTTTCTCCTTCATTTTGGATTTCGGTTGCTCCGACTGCCACTGGTAACTTGTTAAGGACAATTCTTCTACTAGGGTTTGAGCATCCTTGATAGTTTTGGCTAGGAAGCTTCCTCCAACCGCAGTGTCAAGAATTGTCTTAAAATCCCTTTTTAACCCATTGTAGAAAAATTGTATTGAAGCCAGTCAGGGTATCCATGTTATGGGCATTTCCTAAGCAAATCCTTATATCTTTCCCAAGCTTCATACAATTGTTCCTCCTCTAATTGTTTAAATGTTCCAATTTCAGTTCTAAGCTTGGTAATTTTGGCTAAGGGGAAAAACTTTGTAAGGAAGGCTTTGACTAAATCATCCCAACTGAGAATGTTATTCGAGGTTAACGAGTCTACCCAATCTCTAGCTCTATCTTGCAAAGAAAATGGAAACAATTGTAAACGAATAGCGTCAGAGCTAACTCCTCCTATTTTTACCGTTCCACAGATGTCCAAAAATGATCTTAGGTGATCGTGTGGATCCTCCGATGGATAGCCCTTGAAAGCATTTTCTTCCACCATTTAAATGAGACTAGCTTTGAGCTCAAAATTATCTATCGCGATCGGCTCGTAAGTTATTCTAGAGTAATTTAATGGAAATTCAGGCAGGAAATAATCTCAGATTGCTTTGTCTTCTTGATCTGCCATGGTTAAATCTCAAAGAAACAATTTATCCACCTTATAACTTCTCAAAATTTTGCCACCACTTGCTAAAATTGAAATGCAAAATAAAATTTCTAAATTAAAATCAAACACTTAATTCTCAATATTAACGAAAAAATTACAAAATTTTCCCGGCAACGGCGCCAAAAACTTGTTGAGCGATTACCGCAATCGCACGGGTCGTCACAAGTAATATAAAACGGTAGGTAATACCGAGTATCTAATCCTCAGGGAAGTTGAATTAATTCCATTAAGTACCAAGAATCATCATGTCTTAATTTTATTTAGAAGATCAACTCGAATGATAATGCAAAAATTAAAGAAATTAATGAAAATAAACATGCAATAGCGAAATGAAAATATCCAATTAAGGGGGCTTGACCTAGGGTGTTATCTAGCTTTCTTGGATTTGTAGCTCAATTACATGGATGCATATAATTAATAATCTGCAATTTCATAAATCTAGAAGTAATTATAAGCAGATTCCTCTTTCAAGCTCCTCCACATCTCATACTAACATAAGTAATTCATGTGTCTATTTCCTTAGTTAATCATAGTATGTCATTAAGCAACTTCATAATCAATTTCTAACAATTCTCTTTCACTCTCGTGCTCCAAGCAATCGTCAGCCATGCAATTAGGATCTAATCTAAATTCTCTCTGTCGAGTATCAATTTAGACCAACGTAACAATTAATCTGTGATCAAGAGATTAAAAGCATTAAGCAAGAATTGCATAGATGAAATATGAAGAAATCCATTACATAATCCAAGTAATTGTGCTACAATATCCAATTAACTAGAATAACGACCCTAGATCTCAAGATCTACTCACAAGTGGAAATAATTTTGCCCAAGTGATCTTGATCCATAGGCCTAACTAAAATTACAACAAGGAATTTTAAAGAAGTAAGGAAGAAATAACCGATAAGTCGATCCCAAGCTCCCGCTACGATCATCTCGAATCTTGAGCCTTGGAATCTCGCTCAATTCCAACCTTTTTCTCCACAATCCTCCTCACTTTTTCTCTCTATTGAGCTAGGGGAGAGCTCCCCAAGAATGGGATGATGATTACCAAAGGGAAGGGCCCTTTTTATAGTGCTTGGGCGGAGGGATTTCTTGCTGAACAAGCCGACAGCGTCTCGACGCTACGTCACAGCATCTCGACGCTGTGATGTCATGTTGTCTTGGGGCAGAAGTCGTTGCAGCGTCGCGACGCAATACAGACAGTGTCGCAATTTTTGGATTTCCTTCGCTGATCACCTAGCGTTGAGACGCTACGGTTCTAGCGTCTAGCGTTTCAACGCTAGGCCTTCTAGGAGTATATTTTGTGGGGTTTTGCCTCCTTTCTTCAATTGTCTTTTTTTCTTAGACCTTAGGACATGGATCTTCAATGATTATTCTTCAAATTACTCAAAAAGTCTCCAAATTCACCCAAATTCTCTTAAAATCTCAGTTTTGCTGCTCAAACTCGGTTTTCTGTAAAATCAACATATAAATACATTAAAGCTCACAATTCATGAACAAAACTAGCTGAAATTAATAGGAAAATGATGACATTTTCGCATGTCATCAACAAGCTAGCACATCGAATTGAATGAAAGTATTGCTGATTCATTCACGAAGGCTCTCGCGGCTAAAGTGTATGAGAGTCATCTAGATTGTCTAGGTCTACGAGTTATGTACAAAGATGTAATCTAGGGCAAGTGGGAGAAGTGTAATGGGTATAGTGATACCATTATGTAATGGGTATAGCGATGCCCTAGTTTATTGTATTTGTACATTATAAATATGTTTTATGTATTATTCATGTATTTATACACCCACTGCTGGTATAGATTATTGTACATCCCACTAAACTAGATTTTTAGTCCAAGTGGGAGTTTGTTGGGTTTGATGTCCTAAATCTCGTAGATAGTAAATGTTAACGAATTATACACTTGTATCAATAAAGTGTTATTGAGGTTTATGAATTAAAGTGTTATTGTCATATTTAAGTCTGAAATTGCACAAAATAACCCAAATCCAATAAACTAAGATCCAAGGTTGTTGATATGTAACTTGAACTAGTATGTGGGCACATACGGGGATCACTGTTCACGTAACAACCTAAAAGGTTTATAGTACAGGGATAAGGCTGGGTACCTAATCCTGGTAATAATATGAGATACGGCCTTGATAGCGATCATAGCTAGCTATTTTTCTCTGATTAATTAAGCTAGTCTTTTACAATTATTTGCCCAAATTTATGCATTTTTATGTTTTATTTGTAGGAAGTATGTGCTTGAAGCTTAATTCATCAATTGGAGTCAAATGGAGCTTCCAATCTAAAAAATAAAAAAAAAAAATCATAGCGTCGCGACGCTAGGACCAGCGTCGCGACGCTATCGACAAATTTTCCAAAAATGCGGTATCGCGACAGCGTCGCGACGCTGTCCATAGCGTCTCGACGCTGTCGCCAGATTTTCTATAAATTCCTCTTTTCAGCTACGGATTTGGGGAGCCCAATTGGTTAGATTTTAGTCCTAATTTCGACTAGAGACCTTTGGTGGGAGCTAAAGCAAGGCCAAGGAGCGGGAATCAAGCGACAAGTCGTGGAGATCGTGACGGGGACGTGCCGGTTTCGACGGATTCGAGTTTTCCTTTCTCTTTCCCTTACCTTTTGTAGTTTTTATGGCTTTTCTTTCAATTAGTGTTTGTAGTTTAAAGACTATGAGTTACTAGTTGTTTGTCTTAGGGATTGATGTAGTTGTTTTAGTTGTTGGATTGATTTGTGGTATGAATATGCATTTATTTTACCTATGCAATTATGGTTAAATGCTTTCAATTACTTGATCACTAGTTGAATGATTTGAGTGTTGAATCTTGCTCGGGAGAGGGGATTTGGCCTAAGACTTACTTTATTTAATTGCAAGACTAAAGTAGAAATTCTAAGTTTGTGACGAGATTTGGAATAACTTTAGAAGTTGCTTGAAGAACTAAATTCAAAGCCTTGCATGTTAATGAACTTAGATAGGGATATCAAGTTGGTTGCATGCATGAGAATCAATTATGCTCGGGAGAGATAGTTGTGATAAAAGGTTCCTAGAGTTGGTAGAATAATTGCATGTTAAATTCATCCCATTAATTAATCCTCAATCTTAATCAATGAAATCAATTCCCTAAGAATCTTTCCATTTGAGTCTCCACTTTTATTTTATGCTTTTTGTCTTTAGATTTATCTTTATCATTGAGTTTTGCTCCATAAATAAAATTGAACAAAAGTATTCGCGATACTTAATTTGCTAGAAAACCAATCCAGAGGACGACACTCATTTTACACGAAAACACTATATTATTACTTGACCCGTACACTTGCGGTAAGCAAATTGCGCATCAAGCCCGCTTTGTATTCGATACAAACGTACTGATCCAAGACGTCCATGTAGGAGACATGCGAGCGGGGGTATCCTATGCAATGAGTTTGCATAAGACCAGACCACGAAATAGTAAACCACTAGATGTAACACTGTGAACTAGTTAGGTTACTGTTTCAATAGGATGACCTAGGTAACTCAGTCTTAATTCTGAGTGTGTCATGAACTCCTTCTCACGAGGGATTGTCCTTTGATTAGTACGGGTGAGAGTGACCTGAACGCCGACTCAATAAGCCTACCTTCTTGGGGACAAGACCGAGTGGGGGGCTGGGGACATGACAACACAAGATGGAATTCACTCCTTCTCGCTTCTAGGAGAAGTAGATGAGTGTTCCCTCAAGTGGTGACTCCGGGTCTTGAACAAAGGGATCCCGCCCTTTCACTGGCCCGAGAGGGACTTTCTGTTTACTGGTTGGACCATAAACGGGTTGTTCATTAGAGGAACACTGGTACTTAAGGAGCCAGAGGTAACTTAGGGGTAAAACGGTAATTTGACCCAACTGAAGTTACGAACACTCGTGAAGGATTGACTTACCATTATTGGTCAATATCCGTGGACACAGAAATATTCTATAGTGAGAAGAGTGCAATTGTGGATCTTTAGTGCACTAACCCACAGTTAATGAATATTGGTTAACTCGATTAATGAGTTTAGTCTGTTAACCTCATATCATTGGAGCTTCTGATTTATAGGTCCATTAGGTCCCCCTGCTAGCTCGTAAAGAGTAATTGGGAACCATTTATGAATAGTTCAAATTCAATTTGGGAATCAAGTTTATTGTATAAGTTACAATTAATATAATGTATGTTGATACATTATAATACAAAGTTTAATTTGTGATTAAACTTTATTAAATTGAGAGAATAATATATTTGAAGGAGTTCAAATATATATTTAATTAAATATATGATATTGAATTAATTAATTATGAATTAGTTAATTATTCAATTTAGTTGAATTAAATATGATTTAATTGAACTATAACATATGAGAGATATATTAGAATATGATTCTACTATGTAATTAATTAAATATAGTTGATATTTTATTAATTACAAAATTAATTTATTTTTGAAATAATTAATTGTTCAATTTAATTTAGTTAAATGTGATTTAATTAAATTAAAACTATAGATTAATTTTAATGTGACTTAGATTCTTATTAAAACTATAGGTTATAAGAGAGGTGCATTGAATTAATTAAATATGTGATATTTAGTTAATCATTGAATTAATTAATTAGTTGGTTTATATTAATTTGGTTAAATTGGATTGAATTAAATTAATTGAAACTATATATTATGTGAGGGCAATGCACTTAAATATGATTTAAAGGCATATATTCTTAATTAATTAATATGATTGGTTAATGGACATTTAATTAATTAATTGATTATAATTAATTTTATTAATCGATTAATTTTGTTATATGATAATCGTACATGTGGCATCGTGTGATTGCTCCCCATGACATATACATCACGCCAGTAGGGGTCAAATGAGTCTCTCTCATTTTTTCCTACAAAAAAAGCAGTATCTTGCACTCTCTCCATCACTCTCCTCTCTCTCATTCTCTCTGAATACAGAATACAGAGAAGAAAATTTCTTCTCTTCGTTATTCCCAAATTCAAGCAAGACGAGATCCCACAATCTCGTTCCCATCTCAGAGGATAGCGGGGAAGACTTTATGGTGGTATTCCCCATTAAAGAACATTCAAGAAGGCGTTCTTGAAGAATTCAGAATCGCCCACGATGGTAACTTTGCTTAACCTTAAATTGTAGAATTATGAATTCGTTATTTGCCAATGTACTAGTATTTTGTAGAACGAAATTAAAATACGATTCGGTCCAGTAGCTTTGCTAAAATGGAATTGGGAATTCCAATCCTTCATATTCTTCATCAATATACAATTTTGATCAAATGGAGTAACACCATCTAACTCTCAAAGTGATCAATTTTTTTTTTCTCAAGACTCTCTTTATAATGAGACTGAGAAATAATGTATCCACTTGAATTCTAATTCCAAGGATAATATCTACAAGACCATTGTCTTTCACATCAAAGTTGAAATTCAACATATCCTTAGTAGAATCTATGACACTTCTATTTGTGTCAATTAACAATGCTTCCTCCACACACAAGCATACAATGACACAATCTTGATCTATGGATTTAACATAGACACATTTATCACACTCATTTATCTTTAAACAAATTTGATAACATAGTATGATCAAACTTTTCATGTCATTATATGAGTGCTTGTTTCAACCCATAAAGAGACTTGACAAGTTTACAAACTTTACTTTCAAGTCCTTTTATAACAAACCCTTTAGGTTATGTTCCAAATAAATTTCATCTAATTCTCCATTTAAAAGTGTAGTTTTCACATCCATTTGGTGTATTTCCAAATTTTGTAAAGCTACTATTGCGATTAACATCCTTATAGATGTAATCCACGTCACTGAAGAATAGGTATCAAAGAAATCTATCCCTTCTTTCTGACGAAAGCCTTTAGCAACAAGGTAGGCTTTGTACTTATCAATAGTGTTGTCAGCCTTTAGCTTTCTTTTGAAAATCCATTTGCTACTAATTGATCTACTACTAGGAGGTAAATCAACCAATACCCAAGTTTTGTTCTGTAAAATGGATTCTATCTCAGTATTGATAGATTCCTTCCAATAAGGTGCATCCGGAGATGTCACAGCTTCTTCAAAAGTTTGAGGCTCACCTTCTAACATATATGTTATGAAATCAGGTCCAAAAGAAGTAGCTTTCTTAGCTCTTTTGCTTCTCCTTGGTTCAGACTCAGTTTTCTGATCGTGTTGACCTTTCAGAGAGCTAGCCTCATAATTTCTTTTGACACCATTACTTTTGGGTCTTTCTTTTTTAAAAGGAAATATATCCTCAAAAAATTTTGCTTCAATAGATTCCATAACCATATTATTATTAATATCAGATATTTCTAATTTAATCACCAGAAATCTATAAGTAGCACTATGCATTGCATATCCTATAAATACACAATCAACTGTCTTAGGCCCAAGTTTGGTCATTTTTTGTAAAGGAACATGTACCTTTGTCAAACACCCCCACACTTTCAGCATTTTATATGAGGATAACCTTCTATTCAACACTTCATAAGGTGACTTATTATTTTTCTTATGTGGAATTCTGTTTAGTATAAAATTTGTTGTAAGCAATGCCTCCCCCCCACAATCATAAGGTAAACCTAACTCTTTAATATGCAATTAACCATGTTCTTCAAAGTTCAGTTTTTTTTTTTCAACTACACCATTTTATTGTGGTGTATAATATGCTTTAGATAATTAATGGATTATACCATTAACTTCACAAAATTCATAAAGCGATGATGTTTCAAAATTCACCACCTCTATATGATCTAAGCATATTCACTATCTTCTAAAGTTAGATTTTCAACTTTTACCTTATATGTTTTAAAAACATCTAAGGTTCCATCTTTTACTATGTAATAAATATACATAACAATATTTACTACAATCATCAATAAATGTGATAAAATATCTATTACTTCTTGTTTGGGTTCTCGTCATGTCACATATATCATTGTGGATTAAATCAAGTAACTCATTACTTCTTTCCACAGATAAAACAACTTTCTATCAAACATTGATTTAACACAAAACTTTGCATTTGTATCTATTATCAATGTAAAAGGTTAGGCACTAGTCTTAAACTTACCATTCCATAAGAATGATAATTAACATGCGTCAACCTAAAAAGTCATACATATCACACAACTCAACAATATAATACATGAGTTGTTATTGTTATTATTATTTGACACTTGTGTCAATATATTCAATTCAAACATGTCATCATTCAGATAATATTTTTCCACATAAATACCCCCTCTACCAAAATAGATTGATCTAACTCAAATACAAGTTTGAATCTATTTTGTTAAGTAGAATTCATGACACTAGTTTCTTTCGAACCTCTAGCATGTGTCACACATCATTGGGGTAATTATATTTCCAAACATTCATTTCAGTAGGAAATTCTCTTTGCCTTCCATAAAGATGGTTGAAAAATTTTGTTGTCATCTACCTTATCATGCATATGTGATAAACAATGATTTACCCCCACAAATAATGTGTCTGGAAAGCACTAGTTTTAGTCCACCAATCTTTGGCGACAGGAGCATAAATACCTTATCAACGGCAACAATTTCATTGTCATTCCTTGAAGCATCAACTATGTGAGCTTTGGCTTTAATCTCTAGTGGATCTTTGTCTCCATTTCTTTTGTCGTCTTCAATATGTAGTCTTACTGCAAGATATCCATCTAGACGTTTGATGTGGACTTTTCCTAGTAATAATATAGTGTGTTCGTATAAACGAGTGTCGTCCTCTGGATTGGATTTTTAAGCTAAATCAAGTATTGTGAATTATCTTCCTCAATTTTATTTAGGGAACACAAAGTGATGAATGAAAGATCGAAAACTAAATCAAAACAAGCAAACAGTGGATAACCGATTGAGACAACACTTAGGGAATTGATTTCGCCAATTTAGTCTAGGATTGATTTTAAGGAATAAGTTATTATGCACAATGGAATTATGAGCCCAAGAACCTTTAATCACAACTACCTCTCCCGAGTATAATTAAATCAACTACATCAATCCCTAGACTTAATCAACTACATCAATCCCTAAGCTACAAGTTTAGCTACTCATGATTGGTGTTACAAGCTCAACTAAACATGTAAAAGCCATAAAATCTAGCTAAAGAAAAGGGAAAGGAAAGGAAACTCAATGTAGGCCAAGACCGAGCGTCCCCGTCACGATCCCCACGAACGATGGGTTGATTTCCAACTTGCTCCCTTTGCTTTGGCTCCAAGATGCTCTGTTCTGCCCTGTTTTACGGCTCTCAAACGTCCCAAAAGCTTCCCCCCCAAATCCTAGCCGCAAAAGACATTATATTCTGTTTTTTCGTCATAGCGTCTCGACGCTGTCAAGACAGCGTCTCGACGCTGCCTTCAAAACGCACGTTTCTGGAAACGAATTAACACAGCGTCGAGACGCTAAGGTCACAGCGTCGAGACGCTGTGACCTTTTTGCGCCTATTCAGATATGGAATGTGAGCGTCGAGACGCTCAAGAGCTAGCGTCTCAACTCTAGCCTGCTATTGACCCAATTTTGACTTTTTTCCTCTTTGACTCTTTTTCATTCCTTTGCATCTTTTCACGTCCCGAGCACCCGATTGACTCAAATATCACGCTTTAGCTCCAATCAACCATTTCCTACAAAATAAACATTAAAGTGCAATAAAATGGCCATTAAATCATCAAAGACTAGCTAAATAGATTAGGGAAAACTAGCTAGCTCTGCTCGCTATCAACGTTCTTACTTGTGCTTGAGAAAGTTTCAAGAATTCTTCCATAAAGGAGGCAACTTCTCAATCACAACAACATCTTGGAATGGTTCATGACAAATTTCTCACATTGCAAATTACAATGATAATTTCCAATTATTTCATTTGATTGACTACCAAATTGGTATCAATTCAAGAATTTTGTATAGAGGAAATTCTTCATTACAACATCTTTCAGCTTGTACATTTTGCTAATGCCCCCACAAAAACCTTAAAGTTTTCTAGGCATTGCAATAAACATTAGTACAAGTGTCCTCACGACCACTTACAGTGTAATTTCAACATAGGATGTCCAAATGCGTTCACTTTTGCTTACTTCACAACTTTAGCTTCAAGCTTCTTGTGAATTAATTGACACTCTTCCTTCAATATGTGAGGTAGAAAATCATATTTCGTTATTATCTTTTGAAGTTTTCGCCCTTGAACTTCTCTGGTTTCTCAACATTAGTTTTGATAATGGTTGATCTCATCATGGTAGGAGCAGCTACATTAGTGGTGGAGCTTGCAACCATCGTTAATTGTCTTCAAATTGTTGGAAATACGCTGTATATAAAAATTGTTTCACACTAACAACAAATTACAATGCAACTTGATGCGTGATTTGCTTACTACAAGTGTAGGGGTCAAGTAATAATATAGTGTTTTCGTGTAAAACGAATGTCGTCCTCTGGATTGGTTTTTAAGTTAAACTAAGTTCCGTGAATACTCTTGTCCAATTTTATTTTGGGAGCAAAACTTAATGATAAAAGATAAATTTAAAGACAAAAATCATAAAATAAAGGTGGAGACTCAAATGGAAAGACTCTTAGGGAATTGATTTCATTGATTAAGATTGATGATTGTTTAATAAGAATGAATTGATCGTGCAATTATTCTACAAGGCAAGGAAACTTTTATCACGATTACCTCTCCCGAGTATAATTGATTCTCAAGCATATAACTAATTTTATATCCCTATCTAAGTTCATTAACATGCAAGACATTATTCGGTTTAGTCCTTGTTATACTTCTAAAGATATTCAAAATCCCGTCACAAACTTAGAATTTCCACTCTAGTCATGCAATTAAACAAGGTAAGTCTTAGGCCAAATCCTCTCTCCCGAGTGAGATTCAACACTCAAATCATTCAATTAGTGACCAAGTAATTGAAAGCATTACACAAAATTGCATGCATAAAATAACAACACATTCATACCAAAAATCAATCCAACAACTAAAAAACTACATCAAACCCCTAAGCCAAACAACTAGCAATTCATAGTTTTTAAAACACAAACACTAATTGCAAGAAAAACCATAAAAACTACAAGAGTTAAGGGAAAGAGAAAGGAAAACTCGAATCCGCCGACACCGCACTTCTCCGTCACGATCTCCACGTCTTCTCGCTTTCTCGTTCCTTGGCTTTGCCTTCAACTCCCACCGAAGGTCTCTAGTCGAAATTAGGGCTAAAATCTAACCAATTGGACTCCCCTTGGCCGGGCAAGAAAGTATTAAATTTATAGAAAATCTACCGACAACGTCGCAACGCTGTCCCAATTGCCGCCATTCTGTTTAGGAAAATTCCGAGAGCGTCGCAACGCTGTGGTCATAGCGTCGCGACGCTTTGACCTTTTGCCACCTGATTCAACTAAGGAAAGTATAGGAGCGTCGAGACGTCACAAGGCGAGCGTCGAGATGCTAGCCCTCGGTCAAGCCCAATTTTAGAAGCTTCCAACTTGAATCATTTCGGCTCTTTAGCTTCTTTTGGCATCCCGAACACCCGATCAGTACCAAATTCTCGTTTTAGCTCAAAATAACAATTTCCTACAAAATAAACATTAAAGTGCATAAATTTGGCCAGTTAAATATCAAAGACTAGCTAAATTAATTAGGGAAAAATAGCTAGCTATGCTCGCTATCACAACTGGCTACAAACAAATACAGTGCAAATATATCTTCAGACTCTGTATATAACAAAAATTAAAGAAAACATAATTAAACCATATCAAAAGATCAAAGCACTCCAAAGGTCGTAGATGATCTGATTGACAAAAACAACCACATCAAACGAACAAAACCTGTAAAACAGAAGAATGTGATGATTGGTAGTCAAGGCACGCTTTCAAAGCGATGTCCTGAAGAAAATTCTTCGCTCTGCACGGGTTGCTAGCAGACTACAGCGATTGTCTCAGCAGGATACAACGACTAACTCTGGTAGAAAAACAACCTCAAACTACACGGATCAGCTGACAGAACTCTTGGATACTCACTATCAACAACTATTCAAGTTCATACAAGTTACGAATTTAATTTCTTGTCATTAAACTCATGAATTAATCAACCAACTTGAACCTCTTGGCATTCAACCAATTACTTTCTTTCACAAATTACAACAAAATCCAACACTATGGGCTCGTTTGATAACGTTATTGTTTCTTGTTTCTCGTTCCTGTTTCTCCTTTCTTAAGAAACAGACTTGTTTGATAACTCATCCGTGTTTCTTGTTTCTAAATTTCTAGAAACGTTTCTAAAAAAGAGGCCAAATATGAGAAACTACAAAAAGTTGTTTCTCAAATTCTGTTTCTGTTTTTTTTTCTATGTTTCATGCATGTATCCATCTCTCCCTCCCATTCCTACACCAATCTATTCTCTTCCTCTATTTTTTAAACCACTTCCTCGTCTTTTTTTTTAGTTTTTTTTCGTTATTTCTTTCTCTTTCATTTTTTTATTATTTATGTTATTTCTTACATTTTTTCCTTTTTTTTATCAACTCCATCGATCTCTGACTATCGGTCGCCACTGACCTCCATCGACTAGCCACCATCGTCAACCTCCGACTATCAGTCGTCGTCGACCTGTTGGGTTTTATGCCCTAAAACTCGTAGATAGTAAATGAAACAAATTAATCGATCTCAATAAAGTGTTATTTGATTAATTCAGTAATTTGGTTATTGAATAATCGAGTTTGCATTAATAAACCCTAAATCCAATAAACTAAGATCCAAGGTTGTTTAAATGAAACTTGGACTAGTATGTGGGGACATACAGGGATCAGTGTCCAAGTAACAACCTAAAAGGTCTATAGTATAGGGATAAGGCTGGGTACCTTATCCTGGTGACACTATGTGATACGACCCACCTTGTATTCGATACAGATGCAATGATCCAAAGCATCCATGTAGGAGACATGCAGGTGGGGGTATCCTATGCAATGAGTTTGCATAAGACCATACCGCGAAATAGTAACCACTAGTTGTAACGCCGTTAACTAGTTTAGGTTTCTATTTCAATAGAATGACCTAGGTAACTCAATCTTAATCCTGAGTATGTTATGAACCGCTTTCAGGAGGGATTGTCCTTAGATTTGTATGGGTGAGAGTGGTCAGTTCGCCGACTCAATAAGCCTACCATTTCAGGGGCAAGACCGAATGGGGGTTGGGAACATAACAGTACAAGATAGAATTCACTCCTTCCCCTATTGGGGTAAGTAGATGTGTGTTCCCTTAAGAGCTGATTTCAGGGCTTGAACAAAGGTGCGCCATCTTCTCCTAGCCTGAGAGGAACTCCTGTTTAGTGGTTGGACCCTAAACAACTTGTTCATTAGAGGAATCAGTGGTACTTAAGGAACTAGAGGTAACCCAGGGGTAAAACGGTAATTTGACCCAGCTGGTGTTACGAACACATGTGAAGGATTGACTTACTGCTTGGTCGATATCCATGGACACAGAAATATTCTACAGTGAGAAGAGGGCAGTTGTGGGTCTTTAGTGGAGTGACCCACAGTTAACGAATGTTGACTAAATTTGGTCAATGAGTTTGGCCAATTAGTCTCGTATCGTTGGAGCTTCTGATCTGTAGGTCCATTAGGTCCCACTGGTAGCTCGTAAAGAGACTTGAAGCAATTAAGTATAAATTGTAAATTGAAAGTGTTCAATTTATTTGGGGAATTGTATAATGTATATTGATGCATTATAATATAAAGTTTATGAATCTTTATAATATAATTTTTGAATTAATTTCAAAAATTAATTCTTGAGAGAAAATATTTGAAAGAGTTCAAATAAATTTAATATGAATTGGATTCATATTAATTTTAATTTTAATAAAATCCCTAAGATTAAATATACGATATTTAATTGGGAAAATTAATTAATTATGGAATTAATTAATTATTTATTAAAATTAGAGACTTTTTCCTATTAGGAAAGAAAATATTTGAAAGAGTTCAAATAAATTTAATATGAATTGGATTCATATTAATTTTAATTTTAATAAAATCCCTAAGATTAAATATATGATATTTAATTAGGGAAATTAATTAATTATGGAATTAATTAATTATTTATTAAAATTAGAGACCTTTTCCTATTAGGAGAAGGTCTTCCTTTTCCTATTAGGAAGAAGGTCTTGGCCTTTACCTATAAATAGGACCCCTGGGGTGGGGTGAAAGGCATCCCATTCATTCTCCTACTCTCAGAGAATTCTCCAAAAGGCTCCCACAAGTCTCCTGCCTCTAGAAGTCTCAGAGTCATACCGGTGTAGCCATAGTGGTGGTGTTCGCACTAGTTCGTGATTAATTCACAAGCAGTTGGTGAATTTAATCTGAGTCGTCAACGAGAGTAAGTAATTTGTTACTTTATAAATTAGATTTACATCTAATATTTTTGTATGCTTAGCCTTAATATATATTTAGAATAGTTCTTATATTATTGCCAATGTATTGGTATTTTAGATTAAACAAAATTAATTACGAATCGGTCCCAATCACGCTTCCGCTTTACGGAATTATGGAATTCCAATCCTGCAAGACCAACCTCCTCCGTCGACCTTCGACTACCGGCCGCCGCTGACCTTCGCTGATCGACTGCCATCGTCGACCTCGGACTACCGATCGTTGTCGATCTCCAATTACCGGTCGTCTCCGACCTCCATCGACCTTCAAATACCGGCAGAGGCCAATAACTACCGTTGACCTCCGACGACTGACCGTTGTTGACTCCACAAACCACCGTCGACCTTCGACTATCGACAGCTGTCGACCTTCACCGACCGACCACCACCGACTGCCATCGACTGACCACTACTGTCGACCTCCTTGTCCAACACAAAATGTAATAGTGGTATATCAAATACAACCAAAGAAACACACTTAGATACTAAACTCGTGGTAGATAACTTAATATTTGTCTTCACAGAGGAATATCCTCATGTCCATATGTCTAATTCATCTCGAATTGTTCATAATGAATATGACATTAACTGCGTAGCCAATACCAATGACAACCAATGTGATTTACTTGTCATTAAAACGTGCAAAGTGGAAAATGAGGATACAGTCTGGATCCTAGATTCATGTGCTAATCATCACGTTTGCTTTTCCTTTCAAGGAATGAGCTCCTGACAATAGTTAGATGCTAGTGAGATGACTCTCAGATTTGGAACATGAGAGTTCATCTCGGCTAAGGTAGTGGGAGAGATTAAGTTGTTCTTCTCCAAGGAACGTTACATGTTATTAGTTAATGTATATATAGTTCCCAATATTAAAAGAAATTTGATTTTTATATCTTGTTTGCTTGAACAAGGTTATTCGGTATCCTTTTCTATTAATGAAGCTTTCATTACTAAAAGAGGTATTAATATTTGTTTAGCGCAAATAGAGAACAACTTGTATGTTTTAAGACCAATAGAGTCTAGAGCTATTTTAAATCATGAGATGTTTAAAACAGTTGAGACTGAACCAAAAAGGCAAAAGGTTTCTCAAGGTACCTATTTTTGGCATTTGAGACTTGGCCACATTAATCTTAATAGGATTGGGAGATTGGTTAAGAACAAACTTCTAAGCTAGTTAGAAGATGGTTATTTACCTCCATGTGAGTCATGTCTCGAAGATAAAATGAAAAAATGATCTTTTATTGGAAAAGGTTACAAAGCCAAAGAGCCCTTAGAGCTCATACATTCGGATCTCTGTGGTCCAATGAATGTTAAAGCTCGAGGAGGGTATGGATATTTCATCTCTTTCATAGATGATTATTCAAGGTGTGGTTATTTATACCTAATGAGTCATAAGTCTGAATCCCTTGAAAAGTTCAAGGAGTATAAGACTGAAGTTGAGAACTTATTAGGTAAAACTATTGAAACATTTCGATCTGATCGAGGTGGAGAGTATATGGACTTAAGGTTCCTAAACTATTTGATAGAACATGGAATCACGTCTTAACTCTCAGCACCTGGTACACCTCAGTAGAATGGTGTATCAGAAAGGAGAAAAAGAACTTTGTTAGACATCGTTCGTTCAATGATGTGCTATGCTTAGTTGCCTAACTCGTTTTGGGGTTTTGCAGTAGAGACTGCAGTTTACATCCTGAATGTAGTTCCATTAATGAGTGTTTCTGAAACACCTTTTGAGCTCTGGAGAAGGCATAAAGCTAGTTTACGTCATTTTAGAATTTGGAGTTTTCCTGCACACGTACTGGAGTCAAACCTGAAGAAATTGAAACCTCGTTCAAAATTTAGCATATTTGTAGGCTACCCCAAGGAAACGAGAAGTGGATACTTCTTCGATCCATAAGAAACTAAAGTATTTGTATTGACAAATGTTATTTTCTTAGAAGAAGACCACGCCAGAGATCATAAGCCGCCAGTAAAATAGTGTTAAGCGAGGTTTCTGGTGAAGCTACAAATACATCAACAAGAGTTGTTGATAACGTTGGACCTTCAATAAGAGTTGTTGATGGGCTCAGTACATCCGGTCAATCCCATCCTTCTCAAGAGTTAAGAATGCCTCAACGTAGTGGGAGGGTTGTTATTCAACCTGGATGCTATTTGGGTTTAGCTGAAACTCCAGTCGCCATACCAGATGATGGCATCGTGGATCTATTGACCTATAAACAAGCAATGAATGACGCGGATAAGGACCAGTGGGTCAAAGCTATGTACCTTGAAATGAAGTCTATGTACTTCAATTCAGTCTGGGACCTTGTAGAACAATTTGAAGGGGTAAAACCCATAGGGTGTAAATGGATCTACAAGAGGAAACGAGACGCAGCTGAAAAGGTACATACCTATAAAGCTCGACATGTGGCAAAGCGTTATACCCAAAGAGAGGGGGTAGACTATGAGGAAACCTTGTCTCCTGTTGCTATGTTAAAATCGATAAGGATACTCTTGTCATTGCCACTTTTTATGACTACGAAATTTGGCAAATGGATGTCAAGATCGCCTTTCTGAATGGAAATCTTCTGGAGAGCATCTTTATGTCTCAACGAGAGGGGTTCATTGCTCAAGGTCAAGAGCAAAAGATTTGCAAGCTTAATCGATCCATTTATGGATTGAAACAAGCATCTCGATCTTAGAACATAAGGTTTGATACTCCGATAAAATCTTATGGCTTTGACTAGAATGTTGATGACCCATGTGTCTACAAGAAAATCATCAACAGTTTAGTAGCTTTTTTGGTATTATATGTGGATGATATCCAATCCAGGGTTAGACCACTAGACGTATTGCTATGAAAAACATCCTCAAGTATCTTCGGAGAACGAGAGACTATATACGTGTGTATAGTGTTGAGGATTTGATCCTTACAGGATACATAGATTATGACATTCAGATTGTTAGGGGTTTTAGGAAATCCACATGCATCAGGGTCATTGTTCACCTTTAACGGAGAGCTATAGTCTGGCGTAGCATCAAGAAAGGTTGCATTGCAGACTCCACCATGGAGGCTGAATACAACACTGCTTGTGAAGTAGCTAAGGAGGCAGTATGGCTTAGGACGTTCTTAATTTGGAAGTTGTTCCAAATATGAACCTGTCAGTCACCCTTTATTGTGATAATAGTGGTGAATTGATAAATTCTAAAGAAGCTCATAGTCACAAAAGAGGCAAACACAATATCGCTAATCCATTTACGAAGGCTCTCACGGCTAAAATGTTCGAGGATGATCTAGAGAGTCTAGGTCAAGATATGTACATAGGATAATCTAGGGCAAGTGGGAGAATTTGTAATGAGTATATTGGATGCCCTAGTTTATTGTATTCCACATGTATTTGTACATTTTATGTATTATACTGTAATAATACAACCCATTGGTTTTGGATTATTGTGTTGATGTAGATCCCACTAGAGTTTTAGTTCAAGTAGGAGTTTGTTGGGTTTTATGCCCTAAAACTCGTGGATAAGTAAATGTAACAAATTAATTAATATCAATAAATAGTTATTGAAATTATTTAATAAGGAGTTGTTGAATTTGTTATTCTTAGTCTTGCAATAATTAACCTAAAACCAATAAACTAAACATCCAAGGTTGCTTTATGAAACATAAACTGTATGTGAAGACATACAAGGATCAATGTTCAAGTAACAACCTAAAGAGTATATAGTATAGGGATAAGGTTGGGTACCTGATCCTGGTGACACTATGTGATACGACCCACTTTGTATTCGATACAAACGCATTGATCCAAAGCGTTCATGTAGTGGACATGCGAGTGAGGGTATCCTATGCAATGAGTTTGCATAAGACCGGACAACTAAATAGTAACCACTAGATGTAACACCCGTTGACTAGTTAGGTTTATATTTCAATAGGATGACCTAGGTAACTCAATCTTAATCCTGAGTGTGTTATGGACTCATTTTCATGAGGGATATGATTATCCTTAGATTTGTATGGGTGAGAGTGGCCGGATTCGCCGACTCAATAAGCTTACCATTTCAAGGATAAGACCGGGTGGGGTTGAGAACATAACAACACAAGATGGAATTCACTACTTCTCGTCTTTAGGGCAAGTAGATGAGTGTTCCTTTAAGGTCTGATTTCGGGTCTTGAACAAGGGCACCCATCCTTTCCTGGCCCGAGAGGAACTTCCGTTTATTGGTTGGACCATAAATGTGTTTTTCAATAGAGGAATCAGTGGTGCTTAAGGAAACAGAGGTAACCTAAGGGTAAAACGATAATTTGATTCAGCTGGCGTTACGAACACTTGTGAAGGATTGACTTACAAGTATTGGTCTATATCCAGCTGGCGTTAAGCACACTGGTGAAGGATTGACTTACCGTTATTGGTCTATATCCGTGGACACAAAAATATTCTGTAGTGAGAAGCGTGCAACTGTGGGTCTTTAGTGGAGTGACCCGTAGTTAATGAACATTGCTTAAATTGATTAATGAGTTTAGTCATTTAACCTCATATCATTGGAGCTTCTGACCTGTAGGCCCATTAGGTCCCCCTATTAGCTCATTATGGGTAATTAGGAACAATTAGTCTTGATAGGAATTTGAATAGTTCAAAATCCATTATGGGAAATGAAGTTAATTTTATGAGACACAAATAATATAATATATGAGATACATTATAATATAAAGTTTAATTTAAGATTAAATTTTATTAACTGAGAGAAATACAATTAAATACGATTTAATTGTAGGCTTAAATTAAATATGAGATATTTAATTTAGTAATTAATTTATTATTTAATTAAATTAAATATGATTTAAATGAAATTAATTAAATTTGATTTAATGAATTGTTAATTTAATTAATTAATTATTAATTAATTAATTAAATAAAACCCTATCCCATTATGACTAGGAAAAGGATATGGCATCCTATATAAAGGACATAATGCCTTCCCAATTCATAGAACTCACATTCAACACTTTGCTCTCAAGAAAAATTTCTCTCTAAGGATTTCACAACATTCTAGTGAAATTCTTTTTCCCAAAATTCAAGAACACCAAGTTCCACAACTTGGTTCCCAGTCCCAGAGATATAGTAGTGGAAGATCTCGGTGGTAGTGTCCTGTAACGCCCCCAAATTCTTAAGAGACTATCTAAAAGAACTACTAATCTTAGTCACATTATTCTTTAAGGAGCTACCGAAAATTCGACAGCATAACAACATAGTTTTGCTTAAACAAAATTTTACAACCTGTTAAAGCATCAACATAACGCTAAATAAAGATTCAACAGGATTATGAGTCAGATCTCATAACCATTCCCATTCAATTTATGAAATTCAAATAGAGTCTAATTCAAACACTAAACGAGTAAGTTGATAACCATTATACTAAACAACACCTAATGATCAAGACAAAAATTTGTCTCCTCAAACAATGTTTAAACAACCATAATCTATTAAAGAATTAAACTCGTAAGCTTTGCTTTCGCAAGCCTGCTCCTCAGCATCACCAGACTTGTAGTATTCCTCATCACCTGCAAAATCTGGTGGTGGATCAGTACAATACAGCGGTACTGAGTAAGTGGCTCACACCTAAAGAGCCATCAAATAACACACAACATACACGACAAACATCATGCTTTTCAATCACAATAGCATGTCTTATATACGAGGTGAGTAATAAACACATAGAACATACTAAACTAATACAATCCTGCAACAACCATGCACCTAACACATGAATTCTGCACCACGCAATGCACACTCAAAACACATGAATTCTGCACCATGCCATGCATACTAAAAACACATGAATCTCGCATCATGCCATGCAACTCAGTTTTCTCTCAAGCTCCACGAGCTCGCTCAATACTCATAGCCCTCACAAAGCTCATTGAGACTGACTCCTTCGAGTCACGTCGACCCCTGACCATATTACCCAGGACCTCGACGTTTCTCTACGGCACTCAGCGTTTGACCCTTGACCATATTACCCAAGGCCTCGAACTGTGCATCGCCCCTTGGCCATATTACCCAAGGCACCCGATGACTTCACGATCAAACCGTATATCTCCCCTTGGCCATATTACCCAAGGCACCCGATGACTTTACGATCAAACTGTACATTGCCCCTTGGCCATATTACCCAAGGCACCCGATGACTTTCACAATGTATGGACTCATCACATCGCCCCTTGGCCATATTACCCAAGGCACCCGATGCTCCTCTTTTTCCATTGGTGACATACCACCCCTCGACCATTTTTACCTGAGGCACCTGATATTCACCTAACTTTCATTTTAGACACACAAGGTCCTCTGACCTCACAATCTAACTAGAATGCATGAATCCTACACATCATGCTTCTAGACCATGTACCATGCCAATGACATGCTCATAAATCCAAAATGCACATTCCATACATGGTCTTTAACTCATATCATTCTTTTAGCCCATACAATCAAACAACATGATCTCAACATTAGATTCATGCTTTACAATCAATCACAACAGAACATCATCTAAGCATAATTCAACATGACAGTTCAACACATCAGTTCAACATGTTCAAAACTTTGCAAATAACATAATATCAAGCATATATATACCAAATATACTAAAAGGAACAAATAAAGCACACAACATGCTAGCACACCAACAAATAGACCCAAAAGATAGAATTCCACTTACATATTGATCGAAAAATGCTCCTAAGAAAATAAACGAGATGCTGAAATGGAAAGATGAAGTTTTAAGGCTAACTCAACTTCAAACCTGAACCAACATTAAAGATATGATTAAGAGGAGCGTTCTTACCCAAACACAACCTTAGAAGTTTGCCTGGACTCCCTAGATTAGCCTGAAACTTCAACAAGGAGTTTCTAAGGATTAACAACTATTCTAAAACACTTTAATCAAGATCCAAAAGGCTTAAATTGCATTTAAACTTACTTATCTTCGCCAAAAATACCCAAACACTTGCTGGAATTTGCCGAACAACACTAGAGCTACTTGAATACGTGTTGTCTGAGTTTGAATATGTTTAAAACTGAAACTAACGGGACACCTAAGGGTTAAAGGCTATTTTAAAGCCTAGCTAATAAAATAATAGGGGTTTAAGAGCATGGAAACTTACCGAACAACACCTAAACGACCTTGAATCTTGCTGCCCAATGATTGAGTGGCTCCAGAAACGACGATCTAAGGTTGTCGGACCAAAAACACTTTAATTCAAGGTAGTACGGATTGTGGGTAGTCGACCAAAGCCCACTTTGGTCCTAATTTGTCGTTGGACAGCGAACAAACGAGGTTGAATCCTGTGGTTTGAAGTCGATGACGAATGTGTAACTCATAACAAGGCAATTTGAGTTATGGGTAGCTCAATTTTGAACTCTAAAGAGTGTGGGCACAAGTGAAACTTACTGAAACATCCAAACGACAGCGTAAGGGTTGGAATCGCAGATTTGTGCCTGATAGCGAGCATAACTAGCTACTTTTACTTATTTAATTTAGCTAGTCTTTTACGATATTTGGGCTATTTTATTGTGCTTTATTGTTTATTTTGTAGGAAATGGTTGATTGGAGCTATAGCGCAATATTAGAGTTAATTGGGTGCTCGGGACGTGAAAAGACGCAAAGGAATGAAAAGAGTTAAAGAGGAAAAAAGTCAAATCTCGGTCAACAGCAGGCTAGCGTCGAGACGCTAGCTCTTAAGCGTCTCAACGCTCACATTCCATATCTGATTAGGCGCGTAAAGGTCACAACGTCTCAACGTTGAGACCTTAGCGTCTCGACGCTGTGTTATTTCGCTTACTGAAACGCGCATTTTGAAGGCAGCGTCTCGACGCTAAGACGAAAAATCTGCTATATAAGCTTCTTTTCAGCTAGGTTTGAGGGGACTTTGATTTGGGGACTTTTGGAGCCGACAATAGGACATAATTGAGGGATTCTTGAGCTGAAGCAAAGGGGACGAGTTGGAAATCAACCCATTGTTCGTGAGGATCGTGACGGGGACGTTCGGTCTCGGCCTACAACGAGTCTATTTCTCTTTTCCCTTACTTTAGATAGTTTTTATGGCTTATTTAGACTTAGTTTATATTGTAACGAGTATTATGTGTAGCTAAGTTTAATTCTTAGGGATTGATGTAGCCGTTGGGCACGTTTTAGATTGATTTACGGTATTTATGCTATTGATGTCATTTATGCATATGTTGTATCCTTAATACTTTCGATTTACTGGCCATAAATTGATTGATGTTTATATTTGAATCGAACTCGGGAGAGAGGATTTAAATTAGTAATCAATATGCATAACTAGAATTTAGCTAAAATTCGGGAGATTAAGGTTAATTCTAGAAATTGTTATAAAGGTTAGCCTTATTGCCTTGTATGTTTATTGGATTTAGATAGGGATATCGGGTTCAATTGCATATGGGAGAATCATGTATGCTCGGGAGAGATATGTGTGATTTTAGTTGCCAAGATTTATGAATCATAGCATGTATTAATCCCTTTATTAATCCATAACTCCAATTGGTGAAATCAAATCCCTAAGACCAATTCTTCCCATTAGATTGTCACTTTTTGCTTTATTTTTGTATTTGATTAATTCATATTCTCATTCAATTTGATTCCCTAAATAAAATTGGTCAAAAGTATTTTCGATAATTAAAATTTGGCTAGACACCAATCCAGAGGACGACATTCGATTGCAAAATCACTATATTATTACTTGACCCGTACACTTGCGGTAAGCAAATTGCACACCAAGTTTTGGGCGTCGTTGCCGGGGATTGGCATATTTAGTTAATTTTAATATCGAAGAAAAATTGTCCGGTCTTAGTTTAGGGTGTATTCTATTTTGTTGCTATTTTTGTTATTTTTGTTTTTAGGTAGATTGCATTTTTCCTTTATTGTTTTTCTTTTCCATTCTTAATTTTTTTTCCATATTTAGATTTTGTTATTTTCCTTTGATAGATTTTTAGTTTTTCCTTTTTAGATTAGTTTTTCCTTATTTCATAGTTTCCTTATTGGTTTTTTTTTTGTCTTATCTATTTTTGCATTCCATATTAGTTTATTTTCTTCCTTTTATAGATTATATTTTCCTTATTTAGATTTAGTTATTTTCCTTTTCATGTTTCTTTCCTAATTTGTTTTATTTCCTTTTCTTTGCCTTTTTAGGTTAGTGTAGTCGGTGTATGCGAAAGGTTAGGGAATTGGCCTTAGTTCCCTTAGATCCAGAGATCGAAAGAACTTTCTGTTGGGATTTATGCCCTAAAACTCGTAGATAGTGAATGTAACCGTTGACCGGATATTAATGAAATAATATTGATATATTTTTCCATTAATTGTTATTAGTTATTTTATATTTGTCTTTGCCTAATAATAACCCTAATCCAATAAACTAGACATCCAAGGCTGTAATATGAGTCTTGAACTATATGTAGCGACATATGGGATCATTGTTCAAGAAACAGCCTAAAGGGTCTATAGTATAGGGATAAGACTGGGTGCCTTATCCTGGTGACACTATGGATACGGCCCACTTTGTATTTGATACAAACGCTGCGATCCAACGCGTTCGTGTAGGAGACATGCGAGTGGGGGTATCCTATGCAATGAGTTTGCATAAGACCAGACCGCGAAATAGTAACCACTAGTTATAACACCGTTAACTAGTTGGTTTTCTATTTTCACTAGGACGACCTAGACAACTTAGTCTTAATCCTGAGTTGATTATGGACTCCTGCTCATGAGAGATTGTCCTTTGATTTGTATGGGTGAGAGTGGCCAATACGCCGACTCAATAAGCCTACCACTTTGGGGACAAGATCGAATGGGGAGCTGGGAACATAATCATACAAGATGGAATTCACTCCTTCCCGACTTTAGGGAAGCAGATGAGTGTTCCCTTAAGTGGTTACTCCGAGTCTTGAACAAAGGGCCCTACCCTCTCAATGGCACGAGAGGGTTTTCTGTTTGATGGTTGGACCATAAACAGATTGTTCATTAGAGGAGAATTGGTACTTAAGGAAATAGAGGTGACCCAGGGGTAAAACGGTAATTTGACCCAGCTGGTGTTACGGACACTCGTGAAGGACTGTGAGTCTATAGTGAAATGTACACACTGTGAGTCTATAGTGGAATGTACACACAGTTAACGAATATTGATTATTGTGGTTAATGAGTTTAACCAATTAATCTCACATCGTTGGAGCTTCTGATCTGCAGGTCCATAAGGTCCCACTGGTAGCTCGTAAAGTAATTTGAGGCAACTAAGTAATTAAATGTAAATTGAAAATGTTCAATTTACTAAGGGAAATAAATATAATATATATTGATATATTATTGTGAGAGAAATTAATATTTGAACAATTAATATTTGAAGAAGTTCAAATATAAATTTATGGAAGATTGAAAGAGTTCAAATAATGAATTAATTAAATTAAGTCCTAAAATGTGTTTGGGCAAAATTAATTAATTCAAGGCCGGAAATTAAATATGTGATATTTAATTAGTGGTTAATTAATTAAAGAATTCATTAACCATGAATTAATCAATTATGTAAATAATTAATCACTTAAGGAAGTGATTAATCATTTATGGGAATGATCTAATTACTTATGGAAGAAATTAGTCATTTATGGAAAAGATTAATCAATTGGGGAATTGATTGATCATGATTGATTAATTAAGGAATAAGATTGAATCAATTTTGGAAAAGATTGATTTAATTGAATATTTTATTCATGGCCTCTCTTCTATAAATAGAACACTAGACCTAATTGGTCATGACACTTGACACTCTTGAAAGACAAGACCTAGAATTCTCTCTAGCCTCCCTCTTAGAGAAAGACTCCCACAAGTCTTTGGCCTCCTAGACTTAGAGACATACCGGTGTAACCTCTATGGTTATTGTGTCAATCAAGAAGGAATTTCCAGCAAAGAAAAACAAAGGTGGCTGCTGCGTTTTCGTTCGTTGGAGCGTCGTTGGCGAAGAACAGTCAAGTCTACAACGGAGGTTTGTAACGGTTCTTCCTCTTTTCTTTAGAAAAGTTTTATAAATAAATTTAGATTTATTTTAGCATGTTTAAACCGATTTTACAGCGACTTTAAAGTTGTTTAAAGTTTTGTTTGAGTTTTCGTAACGGTATTTTAATGTTAATTAATATACGGCGTAAGGTCCAATCGATGTGCTTCCGCTGCGTGGGGACTTTTATTCCCTTCACTTTCAATAGACTTCGAAGGGAAAATCAAGAAAACATCCAAATGGCCAATCCTAATCTTGAAGAACCTAAGCCCATCAGGGACTATTTTCAGTCGATCTTTAACGAGCAATATTCGGGGATTGTCTATGCCCCAATTAATGCTAATAATTTTGAGTTGAAAACAGGTCCCATTCAGATGGCTCGAGACTGTGCCTACAGGGAATCACCCATGGAGGATCCAAATTCTCATATGAAATCCTTCCTAGACATCTGTGGGACGGTAAAGTTAAATGGTGTTTCTGAAGATGCCATTCGCTTACGTTTATTTCCTTTTTCGTTGCAGGATAAAGCGAGGGACTGGTTACAATCTATTCCACCTGGGAGCATCACCACTTGGGATGCTTTGGTCCAAGCATTCTTAAAGAAGTTCTTTCCTCCTGCCAAGACGGTCAAGCTGAGGACCGAAATTGGGACATTCCAGCAACAATTTGATGAGCAACTGTTCGAGGCTTGGGAGAGATTTAAAGAGCTGCAAAGGAAGTGCCCTCAGCATGGCTACCCCGACTGGCTCCAGGTTCAGCTATTTTATAATGGTTTAACTCCTAGCACGAAAACTATTGTTGATGCAGCTGCAGGTGGGACTCTATTGTCAAAGACTGTTGAGAGTGCTAGGACTTTGTTAAAGGATATGGCCACCAACAGCTATCATTGGCCATCTGAGCGGTTAGGACCCAAAAAGATTGCTGCTGGAGTGCTCGAGGTTGACAACGTAAGTGCACTTCAGGCTCAGATGTCTTCCTTGGCTAATGCATTTTTAAAGTTTTCAAGTTCAGGGAATGCTCAATCAATTGAGTCTGCCGCCGCCCTTGCATCCCAGACTCAGGGGAAAAATCTCGAGCAGGTTCAGTATGTTTCGAATTATAATTCTAGGGGGTATAATAATAATTCCACACTTACACATTATCACCCTAGCAATAGAAATCATGAGAAGTTTTCCTATGCTAATAATAAGAATGTTTTGAATCCTCCTGGCTTCACTCCTCAAAGTCAAGAAAATAAGAAATCTTTAGAAGACCTTGTTGGAGCTTTTATTGCAGAATCAAGTAACAGATCAAATAAGCTTGAGGAGGCCATGATTGCAATAAACACCACTGTCAATGGTCATTCTGCAACAATCAAGAATATAGAGACTCAGCTGGGACAACTGGTAAGTGTTGTCAACTCTATGAATAAAGGTAAAGCCCCAGTTGAACAGGAGAAATCTTCTTTGGAGTACTGCAAGGCCGTATCTGTGCATTATGAGGAGGGGACTAAATTAGCTGAAGAGGAAAAAACTACTGAACCAGAGGAACTCACAGGAGGAGTTGAAGAAGGCACCACCTCAAACGAAGCTGAAAAGCTTAATCTTGAGCCTTCTATTCCTTCTCCTACTGTTTTAGTTCCTAAATCAAAGAAAAAGAAAAATT
The DNA here is from genome assembly GCA_036850905.1 of Luffa acutangula. Lineage (NCBI taxonomy): Eukaryota > Viridiplantae > Streptophyta > Magnoliopsida > Cucurbitales > Cucurbitaceae > Luffa > Luffa acutangula. The sequence goes on along the minus strand of CM072097.1, from coordinate 38,114,600 downwards.
ATAAGGTTAAGTTTGACAAGTTTTTAGATGCTTTTATGGGTTTGCATGTTAATATTCCTTTTTCAGATGCCTTGGAGCAGATGCCTCACTACAGAAAATTCATGAAGGAATGGCTCAACAAGAAGAAAAATGAAAAGCAGTTGGAGACTGTATATCTTGCATCGACGTGCAGTGCTCGTGTCCAACAGGGAGTACCAGAGAAATTGTCTGACCCAGGGAGTTTTACTATTCCTTGTAATTTTTGTACTTATTCTTGTAGAGCGCTATGTGATCTAGGGGCCAGCATAAATATTATTCCATTATCTCTGTGCAAAAAGCTTAACATAGGAGACATAAAATCGACCTCTGTTAGACTTCAGTTGGCTGACCAGTCTGTGGTTAGTCCATATGGGATTGTTGAGAATATTCTGATTAAAGTAGGTAGATTTTTCCTTCCTGTTGATTTCTTTGTGCTAGATATTAAAGAAAATCCTGCTATGCCTATCATATTAAGGAGACCATTCCTTGCTACAGGGAGGGTTATAATTGATATTGAACGCAGGGAGCTAATCATAAGAGTCCAACAGGAGAAGGAAGTTTTGAAAGCTTTTGAGGACCCCAAGAACACATCAGATACAATGATGGTGGGCTACAGGAGAGGTGCTAAGAAGAGCACCAGTGATGGAAAATCTGACAGGAGACCACCCTAATGCATATTTGGTCAACACGTCGAGCTAATGACGTTAAACAAGCGCTTATGGGAGGCAACCCAAGTGAGTTAGTTATTTCTTTCTTCTGAGTTTTATTTATTGTTTATGTCTATTTTGTAGGTCGTGTTTTCTTTTTCTCTTTTGTTTTCAAGCTGTCAAGATTCCAAGCATTCAGTCAAGAAGTCATCATCATTCCAGACCAGTATTGTTCACTTCTTTCATTCGTTTATTGTTCTCATGCTTGATTATGCTTTATTTTCTTTATACATTGAGGACAATGCATATTTTAAGTTTGGGGGTGGATTAGCATGTTTGTGGAGCCCTTGAGCATCTGAGTTCGGGCTATAGTTTTGAGCTTTCTTTGAATTAAGCATATGGTTGTTTTTTGGATGCTACTTTTGCATGATTATGATGTCCTAGGATAGGCTTTCTTGTCAATTTTCAAGCTTGTGATGAGTTGTAAGCATGAGTGCCCAAAAAGGGAGACTTTTTAAATTTTTTCTAGGAGATGGCTTGCATGAGTAGAGTATTTGTCTTGGCTAGATTTGGATTTGAATGCTTAGGAGCGAATTATTGGGTTCATATGCTTGTTGTCACCTCGATAGGTGTAGGGTAGAGCTAAAGAGTTAATTTTTTTGCAAATTAGCATGTTTGATCTTGCTTAGGAGGAAAGAAAAGAATATATGCTATTTATGCTCATAAAGAAAAATAATTCTTGTTGTTAATGTTGAAATAAGATAATAATGCCATGGCTTGTGCACAATATGCAATGGTTAATAAAGATTAAGGCAAAAAGAGCTACCCCTGTTATGATCAGTTAGGCCAACCAGAGAAAACTCAAGTTAAGGGTCCCTACAATGGGTGTGTGAAAGCTAGTGCCACATATACATGCTTAATTTAATTGAATTATAAGCACCTAAGTATGGAGGAAAACAAACTAATTTGTTCCATTAACTCATTAGTGAAACCTTAGTGCCAGTGTAGAGGGAAGATGAGCTGAGAGTTTAATAATCCAATCCTGGGCTAGTAGAGTCTGATCTTGCTGAGTTAGATCTCGCTTGTGCAAGTTAATTTTGGAAAAATTTTAATTTGTCTCCCTCATTGGTCCTTGTGTGCATGTCTATTGCTTGCTTGACTATTGACTTTTGAGCCTTGAGGATTGAGTTATGATTGTTGCATCCATTCTTCCATTGTATGTTTGATTTGTAGTTTGCTCGAGGACTAGCAAAAGCTTAAGTTTGGGGGTATTTGATAGCAAGCATAGCTAGCTACTTTTACTTATTTAATTTAGCTAGTCTTTTACGATATTTGGGCCATTTTATTGTGCTTTATTGTTTATTTTGTAGGAAATGGTTGATTGGAGCAATAGCGCAATATTAGAGTTAATCGGGTGCTCGAGACGTGAAAAGATGCAAAGGAATGAAAAGAGTTAAAGAGGAAAAAAGTCAAATCTCGGTCAACAACAGGCTAGCGTCGAGACGCTAGCTCTTGAGCGTCTCAGCGCTCACATTCCATATCTGATTAGGCGCGTAAAGGTCACAACGTCTCGACGCTACGACCTTAGCGTCTCGACGTTGTGTTATTTCGCTTACTGAAACGCGCGTTTTGAAGGCAGCGTTGAGACGCTGTCTTGACAGCGTCTCGACGCTAAGACGAAAAATCTGCTATATAAGCTTCTTTTCGGCTAGGTTTGAGGGGACTTCGATTTGGGGACTTTTGGAGCCGACAATAGGACAAAATTGAGGGATTCTTGAGCTGAAGCAAAGGGGACGAGTTGGAAATCAACCCATTGTTCGTGGGGATCGTGACGGGGACGTTCGGTCTCGGTCTACAACGAGTCTATTTCTCTTTTCCCTTACTTTAGATAGTTTTTATGGCTTATTTAGACTTAGTTTATATTGTAACGAGGATTATGTGTAGCTAAGTTTAATTCTTAGGGATTGATGTAGCCGTTGGGCACGTTTTGGATTGATTTACGTTATTTATGCTATTGATGTCATTTATGCATATGTTGCATCCTTAATGCTTTCGATTTACTGGCCATAAATTGATTGATGTTTATATTTGAATCTAACTCGGGAGAGATGATTTAAATTAGTAATCAATATGCATAACTAGAATTTAGCTAAAAATCGGGAGATTAAGGTTAATTCTAGAAATTGTTATAAAGGTTAGCCTTATTGCCTTGTATGTTTATTGGATTTAGATAGGGATATCGGGTTCAATTGCATATGGGAGAATCATGTATGCTCGGGAGAGATATGTGTGATTTTAGTTGCCAAGATTTATGAATCCATAACTCCAATTGGTGAAATCAAATCCCTAAGACCAATTCTTCCCATTAGATTGTCACTTTTTGCTTTAGTTTTGTATTTGATTAATTCATATTCTCATTCAATTTGATTCCCTAAATAAAATTGGTCAAAAGTATTTTCGATAATTAAAATTTGGCTAGACACCAATCCAGAGGACGACATTCGATTGCAAAATCACTATATTATTACTTGACCCGTACACTTGCGGTAAGCAAATTGCACACCAGTGCCTGAGAGAGAGTCACTGGAGACGAAAATGGAAGAGTTGGGAGTTCGAGTAACTAGTCTACACGCGCGGGGGGGGGGAAGAGAAACACACGACCTTGCTCGCGGGTCTCGCTGCTGGCGAGTGCGACGAAAAGAGAGTGATTGAGAGCACTAGCTTCGTAGGTCTCGCGACTTGGATTTTCTACAGCAAAAAACGAGCAGGAGCTAGAGGGAGAGAAACAGTTGGCCGAACAAGGGGAAGGAAATCACGATGTGGGTGCTGATTGCCGGTGGAAAATGAACAAAGAGGGAGACGCTCGAGAAATCGCCGGAGAACATGACGCACGACGAGGGCTTGACTAGGAAACAACAAAGAAGATGGAGGAAAGGATTGCACGCGATCCTTGCCCGTGGGTCTTACTGAACGAGATGCGTGACGGAGAGAGAGGAACGTGAGGGAAGGCAGTTAGACAAAGAACACAGAGATGACGGGCTGGCGGCGTGAAAAGAAAGAAAGGGAAGATGGGCTCTAGGGTTTCTTTTCTCTTTTTTTTCCCTCTTAATTTAACCCAATCTTTAAATGTCCAATTAAGGCCCTAATGTCCTTTCTAAAATGAGAAAATCATTGGGTAATCGAATTTTCATAATTATGGGATTGAATTCAAGAATTTGATTCCTAAACAAAAATTCCACCAGTTAAAAATAATTGATTTTATTCTGACAACTCAAATCCAACTAGAACTTAATAATGGATCCAAAATATCTCAGAAAGGCTTAATTTTGAAACGTGGGGCGCAACAATCTTCCCACATTAAGAAATTTCATCCCCAAAAGTATCTTTCCCAACAACTCCAAACACTTAACCTTGGATTACGCCTTTTTTTACAAGGCACTCGTTAGTAATGGCTTAAATATTCTCATAAAGCAATCTTCCAAAAATACTGCCAGGGTTTTGGATTCAATACACATGAAGGATCATCGATGCTCTTCCCAAACCCCGACACGTGAAGCACGATGTGTTGTAGACAACACTTGTAGCCAAGATAACTTATGAGCAGCTAGATCAATAATATGCTTTATGGTCCCAAATAACTTAATATACTTGGACTAAGGTATCCCTTCACCATAATATGCAGAACTCTTTTTATTAATCCTTCTTGAGATAACACAAGTCGTGAATGCCAAAACTAAATCATTGCTCTTGTCATCCTCAACACTTATTTACCTTCACTAGCAACTTATATCCTCGTCCTGATCTTTTCGATAGTTTTGCTAGCCAACTTTACCAACCTTAATCTCGATGGGAACAAGAAGGTATTAAACTAAACAATTGCACTTCATATTATGCTACCAGTAGTGGTTCTTGAGGTACTTGTACATTTCAACACTGACAAGATGCATCAAAAGGTGTGTTTCATGACCCTTATATCAACTCTTGTCATAGAAAATAGTCCTTTGACACACACCATCTCGATATATCCAAGTTGAATCACTGGTGCGAGTAAAATTTCCTTGACTTAGGTCAGTCACACCTTTAACCAAATCTAGATCTTCTTGTTTGCCATTTACACTCTCTTATTTAAAATTAGGCACCGTTGAACTTGAGTCAACAATATTGAACCATCATCTCACTTAACAATGGACTATGAGATGATACCAAGAATGGCATACTTATTCTTTTGCCAAGTGTGTACCATACTAGCCTTGCCATGACGATAATTGCTTTAGCAGACACAATTCTTTACCATATCCAAAAACTTTTTCTTTCCTTCTTGAGACGTCATTATCAACTACTAACCTCTTGTACCACTAGGAACAGTTAACACTGACAATTGTCCTTTTCATTCCTAGATCTTACTGTTGGGTTTTATGCCCTAAAACTCGTAGATAGTAAATGAAACAAATTAATCGATCTCAATAAAGTGTTATTTGAGTAATTCAGTAATTTGGTTATTGAATAATCAAGTTTGCATTAATAAACCCTAAATCCAATAAACTAAGATCCAAGGTTGTTTAAATGAAACTTGGACTAGTATGTGGGGACATACGGGGATCAGTGTCCAAGTAACAACCTAAAAAGTCTATATTATAGGGATAAGGCTGGGTACCTTATCCTGGTGACACTATGTGATACGGCCCACCTTGTATTCGATACAGATGCAATGATCCAAAGCATCCATGTAGGAGACATGCGGGTGGGGGTATCCTACGCAATGAGTTTGTATAAGACCGGACCGCGAAATAGTAACTACTAGATGTAACGTCGTAAACTAGTTTAGGTTTCTATTTCAATAGGATGACCTAGGTAACTCAATCTCAATCCTGAGTCTGTTATGAACCACTTTCATGAGGGATTGTCCTTAGATTTGTATGGGTGAGAGTGGCCAGTTCACCGACTCAATAATCCTACCATTTTAGGGGCAAGACCGAATGGGGGCTGGGAACATAACAGTACAAGATGAAATTCACTCCTTCCCCTATTGGGGTAAGTAGATGTGTGTTCCCTTAAGGGCTGATTTCAGGGCTTGAAGAAAGGCGCGCCGTCTTCTTCTAGCCCGAGAGGAACTCCTGTTTAGTGGTTGGACCCTAAACAACTTGTTCATTAGAGGAATTAGTAGTACTTAAGGAACCAGAGGTAACCCAGGGGTAAAACGGTAATTTGACCCAGCTGGTGTTACGAACACACGTGCAGGATTGACTTACTGCTTGGTCGATATCCATGGACACAGAAATATTCTACAGTGAAAAGAGTGCAGTTGTGGGTCTTTAGTGGAGGGACCCACAGTTAACGAATGTTGACTAAACTTGGTCAATGAGTTTGGCCAATTAGTCTCGTATCGTTGGAGCTTCTGATCTGTAGGTCCATTAGGTCCCACTAGTAGCTCATAAAGAGACTTGAGGCAATTAAGTATAAATTGTAAATTGAAAGTGTTCAATTTATTTGAGGAATCGTATAATGTATATTGATGCATTATAATATAAAGTTTATGAAACTTTATAATATAATTTTTGAATTAATTTCAAAAATTAATTCTTGGGAGAAAATATTTGAAAGAGTTCAAATAAATTTAATATGAATTAGATTCATATTAATTTTAATTTTAATAAAATCCCTAAGATTAAATATATGATATTTAATTGGGTAAATTAATTAATTATGGAATTAATTAATTATTTATTAAAATTAGAGACCTTTTCCTATTAGGAAAGAAAATATTTGAAAGAGTTCAAATAAATTTAATATGAATTGGATTCATATTAATTTTAATTTTAATAAAATCCCTAAGATTAAATATATGATATTTAATTAGGGAAATTAATTAATTATGGAATTAATTAATTATTTATTAAAATTAGAGACCTTTTCCTATTAGGTAAAGGTCTTCCTTTTCCTATTAGGAAAAAGGTCTTGGCCTTTACCGATAAATAGGACCCCTGAGGTGGGGTGAAAGGCATCCCATTCATTCTCCTTCTCTCAAAGAATTCCCCTCAAGGCTTCCTCTAGACTCCCACCAGTCTCTTGCCTCTAGAAGTCTTAGAGTCATACCGGTGTAGCCATAGTGGTGGTGTTCGCACTAGTTCGTGATTAGTTCACAAGGAGTTTGTGAATTTAATCTGAGTCGTCAACGAGAGTAAGTAATTTGTTACTTTATAAATTTGATTTAGATCGAATATTTTTGTATGCTTAGCCTGAATATATATTTTGAATAGTTCTAATATTATTGTCAATGTATTGGTATTTTAGATTAAACAAAATTAATTACGAATCGGTCCCAATCACGCTTCCACTTTACGGAATTATGGAATTCCAATCCTTCACTTACCTCACAACTTCACCTCGTGCGGTAGAGATATTCTTGAATCTGGCAAGTCAACTGAATCCATGCTGCTTCCAACTTAGCAAAATTCTAAACAATCTATGGCCTTCCTAAGGTAACTTGTCAATCCAAAAGATTGTGAACCTAAGCCACTGAATTGGGTCCAAACCAATTGCAATTTGCTTCTATCTTGCAAGGTCCACGTCAATTCCGCCCTTAGTATCTAAATGCTCAGGAAAAGCAACCTTGATTGACCAAAACTCAACTATTAACAACTTTGAGTACACTTGCCACCTCTCAAATTTGCTACAACTTGTTCGAGATGCTCCCTCATGAGCCTTCTTAGTCTCTGAACAGACCAATAAATCACCCAATAATGTTATCCCGAACAAGTCTAAAAAGATCTTGAAGACTTGGTTCACGAAGTCCACACAAGTTGTAGGAGCATTAGTAAGTCCGAATACATCACCGTAAGCTTGCAATGCCTACACTTGGTTTTGAAAGCAATCTTTGCCAACTTCCTTGATCCTTTTTTATAGAAGCTTGATCAAAATCTCATTTGTGAAGACCTCTGATACCTGAAGCTAGTCAAAAAGTCACCAATGTGAGGGAGAGAATACTTGTCTTTCACTTGTCACCTTCCTGAGCTCCCAATGCACAACGCAAAGCCTTTTGAGCCATTTTTTTTCTTTCAAACATAACTGGGGAGAAACACCGGAGCTAATAAATCTCTCGTCCATGGGTCCTTCCAACAATATTTGAGCTCTTTCTTTTAACTTGTGTTCACTCGATAAGGTGACTTGGATAATAAGATTGTTTTCAAGTAACACACAACAGACCCTAACGCTTGCAAAATATGATTAAGCACCAAGCTGCAAGATTCACTCAGTCTTCAGGTTAGATAAAATCTTGGAATGTTCGATCCTTATTCTTCTGAACTTAAACTTTGGCTAAACGGTAACCTAAGGCGAGCTTTCTTCTCTAGGACAACTCATGGTCTCTTAACTAAAAATCAACTAATTCACATCCAAGCTATGCCAAAGTCCTGCATGCTCCAACTTAATACACATTACTCCAAATGTCTTGTCTGCATCGAAAGTTGATCCAACTTCTCCACTTAATAAGGAAATTTCTTGGTTCCTGAAAGTTTTCGACTCACTTGCCAAGATCTTAAATAAAGCCAACTTACTAATGGTTCTAGGGAAAGGTCTAACCTTAGGCTCTAAGGCAAACACCTAAACTAACAAGGAACAAGCACAAACGAAGCACAAACTATCTATTGACTATGGCAACATCCTATGCCTACTAATAATCAAGCCAAAGCAAACATGCAAGCTAAAACAATTCAAATAAGGCAAGAAGTAAACAAAACATTGCTAATGCAGAGAAAAAAATCAAACACATCATAAATTATAACAAACAAAAGTGTACATACCTAGTGATGGAGAGGAGGCTAAGAAAGACATTACACCAATCCTTACACCAGTTACAATTTACAATCTAGTTTTGCCTAGATTAGTCTACAGGAACAACTCCGCTCTGATACCAACTGTAATGGTCCCAAATTCTTAAGAGACTATCTAAAAGAGGAACTACTAATCTTAGTCACATTATTCTTTAATGATCTACCGAAAATTTGACAGCATAACAACGTAGTTTTGCTTAAACCAAAATTTTACAACCTGTTAAAGCATCAACATAACACTAAATAAAGATTCAACAGGATTACGAGTCAGATCTCGTAACCATTCCCATTCAATTTAAGCAATTCAAATAGAGTCTAACTCAAACACTAAACGAGTAAGTTGATAACCATTATCCTAAACAACACCTAATGATCAACACAAAAATTTGTCTCTTCTAACAATGTTTAAACAACCAGAATCTATTAAAGAATTAAACTCGTAACTTTGCTTTCTCAAAGCCTGCTCCTCAGCATCACCAGGTTCGTAGTATTCCTCCTCATCTGCAAAATCTGGTGGTGGATCAGTACAATACAGTGGTACTGAGTAAGTGGCTCACACCTAAAGAGCCATCAAACAACGTACAACATACACGACAAACATCATGCTTTTCAATTACAATAGCATGTCTTATATATGAGGTGAGCAATAAACACATAGAACATACTCAACTAATACAATCGTGCAAAAACCATGCACCTAACACATGAATTTTGCACCATGTAATGCACACTCAAAACACATGAATTCTACAACATGCCATGCATACTAAAAACACATGAATCTCGCATCATGCCATGCAACTCAGTTTTCTCTCAAGCTCCACGAGCTCGCTCAACACTCATAGCCCTCACAAAGCTCACTGAGACTTACTCCTTCGAGTCACGTCGACCCCTGACCATATTACCCAGGGCCTCGACGTTTCTCTACGACGCTCAGCGTTCGACCCTTGACCATATTACCCAAGGCCTCGAATTGTGCATCGCCCCTTGGCCATATTACCCAAGGCACCCGATGACTTCACGATCAAACCGTACATCGCCCCTTGGCCATATTACCCAAGGCACCCGATGACTTTACGATCAAACTGTACATTGCCCCTTGGCCATATTACCCAAGGCACCCGATGACTTTCCCAACGTATAGACTCATCACATCGCCCCTTGGCCATATTACCCAAGGCACCCGATGCTCCTCTTATTCCATTGGTGACATACCACCCCTCGACCATTTTTACCCGAGGCACCTGATATTCACCTAACTTTCCTTTTAGACACACAAGGTCCTCTGACCTCACAATCTCACTAGAATGCATGAATCCTACACATCATGCTTCTAGACCATGTACCATGCCAATGACATGCTCATAAATCCAAAATCCACATTCCATACATGGTTTTTAACTCATATCATGCTTTTAGCCCATACAATCAAACAACATGATCTCAACATTAGATTCATGCTTTACAATCAATCACAACAGAACATCATCTAAGCATAATTCAACATGACAGTTCAACACATCAGTTCAACATGTTCAAAACTTTGCAAATAACATAACAACAAGCATATATATACCAAATATACTAAAATGAACAAATAAAGCACACAACATGCTAGCACACCAACAAATAGACCCAAAAGATAGAATTCAACTTATATATTGATCGAAAAACGCTCCTAAGAAAACTAACGAGATGCTGAAATGGAAAGATGAAGTTTTAAGGCTAACTCAACTTCAAACCTAACATTAAAGATATGATTAAAAGGAGCACTCTTACCCAAACACAACCTTAGAAGTTAGCCTGGACTCCCTAGATTAGCCTGAAACTTCAACAAGGAGTTTCTAAGGATTAACAACTGTTCTAAAATACTTTAATCAAGATCCAAAAGGCTTAGATAACATTTAAACTTACTTATCTTTGCCAAAAACACCCAAACGCTTGCTGGAATTTGTCGAACAACACTAGAGCTCCTTGAATACGTGTTGTATGAGTTCAAATTGGTTTAAAACTGAAACTAACGGGACACCCAAGGGTTAAAGGCTATTCTAAAGTCTACCTAATAAAACAATAGGGGTTTAAGAGCATGGAAACTTACCGAATAACACCTAAACGACCTTGAATCTTGCTGTCCAATGATCGAGAGGTTCCAGAAACGACGATCTAAGGTTGTTGGACCAAAAACACTTCAATTCAAGGTAGTACGGATTGTGGGTAGTCGACCAAAGCCCACTTTGGTCCTAATTTATCGTTGGACAACGAACAAACGAGGTTGAATCATCTGCTTTGAAGTCGATAATGAATGGGTAACTCATAACAAGGTCATTTGAGTTATGGGTAGCTCAATTTTGAAGTCTAAAGAGTGTGGGCACAAGTGAAACTTATCGAAACATCCAAACGACAGCATAAGGGTTGGAATCGCAGATTTGTGCCTGAGAGAGAGTCACTGGAGACAAAAACGGAAGAGTTGGGAGTTCGAGTAACATGTCTACATGCGCGGGGTGGGGGTGAAGAGAAACACACGACCTTGCTGCGGGTCTCGCTGCTGGCGAACGCGATGATAAAAGAGGGATTGAGAGCACCAGTTTCGTGGGTCTCGCCACTTGGGTGTTCTAAAGCCAAAAACAAGTAGGAGCGGGAGGGAGAGAAGCAGTTGGCTGAACAACGAGAAGGAAATCATGATGTGGGTGCTGATTGCCGGTGGAAAATGAACGAAGAGGGAGACACTCGCGAAATCGTCGGAGAACATGACGCACGACGAGGGCTTGACTTGGAAACAACAAAGAAGATGGAGGAACGGACTGCACGCGATCCTTGTCTGTGGGTCTTACTAGAGGAGATGCACGAAGGAGAGAGAGGAACGAGAGGGAGGGCAGTCAGACAAAGAACACAGAGATGAGGGGTTGGCGACGTGAAAAGAAAGAAAGAGAAAATGGGCTCTAGGGTTTCTTTTCTCTTTTTTTTCCCTCTTAATTAAACCCAATCTTTAAATCTCCAATTAAGGCCCTGATTTCTTTCTAAAATGAGAAAATCATTGGGTAATCGAATTTTCATAATTATGGGATTGAATTCAAGAATTTGATTCCTAAACCAAAATTCCACCAGTTAAAAAGAATTGATTTAATCTGACAACTTAATTCGAACTAGAACTTAATAATAGATCCAAAATATCTCAGAAAGGCTTAATTTTGAAACGTGGGGCGCTACAATCTCCCCACCTTAAGAACTTTCGTCCCCGAAAGTATCTTTCCCAACAACTCTAAACACTTAACCTTGGATTACGCCTTTCTTTACAAGGCACTCGTTAGTAATGGCTTAAATATTCTCATAAAGTAATGACTTAACCTTGGATTTTGAAACGTGGGGCGTTACATGTCCCTACTGTGATCATACTGTTCTTGGTGGAATTCATTAAAGAAAGTATTCAACAAGTAAGTATTTTGTTCTTTCAACTATTAGATTTAGATCTAATGTATGCTTAGCCTATTTTATATATAGAATTGTTTTGTATGATTTTCCAATGTACTAGTATTTAATTTTAGAAAACTTAATTAAAATATGAATTGGTCTTATACGCTTCCGTTTGGAATTTAGGAATTCCACTCCTTCACCCTTGTCGAAATTAGGGCTAAAATCTTCCCAATTGAACTCCTCTTGGTTGTAGAACAAAGTGATGTATTTATAGAAATCTGTCGACAGCGTCGCAACGTTGTCCCTTTGTCGTCCATTATGTTTTGGAAATTTCTTGGCAATGTCTCGACGCTAGGGATAGTGTCTCGACGTTGTTCTCTTTATCGCCCAATTCAGATTAGGGAATTTTTGCAACGTCGAAACGTTGTTAGCATGCAAAAATGCTAACATTTTATTCCAAATTTTAGGTAGTTTTTCTTGGTTTTATTGTGGTTTTAATGATCGATCTTGTTAATTTCAGAATTTATGTCCCAAATGAGCTTTTTGATGAATTTTGGAGAAAAAAGGAGAAGAAATGGGCGAAGTTTTGAAGATGTGATCATGAAGGATCAAAGATGGGTCAAGAGAAGAAATCAAGGACTTAAAGGAGAAATTGAGGGCCAAAATTTTGGTGAATTGAAGCCCAAATTCATCCTAAGATCGTGAAGATATCAGTCCAATCCAAGGGGCAACGTCTCGACGCTACCCTCGGTGTCTTGATGCTGAGGCGACTTGGGCAACAAGACAATTACGTCACAACGTTGAGACGTTGTGACATCAGCGTCTCGACGGTAGCACGGCTGGAGCACTATATAAGCAACATTTTGGTCTCGGTTTTCAATTATCAAGCAATATTCTCAGCAGCTTTCAAAGGCTCTTAGAGGCTCTTTGAGGGAGGAAGTGAGAGTAAATGTTTTAGAGAGTTTTTTAGCATCTTTTGGGTTGATTTGGGGCTTGTGATGGGCTCCAATCGAGGCTTTTCCTACGCGGATCAAGGCGCAAGAAAGGATTCGACGTCGGTTTAGTTCTATACCCTTTCCTTGTTCATTTACTGTTTTTATACATGTGTATGCTGAAAATTTTTAGAGTCGATATGACATTGTATAACTAACTTCCCGACATTTGGATCTTGAATGAAAATACATAGTTGAACGATATTTTGACTACTTCTCTTGTGTCCATTTACTGATTATTCGTTTCGGTGGTCGTAATGCTTTATAAATTCTGGCCAAGTTTATACGAATTTGTTACTTAGTGGAAACTCAACAGAGAGAAACTAAGTTAGGACGTAGCACAATCGATTAGACTTAACTGCTCGTTGTGACAGCGAGAGTAATTGGTTAAGCCTAGAAATCTAAAATGAATCGAAACTTAAGACTTAACCCATTTTATAGCACTAAGGACACTTCGGTTATTAAAATGTGTTAATGATAATTAAGGAAAAGCGACATGAGAACCTATGTCATTAAGTAGATTTTAGATTTATAATTAGTAGACATAATAGTTAGTCGTCAATTATCTATTAGACTATGTATTGGACTTCGAGACTCGAACTCTCATCCTATCTGTTATCCCTCAGTGTGTTTTAACTCTGCTTAATCATTATTTGCTTCATTGTCTCATTTATCTTTGACATGTCTTTTCTATGCGCTAAATTCCCTAGATAATGAGCTTCCTTGGTGATTTTAGTGTTTAGACTATTTTCTTGCCTGAGTCACGTTATTCCCTGTGGATTCGATACTTGGTTATATTTACCATTTTATATTACTTGCGACCCGTGCGCTTTGTAGTACATCAGACGCCAAAATGGCAGCGTCTCGACGCTAGCTCTCAAGTTTGCCTCATTTGTGAGCCTCCAACTTTGATTCCTTTCCGTTTCCTTAGCTTCTTTTAGCGTCCCAAACACCCGATCAACTCCAATTTCTCAAATTTTTATTCAAAACTCAATTTCCTACAAGATAAATATTAAAATGCATAAACCGGCAAAATAGTACTTAAAGACTACCTAAAATGAACAGGGAAAATAGCTCGCTATGCACGCTATCATTTACCTACATAGTGCATCTCCTTCAAAAGCCCCATAAAAGTTTTATCCCATATGTTGCATCTACTAAATCACGAATCAACCACCATCAATCAGAAATAACTGTTACATGTAAGTCAATCCTTGAAGAGCTATTTGTAATTACATTTATGTCAAAAATTTGTTTTCCCCTATAATTACATCGTGTACCTTAAATACAATTCATCATCTATTAAACAACATGTTTATAATCCAATCATAAACTAAGTCTCTCTTGGACCAGTGAGAGGGCAAGGCCCCATTTAAGTCCTGAAATCAGCACTTAAAGGAATTGCATGCATATACTCATATACTTTTCTAATATGGGAAGGAGTAAATTCGATCTTCTCAAGCTTATATTTTTAGCTCTCTATTTCGTCTAATCCTCAAAATGGTAAACTTATTAAATTGACTACAAAGGTCATTCTCATCAATGCAAGTCAAAGGAAATGCCCTTACGAGCAAGATTCATAACTCATTTATGTTAAGTTCTGTAAAGGTTGAATAAAGGTGAAAATGTGCGTTATTTTGAACCAGCCACTTGTCTCAATTTTCGTTACTCATTTTACTATGTTTTGTAGCACCAAAAAGAAAAATTCTCTCTCTCCCATTGTTACATTCAAATTAAATGAAGAATGGAGGAAAACACTCAGAATGTAGAAGAAATAAATTCTGAAAGCAATTGAAAAACAATGTAGAAGGAGAGTTCAAAGAAGATCAACACCAAAGGTTATAGTGGTTCAGCAAGAGTGCCTACCTCCACTTTACATGGTAGCCAAGATCTTTTATTTCTTTGATACAAATCTGATTCACTCTTGCCTTTTGACAGATTTTTCTCACACTAGAAATCTTTCCTTTTCTTTTTCTCACTCAATTTATGTATGTTTGTGATTCCCCTTTCTTTGATTTACAAAGAACTATTTAATAGAGGATTAGTTGAGATTTTGTTATAGCTGGAGCCTTTAACCATATTTTTTTTCTTCTTTTAACAACTTTAACAAAGGCAATGAGAATTTTGTTACAACTCCAACAACTTTCAACAATCTCCACCTTTGGATCAAATTCTCCTTGACTACCTCCAATCTGGTAATTACTCCGTGAAATCTACTACTTTGAGTAGATTTAGGCAATGGTCAAATTTTGAGCGTACTAGTGCTTTAGTGAGAAAATCTGCCTCATTATCTTCTAATTTTACTTTTAGTACATTCAAAGAGCCCTTTTCAACTATGTCTCTAATAAAATGTAGTTTTACATCTATATGCTTGGATCTCTCATGATATTGCTGATTTCTTGTGAGGTGAATGGTACTTTAATTGTCACACATTTGGTTCACAGTTTTCTGTTCATATCTCAATTCATTGATTAGGCCTTGCAACCAAATAGCTTCTTTGTCAGCTTCTAACACAACAATAAACTCTGCTTCAGTAGTTGATAGGACAACCACTGATTGTACGTTAGACTTCCAACTTATCACATTTCCCCCAAATAGGAGGACAAACCTCGAGGTCGCTTAGGTGTCGATCAGTAAGTATCCTCGCTCTTAGACCCTTGTAATCCAATTAGATGGGCTTAGAGTAGCCCATGACCATTGGTTTCCCTTTTAACTCCAGTTTGAGCTCAATTCGGATCCCAGACAGCTCGTATCCAAGGGATTTACGTGCTGATCGACAAATTCTAGCAAGCTATTTGTTCGTTTAGCGCAATTCGATAAGGTTTCCAAAGCCTCTAAGCCTTTTTAATGTAATTTTAAGTGCTGAAAGTCGAATCCTAATAATTGAAAAGTCATTTTTGTAGTTTGGTTAAATTAGAAAATTCATTAGAGCATCTTTAGAAACGTTTTAGGAAGTATTGTAAGTAGTTTCTATCTGGTTGAGTCTATTTGATTGCCTGAGCATGTTAATTGTTTACTTGCTTTATTACTATGTGTTGTGATTGAAAAATGACTTGTTATATGTGATAAGCATGTTGTCCTATGTGTTGTGATTGAAAAATGACTTGTTATATGTGATAAGCATGTTGTCCTGTTTGTTCTTAAGCATGTCGTATTATTGATTTCTTTCCATGCTGCATGTGAATCATAGTTGCATAGTATGTGTGCTCATTGGAGAGAGGCGAAGCATGTGTGCAGAGCGTGATGCAAAAATCACGTATGGGTTGTGAGTACAGAGCGTGATACGAAAATCATTTGTGAGTGTGCGCTGCGCATGACACGTAATTCATGTGTTGGGTGAGTTTGTGGAGCATGACACATAAATCACATGTTGGGATGTGAATGCAGAGTGTGATGTGGAAATCACGTGATGAGTGTGTGGACACGATGCGGAAACCATGTCGGGGTGCATAGCTTGATGCATGGATTCATGTTGTCATGTTGTCATCCTGTCATTCAAAGCATGTGTTTCATTGTTTGATTTCTCGCTTTAAAAGCATGTTGTTTGTTTTAATCGCTTAAAAAGCATGATGGATGCATGAAATAAGCATGATGTTTAATTTGTTGGTTGCTATTTGTTGGGTCACCACATGTGAGCTACTTACTAGTACTATGGTTCTACTCACCCCCTTTCCCTTTTCCCCCAAACTTCTAGTTTTACAGGAAGTTTGTGAGTCCAATGATGTTGAAGAGGAGGCTCGTGAGGAATGACCTTAGTGGTTTAGCGCTTTATTTGCTTTGCTTTGATGAGATAGGTTTTTAGTTAGTTGCTCTAGATTGTTGGGTTTGTTTAGACTATTGGTTTTTGTAATAAGTTTGATTGTCAAGGTAGTTATTTATAGCCCTATTCACTGTTGTGTTTAGTTTAATAAATCTAAGGTTAATAGAACATGCTTGGTTTAAAATTCCTTATCTAGCTTTTTAGATTTAGGTTGTGTTTGACGCGAGATTTGACTTGTTTGATTGGTGTATGTTTGGAGCTTGTGTTGTTGGTACGAGGTATTGAAAGTTGTAGTTCGGTAGTTTGGAATATAAAAGTGTGTTCTTCTATTTAACAGATGTTAAAAAAATTTGGATTAGCCATCGTTATGTTGCTGAAATTTTGAAAGCATCTAATTAGCATAAAGATAGGAGTTTAATAATGTCTCTAGGTTAGGTATAGAAACTTGAGACGTTAAAGG
This sequence comes from Luffa acutangula, assembly GCA_036850905.1. NCBI lineage: Eukaryota > Viridiplantae > Streptophyta > Magnoliopsida > Cucurbitales > Cucurbitaceae > Luffa > Luffa acutangula. The sequence continues at coordinate 38,097,483 of CM072097.1, read as the reverse complement.
TAACGTCTTGCTCAGATCCTCGGTTTTGGTGCAAATACGATGCTTTTCTACTAATGTGGCTGCTAGAAATCATCTTGGCAAACGTCTCTTTAAGGAAAAATTATTAGGTATTCCCGGTGCAAAGAGATCCTCTCTTTAAAACCATCGAAGGTACATCTTGAAATTTTGTTTTCCCCCAGCAACCGCTGGATACAAAATCAATGTACTTTTACCATTTCTCTCTCTTACATCCAACGGTGCAAAACTAACAACCTCATTACACCGGGAGCACCTAAAAGTTTCTCCTCTCTAAGATGGCCTCTCTATATTGAAAAATTACAAACCCACTCTCTCTTTAATCCATTGGTATTTTATATTGAGATTGAGGCCAATCAGAATTCACTATGTCATTATAACAAAAAATATATTATCTTGCAACATCTTCTTAATTCGCTCTGATATGGGGGACCACTGTTAATACGTTATGGTATTGGATAAAAAGAATGTAATCTTTACTGTGCTAAAATTTAGGCTCTCTGCTAGTCAATAGTTGCAATTAAATCTCATACAAAATATTATTTTTCAGCATGAAAACTCAACTTTTATTTACCAAGCTAGTACTTTGCTTCAGAAATTTACTTTCTCTAACACATATTTCCATTATGAATTCGTTAACAACAATTACTTGGGAACAACAATTAGTTATTTTCCAATTTAGAATAACTAGTTGTTGTTATTTTCCAATTTAGAATAACTAGTTTTCAGAAGAGTTATCTGTAGGATCGTAAGGCAACACTAGAGGCAGGATGAATAGGGTTGCTTAATAAAATTTTACACCTTTTTTTTTTTTTATTAAATTAAACTAGATTGATTTAATCTAAACTAATTTAATAAGCACTATAAATATATAATATGCTAGAAATATTTGACAATTTTCCAAGGCATGCAGTCTACTCATAAAAATAAGATAGTGGAAATTAAAAGAGTACAAAGAAAGAAATAACATCTGAAAATTTTATAGTGGTTCGGAAATCCCTACTCCACTCTCCAAGACTCCTTCTTGGGTATTTTACTACAACGACTCTCTTGCAGGTGAGAACCAAACCGATCGAGCACTCTTTTTCCAGGTTCAAGAGTAAACCTTTTACCGATCCTTTTACAGGTTCAGGACCCAACCTATATCGATCTTTTTAACCGGGTTCAGGATCAAACCACTACAAATCCTTTTTCGAGTTCAGGATTAAACCACTCACTCAATTCCAAAGGTGCACCCACACCGTATTGCAAGTTTTTGATTGAAAAGTAAAAGAACCTCACAAAAAAAAAACAAAAAAAAAAAAAAAGAAAAACAAACCTCTTGAAGGCAAATTACAAAAAAATGATCACTCACAATTCTCACTAAAAAATTCCTCACAACATTGCATTAGGCAAGTTTAAGAGTATGGAAAGATTTTGAAGAAGGAGAGTGTAACGCCGCTAATTTCAGGTTAACGTCAAGTTCTCTTATATTGAGCAAGTTTTAACTATCAAAGCCAAGTTAAGTTGATTAATTTGAATTTTAATTAGCCAAAGTATGGATTATATAAGCTCAATTTACGTTTTGATGGGTTTGAAGGCATTTAAATAGGCTTGGGGGCATTCTTGTAATTATTTAGAAGAATAAGCGAAGCCAAACCCTATCCTCTTTTTCATTTAGCCGCACGCAGCACGAGGAGGGGCATCATCTTCTTCCTCTTCCTTCCCCCTCATTCACGATTTTTCCTTCAATTTGCAGCATCTTCTTATTTTTAAAAAGGTTAAATTATCAAAAATACCCCTCGACTTTAGGGTTTGTTTCAATTATACCCTTGGACTTTCAAAAGTTTCAATTATGCCCTTGAAGTTTCAAATTTGTTTCAAAACTACCCTTGGAGACATTTTCTGTTAAATTTATCGACAAAAATTGATGCGTTTGCATGTGTTTTTATCGTTTTTTCCACGTATGTGTTCAAATCTATTCACATAAGCAACAATATATATGCAAACACGTCATTTTACATCTATGAATTTAACAAAAAAAAGCCTCCAAGGGTAGTTTTGAAACAAATTTGAAACTTTAAGGGCATAATTGAAACTTTTGAAAGTCCAGGAGTATAATTGAAACAAACCCTAAAGTCGAGGGGTATTTTTGATAATTTAACCCTGGGCATCATCTTCTTCCTCTTCCTTCCCCCTCATTCACGATTTTTCCTTCAATTTGCAGCATCTTCTTATTTTTAAAAAAATCCACCGCCGGCCATCACGTTTTTCCTTTCTTCGGTGACAGTAGTTAACTCCGGTGGCATCACCTTCGATTTTCGGCAAGCAAGGCGGCGGCGACAGCTTGTGTAGGTGGTCGGCGGGTCGTTCTCGCGTTCTCTCTCTGTTTCCGGTGCCTTCTCCTCGGTTCTCCAGCTCATAGGTCGGCGCCGGTGTCCTCTCTAGCAAGCATCTCAATCCGTCGACGGTTGTGGACGAAGTGCGCAGGCGGTCCGCCAAGTGAGGATTTTTGTTCATGGGTTTTCTTTTCTTCTTCTCACTCGATCTCTCTCTCTAAGCTCTCTCTCTTTCTGCAACAACCAGCCTTTGGGTAGTGATTTTCTAGCCCGGTACCAGCGGCTGCAGGTGGCATCTTCCTGCAAGATGGGAGCTTAACGGCGGCTGTGGGTGTGGTTTCGGTTTCTAGCAATTTTAGGTATCGTTTAAGCAGGATTTTGAACGATTTCGACATTGGGTAAGTTAGATCGAAGGTTGTTTTGCTTGATTTTAGTTTTTAGTTTAATACCCATCTATTGTTTGGTTCGTTCGTCAAGTTCTCCGCTTAAATTGCGGCAGAATCTTGAGTGGGTATTTAAGATTCAAGTTTATTAGGATGAATTTTAAGGTTTAATTGAATACCCATTAATTTTGGTTATTGGTTTCAAGGTACCCATATTGGTTGAAAGTCGTATTTTGGATGTGGAGTGAATTTGGTACTCCAACCAGCAAGTGTAATTTCTGTTTTAGGTAGGCATTGATCTCAGGTTGGCTTTGTTGGTCGTTGTATTCGTTAGAGGAATTTGTAAAATAATTTAATTTGAATTATGGAATTATTTTTATGTAAAGAGCGATTAACTAAGGTCGAAGTCGGCTTTGCTGGAATTAAATTGGAGTTTTAAATTGAGGATCTATCAGGCAAGGTAAGTGACGTTACTGTTGAACTTTTTCTTTGGGAGCGCGTGTTTGATTTTCCAAAATTCTTGTGCTTCCATGAGTTGTTTGATTATGTTTACGTTTATGAAAATTGTTGAAAGCATGAAATTTATTATTAATGTTTGCAATTGTTGATGTTTTGAAATCTTTGAGTTGGTGGTCTCGCAAAATTCCATTATATGTATGAGTTTAAATGATTTATGAGTTTTCTTAAATTTTGAAAGTGTACACGAAATTGATGTACTTAGAGAGATGCCTACACAGGACATAGAGACATGAAATTGATGTACCTAAGTCGAGGTTCATGAAATTGACGACCTCCGTAGGTGACAGATGAAATTGATGTGTCTAGGATATGCATAAAATTGATGTATATCCTCTAATTAATAAGTTTAAAATAAAGTTTAGAGCCACCAAAAAGATATTTGTTGTTGATTTTTAAAACGTGTTTAAGCGTGATCCAACCTCAACAGTAGGGTCACTTATTGAGTATTTTAAATACTCATTCTTTTCTAAAATGTTTTCTTTTAGGTAAAGGCAATGGTAGGTGTAAGGTGATTGATGAGAATCCGTTAGATAGCCATGAGAGGACTATGAATTTCATATTTTATTTTCTTCCGCTTTAAGAACTCTATTTGACTTTATTTGATTTGTAAACTTGTTTTGAGAAATTTCTTAGAGGCCATGCATGTTTATAGTTTGAAATTATTTAAGAATATTTTAAATCTTCAAAATTAGGGATCCCTAATAAAAGTTTTGTTTTTAAGTTTTTACTTAAATTAGTATTTATGTTATAAAATGTTTTTATTTAAAAAGACCTCTAAAGCATGCATGTCGTAATGGTCCCGAAAAGACTTTTGTAAGAAGTCTGGTTGTTACAGAGAGTAAAAGGCTTGAAGGCTTTTGTGCATTTGATTAATTAAGTGTGTGTATGAAAAGAGAAAATTGGCTCAAATTTATAGGTGAGGAGGTGAAATTTTGACCATTGGATTTATTTTGAAATGGATTATGGAGATTTGATTAGATGAAAAAAGAAAAGAATTTTGAATTTAAAAATGAGATTGAGAAGATTGAGATTAGGAATTAAAATGGGGATTTGAAGGAAATAAAATTTGGAAGAGAATGAATTTGAAAACGAGTTGTAGAAGGTTGAAATTTAGGAGGAAATTGGAATTAAAATGATGATTTGAAATTAGGAATCAAAGGAAAGAAATTGATTCAGCCAACTATTCAAAATGAGGTCCACGTTAGCTATCACATCGGATGCCACATAAGCGTCATACCACTGCCATGTAAGCTTTTTCTTCCAATCTTCTTTTGCTTATAACTTTTTCGTTTGAATTCCAATTCGAGCAATTCAAATTGCATTAGAATCGACTTTCTGAGCTCTACAAGATCAGCACTTTGAAACACTGAGAGTGTACATAAATTAAAGATTTGTTATCATCAACATATGGTATGATTGAAGCTCGTAAAGCTTAACATTATCAATCTCCCTTGACACAAGTTGTTTCATAGTGCATAAAAGTCCAACTCTAGATCTATAGTGAAGCGACATCAGGTTAGTGAATCAAAATTAAATAATTAATGAGTGTAATTCAATAATTATGTCTCATTCGAACTTATAATCTATAGGTCTATATAAGATCTCTTGCTAACTCATAGTAATACTAAAAGGATTACTTTAGTTGCCAACATAAGTATGACTCAACTGACATAAAGCTTGTACTAGTGACTAAGAGGTCCATGGATCAAATATCCTATCACATGTTGTCAAAAAGAAAAATAAAAATTCCTTTAGTTGATTTTTTTTTTAAATGTCCAAATTAGTATTTATTTGAAAAGTAAAAAATAATATTTAATATATTTGGTATATTTAGTATAAAATAAAAAAATATATATATTTGTTGTATTTATATTTATTGTATTTGATACATTAAACAAATAATGTATTACATACATCAAAGATTAAAATATATATAAGACCCGAATGAAATTCGGGTAGGTTAAATAGACATTGTACCATATTTTATGGTATTTGAGTTATTGAAATATATGATTTGATTTTCATAAAGATTGTATCCAAGTCTCTATAAACAAGATGTTGGATATTTTTAAGATATTTTGATTTATTATTTTCCATTACTATTTTTAACTAGTCAATTGACTCTCCCCGTAAATAGGAGGTTGAATAGCCCGTGGTTTAACTTACTTGACTAACAAATCTTCCTATTATAAATGGAAACTTTGAGAGTCTTTACGGTGAAGTAATTCTGTCAGTTGACTTATGTAGTCGATCTTTGGGTTGTCATCGACCTCTGACTAGCGGTAGTAGCCGATTGACAGCTACCGTCAACCTCAGACTACCGGGTGCCGCCTACCTACCACTACCGTCGACCTTTGTCTACCGGCAACCGCCGACCACCACTGAACTACTGCCACCGTCGACCTTTGTCTATCGGGAGCCACCAACCTCTTATTACCGTCGACCAACCACCGCCGACTGGCCGCAGTCGTCGACCTCTGACTATCGGCCGCCATTGATTGACGATTCTGTTGACCCCGCTTTGTTAACCAGCTTTCATCGACAGACCGTTACCGTCGACCTCCGACTACCTGGCGCCGTCGACCTCTAACTATCGAGCGTCGTTGACCTCTGTTGACCAGCCTCCACCGACTGACCGCTACTGTCGACCTCAGACTATTGGGCGCCACCGACCAGCCACTACCGTCGACCTCTAACTACTGACAGCCGCCGACCTCCATCGAACGACTGCCACCGTCGACCTCTGACTATCGGACATTGCTAACCTCTACTGACCGACATATGTCGATCGATCGCCATTGTCAACCACCGACCAACCACCACCGTCGACCTCTGACTACTGACCTTCGTCGACCGACTGCCACCATCGACCTCTAACTACTGACCTTCGTCGACCGACTGCTACCATCAATCTTGGACTACTGTCAACCTCCGGCTACTGGGCGCCGTCGACCAGCCGCTACCGTCGACCTCTAACTATCGGGTGCCACCGACCTCTGCTGAACGACAACTATCGTCGACCTCTGACTACTGGGCAGCGCCGATCTCCGTCGGCCTCCGACTACCAGTTGTGGTTGACCTCCGCTGATCGGTCTTCGCCGACTGACCCCCACCGACCTCCGTCGACCAGTTGCTACAGTCGACCTGTGACAACCAGATGCCACCGTCGACCTCCGACTACCGACTGCCACCATCGTCGTCGACCGAAACTTGTTTTTTTTTCTTATTTTCGACAACCGCCACCACGTGCCAACGACTTTTCCAACATTCGCCGCTGATTGTCCTTCTTCTAAGGTATGTAAAATTTGGTACATAGCATAGAAATATTGATAGCCAAAGCCAAAGGCACCAAACAAGAAAGAAATTATCCAAGAAACCTGTCAACGTGAGATGTGCAAGGTTGGTAACTTGTGAGCTTTTTCCATTGAACAGCTTCAAACTAAGAGTATAGAGTGTTGAAAGAAAAAGCCAAAGGCACCAACAAGAAAGTGATTATCCAAGAAAGTCGGTCAATGCGAGGTTACGGCTTAGTGAAATATTCCCTTTTTTTTTATGAGAAACAATAATTTCATTCGAGGAGGCAAGAAGCCACAACCAAAAAAACCTAGGGGACAAAGGGATAAGGCATCCCCTCTCCCAAAGGAAGGGTTACAAAAAACATCTTCCAATCTAAATTGATGGAATCTATAGAGTAGTTACATAACAATTTTTTTCAAAAAAAAAAAAAAAGTTACAAAACAACTTGTGTTGTGCACTCCAAAAAGAACACGTAAACTGTGAAATATTCCTATTGAGATCCTCTATCACATAAGTGTTTCAATCGCTTCTACTAGAGACTTCAAGCTTCAAGTACAATTGAAACAAAACCAAAATTTGAAGGCATCAGACCAAACAATAGATTATTGCTGAGATCAAATTTAACGAAATAAACATATAGGACATCTTAAAACCACAAGTTTTAACAGCAAATAACATCATCCAACAAAACAAACTTCTTTTATAAGAGAAACTAACTTATTGGTATTAAACAAAAACATACAGGAGCAGAAAATGACATATCCTCCGAACTTTCAAAAACCAAGCAAGGTTAAATAAAACTCCTATTGGTATTAATAAAATGATGAAAATTAGAAAAAAAAATACATAACAAACTCGGTAAACTATGAACCAGTACAATTCTTGGCCACAAGCAATGTCATTGGAACTGAAATGTATAAAATACACTTCCCTCTATGCCTGAGGGCTCCATCGCGACTCACACCATATTGAAAACACAAGACCTTAGCCATAGTGCAATACCAGTTATTACTATCACCATCAACAGAGTTTAAGGTTCATCGGTAAATATATTGGACAAAGCACAATTAAGAAACAATTGTACTTAAGCGAAATCTTCAGTAAGAAAAGACGAAGAAACAAGCATTTTCAGGTTCGACAACCATGAGTGAAAATTGACGCAAACTAGAAAAGTTATTTACCGGCAAGCGTCGTGGAGAGCGAGGCACGAAGAACGGCGAGACAACGATGCACGACGGACGGCGAGACGGCGAGGCACGACGAAACAATTGTACTCAACTGGGTTTTCTCCAAGCTCAACAAAGCTCAATCAACACAAAAACAACAAACAAATCAATATCACTACAGAACATACACCAATCACATTTCAAACAAACAACCCAAATCCCCAATTTCCCAATCTCCGTCCCAAAACCACAATACCAAATCCAGCAATCCCAGATAAAAAAAACAGAGCAAAAAGAGGGAAAAGCACAATCCGATGAAAGAAAAAGGGGGGAAAAGCTGAAAAGAAATCAACCCATTACCCACCATCAGAAGCATCAGTAACAGCAAAAGCAAGTGGAATAGAAGCAAAGATCAAGAAGAAAAACAGCAAGCAGAAATCCCACAAAGCCATTAGAGCTCCAAACACATTCGGCAGTGCTCTGTCACCCTCTTCTCGTTTACGGGTTCAGAACATGCATAAGCAAGAAAGAAGCAGAGGCAACAAAGAAGAAGGAGAGAAGGGAAAAGGGTGAAGGTAGAAGAAGTTGCAAGAGCAGTTGAATGAGAGATCGGTGGGCAGTGGGAAGAAACATCGCCATAAAAGAAAGTGACAACTATAGAGAGAGAGAGAGATTCGAAGCTTATTGAAGAGTAATGAAGAGAGAGAAGAAGGAAAAATTGAAAATTGAAAAATGGGAAAGGAGACTTCTGACGGCCGAAGGTTGAAGAAAGGAAGAATGACAGCTGCGGCGGCCGAAGGTTGAAGAAAGGAAGAATGACAGCTGCGGCGGCCGAAGGTTGAAGAAGATAGGAATGATACCTGCGGGGGTCGAAGGTTGAAGAACGGAGGATGAAAGCTGCGACGACCGAAGGTCGTTGAAGAAGAATGACGAAGAAGGTAGGCGGCGGCTGAAGGTAGAAGAAGGGAGCTAGGGTTTGATGTGCTTTGAGGAGAGAGAAAAGTCAAGTTTCTTTTTACTTTTTTCAAAAATTAAAAAAAAAAATTAAAAGGGGCTTTTAACGGCGGGCTATGCCCGCCATTAAAGGGTATTTTTAATGACGGGCAATGCCCGTCATTAAAAGTCAATTTTTTCGGAAAAATGCGCGTCCGACATTAAAAGTGGCGCGCGTTTTCTGTCCGTCATTAAAGGTCCCGTCCCCTTTTTTCTGTCCGTCATTAAAGGCTGTTTTTGTAGTAGTGCCTGAATATCCAATGTTGAATCTATATGAATATTGTGCTTATTATTATTACTTGTTTAGAGGAATTATGGTTAATTTTTAAGTTTGGGTGATTTAGCAATTTTATTTATTGCTATATTTAAGGATGATATCCAACACATATTTAACATGTGTATATATCTATTCTTTCATGGAACAAGTTGGTGATTAAGTAAGAATTATTTTGCATTATTTTGCAAATCTCAAGTTGTAGTTATATTGATCAACTAGGCAAACTTAATTAGCATGTTACCATGTATGGAAATAATGTTCCTTTGGAATATTATTGATATTATTATTAACAAAGCTTATGTGAGATTATTACTGATGAAGTTTAAAGTTGTTTAGTATTATGCAGCTTGAACATGTGAATGTAATGAAGGTTGAGGCAATGAGGTATTTTTATTGACAATTTAAAGTGTATGACCCTAGAGCTCAAAATTGTGATATTTTACCTCTATTAATTTTCATGAAATTAAAAATTAAAACTATTGCTATTAATTGAGTTTGGCCTATATTATTCTTTGCTTATTACTTGTTGGAAGTATAAAAATGTATAAAATCTCAATTATACGTAGAACTTGTAGAAATTGGTGTCAGTTTAAAATATTTCCCATATATACAAAGTGTGTTGCAAAAAGCAAGGGTACTGTTGGATCTTGTTGATCTTGATGACTGATTATATGTGTATATTTTCATTTGATTGAAAATATGTGATTTATTCATAATGAATATTTTATCGAGCATGTTTATGATCTTGAAAAATGAAAATAGAATTGGACATTAAATAGTGGATAATTTTCATTTTAAGATTCATAGACACAAGGGGTAAATTGTGAATACATGTTATTGAGATGTTTCATGTATTGTTATATATATAAAGATCTGTCTCTGTTGATTAATTATTTATGGTGTTATATGATTTTACTATATTTATATAACAAATTTAGAAGATATACTATGGACAATATTGATGGAGTATATTGATATTTATGTTAAATTTAATTAATTATTGATAGAGTAATTAACTTGTGATGCACTTCTTATGTCCATTTTTATAATAGTATATATCAATTTTATTGTGGTGTTCATAATTATGCATGTGTGCATAAATTATATGTTTGAGAGATTAAAGCATATATGCAATATATCTCAAAATGTGGGGGCTAAGATGGTTTAAATCCAACAATCAACATAAAAGGAAAAAAAATCATTTGATTTTGCTGATGAATGTTGATTGAGTGGTGCAGGTGTATATGCAAAGATAGCTTGATTGGACCAATCAAATTAAATGTTGAAAAACATCGAGGGAAATTGGACTAAATTCCATAAGATAGTCACCACAATGGACACCCAACCTCAAAGATTGGAGATCCCATGAAAGAGGTTCAATGGGTAAAAACGAAGTTGAAGTGTGACTAGGGAGAGCACTGATTAATTAAAATCTCTCATCCCATTCCTAAGGTGGTAGTGCTCTCGTAATGTGATGATTAGGAAGAGTTTAAACTCTGAATGAAAACCAAGGCATGTTTTATGCAGGGTGTTGGTCACAAACAACCCTTGGGAGGTTTTCACCTATGTGGGTGTTGTAGTGAGGTCGCTACAATAGGGGTTTGGACTACTCCCTTAAAACACTCATGAATAAGATACGTGTGCATGACCGTCTAACGCGCAACCCAGATGAAAGAATACCCTACATATTGCTTGTACTATGTGTGTGGTAAGTGGAAATTTGGCTCAAAAGACCTAGTTCAAGACTCAGTTCACTATGGTTCTTACAAATGTACACTTGCTAACACTAAGTGGAGGTTCAAACCCGGAAGGTACCTACACCCTTTGCATAGTAAAAATGCTCGTCTTTGTTTATATTTTTTGTTTTCAAAATCTTAAAAATAGTGGGGGATTGTTGGATATTTTTAAGATATTTTGATTTATTATTATTTATTATTTTTCATTACTATTTTTAACTAGTCAATTGACTCTCCCCGTAAATAGGAGGTTGAATAGCCAGTAGTTATAGCCAGTAGTTTAACTGACTTGACTAACAAATCTTCCTATTATAAATGGGAACTTTGAGAGTCTTTACGGTGAAATAATTCTGTCAGTTGACTTATGTAGTCGATCTTTGGGTTGTCATTTTCCTGTAAAACAAAAATGCTTGAGCATACAAGCAATCGAGGATTCGTAAGAGAGCTTAGCTGCACACAAGCTCTCTTGAAGGGTTGTTGTATCTTCGGAGCGGAGTGCCAGATAACTCAGTGCTAATGGGGCACATCTTCTCTATGGACAACGTTTATTAACGTGTATCAATCCAGATATTATAGTCTTTTCTTATCTCTTATTTAATTGATGTCTTATCTACTAATATGTTTACGTTGATTATTTCAGAAATTTCTATTCCCTAAATAGTATTTCCAACACAAGACCCTTTGGGTTGTGTAAAAAATGGCACACATCGCTTCTAAAAGAGAAAATTTAGAATATATACCCTATGAAATTTTCAAGAGGTTTCTAGAAACCTCTGATCAAAAAGAATTCTTGAAGTTCTGCCAGAACTATCTCCATATATTTCGAAGATTTATTTACTTAATTTAAATTCAAAGTGGATCCCAAATTGGTTTCTATATTGTTGAAACCATAGTCTTCCAATGTGAGTGTCCTATTAGGATGTGGGGTTCGAAAATCCCCATACCCACTAATAACCAAAGTGTTTTTGGTGGATAGTTGAAAGTATTTTTGGCATGCATTTCCTTTCTTATACTTCTGGGTCATTAGTACAAGTCTCATGTTGTAACGACCCGACTTCTTAATAAGTCTTAAAGGGACCGTTACGACAATGCATGCTTTGGGAGGCCTTTTTAAACAAAAATATTTTTAAACATAAACGCTAAATTTAAGTAAAAACTTTAAAACAATACTTTTATTCGAGATCCCTAATTTCAAAGGTATTAAATAATTTATAAAATATAAAAAATACATGGCCTCTGAAATACTTCTCAAACAATTTACAAAATCAAATTAAGTAAAATAGAGTTCTTAACAGCGGAAGAATAAAATATGAAATTCAGGTCCTCTCATGGCTATCTATCGGATTCTCATCATTCGCCTTTCATCTGCCATTGCCTTTACTTGAAAAAAAATATTTTTGAAAAGAATGAGTATTTTAAATACTCAGTAAGTGACCCTACTATTGAGGTTGGGTCACGTTTTAAAAGCATTTTGAAGCTCAACAACAAATATAATTTGGGTGACTAACTTTATTTTAAACTTTAAAATTAGAGGGAAGATATACATCAATTTCATGCATACCCTAGACACATCAATTTCACATGTCTCCTACGGAAGTCGTCAATTTCACGAAACCTCGAGGTCGTCAATTTCACGAAACCTCGAGGTCGTCAATTTCACGAAACCTCGAGGTCGTCAATTTCACAAACCTCGACTTAGGTACATCAATTTCATGTCCCGAAGCCCTGTGTAGGCATCTCCGAACGTAGATCAATTTCATGCACGCTAATTTAAACATATAAATAATTTAAACTAATTTGGAATTTCAAGGGACCACCAACTCAACTATTTTAAACAACAAATAATAATTTTCATGCTTTCAATAATTTTCATAAACTCATGCATAATGAAAAATATAAACTTTTTATGCATAATTCTCATGCGTTTAAACAATAATAATAATTTCAAGAGCAACTCATAAACACGAATATTATAGAAAATCAATTATTCTAAACACGAGAATTTTAGAAACTCAAATATTCGCACCCAATTAAAAATTCAATAGTAAGTTCACTTACCTCGATCTAGAATCTCCAACTAACTGCAACGCCGCCCTCGATTTCAACCAAACAATTGACCAGAAGTAAACTTCAAGCTTGTTGGTCCAACTTTAATTTGTTCTAAGATTCCACGAGTTCGACTCCAATCGCTTGAGATAACAAAGATTCAAGGACTAAAATTAATGGGCATTCTTGATTAGGCGGTAAATTAGCCAAAAACTCTCTAAAACTAACTTACCCTCTATGAACCTACTGAAATTCAAAGACCCAGTCTGAAAAAACGCCCAAAACTCACCAAACGACTGTTGGACAACTCGAATCGCCAGAAAACTCCAAGCACCACCGAACCTACACGCTGCAGCCGCCGGAACTGAGAGCAGTCGCCAGAAAACACCGGTTGCACTTGCCGTCACGCTGCCGCACGCAACTCCGGAGATGACACATGACGAACGCTGGATCTGCGAAAGAAGAACTCCCCAGCCGTGACTGCACTGCCGCGAAGACCGCCGGACTATACTGCTGCTCGCTGTCGCCGGAGGGAACGCGCCGCCGTGGAGCTGCTGCTGCTGGCTGGAGCTTTATTTGACGAAGAAGATGGTGTTCCTCCCTACCTTGTGCGGCTGCTCGTGGCGAAGAGAAGAGGGCTGAAAAATTCTCCTCACCTAGGGATGCGTGAATGGCTAAATGAAAGCCTAATGGGCTTGGGCCTGACTCTTATTTCACCTAAATTTCAAAAATGCCACTCCAGCCTTGAATTTTGAATTTCACCAATTTTTTTCAATTCTTCTAATTTCCCACCAATTCCAAATTAACCCAAATTAACCTCAAACTAATAAAATTTGAGATTTAACTCAAATTACGGGTGTTACAATAGCATGTGACACCCGAAGTTAGGAAGGGTACATGAATGAACCGAGATCACATCCGAATGAGAGGGATCCTGAGGACATGAAAGTATGGCTTAGATAAGCTTAAAAGAATTGATAGATACTATCTATACCAACAAGGTGCACCTTCCTTTTCGGTGGCTCAATCATAGGAACTTTGAAGTTAAGCGTGCTTGGCTTGGAGAAGTTCTATGTTGGGTGACCTCTTGGGAATTTTCCTAGCAAGTATGGTAGCGTGGCCAGGTCGCAGGGCTGAATTACTTGGACGACAAAATAGACGTGAAAGTTCCAAAATGCAACCATCAAATTATCTTATGATTCATTTAGAATACCTTTTAGTTTAAATGTGTTTTAAGAATGCACCTTTTTAAAAAATCATTTTGTATAAAAATTGTTTAGAACCTAAACACTCATATGTTTGGTGACATTTACTCGTAAGTGTTTTTATACACAAGTTATTATATATTTAAAAACTATTTTTAAAAAATTATCTTTCAAGTGTTTCTCTTAAAATGATTTATTTGTTAATCTCATTTTCTAATAAGTCACTTTTAGTGGTTGTCAAACACTAGAATTTTTTTCAAAATGATTTTTTCTCAAAATTAAATACTTGAAAAGTTAAATCAAACCTTCCCTTATATTATATTTATATAGCTCTAAATCCTTTATATCCTAGTAATGGTTGTTTTAAAAAGTTAATACATGACTCGTGTCCTGTCTTTGAAGTAGCCCCAAAAAGCAATATAACGTTTAAATATATATATATAAAAGGAATATGACTCAAGAAAAGATTTGACAAGGTTTATAATTATACGAACATACGTGCCTGACGCAAAATAATAGAGTTTTGGTTTTATTCACAACCAAAATCTTGTAGGACCATTACAATTAACTCCATTGATAATTTAATTATACGAACTGGTTGTATGACTTTAAACTATGACTCATTTTCTTGACGCAAAATATATATATAAAAGGAATATGACTCAAGAATAGCATGTGTGCATATCGATGAACTACAATTTAAAACCTAACCTGACGCAAAATAAAACAATAGAAGATTTGAACCTAAATCAAAGAGTTTTGGTTTTATTCACAACCAGTTCACATTTTTTTTATTTTTATTTTGTTTGGTTAGAGCACACAATTAGGAACACACAATCTGTCATCAAATCCATTTACAGAATCTTTTGAAGACCTCTATTTAGTAACAATTTACTCCATTAACAAAACCTACTTCATGAAAACAAGTATATATCATGGACATGTTGCAGCCTCATTTAAGTAATATCTTGTAGGACCATTACAATTAACTCCATTGATAATTTCTTGCTTTTTAATTCAGTCTCAAATAAGGGCCAATAATAGTATGAATCAAGATATAACACTGGTAGGATTATTAATTAAGAATGGTTATATGTTGCGATCATTCATTTAGTGGATTTCACTACTCTAACCTACTTTTTTGAAAGATTATAAATATTTGAGAGAGACTTTCTCTAAAGTTAGAACCACTACAACACAATAGTGATTAATGGGGCTAGTTAATGTATAAATCGACAGCAATGTAATGGGTTAAATTATTGGATTTTTTTTAAGAAAAAGAAATTACGCCATTAATATGGATATACACATATTGAAATAAATGTTGAAGGAACTAGTTGAGTAAGAAAGTTAAACAATTGTTGCAAATAGTGGAGAGAGAATCTAGAAAAGCAGCCATTGACATCAATGGTTTGATGTGAAGGAGAACTTTAGCCACAATAAAAAATAATGGCTATTGAGGATGCCAACAATGTCGTTTTAACCGTTTAGAAATGTATTTCTTAAGTATAATATAGAGCACAACATCTATATTCATATGAAGCTTAAGTTCAATTGAATTGAACACAATCATTATATTAGTCAAAAAAAAAAAAAAAAAAGAACACAATCATTATATTATAAAAATATGCGATTTTCTTGTTTTTTATTTCTAGGAGTTTGGATCTCTTATCCCACCAACAACTAAATTCTTCGGTTTATTATCCGAAAAGAAAAAATAAATCAGTTTTGCAAAAGAAAAAAAATCAATAAAAAATATAGAACTAACTATGAAATAATAAAAAATATATAGTAGTGAAAAGTGTATATAAATTTATGGATATTTGTACGGATGACCTGTTTTCGGGGGCCGTAATGAAATTTGCCCGACCTTTTCAAAATAATGGAGAATGTCCTTTTGCTGATGTCACCGCGCACACTTTATGACCGCCTTGCCCCTCTGGCCCAGTCGCAATATAGGTTCTCGCTCTAGCTTCTCGAACTCCCTTGGTAACTTAAACGACCTTGGCTTCCTCGGTTACTTGAACGACGCTATGACTTCTCTCTCTTCACATTAAATCCGCGGTTACTTTTACGACCCCCTCACATACCTCTCATCACTGAAACTTTTGAGCTGCTTCTCTCACTTCTCCCTCTACACCAGCGATTCTCTTTCTCCCCTTCCGACAATCGATGTTTCGAAACTTCTATGTCGCCTTTGACTGTTTGTTGAAAGCAAGAGCAAGAACAATCTCAAAGAAATGCGGTATGTATGCGATATGGGATCGATGGAATGGACGACGTTCCCTCGGTGACGCAATTTTCCTCCCAATCATCGACAAAACGTTCTCCATGGCTCGTGTAATACTGTGGGTGTTTACAGAAGTTGACAGATACTTCCCATATTCTCTGATGAAACTCTCCGGTCAGAAATGATCGCGTATGTGAAGGCTAAACTTCATGCAAAGGGAGGATATGTTCCATCTAAGGGTCTTATTAAGAACATATCCTCCCTTTGCTTGGAGTTTAGTCTTTGCATACGCGATTGTTTCTGACCGGAGAATTTCATCAGTGAATATGTGAAGTCTCTGTCAACTTCTGCAAACAACCACAGTATTACTGACGTGAGTGCAAGCATACACTATCAAGTAATAAAGTGGAAAGTATTTTTGATATCGTACCCAAGGGAGATGGTGACTATTTGAAAAACGCAAGATTATGTAAAAACAGTAACCTCCTCTAAATTTGCAACCACGAAGATGTTAACCATAGAAGTATTTTGAATGGGGTTTTGATTTATGACAAAAGTAGAAACAAACAAGTAAATGAAAATGGTAAAAACTCTATGAGATAAACGGGAGAAATCAAATAGTATCCACTTTGAGCTTTAGGTTGCGTCCACTTATGCGCTCGCAACTTACACTTGCACTACAAACAATTAAAGAGTACTATCTATCTTGCCCACATAGACATGGTGCAAATAGCATCCTACAGTTTCGCCTGCAATTACTCTAACAACTAGATTGTGAGTTAATTCCTACTTCGATTCAGCTCCACTGTAGGTGCCTTTAGAAGACTAAGCCAACTAGACATCTATTTTTAGGGCTAGCTGAAAGTTAGGTGAATAATGCTCACGACTCTTAAAACTCTAATGGTTCCAGTCCTATTTCTAGGATGCAAGAAATCAAAGTCCTATTTCTAGGATCTTTTCCACTATTGTTTTTGTGAACCTGTGCATTCAACTCCAACCATATGATCATCGACTAAATACAAACTATGTTAACTTGAGTGGCCTGTTTAAGCTAACAATGAGACTCTAATTTCAGCAGAAACAAAACAATGCTAAGAGGAAGTAAGGTTGCTTTTAAAAGGTGAGGCTTTCTTCTACTCAAGGTATCCACATATTTGAACACTCAAGTAGAAGATTAGCTCGTGACTGAAAATAAAGTGCAAGACATAAAAGAAAGAAAGCTTAACATAGAAAAGTAACTTGAATTCATATTGGATAAAGATTTGAGTACAAGAATTATAACTTACAAGTGAAAAGAAAAGGAAAAACAAGAACAAACAACTTTTGGAAATTAAAAGTCTTAAACAAAAAATAGAAAAAGTAAAAACAAGACTAACTACAGATTTTCCTCTCTCTATCTAGCTTGCTCTTGTCCTCTTTTGATAGAGCGAATGTAACGCCCCGTGCGCTTTGAGTGTATTTAAATCTCGAGTGTAGAGTTTATAGAAAAATATAAATTCTATTTTGGCTTGAACTTAGGGGTTTAATTTTAAACCAAAGTGTTGGGAATTAAGCGTTATTAAAAATAAATCACTCCCTAAAGTTTGTTAGGTTCTATTTTTTTTTTTTGTTGAGGAGTTTAAGCGTTATAATTTAATTATACGCTGATTTTTGGGTGTTGGTTGGGTGATTTTCTATTTTCTTGGGCTTAAGGTTATTTGGAAAAAGAAAAAGAGATTTTAAAGAAAATGATGAAAAAACCCTAGAGCTCTATCTCTATCTCTCTTTTCCCTCTCTATCGCGTGAGCAGCCCCCTTTTTGAGAGCCCAGCCGCGGTCGACGCGCCGCCGCCGCCCTGTTCGTGGTTGTTGCGCCGCCGTCGTCTGAAGTCGCACAGCAAGCCGCCGCGTGGTCCTTCTTCCTACGCGAGCTCTCTCTCTTCGCGGATCCCTCTCTCTGAGCCATTTCTGTTCAGATCGAGCCGTCGCCCTCCTCGTCAAGCTCACCGCATGGTTCTTCTTCGCGAGAGCTCTCTCTTCGCACAAGCTCTCTCCCCCTCGCTGCGATCTCCCTCGCTCTTCCGTCGACTCCGTCGCAGCCCGAGCGCCGCTACCAGCCCGATCTCTCTGCTTCTCCACACGTTCTCTGCCTGTGGGTTTTAGATCCGTGGCTCCCTCTCTCTGAGCCATTTCTGTTCAGATCGAGCCGTCGCCCTCCTCGTCAAGCTCACCGCATGGCTCTTCTTCGCGAGAGCTCTCTCTTCGCACAAGCTCTCTCCCTCTCGCTGCGATCTCCCTCGCTCTTCCGTTGACTCCGTCGCAGCCCGAGCGCCGCTACCAGCCCGATCTCTCTGCTTCTCCGAACGTTCTCTGCCTGTGGGTTTTAGATCCGTGGCTCCCTCTCTCTTTTCCTTACGTTTCTGGCCAAGAATGATCGTGTGTAAGTCTCTTTTCTCTCGATCTAGGTGTTTTGAGGCCTGATCTAACTCCCTTGAGTCCTTATTGGTTAGATCTCGAGTGGACATCAGCTCGAAGCCCTGTTTCCTCCTCGTTTCAGCCAATTTCGCCTCTGTCCAGCAGCGTCCCGGGGCGTTTCCGGCGTGGATTGGTGTTTCTGATAAGTTTAGCCCATACCCATTATTGTTTAGTGCTTAAAATGGAATGGCCATTAGTGTTAGGTGCTGGAAAATTGAGTTTAGTTTGATTTTCTGATCTACAGCGCCGTTTGGGTGTTTGATTAAGCTTGAAACACTCCTACTTGATCACCCACAACCCAAGGAGTGTTCTAGCACGCTATTCGAGGTTAGAATAACCCGTCTAGCGTGGAAGCAGGTCTGTTGGTGAGTTTCTTCGCTGCCCCTTGTTCGATAGCCTTTTAGTTAGGTTGCTCATTAGTTGTCTTAGATTTCAAAGCATGTGGTGTCATTACCCATTGCATATCTAGGTTCTTAGGTGTTGGACCAACCCTTAAAGGTCCTAGAACATGTTTTAAAATGAGTTATCATGGTTGTTTTGGGTAAAAATCAAGTAGTTCTTTTATGCCCATTAAGCCTCGTTGCCTTAGAATGTTTCTGTTCCATTATCTGTTCTTGAAGCATGAGTTAACGAGTTTTCCCTTGCAGGTTGCGGCTTAAAAAACATGGTAGAGTAGGCCTCCATTTGTTGTTTTAGGCTTGGCAGCGTGCCCGGTCCCTTAGGAGTTCTTAGTGCACTTTATGTGGGTCGTTTACTTGTTGTTCAGCGGCTGAAAAGCCTTATCTTGAGTCGTTTGGCGAACACCCATTGCCTGTTGTGCCTTAGACATGGTTGCCCATGGTCTAAAGGTTTTGAGTTTTCATTTGGGGTACGTTGAAAGGCCATTCAACAAAGAAATGAGTTGGGTATAGTGGTTTTGGCCCCTAGTAGCTTATTAGGTCGCTTTCTCCTAGTTTAGTCTTTGATGGTAGCATTTTTTGTTGTAGTTCGAGGTGCTTGTGGAGCTTGGTGCAAGTGTGCCTCGTTGTAATTTGGAAGCGTGTTTTGTAAGTGGTTTCTACTTGCTCAATCTTGTTTGATTGTGTGAAGCATGTCGTTTGTTTTATGTTTATCCTTGTTCGTGTGTAAAGCATGTCTTGTTGTATATAACGTATTGAAATGCTTGCGTTGAGCGTGTTATGTTGTTTGAATTTATTCTGAAACGCTTGAGATGAGCTTATTCTATTTTGTGCTTGTGGTAAGCATGTGTGTTATTGATTAAGCATGAGATATGTGACTGTTGAGTTGTGGTCATTGTCAAGCATGTGGGTTAGGCTAGCTTGTGTCACGGGAAGTGTAGCATAAGTCTAGCGGAAGCGGTGTAGGTGCGCAGTGTGCCGCGTAATTCACGTGTTTCATGTAGCGTAGCATGACGCGTAATGCATGCGAGTGGTTGCGTAGCATGGCGCAAAATGAATGCGAGTGATTTGCATATTTCTACCGTCCTACATAGGAAAATGATGACATTTTTGCATGTCATCACACCCCCAAACTTAAAGTTTTGCTAGTCCCAAATCAATTCCTTTAAATTTTCGCACCATCATTCGAGTTGATCTTCTAAATAAAATTAAAACATGATGATTCTTGGTACTTAATGGAATTCATTCAATTTCCCTGAGGATTCGATACTCGGTATTACCTACCGTTTTATATTACTTGTGACGACCCGTGCGTTTGCGGATAATCGTACCACCAACACGCAGCATGGCGCATAATTCATGTCTTAGGTGTGGGGCATTATGCGTAAATCATATGTGGCTTAGTATAGTGTGAGTGCATAGTGTGGGAGGCATATGCATGATGTGGATTGGGTGCTTGTGAGCATGTTGTTGGTTTATTGCTTTGAGAGCATGATGAGTTTTTACTGCTTTTGGAAGCATGATGTATGCGTGTGAGAAACATGTTGTTTGAAATTGTTTGATGCATGTGATCTAGCTCATGTGAGCTACTTACCAATACCGCGGTTGTACTGATACCCCCTTCCCCACCTTCCCCCCAACATTTTAGATGTTGCAGGTATCGAGGATGATCTGGACCTTGGTGGTGAGGAGGAGAACTACGTGGAAAATTCCTAGAATGTTGTTATGTTCTTAGTTGCTTTATTTTGATGCTTGAGTTAGCTTAAGTTGGTTTATTTTTGTAGTGTCCAACATGGTGAAGGATTCACCTGAGGAAGGTTTTGTTTCTAAGATTAAACTAGACTTGTTCGTTTTGGTTAAGTTTAATAAATGTTATAGCTAGTGGTCTAGCTTTCCTTTTAATAATGTTTTTATGTTCCGCTGCATGATTTTAGTTCTGAATGTTGCCTTGAGGGTTGTCTTGTTTAGAGGAGATAGACTTGTGAAATCTAACTATAGTTTGATGGAGCTTGGTTGGATGCTTATTGAAGTGTTAAAAATCTTTATCAGGTGTTTAAAAATTTTGGGATAACCAGTTTTACGCCGTTATGCTGCCGAAATTTTTGGTACATTCGGTTTAAAGAGTTGTCCTAAATGCTTAAGAGTCTAGAGTAAGTAGTAGCGTCGCTAGGCTAGAGGTTGGAGAACCTGGGGCATTACAGCGAATTTGTTATATGTTTATTCCCTCCTAAATTGCTTATCTACGTTGTATTCTGACGGAAGAGATTTGTCGCGGTCTCTTGTCAAATAAATTTATAATCCACGATTCCTAAGCCTAACTTGTAACAGTAGTTGTCAGGGTCGATCACAAAGAACAATTGGTTTATTTATAAATTCTTTTGGGTTTTTTAGGTAACAAAAAAGGGCGGTTTTGTTGGGTTTTATGCCCTAAAACTCGTAGTTAGAAAATGAAACAAATTAATCGATCTCAATAAAGCGTTATTTGAGTGATTTAGTAATTTTGTTATTGAATAATCGAGTTTGCATTTATAAACCCTAAATCCAATAAACTAAGATCCAAGGTTGTTTAAATGAAACTTGGACTAGCATGTGGGGACATTCGGGGATCATTGTTCAAGCAACAACCTAAATGGTCTATAGTATAGGGATAAGGCTGGGTACCTTATCTTGGTGACACTATGTGATATAACCCACCTTGTATTTGATACAGATGCAATGATCCAAAGCATCCATGTAGGAGACATGCGGGTGGGGGTACCCTATGCAATGAGTTTGCATAAGATCGGAACGCAAAATAATAACCACTAGATATAACGTCGTTAACTAGTTTAGGTTTCTATGTCAACAAGACGACCTAGGTAACTCAATCTCAATCCTGAGTCTGTTATGAACTCCTTTTGAGGAGGGATTTTCCTTAGATTTGTATGGGTTAGAGTGGCTAGTTCACCGACTTAATAGTCCTACCATTTTAGGGGCAAGACTGAATGAGGACTGGGAACATAACAGTACAAGATGGAATTCACTCCTTCCCCTATTGGGGCAAGTAGATGTGTGTTCCCTTAACGGCTGATTCTGGGGCTTGAACAAAGGCGCACCGTCCTCTTCCGGGCCGAGAGGAACTCTTGTTTAGTGGTTGAACCCTAAACAACTTGTTTATTACTTGGATTAGAGGTACTTAAAGATCTAGAGGTAACCCAGGGGTAAAACGGTAATTTGACCCAGCTGGTGTTGCGAACACACGTGAAAGATTGACTTATTGTATTGGTCGATATCTGTGGACACAAAAATGTTCTACAGTGAGAAGAGTGCAGTTTTGGGTCTTTAGTGGAGTGTCCCACAGTTAACGAATGTTGATTAACTTAGTTAATGAGTTTAGCCAGTTAATCTCGTATCGTTGGAGCTTCTGATCTGTAGGTCCATTAGGTCCACCTACTAGCTCATAACGGGTTTTGGGATAATTTAGTCTTGATATTAAAGGGAATTTAAGTTAATTGTAGTTTGATACAATTAATAGTATAAATTTAATTAGTGAATTAAATTTTATGATAAAATTAATTTTGGATATGAGTCAAAATTAATTATTGAGAGAATTATGATTTTAATTAGATATGTGATATTTTATTAATTCATGAATTAATTAATTAGGAATTAATTAATTTAATTTAATTTTGTTAAATATGATTTAATCAAATTGATACTTTAGTTTATATTAATGTACATTATGATGCACATTAAAACTATAGGTTAAATGAGAGAGATAAAATTAAATATGATTTCTCTCTTACTCTAAAAAAATGTAGCCAATCACTTTGCTGGAAAATTCCCATCCAAGATGTTTTTTTGGTTCCCACAAACCAAATCTCAACGATCCTAGAGGATAGCGGGTGATCAAAAAACAATTTTTGGGAGCATTGTGCATAATTTTTTTCAGTCTCCAAATTCATATAAGTGTCTAGATCTAAATAGGTTTAGATCTACTTTTTACAGCATGCTTAATCTGTATTTTTAGAAATCGTTTCTATATGCACAATGTATTGGTACTCTAAATAACTAGAATTAAATTCACAACGATTCAATTTGCTTTCGCTAGAGGATTAAATCAGCGTCAACGTCTCGACGCTAGCCACCGCGTCTCGATGTTGCCACGTTTTATAAATACACTTTTTCACGATTAGTGTTGTATTCTTTCGCCACTATTTCGATTTCTACCGCTTCTCCTCTCAAAATTCTCTGTAGCTTTCATATTTCTTAGGCTTTAGAGTAGATTTCTTAGTTTTTCATGGTGGATCGAGCTCGGGTGGCAAGATTCGACATTCAAAATGATGGGCATGATAGCAGGCATTTATGTTATCTATTTTCTAGTAATTTTAGCTACTTTTGTGCGTTAACTTTGAGCTTTAATGTCTTTTTATGTTCATTTTGTAGAGATCTGAGCTTGAGAAGCAAAACCGAAATTTAACTCAAATTTGGATCAATTAGGTGGCCTTGAACCATAATTGAAGAATAGAGAAGAATTCAATTGAAGTTGAGGCCCAAAAGCCCAAAAGAATGAAGAGTTGAAGGCCAATTGCGTGTCCAAATGAGGCTTCTAGAAGGACCAACGTCGAGACCCTGTCTTTAGAGCGTCTTGACGCTGGTTGGAGTAGGCACCAAGTAAAATGATGTCACAACGTCTCGACGCTGGTAGGCTTGGGCAGCAAGTAAAGCTCCATTCTTCCTCTATAAATTGGCCACTCTCTAATTGTTGAAGACATCCAATTCAGAGGGTTTTGCCCTAGCTCAAAAGAGAGTAAAAAGTGGGTAGAAATGAGAAAAAAAAGGTTGGAATTGATCAGGATTCCAAGGCTTAAGAGTCGAGATGATCGTGACGGGAGCATTGGACCAACACAACGATTATTTCTTCTTAAAGTCTCTGTAATTTCTTATTATCTTTGAGTTAGGACAGTGGATCAAGATTGTTGGGTTGAATTTATTCCCATCTTTGAGTAGATCTTGAGACCTAGGGTCGTTAATTTAGCCAAATGGATTATGTAGCTTAACTATTTGGATATTGTAATTAATTTCATCATATTTCATCTATGCAATTTATACTTAATGCTTTTAGTAGTCCCTTGATCACGAATTAATTGATTTGTTGATCTAAGTGATAGGACCTAAATAGTCCTATATTATCACCTCTAATCTAAACTTGTTAGAGTTATTTTATGCATTACTTGTCTTATTTGCAGGATAATTGAGCTTAGGCTATGTCAGGAGCTGATCACGCTAATTGGTGTTAATTCTAGCCAATTACAGAGTTTTGGAGCCACCTCGGTGTCTTGGACGAGGAGGAGGTGAAAAGACCCAATGGCGTTGAAGCGGACCTAAAGAATGACACAAAAAGCTGAAGATTGAAGCCCCGTACTGAGAAGAAGCGAGACAAGATCGAGAATTAAAGCAACAAGATGAGAATGGTAATATGGCAATAATAATTCTCTTATCCATAGCCACGTTTTATGACTAAGAAATATGAAAAATGGATGTCAAGACTGCCTTTCTGAATGGTAATCTTGAAGAGAATATCTTTATGTCTCAGCCCGAAGGGTTCATAACCCAAGGTAAGGAACAAAAAGTTTGTAAACTGAATCGATCCATTTATGGGTTGAAACAGGCTTCCAGATCTTGGAACATTAGATTTGATACTGCGATCAAATCTTTTGGCTTTGACCAAAATGTTAATGAGCCTTGTGTATACAAGAAAATCAACAAAAATAAAGTAGATTTCATAGTACTTTATGTTGATGGCATCCTACTCATTGGGAATAATGTAGGATATTTGTCTAACGTAAAATAATGGCTAGCAGTCCAATTCCAAATGAAAGATTTAGGAGAGGCCCAATATGTTTTTGGAATCCAGATATTCGGGATCGAAAGCACAAAACGCTAACCCTGTCTCAAGCAACATATATCGACAAAATGTTGTCCCGATATTCGATGTAGAACTCCAAGAAGGGTTTATTGCCTTTCAGGCATGTGGTTCACTTGTCTAAGGAACAGTGTCCTAAGACACCTCAAGAAATTGAGGATATGAGACGGATTCCCTACGCCATTGCAGTGGGCAGCTTAATGTATGCAATGCTCTGCACGAGGCCTGACATTTGTTATGTTGTTGGGATAGCCAGCAGATATAAGTCAAATCCAGGGTTAGACCACTGGTTCGTCCTTAAAGGAATCCTCAAGTTCGGAGAACGAGGGACTACATGCTGGTGTTTGGGGCTAAGGAGTTAGTTCTCACTGGATACACCGATTCTGACTTCCAGTTTGACAAGGATTCTAGGAAATCGACGTCGGGGTCAGTGTCCATCCTTAACGGGGGAGCTGTAGTTTGGAGAAGCATCAAACAAGGATGCATAGCGGACTCAACCATGGAGGCTGAGTATGTAGCTGCTTGTGAAGCAGCCAAATAAGTAGTCTGGCTAAGAAAGTTCCTGACAGATTTGGAAGTCGTTCCAAATATGGACTTGCCCATTACATTATACTGTGACAACAGTGGGGCTGTAGCCAATTCTAGAGAACATCGAAGCCACAAACGAGGAAAACACATAGAGAGGAAGTATCACCTGATACGGGAGATTGTGCAAAGAGGAGATGTGATCGTCACTAAGATCGCTTTGGAGCACAACATTGCCGATCCTTTAAAGAAGGCTCTCATGGCTAAAGTGTTTGAGGGTCATCTAAAGTGTCTAGGTATAAGAGATATGTACATTGTGGAATCTAGGGCAAGTGGGAAATGTGTAATAGAGTATGAGGATGCCCTAGTTTATTGTATTTACCATTTCCAACTTTAGATTATTTGTACATGTTTTTTCCCATTATCTTGAGTTTTAGTTCAAGTGGGAGTTTGTTGTGTTTTATGCCCTAAAACTCGTAGATAGTAAATGTAACATTTAACTGAACATTAATAAAATGATTTATTTTGTATGAATTGAGTAGATCTTGTCTTATTAACCTTAATCCAATAAACTAAACATCCTAGGCTGATAGTATGAGGCTTGAACTAGTATGTAGGGACTTACAGGGATCAATGCGCACGCTATTCTAGAGACCATAGCCACCAATAATCGACATTGGGGAGAAAATTAACCAACAACCATTTTGAAAAATCCAGTTAAAGCAGTGGAAACAAAGGCTAACTCTACGATGCAAGCCCAGATCAAGACCATTCATAGTATGATGATGGGCATGTCCATGAACAATCAAGCCAATATCGCCCCTGCCAATGCTTTTTCTTCCCTCTGTTGTGAGATATGTGGTGAGGAACACATCGCTGATAGTTGCCCACTAAACCCTGCATCTGTTTTTTATGTGGATCCACAAGAAAATCAGAACCAAAATATATGGAATCCTCATTCGGCCACATACAACCCAGGATATATGGAGACAACATCCAAACTTCTCTTGGGGAAGACAAGCCGAGTCGGTTAGTTCCAACACTCAATTTGGAAAGCAACCTATACAACAACAACCGCAAAAAAACTTCCAACAAGTTCCAGTGCAGAGCCAAGAGTCAAATCTAGAGGCTCTTATGAAGGAGTACATGGCAATGAACGATGTTGCAGTCAGGAATTTGGAAGTTCAGCTTGGACAAATTGCTCAGGAGGTAAAGAGTAGACCACAGGGAACGTTGCCTAGCAAAACCGAGACCCCACACAGAGAAGGCAAGGAACAATGCTAGGCAGTGACCCTAAGAAGCGGATTAGAATATGATGGACCAAAGTATCTAGGAAGTCAAGAAGCAGAGATCCCAATTGACGCTCAAGAAAAGATTTGTGAAAAGAAGTTAGGCATTACCTCAGATAGTTCAGAGAATAAAGAAGATAAAGTAGAAAAGACCAAGGAGCCTGAAGCCTTGGTAGAAAAAGAAAGAAAATCAAAGTTGGAGAAAAAGTAGGAAAATGCAACCGCAAAACCTTAAAAATTTGTGATACACAATCAAGATTACAGACCACCTCCTCCGTACCCACATAGATTCAAACATGCATCACAGGATGTACAGTTCAAGAAGGTTTTGGATTTATTGAAGCATTTGCACATTAACATACCATTAGTAGAGGCACTTGAACAAATGCCTACATACGTAAAGTTTCTAAAAAATATTCTGTCGAAAAAGAGAAGGTTAGGGGAATACGAAACGGTTGCACTCACGGAATGTTCCAGTGCACTAGTAAAGAACGAGATCCCTCCCAAGCTTAAAGATCCGAGAAGCTTTACAATTTCGTGCTCTATAAGACGCAGGGATGTAGGCAGAGCATTGTGCGATTTAGGAGCAAGGATCAACTTAATGCCATATTCGGTTTTTAAGCAGTTAGGAATAGGTGATGCACTCCCAACGACTGTGACCTTACAGTTGGCGGATCGATCACTTACACATCCCGTTGGAAAGATTGAAGATGTATTGGTTAAAGTTGACGAGTTTGTTTTCCCTACAGATTTTATCATTTTAGACTGTGAAGCTGATAAACACGTGCCGATCATCTTAGGACGACCGTTCCTAGCCACTGGCAGAACCTTAATAGATGTACAAAAAGGAGAATTGACCATGAGGGTCAATGATCAGCAAGTCACGTTTAATGTGATGAATGTAATGCAATATCCAGGATACCTTGAGAGATGTTCCATGATTGAAGAAGTTGACGAAATTTCTATATCTATTTTGCAGGAAACATTAAAGGGGGAACCACTAGGAGGAAACAAATTAAAAAAGGGAGAGTCAGAGGTGGAAAGAATTGAAGGAGTAGAAGTCCAAGTCACAAATGATTATGCAACAGTAGGGATAGAAGCATTAAGGGATTCATCAGATCAAGAAAAAATCAAGCCGTTACAACCATCTCTGATTAATCCTCCTGAAATGGAACTTAAACCCCTGCCAGAACATCTTAAATATAGCTTTATTGGTGAAAACAAGATTTTACCAGTCATTATCTCAGCTTACCTTACTGAACAAGATGAAATTTCTTTGTTGTAGGCCCTCTCTAAACATAAAAAAGAAATAGGATGGACCATTACAGACATACAAGGAATCAACCCCTCATTTTGTATGCACAGGATAAATCTTGAAGAAGGAGCTAAGAATTCCGTTGAAAGTTAGAGGAGATTAAATCCCATCATGAAGGAAGTTGTTAGAAAGGAAATCTTAAAGTGGCTAGACGCAGGAGTCATCTACCCAATTGTAGACAGTAGCTGGGTCAGCCCAGTTCAATGCGTCCCAAAGAAGGATGGAATGACCGTAGTAGAAAACAAGAAGAATGAATTGATCCCCACAAGGACAATTACAAGATGGCGAGTCTGCATAGATTATCGCCACCTTAATAAAGTAACTAGGAAAGACCACTTCCCGTTGCCATTCATAGATCTGATGCTGGACAGGCTAGCAGGGAAGGATTATTATTGCTTCTTAGACGATTACTCTGGTTACAACCAAATAACCATTGCCTCAGAAGACCAATAGAAGACGACATTCACATGTCCATACGGAACGTTCGCCTTCTGGAGGATGCCATTCAGTTTATGCAATGCACCAACCACCTTCCAAAGGTGTATGATGGCTATATTCTCCGACATGGTAGAACGAACCGTGGAAGTTTTCATGGATGACTTCTTGGTTTTCGGTGAATCATTTTCAGCATGTCTACGGAATCTAGACCAAGTACTAGAAAGATGTGAAGGAACCAATTTAGTAGTGAACTGGGAGATGTGCCATTTTATGGTATGAGAAGGCATAGTCCTCAGACATCACATTTCTAGGAAGGGAATTGAGGTGGACAAGGAAAAGATCGAGATAATATCCAAGTTTCCTTTCCCAAAAACAGTCTATAAAAGATTTATTAAAGACTTTTCTAAAATTTCCAAACCCTTGTGCAGGTTAGTGGAAGTAGATAGGTCGTTCAACTTTGATAAAGATTGCAAACAAGTTTTGAGACTTTGAAGAAGGCACTCAGCTCATCGCCAACCATAATTTAACCAGACTAGACTCAACCATTTGAGTTGATGTGCGACGCGAGTGACTTTGCGGTTGGTGCAGTCCTATGTCATAAGAGAGGAAAAATAGTGCAACCAATCTACTTCGCAAGCAAGACGCTCAACAAGGCTCAGTTGAACTATACATTCATAGAAAATGAATTACTAGCAGTAGTGTTTGGTTTTGACAAGTTTAGATCCTACCGTGTGGGAACTAAAGTCATAGTCCACGCAGATCATTCCACCCTTAAGCATTTACTTTCACAAAAAGATGCCAAACCTCGACTAATTCAATGGATTTTGCTTTTGTATGAGTTTGACATAGAAATCCAAGACAGAAAAGGAACAGAAAATAAGGTAGCGGACCATCTATCAAGCCTTGGGAAGGAAGCACAATTAGAAAAAGGGCTGGATATCCAAAAATCATTTGCGAACAAGCAGATTCTAGCAGTGAGAATTGTTGAACTTCCATGGTTTGCAGATTATGTAAACTATCTAGTTAGTGGACTAAAACCACCAGAAGCAACCGCTCAACAACTCAAGAAGTTCTTAAGAGACATCAAAGACTACTACTGGGATGAACCGTATTTGTATAAGCTAGGGGTGCCTGATCAAATTCTAAGACGGTGTATGCCGGAAGAAGAGATACCTTCAATATTGGGAGCCTGTCATGTAGCTCCTGCAGGGATTACAGCCCTTGCGCAACGGAAACAATCAGAGATCATAATCGGTTTAAATGTCGATTGGGAAACCAATACGACGGCAAAACATACATTTTACAGCAGAAAATAAACATAAAATCATGCTGTAAAAGCTATAAAACATGTTGAAAAAGAATATAAAAACTCCTAGATCTAATCTAAGAGGGATCCTAATGATCCTAGATCAAGAAAACCCATACCTTTGTAGTTTTCTTGACGAGATTTCACCAAAAACTTTGATTCCACAAAAAAGACAGCAACGAAGAACTCCTCAATTTCGCTGGAAAAACCACCACGAACACCACCACTTGATTGCACCGGTATTCTCAAAAGGAAACGTGCGTTGGGAGCTTGTGGGAGCAAAAACTTCTAAGGGTTTCTCTGGAAAATCTTCTTTCTGTGGATCACAGAGAGGGAGAAAACGAGAGAGCTAGAGAGAGGGAGGGTTTTGTGTGAGTCTTGGGAATTCTCAAAACTGAACTAAAGCCCACACACCTTTACCTATCGATCCGGAGAGTAAAGATAGGGTAACCGCACACATCACTTCAGGTAACTGCACAATCAGTTTCCTGATATTTTTAATTAATTATAAATTTAAAATTCAAAATTTAAATTATAATTAATTAAATTTTAATTAATCAATATTAATTAAAACAACATTAATTTAAATCTTATTTAAATTAATATCTCTCTTTAACCTATAGTTTAATTAAACTTAATCAATTAATTAATTAAAAATAATTAATTTAAAAATATTAAAATTGAACATCACATATTCAATTATTATTCTCTCTCATAAAACTATAGTATTAATATACATCCCATGCACATTAATTATAACCTATAGTTTTAATATGAATCAAATTCATACTTTAGCTTAATATTCGAACACCTTCGAATATTCAATCCTTCCTTAGAATTTTACCTCAATGCCCTAAATGAGCTACTGGTGGGACCTAATGGACCTACAGATCAGAAGCTCCAACGATAGGAGATTAGTTGGCTAAACTCATTAACCAAGTTAATTAATATTTGAGGTCCACCTCTTGGTCGTTAAGTACCAGTGCTCCTCTTGGTCCTTAAGTACCAGTGCTCCTCTTATGAACAACCTATTTGAGGTCCAACCAACAAACAGAAATCCCTCTGGTGCCATAAAGAGGGTAGGGCCGTTTGTTCAAGACCCGGAGACACCACTTAAGGGAACACACCTCTACTTACCCTAATATCGGGAAGGAGTGAATTCCATCTCGTAAGACTATGTTCCCAGCTCCCCACTCGATCTTGTCCCAAAATGGTAGGCTTATTGAGTCGGCGAACAAGCCACTCTTACCTGTACAAATCAAAGGACAATCCCTCAGGATTAAGGCCAAGTTGCCTAGGTCATCCTAGTGAAATAGAAACCGAGCTAACTAACGGTGTTACAGTTAGTGGTAAACTATTTCGCGATCCGGTCTTTGTGCAAACTCATTGCACAGGATACCCCTACTTGCATGTCAACTACATGAACACATTGGATCATTACGCTTGTATCAATATACAAAGCGGCCGTATCCATAGTGTCACCAGGATAAGGTACCCAGCCTTATCCCTATACTATAGACCCTTTAGGCTAAACTTGAACATTGATCCCCGTATGTCCCTACATACTAGTTCAAGCCTCATTCTATTAGCCTTGGATGTTTAGTTTAATTGATTAGGGTCAATAAGACAAGATATAATACAAACATTGAATAATACATCATTTTAATTAATGTTCGGTCAAATGTACATTTGCTATCTACGAGTTTTAGGGCATAAAACCCAACAACTCCATACAGAGGACATTTTGCAGGACTTAAGACAGCAACCAGTCTCTTCAAGGACGCACACCTATTCACGAAAAATTGTGATCAATGCCAAAGGATAGGTAACCTGTCAGCCAAAAGTGAAATGCCCCTACACTTCATACTCGAAGTGGAAATCTTTGACGTATGGGGGGTAGACTTTATGGGACCATTCTGGTGCGTGGTTGGCTGAATGGATGGAATGTGAAAGAAGATGATAAATGAAATAATAAAGAATTATCCAGCCAACACTTAAGTGCAAGTATATACTATCGGATGTAGTAATAAAAAAACCTTACAAAGTATTCCAAGGGTATCGATCCCACGAGGACTAAATTGGAAATTCAGATTTGATGAAGAAACTACTCAAATGATTGCTTTAGAAAAAAGTAACCAAAGAAAATAATAAGTTGATTGATTGGATTTTTGAAAAGATAAGCAAAACAAGTAATAAAACAATAAAGAATAACAATAAGATAAAACGAGGTATTCAACACAGATTCATCCCTAGGGTAACAACCATACCTATGCAATATCTAACTTAAGAGTGTTTAATGCATTGGGTCAGATTTAACATCCTTTTGGCCCTTGTTTCCAAAAACCGTACAAAGGCTAAAAGAGTACTGTTATGCCCATTTCTGGGACTCAACTCCGTCATAGATAATTCACGATTGCAATCTACAACCCTATAGTCGATATAGGGTGCCTTAGGCAGCTTACCCTATACCGCCAAACAATCTCTTTCGAGCTTTTTCTCCTATATCACCATTATGAGAACTGATATAGTTTGTCCCTTTCGAGATCAAACTCACATAGCATGCAAAGTCTAAGTGATCAAATTAAACTTAGCAAGATCAGAATGATATTCAATGAAGAATGACATGCATTAAACCCTACTTAAACAAATAAAACACTTTCAAGCCATTAAACCCTAAGGGAATTCACCACATTGAACCCCTCAACAGGATTTAGCTACTCATGATGGGATAAAAAGCAAATGAACACATTTTCATTGAAACAATGATGAAAAGAATACAAAGTAATGAAAAGATTCAAGAGTTGGAATTAAAAGAGATAGTTAAATATTATGGGTTATTTGTTTACACAATCCTTCTAGAGTTCGCTAAGACACTCCACTCCCTCACTTTTACAAGATGGGAATGGGTGAAACTCTCTACCAACCACAAGGTTTGATTTCTAATTCTCTCTCAGGTTAGAATTTGGTCATCTAAGAAGGACCTCAGGCATCCCTACTGATTGGCATCGAGCCAGGGTTCTGTCACCACCCTTTTCTTCCAAGTGAGTTCTGCTTGAATTTGACTTCGAATCCCGAGCTTATATAGTGTAGAAATTTGTTGAGGAGCTTCGAAATAGGTGCTGGAAGGTTGCCCAGTAAGTTTCGAGGTCAAAACAACCGGTTAAGTGTGAAGAAGACTTATCAACAACGACCCGCGTGCGACTCGAAACGACCTCTGTTTTTCCAGAAATGCGGCGCATTTCCATTTGGCCTTCCAGAAATGCGGTCGCATTTCTGGAGAATTCCAACTTCAACTCTGTTTTTCTGCACAACAGCAAACTAAGTCAAATTTGCTTCAAATCAAGTCTTTGTAGGCATAATTAAGCATAATTCAACAAAAGTTACTCTCAACACCCTAACTTATCAAATTAACACATTTTGAGCTCGAAAGTAGTAAAATTGACCTAACACTCAATATTTGACCAAGAAATGAACTAAATATAAGGGTAAAATAAGTATATTTTTTACCCTTATCACATTCCCACCATCCTTTGGGAACATCTACATATTGCTCACAATGGATTATGTATCAAAATGGATTGAGGCAATAGCAACCACAACAAATGCTACCAAGGTGGTCAAGAAGTTCTTTTTGAAGAATATCTTCACTAGATATGGAACCCCTCGCTTCATCATAAGCGACGAAGGCTCTCACTTCCTGAACAAAATAATAGCCAACTTATTTTCCAAATACAACATTAGACACAGGGTAGCTACTACTTACCGTCCCCAAACTAATGGACAAGCAGAGCTCTCTAACAGGGAAATCAAGGCTATTTTGGAAAAAACAGTGGATCCCACTCGCAAGGATTGGTCACTAAGGCTCGATGAACTGCATATAAGGCACCATTAGGAATGTCTCCACACCGCCTCATATTCGGGAAAGCCTGTCACTTGCCACTCGAATTAGAGCACAAGGCTTCACTACAACAATTCTGGGCTACGATGTCGGTTTACATTTTTACAACAATGACGGATTGAATCAAAGATAACGGATTACAAAAAAAAAATGCCACTTTAAAAAAAAACGTGAAATTTTCTGAAATTTGGGCTACAATAACGGTTTAGAACCGTTATTAAAGCCTATCATACAATGACGGTTAATAACCATCATGGAACACAAAGAAAAAAATGCCGCGAATAAACCTTCTACCATGTCGGTTTCAAACCGTCATTGTAAACAATTAAAAAGTGGCGCGAAAATATTAACCAACAATCACGGTTTGTAACTGACATTAAAGCGTATTTTCCATGACGACCACAAACCGTCATTAATGGTATTTTAAAAAAAGGCGCCGCAAAATTCGGAGAATGACGGTACTTTTTCGGAAAATTTAATCAACAATGTCGGTTTGGAACCGTCATGGAAGGGGCGTTTCCATGAAGGGCGTAAACCGTCATAATACTAAATTTTAAAAAAAGGCGCCGTAAATTTTGCACTTTGACGGAATGTTTTCGGAAAAGAGGAGATTAGATGAGGACCCAAAACCGACATCTAAAGTGGTCTTAGATCACGGTTTCGAACCGACATGGACGAGGCTTAAACGACGTCGTGTTGGAGTGGGCTTCAATGTCGGTTAGGGTCTGTCTTTAAAGTGATGGGCTTCAATGTCGGTTATAGGCTTATAAATAATGGGAGATTAGATGACGACCCAAAGCCGACATTGAAAGTGGGCTTCGATAACGGTTGTAAACCGACATAGAACAGGTAAAAAACGGCGTCGTTTTATTGAGTTTAAATGTGCGTCCCGTTTATAAGTTGTACGACGTCGTTTGGCTATATCAAAACGATGTCGTTTTGGGTTAAGCTGATCCATTAAAACGCATGCCCAAAACGACGTCGTTTTGCGTTTCTTTTACGTTTAGGATTAGGATTTCCATTAATGTTAGGGCTCGATAGGAGTGGTGAAGCAACCGACGGCGACTCACACTTTTGCGGCTGGTTGGCTGTTCGACGACGACGACGACGGAAGATTGAAGCGGTGAAGCAACCGATGGCGACTGAAGCAGTGAAGAGTTTGACGGCGACTGTAGCAGTGAAGCAACTGACGACGACTGTTACCTGTATTGTTCGACGGTGGGACCTGTACTTTGTTTGACGACGGTAACGACAAACTCAACGGCGGTAACGGTGATAGACGGTGGAATTAGGTACTATTATTCTTTTAAGTTATTTAATTGAGTACCCACAACATCTAATTTAATTTCTTTAAGGAGTTAAACACAAAAGGTCTCTTAAGCATCTCACATTGTCCAGTTTTGTTTGTTTTGTGCTTTTGGACTGAAAAATTATGGGAGAATTGAGTTGTTGCTGAGTAGCTGTTGCTGAGTATCACACTAAGATCCACAAAATGTAACAAAATAAACTAGAGTTTACTGATGGGAGAAAATCCGAGTTATTTTTTTTTTTTTTTAATGGTGGGTTTTTATTTTGGGGGGAATGAAATGGTGTTGGGTTTAGCAAGGGGTTGTGGGTTTGTTTTTGTTGTGTTGTGTGTTTTTGGAGGTGAACAAATGTTGTGAGTATTTAGCTCTATTGCTAATTCTCAAACATGAGTTGTCCACAAAATCCAAGCAAATTAGAGTGTACAAATGGAAGAAAATTAGAGCCTTTTTTTGGTTTATTTCATATAAGTTAATCTCGACTTCGATTCTTGTATAATCCACACTGACTTGTGTTTTTATTATGACAAAAGATTCTCTTTTTATGTGAGAAAGGTCAAAAGGTTTTTAAATGAGATCTCTTTTGTTATTTTTTGGAATGAAATAGTGTTGGATTTAGCAAGAGCTTGTAGGTTTGTGTAGACAATGAACCATCACAAAGTATAAAATTTCCCCATGAGTTTATTTATTATCTACAAGTATGGAATTTAGCTAAGAATTCAAATGACTTTTCTTTAGTGAAAACCATTTAAGAAAACTATCATAGTTTTGAAAAACTGAATTCGAAACAAATAAATGAACACAGAAACAGGGAGCTCTGAAATTAACTCTGGTATTTTTCTAAAGTGTTGTTGAGTTTGTGGTGGAAAATTTGGGAGTGTAGTTTTTCTGTTTTTCAGGTAAAATTTTTTGGGTAGCTATAACTATGTCGTTATGCTGCCGAAATTTTCGGAGCATTAAGGTGTTTCACTCAAGTAATGTTTCTAGATTAGTTTATAATTTGGAAGCATTATAGTTCATTTAGTATGTAAACATAAATAGCACTCTAGACACCATATTCTCAAAGAACTAGCACAATAAAAAACAAAGCTTTAAAAGGTCACTTTTAACGCTTTTTTTAGACAACGAAGGTTACTTTTGATAAATTATTAAGTTGGTTGCAAACAAAATTCTGATTGGTGTGCATTTCTCAATTGTTGTTTTTGTAGATAAAATTTTTATAAAATATCTTCAAATGGATAAGTCATGGATGAACAAAGATAGGTTGTCAGATGAATATAGCATAGGTGTAGAGAACTTCATTGAAAAATGATTACGTCATGCAAAAGGGTCGAATTTCATGTGGTGTCCATGCTTAAACTGTGGAAATGCACTCAAACAAGATGCTAACATAGTTAGAGACCACATGTATATCCATGGCATTGATAAGAGTTATAATATATGGATTTGGCATGGTGAAGAATTACCTATCAGAGATAAGGATGAAAACGACCCTACTTGTGGTGGTGAGGACTTTACTGAAAGTGATGATATAAGAAACACCACTAAGTTGTTTGAAGCTACACAAGACTATTTTACAGATAAAGATGACAATTTTGACAAACTATTGAGTGATGCACAAAAGCCTCTGTACTCAGGTTGTCAAAATTTTTCTAAAATATCTGCATTATTAAAATTATATAACTTGAAAGCTAAATACGGATGGAGTGATAAAAGTTTCACCGACTTGCTAACATTAGTTCATGACCTCCTACCAAATCCGAATGAGATTCCATCTTCTGTGTATGAAGCAAAAAAGGTCCTGTCTTCTCTAGGAATGGATTACCAGAAGATTCATGCATGTGTCAACGATTGTGTTCTTTTTAGGAAAGGACTATCTGATGCAAATTCATGCCCAATTTGTAAAACATCTAGATGGAAGCTTCGTAAGAACTCAACTGAAGTCAAAAAAGGTATTCCGACAAAGGTTATGTGGTACTTTTCTACAATCCCTCGATTCCAACGCATGTTTCGACGTGCAGAGATGTCGAAATTGTTAACTTGGCATGCTGAAGGAAGGAAAAAAGATGGATTTCTGCGACATCCAGCAGATTCACCATCTTGGAAATTAGTAGACGACATGTGGCCAAAATTTGGTTCTGAGTCAAGAAATCTTCGTTTAGCTATCTCAACAGATGGAATCAATCCTCATGGTGACCTTAGTAGTAGATATAGTTGTTGTCCAGTTATAATAGTGATTTATAACCTCACACCCTGGTTGTGCATGAAACGAAAGTTTATGATGTTGACTACATTAATATCTGGTCCCAAACAACCTGGAAATGACATTGACGTATACTTAGGTCCATTAATTGATGACTTGAAAAACCTATGGTCTGATGGGGTTACATGTTACGATGCATATAGAGATCAATCTTTTGTCTTGAAAGTTGTTTTACTGTGGACCATAAACGATTTTCCAGCATACGGAAATCTATGCGGCTGCACTGTGAAAGGTTATCATACATGTCCAATTTGTGGGGAACAGACGTCCTCCATTCGACTGACGCATGGAAAAAAGATGGCATACCTTGGACATCGACGGTTTTTACCTCGACATCATCCATATAGAAGGGAGAAAAAGACGTTTAATGGGCAACAAGAGTTTGAACTAGCACCAAATGCATTGTCTGGAGAGGAAATCTTAGCAAGAATGAATAAAATCCACAATGTTTTGGGTAAACAAGCTGGAAAACGAAACCGGTCAGAAGAACTTTCAAGTAGTTACTGGAAGAAAAAGTCTATTTTTTTTGAGTTAAACTATTGGAAACGTCTTCATGTGAGACATTGTCTAGATGTAATGCACATCGAGAAAAACGTGTGCACTAATATCATCGACACCTTACTTGATATTCCTGGAAAAACTAGAGATGGATTAAAAACCCGAGAGGATTTGGTTGATTTAAACATTAGGACAGAATTGGCCTCGCAAGTAAGAGGAAATCGAATTTTCTTACCTCCAGCATGTTACACACTATCACGATCGGAGAAAGTAAGCTTCTGTAAGACACTAGCAGAAATTAAGGTGCCTGATGGATATTCGTCCAACATACGAAATCTTGTGTCACTCACAGATTTGAAGCTTTATGGTCTCAAATCTCATGATAATCACGTTCTCATGCAACAGTTGCTTCCTGTGGCAATTCGTGGGATCTTACCGAAGCATGTGAGGTATGCAATTATTCAGTTATGTTTTTTTTTCAACGCTATATGCAATAAAGTGGTGGATTCATCGAAGCTACATGAGTTGCAGAATGAAATAGTAGTTACTCTGTGTCTGTTAGAAAAATATTTTCCACCCTCATTTTTCACTATTATGGTGCACCTTACAGTGCATCTAGTGAGAGAAGTAGAACTGTGTGGGCCAGTTTTTCTAAGATGGATGTATCCTTTTGAACGATACATGAAAGTATTAAAAGGTTATGTTAGGAACAAAAACAGACCGGAAGGATGTATAGGTGAATGTTATATCATTGAAGAAGCCATGGGATTTTGTTCTGAATTTTTATCTGGTATGCATCCAATTGGTTTGGGCTCAAGTTTAAAAGAAGATGATTTGTGTACTAGCAGACCATTATCAACTGCTACTTATATTAGACCAGATAAACAACAGTTGGATCAAGCTCACCTTTATGTACTAGAAAACACAGATGAGGTGCTTCCATTTATAGAGTACGTATATACACCATTATTTTACTAACTTTATTTCAAACATCAGGTGATATGTGATTATACTGACACATGCGTGTGATATATATGTATATATCATTGCAATAGGCAACACAAGAAGTTTTTGAAAACAGTCAATCCAACTAAGTCAAGAAATCCAAAATGGTTGCAAGATGAGCACAATCGTACCTTCATAAACTGGATACGAGAAAGGATATCAATTCGTAATTTATTTCATACTATTTTTACATAAAGAGATATATATTATTATTTTATTATAACAAAAACAATACAGGTCCTACTTGCCGTTGAAATTCCAAACAACAATGTCTCATCTACATTGAGGTGGTTAGCTAATGGCCCTCGTCCAGATGTATCCACATATGCCGGTTATATGGTGAATGGTCGTCGATATCATACAAAAGAACGTGATCGAATAAGGAATGTCCAAAATAGTGGTGTTAGCTTAGTTGCTAACACTATGCAAATTTCCAGTGCTAAAGATAGAAATCCCATTATCTCAGACATGGTTTTCTATGGAATAATTCAAGAAATTTGGGAGTTAAACTATTATGGTTTCACAGCTGTTTTGTTAAAATGTGACTGGGTGGACAACAACAAGGGCATCAAGATAGATGAACTTGGATTTACAACAGTGGATTTTAATCGATTAGGACATAAATCAGATCCATTCATTTTGGCAACTCAAGCAACTCAAGTGTTTTATGTTAATGATCCTATGAATCCTAGTTGGTCTGTTGTGTTGTCTCCACCTCAACGAGATCACGAAGACGAGTCAAACGATGATGAATTGGGAGACACTACTCTTGATTGTTATGGTTTATTGAAATCAATGCCTAATATTACCACACTCAATGATATGAACGAAGACTCAACGTTGTTTACCATCGATTGTGACGGTACATGGATTGAAAAAAATTAACATTTTCACTAAATGTATGTGGTTAAGACTATATTGTGTATTCTTCGTTTGTTTTTTACGCACTTTTTTTTATTTATTATCATATTACTTTCATACTTCTGAATATGATTGTTGTTTTTTATGTATAGATTATATCATGGACTCCTCTAGTAGAAGCAGCAGCGATGAAGGAGATCAGCCTGATAGGAGATTCGTTCCTAGAGGTGCTACGACCATGCGCCATCTAACACGCATTAGGGATGCGGGCGAGAGACTTGTCATTAGATATAATCACGAAGGGCAACCTATCGGAGCGAACGCCACATCATTGCAAAGTCATCTCGGGGTTCTTGTGCGAAATCAAATCCCCATCACGTACGATCACTGGAGACACGTGCCACGTGATCTGAAGAACAGAATATTGGAATGCATTGAGGTAGTTGAATAATAGAATTGGTTTGTGAATAATAGATCTTTTCTGTTTTTCTAAGTTTTATTTGATGCGAGATCTGGAAAGCTTTGTTGTGGGATTTGTAGTTGAGTGGTATTGAATATAGAAGTGTGTTTCTCATTCTTAACAGGTTATGAAAAAA
This sequence comes from Luffa acutangula, assembly GCA_036850905.1. Classification (NCBI taxonomy): domain Eukaryota; kingdom Viridiplantae; phylum Streptophyta; class Magnoliopsida; order Cucurbitales; family Cucurbitaceae; genus Luffa; species Luffa acutangula. The sequence goes on along the minus strand of CM072097.1, from coordinate 38,057,244 downwards.
ATTTGAGTTAGCTATACGAACGTCGTTATGCTGTCGAAATTTTTAGTTCAGATAGTTAAAGTCAAGATCTAGGGTGTTACAGTAGATTATTTTGGTTATATGTGGTTTGTTGGATTAATTTTGTTACATTTATTATGAGTGTAGATGGCATTTGTCGTCGATCCTCGCTCGAAACACAGTTTATTGCAATCAGCGGGAACGAAGTGGAGAACATTCAAGTGTACGTTGACCAGAAAGTATGTCATCCCATTTAAAGACCAACCATCTTGTTTGGCTCATCCTCCACAGAGGTATAATCACATTCCACAGGCTGATTGGGATGCATTTGTTCGAGCCAGGTTATCTGAAGAATTTCAGGTAATGTGATATAGATTTACATAACATTGTATTATGGGATATTTCATTTATGACATGTTTTTTTTAATTGTTTCTAGAAACTTAGAAATGATCAACAAGAGCGAAGAGCGATGAATAAATATAATCACCATCTATCGCGTAAAGGATATGCGAAGTTGGCTGATGAGATGGTAAGTGTTTATAACAATACGAAATGTACTGTTTAGATGGTATGAATATTCATAAAATTATATTTGAATACAGACATCTGCTGGGGAGGTAGTCAATCGTGGGACTTTATGGAAAGTCGCGAGATTGGAAAAAAAGACAAAGGATTATGATAATGATTCCACACGTGAGATGACACGTAGAATTGTGAGTATACACCTCCCTAATATATATTATGTGTGGTTATTATAAATACTAAATTTCATACCATTTATTTACCTGTGATAGGATGAATTACAACAAAGCAACTCAGACAAAGATATTTTGACTGAAGCACTCGGGACGCCTGAACACGCTGGCCGTGTCAGAGGAGTAGGGGATTTTGTGTCGCCATACTCGTACTTCAATGTTGTGCGATCTAAATCGAAGTTGGCGAATGATTCATCGACGTCAGGTCAAAGTACTCAATTAACGAAGATTGAAGACAAAGAAATCTCACGTGTGAGTGATCAAAAGACTGAAGAAGTGAAAGAGATCTCACCTGTCAGTACTCAAAAGACTGAACATGCCAAGGAGATTTTGTCGGTGAGTACTCAAGTCGTTCAAAAAAGTGACAAAGGAAATCAGCAAGAAAAAAACAAAATCGTCGTGCCTGAGCCAGAGTCTCCAAAGGTAAACTTGTTTGATATTATATTATATATTTACATTTTGCTTCTAAATTCTTCTGATAGGTTAGAGTCTTACATTTAGTTGTTAGCTCTGTTGGGATGCTTATGATTTGAAGTTGTGTTTATGTTCTAGATTTAATAAACATTTGGTGAAGTAGTTTGTGCTTAATGAGATATGTCTCGCTTATGTTGTGAAGTTTGGGGTTTGTTGAGTTGTCTATGGTGTTGTAGCGGTGTGTGGTTGAGTTTGGCGATCTTAGAAGTGTGTTTTCTCATTGAACAGGTGTTATAAAAAAATTGGTTTAGTCCTATGTATGTCGTTATGCTGCCGAAATTTTCGAAGCACTTGAATAGTCTTAATGAATCCTGAGGCGTTATAGTTGGAACACTTTTATTTTTTCATTATACTAATCAGTTTCTTTATTTTGTGTGAAGGGAAAACCATGCAAATTAGTTGTAGGCTCGATATCTAACATTGTTGCAACGGGCACACTGCTCGAAAGTGAGGCGAGTGAGATGGTCAATGGAGTTCTCCTAGGAAAACACAATGCCAAAGTTTTTGTTGACATGATCATTGTCGGACAATAGAACCCTCGCATTCCAATTCCAGTGAAAGGTGAGATAGAGTTTCTCTCTCAATCTATAGGTGCTGCAGTTGCTTGGCCTCGTGCTTTGGTTGCTTTATGTAAAGATAAGGTATGTTTCTCTCGAACATATATTTAATTCCAATTGTGTGTCAGTGCCCTATATATATCACATTTCAAATATATTGTGTTTTAACTTTTTTTTATAGGACTCGAAACATAAAACAGTGATAAAACACTCATTTCCTAATTCGGCAACCACACCTCCCTCTATCAAATTCCTGTATCGCTATGCTGAAAAGCTAGGCAAGGGTGATTCGATGCGAGTGCCCATCAACGATAGGATATTTGGAGCAGACAAAACAATTTTTCTCATGCCCGATGATATAATGCAATTTTGTAGCATAGTCGAGATATCAAATACTTGTGTATTGGTATATATTGCGTAAGTATACTATTTTATTAATGTTATAATTTCATTTACATTTATTTAATAGTATATAGTCTTATATAAGCATGCTACAGGTTCCTTTGGATGCATTTTAAGGAGACTGGTAGACTAGACAGGTTTAAGATCGTTGACTCAAACGACATTGCACCGGTCTTTGGGACCAAGGAAAGTCGTGCAAAAAGTTTAACTACCGTATTTTCTTCAGTACAACCGGGGCAAATGGTACTCCTTCCATATAATCCTGGGTAAGAGTAAATATATATATATATATATCAATGTTTGTTAGATTTAAACAAGTTTTGATAGTTGGTAATTATTGAATTTTATTTCTTTCGTTTTGATATAGGTATCATTGGTATTGTGTGTTGTGAATGTAAGTGACAATACCGTTTATATATTGGACTCCTTACATCCTAGTCTCTTGGATGACATCAAACATGTTATAAACACCTAAGTTTATTTGTTAAACTAGTATATATGCACTCGTATAGTTTGTTCATTACTTAAGTATTTCTTTTGTATGTTTAATCTCTTTTTAACTTCATATATATAGAGCATTGAGGGTTTGTATGGCACAAAGTACATCGAAGCAACAACGAAAGACTTCTTGGATACCTGTAAAGGTAAGTAGTAAATTTTTAATAGGGAAAAATACACTTTTGGTCCCTGAGGTTTGGGTTAAGTGACAGTTGGGTCCCTGAGTTTTCAAACTCAACAAAAATACCCCTGAGGTTTGAGATAAGTAGCATTTTGGTCCCTGCCGTCAATTTTTCCGTTAACTCTTAACAGTTGCTGACGTGGCATTATTATTTTAATAAAAAAAATTATTTTTCTAATTTTTTAAATAAAATAGTAATAAATGTCGGAATCGCGGGAGGGAGGTCCCTCCCTCCCTCGCCGTTACATCCTCTGTTTATAAAAAAAAAACAGAAGAAGGAAGGAAGAAGAGAAGGGAAAGGGAAGAGAAAGAGAAGAAAAGATTTAAAAAAAAAATGTCGTCGGTCGCCGGTGCCGACGATGGGCAGCGGCCGGTGGTAGAAGAAGTAGGAGAGGAAGATGATGGATTAGGAGAGGAAGAAGAAGAGGAAGAAGTAGAGGAGGAAGAGAGAGGGGGAAAAAGAAATAAAAATAATAATTAAAAATATTTTTTTATTTAATTTATTACTATTTTATTTAAAAAATTAGAAAAATAATTTTTTTTATTAAAATAATAGTGTCACGTCAGCAACTGTTAAGATTTAACGGAAAAATTGACGGCAGGGACCAAAATGCTACTTATCTCAAACCTCAGGGGTATTTTTGTTGAGTTTGAAAACCCAGGGACCCAACTGTCACTTAACCCAAACCTCAGGGACCAAAAGTGTATTTTTCCCTTTTTAATATTATGCAAATGAGTTTTTGAATATATTTTAAATACTGTTATGAATTTTTTTTTTTAAAGTGTCCTCGTCAACAAGGTTGCGTTGAATGTGGGTACTACGTGATGAAGTTTATGAGAGAAATTCTACATAATCCAGAGAAGCCCATCACTGCTCTCGTAAGTTTTGGATATTTATAAACTTAGACTTGTGTATTATATATACGGTTAGACACACTTTTCCTTAAATATAATAGTAATATCTATCTTCTCTTTTTTTGTACAGTTTAATACTAAGAATCCCTTCACACAAGAACAGCTGGACGAGGTGCGAGTTGAATGGGCTTCACATGTGTCAAACTTCATGTGAAGTGAATTCATCATTGTGGTAGTTAGTTGTTTCCTTTTAGACGATATAGGATCATATGGATAGGGTTTTCAAGACATATATATAGGTTGTAGTTTGAATGGACAAAAATTTAGTGGTAGTTAGTTGTTTCCTTTATTCTTTTTGTAAATCTCTTAGTTTACTATATAGTTTGGAACAATTTAGTGGTTTTGGATATTGTATTGTGATGTTTGGAGTTTTTTGGATCGAATGAAATAAAGGTCATATTTGATGTTTTCTCAATTATATTGTTGTGGTTGGATTGAATATTGTTCTCAAATGTTCGTTTTAAATATCTGTAGATTATTGGATCAATTAAAACATTTTGCATTGCAATAATAGGTATTCAGGATGTGGGATTGGAATTATGGCAATAAATATATGTTGCAGGTGGTATATCAGGAAAGATGTCATTTTAAAACCGTCATTAATGTAGTCATATATGTCAGTTGTGAACTGTCATTGTTGTAATCCGTGATCGTAGGGGTCGACAAAGATGTCGGTTTTAAACCGTCATTGTTGTCATCTGTGATCGTACATGAAAGATCACGGAGGCGTGTGATGACGGTTTAAAACCGTTATTGTTGTAATCCGTGATCGTAGGGGTTAGATCACACCCAGAACAACCACGGTTTTAAACCATTGTAATCCGTGATCATAGGGGTTAGATCACACCCAAAACAACCACGATTTTAAACCGTGATTGTTGTAATCCGTGTTTATACATGAAAGATCACGGATGCGTTTGATGACGGTTTTAAACCGTTATTGTTGTAATCCGTGATCGTAGGAGTTAGATCACACCCAGAACAACAACAGATTCAAATCCGTGATCATAGGGGTTTAATAACGGTGCAGAACTGACATCTAAGCCCAAATTTGTTGTAGTGTTATTGGGCATTGAAAAAGTTTAACTTCAACATGGAGAAAGCAGGGATCGAAAGAAAATTGCAACTTAACGAGCAGGAAGAACTCCGACATTTCTCTTATGAAAATGCAAAGCTCTACAAGGAGAAAGTCAATCGATGGCATGATAGAAGAATTCACCCAAAAGAGTTCTACAAATGCCAAAAAGTGTTACTTTTCAATTTTAGACTCAAATTATTCCCAGGGAAACTCAAATCAAGATGGTCAGGACCTTTCAAAATAGTGAAAATTTTCGACTATGGAACTGTGATATTGACTGACAATTAGGGCATGCACTTTAAGGTGGACAAAGGATAAAGCCATATTGGGGAGAGGAGGCCCATGTCTTCGTGATTGATTTGGTATGACTTATACACCTTGAGTTAATTTCTGTATATTATCTGGGTTTATAAATAATAATCTAGACTAGAGCTCCAAAATATATGGGCAAGAGTATAAACTCTGTTTAAGCAAATCCTATCTAGGAAAGGGTACTTAAGATGACCATTGGGAACACCTTTTCCTGGGGATTTACCAGGGAGTTTTGAAAAGTCCATATTATTTTGGGCCCTGTCTAAGCAAAAATCAGAAAAAATGAAAAAGTGTATGTTTGTTTTTGAATAAATGATTCTTGATCAAGATGGAACTTTGTCTAAGGCAAGTCCTAACTAGGCTGAGGTATTTAAGCTGACCATAGGGAACACCTCTACCTGAGGACTTACTTGGAAGTTGAATTGATTGAAACATTTCCTTAATTCTTTTGAAAAAATGAGAAATGAAATAAAAAATAAAATAAATCATGATTTAGCATATGAGCTTTCTAACTTGTTTGTGAGTGTTTTAGAGAAAGGAAGAAAGCAAAGGAAAAAAGGAGAAAGCAAAAAAAAAAGTGAAGTCAGAAAAACTGGGTGAAATGCGGCCGCATTTCTCCCTAGTGTATTTGGGAATGCGATCGCATTTGCCCAAATAGGAAGGGAGTCACGAAAATTATTTGACCTGCACGTGACCTAATTAGAAAAGTATATATAGCTTAATGATAGCGAGCAGAAATGTCGCTATTTTAGTCTCAATTTATTAAGCTTTTTGGTGCTTTAATCGTGTTTTTAATGAATATATTTAATGAATTTTGTTATTTGGTCCTTAGGAGCTAAGTTGGTGATTTTGGGAGAAAAAGAGCCAAAATTGAAGTAATTATAGCCCAAATCCTAGCTTGATGCAATTGGAGGCCCAAAGAAGACATTCATAAAGAAAAGACCAAGAGAAATGAAGAAGAAGGCCCAAAAATCAGCCCAAAAGGAAGCTGAAAAATCTGGAAAATCGCAGCAGCGTCGAGACGCTTAGCAAGGCAGCGTCGCGACGCTGCCCTTTCTTGTTGCCCAAGCCGCGTGCGCAGCAGCGTCGCGACGCTTGTTGGTTGGTATCCGCAAGTGCACGGGCCACAAGTAATATAAAACGGAAAGTATTCCGAGTATCGAATCCTCAGGGAGGCGAAGTGAAACTTAAGCAATTAATTAAAATTCTCTTGAGCACTGAAAGTACTTAGGTGAAATAATATTTAGGAACTACGCTCATGTGATAAAAAGATTTAAATTTAAAATGACTTAATGAAAACAAATTTGATCAATCAGAAATAAAATGCGGAGAAAGAGTTTTCTTTAAGCGGGAAGAGGGGTCTTGAAAATCAATGGTTAGCTAAATAATTGCTATAATTATCCTATCTCATTGCCCAACTAATTATAAACCTAGAATCTCCGTTAATCACATAGGTTCTCCTGTCGGTTTCCCCTAATTGTAATTAATTCATTTTAACAACCTAAGTGTCCTTAGCGCTATTAAAAATCATTAATTATTACGCCCTGATTCATTTTAGGAATCTATGTTTAATCAACTAATCCCGGTGTCACAACGGGCAATTAAACTAGTTGCATGGATTATGATCTATCCTAATTTCTCTCCGTCGAGTTTCCATTAAGAATCGAATCATTACACAATTGGCCAGATTGAGTAAAGCATTAAGCACATCCATACAAATAATTAGAACATGGGCAAGAGACAAGAAATTATAACAATATTTCCACTAACATTTCATTTCAAGACCCCAAATTGGGGTTTAGCTACCCATAATATTCACAATAATTACAAGGGAAAGCATATTAAAAGGCATAAAAGGAAAGGAATTGACCGTCGAAAAACCCCTTGCTGACACTTGGAGCCCCCGCTGACTACTCCTCGAGCCTCTAGAATTGCTTCCCAAAATTCCCCAAAAATTCCCACTAGAAGAACCCTCTCAAAAAGGCTCAAAAGCCTTGAGAGGGGCTCCAAAAAAGGAGTCTTAAGAAAGGAAAGAAAGGAATTGGAAGAATGATTGAGTGATGATTGATTGATGATTGAAATGAGGCACCAAGGGCGCCTATTTATAGGCCTGGAATAGGGGTAGCGTCGCGACGCTGCCTTGCCAAGCGTCGCGACGCTGCTGCGCACGCGGCTTGGGCAACAAGAAAGGGCAGCGTCGCGACGCTGCCTTGCTAAGCGTCTCGACGCTGTCCAGATTTTCCAGAAAAATCAGCTTCCTTTTGGGCTGATTTTTGGGCCTTCTTCTTCATTTCTCTTGGTGTATTCTTCATGGATGTCTTCTTTGGGCTTCCATATGCTTCATACTTTGATTTGGGCTATAATTACTTCAATTATGGCTCTTTTTCTCCCAAAATCATCATTTATGCTCCTAAAGACAAAATAACAAAATTCATTAAATATATTCATTAAAAACACAGTTAAAGCACCAAAAAGCTTAATAATTTGAGACTAAAATAGCGACATTTCTGCTCGCTATCACACCCCCAAACTTAAGCTTTTGCTAGTCCCGAGCAAAATAAATTCTAAAGATGCATGAAATAGAATCGCTCAACCCTCAATGATTTTTGAATTCTTAGGATCGAATGGAAAACATGCAAGTGGAATAAGCAAGCACCGCATACTCTTGAAAAAAATCTTAAACTAGTTTGAACTTAAGATTAATGAATAGCATGCTCAAGACTTATCTATTGATTCTTTTACTAACCTAGATTAGTCTTATGGCTTTCTCCATTTGTTTTCCCCCTACACTGGCTAAGAGCCCCTAATACTTCGGAGTCCTTCTATCATGCAAAAAAAAGTAACTAGGGTGCCTGTCATCTTTTTCTTTTTTCATGGGGGAGCAGAATTCTCACATGATTTTTCTTTTTCTCTTCTTTTTCTTTTCTTTTTCTTTTGCTCCTCCCCCAAACTTGCATTTTGATATCTAATGGTACTAGCTTTCACACTACGGTGCAGGGACCCTTAACCCGAATTTTATTCTCTGGTTGGCCTAACTGATCACACCGCAGGTAGCTCTTTTTACCCCTAGGCTTTTTTCCTTTTGAGCAAGCAAATTTTTTTTTCAACAGATTTTCTTTTTCTCACATTTTCTTTTTGTTGCTTTTGCTTTTCTCTCAGCAGGCATAGCATTTTTTCCTACCTAGTTCTTTAGAGCAATCTAGCATGAACTTCCTGATATTAGAAACTAAGCCTATCGGGGTGACAACAATTTTGAAAACCATAATAAGAATCTAGATTTTCAAAGACGTCATTAGATAAGACTATTGCATGCTTTAGACATCAAAACTAAGTATCAAAAAATTTTAAAATTTCACAATTTCTGCCGTGCTCCCAGATTCCACAATCATATAAACCATTTTCTCCCAAAATTTCAAAAATCACATCCTTGGCTATCATGGCTATCTATTCATGCATCCAACAGAATTTAAACATGCTCAACACAGCGGAAGCCTCCCCCCCAAACTTAAACTAAACATTGTCCCCAATGTTTTAAAACAGAAAAGCATAAAGAGAGATACTGAGACTTCCCTGAGCTAGGAGCGCTTCATCCTCTTCCTTTGGATCCATGAAAAATGGGAAATGTGGAATTTTGGGATTTGCTAAGGTGATCCTGCAAAACAAAATTGGATCACGGAGCAAAGAAAATTATTTACCGCAAAAACAACTAACTACTTTAATCCTTGGGTTGCCTCCCAAGCAGCGCTTTCTTTAACGTCTTTAGCTAGACTAGGCTTGGCACGCTTACGGAGGCTCAAAATAAAAATTTTCATCATCCTCCGGGCCCTGCAAAAAATCACGCACCGAATTGCATACTACAAACAGGGGAGAAAAAAAACTTTCCCCTGGCCCATCTTCACTAAAGAGATTCTCATAATAACATTTTAGAAAATAATCAGCTGCATCAAATCTCTTTTCTAAATCTCTATTTTCAAAACAATTGTTAACAGAGTCATCAAGCGTTATAATGTCTACTGGTCTAGGATCTAGAGATGGCCTATCAATCATGCCAGTCCATTCATCAGAAAAAATATCTACATGCTCAGCAGATCCTTCAGACTCAGAATTAAAAAATGATTCAACTAAGCTATCATATGACTCATCATCAGAAGAATTAAAGAATTCAAGAATTTCCGGATCAGATTCTATACTATGCACAGATTTAAGTTCTTCTGGGTCAGATTCTATGCTATACACATCATCAGGACATGAAAAGAAAGTATTCACATTGTCAGGATTCATGCATTCAGGAATGTCAAGATCAGACTTAATAGATTCACTGTAATCATGGTCAGACTCAAAATTATCTATCGAGCAATCTTTTTTATGCCTTTTATGTTTATGCTCAATGTCAGGCAATTCAATATCATCATCAAAATTATTCAGTTCAGGCAATTCCAATTCATTATCAAAGGAAGGTAAATCATCAACTGCAGATCTTTCATTGTCACAAGCAGACAAGTCTAATTCATTTTCAAAGTCAGGCAGATCCAAATCATTTTCAAACAGAGGATTATCCATATATGCATCATGATCAAAATTTACATTATCAACAAGCATTTCTCCTAAGCCTAGGCCAAGATTATACTCTACCTCTTCATCGTCATCAGTCAAGTATTCAGGCCCAACAGAAAAACATGTATGCAAGCTACAAACAGATTCATCTTGGCCAAAAATACTAAACACGACTTTTTCATCATCAATGTTCAAGGTAAGCTTACCTGTATGCACGCTAATCTCAGCCTTACCAGTGGCTAGGAAAGGTCTGCCTAAGATAATTGGCACCTCTTTGTCCTCCTTCATGTCCAGTATCACGAAATCTACAGGGAAGATGAATTTGTTGACTTTCACCAACACGTCCTCCACAACACCCATCGGGTGGGTAATCGATCTGTCCGCAAGCTGGAGAGTGACGTCAGTGTCTGTCATACCTGATAAACCAATTTTCCTGTAAACAGAGTAGGGCATCAAATTTATACTTGCTCCTAAATCACACAAAGCCCTATCGAAGGATACTTCTCCTATGGTACAGGGAACAGTAAAACTCCCTGGGTCTTTCTGCTTAGAGGGTATCCTACCAGAAATGATGGTACTGCTACTCTCAGATAAATTAAAAACTTCTTTTTTCAGACTTTTCTTTTTAGAAAGCATTTCCTTCATGAATTTTCCATAATTTGGCATATTATACAAAGCTTCTACCAATGGAATATTCACAGACAACTTTTTAAACATTTCTAAAAATTTTTGAAATTGTTCATCTAATTTGACATTTTTAAATCTCTGAGGAAAAGGTAACTCCCTGTAATCAAAGGTTGGACATTCGCCCCTCCGCTTAGGCGGGCTAATATGCGAACCTCTGTCATGGTGGTTGCATGGAACCACTTCTTCCTCAGTCATCTTTTCTTTGTCATTCTGCTTCTCTTCTTCTTTTTTACCTGCACAGCTATTAGAAAAATCACATTTTAATTCAATAGAGTTGGGAGGATGTTGGTACCTTTCAGAGGAGGCTTTTTGTGCCTCAGCCCCTTCATCTTCATCCCTTCTCTTTTCTTCTTCCTTTTTCTTCTCTATACTGTCCTCCAGTCTTCTGCCACTTCTCAAAACCACCATCTTACACTGCTCTTTCGGGTTAGGCTCAGTATCGCTTGGAAATTTTCCCTTCTGCAGGGCATTTACTGCTGAAGCAATCTGACCTATCTGCACTTCCATATTCTTTAGAGCTGCGTCGTGGTTGTTCACTGATGTCTGGAGATTTACATTCAATATTCTTTGTTCCTTGATGAACAAAGCCACCATCTCCTCCAGATTATTTTTCTTCTCAGGAGTACTTGTTGATGCAAAACCTGGGGGTGGCTGCAAAACATTCTTCATATTCGCATATGAGAAGTTCTCGTGGTTGCGCAGACTGGGGTGGTAGAAGTTTGGTACTCCTTGAGTATATGATCTATTTCCTATGTATTGAACTTCTTCCACATCTTGACCTTCTTTCTTCGAATGTCCTTCAGCTAAGGTGGAAATGGACTTAACCACCTCAGATGACGTCAATTTGTTTAGAGCATTGGTCAGAGATGCCAGTTGCGCTTTCAGTGAACTTGACTCATCCAATTCATACAATCCAGCCTTTTTTGTAACTGTTCCTCTCTCCGTCGGCCATTGATAACTTGTTGCCGCCATTTCCTCAAACAGGTCTTTGGCTTCTGTCACTGTTTTTGAAAGAAAACTCCCTCCTGCTGATGTGTCAAGGACTGTCTTCGTGGAGGGGTTTAATCCATTATAGAATAACTGTACCTGAAGCCAATCAGGATATCCGTGTTGGGGGCATCGCCTAAGCATTTCCTTATATCTTTCCCACGCTTCGTATAACTGTTCTTCGTCAAGCTGTTTGAATGTTCCAATTTCAGTCCGCAGCTTGGTAGTCTTAGCTGGTGGAAAAAATTTTGTCAGAAAAGCCTGGGCAAGCTCGTCCCAAGTACCGATGCTGCCCGTCTCGACTGATTCGAGCCAATCTTTTGCTTTATCATGCAGGGAAAATGGAAACAGCCTTAATCTGATCGCGTCGGCCAGAACTCCGTTCATTTTTACCGTCCCGCATATTTCTAGGAATGATCGCAGATGAGAGTGAGGGTCCTCGGAAGGATGTCCCTTGAACGAGTTATCGCGTGCCATCTGAATCAACCCTGTTTTGAGCTCAAAATTTGTAGCTTGGATGGGGGCGTAAACAATTCCAGAATTGTCGGTAGGAAAAACTGGCTGCAGAAAATCTCTAATTGCCTTGGGAGCTTCTTCTTGGTGGGCCATCGTTTCTGTTAATCTTTTTTCTCTTCTAATGAATTTTAGAGTCCTATTAATCTCAAGATCTAACGGAAACAGATCAACCACCTTGTTTCTTCGCATACAATGCTCCCAGATAACAAAAAGATCCAAACAAAAAATGAAAATAAAATAATATTCACAAAATGATGAAAGAAAAAATATTTACACCTAAATTACCATTTACCCTTTTCTTTTCGATGTCAAGAAAAATTAATTTTTTGCTTCAAAATCAAGCCTCCCCGGCAACGGCGCCAAAAACTTGTTGGTTGGTATCCGCAAGTGCACGGGCCACAAGTAATATAAAACGGAAAGTATTCCGAGTATCGAATCCTCAGGGAGGCGAAGCGAAACTTAAGCAATTAATTAAAATTCTCTTGAGCACTGAAAGTACTTAGGTGAAATAATATTTAGGAACTACGCTCATGTGATAAAAAGATTTAAATTTAAAATGACTTAATGAAAACAAATTTGATCAATCAGAAATAAAATGCGGAGAAAGAGTTTTCTTTAAGCGGGAAGAGGGGTCTTGAAAATCAATGGTTAGCTAAATAATTGCTATAATTATCCTATCTCATTGCCCAACTAATTATAAACCTAGAATCTCCGTTAATCACATAGGTTCTCCTGTCGGTTTCCCCTAATTGTAATTAATTCATTTTAACAACCTAAGTGTCCTTAGCGCTATTAAAAATCATTAATTATTACGCCCTGATTCATTTTAGGAATCTATGTTTAATCAACTAATCCCGGTGTCACAACGGGCAATTAAACTAGTTGCATGGATTATGATCTATCCTAATTTCTCTCCGTCGAGTTTCCATTAAGAATCGAATCATTACACAATTGGCCAGATTGAGTAAAGCATTAAGCACATCCATACAAATAATTAGAACATGGGCAAGAGACAAGAAATTATAACAATATTTCCACTAACATTTCATTTCAAGACCCCAAATTGGGGTTTAGCTACCCATAATATTCACAATAATTACAAGGGAAAGCATATTAAAAGGCATAAAAGGAAAGGAATTGACCGTCGAAAAACCGCTTGCTGACGCTTGGAGCCCCCGCTGACTACTCCTCGAGCCTCTAGAATTGCTTCCCAAAATTCCCCAAAAATTCCCACTAGAAGAACCCTCTCAAAAAGGCTCAAAAGCCTTGAGAGGGGCTCCAAAAAAGGAGTCTTAAGAAAGGAAAGAAAGGAATTGGAAGAATGATTGAGTGATGATTGATTGATGATTGAAATGAGGCACCAAGGGCGCCTATTTATAGGCCTGGAATAGGGGTAGCGTCGCGACGCTGCCTTGCCAAGCGTCGCGACGCTGCTGCGCACGCGGCTTGGGCAACAAGAAAGGGCAGCGTCGCGACGCTGCCTTGCTAAGCATCTCGACGCTGTCCAGATTTTCCAGAAAAATCAGCTTCCTTTTGGGCTGATTTTTGGGCCTTCTTCTTCATTTCTCTTGGTGTATTCTTCTTGGATGTCTTCTTTGGGCTTCCATATGCTTCATACTTTGATTTGGGCTATAATTACTTCAATTATGGCTCTTTTTCTCCCAAAATCATCATTTATGCTCCTAAAGACAAAATAACAAAATTCATTAAATATATTCATTAAAAACACAGTTAAAGCACCAAAAAGCTTAATAATTTGAGACTAAAATAGCGACATTTCTGCTCGCTATCAACGCTACCCCTATTCCAGGCCTATAAATAGGCGCCCTTGGTGCCTCATTTCTCATCAATCAATCAACCCATTACTCAATCCTTTCTTTCCTTTCTTAAGACTCCTTTTTTGGAGCCCCTCTCAAGGCTTTTGAGCCTTTTTGAGAGGGTTCTTCTAGTGGGGAAATTTTGGGAATTTTGGGAAGCAATCATAGAGGCTCGAGGAGTAATCAACGGGAGCTCCAAGTGTCAGCAAGGGGTTTTTCGACGGTCAATTCCTTTCCTTTATGCTTTTTAATATGCTTTCCCTTGTAATTATTGTGGATATTATGTGTAGCTAAACCCCAATTTGGGGTCTTGAAATGAAATGATAGTGGAAATATTGTTATAATTTCTTGTCTCTTGCCCATGTCCTAATTATTTGTATGGATGTGCGTAATGCTTTACTCAATCTGGCCAATTGTGTAATGATTCGTTTCTTAATGGAAACTCGACGGAGAGAAATTAGGATAGATCATAATCCATGCAACTAGTTTAATTGCCCGTTGTGACACCGGGATTAGTTGATTAAACTTAGATTCCTAAAATGAATCAGAGTGTAATAATTAATGATTTTTAATAGCGCTAAGGACACTTAGGTTGTTAAAATGAATTAATTACAATTAGGGGAAACCAACAGGAGAACCTATGTGATTAACGGAGATTCTAGGTTTATAATTAGTTGGGCAATGAGATAGGATAATTATAGCAATTATTTAGCTAACCATTGATTTTCAAGACCCCTCTTCCCCGCTTAAAGAAAACTCTTTCTCCACATTTTATTTCTGATTGATCAAATTTGTTTTCATTAGTCATTTTGAATTCAAGTTCTTTTTATCACATGAACGTAGTCCCTAAATATTATTTCACCTAAGTATTTTCAGTGCTCAAGAGAATTTTAATTATTTGCTTAAGTTTCGCTTCGCCTCCCTGAGGATTCGATACTCGGAATACTTTCCGTTTTATATAACTTGTGACGACCCGTGCGCTTGCGGATAGTCATCGTACACACCAGTACAACAACACTTAACTTAAGTCTTTTTCTTCTCCACCAAACACTAAACCTTTGCATTCAAGTCAAACCGTCAAACTCTCCATATTCTCTATCGTGAAACTGAAAGACCCACACTCAAAGAAGATGAAGAACACGCATGGAATATCATCATCACGCAAGAACACTCGATCTTAGAGTGCACGACGACCCATGAAGTTGAGGCTAACGTTTGGCGACAAGAGGAGAGCCCCGAAACGCCCATGCAAGGCACGCGAAGGACGAGACCCTTGGGATTCTCTCCGACGGTCGTGAACCAAGCGCCCAACGTTCCAACTCCATCTTGTTCGACAATGCCGGCTAGTTCGACGGAGATGCCGAGTTCATCTAACCGAGACGGTTTAGAAAACGTTCGCGGGAGTGGTTTGAGATGATCCGTGAAATGGGTGCCAAGAGATGTGCTGCCCTTGAAGAAGAAGGGAATCGACAAGATGAAAAAAGTCGCCAAGGCAGCTAAAAGCTCTCGGCAAGGAGAAGCTTCAATGGGTAAGGTTTCCGAACCTTCAACTAACCCTTCTCTATCTTCTAGGACAAAGCCCGTTGTTACTTATAACATAAGAAAGGGGAGCCCTGAGAGGAATGTACCTGAAAAGCCACTTGAAATTCATCCCCTAAAAACCACAAGGATGCCTCCCAATGTATTCAAAGGAATAATCCGCCAAGCAATGGGAAAGACCCTTGAGATTGTAGAGGGGTACAAGGCTGAACAAGATGCTTTGAAAGAAGTTGAAGCGGAGAGAGAGATGGAAAATAAAACAATGGCTCAGGAAGACGAGTTTGCAAAGGAAAGAGATGAGGAAGAGAAAAGAAGAAAAGAAGAAGTGCAAGAGGCCGAGAGGGCCTTAGAAGCTGTAGAAGAAAGAAATTATGAGGAAAACCTCAGGAGGGCAGCCATGGATTTGCAATTCCTTAAGGAGGAGAAAAAAAGAAGAGAAGAAATAAAAGAAGATGAAAAAATGAGGAAGGAAGCTGAAGAATTCCTTGCAGATTTTGAGCCACTTCACAAGGCTCAAAGTGAGGCCAAAGCACTGTAAGGAAGGGTAGAAGAAGAGGCTCAATAGGGGCCAACAGAAGAAAATTTAGAAAAAGAAGAAGAAAGAGAAGTGGAAAATGAAGGCCAGAATGCAACCACATCTAGGCCGCATTCTGAAGAAGGCCTAGCCGAGGCCAATAAAGAGCAGCCAACTGAAGAGATTTTTTAGCCGCTATTCACACATGACCCACCAACTGCTGACAACACCTCTTCGGGAGAGAAGAGGGTTGAAGAGGAAAAAGAAGACGAGGTGGCCGAGACCTCTAGTGATTCTGACTCTGATGCAGAATCTGATTCAGAGGCAAGGGAGCTCGATGATGACCAAGTCCCTATCTCTGTAGCATTAAGAAGAAAAAGAAAGAGAGAGATCAAGGCTAAAAGGAGGACAAAGAACAAAAATGACCCGATATTTTCCAAGATTACAAGGACAAGGTCCATGGAAGCCTCTCCTATAGTTCCTCCTACCATCTCACCCGCCAAACCAAAAGGAAAATCACCCAAGGTCGCATCTTCTGGAAATCCATTCCCATAGGTATTTAAAGATGTTAATTTTCAGGAACGGATGGAGATCATGAAGAAAAGAGATTTCCTCAATGAGAAAAGATTCTCTAACAGAGCAGGAGCACTACGAGAGTTCGTAAGTAGACTTATCTTACAGTACAAGTGGCAGGAGTTTGTGCTCACCCTCAGGAGGCTGTTGTACCTTTAGTTCGAGATTTTTTTGTCGGCCTGAGGGAGGAAAGCATTTGCATGGCGGTGGTGAGGGGGAACATGGTCAGTTTCTCCTCAGTCGACATCAACAGGGTGTACAGGATCAAGGCACCCTTGAACCCAAGAGGGAATGATGTGATTAGGAACCCTTCGACCAAGCAAATGAAGGAAGCACTTAAACTTGTGGCTAACAAAGGGGTCCAATGGAAAGAATCGCAGACAAAAGTGAAGTCTTTAGTGCCAAGCAACCTAAAGGCAAAATTGGCAGTGTGGCTTAACTTCATCAAAAACCGTTTGATGCTAACCACCCACGACAACACGATTTCGGTGGATAGAGTGATGCTACTCTATTGCCTTATGAAGGTGTTGGAGATCAACGTGGGGAGCATTATTAGGGATGAGATCTTAGCCTGTGGACGGAAAAGGGCAGGTAAGCTTTTCTTC
This sequence comes from Luffa acutangula, assembly GCA_036850905.1. NCBI lineage: Eukaryota > Viridiplantae > Streptophyta > Magnoliopsida > Cucurbitales > Cucurbitaceae > Luffa > Luffa acutangula. The sequence goes on along the minus strand of CM072097.1, from coordinate 38,040,282 downwards.
GGCTCACTCATCACCCAACTCTCTTAGAGGGTGAACATTCTGCCAGGCAAGGACGAGGAGTGTAATTTCTTTAAGCCAACCATTGACTTCTCCTTGATAGGAAAGGTTCAGCAGAACAACATCCAGAGGAAGGATAAAGCCTCCACATCACAGGTCACACCTCAATCAGGGTCGAATGTAGCCTCTCCATCCGAGCACACTCCTTTTACAGGGCCTTCACCAGCATCATAAGCCCTAGGCATGGTCCACCATCAGCATGATCGAATCAGGGAGAACTTGAAGACTTATTGGACGAATGCAAAGGAGAGGGATGAAGCTATTAGAGAGTTCTATCTCTCTATTGCCCCTAGTATTGCTCCGGTCTTTCCAAATTTCCCTTAGTCGCTGCTGCCGCAAGAAGAAGAGGATTCTGATGAAGAGGAAGATGAAGAAAATGAAGAGAAAGAGAGTTCCCAGACGAGGAATAAAGAGTTTTCTGATCCCCAGACAAAACTAGAGCTTTGTTCTATCTCAAAAGTGCCACCGTCTCAATTGAGTTGTTTTCTAGTCATATGCTTTCCATTAGTCTGTTTCTTTACAAAATTGTCTTAGTGTCTAAACTTCCTCGTGTTTAACCTTTCTAACACTCTAGGAGAGTTTAGCCTTGAAGTTTTGAAAACAAAACAGCCTCATGTTAAGCCCATGCCTCAAAAACAAGCCAATGAGGACATTGTCTACCTTTAAGTTTGGGGGGGGGGTGTGATAGCGAGCATAGCTAGCTATCTTTACTTATATAATTTAGCTAGTCTTTGATGATTATTAGCCATTTTATTATACTTAATTGTTTATTTTGTAGGAAATGGTTGATTGGAGCTATAACGCAATAACGGAGTTAATCGGGTGCTCGGGACACGAAAAGATGCAAAGGATTAAAAAAGCTTCAAAGAGAAAAAAGTCAAAATTGGGTCAAATGCAAGCTAGCGTCGAGACGCCAGCCCTTGAGCGTCTCGACGCTAGCATTCCATATCAGAATAGGCGCGAAATCGTCACAGCGTCTCGACGCTGCGTAATTTCCTTTCCAGAATACGCGTGTTTAGAGGCAGTGTCGAGACGCTGTCTTGACAGCATCTCGACGCTACAACGAAAAATCAGTATTTATAGTTCTTTTCGGCTAGGTTTTTGGGGGAAGGAATTTTGGGACTTATTGGAGCCGTAAATAGAGCAAAAACAGAGGAATTGAGGGCTGAAGCAAGGGGAGAAATTTGGAAATCAACCCATTTTTCGTGGGGATCGTGACATGGACGTTCGGTCTCGGCCTACATTGAGTTTTCTTTTCCCTTTCCTTTTCTTTAGCTAGAGTTTATGGCTTTATTATGTTTAGTTGAGCTTGTAATTACATTCATGAGTAGCTAAACTCATAGCTTAGGGATTGATGTAGTTGATTTTGTTTATGGATTGATTTATGGTTTAAGTTGTTCAATGTTTATTATGTTTGTAATCTTGATTTAATGCTTTCAATTAATTGGCCATTAGTTGAATGATTTAAGTTTTGAATCTAGCTCGGGAGAGGAGATTTAATATAGACTTACTCAAGATTGCATGACTAAAGTTTACTTTCTAATTCGTGACGGTTTTAGATTAACTTTAGAATTGGTCAAAAGATCTCATTGCCTTGCATGTTAATAAACTTAGATAGGGATATCAAGTTGATTAATTTGCATGAGAACCAATTATACTCGGGAGAGGTAGTTGTGATTAAAGGGTCTTAGTGAAGGGAATAAAAGTCCCCACGCAGCGGAAGCGCATCGATTGGACCTTACGCCGTATATTAATTAACATTAAAAAACCGTTACGATAACTCAAACAAAACTTTAAACTAACTTTAAAGTTGCTGTAAAATCGGTTTAAACATGCTAAAAATAAATCTAAATTTATTTTAAAACTTTTCTAACGAAAAGAGGAAGAACCGTTACAAACCTCCGTTGTAGACTTGACCGTTCTTCGCCAATGACGCTCCAACGAACGAAAACGCAGCAGCCGCCTTTGTTTTTCTTCGCTGGAAATTCCTTCTTGATTGACACAATAACCACAGAGGTTACACCGGTATGTCTCTAAGTCTAGGAGGCCAAAGACTTGTGGGAGTCTTTCTCTAAGAGGGAGGCTAGAGAGAATTCTAGGTCTTGTCTTTCAAGAGTGTCAAGTGTCATGACCAATTAGGTCTAGTGTTCTATTTATAGAAGAGAGGCCATGAATAAAATATTCAATTAAATCAATCTTTTCCAAAATTGATTCAATCTTATTCCTTAATTAATCAATCATGATCAATCAATTCCCCAATTGATTAATCTTTTCCATAAATGACTAATTTCTTCCATAAGTAATTAGATCATTCCCATAAATGATTAATCACTTCCTTAAGTGATTAATTATTTACATAATTGATTAATTCATGGTTAATGAATTCTTTAATTAATTAACCACCAATTAAATATCACATATTTAATTTCCGGCCTTGAATTAATTAATTTTGCCCAAACACTTTTAGGACTTAAATTAATTAATTCTTTCAATCTTCCATAAATTTATATTCGAACTTCTTCAAATATTAATTTCTCTCATAATAATATATCAATATATATTATATTTATTTCCCTTAGTAAATTGAACATTTTCAATTTACATTTAATTACTTAGTTGCCTCAAATTACTTTACGAGCTACTAGTGGGACCTTATGGACCTGCAGATCAGAAGCTCAAACGATGTGAGATTAATTGGTTAAACTCATTAACCACAATAATCAATATTCGTTAACTGTGTGTACATTCCACTATAGACTCACAGTTGCACTCTTCTCACTGCAGACATATTTTCTGTGTCCACGGAACTTAGACCAATATCGACTAGTTAGTCCTTCACGAGTGTCCGTAACACCAGCTGGGTCAAATTACCGTTTTACCCCTAGGTCACCTCTATTTCCTTAAGTACCAATTCTCCTCTAATGAACAATCTGTTTATGGTCCAACCATCAAACAGAAAACCCTCTCGTGCCATTGAGAGGGTAGGGCCCTTTGTTCAAGACTCGGAGTAACCACTTAAGGGAACACTCATCTGCTTCCCTAAAGTCGGGAAGGAGTGAATTCCATCTTGTACGATTATGTTCCCAGCTCCCCATTCGATCTTGTTCCCAAAGTGGTAGGCTTATTGAGTCGGCGTATTGGCCACTCTCACCCATACAAATCAAAGGACAATCTCTCATGAGCAGGAGTCCATAATCAACTCAGGATTAAGACTAAGTTGTCTAGGTCGTCCTAGTGAAATAGAAAACCAACTAGTTAACGGTGTTATAACTAGTGGTTACTATTTCGTGGTCCGGTCTTATGCAAACTCATTGCATAGGATACCCCCACTCGCATGTCTCCTACACGAACGCGTTGGATCGCAGCGTTTGTATCAAATACAAAGTGGGCCGTATCCATAGTGTTGCCAGGATAAGGCACCCAGTCTTATCCCTATACTATAGACCTTTTAGGCTGTTTCTTGAACAATGATCCCCATATGTCGCTACATATAGTTCAAGACTCATATTACAGCCTAGGATGTCTAGTTTATTGGATTAGTGTCAAATAGTGCAATATTTAACAATAACATTTTATTGTAGAAACTAAATAACACTTTATTAAATACAAGTATATAATTTGTTTACATTCACTATCTACGAGTTTTAGGGCATAGAACCCAACAAACTCCCACTTGAACTAAAACTCTAGTTTAGTGGGATGTACAACAATCTATTCAATAGTGGGTGTACAAATACATGTATAAAACATGTACAATGTACAAATACAATAAACTAGGGCATCACTATACCCATTGGTATCACTATACCCATTGTATGATGGTATCACTATACCCATTGTATAATGGTATCACTATACCCATTAATGGTATCATTATACCCATTACATTTCTCCCACTTGCCCTAGATTTCATCTTTGTACATAACTCGTAGACCTAGACCTTCTAGATGACCCTCATACCCTTTAGCCGAGAGAGTCTTCGTGAATATTTCAATTTAATTCAATGTGTGTGTGCTTGTCTTGGGTTGGAAAGTTCTTATGAATTTGCCACAACACCACTGTATCACTATAAAGTCTGATGGGCAAGTTCACATTTGGAACACATTCCAAATCAGTCAAGAACTTTCTAAGTCTTACAATCTCTATCGCTGCTTCACAAGCAACTATATTTTTGGCTTATATGGTCAAGACTGTAATTATGCCACATTATAGCTCCTTTGTAAAGTTTGACCATGGACACTGATTGATATGTGCTGACTATCCCTACATCATCACAGATGTCAGGCCTTGTGCAGAGCATTGCATACATTATGCTGCCCACAGCGGAGGTCTAGGAAATCTGTCTCATATTTTTAATCTCTTGAGGTGTCTTAGGCCACTATTCCTTAGACAAGTGAACCCCATGCTTGAAATACAATAAGTCATTCTTGGAGTTCTGCATCGAATATTGGGACAACATGTTGTCAATATACGTTGCTTGAGACAGGGCTAGCGTTTTGTTCTTCCGATCCCAGACTATTAGGATTCCAAGAACATATTCGACCTTTCCAAAATCTTTCATTTGGAATTGGTCCGCTAGCCATCCTTTATGTCAGACATATATCCTTATCAGTCTTAAAATCCATGTCAGTGTATCCTGTAAGGATCAAATCCTTAGTCCTATACACGAGCATATAGTTCATCTTTCTCCTCAGATACTTGAGGATATTCATAACGGTTTTCCAATGATCAAATCTTGGATTAGATTGGTACTTACTGACAATCCCTATTGCATAGGTCATTTGTCTCATGTCCTCAACTTCTTGAGGTGTCTCAGGAAACCGTTTCTTAGACAAAATGAATTCCACGCCTGAAAGGTAGAGAACCCTTCTTGGAATTCTGCATCTAACATCTCATAGATATAAGACACTTGAGATAATGCTAGCTTTTTGTTCTTACCGTTCCTAACGATTTTGATCCGAAGAACAAACTTAGCTTCTCCAAATTTTCATTTGGAATTGAGCTACTAGCTTATTTTACTAGTCAGTAATAAGATAACCTACATCATTCCCAATGACTAGGATATCAATTACATACAACACTAATAAAGTTACTGAACTATTGACGATCTTCTTGTAAAGACAAGATTCATCAATATTCTTGATTAAAGCCAAAAGATTTGATCACAGTATCAAATCTTATATTCCAAGATCGAATTGCTTAGGTCAACCCATGAATGGATCACTTAAGCTTGCAAACCCCTTTTTGCTTCTGATCTTGCTAAATGAATCATTCTGCTTGAGACATGTAGATACTCTTCTCAAGATTACCATTCAAAAGTGTAGTCTTGACATCCATTCTAAATGGACAAAAGTTCTAATAGACTTCAACATGACGACAGGAGATAAGACTTTCTTACAGTCCCCTGTCTCTGGGTATAACCCTTTTGCCATAAGTCTAACCATAATATTATGTCTCGTTTCTTCTTGTAGATTCATTTGTAATCCATTGGTGTTACCCCATTAGATAGATCTACAAGATTCTAGATGGAATTGAAATCACATATTTCAATTCCGGATCCATCGCTTTAATCCAATTGGTTCTTGTTAACATCATTTATTGCCTTGCTCTAAGACAATGAATCCTCTAAATCATCATCAGGTTTGACGATCTGGGCTTCAATTAAACCCATGTAATGGTCAGATTGTAGGACAATCCTCCCACTATATTGAGGCACTCTCAACTCTTTGAGATAGATGTAACTAACCAGTTGTATTGGCCTTATCAACAACTCTTGTTAAAGGTCCAACATCATCAACAACCCTTGTTCCCTTATCAACAACTCTTGTTGATATTTTGTAACTTCATCAGTTAATTTACTTAAAACGAACTTATTTTGTGGCTTATTATTTCTTATGTGGTCTTCTTCTGAGAATGTAGCATTTGTCGATACAAATTCTTTATTCTCTTGCGGATTGAAGAAGAATTCACATCTCTCGTTTTCATGGGGTAGCCTACGAATAGGTATATTATTTGAACAGTGTTCCAATTTCTTTTGGGTTTGACACAATCACATGTGTTGGACTCCCCAAAAATAACGTAAACTACTTTTACGTCTTATCCACATTTCAAAAGATGTTTCACAAACACTTTTGATGGAACGTTGTTCGAAATATGTGCTGCAGTCAACACTGCATGACCCCAAAAACGAGTCAGGCAAATGAGCATAGCTCATAATGAATCGATTCGTATCCAATAGGATTCTATTTCTCCAATCTAATACACCGTTTCCTTAAGGTGTTTCGGGTTTAGTTGAGATGTAATTCCATGTTCTATCAAATAGTCTTGGAATCTCAAGTCTCATCTACTCTACACCTCGATCAGATCGAAGTGTTTTTAACAACTCACCTAACAAGTTTGCAACTTCTGTCTCAAACCATTTTGAATTTCTCAAGAGCTTTAGACTTAAGTTGCATTAGGTTGAGATACCCATACCTTGCATAATTATCTATAATATAGATAAATTATTCATGCCCTCCCACTGCTTTAACATATTAGACCTCAAAGATCCAAATGTACTAGCTCTAAGGGCTCTTTGGCTCTCTTATCTCTTTTCCAGTAAAAGATCTATTAGTCATATCGTCCATAAGACATGACTTTATTGGTATTAGAGAGTGTTCTTCTAACTATCTTAGAAGTATACTCAAGACTAAGCTCTCAATCATATTGAGATCATAACTAGCCTAACACCTTAAGAACCAAAGAAAGGTATTTCCTTTAGGAGAAATCTTTTGCCTTTCATTTCTTTGATTAGTAGCATCCACAAGCAACACAGTGTTCATGACTACCTTAATCTTGATTAGTCTTTAAAAACGTTTATGTTATTTTTCCAGTTCAGCTGAACAAAAGTTAACTCCCTTTCTTGAAATGAACTGCATTAGCAGAGAAAGGTAAAGAGTAACATTGTTCCAGCCAATACGATACAGAAATCAAATTTCTAGGAATTATATACACATTATCTAATAATATGTATTTGCTCCCACTAAAAAAAATAACTTGACGTTCCCCATTGCTACAGTCAAGACAACCTCTCTAATTCAAAATTTTGAGAGTTATCTCAATAGCATGAAGCTATTGCCAGGAATTCATTCCTTTTAATAAGAAGAACAACCGTAATTTGTGACTATGAATCAAGTATTCGGGTAGAATCATCATTCTTCACAAATTACGCTTCCAAGACTAGTAAATCGAATTTACTGTCTTTGGACAGTTCTTCCTTGACTGAGTAAGGCTCAATGTCACATTCATTAATAACACTTCTTAATGAATTAAACATTTTTGGGCATGAGAACATTTCTCTATCAAGACTAATCTTACAATATTGGCCACAAATTAGTCGTTTAAATTTGTTGTATAATCACCGTTATTAATAAAATGAGCGTAAGACTATGCACATATGAAAACATTGAATTGTTGAAATAACAAATCACTTGATTATTTATCGCACTAACCCATTACAAGAGCAATACAAACAATTGCATACAATCCAATCAATTTAGCAAAACAGACAATCACAGAACCCTAAAACTATCGATTTAGTTTTGCAACGACGTTTCAGAGGTTTAGAATACCAGCCACCGAAGGGTGATCAGGTACTCCTCCTTTGAAATGAGACACCTCTCAGCTAATTCTAATTCCAGAATAACTCATATTCCTATAGACATTAGTCACCGTTGTTCGGTCAAGGATTTGTTAACACTTTTAACTCATCCTCGTAAGTGTAACCCTCCCACTTTCAGATCTCAGAGGCACGCACCAACAGGCTACCGAAGGGAAAGACAACTGTTGGTGATTAGCCTAAGAGCTCCTATCCTTTTCAGGAGTTCACGATGTTCCGAATCCTATGACCAGGCCCTCCGAAGGGTTGGATGCGCCAGGGCAACCTGCAGGCGGATCATAGGACTCTCACGGTGTGAACTATGGGCGGAGACCGAGGGATACGTTGACACGTGTCCCGCTCCCACTTACTCTAGACATTTTTCCCATTCACCTTGATATTGATCCATGCAAACACTTTCCGAAGGGAGGCCGCTCCTAGGGCGACTAGAAGCCGAGCATGAATCTCACGTTGTGAATATAGGGACGTAGGAGCAAAACTTGATTTAAATCTCGTTTTGTAATTTTCCTCCCACTGAAAATGTCCTAAGGTTAATATAGGGTTGTTTAACTTAGATAGTATTCGGCTAAGTCAATCTATCTAAGTCTGATCCTATTATAACAATTATGGAAATGATTCAACTACAATCTTTTGGGTGAATTAAACTTCTTTTAATAAACCCAACATTGCAAGTCAACACTACTATGGTTAATTCAACTCGATACGGTTAGTTCCCAGGTAGGAGGTGTTCCGTAAACCGTCAACTTAAATACCCCCAACCTTAGACAGAACTTTACCGAGAGAGTTCCCTTATAACCTCAGTAATGTAAGGTCTTTACTCTAAAGATCTAGGTGCATTAAACAATTTTAATAAACCTAGTGACATTGCATGCTAACATTTAACTATGATTAATTCAACTCCGGTATTCCAGGTCAGTTCCCAGGTAGGAGGTGTTCCGTAAACCGTCAACTTAAATACCCCCAGCCTTAGACAGAACATTACCGGTGGAGTTCCCTTATAATCATAGCAATGTTTTTCCTACTTAGTAAATTAAAAGTATTTTTAATTCTAAGTAAGAAAAGATTCTAATCCTATTAGAAATCGATCTAGGTCTAATTAATTTTAAACAATTTAAAATTAATCCAATTTATCCTATGATCTTATGTTTGCATGCAAATCTTGATTATAGATTGACGGTTTCTAATCATTAATATTGAAGAACTATTTCAAATTTTAATGATTAATCCTATAATCAAGAATCTAGGGTTTAATTCATTCAACAATCTCATTCAAATTAAATAATTAAACCACACTAATTGCATGAATAATATAACAATTATATTATTAACTATGGATGTTTCATGCTTCATGCAATTTTGATTTTCTTTTATTATAACAATTATAAGCCAATCAAGAAAATCAATCAAGCATGCTTCATTCATCACATCAAACATAACTATTTATATTTAATTTAAGTAATGACATGCTTCATGCTTTCCAATTTTTTTCATATAAATTAATATACACTTATATTAAAAAATATGAAAACAAATCCATGCATTTAAACATACATTATAACAATTTATAATATATAAAAAATGCATGAGCATGTTTATAACCTAAGGTGGGATTAAATAATCTATATGACATCCATAAAGCATATAAATAGCAATTGAACCGGTTAATTTTGGCCCCTAGGATAAAATAAAGCATTAAATTACATTAATTTAGCTAAATTCTATCCTAAAAAATCCATGTACAGCTCCGGAATTGGCCTAGACAGCACGAACCGCCCCGAACCACCTCGAACCGGCCTCCAAAATCACGAACCATGCCAAAAATTGGCTGAACCGGACCAAATAGGTCCCAGCCCAGCCGAACCGGTCCGAACCGGACCGGTTACACCTTGAACCGCGCCTTTTGAAACCCTAGGTCGCGCCTCCATCGTGACAGCGTCGAGACGCTGTGTTGATTAGCGTCCCGACGCTGTGCGTTTTCCATATCTGCCGCCTGCGTAATCGAGACAGCGTCGAGACGCTGTTGAGGTAGCGTCCCGACGCTGTGTGCTTTCCTTACCGAGCGCCTTCGGTATCGAGACAGCGTCGAGACGCTGTTGAAGGAGCGTCCCGACGCTGTTGCGTCTGGAGGCAGAATCTGGGCAAAACAGCAACGATTTCTTCGGTTTTGGCTTCGATTTCAGCGGCTATTCCTTCGATTTTCATCTCATAAAAACCTATTCTAGACCCGGACTTACATAGGACACGATTTTACATAATATACCCGAAACACCGGGCCTTACATGATCAAAATCACATACAAATAAAATCTATGGCCATAAAATTAACCCAAACAGTTCAATGCAAACCGAACATACAATATGCATAAATCCCACCTATTAGAGCCTATCGCAACTTTTAAAATTAATTAATAGGGACAGCGATGACTCTGATACCGATTGAAGGGAATAAAAGTCCCCACGCAGCGGAAGCGCATCGATTGGACCTTACGCCGTATATTAATTAACATTAAAAAACCGTTACGATTACTCAAACAAAACTTTAAACTAACTTTAAAGTTGCTGTAAAATCGGTTTAAACATGCTAAAAATAAATCTAAGTTTATTTTAAAACTTTTCTAACGAAAAGAGGAAGAACCGTTACAAACCTCCGTTGTAGACTTGACCGTTCTTCGCCAATGACGCTCCAACGAACGAAAACGCAACAGCCGCCTTTGTTTTTCTTCGCTGGAAATTCCTTCTTGATTGACACAATAACCACAGAGGTTACACCGATATGTCTCTAAGTCTAGGAGGCCAAAGACTTGTGGGAGTCTTTCTCTAAGAGGGAGGCTAGAGAGAATTCTAGGTCTTGTCTTTCAAGAGTGTCAAGTGTCATGACCAATTAGGTCTAGTGTTCTATTTATAGAAGAGAGACCATGAATAAAATATTCAATTAAATCAATCTTTTCCAAAATTGATTCAATCTTATTCCTTAATTAATCAATCATGATCAATCAATTACCCAATTGATTAATCTTTTCCATAAATGACTAATTTCTTCCATAAGTAATTAGATCATTCCCATAAATGATTAATCACTTCCTTAAGTGATTAATTATTTACATAATTGATTAATTCATGGTTAATGAATTCTTTAATTAATTAACCACCAATTAAATATCACATATTTAATTTCCGGCCTTAAATTAATTAATTTTGCCCAAACACTTTTAGGACTTAAATTAATTAATTCTTTCAATCTTCCATAAATTTATATTTGAACTTCTTCAAATATTAATTTCTCTCATAATAATATATCAATATATATTATATTTATTTCCCTTAGTAAATTGAACATTTTCAATTTACATTTAATTACTTAGTTGCCTCAAATTACTTTACGAGCTACCAGTGGGACCTTATGGACCTGCAGATCAGAAGCTCCAACGATGTGAGATTAATTGGTTAAACTCATTAACCACAATAATCAATATTCGTTAACTATGTGTACATTCCACTATAGACTCACAGTTGCACTCTTCTCACTGCAGACATATTTTCTGTGTCCACGGAACTTAGACCAATATCGACTAGTTAGTCCTTCACGAGTGTCCGTAACACTAGCTGGGTCAAATTACCGTTTTACCCCTAGGTCACCTCTATTTCCTTAAGTACCAATTCTCCTCTAATGAACAATCTGTTTATGGTCCAACCATCAAACAGAAAACCCTCTCGTGCCATTGAGAGGGTAGGGCCCTTTGTTCAAGACTCGGAGTAACCACTTAAGGGAACACTCATCTGCTTCCCTAAAGTCGGGAAGGAGTGAATTCCATCTTGTACGATTATGTTCCCAGCTCCCCATTCGATCTTGTCCCCAAAGTGGTAGGCTTATTGAGTCGGCGTATTGGCCACTCTCACCCATACAAATCAAAGGACAATCTCTCATGAGCAGGAGTCCATAATCAACTCAGGATTAAGACTAAGTTGTCTAGGTCGTCCTAGTGAAATAGAAAATCAACTAGTTAACGGTGTTATAACTAGTGGTTACTATTTCGTGGTCCGGTCTTATGCAAACTCATTGCATAGGATACCCCCACTCGCATGTCTCCTACACGAACGCGTTGGATCGCAGCGTTTGTATCAAATACAAAGTGGGCCGTATCCATAGTGTTGCCAGGATAAGGCACCCAGTCTTATCCCTATACTATAGACCTTTTAGGCTGTTTCTTGAACAATGATCCCCATATGTCGCTACTTATAGTTCAAGACTCATATTACAGCCTAGGATGTCTAGTTTATTGGATTAGGGTCAAATAGTGCAATATTTAACAATAACATTTTATTGTAGAAACTAAATAACACTTTATTAAATACAAGTATATAATTTGTTTACATTCACTATCTACGAGTTTTAGGGCATAAAACCCAACACTTAGGCTCATAATTTCATTGTGCATAATAACTTACTCCTTAAAATCAATCCTATACTAAATCGGTGAAATCAATTCCGTAAGTAATTTTCCCAATTGAATTTCCACTTTTTACGTGCTTTGATTTAATTTTCATATCATTCACTCATCACTTTTTGATCCCTAAATAAAATTGAGCAAGATAATTCACAATACTTGATTTGCTTAAAAATCCAATCCAGAGGACGACATTCGAATTTACTTTCACTATATTATTACTTGACCCGTGCGCTTGCGGTAGGAAAAGTCCACATCAGGGTGCTTTATGCTTACTATGTAAATATCTTTTGTAAATTTGTACTACTGAATAAATATATGTGCTCAGTATATATATATAAAAAAATGAAAAAACCGAGAGTTACTCCTCCTTCCTAGGGTTTACTGAGTAACCAGGGGCATTCATGACACCCATGGTTTGCCACTGCATGAAAGGATTACCTAGGGAAGTGAGTATCACTTCGAGCTTGTGAACTTTGCTCGTAGCTAGATATCTTCACCACAAAGTGTCGATAAGCAAGAACGAAGGTAAAGAAGACAACAAGGATGCTCTTGGGAGAAAAAGAAGCTGAATAAAAGGAGCACCAACAGTCAAATAAGTTTGGGGGAGATGGAAAAGGTCTAGTAATTCATATATGAAAGGATTTGGAATTCCCTAATTCCTATAAAGCAGAAGCGTAATTGGGACCAATTCGTAGTTAATTTTGTTTATCCAAAAATACCATTACATTGGCAAAAATACCATTACATTGGCAAAAATCATATAACAAATTCTATACAAACTTAAGGCTAAGCATACAAAATTTAGATCTAAATCAATAATAAAGAATAAAGAAGCAAATCTTCGTTGATGTCTCTGAAAATCAAGAATGATTATTGATTGCTTTGTAACAACGAAGAACACCACCATTTGATCTTCCCCGCTATAACTCTGAGATTAGGAATGTAGTTGTGGGACTACCTAATCTTTAATGGGAAAAACTCTAGAGAGAAAATTCTCCCTAGAGTTCTTGGGTTGAGAGAATATGAGAGAGAGGCTAGAGAGAATGCAAGAGTGCATTCTTGTGGCCTTATGTTGTAGTACCTAAACCCTAGGTTTAGTGTTCTATTTATAGGATAAAGGTCATGAATAAAATATTCATTTAAAATCAATTATTTCCATAACTGATATAATCTTTTCCATAATTAATCAATTCCATGACCAATTCCATAATTGATTAATCTTTTCCATAAATGATTGATCACTTTCATAAGTGATTAAATCATTTCCATAAATGATTAATTACTTCCATAAGTGATTAATCATTTCCATAATTGATTAATTTCCAATTAATTAATTCTTTAATTAATTAATCACCAATTAAATATCATATATTTAATTTCAGACATTCTATTAGTTAATTAAGTAATTACCCAATTAAATATCATATATTTAATTCCAGGACTTCAATTAATTAATTCTATAATATGAATCAAAATCATATTAAAATTTGAACTCCTTCAAATTCTCTTATATCCTATAAATTTAATATGAATCAAATTCATATTAATATTTGAACTTCTTCAAATATTTATTTCTCTCATAGACTATAGTTTAATTAAATCTCATTTAATTTAAACTAAATTGAATAATTAATTAATTCATAATTAATTAATTCATCTTCTGATTGTGTCCACGGATACAGACTTATATTGGTAAGTCAATCCTTCACGAGTGTCCGTAATCACAGCTGGGTCAAATTACCTTTTTACCCCTGTGTTACATCTGTCTCCTTAAGTACTAGTGCTCCTCTAATGAACAACTTGTTTATGGTCCAACCAATAAACATAAAGTCCCTCTCGGGCCAGTGAGAGAGCGGGATCCCTTTGTTCAAGTCCTAGAGTCACCACTTAAGGGAACACTCATCTACTTCTCCTAGAAAGGGGAAAGAGTGAATTCCTTCTTGTGTTGTAATGTCCCCAGCCTCCCACTCGGTCTTGTCCCCAAAAAGGAAGGCATATTGAGTCGGCGTATTGGCCACTCTCACCCATGCTAATCAAAGGACAATCCGTCATGAGAAGGAGTTCATGACACACTATGGATTAAGACTGAGTTACCTACGTTATCCTATTGAAATAGTAACCTAACTAGTTAACGATGTTATATCTAGTGGCTTACCATTTCATGGTCCAGTCTTATGCAAACTCATTGGTATACCCTCGCTCGCATGTCTACTACATGGACGTTTTGGATCAATACGTCTGTATCAAATACAAAGGGGGTTGTATCACAAGTGTTACCAGGATAAGGTACCCAACCTTATCCTTGTACTATAGACCTTTTAGGTTGTTTCTTGAACATCGATCATGGTATGTCCCCACATGCTGGTTCAAGTTACATACAAACAACCTTGGATCTTAGTTTATTAGATTTGGGTCAAATTGTGCAATATTTAACAACAACACTTTAATGTAGAAACACAATAACACTTTATTGAAATAAGTATACAATTTGTTTATATTCACTATCTACGAGTTTTATGGCATAAAACCCAACAATATATGCTTTTGTTTTCCTAAAGATTGTTTACTTAGACTAAAAGGATTGCACTAGGCTCTATGAGTATAAGTTAGGTAGTTTAAGTATGTTGGTTAGGATGGATTAGAGAGAGTTTTGCTTTGAAAAAGAAGAATAGAAATCTTCATGCCTAGGAAACTCAAACGTTGTGACTGGCACTAGAGTAGAACCCTCTCCTGAAAGGCAATCTTTTTAGGAAACGATCTTGAAATACATGTTTACTTGATTCCATGTCACTTGATTTGAAATGAAAAATTGATACTAGTACAATGATTCATTACTATGAATGAACTCTAACATTTTGGTTTGCAATTAATATTGAGCTCTCACGTTCTGGTTGGCAATTAAAAAGTTGATCTCTAACATTTTGATTGGCAATTGCTTGAGGACAAGCAATGAGTTAAGTTTGGGGGTATGATAAGGGTAAAAAATATACCTATTTTACCCTTATATTTAGCTCATTTCTTGGTCAAATATTGAGTGTTTAGGTCAATTTTACTATTTTCGAGCTCAAAATATGTCAATTTGATAAGTTAGAGTGTTGAGAGTCACTTTTGTTGAATTATGCTTATTTATGCCTAAAAAGACTTGATTTGAAGCAAATTTGACTTAGTTTTTTGTTGTGTAGAAAAAAAGAGGTGAAGCTGGAATTCCCCAGAAATGCGACCACATTTCTGGAAAAACAGAGGTCGTTCCAAGTTGTGCGCGGGTCATTGTTGATGAGTCTTCTTAGCACCTAACCGGTTGTTTTGACACCGAAACTTACTGGGCAACCTTCCAGCATCTATTTCACAGCTCGTCAATGTTGGGTTTTATCCCCTAAAACTCGTAGGTAGTGAATGGTGACAAATTGTTCACTTGTATCAATACGTCGTTATTGAGGTTTGTACAATAAAGAGTTATTGTTACTAAAATTTCACAATTTGACCCAAATCCAATAAACTAAGATCCTAGGTTGTTTAGATGAAACTTGAACTAGTATGTGGGGACATACGGGGATCAGTGTTCAAGTAACAACTTAAATGGTCTATAGTATAGGGATAAGGCTGGGTACCTTATCCTGGTAACACTATGTGATACGACCCACTTTGTATTCGATACAGATGCAATGATCCAAAGCATCCATGTAGGAGACATGCGAGTGGGGGTATCCTGTGCAATGAGTTTGCATAAGACTGGACCACGAAATAGTAACCACTAGATGTAACACCGTTGACTAGTTTAGGTTTCTATTTCAATAGGATGACCTAGGTAACTCAATCTCAATCCTGAGTCTGTTATGAACTCCTTTTCAGGAGGGATTGTCCTTAGATCTGTATGGGTGAGAGTGGCCAGTTCGCCAACTCAATAATCCTACCATTTCAGGGGCAAGACCGAATGGGGGCTGGGAACATAACAGTACAAGATGGAATTCACTCCTTCCCCTATTGGGGCAAGTAGATGTGTGTTCCCTTAAGGGCTGATTCCGGATCTTGAACAAGGGCGCCCATCCTCTCCTGGCCCGAGAGGAACTGCTGTTTATTGATTGGATCATAAACAGATTGTTCATTAGAGGAATCAGTGGTACTTAAGGATCCAGAGGTAATCCAAGGGTAAAACGGTAATTTGACCCAGCTGGCGTTACGAACACTCGTGAAGGATTGACTTACTGTTATTGGTCGATATCCGTGGACACAGAAATATTATACAGTGAGAAGAGTGCAGCTGTGGGTCTTTAGTGAAGTGACTCACAGTTAACGAATGTTGACTAACTTGGTTAATGAGTTTAGCCAATTAGTCTCGTATCGTTGGAGCTTCTGATCTGTAGGTCCATTAGGTCCACCTGCTAGCTCGTAAAGGGTTCTGAGGTTAAATAGTCTTGAATAGAATTTGAAGTGTGTTCAAATTCGTTAAGGGAATTTTATTGTATTTGATACAATTAAAATAATGTATAAAGATACATTATAATATAAGTTTAATTGGTGAATTAAACTTTATATTATAAATTAATTCTAGATATGATTCAAAATTAATTAACGGGAGAATTAAATATTTGAAGGAGTTCAAATAATAAATATGAATTAGATTCATATTGAAACTATAGGTTAAATTTAATGTGAATGAGATTCATATTAAAACTATAGTATATGAGAGAATTATTTGAATAATGATTCAAATAGTAAATTAATTAAATATATGATATTTAATTAATGAATTAATTAATTGGAGAATTAATTAATTTAATTTAATTAAATGTGATTTGATTAAATTAATTCTATAGTTAATATTAATGTACATTTGATGCACATTAAAACTATAGGTTAAATGAGAGAGATATAATTGAATATGATTTAATTACAAAATTAATTAAATATTTTATATTTAATTAATGTAGATTCAATTAATAGGATTAATTGAATGGCCAGTTTAATTCAATTGAATATGACTCAAATTGAATTAAATACCTTATATTATAATTGATTTAATTAATATTGTTTTAATTAAATTAATTATAATTAATTAAATGATTATTATTATTTAATAAATAGACGACCAAGATCGTTTGGATTAGATCCAACGATCAAGATCTAGTAGGGTAATAACTCTGATATGAATAAGCTATGCTATCCAAAACTAAAGAAAAGCTTCAAAAGGGAGATTCATTAAATGCACATAAGCTTCATTGAAGACAAGTCAAAGAGTCACTTATGGAACATGGACTTCAAGATACTTCAAGTGAGGCTTCATTTATGCATGGGAGGTTACAAACATCAAGTTGGCTAATTGAAAACTCCTATTCTCGGATTTATGGACCCTTATGATTGTATTTTCAGTTTTATGTCATTTTAGTTACTCTTTAGGTTACATTTACATAATGGCTGATTATGGTCATAAATTTGGAATGTTACAACTCTTGAAATGCCTCATGGAAGGTCTAGGGTTCAATTTTAAGGCTATATAATGCCATGTAATTCCATTGTAAAAGAAAGACTTGGAAATGTAGTAAAAAGAGCCTTTGAGCTTTTCCTTTAGCCTAATGCTAAGTTTCTTTGCAATTCTATGTAGTTTAGGTTGCATGCTGAGAATCATTCAAGCTTGACTTGATCAATCATGCTTTTGGAGTGATTCGAATCTCAAGCAAGCTTCCTGCCTTGAGATATTTGATCGACAAGGTAATCCGGTTTTTACTTTCCTTGGGTTGATTTTCAAATCGGTTTTGGGGTTTTCAGTTATGTGATCTAAAGGTCTTGTTTTTCAGCAAGGTTGTTAGATACATTTCCTGGGAGTTTCTTATCATTTGGTATCAGAGCTTTAGGCTCAAGATTGGATATATGTTTCCTTTGCGTTTCTCTTGAATTTGTTTCTCTTTCTTTAGTTATTTTTTTAATCTGTCCAGTTTCGTAGTCTGCCTAAATGCTCCAAAAACTCATATTTCCGTAGGTTATTTCATCTTAATGTCTTCTATCATATTTTAGATCAAGATCTAAACTAAAACTTTGTCTTCTATGATATTATGAAATTCGTCTTTAGTGAAGGAGAAAACTGTGCGTTTTGTAATCTGTTCTGGAAAACAAACTGTTTTACCCGAGAGCATGTGTTCTAAATTTGTTCTTGTTGTTTTTGCTTCTAGAACATGCCAAATCCGAAATTTTCCCTCTTTGATCTGATCTTGGTGTTTTAATCTGACCTTAGGCTTCCAATCTTAGCTGTTACAGTTTGAGATTTGCAAAAGTTGGCTATTACATAATTAATTTTGACAGTTATATTTCAGCAAGTTAAATTATATTTGTAACCATTGGAAGTTATAACTCTTTATGTTTGACTTTTGTAACTCATGTGTGTTGTAACGGCTATTTTCAACTCCATAATATCTAACATAGCCGTTGGACTTCATTGTTTTTAGAGTTACATTCTTGACTCTTTAAACTACATTTTAACAAAAGCATTGAATGCATCTTTGGTCGTTCATAACATCTTGTCTATCTTCTTACATGTTTGGATTTTGAATATTTCCATAGTTAAGTCAGTTTGCATATTCAAAGTGTGCTACTACTCATTCAATTGCAAACAATATTGGCTTCCCTATTTCAAAATGTGAGAGGTGAGAAAGAGAGCTTATAAAGAGTGATATGTGAAAATGAGTGAAAACTAGAGTGGTCCCAAATTTCCATGAGTGTGAACAACGTAAGAGAGTGTTTGTGAGGTTCTTTGTGTTTTCTTAACGTGTTTTTGCAGCAATGATTCACAAAACAAATTCGAGGACAAATTCTCTTGAAGAAGGGGAGGATGATATGAATAGGCCATGCTATCCAAAACTAAAGAAAAGCTTCAAAATGGAGATTCATTAAATGCACTCAAGCTTCATTGAAGACAAGTCAAAGAGTCACTTATGGAACATGGACTTCAAGATACTTCAAGTGAGGTTTCATTTATGCATGGGAGGTTACAAACATCAAGTTGGCTAATTGAAAACTCATATTCTCGGATTTATGGACCCTTATGATTGTATTTTCAGTTTTATGTCATTTTAGTTACTCTTTAGGTTACATTTACATAATGGCTGATTATGGTCATAAATTTAGAATGTTACAACTCTTGAAATGTCTCATGGAAGGTCTAGGGTTCAATTTTAAGGCTATATAATGCCATGTAATTCCATTGTAAAAGAAAGACTTGGAAATGTAGTAAAAAGAGCCTTTGAGCTTTTCCTTTAGCCTAGTGCTAAGTTTCTTTGCAATTCTATGTAGTTTAGGTTGCATGCTGAGAATCATTCAAGCTTGACTTGATCAATCATGCTTGTGGAGTGATTCGAATCTCAAGCAAGCTTCTTGCCTTGAGATATTTGATCGACAAGGTAATCCGGTTTTTACTTTCCTTGGGTTGATTTTCAAATCGGTTTTGGGGTTTTCAGTTATGTGTTCTAAAGGTCTTGTTTTTCAGCAAGGTTGTTAGATACATTTCCTGAGAGTTTCTTATCAAACTCCCTCCCCACTTATCGTACAGGGGAGAGGGAGTTGCCCAACTGATCGCTCATTCTCTCCTTTCTCACGCAGAATGACAGAGAAGTGAAATTCTCTCTCAAGCTCTCCCTCTTTGAGATTCTCTAAAATTTTTCCAGCAACATTCTGCTAGAAAATTATTCCCAACTCAAGATTGGATCCCACAATCCAAGCCTCATGAATTCAGAGGATAGCGGGTGCTCTTTGATGGTTGTGTTCAAGAGATCGTGACGAAGTGTTCGTTGAGGAGCATAGTGCTGTGAAGAACGGTCTTCAACAAGTAAGTTCCTAAAATTCTAAATCGTTTAGAATTAGTATTGCATGTTTAATCTAGTTTAGAAAATAAGTTTCTAATTTTGCCCAACGTATCGGTTTTCTTTAATTGAAATTAAATCACGCTCGATTTAATTCGCTTTCGCTAGAGGATTCAATTCCTTCAAATGGTATCCGAGCCATTTCGTGATTTTAATTTCGATTTTAGAATTTGCGTTGTGGTTTTTGGTGGGATCGATTTGCATTTTTAATGTGGTTTGCTTTAAAGACTGTTTTGGTATTTTTTGGCATTAGATTTACAATTTTGTATGATTTGATCATGTAAGGGCCCATGTTTTTGGGGCAAATTGTTGTAAATCGAGTCTTATAAGTCCGTGTCTAGAGTTTTAGGATCAATTTGTTGATCGGTCATCGAATCGGTGAAAAAACTGCTGCTGGAAACGAAGAACAGAGGTTGTCCAGAGGCGTAGCGTCGCGACCCTGCTCAACGGCGTCGCGACGCTGAAGAACTGGAAAAATCGGGACAGCGTCGGGACGCTGACGAGAATTTCCGAATTCGGGGGCCGTTGAACGCATTGTGCGACGTGGAATGGTTTTGTTGGGCGGTTACAAAATTAACAAATATTTGCGTATCATAAGTATCGAACGCGGGATTTAGAGCATTGGTGCACGCTCGCGCCTGTCATCCTCGATCGTGTTCAGCGGTTCGAGCTGGACGCGCAACATTTTTTTTTAATTTTCGCGTGCAGCTGGCAGAGTGGTCAGTTACAGTCCGGTTCATGATGGTGCGGTCCGATTCATGCTGGTCTGGACCGGTTCAAGGTTATATTGGGACGGTTTGAGCAATTTGGGTCCGGTTTGGACAATTCTGACACGGTTTGGGCTGGTTCGAAGCGGTTCGAGGCGGTTCAAGACCAATTACAAGGCGGTTTAGGGCTAGATTTTGAATTATTAATGTAATTTTTCATTATTTTTGCCCTAGGATGCCAAAATACCGGTCTTTATAGCTATTTATTTGCTTTATGAATGTCATTTAGCTAGATCCCACCTTAAGTTAAGCATGTTTCATGCATATTTATGTTATAAATGTTATAATATATGATAATTATTCATGAATTTAAATTTCATGAGTTATTTAGTATAATTGTTATATTAAATATATGAAATTTGAGAAGCATGATGCATGACATTAGTTAGATAAATAAAAAATGTTATATTTATATTAATGTAGCATGCATGCTTAGATTTATTTTCATGAGTATTAATATAATAGTTATATTATGAATGGAAATAAATTTCAATGCTTGATTTTCATGTATAATTTTAATATAATTTGTTATATTAATTTAAATGAAAATGGAATAGCATTGAGCATGACATTAATTAGATTAATATAAATGTTATATTATATTAATGTCAAATTTCATGTAATTTAATTTCGTTGATGATTAATTAATATAATTGATATTAATTAAATGAAATTGAAATTGCATGAAGCATGACACCACCTTAGATTAATATAATCGTTATATTTATTTTATTGGCGTCATGAGCGTTATGGTGTTTAATAATTTGAATTAGATTGTTATTTGGAAACACCATAGAGGCATGTTATAGGGCTAATTATTAAAATTTTATAATAGTTATAAAATTGATTAGAAACCGTCAACCTATAACAAAGAGTTGCATGCAAACATGGGACCTTAGGTTAAAATGAATTAATTTTAAATTGTTTAAAATTAATTAGACCTAAGTTCATTATAATTCGAATAGGATTAGAATTAATCTTCCTTACTTAGGATTAAAATAGTTTTAATGCACTAAGTAGGAAGAACATTACTATGGTTATAAGGGAACTCTCCTGGTGAAGTTCTGTCTAGGCTGGGGGTATTTAAGTTGACGGTTACGGAACACCTCCTACCTGGGAACAGATCCGGAACCTGAGTTGAATTAATCATAGTCTAATGTTAGCATGCAATGTCACTAGGTAATTAAAAGGGTTTAATTCACCAAGACATTAGTGTAAAGACCACTATATAAGAGTTATATTCAGGCATAGACTTAGATAGATTCATTTAGCCAGAATTTACCTAAGTAATAGACCCTTAAATTATAAAAATACTTAGTGGGAGGAAATATATCAAAACAAGATTTTCATAAATCAAGTTTTGCTCTCACGTCCTCAAGAGTTCACAATGTGAGGTCCATGCTTGGCCTCGAGTCACCCTGGGAGTGACCCCCTACGGATGGTGTTTGCATGGATCAATATCAAGGTGAATGAGGGAGTATTTTATAGTAAGTGGGAGCAAGACATGTGTCAACATATCCTACGGTCTCCTCCATTAGGTTGCACCGTGAGATTCGTATGATCTGCTTGCGAGTCGCCCTGGGAGCGATCACCCTACGGAGGGCTAGATCATAGGATTCGGAACAACGCAAACTCCAGAAATGGATAGGGTTTCTTAGGTCCATTCCCAACTTTGACGTTCCCTACGGTAGCATTGTTGGGGCCGACCTCTGGAATCTGAAAATGGAGGGTCACACTTACGGGAAATTGTTAAGGTGTTAATGATTTCATGACCGAAAAAACGGTAGCTAAGAACTATTGGAATATGAGTTATTCTGGTAATAGGGATTGGCTGAGATTGTCTCAATTCAGAGGAGGAGTGGCTGACTACCCTACGGTGGCTGTTGCTTTAAACCTCTGAAGTATCATTGCAAATATGTATCATATATTTGGGTCGATGATTACTTTTGCTAAATTGATTGGATTCAAACAATATTTTTTTGTGTAATGGGTTTAGTGCATAATAAGTAATTTGTTGTTTCAGTGATAATTCATATGTGCATTGTCTTACGTCAATTTATTAATAACGGTTTTAGATACAACTAGCTTAAACGAAAAACTTGTGGTAAATGATTTTAGATTAGTCTTGAGTGAGGAATGTCCTCAGGCCCAAATGTCTAGTTCATCTTGAATAGTTTATGATGATTATGACGTTAACTGCCTAGCCATTGTCGATGACAATGAATGTGATTTATTGGTCATTGAAACGTTCATAGTGGAAAATGAGGATACAGCCTGAATTTTTAAATTCAGGTGCCACTTATCACGTTTTTCCTTTCAAGGAATAAGCTCATGGCAACTGTTGTAAGTAGGTGAGATGCCTCTCAAATTTTGATCTGGAGAGTATGTCTCGACTATGGCAGAGGGGCACACTAAGTTATTTTATCTAGTGGGAGAAAATACACATTATTAGATAATGTGTATGTATTTCCTAAAGATTAACAAAAATTTGATTTCTATAAAGTATATGTTGGGACAATGCTGCTCTATACCTTTCTCTGCTAACGCAGTTTTATTTTAAGAAAGGGAGTTGACATTTGTTCAGCTTTACTGGAAAATAACTTATGTGTTTTAAGACTAATTGAGAGTAAAGCAAGTCATGAGCATTGAGTTGTTTAAGATTGCTTATACTCAAAGAAATAAAGGCAAAGGATATCTCCTAAAGGAAATACCTTTCTTTGGTTCTTAAGGTTAGGCTATTTTGATCTCAATATGATTGGGAGCTTAGTCTAGAGTATACTTCTAAGTTAGTTAGAAGAAGACTCTCTAATACCAATTAAGTCATGCCTTATGGACAATATGACTAATAGATCTTTTGCTGGAAAAGAACTAAAGAACCAAAGAACCCTTGAAGCTTATACATTTGGATCCTTGTGGTCCAGTATGTTGAAGTAGTGGGAGGGTATGGATAGTTAATCTCATTTACAGATAATTATTCAAAGGTATGAATATCTCTACCTAATGCAATTTAAGTCTAAAGCTCTTGAGATATTCGAAGGGGTTTAAGACTGAAGTTGGAAACTTGTTAGGTGAGATAATAAAAACACTTTGATCTGATCAATGTGTTGAGTATAGGGACTTGAGATTCCAGAACTATTTGATAGTACATGGGATCACATCCGAAATCTCAGTTAGGAGGAATAGAACCCTATTGGATATGGTTCAACCCATATTGAGCTATGCTCAATTGGCTGGCTCGTTTTGGGGTCATGAAGTCTTGACTTCATTACATACTTTGTAGGTTACCTCAAAGGAAACGAGGAGTGGATATTTCTTCAATCCACAAGAGAATTACGAATTTGTATTTGACAAATGCTACATTCTCGAAAGAAGACCAAATGAGCAATCATAAGCCATAAAGTAAAGTCAGTTTGAGTGTATTAACTAATGAAGCTATAGAAAAATCAAAAAGAGTTGTTGATAAGACTGGTTATTCAATAAGAGTTGTTGATAAGGCCAGTGTTTTTTGTCAAGTCACATCCATCTCAGTGGGAGAGTTGTTTTATAACCTGACCGTTACATGGGCTTATTTGAAGCTCAAGTCGTCATTCTTGATGATGAAATAGAGGATTCATTATCTTTTAGAAAGAAAATGAATGATGTTGACAAGGACCAATGGTTTAAAGCCATGGACCTGGAAATGAAGTCTTTGCATTTCAATTCCATCTGGGATCTTGTAAATTTGCTTGATGGGGTAACACCTATAGGTTACAAGTGGATTTACAAGAGGAAACGAGACATTTAAGGTCTCAACCAGAAGGGTCCATTGAGCAAGATCAATAGCAAAAGAGTTTGCAAGCTTAAGTGATCCATTAATGGATTGACCTAAGCATTTCGATCTTGGAATATAAGATTTGATACGGTGATAATATCTTTTGGCTTTAATCAGGACATTGACGAGTCTTGTATTTCCAAGAAGATCGTCAGTAGTACAATAGCTTTCTTCATGTTGTATGTGATTGATATCCTACTCATTTGGAATAAGTAGGTTAACTTATTGACATAAAATGTGACTAGCAGCTCATTTCCAAATAAAAGTTGGGAGAAGCTTAGTTTGTTCTTATGTTCTAAATTTTTTAAAACAGTAAGAACAAAATGCTAGCCATGGTTCAAGCATTTTATATCTATAAATGTCGATTAGATATGAGATGCAGAATTCTAAGAAGGGTTCACGACCTTTTCAGGGTAGAATTCTTTTGTCTAAGGAACTGTGTTCTTAGACACCTCAAGGAGTTGAGGAATGCCCTATGCAATAGGCAATGTCAGTGAGTATCAATCTAATCCAAGATATGATCACTGGAGAACCGTTAATTATATTCTCAAGTATCTTTGGAGAATGAAGAACTATATGCTCGTGTATGGCGCTAAGGATTTGATCCTTATAGGATACACTGACACAGATGTTTTAACTGGTAAGGATTTGATGAAATCTACATTAGTGTCTGTCTTCACTCTTAAATAGAGGAGATATAGTATGACATCGCATCAAGCAAGGATGCAATGCAGCCTCGACCTATAGGCCGAAAACTACGCTGTTTGTGAAGCAGCGATCGAGGCTGTAAGACTTGGAAAGTTCATGGTTGATTTGGAAAGTGTTCCAAATATGAACATACCTAATATAAGACAAGCATGCACATTGAATAGGATGGCGAGTATTGCTGATCATTCACGAAGGCTCTCTCCGCTAAAGTGTATGAGGGTCATCTAGATGGTCTAGATCTATGAGATAAGTACAAAGATGTAATCTAGGGCAAGTGGGAGAAATGTAATGGGTATAGTTGATGCCCTAGTTTATTGTATTTGTACATAGTATATATACGTTTTATGTATTACACATGTATCTATACACCCATTGCCATGATAGATTATTGTACATCCCACTAAGCTAGAGTTTTAGTTAAAGTGGGAGTTGTTGGGTTTTATGCCCTAAAACTCGTAGGTAGTGAATGGTGACAAATTGTTCACTTGTATCAATACGTCGTTATTGAGGTTTGTACAATAAAGAGTTATTGTTACTAAAATTGCACAATTTGACCCAAATCCAATAAACTAAGATCCTAGGTTGTTTAGATGAAACTTGAACTAGTATGTGAGGACATACGGGGATCAGTGTTCAAGTAACAACTTAAATGGTCTATAGTATAGGGATAAGTCTAGGTACCTTATCCTGGTAACACTATGTGATACGGCCCACTTTGTATTCGATACAGATGCAATGATCCAAAGCATCCATGTAGGAGACATGCGAGTGGGGGTATCCTGTGCAATGAGTTTGCATAAGACCGGACCGCGAAATAGTAACCACTAGATGTAACACAGTTGACTAGTTTAGGTTTCTATTTCAATAGGATGACCTAGGTAACTCAATCTCAATCCTGAGTCTGTTATGAACTCCTTTTTAGGAGGGATTGTCCTTAGATCTGTATGGGTGAGAGTGGCCAGTTCGCCGACTCAATAATCCTACCATTTCAGGGGCAAGATCGAATAGGGGCTGGGAACATAACAGTACAAGATGGAATTCACTCATTCCCCTATTGGGGCAAGTAGATGTGTGTTCCCTTAAAGGCTGATTCTGGGTCTTGAACAAGAGCGCCCATCCTCTCCTGGCCCGAGAGGAACTACTGTTTATTGATTGGATCATAAACAGATTGTTCATTAGAGGAATCAGTGGTACTTAAGGATCCAGAGGTAATCCAGGGGTAAAACGGTAATTTGACCCAGCTGGCGTTACGAACACTCGTGAAGGATTGACTTACTGTTATTGGTCGATATCCGTGGACACAGAAATATTCTACAGTGAGAAGAGTGCAACTGTGGGTCTTTAGTGGAGTGACTCACAGTTAACGAATGTTGACTAACTTGGTTAATGAGTTTAGCCAATTAGTCTCGTATCGTTGGAGCATCTGATCTGTAGGTCCATTAGGTCCACCTGCTAGCTCGTAAAGGGTTCTGAGGTTAAATAGTCTTGAATAGAATTTGAAGTGTGTTCAAATTCGTTAAGGGAATTTTATTGTATTTGATACAATTAAAATAATGTATAAAGATACATTATAATATAAGTTTAATTGGTGAATTAAACTTTATATTATAAATTAATTCTGGATATGATTCAAAATTAATTAACGGGAGAATTAAATATTAGAAGGAGTTCAAATATTAAATATGAATTAGATTCATATTGAAACTATAGGTTAAATTTAATGTGAATGAGATTCATATTAAAACTATAGTATATGAGAGAATTATTTGAATAATGATTCAAATAGTAAATTAATTAAATATATGATATCTAATTAATGAATTAATTAATTGGAGAATTAATTAATTTAATTTAATTAAATGTGATTTGATTAAATTAATTCTATAGTTAATATTAATGTACATTTGATGCACATTAAAACTATAGGTTAAATGAGAGAGATATAATTGAATATGATTCAATTACAAAGTTAATTAATTATTTTATATTTAATTAATGTAGATTCAATTAATAGGATTAATTGAATGGCCAGTTTAATTCAATTGAATATGACTCAAATTGAATTAAATACCTTATAATATAATTGATTTAATTAAATTTATTATAATTAATTAATTAATTAAATGATTATTATTATTTAATTAATAGACGACCAAGATCGTTTGGATTAGATCCAACGATCAAGATCTAGTAGGGTAATAACTCCCTCTCCTTTCTCACGCAGAATGACAGAAAAGTGAAATTCTCTCTCAAGCTCTCCCTCTTTGAGATTCTCTAAAATTTTTCCAGCAACATTCTGCTAGAAAATTATTCCCAACTCAAGATTGGATCCCACAATCCAAGCCTTATGAATTCAGAGGATAGCGGGTGCTATTTGATAGTTGTGTTCAAGAGATCGTGACGAAGTGTTCGTTGAGGAGCATAGTGCTGTGGTTCGGTCTTCAACAAGTAAGTTCCTAAAATTCTACATCGTTTACAATTAGTATTGCATGCTTAATCTAGTTTAGAAAATAAGTTTATAATTTTGCCCAACGTATCGGTTTTCTTTAATTGAAATTAAATCACACTCGATTTAATTCGCTTCCGCTAGTAGATTCAATTCCATCAAATGGTATCAGAGCCATTTCGTGATTTTAATTTCGATTTTAGAATTTGCGTTGTGGTTTTTGGTGGGATCGATTTGCATTTTTAATGTGGTTTGCTTTAAAGACTGTTTTGGTATTTTTTGGCATTAGATTTACAATTTTGTATGATTTGATCATGTAAGGGCCCATGTTTTTGGGGCAAATTGTTGTAAATCGAGTCTTGTAAGTCTGTGTCTAGAGTTTTAGGATCAATTTGTTGATTGGTCATCGAATTGGAGTTGAAACGGTGAAAAAACTGCTGCTGGAAACGAAGAACAGAGGCTGTCCAGAGGCGTAGCGTCGCGACCTTGCTCAACGGCGTCGCGACGCTGAAGAACTGGAAAAATCGGGACAGCGTCGGGACGCTGTGCCTTCAGCGTCTCGACGCTGACGGGAATTTCCGAATTCGCGGGCCGTTGAACGCATCGTGTGACGTGGAATGGTTTTGTTGGGCGGTTACAAAATTAACAAATATTTGCGTATCATAAGTATCGAACGCGGGATCTGGAACAAATATTTTCATTGGTTAATGATAGCGAGCATAGCTAGCTATTTTTCTATAATTAATTAAGCTAGTCTTTTACAATTATTTGCCCAAATTTACGCATTTTTATGTTTTATTTGTAGGAAGTATGTGTTTGAAGCTTAATTCAGCAATTGGAGTCAAATGGAGTTTTCAATCTAAAAAAAATAAAAAAAAAAAATTCATCACGCTGCAACGCTCTCGGCGAACTTCCAGAATCCGTAATTTTGCGGTAGCGTCGCGATGCTACCTCGACAGCGTCGCAACGCTACGACCAATTTTTGCCTTATTTAAAGATTGCGATTAGGGCTTTTTGGGGGACTTCTTTTGGGAGATTTTTAGCCGTAAAACAGAGAGAAAAATCATATTTTGAAGCTGAAGAAAGCTGGGGAGCGTGGAATTGAAGACTTTGTTCATGGAGATCGTAACAGGGACGTGTAGTCTCGGCCTCCATAGTGTTTAATCTTCTTTCCCCCTTACTTTAGTTAGTTTTTAATGGCTTTTTCCTACTTAGTTTATCTTGTAACGCCATGTATGAGTAACTAAGTTTGTTACTTAGGGATTGATGTAGTCTTTTTAGTTTATGGATTGATTTATGGGTTGAATTGTGCAATTGTTTTATGTTTGCATTCTTAATTTAATGCTTTCAATTAATTGACCACTAGTTGAATGATCTAAGTGTTGAGTCTTGCTCAGGAGAGGGGATTTAGCGTAGACTTTATTAAGATTGCATGAGTAAAGTAGACTCTCTAAAATCGTGACGGAATTTAGAGTAACTTTAGAATCGGTTAAAAAGAACTAATTGCCTTGCTTATTAAAGAACTTAGATAGGGATATCAAGTTAGTTAATTTGCATGAGGATCAATTATACTCGGGAGAGGTAGTTGTGATTAAAGGTTCTTAGACTCATAAAACCATTGTGCGTTATAATTCACTCCCTAAAATCAATCCTAGATTAAATTGACGAAATCAATTCTCTAAGTATTCTTTCAATTGAATTTCACATCTTTGATTTGCATTACCTTGGTTTCTAAATTTCACTACTTGTTGGTCCCTAAATCAAATTGAGCAAGATTATTTATGGTAATTGATTTAACTTACAAATCCAATCTAGAGGATGACACTCGATTTCACGATCACTTTATTATTACTTGACCCGTGCGCTTGCGGTAGGAAAATTCCACATCAAGTTTTTGGCGCCGTTGTCGGGGATTGGCATATTTAGTTAAATCAATATTGTGAAAAAATTGTTTGATCTTAATTTAGGGTTTATTTTTACTTTTTTAGGTTGATTGCATTTTTTTTTTCTTTTTTTGTTTTTCTTTCCTTATTTGTTTTTCTTGTTTAGTTTTTTTTTTTTTTTTTTTTTTTTTTTTTTTTTTTTTTTTTTTGTAGTTGTGAAATCTTTTCCTTATTTATTTTTGTTTTCCTTAATTAGATTATATTTTCCTTTTTTAGATTATATTTTCCATATTTAGATTAGTTGTTTTCTTTTCTTTGTTTCTTTCCTTAAGTGTTTTCTTTCCTTTTTAGGGTAGTTTAAGTTGTTTATGCGAAAGATTCGAGAGTTGATTTTATTACCTTTGGATCCCGAGATCGAGAGAACAATTCCTAGGCTTCGAATGGAGAATATAGAAAATATTCAAATGGCTGACCCAAATCCACCTGAGGAGTCTAGGCCTATTAGAGACTACTTTCAACCCGTGTTTAAGGGGCAACAATCAGGGATTGTCTATGCCCCGATCAATGCCAAAAACTTTGAGCTAAAGACCGGTCTCATTTAGATGGCTCGAGATTGTGCTTATAGAGGATCGCCCACCGAGGACCCAAATTCTCATCTAAAATCATTTTTAGACATTTGTGGGACAGTAAAAATAAATGGAGTTTCCGAGGATGCCATTCGCTTACGCTTGTTTCTTTTTTCTTTGCAGGATAAAGCACAAGATTGGTTGCAGTCTATTCCTCCTGGGAGCATCACCACCTGGGATGCCTTTGTCCAGGCCTTTTTGAAGAAATTTTCCCTCCTGCAAAGACAGTCAAGCTGAGGACCAAGATTGGGACGTTCCAACAACAATATGATGGGCAGTTGTTCGAGGCTTGGGAGCGATTTAAAGAGTTACTGCGGAAGTGCCCTCAGCACGGCTACCCCGACTGGCTTCAGGTTCAATAATTTTATAATGGTTTAACTCCTAGTACAAAAACTATCGTTGATGCAGCTGTAGGTGGGACTCTGTTGTCCAAGATTGTGGAAAATGCTCGCACACTTCTAGAGGATATGGCCACCAACAACTATCAGTGGCCATCTGAGCGGTCTGCACCTAAAAAGATTGCTGAGCCTTCTATTCCTTCTCCCACATTTATGATCCTCAAAGACAATAAAAAGAAAAAGAAAAAGAAGAACAATCAGGTTCAGTTTGATAAATTTATGAATACATTTATGAGTCTGAACATTAACATTCCTTTTGCAGAAGCATTAGAGATGCCCAGTACAACAGGTTCATGAAGGAATGGTTAGCAAAGAAAAAGAAAGAGAAGAAGGTTGACACCGTATACCTTGCTTCCACATGTAGCACCAGAGTTCAAAAGAAGGTACCTAAAAAAGTAACAGCTCCAGGGTGTTTTTCTGTTCCTTGTAGCTTTGGTACTTATTCTTTTAGAGCATTATGTGATTTAGGTGCTAGCATTAATATTATTCCTTTATCCTTGTGCCAAAAGTTAGATATAGGTGAGATTAAATCTACTCCTGTTAGGCTCCAATTGGCTGATCAGTCTGTGGTTAGACCAGTTGCCATTATCGAAAATGTTTTAATCAGAGTAGGTAGATTTTTCCTCCCTATTGATTTATATGTTATGGATATGACGGAAAATCCTTCAATGCCTTTCATACTAGGAAAACCATTCCTCGCTACTGGGCGAGTGATTATTGATATTGAGCGCAGGGAGCTCACTGTTAGAGTCCAGAATGAAAAAGAGATATTCAAAGCAGTTGAGGACTCTAAGGATCGATCTTAAGTGCTCGTGATGGGCTACAAGAAAGGTGCAAGCAAGAGCACCTCTGTTAGATTCACAGAAAAGAAGCCTCCATGATTCACGATCAACACGTCAAGCTAATGACGTTAAACAAGCGCTTATGGAAGGCAACCCAAGTAAGTTTAGTGGTGTTTTTCTTTTTGCTTTTGATTTATTGCTTGTTTTTGTGTTATAGGTCTTGGTTCCAGTTTCCCTTTGCTTGCAAGCTTCCATGAGAAGATCATCATCATTCCAGGGCAGTATTATTCACTCCTTCCATTCTTTTATTGTTCCCATGCTTGATTATGCCTTATTTTCTTTACACATTGAGGACAATCCATGTTTTAAGTTTGGGGGTGGAATAGCATGTTTGTGGAGCCCTTGAGCATCTGAGTTCGGGCTATAGTTTTGAGCTTTATTTGAATTGAGCATATGGTTGTTTTCTGGATGCTATTTTTGCATGACTATGATGTCCTAGGATAGGCTTTCTTGTCAATTTTCAAGCTTTCGATGAGTTGTAAGCAAGAGTGCCCAAAAAGAGAGACTTTTTAAACTTTTTCTAGGAGATGTCTTCATGAGTAGAGTATTTTTCTTGGCTAGATTTGGATTTGAATGCTTAGGAGTGAATTATTAGGTTCATATGCATGTTGTCACCTCGATAGGTGTAGGGAAGAGCTAAAGAGTTAATTTTTTGCAAATTAGTGTTTGATCTTGCTTAGGAGGAAAGAAAAGAATATATGCTTATCATGCTCATAAAGAAAAATCATTTTTGTTGTTATAATTTGAAAAAAAAAAAAAGAGAAAGTCATAACTTATGCGCGCAATGCAATGGTTAATAAAGTTTAGGCAAAAAGAGCTACCCCTGTTGTGATCAGTTAGGCCAACCAGAGAAAACTCAAGTTAAGGGTCCCTACAATAGGTGTGTGAAAGCTAGTGCCACATATAAATGCTTGATTTAATTTTAAATTTTAAGCACCTAAGTATGGAGGAAAACAAACTAATTTGTTCCATTGACTCGTTAGGGAATCCTTAGTGCCAGTGTAGAGGGAAGATGAGTTAAGAGTTTAATAATCCAATCCCGGGCTAGTAGGGTATGATCTAGTTGAGTTAGATCTCGCTTGTGCAAGTTAATTTTGGAAAACTTTTGATTTGTCTCCCTCATTGGTCCTTATGTGCATGTCTCTTGATTGCTTGACTATTGACTTTTGAGCCTTCAGGATTGAGTCATGTTTGTTGCATCCATCCTTCCATTGTATGCTTGATTTTTAGTTTGCTTGAGGACTAGCAAAAGCTTAAGTTTGGGGGTGTTTGATAGCGAGCATAGCTAGCTATTTTTCTATTATTAATTAAGCTAGTCTTTTACAATTATTTTCCCAAATTTATGCATTTTTATTTTTTATTTGTAGGAAGTATGTGTTTGAAGCTTAATCCAGCAATTGGAGTCAAATGGAGTTTTCAATCTAAAAAAAAAAAAAAAAAAATTCATAGCGTCGCAACCAATTTTTGCCTTATTTAAAGATTGCGATTAGGGCTTTTTGGGGGACTTCTTTTTGGAGATTTTTATCCGTAAAACAGAGAGAAAAATCATATTTTGAAGCTGAAGCAAGTGGGGGAGCGTGGAATTGAAGACTTTGTTCATGGAGATCGTAACGGGGACGTGCGGTCTCGGCCTCCATAGTGTTTAATCTTCTTTCCCCTTTACTTTAGTTAGTTTTTAATGGCTTTTTCCTACTTAGTTTATCTTGTAACGCCATGTATGAGTAACTAAGTTTGTTACTTAGGGATTGATGTAGTCTTTTTAGTTTATGGATTGATTTATGGGTTGAATTGTGCAATTGTTTTATGTTTGCATTCTTAATTTAATGCTTTCAATTAATTGGCCACTAGTTGAATGATCTAAGTGTTGAGTCTTGCTCGGGAGAGGGGATTTAGCGTAGACTTTATTAAGATTGCATGAGTAAATTAGACTCTCTAAAATCGTGACGGAATTTAGAGTAACTTTAGAACCGGTTAAAAATAACTAATTGTCTTGCTTATTAAAGAACTTAGATAGGGATATCGAGTTAGTTAATTTGCATGAGGATCAATTATACTCGGGAGAGGTAGTTGTGATTAAAGGTTCTTAGACTCATAAAACCATTGTGCGTTATAATTAATTCCCTAAAATCAATCCTAGATTAAATTGACGAAATCAATTCTCTAAGTATTCTTTCAATTGAATTTCACATCTTTGATTTGCATTACCTTGGTTTCTAAATTTCACTACTTGTTGGTCCCTAAATAAAATTGAGCAAGATTATTCATGGTAATTGATTTAACTTAAAAGTCCAATCTAGAGGACAA
The DNA here is from genome assembly GCA_036850905.1 of Luffa acutangula. Taxonomy (NCBI): domain Eukaryota; kingdom Viridiplantae; phylum Streptophyta; class Magnoliopsida; order Cucurbitales; family Cucurbitaceae; genus Luffa; species Luffa acutangula. The sequence goes on along the minus strand of CM072097.1, from coordinate 38,006,489 downwards.
CACTCGATTTCACGATCACTTTATTATTACTTGATCCGTGCGCTTGCGGTAGGAAAATTCCACATGAGTTACCTTTTTCAAAAGCAATCATTTGAGCAGTTTCTTCATCAAATCTAAATTTCCAATTTAGTCCTCGTGGGATCGATACCCTTGGAATACTTTCTGAGGTTTTTTTTATTACTACATGCGACAATGTATACTTGCATTTAAGTGTTGGCTAAATATTTCTTTCTTATTATTATCCATCTTATCTCACATCCATCCACTTAATTCACACACGCACCAGGGGACCTAATGGACCTACAGATAAGAAGCTGCAATGATATGATGTTAACTGATTAAACTCATTAATCGAGTTAACCAATATTCATTAACTGTTGGTCACTGCACTAAAGCCCCACAGTTGCACTCTTCTCACTATAGAATGTTTTTATGTCCACGGATCTTGACCAATAACTGTAAGTCAATCATTCACGAGTGTTCGTAACTACAGCTGGGTCAAATTACCATTTTACCCCTATGTTGACTTTGGATCCTTAAGTACCAGTGTTCCTCTAATGAACAACTTGTTTATGGTCCAACCTGTAAACAAAAAGTCCTTCTCTGGCTAGTGAGAGGGCAGGATCCCTTTGTTCAAGACCTAGAGTCACCAGTTAAGGGAACGCTCATCTACTTCTCTTTGTAGTGAGAAGAAGTGAATTCCATCTTGTGTTGTCATGTCTTGAACCCCCCACTCGATCTTGTCCCAAATAAGGTAGGCTTATTAAGTCGGCGAGCAGGCCAATCTCACCCATACTAATCAAAAGACAATCCCTCGTGAGAAGGAGTTCATGACACACTCATGATTAAGACTGAGTTACATAGGTCATCCTATTGAAACAGTAACCTAACTAGTTAATGGTGTTACATCTAGTGGTTTACTATTTCGTGGTCTAGTCTTATGCAAACTCATTGCATATGATACCCCTGCTCGCATGTCTCGTACATGGACTCCTTGGATCAATACGTTTGTATCGAATACAAAGCGGGTCGTATCACATAGTGTTACCAGGATAAGGTACCCAACCTTATCCCTGTACTATAGACCTTTTTAGGTTGTTACTTGAACAGTGATCCCTGTATGTCCTCACATACTAGTTCAGGTTACATATAAAAAACCTTACATCTTAGTTTATTGGATTTGGGTTATATTGTGCAATTTTAGACTTAAAGGACATTAACACTTTATTGCTTAATCCTTAATAACATTTTATTGATACAAGTTTATAATTCGTTAACATTCACTATCTACGAGTTTTAGGACATAAAACCCAACATTTCAAGCACGTTGTTCATCAGGCGTCTCGACGCTGTCGCGATTACGCACAACAGATTGTGAACGTCTCAGCGTCGAGACGCTGCTTGCGGAGTCTCGACGTTGACGCAATAACGTGCGACGGTTAGGGTTTCTGAAGACACGTGCGGTTCAACCTGAATTTCTGGTCTGGTTCGCACAATTTGGTTGAGTTGGGATCGATTTGGTCCGGTTCAACTTCTTTTTGGTTTGGTTCACGGTTTTCAAGGTCGGTTCAAAAAGGTTTGGGTCGGTTCGTCCAATCTAGTTCGGTTCTGGAGCTGCAGATTGATGTAATAGGATAGATTTTTCGCTTTATTTGTGTAATTAAGTTTTAATTTATCCTAGGGGAAATTATACTGGTTCAATTGCTATTTAATATGCTTTATGGATGTCATATTAGAAATCCCACCTTAGGTTATAAACCATGTGTTCGCACGATTTTTAAATTCCGCAAGCGTACGGGTCGTGACAAGTAATATAGTGATTTTGAGTATAGAGTATCGTCTCCACAGGGATTGGATTTATTCAATTAATTACCGCAAATAATCTTGCTTAGCTTTATTTAGAGAACAAAATCTAATGCTGAAAAGAATAATAAAAAGCTAATCTAGAAAGCAAAAGATAAATGGCGACACAATTTGATGGGATAATTCTAGAGTTGTTGATTTTATCAATTGGACCTTTAATCACTTAATCAATTAACTAATATGGATTAACAAATCATTTGATTCATAAGTCTAGAAGCCTAATGACAAGGACTCTCCTGTCGGTCTCCTCCTATCTCATACCGTTCAATAAAGAATCTCCTTTCAGTTTCATCTTTATTTACTTAGTATGGCATTACGACCCTTCAGTACAACCTCTAACGTTATTTATTTTCTCCCGTGTCACCCGGGTAAATAACCGGTAGTCATGCATTCAGTTCTAGTCTAAGCTTCTCTCCGTCGAGTTTCCACATAGTAACGATTCATTTAATCAGTGATCAGTTGATTAAAAGCATTACGGACAAAATGCACAAATGAACAATAATGACAATTAAACCACATCAATTCATTAATTCAGCAGAGGTTCAACATCTAAATCAATCTCATAGAATTTAGGAATTTACTACTCATAATCACTAAAATTCAATAATTCCTAATCACAACAATTCTAGAAACTAAAACATAAAGGAAAAGGGAAGAGAAATGCTCATAAAAGTGTCGATCTCCTTGATCCCGCGCCGACCTCCTTCGATCCCGAGCTCCAAAGATCTTCAACAAAGCTCCAAAACTCTCCCAAAAATCCCCAATTTTAGAGTGGATTCTAGAATGGGGTGAAAACCCACAAATTGGCACACCAAATATGGATGCAAAAGGCTCCTTTTATAGGCTCCCAGCAGGCACAGCGTCGAGACGCTACAAGGACAGCGTCGAGACGCTCTGACGTCATCTTTTCTTGGGCTCCAAGATGTCGCAGCGTCGAGACGCTACTTTGGACAGCGTCGCGACGCTCTCGCAATTCCAGATTTCTCCACGCAGCTGCCTAGCGTCGAGACGCTCCAGGCTTAGCGTCGAGACGCTAGGTCCTGAATCTTCAATAATGGCCCGATTTTGACTCCATTTTTGGGCCTCCAACTTTCTTTTGGCCCAAATGCTTTCTTGTAATGGATTTTGGGCACTTTTCTTGACCCAAATTGATACTTTAAGACTTGAAATTCATGAATTTGGGCTTCTAATTCATTCTTCTTGGCTTTTTGGACTCGAATCTTCAATGGAATTCTCCAAATTGCTCAAAAAGCCTCCAAAATCATCTAAATTCTCTCAAATTTCCGGTTTTGCTTCCTTGACTCGGTTTTCTGAAATTTAAACAGAAAATAACATTAAAGCACACAATTCAAGCATAAAACTAGCCAAAATTAATAGGAAAATGATGACATTTTTGCATGTCATCACACCCCCAAACTTAAATCTTTGCTAGTCCCGAGCAAAGCTAAAACCATATATATGAATCAACTATTGCAAATGCATGACTCTAAACTCAATGATCAAAATAATGAACTCTAACAATTAAAGGAAGTATTAAAACATATTCTTTCATCACGAAATTTAAATTTAAACTCTTCATCCCTTGCGTGTGTGTGGGCGAGCCTCCTTATTAGGTCTTTACTAGCCTAGAAAAGGTTTATAAAATCCTCAGTTCATCTTCCCCCTACACTGGCCCTAAGCTCTAATTATCCAGCTTCCCAACAATCAAGAAAGCAATATCCCACTAAGGTGCCTGAAACAACGGGGTATGCCTCCCCCAAACTTGCATTTTTTTTTTTTTTATAATGAAGCCTTTTAGATGTAGCGCCTTCGTTCTGGCTTGCCAACATTGGTGATGAAAGCATCCAACTACGAGCGTTTCATCTTTCAGGATGCCGAGGCATGCTCATTTCTTTCCAGCGCTTTCATGCAAAGACAAACGATGGGTGTCATGAATGCCCCTGGTTACTAACGCTCTCAAGAAAGTGGAGCATTCTTTTTTTTTTTCTTTTTTTTTGTCATATATATATATATATATATATATATATATATATATATATTCACACTTTTCTTTTCTTTGCAGGCTAATAAACATGATTTTTCTCCCAAGTAAAACATTACAGACTCTCATGTCGTTCATCTTTCAAATTAGATCTTAAGCCTATCGGAGTGACAACAAACATCTAGATAATATAATCCAGTTCTAAGCATTCAAAACCATATAAGTAGGCTAAGTGCTCAACATGTGCAGGGAAATCAAAGAAAAAATTTAAATTTACATGGATCTTGAACATGTTTTGATATTTCACAAAAATTGAATAAAATTCATTATCTAGATCATATCATAGACCGTCCTCATCAAACCAGATGCAATAGAATCATCATGAAAAAATTTTCGCTCAGATCAGAACAACAAAGCCTCCCCCCCAAACTTAAATCATACACTGTCCTCAATGTATTAATTACTCAGACTAATTAAGCATGCATAAGGACAATTTAAAAGATATAGGGAGAACGGTACTGCCCAGGAATGCGAGAGAAACCATGGATGTCAGCCTTCAACATCATTGGGGTTGTTTTTGGAAGAAAATTTGGTCTCGAGCTCCTTCAAAAATTGATCAACCGGAATGAAAGATCAACATGCTCTAACTACAAAAAACTGAAAAACAAAGAAAAGAAAATTAACGGAAAAAATAAACTTGGGTTGCCTCCCAAGAAGCGCTTGTTTAACGTCTCTTAGCTAGACGAGTTTGTGCGGTCTTTCAAGGCACATAAAAATTCTCGTATTTCTTCGGGCCCTTCTTCCTTGAATCGATGAAGAAGACTATTGCTAGTAAGCTTACTAGCTTTTCATGGGACCCTGAAGCAGAAATATTTTTGGGATTTTCTTTTAATAAAAGCATAAAAGGAGAAAGATCAAAATAAAAAGACTCTGACTCTAACATGTGAGAACAAGAAAAAGAACACTCATTATCAAGAGAGGATGGAGGGGATAGAACAGACAAAGGCCTTTCAACCTTAAACTCTACCTCAAGAAACTCCTCAAACATTATAGGCTCATTTTCTTTTTCTTCTTCACAAACTTGTTCTTGATGGGTGCTAGAACTATCCAATTCTTCTTCTTTATCTATACAGCTCACCCCTATATGCTCAAACTTAGCAAAATCGAAAGAATTTGGCTCTTGAATGGGCGCTAATGAATCACTGGCCACATGACTCACTAGACACTCTATGGAAGTGGATCCTACTTCCCTATCTTCCTTTTGGGTATTGAGTCTCTCCATAGATTTTTCTAATTCTAAATTCATGGTTCTAGACTCTTGGATAAAATTTTCAAGCAAGCTCTCTAAAGAAGATTTTTCTTTTATGGAAGCGGATTGCACTTCACTCTCATCCTCTTGGGGATGCAATCTCCCTAGGGATTTTTCTAGAGCTAATTGAGTGGCTCTAGTATCCTCAATAAAATCTTGAAGCAAACTTTCTAGGGGAGATTTTTCTTCTAAAGGGGGATAATTTGAATAAAAAAAATTGGATGATGGTGTTGGTTCTTCGGGCTCAGATTCCCTAAAGGGCCACCCAAAATTATAAAAAGCCATTTAAAAACAATAAATCAACAATAATCAGGCTTTCAGTCAGATGCAAACACCAATTAAATGCACAACAAGAACAATGGACCAGGATAAAAATAAAACAAAGAAAGCAAAATAAAACCTCTAATCTAAAGCAAGCAATTTCTTCACAATATTAATTGAATGAAATTAGCCAATCCCCGGCAACGGCGCCAAAAACTTGTCTGCATTCCCCGGCAACGGCGCCAAAAACTTGTTTGCATTTCCCGGCAACGGCGCCAAAAACTTGTTCGCACGATTTTTAAATTCCGCAAGCGTACGGGTCGTGACAAGTAATATAGTGATTTTGAGTATAGAGTATCGTCTCCACAGGGATTGGATTTATTCAATTAATTACCGCAAATAATCTTGCTTAGCTTTATTTAGAGAACAAAATCTAATGCTGAAAAGAATAATAAAAAGCTAATCTAGAAAGCAAAAGATAAATGGCGACACAATTTGATGGGATAATTCTAGAGTTGTTGATTTTATCAATTGGACCTTTAATCACTTAATCAATTAACTAATATGGATTAACAAATCATTTGATTCATAAGTCTAGAAGCCTAATGACAAGGACTCTCCTGTCGGTCTCCTCCTATCTCATACCGTTCAATAAAGAATCTCCTTTCAGTTTCATCTTTATTTACTTAGTATGGCATTACGACCCTTCAGTACAACCTCTAACGTTATTTATTTTCTCCCGTGTCACCCGGGTAAATAACCGGTAGTCATGCATTCAGTTCTAGTCTAAGCTTCTCTCCGTCGAGTTTCCACATAGTAACGATTCATTTAATCAGTGATCAGTTGATTAAAAGCATTACGGACAAAATGCACAAATGAACAATAATGACAATTAAACCACATCAATTCATTAATTCAGCAGAGGTTCAACATCTAAATCAATCTCATAGAATTTAGGAATTTACTACTCATAATCACTAAAATTCAATAATTCCTAATCACAACAATTCTAGAAACTAAAACATAAAGGAAAAGGGAAGAGAAATGCTCATAAAAGTGTCGATCTCCTTGATCCCGCGCCGACCTCCTTCGATCCCGAGCTCCAAAGATCTTCAACAAAGCTCCAAAACTCTCCCAAAAATCCCCAATTTTAGAGTGGATTCTAGAATGGGGTGAAAACCCACAAATTGGCACACCAAATATGGATGCAAAAGGCTCCTTTTATAGGCTCCCAGCAGGCACAGCGTCGAGACGCTACAAGGACAGCGTCGAGACGCTCTGACGTCATCTTTTCTTGGGCTCCAAGATGTCGCAGCGTCGAGACGCTACTTTGGACAGCGTCGCGACGCTCTCGCAATTCCAGATTTCTCCACGCAGCTGCCTAGCGTCGAGACGCTCCAGGCTTAGCGTCGAGACGCTAGGTCCTGAATCTTCAATAATGGCCCGATTTTGACTCCATTTTTGGGCCTCCAACTTTCTTTTGGCCCAAATGCTTTCTTGTAATGGATTTTGGGCACTTTTCTTGACCCAAATTGATACTTTAAGACTTGAAATTCATGAATTTGGGCTTCTAATTCATTCTTCTTGGCTTTTTGGACTCGAATCTTCAATGGAATTCTCCAAATTGCTCAAAAAGCCTCCAAAATCATCTAAATTCTCTCAAATTTCCGGTTTTGCTTCCTTGACTCGGTTTTCTGAAATTTAAACAGAAAATAACATTAAAGCACACAATTCAAGCATAAAACTAGCCAAAATTAATAGGAAAATGATGACATTTTTGCATGTCATCACACCCCCAAACTTAAATCTTTGCTAGTCCCGAGCAAAGCTAAAACCATATATATGAATCAACTATTGCAAATGCATGACTCTAAACTCAATGATCAAAATAATGAACTCTAACAATTAAAGGAAGTATTAAAACATATTCTTTCATCACGAAATTTAAATTTAAACTCTTCATCCCTTGCGTGTGTGTGGGCGAGCCTCCTTATTAGGTCTTTACTAGCCTAGAAAAGGTTTATAAAATCCTCAGTTCATCTTCCCCCTACACTGGCCCTAAGCTCTAATTATCCAGCTTCCCAACAATCAAGAAAGCAATATCCCACTAAGGTGCCTGAAACAACGGGGTATGCCTCCCCCAAACTTGCATTTTTTTTTTTTTTATAATGAAGCCTTTTAGATGTAGCGCCTTCGTTCTGGCTTGCCAACATTGGTGATGAAAGCATCCAACTACGAGCGTTTCATCTTTCAGGATGCCGAGGCATGCTCATTTCTTTCCAGCGCTTTCATGCAAAGACAAACGATGGGTGTCATGAATGCCCCTGGTTACTAACGCTCTCAAGAAAGTGGAGCATTCTTTTTTTTTTTCTTTTTTTTTGTCATATATATATATATATATATATATATATATATATATATATATATATTCACACTTTTCTTTTCTTTGCAGGCTAATAAACATGATTTTTCTCCCAAGTAAAACATTACAGACTCTCATGTCGTTCATCTTTCAAATTAGATCTTAAGCCTATCGGAGTGACAACAAACATCTAGATAATATAATCCAGTTCTAAGCATTCAAAACCATATAAGTAGGCTAAGTGCTCAACATGTGCAGGGAAATCAAAGAAAAAATTTAAATTTACATGGATCTTGAACATGTTTTGATATTTCACAAAAATTGAATAAAATTCATTATCTAGATCATATCATAGACCGTCCTCATCAAACCAGATGCAATAGAATCATCATGAAAAAATTTTCGCTCAGATCAGAACAACAAAGCCTCCCCCCCAAACTTAAATCATACACTGTCCTCAATGTATTAATTACTCAGACTAATTAAGCATGCATAAGGACAATTTAAAAGATATAGGGAGAACGGTACTGCCCAGGAATGCGAGAGAAACCATGGATGTCAGCCTTCAACATCATTGGGGTTGTTTTTGGAAGAAAATTTGGTCTCGAGCTCCTTCAAAAATTGATCAACCGGAATGAAAGATCAACATGCTCTAACTACAAAAAACTGAAAAACAAAGAAAAGAAAATTAACGGAAAAATAAACTTGGGTTGCCTCCCAAGAAGCGCTTGTTTAACGTCTCTTAGCTAGACGAGTTTGTGCGGTCTTTCAAGGCACATAAAAATTCTCGTATTTCTTCGGGCCCTTCTTCCTTGAATCGATGAAGAAGACTATTGCTAGTAAGCTTACTAGCTTTTCATGGGACCCTGAAGCAGAAATATTTTTGGGATTTTCTTTTAATAAAAGCATAAAAGGAGAAAGATCAAAATAAAAAGACTCTGACTCTAACATGTGAGAACAAGAAAAAGAACACTCATTATCAAGAGAGGATGGAGGGGATAGAACAGACAAAGGCCTTTCAACCTTAAACTCTACCTCAAGAAACTCCTCAAACATTATAGGCTCATTTTCTTTTTCTTCTTCACAAACTTGTTCTTGATGGGTGCTAGAACTATCCAATTCTTCTTCTTTATCTATACAGCTCACCCCTATATGCTCAAACTTAGCAAAATCGAAAGAATTTGGCTCTTGAATGGGCGCTAATGAATCACTGGCCACATGACTCACTAGACACTCTATGGAAGTGGATCCTACTTCCCTATCTTCCTTTTGGGTATTGAGTCTCTCCATAGATTTTTCTAATTCTAAATTCATGGTTCTAGACTCTTGGATAAAATTTTCAAGCAAGCTCTCTAAAGAAGATTTTTCTTTTATGGAAGCGGATTGCACTTCACTCTCATCCTCTTGGGGATGCAATCTCCCTAGGGATTTTTCTAGAGCTAATTGAGTGGCTCTAGTATCCTCAATAAAATCTTGAAGCAAACTTTCTAGGGGAGATTTTTCTTCTAAAGGGGGATAATTTGAATAAAAAAAATTGGATGATGGTGTTGGTTCTTCGGGCTCAGATTCCCTAAAGGGCCACCCAAAATTATAAAAAGCCATTTAAAAACAATAAATCAACAATAATCAGGCTTTCAGTCAGATGCAAACACCAATTAAATGCACAACAAGAACAATGGACCAGGATAAAAATAAAACAAAGAAAGCAAAATAAAACCTCTAATCTAAAGCAAGCAATTTCTTCACAATATTAATTGAATGAAATTAGCCAATCCCCGGCAACGGCGCCAAAAACTTGTCTGCATTCCCCGGCAACGGCGCCAAAAACTTGTTTGCATTTCCCGGCAACGGCGCCAAAAACTTGTTCGCACGATTTTTAAATTCCGCAAGCGTACGGGTCGTGACAAGTAATATAGTGATTTTGAGTATAGAGTATCGTCTCCACAGGGATTGGATTTATTCAATTAATTACCGCAAATAATCTTGCTTAGCTTTATTTAGAGAACAAAATCTAATGCTGAAAAGAATAATAAAAAGCTAATCTAGAAAGCAAAAGATAAATGGCGACACAATTTGATGGGATAATTCTAGAGTTGTTGATTTTATCAATTGGACCTTTAATCACTTAATCAATTAACTAATATGGATTAACAAATCATTTGATTCATAAGTCTAGAAGCCTAATGACAAGGACTCTCCTGTCGGTCTCCTCCTATCTCATACCGTTCAATAAAGAATCTCCTTTCAGTTTCATCTTTATTTACTTAGTATGGCATTACGACCCTTCAGTACAACCTCTAACGTTATTTATTTTCTCCCGTGTCACCCGGGTAAATAACCGGTAGTCATGCATTCAGTTCTAGTCTAAGCTTCTCTCCGTCGAGTTTCCACATAGTAACGATTCATTTAATCAGTGATCAGTTGATTAAAAGCATTACGGACAAAATGCACAAATGAACAATAATGACAATTAAACCACATCAATTCATTAATTCAGCAGAGGTTCAACATCTAAATCAATCTCATAGAATTTAGGAATTTACTACTCATAATCACTAAAATTCAATAATTCATAATCACAACAATTCTAGAAACTAAAACATAAAGGAAAAGGGAAGAGAAATGCTCATAAAAGTGTCGATCTCCTTGATCCCGCGCCGACCTCCTTCGATCCCGAGCTCCAAAGATCTTCAACAAAGCTCCAAAACTCTCCCAAAAATCCCCAATTTTAGAGTGGATTCTAGAATGGGGTGAAAACCCACAAATTGGCACACCAAATATGGATGCAAAAGGCTCCTTTTATAGGCTCCCAGCAGGCACAGCGTCGAGACGCTACAAGGACAGCGTCGAGACGCTCTGACGTCATCTTTTCTTGGGCTCCAAGATGTCGCAGCGTCGAGACGCTACTTTGGACAGCGTCGCGACGCTCTCGCAATTCCAGATTTCTCCACGCAGCTGCCTAGCGTCGAGACGCTCCAGGCTTAGCGTCGAGACGCTAGGTCCTGAATCTTCAATAATGGCCCGATTTTGACTCCATTTTTGGGCCTCCAACTTTCTTTTGGCCCAAATGCTTTCTTGTAATGGATTTTGGGCACTTTTCTTGACCCAAATTGATACTTTAAGACTTGAAATTCATGAATTTGGGCTTCTAATTCATTCTTCTTGGCTTTTTGAACTCGAATCTTCAATGGAATTCTCCAAATTGCTCAAAAAGCCTCCAAAATCATCTAAATTCTCTCAAATTTCCGGTTTTGCTTCCTTGACTCGATTTTCTGAAATTTAAACAGAAAATAACATTAAAGCACACAATTCAAGCATAAAACTAGCCAAAATTAATAGGAAAATGATGACATTTTTGCATGTCATCACCATGCTCGTGCATTTTATGTATATTATAATTAGATTATAATGTATGGATTAAAATGCATGTATGTTTTTCATGAATTATTTAATGTATGTGAGTTATATTAAATACATGACAATGAACAAGCATGATGCATGCAATTACTTAGTTAAATATAAAGAGTTATATTTAAAATGTTGTTTGCAACATGCCTATATGATTTTCTTGATTGGAAATAATATAATAGTTATAATTATTAACAAGAAAATCAAAGTTGCATTGAGCATGACACATTCATAAGTTAATATAATTGTTATATTAACTTCATGCAATGCAAACCTATATATTTTAATAAATTAACTGGAATATGATTGTTAATTGATTTAAACTATAGTATGAATGATTATTGTAGACACCGTATTTGGTCCGGCTTGATTTTCAGTAATAATGTTTGAAGTTTTCCAATATTTGGTGGTCAATTTGTTTTTTCTTGTATGTCAACAAGAGCATAGCTCAATTGGCATAAGATTGTATTGATAATCACAAGGTCTGTGGTTCAAACCCTCCTTTTCACATATTTTTATCAAAAATTCGTTTTTTTTATTTTTATTTTATTTTATTTTATTTTTTTATTTTTTTTAATTTTTATTTTTATTTTGGTCTTCCCCATTCCTATTCAATGGGAAACTTACCTATTCAAAAGCTTTTCCATGGCTCTCATTTTTTTATTTTTTATTTTTTTTCTTTTCACCACCATTTTCTCATCCATCCTCCCCCTAATTTAGTAACCCTTCAAGTATAAAAAGGGGGGGAGATGGAGGATGAAGACAAGAAGAATGAGTGGAATTTTAGAGCAAAAGTGAGCTTGAGAGAGTTTAGGCATTTGAGAGAGTTTAGGCATTTGAGCAAGAGTTTAGCTTAGAGAGTGATAGAAAAGGAGAGAAAAAAAAGAGAAGAAGTTTAGAGTAAAAGTGAGCTTGAGAGAGTTTAGGCATTTGAGCAAGAGTTTAGCTTAGAGAGTGATAGAAAAAGAGAGAAAAGAAAGTGGAAGAGGAAAAGAGGAAAAAAGAGGGGGAGGAAGGAGTATACGGGGAGAGGAAACATTGGGTAAGAAAAAAGGAAAAAAGAAGAAAGAGAGAAGTAAAAAAGGTGGGGTTTTGTTTTTTTTGTTTTTTTTTTTGTGTTTAGTTATTATTGTTATTATTATTATTATGATTATTATTATCATCATTATCATTATCATTTTTAATGTCTCTCTCGTTTTAGTTCACTTTTGCGCTTTGCCAACTTCATTGTTTTAAACTTTCTAATTCATTTGTTTTTCCCTTTCATTCTCCAAATTGCTTTATTCTAATCTTTAATTCTGCTTTGTCAATTTCAATTATTGTTATTGTTTTGATTTTCTTTTGAAAGGGATTATGGGAACTGAGTAATGTGCCTTCGTGGAGTCCAACTCCCGTGTAGGCGTATGAAAATTCTCATTTTCCCTTTTAAAAGAATTTACTCTTTGAATAATTTTTTTTTTCTTCTTTTACATCCGTTTTATTTTAAAAAAAATATTTTTAGTAAACATAATCATGTACACCCATGTTCCTTTAATTAAAAGGGAGATTAGGCATGATTTATATTAAATTGGATATCCAACTCATAATGTTTAATCCTTGCTTTATTTCTAAAGTTAAGGTAAAAACGAATGAGACATCTTGTGTTCAGTATTGCATTTTGAGTTTTATTTTCATATTTATCATTCTTTTTAAGAAAAATAAAAATAAAGGACTGTTTTTATTCATTTAATTGGACAATTTAAGATACTGTGGTAATCGTTTTCTTAAACGGGTGTTGTAGGGTGCTAATACCTTCCCTACACTCAAACGACTCCCGAACCTAATTTCTGGTTTTCTAAGACTAGTTTTGTTTTTTATTTTAAAGGTGACCAATCACACCCTCAATGATTGGTGGCGACTCCAATTTTCTTCTAAAAAACCCAAGAAAGGATGTCGGCCGCTCCGCGTCGCGATGACGTTGCGACAGCTTGGCGACTCCACTGGGGATTTTGAGCGTCAAGCCATGAATATCTTTATTGTCCTTTGAATTGAATTTTTCTTCAGGTCCTTTTGTTATTGTTTTGTTATTTATTTATTTTGTTTTCCTTTATAATATGATTTGTTTGACATATTGTTATTCACTTGTCTATTACCATTTTTTTTATGTTGTAATTACTTTTATCTTAGTTATGTCATTCATTTGCATGTCATCTTATTGATACCATTTTTTTTTATGTTGTAATTGTTATGTCATTCATTTGTATGTCATCTTATTAATCATGCATTTCACACACTTTCACTAGCCTTCTACCCGGGCTCTACCTTAGGACTAGACTCGGAGACTGAGTAGTGTGACCTTCGTGGAATTTCGATTCCCGTGCAGGTGCATGAAATTCTCCACTCAAGCCTACTACATCGTTAAATCGGTGGGTAAGCTTGGGGACCTTTTCTAGGATGCCTTAGAGTTAAACTCCACTCATATAGTTCTAGGATTTGACTTATTACATGCATTATTGTCAAAGTTTATTTATTCATTTATTTTTCTTCTTTCCCTTGTATCTTATATCAATTTTCAATTTTCGCTCATTGAAAGTATCCTTTGAAATCTCTTTTAATGTAGTTAAGAAAATTGTGCAAATTAAATTAACAAGATTTTTCGATTATTTGCATTGGCAGAAACTAAAGTATGAGTAAAATAAAATCACCCCCTCCAATACAAGAAATGAGTATAGAAGATCAAACAACAGTACGTCAATGGTCAGAAAATGTACAACAAATCCACGGAGATTCTTTGGTAGAAGATGCTATGTCTCAATTTAAGGATGTCAGTTTTCCAGAAAGTCAATTAGAAACAGTGAAACAGGCTTGGGAAAAATTAACTGTAGATAGAAAGGCTAAATTTACAAGCAAATATGGCCATCTAGCTCAGCTCATGTATGTACAAGTTAATTATTCTGTATTAAAAGCTTTGATTCGACATTGGGATCCAGCCTATAGATGTTTCACATTTGGCTCAATTGACATGACTCCTACAATAGAGGAATATCAATCCCTTCTGCATATGCCAGTACGAACGGAAGTTGAAGCTTATTCTTACGATCAAGAGCTTACAATGAAAAGAGCATTATCTACTCTTTTGGGCAAGATTCGTACAAGCGACATTGAGAAACAAGTAAAGATAAAGGGAGAGAACACATGCCTACCCCTGGACTACATCTTTACTCTTCAACAAAAATTTACAAATGAAGACAAGGAATTAACTTTACTGGCATTGTGTATCTTTAATGTTGTTTTGTTTCCTAAAGTATGTGGATATGTTGAGGAACGTGTGGTCAAGTTGTTTGCTAAGATAGAAATAGGAGTTGATCCCATTATTCCTGTATTGGCAGAAACTTTTCGTTCATTAAATTATTGCAGAACAAAAGGAACAGGAAGATTTATAGGGTGTGCACCATTATTGTACATTTGGGTCCTTAGTCATGTGAAGTGTCCACCCGAATTCAAATGTCCAGAGATCAAATTTTCAAGTTCCTGGAATAAGCTGCAAAATCCCATCTCAGAGTTCGTGAAATCAGGTTGGAGTTCATCCTCCCCTGAAAGGAGCACTTGGGAGGCCTTTTTCTCCGAACTAAAGATAGAAGATGTAATATGGAGAGCCCCTTGGATGTCAACTAGGCCAATGATCTATAAATGTGGTAAATTTCAAAGTTTACCTCTTTTGGGTCCTTGGGGATGTATATCTTATGCTCCTTTATTGGTAGTGCGCCAAATTTGGGTCCGACAATTCATCCCTGCTACGCATGAGTTGAAGGATTTCGAATTTGCTTATGATAAAGGCTTCTGTAAAGATAGAATTCAGAAAATTGTGAAAGCATGGAAAATGATCACTAAAATCCAGAGTGGTCAGTTTCATGATGATACCACAGAGGCGTACAAAACATGGCATGCGAACAGAGCTAAAACCGTGCTTGTGTCACCAAAAATGAAAACCAAGATAAAACTTAATGCAAAGGTGATACCAGATCAACAGACAGAACAAGCAGCACGCGAAAAGGAATGTGATGAATTGAGAAAAGCGAATTCATCATTGGTTCAAGAAAATGAAAGGTTGCAATTGGAGGTAAAGCAAGGTTTGTTGCGCAATGTTGAACTAGAAAAAGAGTTGAACCGATTAAAGGGCAGTGTTAGCAAACAAGAACAGTTAGAAAAAGAAATTTCAGCATTAGACACAGAGGCCCGCGACCTGAACAGAAGAATGCATCGATTAAGAAGGGATAATGAAGTCTCCCAAGCAACTCTCAAGTCAAGGAATGACCAAGTTTTGAAGCAACAATCTGAGATTGCCTCACTTCATGAGTTGATGAAAGAGCTCGAAGATTGCATTAGTTTGAGGAACCAAACGATTACTGAGGTAGAAGGAAAAAATGGAACGCTATGTCGAACAATTGACGACCTACAATTAACGCTCAAGATTAGAGAAGATCAACTAGGGGACCTCATCAACGACAACAAGGGTCTAAGAGAGTCCGTTCAGTCACTTAATGTTCGCCTCGGTAAGTATCAGGATGCCACTGATAGATTAATGAAAGACTATACCTATTTAAAGGAGCAGTACGACAGATTAAGCGATGATTTTGGGTTTGCGAGACAGAACCACGCGACACTACGAAGTAAAGCGGAACATATGCTCACTCAGATTAGGAGAGTCACTCGAAGGGCAGATGAACTAGCAGAAGATGCACGTACTCTCTCTAAAGTCATAGCACCTACACAGCCGAATAGCAAGAATGTGCTCAAGTTTCTGGGAAAACTTCGTATAAGTTTAGAGTATTGGGGGCAATTTTATTAACTCTTTACTTTAGTTTATGTTTTATTTAGATAGTTGAAATATCTTGTAATTCAATTTTGCACAAATTTTGCTGCTACATTGTTTTATCATTTTCCAATTTAATATCAAAGCCATTTTTTTTCCTTTTCTTCTATCACTTTTTTTTTTTGTTTCGTTTTGTCTTTCTCTTTTCTTACACTAAAATCTCTTTTCATTAAAAATATAAACAGAATCATAAGATAGCTCGGTCACCTCGAATCCACCGCACCTACGTCACAAGATACAGGACAAGGATCATGGAAGAGCAGAGTACTGAGATGGAGAAAACAAGGAAAGATATTGAGGAGTTACGAGAAAAAATGGATGCCATTCTTGTCGCCCTAGAAAGAGGCAAAATAATACCTGATATTGCTCAGTCCAGCCATACAATGAACGACCCTCCAATCCGGCAATCAACAGAGGGTACTACTCCAAAATATCATCCATTGTACAATATTCCAGTAGAGCAGCACCCGTTTCCATTTTTCAAGAATGAGCAAGTGCCTGTACACAATCAACCTGGATTTTCACTACCCACAGAGATACCTCCCAAGGTGACCATTACAGTTCCCAATTTAGATGATCCTGAAATCAGAAAAGAGCTAACGGGAGGTGAGAAAGTCTCTTCTAGTGAAAAGCTTGAAGTCCTGGAGGAAAGATTAAGGGCAGTAGAAGGAACAGACGTCTTCGGAAATATAGATGCGACCAAGCTATGCTTGGTACCAGATCTAATCCTCCCTCCAAAATTCAAGGTGCCCGAGTTTGAAAAGTATGATGGAGCATCCTGCCCTAAAAACCATCTCATAATGTATTGCAGGAAGATGGCAGCATACGTCCAAAATGACAAGCTGTTAATTCACTGCTTCCAGGACAGTCTTACTGGTCCAGCCTCTCGATGGTATATGCAGTTAGACAGCACTCATATATGTTCATGGAAGAATCTAGCCGATTCATTTTTAAAGCAATATAAGCACAACATAGATATGGCTCCTGACCGCCTAGACCTCCAGAGGATGGAAAAGAAGAGCACAGAAAGCTTTAAAGAGTATGCCCAAAGGTGGAGGGATACTGCTGCTCAGGTGCAACCACCTTTAGCAGATAAGGAGCTATCAACCATGTTTATTAATACTCTCAAATCTCCTTTCTATGATAAGATGATTGGGAGTGCCTCTACCAATTTCTCTGACATAATGACAATTGGAGAGAGAATCGAGTACGGAATTAAGCATGGAAAGATAATTGATATGGCTGGATCATCGACAACAAAAAAGGGGGTTCCATCGAAGAAAAAAGAGGGAGAAGTTCAGATGATTGGTTTCAATTCAAGACAACCATACCCTAATGCCGGAGTGCCACAATATCACTATCCACCTCCATATGTTTACCCTCAACCCTATATCAATAATACGTCAGCCCAATATTCATCCCCTTACGTCCAAAATCCTCGTCCTACTCAAGGCTACCAGCCTCGGAATCAACATAACACTCCTTATGTCCAAGGACACCAAAACAATAAAGGCGTCCGTAGACAAACTCATTTTGATCCGATTCCGATGACATATACCGAACTTCTACCCCAACTCTTCCAGAATAATCAGCTGGCACCCGTGCCAATAGACCCAGTAAAACCACCTTACCCAAAGTGGTATGACCCAAATGCCCGTTGCGACTACCATGCAGGAGCAATTGGACATTCCACTGAAAACTGTACTGCACTCAAGCATAGGGTGCAAGCATTGATCAAGGCAGGATGGTTGAACTTTAAGAAAGAAGATGGGCCAGATGTCAACAACAATCCTCTGCCAAACCATCAGAATGCACAAGTAAATGCGATAGAGGTTCATGAAGCTGATTTGAAAAAGAATGTTGAGAGCGTAGTGACTCCCATGGGAGAACTATTCGAAATATTATTCAGTAATGGATACATTGGAGTAGAGCGCTTCCAATCAGATTTGGGTGTCAGAACATACGATGACAGTTTGATGTGTTCTTATCACACTGGGGCAAAAGGGCATTCTATCGACCAATGTTCTCATTTTCGTCTGAAGGTCCAGGAGTTGTTAGATTCACATTTTTTAACAGTTTCTCAAAAGATGACTCAGCTCCCTCAGTATGGGGAAGTTGATATTATAGAAGAATGCTCAAGGTTGTCTCTCAAGCCAAAACCGTTAACAATTTCTTATCGCGAGAAGCCCAGTACCCCAAATTCCAAGCCAAGACCGATTACCATCCAGATTCCGACTCCATTTGAATATAAAAGTTCAAAAGCAGTACCTTGGAACTATGAATATAAGGTAACTGTTGATTCTGAACCCCTTCCAATCCATAATATCAGTGGGATGGGAGGTCTAACACGAAGCGGGAAGTGCTATACACCAGAAGACCTATTGAAACCCAAGGGTAAAGAAAAAGGAAAAGCCAAGATCACTGAAGATATCAAGGAGAAAATAGAAGAGCCCATTGTAGCGAAGAACCTAAATGTTAAACAGCCAGCATCTGAAGAGGACATCCAAGAATTTTTGAAGTTGGTTAAGCAAAGTGATTATAAAGTGGTTGAACAGTTAGGTCGAACCCCTGCAAAGATTTCCATACTGGCTTTGTTACTGGCTTCAGATACGCATCGTAAGACTTTGTTGGACATTTTGAATCAAACTTATGTTCCGCAGGATATTACGGTGGACAACTTGGATAACATTGTTGGAAACATAACTGCATCCAGTTCAGTAACCTTCACAGATGATGAGTTACCACCAGAAGGCACCGGACACACTAAAGCCTTGCACATTACAGTTAAGTGCAAAAATTTTGCTGTGGCAAAAGTTCTAGTTGATAATGGTTCCTCCTTGAACATAATGCCTAAATCCACGTTGGAGAAATTGCCTGTTGATATGTCTCATATAAGGCCGAGCACTATGATCGTACGAGCTTTTGATGGGGCACGTAGTGAAGTTGTTGGAGACATAGAAGTGCCCATCCAGATAGGTCCATGCACCTTCGATATAACCTTTCAGGTCATGAACATTAATTCGGCCTACAGCTTCTTGTTAGGGCGTCCCTGGATTCACTCAGCTGGAGTGGTCCCATCATCATTACACCAAAAACTTAAATTTGTGGTCGACCGCAAACTAGTAATCATATCTGGGCAAGAGGATATCTTAGTGTCAAGACCCTCTTCAATGCCCTACATAGAAGCAGCAGAAGAGGTTTTTGAGTCATCATTTCAAGCTTTTGAGATTGCAAATGCCACAACTTTATACGGAGAGATAGGGAAAATGGAGCTGCAACTTTCAAAACTCTCCTTAACAGGAAGCAACCAAAGCCTCGAAAATTTGTTGAATATGTCGAAAAATATGAAGAGGTTTGGTTTGGGGTATAAACCAAGCAAAAAAGATATGATTAAAGCACACAGGCAGGAGAAAGAAAAACGACTGGCTAGATTGGAGAACCGTGAGCCGAAGTATCAAATGAATATCATTCCTCATCTTCATGATACCTTCATCTTTGCTGGAATAATTCATTCGGAATCTCAAGACCCTGCAGTCATGGCTATAATCGAACAGAACAAAGAAGCCGGTCCCTTAGTTTATTTGTGCCCAGAAGACTTTGAACTCAGTAATTGGACTGTAATGGAGCTACCATCATTTGTTAATGAGATATCAAAGTAATTTTTAAACTTTTTGTTTGTTTTTTGTTTTGATGATTTATGTGTTCTATGTCAATATTTCATTTGTTAATGAAGAAGCATTTTTTTTTCCTTCCTTTCCTATCATCCAATGAATCTCTCTTGTGTCTACTTCTTTTAGCATTGAATTCATTTATTCCATTCCTTCATTTATCTTCTTTCATCACACTGAATAATCCCTCTCTTAAACAGCGAAATTGGGATTGAAAGCGTTAATGATCTTAAATACGAACTTGATTCTCCTACATACGATGTTGAGTCCGATGAGAGAACAAGTGGTAATGAGGAAGATCTAGAACTTACTCCTGAATTGTTGAGAATGATTGAAGAAGAAGAGAGGATATTGGGACCACATGAAGAGTTGATAGAGACGATTAACTTGGGATCTCAAGTAGAGATTAAAGAAGTTAAAATCGGGACCAACATGTCTGCTGAAAGCCGTCAAGGGTTAATAACATTGCTTCATGAATACATTGATGTTTTTGCCTGGTCTTATCAAGATATGCCTGGTTTAGACACAAGTATTGTGGTGCATCATTTGCCACTTAAGCCTGAATGCAAGCCAGTGAGACAGAAGTTACGCAAGATGAAGCCAGACATGTTAATCAAAATAAAAGAGGAAGTCATGAAACAAATTGATGCAGGATTCTTAACAGTTGCTAATTATCCAGAATGGGTAGCTAACATTGTGCCAGTACCTAAAAAAAATGGACAGGTCCGAATGTGTGTTGATTATAGAGATTTGAATCGAGCAAGCCCAAAGGATAACTTCCCACTTCCTCATATTGATGTACTGGTAGATAATACAGCTGGATTCTCAACTTTTTCCTTTATGGATGGATTCTCAGGTTACAATCAAATCAAAATGGCACCTGAAGATCAAGAGAAAACTACATTCATCACATTATGGGGAACCTTTTGTTATAAGGTCATGCCGTTCGGATTAAAAAATGCTGGGGCAACCTACCAACGGGCCATGGTTACTCTCTTCCATGACCTAATGCATAAGGAGATCGAAGTGTATGTTGATGACATGATTGCTAAGTCAAAACCAGGGGAGGAGCATGCAACCATTCTCCGAAAGTTATTCGAGCGATTGAGAAAATTCAAGTTGAAACTGAATCCGAGTAAATGCACATTTGGGGTCACTTCTGGCAAGTTGTTGGGTTTCGTCGTAAGCCATGAGGGAATTAGAGTTGACCCAGACAAAGTCAAAGCCATTCTAGAAATGCCACCACCACGTACTCAAAAAGAAGTCAGAGGTTTCTTGGGAAGATTGAATTATATTGCAAGATTCATATCACATCTTACAGCAACATGTGAACCAATCTTCAAGCTACTTCGTAAGAACAATACATGCATATGGAATGATGACTGTCAAAAAGCATTTGAAAAGATCAAGCAATACCTACAAAACCCTCCTGTTCTTGTACCTCCAACTCCAAATCGTCCACTTATCCTATATCTTACAGTGACGGAAAATTCAATGGGGTGTGTACTGGGACAGCATGACAGTTCAGGCAGAAAAGAGCAAGCCATATATTATTTAAGCAAAAAGTTCACTGATTGCGAAACCAGATATTCTCTTTTAGAAAGAACTTGTTGTGCTCTAGCTTGGGCCGCTCGTCGTTTGAGACCATATATGTTGTACTACACAACATGGCTTATCTCAAAGATGGATCCTATCAAATACATCTTTGAAAAGCCGTCTTTGTCTGGTAGAATTGCTAGATGGCAGGTTCTTTTATCCGAGTATGATATCGTTTATGTTACTCGAAAGTCAATAAAAGGAAGTGCACTAGCTGATCATTTGGCCGAGCAACCTATAGACGATTATGAACCAATGAAATTTGATTTCCCTGATGAATTTGTCTCCACTATAATGGTGGAAAAAGAAATATCAGACTTGGAAACATGGACCATGTTGTTTGATGGGGCCTCCAATGAGTTAGGTCATGGGATAGGTGTTGTATTAATATCACCTGAAGGAAAGTTGTTCCCTCTCACCGCCAAATTAAGTTTTGATTGTACTCATAATATGGCTGAATATGAAGCTTGTTCTATGGGTATCCAAACTGCATTGGATATGAAGATAAAGAAACTTCGAGTCTTGGGAGATTCTATGTTGGTGATTCACCAATTGAGAGGAGAATGGGAAACAAGAGACACTAAGCTACTGCCTTATAAAAAGCTTATATTAGATTTGTCTCATAAATTTGAAGAAATCACTTTTGACTATTTACCAAGGGAGAGTAATCAGATAGCAGACGCCTTGGCTACGCTTGCAGTCATGTTCAACATAGACCCCAATCATGAGGTACAACCTATTAAGATGGGAAGGGTAGATGTTTCAGCCTCCTGCATGAATATAGAAGAAGAGTTTGATGACAAGCCGTGGTTTCAAGACATCAAACATTATTTGAAATGCGGAACCTATCCTCTGAATGCCTCAGAAAATGACAAGCGCACACTTAGAAAGTTAGCAATGAAGTTCTTCCTAAATGGAGAAATACTTTACAAAAGAAATCATGATATGGTACTTCTAAGGTGTGTAGATACAAATGAAGCCAACACGATTATGAAAGAAATTCATGAGGGAATTTGCGGCACCCATGCAAATGGACACATGATGGCCAGACAAGCATTAAGGGCTGGCTATTACTGGTTAACCATGGAAGCTGACTGTATCAAATATGCCCGAAAATGCCACAAATGTCAGATTTACGCAGATAAAGCTCATGCTCCAGCATCTCAGTTGCACGTTATGACGACACCATGGCCATTTTCCATGTGGGGAATGGACGTTATAGGCCCTATTGACCCAAAAGCCTCAAACGGACATCGATTCATCTTGGTGGCAATAGATTATTTTACCAAATGGGTAGAAGCAATGTCCTATCGAGAGGTGACGAAAGGAGTTGTGATCAAATTCATCAAGAAGGAGATTATATGTCGCTATGGTCTTCCTGAGACCATAGTATCTGATAATGCACGAAATCTGAACAATAAATTGATGACTGAGTTATGTGAGCAATTCAAGATCAAGCATGTCAACTCAACTCCGTATAGACCAAAGATGAATGGAGCAGTGGAAGCGGCCAATAAAAACATAAAAAGGATTGTGCAAAAAATGACGGTGACGTATAAGGATTGGCATGAAATGCTTCCTTTTGCATTACATGGATATCGCACATCGGTTCGCACTTCAACTGGGGCAACACCATTTTCATTAGTTTATGGTATGGAAGCTGTTCTTCCCATTGAAGTGGAAATTCCATCATTAAGGGTCCTCATGGAGACTAATTTAGAAGAGGCTGAATGGATCCAAAACCGCTATGAGCAGCTCAACTTTGCTGAAGAAAAGAGATTGACAGCATTGTGCAGAGGTCAACTTTACCAAAGACGAATGATGAAAGCCTATGATAAGAAAGTGCGTCCTAGAGTATTCAGAGAAGGGGATTTAGTCTTAAAACGAATTCTTCCTTTTCTAAAAGATCACCGAGGCAAGTGGACCCCAAACTATGAAGGACCATTCGTGGTGAAGAAAGCTTTCTCTGGAGGAGCTTTGGTCTTGACTAACATGGATGGTAATGAGCTGCCAAGTCCAGTTAATTCAGATCAAGTTCGAAGATATTACGCATAGGCTACTTGTGTATCAAAGGATTCGGCAAAGTTGCGGGAATTCAACAAGTGTCTAGGAGAATTACGCTTCAATTTCTATATCATGTTTAAGAGGTTACTTTTGTCTCAAGTTCTAGAACCTTAACATTGACACATATGTCTATTGAATTTTAGTCATAAATCAAAGCTCCCTTCTCGAAGCATGGCATATCTTGTCCATTTTTCTCCCCCACTCTCCATAGTATTTCCTCAACTATGAATGTTGGCATGTTTACCTGTATTATCATTACAATTGAATAAACAAAAAGTTACATAAACGCGATATTTCAAATCAATGGTGGTAACTCAAACGATTCGATGTGAAATACATATGTCCAAACAAAGAATCCAAAGACAATATTTTTCCAAGAGCACCGTGATCATGAAGGTTGATGGAATGTCATCATGGAGGACAAAACCGTCATTTCAACATGACAAAGTCTTGAACTGGGGCAAAACGATTATTTTGGTCTTCTCAAACTGGGGCAAAACCATTATTATTACAGGAGCAAAGTCGTTATGGATACATTTTTGGTCATCAAACAAAGAACAAGTTGTTTAGCGAGTTCATGATCCAATTAAGGTCTATTACCAAGGGTGATGCGAATGGGGTGCCCGAGCTATCAAATATCTTTTAAAGAAATTTGTATCATAGTTTTCAGATAATGCTAAATCCGCACCCCATGTATTCAAGCATTCAAGTTTAGCGTGCATTGCAAAGAAAATTTATTTTCGGTTAAATCGAACCCGACTATTCAGTCGAGGTCGAAGCCTGTGTCAATCCAGGTCCATTTCCAGTTTTTTCGGTTAAATCGAACCCGACTATTCAGCCGAGGTCGAAGCCTGTGTCAATCCAGGTCCATTTTCATTTTTTTCTTTCGGTTAAATCGAACCCGACTATTCAGTCGAGGTCGAAGCCTGTGTCAATCCAGGTCTGTTTTCAATTTTTATCTCGGTTAAATCGAACCCGACTATTCAGTCGAGGTCGAAGCCTGTGTCAATACAGGTCTGTTTTAAGTTTTTCTCTCTGTTAAATCGAACCCGACTATTCAGTCGAGGTCGAAGCCTGTGTCAATCCAGGTCTGTTTTAAGTTTTTCTCTCTGTTAAATCGAACCCGACTATTCAGTCGAGGTCGAAGCCTGTGTCAATCCAGGTCCATTTTCATTTTTTTCTTTCGGTTAAATCGAACCTGACTATTCAGTCGAGGTCGAAGCCTGTGTCAATCTAGGTCTGTTTTCAATTTTTATCTCGGTTAAATCAAACTCGACTATTTAGTCGAGGCCGAAGCCTGTGTCAATCTAGGTCCGTTTTCAATTTTTTATCTCGGTTAAATCGAACCCGACTATTCAGTCGAGGTCGAAGCCTGTGTCAATCCAGGTCAGTTTTAAGTTTTTCTCTCGGTTGAACCAAACCTGACTATTGAATTGTGGTCGATACCTGATTCAAATTCTTACCAAACAAATCTTCGCCTCCCCAGTACTTAGTCTCTTTCCTTTGTCTACCCTTTCAATCCTTCAAGGATACACAAAGGGGGGCAAACTGTAGACACCGTATTTGGTCCGGCTTGATTTTCAGTAATAATGTTTGAAGTTTTCCAATATTTGGTGGTCAATTTGTTTTTTCTTGTATGTCAACAAGAGCATAGCTCAATTGGCATAAGATTGTATTGATAATCACAAGGTCTGTGGTTCAAACCCTCTTTTTCACATATTTTTATCAAAAATTCGTTTTTTTATTTTTATTTTATTTTATTTTATTTTTTTATTTTTTTTAATTTTAATTTTTATTTTGGTCTTCCCCATTCCTATTCAATGGGAAACTTACCTATTCAAAAGCTTTTCCATGGCTCTCATTTTTTTTATTTTTTATTTTTTTTCTTTTCACCACCATTTTCTCATCCATCCTCCCCCTAATTTAGTAACCCTTCAAGTATAAAAAGGGGGGGAGATGGAGGATGAAGACAAGAAGAATGAGTGGAATTTTAGAGCAAAAGTGAGCTTGAGAGAGTTTAGGCATTTGAGAGAGTTTAGGCATTTGAGCAAGAGTTTAGCTTAGAGAGTGATAGAAAAGGAGAGAAAAAAAAGAGAAGAAGTTTAGAGTAAAAGTGAGCTTGAGAGAGTTTAGGCATTTGAGCAAGAGTTTAGCTTAGAGAGTGATAGAAAAAGAGAGAAAAGAAAGTGGAAGAGGAAAAGAGGAAAAAAGAGGGGGAGGAAGGAGTATACGGGGAGAGGAAACATTGGGTAAGAAAAAAGGAAAAAAGAAGAAAGAGAGAAGTAAAAAAGGTGGGGTTTTGTTTTTTTTGTTTTTTTTTTTTGTGTTTAGTTATTATTGTTATTATTATTATTATGATTATTATTATCATCATTATCATTATCATTTTTAATGTCTCTCTCGTTTTAGTTCACTTTTGCGCTTTGCCAACTTCATTGTTTTAAACTTTCTAATTCATTTGTTTTTCCCTTTCATTCTCCAAATTGCTTTATTCTAATCTTTAATTCTGCTTTGTCAATTTCAATTATTGTTATTGTTTTGATTTTCTTTTGAAAGGGATTATGGGAACTGAGTAATGTGCCTTCGTGGAGTCCAACTCCCGTGTAGGCGTATGAAAATTCTCATTTTCCCTTTTAAAAGAATTTACTCTTTGAATAATTTTTTTTTTCTTCTTTTACATCCGTTTTATTTTAAAAAAAATATTTTTAGTAAACATAATCATGTACACCCATGTTCCTTTAATTAAAAGGGAGATTAGGCATGATTTATATTAAATTGGATATCCAACTCATAATGTTTAATCCTTGCTTTATTTCTAAAGTTAAGGTAAAAACGAATGAGACATCTTGTGTTCAGTATTGCATTTTGAGTTTTATTTTCATATTTATCATTCTTTTTAAGAAAAATAAAAATAAAGGACTGTTTTTATTCATTTAATTGGACAATTTAAGATACTGTGGTAATCGTTTTCTTAAACGGGTGTTGTAGGGTGCTAATACCTTCCCTACACTCAAACGACTCCCGAACCTAATTTCTGGTTTTCTAAGACTAGTTTTGTTTTTTATTTTAAAGGTGACCAATCACACCCTCAATGATTG
This sequence comes from Luffa acutangula, assembly GCA_036850905.1. Lineage (NCBI taxonomy): Eukaryota > Viridiplantae > Streptophyta > Magnoliopsida > Cucurbitales > Cucurbitaceae > Luffa > Luffa acutangula. The sequence goes on along the minus strand of CM072097.1, from coordinate 37,980,027 downwards.
GTGGCGACTCCAATTTTCTTCTAAAAAACCCAAGAAAGGATGTCGGCCGCTCCGCGTCGCGATGACGTTGCGACAATTATAGGACTAATCATTAAAATTTGAATAGTTTAAAATTAATGACTAGAAACCGTCAATCTATAATCAATATATGCATGAAACATAGGACCATAGGTTAAATTGATTAAGTTTAATGAGTTAAAATTAATTAGACCTAAGGTCATATTCTAATAGGATTAGAATTATATCTTACTTAGTTTTAAAATAGTTTAAATCAACTAAGTACGACAAACATTACTATGATAATAAGGGAACTCTACTGGTGATGTTCTGTCTAAGGCTGGGGTTATTTAAGTTGACGGTTTACGGAACACCTCCTGCTTGGGAACTGAACCGGAACACTAGAGTTGAATTAATCATAGTTTAATGTTAGATTATGGTCACTAGGTTAATTAAATATATTTAATTCACCTAGAGCTAGATTAAAGATCTTATTATAATAGTTATAATAGGATTAGAGTTACATAGATTGATTTAGCTGGATTTATCTAACTTTAATAAACCCTAAAATGTACGGTTTGTCCCTTTAGTGGGAGGAAAATTATAAAATTGGATTTAAATCAAGTTTTTCTCCTACGACCCTATATTCGCAACGTGAGATCCATGCTCGACTTCATGTCGCTTTTAGCGTGGCCTCCCTTCGCAAAAGTGTTTGCATGGGTCAATAAAAAGGTGAATTTTGAAAGTGACCATAGTATGTGGGAGTGGGACACGTGTCAAGGTATCCCTCGGTCTCCACCTCTAGGTCACACCGTGAGAGTCCTATGATCCGCCTGCGTGTTGCCCTAGAGCAACCACCCCTTCGTAATGTCTGATCATATGATTCGGAACACCACGAACTCCTGAAAAGGATAGGGTCACTTAGGCTAATTACCAACAGTTGTCTTTTGATAACCGCCCAAAAGGTAGTTATTTAGGCCTCAATTATATAGGGATTTGTGTGTCCTTTATGCTTATTAGGGTTGGTTTTGGATAGATATTACATGTTTTAACCCATTTGGAAGAATGGAAGCATTGGAAATTATTTTGTGTAGATTATGCTGCTGGGTGACTGGAGGGAGCAAATTCTGTGCTGCAGCAAAACTGGGAGCAGAAATTGCCACATCACAGCTCGTTAGCCAACTTCATGAACCGACTTTTGTTGAGTTATTTTCGGGATAAAGGAGCAAGGAGAGCCCTACACGTGTCCAAGTTGACCTAATTCAAGCCTCCTATGCTTCTATAAAAGGAAGTAGCCATCCAAGTCAAACTCATTCCATGTTTTCCCTTGGAAGCCGAATACCTTAGAGAGATTGAAGATCATCAAGAACACCATCTTCCGCAAGCTGATTAGGGAGTTTATTTTCTTTATTAACTTGTGGTTATGGACATGCATACTCAGATTGTAATTCGTATTCCTATGCCTATTATGAACTAAGTAGCTTAAGGTGTTGGTTAGGAATAATGTGATTACTGTGCTTCATCTCTAGTAATAAATTGACTATCGCATTTTGGTTAATTGTTGTGCTTATTTCCAGTTTATGCTCGCCTGGCCAGCCGGTGTGAATAGCTCTCTCTAGTTTCAGGGATAATTTAGAGGGTTTGTGGCAATTATCCACACTACGATCATTGTGTATTGGTGAACGCCAGTGACTGAGCTAGGGATAGCGAGTTGCCTAGTGCTTGATCGGTCGTGCTTCATTGGGTTTGAAACATATCCCAAAAGATCCGGAGTTCTGGGAGGAATCCGCTAATAATACTGCGAGAAATGCATGATCAATAATATTGCTAGAGCATATCTTAGAACAATCACTAAAACCTAACCAGCGCCTTTCTTTAATCTGTCTATCTATTTGTTTACTCGTTGTTCTGTCATTTATTTTGCTTCAGCATAATTCCGATAAAACCAAATCATTTTACTATTATTGAAACCATTGGAAAGTTACACAAAAATAGGTAGAGTGGAAACTAATTCAGGGCTCGGATTGATAATATAACTTGCTGCAGACTGTGCATACTTGCACAGGAATTCTAGAGTATTTTATATCATATTTTTACTCACTCTAGGAGCCCAACATCTTTCCTAACGGTAGCCATTTGGTACGTGCCTTTGGGATCTTAAAGTGGGAGGGTAACACTTTCGGGGATAAGTTAAATGTGTTAACAAGTCCTTGATCGAACAATGGTGGTTAACGTCTTTAGGAATATGAGTTATTCTGGACTTGGAGTTGACTAAGAAATGTGTCATTTTAGAGGAGGAGTAGTTGATCACCCTTCGGTGGTTGTTCCACTAGACCTCTAAAGCATCGTTGCGAAACACAATCAATAGTTTATTAGGGTTCTTTGATTGCTTCTTTGCAAAATTGATTGGATGTATGAAATTGTTTGTATTGCTTGTATGATGGGTTAAGGCAAAGATAACTAATACGAAAAATGTTTATTTTTTCAGCAATGTCTTCCTTGATTATTACTCTGCTAAAAAATGACAAATTTACAGGCAAAAACTATTCACTGTGGTTATCGACATTAAATATGATTTTAATAGTCGATGATTGACGATTTTTGTTACTGGATGAATGTCCTCAAGTTCCTGCTCGCAACGCGTCTCAGGCGACTAGAGACGCTTATGATCGATGAGTAAAGGCTAACGATAAAGGCTGAGCCTATATTTTGAGATCGCTAGAGAGATAATGGGATCTCTCAGGGAGATGTTTGGACAATCATCCTATCAACTCCAACATGAGGCTCTCAAATATGTCTATAATGTTTGCATGGACGAGGACACTTCTGTTTGGGATCATGTCTTGGATATGATTGTCCAATTCAATGTGCCAAAGGAAAATGGGGCGGTCATCTGCGAGAATAGTCAGGTTACATTCATTCTGGAATCTCTTCCGAAGAGTTTTTTGCAATTCAAAACGAATGCTATGTTGAATAAGATTGAATTCAACCTAACTACCCTTCTTAACGAGTTACAGACTTATCAATCTCTTATGAAGAATAAGGGATTAGTCGAAGGAGAGGCGAATGTGGCCATTCCAAGAAAATGTTCCTCAAGGGTTCATCCTCGGGGACTTAGCCTGTATCTCAAGCTTCTTCATCTAAAAAGATACAGAAGAAGAAGAAGTGAAATAAGGGAAAGGCCCTCGTTGCTTCTGAAGGCAAGGGCAAGGCCAAAATGGTGGCCAACAAGGGCAAATGCTTCCATTGCAACATAGATGGGCATTGGAAGAGGAACTGTCCCAAACACCTTTTAGAGAAGAAGAAAGAAAAGGAAGGTAAATTTGATTTACTTGTTTTAGAAACATGCCTTGTAGAGCATGAATAGTTTTCCTGGATATTAGATTCGGGAGCAACTAATCATGTTTGTTCTTCTTTTCAGGGAAATGATTATTTCCAACAGCTTAAGAAAAGTGAGATGACGCTTAGGGTCGGAACGGGAGACATCATTTCAGCCAGTGCAGTGGGAGCTGCGAAGTTGTTTTTTCGAAATAGATATTTTCTTTTAGAAAGCATGTGCATATTTCCTAGGATCAAAATGAACCTTATTTCTATTTCCTGTTTATTCGAACAGTTATATTCTGTTTGTCTTGAATCTAATGAAGCGTTCATTTTTCGAAATGAAGTACTTATTTGTTCTGCTAAATTAGAAAATAACTTGTATGTCTTAAGACCTACCGACACGAAAGCACTTTTAAGTCATGAGATGTTTAAAACTGCTGAACCTCAAAGTAAAAGGCAAAGAATTTCTCAAAAAAGTAATAACATATATCTTTGGCATTTACAACTTGGTCATATTAACATCGATCAGATCGGTCGTTTGGTAAAGAATGGACTTCTAATTGAGTTGGAAGATGATTCACTGCCACCCTGTGAATCATGTCTCGAGGGTAAAATGACCAAAAGACCTTTTACTGGAAAGGGTTATCGAGCCAAAGAACCCTTAGAGTTATTACATTCAGATCTTTGTGGTCCAATGAATGTAAAGGCTCGAGGAGGGTATGAATATTTCATTTCTTTTATAGATGATTATTCAAGATATGGTTACTTATATCTAATTGGTCAAAAGTCAGAAGCTCTTGAAAAGATTAAAGAGTTTAAGGCTGAAGTTGAAAACCTGTTAGGTAAAAAAATCAAAATACTTCGTTCAAACTGAGGTGGAGAGTATATGGATCAACGATTCCAAAATTATTTGATAGACCATGGAATCCAATCCTAACTCTCAACACTTGGTACACCTCAACAAAATGGTGTATCAGAAAGGAGAAATAGAACCTTGTTAGAAATGGTTCGTTCTATGTTGAGCTATGATAAATTGCCTAGCTTGTTTTGGGGGTATGCAGTAGAGACTGCAATTCATATTTTGAACAATGTTCCTGATGTGGACTTTTCCTACCGCAAGCGCACGGGTCAAGTAATAATATAGTGAAAGTAAATTCGAATGTCGTCCTCTGGATTGGATTTTTAAGCAAATCAAGTATTGTGAATTATCTCGCTCAATTTTATTTAGGGATCAAAAAGTGATGATTGAATAATAAGAAAACTAAATCAAAACACGTAGAAAGTGTGAAATTTCAATTGGGAAAACTACTTAGGGAATTGATTTCGCAAATTTAGTTTAGGATTGATTTTAAGGAGTAAGTTATTATGCACAATTAAATTATGAGCCAAAGACCCTTTAATCACAACTACCTCTCCCGAGTATAATTGATTCTCATGCAAATTAACCAACTTGATATCCCTATCTAAGTTTATTAACATGCAAGGCAATGGGATCTTTTAACCAATTCTAAAGTTAATCTAAAACCGTCACGAATTAGAAACTAAACTTTAGTCATGCAATCTTGAGTAAGTCTAAATCAAATCCCCTCTCCCGAGCTAGATTCGAAACTTAAATCATTCAACTAATGGCCAATTAATTGAAAGCATTAAATCAAGATTACAAACATAATAACATTGCACAACTTAAACCATAAATCAATCCATAAACACAATCAACTACATCAATCCCTAAGCTTACAAGTTTAGCTACTCATGATTAAAATTACAAGCTCAACTAAACATGTAAAAGCCATAAAAATCTAACTAAAGTGAGGGAAAGAAGAATTAAACTCGTTGTAGTTCGAGACCGAATGTCCCCGTCACGATCCCCACGAACAATGGGTTGATTTCAGAATTTTCCCCTTTGCTTCAGCCTTGAATTCCTCTCTTTTTGCTCTGTTTACGGCCCCAAGAAGTCCCAAAATTCCATCCCCAAAAACCTAGCCGAAAGGATGCTTTTATTCTGAAATTTCGTCCTAGCGTACAGCGTCTCGACTCTGCCTCTAAACACGCGTATTCTGAAAAGGAAATTACGGTAGCGTCGAGATGCTAAGGTCGCAGCGTCTCGACGCTGCGACGATTTCGTGCCTGTTCTGATATGGAATGCCAGCGTCGAGATGCTCAAGGGCTGGCGTCTCGACGCTATCCTGCATTTGACCGAATTTTGACTTTTTTCCTTTTTTGATTATTTTTCAATCCTTTGCATCTTTTCGCGTCCCGAGCACCCGATTACTCCAATATTCCACTATAGCTCCAATCAACCATTTCCTACAAAATAAACATTAAAGTCCAATAAAATAAACATTGACGTAGCTATGCTCGCTATCAGTTCCCTCGAAAAGCGTTTCAGAAACACCTTTCGAGTTATGAAGGGGGCGTAAACCTCATTTCCGTCACTTTCGTATCTGGGGTTGTCCAGCACATGTGCTTGTAACAAATCCTAAGAAACTGGAACCCCATTTGAAATTGTGCCAATTTGTTGGTTACCCTAAAGAAACAAGAGGTGGTCGTTTCTATGACCCACAAGAAAATAAGGTCTTTGAATCGACAAATGCCACCTTCTTGGAGGAAGATAACATGAGAAATCAAAAACGACGAAGTAAGTTGGTATTAGGAGAAGCTATAGAAGTGTTAATAAGAGTTGTTGATGAAGTAGGTCCTTCCACAAGAGTTGATGAAGGAGAGCCAACTCTTCTGGTCATCCTCGTCCTTCTCACATAGTGAGAGAGCCTCGACGCAGTGGGAGGGTTGTATTACAACTTGATCGTTACTTGAGTTTAACTGAAACTCAGGTTGTCATACCTGATGATGGTCTTGAGGATCCATTGTCTTATTGTCAGGCAATGAATGACGTGGATAAAGACCAATGTGTCAAAGCAATGGACCTTGAGATGGAGTCCATGTACTTCGATCAAGTATGGGAGCTTGTAGATCTACCTAAAGGGGTTAAACCCATAGGGTGCAAATGGATCTATAAGAGAAAGAGAGATGCAACTGGGAAAGTACAGACTTTCAAAGCTAGACTTGTAGCAAAGGATTATACCCAAAGAGAAAGGATTGACTATGAGGAAACCTTTTGTCCTGTTGCTATGTTAAAGTCGATAAGAATTGTCTTATCCATAGCCACATATTATGACTATGAAATATGGCAAATGAATGTCAAGACTGCCTTTTGAATGGTAATCTTGAAGAGAATATCTTTATGTCCCACGGGTTCATAAGCCAAGGCCAAGAGCAAAAGGTTTGTACCATTATGGCTACACCAGTATAACTCTGAGACTTCTAGAGGCAGAAGACTGGTGGGAGTCTAGAGGGAGCCTTAAAGGGAATTTTCTGAGAGTAGGAGAATGAATAGGATGCCTTTCACCCCACCCTAAGGATCCTATTTATAGGAAAAGACCAAGATCTTTTCCTTATATGAAAAAGTCACGAATAAGATCTATTATCTTATTCATATATTAATAAATAGTTAATTAATTACCCAATTAAATATCATATATATAATTTTATGAATCTTATTAGAAAATTTATTTTATTAATATGAATCAAATTCATATTAATTATTTGAACTCTTTCAAATATTTTCTCTCAAGAATTAATTTTGAAATTAATTCAAATTATATTATAAAGTTTCATAAACTTTATATTATAATGTATCAATATACATTGTATGATTCCCCTAAATAAATTGAACACTTTCAATTTACAATTTATACTTAATTGCCTCAAGTCCCTTTACGAGCTACCAGTGACACCTAATAGATCTGCAGATCAGAAGCTCAAACAATATGAGATTTAATCAGCTAAACTCATTAACCAATTAATCAAATTTTGTTAACTGTGGGTTCACTCCACTAAGGACCCACAGTTGCACTCTTCTCACTACAGACATAATTTTGTGTCCACGGATATAGACCAATAACAACAAGTTAGTCCTTCACGAGTGTTCGTAACTCTACTTTTGTCAAATTACCATTTTACCCCTAAGTTACCTCTACCTTCTTAAGTACCAATACTCCTCTAATGAACAACATGTTTGTGGTCCAACGATCAAACAGAAACCCCTCTTGGGCTAGTGAGAGGGTAGGGCCCTTTGTTCAAGACCCGAGGACACCACTTAAGAGAACACTCATCTACTTTCTCAAAAGTCGGGAAGGAGTGAATTTGATCTTGTGCGATTATGTTTCCTGCTCCTCATTCGGTCTTGTCCCCAAAATGGTAGGCTTTTTGAGTCAACGTACTGGCCACTCTCACCCATACAAATCAAAGGGAAATCCCTCTTGAACATGAGTCCATAATCTAATCAGGATTCAGACTAAGTCACCTAGGTCATCCTAGTGAAATAGAAACCTAACTAGTTAACAGTGTTATAGCTAGCGATTACTATTTCATGGTCCGATCTTATGCAAAATCATTGCATAGGATACCCCCACTCACATGTCCCCTACACGAACGCGTTGGATCATTGTGTTTGTATCAAATACAAAGTGGGTCGTATCGATAGTGTCGCCAGGATAAGGTACCCAACATTATCCCTATATTATATACCCTTCAGGCTGTTTCTTGAACATTGATCCCCGTATGTCTCCACATACAGTTCAAGACTCATCCATCAGCCTTGGATGTTTAGTTAATTTATTGGATTAGGGTTATTTAGGAAAGATGTACATAACATAGACAATAACTCTTTATTGAAAAACATCAAACAATACTTTATTTATGTTCGGTCAATTGTTACATTTACTATCTACGAGTTTTAGGGCATAAAACCCAATACAAACACACGAGAAGGACTGACTTGCTGTTATTGGTCAATATCAATGGACACATAAATATATCTGCAGTCAGAAGTGTATAGTTATTGTTCTATAGTGGAGTGAATCACAGTTAACAAATATTGATTAATTGGTTAATGAGTTTAGTCAATTAATCTCATATCGTTGGAGCTTTTGAACTGTATGTCCATTAGGTCCCACTAGTAGCTCATTAAGGGTGTTGAGGTAGATTTACTAAGGGAGAATTGATATTCGAAGTGGTTCGAATATTAAATTTAAAATATGAATAATATTCATATTAAACTATAGGTTAAAATTAATGTGGATTAGATGCACATTAATACTATAGGTTATGTGAGAGAAATATAATTGAATATGTGATATTCAATTGAATGATTAATTAATTAATTATATGTTTTAATTTGTTTTAATTAAATTTTATTTAATTAAAGCACATTAAAAACTATAGGTGATAAATGAGGGTTATTCGTTTAGTAAAATTTTGATTTAATTAGATATTATTAATTTAATTAATATTGATTAATTAAATTAAATTGTTTTTAATTTTAATTTTATTTTAAAATTATAAATGAAAACTGACTTAGTCACATAATTAAGTCCTAATCGTGTGTGGTTACACGATTAGGTCTTCCTCTTTTATCTCCTAATGTATAGAGAGGAGTTGTTGGTTGCTTCTTCGCTTCACGAAATCTCTTTGGCTCTCACATTCTCAGTACTCACAGAGAAAGAAAGATTCTCTCCCAATTCTCTTAAGTAAATTGGGTCCCACAAGCTTCTCAACCAAAATCCCTAAGAAGCCATATCGGTGGTCCAAGCGTGGTGGTGTTCACAAAGTGTTCGTGAATTTTCCAACAAAGGAGTTTTGTGTGGCTGTTATAATTTTCTGCAAAAACCCCAAGGAGAAGGTGTTTTCGCTCGAGACTTCAAGCGTGAGTAAGTTTCTTTAACCCTTTGTTCGATAGGGCTTTAATCTAGATTAGATCTAGGTTTTTTGCATTAAAACCATAATGTTTTTAACCTTAATACATTAGATTTATGAGATAATATGTGTTGTATATTATTTGCCTTGGTAACGGTATTCCAATCGCTATTTGATTTGAGTATGGATCTCTGATATGTTTCCGCTGCGTAAGGGCTTTAATTCTTATAACCCTTGCCTCAAGCTTATCACGAACTAGGCTAAACAGTCATTGCTAAACCCAAATATCTTTAGTTATCTATCCGTTGCTTCTCATAATGGCGACATGTTATGATGAAGCTCCCTTAAGCCCTGGGAAATAGAAAATTGCCAGAGTATCCTTCATCCTTAAAAAGTTTCGCTCTATCAATTTTAACAGCAAAATCTTCACTGTTCTGTTCACATACATATTTGTTATCATTATTTTTTTAATATTTCCCTAGGCCATCTTTTGACGCAAAGACAAACTGTGGGTGTCACAAATCTCCCTGGTTACTCAATAACCTAGAAAAAAATTATGAAGGAGAGGAATGCTCGGGGAAAACAAGAGGAGTGGCTCTAAGTCCCCCCAAGCTTAAATTATTCATTGTCCTCAATGAATTAACAACATATAACTACTCCCCCAAACTTATTTTTTACTCAGAATTTAAACTAAGTGTGGGACTAAGACTAAGCTTAAGGTGGATCAAATAAGACAATGCTACCTCAGAGCTTCTTGCCGTAACGATGACCAGGCTGGAAGAAATGCTCAAGCGAAAGGTTTCTTGAGATCAGAATAACTTGATCTAGTTAAGCTAGCTAGTCCAAGATTCAAAAACTCAGAAGAAAAGTTAATTTAGGGATACCCAGGTGTGCCATAGAATAGAAACATTGGAAGTTTCATTAAAATAAAGATAAAGATTTACACTAATCAGAGATAACTTTTTCGTAAAGAAAGCAAAATAAAAGCAGAAACAAACAAAAGCATAATTCATAAAAACAGAAACACTTGGTCAGGCAATACGCGAGCAACAAAAATGATCAAACAAAATAAAAGCTCGCAACACTTTTCTTCCCTTTTCTTATCTTCCCGACCAACCTCATATTCTTCTTGTTTTCTTTCAATCGACGGTGGTGGGATCCAAGAGTTCAATGGATCATCATGGAAAATGGGGAAGACTTGATGTCGTTTGGAAAATGTTTATTGCATAGCTCTCCTAAATGTGCCATCCCTCATTTTAACTAATTCCAATACGTCTGGAATTTCCTCTCGACAAACTCCATTCGACTGGAATGCAGTTTAATTTGTTCTTGGATATTATGGATGTCGCACATCGGTCCATCTTGGCGAGCTTCTTGCATCCTCTGCGGTCTTGCCAAGTTTGGTGTGTCCATAATCCCTTTGTCCATCAAAATTATATCCTCAGCAGTTGTGGGAACCCTTGCCCTCTGGCATAGCATAGTGATTGTGTTAGGGAAAAATAACTTGTGCACCTTCTTCCTCCAACAACTATGAATTTCGCTGGAGATTATCTTGTCGACGTCAATACTCAAAGATCTTAATATTGAAAATACCAAAATAACTCTATCATGGGAAACTGTGGAGTCGTGAGTTGTAGGAAGCAGCCTCTGCTTGATAAATCTCATCCAAGTATTTGCTTCGCTCTTTAGATAGGCAACCTGGAAGGTCCTCTATAAAATCTTCGAGAGTCGCCATTGTGCCCCCTCAATCCCCACTTCTCGAACACCCGCATTCAACTGTTCGTTAGATGGCGCTGCTGCCATCTCCTTGTACCCAATATGGGAGAAATCATGAAGATTGAACAGTGAGTTTATAGCCCCGAGGCTCCAGTCAACAACCACCCCACGAACAATCATTTGGAATCTTTCCTCCTCGGTGATGTTCGAGTAGAACTCGCACACTATCTGCGAAGTTCGCGGGCTCTGGCTTGGCACAAAACTGCTCCCAACTATAATTTGTGATGTCGACTCTAAAAAATTGTGATAGATTGTCACCAAACCGGATAGCGAGCATAGCTAGCTACTTTTACTTATTTAATTTAGCTAGTCTTTTATGATGTTTGGGCCATTTTATTGTGCTTTATTGTTTATTTTGTAGGAAATGGTTGATTGGAACTATAATGCCATATTAGAGTTAATCGGGTGCTCGGGGCGTGAAAAGATGCATAGGAATGAAAAGAGTAAAAGAGAAAAAAGTCAAATCTTGGTCAAGAGCAGGCTAGCGTCGAGACGCTAACTCTTGAGCGTCTCGACGCTCCCATTCCATATCAGATTAGGCGCGTAAAGCTCACAGCGTCAAGACGCTGTGATATGAAGCGTCCCGACGCAACCGTTTTTCCTTATTCAGAACGCGCGTATAAGAGGCAGCGTCGAGACACTGTCTTGACAACGTCTCGACGCTAAGACGAAAAAAACATAATAACAGCTTATTTTCGGCTAGGTTTGAGGGGAGTTCGATTTGGGACCATTGGGAGCCGTAAACAGAGCAGAACAGAGCACTTGGAGGCTGAAAAACAAAGGGAGAGATTTGGAAATCAACCCATTGTTCGTGGGGATCGTGACGGGGACGTCGGACTCGACCTACATTGAGTTTTCTTTTCCCTTTCCTTTCTTTAGTTAGATTTATGGCTTTCACATGTTTAGTTGAGCTTGTATTTACATTCATGAGTAGCTAAACTTGTAGCTTAGGGATTGATGTAGTTGATTAAGTTTATGGATTGATTTATGGTTTAAGTTGTGCAATGTGATTGTGTTTGTAATCTTGATTTAATGCTTTCAATTAATTGGCCATTAGTTGAATGATTTAAGTTTCGAATCTAGCTCGGGAGAGGGGATTTGATTTAGACTTACTCAAGATTGCATGAATAAAGTTTATTTTCTAATTCATGACGGTTTTAGATTAACTTTAGAATTGGTTAAAAGATCTCATTGCCTTGCATGTTAATAAACTTAGATAGGGATATCAAGTTGGTTAATTTGCATGAGAATCAATTATACTCGGGAGAGGTAGTTGTGATTAAAGGGTCTTAGGCTCATAATTTCATTGTGCATAATAACTTATTCCTTAAAATCAATCCTAAACTAAATCGGCGAAATCAATTCCCTAAGTAGTTTTCCCAATTGAATTTCCATTCTTTTTACTTGCTTTGATTTGGTTTTATTATCATTCATTCATCACTTTCTGATCCCTAAATAAAATTGGGCAAGATAATTCACAATACTTGATTTGCTTAAAAATCCAATCCAGAGGACGACACTCGTATTTACGAACACTTTATTATTACTTGACCCGTGCGCTTGCGGTTAGGAAAAGTCCACATCAAAACCCTCGCTCGAACAGAAAATCTCACTTCATCATATCTAGGTACTTTGCCATAGCAAGGTTATTGACGAAGCGCTCGTAAGGTAAGCATTATTCCTTAGGCTCCACCTCCTCTACGTCAGTCTATTTTTCTGCAACTCTTTTGCCCTTATCTTCGCGTCTCTTCTAATCTTATTCAGTATTTTTCTCAGTTTCCGTATGATGGAAGAGATTGTCGAGGTCTCTTATCAAATAAATTTATAATCCTCAACCTCTAAAGCTAACTTGTAGCAGTAGCGGTCGGGGTCGATCACAGGGAGTCTATGCAAACAAATCTTAATTTCCTTATTTGCTTTAGGTAACCAAAATGAGGGAGTTTTGTATGTGGAAAGAAAGTAAATATAGAAAGAAAACTAATTAAGGAAAATGTTGTAAAAGGAAAGTAGAAAATCAAATTAAGGATAGATAACAATACCTCAAGAATCATGCAACCGGGATAGTCATGGTAAGTTCAATTCAATTAAATCATCAATTTCACTAATAAGTCAAAGCAAGTTTAAGCCCGACATCTTCCGGCAACAAATCGAGAATCATGATCCACTATCACAAACATGCAAACGCTAAGTTTTATTCTAGTTTAAACTAATTAATTGATCGATTAATTAACCTAAACCGCAATGGGATCTAGCCAAGTTAATTTACATGCAACGGGCAACAAACCACAATTACAATTGATTAAATCATTTTGTTCTAGGGGCGCATGCGTATGAACATAATGTTAACCTATATACTACTGAGAATTGGCAAGTAAATTTAGAGAGGGCGCGGTCAAGGTTGTCAATCTTTCCTACCACAAACTAAATTTATAGAAAAAGAACTAAAATCACATGAACATGGTTTGAGAATTCAAACAAGAAATTTCATTAATAGAATATGAACTTACTCTTGACTACCCGATTACATGAATGAAGAGATTAGCCTCTCATGGAATAAGAGCAAGCTTGCTTCTTCATGAAATACATCAAAGAAAGCAATAAAAACTAAAGCTAAGAAGAATGGTAGAAAAAGGGGAAAGAGATGGAGTACAAAGATGTAGTGAATTGTGTATCGAGAGATGATTCTAAACCTACACCAAAGGCCTCTATTTATAGGGATTCTTGGCCTTCAATTCCTGGTATAATGGTGCTGAATTGGGTCTTCAAACATGGAAAATTTCAGCCAAATTTGGAAAAATTTCAATTATGGAAAACAGCCTAGCGTCGTGACGCTATACAACAAGCGTCTCGACGCTGTCCCTTCAATTTTGGAAAATATTTCTTGGATTGCCCTAGCGACGCGACGCTGGTGAGCAAGCGTCTCGACGCTGTGCCGTCTCGACTCTGTATGACGAGCGTCTCGACCCTGTAGCGTCTCGACTCTGATGAGCAAGCGTCTCGACCCTGTAGCGTCTCGACTCTGTATGACGAGCGTCTCGACGCTGATGAGGCTCCAGGGGTAGAATTGTAATTTTACGCTCCTATTTCGCTCGTTTAAGCCCCGAATTGCTTCCAAAGCTCCGGTGAGGACCTATAGATATATTATACTCATTTTAAAGCATTTTTCGCAAGGAATTCAACTAAGATAAGCAAATTGGGAGATTCTAAGTGTAATAAATTGGACTTATCAAATACCCCCAACCTAAACCTTGCTAGTCCTCGAGCAAGCTAAGATTATAATGAGAGAGATTATTATGCAATGCAATATTCATGACTCAATTTCTCAAAGACAAGCATGATCAACATTTTATTTAAGAGAATTAAATGCGAGACTAGTATAGTTAGAGACAAATTAAAATTAACCAAATTCTTTCTTATGCAAAATGTGAGCTAAGTCTTCCCTAGAGATGTTTTGAACAGTTCGAGAAGGACTTATAAAATTCCATATTCCATCTTCCCTCTACACTGGACAAAGGCATAATGCATTAAAGGAAAGGAACAAACTAACTTGTTTAAGGATGCAAAGGGGTGCCTTAATCTTTTTTTTTTTTCAACTAAAGGGCCCTAAGCTTGCATATATTTATGATTTTTAAGGGTACTAGCTTTCACAAAACTAATGCAGGACCACATTTCCTGAGTTTTCTCTGGACGACCTAACTGATCACACTAGAGGTAGTTCTTTTTACCCCGACAAGCTAAACAAAAATATTATTCTTATTTTTCTCGCATTCTTTTTATTGATAAAATAAATGATTTTTTTTACAAGGAAAATATTCTTTTTCTCACTCCCCAAGCATTAAACAAGTTATTTTGCAAAAAATTCCTCTAAACATGCTACCTATCCTATCGAGGTGACAATAGAGGCGTGAATCCTAAAAAGCCATTGATAACTGCCCAAAAGGTAGTTATTTAGGCCTCAATTATATAAGGATTTGTGTGTCCTTTGTGCTTATTAGGGTTGGTTTTAGAGAGATATTACATGATTTAACCCATTTGGAAGAATGGAAGCTTTGGAAATCACTTTGTGCAGATTATGCTGCTATGCGATTGGAGGGAGCAAATTCTATGCTGCAGCAAAAACGGGGAACAGAAACTGCCACATCACAGCTCGTTAGCCAACTTCATGAACCGACTTCTGTTGAGTTATTTTTGTGATAAAGGATCAAGGAGAGCCTTACACGTGTCCTAGTTGACCTAATTCAAGCCTCCCATCCTTCTATAAAAGGAAGTAGCCGTCAAAGTCAAAGTCATTCCATGTTTTCCCTTGGAAGCCGAATAGTTAGGGAGATTGAAGACCATCAAGAACACCATCAACCGCAAGCTGATTAGGGAGTTTACCTTCTTATTTAACTTGTAGTTATGGACATGCATACTCAGATTGTAATTCGTATTCCTATGCCTGTTATGAACTAAGTAGCTTAAGGTGTTGGTTAGGAATAATGTGATTACTGTGCTTCATCTCTAGTAATAAATTGACTATTGCATTTTAGTTAATTGTTGTGCTTACTCTTATTTTATGCCCGCCTGGCCAGCCGGTATGGATAGCTCTCTCTAGTTTCAGGGATGATTTAGAGAGTGTGTGGAAATTCTCCACACTACGATCATTGTGTATTGGTGAACGCCAGTGACTGAGCTAGGGATAGCCAGTTGCCTAGTGCTTGATCGGTCGCTCTTCATTGGGTTTGAAACACATCCCAAAAGATCCGGAGTTCCGGGAGGAATCCGCTAATAATACTGCGAGAAATGCATGATCAATAATATTGCTAGAGCATATCTTAGAATAATCACTAAAGCCTAACCAGCGCCTGTCTTTAATCTGTCTGTCTATTTGTTTATTCATTGTTCTGTCATTTATTTTGCTTCAGCATAATTCCGATAAAACCCAACATTTTTATTATCTTCGAAACCATTAGAAAAGTTATACAAAATAGATAAAGTGGAAACTCATTCAGACCTTAGATTGATAATATTACTTGCTGCAGACTGTGTATACTTGCACAGGAATTCTAGAGTATTTCATATCATATTTTTACTCACTCTAGGAATCCAACAAGTTTTTGGCGCCGTTGCCGGGGACTTGAATAAGTTTTTATCTGATCTGTTTTGTGTATATGTTTTAGTGGTTTGGTGCTAGAACTTTTTGATTATTTCTTTTGTTTTTGCAGGTGTGATTTTGGTGCATGAGCGATCCGCCTGGGGTACGGTTTGAGCTTGATCCAGAAATTGAAAGGACATTTAGGAACAGAAGGAGGGAGCAGCGCAGAAACCAGATGGAGAACGTCCCGCAACTTCCACAGGTTCATGAAGGTCCAGCAGCAGCAAATCCCCAGCAGAATCCGTTGCTGCAGCAAAACCCACTATTTAAGCAAAATGAGCAGCGAAATAATCAGGCTGAGAATCCTATCTTGATAGTGAACGATAGGACCAGAGCCATTCGAGCATATGCTGTCCCGATGTTTAATGAGTTGAATCCAGGGATTGCACGTCCCCAAATCCAAGCGGCAAATTTTGAAATGAAACTGGTAATGTTTCAGATGTTGCAAACCGTGGGGCAATTCCATGGTTTGTCATCTGAAGACCCTCATTTACATCTTAAGTCTTTTCTAGGAGTTAGTGATTCTTTTGTAATTCAAGGAGTGCCTAGAGATGCTCTTAGATTAACTTTGTTCCCGTATTCTCTTAGAGATGGAGCAAAGTCATGGTTAAACTCTTTTGCTCCAGGATCAATTAGGACGTGGGATGAGTTAACTGAAAATTTTTTGAGTAAATATTTCCCACCTAATAGAAATGCTAAATTAAGGAGTGAAATAGTAGGGTTTAGGCAACTTGAAGATGAGACTTTTAGCGAGGCTTGGGAGAGGTTTAAGGAGCTTTTACGAAAGTGTCCCCACCATGGGTTACCTCATTGTATTCAAATGGAAACATTTTACAACGGTTTAAATGGAGTAACCCAAGGTATGGTCGATGCTTCGGCTGGAGGGGCCCTTTTGGCAAAAACTTTTGATGAAGCCTATGAAATTTTAGAAAGAATATCTATTAATAGTTTTCAGTGGTCGGATGTTAGAGGCACAAATAAAAATGTTAAGAGTGTGTTAGAGGTTGATGGTGCGTCCACCATTAGGGCTGATCTTGCTATGATTGCTAACGCTCTTAAGAATGTGACAGTGATTAGTCATCAGTAGCCACCAGCTATGGAGCCTGCAGCAGTGGTGAACCAAGTCACGGACGAAGCATGTGTCTATTGCGGTGAAGACCACAACTACGAGTTTTGCCCCAGCAATCCAGCTTCATTGTTTTTTTTGTAGGTAATCAGAGGAACAACCCTTATTCTAACTTCTATAATCCAGGTTGGCGCAACCACCCCAACTTCTCATGGGGAGGTCAAGGAAATAACGTACAAGCGCAACAGAAGATGAACCAGCCGGGATTTGCTAAAGCACAGGTAATGCCCCAGCAAAATAAGCAGGCTTTGCTCCAGCAAAATTCGGGAAATTCTCTCGAGGCAATGATGAAAGAATTTATGGCTCGCACAGATGCCACAATTCAAAGTAATCAAGCTTCGATGAGGGCCCTGGAATTGCAAGTGGGTCAGCTTGCTAATGAGCTCAAGGCGAGGCCTCAAGGGAAACTTCCTTCGGATACTGAACACCCTCGAAGGGAAGGTAAGGAGCAGGTAAAGGCAGTAACTCTTAGGAGTGGTAAGCCATTAGAAGAGTCTAGAAAGACCCAGGATTTAAATAGTAATAGTGATAATATTGTTGTTATTGAGAAAGAGTTGGAGTCTGGTCAGGGTGCTGGAGGCAGCAAAGAGAATGCTGGAGCATCTGGTTCTGTGCCAGATGTAGAACCACCATACGTGCCGCCCCCACCTTGTACCACCTCTACCTTTTCCACAATGGCAAAAGCCTAAGAATCAGGATGGTCAATTTAAAAAGTTTTTAGAGATTCTTAAGCAGTTGCATATAAATATCCCTTTAGTAGAAGCTATAGAGCAAATGCCTAATTATGCTAAATTTCTTAAGGATATTTTGACTAAAAAGAAAAGGTTAGGTGAGTTTGAAACTGTATCTCTTACTGAGGAGTGTAGTGCTATTCTTAAGAATGGTCTACCCCCCAAAGCTAAGGATCCATGGTCATTTACCATACCTGTGTCTATAGGTGGAAAGGAATTAGGTAGAGCACTCTGTGATTTAGGTGCAAGCATTAACCTTATGCCTCTTTCGGTCTATCGGAAGTTAGGTATTGGTGAAGGTAGACCTACCACAGTTACACTCCAATTAGCTGATAAGTCTATCACATATCCAGAGGGTAAAATTGAGGATGTCTTAGTAAAAGTTGATAAGTTCATATTTCCTGTTGATTTTATTATTTTAGACTATGAGGCTGATAGAGATGTCCCAATTATTCTAGGTCGTCCATTTTTGGCAACTGGTAGGGCATAAATAGATGTTCAAAAAGGAGAATTAACAATGAGAGTCTGTAATGAGAAAGTGAAATTTAATGTGTTTAAAGCCATGAAATATCCAGACGAGATGGAGGATTGCTCCTTCATTAGGATTCTGGAGAGCACAGTTATTGAGACAGCAATACAGGATTCGGCTGATAAGCATTCGGAAAAGCATGGAGAGGTTAGTGTAGAAGATTTTGAATTTTGTTCTTTAGATAGAAAAAATAAAAAAGAATTGTTTAGGTGTGAGGATGTTTTTGAGTCTTTAGACTTAGATCAAAGAAAGGCTCCCCCAATTAAGTAATCCCTAATTGAGGCACCTACTTTAGATTTAAAACCTTTACCAGATAATCTAAAGTATGTGTATCTTGGGGAAAGTGAGACATTGCCCATTATTGTTGCATCAGATTTAATGCCGGAGCATGAGGAGGCCTTAATAAAATTGCTGCAGCAATACCGCAAAGTTATAGGTTGGACATTGGCTGATATTCAGGGAATTAGCCCATCTTTTTGTATGCACAAAATCACTCTAGAGGAGGGATCCTTTAGGAGTATTGAGCAACAAAGAAGGCTTAACCCTGCAATGAAAGAGGTTGTTAAAAAAGAGGTAATTAAATCGTTGGATGCTGGGATCATTTATCCAATTGCCGATAGAAATTGGGTAAGCCCTGTCCAATGTGTTCCTAAGAAGGGAGGCGTCAATGTGGTGAGCAATAAAGATAATGAGTTGATCCCCACAAGGACAGTAACTGGCTGGAGGGTTTGTATGGATTACAGAATGCTTAATAAAGCCACCCGAAAGGATCATTTCCCTCTACCATTTATCGACCAGATGTTGGATCGATTGGCTGGTCAGGCCTATTACTGTTTCTTGGATGGTTATTCTGGGTATAACCAGATTACTATTGCTCCTGAAGATCAGGAAAAAACCACTTTCACTTGCCCTTATGGGACATTCGCTTTTAGGAGAATGCCTTTCGGCCTTTGCAATGCTCCAGCAACATTTCAGCGGTGTATGTTAGCAATTTTTTCTGATATGATTGAGTCTACTGTTGAGGTATTTATGGACGATTTTTCAGTTTTTGGAGGGTCTTTTCAGAGTTGTTTAGATAATTTAGGAAAGGTATTAAAAAGATGTGAGGATACCCATCTAGTTCTTAATTGGGAGAAGTGCCACTTCATGGTGAAGGAGGGCATAGTGTTAGGTCATAGGATTTCTAAGAATGGTCTAGAAGTTGATAGAGCAAAAGTTGAGGTTATCGAAAGACTAGAGCCACCGAATTCAGTGAAGGGAATTCGGAGCTTCTTAGGGCATGCTGGATTTTACAGGAGGTTCATAAAGGATTTTTCCAAAATCAGTAAACCTCTTTGTAACTTATTGTGCACTGATCATGTTTTTGACTTTAATGCAGATTGTAGGAAGGCTTTTGAAACATTAAAGGCTGCTTTAATCTCAGCACCCATTCTCTGCCCGCCTAATTGGAATTTGCCATTCGAGGTAATGTGTGATGGGAGCGATGTTGCGGTGGGAGCGATGCTGGGGCAAAAGCAGGGCAAATTTATTCGTCCTATATATTATGCAAGCAAGGTTTTAAATGAAGCACAGGTCAACTACACAACTACTGAAAAGGAGTTGTTAGCTGTTGTGTTTGCCTTTGAGAAATTCCGGCCATATTTGGTTGGATCCAAAGTCACGATTTTCACGGATCATGCAGCAATAAGGTATTTAATGACTAAGAAGGATGCAAAGCCTAGACTACTTCGTTGGATTTTATTACTGCAGGAATTTGACTTGGAGATAAAGGACAAGAAGGGATCAGAGAATGTCATTGCAGATCATCTATCTCGTCTTGATCCATCATCATCTTTGCTGGAGCAATCTGCCATTTTCGATTCTTTTCCAGATGAGCAGCTTTTTGCTGTTCAGGTAAAGGTAGTCAGGGATGTCCCTTGGTATGCTGATATTGCCAACTTTTTAGTAAAGGGAGTCACTCCTATTGATATGGATTGGAGGCAGAAGAAAATGTTTAAGCATGATGCGAAATTTTTCTTTTGGGATGAGCCGTTTATGTATAAGCAGTGCTCTGACGGTATTATTCGTAGGTGTGTTTCAGGTGGTGAAGCAAAGGAAATCCTGGAGCAATGTCACTCTTCGCCGTATGGAGGCCATTTCAGTGGTCAGAGGACAGCTATGAGGGTTTTGCATTGCGGATTTTTCTGGCCTACGTTATTCAAGGACGCCCATTGGTTTCTGCAAGCAATGTGATGCTTGTCAAAGGACAGGAAATTTGGGGCCTAGAGATGAAATGCCTCTTACTTACATTTTAGAAGTTGAACTATTCGATGTATGGGGTATTGACTTTATGGGGCCATTTTCCCCTTCTAGTGGCAATGTTTTTATCTTATTGGCAGTTGATTATGTGTCCAAGTGGGTGGAGGCCATCGCATGTCATCAGAGTGATGCCAAGACAGTAGCAAGGTTTCTTCAATCGCACATCTTTGCGCGGTTTGGGACACCTAGGGCTCTAGTAAGTGATGAGGGTACGCATTTTGTTAATAATATCTTAACTAAGCTTTTAGCTAAGTATGGGATTAAGCATAGGATAGCTACCCCTTATCACCCACAGGCAAATGGTCAAGCTGAAATTAGTAATAGGGAAATTAAAGCTATTTTAGAGAAAGTAGTTCATCCATCTCGAAAGGATTGGTCCTTTAGGTTGGATGAGGCTCTTTGGGCTTATAGGACAGCTTATAAGACTCCTCTAGGTATGTCTCCCTATAGGTTAGTATACGGGAAAGCTTGTCATTTACCATTAGAGCTTGAGCATAAAACATTTTGGGCTTTGAAAAAGTTAAATTTTGATATGAGTCGTGCAGGAGCAATAAGAATGCTGCAGCTTAATGAGTTAGAAGAATTTCGCCAATTCTCTTATGAGAATGCGAAGATGTATAAGGAAAAGACTAAGTTGTGGCATGACAAGAAAATAAAATCTAAAGAATTTGTCAAGGGTCAGAAAGTTTTGCTTTATAATTCTAGATTAAAATTGTTTCCTGGAAAATTAAAATCCAAATGGTCAGGACCGTTTATTGTGATTGAGGTTTTCCCCAATGGAGCAATTACTTTGCAGGATGAAAAAGATGGGAGAGTGTTCAAGGTAAATGGACAGCGTGTGAAGCATTATTGGGGTGAGGAATTTCAGGCGAAATATCCTTCCCTACGTTTGGTTGATGATTGAGAAAGCAGGACTTTTGCGGGAGCATTTCACAGAGAAGAATTTTGAGCTCCCAGGATTTGAATTGATTTTATTTTTCGGTTAGGTTAGATTTAATTTTGCATGATTTATTAGATTTTATCTTTTAAGTATTTTTATTATTTTTGGTAGGTTAGATTTGATCTATTTTTTATTTGATTTGATTTGATTTTCGGGTTATTTATTTAAATTATCATGCAATTATCTTTTAGATAGTTAGATTTTATTTTATCTAGATTTTATTTTCAATTTTAATTAATAGAGATTTTCTCTAATTCATTTGGCTTCTTTTGAGAATAACAGGTTAAGTTTGCTTTGATCGGTTTAATTTGAATTAAAAAGGTTTGATTTGTCTATTTTGAAATTCGAATTCCGTATCTGAGATTCTTCAAGTTCAGCAGATTGTTACGGCAAAGATATTGCTGGAGCAAATTATTCCGAGATAGAAGGGTTTCTGTTTGAATTTATTATTACCGTTAGACTTAGCTTTAAATTCTCGCAGGTAAATGTGAGTGCATCATCTGATGAGGCCACGTGTTGCAGAGTAATTATCCAACGGCTTCAATGATGACAGAGCATTAATTTTTACCATGGCTGTTTGGAATTCGCAATTTTACCGTTGGTAATTTTTGAATTTCAGGTCTGCATTTTTAATTGCACCGGTAATATTAGTTATGGCAGGGCAAATCCTTTCGGTTAGGATTCTTGTTTGCTGCAGCCCTATTTATTCGCAATCTCTGGTAAGTACATTTCACTTCGTTTTCCTGATCAAATTCTTGTGCGTGTGTTATTCTTTCTTTCTTTGCAAAACCCTATTATACCTTCCAGGGCTAAAACGAGAGCGCGAAAAGAGAGGGAGAGTGAGGAGGAAGAAATACCGGTCACACCGGAAGTTAAAAAAGGAAAGTCTAAAAAGAAAAGAACGCCAGAAGAGAAGGAGGCAAAGCGAAGACGGAGGCAGCAGAGGGCTGCGGAACAAGAAGTCATCTAGGAGACAGTGGTTGTGCAGGATCTTGAGACAGAACCGATAGTTTCTGCTACGGTTCAGGAAGGGAATGCTGAGAAGGAACATGAAACAGAGGTCGGAGGACAAGTCGCGGGTGTGCCTGAAAAAGAGAAAACACCGGAGCCGGTGCAGGAGGCCCATGTTGAAATTATTATGCCTGAACCACCCAAGCGCCGCCGCATCAAGAGAAAGGCGGGTCGCGTGAGGGTGGTTCGAAACACTCCATCACCTCCGACGTCGGACTCTGAGGAAGAAAGAAGGGAAGCTGAGAATAAGGAAAAAGAAGAAGAGGCAAGAAAGGAAGAGGAAGAGCGTTTGCGTGTCCAGAGAGAAAGCAGGGGCAAAGGAATTGCCGAAGCATCAGGAGAAATTGAGGAGCCGAGGGCGCCATTCATTCGCTTCGTCAATGATCTTGCTCGAGCAAAATACCAGGAAGTACTGAAACGGGACTTCTTGTTCGAACGTGGATTTGGCAGTGATTTGCCTAGGTTCTTGGAGTCTGGAATAGTGAACCTTGGATGGAGGCAATTTTGTGCGAAACCAGAACCTGTCAATTCCAACATTGTTCGAGAATTTTATGCCAATCTTGACATTAAGAATGATTTTGAGATCATCGTTCGAGGAGTGCCTGTACAGTGGAGTCCTGAGGCCATTAATGAACTGTTCGATCTCCAAGATTTTCCGCATGCCCTTTTTAATGAGATGGTGGCTGCACCATCTAGTGATCAACTGAGTGCGGCTGTCCGGGAGGTAGGCAGTGAGGGGGCTCAATGGAGGGTGTCGCAGACGCGGAAGCATACGTTTCAAGCTGCTTATTTAAAGAGTGAAGCCAACACTTGGATGGGTTTCATCAGGCTACGCTTGCTGCCGACAACACATGACTCCACGGTATCTCGGGACAGGGTATTACTTGCCTTTGCAATTCTTCGCTCGAAGAGTATTGATGTAGGAAAAATTATTTCTTCTGAGATTGTTGATTGCTGGAAAAAGAAGGTGGGGAAGCTGTTCTTTCCGAACACGATTACAATGTTATGCAGCAGGGCAGGAGTGCCCACGGTTCCAGAAGATATGATCATGACTGCTAAGGGAATCATTGACACACCTAATCTGGCGCGACTTCAGCGTATGCAAGAGGTTCGCCAAGGTGGGCTTGTGTATGGCGTTAATCAGATCCTAGAGCAACTGGCTGTGTTGACCAGTAGGTTAGAGTTTGCTGAAAGGCAAGTCAGACCTACTGGACTTATGCTAAAAGGAGAGATGATGCGCTCAGGGGGGCCTTGCAAACCAATTTCTCAACACCGTATCCGGCCTTTCCAGTATTTCCCGATGATTTGTTTAATTAATCTTTGGATACCACCCCCGCCTGTTGAACGAGAAGAGAATGATGATGAGGACCAGGGTTAGGAAGATTGATGGATGGAATGATCTTCAACGAGCATTATTTTTGTCTTATCATTTTGTTTGCTCGCGCATATCTGACCCCATTTCGCTTAAAATGTTTGATTGTCTTGTTTCTTTTTAATTTTTCTGCTTTAAAAATATATCTATGCTTTGTAATATTTTTCTATGATTCTAATGAAATTTCTAGATGTTTCTATTCCATGAGCACTGAGTAACTCTAACTTAACTAATTTTCTTCTGAATTTTTGAAGCTTGGACTGATTACGCTTAATTAGATCAAGGTATTCTGATCTCCAGAAACCTTTTGCTTGAGCATTTCTTCTAGCCTGGACTGTTGCTGCGGCAAGAAGATTTTGACGGTAGTATTGACTTATATGATCCACTTTAAGCTTCATCCTAGTCCTATGTTTAGTTTAAAAATTCAGATAGAAAAATTTAAGTTTGGGGGTATAATTGTTTAGTTAATGATTCATTAGGGACAATGAATAATTGAAGTTTGGGGGACTTTTCGCTACTCCAATTATTTTGCTCGAGCATTCCTTTCCTTCAAAATTAAAATTTGCTAGGTTATTGAGTAACCGGGGACATTTGTGATACCCACAGTTTGTCTTCGCGTCAAAAGATGACCTAGGAAATGTGAAAAAATGATGAGAAAAATTATTTGCTGAAAAAAATTTATTTGTTGAAGATTTTGCTGAAAATTTGACAGAGCAAAAGTTTTGAAGGATGAATGTTGATCCAGCAGTTTTTCTGTCTCCCAGAACTTAGGTGAGCTTCATCACAAAATGTCGCCATTCTAAGGGGCAAGAGATGGAGTAACTAAGGAATTTCTGAGCTTTATAATGAGTATTGAGTCTAGTTGGTGATGAGCTTGAGGCAAGGGTATACTACACCATAAAGTGGGTCATCCCATGCTTAAGAGTTTATGACCGTAAGGCTGCTTAAAGTCTGATAAATAAAGAAATAAACCCCTTTTAAAAATATGTTTTGAAATGTCTGATAATAGAGCTAAGCTGTGGAGAGTTCTTAGAATTAAGTTGAAAAGTGGTGATTATTTGTCCCTGCTGAAGGAATCATTTTGCTGCAGCAGAGCTTGGTTTTGCAGAGTGCTCAGGTAAAGGTTAAAGGTAGTGTTGGACTGTCTGGTTTGATTAAGCTAATTCTTTGTCTAATGTTTTGAGATTCTTGAAGGAAGGTTGGTTAGTATTGCTCGGGACGCGCAATAGTTCAAGTTTAGAGGTATGATAACTGCCCAAAAGGTAGTTATTTAGGCCTCAATTCTATAGGGATTTGTGTGTCCTTTGTGCTTATTAGGGTTGGTTTTAGAGAGATATTACATGATTTAACCCATTTGGAAGAATGGAAGCTTTGGAAATCACTTTGTGCAAATTATGCTGCTAAGCGACTAGAGGGAGCAAATTCTATGTTGCAGCAAAAACGGGTAACAGAAACTGCCACATCACAGCTCATTAGCCAACTTCATGAACCGACTTCTGTTGAGTTATTTTCGTGATAAAGGATCAAGGAGAGCCTTACACGTGTCCTAGTTGACCTAATTCAAGCCTCCCATCCTTCTATAAAAGGAAGTAGCCGTCAAAGTCAAAGTCATTCCATGTTTTCCCTTGGAAGCCGAATAGTTAGGGAGATTGAAGACCATCAAGAACACCATCAACCGCAAGCTGATTAGGGAGTTTACCTTCTTATTTAACTTGTAGTTATGGACATGCATACTCAGATTGTAATTCGTATTCCTATGCCTGTTATGAACTAAGTAGCTTAAGGTGTTGGTTAGGAATAATGTGATTACTGTGCTTCATCTCTAGTAATAAATTGACTATTGCATTTTGGTTAATTGTTGTGCTTACTCTTATTTTATGCCCGCCTGGCCAACCGGTATGGATAGCTCTCTCTAGTTTCAGGGATGATTTAGAGAGTGTGTGGCAATTCTCCACACTACGATCATTGTGTATTGGTGAACGCCAGTGACTGAGCTAGGGATAGCCAGTTGCCTAGTGCTTGATCGATCGCTCTTCATTGGGTTTGAAACACATCCCAAAAGATCAGGAGTTCCGGGAGGAATCCGCTAATAATACTGCGAGAAATGCATGATCAATAATATTGCTAGAGCATATCTTAGAATAATCACTAAAGCCTAACCAGCGCCTGTCTTTAATCTGTCTGTCTATTTGTTTATTCATTGTTCTGTCATTTATTTTGCTTCAGCATAATTCCGATAAAACCCAACATTTTTATTATCTTCGAAACCATTAGAAAAGTTATACAAAATAGATAAAGTGGAAACTCATTCAGACCTTGGATAAAAAAACATGCATATGTTTCCCACCCCCAACCTAAACATTACATTGCCCTCAATTTAAATTAAATATGGAAAGTAAAGGACAAAAAGAAGGGAACAGAAAACCTCCCCTGTTTGAGCATTGGGTTGGAAAAATATGGAAACTTCTACGATTGGCAAAAATTTCAGAGATTTGGTGTAGGGGTCCGATAAGGCAATAAAGAAAGATAAGGAAATAAAAAAGGAATAAACTACTAAATATGGAAAGGATAGAAATTGGGTTGCCTCCCATAAGCGCAATTTTTTAACGTCGTTATGCTCGACGAGTTTGAACTAATCAACCTGGGCTGTCATCTTCACTGTGTAGACAAATGGTGCAAGGCTTCCAAAGGATTCATCATCAGAAGAAATATAATTATCATGATCAGAAACAATAGTGCTTAGATTAGCAGAGGAATGAGGGTTATCACCAACTACCCTAAATGTCATTGTCTTTCCTTGAAATCCCACTGTAACAACTCCTGAATCTACATCAATGTTTACCTTGGCCGTTTTCATGAAAGGGCGACCCAAAATAATAGAGGCAGAAGTAGAGTTACATGGTGTAGGCATATCAAGAATATAGAAATCAGCAGGAAAGACAAAATTATCTACTTTCACAAGGACATTCTCACAAATACCTAAAGGGGTAATGCTAGACCTATCAGCTAATTGGATTATTACACTAGTCTCATGCAAATTAGTCAATCCTAACTCATGATATAGAGACATAGGCATAACATTGATTGAAGCTCCTAAGTCTAGCATGGCATGTTTAACATGGTGATTTCCTATCATTCAAGGTAAGGAAAACATACCTGGATCTAAGCATTTTTCAGGCAAAGGTTTGAAGGCAAGCATGGAAAGATTTTCACTGACCTTTTTGTTGGAGATTTTCTTTTTGGTACACCATCTTTTAAAAAATTTGGCATACCTTGGAAAGTGTTGAACGGCCTCCAAGAGTGGAATGTTGACTAAAACTTTCCTGAATACTTCTAAAGCATCTTTGTCCTCTTCCTCCTTTTTCTTATTATGTTGGACTAGTCTAGAAGGAAAGGGAGCAGGCTCAGTGTACTCAAGAACAACAGAGGGTTCAAAACTTACCTTATCAATCTTTTCTTCAATATTTTTAGAAGGAATTGGCAGTGGCTTCAAGGTGGCTCCACTCCTAAGTGTTATTGCATTTAGACGTTCCTTTTTTGGAATTTCTGGTTGGGCAGGCAACTTTCCATATTGGACCTCTAATCTACTTATGGAAGTGGCCAATTGTGTAATTTGATTTCCCATATTTTGCATACCGGCCTTAGTCTCTTGTTGAAATTTAGAAGTGGATTCAGCTAAAGATTTAATCATATCTTTAAGAGACATACCTGATTGGGAAGATTGCCCTCCAAAGTTCTGCTTCTGATTGTTGTTTTGGCCATAGCTAAAGTTACGGTGATCCCTCCATCCCGGATTGTAAGTGTTGGAATATGGATCGTACTTCCTACCTTGGCCATTCTGATTTGCATACCCTCCTATTGCGTTGACTTCTGCAGGTTGGCTTTCTTGCAATTGTGTTCAGGAATCAGTGGGGTGGCCTTGGATTGAACAGATTCCACAAACTTTTTCCTTAGTAATTTGTCCTGTCACAAGTTGTTTAACAAGATCAGTAAGTTCAGACATTTTTGAATCAAGACTACTTACCTCATTCACTTCTGCTACTTTTGGTAAAAGAGCGGGAACTTGTGTTCCAAACTGTTGAGAATTTTCGGCCATGGAAGATATGAGTGCTCGGGCCTCTACTGCAGTTTTGTTCACCAATGCTCATCCACTAGCTGCATCAATCATGCCTCGGTCTGTTGGAAGTAAACCTTCATAGAAATATTGGATTAGCAATTGATCGGCTATTTGATGGTGAGGAAAACTAGCACATAATCTTTTAAAATGTTCCCAATATTCATAAAGAGTTTCACTGACAATTTGAGTAATACCGTAAATTTCTTTATGAAGATTGGCGGCCCTACTTGCAGGAAATTTTTTTTCTAAAAAATATTTTTTTCATGTCAGCCCAAGTATTAATCGAACCACTAGGAAGAAAATATAACCAATATTTTGCCATATCTTTTAAAGAAAAAGGAAAAGCACGTAAACTTATTTGTTCGCCAGTTACACCGTTGGGCTTCATTCTCGTGCAAACGATGTAGAATTTCTTTAAGTTCTTGTGTGGATCTTCTCCTGCGCTTCCCCTGAAAATGGGCAAAAGATGAATTAGTCCAGATTTCAATTCAAATGCACCTTCAGTCTCGGGATAAGTGATGCAAAGTGGCTGTTGGTTCAGATTCGGGGCCGTGAGTTGCTTCAATGTTTGCTCGGCCATAGCTTGTGGTTTGTTGACTTCTTCTCTTTTTGCCTCCCATTCGAAGTCTACGTTCTGTAGGGAATAAAAGTCCCCACGCAGCGGAAGCGCATCGATTGGACCATACGCCGTATATTAATTAACATTAAAATACCGTTACGAAAACTCAAACTAACTTTAAACACACTTTAAAGTTGCTGGAAAATTGGTTTAAACATGCTGAAAAATAAATCCAAATTTATTTTCATGCTTTTCTAAAGAAAAGGGGAAGAACCGTCACAAACCTCCGTTGTAGACTTCCCCGTTCTTCGCCAACGACCCTCCAACGAACAAAACGCAGCAGCCTCCTTTGTCTCGTGATCGCTGGAAAAATCTTCTTGAAGGACACAATAACCACAGAGGTTACACCGGTATGACTCTAGGTCTAGGAGGCAAAAGACTTGTGGGAGTCTTTCTCTAAGAGGGAGGCTAGAGAGAATTCTAGGTCTTGTCTTGAGAGTCTAAGAGCAAGAGCAAAGTGTCAAGTGTCATGGACCAATTAGGTCTAGTGTTCTATTTATAGAAGAGAGGCCATGAATAAAATATTCAATTAAATCAATCTTTTCCAAAATTGATTCAATCTTATTCCTTATTTAATCAATCATGATCAATCAATTCCACAATTGATTAATCTTTTCAATAAATGACTAATTACTTCCATAAGTGATTAGATCATTTCCATAAGTGATTAATCACTTCCTTAAGTGATTAATTATTTCCATAATTGATTAATTCTCGGTTAATGAATTCTCTAATTAATTAACCACCAATTAAATATCACATATTTAATTCCCGGCCTAGAATTAATTAATTTGCCCAAACACATTTTAGGCCTTAAATTAATTAATTTATTATTTGAACTCTTTCAAACTTCCATAAATTTATATTTGAACTTCTTCAAATATTAATTTCTCTCACAATAATATATCAATATATATTATATTTGTTTCCCTCAGTAAATTGAACATTTTCAATTTGCATTTATTACTTAGTTCCCTCAAATTACTTTATGAGCTACCAGTGGGACCTAATGGACCTACAGATCAGAAGCTCCAACGATGTGAGATTAATTGGTCAAACTCATTAACCACATTAATCAATATTCGTTAACTGTGTGTATATTCCACTATAGACTCACAGTTGCACTCTTCTCACTGTAGAAATATTTTCTGTGTCCATGGATCTAGACCAATATCGACTAGTTAGTCCTTCACGAGTGTTTGTAACACCAGCTGGGTCAAATTACCGTTTTACCCCTAGGTTACCTCTATTTCCTTAAGTACCAGTTCTCCTCTAATGAACAACCTGTTTGTGGTCCAACCATCAAACAGAAAACCCTCTCGTGCCATTGAGAGGGTAGGGCCCTTTGTTCAAGACTCGGAGTAACCACATAAGGGAACACTCATCTGCTTCCCTAAAGTCGGGAATGAGTGAATTCCATCTTGTACGATTATGTTCCCAGCTCCCCATTCGGTCTTGTCCCCAAAGTGGTAGGCTTATTGAGTCGACGTATTGGCCACTCTCACCAATACAAATCAAAGGGCAATCTCTCATGAGCATGAGTCCATAATCAACTCAGGATTAAGACTAAGTCGTCTAGGTCGTCCTAGTGAAATAGAAAACCAACTAGTTAACGGTGTTATAACCAGTGGTTACTATTTTGCGGTCCGGTCTTATGCAAACTCATTGCATAGGATACCCCCACTCGCATGTCTCCTACACGAACGCGTTGGATCGCAGCGTTTGTATCAAATACAAAGTGGGTCGTATCCATAGTGTCACCAGGATAAGGCACCCAGTCGTATCCCTATACAATAGACCCTTTAGGTTGTTTCTTGAACAATGATCCCATATGTCGCTACATATTGTTCAAGACTCATATTATAGCCTTGGATGTCTAGTTTATTGGATTAGGGTTATTTTTAGGCAAAGACAAATATAAAATAACTAATAACAATTAATGGAAAAATATATCAATATTATTTCATTAATATTCGGTCAACAGTTACATTCACTATCTACGAGTTTTAGGGCATAAAACCGAACACGTTCTTCCCTCGTGATGTCAGGACAACACAGAAATTCTCTATCCTGCAAAGAACGTGTTTGCATAAACTGTAGACAAAAAATAGAAAAGTAAAATGGAAACAAAAAAGAAAAGAAAAATTTGTCGAAGACTCCCCAGCAACGGCGCCAATTTGATGGAAGAGATTGTCGAGGTCTCTTATCAAATAAATTTATAATCCTCAACCTCTAAAGCTAACTTGTAGCAGTAGCGACCGGGGTCGATCACAGGGAGTCTATGCAAACAAATCTTAATTTCCTTATTTGCTTTCGGTAACCAAAAGGGGAGATTTTTGTATGTGGAAAGAAAGTAAATATGGAAAGAAAACTAATTAAGGAAAATGTTGTAAAAGGAAAGTAGAAAATCAAATTAAGGATAGATAACAATACCTCAAGAATCATGCAACCGATATAGTCATGGTAAGTTCAATTCATTTAAATCATCAATTTCACTAATAAGTCAAAGCAAGTTTAAGCCCGGCGTATTCCGGCAACAAACTGAGAATCATGATCCACTATCACAAACATGCAAACGCTAAGTTTGGTTCTAGTTTAAACTAATTAATTGGCCGATTAATTAACCTAAACCACAATGGGATCTAGCCGAGTTAATTTACATGCAACGGACAACAAACCACAATTACATTTGATTAAATCATTTAGTTCTAGGAACGCATGTGTATGAACATAACGTTAACCTATATACTACTGAGAATTAGCAAGTAAATTTAGAGAGGGCGCGGTCAAGGTTGTCAATCTTTCCTACCACAAACTAAATTTATAGAAAAAGAACTAAAATCACATAAACATGCTTTGAGAATTCAAACAAGAAATTTCATTAATAGAATATAAACTTACTCTTGAATACTCGATTACATGAATGAAGAGCTTAGCCTCTCATGGAATAAGAGCAAGCTTGCTTCTTCATGGAATACATCAAAGAAAGCAATAAAAACTAAAGCTAAGAAGAATGGTGGAAAAGGGGGAGTGAGATGGACTACAAAGATGTGGTGAATTGTGTATCGAGGAATGATTCTAAACCTACACCAAAGGCCTCTATTTATAGGGATTCTTGGCCTTCAATTTGTTGTATAATGGTGCTGAATTGGGTCTTCAAACATGGAAAATTTCAGCCAAATTTGGAAAATTTCAATTATGGAAAACTGCCTAGCGTCGCGACGCTATACAACAAGCGTCTCGACGCTGTTCCTTCAATTTTGGAAAATATTTCTCGGATTGCCCTAGCGTTGCGACGCTGATGAGCAAGCGTCTCGACACTGTAGCGACTCGACTCTGTATGACAAGTGTCTCAACTCTGATGAGCAAGACACTCTAGATGACCCTCAAACCCTTTAACCGTGAGAGCCTTCGTAAATGGATCAACGATGTTGTGTTCTGAGGCGATCTTAGTGACGATCACATTTCCTCTTTGCACAATCTCCCGTATCAGGTGATACTTCCTCTCGATGTGTTTACCCCGTTTGTGGCTTCAAGGTTCTTTTGAGTTGGCTACAGCCCCACTGTTGTCACAGTATAGTGTTATGGGCACGTTCATATTCAGAACCACTTCCAAATAAGTCAAAAACTTTCTAAGCCACATTGCCTCTTTAGCTGCTTCGCAAGCTGCTACATACTCAGCCTCCATGGTTGAGTCTGCTATGCATCCTTGTTTGATACTTCTCCACACTACTGCTTCTCCATTCAGGGTGAATACTGACCCTGATGTGGATTTCCTTGAATCCTTATCAGCTTGAAAGTTAGAGTCAGTGTATCCAGTAAGAATCAAATCCTTAGCTCCATACACAAGCATGTAGTCCCTCATTCTCCGAAGATACTTGAGGATATTCTTAACCGCTCCCCAGTGGTCCTACCCTGGAATAGACTGATACCTACTGACTACTCCCACTGCATAACATATGTCAGGCCTAGTGCAGAGCATAGCGTACATTAAGCTGCCCACAGCTGAGGCGTAGGGAATGTGTCTCATGTTCTCAACTTCTTGAGGTGTCTTAGGAGACTGTTCCTTAGACAGGTGTACCCCATGTCTGAAGGGTAGCAATCTCTTCTTGGAGTTTTGCATCGAATATCGAGACAACATTTTGTCAATATACGTTGCTTGAGACAGTGCTAGCATTTTGTTCTTACGATCCCTTATGATTTGGATTCCCAGAACATATTGAGCCTCTCCCAGATCTTTCATTTGGAATTGGGCTGCTAGCCATTTCTTAATGTCAGTGAGGTATCCTACATCATTCCCAATGAGCAGGATATCGTCTACATAAAGTATTAGAAAAGCTACTTTCCTTTTGTTGATTTTCTTGTACACACAAGGCTCATCAACGTTTTGGTCAAAACCAAAAGATTTGATTGCAGTATCAAATCTTATGTTCCAAGATCTGGACGCTTGTTTCAATCCGTAAATGGATCGATTGAGCTTAAAAACCTTTTGTTCCTAGCCTTGGCCTATGAACCCTTCGGGTTGAGACATGAAGATATTCTCTTCAAGATTACCATTCAGAAAGGCAGTTTTGACGTCCATTTGCCATATTTCATAGTCATAATATGTGGCTATGGATAAGAGAATTCTTATGGACTTTAACATGGCTACAGGAGAAAAGGTTTCCTCATAGTCAACCCCTTCCTTTTGGGTATAACTCTGTGGCACTAGTCTAGCTTTGAAGGTCTGTACCTTTCCAGCTGCATCTCTTTTTCTCTTGTAGATCCATTTGCACCCTATGGGTTTTACCCCATTTGGTAGATCTGTAAGTTCCCATACAGAATTGGAGTGCATTGACTCCATTTTAAGGTTCATGGCTTTGACCCATTCATCCTTATCTTCGTCATTCATTGTCTGTCGATAGGACAATGGATCCTCAATGCTATCATTAGGTATGACAACCTGAGTTTCAGTTAAACCCAAGTATCGGTCAGGTTGTAATACAAACCTCCCACTACGTCGAGGCACTCTCAACGTTTGAGATGGACGAGATGGATCTGAAGAATTAGTTCCTTCATCAAAACTTGTTGAAGGTCCAGCCTCATCAACAACTCTTGGTGATTCTTCAATAGCTTCTCCTAATATTATTTTGCTGCGTGGTTTATGATCTCTCATGTGGTCTTCCCCTAAGAAAGTGGCGTTCGTCGATACAATCACCTTATTTTCTTGTGGGTCGTAGAAATAACCACCTCTCGTTTCTTTAGGGTAACCAACAAATTGGCATAGTTTTGAACGAGGTTCTAGTTTCTTAAGATTTGTCACAAGCACGTGTGCTGGACAACCCCAGATGCGAAAGTGATGCAAACTAGGTTTACACCCCTTCCATAATTCGAAAGGTGTTTCAGAAACACTTTTCTAGGGAACATTGTTCAAGATGTATACTGCAGTCTCTACTGCATACCCCCAAAACGAGCTAGGCAATTGAGCATAGCTCATCATTGATCGAACCATGTCCAACAAGGTTCCATTTCTCTTTTTTGACACACCATTCTGCTGAGGTGTACCAGGGGCTGAGAGTTGAGATTGGATTCCATGTTTTATCATATAATCCTGGAATCTTTGATCCATATACTCCCCTCCTCGATCAGATCGAAGTACTTTAATAGATTTACCTAATAGGTTTTCAACTTCAGCCTTAAACTCCTTAAGCTTTTCAAGGGCTTCAAACTTATGTCCCATTAGGTACAAGTAACCATATCTTGAATAATCATCTATGAATGAGATGAAATATTCGTACCCTCCTCAAGCTTTTACATTCATTGGACAACATAGATCCGAATGTATTAACTCTAAGGGTTCTTTGGCTCTGTAACCTTTTCCAATAAAGGGTCTCTTGGTCATTTTTCCCTTGAGACAAGATTCACAAGGTGGTAGTGAATCATCTTCTAACTTGCTTAGAAGTCCATTCTTTACCAAACGACTGATCCTATCGATGTTTATATGACCAAGTCTGAGATGCCAAAGATGAGTATTGTTACTTGATGGAGAAATCTTTTGCCTTTTACTTTGAGTTTCAGCAGTTTTAAATAATTTGTGATTTAAAAGTGCTTTGTTTTCGGTTGGTCTTAAAACATACAAGTTATTTTCCAATTTGGCTGAACAAATAAGTACACCATTTTTATAAATGAAAGCTTCATTCATATCAAAAGTAACTGTATACGATTGTTCAATCAAACATGAAATAGAAATTAAGTTCCTCTTAATCTTGGGAACGATTAACAAACTTTCTAAAAGTAAGAATCTATTTCTAAAAAATAACTTCGCAGCTCCCACTGCTTTAGCTGAAATGACTTCTCCAGTTCTGACCCTGAGTGTTATTTCCCCATCGTTCAACTGCCGAAAGGAACTATTTTCCTAAAAAGAAGAGCAAACATGATTAGTTGCTCCTAAATCAAGTATCCAGGTAAACTCATCATGTTCTACCATACATGTTTCTAAAACCAGTAAATCAAATTTACCTTCCTTTTCCTTCTTTTTCTCAGCAAGGTACTTTGGGCAGTTTCTCTTCCAATGTCCATCTACATTGTAGTGGAAACACTTGCCCTTGTCTGCCATAGCTTTGGCTTTTCCCTTACTTTTAGCAGCATTACTGGGAGCTTTCCCCTTCTTTCCTTTCTTTTTCTGAGTTTTCTTTGAAGAAGTGGCTACAGATTTAGTTCCAGAGGATGAACCCTTCTCGAACTTTCTTTTAGAGTGAACAACGTTTGCCTCTCATTCTATCTGTCCCTTGTTCTTAAGAAGAGACTGATACAGTTGTAGCTCATTCAGGAGGCTAGTCAGGTTGAATGTTATTTTATTCATCATTGCATTGCTTCGAAACTGCAGAAAACTCTTCGGAAGAGATTCTAAGATGAATGCAACCTGACTACGCTTATCTATGACCGCCCCGTTTGCCTCTGCCACGTTGAATTGGACCATCATATCCAGGACATGCTTCCGAACAGACGTGCCCTCTTTCATGCGGCAGCTATAAACGTATTTGAGAGCGTCATGGTGGAGTTGGTAGGACGGTTGTCCAAACATCTCCAGGAGAGAGTTCATAATCTTCCTCGCTGTTACCATGTTCTCATGCCTTTTAGCCAAAACTTCAGATAAGATGGCTAGGATATAGACGCGAGTCTTATCATTGGCCTTTGTCCAGCGGTCATAAGCATCCTTAACTGCTTGAGATGCATTACGAGCAGGGGCTGGAGGACAATCCTCCGTTAAGACGAACAGCAGATCATCGACAACAAGAATCGTATTCAGATTCGACTTCCACGTAGCATAATTTTCGCCGGTTAATTTCTCATTTTTAAGCAGAGAGACAATTGAGGAACACATTGCTGAAATTTAGACAAAAAATGACCGTATTAGTTATCTTTGCCTTAACCCATCGTACAAGCAAACAATTGCACACAATCCAATCAATTTAGCAAAACAGACAATCACAGAACCCTAAAACTATCGATTTAGTTTTGCAACGATGTTTCAGAGGTTTAGAATATCAGCCACCAAAGGGTGATCAGGTACTCCTCCTTTGAAATGAGACACCTCTCAGCTAATTCTAATTCCAGAATAACTCATATTCCTATAGACATTAGCCACCGTTGTTCGGTCAAGGATTTGTTAACACTTTTAACTCATCCTCGTAAGTGTAACCCTCCCACTTTCAGATCTCAGAGGCACGCACCAACAGGCTACTGAAGGGAAAGACGCTGGTGATTAGCCTAATAGCTCCTATCCTTTTCAGGAGTTCACGATGTTCCGAATCATATGACAAGGCCCTCCGAAGGGAGATGGTTGCGCCAAGACAACCTGCAGGCGGATCATAAGACTCTCACGGTGTGAACTATGGGCGGAGACCGAGGGATACGTTGACACGTGTCCCTCCCACTTACTCTAGACATTTTTCCCATTCACCTTGATATTGATTCATGCAAACACTTTCCGAAGGGAGGCCGCTCCTAAGGCGACTCGAAGCCGAACATGAATCTCACGTTGTGAATATAGGGACATAGGAGCAAAACAGGATTTAAATCTCGTTTTGTAATTTTCCTCCCACTGAAAATGTCCTAAGGTTAATATAGGGTTGTTTAACTTAGATAGTTTTCGGCTAAGTCAATCCATCTAAGTCTGATCCTATTATAACAATTATGGAAAGGATTCAACTGCAATCTTTTGGGTGAATTAAACTTCTTTTAATAAACCCAACATTGCAAGTCAACATTACTATGGTTAATTCAACTCAATGTTCGGGTCAGTTCCCAGGTAGGAGGTGTTCCGTAAACCGTCAACTTAAATACCCCCAGTCTTAGACAGAACTTTACCGAGAGAGTTACCTTATAACCTCAGTAATGTAAGGTCTTTACTCTAAAGATCTAGGTGCATTAAACACTTTTAATAAACCTAGTGACATTGCATGCTAACATTTAACTATGATTAATTCAACTCCGGTGTTCCAAGTCAGTTCTCAGGTAGGAGGTGTTCTGTAAACCGTCAACTTAAATACCCCCAGCCTTAGACAGAACATTACCGGTGGAGTTCCCTTATAATCATAGCAATGTTTTTCCTACTTAGTCAATTCAAACTATTTTTAATTCTAAGTAAGAAAAGATTCTAATCCTATTAGAAATTGATCTAGGTCTAATTAATTTTAAATAATTTAAAATTAATCCAATTTATCCTACGATCTTATGTTTGCATGCAAATCTTGATTATAGATTGACGGTTTCTAATCATTAATATTAAAGAACTATTTCAAATTTTAATGATTAATCCTATAATCAAGAATCTAGGGTTTAATTCATTCAACAATCTCATTCAAATTAAATAATTAAACCACACTAATTGCATGATTAGTATAACAATTATATTATTAACTATGGATGTTTCATGCTTCATGCAATATTGATTTTCTTTTAATATAACAATTATAAGCCAATGAAGAAAATCAATCAAGCATGCTTCATTCATCACATTAAACATAACTATTTATATTTAATTTAAGTAATGACATGCTTCATGCTTTCCAATTTTTTCATATAATTAATATACACTTATATTAAAAATATGAAAACAATTCCATGCATTTAAACATACATTATAACAATTTATAATATATAAAAAATGCATGAGCATGTTTATAACCTAAGGTGGGATTAAATATTCTATATGACATCCATAAAGCATATAAATAGCAATTGAACCGGTTAATTTTGGCCCCTAGGATAAAATAAAGCATTAAATTACAATAATTTTAGCTAAATTCTATCCTAAAATCCTTCTGCAGCTTCCAAAATTTGTCTAGACAGCACGAACCACCCCGAACCACCTCGAACCGACTTCCAAAATCACGAACCATGCCAAAAATTGGTTGAACCGGACCAAATAGGTCCCTGCCCAGTCGAACCGGTCCGAACCAGACCGCCCACAGCTTAAACCGCGCCTTTTGAAGCCCTAATACGCGCCGCCATCGTGACAGCGTCTCGACGCTGTGTTGATAGCGTCTCGACGCTGT
This sequence comes from Luffa acutangula, assembly GCA_036850905.1. Classification (NCBI taxonomy): domain Eukaryota; kingdom Viridiplantae; phylum Streptophyta; class Magnoliopsida; order Cucurbitales; family Cucurbitaceae; genus Luffa; species Luffa acutangula. The sequence goes on along the minus strand of CM072097.1, from coordinate 37,941,763 downwards.
GCGCTTTCCATATCTAGCGCCTGCAGTATCGAGACAACGTCGAGACGCTGTTGAGGTAGCGTCCTGATAATTGCCCAAAAGGTAGTTATTTAGGCCTCAATTATATAGGGATTTGTGTGTCCTTTATGCTTATTAGGGTTGGTTTTGGATAGATATTACATGTTTTAACCCATTTGGAAGAATGAAAGCATTGGAAATTATTTTGTGTAGATTATGCTGCTGGGCGACTGGAGGGAGCAAATTCTGTGCTGCAGCAAAATTGGGAGCAGAAACTGCCACATCACAGCTCGTTAGCCAACTTCATGAACCGACTTTTGTTGAGTTATTTTCGGGATAAAGGAGCAAGGAGAGCCCTACAAGTGTCCAAGTTGACCTAATTCAAGCCTCCTATCCTTCTATAAAAGGAAGTAGCCGTCCAAGTCAAACTCATTCCATGTTTTCCCTTGGAAGCCGAATGGTTTAGGGAGATTGAAGATCATCAAGAACACCATCTTCCGCAAGCTGATTAGGGAGTTTATTTCGTTTATTAACTTGTGGTTGTGGACATGCATACTCAAATTGTAATTCGTATTCCTATGCCTATTATGAACTAAGTAGCTTAGGGTGTTGGTTAGGAATAATGTGATTACTGTGCTTCATCTCTAGTAATAAATTGACTATCGCATTTTGGTTAATTGTTGTGCTTATTCTCATTTTATGCCCGCCTGGCTAGCCGGTATGGATAACTCTCTCTAGTTTCAGGGATGATTTAGAGGGTGTGTGGCAATTATCCACACTAAGATCATTGTGCATTGGTGAACGCCAGTGACTGAGCTAGGGATAGCAAATTGCCTAGTGCTTGATCGGTCGTACTTCATTGGGGTTGGAACACATCCCAAAAGATCCGGAGTTCCGGGAGGAATCCACTAATAATATTGCGAGAAATGCATGATCAATAATATTGCTAGAGCATATTTTAGAACAATCACTAAATCCTAACCAGCGCCTATCTTTAATCTGTCTATCTATTTGTTTACCTATTGATCTGTCATTTATTTTGCTTCAGCATAATTCCGATAAAACCAAATCATTTTACTATTCTTGAAACCATTGGAAAGTTACACAAAAATAGGTAGAGTGGAAACTAATTCAGGGCTCGGATTGATAATATTACTTGCTGCAGACTGTGTATACTTGCACAAGAATTCTAGAGTCTTTTATACCATATTTTTACTCACTCTAGGAACCCAACACGTCCCGATGTTGTTGCGTCTGGAGGCAGAATCTGGGCAAAACAGCAGCGTTTTCTTCGATTTTGGCCTCGATTTCAGCGGCGATTGCCTTGATTTTTATCTCATAAAAACCTATTCTAGACCCGAACTTACATAGGACTCGATTTTACATAAAATACCCGAAACACCGGGCCTTACATGATCAAAATCAAATAAAAATAAAATATATGGCCATAAAATTAACCTAAACAATTCAACGCAAACTGAACATACATTATGCAAAAATCCCACCTATTAGAGCCTATCGCAACTTTTAATATTAATTAATAGGGACAGGGATGACTCTGATGCCGATTGTAGGGAATAAAAGTCCCCACGCAGCGAAAGCGCATCGATTGGACCTTACGCCGTATATTAATTAACATTAAAATACCGTTACGAAAACTCAAACTAACTTTAAACACACCTTAAAGTTGCTGGAAAATTGGTTTAAACATGCTGAAAAATAAATCCAAATTTATTTTCATGCTTTTCTAAAGAAAAGGGGAAGAACCGTTACAAACCTCCGTTGTAGACTTGACCGTTCTTCTCCAACGACGCTCCAACGAACAAAACGCAGCAGCCTTCTTGAATTACACAATAACCACAGAGGTTACACCGGTATGACTCTAAGTCTAGGAGGCAAAAGACTTGTGGGAGTCTTTCTCTAACAGGGAGGCTAGAGAGAATTCTAGGTCTTGTCTTGAGAGTCTAAGAGCAAGAGCAAAGTGTCAAGTGTCATGGACCCCCAATTAGGTCTAGTGTTCTATTTATAGAAGAGAGGTCATGAATAAAATATTCAATTAAATCAATCTTTTCCAAAATTGATTCAATCTTATTCCTTATTTAAACAATCATGATCAATCAATTCCACAATTGATTAATCTTTTCCATAAATGACTAATTACTTCCATAAGTGATTAGATCATTTCCATAAATGATTAATCACTTCCTTAAGTGATTAATTATTTCCATTATTGATTAATTGCCGGTTAATGAATTCTCTAATTAATTAACCACCAATTAAATATCACATATTTAATTCTCGGCCTAGAATTAATTAATTTGCCCAAACACATTTTAGGCCTTAAATTAATTAATTCATTATTTGAACTCTTTCAAACTTCCATAAATTTATATTTGAACTTCTTCAAATATTAATTTCTCTCACAATAATATATCAATATATATTATATTTGTTTCCCTCAGTAAATTGAACATTTTCAATTTACATTTATTACTTAGTTGCCTCAAATTATTTATGAGCTACCAGTGGGACCTAATGGACCTGCAGATCAGAAGCTCCAACGATGTGAGATTAATTGGTCAAACTCATTAACCACATTAATCAATATTCGTTAACTGTGTGTACATTCTGAAGGATTAGAATTTCGTAATTCTGTAAAGCGAAAGCGTGATTGGGACCGATTCGTAATTAATTTTGTTTAATCTAAAATACCAATACATTGGCAATAATATTAGAACTATTCTAAATATATATTAAGGCTAAGCATACAAAAATATTAGATCTAAATCTAATTTATAAAGTAACAAATTACTTACTTTCGTTGACGACTCAGATTAAATTCACCAACTGCATGTGAATTAATCACGAACTAGTGTGAACACCATCACTATGGCTACACCGGTATGACTCTGAGACTTCTAGAGGCAGGAGACTAGTGGGAGTCTAGAGGAAGCCTTGAGGGGAATTCTCTAAGAGAAGGAGAATGAATGGGATGCCTTTCACCCCACCCCAGGGGTCCTATTTATAGGTAAAGGCCAAAACCTTCTTCCTAATAGGAAAAGGAAGACCTTCTCCTAATAGGAAAAAATCTCTAATTTTAATAAATAAATAATTAATTCCATAATTAATTAATTTCCCTAATTAAATATCATATATTTAATCTTAGGGATTTTATTAAAATTAAAATTAATATGAATCCAATTCATATTAAATTTATTTGAACTCTTACAAATATTTTCTTTCCTAATAGGAAAAAGTCTCTAATTTTAATAAATAAATAATTAATTCCATAATTAATTAATTTTCTCAATTAAATATCATATATTTAATCTTAGGGATTTTATTAAAATTAAAATTAATATGAATCTAATTCATATTAAATTTATTTGAACTCTTTCAAATATTTTCTCTCAAGAATTAATTTTTTAAATTAATTCAAAAATTATATTATAAAGTTTCATAAACTTTATATTATAATGCATCAATATACACTATACAATTCCCCAAATAAATTGAACACTTTCAATTTAAAATTTATACTTAATTGCCTCAAGTCTCTTTATGAGCTACCAGTGGGACCTAATGGACCTACAGATCAGAAGCTCCAACGATACGAGACTAATTGGCCAAACTCATTGACCAACTTTAGTCAACATTCGTTAACTGTGGGTCACTCCACTAAAGACCCACAGCTGCACTCTTCTCACTGTAGAATATTTCTGTGTCCATGGATATCAACCAAGCAGTAAGTCAATCCTTCACGTGTGTTCGTAACACCAGCTGGGTCAAACTACCGTTTTACCCCTGGATTACCTCTGGTTCCTTAAGTACTACTGATTCCTCTAATGAACAAGTTGTTTAGGGTCCAACCACTAAACAGGAGTTCATCTCGGGCTAGGAGAAGACGGCGCGCCTTTGTTCAAGCCCTGAAATCAGCCCTTAAGGGAACACACATCTACATACTCCAATAGGGGAAGGAGTGAATTCCATCTTGTACTGTTATGTTCCCAGCCCCCATTCGGTCTTGCCCCTGAAATGGTAGGATTATTGAGTCGGCAAACTGGCCACTCTCACCCATACAAATCTGAGGATAATCCCTCCTGAAAGGGGTTCATAACAGACTCAGGATTGAGATTAAGTTACCTAGGTCATCCTATTGAAATAGAAACCTAAACTAGTTAACGGCGTTACAACTAGTGGTTACTATTTCGCGATCCGGTCTTATGCAAACTCATTGAATAGGATACCCCCACCCGCATGTCTCCTACATGGATGCTTTGGATCATTGTATCTGTATCGAATACAAGGTGGGCCGTATCACATAGTGTCACCAGGATAAGGTACCCATCCTTATCCCTAAACTATAGACCTTTTAGGTTGTTACTTGGACACTGATCCCCGTATGTCCCCACATACTAGTCCAAGTTTCATTTAAACAACCTTGGATCTTAGTTTATTGGATTTAGGGTTTATTAATGCAAACTCGATTGTTCAATAACCAAATTATTGAATTACTCAAATAACACTTTATTGAGATCGATTAATTTGTTTCATTTACTATCTACGAGTTTTAGGGCATAAAACCCAACACATTCCACTATAGACTCACAGTTGCACTCTTCTCACTGCAGACATATTTTCTGTGTCCATGGATCTAGACCAATATCGACTAGTTAGTCCTTCACGAGTGTCCGTAACACCAGCTGGATCAAATTACCGTTTTACCCCTAGGTTACCTCTATTTCCTTAAGTACCAGTTCTCCTCTAATGAACAACCTGTTTGTGGACCATCAAACAGAAAACCCTCTCGTGCCATTGAGAGGGTAGGGCCCTTTGTTCAAGACTCGGAGTAACCACTTAATGTTGGGTTTTATGCCCTAAAACTCGTAGATAGTAAATGTATATTTGACCGAACATTAATAAAGTGATGTATTATTCAATGTTTGTATTATATCTTGTATTATTAACCCTAATCCAATAAACTAAACATCCAAGGCTAATAGAATGAGGCATGAACTAGTATGTAGGGACATACGGGGATCAATGTTCAAGTTTTAGCCTAAAGGGTCTGTAGTATAGGGATAAGGCTGGGTACCTTATCCTGGTGACACTATGGATACGGCCCGCTTTGTATATTGATACAAACGTAGTGATCAAACGCGTTCATGTGGTTGACATGCGAGTGGGGGTATCCTGTGCAATGAGTTTGCACAAAGACCGAACCGCGAAATAGTTAACCACTAACTGTAACACCGTTAGTTAGCTCGGTATCTATTTCACTAGGATGACCTAGGCAACTTGGCCTTAATCCTGAGTGGATTGTGGACTCCTGTCCATGAGGGATTGTCCTTTGATTTGTACAGGTGAGAGTGGCCTGTTCGCCGACTCAATAAGCCTACCATTTTGGGGACAAGACCGAGTGGGGAGCTGGGAACGTAGTCTTACAAGATGGAATTCACTCCTTCCCGATATTAGGGTAAGTAGAGGTGTGTTTCCTTAAGTGGTGTCTCCGGGTCTTGAACAATGGGCCCTACCCTCTTTATGGCACGAGAGGGATTTCTGTTTGCTGGTTGGACCACAAACAGGTTGTTCATTAGAGGAGCACTGGTACTTAAGGACCAAGAGGTAGCCTAGGGGTAACACGGTAATTTGACCTAGCTGGGGTACGAACACAGGTGAAGGGCTAACTTGCTGTTGACGGTCGATATCCGTGGACACAGAAATATATCTGCAGTGAGAAGAGTGCAGCTATGGTTCTATAGTGGAGTGAACCACAGTTAACGAACATTGATTAATTTGGTTAATGAGTTTAGCCAATTAATCTCACATCGTTGGAGCTTCTGATCTGTAGGTCCATTAGGTCCCACCGGTAGCTCTATAAGGGCGTTGAGGTAAATTTCTAAGGGAGAATTGAATATTCGAAGAGGTTTGAATAGTAAAATAAAATATGAATTTGATTCATATTATAAAACTATAGGTTATAATTAATGCACATTAGATGTATATTAATACTATAGTTTATTTTTTAGAGGAATATAATTAAATATGAGATATTTAATTATGATATTAATTAATTAGAGAATTAATTAATTATTGTTTTAATTCAATTCAATTAAATTTGATTTAATTGAATTAGATTAAAACTTTAGGTTATGTGGGAATGTTATGTAAATATATGATTTACATTAATTATAATAATTAGTTAGTTTAATTGTTAAATTAATTATATTATTATAAATTGGTTAATAATTTAGAATTATTAATTAATTTATTTATCAGTTAGTTGAACTGATAAGTGTGTACGTGTGAAGGGGAGTTAAATTAGGGAGTGGGAAGTTTTATCGGTAGAATAACCACTCCCCAATATAATCCCATTTGTTGAGTTGGTTACGCAACTTTTTCCCACGCCATTCTCTCCCTCTCACTCTCCAGATCTCTCTGCAATTTCTCTCAAGAATACAGAGAAGAAAAATTCTCCTAACCTTTAGAAAATTTCGCTCCCACAAGCACTTTTCACACATCCTTCAAGAGAATACCGGTGCAACCATTTTGGTGGTGTTCGTGACTAATTTCCAGCGAAGAAAAGGGATTTTTGCTGCTGTTTTTGGGTGGAGAACCAAGGGATTTTGGTGATACGTGTCAAGAACCTCTTCAAAGGTATAGTGTTCTTGATCTTGGATCAATAGGATCCAATTTAGATTAGATCTAAATTAAGAACTAGCATATTTTATAATTAAAATTCAGTAGTTTTATTTTGATTTTACTGCTGTATTTTATTTGCCAAACGTATTGCTATTTTATTCCGAATTAAATACTGAGTAAAGGTTCTGTAAGTTTTCTCTGCGCAAAGGGCTTTTATCCCTTCAATTGGTATCAGAGCCTTCTCTGTATTTTAATTTGTGAATTAAAATTTGCGTTGGTTTTAGGTGGGATTTAATTGCATTATGAATGTTAATTTGCTATGAACTGGAGATTAATTGGCCTTAGATTTACAATTATTTTGATGCGATCAAATGTAAAGGCCCCTGTGTTTTTTGGGCAATTAAATTGTAATTCGAGTCTCTGTAAGTCCAAGTCTAGATTAGGCTGAAGAACGATGAAGATCGGGATCAAATTTGGCCAAAAACGGCGGAAAACGACGAACAATTGCGGCTGGAACAGTGCTGGAATTCCAGAAAATCGAAAAAAAAAAAAAAAGAAAATCGGACGGAAAAGCGCGCACTACAGGGTAGGGTTGACGTCATCGCCTTCGCTGATGACGTCAGCGTACGCGGTTCGAAGGGACGGTCCAGTTCGCGTCACACCGGTTCTTCGGATAGGCGCGGTTCTGCAGCCGGTTCGTTGACTTTCCTTCTTGGTTCGTTGACCGGCTCGCCTGGGTTGCTGACTGGGCGGTTTTTGACCTGTTTTTTACCTGGTTCGGTGGTTTTCCAGCTGGTTCAAGCGGTTTTGACAAATATTTGGTGGTTTTGACCTGTTTTGGGCGGTTTTGGCACGTTTTGGAGCGGTTTTGGTCCGGTTCGGGGCTGCAGAAGGCTGTAATAGGATAGAATTTTGCTTTATTATTGTAATTTAGCTTTAATTTTGTCCTAGAGGCCAATTAATCGGTTCATATGCTATTTTATATGCTTTATGGATGTCATATAAAATTAGAAATCCCACCTTAGGTTATCAAGCATGCTCATGCATTTATGTATGTTATAATTAGATTATAATATATGATTGAAATGCATGGTTTGATTTTCATGAGTTATTTATATATAGTTGAGTTATATTAAATTCATGAAAATGGAAAAGTATGATGCATGCAATTAAATAGTTTTAATGTAAGAGTTATATTAAAAATAATTTGTTTGCAGCATGCTAAGTTGATTTTCCATTTATTGGCCATAATAAAATTGTTTATTTTTTAAATGGAAATCAAATTGCATTGAGCATGATACATCCATAGATTAATATAAGGGTTATATTAATTATCATGCAATACAAAGTACTATAGTTTGAATTTCAGTAACTTGAATATGATTGTTAATTGTTTTAAAACTATAGTATGCATGATTATAGGGCTAATCATTAAAATTTTGAAATAGTTTAAAATTTTATGATTAGAAACCGTCAATCTATAATCAAGATATGCATGTTCACATAGGATCTTAGGTTAAAATTGAATTAATTTGAATGGGTTAAAATTAATTAGACCTAAGATCACTTTCTAATAGGATTAGAATATCTTACTTAGTTTTAAAATAGTTTTAATGAACTAAGTAGGACGAACATTCCTGAGATTATAAGGGAACTCTACCAGTGAAGTTCTGTCTAAGGATTGGAGGTATTTAAGTTGACGGTAAACGAAACACCTCCTACCTGGGAACTAATCTGGAACACCGGAGTTGAATTAATCTCAGGTTAATGTTAGAATAATGTCGCTAGGTTAATTAAATTGGTTTAATACACCTAGACATTAGGTCTTGTTATAATAGTGATAATAGGACTAGACTTAGATAAATGACTTAGCCGGATTTATCTAGGTTAAATGAAACCCTAAAATTTATAATAAGTTACTTTAGTGGGAGGAAAATTACAAAACTTAATTTAAATTGAGTTTTACTCCTACGTCCCCGTGACGTTCACACCGTGAGATCCATGCTCGGCTTCGTGTCGTCGTAGAGTGGCCTCCCTTCGGAGAGTGTTTGCATGGGTCAATACCAAGGTGAATGGGGAAAGTGACTATAGTAAGTGGGAGCGGGACGCGTGTCAACGTATCCTTCGGTCTCCACCCCTAGGTCACAACGTGAGATTCCTATGATCCGCCTGCGTGTTGCCCTGAAGCAACCACCCCTTCGGAGGGCCTGATCATAGGATTCGGAACACCGTGAACTCCTGAATAGGATAGGGTCGCTTAGGCTAATTACCAACAGTTGTCTTTCCTAACGGTAGCATGTTGGTGCGTGCCTCTGAGATCTGAAAGAGGGAGGGTTACACTTACGGGGAGGAGTTAATTTGTTAACAAATCCTTGACCGAACAACGGTGGTTAATATCTAATGGAATATGAGTTATTCTGGCATTAGAAATTGACTGAGAAGCGTCTCATTTTAGAGGAGGAACAACTGATCACCCTTCGGTGGCTGTTCTTCTAAACCTCTAAAGCATCGTTGCGAATCACAATCATTGTTTTATTAGGGTTCTTTGATTGTTTGTTTGCAAAATTGATTGGATATATGCAATTGTTTGTATTGCTTGTGTGATGGGTTAAGGCAAAGATAACTAATACGGTCACTTGTTTGTTTTTCAGCAATGTCTTCCTCTATAATTTCCCTGCTTAAAAATGAACAACTTACCGGCGAAAATTTTCAACAATGGAAATCTAACCTCAATACAATACTCGTGGTTGAGGACTTAAGGTTCGTCTTAACGGAGGAATGTCCTCCCGTTCCCCCTCGCACTGCCTCTCAGGCAGTTAAGGACGCCTACGAACGCTGGACCAAGGCCAATGAAAAGGTCAAAGTCTATATTTTGGTCAGCTTGTCTGAAGTTTTGGCCAAGCGTTACGAGAACGTGGGAACTGCTAGGGAGATTATGAATTACCTGCAGGAGATGTTTGGACTTCCGTCCTACCAGCTCCACCACGACGCCTTGAAGAACGTCTTCAATGCCAAGATGCCGGAAGGTCAATCTGTTCGGGAACATGTCCTGGACATGATTAACCAATTCAACATAGCTGAGGCAAATGGCGGGGTTGTCTGCGAGCACAGTCAGGTTGCGTTCATCCTTCACTCGCTCCCAGCGAGCTATCTGTCTTTCAGGACGAACGCGAGCATGAATAAGATTCAGTTCAACCTGACTACCCTCCTCTCGGAGTTACAGATTTATGAGTCCTTGCAAAAGAGCAAGGGCAAAAATGTGGTTAAAGGAGAGGCCAATGTGGCCCATTCCAAGAAGAAGTTCCTGAAGGGTTCATCCTCAGGGACTAAATCTGTACCCCAGGCTTCTTCATCGAAGCAGATCCAAAAGAGGAAGGGAGACAAGGGGAAGGCTCCTGCATAGGCTGTGCAAGGAAAGGGGAAGGCCAAGGTCGTGGCCGACAAAGGCAGATGCTTCCACTGTAATGCAGATGGTCACTGGAAGCGCAACTGTCCCCGCTACCTTGCTGAGAAGAGAAGAGAAAAAGAAGGTAAATTCGATTTACTTGTGTTAGAGACTTGTCTCGTTGAACATGATGAGTTTGCCTGGATACTGGATTCGGGAGCCACTAATCATGTTTGTTCTTCTTTTCAGGGAAATAATTTCCAGCAGCTGGCAGAGGGTGAAATGACGCTCAAGGTCGGAACGGGAGACGTCGTTTCAGCTCGTGCAGTGGGAGCTGCAAAATTATTCTTTAGAAATAGGTTTTTAATTTTAGAGGACTTGTACTTGGTTCCTAGAATTAAAAGGAACCTTATTTCTGTTTCAGCTTTGTTAGAACAATGTTATTCAGTTTCCTTCTTGCTTAATGAAGCTTTAATTTCAAAGAATGGAGTTTACATTTGTTCAGCTAAGCGTGAGAATAATTTATTTGTGTTAAGACCAAATGATGCTAAGGCTATTTTAAGTCATGAAATGTTTAAAACGGCCGAAACGCAAAACAAAAGGCAAAAAGTTTCTCCTTTAAGTAACAACACGTATCTTTGGCATCTTCGTCTTGGTCATATTAACATCGATCGGATCGATCGTTTGGTTAAAAATGGACTTCTAAGTGACATAGAAGATACATATTTACCACCCTGTGAATCGTGTCTCGAGGGTAAAATGACCAAGAGGCCTTTTACCGGAAAAGGTTATAGGGCCAAAGAACCACTTGAACTGATACATTCGGATCTTTGTGGTCCAATGAATGTAAAGGCTCGAGGTGGTTATGAATATTTCATCTCTTTCATAGATGATTATTCTCGATACGGTTACTTGTACCTGATGGGCCATAAGTCTGAAGCTCTTGAAAGGTTCAAAGAGTTTAAGGCTGAGGTAGAAAACCTGTTAGGTAAAACGATTAAAACACTTCGATCAGATCGAGGTGAAGAGTATTTAGATCAGCGATTCCAGGACTATATGATAGAACATGGAATTCAATCACAACTCTCAGCACCTGGTACACCTCAGCAGAATGGTGTATCAGAAAGGAGAAATAGAACCTTGTTAGACATGGTTCGATCTATGATGAGCTATGCTCAGTTGCCTAGCTCGTTTTGGGGGTATGCAGTAGCGACTGCAGTACATATTCTTAACAACGTTCCATCAAAAAGTGTTTCTGAAACTCCTTTTGAGCTATGGAAGGGGCGTAAACCTAGTTTGTGTTACTTCCGTATCTGGGGTTGTCCTGCACATGTGTTAGTGACAAATCCTAAGAAATTGGAACCACGTACGAGAATATGCCAATTTGTTGGTTACCCAAAAGAAACGAGAGGTGGTCTTTTCTACGACCCTCAAGATAATAAAGTATTTGTATCGACAAATGCAACTTTCTTGGAGGAAGACCACATTCGAGATCATCGACCACGAAGTAAGTTAGTATTAGGAGAAGCTACAGTAGGATCAATAAGGGTTGTTGATGAACCTGGTCCTTCAACAAGAGTTGTTGGAGAATGCAGTTCTTCTCGTCAATCTAGTCCTCCTCACGTAGTGGGAGAGTTTCGACGCAGTGGGAGGGTTGTGATACAACCTAACCGCTACTTGGGTTTAACAGAAACACAAGTAGTCATACCTGATGACGGCGTAGAAGATCCATTGTCTTATCGTCAGGCAATGAATGATGTAGATAAGGACGAGTGGGCCAAAGCCATGGACCTTGAGATGGAGTCTATGTACTTCAATCAAGTTTGGGAACTTGTAGATCTACCTCAAGGGGTCAAACCCATTGGGTGTAAATGGATCTATAAGAGAAAAAGAGATGCTGCTGGGAAAGTACAGACTTTCAAAGCAAGACTTGTAGCAAAGGGTTATACCCAACGAGAAGGAGTAGACTATGAAGAAACTTTTTCTCCAGTTGCTATGCTAAAGTCCATAAGAATCCTCTTATCCATTGCCACATTTTATGATTATGAAATTTGGCAAATGGATGTCAAAACAGCTTTTCTGAATGGCAATCTTGACGAGAGTATTTTTATGTCTCAACCCAAAGGGTTCATAACCCAAGGTCAGGAGCAAAAGGTTTGCAAACTGAATCGATCCATTTATGGGTTGAAACAGGCCTCCCGATCTTTGAATATTAGATTTGATATTGCGATCAAATCCTTTGGTTTTGACCAGAATGTTGATGAGCCTTGTGTATACAAGAAGATCAACAAGAATAAAGTAGCTTTCCTCATACTTTATGTTGACGACATCCTACTCATGGGGAATGACGTAGGGTATCTGTCTGACGTAAAAGAATGGTTAGCAACTCAATTCCAAATGAAAGATTTGGGTGAGGCCCAGTATGTTCTTGGCATCCAGATTATTCGAGATTGAAAGAAAAAATCGCTAGCTCTGTCTCAGGCAACGTATATCGACAAGATGTTGGCTCGATATTCGATGCAGAACTCCAAGAAGGGCTTGTTGCCTTTCAGGCATGGGGTTCACTTGTCTAAGGAACAATCTCCTAAGACACCTCAAGAGGTTGAGGATATGAGACGGATTCCCTATGCCTCTGCCGTGGGTAGCTTAATGTATGCCATGCTATGCACGAGGCCTGACATTTGTTATGCTGTAGGGATTGTCAGCAGATATCAGTCAAATCCAGGGTTAGACCACTGGATCGCCGTTAAAGGAATCCTCAAGTATCTTAGGAGAACGAGAGATTACATGTTGGTGTTTGGGGCTAAGGAGTTAGTTCTCACGGGTTACACCGACTCTGACTTCCAAACTGACAAGGATTCTAGGAAATCTGCGTCAGGGTCAGTTTTCACCTTTAACGGGGGAGCTGTAGTTTGGAGGAGTATAAAGCAAGGATGCATCGCAGACTCCACGATGGAGGCTGAGTATATAGCTGCTTGTGAAGCAGCTAAGGAAGCTGTTTGGCTAAGGAAGTTTTTGACAGATTTGGAAGTTGTTCCAAATATGAACTTGCCCATTACGTTATACTGTGACAACAGTGGGGCTGTAGCCAATTCAAAGGAACCTCGTAGCCACAAAAGAGGTAAACACATAGAAAGGAAGTATCATCTGATTCGTGAAATTGTGCAAAGAGGAGATGTGGTCGTGACCAAGATCGCTTCCGAGCACAACATTGCTGATCCGTTTACGAAGGCCCTCTCGGCTAAAGTGTTCGAGGGTCATCTAGAAAGTCTAGGTCTGCGAGACATGTATATAGCGTAATCTAGGGCAAGTGGGAGATGTGTAATGGGTGTAAGGATGCCCCAGTTTATTGTATTTTGTATATTTACCTTTTATGTAATGTACAACATACATGTACCATTTCCAGCTTTGGATTATATTGTATATATACTTTCCCTGTAACTTGAGTCTTAGTTCAAGTGGGTGTTTGTTGGGTTTTATGCCCTAAAACTCGTAGATAGTAAATGTATATTTGACCGAACATTAATAAAGTGATGTATTATTCAATGTTTGTATTATATCTTGTCTTATTAACCCTAATCCAATAAACTAAACATCCAAGGCTAATAGAATGAGGCTTGAACTAGTATGTAGGGACATACGGGGATCAATGTTCAAGTTTTAGCCTAAAGGGTCTGTAGTATAGGGATAAGGCTGGGTACCTTATCCTGGTGACACTATGGATACGACCCGCTTTGTATATTGATACAAACGTAGTGATCAAACGCGTTCATGTGGTTGACATTCGAGTGGGGGTATCCTGTGCAATGAGTCTGCACAAAGACCGGACCGCGAAATAGTTAACCACTAACTGTAACACCGTTAGTTAGCTCGGTTTCTATTTCACTAGGATGACCTAGGCAACTTGGCCTTAATCCTGAGTGGATTATGGACTCCTGTCCATGAGGGATTGTCCTTTGATTTGTACGGGTGAGAGTGGCCTGTTCACCGACTCAATAAGCCTACCATTTTGGGGACAAGACCGAGTGGGGAGCTGGGAACGTAGTCTTACAAGATGGAATTCACTCCTTCCCGATATTAGGGTAAGTAGAGGTGTGTTCCCTTAAGTGGTGTCTCCGGGTCTTGAACAATGGGCCCTACCCTCTTTATGGCACGAGAGGGATTTCTGTTTGCTGGTTGGACCACAAACAGGTTGTTCATTAGAGGAGCACTGGTACTTAAGGACCAAGAGGTAGCCCAGGGGTAAAACGGTAATTTGACCTAGCTGGGGTACGAACACAGGTGAAGGGCTAACTTGCTGTTGACGGTCGATATCCGTGGACACAGAAATATATCTGCAGTGAGAAGAGTGCAGCTATGGTTCTATAGTGGAGTGAACCACAGTTAACGAACATTGATTAATTTGGTTAATGAGTTTAGCCAATTAATCTCACATCATTGGAGCTTCTGATCTGTAGGTCCATTAGGTCCCACCGGTAGCTCTATAAGGGCGTTGAGGTAAATTTCTAAGGGAGAATTGAATATTCGAAGAGGTTTGAATAGTAAAATAAAATATGAATTTGATTCGTATTATAAAACTATAGGTTATAATTAATGCACATTAGATGTACATTAATACTATAGTTTATTTTTTAGAGGAATATAATTAAATATGAGATATTTAATTATGATATTAATTAATTAGAGAATTAATTAATTATTGTTTTAATTCAATTCAATTAAATTTGATTTAATTGAATTAGATTAAAACTTTAGGTTATGTGAGAATGTTATGGAAATATATGATTTACATTAATTATAATAATTAGTTAGTTTAATTGTTAAATTAATTATATTATTATAAATTGGTTAATAATTTAGAATTATTAATTAATTTATTTATCAGTTAGTTTAACTGATAAGTGTGTACGTGTGAAGGGGAGTTAAATTAGGGAGTGGGAAGTTTTATCGGTAGAATAACCACTCCCCAATATAATCCCATTTGTTGAGTTGGTTACGCAACTTTTTCCCACGTCATTCTCTCCCTTTAACTCTCCAGATCTCTCTGCAATTTCTCTCAAGAATACAGAGAAGAAAAATTCTCCTAACCTTTAGAAAATTTCGCTCCCACAAGCACTTTTCGCACATCCTTCAAGAGAATACCGGTGCAACCATTTTGGTGGTGTTCGTGACTAATTTCCAGCGAAGAAAAGGGATTTTTGCTGCTGTTTTTTGGTGGAGAACCAAGGGATTTTGGTGATACGTGTCAAGAACCTCTTCAAAGGTATAGTGTTCTTGATCTTGGATCAATAGGATCCAATTTAGATTAGATCTAAATTAAGAACTAGCATGTTTTATAATTAAAATTCAGTAGTTTTATTTTGATTTTACTGCTGTATTTTATTTGCCAAACGTATTGGTATTTTATTCCGAATTAAATACTGAGTAAAGGTTCTGTAAGTTTCCGCTGCGCAAAGGGCTTTTATCCCTTCACTTAAGGGAACACTCATCTGCTTCCCTAAAGTCGGGAAGGAGTGAATTCCATCTTGTACGATTATGTTCCCAGCTCCCCATTCGGTCTTGTCCCCAAAGTGGTAGGCTTATTGAGTTGGCGTATTGGCCACTCTCACCCATACAAATCAAAGGGCAATCTCTCATGAGCAGGAGTCCATAATCAACTCAGGATTAAGACTAAGTCGTCTAGGTCGTCCTAGTGAAATAGAAAACCAACTAGTGAACGGTGTTATAACAAGTGGTTACTATTTCGCGGTCCCGTCTTATGCAAACTCCTTGCATAGGATACCCCCACTCGCATGTCTCCTACACGAACGTGTTGGATCGCAGCGTTTGTATCAAATACAAAGTGGGTCGTATCCATAGTGTCACCAGGATAAGGCACCCAGTCTTATCCATATACTATAGACCCTTTAGGCTGTTTCTTGAACAATGATCCCATATGTCGCTACATATTGTTCAAGACTCATATTACAGCCTTGGATGTCTAGTTTATTGGATTAGAGTTATTTTTAGGCAAGACAAATATAAAATAGCTAATAACAATTAATAGAAAAATATATCAATATTATTTCATTAATATCCGATCAACAATTACATTCACTATCTACGAGTTTTAGGGCATAAAACCCAATACGTTCTTCCCTCGTGATGTCAGGACAAAACAGAAATTCTCTAAGAACGTGTTTGCATAAACTGTAGGCAAGAAATAGAAAAGTAAAATGGAAACAAAAAAGAAAAGAAAAATTTGTCGAAGACTCCCCGGCAACGGCGCCAATTTGATGTAAGAGATTGTCGAGGTCTCTTATCAAATAAATTTATAATCCTCAACCTCTAAAGCTAACTTGTAGCAGTAGCGGCCGGGGTCGATCACAGGGAGTCTATGCAAACAAATCTTAATTTCCTTATTTGCTTTCGGTAACCAAAAGGGGAGATTTTTGTATGTGGAAAGAAAGTAAATATGGAAATAAAACTAATTAACTAAAATGTTGTAAAAGGAAAGTAGAAAATCAAATTAAGGATAGATAACAATACCTCAAGAATCATGCAACCGGGATAGTCATGGTAAGTTCAATTCAATTAAATCATCAATTTCACTAATAAGTCAAAGCAAGTTTAAGCCCAGCGTATTCCGGCAACAAACCGAGAATCATGATACACTATCACAAACATGCAAACGCTCAGTTTGGTTCTAGTTTAAACTAATTAATTGACTGATTAATTAACCTAAACCGCAATGGGATCTAGCCGAGTTAATTTACATGCAACGGACAACAAACCACAATTACAATTGATCAAATCATTTAGTTCTAGGAACGTATGCGTATGAACATAACGTTAACCTATATACTACTGAGAATTAGCAAGTAAATTTAGAGAGGGCGCGGTCAAGGTTGTCAATCTTTACTACCACAAACTAAATTTATAGAAAAAGAACTAAAATCACATAAACATGCTTTGAGAATTCAAAAAAGAAATTTTATTAATAGAATATGAACTTACTCTTGACTACCCGATTACATGAATGAAGAGCTTAGCCTCTCATGGAATAAGAGCAAGCTTGCTTCTTCATGGAATACATCAAAGAAAGCAATAAAAACTAAAGCTAAGAAGAATGGTGGAAAATGGAGAGTGTGATGGACTACAAAGATGTAGTGAATTGTGTATCGAGGCATGATTCTAAACCTACACCAAAGGCATCTATTTATAGGGATTCTTGGCCTTCAATTCGTGGTATAATGGTGCTAAATTGGGTCTTCAAACATGGAAAATTTCAGCCAAATTTGGAAAATTTAAATTATGGAAAACTGCCTAGCGTCGCGACGCTATACAGCAAGCGTCTCGATGCTGTTCCTTCAATTTTGGAAAATATTTCTCGGATTGCCCTAGCGTAGCGACGCTGATGAGCAAGCGTCTCGACACTGTAGCGACTCGACTCTATATGACGAGCGTCTCGACTTTGATGAGCAAGCGTCTCGACTCCAATGAGCAAGCGTCTCGACGCTGTAGCGTCTCGACTCTGTATGATGAGCGTCTCGACACTGATGAGGGTCCAGGGGTAGAATTGTCATTTTACGCTCCAGTTTCGCTCGTTTAAGCCCCGAATTGCTTCTAAAGCTCCGGTGAGGACCTATAGATATATTATACTCATTTTAAAGCATTTTTCGCAAGGAATTCAACTAAGATAAGCAAATCGGGAGATTCTAAGTGAATAATAAATTGGACTTATCACCGTATCTTCTTGGACCTCTGCCTCTGTGTTCTTCTCCTCAAATTCTTCGGTCTGGGGAGATGGAGTGTCCGCTCGGATTCTCTTAATTTGTCCTGCTTTCTGCTTACAGCAGCGACGCGACGATTGAATCAGAACTACCTCCTCCTACACTGGTGCGGCAGAGGCTGAATGATGGATGTGAGATAAAATGATAGATAAGAATAAAGATAATTTCAGCCAACCTTAGTGCAAGTATACACTATCACACGTAGTAATAAAAACCTTAGAAATGTTTTAAGGGTATTGATCCCATGAGGACTAAATTGGAAATTCAGATTTGAATAAAAAACTGCTCAAATGATTGGTAACTGCCCATCGAGTGTTGTTGCCTAGTTAGTGTTGGCCAACCTTTATAGGCTCTTAAATCATGAGTTTAATGGTTTTTGCTTGTTGTCCATAGTTAAAAAGCATGCTAAGTTATCACCTATAAATTGTCTAGACTCGAGTAGCGTTGCCCAAGCTCTAGGAGCCCTTGGAATCCCCAAGTATACCTTTGTACTTGTTGTCTAGTGGTTGAAAAGCCTTACTAATGATCGTTCAACATGTGCCCATGGCCCGTACTGCCTTAGACATGGTTGCCCATGGTCTAAAGCTTTTGGGATTTCATTTTGTGGAATATTTGAAGATCGTTTAACAAGGAAACAGGCCTAGTAGGTGGGATTTGGCTTTTTAAGCTTATCTTAAGGTCTTTAGGTAAATTTTTACCCTTTTTAGCTGCCTTTGTAATTTAAGAGCTCATCTTGGCTACTTTAGGCTTGTTGAGGTTGCCTTGGAAGCGTTATATGTAAGTAGTATCTACTTATTAAGCTTGTTTGACTGCATGAAGCATGCTCGCGTGTTTATATGCTTTTCTCATATTTGTATGAAATGTTATATATATGAACTGTTGTGTTGTGATCCTTAAAGTGCTTTGTATAAAGCATGAGTTGTATCTTCTGTGTTGCTTGAGTTGTATTTGCTTAAGAAGTATAAGCAATATAGGTACTTGTCTTAGGCGTAGTGACTGTTGAGTCGAGCATGATGAGTCCGGTTGGCATGTTGCATGGGGGATGTGTAGCATGAGTTGGGTGTGAGGCATAACACATGGTGCGTAAATCATGTGTAGCGGAGCGTGACGCGGAAATCACGTGGGTGTGAGTGCAGAGCGTGGCGCGAAAATTACGTAAGTAGCACAATACATGGCACATAATTCATGTGTAGCGGAACATGACAGGGAAATCATGTAGGTGCGGAGCATGACCCGGAAATCATGTGAAGTCTAGTGCGTGTGTTGCATATCGTGAGATGCATTGCATGAGTTGATGTTTTAAAGCATGTGGTTAGTTTTTAGCTTAAAAGCATGTTTCTTATTGTGGTTGTGTAACCTGTTGGATGCGTGTGCTGAGCATGTTGCTTGTATTGGTTGTTTGTTTGTGGTTTGGTAAGTGTGAGCTGCTTACCAGTACCACGGTTGTACTGATACCCCCTTCCCCATCTTCCCCCAAAATTTTAGATTATGGAGGTTTGGATGACGATCTGGATCCTGGTGAGGAAGAGGAGAACTACGAGGAGGAACCCTAGGGCACTTGGGTGTTCTTTCCTTTGTTTGGATGGATTAGTATTGTTTCAGTTTTATCAGTTGGCTTGAGTAGTCTAGTTGGAGTTAGTGGTTTCGTTGTTTCAGTTTTGGAGAGTTTAGATTAGTGGTTTCTATTATGAACTGAAGGTCTAGTTCCTTTGTTTCTCATTTATGGAATAAAAGATGAATAGCTAGCATTGTTTTCGGTTAAGCTGTTGGTTTTATTAATGGTTGATTAAATAACTAGTTTTGTTGCTTGCAGTGATTTTAAGCATGATGTTACGAGGCCTGACTCGTATAGTGAAATAGGTTGTGTATCTGAAATGGAGTTGGTGGAGTCAAGTGTGTTGCTTTGGAGTGTTTTACTTGTTTATCGAGTGTAAAAATTTTTGGTCAGGCCATTTTACGTTGTTATGCTGCCGAAATTTTTGGTACTTGCGGTTTAAAGTGGTCCAGATCCATAGTTAATGGTTCAAGGGTTGTAGTAGCGTCTCTAGGCTAGAGGTTGAAAAAACCTACGGCGTTACAACATTGCTCCAGGATTTCCTTTGCTTCTGTTGGGTTTTATGTCGTAAAACTCGTGGATAGTAAATGTAACAAAATTAATCGATAAATCATTATTGAGTTTATTCAATAAGTAGTTATTGAATGGTTGTTTAATTATGCATTAATTAACCCAAATCCAATAAACAATAACCCATGGCTATATAATGAACACTTGAACTTTATGTGTAGACATAAATGCAGATCAAGTTCCAGTGATAGCCAAAACGGTCTATACTATAGGGATAAAGGTTGGGTACCTTATCCTTGGGACACTATGAGATGTGGCCTGCTTTGTATTTGATATAAACGATGTGATCCTAAATCGTTCATGTACATGCGAGTGGGGGCATCCTATGCAAAGAGATTGCATAAGACCAGGATCGAGAAATAAGTCACTTTCCTTTATAACACTGTTTACTGTGAAACTGACTATTTCATGTGATGACCTAGGTAACTCGATCATAATCCTGAGCTAACTATGAACTCCTGTTCATTCGAGACTATCCTTTGATTTGCATGGGTGAGAGTGGCCCAACATCGCCGACTCAATAAGCCTACCATTTTGGGGATAAGACTGGGTAGATAGCTGGGGACAAAGTCTTACTAGATGAAATTCACACGTACCCGCTTGTAGCGATAGTAGAGGTTGTTCCTTTAAGTGATGACTCTGGGTCTTGAACAAAGGCACGCCGATTTTCTCTTTGCACGAGAGGATTTTTCGTTTAATGGTTGGACCATAAAAAATTTGTTCATTATAGGATCAATGGTACTTAAGGAGCAAGATATAACTTCAGGGGTAAAATGAAAATTTAGCCTACTGTAGTTACGAACAACCTGTGAAGGGTTGACTTACTAATTATGGTTATATCGGGTGGACAGAAATATATCTACAGTGAAGGGAGGGCGACTACGGGCTATAGTTGCATGTCCCGTTAGTTAACGAATGTTGGTTAACTAGGCTAAAGAGTTTAGACAGGTTAATCTCGGATCGTTGGAGCCCATGATCTGTAGGTCCATTAGGTCCCCCTACTAGCTCATACGGAATTAACCTTAGAACAAAGTGATGAAAGGATTTGAAAACGTTCAAATTCATTTAAGGGAATTGTTGTTATATTTAACGCTAAAGTTTAATTATGAATTAAACTATAAGAGAGAGTCAGGAATATTTAAATAAGATTTAAATATTATAATTGTGTAATTAATACACATTTCGATTTAAATATGAATAGAGATTCATACCGATTTAAAAGAATGATTGAAATTGGGGAAATTATTTAATTTAGTATTGGACATTAAATTAAATAATTATCAATAATTAAAAAGTTTAATTAAGGATATTAATATGATATATGAATTTCATTTAAAGTTAATTGTCTAATTAATTATAAATGTTGAAATTGATTAAATTGAAATTAAGAATTTCAATTTCTAGGTGGCAAATTTTCAACATGAAAACTTCATGCAATTCATGGAGATTTGACACCAAAATGAGTGATAAATCAAAATCCACCATCACTTATCCCTTCATATATAAGCCTTTGTTTCTTCTTTACGAGATGATGGAATGGGCTGAAAAATCTCATGCAAAGGTTCAATCTCTCTCTAAAAACTCAGATTAATGGCTCAAAGGTTTCAATCTAAAAACCGATGCTTTCTCCATTTTAATTCATCACATTTTAGCTCCCACAAGCTAGTTCTATGGTTGGAGAATAGCGAGGAAGATCTTGATGGTTGTCTACAACTTGATCGTGAGAAGAAACATCCATGAAGTGGAAAGAAATTAATGAAACTTAACGCCAAGATTGTCAATTGCTTCTACTTGAGTGTTATACACTCCTACAGCTTCATCACTTGAAACACATCACCGAATAAAACCATTAGAACATTGTTTATACATAAATGGTTCATCCCAATAAAAAAAAAAAACTCTGCATCATGCCAAAATCTTTGCATTTGCCTCCTATCCATATCAGTAAGAGTGACTGCACTTACCAGAAAATTAGTTATATCAGCGTACCAAGGAGTACTATGCACTACTTTTACCTCAACAACAAAAAGCTGCTCATCTGGAAATGAATCTACACTAAAACAAATTTGGCTTTTAATGTCGGGCATTGCCCGACATTAAAGGTCTTTAGTGTTAGTCACTGACTGACATTTGTTGGTATGAGCGATTTCTGCAAGTGCACAGGTCGTCACAAGTAATATAAAACGGTAGGTAATATCGAGTATCGAATCCACAAGGAGGCGAAGCGAAATTTAAGCAAACAATGATTTTTTGAACACTAAAAATACTTAGGCGAAATAATATTTAGGGACCAGATCATGCAATCAAAGAATTTAAAAACCAAAGCAATAAAAGAAAATAATTTGATCAATCAAGAAAAATAAAATGTGGGGAAAGAGTTTTTTAATGGGAAGTAGGGTCTTGAAAATCAATTATTAGCTAAACAATTATTACAATTATCTTATCTCAATGCCCAACTAATTATAATCCTAGAATCTCCGTTACTCACATAGGTTCTCCTATCGGTCTCCCTTAATTGTAATTAATCCATTATAATAACCTAAGTGTCCTTAGCGCCATTAAAATTCGTTAATTATTACGCTCTAATTCATTTTAGGAATCTAAGTTCAATCAACTAATCCTGTTGTCCCGACGGGCAATTAAACTAGTTGCATAGATTATGATCTATCCTAACTTCTCTCCGTCGAGTTTCCATTAAGAATCAAATCAATACACAATTGGCCAGATTGCATAAAGCATTAAGCACATCCATACAAATAATTAGGAAAAAGGGCAAGAGATAGGCAATTATAATAACATTTAAACTATAATTTCATTTCAGGACCCCAAATTGGGGTTTAGCTATACATAGCTAAAATATCCACAAAATATACAATGGAAAGCATAATTAAGAGTATAATAAAAGGGAAGGAATTGACCGTTGAGACCCCTTCGCTGCGCTTGGAGTCCCTCCGAAAACTCCTCGAGCCTCCTAGGATGCTCCCCAAAATTCCCCAAAAATATCCCTCTATAGAAACTCTCAAAAAGGCTTGAAAGCCTTGAGAGAGGCTCCCAAAGGAGCCAAGAAAGCAAGAAAAGAATGGAAGAATATGATGATTGATCGTAAAATGAGGCACCAAAGGGCGCCTTATATAGGCTAAGAAAGGGGGCAACGTCATGACGCTATTTGGCACAGCGTCGCGACGTTGTGACGTCATCGACTTGGCGCCCAAGAAATGGACAGCGTCGCTACGCTGTCTTTGTAGCGTCTCGACGCTAGGCAATTTTTCAGAACTTCCAGCTATGGATTGGGCTTCTTTTCTTGGGCCAACTTCAATTCTTTTTGGGCTTTATCTCCATGGTTGACCTCTTTTGACTCCCCTTGACCCAAGTATGGAAATTGGGCTTGAATGGCTTCTTTTTGAGCATTTTTTCCACAAAATCCATAATTTTGCTCCTAAAGACCAAACAACGAAATACATTAAATATTTTCAATAAAAACACAGTTAAAGCACTAAAAAGCCTAATAAATTGGGACTAAAATAACGACATTTCTGCTCGCTATCAACATTAAAAACACCTACATGAAAAGTTTTAATGTCGGTCGCTTTTAATGACAGATTGCTCGAGCAAAGATGATGATGGATCAAGAAGAGACAAATGATCTACAATAACATTTTCCGATCCCTTCTTGTTCTTTATCTATAAGTCGAACTCATGTAATAAGAAAACCCAACGGATTAATCTAGGCTTCACATATTTCTTTGACATTAAGTACCTTATTGCTGCATGATCCGTAAACACCGTGACTTTAGATCCCACTAAGTATGGGCAGAATTTCTCAAAGGCAAATACAATTGCTAACAACTCCTTTTTAGTAGTTGTATGATTGCTTTGTGCCTCATTCAAACCCCTACTTGCGTAATAAATAGGATGGATAGCTTTGCCCATCTTTTGCCCTAGCATTGCACCTACTACCACATCGCTGGCATCGCACATCACCTCGAATGGCAAACTCCAGTTCGGTGCATAAAGGATGGGTGTTGAAATCAAAGTAGCTTTTAAAGTCTCAAAAACCTTCCTACAATCTGCATCAAAGTCAAAAGCACTATCAACACACAAGAATTTACAAAGAGGTTTACTAATGATAGAAAATCCTTTATGAACCTTCTATAAAATCCAACATGACCTAAAAAGCTACGAATCCCTTTGACTGAAATATTTAATGTATTTCATTGTTTTATCAACTTCTAGACCTCTCTTTGAAATTTTATGACCTAACTCTATGCCCTCATTCACCATGAAGTGACATTTCTCCCAATTATGAACTAGATGGGTATCCTCACATCTCTTTAGCACCTTACCTAAATTATTCAAACATTGCTGAAAAAACCCTCCAAAAACTGAAAAATTGTCCATAAATACCTCAATAGTGGACTCAATCATATTATAAAAAATAACTAACAAACACCGCTGAAATGTTGCTTGAGCATTGCAAAGACCAAAAGACATTCGCCTGAAAGCAAATGTCCCACACGGGCATGTGATAGAACAAAATTCGTGCTATTTATTTCCGTAAATTTTGCTTATCCTAATGCTATCATTTGTGATAGTTGACCAATTTTGAGTCTTATTGATGTATAGGTCAATTTGGTGTTTTTAGGATCAAGAAGGGTGATAACATGCAAATATGCTATCTTTTTCCTATTTATTTTGGATAGTTTTGTGCGTTAATTGTGAGGTTTAATGTCTTTTTATTTTGATTTTGTAGAAATCCGAGTTCGAGATGCAAAACCAAGAATTTTACCAACTGAAAGGAAATTTGAAGTGGTGGCCCAAAAAGCTCAACTGAAAGGAGAAAGGTGGGCTTAATCTGTGAAGAAGGCTTCTAGAAGGCCAAGCATCGCAACACTTGGGCTAGAGCGTCTCGACGCTTGGCAAGCTCCGAAGAACTTTCCAGAATCGCGACAGCGTCGTGACGCTGTCTGTATAGCGTTGCGACGCTGTACCAACTTGAGGGGCAAGAAATGGATGAGACGCTGTGACGTAGCGTCGCGACGCTGTCGACTTGTGCAACAAGAAACGTTCTGCCCCTTCTCCTATAAATAACCCCCTTTCCCATGGTTCAAATCATCCCATTTTGGGGAGTTCTCCCCTAGCTCAATAGAGATAAAATGTGAGTAGAATTGTGAGAAAAAAGGCGGAATTGATTGGGATTTCAAGGCTCGGGAATGGAGATGATCGTGACGGGAGCTTTGGATCAACTTATCGGTTATTTCTTCCTTACTTCTTTGTAATTCCTTATTGTAATTTGAGTTAGGCCTATGAATCAAGATCACTTGGGAAAAATTAATTCCATTTGTGTGTAGATCTTGAGACCTAGGGTCGTTATTCTAGCTAATTGGATATTGTTGCACAATTACTTGGGTTATGTAATGCATTTCTTCATATTTCATCTATGCAATTCATGCTTAATGCCTTTAATCCCTTGATCACGAATTGATTGTTATGTTAGTCTAAATTGATACTCGATAGAGAGAAGTTAGATTAGATCCAAATTGCATGGCTAACGATTTCTTGTAGCATGAGAGTGAAAGAGAATTGTTAGAAATTTAGGATGAAGTTGTTTAATGCCATACTATGATTAACTAAGGAAATGAACACATGATTTAGTTATGCTAGTATGAGATGTGGAGGATGATAGGGAGCATAGCTAGCTATTTTTCCCTATTTAATTTAACTAGTCTTTTATGATTTATTGGCCATTTTATTGTGCTTTAATGTTTATTTTGTAGAAATTGGTTTACTGGAGCTAAAACAAGAATTTGAAGTCCATCGGGTGTTTGGAACACGAAAATATGCAAAAGAACCGAAAAGATTCAAGTTACAAGTAGCCAAGAGAGGGCAATTAGTAGTTGTAGCGTCAAGACGCTGTGATAAGAGCATCTCGACGCTACCGTTTTTCCCTTATTCAGCAGGCACGCCAGGCGACAGCGCGAGACCCTGTCTCCTTAGCGTCTCGACGCTGTCGCAAATTTTCCTATTTAACTTTCTTTTCATGCTACGGATTGGGGGAGGCCAAATTAAGAGATTTTAGCCCTAATTTCGACTAGAGACCTACTGTGGGAGCTGAAGCAAGGACGAGGACCGAGAATCTCACTTGGTGGTGCGGATATCGAGACGGGGACGTGCCGAGTTCGACGACATTAACTGTTTCCTTTACTTTTCCTTATCTATAGCTAGATTTAATGGATTTTTCATGTTTAATTGAGCTTGTAACGCAATGTATGAGTAGCTAAACTTGTGGCTTAGGAATTGATGTAGTCGTTTTAGTTTATGGATTGATTTACAGTATAAGTTGTGCAATGGTTATTATGTATGCAATCTTGATTTAATGCTTTCAATTAATTGGCCATTAGTTGAATGATCTAAAGTCTATTTTCTAAGTTCGTGATGGTTTTTAGAGTAACTTTAGAATTGGTCAAAAGAACTCAATGCCTTGCATGTTAATAAACTTAGATAGGGATATCAAGTTGATTAATTTGCATGAGAATCAATTATACTCGGGAGAGGTAGTTGTGATTAAAGGTTCTTAGGCTCATAATTCCATTGTGCATGATTACTTATTCCTTAAAATCAATCATAGGCTAATTTGGCGAAATCTATTCCCTAAGTGTTCTTTCAATTGCATCTCCACTGTTTGCTTGTTTTGATTTAGTTTTTGATCTATTACTAACTACTTTGTGTTCCCTAAATAAAATTGAGCAAGATAATTCGCAATACTTGATTTAGCTTAAAAATCCAATCCAGAGGACGACACTCGTTTATACGAACACTTTATTATTACTTGACCCGTACGCTTGCGGTAGGAAAATTCCACATCAAGTTTTTGGCGCCGTTGCCGGGGATTGGCACATTTAGTTAGATTGATATTGAGAAAAAATTGTTTGATCTTAATTTAGGGTGTATTTTTACTTTTCTAGGTGAATTGCATTGTTTTCCTTATTTGTTTTTCCTTTCAATATTTGTTTTTCTAGTTTAATGATATTTTTTAGTTGTGTAATTTTTTTTTTCCTTATTTCTTTTTTGTAATTTTTCTTTGATTTTCCTTTTCTCTTTAGTTAGATATTTTCCTTGTTTAGATATTTTCCTTAATTGTGATTTTCCATATTTGTTTCTTGTTTTCATTAATTAGATAGTATTTTCCTTGTCTAGATTATATTTTTCATATTTAGATTAGTTGTTTTCTTTTCTTTGTTTCTTTCCATAATAAGTTTCTTTCCTTTTTAGGGTAGTTTAGTTTGTTTATGCGTGGTAGTAGAGAATTGATACCGTTGGATCCCGAGATCGAGAGAACAATTCATAGGATTCGAAGGGAAAATAGAAAATATTTTCAAATGGCCGACCCAAATCCATCTGAGGAGCCTATACCTATTAGAGACTACTTTCAGCCCGTGTTTCAGGGGCAACAATTGGGGATTGTCTATGCCCCGATCAATGCCAACAACTTTGAGCTGAAGACCGGTCTCATTCAGATGGCCCATGACTGTGCATATAGAGGATCGCCCACCGAGGATCCAAACTCTCATCTAAAATCATTTTTAGACATTTGTGGGACGGTAAAAATAAATGGAGTCTCTGAAGATGCCATTCGCTTACGCTTGTTTCCTTTTTCTTTGAAGCACGAGATTGGTTGCAGTCTATTCCCCCTGGAAGCATTACCACTTGGGATGCTTTAGTTCAGGCCTTTCTGGAAAATGCTCGCATACTTCTAGAGGATATGGCCACCAACAGCTATCAGTGGCCATCTGAGCGGTCTGCACCTAAAAAGATTGCTGCTGGAGTGTTTGAGGTTGACAAGGTAAGTGCACTCCAGGCCCAAATGACCTCCCTTGCTAATGCCTTTCTAAAATTTCCAGGTACATGGGGTGCACAATCAATTGAATCAGCTGCTGCGTTAGCATCTAGACCTCAGGAAGAAACCATTGAACAGGTTCAATACGTATTAAATTTTAATTCTAGGGGATATAATAATAATTTTACACCTATACATTATCACCCTAACAATAGGAACCATGAAATTTTTTCTTATGCGAATAATATGAATGTTCTTAATCCCCCTGGTTTTGCCCCTCAAACTCAAGAAAATAAAAAGTTAGAGGATCTTGTTGGAGCTTTCATTGCAGAGTCGAGTAACAGGACAACAAAATTAGAGGAGGCCATCATTACCATCAAGACCACGGTGAATGGCCACAGTGCAGCCATCAAGAACATTGAGACTCAACTGGGACAGTTGGTAAGTGTAGTGAGCACAATGAATAAAGGTAAGGCCCCAGCTGAGAAGAAGAAAACCCAGATGGAGTACTGTAAGGCAATCACTGTGCACCAGGAGGAAGTTGAAGAAGAGCCTGAGTTTGACGATTATGACACTCCTACTGGGGAAGCTGAGGAGGACACATCATTTGATGAAGCTGAAAAGCCTGAACCTGAGCCTCCTATTCCTTCTCCCCCATTGATGGTCCTCAAAGAAAAGAAGAGGAAAAAGAAAAAGAAGAATAATCAAGTTCAGTTTGACAAGTTTATGAATGCTTTTATGAATCTGAACATTAATATTACTTTTGCAGAGGCGTTAGAGATGCCCCAGTACAACAGGTTCATGAAGGAATGGTCGGCAAAGAAGCGAAAAGAGAAGAAGGTTGACACCGTATATCTTGCTTTCACATGCAGCACTAGAGTCCAACAGAATGTACCTCAAAAAGTAGCAGATCCAGGGAGTTTTTCTATTCCTTGCAGTTTTGGTACTTATTATTTCAGAGCATTATGTGATTTAGGTGCTAACATTAATATCATTCCTCTATCTTTGTGCAAAAAGTTAGACATAGGTGAGATTAAATCTACTCCTGTAAAACTCCAATTGGCTGATCAGTCTGTGGTTAGACCAGTTGTCATTGTAGAAAATGTTTTAATCAGAGTAGGTAGATTTTTCCTCCCTATTGATTTATATGTCATGGACATGATAGAAAATCCTTCAATGCCTGTCATACTAGGAAGACCATTCCTCGGTACTGGGAGAGTGATTATTGATATTGAGCGCAAGGAGCTCACTGTTAGAGTCAGGAATGAAAAAGAAATATTTAAAGCAGTTGAAGACTCTAAGGGACACTCTGAAGTGCCTGTCATGGGCTACAAGAAAGGTGCAAGCAAGAGCACCTCTGTTAGATTCACAGAAAAGAAGCCTCCTTGATGCACGATCAACACGTCGAGTTAATGATGTTAAACAAGCGCTTTTGGGAGGCAACCCAAGTAAGTTTAGTTGTGCTTTCTTTTTTCTTTTGATTCATTGTTTGTTTTTGTGTTGTAGGTCTTGGTTCCAGTTTTTCCGTGCTTGCAAGCTTCCATGAGAAGGTCATCATCATTCCAGGGTAGTATTGTTTACTCCTTTCATTCTTCTATTGTTCTCATGCTTGATTATGCCTTATTTTCTTGGTACATTGAGGACAATGCATGTTTTAAGTTTGGGGGTGGAATAACATGTTTGTGGAGCCCTTGAGCATCTGAGTTCGGGCTATAGTTTTGAGCTTTCTTTGAATTGAGCATATGGTTGTTTTCTGGATGCTATATTTGCATGACTATGATGTCCTAGGATAGGCTTTCTTGTCAATTTTCAAGCTTGCGATGAGTTGTAAGCATGAGTGCCCAAAAAAGGGAGACTTTTTAAACTTTCTCTAGGAGATGGCTTGCATGAGTAGAGTATTTGTCTTTGCTAGATTTAGATTTGAATGCTTAGGAGCGAATTATTGGGTTCATATGCTTGTTGTCACCTCGATAATTGTAGGGAAGAGCTAAAGTGTTAATTTTTTGCAAATTAGCATGTTTGATCTTGCTTAGGAGGAAAGAAAAGAATATATGCTTATTATGCTCATAAAGAAAAATCACTCTTGTTGTTACTGTTGAGAAAAAAATTATGCCTTGGTTTGTGCACAGTTTGCAATGTTTAATAAAGTTTAGGCAAAAAGAGCTACCCCTGTTGTGATCAGTTAGGCCAACCAGAGAAAACTCAGGTTAAGGGTCCCTACAACAGGTGTGTGAAAGCTATTGCCACATATAAATGCTCAATTTAATTGTAATTTATAAGCACCTAAGTACGGAGGAAAACAAACTAATTTGTTCTATTAACTCATTAGTGAAACCTTAGTGCCAGTGTAGAGGGAAGATGAGCTGAAAGTTTAATAATCCAATCCCAGGCTAGTAGAGTCTAATCTCGTTGAGTTAGATCTCGCTTATGGAAGTTAATTTTGGAAAATTTTTAATTTGTCTCCCTCATTGGTCCTTGTGTGCATGTCTCTTGCTTGCTTTACTATTGACTTTTGAGCTTTGAGGATTGAGTCATGATTGTTGCATCCATTCTTTTACTGTATGTTTGATTTGTAGTTTGCTCGAGGACTAGCAAAAGCTTAAGTCTGGGGGTATTTGATAGCGAGCATAGCTAGCTATTTTTCCCTATTTAATTTAGCTAGTCTTTTATGATTTATTGGCCATTTTATTGTGCTTTAATGTTTATTTTTTAGACATTTGTTTACTAGAGCTAAAACGGGAATTTGAAGTTCATCGGGTGTTCGGAACACGAAAATATGCCAAAGAACCGAAAAGATTCAAGTTAGAAGTAGCCAAGAGAGGGCAATCACCAGGCTAGCTTCTCGACGCCACTCTTGGAGCGTCTCGACGCTGCCTTTCCATAAGTAATTTGGGCGGTAGAGTCGTAGCTTCTCCACGCTGTGATAAGAGCGTCTCGACGCTACCGTTCTTCCCTTATTCAGTAGGCGCGCCAGGCGACAGCGTCGAGACGCTGTCGCAGATTTTCCTATTTAACTTTCTTTTCATGCTACGTATTGGGGGAGACCAAATTGAGAGATTTTAGCCCTAATTTCGACTAGAGACCTACTGTGGGAGCTGAAGCAAGGACAAGGATCGGGAATCTCACTTGGTAGTGCGGATATCGAGACGGAGACGTGCCGAGTTCGACGACATTAAGTGTTTCCTTTACTTTTCCTTATCTCTAGCTAGATTTAATGGCTTTTTCATGTTTAGTTGAGCTTGTAACGCCATGTATGTGTAGCTAAACTTGTGGTTTAGGGATTGATGTAGTCGTTTTAGTTTATGGATTGATTTATGGTATAAGTATTATCTATGCAATCTTGGTTTAATGCTTTCAATTAATTGGCCATTAGTTGAATGATCTAAGTGTTGAGTCTTGCTCGGGAGAGGGGATTTAATGTAGACTTATTCAAGATTGCATGACTAAAGTCTATTTTCTAAGTTCGTGACGGTTTTTAGAGTAACTTTAGAATTGGTCAAAAGAACTCAATGCCTTGCATGTTAATAAACTTAGATATGGATATCAAGTTGATTAATTTGCATGAGAATCAATTATACTCGGGAGAGGTAGTTGTGATTAAAGGTTCTTAGGCTCATAATTCAATTGTGCATGATTACTTATTCCTTAAAATCAATCCTAAGCTAATTTGGCGAAATCAATTCCCTAAGTGTTCTTTCAATTGCATCTCCACTGTTGGCTTGTTTTGATTTAGTTTTCGATCTATTACTCACTACTTTGTGTTCCCTAAATAAAATTGAGCAAGATAATTCGCAATACTCTATTTAGCTTAAAAATCCAATCCAGAGGATGACACTCGTTTATACGAACACTTTATTATTACTTGACCCGTGCAATTGCGGTAGGAAAATTGCACATCAAGTTTTTGGCGCCGTTGCTGGGGATTGGCACATTTAGTTATACTGATATTGAGAAAAAATTGTTTGATCTTAATTTAGGTTGTATTTTTACTTGTCTAGGTTAATTGCATTGTTTTCCTTATTTGTTTTTTCTTTCCATATTTGTTTTTCTAGTTTAATGATTTTTTTTAGTTGTGTAATTTTTTTTCCTTATTTGTTTTTTTTTTTTTTTGTAATTTTTCTTTTCTCTTTAGTTAGATATTTTCCTTGTTTAGATATTTGCCTTAATTTTGATTCTCCATATTTGTTTCTTGTTTTCCTTAATTAGATAGTATTTTCCTTGTCTAGATTATATTTTCCATATTTAGATTAGTTGTTTTCTTTTCTTTGTTTCTTTCCATAATTAGTTTCTTTCCTTTTTAGGGTAGTTTAGTTTGTTTATGCTTGGTAGTAGAGAATTGATACCGTTGGATCCCGAGATCGAGAGAATAATTCATAGGATTCGAAGGGAAAATAGAGAAAATTTTCAAATGGCCGACCCAAATCCACCTGAGGAGCCTAAGCTTATTAGAAACTACTTTCAGCCTGTGTTTCAGGGGCAACAATCGGGGATTGTCTATGCCCCGATCAATGTCAAAAACTTTGAGCTGAAGACCAGTCTCATTCAGATGGCCCGAGACTATGCATGTAGAGGATCGCCCACCGAGGATCCAAACTCTCATCTAAAATCATTTTTACACATTTGTGGGACGGTAAAAATAAATGGAGTTTCTGAAGATGTCATTCGCTTACGCTTGTTTCCTTTTTCTTTGCAGGATAAAGCACGAGAATTGTTGCAGTCTATTCCCCCTGGAAGCATTACCACTTGGGATGCTTTGGGGCAGGTCTTTCTGAAGAAATTTTTCCCTCCTGCAAAGACGGTCAAGCTGAGGACCGAGATTGGGACGTTCCAACAACAATATGATGAGCAGATGTTCGAGCCTGGGAGCGATTTAAAGAGTTGCTGAGGAAATGTCCTCAGCATGGCTATCCCGACTGGTTTCAGGTTCAATTATTTTATAATGGCTTAACTCCTTGTACAAAAACGATTGTTGATGCAGCTGCAAGTGGGAGTCTGTTGTCCAAGACCGTGGAAAATGCTCGCATACTTCTAGAGGATATGGCCACCAACAGCTATCAGTGGCCATCTGAGCGGTCTGCACCTAAAAAGATTGCTGCTGGAGTGTTTGAGGTTGACAAGGTAAGTGCACTCCAGGCCCAGATGACCTAACTTGCTAATGCCTTTCTAAAATTTCCAGGTACAGGGGGTGCAAAATTAATTGAATCAACTACTGCGTTAGCATCTAGACCTCAAGAGGAAACCATTCAACGGTTCAGTAGGTATCAAATTTTAATTCTAGGGGATATAATAATAATTCTACACCTACACATTATCACCCTAACAATAGGAACCATGAAAATTTTTCTTATGCGAATAATAAGAATGTTCTTAATCCCCCTGGTTTTGCCCCTCAAACTCAAGAAAATAAAAAGTTAGAGGATCTTGTTGGAGCTTTCATTGCAGAGTCGAGTAACAGGACAACAAAATTAGAGGAGGCAGTCATTGCCATCAACACCACGGTGAATGGCCACAGTGCAGCCATCAAGAACATTGAGACTCAGCTGGGACAGTTGGTAAATGTAGTGAACACAATGAATAAAGGTAAGGCCCCAGCTGAGAAGAAGAAAACCCAGATGGAGTACTGTAAGGCAATCACTGTGCACCAGGAGGAAGTTGAAGAAGAGCCTGAGTCTGACGATTATGACACTCCTACTGGGGAAGCTGAGGAGGACACATCATCTGATGAAGCTGAAAAGCCTGAACCTGAGCCTCCTATTCCTTCTCCCCCATTGATGGTCCTCAAAGAAAAGAAGAGGAAAAAGAAAAAGAAGAATAATCAAGTTCAGTTTGACAAGTTTATGAATGCTTTTATGAATTTGAACATTAATATTTGATAGCGAGCATAGCTAGCTATCTTTACTTATTTAATTTAGCTAGTCTTTTATGATTTTTGGGTCATTTTATGGTGCTTTAATGTTTATTTTGTAGGAAATGGTTGATTGGAGCTATATTGCCATATTAGAGTTAATCGGGTGCTCGGGGCGTGAAAAGATGCAAAGGAATGAAAAGAGTAAAAGTGGAAAAAAGTCAAATCTCGGTCAACAGCAGGCTAGCGTCGAGACGCTAGCTCTTGAGCGTCTCGACGCTCACATTCCATATCAGATTAGGCGCGTAAAGCTCACAGCGTCGAGACGCTATGATAGGAAGCGTCCCGACGCTATCGTTTTTTCCTTATTCAGAACGCGCGTATAAGAGGCAGCGTCGCGACGCTGTCTTGACAGCGTCTCGACGCTAAGACGAAAAAACAGAATAAAAGCTTATTTTCGGCTACGTTTGAGGGGAGTTCGATTTGGGACCTTTTGGAGCCGTAAGCAGAGCAGAACAGAGCACTTTTGAGGCTGAAACAAAGGGAGGAAGTTGGAAATCAACCCATTGTTCGTGGGGATCGTGACGGGGATGTTCGATCTCGGCCTACATTGAGTCTTCTTTTCCCTTTTCCTTTCTTTAGTTAGATTTATGGCTTTTACTTGTTTAGATGAGTTTGTATTTACATCCATGAGTAGCTAAACTTGTAGCTTAGGGATTGATGTAGTTGATTAAGTTTATGGATTGATTTATGGTTTAAGTTGTGCAATGTTATTGTGTTTGTAATCTTGATTTAATGCTTTCAATTAATTGGCCATTAGTTGGATGATTTAAGTTTCGAATCTAGCTCGGGAGAGGGGATTTGATCTAGACTTACTCAAGATTGCATGAATAAAGTTTACTTTCTAATTCTTGACGGTTTTAGATTATCTTTAGAATTGGTTAAAAGATCTCATTGCCTTGCATGTTAATAAACTTAAATAGGGATATCAAGTTGGTTAATTTGCTTGAGAATCAATTATACTCGGGAGAGGTAGTTGTGATTAAAGGGTCTTTGGCTCATAATTTCATTGTGCATAATAACTTATTCCTTAAAATCAATCCTAAACTAAATCGGCGAAATCAATTCCCTAAGTAGTTTTCCCAATTGAAATTCCATTCTTTTTACTTGCTTTGATTTGGTTTTATTATCATTCATTCATCACTTTTTAATCCCTAAATAAAATTGAGCGAAATTATTCATAATACTTGATTTGCTTAAAAATCCAATCCAGAGGACGACATTCGAATTTACTATTCACTATATTATTACTTGACCCGTGCGCTTGCGGTAGGAAAAGTCCACATCAATATTCCTTTTGCAGAGGCGTTAGAGATGCCCCAGTACAACAGGTTCATGAAGGAATGGTTGGCAAAGAAGCAAAAAGAGAAGAAGGTTGACACCGTATATCTTGCTTCCACAAGCAGCACTAAAGTCCAACAGAAGGTACCTGAAAAAGTAGCAGATCCAGGAAGTTTTTCTGTTCCTTGCAGTTTTGGTACTTATTATTTCAGAGCATTATGTGATTTAGGTGCTAGCATTAATATCATTCCTCTATCTTTGTGCAAAAAGTTAGACATAGGTGAGATTAAATCTACTCCTGTAAAACCCCAATTGGCTGATCAGTCTGTGGTTAGACCAGTTGGCATTGTAGAAAATGTTTTAATCAGAGTAGGTAGATTTTTCCTCCCTATTGATTTAAATGTTATGGACATGATAGAAAATCCTTCAATGCATGTCATACTAGGAAGACCATTCCTCGCTACTGGGCGAGTGATTATTGATATTGAGCGCAGGGAGCTCACTGTTAGAGTCAGGAATGAAAAAGAAATATTTAAAGCAGTTGAAGACTCTAAGGGACACTCTGAAGTGCTTGTCATGGGCTACAAGAAAGGTGCAAGCAAGAACACCTCTGTTAGATTCACAGAAAAGAAGCCTCCTTGATGCATGATCAACACGTCGAGCTAATGACGTTAAACAAGCGCTTTTGGGAGGCAACCCAAGTAAGTTTAGTTGTGCTTTCTTTTTTCTTTTGATTCATGTTTTAAGTTTGGGGGTGTAATAGCATGTTTGTGGATCCCTTGAGCATCTGAGTTCGGGATATAGTTTTGAGCTTTCTTTGAATTGAGCATATGGTTGTTTTCTGGATGATATATTTGCATGACTATGATGCCCTAGGATAGGCTTTCTTGTCAATTTTCAAGCTTGCGATGAGTTGTAAGCATGAGTGCCAAAAAAAGGGAGAATTTTTAAACTTTCTCTAGGAGATGGCTTGCATGAGTAGAGTATTTGTCTTTGCTAGATTTGGATTTGAATGCTTAGGAGCAAATTATTGGGTTCATATGCTTGTTGTCACCTCGATAGGTGTAGGGAAGAGCTAAAGTGTTAATTTTTTGCAAATTAGCATGTTTGATCTTGCTTAGGAGGAAAGAAAAGAATATATGCTTATTATGCTCATAAAGAAAAATCGCTCTTGTTGTTACTGTTAAGAAAAAAATTATGCCATGGTTTGTGCACAGTTTGCAATGTTTAATAAAATTTAGGCAAAAAGAGCTACCCCTGTTGTGATCAGTTAGGCCAACCAGAGAAAACTCAGGTTAAGGGTCCCTGCAACAGGTGTGTGAAAGCTAGTGCCACATATAAGTAATTTCGGTGGCAGAGTCGTAGCGTCGAGACGCTGTGATAAGAGCGTCTCGACGCTACCGTTCTTCCCTTATTCACCAGGCGCGCCAGGCGACAGCGTCGAGACGCTGTCGCAGATTTTCCTATTTAACATTCTTTTCAAGCTACGGATTGGGGGAGGCCAAAGTGAGAGATTTTAGCCTTAATTTGACTAGAGACCTACTGTGGGAGTTGAAGCAAGGACGATGACCGAGAATCTCACTTGGTGGCGTAGATATCGAGACGGGGACGTGCCGGGTTCGACGACATTAAGTGTTTCCTTTACTTTTCCTTATCTCTAGCTAGATTTAATGGCTTTTTCATGCTTAGTTGAGCTTGTAATGCCATGTATGAGTAGCTAAACTTGTGGCTTAGGGATTGATGTAGTCGTTTTAGTTTATGGATTGATTTACGGTATAAGTTGTGCAATGGTTATTATGTATGCATTATTTATTTAATGCTTTCAATTAATTGGCCATTAGTTGAATGATCTAAGTGTTGAGTCTTGCTCGGGAGAGGGGATTTAATGTAGACTTATTCAACATTGCATGACTAAAGTTTATTTTCTAAGTTCGTGACGGTTTTTAGAGTAACTTTAGAATTGGTCAAAAGAACTCAATGCCTTGCATGTTAATAAACTTAGATAGGGATATCAAGTTGATTAATTTGCATGAGAATCAATTATACTCGGGAGAGGTAGTTGTGATTAAAGGTTCTTAGGCTCATAATTCAATTGTGCATGATTACTTATTCCTTAAAATCAATCCTAGGATAATTTGGCGAAATCAATTCCCTAAGTGTTCTTTCAATTGCATCTCCACTGTTTGCTTGTTTTGATTTGGTTTTCGATCCATTACTCACTACTTTGTGTTCCCTAAATAAAATTGAGCAAGATAATTCACAATACTTGATTTATCTTAAAAATCCAATCCAGAGGACGACACTCGTTTATACGAACACTTTATTATTACTTGACCCGTGCTCTTGCTTTATGAAAATTCCACATCAGAGGAACTTGAAAGAGAAATCCGCTTAAAATTACTTATAGATTTATGAAATTGAAGACTAGTAATTACAATCATCCAATTAATTGAGCTACATATCTAAAAAGCTAGTTAACACCCTAGGTCAAGTCCCCTTCATAAGATATTTCCATTTATTTGCATGGTTTTTATTAGTTTCTTAAATTTTCACTCTAGCATTCGAATTTAACTTCTAAATAAAATTGAACATGATGATTCTTGGAAATTAATGGATACAATTAAAATTCCTTGAGGATTTGATACTCGGTATTACCTACCGTTTTATATTACTTCCGGCCCGTGCGCTTTGCGGTCATCAAGTTTTTGGCGACGTTGTCGGGGAATTTGCTATTTTTCCATTAATATTGAGAATTAAGTGTTTGATTTTAATTTAGAAATTTATTTTTGCATTTTGGTTTTAAAAAGTGGTGGCTAAATTTTGTGGAGTTATAAGGTGGATAATTTGTTTCTTGAAGACTTAATCATGGCAAATCAAGACAAAGCAATTCGAGATTATTTCTTGCCTGAATTTACGTTGAATTACTCTGGAATAACTTATGAGCCTATTGTTGCTAATAATATTGAGCTCAAAACTAGTCTCATTCAAATGGTAAGAGAAAATGCTTTCGAAGGCTATCCATCAGGGGATCCTCATAATCACCTAAGATCATTTTTGAATATTTGTGGAACGGTAAACATAGGAGGAGTTAGCCCTGACTCTATTCGTTTACAATTATTTCCATTTTCTTTACAAGATAGGGCGAGAGATTGGGTAGATTCATTAACCTCAAATAACATTCTTAGTTGGAATGATTTAGTTAAAGCCTTCCTTGCAAAATTTTTTCCATTAGATAAAATTACCAAGCTTAGGGCTGAAAGTGGAATGTTTAAACAATTAGAGGAAAAGCAACTGTATGAAGCTTGGGAAAGATATAAGGACATGTTAAGGAAATGCCCTCAACATGGATACCCTGATTGGCTTCAAATTCAACTTTTCTACAGGGTTAAATATGGATTTAAAGAAAATTCTTGACACTACGGCTGGAGGAAACTTTTTAGCCAAAACTGTCAAGGATGCGCGAACCCTAGTAGAAGAGTTGGCCTTGACAAGTTTCCAATGGAAGTATGAGCAACAAGAGTCCAAAACTAAGGGGAAACCATGTGAGAATGATGAGGCGAGTGCTTCAAAGTTGCAAGTCGAAGCTCTAACCAAGGCTCTAACCAAGCTCACAAGATTAGAAATTCCAAGTTTACCTAAAGTTGAAGTAAAAGTGGAGTTTAAACCTGAGGAAATAAGTCAAGGGAAGAAGAACCCTTTGGAAAAAATGCTAGGAAACTTCATACATGAGAATAGGATTTTGACAGTGAATATTCAAGCTAAACAAGATATTATCATTCTTAAGATGGAAGCAAAGATTGATCAAATGAAAATTCTCATGAATCAAATTTAGCAAGGAAAGTTATCTAATGTCGTCGCCATGGACCCACAAGAACAATGCCCTATCATATCTCTCAGAAGTGGGAAACAGTTAAAAGAAGTTGAAAGAAAAGAAGAAACAAAGCGAGCACTAGAAGGATATTGGATGGGGATGATCAAATCAAACAAGAGGAAGAGATAGCAACACCAGTGCCAAATAAGTCTTCTGATTATATTCCTTTAGTTCCTAATCAAATTCCTTATCCTCAATGATTTTAAAAGAAAAAGTTGGATGCTGAATTTTCTAAATTTCTTGATATTTTTAAACAACTCCATATTAGCATTCCCTTTGCTGATGCTTTGGAACAAATGCCACACTATGCCAAGTTTATGAAGGAAATATTGTCAAAGAAAAGGAAGTTCGAGAGCCATGAGACGGTGAATATGACGGCTGAGTGTAGTGCCATAATCGAGAAACATCTATCACCAAAATTGAAGGATCCAGAGAGTTTCACTCTTCCATGTACTGTTGGTAGTTTGTTTATAAACAAAGCTTTGTGTGACTTAGGGGCAAGTATTTACCTAATGCCTTTTAGTGTTTACAAGAAACTTGGTTTGGGGGAATTGAAGTCAACCACAATTGTTCTATAATTGGCAGATCGTTCGATGACATACCCTAAAGGGGTGTTAGAGGATGTTCTTGTTAACGTTGACAAATTCATATTCCTTGCAGACTTTGTAGTGTTAGACATGGAAGAAGACCCCAAGGTCCCTATCATTCTGGGAAGACCATTTCTAGCAACCGCTCGCGCCTTAATTAAGGTACAGAAAGGAACCCTGACTCTCAGAGTAGAAGACGAAGAGGTAGTGTTCAACCTTTTTAATTCACTAAAACACGAAGAAGAGGGTAGTTCATGCTTTTACATTGATTCGGTTGACACTATTATCAATGCATGCATAGAGGCAGAGTCTCCTATTGATCATTATGAAATAAGCAAGCCTGATGTGTTTAGAGATGAATTGATAGATGTTTATGAGGAGAGTGCTTTAATTTATAATGAATTTAATAGATCTTTAGGAAGGGAAGAAAAATTATCATTAGATATTTGTCCTCAAGTTGATACCCCTTCCCTTGAATTGAAACAATTGCTTGCTCACCTGCGTTATTCTTTCTTAAGAGAATCTTCTACTTTTTCTATTATCATATCTGCTGATTTGAATAAGGTAGAAGAGGAAAAATTGTTGGATGTTTTGAAAAAGCATAAATCTGCCTTAGGTTGGTCTATTAGTGATATTAAAGGTATTAGTCCTTCTATTGTCATGCATAAAATTTTAATGGAAGATACCTTTAATCCCACAGTAGAGCACCAAAGAAGATTAAATCCATCAATGAAGGAAGTGGTAAAAGCCGAGGTGTTAAAATTATTAAATGCAGGGATTATATATGTTATATCTGACAGTCCTTGGGTGAGTCCTGTTCAAGTAGTGCCTAAGAAAGGATGGATGACTATTATTAAGAATGAGAAAAATGAATCAATATCTACTAGGACAGTCACTGGTTGGCGTTTGTGTATTGATTATAAGAAGTTAAACAAAGCCACCATAAAAAGATCATTTCTCTCTCCCTTTTATCGACCAAATGCTTGATAGGCTAGCTGGGTATCCGTACTACTGTTTTCTGGATGGTTATTCAGGTTATAATCAAATTGCGATTGCGCCAGAAGATCAGGAGAAAACAACATTCACGTGTCCTTATGGTACTTATGTTTTTCGGCGTATGCCATTTGGACTGTGTAATGCTCCAACTAACTTCCAGTGTTGTATGATGGCCATATTTGCAGACTTTGTAGAAGAGGTTATGGAGGTTTTTATGGATGATTTTTCTAATTTCGGCTCTAAAGAGATAAAAGCCCTTGCACAGTGGAAACGATCAGAACCTTAACTCAGTTTTTATTTCAGATTAAAATACCGTTACGGTGGAAAAATAAATCACAGTAGAAAAATAAATTTAATCTACTGAATTTCATCAATAAAGCATGCATAATTCACAATTAAATTCCCTAGAATTTATCTATAATGGATCTAAATGATCCTAGATCAAGAAACACCTACTGTAGATGAAGTTCTCGATCGTATCGCTAAAACACCTTGAATCCACGCAAAAACCAGCAACAAAATTCCTTTTTCTTGCTGGAAAAATTGTCATGAACACCACCACCAAGGTTGCACCGGTATTTACTTTAAGGATGTGCATTAGGGGCTTGTGGGAGCGTGATTTCTAATGGTTAGGAGAATTTTGGTCTCTGTTTTTTTAGAGAAAAAAACACAGAGTGCTCTAGAGAGAGTGAGAGAGAGAGAATGCGTGAATGAGGTTGAACCGCTCTGAATGAATGATGAGGGGGTTAATTAACGTATGGAGAAACTCCCTCCCTAAAAACCCTCAAGTTCATGCATCATGCTAGGTTAGTGGGGTTGATATTTTCTTATCAGTTATATTGATAAGATAATTAATTATTAATAATAAAATTAATAATCAATTAATCAAATTAACAATTAATTTAATTAGTACTTATATAAATCGCATTTATACAAATATTACCATTTAACCTATAGTTTTAATACAATTCAATTAAATAAAATTTAATTAAATTAATTAAAACTAATTATTAATTAATATAACAATTAATTAATATTA
The DNA here is from genome assembly GCA_036850905.1 of Luffa acutangula. Lineage (NCBI taxonomy): Eukaryota > Viridiplantae > Streptophyta > Magnoliopsida > Cucurbitales > Cucurbitaceae > Luffa > Luffa acutangula. The sequence goes on along the minus strand of CM072097.1, from coordinate 37,900,329 downwards.
TAAATAAATATCTCATATTTAATTATATATATCTCTCTCAAATAAACTATAGTATTAATGTACATCCAATGAACATTAAGTATAACCTATAGTTTTAACATGAATCAAATTCACATTTTAACTTAATATTCGAACCCCTTCAAATATTCAATTCTCCCTTAGAAATTTACCTCAACGCCCTTATAGAGCTACCGATGGGACCTAATGGACCTACAGATTAGAAGCTCCAACGATGTGAGATTAATTGGCTAAACTCATTAACCAAATTAGTCAATGTCCGTTAACTGTGGTTCACTCCACTATAGAACCACAATTGCAATCTTCTCACTGCAGATATAATTCTGTGTCCACGGATATCGACCATCAACAGCAAGTCAGCCCTTCACGTGTGTTCGTATCCCAGCTAGGTCAAATTACCATTTCACCCTTGGGTTATCTCTTCATCCTTAAGTACGAGTGCTCCTCTAATGAACAACCTGTCTGAGGTCCAACCAAAAAACAAAAGTCCCTCTCGTGCCATAGAGAGGGTATGGCCCATTGTTAAAGACCCAGAGACACCACTTAAGGGAACACACCTCTACTTACCCTAATGTCGGGATGGAGTGAATTCCATCATGTAAGACTATGTTCCCGACTCCCCACTCGGTCTTGTCCCCAAAATGGTAGGCTTATTGAGTCGACGTGCAAGCCACTCTCACCCATACAAATAAAAGGGCAATCCCTCATGGACATGAGTCTATAATCCACTCAGGACTAAGCCAAGTTGCCAAGGTCATCCTAGTGAAATAGAAACCGAGCTAACTAACGGTGTTACAGTTTGTGATTAACTATTTCCCGATCCGGTCTTTGTGCAAACTCATTGCACAGGATACCCCCACTCGCATGTCAACTACATGAATGCGCTGGATCATTGCATTTTTATCAAAATACAAAGCGGGTTGTATCCATAGTGTCACCAGGATAAGGTACCCAACCTTATCCCTATACTACAGACCCTTTAGGCTAAATCTTGAACATTGATCCCCGTATGTCCTTACATACTAGTTCAAGCCTCATTTTATTAGCCTAGGATGTTTAGTTTATTGGATTAGGGTTAACAAGACAAGATATAATAGAAACATAGATAAATGAATAATACATCACTTTATTAATGTTCGGTCAAAAGTACATTTACTATCTACGAGTTTTAGGGCATAAAACCCAACGGGTCAAAAGTACATTTTCTCGTGTTTTACAAAGATGCCAGGAGACTAACCTTGTTCTAAACTGGGAAAATTGTCATTTTATGGTAAAAGAAGGTAAAGGCTTGGGTCACAAAGTGTCTAGAAAAAGGTTTAGAGGTAGATAAAGCCAAAATTTCTGTCATTGGACAACTTCCTCCGCCCATCAATGTTAAAGGAGTTCGTAGTTTCTTAGGTCACGTAGGGTTTTATAGGCATTTTATAAATGATTTGTCAAAAAATGCTAAACCTCTATGTAATCTTCTTGAAAAGGATGCCCCATTTGTGTTTTCAAAAGATTGTTTGCTAGCATTTAATCTTTTAAAAGATAAGTTGATTTCTGCACCTATCATTGTTGTGCCTGATTGGAGTCAACCATTCGAGATCATGTGTGATGCTAGTGACTATGCTTTAGGAGTTGTTTTAGGGCAACGTCGAGATAACTTCTTTAGGGCTATATATTATGCAAGTAGAACTCTAGATAGTGCTCGACAAAATTACACAACTATTGAAAAAGAGATGCTTGTTGTCGTGTTTGCTTTTGATAAATTTAGGCTCTATTTGCTTGGTACAAAGGTTATAGTGTACACAAACCACGCTAGTATTCAATATTTTAGTAGTAAAAAGGATTCCAAACCCAAGCTTATAAGATGGATTCTTTTACTACAAGAGTTTAACTATGAGATCAAGGATAGAAAAGGTTGTGAGAATGTGGTTGCAGACCACTTGTCTACAATATAGCATGAAACGAATGTCACGACCTTTCCTATTAAAGAAACTTCTCCTGATGAAAGATTATATTCAGTTAAAACTTCTTTTCCTTGGTACGCTGATTTTGTGAATTTTCTTGCAGGAAAGGAAATGTCACCTGACCTAAATGCCCAGAAAAGAAAGAAAATTTTCCATGATGTGAAATCCTACCTGTGGAATGACCCATTTCTCTTTAAGGTATGTTCTGATCAAATCATTCGAAAGTGCATTCCAGCAGAAGAAGTGGGTAAGATTATTCATGATTGCCATCCCTCTCCTTATGGTGGTCATTTTGGACAACCTCATAGGGCAACAAAGGTACTTCAATCTGGTTTTTATTGGCCTACTTTATTTAAAGATTGTTATACCTTTGTAAAAACATGTGATAGATGCCAGAGGACAGGTAATATTTCTACACGCTATGAAATGCCCCTAACCCCGATTCTTGAAGTAGAACTTTTTGATGTGTGGGGCATAGATTTTATGGGTCATTTTCCCTCTTCCAATGGGTACTTGTACATCTTAGTTGTTGTTGATTATGTATTTAAATGGGTAGAAGCAATAGCTACTAAAACTAATGATGCACGTGTTGTTTTGCGTTTTCTGCATAAAAACATTTTTACTAGATTTGGCACACCACGGGCTAGAATTAGTGACGAGGGATCCCATTTTCGTAATAAATTGTTTGAATCATAACTTAGAAAATATGGTGTCAAGCATAAAACTTCTTTAGCTTATTATCCTTAGACTAACGGTCAATCTGAGATTTCTACTAGGGAGTTTAAGCAAATCTTGGAGAAGACAGTTTGCATCAATAGGAAGGACTGGGCATTCAAGTTGGATGATGCTTTGTGGGCCTATCGGACGACTTTCAAAACTTCAATCGGTACATCCCCGTATCGATTGGTGTACGGTAAGGCCCGTCATTTGCCGGTGGAGCTCGAGCATAAAGCATATTGGGCTATCAAGAAGTTGAACCTTGACGCAGAGAAGGCTTGGAATTATCGTCTACTACAGCTCAACAAATTAGAAGAATTTAGAAGCCACGTGTACGAGAACGCTAAGCTCTACAAGGATAGAACAACAAGATGGCATGGTCGTTTAGTTCAAAAACGTTCTTTTGAGCCAGGGCAGCAGGTTCTTCTTTTCAACTCCCGTCTGCAATTGTTCCCAGGAAAATTGAAGTCAAGATGGTCCGATCCATTCATGGTCTAAGAGGTATCCCCGTATGGTTCAATTGAGTTAATGTATAGCAGCGATTTAACTTTTAAAGTCAATGCTCAACGTGTGAAGCACTATTGTGGATTCGAAGAGCGGAAGGTCGAAAAAATGATTTTGACGGATCCAGGGTGACCAAGCCCTGTCTAGCTCATGACGTTAAACAAGTGCCTCTTGGGAGGCAACCCAAGTGTTTAAAGCTTTTATAGATTTCAATTTAGTTTTTGTGTGTTGATCCTAATGCTCCCATGTGATCGATCCTTGTGCAGGAAGCTCGTGAATTCATGCCTAACTTCTCATTCTCTCCTCGGACGACAATTCAAAACGTTTCAGACTCTCTCGCTTTTTTACGGCAATATCGATCTCTCTTTATCTGATTAAATGTTCATACACTAGGGACAATGTACATTTTATGTTTGGGGGGGGGGAGAGATTTGCTCTGCTTAGGTTTCACGTTTGATGACTTGCTGTTAGCCATGAGTCTCTCTAGTTGTTACAAATATAAAAGTAGAAAGCATGTCTAAATTTAAGAAAATTTGTCCTTGATTCCCTTGCAAAGTATGACGATTCACTTGTTTTATTATAATTTTTAAAGCCTAGATGAAAGTTATATGCTTTAGATGTTTGTTGTCACTCCGATAGGTGTAAAGTTTGTCTAGATAGCTTTCTTGCGTAATAGTGAGTAATACTGAGCTTTGGGAAAAAGAAATGTTTGCTTTGCCCAAAAAAAAAAATTGCTAGCTACTTGAAAAGAAAATCATTATTTCAGCTTGCAATATGCTTAAAAATCTAGTGGTAATAAGCTACCTACAGTGTGATCAGTTAGGCCAACCAAGAATAAAATTCGGGTTATGTGTCCTTGCATCGTAGTGTGAAAGCTAGTGCCATTAGTTCCTTCAGAAAAATGCAAGTTTGGGCACCTCAGTAAGGTAGTGTTTGCTGGATAAGTAAGATGGCTAAAAGGGCGAGCTTTAGTGCAAGTGTAGGGGGGAGATGAATGGAGGAGTGTGTAAATGATTCCGAGCTAGTAAAGATTATGATAAGGCAAATGATGAGTTGTTTTTGCAAGGGAGGATAGGATTAAATTTTTAAATATCTTGATGGTTGACTGTGCTTGCTTGTTTGTTTCAATAAAGCTTGCATTCATGGCTAGTAGCATTGAGGAAAGAGTTGTTAGCATGCAATTTATGAGTCATTTGCATAACTTTATTTTGCTCGGGACTAGCAAAACTTTAAGTTTGGGGGTATTTGATAGCATGCAAGTATGCTATCTTTTTTCTATATATTTTGGCTAGTTTTCTGCATTAATTGTGAGATTTAATGTCTTTTTATGTTGATTTTCTAGAAAACCGAGTTTGAGATGAAAAACCAAGAATTTTTACCAATTTTGGGTATAAAAAGAAGACTTTGGACCAATAATTAAGAAAATAAAAGAGGAAATTTGAAGTGGAGGCCAAAAAGCCCAAAAGAAAGGAGAAAGGCGGGCCAAATCAGTGAAGAAGGCTTTTAGAAGGCCAAGTGTCGCGACGCTTGGGCTAGAGCGTCTCGACGCTTGGCAAGTGTTGGGTTCCTAGAGTGAGTAAAATGCAATAAAGAATAAGATATAAATGAACTCCAGAACTCTGTGCAAGTATCCACAGTCTGCAGCAAGTAATAAGTATTATCAATCCAAGGCCTGAACTAGCTTCCACTTTATCTATTTTGTACAACTCTTTAATGGTTTGAAAGTTGGTAAAAATGATTAGTTTTTATAAGAATAATGCTGAAGCAAAAGAAATGACAGTACATAAAATAAACAAATAGGCAAACAAATTAGAAACAGACGGTGGTAAGGATTTAGTAATTGTTTTAAAAGATGCTCTAGCAATATTATTGATCATGCAAAACTCTCGCAGTCTTATTAGCAGATTCCTCCTGGAACTTCGGATCCTTTAGAATGTGTTTCAACCCCAATGAAGTACTACCGATCAAACACTAGGCAACTCGCTATCCTTAGCTCAGTCACTAGCGTTCACCAATACACAATGATCTAGTGTGATTAATCGCCACACACTCCCTAAATCATCCCTGAAACTAGAGAAAGGTATTCATACCGGCTGGCCAAGCGGGCATAAAATAGAAATGAACTCAACAATTATTCAAGATGCATTAATAAATATTTATTACTAGAATTAAGCATGACAATCACATTGTTTTCTAACCAACGCCTAAACTACTTAGTTCATAAAATGCATGGAAACACACGTTACAATCTGAGTAAGCATGTCCATGACTACAAGATAAAACAAGAAAAGATTAACTCCCATGAACAACTTGCAATCGATGGTCTTCTTGATGGTCTCCAATCTCTCTCCTCTATTCGGCTCCCAAAGGTGGAAGTAACATTCCAAGAATGGAATGTTTTCTCATAAGGATGGAATGATTTTGACTTGAACGATTATCTCCTTTTATAGAAGGATAGGAGGCTTGAATTAGGTTAACCTAGACACGTGGATGGCTCTCCTTGCTCTTTTATCCCGATAATAACTCAACAGAATTCGGCTTGTTAAATTGGCTAACGAGCTGTGACGTGGCAATTTTGCTCCAAGTTTTGCTCCAGTACAGATTTTGCTCCTATAAGTCGCCCAACAACATATTCTGCATAAAATAATTTCCAAAGCTTTCATTCTTCCAAATGGGTTAAAACATATAATATTTATCTAAAAGCAACCCTATTAAGCACAAAAGACACACAAATCCCTATAGAATTAATACCTAAATAACTACCTTTCGGACAGTTATCACACCCTCAAACTTGAACTATTGCGCGTCCCGAGCAATACTAACCAACATTCCCTTAAGAATTCAAAATGTGAGACAAAGAATAGCTTAATCAAACCAGACAATTTAACACTACCTTCTACCTTTACCTGAGCACGCTGCAAAACCAAGCTCTACTGCAGCAAAATAATTCCTTCGACATGGACAAATAATCACCACTTTTAACTCAATTCTAAGAACTTGCGACAGCCTAGCTTTATTACCAGACATCTTAAAACACATTTTCAAGTGGTTTATATTTTTGTTTTTTAGACTTAAAGCAGCCCTTCAGTCATAAGCTCTTAAGCATGGGATGACCCACTTTATGGTGCAGTATACCATTGCCTCAAACTCATCACCCACTAGGCTAAATACTCATTATAAAGCTAAAAAATCCTTAGTTATTCTATCTCTTGCCCCTCAGAATGGCAACATTTTATGATGAAGTTCACCTAAGTTCTGGGAGACAGAAAACTGTTGGATTACCATTCATCCCTCAAAACTTTTGCTGCATGAATTTTCTCAGCAAAATTTTCAACAATCAACTTTTTCAGCAAATAAAACTTTCCTTTTCCACATTTCCCTAGGTTATCTTTTGACGTGACGACAAACTGTGGGTATCACAAATGTTCCCGTTACTCAACTACCTAAAAAAAATTTAAATGAATGAGAGGAATGCTCGAGCAAAACAATTGGAGTAGCAAAAAGTTCCCCAAACTTGAATTATTCATTGTCCCCAATGAATCATTAATTTTGCAATTATACCCCCAAACTTAAATTTTTCTATTTGAATTTTAAAACTGAGTGTGGGACTAGAACTAAGCTTAAAGTGGATCAAATAAATCAACACTACCTCAAAATCTTCTTTGTCGCAGCAACAGACCAGGCTACAAGAAATGCTCAAGCAAAAGGTTTTTGGAGATCAGAATACCTTGATCTAATTAAGCTTAACCAGTCCAAGCTTCAAAAATTCAGAAGAAAATTAGTTAAGTTAGAGTTACTTAGTGCTTATAGAACATCAACAACTTGGGAAATTTCATTAAGAACATCAAAAGAAATTACAAAAGAAGATATATTTTTCAAAAGTAGAAAAATTAAAAAGAAGCAAACAAAATATCAACAGAAAAGGAAGGTAGAAAATGTGCGAGCAAAAAAAAAGTCAAAACAAAAATCATGCTCGCGCAGGGCCACTTCATTCGTTAATCCTCTTGGCCCTCCTCATTTTCATCATCCTCTTCTCCTCTTTCAATCGGCGGGGGTGGAATCCAGGAGTTCAATAAATCTTCAGGGAATGCTGGAAGGGCTGGATACGGCTTGGAAAAATTCTCCTGCAGCGCCTTCTTCAGACTGGCATCACGACTCTTAACATAGTTCCAGAAGGTTAAAGCTTGCCTCTCGGCAAACTCCTGTCTGCTTGTCGAAAGTGCCAGTTGTTCTAAAATCGTGTTGATGCCATAGACAAGCCCACCCTGACGTGCCTCTTGCGTACGTTGAAGCCGCACCAAGTTAGGCATGTCGATGATTCCCTTGTCAAATAAAATCACATCTCCTTCATTCTCTAGAACCCCTGCTCGCTTGCAAAGCATTGTGATAGTATTCGGAAAAAACAGCTTCCCCACCTTCTTCTTCCAACAACCAGAAATCTCATTAACAATAATCTTCCCTACATCAATGCTGAGAGACCGCAAAATCGCGAAAGCCATAAGAACCTGTTCCCTCGAGACCGTCAAGTCATGAGTTGTTGGAAGCATCCTCTGTCTGATAAACCTCATCCATGTGTTCGCTTCCCTCTTCAAATAAGCTGACTGAAACGTCCTTTTCTCTACCTTTGACAGCTGCCACCGTGCCCTTTCAATCCCCACTTCCCGCACAGCATCACTCAACTGTTCATTAGATGGCGCCACAGCCATCTCATTATATGCTGCGTGGGGGAAACTCTGAAGGTTATACAGTGCGTTAATAGCACTAGGACTCCAGTCGACCTCGACTCCTCGAACAATCACTTGGAAACCATCTTCCGTGTCAATATTTGCATAAAATTCACGCACCACCTGTGCGTTTACAGACTCGGGTTTTGCACAAAACAACTCCCAGCCGTGGTTTGCAATGCCGGTCCTCAGAAAATGCGGAAGATCACCGCTGAATCCTCTCTCAAACAGGAAGTCTCTTTTTAGCAGCTCAACATATTTTACTCTGGCAGAATTGTTGACGAAGCGATCTACGGTAATTGTGGCTTTTTTATCTCATCAGGCTCTTCCGATGCTTCAGCAACACTTTTGTTCCTTTCCACCCTTCGCTTGAGCAACCCCTCTTCCTCAGCCTTTTTCTCTGTTTCTTGTCTTACTTTTTCCTCAGCTTCTTTTCTCTCTCGTTCCTCTCGCTCTGCCTTTTCTTCTCAAAATCCAACGATGGTGGTGATGGGGTATCAGTTCGAATCACCTGAATGCAGCGACGTTTCGGTACTTCTGGCATGATGACCTCAACACGAGCCTCTTACTGTCCATTACCTTTCTTAGGCGCAACTTCCGCCTGTTCTTGCACATCCTCCGTTCGTTTTTCTAGAACTTCTTGCGTATCTCAACTGTCGAGTTAGTCTGTTCAGGGTTCTAATTTTCAGGTTCCTGTACATTTCCTTCCTCAACCACTTCAGCTGCACTGTCTTCCACAACCTTCTGTATAGTTTCTTGATCTTCATTCCTCTGTTGCCTTCTTCGCCTCTTGGCTTCCCTCTCTTCTGGTGTCCTCTTCTTCTTTGTTTTTGCTTTCGGCCCCACAGGGGTAACTGGTATCTCTTCTTCCTCATTTTCCCGCTCCTTATTTCCCCTCGTTCTTGCCATTGCAAACTCAAAGGGATTTACAGTAAACGAAAGCGAAAAGGAAAGTAAAAGAAAGAAGTAAGAAGATGAATTAAGAAAGACGTACGGAGAGTTGTCAATAAATAGGGCTTTAGCAAAATAAAATCTTAACAGAAAGATCTTGCTCCCATTAATTAACATTACCGTTTTAAATTGCATGTAGCTTAGTGGAATTAAAACCATCAAACGGTAAAATAAGAATTACAATCAGCCCATGGTAAATAATTATGTGTTGTCTAATGATTAAGCCCTTGGATTACCTCTATGCGACACGTGGCGGCATCATAATTCCTCGTGCAATTTCCTGCACACGGAAATTCAAAATTCAAACGGTAAAAAGAAATTAATTCTCAAGAAAACCCTTCCTATTCGTTGATTTGCTTCAGCCATAAAGTTGTCGTAACAACACTCTAGGCAAACGAATCTTTGATACGGAATTCAAATTGAATTTAAATTTAAATTCAACCGATCAAATCAAATCTTTTATATTTATCAGAAGCTGAATAAATCAGAAAAATAATAATTGAATCTAATTTAAACAGAATTTTAAAAACAACCGGAAATAAAATCTAAATCTAATCCAATTTAATTTAAACTAATCAGATTAATGAAAAGATAATTCAACTAAACAAACAAATCGAAAATAAAATGTAACAAAATCAATTAAAATTCTAAGTAGAATAGATAAAATCTAAACTACCAAAAATAATAAAAATATTCAAAACTAAAATCTTCCTAAAATAAATCATGCATAACTTAAACAAACTAAATCTAAAATACTCGAAATTAAAAACAAATCAAATCAAATCAGCGAGAAAATAAAAACAAACACTGGGAGCTAAAAATATTGCTCTGTAAAATGCTCCCGCAAACATATTGCTCTCTCAACCATCAACAAGCTTTAGGGAAGGATATTTCGTCTGGAAATCTTCTCCCCAATAATGCTTCACATGCTGTCCATTCACTTTGAACACTCTCCCATCGTTTTCATCCTGCAAAGTAATTTCTCCATGGGGAAAAACCTCAGTCACAATAAATGGTCCTGACCATTTAGATTTTAGTTTCTCAGGAAACAATTTTAATCTAGAATTGTAAAGCAAAACTCTTTGACCTTTGACAAACTCTTTAAATTTAATTTTCTTGTCATGCCACAACTTAGTATTTTCTTTATACATTTTCGAATTTTCATAAGAAAATTGGCGAAATTTCTCTAATTTATTAAGTTGCAACATTCTTATTGCTCCTGCACGACTCAGATCAAAATTCAACTTTTTCAAATCCCAAAACGTATTATGCTCAAGCTCTAATGGTAAATGACAAGCTTTCCCATATACTAACCTATAGGGAGACATACCTAGAGGAGTCTTATAGGGTGTCCTATAAGCCCAAAGAGCCTCATCCAACCTAAAAGACCAATCCTTCCTAGATGGACGGACTACTTTTTCTAGGATTGACTGTATTTCCCTATTACTAGTCTCAGCTTGACCATTTGCTTGTGGGTGATAAGGGGTAGTTATCCTATGCTTAATTCCATACTTAGCTAACAGTTTAGTCAAGATATTATTAACAAAATGTGTACCCTCATCACTCACTAGAGCTCTAGGTGTCCCAAACCACGCAAAGATGTGCGATTGAAGAAACCTTGCTACTGTCTTGGCATCACTCTGATGGCATGTGATGGCCTCCACCCACTTGGAGACATAATCAGCTGCCAATAAGATAAAAACATTGTGATTAGAAGGGGGAAATGGCCCCATAAAATCAATACCCCATACATCGAATAATTCAACTTCTAAAATGTAAGTAAGAGGCATTTCATATCTAGGCCCTAAGTTTCCTCTTCTTTGGCAAGCATCACATTGCTTGTAAAACCAATGGGCATCCTTAAATAAGGTAGGTCCGGAGAATCCACAATGCAAAATCCTCATAGCTGTCCTCTGACAGTTGAAATGACCTCCATACGGCGAAGAGTGACATTGCTCTAGGATTTCCTTTGCTTCATCACCTGAAACACACCTACGAATAATACCATTAGAGCATTGCTTATACATAAATGGCTCATCCCAATAGAAAAATTTTGCATCATGCTTAAACTTTTGCTTCTGCCTCCAATCCATATCAATGGGAGTGACTCCCTTGACCGAAAAGTTGGCAATATCAGCATACCAAGGGACATCCTTGACCACCTTTATCTCAACAGCAAAAAGTTGTTCATCTGGAAAAGAATCGGAAATGGCAGATTGCTTCAGCAAAGATGATGATGGATCAAGACGAGACAAATGATCTGCAATGACATTTTTTCTGATCCCTTCTTATCCTTTATCTCCAAGTCGTATTCCTGCAATAATAAAACCCAACGAAATAGTCTAGGCTTTGCCTCTTTCTTAGACATTACATACCTTATTGCTGCACAATCCGTGAAAACCGTGACTTTGGATCTAACCAAGTATGGTCGGAACTTCTCGAAAGAAAACACCACAGCTAACAACTCCTTTTCAGTAGTTGTATAGTTGACTTGTGCCTCATTTAAAACCCTGCTTGCATAATATCTAGGATGGATAAATTTGCCCTGCCTTTGCCCCAGCATAGCACCTATTGCAACATCACTCGCATCACACATTACCTCAAATGGTAAATTTCAATTATGTGCACAAAGAATGGGTGTTGAGATTAAAGCAGCTTTTAATGTTTCAAAAGCCTTCCTACAATCTGCATTAAAGTAACAAACATGATTTGTGCACAATAAGTTACACAGAGGTTTACTGATTTTGGAAAAATCCTTTATGAACCTTCTATAAAATCCAGCATGACCTAAAAAACTCTGAATCCCTTTCACTGAATTCAGTGGTTCTAGAGTCTCAATAACCTCAATTTTTGCTCGATCAACTTCTAGACCATTCTTAGAAATCCTATGACCTAGCACTATGCCCTCCTTCACCATGAAGTGGCATTTCTCCCAATTAAGAACTAGATGGGTATCCTCACATCTTTTTAACACCTTACCTAAATTATCTAAACAATTCTTAAAAGACCCTAAAAATACTGAAAAATCATCCATGAATACCTCAACAGTGAACTCAATCATATCAGAAACAATTGCTAACATACACCGCTGAAATGTTGCTGGAGCATTGCAAATGCCAAAAGGCATTCGCGTAAAAGAAAACGTCCTATAAGGGCAGGTGAAAGTGGTTTTTTCCTGATCCTCAGGAGCAATAGTAATCTGGTTATATCCAGAATGACCATCTAAGAAACAGTAGTAGGCCTGACCAGCCAATCTATCAAACATCAGGTCAATAAATGGTAGAGGGAAATCGTCCTTACGGGTAGCTTTATTAAGCCTCCTGTAATCCATGCAAACCCTCCAGCCACTTACTGTCCTCGTTGGGATCAACTCATTGTCTTTATTGCTCACCACCGTGACACCTCCTTTCTTAGCAACACATTGGACAAGGCTTATCCAATTACTGTCGGCAATTGGATAAATTATCCCAGCATCCAACCATTTAATCACCTCCTTTTTAACAACCTCTTTCATTGCAGGGTTAAGCCTTCTATGTTGCTCAATACTCCTAAAGGATCCCTCCTCTAGAGTGATTTTGTGCATACAAAAAGATGGGCTAATTCCCTGAATGTCAGCCAATGTCCAACCTATTGCCTTGTGGTATTGCCGCAACAACTTTATTAAGGCCTCTTCATGCTCTGACATTAAATCTGATGCAACAATAATGGGCAACGTCTCCCCTTCCCCAAGATACACATAGTTTAGATGATCTGACAAGGGCTTCAAATCTAAAGTAGGTGCCTCAATCAGGGATGACTTAATAGGAGGAGCCTTCCTTTGATCTAAATCTAAAGACTCAAAAACATCCTCACACCTAAACACTTCTTTTTCATTTTTTCTTTCTAAAGAACAAACTTCTAAATCCTCTATACTAACCTCTCCATGATCTTCCAAATGCTTGCTAGCTGAATCCTACATTGCTGTCTCAATAAGTGTGTTCTCTAGAATCCTAATGAAAGAGCAATCTTCCATTTCGTCTGGATACTTCATGACCTTAAACACATTAAATTTTACTTCATCATTACAGACTCTCATTGTTAATTCCCCTTTTTGAACATCTATTAATGCCCTACCAGTAGTCAAAAAATTGACGACCTAGAATAATTGGGACATCTTTATCACCCTCATAGTCTAAAATAATGAAATCAATAGGAAATATGAATTTATCTACCTTTACTAAGACATCCTCAATTTTTCCCCCAGGATATGTGATAGACCTATCAGCTAGTTGAAGTGTGACTGTGGTAGGCCTAGCTTCACCAATACCTAGCTTTCGATAGACCGAAAGAGGCATAAGGTTAGTGCTTGCACCTAAATCACAGAGTGCTCTACCTAACTCTTTTCCACCTATAGACAAAGGTATAGTGAATTACCCTGGATCCTTAGCCTTGGTTGGTAGCCCATTCATGAGAATATCACTACATTGCTCAGTAAGAGATACAATTTCAAACTCACCTAACCTCTTCTTTTTAGTTAAAATATCATTAAGAAATTTAGCATAATTAGGCATTTGCTATATAGCTTCTACTAAAGGGATATTTATGTGCAATTCCTTAAGAATCTCTAAAAACTATTTAAATTGACCATCCTGATTCTTAGCCCTTTGCCTTTGTGGAAAAGGTAGAGGTGGCACATAAGGTGGGGGCGGCACATAAGGTGGTTCCACATCTGGAATAGAACCAGATGCTCCAACATCATTGTTGCTGCCTCCGACACCCTGACCAGACTCCAACTTTTTTTGAACAACAACATTTTTATCACAATTACTTACTACCTCCTGAATTTTACTAGGCTCTTTTCTTTCCTCTAGTGGCTTACCACTCCTAGGAGTCACTGCCTTTACCTGCTCCTTACCTTCCCTTCTAGGGTGTTTAGTATATGAAGGAAGTTTCCCCTAAGGCCTTGCCTTCAGCTCATTAGCCAGCTGGCCCACTTGCAATTTCAGGGCTCTCATTGAAGCTTGATTACTTTGAATAGCGGTATCTGTATGAGCCATATTTTCTTTCATCATTGCCTCAAGAGAACTCTCCGAACTTTGTTGGGGCAGAACCTGCTTATTTTGCTAGGGCAATACCTACGCATTAGCAAATCCCGGTTGGTTCACCTTTTGCTGTGATTGCACATTACTTGTCCTCCCCATGAGAAGTTGGGGTGGTTGCGCCAACCTGGATTATAAAAGTTAGAATAAGGGTTGTTCCTCTAATTACCTATAAAAAACACAGAAGCTGGATTGCTGGGGCAAATCTCGTAGTTGTGATCTTCACCACAATAGACACATGCTTCTTCTGTGACTTGGTTCACCAATGCAGCCGGCCCCACAGCTGGTGGCTGTTGATGACTAATCACTGTCACATTCTTTAAAGCATTAGCAATCATTGCAAGATTAGCCCTAATGGTGGACAGACCATCAACCTCTAACACACTCTTAACTTTTCTATTTGTGCCTCTAACATTTGACCACTGACAACTATTAATAGATATTCTTTCTAGAATTTCATGGGCTTCATTAAAAGTTTTTGCCAAAAGGGCCCCTCCAGTCGAAGCATCAACCATACCTTGAGTTACACCATTTAACCCATTGTAAAATGTTGTCATTTGGATACAATGTGGTAAACCATGGTGGGGACACTTTCGCAAAAGCTCCTTAAACCTCTCCCAAGCCTCACTAAAAGTCTCATCTTCAAGTTGCATAAACTCTACTATTTCACTCCTTAATTTGGCATTCCTATTTGGTGGGAAATATTTACTCAAATTTTTTCAGCTAACTCATTCCATGTCATAATTGATCCTGGGGCAAAAGAATTTAACCATGTTTTTGCTCCATCTCTAAGAGAATACGAGAACAAAGTTAATCTAAGGGCATCCCTAGGCACTCCTTGAATTACAAAAGAATCACTAACTCCTAGAAAAGACTTAAGATGCAAATGAGGATCTTCAGATGACAAACCATGGAATTGACCCACGGTTTGCAACATCTGAAACATTATCGGTTTAATTTCAAAATGTGCTGCCTGAATTTGAGGGCGTGCAATCCCTGGATTTAGCTCATCAAACATTGGAAAGGCATACGCTCGAATGGCTCTAGCCCTATCGTTCACTACCAAGATAGCATTCTCAGCCAGATTATTTTGCTGCTCATTTTACTCCAGCGGCGGATTTTGCTGTAGCAAACGATTCTGGGGGTTCGCTGGATTTTCAGGACCCTACAAGAGACGTGACACGTTATCCATTTAATTCTGGTTTCTACGATGTTCTCTCCTTCTTCCCCTGAATGTCCTCTCGATTTTTGGATCAAGCTCGAACCTCACCCCAGGCGGATCACTCATGCACCAAACTCACGCCTGCAAAAACAAAAGAAACAATCAAAAAGTTCTAGCACCAAACCACTAAAACACATGCACAAAACAAATCAGATAAAAAACTTGCTCAAGTCCCCAGCAACGGCGCCAAAAACATGTTGGGTTCCTAGAGTGAGTAAAATGCAATACAGAATAAGATATAAATGAACTCCAAAACTCTGTGCAAGTATACACAGTCCGCAGCAAGTAATAAGTATTATCAATCCAAGGCTTGAACTAGCTTCCACTTTATCTATTTTGTATAATTCTTTAATGGTTTAAAAGTTGGTAAAAATGATTGGTTTTTATAAGAATAATAATGAAGCAAAAGAAATGAAAGAACAAAAAATAAACAAATAGGCAGACAAATTAGAAACAGACGTTGGTCAGGATTTAGTAATTGTTTTAAAAGTTGTTCTAACAATATTATTGATCATGCAAAACTCTCACAGTCTTATAAGCAGATTCCTCCCGGAACTCTGGATCATTTGGAATGTGTTTCAACCCCAATGAAGTACAATCGATCAAGCACTAGGCAATTGGCTATCCCTAGCTCAGTCACTGGCGTTCACCAATACACAATGATCTAGTGTGATTAATCGCCACACACTCCCTAAATAATCCCTGAAACTAGAGAGAGGTATTCATACCGGCTAGCCAAACGGGCATAAAATAGAAATGAACTCAACAATTAATCAAGATGCATTAATCAATATTTATTACTAGAATTAAGCACGACAACCACATTGTTTCCTAACCAATGCCTAAGCTACTTAGTTCATAAAATGCATGGAAACACACGTTACAATCTGAGTAAGCATGTCCATGACTATAAGATAAAACAAGAAAAGATTAATTCCCTTGAACAACTTGCAATCGATGGTCTTCTTGATGGTCTCCAATCTCTATCCTCTATTCGGCTCCCAAAGGTGGAAGTAACATTCCAAGAATGGAATGTTTTCTCCCAAGGATGGAATGATTTTGACTTGGGCAGCTATCTCCTTTTATAGAAGGGTAGGAGGCTTGAATTAGGTTGACCTAGACACGTGGATTTCTGTCCTTGCTCTTTTATCCCGAGAATAACTCAATAGAATTCGGTTTGTTAAATTGGCTAACAAGCTGTGACGTGGCAGTTTTGCTCCAAGTTTTGCTCCAGCACAGATTTTGCTCCTATAAGTCACCCAACAACATATTCTGAATTGCGACAATGTCGCGACATTGTCTATATAGCGTCACGACACTACAGAAACTTGAGGGGCAAGAAATGGATGACGTCAAAGCGTCGCGACACTGTTGACTTGTGTAGTAAGAAAAGTTTTGCTCCTTCTCCTATAAATAACACCCGTTGCAATGGTTCAAATCATCCCATTTTGGGGAGTACTCCCCTAGCTAATGATGTGCAAATTGCTAACCGCAAGTGTATGGGTCAAGTTATAATATAGTGAATGTGAAATTCAAATGTCATCTTCTAGATTGGTGTCTAGTCAATTTTAATTACCGGAAATACTCTTGACGAATTTTATTTAGGGGATCGAATTTAGTGAGAATGCAAAGCAAAGGTATTAGGGATATGATTTCACCAATTGGGATTATGGATTAATTAATGAATTAACACATGCTATGATTCATAAATCTTGGTAGACTAAAATCACACATACCTCTCCCGAGCATACATGATCCTCCCACATGCAATTGAACCCAATATCCCTATCTAAATTCAATAAACATATGAGGCAATAAGGATAA
Source organism: Luffa acutangula (assembly GCA_036850905.1). Lineage (NCBI taxonomy): Eukaryota > Viridiplantae > Streptophyta > Magnoliopsida > Cucurbitales > Cucurbitaceae > Luffa > Luffa acutangula. Next base: position 37,883,339 of record CM072097.1, on the reverse strand, counting down.
CCTTTTTAACGATTTCTAGAATTAACTACAATCTCCCGATTTCTAGCTAAATCCTAGTTATGCACAACAAATTCTAAGCTAAATCCTCTCTCCCGAGTTAGATTTAAGCATAAACATCAATCAATTTATGGCCGGTAAATTGAAAGCATTAAGGATACAAATATGCATAAATGAATAAATAACATAAACTCCATAACATCAATCCATAATTGCCCAATGGCTATATCAATCCCGAAGAATTAAAGACCTAGCTAATCATACAACTCGTTACGATAAAGCTACAATCTAAAACAACCATAAACACTGACTAAAGAAAGGGAAAGAAGAATTAAACTCTATGTAGGTCGAGACCGAACGTCCCCGTCACGATCCCCACGAACAATGGGTTGATTTCCGCTTCGCTCCTCCTTGTTCAGCTCTAAATGCTCTATTTTTCCTCTGTTTTACAGCTCCAAAGTGTCCAAAAGAAGTCCCTCTTTCAGCCCTAATCGCAAATTACTTATAGGTAGATTTTTCGTCTTAGCGTCGAGACACTGTCGCCTTATCGCAAATTCTGTAAAGGAAAAACACACAGCGTCGAGATGCTAGGGTCGCAGAGTCGAGACGCTGTGGCCTATTCACGCCTATTAAGAAAAGGAAAGGCAGCGTCTCGACGCTCAAGGAGTAGCGTCTCGACGCTGGTCTACAGTTGACTCTAATTTGACTTTTTCTTCTTTGATTCTCTTCGGTTCTTTTGCATCTTTTCATGTCCCGAACACCTGATTAACTCCAATATCACGTTTTGGCTCCAATCAACACTTTCCTACAAAATAAACATTAAAGTGCAATAAAATGGCCAATAAATCATAAAAGACTAGCTAAATTAATTAGGGAAAACTAGCTAGCTATGTTCACTATCAAACACCCCAAAACTTAAGCTTTTGCTAGTTCTCGAGCAAACTAACAATCAAGCATACAGTAGAAGAATGGATGCAACCAACATGACTCAATCCCCAAGGCTCAAAGGTCAAAAGTCAAGCAAGCAAGAGACATGCACATAAGGACCAATGAGGGAGACAAATAAAATTTTTTCCAAAATTAACTTGCACAAGCGAGATCTAACTCAACGAGATCAGACTCTACTAGCCCGAGATTGGATTATTACACTCTCAGCTCATCTTCCCTCTACACTGGCACTAAGGTTTCGCTAACGAGTTAATGGAACAAATTAGTTTGTTTTCCTCCATACTTAGGTGTTTATAATTGACAATTAACTTAAGCATTTATATGTGGCACTAGCTTTCACACACCTATTGCAGGGACCCTTAACCTGAGTTTTCTCTGGTTGGCCTAACTGATCACAACAGGGGTAGCTCTTTTAGCCTAAAACTTTATTACTCATTTCATAATGTGCACAAGCCATGGCATAAAAATTTCTTTTCTTTAAAAAGTAACAACAAGAATGATTTTCTCTTTCATGATCATGATAAGCATATATTCTTTTCTTTCCTCCTAAGCAAGATCAAACATGCTAATTTGCAAAAAATTAACTCTTTAGCTCTTCCCTACACCTATCGAGATGACAACAAGCATATGAACCCAATAATTCGCTCCTAAGCATTCAAATCCAAATCTAGCCAAGAAAAATACTCTACTCATGCAAGCCATCTCCTAGAAAAAGTTTAAAATGTCTCCCTTTTTGGGCACTCATGCTTACAACTTATCGCAAGCTTGAAAATTGACAAGAAATCCTATCCTAGGACGTCATAGCCATGCAAAAATAGCATCCAGAAAACAACCATATGCTCAATTCAAAGAAAGCTCAAAACTATAGCCCGAACTCAGATGCTCAAGGGCTCCACAAACATTAATCCACCCCCAAACTTAAAGCATGCATTGTCCTCAATGTATGAAAAAAATAAGGCATAATCAAGCATGAGAACAATAAAAGAAGAAAAGGAGAGAACAATACTGCCCTGGAATGATGATGACTTCTTGACTGGAAGCTTGAAAGCAAGGAAGAGACTGAAACCAAGACCTACAAAACAAAAACAAACAATAAATAAAACTCAAAAAGAAAAAACACCACTAAACTTACCTGGGTTGCCTCCCATAAGCGCTTTTTTAACGTCATTAGCTCGGCGTGTTGACCGAATAGGCATCAAGGTGGTTTGATGTCAGATGTCCCATCACTGGTGCTCTTCCTAGCACCTCTCTTATAGCCCACCAACATTGTTCCTGATGTGTTCTTAGGGTCCTCAAAAGCTTTTAGAGTCTCATTCTCTTGCTGAACTCTGATGATCAGCTCCCTGCGCTCAATATCAATTATGACTCTCCCTGTAGCAAGGAAATGTCTCCTTAATATGAAAGGCATGGCAAAATTCTCTTTAATGTCTAACACAAAGAAATCAACAGGAAGGAAAAATCTACCTACTTTGATCAGCATGTTCTCGACAATTCCATAAGGACTAACCACAAATTGGTCAGCCAACTAGAGTCTAACGACAGTAGATTTTATTTCTCCTATGTTAAGCTTTTTACATAGTGATAGAGAAATTATGTTTATGCTAGCCCGTAGATCACATAGTGCTCTACATGAATAAGTACCAGAATTACAAGGAATAGTAAAACTCCCTGGGTCAGATAATTTTTCTGGTACTCTCTATTGGACACGAGCACTGTACGTTGATGCAAGGTATACAGTCTCCAACGGATTTTCCTTTTTCTTCTTGTTGAGCCATTCCTTCATGATTTTTTTGTAGTGAGGCATCTGCTCCAAGGCATCTGAAAAAGGAATATTAACATGCAATCCCATAAAAGCATCTAAAAACTTGTCAAACTTAGCCTTATAATTTTTATTTTTCTGTGATTTAGGAACTAAAACAGTAGGAGAAGGGATAAGAGGCTCAGGATTAAGCTTTTCAGCTTCGTTTGAGGTGGTGCCTACTTCAGCTTCTCCAGTGAGTTCCTCCGGTTCAGTAGTCTCATCCTCCTCAACTAATTGAGTCTCCTCCTCGTGATGCACAGAGATGGCCTTGCAGTACTCCAATGAAGATTTATCTTTCTCAGCTGGGGCTTTACCTTTATTCATGGTGTTGACAACACTTACCAGTTGTCCAAGCTAAGTCTCTATGTTCTTAATGGCTGCAGAATGACCATTGACAGTGGTGTTTATGGCAATCACGGCCTCCTGAAGCTTATTTGTCCTGTTACTTGATTCTGGAATAAAAGCTCCAACAAGATCCTCTAAAGACTTTTTACTTTCTTGCTTAGGAGTGAAGCCAGGAGGATTCAGAACATTCTTATTATTTGCATATGAAAAATTCTCATGATTTATATTACTAGAATGATAATGTGTAGGTGTAGAATTATTATTATACCTGTTGCAATTCTGGAGTGGTTAAGAATATGAGATAATTTGACTCCAAAATACTGTGCAAGTATACACAATCTAGCAGCAAGTGATAAGTATTTATCGTATCCACAGGGTCTTGAAATGCCTACCTCTATTGATTTAATTTGCCTTTTTAGTGATTTCAAATGGTTGGTTAAATTGATTGGGTTTTTAAATGCTGAAACAAAAGATATGCGGAAACAGTAAGTGATTACGACTAGAGAAAACAGAATGGAAACAGACACAGATTAAGACTTCTGTAATTGTTATAAAGATGCTCCAGCAATTCTTTTGATCTGTCAATCCCTGCAGTATTATTAGCGGGATCCTCCCGGAACTCCGGATTTTTTGGAATATGTTTCAAAACCAATGAAGCTCTACCGATCAAGCACTAGGCAACTGGCTATCCCTAACTCAGTCACTGGCGTTCACCAATACACAATGATCTAGCGTGAATTATCGCCACACAACTCCTAAATCATCCCTGAAACTAGGAGAAGCTATACATACCGGCTAGCTAGGCGGGCACATAATGAAAATAAAGATCAACAATAATTCAAGATGATCATGATCAAATAGAATTTCTAGATTTATAAATATAACAATCACATAATTCTTAACCTATGCTTACAAAGCAATTAGTTCATGATTGAAGACATAAATACGTTACAATCTCAATAAGCACATCCGTAAAGCGAAATAAACAAGAAGTACTAATCCTTTTCAGCAAATGGGGATGAAACGGCTGCTCCAAACCACCAAGAACATGGAAGAACTTCGTCTCCTTGAGTGGAATCGCAAATGGTCTTCTTAGATCTCCATTCTGCCGTCTATTCGGCCTCCGGCCAATTGATTCGGTCTCCAAATCGTGAATGTCTTTAACTTTGACAGCTCCTCCTTTTATAAGATGAGAATTAGGTTAAATTGGACACATGGCAGGCTCTCTTCGCTCCTTTATCCCGAAAATAACTCAACAGAAGTCGGTTTGTCAACTTGGCTAACGAGCTGTGACGTGGCAGATTTGCTCCCAGTTTTGCTGCAGCACAGAATTTGCTCCCTCCAGTCGCTCAGGAATATTTTCTACACAAAATAACTTTCAAAGCCTCCATTCTTCCAAATGTGTTAAAACATATAATATTCATCTAAAAGCAACCTTATTAAGCACAAAAGACACACAAATCCCTATAGAATTAAGGCCTAAATAACTACCTTTCAGACAGTTATCAATACCCCCTAGAATTAAAATTTGAAACATACTGAACCTGCTCGAGATTTTCCTCCTGAGTCTGGGATGCGATAGCAGCTGTAGACTCGATCGATTGAGCACTCCCTGTACCTGAAAATTTTAAAATTGCATTAGCCAGGGAAGACACTGAGCCTGCAGTGCACTTACGTTGTCAATCTCAAATACTCTTGCAGCAATCTTTTTCGGTCCCGACCGCTCAGGTGGCCACTGATAGCTATTGGTGGCAATCTCTTCTAGCAAAATCCTAGAATTCTCAATAGTTTTGGACAACAGAGTCCCACCTGCAGCTGCATCAACAATGGTTTTTGTACTAGGAGTTAAGCCATTATGAAATAATTAAACCTGGAGCCAGTCAGGATAGTCATGCTGTGGGCACTTCCTCAGCAACTCTTTAAATCGCTCCCAGGCCTCGAATAGTTGCTCATCAAAATGCTGCTCGAACGTCCCAATCTCGGCCCTTAGCTTGACTGTCTTAGCAGGAGGGAAGAATTTCTTTAAAAATTCCTGGACTAAGGCATCCCAAGTGGTAATGCTCCCAGGTGCAATCAATTGTAACCAGCCCCTCACTTTGTCCTGCAACGAAAAAGGAAACAAATGCAAGCGAATGGCATCTTCAGAAACACTATTTAATTTTACCGTCCCACAGATGTCTAGGAAGGATTTCAGGTGAGAATTTGGATCCTCCATGGGTGATCCTCTGTAAGCACAATCTCGAGCCATTTGTATGAGACCCGTTTTCAACTCGAAATTTTTAGAATTGATCAGGACATAGACGATCCCTGATTGTTGCTCCTGAAAGACCGGCTGAAAGTAGTCCCTAATAGGCTTAGGCTCCTCAGGATTAGAATTGGCCATTTGGGTATGATTTTCTTTACTTAAAGTTCTCTCGATCTTCGAGTCAAAGGGAAATAAGGCCAACTCCCTAATCTTTCGCATACACCGTCACAACTAACCTAAAAAGGAAAACAAAAGAAAAGGGAAGAAAATAAATTAGGAAAGAAACAAGAAAAGGAAAATAATGGATCTACAATGGGAAACTATACTCTACAAAAGGAAAGAAATAAGCTAATATGGAATGCAAAAAAAAAAAAAAGGCAAAAACAAATAAGGAAACTAACAAATAAGGAAAACAAATCTAAAAAGAAAAGAAAACACTAAAAAGAAAAAAAAATATCTATCTATGGAAAATTCAAACAAATATGGACAAATCTAAATATGGAAATCAATCAACAAAGGGGAAAAAATGCAATCTACCAAAAAAAAAATAACAAAAATAACAAAAAATAAAATACACCCTAAACTAAGACCGGACAATTTTTCTACGATATTAAAATTGACTAAATATGCCAATCCCCGGCAACGACGCCAAAGACATGATGTGCAAATTGCTAACCGCAAGTGTACAGGTCAAGTTATAATATAGTGAATATGAAATTCGAATGTCGTCCTCTGGATTGGTGTCTAGTCAATTTTAATTACTGGAAATACTCTTGACCAATTTTATTTAGGGGACCGAATTTAGTGAGAATGCAAGTGAATCAAACACAAAATAATGCAAATAATGACAATCTAATGAAAAGCAATGGTCTTAGGGATATTGATTGCTTGCGAAATGCAAGCTATTTACCCTCTAAATTTAGGCTAAAAGAAGGCGAAAAGAGCCTCCAATGCGTTATCTTAGCGCATAAAGAAAAGGAAAAGTGTTTTGATATAAGCGGCAGGCTACATTTATGTATGCGATAAGAAATTATAAATACAAAGCGCTTTCGCAACTAATCTGGACATTTTTAGTATCTCTTCAGCACAGGCACACTTTCCAAGAGGATCAAGAGACAGAAAAAGATGGGGGAAAAGAAAACCGCTGGTGCAGTTAGAGCAAGTAGGCGAAAAAGGAGAAGCGCAAGTGGGCTAAGTGATGATTAAGCGCTGACACAACTAACGCAAGTAGACTTGCAAGTTGGTCGTTGATAACTTGAAGAAGTTAGCTTCAATCGCCTATAAATAGAAGTCACCTGCTCAAAAAGGAGATCATAAGATTCTTTAAATCAGATCATCATTTTAGATCATCAGCAGACCACTAGAGAGAAAGGAGAAGAAGGAAGGAGAAGGAACTCACGAAGGAACTGCAGAATCCTGCGAATGAAAGCAACTTGTGTGTAATGTATCATTTCATGTATTTCTGTTTTGCTCACATGAGCTAAATCTTCTCTTCAAGGCTTAGCGCAAGCGCCTCATGCGGCGATAAGTACAACTTGTAAGCGCATATTTTGGTTTAATTGAAACATTGATTGCTTTCTTCTTAGTTGTATTAATCTATTCATTGTTAATTCCCGCTTGGCCAGTCGGATGTGGTATCAATATGATAAATCCTTGACAGGTAATGCATATGGATCTCTCTAAGTAGAACAAGTTAGCGCATGCCATGTAGTCTTGGTAGCATTTAATCATTACCACTAAAAGATATTGAATGCTTGAGCTTCGATTGCGTTGTGACTAACGCAATCCCTTGTAAGTATTAAGAGAACTAAACTTCACGCATGAACTAGTCAAAGAATCATTTGTTAGTTTACTGCCAAAACGCATAAGGAGTACCAGAAGGGAAACTTAATGATTTTTTTTCTCGCTTAGGCATTAATGGATAAGTTAATCAAAATTAGCGCTACAAGTCTCTTATAAACGCATGAGGTTGCTACCGCAACAGCCTTGATACTTTTCGCATTAAACTCCTTTCCTCAATTTGTATTATTCATTGTATTATTCAAACTACACCAATAATTTTTTCTTACTTACGTCGCACATTGAGAAATTAAATCAGTGAATATATATATATATATATATATATATTTTTGTTCCATTTCCCTGTGGATTCGACCTTGAACTCATCAGGTACTACTTGATTTAGTCAGTTTAAACTTGGATTGATTTAAATCTATGACTACTATACCAATTACACTGACAACCAATCAGATATGATTTCACCAATTAGGATTATGGATTAATTAATGAATTAACACATTCTATGATTCATAAATCTTTGTAAACTAAAATCACACATACCTCTCCCGAGCACACATGATCCTCCCACATGCAATTGAACCCAATATCCCTATCTAAATTCAATAAACATATGAGGCAATAAGGATAACCTTTTTAATGATTGCTAGAATTAACTACAATCTCCCGATTTCTAGCTAAATCCTAGTTATGCACAACGAATTCTAAGCTAAATCCTCTCCCGAGTTACATTTAAGCATAAACATCAAGCAATTTATGGTCGGTAAATTGAAAGCATTAAGGATTCAAATATGCATAAATGAATCAATAACATAAACTCCATAACATCAATCCATAATTGCCCAATGGCTACATCAATCCCTAAGAATTAAAGACCTAGCTAATCATACAACTCGTTACGATAAAGCTACAATCTAAAATAGCCATAAACACTAACTAAAGAAAGGGAAAGAAGAATTAAACTCTATGTAGGCCGAGACCGAACGTCCCCGTCACGATCCCCACGAACAATGGGTTGATTTCCGCTTTGCTCCTCCTTGTTCAGCTCTAAATGCTCTGTTTTTCCTCTGTTTTACGGCTCCAAAGTGTCCAAAATAAGTCCCTCTTTCAGCCCTAATCACAAATTACTTATAGGCAGCTTTTTCGTCTTAACGTCGAGACGTTGTGAAGACAACGTCTTGACGCTATCGCCTTATCGCAGATTCTGTAAAGGAAAAACACACAGCGTCTCGACGCTAGGGTCGCAACATCGAGACGCTGTGACCTATTCTTCTCAGCGTCGAGACGCTAAAGGAGCAGCGTCGAGACGCTGGTCTGCAGTTGACTCTAATTTGACTTTTTCTTCTTTGATTCTCTTCGATTCTTTTGCATCTTTTCATGTCCCGAACACCTGATTAACTCCAATATCACGCTTTGGCTCCAATCAACACTTTCCTACAAAATAAACATTAAAGTGCAATAAAATTGCCAATAAATCATAAAAGTCTAGCTAAATTAATTAGGGAAAACTAGCTAGCTATGCTCGCTATCAGTTAAATAGAGAGAAAAAGTGAGTAGAATTTTGAGGAAAAAGGCGAAATTGATCGGGATTTCAAGGCTCAGGAATTGAGGTGATCGTGACGACAGCTTGGGATCAACTTATCGGTTATTTCTCCCTTACTTCTTTGTAATTCCTTATTGTACTTTGAGTTAGGCCTATGGATCAAGATCACTTGGGAAAATTTATTTTCATTTGGGAGTAGATCTTGAGACCTAGGGTCGTTATTCTAGCTAGTTGGATATTGTAGCACAATTACTTGGGTTATGTAATGAATTTCTTCATATTTCATCTATGCAATTCATGCTTAATGCCTTTAATCCCTTTATCACGAATTGATTGTTATGTTTGTCTAAATTGATACTCGACAGAGAGAAGTTAGATTAGATCCAAATTACATGGCTAACAATTGCTTGAAGCACGAGAGTGAAAGAGAATTGTTAGAAATTTAAGATGAAGTTGCTTAATGTCATACTATGATTAACAAAGGAAATGAACACATGATTTAGTTATGTTAGTATGAGATGTGGAGGAACTTGAAATAGAAATCCGCTTAAAATTACTTCTAGATTTATGAAATTGAAGATTAGTAATTACAATCATCTAATTAATTGAGCTACATATCCAAAAAGCTAGTTAACACCCTAGGTCAAGTCCCCTTAATAGGATATTTCCATTTATTTACATGATTTTTATTAGTTTCTTTAATTTTCGCTTTATCATTCGAATTTGACTTCTAAATAAAATTGAATATGATGATTCTTGGTAATTAATGGATATAATTCAAATTTACCGAGGATTCGGTACTCGGTATTGCCTACTATTTTATATTACTTGCGGCTCGTGCACTTTGCGGTCATCAAAGGGCATTTTGGTAATTAAAAGTAGCAAAAATTTGAGCACCGAATAAGCAGATCCAAGAGGTAGCATCGAGACACTACCTCACGACGTCGAGACACTACGTACATGATGGACCACCTGAATTAGCATCAGCGTCGAGACTCTACCTCACAGTGTCTCTATGCTGCCTCGATATATAAATGCAGATTTTTGCGTTTTAGGTCATTCCAAGTGTGATTTCCATCGTTCTTCGCCCATTCTCTCTCAATTTTGTTATATTTTCCAGTTTTCTATTTGTTTAGGCTTAGTGAGGATGGCTAATCGAGCCCCGACGCTTAGTCGGAGCGTTGCAATGTCCGGCTAAGTGTAGATCGACGTGATTGGAGACTTCGAATTTAAGTTTTAAATTCATTTGAGACCTTGTATATAAGATTTTTAGTGAATTATTGCTTGTTGTATTCTTAATTCCCATTTGTATTACAATTGATTTGAATGCTCAGATTGACAACCTATGCGTTAAAATTAACTTATTTGCTAGAATTGGTAGCAAATAAGTTTATTGTGAATTTTGATTAAAATGTGTTTTGTCCCAATTGGTCAAAATTGCATGGTAGATTTAGGAGTTAAGGCTTAGAATCGTATGAATTTAGGTTTTTCATAGTTTATTCATTCTATTTAAAGATCCATCGTCCATAATTCGTTTAAAATCTAATTAGTGAGATGTCATTAATTAATCTTTTAATTAGGTTCTTACCTTGATGCTTTGGTCGGGTTAGAAATAACTAGAATCATTAATCCCGCTGGCTGCTGGCTTTTCCAATAGTTAGTTAGAAAATTAGCCAATAATTTGATAAATAAGAGAGTCTATGATTTGGAATTGTCAAACTGAATTCGAATAACCAATTGCGTAATCCCGGGGTGAGATTAGCTAGCCCATTCTTCTGTTTTCTTATTATATTAAATTCTATAATTTAATTTTTAGCATTTTTATTTTTCATCCACAAATATCTTCCATGCCAACCCCCCCTCTGGTTACTAATTCAAAAATCTTAAGTTGATTTAATTCATTCGATTGCACCCTACGTTCGACCTCAACCACTATTTCTACAAAAATAGTTGTAATGCCGTGGAATTATAAGTTTATTTCATACGACCCTCGACAAGTCGTTTATCAACAGGTGAATGTTGTTTTTTCCTAGTCCTTATGAGCTATGGTAATCGGGTTATACCCAAAATAACCATCCAAGAAACAGTAGTAAGTCTGACCAACAAACCTATCCAACATCTGATCAATAAATGCTAGAGGAAAATGGTCCTCACAGGTAGCTTTGTTCAGCCCTCTGTAATCCATACAAACCCTCCAACTAGTTAATGTTCTGGTGGGGATCAACTCATTATCCTTATTAGTCACTACTGTCACACCTCATTTCTTAAGAACACACTGGACAAGGCTTATTGATAACTCTCTAAAAGGGAGTTATTTAGGCCTTATTTCTATAGGGTTTTGTTTGTCTTTTGTGCTAAATACGATTGCTTTTAGATGAATATTATATGTTTTAACCCATTTGGAAGAATGAATGCTTTGGAAGTTATTCTATGCAGAATATACTGCTGAGCGACTTGAGGGAGCAAAATCTGCTCTGCAGCAAAGTAGGGAGCAAAACTGCCACGTCACAGCTCGTTAGCCAATTTAATGAACTGAAATTAGTCAAACTATTCTCAGATTTAAGGAGCAAGGAGAGCCATCCACGTGTCTAGGTCAACCTAATTCAAGCTTGTCTTCACTCTATAAAAGGGAAAAGCCGCCCAAGTCAAATTCATTCCACTCGTGGGGAAGAGATCATTTCTCATTTCCATTATTGGGAGCCGAATAGAGGAGAAAGATTGGAGACCTTCAGAAGACCATCAATTGCGAGTTTTATTAAGGAAATTAGTATTTTCTTATAATATTTTGTAATTATGGATGCACTTACTCAGATTGTAACGTGTGTTACTATGCACTTTATGAACTAAGTAACTTTAGCGGTTGGGTTAGGAAATATGTAATTGTTGTGCTTAATCTCTATTCAATTTATGTTGATTTGATGCATCTTGATTATTTGTTGTGCTTATTTACATTTTGTGCCCGCCTAGCCAGCCGGTATGAATAACACTTCCTAGTTTCAGGGATGATTTGGGAAATGTGTGACATTTAATCACACTAGATCATTGTGTATTGGTGAACTCCAGTGACTAAGCTAGGGATAGCCAGTTGCCTAGTGCTTGATTGGTAGTGCTTCATTGGAGTTGAAACACATTCTAAAAAATCCAGATTTTCGGAAGGAATCTGCTAATAAGACTGCAAGAGTTTTGCATAATCAATAATATTGCTAGTGCATCATTCAAAACAATTACTAAATCCTGACCAACGCCTGTTTCTAATCTGTCTGCTTATTTGTTTACTCTCTGTTCTGTCATTTATTTTTCTTCAGCAGTCTACAAAAACCAATCATTTGAATCACTTTTGAAACCATTGAAAAGCTAAACAAAATAAATAAAGTGAGAGCTAATTCAGACCCTGGATTCGATAAATACTTATTACTTGCTGCGGATTGTGTCTACTTGCATAGAGTTCTAGAGTCTATGTACATCTTATTTTTACTCACTCTGGAAACACAACAAGTTTTTGGCGTCGTTGTCGGAGACTTGAATAAGTTTTTATCTGATCTGTTTTGTGTATGTGTTTTAGTGGTTTGGTGCTAGAACTTTTTGATTGTTTCTTTTGTTTTTGCAGGTGTGAGTTTGGTGCATGAGCAATCTGCCTGGGGTAAGGTTCGAGCTTTATCTAGAAATAGAGAGGACATTCATTAGAAGAAGGAAAGAGCAACCTAGAAACCAAAACTCAATGGCTGATGTGTCGCTTCTTCCGTAGGGTCCCGAAGATCTAGTGAACCCCCAACAGAATCGTTTGCTTTTCCAATGTTTGATGAGTTAAATCCAGGAATTGCACGTCCTCAAATTGAGGCAGCAAATTATGAATGAAACCGGTAATGTTTTTGATGTTGCAAACCGTGGGTCAATTCCATGGTTTGTCATCTGAAGATCCCCATTTACATCGTAAGTATTTTCTAGGAGTTAGTGATTCTTTTTTAATTCAAGGAGTGCCTAGAGATGCTCTTAGATTAACTTTGTTCTCGTATTCTCTTAGAGATGAAGCAAAGACGTGGTTAAATTCTTTTGCTCCAGGATCAATTAGGACATGGAATGAGTTAGTAGAAAAATTTCTTAGTAAATATTTCCCACCAAATAGGAATGCTAAATTGCGGAGTGAAATAGTAGGGTTTAGGTAACTTGAAGATGAAACTTTTAGTGAGGCTTGGGAGAGGTTTAAGGAACTTTTGCGATAGTGTCCACACCATGCTTTACCAAATTGTATCCAAATGGACACATTTTACAATGGGTTAAATGGAGCAACCCAAGGTATGGTTGATGCTTCAGCTCAAGGGTCCCTATTTCCAAAAACATTTAATGAAGCCCATTAAATTTTAGAAAGAATATCAACTAATAGATGTCAATGGTCGGATGTTAGAGGCGCAAATAAAAAGGTTAAGAGTGTGTTAGAGGTTGATGGTGTGTCCACCATTAGGGTTGATATTGAAATGCTAGCTAACGCTCTTAAAAATGTGACAGTGGTTAGTCATCAGCAGCCGCCAGCTGTGGAGCCTACTGAAGTAGTGAACCAAGTTGCGGAGGAAGCATGTGTCTATTGTGGTGAAGATCACAACTACGAGTTTTGCCCCAGCAATCCAGCTTTTGTGTTTTGTGTAGGTAATTAGAGGAATAACCCTTATGCTAACTTTTATAATCCAGGTTTTTGCAACCACCCCAACTTCGCATGGAGAGGACAAGGAAGTAATGTGCAAGCACAACAAAAGGTGAACCGGTCAGGATTTGGTAAAGCAAAGGTATTGCACAAGCAAAATAAGCAGGCTTTGCCCTAGCAAAATTCAAAGAGTTCTCATTAGGCAATGATGAAAGAATATATGGCTCGTACAGATGCCACAATTCAAAGTAATCAAGTTTCAATGAGGGCCCTGGAATTGCAAGTGGGTCAGCTAGCTATTGAGCTGAAGGCAAGGCCTCAAGGAAAACTTCCTTCAGATACTGAACACCCAAGGAGGGAAGGTAAGGAGCAGGTAAAGGCAATGACACTAAGGAGTGGTAAGCCACCGGAAGAGAGAAAAGAGCATAATAAAACCCAAGATGTAGAAAAGAATTGTCATAAAAATGTTGTTGTTGAGAAAGAGTTAGAGTCTGGTCAGGGTGCTGGAGGCAGCAATAATGATGCTGGAGCATCTGTATCTGTTTATGTGGAACCACCTTATGTGTCGCCCCCACCTTATGTACCACCTCTACCTTTTCCATAAAGGAAAAGGCCTAAGAATCAGGATGGTCAATTTAAGAAGTTTTTAGAGATTTTTAAGCAATTGCATATAAAATATCCCTTTAGTAGAAGCTATTGAGCAAATGCCTAATTATGTTAAATTTCTTAAGGATATTTTAACTAAAAAGAAGAGGTTAGGTGAGTATGAAACTGTATCTCTTACCGAGGAATGTAGTGTTATTCTTAAGAATGGGCTACCAACCAAGGCTAAAGATCCAGGATCATTTACTATACCTCTGTCAATAGGTGGAAAAGAGTTAGGTAGAGCACTTTGTGATTTAGGTGCAAGCATTAACCTTATGCCTCTTTCGGTCTTTCGAAAGTTAGGCATTGGTGAAGCTAGGCCCACCACAGTCACACTCCAACTAGCTGATAGGTCTGTCACATATCCTGAGGGAAAAATTGAGGATGTCTTAGTGAAGGTAGATAAGTTCATATTTCCTGTTGATTTTATTATCTTAGATTATGAGGCTGATAAATATGTCTCAATTTTTCTTCGTCGTCCATTTTTGGCTACTGGTAGGACATTGATAGATGTTCAAAAAGGGGAATTAACAATGAGGTTTTATAATGAGGAAGTAAAATTTAATGTGTTTAAGGTCATGAAGTATCCAGACAAAATGGAAGATTGCTCTTTCATTAGGATTCTAGAGAACACAATTGTTGAGACAGCAATGCAGGATTGGGCAAACAAGCATTTGGAAGATCATGGAAATGTTAGTGTTGAGGATTTAAAAGTTTATTCTTTAGAAAGAAAAAAAGAAAAAGAAGTGTCTAGGTGTGAGGATGTTTTTGAATCTTTAGATTTGGATCAAAGGAAGGCTCCTCCTATTAAGCTATCCCTAATTTAGGGACCTACTTTAGATTTGAAGCCCTTGCCGGATCATATAAAGTATGTGTCTCTTGGGGAGGGTGAGATGTTGCCCCTTATTGTTGCATCAGATTTAATGCCAGAGGATGAAGAGGCTTTAATAAAGTTGTTGCAGCAATATCACAAAGTAATAGGTTGGACATTGGCTAACATCCAGGGAATTAACTCGTCTTTCTGTATGCATAAAATCACTCTAGAGGAGGGATCCTTTAGGAGTATTGATCAACAGAGAAGGCTTAACCCTACAATGAAAGAAGTTGTTAAGAAGGAGGTGATTAAATGGTTGGTTCCTTGGTTTATCTATCCAATTGCAGATAACAATTGGATAAGCCCTGTCCAATGTGTTCCTAAGAAAGGAGGTGTCATGGTAGTGACTAATAAAGGCAATGAGTTGATCCCAACCAGGACAGTAACTGATTGGAAGGTTTGCATGGATTACAGAAGGCTTAACAAAGCCACCCATAAGGACCACTTCCCTCTACAATTTATTGACCAAATGTTGGATAGATTGGTTGGTCAGGCCTACTACTGTTTCTTCGATTGTTATTCTGGGTATAACCAGATTACCATTGCTCCTCAGGATTAGGAAAAAAACACTTTCACCTTCCCTTATGGGACGTTTACTTTTAGGCGGATGCCTTTTTGGCCTGTGCAATGATCCAACAACATTTCAGCGGTGTATGTTAGCAATTTTTTCTGATATGATAGAGTCCACTGTTGAGGTATTTATGGACGATTTTTCAGTTTCTGGAGGGTCTTTTCAACATTGTTTTGATAATTTAGGTAAGGTGTTAAAAAAATGTGAGGATACCCATCTAGTTCTTAATTTGGAGAAATGTCACTTCGTTGTGAAGGAGGGCATAGTGCTAGGGCATAAGCTTTCAAAGAAAGGTCTAGAAGTTGATCGAGCAAAAATAGAGGTTATTGAGAGATTAGAACCATCGAGTTCAGTTAAAGGGATTTGAAGTTTTTTAGGTTATGTTGGATTTTATAGAAGGTTCATAAAGGATTTTTCAAAAATAAGTAAACCTCTTTGTAACTTATTGTGCGCTGATATTGTTTTTTACTTTAATGCAGATTGTAGGAAGGGTTTTGAGATTTTGAAGGCTGCTTTAGTCTCAACCCCCATTCTTTGTCCACCTAATTGGAGTTTAGCATTTGAGCTAATGTGTGATGCGAGTGATGTTGCAGTATGTGCAAGGTTGGGGCAAAAACAAGGTAAATTTATCCATCCTATCTATTATGCAAGCAAGGTTTTGAATGAGGCACAAGTCACAACTACTGAAAAGGAGTTGCTAGCAGTTGTGTTTGCTTTTGAGAAATTCCGACCATATTTGGTTGGATCCAAAGTCACAGTTTTCACGAATCATGCAGCAATAAGGTACTTAATGTCTAAGAAAGCTACAAAGCCTGGATTAATTCGTTGGGTTTTATTTTTGCAGGAGTTCGACTTAGAGATAAAGGATAAGAAAGGATCAAAGAATGTCATTGTAGATCATTTGTCTCGTCTTGATCCAACATCATCTTTGCTGAAAAACTCTGCCATTTCAGATTCTTTTCCAGATGAGCAACTCATTGCTGTTGAGGTAAAAGGTAGTCAAGGATATCCCTTGGTATGCTGATATTGCTAACTTTTTGGTAAAGGGAGTCACTCCTATTGTTATGGATTAGAGGCAGATGGAAACGTTTAAGCATGATGATAAATTTTTCTATTGGGATGATCCATTTATGTATAAGAAATGCTCTGATGGTATTATTCGTATATGTGTTTCAGGTGATGAAGGAAAGGAAATCCTGGACCAATGTCACTTTTCGCCGTATGGAGGCCATTTCCGTGGACAGAGGACAGCTACGAGGATTTTGCAATGTGGATTCTTCTGGCCTTCCTTATTTGAGGATGCCCACTTGTTCTACAAGCAATGTGATGCTTGCCAAAGAAGAGGAAACTAGGGGCCTAGAGATGGAATGCCTCTTACTTCATTTTAGAAGTGGAGTTATTCGATTTGTGGGGTATTGACTTTATGGGGCCATTTCCCCCTTCTAATGGCAATGTTTTTATCTTATTGGCAGTTGATTACGTGTCCAAGTGGGTGAAGGTCATCACATGCTATCAGAATGATGCCATCACAGTATCAAGGTTTCTTCAATTATCGAACATCTCTGCACAGTTTGGGACACCTAGAGCTCTAGTGAGTGCTGAGGGTATACATTTTGTTAACAATATTGTCTTAACTAAGCATTTAGCAAAGTATGGAATCAAGCATAGGATAGCTACCCCTTATCACCCACAAGCAAATGGTCAAGCTAAAATTAATAATAGGGAAATCAAATCTATTGTAGATAAAGTAGTCCATCCATCTAGGAAGGATTGGTCTTTTAGGTTGGATGAGGCTATTTGGGCTTATAAGACAACCTATAAGACTCCTCTATGTATGTCTCCCTATAGGTTAGTATATGGGAAAGCTTGTCATTTACCATTAGAGCTTGAGCATAAAACGTTTTGGGCTTGGAAAAAATTCAATTTATATATGAGTCGTGTAGGGGCAATAAGAATGTTGCAGTTTAATGTATTAGAGGAATTTCGTCAATTTTCTTATGAAAATGGAAAAAATATAAGGAAAAGACTAAACTGTGGCATGACAATAAAATTATACCTAAAAAGCTTGTCAAAGGTCAGAGAGTTTTGATTTATAACTCTATATTAAAATTGTTTCCTGGGAAACTAAAATCTAAATGGTCAGGGTCGTTTGTGGTGATTGAAGTTTTTCCCCATGGAGCAATTACTTTGCAGGATGAAAAAGAAGGGAGTGTGTTCAAAGTTAATGGACAACGTGTGAAACATTATTGGAGAGAGGAGTTCCAGTCGAAATATCCTTCCCTAAAGTTGGTTGATGAATGAGAGAACGATATTTTTGCGGGAGTATTTCACAGAGCACTATTTTGAGCTCCTAGTGGTTGTTTTGATTTTATTTCTCACTGGTTTTGTTTGATTTTAATTATTTTAGATTTTGTTTGTTTAAATCTCACTTGATTTATTTTAATTTGTTGTTATTTCTAATCTCACCTTGTAAATTTCATGAAGAATTCTGATGCTGCCACGTGTCACGCAGGGGCAATCCAAGGGCGTAGTCGTTAGACAGCGCATCATCATTCACCATGGACCGATTGAAATTCAGATTTTACCGTTTGATGGTTTTAATTCTACCAAATTGCATGAGATTTAAAACGGTAATATTATTTAATGAAGAGCAAAATCTTTCGGTTAGGATTCCTTTTGCTGAAGCCCTATCTATTCACAGCCTTCGGTAAGTTTTTAATCACTTCATCTTTTTGCTTTCATCCCTTGCCATTTTTGTTTCTCCTTCTACCTTGGTTTACTGTAAAATCCTTTGAGTCTCTAATGGTGAAAACGAGAGGAAGAAAGGAGAGAGACAATGAGGAAGAAGAGGTACTAGTTACCCCAGAGGTACAAAAGACGAAGGTAAAGAAAAAGAAAACGTCGAAATAAAAGGAAGCTAAAAGAAGAAGAAGGCAACAGAGGGTTGAGGATCAAGAAATCGTCTAGAAGGTAGTGGAAGATATTTTTGCCGAGGTAGTTGAAAAAGAAAATCCGAAGGAACCTTAACCGGTAGTCGCGGATACACAAGAAGTTTAAGAAAAACAGATAGAGGATGTTCAAGAAAATCAGGCAGAGGTTGTGCAGGAAAAAGGCAATGAGAAGGAGTAGGAGGCTCGAGTAGAGGTTATTATGCCAGAGGTACCCCGTCGTCCTCGTCGCCGTCAGAAGTAGAAAGTCGACCGTGTGAAGGTGGTTCAAACTGATACTCCTTCGCCGCGGACAACTGATTATGAGAAAGAGAATGCAGAGAGAAAAGAACATGAGAAAAAAAAGGCCGAAGACAAAGAAAGAGAGGAAACAGAGAAAAAAACAGAAGAAGAAATTTTACCCAAACAAAGGGAAGACAAGGGCAAAGGTATTGCTGAAGCATAAACGAAACAAGAAGATAGTGAAACAGAGGAGCCGCGGTTACCATACAATCTCTTCATTAATAATCTTACTAGAGCAAAGTATGTCGAGATGCTAAGAAGAGACTTTTTGTTTGAACGAGGATTCGACAATGATCTGCCACGATTCTCGATGAATGGAATAGCGAACCATGGCTGGAGTCAATTATGTGCAAAGTCGAAGCTGGTCAATTCCAACATTGTTCGAGAGTTTTATGCAAATATTTATGATCAAGAGGGATTTCAGGCTATCGTCCGAGGAGTGCCCGTTGATTGGAGCCCAGGGGCTATCAATTCGTTATTCAACCTCAAGGATTTTTCGCACGCAGACTTCAATGAGATGGTGGTGGCACCATCAAATGATCAGTTAAATGTGGTTGTCCGAGAAGTTGGCATCGAGGGGCTCAGTGGAGACTGTCGAAGACAGAAAGGCGCACGTTTCAAGCTACTTATCTAAAAAGTGATGCCAATACATGGATGGGCTCCATCAAGCTGCGCTTACTGCCGACAACTCACGATTCAACGGTGTCTCGAGACCGAGTACTGCTTGCCTTTGCTATTCTTCGCTCGATGAGTATTGATGTGGGCCAAATAATTTCTACTGAGATTTATGAATGCTGGCAGAAAAAGGTTTGGAAACTGTTTTTCCCGTACACTATCACAATGTTATGCCAGAGGGCATGGGTTCCAATGAATGCAGATGATGTGACTCTAATGGACAAGAGAATAATCGACACGCCGAACCTGGCTAGGCTTCAAAGGACATGATAACTTGCAAAAAGCAAGTTATTTGTCCTTTAAACTTAAGTTATAAGAAGACCAAAAGAAACAATGATGTGTTGCTTCAGCGCAATAAGAAAGGAAAATGTGATAATTTTATGCGGTATGTTATATTCATATATGCGGTGAAAAATTATAACAATAGGGCACTAACACAACTAATTTAATTGTTTTCTAAGTTTCTTCTCAACGCAGGCACACATCCCAAAATGATCACGAGATAGACAAGATGGATGAAAGATAGTGCTGACACAACTGATGCAACTAACGCAAGTGGACTAAAAAAGAGACTGAAAAGTTGCAAGTTGTTCGTTGATAACTGAAGCAAGTTACTTGGAGAAGTTAGCTTCTCTCACCTATAAATAGAAGCCACCTACTCAAGGAAGAGACATAACTCATAATTCACAAGAATTGAGAGACTAGAGGAAAGGACGAAGATCAAGGAGAAAGAGAAATCACAGAGAGCTGTGATTAAGAGTAGACTTGCGTTAGCAATGTATTATTGCATGATGTATTGTTTTGCTCGCATTAGCTAATTTCTTCTTCAAGGATTCGCGCAAGCACTTCATGCGGGGACACATATATTTTGTAAGCGCATATTTTGATTTAAATGAAACATGAATTGCCTTATACTTAGTTGTGATACTATTTCCATTGCTAACTCCCGCTTGGCCAGCCAGATGCGGTAGGAGTATGCTAAATCCCTGACAGATAATGTATGCAGACATCTCTAAGTAGAACAAGTTAGTGCATGACATGTAGTCTTCGTAGCCTTAAAACACTACCGCTAAAAGATAGTGCATGCATGAGCTTTGATTGCGTTAAGACCAACGCAATCCCTTGTACGTTTTAGAGAACTAAACTATACGCATGATCTAGCCAAATAACCAATTGATAGTTTTATGCCAAACGCAGAAGGAGTACCAGAAGGGAAACTTATGATTTTGTTCTCACTTAGCATTAATGGGTCAATTAACCAAAGTATGCACTACAAGGTTCTTATAACTGCATGAGGTTAGGACCACAACAACCTTGATACTATTCTCCTTAATACTTTCCTTTTACTCTTGTCACATGTTTTGCTTTCTGCAAGTTTTATTTTTCAAGTTTACCATATCTCTTATTTCTTTCTTTATATAATATCACACATTTTCGAGTTTAGATCAGTAAATATTGTTAAAACTTTGCAAATAAACTTTCCCTGTGGATTCGACCCTGGACTCACCAGGTATTACTTGATTTTGTCAATTTATACTTGGGTTGATAAATATCTACGACAAATTGTTATTAATTTATTAAGCATACTGACAAACCATCAGAACCCAAGAAGCACACCAAGGTGGTTTGGTGTTCGACATCCACCAAGTGCAGGAGAAATTACAGATGCATTCCAGCAGGATGGAGTTTGCTGAAAGACAATTCCAAACCTTCTAGAATTATGTTAAGAGAAGGGATGCCGCACTGAAGGGGGCCTTGCAATCGAATATTTCTAAACCATATCCGACCTTCCAATTATTTCCTGATGATATGCTGAACCCCTTGATTCCGCCACTGCCTGTCGAGAGAGAAGGAGATAAAGAAGAAGATCCTGGTAAGGAGGATTGAAGAATGAAGGCGCGCAGTTATTTTGATAAAATATTTTTGCTCGCACATTTCTTACCATATCTTTTTCTGTTTTTTTGCTTGTTTTGTTATTTTGCTTGTTTTTAATTTTTCTGCTGGATCACTGAAAAAATTATATGTGCTGATGTAATTTCGTTCCTTGTTTTTAATGAAATTTCTGAAGTTGTTTTTGTTCCATGGCGCTAAGTGTAATTCTAACTTAACTAATTTTCTTATGAACTTTTGAAGCTTGGACTTGTTAGGCTTAATTAGATCAAGGTATTCTGATCTCAAGAAACCTTTTGCTTGACAATTTCTTCTGGCCTTGTCATTGTTGAGGCAAGAAGATTTTGAGGTAGTTTTGGCTTCTATGATCCACTTTAAGCTTAGTTCTAGTCTCGCACCTGGCTTAAAAATTCAGATAGAAAAATTTAAGTTTGGGTGTATAATTGATCAATTCAATGATTCATTGGGGACAATGAATAATTCAAGTTTGGGGGACTTTTCGCTACTCCATGTGTTTTGCTCGAGCATTCCTCTCCTTCATTAAATAATTAGCTAGGTTGTTGAGTAACCAGGGACATTTGTGATACCCACAGTTTGTTTTTGTGTCAAAAGATAACCCATGAAATATGAAAAAGGAAAATTATTTGCTGAAAAAAAGTTGATTGTTGAAAATTTTGCTGAGAAAATTCATGGAGCAAAAGTTTTGAAGGATGAATGATAACCCAGCAGTTTTTTTTGTCTCCCAGAACTGAGGTGAGCTTCATAATAAAATGTCTCCATTCTTAGGGGCAAAAGATAAAATAACTAAGGATTTTTTAGCTTTACAATGAGTATTTAGCCTAGTTGGTGATGAGTTTGAGGCAAGGGTATATTGCACCATAAAGTGGGTCATCCCATGCTTAAGAGCTTATGACTATAGGGATGCTTTAAGTCTAAAGAAAAAAATTAAACAAAAATATAAACCCCTTAAAAATGTGTTTTAATATGTCTGATAATAGAGCTAGGTTGTTGCAAGTTCTTAGAATTGAGTTAAAAGTGGTGATTATTTGTCCATGCTGGAGGAATTTTTTTGCTGCAGTAGAGCTTGGTTTTACAAAATGCTCAGGTAAAGGTTGAAGGTAGTGTTGCATTATCTATTTTGATTAAGCTATGCTTTGTCTAAAGTTTTGAATTCTTAAGGGAAGGTTGGTTAGGATTGCTCGGGACACGCAATAGTTCAAGTTTCAGTGTATGATAACTCTCAAAAAGGGAGTTATTTAGGCCTTATTTGTATAAGGGTTTGTGTGTCTTTTGTGCTAAATAGGGTTGCTTTTAGATGAATATTATATGTTTTAACCCATTTGGAAGAATGGATGTTTTGGGAGTTATTTTATGCAGAATATATTGTTGAGTGACTTGAGAGAGCAAAATCTGCGCTGCAGCAAGGTAGGGAGCAAAACTGCCACGTCACAGCTCGTTAGCCAATTTAATGAACTGAAATTAGTTAAGCTATTCTCGGATTTAATGAGCAAGGAGAGCCATCCACGTGTCTAGGTCAACCTAATTCAAGCTTGTCTTCACTCTATAAAAGGGAAAAGCCGCCCAAGTCAAATTCATTCCAATCGTGGGGAAGAAATCATTTCTCATTTCCATTATTGGGAGCGGAATACATGAGAAAGATTGGAGACCTTCAGAAGACCATCAATTCCGAAGTTTATTAATGGAATTAGTATTTTCTTATAATAGTTGGTAATTATGGATGCACTTACTCAGATTGTAACGTGTGTTACTATGCAATTTATGAACTAAGTAACTTTAGGTGGTTGTTAGGAAATATGTAATTGGCGTGCTTAATCTCTATTCAATATATGTTGATTTGATGCATCTTGATTATTTGTTGTGCTTATTTACATTTTGTGTCCGCCTAGCCAGCCGGTATGAATAACACTTCCTAGTTTCAGGGATGATTTAGAAAGTTTGTGGCATTTAATCACACTAGATCATTGTGTATTGGTGAACACTAGTGACTGAGCTAGGGATAGCCAGTGGCCCAGTGCTTGATCGGTAGTGCTTCATTGAAGTTGAAACACATTCTAAAAAATCCAAATTTTCAAGAGGAATCTGCTAATAAGACTGCAAGAGTTTTGCAGAATCAATAATATTTCTAGAGCATCTTTCAAAACAATTACTAAATTCTAACCAACGCCTGTTTCTAATCTTTCTGCTTATTTGTTTACTTTATGTTCTGTCATTTCTTTTTCTTCAGCAGTCTACAAAAACCAATCATTTTAACCACTTTTGAAACTATGGAAAAGCTAAACAAAATAGATAAAGTGAGAGCTACTTCAGACCATGGATTCGATAAATACATATTACTTGTTGCTGATTGTGTATACTTGCATGGAGTTCTAGAGTCGATTTACATCTTATTTTTACTCACTCTGGAAAACCAACACTTATCCAATGGCTATCTACAATTGGATAAATAATCCCAGCATCCAACCATTTAATCACCTCCTTCTTAAAAAATTCTTTCATTGCAGGTTTAAGCCTTCTGATGCGTGTTGGTCTGAATGTGGATGTTAGGAAAAGATGATAAATTAAGAATAAGAATAATTTCAGCCAACCAAGTGCAAGTATACACTATCGCATGTAGTGATAAAATCTCTGGAAAATATTCCAAAGGTATCGATCCCACAGAGACCAAGTTGAAAACACAGATTTGAAGAAGAAACTGCTCAAAGATTTCTTTTTAAAGGTAACAAGAAGAAATAGTTGAGTTGGGTTTTGTAAAACAAAGAAATAAACAAGTAAAAAACAATAACAATAATAATAAAGCTAGGTATTCAATATAGCTTCAATCCTAAGGCAAATAACTCTAATCATGGCTTATTTAACCTATGTCTATTCATGCATTGGGTCAGATTTAACTTCTATTTCACCTTGCTCCCAAGAACCGCTAGAAGGCTAAGCGAGTACCGTTATGCACATTTCTTTCACTCGTCTACGACATAGATAGTTCATCCATGCAACCTATAACCCTATAGTTGCTATAAGGTGACCTTCCCCTATAACACCGAATACACTCTTTTGAGCCTTTTCTCCTAAATCACCTTTATGAAAACTGATAATTCATGTCCCTTTCAGGATCAAACTCACATAGCATGCAAAGTCTAAGTGATCAAGTTAAAATTAGCAAGATTTGGAATGATATTCAATAAAGAGTGACATGTAATAAATAAAACTTAGACAAATAAACACTTTTAAGCCATTTAAACCATAAGGGAATTCACTATATCGAACCACTCAATGGAACTTAGCTATGCCTGATGGAATAAAATGAAATTGAACAACTTTCCATTGAAATAATGAATAGAGAATACAAAGAAATGAAAAGAAACAAGTGTTGGAAAAATATAGTGCAGGAGCTAAAGCTAGGGATTTTCACTTTTATCCAATCTTTCTAGAGTTCTCACGACACTCTACTTTCCTTTTACAAGTGGGAATAGGGTGAAATCTCTACAACCACTCGGGTTTGATGTCTAACTAAGGGTTAGAATTTAGTCTTCTACGAAGGACCTCGGGCATCCCTACTCATGGGCATCTACTAGGGTTCTGTCACCACCCTCTTCTTCCCAGTGAGTTTTGCTTGTGTTTCCTCTTGATTAGCCTTTTATAGAGTAAAAAGTGGTTGGGGAGTCATGAAATTCATGCAAGAAAGTAGCCCAGCCAGTTTCGGGGTCAAAATAGCAGTTAGTTGCGTGAAAAGCTCGTTTACAATGACCCGCGACACACTCGGACTTTTCTGTTACTGCCCAGAAATGCGGTGATAGCGAGCATAGCTAGCTATCCTTACTTATTTAATTTAGCTAGTCTTTTATGATTTTTGGGCCATTTTATTGGGCTTTAATGTTTATTTTGTAGCAAATGGTTGATTGGAGCTATAATGCAATAGTGGAGTTAATCGGGTGCTCGGGACGCGAAAAGATGCAAAGGAAAGAAAAAAATCAAAAGGGAAAAAAAGTCAAAATTCGTTCAAAAGGTGACTAGCGTCGAGACGCTAGCCCTTAGGCGTCTTGACGCTAGCATTCCTTATTCGGATAGGCGCGAAATCGTCGCACCTTAGCGTCTCGACGCTGCCGTAATTTCCTTTCCAGAACGCGCGTGTTTAGAGGCAGCGTCTCAACGCTACGATAAAATTTCAGAATAAATAGTTCTTTTCGGCTAGGTTTTTGGGGGAACGAATTTTGGGGACTTCTTGGAGCCGTAAACAGAGCAAAATCAGAGGAATTCAAGGCTGAAGCAAAGGGGAAAATTCGGAAATCAACCCATTGTTCGTGGGGATCGTGACGGGGACGTTCGGTCTCGGCCTACAACGAGTTTAATTCTTCTTTCCCTCACTTTAGTTAGATTTTTATGGCTTTTACATGTTTAGTTGAGCTTGTAAATTTGATCATGAGTAGCTAAACTTGTAAGCTTAGGGATTGATGTAGTTGATTGTGTTTATGGATTGATTTATGGTTTAAGTTGTGCAATGTTATTATGTTTGTAATCTTGATTTAATGCTTTCAATTAATTGGCCATTAGTTGGATGATTTAAGTTTCGAATCTAGCTCTGGAGAGGGGATTTGATTTAGACTTACTCAAGATCGCATGACTAAAGTTTAGTTTCTATTTCGTGACGGTCTTAGATTGACTTTAGAATTGGTTAAAAGATCTCATTGCCTTGCATGATTAATAAACTTAGATAGAGATATCAACTTGGTTAATTTGCATGAGAATCAATTATACTCAGGAGAGGTAGTTGTGATTAAAGGGTCTTTGGCTCATAATTCCATTGTGCATAATAACTTACTCCTTAAAATCAATCCTAAACTAAATCGGCGAAATCAATTCCCTAAGTAGTTTTCCCAATTGAAATTCCACACTTTCTACTTGTTTTGATTTAGTTTTCTTATTATTCAATCATCACTTTTTGATCCCTAAATAAAATTGAGCGAGATAATTCACAATACTTGACTTGCTTAAAAATCCAATCTAGAGGATGACATTCGAATTTACTTTCACTATATTATCACTTGACCCGTGCGCTTGCGGTAGGAAAAGTCCACATTAAGTTTTTGGCGCCGTTGTCGGGGATTGGCACATTTAGCTAGATTGATATTGTGAAAAAAATTGTTTGATCTTAATTTAGGGTGTATTTTTACTTTTCTAGGTTGATTGCATTTTTCCTTATTTGTTTTTCGTTCCATATTTGTTTTTCTAGGTTAGTTTTTCTTTTATTTCTTGTTTTTCCTTTTTAGATTAGTTTTTCCTTTTTTAGATTAGTTGTTTTCTTTTCTTTGTTGCTGTCCATAATTGTTTTCTTTCCTTTTTAGGGTAGTTTTGTTTGTTTATGCGTAGGAATAAAGATTTAATTTTAGCACCATTGGATCCCGAGATAGAAAGAACCATCCATAGGCTTCGAAGGGAGAATAGCGAAAACGTTCAAATGGCTGACCAAAATCCACCTGAGGAGCCTAGGCCTATTAGAGACTACTTTCAACCCGTGTTTCAGGGGCAATAGTCGGGGATTATCTATGCCCCGATCAATGCCAACAACTTTGAGCTGAAGACAGGCCTCATTCAGATGGCTCGAGACTGTGCATACAGAGGATCGCCCACCGAGGATCCAAATTCTCATCTTAAATCATTCTTGGACATTTGTGGGACGGTAAAGATTAATGGAGTCTTTGAGGATGCTATTCGCTTACGTTTATTTCCCTTTTCTTTGCAGCATAAAGCACGAGATTGGTTGCAGCCTATTACCCCTGGGAGCATCACCACCTGGGATGCTTTGGTCTAGGCCTTTTTAAAGAAATTTTTTCCTCCTGCAAAGATGGTCAAGCTGAGGACCGAGATTGGGACATTCCAACAACAATATGATGAGCAGCTGTTCGAGGCCTGGGAGCGATTTAAAGAGTTGCTGAGGAAGTGCCCTCAGCATGGATATCCCGACTGGCTCCAGGTACAATTGTTTTATAATGGTTTAACTCCTAGTATAAAAACGATTGTTGATGCAGCTGCAGGTGGGACTCTGTTGTCCAAGACCGTGGGAAATGCTGGCATACTTCTAGAGGATATGGCCACCAACAGCTATCAGTGGCCATCTGAGTGGTCTGCACCTAAAAAGATTGCTGCTGGAGTGTTTGAGGTTGATAAAGTAAGTGAACTCCAGGCCCAGATGACCTCCCTTGCTAATGCTTTTATGAAATTCTCAGGTACAAGGAGTGCACAGTCAATTGAATCAGCTGCTGCTTTAGCATCTAGACCTCAGGAGGAGACCATTGAACAGGTTCAGTATGTATCAAATTCTAATTTTAGGGGATATAATAATAATGTTACACCTACACATTATCACCCTAATAATAGGAACCATGAAAATTTCTCTTATGCAAATACGAAGAATATTCTTAACCCCCCTTGTTTTGTCCCTCAAACTAAAGAAAATAATAAGTTAGAAGATCTTGTTGGAGCTTTCATTGTAGAGTCTAGTAACAGGACAACCAAATTAGAGGAGGCAGTCATTGCCATCAACACCACAGTGAATGGCCACAGTGCTGCCATCAAGAACATTGAGACTCAGCTGGGACAGTTGGTGAATGTTGTAAGCACCATGAATCAAGGTAAGGCCCCAGCTGAACAAGAGAAACCCCAGATGGAGTATTGTAAGGCAATCACTGTGCACCAGGAGGAAGCTGACGAGGAACCTGAATCTGAGGACTATGAAACGCCTATAGGGGAAGCTGAGGAGTACACATCATCTGATGAGGCTGAAAAGCCTGAACCTGAGCCTCCTATTCCTTCTCCCACACTGATGGTTCCCAAGGAAAAGAAAAAGAAAAAGAAGAAAAAGTACAACCAGGTTCAGTTTGAAAAATTTATGAATGCTTTTATGAATATGAATATTAATATTCCTTTTGCAGAGGCATTAGAGATGAACCAATACAACAGGTTCATGAAGGAGTGGTTAGCAAAGAAGCGAAAAGAAAAGAAGGTTGACACTGTATATCTTGCTTCCACATGCAGCACTTGAGTCCAACAGAAGGTACCTGAAAAAGTAGCAGATCCAGGGAGTTTTTCTGTTCCTTGTAGTTTTGGTACCTACTCTTTTAGAGCATTATGTGATTTAGGTGCTAGCATTAATATTATCCCATTGTCCCTGTGTAATAAGTTAGGCATAGGTGAGATTAAGTCTACTCCTGTAAAGCTCCAATTGGCTGATCAATCTGTGGTTAGACCAGTTGGCATTGTAGAAAATGTTTTAATCAGAGTAGGCAGATTTTTCCTCCCTATTAATTTATATGTTATGGACATGATAGAAAATCCTTCGATGCCTGTCATATTAGGAAGACCATTCCTCGCTACTGGGCAAGTGATTATAGATATTGAGCGCAGGGAGCTCACTATTAGAGTCAAGAACGAAAAAGAAATCTTTAAAGCAGTTGAAGACTCTAAAGATGAAGTGCTTTTCATGGGATATAGGAAAGGTGCAAGAAAGAGCACATCTGTTGGATTCACAGAACAAAAGCCCCCTTGAAGCACGATCAACACGTCGAGCTAATGACGTTCAACAAGCGCTTATGGGAGGCAACCCAAGTAAGTTTAGTGTGTTTTATTTTTGTTTTTGATTTATTGTTTGTTTTTGTTTTGTACGTTTTGTTTTCTTTCTCTCTTGTGCTTTCAAGCTTTCATGATTCCAAGATCTCAAGCAAGAAGTCATCATCATTCCAGGCCAGTATTGTTCACTCCTGTCATTCTTTTATTGTTCTCATGCTTGTTTATGCCTTATTTTCTTTACATTGAGGACAATGCATATTTTAAGTTTGGGGGTAGTTTAGCATGTTTGTGGAGCCCTTGAGCATCTGAGTTCGGGCTATAGTTTTGAGCTTTCTTTGAATTATGCATATGGTTGTTTTCTGGATGCTACTTTTGCATGATTATGATGTCATAGGATAAGATTTCTTGTCAATTTTCAAGCTTGTGATGAGTGGTAAGCATGAGTGCCCAAAAAGGGAGACTTTTTAAAATTTTTCTAGGAGATGGCTTGCATGAGTAGAGTATTTGTCTTGGCTAGATTTGGATTTGAATGCTTAGGAGCGAATTATTAGGTTCATATGTTTGTTGTCACCTCGATAGGTGTAGGGAAGAGCTAAAAAGTTAATGTTTTGCAAATTAGCATGTTTGATCTTGCTTAGGAGGAAAGAAAAGAATATATGCTATTTATGCTCATAAAGAAAAAATCATTCTTGTTGTTACTATTGGAAAAAATTATTATGCCATGGCCTGTGCACAATTTGCAATGTTTAATAAAGTTTAGGCAAAAAGAACTACCCCTGTTGTGATCAGTTAGGCCAACCAGAGAAAACTCAGGTTAAGGGTCCCTGCAATGGGTGTGTGAAAGCTAGTGCCACATATACATGCTTAATTTAATTGTTAATTATAAGCACCTAAGTTTGGAGGAAAACAATCTAATTTGTTCCATTGACTCGTTAGTGAATCCTTAGTGCCAGTGTAGAGGGAAGATGAGTTGAAAGTTTAATAATCCAATCCCGGGCTAGTAGAGTCTGGTCTCGTTGAGTTAGATCTAGCTTGTGCAAGTTAATTTTGGAAAAATTTTAATTTGTCTCCCTCATTGGTCTTTATGTGCATGTCTCTTGCTTGCTTGACTATTGACTTTTGAGCCTTGAGGATTGAGTCATGTTTGTTGCATCCATTCTTCCACTGAATGTTTGATTGATAGTTTGCTCGAGGACTAGCAAAAGCTTAAGTTTGGGGGTATTTGATAGCGAGCATGGCTAGCTATCCATACTTATTTAATTTAGCTAGTCTTTTATTATTTTTGGGCAATTTTATTGGGCTTTAATGTTTATTTTGTAGGAAATGGTTGATTGGAGCTACAATGCAATAGTGGAGTTAATCGGGTGCTCGGGACGCGAAAAGATGCAAAGGAAGGAAAAGAATCAAAAGGGAAAAAAGTCAAAATTCGATCAAAAGGTGACTAGCGTCTCGACGCTAGCATTCCTTATTCGGATAGGCGCGAAATCGTCGCAGCGTCTCGACGCTGCGACCTTAAGCATCTCGACGCTGCCGTAATTTCCTTTCCAGAACGCGCGTGTTTAGAGGCAGCGTTGCGACGCTACGATGAAATTTCAGAATAAATAGTTCTTTTCGGCTAGGTTTTTGGGGGAACCAATTTTGGGGAGTTCTTGGAGTCGTAAACAGAGCAAAATCAGAGGAATTCAAGGCTGAAGCAAAGGGAAAAATTCGGAAATCAACCCATTGTTTGTGGGGATCGTGACGGGGACGTTCGGTCTCGGCCTACAACGAGTTTAATTCTTTTTTCCCTCACTTTAGTTAGATTTTTATGGCTTTTACATGTTTAGTTGAGCTTGTAATTTTGATCATGAGTAGCTAAACTTGTAAGCTTACGGATTGATGTAGTTGATTGTGTTTATGGATTGATTTATGGTTTAAGTTGTGCAATGTTATTATGTTTGTAATCTTGATTTAATGCTTTCAATTAATTGGCCATTAGTTGGATGATTTAAGTTTCGAATCTATCTCGGGAGAGGGGATTTGATTAAGACTTACTCAAGATCGCATGACTAAAGTTTAGTTTCTATTTCGTGACGGTCTTAGATTGACTTTAGAATTGGTTAAAAGATCTCAT
This sequence comes from Luffa acutangula, assembly GCA_036850905.1. Taxonomy (NCBI): domain Eukaryota; kingdom Viridiplantae; phylum Streptophyta; class Magnoliopsida; order Cucurbitales; family Cucurbitaceae; genus Luffa; species Luffa acutangula. The sequence goes on along the minus strand of CM072097.1, from coordinate 37,852,451 downwards.
TGCCTTGCATGATTAATAAACTTAGATAGAGATATCAACTTGGTTAATTTGCATGAGAATCAATTATACTCGGGAGAGGTAGTTGTGATTAAAGGGTCTTTGGCTCATAATTCCATTGTGCATAATAACTTACTCCTTAAAATCAATCCTAAACTAAATTGGCGAAATCAATTCCCTAAGTAGTTTTCCCAATTGAAATTCCACACTTTCTACGTGTTTTTATTTAGTTTTCTTATTATTCAATCATCACTTTTTGATCCCTAAATAAAATTGAGCGAGATAATTCACAATACTTGATTTGCTTAAAAATCCAATCTAGAGGACGGCATTTGAATTTACTTTCACTATATTATTACTTGACCCGTGCGCTTGCGGTAGGAAAAGTCCACATCATGCGGTCACATTTCATTTTTCCTTGGCAAAAATGTGGTTGCATTTCAATAGCATTTCAACAACATTTCTCTATTTTCCTCTGTTTTCTGCAAAACACCAAAACTAAGTCAAATTCACACCAAAACTAAGTTCAAATTCACACCAAAATACCAACTTTTACAATTTTTAGGCTCAGGAATAGTAATTTTGACCAAAAACATACAAGTTTCACAAGAAATAAGGTAAGAGTAAGGGGCAAAATAGGTATATTTTTGGCACTTACCACCTTCTCTACTGCTGAATACTCCTAGAGGATCCCTCCTCTAGAGTGATTTTATGCATACAGAAAAACCGGCTAATTCCCTGAATGTCAGTTAATGTCAAACCTATTGCCTTTTGGTATTGCTGTAGCACCTTAACTAAGTCATCTTCATCCTCCGACACTAAATCAGATGCAGCAATAATGGGCAACGTCTCACCTTCCCCAAGATACACATACTTAAGATGATCTGGTAAAGGCTTCAAATCTAAAGTAGGTGCCTCAATCAGGGATGGCTTAATAGGAGGAGTCTTCCTCTCATTCAAATCTAACAACTCAAAAACACTCACTCACTTAAACATATCTTTTTCAATTTTCCTGTATAAAGTACAAACTGCTAAATCCTCCATATTAATCTCTCCATAATCCTCAAAATGTTGATCCGTTAAATCCTCCATTGTTATCTCAACAATTGTGTTCTCCAGAATGTGAATGAAAGAGCAATCTTCCACCTCATCTAGATATTTCATGGGTTTAAAAACAATAAACTTTACTTCCTCATTATGAACCCTCATCGCTAATTCCCCTTTCTGAACATCTATCAATGCCCTGCTAGTAGCCAAAAATGGAAGACCAAGAATAATTGGGACATCTTTATCTGCCTCCTAATCTAAGATAATAAAATCAGCAGGAAATAGAAACTTATCTACTTTAACTAAGACATCCTCAATCTTACCCTCAAGATATGTAATAGTTCTATCAGCTAGTTGGAGTGTGACTGTAATAGGCCTAGTTTCACCAATACCTAACTTTCGATAAAACTGAAAGAGGCATAAGGTTAATGCTCGCGCTTAAATCTCAAAGGACTCTCCCCGACTCTTTTCCACATATAGAGACAAGAATAGTAAATAACCCTGGATCCTTAGCCTTGGTTGGTAGTCCATTCTTAAGAATGCTATTACATTCTTCAGTAAGAGATACAATTTCAAATTCTCATAACCTCTTCTTTTTAGTAAAGACATCCTTACAAAATTTTGCAAAATTTGGCATTTGCTCTATAGTCTCTACTAACGGAATATTTATATGCAATTGCTTAAAAATTTCTAAAAACTTTTTAAATGGACCATCCTGGTTCTTAGGCTTCTACCTTTGTGGAAAAGGTAGACGTGGTACATAAGGTGGGAGTGGTACATATGGTGGTTCTACATCTGGAACAGAACTAGGTGCTCCAACATTTTTATTGTTGCCTCTATCATTTTTACCAGTCTCCAACGCTTTTATAACAACATCATTGTTATCACTACTCTTCTCTACTTCCTGTGGTTTACTAGGCTCTCTTCTCTCCTCTAGTGGCTTACCACTCCTTAGAGTCACTACCTGCACCTCTCCTTACCTTCCCTTCTAGGGTGCTCAACATGTTCTACTCACAGTAGTTGTGTTAATGTTTTGGTAGATTTATTGCGTTAGAATTTTGTTGAGACAAAGCCTTAGGAGAAAAACCCCAATCGCATGTCCCAATTCATCTGCACATAACTCGCATTTGAAGCATAGCCATAATCATTTTTGTGCATTTAATGAGTCGCACTAATCCCTTTTTTTTACACATCAACCAAGGCAACCGCCCACATTCCCCATGATAATCATGATCACCTACCTACGTGGGATGCGAAAGGGCATCAATACCAAAGCTAGCAAAAGCCTTGTGTTAGCTATAAAAGGAATGTGCCTCTTCTTCATCTCCTTCATCTTCTTCGTGCTAAACCCTAAACCTTTACCTTCCCTCTTTCACGCAAAGCTTCTCTCTGTTTTCTCCGAGAACAACCATGTCAGACTCACAAAATTCCTCTCTCGTCGATTACGTTGACGATGGTCCTCAATAGGGATGTCATTATCTCGGATGAGGAAAGTGATAACCAGCAAAACAACGACCATATGGAAGAAGATGAACCAAAGGTCATCGACGGAGAACAGACCATCGACAGCTTAGACACTCAGCTCACTACCGCTCTGTTGTCCTCCGGCGCAAATGATGTACACAACATAGCCCCATTGGACACCTCCACCTTCAATGTACAACTTGTAACCCTTCAACCAACCCAAAATATCCCCGCCCCACGTAACCTAACCCCATTTTCCTCTCCTTTTCCATCCATTTCAATTCTTCCACCTCCCAACTCTTCCACTGCCATAGCCCCAAATTTCCCAATGCAAGTGGGAAATAGTCTGCGACAATCCTCACTCCTGTGCCTGTACGCTAGTCCATGACTTCTACTTAGTGCAATGGCAAGCCGAAATTGACGAAGTCTTGGTTTGAGGCCACACAGTTGCATTCTCCTCTGCATGCATCAACAATGTGTACGAGTTGCGAGACATCCCTGACGCATAAGGAAATGTGTTCCACAGCTACCTCGACAATGATTTTCAAAGTGCAGTACTACTTGCGGCAGCCAAACCTTGGGCCAAATGGGACGACCATGGAGCTGTGAGGACACTGAAGGCGCAGCTGTTAGATTTTGAGACCACCTGCTGGATGCACTGGGTGAAGAATGGCATCATGCCCACAACGCATGATGCCACATTGAACCTTCAACGGGTAATCCTTGTCTATTGCATCATGAATGGAACCCCAATCGACTTGGGTCAGATCCTCGTAGAAACATTACGCCAGACTGCCGAAAAACCAAAGGGTGCAAACTTTTATCCTGGGCTTGTCACCTGTCTATGTCGTACATCAAATCTTGTGCCCACAACAGATGAAGAAATCTAACCCATGCGGAAGGATTTGGACGAACAAAGGTGGCCGCGCGGAACTAGAACCCGCAATAGTCAAGCAATCAAGAGACATGCACATAAGGACCAATGAGGGAGACAAATCAAAAGTTTTCAAAAATTAACTTGCACAAGCGAGATCTAACTCAACGAGATCAGACTCTACTAGCTCGGGATTGGATTACTAAACTCTCAACTCATCTTCCCTCTACACTGGCACTAAGGATTCACTAACGAGTCAATGGAACAAATTAGTTTGTTTTCCTCCATACTTAGGTGCTTATAATTGAAAATTACAATATGCATTTGTATGTGGCACTAGCTTTCACACACCTATTGTAGAGACCCTAAACCTGAGTTTCTCTGGTTGGCCTAACTGATCACAACAGGGGTAGCTCTTTTTGCCTAAATCTTTATTAACCATTGCAATGCGCGCATAAGTAATGACTTTTTTTTTTTCAAATTGCAACAACAAGAATGATTTTTCTTTATGAGCATGATAAACATATATTCTTTTATTTCCTCCTAATGAAGATCAAACATGCTAATTTGAAAAAAAATTAACTCGTTAGGTCTTCCCTACACCTATCGAGGTGACAACAAACATATAAACCTAATAATTCGCTCCTAAGCATTCAAATCCATATCTAGCCAAGACAAATACTCTACTCATGCAAGGCATCTCCTAGAAAAAGTTTAAAAACTCTCCCTTTTTGGGCACTCATGCTTACAACTCATTGAAAGCTTGAAAATTGACAAGAAAGTCTATCCTAGGACATCATAGTCATGCAAATATAGTATCCAGAAAACAACCATATGCTCAATTCAAAGAAAGCTCAAAACTATAGCCCGAACTCAGATGCTCAAGGGCTCCACAAACATGATATTCCACCCCCAAACTTAAAGCATGCATTGTCCTCAATGTATGAATCGATAAAGCATAGTCAAGCATGAAAACAAACAAAGAATGGAAGGGGTGAATGATACTGCCCTGGAATGATGACCTTTTCATGAATGCTTGGCATAGACAAGAGCACGGGAACTCCTACAAAACCAAAACAACAAGACATAAAAAAAACAATAACGAAGTAACTTGGGTTGCCTCCCATAAGTGCTTGTTTATCCTCTTTAGCTCGACGTGCTCGTAGAGTCTTTTAAGGCACATAAAAATTCTCGTATTTCTTTGGGCCCTTCTTCCTTGAATCAATATAACCAACGATCCCTAGCAAACTGACTAGCTTCTCATGGGCCCCTGAAACAAAATTATTTTTGGTATTTTTGAATAAAAGAAGCATTAGGTCTCCCTACTAGCTCATATAGGGAACTAGAAGTACTATAGGGTAAAACGGTCATTTAACCTAGCTATAGCTACGAACAACCTGTGAAGGATCGACTTACTGAACATGGTTAAATCAAGTGGATAGAAATATATCTATAGTGAGGGGAGTGCAACTATCGGGCTATAGTGGAGTGTCCCGGTAGTGAAGGAATGTTGGTTAAGCTCGGTTAATGAGATTAGTCGGTTAGCCTCGAATCGGTGGAGCCCATGATCTATAGGTCCATTAAGTCTCCCTACTAGCTCATATCGGAATAAAGCCTAGAACAATAAGATAGGATTCTTTGAATTGTTCACAATCGGGAAAAATGGCATTTTTGTAAATTGTGTTTGACACAATATTGAATTATGAATTAAATTGGAAAATGAGAGATTATGTTTTTAAAAGTGTTTTAAATGCTATATATGAATTAGGAATCATATATAAGTAGATTGCACAAGGTGTCAATGATTAATTGGAAATGTTTATAATTAATTGCCATGAAATCAATTTCAATTTGGAATTGGAATTAGAATGCAAGAAAAATCTGATTGAGGATCAAACTTGGTGGATTTAGATGGATTTCCACTCTTGCATGTTGATACAAAGTGGAATACAACACATCCATGCACTTGTTGCATGTGTTGTGACTTCAACACCTAGAATCCACTTTGGCTTGCATTACCACCATGTGTCTTGCATCTCGAGGCCTTTCCTTGCATGGAAAATCTCTATAAGTAGATGCAAAATCAGATTAAGAAAAAAAAAAGATCCATTTCCATATTGTTATGTTGTTGGATTTTGGTCTCAAACTCACTCATCTCCATATATCTCTCTAGTGCTTTAACCTTCAAGCATTCCCTTCCTATTCCCTATCTCTATAGACTCCCACAAGTCGTTCCTGGCACGAAGAATAGTAGGGAAGACACTAGAGGTGGTCCACACACCGTTCGTGATCAAATGAATCAAAGGGAGTTGTTGAATCAGTCTCCAAAAACATTGGTACAAATTCTGCTCTCTATTTACGATATTTGGACAACATGTTTTCATTTTCTAAATTTGATGTAGTTAACTGCCTTCGATCCTAAAATTGCTTATGCATGTGTTATATGAACACCTTCAAGGTGAACCAGTCAGGATTTGCTCAATCATAGGTATTGCCCGAGCAAAATAAGCAGTCGTTGCTCCAGCAAAATTCAGAGAGTTCTCTTGAGGCAATGATGAAAGAATATATGACCTGTAATTGCAAATGGGCTAGCTAGCTAATGAGTTGAAGGCAAGATTGAAGGGAATAAAGGTCCCCACACAGCGGAAGCGCATCGATTGGACCTTACGCCGTATATTAATTAACATTAAAATACCGTTACGAAAACTCAAACAAACTTTAAACACTCTTTAAAGCTACTGGAAAATTGGTTTAAACTTGCTTAAAAATAAATCTAAATTTATTTTCATGCTTTTCTAAAGAAAGAAAGAAGAACCGTTACAAACCTTCGTTGTAGACTTGACCGTTCGTCGCCAACGACGCTCCACGAACGAGAACGCAACAACCGCCTTTGATTTTCTTCGCTGGAAATTCCTTCTTTGAATGACACAATAACCACAGAGGTTACACCAGTATGTCTCTAAGTCTAGGAGGCAAAAGACTTGTGGGAGTCTTTCTCTAAGAGGGAGGCTAGAGAGAATTCTAGGTCTTGTCTTTGAGAGTCTAAGAGCAAGAGCAAGAATGTCAAGTGTCATGACCAATTAGGTCTAGTGTTCTATTTATAGAAGAGAGGCCATGAATAAAATATTCAATTAAATCAATCTTTTCCAAAATTGATTCAATCTTATTCCTTAATTAATCAATCATGATCAATCAATTCCATAATTGATTAATCTTTTCCACAAATGACTAGTTACTTCCATAAGTGATTAGATCATTTCCATAAATGATTAATCACTTCCTTAAGTGATTAATTATTTCCATAATTGATTAATTCCCGGTTAATGAATTCTTTAATTAATTAACCACCAATTAAATATCACATATTTAATTCCCGACCTAAAATTAATTAATTTGCCCAAACACATTTTAGGCATTAAATTAATTAATTCATTATTTGAACTCTTTCAAACTTCCATAAATTTATATTTGAACTTTCCAAATATTAATTTCTCTCATAATAATATATCAATATATGTTATATTTGTTTCCCTTAATAAATTGAACATTTTCAATTTACTTTTATTACTTAGTTGCCTCAAATTACTTTACGAGCTACCAGTGGGACCTAATGGACCTGCAGATCAAAAGCTCCAACGATGTGAGATTAATTGGTCAAACTCATTAACCACATTAATCAATATTCGTTAACTGTGTGTACATTCCACTATAGACTCACAGTTGCACTCTTCTCACTGCAGACATATTTTCTGTGTCCACGGATCTAGACCAATATCGACTAGTTAGTCCTTCACGAGTGTCCGTAACACCAGCTGGGTCAAATTACCGTTTTACCCCTCGGTTACCTCTATTTCCTTGAGTACCAATTCTCCTCTAATGAACAACCTGTTTGTGGTCCAACCATTAAACAGAAAACCCTCTCGTGACATTGAGAGGGTAGGGCCCTTTGTTCAAGACTCGGAGTAACCACTTAAGGGAACACTCATCTGCTTCCCTAAAGTCGGGAAGGAGTGAATTCCATCTTGTACGATTATGTTCCCAGCTCCCCATTCGGTCTTGTCCCCAAAGTGGTAGGCTTATTGAGTCGGCATATTGGCCACTCTCACCCATACAAATCAAAGGACAATCTCTCATGAGCAGGAGTCCATAATCAACTAAGGATTAAGACTAAGTTGTCTAGGTCGTCCTAGTGAGATAGAAAACCAACTAGTTAACGGTGTTATAACCAGTGGTTACTATTTCGCGGTCCGGTCTTATGCAAACTCATTGCATAGGATACCCCCACTCGCATGTCTCCTACACGAACGCGTTGGATTGCGTTTGTATCAAATACAAAGTGGGTCGTATCCATAGTGTCACCAGGATAAGGCACCCAGTCTTATCCCTATACTGTAGACCCTTTAGGCTGTTTCTTGAACAACGATCCCATATATCGCTACATATAGTTCAAGACTCATATTACAACCTTCGATGTCTAGTTTATTGGATTAGGGTTATTATTAGGCAAAGACAAATATAAAATAACTAATAACAATTAATGGAAAAATATATCAATATTATTTCATTAATATCCAGTCAACGGTTACATTCACTATCTACGAGTTTTAGGGCATAAAACCCAACAAAGACCTCAAGGGAAACTTCCCGCAAATACTGAACACCCTAGAAAGGAAGGTAAGGAGCATGTACAGGTAGTGACTCTAAGGAGTGGTAGGCCACCAGAAGAGGGAAAAGAGCCTAGTAAACCCCAAGATGTAGAGAAGAATAGTGATAAAAATGTTGTTGTTGAGAAAGAGTTGGAGTCTGGTAAGAGTGGTGGAGGCAGTAATAATAATGTTGAAGCAGTAATAATAATGTTGAAGCATTTGGTTTAGTTCCAGATGTTGAACAACCTTATGTACCGCCCCTACCTTATGTACCACTTCTACCTTTTTAACAAAGGCAGAAGCCTAAGAATCACGATGGTCAATTTAAGAAGTATTTAGATATTCTTATGCAACTGCATATAAATATCCCTTTAGTAGAAACTATAGAGCAAATGCCAAATCATGCTAAATTTGGGAATAGTCTGGGTTAGATGACTGGAACAAATCTTCAAAGTAATTAATAAAAATCTCTTCAATACAGGAAGTCTCTTCTGTCCAATTACCCTCAGAATCCAAAATTCCAGTAATTTCATTTTTCTTTTTTCTTAAGGAGGCTTTTTTATGAAACCACTTAGAATTTTTGTCCCCCCATTTTAACCATTCTTCCCTAGACTTTTGTTTCCAATATATTTCTTCTTCTTCAAGTAATTTGTCTAACTCAAATTCCAGCCCATGAATTACATCAAAGTTAACTGTAGGGATGTTATTATATGCATCTTTTAGAGCATTTTTACATTCCAAAATCTTATTCTTTTTATTATTGTTTAAATCTTACCCCATTTATTTAAAGCTGAAGAGCATCTTAAAAGGTCATTAGATAAAGAAGATTTAGATATAGAGTTACCTTTCCAATCTCCATTGTTGGTTATTAAGTTTGTGCATTCCTCATATCTTGTCCAAAGTTCTTCAAATTTGAATTGATTTGTTCTCCTTCCACCAAAGTTGGTCTTCCGGTTATTGAAATTAATTTCAATTGGCTTGTGATCAGAAAAAAGCCAATCCAAATTCTTTGTGCTAATGAAGTTGAACATATCATCAAACTTGGGGTTACACAAAAAACGTTCGATCCTCTCCCAAACTTGAATCCCCTTTCTGTTTCCATGCCATGTGAAGAGATTATCCATAGGAGTTATATCTTGCAGACCACAGAAATCTATACATTGTTTGAAATCCTCCATTGCCTTTCTATCTCTAGATGGACCTCCCAGCTTTTCTTCATTGCAAATGACTTCATTTAGATCCCCTCCTATTAGCCAAGGATTACAATTTCCGGGAAAGAGTCCTCGAATTAATTCCCAAGTTTGTCTTTTTTTACTAGCCTCTGGGAAGCCATATACCCCTGTAAATCTCCAAACCTTCCCTTTCCAAGAGATTTCTGTATCTATGTGATTGTTAGAAGATGATCTGATAACCAAAGAATCTAGATCTTTCCAAAGCAAACATAAACCTCCCTTTGATCCCACACTATTAACAGTGAAGCCATCATCAAACTTACAAGAATCTTTAATTTTATTGGTTAAACTTGCATCACTTTTAGTTTCGCTGAGGAAAAGAACTTGGGGTTTCCTTGTAGCAACAAGGTTTTTAAGAGAACGAAATGCTCTCGGGTTCCCCAAACCCCGAGCATTCCAACAAATGTGTTTCAGTTTCATGGCTGAAGGCAGGGCTGTTCTACAGCCACTGCCAACATTTCAAACTCTACACCCCTGTCTATATCTTCAGCTTCCCCATCTCTACTTTTCTTCCTTGAATTTTCTTCATTTGATGTCCCACTAAGTGAATTGCTCTTTCTCTTCTGTCTGCATGATTTGCCCAATTCTGAACTTCCTGATAGATCTTGTCTTGGCCTCCTTTTCCAACTTGGTTTCTTTAGAATCCTGTCCTCTTTATTCTGGCTACTATCCATTTTTGATGATGTATTGCTTGAGCCTTCTGGGACCTCTTCATGATCACTTCTTAGAAAATCCTCTTCTTTTTTGCTTGTTTCATTAATATCAGTAGTCCAGACTCCACCATTTTCATTTATTCTGATAATATCCAAATCATTGGCATTGTCTCCTAAACTCTTGCTTCTGATTTCGAATTCCATAGACTCCCCAAATATAGGGCTTTCATGATTCAAATCTACATTGAGACCTTCCCCTTTTGACATCTCGTTCCCAGCATCTTTTGAAGTCATATTTGGTTCACTGTCCTTTCTTTCTTTATCAGGTGGAATGTCTGGTTTCGTGAAAAGTCTGGAGAAGCCCTGAAATTTTAGCCAGGCACCATACTCCAGGTTGTTTCTTCTTGCCTCCTCCATATCCTCTATTTCTTGGCACTCTTTGGCTTTGTGTCCTATCCTTCCACAACCAAAACAAAAGTCTGGTAATCGCTCGTATCTGATTGTCACCCAGCAGTTATCTTCCACCCCATCTGACTCTAACATAAGGCCCCTACGAAGGGGTTTTGAAATGTCCAATCTTACTTTAATTCTTATGCTGTTTCCCCAAGACGTGTATTGCTTATTGCTATCCCAGTCCAAAAATTCTCCCAGGATGCTACCAATCTTCCTTGCCACACATTCATTCCGAAAGCCCATTGGAAGGTTTATTATTCTCATCCAAAAATCTACTTTGTTGAATTTTAACTCATTTGTTCTTTGTTTTGCAGTTGGATTCTCAAGAACTAGAAGACTCCTATCAAACAGCCAGGGACCGTTGCTTTTAATCCAATCTTTTTCCACCTTGTTGTCAAACTTGAACAAGTAAGTATTCTTGCTTAAGGTTTCAATTTCAAAATCAAATCTTGTTTTCCATGCGCTTGTGAGTGCGTTCTTGAGAGCCATTTTGGTAATGTTTCTGTTTGTCAATAATTTTCCAGTCAGGCAAAGCTCCATCTGTTTCTCAATTTTGGTTGTTTCATCACGATTGAAAGTAAGTTTGGCTACTTTCTCTTCTTCCTTCAGATTAAAGTTCTTCCATTCACTGATTAGCCCGTCTATTTCCATCGCAGATTGCATTGTTCTACACTGACTTCTTGATTTTCGGAGATTCTTAGTACACACAACTTCCTTAGGTTGAAACTTCTTGTACCCAGCAAAGTTGCTGACATAACCCCAAATTTTCAGGGGATTTCTTCAAGAACCGGAGAAGTGGTCTTGACCCATTCAATTGTTATCGTTCCAAATTTATTTATCTAACTCTTATCCTATTATAACTATTATAATGAGAATTGTAATGTTCTAGGTGAATTAAACTCTTTTAACAAACCTAGCAACACCATATGTTAACATGACTATGGTTATTTCAACTCAGGTTTCAAGTTTGTTCCCAGATAGCAGGTGTTCCGTAAATCGTCAACTTAAATACCTCTAGCCATATACAGAACGTAACCGAGAGAGTTCCCTTTTAACCATAGTAATGTAAAGTCTTTACTCTAAAGATCTAGGTGTATTAAACTCTTTTAATAAACCTAGTGACATTGCATGCTAACATGTAACCATGATTAATTCAACTCCGATACTCCGGTTCAGTTCCCAGGTAGGAGGTGTTCCTTAAACCATCAACTTAAGTACCCCCAACCTTAAACAAAACTTTACCAATAGAGTTTCCTTATAACCATAGTAATGTTTGTCCTACTTCGTAGGTTAAAACTATTTTAAAAAACTAAGCAAGACTTAATTCTAATCCAATTAGAATTAACGAGATCTTAGGTCTAATTAATTTTAGACATCTTAAAAATAATTCATTTACCTATGATCCTATGATTGCATGCAATCTTTATTATAGGTTGACGGTTTATAATCATCAATTTTAAACTATTCAAAATTTTAATGTTTAGCCCTATAATCATGCATACTATAGTTTTAAAATAATTAACAATCATATTCAAGTTAATATAATAAAACTATATATATTGTCTTTGCATTGCATGAAATTAATATAGAAATTATATTAAACTATGGTTGTTTCATGCTTAATGAAACTCTTATTTTCATTAATAATAAATTAAAACTATTGCCAAAAATTGTAAATCAAAGTAGTATGCTGCAAACAATTTTATTAAATATTATTTATATTTAACTAGGTAACTGTATGTATCATGCTTATCATTTTTCATGATATTAATATAACTCAACTATAAATTAAAAACTCATGAAAATAAACCATGCATTTCAATCCATACATTATAAGTAATTATAATATATATAAAATGCATGAGCATGCTTTATAACCTAAGGTGGGATTTTAAGTCTAAATGACATCCATAAAGCATTTAAATAGCGCATAAACCGATTAATTGGCCCCGAGGATAAAATAAAGCACATAAATTACAATAATTTAAGATATTTTATCCTTTTTCAGCCTTCTGCAGCTTCGAATCGGACCAAAACCGCTCCAAACGTGCCAAAACCGTCCACACCGGGTCAAAACCGCCAATAAAATGGGTCAAAACCGCTTGAACCAGCTGGAAAACCACTGAACCAGTCAAAAACCGCTGCCTAGACAACGAACCAGTCAATTCTCGCTTGAACCGCGTTGAACCAGTCAAAGAACCGTTTGGAACCACGCCTCCTCAACTGGTAAGGTAATCATAAAACTGTTGTTGCTTCAGTGGTTGATTGTGTCCATGAAATCACTGCATGTGCGTGCGCGCTAGATTTCAAGCCCGACAAACGCCTTTTTTTTATAATTTGAATTTTTGCACTGTTCCAACCGCTGTTCTTCGTCGTTTTTTGCAAAATTTGGTTCTGATCTTCATCGTTCTTCAATCTAAACTAGATCCAGACTTACCGAGACTCGATTTACATATTATGCCCAAATAACGCAGGGGTCTTTACATTGAACCATTCAAGAAAACGTAAATCTATGGTAAAATTATTCGGAACCATTTATACGCAAACTATAACATTCTTAATGGATAAATCCCACCAAGAACAAATTGCAAATTTCAATTTAAAATAAAAAAAAAAATGAGTTGGCTCTGATACCAATTGAAGGGATAAAAGCCCCACGCAGCGGAAAGTATTACTGAACCTACTCAGAGTCTTAGATTCTAATTGAAATACCAATACAATTTGCAAAATATTACTGCAATAAATCTATATTTAATGGGTTGTACATAGGCTATAAACATCCTAGTGATCAAGGATTTCATAGAAAACTTACTTTTGTAGAAAGCCTTTATCAATTTGCCTTTTTTTGCCAATAAGATTAAAAACGCAACAATCCTCTTGTGCGAACACCACCAATCGGCTACACTAGTATATCTCTAAGACTTCTTGAAACAGGAGATTTGTGGAAGTCTTTTGGGAGAGATTTCTGAGAGAAGCAAAGACAATGAGATGCCTTTCACCCCACCCCAGGGGTCCTATATATAGGTAAAGGCCAAAACCTTTTCCTAATAGGAATCAGTCTAGGAATTAGTTAAAATCTATTATATGAACAATTTTAATCTAATTTTAAAATTAATTAATTTTAATAAATAATTAATTAATTACCCAATTAAATATCACATATTTAATCTTAGGGATTTTATTAAATTTAAAATTAATATGAATCCAATTCATATTAAATTTATTTGAACTTTTCAAAGATTTTCTCTCCTGAATTAATTTGTGAAATTAATTCAAAAATTATATTATAAAGTTTCGTAAACTTTATATTATAATGCATCAATATACATTATATGATTCCCCAAATAAATTGAACACTTCCAATTTACAATTTATATTTATTTGTTTCAAGTCTTTTACGAGCTACCAGTTGAACCTAATGGACCTACAGATCAGAAGCTCCAACGATACGAGACTAAACGACTTAAACTCATTAACCAAGTTAGTCTCCATTCGTTAACTTTGGGTCACTCAACTAAAGACTCACAGCTCCAATCTGATCACTGCAGAATATTTCTATGTCCACGGATATCGACAATACTACAAGTCAGTCCTTCACGTGTATTTGTATCTCAGTTGGGTCAAATTACTGTTTTACCCCTGGTTTACATCTTTGTCCTTAAGTTCCCAGTGCTCTAATGAACAACCTGTTTGAGGTCCAACCAACAAACAAAAGTCCCTCTCGTGTCATAGAGAGGGTTGGGCCCATTGTTCAAGTCATGGAGACACCACTTAAGGGAACACACCTCTACTTACCCTAGAGTTGGGACGGAGTGAATTCCATCTTGTGTGTTTACGTTCCCAGCTCCCCACTCGGTATTGTCCCCAAAATGGTAGGCTTGTTGAGTCAGCGTGCTGGTCACTCTCACCCATACACATGAAATGACAACTCCTCGTGAACAGGAGTCTATAATCCACTCAGGATTGAAACTGAGTTGTCTAGGTCATCCTAGTGAAATAGAAACCAAGCCAACTAACGGTGTTACAGTTAGTGGTTAACGCTATGTCCTGCCACGCATTCTAGATATGGAATAAACCGAGAGCGTCGAGACGCTCTTGTCACAGCGTCTCAATGTTGTGACTTCTGCCGCTCAATTAAGTTAAGGAATGCTAGCGTCGAGACGTCAGCCCTCGGACAAGACTCTTTTGCACTCTTCCAACTTTGTTTCTTTTCGGTTCTTTGGCCTCTTTTCACGTTTCGAACACCCGATGAACTCCAATATCACGTTTTAGCTCTAATCAACAATTTCCTACAAAATAAACATTTAAGTGCAATAAAATGGCCAATAAATCATACAAGATAGCTAAATTAATTAGGGAAAACTAGCTAGCTATTCTCGCTATCATCCTCACCGGAGCTTTGGAAGCAATTGGGGGCTTAAACGAGTGAAATTGGAGTGTAAAATGACTATTTTGCCCCTGGAGCCTCATCATCGTTGAGACGCTCATCATCAGAGTCAAGACGCTAGCCAAATAAGGAAGCTACTTGGAGATCAAGCTGGCGATAGCGTTGCGACGCTAGGGCATTCGGAGAGATATTTTTCAAAATTGAAGAGACAACGTCGCGACGCTAGTCAGTTTTCCAGAATCGAATTTTTCCTATTTTGACAGGAAATTTTCCTTGTTTGATGATCCAATTTAGCACCAAATGACCACAAATTGAAGGCCAAGAATCACTATAAATAGAGGGCATTGGTGTAGGTTTAGAATCACCCCTTTCATCACTTGAATCCCACAATTCATCAATTGTAGCCACCTTTTTCTCTAGTTTCAAAAGTTCTTTTAAAGCTTTCTTAGTCTAAGGGTCAGTTGATCGAGCCTTGAGCTTGGAGGTGCTTGTCTATGGCCAACTAAGCTCAGATCGTTGTAATCGAGACCTCGATTTCTAAGTCTGATTCAATTTTATGAGATTTTCATTCTTCATTACTTAGTTAATTGTCTTTGTGATTTTAGTTCTTTGCATACAAGTTTAGATTATGGTCGGAAAGAGTGACAACCTTGACCGCACCATGTCTAAATTTACTTGCTAAATCTAAGTAGCACATAGGTTAACGTTATGATATTACACATGTGTCCCTAAAACTAAATGATTTAATCAATTGTAATTGTGGCTTGTTGCCCGTTGCATGTGAATTAATTCGGCTAGATCCCAATGTGGTTTAGATTAGTTAATAGACCAATTAATTAATTTAAATCAAAATCAAACTTAGCGTTTGCATGTTTGTCATAGTTGGATCATGGCTATCGGTTTGTTGCCGGAGTACGACGTACTTAGATAGTTAATTAAACATCAATTGATAATCGATGTGTGAAATTAATCAAACTTAACACGAAGTTCAACCCCGATTACAACGATCCTCGTGGTAAGATCAACTAACCCGCCTTTACTTCCTTGCATTTAATTTTTCTTATTTACTTTCCTGCCTTTACTTTATGTCTTAATCTTTTATCAATAAACCCCCCATTTTGGTTACCTTAAAGACACAAAAGAATTTAGAAATAAACTGTTTGTTCCCTGTGATCGACCCCGACCACTACTACTACAAATTATCTTTGGGAATCGTGGATTATAAATTTATTTGACAAGAGACCGCGACAATCTCTTCCACCAATAAGCCTAGTAGTAACTTAAGTTTTGGGGAGGGAAGTAAATTTTCTTTTCCATTTATGAGAGTCAGTATAGCTTGTGAAAGAGATAGGATATTCTGGATGAAGGCTAGGTGGAATAACAGGCAACAAGAGATGGAAATGCATGCAAATGTTTTATCTTGAGAAAAGTGAGTAAAAGCCTAGTGTTAGAGAAATCTTGTCGTTAGCTTAGAGTATTAGGAGTAGAGTTCTTTCCTGAAAGGTGCACTCACAAACTAAACTTTTTTGTTTCTATTATATCTTGTTAATATTGCTTGAAGACAAGCAAAGGTTTAAGTTTTGGGGTGTGATAACCCTCATTTATGTATGTTATTTGGCCTTTAAAACCTAGATTATTGTTTGGAAAGCAAGAACTTTGTGTTTAAATTCTTATCATTTCAAGTCATTTTAGCAAAAGTTGTAGAATCATGAAGAAAATCTATACTATATATAAAAGGGGTTAAAGGAAGAGAATCTTTGCTTTCCTCTTTTGCGCTTATAATTTTAATAAATGCCCATTTTGTCCTTCGATATTTGTTAGAGAGCTAGACACAACTCTTTGAGTTAAAAGTGTCCTTCAATCGTTGCTAATGGGACTCGACTGTTAGGTAGTTACACATCGATGCATCCATTCGAGGATTAGAATTAAAAATATTTCTTACAATAAAAAGGGGTCATTAATCATGTCTTTTCAAAAAGCATATTAACCAATTACATATAAATAATTACTTTATCTAACAATTAAAAATCATCATTAGTGTAAATATTTTTATTTCTTTTTCATTTCTTCAATGGAAGTTTCTCCTTTTTGCTTCCTCCATTTCCTACGAGATAGTCAACAAGAATCAAAGACCATAAGAGTATATAAGTCTTCGATTATTGAAGTAATTTAATATTTTTAATTTTATAATTTATCTTATGAGTATTTATTTTTTTATTTACTTTTATATTATAACATCTTCGTGTTTATCATTCAAATTCCCTTTTACATTCGCTATATAAACAAATTAAAATATTTCAACAATTTTGATCTTTTATGATACTCAAAATCTTCTTTATCATGATCAAATATTAGATTATATGGGTTTCCATCTCAAAACCAATTGGCAATGGGAGGAGTGACCCTTGAAGCTTATATATTGTGAGGTCTCCACCAATCTTTCCGATGTGGGATCCTCAACATCAAATCAAAATTTTAGTTTCTTACCAACACTTTTTTTTTAAATAATAATAATCAATAAACAAATAACATGACTCTTTTGGTTAAGTTTCAAACCCTATCTTGCATTGTAAAATTACTAAATAGATACACATATAGAACAGTAGTTGGGTAGGAGAGAGGTTCACGACCTTTTACTTAGTCGTGAGATGGAAGAGAAAATACAGCATAAACGAAATGGAAGAATCATGAAAGAGAACATTTTACAATTGTGAATCCGAATATAAGAGAAATAAAGGGTAAAAATATATGGGAGAAACATTAAAAAAAAACCTAAAGATGTTACATAAATTCAAAATAGAGATTTGAAAGAATCTTTGGGGAAATAATACATTCTTCAAAAAAAAATTACATTCTTCAAATTTTCTTACATCTAATGTTTATTTCATAGATGTCTACCAGATAATTTGTTTCTTTTGTGAAATGTGATTAACATAACATGATCTTTTATCTTTACTCACAAAAAAAAAAAAAAAAAAAAAAAAAAAAAAAAACATGATTGTTATCT
Source organism: Luffa acutangula (assembly GCA_036850905.1). NCBI lineage: Eukaryota > Viridiplantae > Streptophyta > Magnoliopsida > Cucurbitales > Cucurbitaceae > Luffa > Luffa acutangula. The sequence continues at coordinate 37,834,691 of CM072097.1, read as the reverse complement.
TTCAAACATTTTCTTAAAAAGTTAAAACATTTTACTTCCAATGAATAAATAAATAAATTTTATTTCATTCATTGTTTTTCTTGTTGTTTCAATATATAAGAAATAATCTTTTTTTAAATTCTAAAAGTTTATGGTATCTTTTTTTCCCCAAAGTTGTTTAGTATCTTGCGTTTTTTAACTCAAAGTTGATAAATGAAGATTTTTTTAAAAAAAAATTTAGAGGGAGTTTTTAAAAAATTTAAAGTATTATGGAAGATTTATACATGAAAATAAGATGGAGATTCATTAAAATATAAGAAGGAGAGAAAAATTTGTTTTTTTTTTAAACAAATTAATATTTGATATAGATTTTACAATTAGGATTTCATAATCTATGGAGAAAAAATTTGTTTAATATCTTACTTTCCTTGATGTAAATATTCTATACGAAATACCTATTTTAAAATTTAGTATAATGGATATCTTAATGGATATCTGGCAGACTCTCTACCCATTGTCCGTTGAGATAGAAAGGGACAAGTGTGCAATGCAAGTCTTCTTTTCAACTCAAAATTATCCTCCACCTCCATGCATTCTTAATCTCGAAGAAGGTAATTTTGTGCCCCTATCTGAATTTATTTTCTTAGTTCCTTCCTTTTTTTGGTGATCCAAGAGCATGAGCCTATTTCCATGTTAAAGAATCTGAAGATCACTTCTAGTTGAGGGTGTTTCTATATTCACTACAAGTAGAAGCTAGGATGTGGATTTTCTCACTACCTTCGGTATCAGTAGCTTCTTGGAGTGAGATGAGAAATATTTTCTTGAAGAAGTACCATCTGATCGCTCTATTGATTGAAGCCACCAGAAAAATTGTCAACGCCACGCAAGCACCTGAGGAGATGTTCCATGAGTTCATGGACTACTTCAGTAGTTATTGCATGGACCTCACACCCCACTATCTGAGGAGTCCCTCATAAAAAGCCTCTGCGAAGGGTTGGCACCTAAGATAGAGGATGCTAGATTAAGCTAGTGGTGGTGATGTGCTTGGTACAACACCCGGTGAGGCATGGGAGATTATTGCAAAGCTGGTAGAGATCACTCAATTTCGTTCTACCTCCCATGATGAGCTAGGGAGCCCAACTTCAAAGCAACAGCAAGAAGGTAAGTCAGAGGAAAATCCCATCGAGGTCAGACAGCTTAATTCTTCCTTTCATTATGAGTCTGACATATGTAGTGCTTCATGCATGTTAGGAGAGTTAGAAATTAGGAATGTTGAGCAGGATTCATATAATTTCATGCCTATTTCGTTTTCTCATGGGATCTTTAGTTGTTTCTGTAGATGACCATTCTGAAGTTAGAACTAGATGCCTTGTGATTAACATGTTTGGGATGGTTGAGGATCATATGTTTAAAATGTCTTATATTATTCACTATGCGTGCAATCTGAGTCTTTCTGTGCATGAGGTAATAAAGTAAAAGAAGAAAGATCCTCTAAGGATCAAATAAGTGAATTTCGATTGAAGACTGTGAATCCCGTCAAGCAACGGACGTTAAAAATTTGCACTTCTTGGACGCAACCCAACTTTAAAAATAATTTCTATCCCTTCTCTTTATTCTTAGTGGTTTGTCTTTTTAGTTTTTATTTATGTTTGTTTGCTTTCTTTTGTTTTATAGGAGTCTATGACCTATTCGTGTGGAAAAGAACTATTGTGAGGCGTCATGAACCATTCTCTTCCAACCATTATGCTAAAATCAGGGGAACTTTTCTGTTCCCCTTACTTTTTCTTCTTTAGTTTTTCATGTTTTGATACATTGAGGACAATGTAGAATTTTAGGATGGGGGTGGAGTTGGTTTTGCATGCTTGATTTTTGTTGAGTCTTGATGCACCTAAGCATCAGACTATTATACCGTACATGCTATATTTTCTTACTCTGTGTTTAATTGATTGAGGTCGTGCATCTGAGCATTTGAACTATTTTTTAGGAAATTTTGATTTTTTTAAGCATGATTGTTAGGACGATCTAGTCGCTTTTTCTATGATTATGAGAATCAACGATGTGACATTTGGCTAATCTTATTGCTTTAAATGAGTTGTAAGCATGTTTCCCAAAATTGAGCCTTTTAAAACTTTTCTAAGATTTTTCTTGCAAGAGTGAACCTTAGTGGGCTTAGCATTGGATTTGAAAGCTTAGGAGAGAATTATTAAATTCATATGGTTGTTGTCACCTCGATAGGTGTAGGGATTTGCTCTCTAGTAATATAGGACTTAATGGCTTGCAATGCTTTGCTAAGGAATGATAAAAGAAAATAGGGAAAAATACACTTTTTGTCCCTGAGGTTTGGGTTAAGTTACACTTTGGTCCCGGAGTTTTCAAACTCAACACAAATACCCCTGAGGTTTGAGATAAGGAGCAATTTGGTCCCTGTCGTCCAATTTGTCGTTAAACCCTAACGGAATGCTAACGAGGCACCATTATTTTAATAAAAACAAATATTTTTTTTCATTTTCAAAATAAAAATATATTAATATATAATAAATATTATTTTTTTTCTTTTTTTTTAACTATTTCTCCTTCTCTCTCTTACTCTTCCTCTTCTTTTCCACTCCATCCTCTTCATTCTTCTTCTTCTTCATAGCTCTGCATGCTTGATTTTTGTTGAGTCTTGATGCACCTAAGCATCAGACTATTATACCGTACATGCTATATTTTCTTACTCTGTGTTTAATTGATTGAGGTCGTGCATCTGAGCATTTGAACTATTTTTTAGGAAATTTTGATTTTTTTAAGCATGATTGTTAGGACGATCTAGTCGCTTTTTCTATGATTATGAGAATCAACGATGTGCCATTTGGCTAATCTTATTGCTTTAAATGAGTTGTAAGCATGTTTCCCAAAATTGAGCCTTTTAAAACTTTTCTAAGATTTTTCTTGCAAGAGTGAACCTTAGTGGGCTTAGCATTGGATTTGAAAGCTTAGGAGAGAATTATTAAATTCATATGGTTGTTGTCACCTCGATAGGTGTAGGGATTTGCTCTCTAGTAATATAGGACTTAATGGCTTGCAATGCTTTGCTAAGGAATGATAAAAGAAAATAGGGAAAAATACACTTTTTGTCCCTGAGGTTTGGGTTAAGTTACACTTTGGTCCCGGAGTTTTCAAACTCAACACAAATACCCCTGAGGTTTGAGATAAGGAGCAATTTGGTCCCTGTCGTCCAATTTGTCGTTAAACCCTAACGGAATGCTAACGAGGCACCATTATTTTAATAAAAACAAATATTTTTTTTCATTTTCAAAATAAAAATATATTAATATATAATAAATATTATTTTTTTTCTTTTTTTTTAACTATTTCTCCTTCTCTCTCTTACTCTTCCTCTTCTTTTCCACTCCATCCTCTTCATTCTTCTTCTTCTTCATAGCTCTGGCGGCCGGCGGCCGACGTCGAATTTTTTTTGTTTTTTTTTTCTTCCTTCTCTCACTCACTCTCTCCATCTTCTTCTTTGTCCTTGTCGGCAACCTTTTTTAAAAAAAAGAGGGGGTTTCCCCCTCCGAAACCCAACTGGAACGAGCTCATCGTTCCAGAAATGGAACGAAGGGGGAAACCCCTTCTTTTCTTTTCTTTTAAACAAGCCGCTGACGAGGACACTGAAGAAGAGGGAGAGAGAGCGTCGGCGACAGAGAAAATGATGGAGAGAGAGCGCTGGTGAAAGTTTTCGTTAAAAAAAAGAGAGAGAAGAGGTTTTCCCCTTTGTTCCAATTGGGTTTCGAAGAGGGAAAACCCCTTGTCTCTTTTTTTTTAAACTAAGAAGAAGAAGATGGAGAAGAAGAGGAAGAGTAAGAGAGAGAAGGAGAAATCATTAAAAAAATAATAAATAATAATATTTATTATATTTTAATATATTCTTATTTAGAAAATTAGAAAAAAAAATATTTTTTATTAAAATAATGGTGTCACGTCAACAGTCTGTTAGGTTTTAATGGCAAATTGGATGGCAGGGACTAAATTGCTCCTTATCTCAAACCTTAGGGGTGTTTTTGTTGAATTTGAAAACCTAGGGACCAAAGTGTAACTTAACCTAAAACTCAGGGACTAAACGTGTATTTTTTCCAAGAAAATATGTCTGTTATGCTTAAAAGAAAATTCATTCTTGTTCAAAAAAATGAAAAAAAAAATAAGGAAAGGACTAGTCTCGTGTGCACCTTCCATTGTTTCAAATTGTTAAGGCAAAAAGAGCTACCCCTTTTGTAATCAGTTAGGCCAACCAAAGGTTAAACTCGGGTTATGAGTCCCTGCAATAGGTGTGTGAAAGCTAGTGTCATCCTATAAATGTAAAATATAATTCATATATATTTTCAGGCACCTAGTAATGTATTACTTGCTTGATTGTTCAAATTGCTTGAATGTTTGTTCTTAGTGCCAGTGTAGAGGGAAGATAGGTTGAGGGTTATATAATTCCATCTTGGGTTAGTGAAAATGGTTCTAGGTAGGCTAAGTGTGAGCTTGAGAGAGAGTTTTCATGAAAAAAATTTATTTGTCTCGTTATTGCGCTATATTTGCAAGTTTCGTGATTGCAATGTTATTGGCATCTAGGTATTAATATTAGAGTTATAAAAATTGCAACAATTGAACTATTGAACTATTTACAGCAAGCGTACAGTTGCCACATGTAAGATAAAACGGTAGAGTACCGAGTATCGATCCCACAGGGAATTTAAATAATCTTAGAACCATTCTAAATTTATATTAAAGATAAGCATACAAAAAAAATTAGATCTAAATCTAATTTATATAGTAACAAACTACTTACTCTTGTTGATGACTCAAATTAATTTCATCAACTGCTTGTGAAATAATCACGAACCAGTGCGAACACCACCACTATGGCTACACCGGTATGACTCTGAGACTTCTAGAGGTGAAGACTGGTGGGAATTCATTAACCGGGAACTAATCAATTATGGAAATAATTAATCACTTAAGGAAGTGATTAATCATTTATGGAAATGATCTAATCACTTATGGAAGTTATTAGTCATTTATGGAAAAGATTAATCAATTGTGGAATTGATTAATCATTATTGATTAATTAAGGAATAAGATTGAATCAATTTTGGAAAAGATTGATTTAATTGAATATTTTATTCATGGCCTCTCTTCTATAAATAGAACACGTACTAGACCTAATTGGTCCAAGACACTTGACACTTTGCTCTTGCTCTTAGCCTCTAAAGACAAGACCTAGAATTCTCTCTAGCCTCCCTCTTAGAGAAAGACTCCCACAAGTCTTTTGCCTCATAGACTTAGAGACATACCGGTGTAACCTTTGTGGTTATTGTGTCATTCAAAGAAGGAATTTCCAGCGAAGAAAATCAAAGGCGGCTGCTACGTTTTCGTTCGTGGAGCGTCGTTGGCGAAGAACGGTCAAGTCTACAACGAAGGTTTGTAACGGTTCTTCCACTTTTCTTTAGAAAAGCATGAAAATAAATTTAGATTTGTTTTTAGCATGTTTAAACCAATTTTCCAACAGCTTTAAAGTATGTCTAAAGTTTGATTGAGTTTTCGTAACGGTATTTTAATGTTAATTAATATACGGCGTAAGGTCCAATCGATGCGCTTTCGCTGCGTGGGGACTGTTATTCCCTTCAATTGGCATCTAGGTATTAATATTAGAGTTATAAAAATTGCAACAATTGAACTATTGAACTATTTACAACAAGCGTACAGTTGCCACATGTAAGATAAAACGGTAGAGTACCGCGTATCGATCCCACAGGGAATTTAAATAATCTTAGAACTATTCTAAATTTATATTAAGGCTAAGCATACAAAAAAAAGTTAGATCTAAATCTAATTTATATAGTAACAAACTACTTACTCTCGTTGATGACTCAAATTAATTTCACCAACACTGTTTGTGAAATAATCAAGAACCAGTGCGAACACCACCACTATGGCTACACCGATATGACTCTGAGAATTCTAGAGGCGAAGACTGGTGGGAGTCTAGAGGGAGAATTCTCTGAGAGTATGAGAATGAATGAGATGTCTTTCACCCCACCCCAGGGGTCCTGGCCAAAACCTTGTTCCTAATTAGGAAAAGGAAGATCTTTTCGTAATAGGAAAAGGTCTCTAGTTTTAATAAATAATTAATTAATTCCATAATTAATTAATTTTCCAATTAAATATCATATATTTAATCTTATGGATTTTATTAAAATTAAAATTAATATGAATCCAATTCATATTAAATTTATTTGAACTTTTTAAAATATTTTCTTTCCTAATAGGAAAAGGTCTCTAATTTTAATAAATAAATAATTAATTCCATAATTAATTAATTACCCAATTAAATATCATATATTTAATCTTAGGGATTTTATTAAAATTAATATGAATCCAATTCATATTAAATTTATTTGAACCCTTTCAAATTATATTATAAAGTTTCATAAACTTTATATTATAATGCATCAATATACATTATACGATTCCCCAAATAAATTGAACACTTTCAATTTACAATTTATACTTAATTGCCTCAAGTCTCTTAACGAGCTACCAGTGGGACCTAATCGACCTACAGATCAGAAGCTCCAACGATACGAGACTAATTGGCCAAACTCATTAACCAAGTTAGTCAACATTCGTTAACTGTGGGTCACTCCACTAAAGATCCACAGTTGCACTCTTCTCACTGTAGAATATTTCTGTGTCCACAGATATCGACTAATGCAGTAAGTCAATCCTTCACGTGTGTTCGTAACGCCAGCTGGGTCAAATTATCGTTTTACCCCTGGGTTACCTCCTTAAGTACCGTTGATCCCTCTAATGAACAAGTTGTTTACGGTCCAACCACTAAACAAGAGTTCCTCTCGGGCCAGGAGAAGACGACGCACCTTTGTTCAAGCCCCGGAATCAATCCTTAAGGGAGCACACATCTACTTACCCCAATAGGGAATGAGTGAATTCCATCTTGTACTGTTGTGTTCCCAGCCCCCATTCGGTCTTGCCCCTAAAATGGTAAGCTTATTGAGTCGGGGAACTGGCCACTCTCACCCATACAAATCTAAGGACAATCCCTCCTAAAAGGGGTTCATAACAGACTCAGGATTGAGATTGAGTTACCTAGGTCATCCTATTGAAATAGAAACCTAAACTAGTTAACGACGTTACATCTAGTGGTTACTATTTTATTGTCTGGTCTTATGCAAACTCATTGCATAGAATACCCCCACCTGCATGTCTCCTACATGGATGCGTTGGATCATTGCATCGTATAACATAGTGTCACCAGGATAAGGTACCCAACCTTATCCCTATACTATAGACCTTTTAGGTTGTTACTTGGACACTGATCCCCGTATATCCCCACATACTAATCTAAGTTTCATTTAAACAACCTTGGATCTTAGTTTATTGGATTTAAGGTTTATTAATGCAAACTCGATTATTCAATAACCAAATTACTGAATCACTCAAATATCGCTTAATGAGATCGATTAATTTGTTTCATTTACTATCTTCGAGTTTTAGGGCATAAAACCCAACAATCATTATTCTTCATCAACATACAATTTTGATCAAATGAAGTAACACCAACTAACTCTCAAAGTGATCAATTTTTTTCTCAAGACTTTCTCTTTATAATGAGATTGAGAAATAATGTATCCACTTGAATTCTAATTCCAAGGATAATATCTACAAGACCATTGTCTTTCACATCAAAGTTGAATTTTATCATTCGTAGAATCTATGAAAATTTTATTTGTGTCAATTAACAACACATCCCCCACATACCAGCATACAATGACACAATCTTGATCTATGATTTTAACATAGAAACATTTATCACAGTTAGTTATCTTTAAACCAATTTGATAACATAGTGTGATCAAACTTTTCATGTCATTATATGGGTGCTTGTTTCAACCCATAAAGAGATTTGACAAGTTTACAAATTTTACTTTCAAGTCCTTTTACAACAAACCCTTTAGGTTATGTTCCAAATAAATTTCTTTATCTAATTCTCCATTTAAAAAGGAAGTTTTCACATCCATTTGGTGTATTTCGAAATTTTGTAAAGCTAATATTGCGATTAACATCCTTATAGATGTAATCCTTGTCACTAGAGAATAGGTATGAAAGAAATCTATCCCTTCTTTCTAACGAAAGCTTTTAGCAACAAGGCGGGCTTTGTACTTATCTATAGTGTTGTCAGCCTTTAGCTTTCTTTTGAAAATCCATTTACTACTAATTGGTTTACTACCAGGAGGTAGATCAACCAATACCCAAGTTTTGTTCTATAAAATGGATTCTATCTCACTATCGATAGCTTCCTTCCAATAAGGTGCATCCGGAGATGTCACAGCTTCTTGAAACGTTTGAGGCTCACCTTCTAACATATATGTTATGAAATCAGGTCCAAAAGAAGTAGCTTTCTTAGCTATTTTGCTTCTCAGTTCAGACTTAGGTTTCTGATTGTCTTGACCTTTCGGAGAGCTGTTGGACCGCAAAGTGCACGGGCCGCAAGTAATATAAAACGGAAAGTATTCCGAGTATCGAATCCTCAGGGATTGGATTTATTCAATTAAGTACCACGAATAATCTTGCTTAGCTTTATTTAGAGAACAAAATCTAATGCCGGAAAGAATAACAAAAAGCTAATCTAGAAAGCAAAAGATAAATGGTGACACAATTTGGAGGGATAATTCTAAGAGAGTTGTTGATTTTATCAATTGGACCTTTAATGCGTAATCAATTAACCAATATGGATTAACAAATCATTTGATTCATAAGTCTAGAAGCCTAATTTCAAGGATTCTCCTGTCGGTCTCCTCCTATCCCATACCTTTCAATAAAGAATCTCCTTTCAGTCTCATCTTTATTTACTTAGCATGGCATTACGGCCCTTCAGTACAACCTCTAACGTTATTTATTTTATCCCGTGTCACCCGGGTAAATAACCGTTAGTCATGCATTCAGTTCTAGTCTAAGCTTCTCTCCGTCGAGTTTCCACATAGTAACGATTCATTTAATCAGTGATTAGTTGATTAAAAGCATTACAGACAAAATGCACAAATGAACAATAATGACAATTAAACCACATCAATTCATTAATTCAGCAGAGGTTCAACATCTAAATCAATCTCATAGAATTTAGGAATTTGCTACTCATAATCACTAAAATTCAATAATTCCCAATCACAACAATTCTAGAAACTAAAACATAAAGGAAAAGGGAAGAGAAATGCTCATAAAAGTGTCGATCTCCTCGATCCCGCGCCGACCTCCTTCGATCCCGAGCTCCAAAGATCTTCAACAAAGCTCCAAAACTCTCCCAAAAATCCCCAATTTTAGTGTAGACTCTAGAATGGGGTGAAAACCCACAAATTGGCACACAAAATATGGATGCAAAAGGCTCCTTTTATAGGCTCCCAGCAGGCGTAGCGTCGAGACGCTACAAGGACAGCGTCGAGACGCTCTGACGTCATCTTTTCTTGGGCTCCAAGACGTCGCAGCGTCGAGACGCTACTTGGACAGCGTCGCGACGCTACCGCGATTCCAGATCTTTCCGCATAGCTGCCTAGCGTCGAGACGCTCCGGGCTTAGCGTCGAGACGCTAGGCCCTGAATCTTCAATAATGGACCGATTTTGACTCAATTTTTGGGCCTCCAACTTTCTTTTAGCCCAAATACTTCTTGTAATGGATTTTGGGCACTTTTCATGACCCAACTTGATACTTTAAGACTTGGAATTCATGAATTTGGGCTTCTAATTCATTCTTCTTGGCTTTTTGGACTCGGATCTTCAATGTAATTCTTCAAATTGCTCCAAAAGCCTCCAAAATCATCCAAAATCTCTCAAAATTCCGGTTTTGCTTCCTTGACTCGGTTTTCTGAAATTTAAATAGAAAATAGCATTAAAGAACACAATTCAAGCATAAAACTAGCTAAAATTAATAGGAAAATGATGACATTTTTGCCTGTCATCAAGAGCTAGCCTCATAATTCTTTACACGTTTGAGGCTCACCTCTAACATATATGTTATGAAATCAGCTCCAAAAGAAGTAGCTTTCTTAGCTCTTTTGCTTCTCAGTTCAGACTTAGGTTTCTGATTGTCTTGACCTTTAGGAGAGCTAGCCTCATAATTCCTTTTGACAGCATTACTTTTGTGTCTTTCTTCTTTAAAAGGAAATATATCCTAAAAAAATTGTGCTTCAATAGATTCCATAACCGTATTATTATTAATATCAAATATTTCTGATTTAATAACCAGAAATCTATAAGCTGATGTCTTGCATATCCTATAAATACACAATCAACTGTCTTAGGCCAAAGTTTGGTCCTTTTTGGTAAAGGAACTTGTACCTTTTTCAAGCACCCCTACACTTTCAACATTTTATATGAGGTAACCTTCTATTCCACACTTCATAAGGTGATTTAACACTTTTCTTATGTGGAATTCTATTTAGTATAAAATTTGTTGTCAGCAACGCCTTCCCCCACAAATTATAAGGTAAACTTGAACTATTTAACATGAAATTAACCATGTTCTTCAAAGTTCAGTTCTTTCTTTCAACTACCCAATTTTATTGTGGTGTATAATATGCTTTAGATAATTAATGGATTATACCATTAACTTCACAGAATTCATAAAGCGATGATGTTTCAAAATTCACCACCTCTATATGATCTAAGCATATTCACTTTCTTCTCAAGTCAGATTTTCAACTTTTACCTTATATGTTTTAAAAACATCTAAGGTTCCATCTTTTACTATGCAATAAATATACATAGCAATATTTACTACAATCATCAATAAATGTGACAAAACATCTCTTACCTCTTGTTGGGGTACTCATTGAAGGATTGAAATTCCATAATTCCGTAAAGCGGAAGCGTGATTGGGACCGATTCGTAATTAATTTTGTTTAATCTAAAATACCAATACATTGGCAATAATATTAGAACTATTCTAAATATATATTAAGGCTAAGCACACAAAAATATTAGATCTAAATCTAATTTATAAAGTAACAAATTACTTACTCTCGTTGACGACTCAGATTAAATTCACCAACTGCATGTGAATTGATCACGAACTAGTGTGAACACCACCACTATGGCTACACCGGTATGACTCTGAGACTTCTAGAGGAAGGAGACTGGTGGGAGTCTAGAGGAAGCCTTGAGGGAAATTCTCTGAGAGAAGGAGAATGAATGGGATGCCTTTCACCACACCCTAGGGGTCTTATTTATAGGTAAAGGCCAAGACCTTCTTCCTAATAGGAAAAGGAAGACCTTCTCCTAATAGGAAAAGGTCACTAATTTTAATAAATAATTAATTAATTCCATAATTAATTAATTTTCCTAATTAAATATCATATATTTAATCTTAGGGATTTTATTAAAATTAAAATTAATATGAATCCAATTCATATTAAATTTATTTGAACTCTTTCAAATATTTTCTTTCCTAATAGGAAAAAATCTCTAATTTTAATAAATAATTAATTAATTTCATAATTAATTAATTTTTCCAATTAAATATCATATATTTAATCTTAGGGATTTTATTAAATTTAAAATTAATATGAATCCAATTCATATTAAATTTATTTGAACTCTTTCAAATATTTTCTCTCAAGAATTAATTTTTGAAATTAATTCAAAAATTATATTATAAAGATTCATAAACTTTATATAATAATGCATCAATATACATTATACAATTCCCCAAATACATTGAACACTTTAAATTTACAATTTATACTTAATTGCCTCAAGTCTCTTTACGAGCTACCAGTGGGACCTAATGGACCTACAGATTATAAGCTCCAACGATACGAGACTAATTTGCCAAACTCATTGACCATGTTTAGTCAACATTCGTTAACTGTGGGTCACTCCACTAAAGACCCACAATTGCACTCTTCTCACTGTAGAATATTTTTGTGTCCATGGATATCGACCAAGCAGTAAGTCAATCCTTCACGTGTGTTCGTAACACCAGCTGGGTCAAATTACCGTTTTACCCCTGGGTTACCTCTGGTTCCTTAAGTACCACCGATTCCTCTAATGAACAAGTTTTTTAGGGTCCAACCACTAAACAGGAGTTCCTCTCGGGCTAGGAGAAGATGGCACGCCTTTGTTCAAGCCCTGAAATCAGCTCTTAAGGGAACACACATCTATTTACCACAATAGGGGAAGGAGTGAATTCCATCTTCTACTGTTATGTTCCTAGCCCCCATTCGGTCTTGCCCCTGAAATGGTAGGCTTATTGAGTCGGCGAACTGGCCACTCTCACCCATACAAATCTAAGGACAATCCCTCCTGAAAGGGGTTCATAACATACTCAGGATTGAGATTGAGTTACCTAGGTTGATAGCGAGCATAGCTAGCTACTTTTACTTATTTAATTTAGCTAGTCTTTTATGATTATTGGGCCATTTTATTGTGCTTTATTGTTTATTTTGTAGGAAATGGTCGATTGGAGCTATAATGCAATATCAGAGTTAATCGGGTGCTCGGGGCGTAAAAAGATGCAAAGGAATGAAAAGAATAAAAGTGGAAAAAAGTCAAATCGCGGTCAACAGCAGGCTAGCGTCGAGACGCTAGCTCTTGAGCGTCTCGACGCTCACATTCCATAATCAGATTAGGCGCGTAAAGCTTACAGCGTCGAGACGCTACGATAGGAAGCGTCCCGACGCTACCGTTTTTCCTTATTCAGAACGCGCGTTTAAGAGGCAGCGTCGCGACGCTGTCTTGACAGCGTCTCGACGCTAAGACGAAAAATCAGAATAAAAGCTTCACTTCGGCTAGGTTTTAGGGGAGTTCAATTTGGGACCTTTTGGAGCCGTAAAGAGGACAGAATAGAGGAATTTTGGAGCTGCAAACAAAGGAGGAACTTGGAAATCAACCCATTGTTCGTGGGGATCGTGACGGGGACGTCGGGACTCGGCCTACATTGAGTTTTCTCTTCCCTTTTCTTTCTTTAGTTAGATTTATGGCTTTCCCATGTTTAGTTGAGCTTGTATTTACATTCATGAGTAGTTAAACTTGTAGCTTAGGGATTGATGTAGTTGATTAAGTTTATGGATTGATTTATGGTTTAATTTGTGCAATGTTATTGTGTTTGTAATCTTGATTTAATGCTTTCAATTAATTGGCCATTAGTTGGATGATTTAAGTTTCGAATCTAGCTCGGGAGAGGGGATTTGATATAGACTTGCTCAAGATTGCATGAATAAAGTTTAATTTCTAATTCGTGACGGTTTTAGATTAACTTTAGAATTGGTTAAAAGATCTCATCGCCTTGCTTATTAATAGACTTAGATAGGGATATCAAGTTGGTTAATTTGCATGAGAATCAATTATACTCGGGAGAGGTAATTGTGATTAAAGGGTCTTTGGCTCATAATTTCATTGTGCATGATAACTTATTCTTTAAAATCAATCCTAAACGAAATCGGCGAAATCAATTCCCTAAGTAGTTTTCCCAATTGAATTTCCATTCTTTTTACTTGCTTTGATTTGTTTTTAACATCATTAATTCATCACTTTTTAATCCCTAAATAAAATTGAGCGAGATTATTCATAGTACTCGATTTGCTTAAAAATCCAATCCAGAGGACGACATTCGAATTTACTATTCACTATATTATTACTTGACCCGTGCGCTTGCGGTTAGGAAAAGTCCACATCAAGTTTTTGGCGCCGTTGCCGGGGATTGGCACATTTAGCTAGATTGATATTGTGAAAAAATTGCTTGATCTTAATTTAGGGTGTATTGTTACTTTTTTAGGTTTGTTGCATTTTTTCCTTATTTGTCTTTCATTCCATATTTGATTTTATAGGTTAGTATTCTTTTAGTTGAGTAATCTTTTCCTTATTTGTTCTTATTTTTTTTAGATTAGTTTCTTATTTGCATTTTGCCATATTTATTTTTGCATTCCATATTAGACTATTTTCTTTCCTTTTCTTTATTGTATTTTCCATATTTAGATTTTTCCTTATTAGATTTTTTCCATATTAGATTTTGTTTTGTTGAGTCTTTGTCATTTGTTTTTGTTGGGTTATTATTTGATTGAAAGCCTAAGTATCATTGTTGCTTTAATTGATTTGAATGGCTTTTTATTCAACACCATATTCCAATTTTTCATCTTCAAGTTATACCCCTATAAATGAAAATTCTTCCTTGGAAAGCATAGTTCAAAAGTATATTGAGGAGTCTAGAGCGAGGAGTCTAAAAATTGATGAAATCATAAGAGGACTTCAAGCTCCACAGGAAGTTAGTGAGGTGGGATCTACTTCCATAAGTTGTCTGGTGAGTCATGTGGTCGATGATTCATTGGCACTCATTCATGAGCGTAGTTCTTTCGATCTTGATGAGGATGAGCAATTAGGGGTGAGTTGCAAGAATAATGGGGACGAATTGGAAAGTTGGAGCACCTTTCAAGAACATGGTTGTGAGGAGAAAAAAGAAAATGAGCTTGTAGTGTTAGAGGAAGTTCAGGAGGTAGAGTTTGAGGTTGAAAAACCTTCGTCTATTTTATCTTCTCCATCCTTTGTAGATTTTGATTGTTCTTTTTTCTATTCTCACGAGTCAGTTTTAGAGTCAGAGTCTCTTTATTTTGATATTTCTCCTTTTATGCTTCTTTTATTCAAAAATACCAAAAATAATTCTGTTTCAGGGGCCCATGAGAAATTAGTAAGTTTACTAGCGATTGTTGGTTATATTGATTCAAGGAAGAAGGGCCCAAAGAAATACGAGAATTTTTATGTGCCTTGACAGACTGGACAAACACGTCGAGCTAATGACGTTAAACAAGCGCTTATGGGAGGCAACCCAAGTAAGTTTAGTGTGTCTTTCCCTTTTGTTTTTGATTTATTGTTTGTTTTTGTTTTGTAGGTCTTGTTTTCTTCCTCTCCTTTGTTTTCAAGCTTTCAAGATTCCAAGCTTTCAAGCAAGAAGTCCTCATCATTCCAGGGCAGTATTGTTCACTCCTTTCATTCGTTTATTGTTCTCATGTTTGTTTATGCTTTATTTTCGTTATACATTGAGGACAATGCATATTTTAAGTTTGGGGGTGGATTAGCATGTTTGTGGAGCCCTTGAGCATCTGAGTTCGGGCTATAGTTTTGAGCTTTCTTTGAATTATGCATATGGTTGTTTTCTGGATGCTACTTTTGCATGATTATGATGTCCTAGGATAGGCTTTCTTGTCAATTTTCAAGCTTGTGATGAGTTGTAAGCATAAGTGCCCAAAAAGGGAGACTTTTTAAAATTTTTCTAGGAGATGGCTTGCATGAGTAGAGTATCTGTCTTGGCTAGATTTGGATTTGAATGCTTAGGAGCGAATTATTGGGTTCATATGCTTGTTGTCACCTCGATAGGTGTAGGGTAGAGCTAAAGAGTTAATTTTTTTGCAAATTAGCATGTTTGATCTTGCTTAGGAGAAAAGAAAAGAATATCTGCTATTTATGCTCAGATCGAAAAATCATTCTTGTAGTTACTGCTGAAAAAAAATTATTATGCCATGGCCTGTGCACAATTTGCAATATTTAATAAAGATTAAGGCAAAAAGAGCTACCCCTGTTGTGATCAGTTAGGCCAACCAGAGAAAACTCAGGTTAAGGGTCCCTGCAATGGGTGTGTGAAAGCTAGTGCCACATATACATGCTTAATTTGATTGTTAATAAAAAGCACCTAAGTATGGGGATAAACAAACTAATTTGTTGCATTAACTCATTAGTGAAACCTTAGTGCCAGTGTAGAGGGAAGATGAGCTGAGAGTTTAATAATCCAACCCCGAGCTATTAGAGTCTGATCTTGTTGAGTTAGATCTCGCTTGTGCAAGTTAATTTTGGAAAAATTTTAATTTGTCTCCCTCATTGGTCCTTCTGTGCATGTCTCTTGCTTGCTTGGTTATTGACTTTTGAGCCTTGAGGATTGAGTTATGACTGTTGCATCCATTCTTCCATTGTATGTCTGATTTAGAGTTTGCTCGAGGACTAGCAAAAGCTTAAGTTTGGGGGTATTTGATAGCGAGCATAGCTAGCTACTTTTACTTATTTAATTTAGCTAGTCTTTTATGATTATTGGGCCATTTTATTGTGCTTTATTGTTTATTTTGTAGGAAATGGTCGATTGGAGCTATAATGCAATATCAGAGTTAATCGGGTGCTCGGGGCGTAAAAAGATGCAAAGGAATGAAAAGAATAAAAGTGGAAAAAAGTCAAATCGCGGTCAACAGCAGGCTAGCGTCGAGACGCTAGCTCTTGAGCGTCTCGACGCTCACATTCCATAATCAGATTAGGCGCGTAAAGCTTACAGCGTCGAGACGCTACGATAGGAAGCGTCCCGACGCTACCGTTTTTCCTTATTCAGAACGCGCGTTTAAGAGGCAGCGTCGCGACGCTGTCTTGACAGCGTCTCGACGCTAAGACGAAAAATCAGAATAAAAGCTTCACTTCGGCTAGGTTTTAGGGGAGTTCAATTTGGGACCTTTTGGAGCCGTAAAGAGGACAGAATAGAGGAATTTTGGAGCTGCAAACAAAGGAGGAACTTGGAAATCAACCCATTGTTCGTGGGGATCGTGACGGGGACGTCGGGACTCGGCCTACATTGAGTTTTCTCTTCCCTTTTCTTTCTTTAGTTAGATTTATGGCTTTCCCATGTTTAGTTGAGCTTGTATTTACATTCATGAGTAGTTAAACTTGTAGCTTAGGGATTGATGTAGTTGATTAAGTTTATGGATTGATTTATGGTTTAATTTGTGCAATGTTATTGTGTTTGTAATCTTGATTTAATGCTTTCAATTAATTGGCCATTAGTTGGATGATTTAAGTTTCGAATCTAGCTCGGGAGAGGGGATTTGATATAGACTTGCTCAAGATTGCATGAATAAAGTTCAATTTCTAATTCGTGACGGTTTTAGATTAACTTTAGAATTGGTTAAAAGATCTCATCGCCTTGCTTATTAATAGACTTAGATAGGGATATCAAGTTGGTTAATTTGCATGAGAATCAATTATACTCGGGAGAGGTAATTGTGATTAAAGGGTCTTTGGCTCATAATTTCATTGTGCATGATAACTTATTCTTTAAAATCAATCCTAAACGAAATCGGCGAAATCAATTCCCTAAGTAGTTTTCCCAATTGAATTTCCATTCTTTTTACTTGCTTTGATTTGTTTTTAACATCATTAATTCATCACTTTTTAATCCCTAAATAAAATTGAGCGAGATTATTCATAGTACTCGATTTGCTTAAAAATCCAATCCAGAGGACGACATTCGAATTTACTATTCACTATATTATTACTTGACCCGTGCGCTTGCGGTTAGGAAAAGTCCACATCATAGGTCATCCTATTGAAATAGAAACCTAAACTAGTTAACGGTGTTACAACTAGTGGTTACTATTTCGCGGTCCGGTCTTATGCAAACTCATTGCATAGGATACCCCCACCCGCATGTCTCCTACATGGATGCTTTGGATCATTGCATTGGTATCGAATACAAGATGGATCGTATCACATAGTGTCACCAGGATAAGGTACCCAGCCTTATCCCTATACTATAGACCTTTTAGGTTGTTACTTGAACACTGATCCCCGTATGTCCCCACATATTAGTCCAAGTTTCATTTAAACAACCTTGGATCTTAGTTTATTGGATTTAGGGTTTATTAATGCCAACTCGATTTTTCAATAACCAAATTATTGAATTACTCAAATAACACTTTATTGAGATCGATTAATTTGTTTCATTTACTATCTACGAGTTTTAGGGCATAAAACCCAACAACTCCCACTTCAACTAAAACTCTAGTGGGCAATGTACATCAAAATTGAATGAATAATCATTGAAGTAGGAATAGTAGTTTGTATTAATACTGTATAATACATGAAAATACAGATAAATACAATAAACTAGGGCATTCACAATACCCATTACACTTCTCCCACTTGCCCTAGATTATTCTATGTACATATCTCGCAGACCTAGACACTCTAGAAGACCATCGAACACTTTAGCCGTGAGAGCCTTCGTAAATGGATCAGCAATATTGTGCTCAGAGGCTACCTTCGTGACGATCACGTCCCCTCGTTGCACGATCTCTCTAATGAGATGATATTTGCGCTCTATGTGCTTGCCTCTTTTGTGACTACGAGGTTCTTTAGAATTTGCCACTGCATCACTATTATCACAGTAAAGGGTGATTGGCAAGTTCATATTTGGAACAACTTCCAAATCCATCAAGAACTTCCGTAGCCATACAGCCTCCTTAGCTGCTTCACAAGCAGCGACATATTCGGCCTCCATGGTGGAGTCTGCAATGCATCCTTGCTTGATGCTACGCCAGACTACAGCTCCCCCGTTGAGGGTAAATACTGACCGTGATGTGGATTTCCTAGAATCGTTATCAGTTGGAAAGTCAGAGTTTGTGTATCCTGTAAGGATCAAATCCTTAGAGCCATACACAAGCTGATAGCCCCTCGTTCTCTGAAGATACTTGAGGATGTTTTTAACTGTAGTCCAGTGGTCTAACCCTGGATTGGACTAGTACCTGCTGACTATCCCAATTGCATAGCAAATGTCAGGCCTAGTACACAACATAAGACTGCCCACAACTGAAGCATAAGGGATGCGTCTCATATCCTCAAATTCTTGAGGTGTCTTAGGACACTGTTCCTTAGACAAATGAACTCCATGTCTGAAGGGTAGTAAACCCCTCTTGGAATTCTGCATCTTATATCTAGACAACATCCAGTCTACATATGATGCTTGAGACAGGGCTAACGTTGTGTTCTTATGATTCCTAATATTTTGAATCCCTAGAACATACTGAGCTTCACCCAAATCTTTCATTTGGAACTCAGTCGATAACCATTTTTTAATGTCAGCTAGATATTCTACGTCATTCCCAATGAGAAGAATATCATCTACATACAACACCAGAAAAGCTACTGAACTGTTGATAATCCTTTTGTAAACACAAGGCTCATCAACGTTTTGGTCAAAGCCATAAGATTTGACAGTAGTGTCAAACTTTATATTCCAAGATCTGGAAGCTTGCTTTAACCCATAAATGGATGGTCTAAGCTTGCAAAGTTTTTGCTCCTGACCTTGAGCAACGAACCCCTCTGGTTGAGACATAAAGATGTTCTCATCAAGATTTCCATTCAGAAAGGCAGTCTTGACGTCCATTTGCCAAATCTCATAATCATAAAAGGTGGCAATGGAAAAGAGAATTCTTATCGACTTTAACATGGCAACTGGGGAGAAGGTTTCCTCATAGTCCACCCCCTCCTTTTGGGTATAACTCTTTGCCACAAGTCGAGCTTTGAAAGTCTGTACTTTCCCAGCTGCGTCTCGTTTTCTCTTGTAGATCTATTTGCACCCTATGGGTTTAACCCCTTCAGGTAGATCTACAAGATCTCAGACTTGATTGAAGTACATAGACTCCATCTCTAGGTCTATAGCTTTGACCCACTGGTCATGGTCCACATCATTCATTGCCTGTCTAAAGGTCAATGGATCCTCAACCCCATCATTAGGTATGATAGTTGGAGTTTCTGCTAAACCTAGATAGCGTTCAGGTTGAATAACAATCCTCCCACTACGTCGAGGCATTCTCAACTCTTGAGAAGGATGGGCTTGACCAGATGTACTGGGCTCATCAATAACTCTTGTTGATGGTCTAGCCTCTAAGCTGGGCTTATCAACAACTCTTGTTGAATGTCCAGCCTCATCAACAACTCTTGTTGATTCATTTGTAGCTTTACCAGAAAATTCACTTAACACGATTTTACTGCGTGGTATGTGTTCTTTAACGTGGTCTTCTTCCAAGAAAGTAGCATTTGTCGATACAAACACTTTATTTTCTTTTGGATCAAAGAAGTATCCACGTCTTGTTTCTTTTGGGTAGCCTACGAATAGACATAATTTTGAACGTGAATCCAATTTCTTTGGGTTTGCTACTAACACATGTGCAGGACAGCCCCAAATTCTGAAATGGCGTAAACTAACTTTACGCCCTTTCCAAAGCTCAAATGGTGTTTCAGAAACACTCTTTGAGGGAACAACATTCAAAATATAAACTGCAGTCTATACTGCATAACCCCAAAAAGAACTAGGCAATTGAGCATGGCTCATCATAGATCGAACCATGTCTAACAACGTTCTATTTCTCCTTTCAGATACACCATTCTGCTGAGGTGTACCTGGTGCTGAGAGTTGGGACGATATTCCATGTTCTATCAAATAGTTTTGGAATTTTAAGTCCAAATACTCTCCACCTCGATCAGATCGAAGTGTTTTAATGGTCTTACCTAACAAGTTCTCAACTTTAGTCATGTACTCCTTGAACTTTTCAAGGGCTTCAGACTTGTGACTCATTAGGTATAAATAACCATACCTTGAATAATAATCTATAAAAGAGATGAAATATTCATGCCCTCCTTGAGCTCTTACATTCATTGGACCACACAGATCCGTATGTACGAGTTCTAAGGGCTCCTCGGCACGATAACCTTTTCCAGTAAAAGGTCGTTTGGTCATCTTACCTTCGAGACATGACTGACATGGAGGTAAAGTACCATCTTCTAACTGGCTTAGAAGTCCGTTCTTAACCAATCTCCCAATCCTATTGAGATTTATGTGACCAAGTCTCAAGTGCCAAAGATAGGTACTTTGAGAAACTTTTTGCCTTTTTGGTTGAGTCTCAGCTGTTTAAAACATTTCATTGTTCAAAATAGCCCTAGACTCTATTGGTCTTAAGACATACAAATTGTTCTTCATTTTTGCAGAACATATATCAGCACCCCTTTTAGTAATGAAAGCTTCATTCACAGAAAAGGACACTGAATACCCTTGTTCTAGCAAACAAGAAATAGAAATCAAATTTCTTTTTATTTTGGGAACTATATATACATTATCTAATAACATATATTGTTCCCTGGAGAAGAACATTTTAATATCTCCCACTGCTTTAGCTGAAATGAGCTCTCCAGTCCCAACTCTGAGAGTCATTTCCCCAGCATCTAACTGTTGCTAGAAGCTCATTCCCTCAAAGGAAGAGCATACGTGATGAGTGGCACCTGAATCAAGGATCCAGGCTGAATCATCATTTTCCACTATACACGTTTCAATGATCAATAAATCAAATTTATTTTCATTGAGATGTGCTAAGCAGTCTATGTCATATTCATCATGAACAATTTCGGATATATTAGACATATGGGCTTGAGGACCATCCTCAGTTAAGACCAATTCCACGCATTTAGTGTCTAAGTTCATTTTCTTAGTTGTATTGGAAATACGAGTTTTGTAATTGGCGTTATTAGAGGCATACAAAGAACGTTTCATTGGTAATAGAACAAACAAATTAACTTAATAAGTATTGTTGCATTAACCCATTACACAAAATAATATTATTATTTTAATCCAATCAATTTAGCAAAAGTAATGATCAACCCATAGAATAAACATTCATTTTGCAACGATACTTCAGAGGTTTAGAACAACAGCTACCGTAGGGTAGTCAGCTACTCCTCCTCTGAATTGAGACAATCTCAGCCAATCCCTATTCCCAGAATAACTCATATTCCAATAGTTCTTAGCTACCATTTTTTCGGTCAGGAAATTATTAACACCTTAACAATTTTCCGTAAGTGTGACCCTCCATTTTTCAGATTTCAGAGGTCGGCCCCAACAATGCTACCGTAGGGAAAGTAAAAATTGGAAATGGACCTAAGAAACCCTATCCATTTCTGGAGTTTGCATTGTTCCGACTCTCATGATCAAGCCCTCCATAGGGTGATCGCTCCCAGGGCGACTCGCAGGCAGATCATGGGCATCTCACGGTGCAACCTAATGGAGGAGACCGTAGGATACATTGACACGTGTCCTGCTCCCACTTACTATAAAATACTCCCTCATTCACCTTAATATTAATCCATGCAAACACCATCCGTAGGGGGTCACTCCCAGGGTGACTCGAGGCCAAGCATGAACCTCACGTTGTGAACTTTTGAGGACATGGGAGCAAAACTTGATTTATGAAAATCTTGTTTTGATATATTTCCTCCCACTAAGTATTTTTATAATTATAGGGTCTATTACTTAGGTAAATTCCGGCTAAGTGAATCTATCTAAGTCTATGCCTGCATATAACTTTTATATATATAGGTATTTTCTCTGATGTGTCTAGGTGAATTAAACACTTTTAATTACCTAGAGACATTGCATGCTAATATAACTATGGTTAATTCAACTCAAGTTCCGGCTCAGTTCCCAGGTAGCAGGTGTTCCGTAAACCGTCATCTTAAGTACCTCCAGCCTTAGACAGAACATTACCGGTAGAGTTCCCTTATAACCAATAGTTATGATAAATCTTTACTCTAAAGATCTAAGTGAATTAAACTCTTTTAATAAACCTAGTGACATTGCATGCTAACATTTAGCTATGATTAGTTCAACTACGGTATTCCGGGTTAGTTCCCAGGTAGGAGGTGTTCCGTAAACCGTCATCTTAAGTACCCCTAGCCTTAAACAGAACTTAACCGGTGGAGTTCCCTTATAATCATAGTAATGTTTTTCCTACTTAGTCAATTAAAACAACTTTTAATTCTAAGTAAGAAAATAATTCTAATCATATTAGAATTATAAAGAGCTTAGGTCTAATTAATTTTAAACATTTTAAAATTAATTCAATTTCACCTAAGGTCCTATATTTGCATGCAACTCTTTGTTATAGGTTGACGGTTTCTAATCAATTTTATAACTTATTATAAAATTTTAATGATTAGCCCTATAACATGCTTCTATGGTGTTGGAAAAATAACAATCATATTCTAATTATTAAACACCATATTATTATGACACCTATAACGATAATATAACGATTATATTAATCTAAGGTGGTGTCATCCCTCATGCAATTTAAATTTCATTTAATTAATATCGATTATATTAATTAAACATCCACAAAATTAAATTACATGAAATTTGACATTAATATAATATAACTCTTATATTAATCTAATGAATGTCATGCTCAAGCTCCAACGATACGAGACTAATTTTCCAAACCCATTGACCAAGTTTAGTCAACATTCGTTAACTGTGGGTCACTCCACTAAAGACCCACAGCTGCACTCTTCTCACTGTAGAAAATTTCTGTGTCCATGGATATCGACCAAGCAGTAAGTCAATCCTTCACGTGTGTTCGTAACACCAGCTGGGTCAAATTACCGTTTTACCCCTGGGTTACCTCTGGTTCCTTAAGTACCACTAATTCCTCTAATGAACAAGTTGTTTAGGGTCCAACCACTAAACAGGAGTTTCTCTCGGGCTAGGAGAAGATGGCACACCTTTGTTCAAGCCTTGAAATCAGCTCTTAAGGGAACACACATCTACTTACCCCAATAGGGGAAGGAGTGAATTTCATCTTGTATTGTTATGTTCCCAGCCCCCATTCGGTCTTGCCCCTGAAATGTTAGGCTTATTGAGTCGGCGAACTGGCCACTCTCACCCATAAAAATCTAAGGACAATCCCTCCTGAAAGGGGTTCATAACATACTCAGGATTGAGATTGAGTTACCTAGGTCATCCTATTGAAATAAAAACCTAAACTAGTTAACGGTGTTACAACTAGTGGTTACTATTTCGCGGTCCGGTCTTATGCAAACTCATTGCATAGGATACCCCCACCCGCATGTCTCCTACATGGATGCTTTGGATCATTGCATCTGTATCGAATACAAGGTGGGCCGTATCACATAGTGTCACCAGGATAAGGTACCCAGCCTTATCCCTATACTATAGACCTTTTAGGTTGTTACTTGAACACTGATCCTCGTATGTCCCCACATACTAGTCCAAGTTTCATTTAAACAACCTTGGATCTTAGTTTATTGGATTTAGGGTTTATTAATGCAAACTCGATTGCTCAATAACCAAATTATTGAATTACTCAAATAACACTTTATTGAGATCGATTAATTTGTTTCATTTAATATCTACGAGTTTTAGGGCATAAAACCCAACACTCCTCATGTCACATATATCACTGTGGATTAAATCAAATAACTCATTACTTCTTTCCACAGATAAAATGACTTTCTATCAAACATTGATTTAACACAAAACTTTGCATTTGTATCTATTATCAATGTCAAAAGTTAGGCACTAGTCTTAATCTTACCATTCCATAAGATTGATAATTAACATGCCTCAACGTAAAAAGTCGTCCATCACACAACTCAACAATATAAAAGATGAGTTGTTATTATTAGTATTATTTGACATTTGTGTCAATACATTCAATTCAAACATGTCATCATTCATATAACATTTTTCCACATAAATACCCCCTCTACCAAAATAGATTTACATACAAGTTTGAATCTATTTTATTAAGTACAATTCATTACACTAGTTTCTTTTGAACCTCTAGCCTGTGTCACACATCATTGGGGTAATTATATTTCCAAACATCCATTTTAGTAGTGTTGTTTAATTGATAGTTAAACATTGTTTTAAAGCTTATTTTTTCAGCTGGCTAATATCCCTGTTTTTTTGCTCAAGCTGGTGTGTTGCTCACCATGTGGTTGGCACTTGATACAGTTAGTAAATAACTAACTTCTTCTCCATATTGCCTGAAAGCGCGCCAGGTGTCGGGGAGAGAGCTGGGAAAAACCCATTTCCAAATAGCTGGTATAATTTGGGAATTAGGGATACTATTCTTCATTCTTACGCTTGTTGTTTTCAGTGTAAATGAGAGAGAGCTGAGTGAGTCAGCTGGGTGAGAGGAAAAATAGTAAGGATCATTTGGGTGTGCGATTATCACTGTAAAGATGAGTTATCTCATCTGGGTTTGTGAGTGAGTGTCTGCATTTCCCTGTATTCCGTGAAGTAGTTGATGTTTTGAATCGAAGAAGGCTGGAAACTTGCGGATTGTCTTCTAGACCAGGTTCTTTGTGTATTATTCATCAGTTGCTTGGGATTTGTTCATTACTCAGTAAATCAGCTACTGAACTATAATAATAGTGACTAAGAGTTGATGTATTCCAAGTTTGTCGAACCACTATAAATCTCGACTTCTCTTTTCCTTTTTCCCTGCTTCGTTATTTCAGTTTTATGCTATTGGTTGTTTTGTTTGCTGTTGGTTTGAGGAAGTCTCTGGTAGGAAGAGTCTTAGAATTTAGTTTGTTATTTTAAATTCACAACAGTTGGTATCAGAGCAACTGTAAGGTCCTTTAGCGACTGGAAGTTCACTGTCTCTTTGGAAGAAAATGACGACGAAATTCGAGGTCGAAAGATTTGACAAGAAGGGTGATTTTTTTTATGGAAAAAGAAAATGTATTCCCTGTTGGTTCAGCAAAAAGTAGCAAAAGCTTTAGCTGAGGATGAAACCAGACCTGAGTCAATGGCAGAGGAACAGTATAATGATATGAAGGAAATTGCATATAGTACCATTATACTTTATTTGGATGATAATGTCCTCATACAAGTTAATGAACAAACCACAACTAAAACCGTTTGGGCCAAGTTAGATACCATCTATCTAAAAGGTCTTTAACAAATAAGTTGTATTTGAAGGAAAGATTCTTTGGATTCAAAATGGATGCCTCTAAGGATCTTGAACAAAACCTAGATGAATTAAATAAAATCACTATTTATTTAATTAACATAGGTGGAAAGTTGGATGATGAGAATAAAGCTATCATTCTCTTAAACTCACTGCCTAGATCCTATAATGAAATTAAGAATGCAATTAGGTATGGGCGTGACAGCTTAACCATGGAAATAGTGGTGAATGCCTAGAGATCTAGGGAACTAGAAGTGAGGAAACTGGAAATAATGAAGCAGAAGCACATTTTACAATGGGAAGATCATAAAAAAAGGGAAACAAAGGCAATAGCTCTAGAGGAAAGTCTGAAACTAGTAGAAGAAGGTCCAAGTCACAAGGCAAAAGTAGAAAATGTTACTATTGCCAAAAGGAGGGTCATATCAGGCGTAATTGATATGAGTTAAAGAATAAAAGGAAGGTATAAAATAAAAGAGGTGAAGAAAATAACAATGCAAATATTACTGAAGGATATGACTCAACCGAAGTTCTAAAGGCAGCTGATTGTATGACTTCAATGGCAATATCTGAATGGATCGTAGACTCTGGGTGTTCATTTCATATGACACCAAATAGGGACTGGTTTCAAGACTTTGAACCCTTTAATGAAGGGACTGTGCTACTGGGAAATCACCATGAATTTAAGGTGAAAGTCATAAGATCAATTCAGGTGAAAATGTTTGATAATCAAACAAGGGTTATTCCGAATGTCAGGTATGTACCTGACCTTAAAAGAAGTTTGCTTTCACTGGGAGTTTTTGACAGATCCGGCTATGTCTGCAAAACAGAGAATGGAGTTATGAAGATTATTAAAGGTGATATGGTTAAGTTGAAAGGTAAACTAACAAATGGCTTGTACATTATTGAAGGAACTACTATCTTTGGTACAAAAGCTATAGCATCTTTAAATGATCAAGAGAATGCCAAGCTTTGGCATGGAAGATTGGGACATGTCTCAGAAAGAGGTTTGATTGAATTAAACAAACAAAGACTGCTTGGTAAGAAACCTCTTGGATCACTTGGTCTTTGTGAGCATTGTGTAATGAGTAAATCAACAAGAGTATCCTTTAATAAAGGCAAACACATATCAGCTGGGATACTAGATTATGTACATGCTGATTTGTGGGGACCAGCTAATAAAGCCACGCTTGGAGGTTCAAAGTATTTTTTATCAATTGTTGATGACTACTCAAGACGTGTTTGGGTGTATACCATGAAAACTAAAGGAGAAGCTTTTAAGTGCTTTGAAAACTGGAGGATACTGACACAAAATAAGACAGAAAAAAGACTGAAATGTTTGCGCACAGATAATGGGCTTGAGTTTCTAAGTCATAAGTTCATTGAGATGTGCAAAAGGGAAGGCATTGATCGACACTTCACAGTAAGAGGAACTCCTCAGCAGAATGGACTTGCTGAAAGAATGAATAGGACCCTCTTAGAACGTGTTAGATGCCTGTTATCAAATGCCAATCTTGAGAAGAAATTTTGGGGAGAAGCTGTCATGACTGCAGCATATTTAATCAATAGGTGTCCCTCATCAGCTATTAATTTCAAGACTCCAATGGAACGATGGACAGGGGCAGCACCTGATTTGTCTCATCTTAGGCTTTTTGGATGTGTAGCTTATGCACATCAAAAGGAAGGGAAGTTAGATAAAAGAGCACAAAAGTGTATTTTCTTGGGGTATCCTCGTGGAGTGAAAGGGTACAGATTATACAGTCCTGAAAAAGGTAAGGAAAGGTGTTTTATAAGTAGAGATGTAGTTTTTGACGAATCCAAAATGGCCATGGAATTGAAGACACCAGAAGCTACTCAACATGGAAATCAAGTTCAACCAGTGGAATTAGAACTTGACAGTGCAGTTCCTAACACACCTGTGGTGAGTGATCATGTTGATGTTCTTACAGAATCTAATCGAGGTGGAGTTACTGTTGAGGCAGAAGAGGATCTTCATGTTGAAGATGAATCTGGAATCCAAGCTGACTCACCTGGAGTCATCTCATAGCAAGAAAACTTCCAGTCCTATCAGTTAGTAAGAGACAGACGCAGGAGGGAGATAAGACAACCTGCAAGGTATGCTTCTGTTGATCTTGTATTTTATGCTTTGAATGTTGAATTGAATCAGATTGATAATGAACCAATAACTTACAAGGAAGCCATTAATTCACCTGATAGTAAGAAATTGCAAATGGCTATGGATGAGGAAATGGATTCATTATATAAAAATAACACGTGGACTCTTGTTAATAGCCCCCCCAAGCAAAAACTAGTGTGAAGTAAATGGATATATAAAGTTAAACAGAATGTTGACAAGAATGAGCCCTTGAGGTACAAGGCTAGACTAGTTGCTAAGGGGTTTACTCAAACTCAAGGTATTGACTAGAAAGAAATTTTCTCACCTGTGGTTAGACATACGTCAATAAGTGTCCTGTTATCTTTAATTGTTGCCTTTGATATGAAGTTAGAACAGCTTGATGTTAAAACAACATTCTTGCATGGAGACCTAGAAGAAACTATATACATGCAACAACCGGTTGGTTATGTTTAAAAGGGTGAAGAACATAAGGTATGTTTACTGAACAAATCTTTGTACGGTCTCAAGCAAACTCCAAGACGTTGGTATTTGAAGTTTGATTCATTTATGATCTCATGTGGTTTTTCTAGAAGTCTATTAGATCATTGTGTTTATTTTAAGAATGATGGAAAGTTTTCTCCAATTTATCTACTCTTGTATGTAGATGATATGCTTCTAGCAAGTAGAGATAAACATGAGATAAAGAAACTTAAATACCTACTGAAAAGTAACTTTGATATGAAGGAACTTGGTCAAGCAAAACGAATCCTAGGGATTGATATTAAGAGAAACAGAGAAAAATGACTGTTAATGCTGTCTCAAGAAGCTAATTCAACAAAAATGTTAGCTAAGTATAATATGCACCTTGCAAAGGCAGTAAGTGTGCCATTAGCTAGACATTTTAAGTTAACCTCTAGACAATCATCAAAAACAGATGTAGAGAAGCAAACCATGTTAAATGTGCCATATGCAAGTGTGGTTGGGAGTCTAATGTATTTGATGGTGTGCACTCGACCAAATCTTGCAAGGTGGAGATTTGTTTTTAAATTGATAGCTAAACACTATTTTAAAGCTCATTTTTTCAGCTGGTTAATATCTCTGTTTTTTACTCAAGCTGGTGTGTTGCTCACCATGTGGTTGGCACGTGATACAATTAGTAAATAACTAACTTCTTCTCCATATTTCCTTAAAGCGCGCCAGGTGTCGGGTAGAGAGCTGGGCAAAATCCATTTCCAAATAGCTGGTATAATTTGGGAATTAGGGATACTATTCTTCATTCTTACGCTTGTTGTTTTCAGTGTAAGTGAGAGAGAGCTGAGTGAGTAAGCTGGGTGAAAGGAAAAACAGTAAGGATCATTTGGGTGTGCGATTATCACCATAAAGATGAGTTATCTCATCTGGGTTTGTGAGTGAATGTCTGCATTTCCCTGTATTCCTTGAAGTAGCTGATGTTTTGAATCGAAGAAGGTTGGAAGCTTGCGGATTGTCTTCTAGATCAGGTTCTTTGTGTATTATTCATTAGTTTCTTGGGTTTTGTTCATTCCATCGTAAATCAGCTGCTGAACTATAATAATAGTGACTAAGAGTGGAAGTAGTCCAAGTTGGGCGAACCACTATAAATCTCGGCTTCTCTGTTCCTTCTTCCCTGCTTCGTTATTTCAGTTTTATGCTATTGGTTATTTTGTTGGCTGTTGGTTTGAGGAAGTCTCTGGTAGGAAGAGTCTTAGAATTTAGTTTGTTATTTTACATTCACAACAAGTAGAGCATTCTCTTTGCCTTCTTTAAAGATGGTTGAAGCATTTTGTTGTCATCTACCTTATCATGCATATGAGATAAACAATCATTTACCCCCACAAATGTGCCTAGAAGCACTAGTTTTAGTCCACCAATCTTTGGCGACAGGGGCATAAATACCTTATCAACGACAACAATTCTATCATTGTTTGAAGCATCAACTATGTGAGCTCTGGCTTCAATCTCTAGTGGATCTTTGTCTCCATTTCTTTTGTCATCTTCAACATGGAGTCTTACTGCAAGATATCCATCTAGACGTTCTTACCTGTGCCTGAGAAAGTTTCAAGAGTTCTTCCATAACGGAGTCGAGTTCTCAATCACAACAACATCTTGGAATGGTTAATGACCAATTCCTCACATTGCAAATTACAATGATAATTTCCAATTCTTTCATTTGATTGATTACTAAATTGGTATGAATTCAAGAATTTTCCATAGAGGAAATTCTTCGTACAACATCTTTCAGCTTGTACATCTTGCTAATGCCTGCCACAAAAATCATTAAGTTTTCTAGGCATTGCAATAAACATCAGTGCAAGTGTCCTCACGACCACTTACAGTGTAATTTCAACATAGGATTTCCAAAAGCATTCACTTTTGCTTACTTAACAGCTTTAGCTTCAAGCTTCTTGTGAACTAATTGACACTCTTCCTTCAATATGTGAGGTAGAAAATCATCTTTTGTTGTTATCTTTTGAAGTTTTTGCCCTTGAACTTCTCTAGTTTTCCAACATGAGTTTTGATAATAGTTGATTTCATCATGGTAGGAGCAGCAACATCAGCAGTGGAGCTTGCAGTCATCGTTAATTGTCTTTAGATTGTTGGAAATACGATGTATATAAAAACTGTTTCAAACTAACAAACAAATTACAATGCAACTGGTTATAAACAAATACAGTGTAAATATATCTACAGACATTGTACATAACAAAACATACAGAAAACATAATTAAACCATATCAGAAGATCAAAAGCACTCTAAAGGTTGTAGATGGTCTGATTGACAACAACAACCACATCAAATGAACATAGCCTGTAAAACAAAAGAATGTGATGATTGGTAGTCGAGGCTCGCTTTCAAAGTGTTGTCCTGAAGACAATTATTCGCTCTGCACGGGTTGCTAGCAGACTACATCAATTGTCTCAGCAGGATACAACGACTAACTTTGGTAGAGCAACAACCTCGAACTACACGGATCTGGCTGAACTCTTGGATACTCACTCTCAACAAAACCAAACTCAACAGAAGAAAAGATACGAGAAACCACGAAAATGGAATCAATCTTAAATGAAGAAATCAACTACTATTTATAGTGATACAAATAGTAACTTTCTGAAAAACAAAAAGGCAACAATAAATACTTTGTAATTATGTAAATTACAGTGTATTTATGTGTATTTACAACAGTTGCAGAATACAAACGGTCATTCGATTACTCTGTAATTATGAGCAATTACAGTAGTTGTAGGGCCCGAAAAGACACCAACTATTCAAGTTCATATAAGTTATGAATTTAATTTCTTGTCATTAAACTCATGAATTAATCAACCAACTTGAACCTCTTGGCATTCAACAAATTACTTTCTTTCATAAATTACGAAAAAATTCAAAACTATATAATCCACAAAATGCACATTAAAATATTTTTAATTGACAATGTTTCCAATGGAAATTGAATAAAAAGAATAAATCTCGCAACACTATTTATCTATGCACTATAAGGTCCAATTCGACAATATAATTTAAAATTTAAGGTAGAAGTCGACTAACTTTCTCAAGTTCAACGGCAAACGTTTGAAATTCAATTTAAAGTGTACATTTGGGATTTGATACAGACTGTAACGATCCGACTTCTCAATAAGCCTTTAAGGGACTATTACAACAATGCATGCTTTGGAGGCCTTTTTAAATAAAAATAATTTGAAACATAAACACTAATTTAATACAAAACTTTTATTTGGGATCCCTAAATTTTAATGGTTTTAAATACTCTTAAACAATTGCTAAAATATAAATATACATGGCCTCTAGAAAATTTCTCAAACAAATTTATAAAACAATAAAGTAAAGTAGAGTTCTTAAAGCGGAAGAAAAATATGAAACTCAGGTCCTCTCTGGGTTGTCTATCGGATTCTCATCAATTGCCTTTCCTCTGCCCTTGCCTTTACCTTGAAAAAATATTTTGAAAAGAATGAGTATTTTAAATACTCAGTAAGTGACCCTACTATTGAGGTTGGGTCACGCTTTAAAATCATTTTAAAAATCAACAACAAATTTAATTTTGGTGGCTCTAAACTTTATTTTTAAACATACTAAAGATATACATCAATTTCATGCATATCCTAGACACATCAATTTCATGTGTCTTCTATGGTGGACGTCAATTTCACGAAACCTTTAGGTCGTCAGTTTCTCGAACCTCGACTTAGATACATCAATTTCATGTCTCTACGTCCTATCTCTGAATGTACATCAATTTCATGTACACTTATAAAACTCATAAATAATTTAAACTAATTCTTTTAATGGAATTTCAAGAGACCACCAACTCAATTATTTCAATATTAATGATTAAAAGCAATAATAATAAATTTCATGCTTTCAATAATTTTCATAAACGAAAATATAATCAAACAAATAATAAAGCACGAGAATTTCATAAAAATCAATCACGCCCAGTAAATTAAAAGGTTCAATAGTAAGTTCACTTACTTCGGCTTAAATGTTCTATAAACAACACTAAATTAATTCCTTACCTCAAAGGCCAAACCAGAATAACCCGTGCTATCCGAGGTCTCCAACCCGCTCCAACTCACAAATCAAACATCAACACACTATGGACACCCAATACTAAAATCGCCCGAAAACAATGACAAAACTCGCTTCTCGCCGTCGAGCTCCACACACCGCCGACTCCGCGCCGTCGTCGTCCGCCCTTCGTGCCGCCGCCATTCGCCTTCTCGCCGCCGCCGTCGCACGAATCTGTACACTGCCGCCATTCAGATCTGCGTGTTTCTGTCGTTAGAATCGATCGCCGCCGCCACTGCCTTAAGATAAATAGCCTCATGCATCTTGAAGGTCCAATGATTTCAACTTGTGGGTAAGGAATTGTAGGTGGAGGTTTGTTGGTTGTTTTTCGTGCCTTGACAGAATGCCCATTAACATTGTTCTTAATTTAAGGTATCCGTAGTAAGTGGTGGTCGGATCATTAAAGGGCGGAGCGTGATTGGGTAGCTGGACAGCAAGTATTAGTGTTGTTTGGGTGAGTTTTTGATCCTCTCAAGCCTTGTGTTTTAGAAAATTAATTGAGATTGTTATGCCTCTGATGTGTGAATATATTTTACGTGTTAATAGATTACGTCTTCGCATAACGTGGTTGGTCTTATCGAGTTGTTGGGTGATTTTCAATCAAGCGTAGTATCTCAAGGTAAGTAGCCCTTTGGAATAAATTCTATGCTTTAAAACTCATTAAAGTTGAGTGTGGCTTATAATAACATGAGTTGGATTTAATCCTTAAGTTGCCCTTGGAATTTAAGTAGCTAATTGGATTCAAATTCCATGTTTTAAATGCATTGTATGGTAGCTGAGCATGGTAAGTACTTTGTTGGATTAAACTCTATTAAGCATTGAAATGACTGATGTGTTCTTGGCATGAGAATGTGTATATGTTGTTTGGATTGAGACTAAGATGATGTGATGCATTTATTTCAAGAATTTTGGCTACTGCATATTTGTGTTGTGTGATAAAGGCGAGTGCGTGACTGGTGTAAATTTCGTAGCTGCCTATCATTGTTTGTGGAAAACGGGAAGTTTGTGCTTTTCTCTGTTTAGGAGGGTTGCTGTTAAAATAGCAAGGGTTAAGGGGTCCTAAAAGGGGAAAGGATTAAGAAAGGGAAAGGAATAGGTTAGTGCCTTAGAAGAGGGCCGTGTCAATTAAACACCTAGGACTGAGACGTAATAGACTGAAATGAGGGGCTTAATGGGCGGGATTTAGCTTCGAAGTCTAGGTGCCATTTACTAACTGTGGAAGTAAATTCTTGACTTAAACCCATGAACGCCCCACCAATGAAATGGTAGTTTAGAGCGCTACGCGCCCATTAGTGCTTTGAGGGATGAGACTTAGCTCCACTGACTGGGTGCATCTACCATCAGTAGGAGTATAGACCTCCCAAAAACTCCCACTTGTGCACTATCAGTGAGTTGGCAAACTTATATATATATAGGTGTACTAATTGAACACGAGACCCGAACTACAGATAAATGAAATGAAATGAAATGAATGAGAATGAGATGACCTAACCCTTAGGCCCTTAACTCGAATAAAATGTTAAAACCTTGATTGCTACTTACTGAGTATTTTCTTAAATACTCATTCTTTTCCCTTTCATATAACTGCAGGAAGAGGTAAAGGTGTACAGAACGCGTGACGAAGTGCTGCTGAGCCATGGATTTTCTTTAGAATAGTCTTCCACATTTTTTTTATGTTTCGAAATTCTTCTTTTGAACTTGTACTGCGTTGCTTTAAGGTCATTTTCGCGGTAAGTTTTGTTTTGAATAACCAAAGGTTTCGTTTGTTCTGTTTTAACTAGGATCCCAGGTTGAAAAGTTTCGCAAATTTCTAAGTATGTTTTCTTTAAATGTTATTTCCTCGCTGTTCTTAGAAATATAACGAAATGCATGTAGTAACGGCCTTAGAATCTAGGCATGAAAAGTAGGGTCGTTACAGAAAATTTGAAATCGATCTCAAATTATGGGCGTTACAAGATACAGACTTAGGAGAAAATGAAACAAGCATGAAATTTCAGGTACTATGAATTGCAAATGAAACACTACTTCTTGATTTTATTTCGTAGATGAGAAACCCACAACATTCCTAAAGTACTTTTAATTATCCCAACATTTATATACATCAACAAGAGATAAACTTTTTTTTTACATAGAAGTCTATCTCTCACACACGACACACTCTAACACGTTATTTATAATTTCAACTTCAACCTAGCATAACTGATATTAAGACATCATAAGCTCTATTATATTTTTGAAATCTCTCCACTCTCACACTTTATTAAAATAAAAAGACATATTATTATCTGTAACACTTTAGGAACCATTTTTGATGAAGCTTCTCTCTCTAACTCTTAATTTTGTTCTTTGGTTTTGTTTTAGATGGAGGATGGTAACCTCCCCATGGAGGGTAATATGGATATCCTGCATATCCTGGGTCCCATGGACGATCTTGTGCAGCTTGTCTGTCAACCTTTGCTCCCTTAACCCCAATATCACCTACAATTTCAACCAAAAAAAACATGTATTTTAATTTTATAATAATATTAACAACAACAATACATGGAGTTTGAACTAGAAAATTTTAGAAATTACCCTAATTATTAGGGATTATTTCACTTTTTAATTTATAAATATTACAGGATTTCTTAAAAGTTTACTTTTGGTCTAAAATGGAGGGGAAGAAAAAGTAATTTTATGTTTTTTTAAGTTCAACAATATGTGAGTCGGAGATTCAAATCTTTAACTTCTCCGTTGATGATATAAATCTTAACCAGTTGAAATATACTCAAGTTAATGATTTTTTTTTTTAAATCTTAAAGTAAAGATTCTATATTTTAAAATGAAAGTATTAAAACATATACATAAATAAGGAATATATCCTAAAAAAGAAACAAAAAAGATTTAAAATATTAGTATGATAAACCTAATATCCAAATTACATAGGTTTGTAGTTTTTACTGAAAAATATATTTGTTAAAAAATAGAAATTTGGTTAAAATATTATGTAAAATATTATGTTGACAAACTTTAATGGCTATTTCATTTCAGTCCTAAACTTTCAAATAGATTATTTTAGTCTAACAACTTATATTTTATTTTAGCCAATAAGAGCATGCTCAATTGACATAAAACTTATATTCTCAACCAAGAGGTTAAAGGTTCAAATCTCTTCATCTCACATGTTGTAAAAAAACTTACATTTTCTTTTAGTATCCAAACTCTGCCTAAAAAAACAATATATTTTAGTCATTGCTATTAATTTTTAATTAATCATTCAACAAAAATCTGAAATTTATGCTGTTGACACTTGATACCTGTTATATGTGGCTTATAATATATATTGCATTTATGGACAACATCAAACCCATCAAATAAATAAATAAAACATGTAACTATCTTCAATAGGATTTTCTCTAAAATAATTTACAAAAAAATAAAAAAAAATAAAAAAACATAAAATAAGAAGAAAGAACTAAAATAATGTTTTTTTTAGTTCAAAATAATGGTTTTCTGTACAAAATGAAAGATTAAAAGAGAATATTTTAAAAAATCGAGAACGAAGGTAAAATAAAAATGAAAAGTTGAAGAACGAGATCGAATTTAAGCGAATTAATTTTAAAAAAAAAATAAATAAAGAATTTAGTGTACCATTTGGGGCAACAAGCAGGTGCCGTTTCGCAGTCACGGTAGTAGTCAAGAGAAACACGAGAAGCAACAAAAGAACTTCTCCAATTCTTGAGGATTGCTTCTTGGAAGCCATCATTTTTCTTTAGTTTTGTGCATCTTTAAGGTCATTATATGTGAGGTATTTATAGCCCAATAATGCATATTTTCTTTAAAAGAAAAGTTAAACAACAATTCAAGTCATTTTCAATAAGCCGTGTGTAAACAGAATCATTGGGTTAGATATTTTATTTGTAATGAGTTTCAGATAACTTCCGAAAGACAAAAAAAAAAAAAAAAAAAAAATGGGATGAAATACTTTTTAGAAGTAGGAATTAAGTGCTTCATCTAAAAGTAGTTTTATTTTTTCAAGGGTCTTTAAAATCTTTAAATAACTTTTTGAACTAACTTCGTAAATATACCTGCGAAATTGCAACAACACAGACTCAGACTTGAAATTGTGCTTTACATTTAGTATTTATCTGAATTTAATAATTGCATACAAGATAATCCCTTATAAATTATTTGTAAAATTTTTAGGTAATGAGATTTTTATTTTTCTTTTTACATTTAATTATATTTGGTTCTTCATGTGAGAGATAAATCAGAGAAAAATGGAGATGAATACTCTTAAGCAGAAATTATATTATCACAGTTTGTTTATTACACAATACACGCAATGAATAAATAGGCAAGAATGAAAAATAGAAAAAGATTCCTCTCCTATAACAGACCGCCACATATATACACTCATGGGAATAATATATCAGAAAGGTAAATCCTCTAAATTAACCATATTCTTCAAGAACCGCTCCATAGACTTGGGCTCTAATATCCCCCTCAAACGAGAGGGTGAAAGAAGCACCTCGAGTTTGGACCTTCAGGCAAAAAATTGAGCTTCAGATATCGGCTTTGTGAGAGCATCGACAAGTTGTTCGGATGATGGAACATAACGAACATCAAGTAGTTTCTGAATAACCTTATCACGGACGAAGTGAACATCAAGCCCGACATGTTTGCTACAAGAATGGAAGACAGGATTATGAGCAAGAGAAATGGCACTAGTGTTGTCACACAATATAGTCGGAGTTGGAGACTTGTACAGCCAAATCTCCTTCAAAAAGGCTCAAAGCCACGAGACCTCAGCAGTAGCTTGAGCAAAGGGAACGATATTCAGATTTTGCACTTGATCGAGCCACCACTCTCTGCTTTTTAGAAGACCAAGAAACGAGCGAGTTACCCAAGAAGACACAATGAGTAACTATAACGCCCCAGGTTTTCAAACCTCTAGCCTAGAGACGCTACTACAACCAGTGGCGGATCCAGAAATTTATGTGAGGGGGGCTATATAGAAATAATTTGGTTAAGATAGCATCTTGGATCCGGTACTGATTTTTGTTTCATTTTAGTCCCTGTATTTTCAAATGTCCGATTTTAGTCCCTATACTTTTAATAAAGCTTACAACTTGTCACTGTCGTAAATGTAAAGTTAATTTTTATCAAAATTGGTTAAATAATAATAATAGTTTCAATATGATAAGAGAAACAATGTGAACAAATTTCTACAATTGATTGAAGAATGATTCATAGCAATATTTTGCTAATTTTAAGCTTTATTGGGAGTACATAGACTATAAGTAGACATTTGAAAGTATTAAAATGACACAAAACTTAAAGTAAAAGAACCATTATAATTTTTTTTTTAAAAAAAAAGCCAAAATATATTTTTTTTTTAAAAAAAAAAAAACCAAAGTGATATTTTAACCAAATAATCTAACATATTGATATATGATGATATCAATTTGTATATTTTAACATTAAATTGGTGATATTACAAACATCACTATAGTATTTAAAAGAAAACAAAAAAACGAGGAGAAAAAGTGAAAAAACAAAAAACAAAAGAAAAAGGAAACAAAAGACGCGGAAAAAACCAGAAAAAAAAAACGAAAACAAGAAAGAAAAACGAAAAATGAGGGAAAAAAATACGAAAAATGGAAGAAATATAGCACTCATGAGGGCTTGAACCAAGGCCTGTTGGGATTTTAGGAGGGGCTTGAGCCGTTAAAACAACCAACAAACTTGAATTTTGTTTACGATTTATACTATAAGTATAGTATTTTTAAATGTTGAGGGGGGGCTCGAGCCCCCCTGGGCCTCAAGTAGGTCCGTCGCTGACTACAACCATAAACCATTAACCACGAAACTAAGCCACTTTAAACCGAAAGTACCGAAAATTTTGGCTGCATAACGGTGTAAAATGGCCTGAACCAAAATTTTTCAACACCTGATAAACAACAAAAACACTTCTAAACAATTCAACCCAACTCCACCAACCTACATTTCAGATTCACAACCTACTTCACTATACGAGTCAGACCTCGTAACAACATTCATTAAGCCAATCATGCAAAAGAACACGCCTTATTCGCTTTTAATAACACTAACAACTTATTCCAAAAGAATGCTAACTAAAAAACTTTATTCCTTCAATGAGAAAACAATGGAACTAAACCTTAAGTTTGTAAACATAAACAAAACAACCAAGACTCATCATAATAGATTAACGATTAACAAACTTAGCTAGCTTACTCAAGCGTAGCAAAACAAACTAAACCATCAACTCTAGCCTTTTCCACCACATCAAATGAAAGCAAACATGAACTCCCTAAGGTTCCTCCTCGAAGTTCTACTCTTCCTCACCAAGGTCCAGCTCGTCGTCCAAACCTGCAACATCTAAAATGTTGGGGGAAGATGGGGAAGGGGGTGAGAGCGCACATAGCGAGCTATGTGATGTGCAATTTGCTTACTGCAAGTGTACGGGTCAAGTAATAATATAGTGTTTTCGTGTAAAACGAGTGTCGTCCTCTAGATTGGTTTTCTAGCAAATTAAGTACCACGAATATTTTTGTTCAATTTCATTTAGGGAGCAAAACTCAATGATAAAGATAAAAAAAATAAAGACTAAAAGCATAAAAATAAAAGTGGAGACTCAAATGGAAAGACTCTTAGGGAATTGATTTCATTGATTAAGATTGAGGATTGATTAATAGGAATGAATTGACCGTGCAATTATTCTACAAGCCAAGGAAACTTTATCACGATTACCTCTCCCGAGTATAATTGATTCTCATGCATATAAACTAACTTGATATCCCTATCTAAGTTCATTAACATGCAAGGCGTTCGGTCCTTGTTATACTTCTAAAGTAATTCCAAATCCCGTCACAAACTTAGAATTTCTACTCTAGTCCTGCAATTAAACAAGGTAAGTCTTAGGCCAAATCCTCTCTCTCGAGTTAGATTCAACACTTAAATCATTCAATTAGTGATCAAGTAATTGAAAGCATTAAACAAATTTGCATGAATAAAACAAAAACACATTCATACCTAAAATCAATCCAAAAACTAAAACAATTACATCAATCCCTAAGACAAACAACTAGCAATTCATAGTCCTTGAACCACAAACACTAATTGCAAGAAAAGCCATAAAAACTACAAGAGTTAAGGGAAAGAGAAAGGAAAACTCGAATCCGTCGAAACCGGCCCGTCCCCGTCACGATCTCCACGTCTTCTCACTTGATTCCCGCTCCTTGGCCTTGTTTTAGCTCCCA
The DNA here is from genome assembly GCA_036850905.1 of Luffa acutangula. Taxonomy (NCBI): domain Eukaryota; kingdom Viridiplantae; phylum Streptophyta; class Magnoliopsida; order Cucurbitales; family Cucurbitaceae; genus Luffa; species Luffa acutangula. The sequence continues at coordinate 37,795,127 of CM072097.1, read as the reverse complement.
CCAAAGGTCTCTAGTCGAAATTAGGGCTAAAATCTAACCAATTGGACTCCTCTAATCCGTAGCTGAAAAGAGGAATTTATAGAACATCTGCCGATAGCGTGAGATGCTATGGACAGCGTAGCGACGCTGTCGCGAAACCGCGATTCTAGAAAATTTGTCAAGAGTGTCGCGACGCTATATATATATATATATTTTTTTTTTAGGATTGAACTCCATTTGACTCCAATTGCTGAATTAAGCTTCAAACACATACTTCCTACAAATAAAACATAAAAATGCATAAATTTGGCAAATAATTGTAAAAGACTAGATTAATTAATTAGAGAAAAATAGCTAGCTATGCTCGCTATCACTATGTTTCCCGGTACATTTTAGTTAGTCTTTGAGTAATTTGTGGCCATTTTAATGCACTTTAATGTTTATTTTGTAGAAATTTGTTTATTGGAGATAAAACGTGAAATTGGAGTTAATCGGGTGCTCGGAACGCTAAACGGACGCAAAGGAAATTAATTAGAAAGGAATTAGAAGTTGTCCAATGCGAGAAGGCAGTATGCTGGAATTTGGCATAGCGTCACGACGCTGCCCTAGAGGGTCTCGACGCTATGACAAGAGCATATCGACGCTATCGATATTTTCCTAAACAGAATGGCGGCAAACTGAGATAGCGTCTCGACTCTGTTCATAGCGTCTCCCGTAATTAGAATGTAACGTCAACGTTATAGATAAGTTTTAATTTCTCTAAGTCGTTTAATTTCACGATATTCAGAGAGAAGTAGGTTTTATTTTAATGGTCTTGGATGGTTTTTCTTAAGGTAATTTTATAAAAGGGGCACTTTTGTAAATACCTTGAAGTGGGTGTTAGCCCTAAGCCCTTCCTTGTTCATTTGAGCCACACGCAGCCACCATCCCCCGATTCCTCACGTTTTTTTTCAGCCTCCAAGCAGCAACCATCTCCCTTGCAATTTCTTCTTCTCTTTCGTTCAAGCCGTGAGTCGTTCCCTCTGCAGCATTTCAGTTGTGAGTTGTCCCCCCAGCAGCGCCACGTGTCTCACTTCTCCGATCGATCATCTTCAGCAAGCAGCTCCAGCGTCTCCGACAAGCAACTCTGGCGTCTTCGTGCTGCGGTTCTGGCGTTCGTGGTTCCGTCTTCGTGTTGCAGTGTTCATGGTTCTGTCTTCACGCTGCAATCAGCATCTCCGGCGAGTAATTCTTGTGGTTTCGTTCGACTGGTTGTAGGATGGGTGGGTGTTCTTCATTTTTTTGGTCAATAAAGGTGAAGGACAGCGGTTGTGAGTTGCGTTTTCTGGCGATTCCTGTCGATCCAGTGGTTGTAAGCCTCGACTCCCTACGTTCTTGAGTAGGTTCGTTACTGGGTAAGTGAGATTTAAGTTCTTTTGGTTTGATTTTATTGTTTAATCGAATATCCACTCATTATTAATTTCGTTCAGCAAGCTCTTCATTCGATTTTAGGTGATTTAGGCATTGGGTCTTCGAGTTTCAACGTATTTGAGCAATTTCGGTATTGGGTAAGTGTTTTTCATCATATATTGGGGTTGCTTTTGCTGTTTATTCTAATGCCCATTGATGTTAGCTCTTGATTCAAGGTGCCCATAACATTTGATGTTTTATTCGTCGATTTTAAGGGAAATTGGAACCCGGACAGCAAACATTGATTCTATTTTGGCTTGTATAGATCTTGGAAATGAAGGAATTTAGAGGAGTTGTCCATTATTTATTTGTCTATGGTAAGTAGCCATTTGGAATAAGTTCTATGCTTTAAACCCATTTTAGTTGAGAATGGTTTATACTAGCATGAGTTGGATTTAATCCTTAAGTTGCCCATTGAATTTAAGTAGCCATTTGGATTCAAATTCCATGCTTTAGATTCATTGTATGGTAGTTGGATATTGAAGTAGCTTTTTGACATGAATTAGGTGCTTTTGAATCCGTTGTATGCTTGGTGGTAGTGATACGAGGCATTGGATGTGTTTTCATGCTTTAGTATAATTTTCCTTTGAAATGTAGTATGCTTGCTTGGACATGATTTAAGTGTTGTTTGTTGGACATGACTTAAGTGTTTGTTTGTGCTTGTGGGACTAAATAAGTGTGGTGTATTGTGATGAGTCATAAGGCATGACATCGATATGAGATCATTTAAGTTTTCTGTGGCGTCCTTTAACTCCACTACTATAAGCATGTTTGGAATGATTGGTTCACGACTTTTCTCTGGTTTTCGTTTATGATATTGGAGGATGGGCTAAATTTCTGTTGGATTGTGATTGGAGTTTGGATGTGAGATCTGACTCGTTGTGTTTATAGAAGTGCATCGCTCTTGTTTCCAGGTGTAGAGAAAATTTTGGGTTCCTATATGTATGTCTGAAGGTGTTCATATAACACATGCGGAAGCAATTGAGGATCAGAAGCACCTAACTACATCAATTTTTCACCTAAAGCATGCTGGTTCTAAAGAAAACAGAATAGAGAGTTAGAGAGCACCAACCTTTTGTAGCTCACTTCTATGGAACTCCTTGAGATGTTTTCTTCTCCAAACCTCCTTGGACAACCTCTAGAGTCTTCCCTACTATTCTCCGGGCCAAGAATGACTGCTGGGAGTTTATATAAGATAGGGAATAGGAAGGGAAAGCTTGAAGGATCAAGCTATGAAGAAGTATGAGAGATGAGAGAGTTTGTGTCTAAAATCCAACAGCATAACAGCAAGGAAAAAGCTCTCTTGAGTTTGAATCTGATTCAAACTCCTTTTAAAGACATTCTCCATCAAAGGCCAAGCCTCAAGACACAAGACACATGGTGTATTTGCATGTTCAAGTGGATTCTAGGTGTGCATTTCACAAGACATGCAACAATGCATGAATGAGTTGTCTTTCCACTTTGAATGATCATGCATAAGTGGATTTCCAACTAAATCCACTAAATTCAAATTGAAATAAAATTTCAAGCTTGCAATTTAACCCCAATTTCAATTCTAAATTGAAAATGTTGCTTGGTAATTAATTTGAAACATTTCAAATTAATTTTGATATGATTAATCTAATTAATCTTTGTCACCTTGTGCAATTCCTTATATATGATTCCTAATACATATATATTGTATTCAAAACACTTTTGAATACTGCATCTCTCTATTTCTAATTTAATTCATAATTACATTATTGTGTCAAACACAATTTACGATAATACCCTTTTTCCCGATTTTTGAACAATTCAAAACTTCCTATCTTTTGTTCTAGGCTTAATTCCAATATGCGCTAGTAGGGGGACCTAATGGACCAATAGATCATGGGCTCCAACGATTCGAGACTAACCGACTAATCTCATTATCAAAGGTAGCAAACATTCGTTAACTACCGGGACACTCCACTATAGCCCGATAGTTGCACTCCCCTCACTATAGATATATTTCCGTCCACTTGATTTAACCATGATTAGTAAGTCGATCCTTCACAAGTTGTTCATAGCTATAGCTAGGTCAAAAAAGTCGTTTCACCCCTATAGTACTTCTAGTTCCTTAAGTCCCACTGATCCTCTAATGAACAATTGGTTTATGGTCCAACCAATAAACCGAGTCCCTCTCGGGCCAATGAGAGGGTGGGATCCCTTTGTTCAAGCCTCGGAGTCAGCATTTAAGGGAACAACCTCTCTACTATCCCTAATTCGGGTAGGAGTGAATTCCTTCTTGCACGACTATGTCCCCAGCTATCTACCCGTTCCTATCCCTGAAATGGGAGGTTTATTGAGTCGGCGATACCGAGCCACTCTCACCTATGCAGATCTAAGGATAAGCCCGAATAAACAGGAGTTCATAGTTAGCTCAGGATTAAGATCGAGTTACCTAGGTCATCATATGAAATAGTCAGTCTCGTCAGTAAACGGTGTTATAAAGCGAGAGCGACTTATTTCTTGGTCCTGGTCTTATGCAAACTCATTGCATAGGACGTCCCCACTCGCATGTCTCTACATGGACGATTTAGGATCACATCGTCTATACCAACTATAAAGTGGGTCGCATCTCATAGTGTCCCCAGAATAAGGTACCCAACCCTATTCCTATACTATAGACCGTTTTGGCTATTACTCGAGCTTGATCCACTTTTATGTCTCTACATAAAGCTCAAGTGTTCATCCTATAGCCATGGATCTTAGTTTATTGGATTTGGGTAATTATATATGCAATTTACTTTATTCAGTAATAACTTTACTGAATTAGTCTCGATAGCGTCTTTATCGAATAAGTATATAATTCGTTTAACATTCACTATCTACGATTTTTAGGACACCAATCCCAACAATGTCGTTATGTTGTCGAATTTTCGACAGAATTGCAGTGGCTATAGGGACTAAGTTTAGAAATATGCCTTGGGTCGTGGGGTGCTTAATTAGTAGGCTGGCTAGTATTAGCCACAGGTTCTCCAAGCATGTCTTAGTAGGGCATTTACAGAATCATATGTATGAATGAGATTAGACTTAAAATAGGGACCTTAATCACGTTTTAGGGCCTCAGGTAGACTTAAAAGATCCTTAAGTCTTATGTTAGTTAGGGTTAGCTCTTTCCCCATCTCAGGACTGATAGAACTCAGTTTTACTGGCACATTATTGTGTGTTCTATCAGTTGACTGTTAGAGTCCAGCTTCAGGCACGTTATCGTGCGCTCTCTTAGTTCAGGACGGTGTTGAGCTTATGATCAGACACGTTATTTGTGCGCCAGATGGCACCAGGCATGTTTTCATGCGTCAGTTGCTCCACCGTAGTTTATGTTCATATTTCAGGGGTGTTGTGTTGGGATAGGTGTAGTTCTGCTAGAGGTTGTCAGCCAGCTTCTAGTTTACTTGCCTTAACCGACTGACCCACACAACACTCTAGTTGGCACAGGTTGGGGATAGGTAAGCACCCTAGGCAAAACGTCTCATGTACTCAATTATGGCCCTAAGGTTAGAAACCCGAATGAATGAGTTCAGTTAGGTCCCTATGATGATAAGACCCATAATCAGGTTTCATGCTATTATATTTCATGTTTTCAGTTTCAGCCCTTAAGTGGGCTACTTACTGAGTATATTCTTATATACTCACCCATGCTACATGACTTTCCTTTTCAGGCGGTACTTGATGACATTAGGCGAGGGGCGAGGGCAGTGACTTGGCTAGGCTATGGGATGGAGCTGCAAATCATGTCTCTAGTAATCCAGGACCGAGTGTCCTAGTTTTCATGTTTTTAGATGTTTTTAATAATCAAATTTTGAAAATTTTCTATCAACGCTTTTGATTGTTCCTTTAGTGTAAACGATTTATGCTTTTGGGCCCAGTTTTTTAAATAAAAGATTTTTAGTTATTGTCTCTTCCGCCTTAAAGTTTCGAATTTTTTTCGTGATCATGTATGTAGTAGCGACCTTCAGTCTATTCTAACTTCCTTTAAGTCGGGTCGTTACATAGAATATCATCCACATATATTAATACTAGAACAACCATCCATGGAGTATAGAAGAAAAATACTGAATTGTCTGAACGATTGTTGGTAAAACCACATTCCAAAAGAGTAAGGCAAAAGCAATCATACCATGCTCAAGGAGCTTGCTTCATGTTGAGTTTTATGATATTGAGTTTTGTTTTATTTCTTTAGTGTTATACGTGCAAGTCACATGGGTCTCATTTAGTGAGGTGATTACCTAACTAATCAAGTTAGTTAATGAGTGCTTATGTATATAACCAAACAGTGGTCCCTACATTCATTATTATGCTTCTTCTTCTTCCTTCCATGAAGGACTGTAACATTGTAAAAGACTTGTATTCCTTTCTTGATTAATAAGATCTCTCTCACTGGTACCTTTGAAAGTGGATGTACACCATCAATGGTGGAACCACTATAAACCCACTGTGTTTCCTTCTTTCCCTATCTCTTTAATTCCTTAAATGTTTTCTCTTGAATTTCTGGTATGGTGATGAAGTCTGTGATCATGACTATCGCTTGAAAACAACACTTGAGACCATGAAGTGGTGTCACTTTAGTGGAGTGACCCACAGTTACGAATGTTGACTAAACTTGGTTAATGAGTTTGGCCAATTAGTCTCGTATCGTTGGAGCTTCTGATCTGTAGGTGCATTAGGTCCCGCTGGTAGCTCGTAAAGAGACTTTAGGCAATTAAGTATAAATTGTAAATTCAAAGTGTTCAATTTATTTGGGGAATCGTATAATGTATATTGATGCATTATAATATAAAGTTTGTGAAACTTTATAATATAATTTTTGAGTTAATTTAAAAAATGACATCTTAAGATAAAATATTTGAAAGAGTTCAAATAAATTTAATATGAATTAGACTCATATTAATTTTAATTTTAATAAAATCTCTAAGATTAAATATATGATATTTAATTGGGTAAATTAATTAATTATGAAATTGATTAATTATTTATTAAAATTAGAGACATTTTCATATTAGGAAAGAAAATATTTGAAAGAGTTCAAATAAATTTAATATGAATTGGATTCATATTAATTTTAATGTTAACAAAATCCCTAAGATTAAATATATGATATTTAATTAGGGAAATTAATTAATTATTTATTAAAATTAGAGACATTTTCCTATTAGGAAAAATGTCTTGGCATCCCATTCATTCTCTTACTCTCAGAGAATTCCCCTCAAGGCTTCCTCTAGACTCCCACCAGTCTTCTATCTCTAGAAGTCTCAGAGTCATACTAGCGTAGCCATAGTGGTGGTGTTCACACTAGTTCGTGATTAATTCACAAGCAGTTGGTGAATTTAATCTGAGTCGTCAACGAGAGTAAGTAATTTGTTACTATACATATTAGATTTAGATATAATATTTTTGTATGCTTAGCCTTAATATGTATTTAGAATAGTTCTAATATTATTGTCAATGTATTGGTATTTTAGATTAAAAATAATTAAGGGAGAAATACACTTTTGGTCCCTGAGATTTGGGTTAAGTGACACTTAGGTCCCTGAGTTTTCAAACTCAACAAAAATACCCCTGAGTTTTGAGATAAGTAGCACTTTGGTCCCTGCCGTCAATTTTTCTGTTAAATCTTAACGGGTGCTGACGTGGCACTATTATTTTAATAAAAAAAAAATATTTTTTATTTTTTTTTAAGTACAAAAATATTAAAATAATAAAATATTATTATTTTATCTTTTTTATTAATACTTTTCCCCTCTTTCTCTTTCTTCCTCTTCCCCACTTCCTTCTCCTAACTTCTTCTTCCCAACTTCATCTTTTTCAACTTCGGCGGCCGGCCGCCGCCGCCGTTCGCAAGCTGGCAGCCGCCGGAGAGTTTTTGGTTTTTTTTTTTAATTTCTTTCTTTCCCTCTCTTTTCTTCTCTCTTCCCTTCCCTTTCTTCACCTTTTCTTTTTGTTTTTTTAAATATAGAAGAGGGAGAGGGAAGAGGGTCTGAAATCGTGAGGGAGGAGGGTCCTCCCTCCGACCCTCCTCCCGTTTTGCGTTGGAAACGGGAGGAGGGGGACCCTCTTCCCTCTCCCTCTTCTATATTTAAAAAAAACGAAAAAGAAAAGGTGAAGAAAGGGAAGGGAAGAGAGAAGAAAAGAGAGGGAAAGAAAGAAATTAAAAAAAAAACCATAAATTCTCCGGCGGCCAGCGGCTGCCAGCTTGAAACCGTGAGGGAGGAGGGTCCTCCCTCCTCCCGTCGCCAGGCGCGAAACGGGAGGAGGGAGGAGGGCTCTCCCTCCTCTCGTCGCCGGCACAGGAAAGGGAGGTAGGAACCTTCTCCCTCTCCCTCTTTTTTATTTAAAAAAAAACGAAAAAGAAAATGTGAAGAAAGGGAAGAGAAGAAAGAAGAAAAGAGAGGGAAAGAAAGAAATTTTTTAAAAGAAAGAAGAAAAAAATCGCCGGCGGCGGCGACCGACTTTTGGAGTTGAAGAAGATGAAGTTGGGAAGAAGAAGTTAGGAGAAGGATGTGGGGAAGAGGAAGAAAGAGAAAGAAGGGAAAAGTATTAAAGGAAAGATTATTTTATTATTTTAATATTTTTGTATTTAAAAAAAGTTAAAAAATAATTTTTTTTATTAAAATAATAGTGCCACGTCAGCCGCCGTTAAGATTTAACAGAAAAATTGACGGCAGGGACCAAAGTGCTACTTATCTCAAAACTCAGGGGTATTTTTGTTGAGTTTGAAAACTCAAGGACCTAAGTGTCACTTAACCCAAACCTCACGGACCAAAAGTGTATTTTTCCCAATAATTAATTACGAATCAGTCCCAATTACGCTTCCGCTTTACGGAATTACGGAATTCCAATCCTTACAATTGGTATTAGAGCCAATCGTAGATCTAATTTTGTTTATCTAAAATTTGCATTGGCTATTGGTGGGATTGGTTAATGCATAATGTATATATGGTTTGCATTGAACTGTTTAGGTTAATTTTATGGCCATAGATTTTACTGTTTTTATGTGATTTGATCATGTAAGGACCCGGTGTTTGGGGTATTTTATGTAAAATCGAGTCCTATGTAAATCCGGGTCTAGAATAGGTTTTTATGAGATAAAAATCAGAGAAATCGCGACGTTATCACGATTACAGCACACGTTAGGGATTCGCAACAGGACGTTTCAAAGCGGTTGGGTGGTTCGGTTCACGCTGTCTAGCTCGGCTGGGACCGATTTGGTCCGGTTTAGCTGGAATTTGGCTCGGTTCGTGGTTTTCGTAGCTGGTTCGAAGTGGTTCGGGTCGGGTCGGGCCGTCTAGACCAGTATTTGGAGCTGCCGAAGGACTTTTAGGATAGAATTTAGTTATAATTATTGTAATTTATGCTTTATTTTATCCTAGGGGCCAAAATTAACCGGTTCAATTGCTATTTATTTGCTTTATGGATGTCATATAGCTTAAATTCCCACCATAGGTTAAGCATGTTTTCATGCATATTTATGTTATAATTGTTATAATGTATGGTAATTATATGCATGAATTTAATTTCATGAGTTATTTAGTATAAATGTTATATTAAATATATGAAATTGGTGAAGCATGATGCATGACATTAATTTAGCTAAATATAATTGTTATATTTAATTAATGTAGCATGCATGCTTAGGATTATTTTCATGAGAATTAATATAATTAGTTATATTATCAATGAAAATAATAAATATAAATCAATGTTTGTTTTCATGTATGATTTAATATAAAATGGTATATTAATTAAATGAAAATGGAATAGCATTAAGCATAACATTAATTAGATTAATATAAGAGTTATATTATATTAATGTCAAATTTCTTGTAATTTAATTTCATGGATGTTTAATTAATATAATCCATATTAATTAAATGAAATTGAAAATTGCATGAAGCATGTCTTAATAATATGGTGTTTAATAATTAGAATATGATTGTTATTTTTCCAACACCATAGAAGCGTGTTATAGGGATACTCATTAAAATTTTATAATAAGTTATAAAATTGGTTAGAAACCGTCAACCTATAACAAAGAGTTGCGCGCAAACATAAGACCTTAGGTTAAAATGAAATAATTTTAAAATGTTTAAAATTAATTTGACTAAACTCATTATAATTCTAATAGAATTATAATTATTTTCTTACTTAGAATTAAAAGTAGTTTTAATTGACTACGTAGGAAAAAAAATTACTATGATTATAAGGGAACTCTACTGGTTAAGTTCTGTCTAAGGCTGGGGGTATTTAAGATGACGGTTTACGGAACACCTCCTACCTGGTAACTAACCCTAAATATCGTAGTTGAATTAATCATAGTTAAATGTTAGCATGCAATGTCACTAGGTTTATTAAAAGAGTTTAATTCACCTAGATCTTTAGAGTAAAGAGTTTACATTACTATGGTTATAAGGGAACTCTCCCGATGAAGTTTTGTCTAAGGGTGGAGGTACTTAAGATGACGATTTACGGAACACCTGCTACCTGGGAATTGACTCGAAACTTGGTTTGAATTAACCATAGTTATGTTAGCATGCAATGTCACTAGATCAATTAAAAGAGTCTAATTCACCTACATCTTTAGAGTAAAGATTTATCATAACTATTAGTTATAAGGGAACTCTACCGGTCTAAGGCTTGAGGTACTTAAGATGACAGTTTACAGAACACCTGCCACCTGGGAACTGAGCTGGAACTTGAGTTGAATTAACCATTGTTATATTAGCATGCAATGTCTTTAGGTAACTAAAAGTGTTTAATCCACCTAAACATTAGAGAAAAGACCTATATATATAAAAGTTATATATAGGCATAGACTTAGATAGATTCACTTAGCCGAAATTTACCTAAGTAATAGACCCTATAATTATAAAATTACTTAGTGGGAGGAAATATATCAAAACAAGATTTTCATCAACCAAGTTTTGCTCTCACGTCCTCAAAAGTTCATAACGTGATGTTTATGCTTGGCCTCGAGTCACCCTGGGAGTGCCCCCTACGGATGGTGTTTACATGGATCAATATCAAAGTGAATGAGGGAGTATTTTATAGTAAGTGGGAGCAAGACACATGTCAACGTATCCTACGGTCTCCTCCATTAGGTTGCACCGCGAGATCCCCTTGATCTGCCTGCGAGTTGCTCTAGGAGCGATCACCCTACGGAGGACTTGATCATGGCAGTCGAAACAATGCAAACTCCAGAAATGGATAGAGTTTCTTAGGTTCATTTCCAACTTTGATTTTCCCTATGGTAGCATTGTTGGGGCCGACCTCTGAAATCTGAAAAATGGAGGGTCACACTTACGAGAAATTGTTAAGGTGTTTTCCTGACCGAAAAAACGGTAGCTAAGAATTATTGAAATATGAGTTATTCCGGGAATAGGGATTGGCTGAGATTTTCTCAATTCAGAGGAGTAGCTGACTACCCTACGGTAGCTGTTGTTCTAAACCTCTGAAGTATCGTTGCAAAATGAATGTTTATTCTATGGGTCGATCATTACTTTTGCTAAATTGATTGGATTAAAATAATAATATTATTTTGTATAATGGGTTAATGCAACAATACTTATTAAGTTAATTTGTTTGTTCTCAGCAATGAAATGTTTTTTGTATGCCTCGAATAACGCCAACTACAAAACTGGTATTTCTAATACAACTAAGAAAATAAACTTAAACATTAATTGCATGGAATTGGTCTTAACTGAGGACGGTCCTCAAGCCCACATGTCTAATTCATCTGAAATTGTTCATGATGAATATGACATAGACTGCTTAGCACATCTCAATGAAAATAAATTTGATTTATTGGTCATTGAAACGTGTATAGTAGAAAATGATGATACAACCTGGATCCTTGATTCAGATTCCACTCATCACATATGCTCTTCCTTTGAGGGAATGAACTCCTAGCAACAGTTGGATGCTGGGGAAATGACTCTCAGAGTTGAGAATAGGGAGCTCATTTCAGCTAAAGCAGTGGGAGATATTAAAACGTTCTTCTCCAGGGAACACTATATGTTATTAGATAAGTATATATAGTTCACAAAATAAAAAGAAATTTTATTTCTGTTTCTTGTTTGCTAGAACAAGGATATTCAGTGTCCTTTTCTGTGAATGAAGCTTTCATTACTAAAAGGGGTACTGATATCTGTTATGCAAAAATGGAGATCAATTTTTATGTTTTAAGACCAATAGGGTCTAGGGCTAGTTTGAACAATGAAATGTTTAAAACAGTCGAGACTCAACCAAAAAGGCAAAAAGTTTCTAAAAGTACCTATCTTTGGCACTTGAGACTTGGTCACATAAATCTCAATAGGATTGGGAGATTGGTTAGGAACGAACTTCTAAGCCAGCTAGAATATGATACTTTACCTCCGTGTGAGTCATGTCTCGAAGGTAAGATGGCCAAACGACCTTTTACTGGAAAAGGTTATCGCACCAAGGAGCCCTTCAAACTCGTACATACAGATCTCTGTGGTCCAATGAATGTAAGAGCTTGAGGAGAGTATGAATATTTCATCTCTTTCATAGATGATTATTCAAGGTATGACTATTTATACCTAATGAGTCATAAGTCTGGAGCCCTTGAAAAGTTCAAGGAGTACAGGATTGAAGTTGAGAACTTGTTAGGTAAGACCATTAAAACACTTCGATTAGATCGATGTGGAGAATATTTGGACTTAAAATTCCAGAACTATTTGATAGAACATGGAATCTCGTCTCAACTCTGAGCACCAGGTACACCTCAACATAATAGTGTATCTGAAAGGAGAAACAGAACCTTGTTGGACATGGTTCGATCTATGATGAGCTATGCTCAACTACCTAGTTCTTTTTGGGGTTATGCAGAAGAGATTGCGATTTATATTTTGAATGTAGTTCCCTCAAATAGTGTTTCTGAAACACCATTTGAGCTCTAGAGAAAGCGTAAAACTAGTTTACGTCATTTCAAAATTTGGGGTTGTCCTGCACATGTGCTAGTGGCAAATCAAAGAAATTGGCTTCACGTTCAAAATTTTGCCTATTTGTATGCTACCCAAAAGAGACAAGGGGTGGATACTTCTTCGATCCTCAAGAAAATAAAGTGTTTGTTTTGACAAATGCTACGTTCTTAGAAGAAGACCACATTCGAGAACACAAGCCACACAATAAAATGGTGTTAAGTGAACTTTCTGGTGAAGCTACAAATGAATCAATAAGAGTTGTTGATAAGGCTGAACCTTTAACAAGGGTTGTTGATGAGCCTAGTACACAGACTGGATCTTCAACAAGAGTTGTAGATGAGCCTAGTACATCTGGTCAAGCCCATCCTTCTCAACAGTAGAGAATGCCTCGACGTAGTGGGATGGTTGTTACTCAACCTGAACGCTATCTGGGTTTAGCAGAAACACCAACTATCATATCTGATGATGGAATCGAGGATCCATTGACCTTTAGACATGCAATGAATGATGTGGACCATGACCAGTGGGTCAAAGCTATGGACCTAGAGATGGAGTCTATGTACTTCAATCAAGTCTGGGATCTTTTAGACCTACCTGAAGGGGTTAAACCCATAGGATGCAAATGGATCTACAAGAGAAAACGAGACGCAGCTGAGAAAGTGCAGACTTTCAAAGCTCGACTAGTGGCAAGGGGTTATACCCAAATGGAGGGGGTGGACTATGAGGAAACCTTTTCCCCAGTCGTCATGTTAAAGTCGATAAGGATTCTTTTGTCCGTTGCCACGTTTTATGATTTTGAGATTTGGAAAATGGACATCAAGACTGATTTTTTGAATGGCAATCTTGATGAGAACATCTTTATGTCTCAACCAGAGGGGTTCATTGCTCAAGATCATGAGCAAAAAGTTTGCAAGCTTAGATGATCCATTTATGGGTTGGAGCAAGCTTCTAGATCTTGGAATATAAGGTTTGACACTGCTGTCAAATCTTATGGCTTTGACCAGAACGTTGATGAACCTTGTGTTTACAAAAGGATTATCAATAGTTCAATAGCTTTTCTGGTGTTGTATGTAGATGATATTTTACTCATTGGAAATGATGTAGAATATCTAGCTTACATTAAAAAATGACTATCTACTGAGTTCCAAATGAAAGATTTGGGTGAAGCTCAGTATGTTCTAGGGATTCAAATTATCAGGAATCGTAAGAACAGAACGTTAGCCCTGTCTCAAGCATCATATACAGAGAAGATGTTGTCTAGATATAAGATGCAAAATTCCAAGAAGGGTTTACTACCCTTCAGGCATGGAGTTCATTTGTCTAAGGAACAGTGTCCTAAGACACCTCAAGAAATTTAGGATATGAGACGGATCCTTTATGCTTCAGTTGTGGACAGTCTTATGTACGCCATGTTGTGTACTAGGCCTAACATTTGTTGTGCAGTTGGGATAGTCAGTAGGTACCAATACAATCCAAGGTTAGACCACTGGACTGAAGTTAAAAACATCCTCAAGTATCTTCGGAGAACGAGAGACTATCAGCTTGTGTATGACTCTAAGGATTTGATCCTTACAGGATACACAGACTCTGACTTTGAGACTAATAAGGATTTTAGGAAATCCACATCAGGGTCAGTATTTACCCTTAACAAGGGAGCTGTAGTCTGGCGTAGCATCAAGCAAGGATGCATTGCAGACTCCACCATGGAGGCCGAATATGTCGTTGCTTGTGAAGCAGCTAAGGAGGCTGTATGGCTACGAAAGTTCTTGATGGATTTGGAAGTTGTTCCAAATATGAACTTGCCTATCACCCTTTATTGTGATAATAGTGATGTAATGGCAAATTCTAAAGAACCTTGCAGTCACAAAAGAGACAAGCACATAGAGTGCAAATATCATCTCATCTGAGAGATCGTGCAACGAGGGGACGTGATCGTCAAGAAGGTAGCCTCTGCGCACAATATTGCTGATCCATTTACGAAGGCTCTCACGGCTAAATTGTTCGAGGGTCATCTAGAGGGTCTAGGTCTACGAGATATGTACATAGAATAATCTAGGGCAAGTGGGAGAAGTGTAATGGGTATTGTGAATGCCCCAGTTTATTGTATTTATCTGTATTTGTACTTTTCATGTATTATACAGTATTAATACAAACTACTATTCCTACTTCAATGATTATTCATTTAATTTTGATTATTGATGTACATTGTCCACTAGAGTTTTAGTTCAAGTGGGAGTTGTTGGGTTTTATGCCCTAAAACTCGTAGATAGTATATGAAACAAATTAATCGATCTCAATAAAACGTTATTTGAGTAATTCAGTAATTTGGTTATTGAATAATCAAGTTTGCATTAATAAACCCTAAATCCAATAAACTAAGATCCAAAGTTGTTTAAATGAAACTTGAACAAGTATGTGGGGACATACAGGGATTAGTGTACAAGTAACAACCTAAAAGGTTTGTAGTATGGGGAAAAGGTTGGGTACCTTATCCTTGTGACACTATGTGATACGACCCACTTTGTATTCGATACGGATGCAATAATCCAAGGCATCCATGTAGGAGACATGCAGGTGGGGGTATCCTATGCAATGAGTTTGCATAAGACCGGACCGCGAAATAGTAACCACTAGATGTAACGTCGTTAACTAGTTTAGGTTTCTATTTCAATAGGATGACCTAGGTAACTTAATCTCAATCCTGAGTCTGTTATGAACCCCTTTCAGGAGGGATTGTCCTTAGATTTGTATGGGTGAGAGTGGCCAATTTGCCAACTCAAGAAGCCTACCATTTCAGGGGCAAGACCGAATGGGGGCTGGGAACATAACAATACAAGATGGAATTCACTCATTCCCCTATTGGGGTAAGTAGATGTGTGTTCCCTTAAGGGTTGATTCCGGGGTTTGAACAAAGGCGCGTCATCGTCCTCTCCTAGCCCGAGAGGAACGACCCCTGTTTAGTGGTTGGACCCTAAACAACTTGTTCATTAGAGGGATCAGCGGTACTTAAGGAACTAGAGGTAACCTAGGGGTATAACGGTAATTTGACCCAGGTGGTGTTGCGAACACACATGAAGGATTGACTTACTGCTTGGTCGATATCCGTAGACACATAAATATTCTATAGTGAGAAGAGTGCAGTTGTGGGTCTTTAGTGGAGTGACCCACAGTTAACGAATGTTGACTAAACTTGGTTAATGAGTTTGGCCAATTAGTCTCGTATCGTTGGAGCTTTTGATATGTAGGTCCATTAGGTCCCACTAGTAGCCCGTAAAGAGACTTGAGGCAATTAAGTATAAATTGTAAACTAAAAGTGTTCAATTTATTTGGGGAATCGTATAATGTATATTGATGCATTATAATATAAAGTTTATGAAACTTTATAATATAATATTTGAGTTAATTTCAAAAATTAATTCTTGAGATAAAATATTTGAAAGAGTTCAAATAAATTTAATATGAATTGGATTCATATTAATTTTAATTTTAATAAAATCCCTAAGATTAAATATATGATATTTAATTGGGTAAATT
Organism: Luffa acutangula; assembly: GCA_036850905.1. Classification (NCBI taxonomy): domain Eukaryota; kingdom Viridiplantae; phylum Streptophyta; class Magnoliopsida; order Cucurbitales; family Cucurbitaceae; genus Luffa; species Luffa acutangula. Next base: position 37,779,204 of record CM072097.1, on the reverse strand, counting down.
AATTAATTATGGAATTAATTAATTATTTATTAAAATTAGAGACATTTTCCTATTAGGAAAGAAAATATTTGAAAGAGTTCAAATAAATTTAATATGAATTGGATTCATATTAATTTTAATGTTAATAAAATCCCTAAGATTAAATATATGATATTTAATTAGCGAAGAAATTAATTAATTATAGAATTAATTAATTATTTATTAAAATTAGAGTCCTATTAGGAAAAAGGTCTTCATTTTCCTATTAGGAAAAAGGTCTTAGCCTTTACCAATAAATAGGACCCCTAGGGTGGGGTGAAAGGCATCCCATTCATTCTCTTACTCTTAGAGAATTCCCCTCAAGGCTTCCTCTAGACTCCCACCAGTCTCCTATCTCTAGAAGTCTCAAAGTCATACCAGTGTAGCCATAGTGGTGGTGTTCGCACTAGTTTGTGATTAATTCACAAACAGTAGGTGAATTTAATCTGAGTCGTCAACGAGAGTAAGTAATTTGTTACGATACATATTAGATTTAGATCGAATATTTTTATTTGCTTAACCCTAATATATATTTAATTAGAACAGTTCTAATATTATTGCCAATGTATTGGTATTTTAGATTAAACAAAATTAATTACGAATCGGTCCCAATTACGCTTTCGCTTTACGAAATTATGGAATTCCAATCCTTACACTTTCCCTATCTCCTTAATTCCTTAAATGTTTTCTCTCGAATTTCTGGTATGGTGATGAAGTCTATGATCATGACTTTTGCTTGAAAACAACACTTGAGACCATATAACACTTTGTCAAGTTTGCACACATAATCCATATGAGAGGCATCAACAAAACCATCAGGCTGTTTCATAAAAACATCTTCGATCAAATGCCCATTGAGTAATGTATTGTTTATGTCCAACTGTCTGGCAAGAATGACACGAATGGTGGGATCTTTAATCACTGGATTGAAAGTCTCATGAAAATCTATCCCCGGTATTTTGTGGAACCCTTTAGCAACCAGTCTAGCTTTGCACCGATCAAACGAACCATCAGCCTGTCGCTTGACCTTGAACACCTATTTGTTGCCAATCAAATTAACATGAGGTGGAAGGGGAACCAATCGCCAAATGTTATTACGATGGAGTGCAGCCAATTCTTCATCCATGGCTTTCTTCCCGTGAGAAGACTTTAAGGCCTCCTTGACAGAAATCGGCTTAGAAGGGGGCAGATCCGCAAATGAAGCAGCAAGGAATGACCCCCAATTTTTAGGCTGAAAGACACCAATCTTGGCTCATGTTTGCACTGGATGAAGACTGTAAGGAACATGTTGATGCACGGTGGCAAGGCTAGAGGACTCAGTAGAGGAACTTGAGCATCGAGAATCAACCGAAGGCTACTCGACAACCGAATCAGGGGGAAAGTCAGCAACAAGCACACCAATATCAGGAAAACCAACTGTAGAAGAGGCAGAAGATGGTGCAGTAGGAGTAGACTTAGAAGGGGTAGCATCCAAGGTAGGTGATACAGTGGAGAACTCAGTGGAATGGTTTAGATAAGGATGTGGCAAGGCATCAGCTGTTGGAGGAGTCATAGACGAAGAAGAGGTTGGAAAAGGAAGCCAATGGATGATTATATCGTCAGAGACAGGAGCAGAGATAAAGGACAAAAAACCATGCTGAAAAGGAAAATCATTCTCATTAAAGATGACATGACGGGAGATATATACACGTTCACTTGAACTGAGACATTTGTAGCCTTTGTGGGAAAATCTATAGCCAATAAACACGCATTTAGAGCTATGAAACTGAAACTTATAAGATTGATACGGTCAACATGGAAAATAGGCACAACCAAAGGTACGTAGGAAACCAAGATCAGAAGTTTGATGAAAAACTTTCATCCAAGGAGAAACATTGCCTAGAGAAGGCATCCCACCAATAAGTTAATGGCAAGGAAGACTGAGCAAGCATAGACAATCCCATTTCGACTATGTGACGATGTTTTCGCTCAACTATCCCATTTTGTTGGCTTTTATGAGGACATGAATGACGAAGCTTGATTCCAAGTCCTTTTAACACGGTTCAAAGGGCCAAAATTCTCCACCCGAATCAGACTAAAGTATTTTGATTGTTTTATCAAATCGATTTTCTACAAGAGCTTTGTATTGGTGAAAAGAGGATAGAGCTTCACTTTTAGTTTCTAAAGGAAATATATGGGTAAGTCAGGTATAGTGATCTACAAGGCTAATATAGTATCGATACCCAAGGGTGGATGGAACAGAGGATGACCCCCAAAGGTCACAAAATATCAGTTCAAGTGGGTGTCGGGTTTTAGTCATCGAAGTAGGAAAAGGTAAGCGATGTGACTTCCCTAATTGACATGCATCACAGAAAGAAAATTTTTCATTACTAGAAACTTTCAAGTTACAAGCAACAATAACACTATTGATAGTATTTTCAGAAGCATGGCCAAGTCGATGATGCAACAAGGATTTAGACAAAATAGACAACCTTGTAACTTAATAAACAATAGGACTGGATGTAGAACAACCATAAATAGACTGTAGAGATGTTGAAGATGACGAACAATCATTGGCAGACCATAAAACAATAGACTTAGACTTATCATAAGATTTATTTGAGGTAGAGACATCAACAAAAGAGGAGGTGGAACTGATAGGTGAAGAAGCATTTTGAATTGAGGGCAACTCTATTTGGTAAAGACCATCCTTAAGAGTTCCACACAACATCACCGTCCTTGAAGCTTTGTCCTTCACAAGACAAAAATCCGAGTGAAACTCAACGAAGACATCATTATCAGCAGTTAGGGGAGCAATACTAATTAAATTTCTCATTATACTTGGCACATGAAACATATTATCCAGTTTAATAGATTTATTTGAACATGACATAAGATTGCTTGCTATATGAGCAATATTTCAACTTGGTGCCATTTCAATTGTGATATTCATTCTTGAGAGCCAAATTACCCGCATCTGCAGGGACGTGGTTTGTAGCTCCGCTATCAGCCAACCACTTAGGATCACTTAGGATTTTAGGTGTAGCAATATAAGCTGAAGAAGAAGCAGAACCAGCCCCATTTCCTGCTTGATTGTCCTTACCATTTGCACCGTGCGGGTTGTTGAAGCTTTCTTCAAAACGATGATAGCAATAGGGTGCTGAGTGGTCATACTTTCCACATAGCTGACATGTAGGTTTGTTGTTATTCCTCTGAAAACCATTTTGACCACGTCCTTTGCCTCTATTTGAGCCTTAGTTGTTTGAGAAATTATGTGTTTGATTTATTCCTTGACCTAAATTTGTGCGATTAGAGCTGAACGATTTCTGTCCTGAAGATTGATTTGGAAGGTTGTACACTAGATGAGTTGCAAGATCAGGAAGCTCCCTCGTATTCGTGAAAACACTGTAGTCAGCAAGCGTGCCTTCAAATTGAACTAGGATAGACGATAACTCTTGCCAAGTAGTGATGTCTTTGTCTTCAATCGAGCAAAAAATCAACACATAATCGGAGTTGAGACCCACCAAGACATATGAAATTAGGTCACCCAGGGAAATTGGATTACCTGCTAGTTGCAAACTCTCTGAAGCCAACTTCATGATGGCAAGATACTCCATCATCTTCATAGTTCCATTTTTTGTGTTATGCAAATCTCCTCGTAGTTGATTGATTCGAGCTTTGCTAGTCGACCCATATATCTTTTCGAGCGCTTTGCAACCTTCTCTAGAAGTCTTAAAACTTACAACAATGGCAGCAATCGCAAGGGTCATGGACCCAAAAAGCCAGCCACATAAGGCTTGGTCGACTGTAATCCATTCTTCATACAGAGGATTCAGTTCCAACCTTTTGTACAAATCTAGTGGTTACATCGTTGAACTCACACGACTGGGCTTTTGTTCCAAGAATATACTCGTCGTTCGTTTGGCCACAAAGATGGCTAGAACCATGCCTTGCCTAATTCTTTTCTTCAAGCTTTACTGTCAAAACAGTGTTCAATGAGTGTCCAAACGAGTTGCTAATCACATTTCCAGCATAAGTGATTGGAGTTGAGACTACTACAGAGGAAGAGGATGACGAACCTTCATCTCCCATGGTGTTTGCCTATAGCTCTGATACCAAGAGACAAAATAGAAAAGAATGGAGATGAATACTCTTCAGCAGAAATTATATTACCACAGTCTGCTTACTACACAATACACGCAATGAATAAATAGGCAAGAATGAAAAGTAGAAAAAGATTCCTCTCCTATAATAGATTGCCACGTATATACTCTGATGAGAATAATATAACAAAAAGGTAAATCCTCTAAATTAACCATCAGGTAATTCTTCAAGACCGCTCCATAGACTTGGGCTTTAATAATGTGCGACGATTCCATTAATTAATAAAATTTCATGGTTCAGCTGCAATTTCCTGAAAATTTCTACCTTCAATTGGGCATAATTGTTTATAAAAAGAAATAAAACAAAAATAAAAAAACATGTCTGGCCTTTTTTATTTTTGATTTTTGAAAATTAAGCTTGTTTTCTCACCATTATTTCCTTAGAATAGTTTTCATGTTTGTTAAGGACACATTTGCATTCCTATCCAAATTCCAAAAATAAAAACAAGTTTTTGAAAACTACTTTTTTTTTTTTTAGTTTTGAAAACTTGAGTTGATTTTTGAAAACATAGGAAGAAGATTTATAACACCACAAATAAACTTATAGGTGAAAATAGTGTTTGTAAGCTTGTATTTCAAAAACCAGAAACCAAAAACCAAATGGTTATCAAATGAGGCTTAAGGAAACAACTCCTATATTTTTCAAATGAGAAAATAATTGAATTTTATATTATAAAATTTCATTGTTATTTGGAAAAAATACACTTTTGGTCCCTGAGGTTTGTGTTAAGTTACACTTTAGTCCCTCAGTTTTCAAATTCAACAAAATTACCCATGAGGTTTGGATTTCGTGACACTCTTGGTCCCTCTGTCTATTTTTCTGTTAAATCCTAACAGTTTGCTGACGTGGCACCATTATTTTACTAAAAAATGTAATTTTTTAAAAATAAATATATTAAAATAATATAAAATATTATTAAAATAATAAAAATATATTTTCTTTTTTCACCTTTACCAACCCTTTTTCTTCTTCATTTTCACCACCAAACTAATCCTAACCCTAAACCTCGTCGCCGCTCGCCGGCGGCGGCTACTTTTTTTTTTCCTTTTCGTTGTTTTCCTCTTCCCCATCTCCCCTCCCTCCAAACCCTAATGTCAACCTTCACCTTCACCACTGCTGACCACGAGCCGCCACCACTGCTGAAATCGAACAGAAGGACAGAGAGGTAAGAAGGACGGGGCTTCGACGGAGGAGACAACGGAGCAAGGACAGAAAGATCGTGAGAAGCGTCCATTCGTCCAGACAGCGAGATCCAAACCCTCACGAGCGAAATCGTGAAACCCTCACGTTCGTCCGTCACCACTACAAAAAAAACCCTCACGAGCGAAATCCTGAAACCGTCGGTGAGATCCCCACGAACGAACAGACGATGATGACTCACGAATGATAAACGAACAGTGAAATCCCCCACGAGCGGCAAACGAACAACGACGTGAGGAATTGGTTCCAGATCTAACGAAATCTCCCCACAAATGGACGACAAAATCACGAAATCCCCACGAACAAACGGATGCTTCTCATCTCACAATCTCTCTGTCCTTCTTGTTACGCCGTCTCCTCCGTCGAGGCCCAGTCCTTCTCACGATCTCTCTGTCCCTCTCTTTGATTTTAGCAGTGGTGGCGGCTCGTGGTCGGCGATGGTGAAGGTGGAGGTTTACATTAGGGTTTGGAGGGGGAAGATGGGGAAGAGGAAAAAAACGAACAGAAAGAGAAAAAAAAACAAAAAACAAAATAGTCACCGCCGGCCAGCGACGGTTGATGGCGACAAGGCTTAGGGTTTGGGTTAGTTTGGTGGTGAAAATGAAGAAAAAGAAGAAGGGTTGGTAAAGGTGAAAAAAGAAAATATATTTTTTATTATTTTAATAACATTTTATATTATTTTAATAATATTTTATATTTTTTTAATATATTTATTTTAAAAAATTAAAAAAAGAATTTTTTTTAATAAAAAAATGGTGTCACGTCAGCAAACTGTTAGGATTTAACAGAAAAATAGATGGAGAGACCAAGAGTGTAACGAAATTCAAACCTCAGGCGTAATTTTGTTGAGTTTGAAAAAACCCAAACCTCAGGGACCAAAAGTGTATTTTTCTTTTGTTATTTTTATTTATTTTATTTTATTCTATTCTTTTTGCAAGGAATTAAAATTATGTTTTCACCTACGTGGGTTCTTTTTCTTTTTTTTAATAACTACGTGGGTGCCTTAGTGTTGATTAATGATTAAAATATGTTGGATTTGTTTTTTCAGTATTAAAATTTGATGGAAACGAAATAAACATTAATTAAGCTAGAAATAACATAAATGTTGTAATATGTTAGCAAAATTTAAAATGAATAATTAAACAAAAAATTTCACTAAAAAAATGGAATAAAAAGGAATGTCAGGGTCAGTTAGTGAAAAATTATTCAATGAGGCTAAAATAATGTGGCTACCTCTTTATGAACATCGCTTTGAGATTTTTCTCCTAAAACCCTGTAATTAATATTTTATTATTTTTATTTTCAATTTACTTTATCCATTACATAAAGGTCGAATGTTATTAATGTAATCTTGAAGAGTCTGTAATTGACATACTGAAAGATCATTTCAAGAAATAACCTAAAAGAGTCAATAGACGATAGTATACGGGTTAGGTCGAGTGTCTTATTTTGGTCATGATTAAGCCACTGAAAAGGAATGTGCACCTTGTTGATATAGGTAGTATATATTAACTCTTTTAAGCTTATCTTTACCATACTTTCATGTCCTCAGGATTCCTCTCATTTGGATGTGATATATACCTCTCCTATCCTAGACACTACAGAACTTGTTGAAAGTTGTTGGAGTTGTAACAAATTCTCCTTGCCTTTGTTAAAACTGTTAAAAGAAGAAAACAAAATATGGTTAAGGGCTCCATGTATGACAAAATCTCAACTAATCCACTATTATATAGTTCTTTATAAATCAAAGAAAAGGGAATCACAATTATACAGAGATCGAGTGAGAAAAAGAAAAAGTTAGAGAGATTTCTAGTGTGAGAAAATTTTGTCAAAAGGCAAAAATGAATTAGATTTGTATCCATCTTTGAATCATAAAAGAAATAAAAGATCTTGGCTACCTTGTAAAGTGGATGTAGGAACTCTTGCTGAACCACTATAACCTTTGGTGTTGATCTTCTTTGAACTCTCCTACATTTTTTTTCAATTGCTTACAGAATTGACTTCATTATGAGTGTTTTCTTCCATTCTTCATTTGATTTGCATGTCACACTGGGAGAGAGATAATTGTTCCTTTTGGTGCTTCAAAACAGAGAAAAATGAGTAACCAAAATTGAGACACGTGGCTAGTTCAATATAACCCACATTTTCACCTTTATTTGACCTTTACACACTGGTATCAGAGCTTGGAAAAGGGGACCTATCATGACGATGGCTAAGTATGAAATAGAGAAATTCAATTGAAGTGGATACTTTACTCTTTGGGCAAAGAAGATCAAAACTATATTGATTACTCAAAAGGCATCAAAGGTTTTGGATGATCCTCAAAAACACTCCCAACAACTTTGACAGATGAACAAAAACATACCATGGAAGAGACTGCATACGCAACCCTCATACTCAACATTTCAGGTAATGTACTAAGACTGGTAATTGATGAGAGCACTACTTTTTATGTTTGGAAAAAGTTACAATCCCTATATGATTAAAATGATCTACCCAACAAAAGTTTTCTACGTGAGAAGTTATTTTCTTTCGAAATGAATCCATCCAAGGCCTTAGATGAGAACCTTGATGAATTTAAGAAACTAACAAATGGATTCAATCAATATGGAGAAAAATTAGGGGTTGAAAATGAAGTGTAACGCCCCGCATTTCGAAATCGAGCCATTTTGGAATTAATTGGGCGTTCTTACTCTAATTTGAAAAAAAAATAGAATTTAAGTTTAGCCTTGGGTCGTTAAATTATATTTCTATAATTTAGGGAAAAGAGATCTTTTTATTTAAATCTGTAATTCCTAAAGTTTGGGAATATAAATTTAGTCCTCTTGTCCTCCAACCAAAATCTCAAATTAATTAGAAATTTCTTTGAATCCTTTTAGGAGTTTTAATTTCGGTTTTCAATTTAAGAAAGAAAAGTATTTTTTTGGAGTTTAAAGTAAATTCCTTGAATTTTCTCTCTCATTATTTGTCATTCTTCTAATTTGGAGAATTAAAAGGATGGAAAGAAAAAGAAAAGAAAAACAAACCCACCTAGCCTCCTTGCATCTTCTACTTTCTCCCTCTCTTTACCTTGTCAGCCGCCAGCGCCCCCCCCCCTTAGCTTCTTCTTCGTGTGCCGCACACCCACGAAGTCGCCGTCTCTCCATCTCCAACGGCGTCTCTCTCTCTCTCTCTCTCTCCCTCTCTCTCTCTCTCTCTCTCTCTCTCTCTCGTGTGTCGTCGCCGACAGTAGTAGACAAGCGAGCACCTGCAGTTCCTCTCGCGCGTCAGTCGACCATTGTTGCAATTCCAGAGTGGGGTAAAAATATGGTAAAAATATTTTCTAGAATACTATGCAAGCATACACAATCCGCAACAACTGATAAGTAATTTAGCGTATCCACAGGACTGAATAACTCTCACTTTATCTATTTTGTATAACTTTGTAATGGTTTAAAAAATGGTTAAAATGATTGATTTTGATAAAATGTTGAAGCAAAATAAATGACAAAACATAAAGTAAACAAATAAAGAAGACAAATTGAGAACAGGCGTTGGTCAGGATTTTAGTAATTGTTTTAAAAGATGCTCTAGCAATATTATTGATTTGACAATTCTCTTGCAGTCTTATTAGCAGGATCCTTCCAAAACTCTGGATTTTTTTAATGTGTTTCAACTCCAATGACGGGCTACCGATCAAGCACTAGGCAACTGGTTATTCCTAACTCAGTCACTTCCGTTCACCAATACACAATGATCTAGTGTGGTTAAATGTCAAACTGTTCTCAAATCATCCCTAAAACTAAGAAGTGATATTCACATCGACTGACCAGGCGGGCACAAAATAGAAATATGCACAACACTTAATCAAGATGCTCAAATCAACATATATTGCATAGAGAATAAAGCACGACAATTACATGATTCCCAACCAACACCTAAGCAAATTTAGTTCATAAAGTTTATGATAACACACGCTACAATCTGAGTATGTGCATCCATACTACAAGAAATTACAAGAAAAGGTAAATTCCCTTGATTAAATCCGTAGTTGATGGTCTTCTTGAAGCCTCCAATCTCTCCTTCTCTATTAGGCTTCCAAAGATGGGAAGTAAGCCTCCATGAATGGAATAGGACTTCCTTTCTCCAAGAATGGAATGTTTGACTTGAGATGACTCTCTCCTTTTATAGAGTGATAGCAAGCCTTAATTAGGTCAAATTGTACACGTGGAAGGCTCTACAAGCTTCTAAGATCCGAAAATAGTTAAGCTAACTTTAGTTCATTTAAATGGATTACGAGCTGTTACGTGGCAGTTTTGCTCCCTGCTTTGCTGGATCACCGATTTTGCTCCTTCAAGTCGCTCAACAATATATTCTGAACAAAATAACTTCCAAAGCATCCATTCTTCCAAATGGGTTAAAACATATAATATTCATCTAAAAGCAACCATATTTAGCACAAATGACACACAAAACACTATAGAACTAAGGCCTAAATAACTCCCTTTTGGAGAGTTATCATACCCCAAAACTTGAGCTATTGCACGTCCCGAGCAATACTAAATAACCTTCCCTTGAGAATTCAAAACATTAAACAAAGTACAACTTAATGAGGACAGATAATCTAACATTAACTTCAACCTTTACCTGAGCATTTTGCAGAACCAAGCACTGTTGTCGCAAAACAATTCTTCTGGCATGGACAAATAATCACCACCTTTAACTCAATCCTAAGAACTTGCCACAACCTAGCTCTATTATCAGACATATTATAAAACACATTTTTAAGGGGTTTATATTTTTTTTTTTTGTTCTTCAGACTTAAAGCAGCCCTACAGTCATAAGCTCTTAAACATGGGATGACCCACTTTATGGTGCAGTATACCCTTGCCTCAAACACATCACCAACTAGGATAAATACTCATTGTTAGCTAAAACATCTTTAGTTATTCTATCTGTTGCTTTTCATAATGACAACATTTTATGATGAAGCTCACCTAAGCCCTGGGAGACAGAAAACTGCTCGAGTATCATTCATCCTTCAAAACTTTTCCTCCGTGAATTTTCTCAGCAAAATTTTCACAATTAATTTTTCAGCAACTCTTTTTTTTTCATTTTTTCGTATTTCCTAGGTCATCTTTTGACGCAAAGACAAACTGTGGGTATCACAAATGTCCCTGGTTAGTAATGCTCGGTGTGCTATAGAACATAAACAACCATTAGAAATTTCATTAAAAGCAGCAAAAAATTTACATGAAATAGATAAACTGGTAGCCTAGGAATAGAAAAATAAAAACAAGCAAAAACAGAAAAACATATAAAAAAGAACTGGGGTAAGAATACGAGAGCAACAAAAATATTCGAACAAAAATTATGCTCGCCCAACTTCTCTTTCTTCATCAATCTTTCTGACCCTGATCTTCCTCCTCTTCTTCCTCTCTTTCAACTGGCGGGGGTGGGATCCAGGGATTGAACAGGTCATCGGGGAAAAGGCTTGATAAGGCTTTGAAAAATTAGATTGCAAGGCCCTCCTACACGTTGCGTCCCTTCTCTTAGCATGGGTCCATTAGGTTTGAGCTTGTCTCTCAGCATACTTCTGCCTACTAGCCGAAAGTTGAAGTTGCTCTAAGATTTGATGGATGCCACATACCAACCCTCCTTGTCGAACTTCTTGAGTCCGTTGAAGCCTCGCTAGGTTGGGTGTATCAATAATCCCCTTGTCAAGCAAAATGACATCATCTGGAGTCGTAGGCACCCTTGCCCTATTACACAACATTGTGACTGTATTTGGGAAGAATAATTTACCAACCTTCTTTCACCAGCAATTGTAGATTTCTTTTGAAATAATTTTTCCAACATCAATACTCAGAGAGGGTAGAATAGCAAATGCCAGAAGCACTCGGTCCCGAGATACTGTTGAGTCGTGGGTTGTCGGAAGTTAGCGTAGCTTAATGAAGCCCAACCATGTGTTAGTCTCACTCTTCAGATAAGCCGCTTGGAATGTGCGCTTCTCTGTCTTCGACAACCTCCATTGAGCCCCTTCAATGCCAACCTCCCTCCCAGTCGCATTCAATTGGTCGTTAAATGGTGCCACCACCATCTCATTAAACCCAGCATGCGAAAAGTCTTGGAGGTTGAAAAGAGAATTGATTGCTCCTGGGCTCCAATCAACAACCACCCCTCGGACCATGACTTGGAATCCTTCTTGAACATCTATGTTAGCGTAAAATTCATGAACAATGTTCAAGTTTACTGACTCTGGCTGTGCGCAAAACTGATCCCATCAGTGATTGGTAATACCACAACACACAAGAAATGAGGCAAGTCATCACTGAATCCTCTTTCTAATAAGAAGTCCCTCTTCAACATTTCTAGATACTTTGCTCGGGCAAGATCGTTGATGAAGCGTGCATATGGATACTTAGCTCCTCAGCTTCAACCTCCTCTACTTCGACCGCTGCTTCAGCAACTCCTTTGCCCCTGTCTTCTTGCTGGTTTGTCAAGACCTCTTCTTCAACCTTCTTTTCAGTTTCCTCTTTCTCTTGATCCTCTTTATGTGATTCTGATGTTGATGAAGTGTCGGCCCTAACCACCTTGACACGTCCTGCCTTTTGCTTACGGCGACGGTAACGCGGTGGTTCCAGCACAATCTCCGCCCGAACCTGCTGCTCTTGTGCTCCTTGACCATTCCCTTGTTCTGACACATCATCTGCTTGCTTTTCCTGAAATTCCCTCTGAATTTCGGGCATTTTCTCACCTTACTCAGTATTTTCCCCTTTTCTGGTTCCTTTGGCTGCTCTCCCCCAGCCGCTTCTTTGGGTTCTTTAGGCTGCTCAGCCACTCCTTCAGATTCTTTTGACTGTTCTTTCCCAGCCACTTCTTCAGTGATATCCTCTATCACCTGTCTCACTACTTCTGTTGCTTCAACTCTTTATTGCCTTCTCCGCCTTTTGGCTTCCCTTTCTTATGGTGTTTTCCTTCTCTTCGTTTTCGTCTTTGGTGCCTCAGGTGTAACTGGCACCTCTTATTCCTCAGTATCTGTGTCCCTTTCTTTCTCTTGTTTTAGCCATTTCTGACTTAAGATATTTGCCACTCACAAAAATGGAAGAAAACGAAAGAAAAACTGATGTAAAGAATAAATGGTAGATGAAGATGAAGTGAAGGAAAAACGTACCGTGGATTTGATTAAATAGGGCTCCAGCACTAATGATCCTAACCGTAAAGATCTACTCCAATTAAATAATATTACTGTTTATTTTGCATGTAATCGTGGAGAATTAATTTCCAAAAAACGGTAAAAATAAATTGCCAGATAAATGCTTGATGTGTTGTCCAACGGCTAGACCGTTAGATCTCCCTTGCACGACACGTGGAAGCACCAGATGCCCACGCATTTTACCTGCCCACAGAAAATTTAAATCCCAACGGTAAACATGTATTGAATTATTAACCATATCCGTAAAGTTCTAATGATATATTCACTCTAACCAAAAGATTGCAAAAACAAACTGAGCAACAAGATTTCATTCTAGAAGAATCTTTCCACACTGGGAAATTTGAATTTAAATTCAAACCGCCAAAATCAAATCTTATTATTATTAGCCGAATAAATTAGGACCCTAATCTAAACAGAAATATAAATAATCGAAAATATAAAATAGAATCTAATCTAAACTAATCAGATTAATCTAAATAAATTAAACTGGCAAAAATAAAAATAAATACCCTAAACATAAAATCTACAAAATCTTTAAAAACAACAATGAATTAAAGTAAATCAGATAAGATTTAAATAAACCAAATCTAATTCAAAATAATTTGAATTAAAATAAAATCCAACCGAAAAAATTAAAATCGCACAAATCCTGGGAGCCAAAAATATTGCTATATGAAATGCTCCAGCAAAACTCTCGCTTACTTATTCATCAACCAACTTTAGGGAAGGGTATTTCGAATGGAATTTCTCTCCACAATAATGCTTCACTCGTTGTCCATTAACCTTGAACACTCTCACAACCTTTTAATCTCTCAGAGTAATTGCTCCATGAGGAAAAATTTAATCACAACAAATGGCCGAGACCATTTAAATTTTAATTTTCCAGGAAACAATTTCAATCTAGAGTTATGAAGCAAGACTCTCCAACCCTTGACAAACTCTTTAGGCTTTATTTTCTTATCATGCCACTGCTTAGTCTTCTCTTTATACATTTTCACATTCTCATAAGAAAACTGACGAAACTCTTCTAATTCATTAAGCTGCAGCATTCTTATTGCACCTGCACGACTCAGATCAAAATTCAATTTCTTCAAAGCCAGAAACGTTTTATGCTCAAGCTCTAACGGTAAATGGCAAGTTTTTCTATACACTAACCTATAGGGGAGACATACCTAGAAGAGTCTTATAGGTGTTGCACGATTTTCCATTCCGCAAGCGCACGGGTCGTCACAAGTAATATAGTGATTTTGAGTATAGAGTATCGTCTCCACAGGGATTGGATTTATTCAATTAAGTACCACGAATAATCTTGCTTAGCTTTATTTAGAGAACAAAATCTAATGCCGGAAAGAATAACAAAAAGCTAATCTAGAAAGCAAAAGATAAATGGTGACACAATTTGGAGGGATAATTCTAGAGTTGTTGATTTTATCAATTGGACCTTTAATGCTTAATCAATTAACTAATATGGATTAACTAATCATTTGATTCATAAGTCTAGAAGCCTAATGACAAGGACTCTCCTGTCGGTCTCCTCCTATCTCATACCGTTCAATAAAGAATCTCCTTTCAGTCTCATCTTTATTTACTTAGTATGGCATTACGACCCTTCAGTACAACCTCTAACGTTATTTATTTTGTCCCGTGTCACCCGGGTAAATAACCGTTAGTCATGCATTCAGTTCTAGTCTAAGCTTCTCTCCGTCGAGTTTCCACATAGTAACAATTCATTTAATCAGTGATCAGTTGATTAAAAGCATTACGTTCAAAATGCACAAATGAACAATAATGACAATTAAACCAAATCAATTCATTAATTCAGCAGAGGTTCAACATTTAAATCAATCTCATAGAATTTAGGAATTTACTACTCATAATCACTAAAATTCAATAATTCCTAATCACAACAATTCTAGAAACTAAAACATAAAGGAAAAGGGAAGAGAAATGCTCATAAAAGTGTCGATCTCCTCGATCCCGCACCGACCTCCTTCGATCCCGAGCTCCAAAGATCTTCAACAAAGCTCCAAAACTCTCCCAAAAATCCCAAATTTTAGTGTAGACTCTAGAATGGGGTGAAAACCCACAAATTGGCACACAATCTTCATTGCAAAAGGCTCCTTTTATAGGCTCCCAGCAGGCACAGCGTCGAGACGTTACAAGGACAGCGTCGAGACGCTCTGACGTCATCTTTTCTTGGGCTCCAAGACGTCGCAGCGTCGAGACGCTACTTGGACAGCGTCGCGACACTCTCGCGATTTTGGATCTTTCCACGCAGCTGCCTAGCGTCGAGACGCTCCAGGCTTAGCGTCGAGACGCTAGGCCCTGAATCTTCAATAAAGGCCCGATTTTGACTCCATTTTTGGGCCTCCAACATTCTTTTGGCCCAAATACTTCTTCTAATGGATTTTGGGCACTCTTCTTGACCCAAATTGATAATTTAAGACTTGAAATTCATGAATTTGGGCTTCTAATTCATTCTTCTTGGCTTTTTGGACTCGGATCTTCAATGTAATTCTTCAAATTGCTCCAAAAGCCTCCAAAATCATCCAAAATTTCTCAAAATTCCGGTTTTGCTTCCTTGACTCGGTTTTCTGAAATTTAAACAGAAAATAGCATTAAAGTACACAATTCAAGCATAAAACTAGCTAAAATTAATAGGAAACTGATGACATTTTTGCATGTCATCACACCCCCAAACTTAAATCTTTGCTAGTCCCGAGCAAAGCTAAAACCTTATATATGAATCAACTATTGCAAATGCATGACTCTAAGCTCAATGATCAAAATAATGAACTCTGACAATTAAAGGAAGTATTAAAACATATTCATTCATCACGAAATTTAAATTTAAACTCTTTATCCCTTGTGTGTGTGTGTGCGAGCCTCCTTATTAGGTCTTTACTAGCCTAGAAAAGGTTTATAGAATCCTCAGTTCATCTTCCCCCTACACTGGCCTTAAGCTCTAATTATCCAGCTTCCCAACAATCAAGAAAGCAATATCCCACTAAGGTGCCTGAAACAACGGGGTATGCCTCCCCCAAACTTGCATTTTTTATTTTTTTTATTGAGAATCCTTTTAGATGTAGCGCCTTCGTTTTGGCTTGCCAACATTGGTGATGAAAGCATCCAACTACGAGCGTTTCATCTTTTAGGATGCCGAGGCATGCTCATTTCTTTCCAGCGCTTTCATGCAAAGGCAAACGATGGGTGTCATGAATGCCCCTGGTTACTAACGCTCTCAAGAAAGTGGAGCATTCTTTTTTTTTTTTTTTTTTTTTACTATATTTTTTTTCACACTTTTCTTTTCTTTGCAGGCTAATAAACATGATTTTTCTCCCAAGTAAAACATTACAGACTCTCATGCGGTTCAATCTTTCAAATTAGATCTTAAGCCTATCGGAGTGACAACAAACATCTAGATAATATAATCCAGTTCTAAGCATTCAAAACCATATAAGTAGGCTAAGTGCTCAACATGTGCAAGGAAATCAAAGAAAAAATTTAAATTTACATGAATCTTGAACATGCTATGATATTTCACAAAAATTGAACAAAATTCATTATCTAGATCATATCATAGACCGTCCTCATCAAAACAGATGCAATAGAATCATCATGAAAAATTTTTTTGCTCAAATCAGAACAGCAAAGCCTCCCCCCCAAACTTAAATCATACATTGTCCTCAATGTATTGATTATTCAGACTAATTAAGCATG
The DNA here is from genome assembly GCA_036850905.1 of Luffa acutangula. Classification (NCBI taxonomy): domain Eukaryota; kingdom Viridiplantae; phylum Streptophyta; class Magnoliopsida; order Cucurbitales; family Cucurbitaceae; genus Luffa; species Luffa acutangula. Next base: position 37,762,928 of record CM072097.1, on the reverse strand, counting down.
CATAAGGACAATTAAAAAAATAAAGGGAGAACGGTACTACCCTGAAGTGTGAGAGAAACCATGGATGTCAGCCTTCAACATTCATTGGGGTTGTTTTTGGAAGAAAATGTGGTCTCGAGCTTCTTCAAAAGTTGATCAACCGCAACGAAAGATCAACATGCTCTAACTACAAAAAACTGAAAAACAAAGAAAAGAAAATTAACGGAAAAATAAACTTGGGTTGCCTCCCAAGAAGCGCTTGTTTAACGTCTCTTAGCTAGACGAGTTTGTGTGGTCTTTCAAGGCACATAAAAATTCTCGTATTTCTTCGGGCCCTTCTTCCTTGAATCGATGAAGCATACTATTGCTAGTAAGCTTACTAGATTTTCATGGGCCCCCGAAGTAGAAATATTTTTGGGATTTTCTTTTAATAAAAGCATAAAAGGAGAAAGATCAAAATAAATGGACTCTGACTCTGACACTAACTCGTGAGAACAAGAAAAAAAACACTCATTATCAATAGAGGATGGAGAGGATAGAACAGACAAAGGCCTTTCAACCTTAAACTCTACCTCTAGAAACTCCTCAAACACTATAGGCTCATTTTCTTTTTCTTCCTCACAAACTTGTTCTTGGTGGATGCTAAAACTATCCAATTCTTCCTCACTACCTATACAACTCACCCCTATATGCTCATCTCTAGCCAAATCGAAAGAATTAGGCTCTTGAATGGGTGCTAATGAATCAGTGGCCACATGACTCACTAGACACTCTATGGAAGTGGATCCTACTTCCCTATCTTCCTTTTGGGTATTGAGTCTCTCCATAGATTTTTCTAATTCTAAATTCATGGATCTAGACTCTTGGATAAAATTTTCAAGCAAGCTCTCTAAGGAAGATTTTTCTTCTATGGAAGCGGATTGCACTTCACTCTCATCCTCTTGGGGATGCAATCTCCCTAGGGATTTTTCTAGAGAAAAAATCATGGCTCTAGTATCCTCGATATAATCTTGAAGCAAACTTTCTAGGGGAGATTTTTCTTCTAAAGGGGGATAATTTGAATAGAAAAAATTGGATGATGGTGTTGGTTCTTCGGGCTCAGATTCCCTAAAGGGCCACCCAAAACTATTAAAAGCCATTTAAAATAATTAAATCAACAATAATCAGGCTTTCAATCGGATGCAAACACCAATTAAATGCACAACAAGAAAAATGGACCAGGATAAAAATAAAACAAAGAAAGCAAAATAAAACCTCTAATCTAAAGCAAGCAATTTCTTCACAATATTAATTGAATGAAATTAGCCAATCCCCGGCAACGGTGCCAAAAACTTGTTGCACGATTTTCCATTCCGCAAGCGCACGGGTCATCACAAGTAATATAGTGATTTTGAGTATAGAGTATCGTCTCCACAGGGATTGGATTTATTCAATTAAGTACCACGAATAATCTTGCTTAGCTTTATTTAGAGAACAAAATCTAATGCCAGAAAGAATAACAAAAAGCTAATCTAGAAAGCAAAAGATAAATGGTGACACAATTTGGAGGGATAATTCTAGAGTTGTTGATTTTATCAATTGGACCTTTAATGCTTAATCAATTAACTAATATGGATTAACTAATCATTTGATTCATAAGTCTAGAAGCCTAATGACAAGGACTCTCCTGTCGGTCTCCTCCTATCTCATACCGTTCAATAAAGAATCTCCTTTCAGTCTCATCTTTATTTACTTAGTATGGCATTACGACCCTTCAGTACAACCTCTAACGTTATTTATTTTGTCCCGTGTCACCCGGGTAAATAACCGTTAGTCATGCATTCAGTTCTAGTCTAAGCTTCTCTCCGTCGAGTTTCCACATAGTAACAATTCATTTAATCAGTGATCAGTTGATTAAAAGCATTACAGACAAAATGCACAAATGAACAATAATGACAATTAAACCAAATCAATTCATTAATTCAGCAGAGGTTCAACATTTAAATCAATCTCATAGAATTTAGGAATTTACTACTCATAATCACTAAAATTCAATAATTCCTAATCACAACAATTCTAGAAACTAAAACATAAAGGAAAAGGGAAGAGAAATGCTCATAAAAGTGTCGATCTCCTCGATCCCGCGCCGACCTCCTTCGATCCCGAGCTCCAAAGATCTTCAACAAAGCTCCAAAACTCTCCCAAAAATCCCAAATTTTAGTGTAGACTCTAGAATGGGGTGAAAACCCACAAATTGGCACACAATCTTCATTGCAAAAGGCTCCTTTTATAGGCTCCCAGCAGGCACAGTGTCGAGACGCTACAAGGACAGCGTCGAGACGCTCTGACGTCATCTTTTCTTGGGCTCCAAGATTTTGGATCTTTCCACGCAGCTGCCTAGCGTCGAGACGCTAGGCCCTGAATCTTCAATAAAGGCCCGATTTTGACTCCATTTTTGGGCCTCCAACTTTCTTTTGGCCCAAATACTTCTTCTAATGGATTTTGGGCACTCTTCTTGACCCAAATTGATAATATAAGACTTGAAATTCATGAATTTGGGCTTCTAATTCATTCTTCTTGGCTTTTTGGACTCGGATCTTCAATGTAATTCTTCAAATTGCTCCAAAAGCCTCCAAAATCATCCAAAATCTCTCAAAATTCCGGTTTTGCTTCCTTGACTCGGTTTTCTGAAATTTAAACAGAAAATAGCATTAAAGTACACAATTCAAGCATAAAACTAGCTAAAATTAATAAGAAAATGATGACATTTTTGCATGTCATCAATAGGCTTTCCTATAAGCCCATAGAGCCTCATCTAACCGAAAATATCAATCTTTCCTAGATGGATGGACTGCTTTCTCTAGAATAGATTTGATTTTCCTATTACTAATTTCAGCTTGACCATTTGCTTGTGGGTGATAAGGGGTAGCTATCCTATGCTTAATTCCATACATAGCTAAAAGCTTAGTCAAGACATTATTAACAAAGTGTGTACCCTCATCACTCACTAGAGCTTTAGGTGTCCCAAACCGTGCAAAAATGTGCGATTGGAGAAACCTTGATACCGTCTTAGGATTGTTCTGATGGCATGAAATGGCCTTCCCCCACTTTGACATGTAATAATCTGCCAATAAGATAAAAACATTACCATTAGAAGGGGGAAATGACCCCATAAAATCAGTACCCCATACATCGAATAATTCTAATTCAAAAATGTAAGTAAGAGGCATTTCATCTCTAGGCCCTAAATTTTCTCTCTTTTGGCAAGCATCACATTGCTTATAGAACCAATGGGCATCCTTAAATAAGGAAGGCCAGAAGAATCCACATTGCAAAATCCTCATAGTTGTCCTCTGACCGCTGAAATGACCTCCATACTGTGAAGAGTGACATTACTCCAGGATTTCCTTTGATTCATCACCTGAAACACACCTACGAATAATACCATCAGAGCATTGCTTATACATAAATGGCTCATCCCAATAGAAAAGTTTTGCATCATGCTTAAACTTTTTCATCTGCCTTGAATCCATGTCAATAGGAGTGACTCCCTTCACCAAGAAATTGGCAATATCTGTATACCAAGGGATATCTTTGACTACCTTTACATCAACAGCAAAGAGCTGCTCATCTGGAAAGGAATTTGAAATGGTAGATTGCTTCAGCAAAGATGATATTGGATCAAGACAAGACAAATGATCTGCAATAACATTCTCTGATCCCTTCTTGTCCTTTATCTCCAAGTCGAATTCCTACAATAAAAAAACCCAACGAATCAATCTAGGTTTTGCATCTTTTTTAGCCATTAAGTACCTTATTGCTGCGTGATCTGTGAAAACCGTGACTTTGGAACCAACTAAATATGGGCGAAATTTCTCAAAGGCAAACACAACCGCTAAAAACTCCTTTTTAGTGGTTGTATAGTTGATTTGTGCCTCATTCAAAACCCTGCTTGCATAATAAATAGGATGGATAAATTTTTCTTGCTTTTGCCCCAGCATTGCACCTACTGCAACATCACTCGCATCACACATTACCTCAAATTGTAAACTCCAATTAGGTGCACAAAGAATGGAGGATGAGACTAAAGCAGCCTTTAAAGTCTCAAAAGCCTTCCTACAATCTGCATTAAAGTAAAAAACACTATCAGCACACAATAAGTTACAAAGAGGTTCACTGATTTTTGAAAAATCCTTTATGAACCCTTCTATAAAATCCAACATGACCTAAAAAACTTCGAATCCCTGTAACTGAATTCAGTAGTTCTAATCTCTTAATAACCTCTATTTTTGCTTGATCAACTTCTGGACCTTTCTTTGAAATCTTATGACCTAACACTATGTCTTCCTTCACCATGAAGTGACATTTCTCCCAATTAAGAACTAGATGGGTATCCTCACATCTCTTTGACACCTTACCTAAATTATCCAAACAATGCTGAAAATACCCTCCAAAAAATGAAAAATCGTCCATAAATACCTCAACAGTGGACTTAATCATATCAGAAAAAATTGCTAACATACACCGCTGAAATGTTGCTGGAGTATTGCAAAGGCCAAAAGGCATTCGTCTAAAGGCAAACGTCCCATAAGGGCAGGTGAAAGTGGTTTTTTCCTGATCCTAAGGAGCAATGGTAATCTGGTTATACCCAAAATAACCATCTAAGAAACAGTAGTAGGTCTGACCAGCCAATCTATCCAATATTTGGTCAATAAATGGTAGAGAGAAATGGTCCTTACGGGTGGCTTTGTTAAGCCTCATGTAATCCATGTAGACCCTCCAGTCAGTTGCTGTCCTGGTTGGGATCAACTCATTATCCTTATTAGTTACTACCGTGACACCTCCTTTCTTAGGAACACATTGGACAGAGCTTATCCAATTGCTATATGCAATTGGATAGATAATCCCAGCATCCAACCATTTAATCACCTCCTTCTTAAAAACCTCTTTCATTGCAGGGTTAAGTCTTCTCTGTTGCTCAATAATCCTAAACGATCCCTCCTCTAGAGTGATTTTATGCATACAGAAAGAAGGGTTAATTCCCTGAATGTCAGCCAATGTCCAACCTATTACTTTGCGATATTGCTGCAACAACTTTATTAAGGCCTCTTCATCCTCCGACATTAAATCTGATTCAATAATAATGGGTAACGTTTCACCCTCCCCAAGATACACATAATTTAGATGATCTGACAAGGGCTTGAAATCTAAATTGGGTGTCTCAATTAGGGATGACTTAATAGGAGGAGCCTTCCTTTCATCCAAATCTAAAGACTCAAAAACATCCTCTCACACCTAGACACTTCTTTTTCACTTTTTCTATCAAAAGAACAAAATTCTAAATCCTCTACACTAATCTTTCCATGATCTTCCAAATGTTTATTTGCCAAATCCTCTGTTGTTGTCTCAACAATTGTGTTCTCCAGAATCCTAATGAAAGAACAATCTTCCACTTCGTCTGGATACTTCATGACCTTAAAAACATTAATCTTTACTTCCTCATTATAAACCTTCATCGTTAATAACCCTTTTTGAACATCTATCAATGCCCTACCAGTGGCCAAAAATGGACGACCAAGAATAATTAGGACATCTTTATCTACCTCATAATTTAAGATAATAAAATCAACAGGAAATATGAATTTATCTACTTTCACTAAGACATCCTCAATTTTACCCTCAAAATATGTGATAGACCTATCGACTTGTTGGAGTGTGACTGGGGTAGGCCTAGCTTCACCAATACCTAGCTTTCGATAGACCAAAAGAGGCATAAGGTTAATGTTTGCGCCTAAATCACAAAGTGCTCTACCTAACTCTTTTCCACCTATTGAGACATGAATAGTAAATGACCCTGAATCCTTGGCCTTGGTTGGTAGTCCATTCTTAAGAATAGCACTACATTCCTCAGTAAGAGACAGGGTTTCAAACTCACCTAACCTCTTCTTTTTAGTTAAAATATCCTTAAGAAACTTAGCATAATTAGGCATTTGCTCTATAGCTTCTACTAAAGGGATATTTACACGCAATTGCTTAAGAATTTCTAAAAACTTCTTAAATTGACCATCCTAATTCTTAGGCCTTTGCCTTTGTGGAAAAGGTAGAGGTGGTACATAAGGTGGGGGCGACACATAAGGTTGTTCCACATCTGGAACAGAACCAGATGCTCCAGCATCATCATTGCTGCCTCCAGTACCCTTACCTAACTCCAACTCTTTTTCAACATTTTTATCACTACTCTTCTCTATATCCTAGGAGTTACTAGGCTCTTTTCTCTATTCTAGACGCTTACCACTCCTTAGAGTCACTGCTTGTACTTGCTCCTTACCTTCCCTTCTAGGGTGTTCAGTATCTGCAGGAAGTTTCCCTTGAGGCCTTGCCTTCAGCTCATTAGCTAGCTGGCCCATTTGAAATTCTAGGGCTCTCATCGAAGCTTGATTACTTTGAATTGCGGCATTTGTACGAGCCATATATTCTTTCATCATTGCCTCAAGAGAACTCTCTGAATTTTGCTAGGGCAAAGCCTACTTATTTTTCTGGGGCAATATCGGTGATTTAGCAAATCCTGACTAGTTCACCTTTTGTTGTCCTTGAAGGGCTTGTAAATTGCTTCCTTGCCCTCCCCATGCAAAGTTGGGGTGGTTGCGCCAACCTGGGGAAAAACTCGTAGTTTTGCTCTTCACAACAATAGACACATGATTCCTCTTCAACTTGGTTCACCACTGCAGCAGGCTCCACAGCTGGCGGCTACTGATGACTAACCATTGTCACATTTTTAAGAGCGTTAGATAACATTGCAATGTCAGCCCTAATGGTAGACACACCATCAACCTCTAACACACTCTTAACTTTTTTATTTAAGCCTCTAGCATCCAACCATTGACACCTATTTGTTGATATTCTTTCTAAAATTTCATGGGATTCATTAAAAGTTTTTGCCAAAAGGGCCCCTCCAGCCGAGGCATTGACCATACTTTGGGTTGCTGCATTTAACCCATCGTAAAATGTTTCCATTTCGATACAATGAGGTAAACCATGATGGGGACACTTTCGCAAAAGGTCCTTGAACCTCTCTCAAGCTTCACTAAAAGTTTCATATTCAAGTTGCCTAAATCCCACTATCTCACTCCTCAACTTGGCATTCCTAGTTGGTGGAAAATACTTACTAAGAAATTTTTCCGCTAAATCATTCCATGTCCTAATTGATCTTGGAGCAAAAGAATTTAACCATGCCTTTACTCCAACTCTAAGAGAATACGGGAACAAAGTTAATCTAAGGGCATCCCTAGACACTCCTTGAATTACAAATGAATCACTAACTCCTAGAAAAGACTTAAGATGTAAATGAGGGACTTCAGACGACAAACCATGGAACTGTCCCAAGGTTTGCAACATCTGAAACATTACCGGTTTCATTTCAAATTTTTTTGTCTCAATTTGAGGATGCACAATTCCTGGATTTAACTCATCAAATTGGATAAACATATGCTCGAATGGCTCTCTATCGTTCGCTACCAAGATAGGATTCTCAGCCTGATTATTTTACTGTCCATTTTTCTCCAGCGGTGGATTAGATTGCAGCACACGATTCTACTGGGGATCAACTGGATCTTCTAGAACTTCCCGGAGACGCTGTACGTTATTGTTGGTACGATTTCCGCAAGCGCACGGGCCACAAGTAATATAAAACGGAAAGTATTCCGAGTATCGAATCCACAGGGAGGCGAAGCGAAATTTAAGCAATTAATTAAAATTCTCTTGAGCACTGAAAATACTTAGGTGAAATAATATTTAGGGACCAAGCTCATGTGATAAAAAGAATTTGAATAAAAGGACTTAATAAAAACAAATTTGATCAATCAGAATTAAAATGTGGAGAAAGAGTTTTTCTTGAAATGGGAAGAGGGGTCTTGAAAATCAATGGTTAGCTAAATAATTGCTATAATTATCCTATCTCATTGCCCAACTAATTATAAACCTAGAATCTCCGTTAATCACATAGGTTCTCCTGTCGGTTTCCCCTAATTGTAATTAATTCATTTTAACAACCTAAGTGTCCTTAGCGCTATTAAAAATCATTAATTATTACGCTCTGATTCATTTTAGGAATCTAAGTTTAATCAACTAATCCCGGCGTCACAACAGGCAATTAAACTAGTTGCATGGATTATGATCTATCCTAATTTCTCTCTGTCGAGTTTCCATTAAGAATCGAATCATTACACAATTGGCCAGATTGAGTAAAGCATTAAGCACATCCATACAAATAATTAGAACATGGGCAAGAGACAAGAAATTATAACAATATTTCCACTAACATTTCATTTCAAGACCCCAAATTGGGGTTTAGCTACTCATAATATTCACAATAATTACAAGGGAAAGCATTTTAAAAGGCATAAAGGAAAAGGAATTGACCGTCGAAAAACCCCTTGCTGACGCTTGGAGCCCCCGCTGACTACTCCTCGAGCCTCTAAAATTGCTCCCCAAAATTCCCCAAAAATTCCCACTAGAAGAACCCTCTCAAAAAGGCTCAAAAGCCTTGAGAGGGGCTCCAAAAAAGGAGTCTTAGGAAAGAAAGGAATGAGTGATGATTGATGATTGATTGATGATCCAAATGAGGCACCAAGGGCTCCTATTTATAGGCCTGGAAAAGAGGTAGCGTCGCGACGCTGCCTTGCCAAGCGTCGCGACGCTGCTGCGCACGCGGCTTGGGCAACAAGAAAGGGCAGCGTCGCGACGCTGCCTTACTAAGCGTCGAGACGCTGTCCAGTTTTTCCAGAAAAATCAGCTTCTTTTTGGGCTGATTTTTGGGCCTTCTTCTTCATTTCTCTTGGACTTTTCCTCATGGATGTCTTCTTTGGGCTTCATACTTTGATTTGGGCTATAATTCCATCAATTTTGGCTCTTTTTCTCCCAAAATCATCTTTTATGCTCCTAAAGACAAAATAACAAAATTCATTAAATATATTCATAAAAATTACGATTAAAGCACCAAAAAGCTTAATAATTTGAGACTAAAATAGCGACATTTCTGCTCGCTATCAGTTATCCATTGGATTTTGATTTCTACGATGCTCTCTCCTTCTTCTCCTGGATGTCCTTTCAATTTCTGGATCAAGCTCGAACCTCATCCCAGGCGGATCGATCATGCACCAAACTCACACCTGCAAAAACAAAAGAAACAATAAAAAAAGTTCTAGCACCAAACCACTAAAATACATCCATAAAACAGATCAGATAAAAACTTATTCAAGTTCCCTGACAACGGTGCCAAAAACTTGTTGCAATTTTAGAGTGGGGTAAAAATATGGTAAAAATAGACTCTAGAATACTAAGCAAGCATACACAATCCACAACAAGTGATAAGTAATTTATCATATCCACGAGGCTGAATAACTCTAACTTAATCTATTTTGTATAACTTTTTAATGGTCTAAAAAATGGTTAAAATGATTGATTTTGATAAAATGCTGAAACAAAATAAATGACAAAACCAAAAGTAAACAAATAAAGCAGACAAATTGAAAACAGGCGTTGGTCAGAATTTTAGTAATTGTTTTAAAAGATGCTCTAGCAATATTATTGATTAGGCAATTCTCTTGGTGTCTTATTAGCAGGATCCTCCCAGAACTCTGAATTGTTTTGAATGTGTTTCAACTCCAATGACGAGCTACCGATCAAACACTAGGCAACTGGTTATCCTTAACTTAGTCACTTACGTTCACCAATACACAATGATCTAGTGTGATTAAATGCAACACAGTTCTCAAATCATCCCTGAAACTAAGAAGTGATATTCACACCGGCTGGCCAGGTGGGCACAAAATAGAAATATGCACAACACTTAATCAAGATGCTCAAATCAACATATGTTGCATAGAGAATAAAGCACGATAATTACATGATTCCTAACCAACACCTAAGCAAATTTAGTTCATAAGGTTCATGATAACACACGCTACAACCTGAGTATGTGCATCCATACTACAAGAAATTAGAAGAAAAGGTTAATTCCCTTGATTAAATCTGTAGTTGATGGTCTTCTTGAAGTCTCCAATCTCTCCTTCTCTATTCGACTTCCAAAGATGGGAAGTAAGCCTTCACGAATGGAATAGGACTTCCCTTCTCCAAGAATGGAATGTTTTTTACTTGAGACGACTCTCTCCTTTTATATAGTGATAACAAGCTCTAATTAGGTCGAATTGTACACGTGGAAGGCTCTCCAAGATTTTTAGATCCAAAAATAGTTCAACTAACTTTAGTTCATTAAAATGGATTACGAGCTGTTACGTGGCAGCTTTGCTCCCTGCTTTGTTGGATCAACGATTTTGCTCCCTCAAGTCGCTCAACAATATATTATGAACAAAATAACTTCCAAAACATCCATTCTTCCAAATGGGTTAAAACATAAAATATTTATCTAAAAGCAAGCCTATTTAGTACAAATGACACACAAAACACTATAGAACTAAGGCCTAAATAACTCCCTTTTGTAGAGTTATCTGGCATCAGCGAACTGTAGTTTTGGGTTTATGCTCCTCCAACTCGTGGCGTAAGTCTCTTTCCCTCTCGTGTCCGTTTAAATTCTGTAGCCACGACCTGAATCGATCTATGTTCCTCTTGTTTTTGGCCAGATTCGTGAAATAGAAGTCTGAATCTCCTCTCTCCTTGCATTTTGGGCACCTTCAGGCTGATTTATGGTCCGTTTTAGCGTGTTTGGGTTCTCTTGGTGAGTTTTCGTCGTTGGCCATACTTTATTAAACTCAAATTCAGCTTACCCATTCCTTATCGACTTCGAAATTGCAGGATTAGGTGTATTCCATTGTTGCCTAGCGACATCTTTGGTTGAAAAAGGTGTTCGGGGAATACCCATAGCCCGAGGGGACTCAACTAAAGTTACCCATATCCTAAGGAGTTTGAGTTTGTGAATTCGAATCTTATCGAACACGTTTCAGCAAGGATTCAGACCCTTTCCAGTAAGTTCCAGAAACTCTTGGCATACTTAGCTCATTGGTTTCGTCTATAGTGTTTTAAAGTTTGTTAGATTGGTCTCTAATCCTTAGAAACTCTCTGTTTTATAGATTCGAACTCCACCGGACGCTTTTTAGCAAAGACCCAAGTTTCCTTTAAGGCGGTAAGTCCCTTTTAAGTTCTTTGATTTTAATGTAGGGCACTTTAGAGCCGCCTCTAACTTTTGGGTGTTCCTTATTTGAAGTTTGATCCAACTCGAACTGTTTCGAATACTTCCAAGCAAGGATCAAGTTCGTTTTGGCAAAGCTAGGCGACTTATTCCAAGTCATCAAGCTAGCCTTCAAGCTGGCATTGAGTTTGTTTGGTAAGAAACTATTCCCGATGTACGTTTTAGGTTCGGATAGGGTGGTTAAGCTTAATTATGATTTTTATATGTTATTCTTGTTGTTTGGAGCTTGCCTAGTTTTGGTTTAGGAGCTCTTGGATTATCTTTGGAGGTTTTTATCTAGTTTAAGAGAATTTAGAGCTTCTGGTAAGTGGATTTCTATCTGTTGGGTCTGCTTGCTTGTGTGCTAGCATGTTGTGTGCTAGCATGTTGTGTGCTATACTTGTTTGGTTTTACCATATGTTGTAAAAATATTAATGTGCTATATGTTCATGACGAGTCTTGAGCATGCTGAACTGTTGTGTTGAGGTGTCATGGTGAAACTGTTGTGTTAAATATGTTGCTTCATTGTGATTGATTGAAAATCGTGAGTATAATGTTGTGAGTGTGTTGTTCAGTTGATGTGTTTTATGGCCTAATGCATGGTTTATAAAGCATGTCTGGAGTGAGACTAGTTTGGGAGCATGTCATTGGCATGAAGCATGGTCTAGAAGCATGATGAGTAGGATTCATGCATTCCAGTGAGATTGTGAGGTCAGATGACCTTGTGTGTCTAAAAGGAAAGTTAGGTGAATACCAGGTGCCTCGGGTAAAAATGGTCGAGGGGTGGTATGTCACCAATGGATTAAGAGGAGCATCGGGTGCCTTGGGTAATATGGCCAAGGGGTGATGTGATGAGTCTATATATATTGTGAAAGTCATCGGGTGCCGTGGGTAATATGGCCAAGGGGCGATGTACGGTTTTATGTGAAGTCATCGGGTTCTTTGGGTAATATGGCCAAGGGGTGATGCACAGTTCGAGGCCTTGGGTAATATGGTCCAGGGTCAAACGCTAAGCGCCGTAGAGAAACATCGAGGCCCTGGGTAATATGGTCAGGGGTCGGCGTGACTCGAAAGAGTCAGTCTTAGAGAGCTTTGTGAGGGCTATGAGTGTTGAGCGACCTCGTGGAGCTTGAGAGAAAACCGAGTAGGAATGGCATGATTAGGAATTCATGTGTTTTCAGTGTGCATGACATGGTGCGGAAATTCATGTGTTAGGTGCATGGTTGTTGCATGATTGCATTAATGACCTATGCTTTCATGTGTTGATTGTTTGACTTGGTTATGAGGCGTAAAAATGTAGTTGAAAAGCATGATACTTGTCTGGCATATGTATGTTGTTTGATGGCTTTGCAGGTGTGAGCCACTTACTCAGTACTGTGGTTTTGTACTAACCCACCACCAGGTTTTGCAGGTACTGCAAACATATTCAAGCTTGGTGATGTAAAGGAGACGTGACGAAGGAAAGACCATACTAGCTTGTTTTGTTCATGATTTCCTTGTTACTCGTCCTTAGTTTAGTTCGTGGTAGGTTGTGGCCTAAGATGTTAATGTTTTCTCCTAGCTGATGAATAGACAAGGGTTGATGTTAATTTGGTTGTAATGTTTTAGGTGTAGTTTTGAAAAGTTAAAAGTCTTTTCTTTTACGGGTTGTGAATTTTCTAATGTATTTAGGTAGTCCTTGATATGAAACCTGACTCGCATTTACATTTTGTTATGTTGAGTTGGATTGTGTATGGATGTTGTGGAGTGAGATTGGCTATCTGCTTAATCTTGCTTTAGAAGTGTATATATATAATGTCTATCAGGTGTGTTAAAAATTTGGGTAGCTTATAGTTTTGTCGTTATGCTGCCAAAATTTTTGGGGAATTAGTAGGGGTGTAAAAAATTCAGGTTGGGTCGGTTGTATGGACAAACCGACCCGATCCGACACACGTCGGTTGTGAGGGGCAGACCGATCTGAGTATATCTGAACCGGTTGGGTCGGGTCACTTTTCTTTAATCAACTAACAAACAAAGATCTATCTACTTCGATAACCTTGAATCATAAGGTCGATCCGATTCCGGAAGCTTTCGATTTAGAAACTGAAAATCAAATCGAAGGAGAGAAAAAGAGAGAGAGAGAAAGAAAGAAGATGTGACGGTGACGATAAGAAAGGGGAGAAGAGAATGAAACCCTAGAACCGACTCTTGCGGTCGCCAATGGCGGTGGATGGGAAAAGAATAACTGTTATTTTGGAGCTTGACTTGACGGCAGGAATGGAAAAGGAATTATATAGGGATGGCGGCGAGTTGAAACGGAAGGAACCCTAGAGAGAGAAATTAAAGGGACTATTACGATATGACGTTTAGTTAGTATACTAGAGTGAGAGAGGGGGAGACAGCGTTTGATAGCGAGCAGAAATGTCGCTATTTTAGTCCCAATTTATTAGGCTTTTCTGTGCTTTAATCGTGTTTTTAATGAAAATATTTAATGTATTATGTTATTTGTTCCTTAGGAGCAAAGTCGGTGATTTTGGGAGAAAAAGTGCAAAAAATGAAACTAATGAAGCCCAAATCCAAGCTTGGATCAAAAGGGGATTCAAAATGAACAATTATGATGGAAAATCCCAAAAAGAAGTGAAGAGAAGGCCCAAAAATTAGCCCAAACCGAAGCTGAAAATTCTGGAAATTGGGTCAGCGTCGCGACGCTACCCATTTCTTGGGCAACAAGACGCGTGCATAGCAGCGTCGCGACGCTGTGCAATGTAGCGTTGCGACGCTACCTCCAATCCAGGCCTATAAAAGGCACCTCTTGGTGCCTCATTTATTCATCAATCATTCCATCCTTTCCTTCCTTTCCTCCCTCCTTTGGCTCCTTTGGAGCCTCTCTTAAGGCTTTCTAGCCTTTTTGAGAGATTTCTTAGTGGGAAATATTTTGGGGAATTTTGGGGAGCATCCTAGGAGGCTCAAGGAGTAGTCGGCGGGGCTCCAAGCGTCAGCGAAGGGGTTTTTCGACGGTCAATTCCTTTCCTTTTATGCTCTTAATTATGCTTTTTATTGTAAATGTTGTGGATATTTTAGCTATGTATAACTAAACCCCAATTTGGGGTCTTGAAATGAAATTATAGTTTAAATATTGTTATAACTTCCTGTCTCTTGCATTTTTTCCTAATTATTTGCATGGATGTGCTAGCTTTACTCAGTCTGGCCAATTGAGCAATGATCTGATTCTTAATGGAAACTCGACGGAGAGAAGTTAGGATAGATCGTAATCCATGCAACTAGTTTAATTGCCCGTCGTGACAACGAGATTAGTTGATTAAACTTAGATTCCTAAAATGAATCAGTACTTAATAATTAATGATTTTTAATGGCGCTAAGGACACTTAGGTTGTTAAAATGAATTAATTACAATTAGGGGAAACCGACAGGAGAACCTATGTGATTAACGGAGATTCTAGGTTTATAATTAGTTGGGCAATGAGATAGGATAATTATAATAAATGTTTAGCTAATAATTGAAATTCAAGACCCCTCTTCACATTCAAAGAAAACTCTTTCTCCATATTTTATTTTGATTGATCAAATTATTTCCATTAATTGCTTTGATTTTTGGAATCCTTTTTAATTGCATAAGCTATTCCCTAAATACTATTTCTCCCAACTATTTTTAGTGCTTGAGAGATTTTTGCTTTGCTTAATTTTCGCTTCGCCTCCCTGAAGATTCGATACTCGGAATACTTTCCGCTTTATATTACTTGTGACGACCCGTGCGCTTGAGGTGAGCAACATGTTTTTGGCGCCGTTGCCGGGGAGGCTTGATTTTTAAGCAAATCAATTTTCTTGATATCGAAAAGAAAGGGATAAATAGTAATTTTGGTGTAAATATTTTTCTTTCGTTAATTTGTGAATATTAGTTTGTTTTTGTTTTTTGTTTGGTTCTTTTGATTGATTGGGAGCATTGTATGTGAAGGAACAAGGTGGTTAATATGTTTCCGCTACATCTTGAAATTGATAGGACTCTTAGAACCATTCGAAGAGAGAAAAGATCAGCAGAAGCAATGGCCCATCAAGATGAAGCTCCCAGGGCAATCAGAGACTTCTTACAGCCAGTTCTTCCCACCGAGAATTCTGGAATTGTTTACGCCCCAATCCAAGCTACCAATTTTGAGTTAAAGACATGATTGATTCAGATGACGCGCGATAACTCTTTTAAGGGACATCCTTCTGAGGACCCACACTCACATCTGCGATCATTCTTGGAAATATGTGGGACCGTAAAAATGAACGGAGTTCCGACATACGCTATAAGACTAAGGTTGTTTCCATTTTCTCTACAAGACAAGGCAAATGATTGGCTTGAATCAGTCAAGACGGGCAGTATTAGTACATGGGACGAGCTTGCCCAGGCTTTTCTGACGAAATTTTTCCCGCCTGCCAAAACTACAAAGCTCATGATTGAGATCGGGACATTTAGGCAGCTTGTCGATGAGAAGTTGTACGAGGCATGGGAGAGGTACAAAGAAATGCTTAGGCAGTGCCCCCAACATGGATATCCTGATTGGCTCCAAGTGCAATTGTTTGACAATGGATTGAATCCCTCCACCAAGACAGTTCTAGACATATCAGCAGGAGGAAGTTTTCTTTCCAAAACAGTAACAGAAGCCAAAGATCTGCTTGAGGAAATGGCGGCAACCAGTTATCAGTGGCCGACCGAAAGGAGGACGATTGCAAAGAAGGCTGGAATTTATGAATTGGATGAGTCGAGTTCGTTGAAGGCACAGATAACATCTTTGACCAACGTGTTGAATAAGTTGACTTCATCTGAGGTGGTCAAATCCATTTCCACCTTAGCAGAAGGATATTCGAAGAAAGAAGGTCAAGATGTGGAAGAAGTCCAGTACATAGGAAACAGACCATTTACTCAAGGAGTACCGAACTTCTACCACCCAAGTCTGCGCAATCACGAGAACTTCTCATATTCGAATACGAAGAATGTTTTGCAGCCACCACTAGGTTTTGCATCATCCAGTACGCCTGAAAAGAAGAATAACATGAAGGAGATGGTGGCTCTGTTTATTAAAGAACAAAGAGGGTTGAACGTGAATCTCCAGACGATAGTAAATAACCACGACACAACTCTGAAAAACATGTAAGTGCAGATAGGACAGGTCGCTTCAGCGGTGAATGCCCTTCAAAAGGGAAAATTTTCAAGCGACACTGAACCTAACCCAAGAGAGCAGTGCAAGATGGTGACGCGAAGAAGTTGAAGGAGGCTGGAGATCAATTCAGAAAAGAAGAAGGAAGAAGAGAAGAGCAAGGATGAAGATGAAAGGGCTGAGGCACAAAAAACCTCATCTGAAAGGTCCCAACATCCTCCTAACTCTATTGATTTAAACTGTGATTTTTCTAACTCTTTTGCAGGAAGAAAAGAAGATGAAAGGCAAGATGACAGGCATAGAGAGAAACTAAACGGGGAATAAGTGGTTCCATGCAACCATCATGACATAGGCTCGCACATTAGCCCGCCCAAGCGGAGGGGCGAATGTCCAACCTTTGATTACAGGGAATTACATTTTCCTCAACGCTTTAAAAATGTTAAATTAGATGAGCAGTTTCAGAAATTCCTAGAGATGTTTAAAAAATTGTCTGTGAATATTCCCTTAGTAGATGCTTTGTATAACATGCCTAATTATGGGAAATTCATGAAAGAAATGCTCTCTATGAAGAAAAGCTTGAAAAAAGAAATCTTTAGATTGTTTGAAAGTAGTAGTACCATCGTTTCTGGAAAGATGCCTTCTAAACAGAAAGATCCAGGGAGTTTTACTGTTCCCTGCACTATAGGAGAAGTATCTTTCAATAGAGCTTTGTGTGATTTAGGTGCGAGTGTAAACTTGATGCCCTATTCGGTTTACAGGAAGATTGGTTTAACAGGTATGAAGGACACCGACATCACTCTCTAGCTTGCTGACAAATAGATTACCCACCCGATGGGTGTTGTGGAGGACGTACAGGTAAAAGTCAACAAATTTATCTTCCCAGTAGACTTTGTGGTACTAGACATGCAGGAGGACAGAGAGGTGCCCATTATTCTAGGCAGACCCTTCTTAGCAACTGGTAAGGCTGAGATTAGTATACATACAGGTAAGCTTACCTTGAACATTGATGATGAAAAAGTCGTGTTTAGTATTTTTGGCCAAGACGAGTCTGTTTGTAGTTTGCATACATGCTTTTCTATTGGCCCTGAATACTTGACTAACGATGATGAAGAGGTAGATTATAATCTTGGCCTAGGTTTAGGAGAAATGCTTATGGATGATGGGGATTTTGATCATAATGCATATTTAGATGACCCTCTGTTTGAGAATGATTTAGAATTGCCTGACTTTGAAAATGACTTAGATTTGCCTGCTTGTGAGAATGAAAAATCTACAGTTCATGATTTACCTTCTTTTGAGAATGAGTTGGATTTGCCGGAAATCGATGATTTTTATGATGATATTGATTTGCCTGACATTGAAGATGACCATGAAATGCATAAAAAAGATTGCTTGATAGATAATTTTGAGTTTGATCATGATAACACTAAATCTATCAAGTCTGATCTTGATATTCCTGAATGCATGAACCCTGAAAATGTTAATAACTTTGATTCGTGTCCTGATGATGTAGATAGTATAGAATCTGACCCAGAGGAACTCGAATTTGTGCATAGTATAGAATCTGATCCATAAATACTTGAATTCTTTAATTCTTCTGATAGTGAGTCATGTGATAGCTTGATCAAATCATTTTTTAATTCTGAGTCTGAGGAATCATCTGAGCATATATGAATCTCATGAATGGACAGGCATGATTGATAGGCCACATTTAGATCTCAGACCGGTTGATATCATAACGCTTGATGACTCTATTAACAATTGTTTTGAGAATAGAGATTTAGAAAAGAGATTTGATGCAGCTACGTATTTTCTGAAATGCTATTATAATAATCTCTTTAGTGAAGATGGACCAGGGGAAAGTTTCTTTTCTCCCCTGTTTGCTGTGTGCAATTCGGTGCATGATTTTTTTGCAAGACCCGAAGGATGATGAGAACTTTTATTTCGAACCTCTGTAAGCGTGCCAAGCCTCGTCTAGCTAAAGACGCTAAAGAAAGCGCTACTTGGGAGGCAACCCAAGGATTAAAGTTTAGGTAGTTGTTTTTGCAGTAAATAATTTTCTTTGCTCTGTGATCCAATTTTGTTTTGCATGATCACCTTAGCAAATCCCAAAATTCCAAAAGTCCCATTTTTCTAGATCCAAAGAAGGAGGATGAAGCGCTCCTAGCTCAGGGAAGTCTTAGTATCCCTCTACTTGCTTTACTGTTTTTAAAACATTGGGGACAATGTTTAGTTTAAGTTTGGGGGGAGGCTTTCGCTGTGTTGAGCATATTTGAATTCTATTGGATGCATGAATATATAGCCATGATAGCCAAGGATGTGATTTTAGAAATTTTTGGAGAAAATGGTTTATATGTTGTGGAATCCGGGAGCAGGCAGAAATTGTGAAATTTTAAATTTTTTTTATACTTAGTTTTGATGTCTAAAGCATGCAATAGTCTTATCTAATGACATCTTTGAAAATCTAGATTTTTATTATGATTTTTAAAGTTTGTTGTCACCCCGATAGGCTTAGTTTCTAATATTAGGAAGTTCATGCTTGATTGTTCTAAAGAGCTAGGTAGAAAAAATGTTATGCTTGCTGAGAGAAAAGCAAAAGCAAGAAAAGAAAAAGGGTAAAATACAATTTTAGTCCCTCATGTTTCGAGTCAATTTCTAATAGGTCCCTACATTTCAAAATCGGACAATCAAGTCCCTACTATTCCGAAAATGTTTGTATTGAGTCCCTCTAGGGCTGACGTGGCAGTTTGAAATAATAAAATATTGATTTTTTTATTAAAATAATATTATAATTATTATAATTATTATTAAAATATAATAATAATAATAAATAATTATTATTAAAAAAAACCTTTTCTCTCTTCTCTTTCCCACATCCCTCTCTTCTTCACCTCGTCGCCCCCACCTTCTCTTTCTTCTTCTCCCCGCCGTCGAATCTCCTCCCGTCGCCGCCGGAGCTCCTCACCTCTGGTGCGTGCAATGTGTTGGCCACCATAGTCGGGCCACGGTAGGTAACAAGATTAGCCTTAGCAATGACCTTCACATTCCCAAATTTCTTAAAAATCAGATGGTCATTCCCAAATTTCTTAAAAATAGGATGATTCTTCACATAAATTTACAGATCCAGGCACACTGTACAAATTCCTCCCTTCAATCTCCATGATTTCAGAATTTCCCATCCAACTGCCATGGATTAATTCCTTTGAGAACTCTCAAAATGTGGAGCAGCCCAAGTTCCAATCTTCCCTACAAGCCTCCAAATCCCACCGCCACAATCACATTCTTTCCTTTGAAATCGCCAATGTCATTTCTCGAGCCATCCACCTCCACACCTCAAACACCTCCAATTCTCTAGTCTCCATAGCCAAATTCTCACCGCCGAGGGAATTACAACCATCATCTCCTGCGACTGGTCCTAGCCGAGAAAGTCCATGAGTTGAACTAGGTGGCCGGCTCTGTCTCCAGACTCGGGAAGAGATGCTCTGTTCCGACCCTGCAGGGGTTCGAGCATATATACGCTGACGTCGTCAGTGGGAATCTCGAGGGGAAGAAGCTTGGGATTTTGACTAAGGATATGGATAATGAAAAGCTAGGAGGGCGAATTTGTACAGTGCGACCAAGGTCTCAAATGGTCATAAATGGTCACCATTTAAAGAAGACGGAACTCCGGCGGTAGTGGGGAGGATCTCCGGTAGCGATGGGGAGGAGATCTGGCGGCGGGGAGAAGAAGAAAGAGAAGGTGGGGGAGAGAAGGTGGGGACGACGGGGAGAAGAAGAGAGATGGAGGTGGGAAAGAGGAGAGAGAGATAAAGTTTTATAATTATTTTTTATTTTTATTGTTATTATTATTATATTTTAATAATAATAATATTATTATTATTATTTTATTATTATTTTAATTAAAAATTAATATTTTATTATTTTAAACCGCCACGTCAGCCTTAGAGGGACTCAATAGAAATATTTTCAGAACAGTAGGGACTTGATTGTCCGATTTTGAAACGTAGGAACCTATTAGAAACTGAATCGAAACATGAGGGACCAAAAAGGTATTTACCCAAGGAAAAAAGAGAGAAAAGAAAAATCTATTGAAAAAAGAAAATTTTTGCTTGCACAAAAGAAAAAACCTAGGGGTAAAAAGAGCTATCTGCGGGGTGATCAGTTAGGCCAACCAAGAATAAAATTCGGGTTAAGGGTCCCTGCACCGTAGTGTGAAAGCTAGTACCATTAGAAATCAAAATGCAAGTTTGGGGGAGTAGCAATAGAAAAAGAAAAGAGAAAAATCGCTTGTGAGTTTTGCTCCCCCATGAAAAAAAAAAATACCAGGCACCCTAGTTTGTTTTTTTTTTTTTTTTTGCATGATAGAAGGACTCCGACCTATTAGGGACTCTTAGCCATTTTAGGGGAAAACAAATGGAGAAAGCCATAAGACTAATCTAGGTTAGTAAAAGAATCAATAGTTAAGTTTTGAGCATGTTATGCATTAATCTTAAGTTCAAACTAGTTTAAGATTTCTTCAAGAGTATGCGGTGCCTGCTTATTCTACTTGCATGTTTTCCATTCTATCCTAAGAAATCCAAAATCATTGAGGATTGAGCAATTCTATTTCATGCATCTTTAGAATTTATTTTGCTCGGGACTAGCAAAAGCTTAAGTTTGGGGGTGTGATAGCGAGCAGAAATGTCGCTATTTTAGTCCTAATTTATTAGGCTTTTTTGTGCTTTAATCGTGTTTTTAATGAAAATATTTAATGTAGTCTGTTATTTGTTCCTTAGGAGAAAAGTCGGTGATTTTGGGAGAAAAAATACCAAAAATGAAGCTAATGAAGCCCAAATGCAAGCTTGGATCAAAAGGGGATCCAAAATGAACAATCATGATGGAAAAGCCCAAAAAGAAGTGAAGAGAAGGCCCAAAAAGAAGTGAAGAGAAGGCCCAAAAATTAGCCCAAGCCGAAGCTGAAAATCTGGAAATTGGGTCAGCGTTGAGACGTTGTGAAGACAGCGTCGCGACACTATCCATTTCTTGGGCAATAAGACGCGTGCATAGCAGCGTCGCGACGGTGTACAATGTAGCGTCGCGACGCTACCTCCAATCCTGGCCTATAAAAGGCACCTCTTGGTGCCTCATTTATTCATCAATCATTCCATCCTTTCCTTCATTTCCTCCCTCCTTTGGCTCCTTTGGAGCCTTTCTCAAAGCTTTCTAGCCTTTTTTAGAGATTTCTTAGTGGGAAATATTTTGGGGAATTTTGGGGAGCATCCTAGGAGGCTCAAGGAGTAGTCGGCGGGGCTCCAAGCGTCAACAAAGGGGTTTTTCGACGATCAATTCCTTTCCTTTTATGCTCTTAATTATGCTTTTTATTGTAAATGTTGTGAATATTTTAGCTATGTATAGCTAAACCCCAATTTGGGGTCTTGAAATGAAATTATAGTTTAAATATTGTTATAATTTCCTGTCTCTTGCCCTTTTTCCTAATTATTTGTATGGATGTGCTTAATGCTTTACTCAGTCTTGCCAATTGTGCAATGATATGATTCTTAATGGAAACTCGACGGAGAGAAGTTAGGATAGATCGTAATCCATGCAACTAGTTTAATTACCCGTCGTGACAACGGGATTAGTTGATTAAACTTAAATTCTTAAAATGAATCAGTGCATAATAATTAATGATTTTTAATGACGCTAAGGACACTTAGGTTGTTAAAATGAATTAATTACAATTAGGGGAAACCGACAGGAGAACCTATGTGATTAACGGAGATTCGCAGTTTATAATTAGTTGGGCAATGAGATAGGATAATTATAATAAATGTTTAGCTAATAATTGAAATTCAAGACTCCTCTTTCCATTCAAAGAAAACTCTTTCTCCATATTTTATTTTGATTGATCAAAGTATTTCCGTTAATTGCTTTGATTTTTGGAATCCTTTTTAATGCTATTCCCTAAATACTATTTCTCCCAACTATTTTTAGTGCTTGAGAGATTTTTGCTTTTCTTAATTTTCGCTTCGCCTCCCTGAGGATTCGATACTCGGAATACTTTCCGTTTTATATTACTTGTGACGACTCATGCGCTTGCGGTGAGCAACAGCGTTCGTGGTGAGACGGTGGGAGGCGATGTTCGTGGTGAGGTGGCGGGAGACGGCGGACGAAAAGAGAGACAGAGAGGCGAAGAAGGGGAGGAAACGACGACACTTGAGAGAGGGGGAGACAGACGAAAAAAGAGACTCAGAGAGGCAGAGAAGGGGAGGAAAATGGCGGACGAAAAGAGACATGAAAAGTGGAAAACTATTTAGGAAGTAGGAAGGAACCATAAATGTTCTATTTAAGTAAAAGTTGAGAATCGAATCGAACCAACTGGTTCGGTTCGGTTCGTTCTAGATGTATGTAAAAAACCAAACTGAATCGACTCGGTTCGATTCGGTTTTCTTCACCCCTAGGCATTAGGTTGTCATGAGAGTAAATGTTTAGTAATGTGTCCACTAGTTTAGGTTGAATTTTGGGGGCGTTACCAGCTATCATCCGGATAAACTCCTTACATGATGCATACAGAGAAGTAAAATTTGCCTTAAAATATGGTCGTGATACCATTTCTATTGATTTTGTCATCACTGCCTTGAAATTTAAAGAATTAGAATTGAAAGCAGAAACTAAAACTAATGGAGATGTTGAATCTTTATTTTCAAAAGGGAAGAATACTTACAGAAGAAAAAAATTCACAAAAGGGCAGAGAAATCACAAAGAAAGACCTCTTTTGAGATGTTTTATTTGCCATAAAGGACATTTCAAGAGAAATTGTCCTGAAAGAAGAGAAAATTACATAAGGGATCCAAATTATAGAAGAGATTCAAACTACAGAAGAGATTCAGACAAGTCTAGGAACATAGGAGAGGAGATGTATCTGTTGTGGTGGATGCCTATGAGTATTCTAAAGTGCTTGTAGGCACTGAAGAGGAGACCATGGAATTTAAAACTGAGGAGAAGGAAGACTGGGTCTTAGACTCAAGGTGTACCTACCATATGCATTCCATGAAAGAATGGTTTTTTGAATACAAATCATGGGAAGGAGGCTCAGTTTACATGGGTGTAACCATGGCTGTGAAGTTGTGGGAGTAGGCAATGTTCTCTTAAAATTCCAAGACAACACAAATTCTCCAAAAAATAATGTAAGACATGTTCCTAAACTCAAAAGAAGTTTAATTTCCTTGGGGATACTTGATGACCAAGGATGTTCATATTATGGGGTCAAAGGAAACCTACAAATTAAAAAAGGTGGAAGAATTACACTGCTTGGTGAAAAGGTAAACGGATTATACATTCTTAAAGATGTAACTCTTCCTAACTATGCTTTGATATCCCAAGCAAACAAACCTGGCGATATGGAATTTTGGCACATAAGACTTTCTCATATTAGTGAGAAAGGATTAAATGAACTCATGAAACAAGGGCTGATTCAAACTCATGGAACTAAACGTTTGAGTTTCTGTGAGCACTGCATTCTTGGAAAATTCAAAAGGCTTCTGTTCACAAAAGGGGAACATACGTCAAAGGCTATACTAAACTACATCCATGCTGATCTTTGGGGGTCAGCTAGAACTCCCTCATGGAGCGGATCAAGGTACTTTCTATCTCTAATAGATGACTATTCTAGAAAAGTATGGACATACATGTTGAAAACAAAAGATTAGATCCATGATAGGTTTAAAGAATGGAAAGCTAAGGTGGTGACACATACTGAGAAAAGAATTAAATACCTAAGAACAGATAATGAGCTTGAATTCTTAGAAAATGACTTTAATCCTTTTTGTATTGAGCACAAAATATCTAGACAAAAAATTGTAACCTACACCCCTCAACAAAACAGGGTAGCCAAGAGAATGAATAAAACACTTGTGTAAAGGGTAAGATGCATGATTTCTGAAGCTAAACTCTCTGAAATTTTTTGGGCTGAAGCTTTATCAACGGCTACATTTACTATAAACAGAAGCCCATGTGTCTCAATTGAAATGAAACCCCTGAAAACAAATGGTCTGGAACTCCACCAGATCTTACAAACCTAAAAACATTTGGTTGGAGTGCTTATGTGAAAGATTGGAATTCCTAAATTCCCAGCGGAAACATATAGGACCGATTCGTATTTTAATTAAGTTTTCTAAAATATCAGTACATTGGCAAATCATACAGAACAATTCTATATATGAACTAGGCTAAACATGCATTAGATCTAAATCCAATAATTAAAAGAACAAAATACTTATTTGTGGAAGACTTTCTTCAATGTATTCCACCATTGAGATATCTTTGGGACTAGGAACCAAGTTGTGGGGCTCGGTGTTCTTAAATTTTGGGAAAAGAATTTAACTAGAATGTTTTGAAAATTCTTAAAGTTTTTTTTTTTTTTTTTTTTTTTTAAACTTTCAACCACTGAGCCAGGTGGTTGTTTGATCAAAGAAAGAGAAATTTTTGCTTGAGAGCAAAGTCTTGAATAGTCTTAATTGGGAAGATATTCTATGCTTTATATAGAATGTCATATCCCTTTCTAGTCATAATAGGATGAAAAATTATTTATTTAATTAAAGAAAATTTAATTAATTTCATTTAAACCATATTTTTAATCAAATCAAATTTAATTAAATTAAATAATTAATTAATTCTCAAATTAATTAATTACAAAATTAAATATCTGATATTTAATTTAAGCCTACAATTAAATCATATTTAATTGTATTTCTCTGAATTAATAAAGTTTAATCTCAAATTAAACTTTATATTATAATGTATCACTTACATTATATTAATTGTATCTCATACAATTAACTTCATTTACCATAATGAATTTTTAACTATTCAAATTCCTTTCAAGACTAATTGTTCATAATTATCCTTTATGAACTACCAGGGGGACCTAATGGACCTACAGGTCAGAAGATCCAATAATATGAGGTTAACTGACTAAACTCATAAATCAATTTAACAATTATTCATTAACTGTGGGTCACTCCTCTAAAAACCCACAACCACACTCTTCTCATTCTAGAATATTTCTCTGTTCACGGATATATACCAATAACATCAATTTAGTCCTTCATGAGCGCTCGTAACACCAGTTGGGTCAAATTACCATTTTACCCCTAGGTTACCTCTACATCCTTATGTACTAGGGTTCTTCTAATGAACAACCTGCTTATCGTCCAATCATTAAACAGAAAACCCCTTTCAAGCCAGTGAGAGGGTAGGGTCCTTTGTTCAAGACCTGGAGACACCACTTAAGGAAACACTCATCTACTTACCCTGAAGTCAGGAAAGAGTGAATTCTCTCTTGTGTGATTATGTTCCTAGCCACCTACTGGGTCTTGTCCCCAAAATTGCAGGCTAATTGAGTTGGCGAATTAACCACTCTCACCCATACAAATCAAATGACAATCCCTCGCGAACAGGAGTTCATAATACACTCAAGATTGAAACTAAGTTTCCTAGGTCATCCTAGTGAAATAAAAACCTAACTAGTCAACGGTGTTACATCTAGCGGTTACTATTTCGCAGTCCAGTCTTATGCAAACTCATTTCTTAGGACACCCCCACAACTACCCTATCCAAGGAAAATGAAAAGGGAAATCAACGTGAACTAGCGATGGTCCTTCCTCATGCGCCTCCTCTGCATCACCATGGGCAAGATAATCCTCAAAACCTGCACAATCTAAATTGTTGGGGGGAGGAAGGGGAGGGGGTAAGTACAACCATGGTACTGGTAAGAAGCTCCTACCTGAAAAGCCACCAAACAACAAACAAGCAAACAACATGCTTTTCATGCGCAAACAACATACTTCTTAAAGCGGGAAACACAACCACATGCCCAAAAGCCAATATAATGAATGACTCTCCTAAGTCATAACTCATGCAACTCTCTATGCAAAACACTAATCACTCGAGCTCCACGAGCTCACTCAACGCTCATATTTAGCTCTCACATGGCTCTCCACACGTGATTTCTGCGTCACACTCCGCAAAACTCTCTAAGACCGACCCTTCGAGTTGCATCAACTTCTGACAATTTATACCCAGGACCTTGACACTTCTCTACAGAGCTCGGTGTTCGACCCTTAACAATTTATACCCAAGGTCTCGAACTGTACATCGACCCTTGACCATTTACACCCAAGGCCTCGATGACTAAGCAACGTATTGACCCTTGACCATTTATACCCAAGGCCTCAAGACTCATCACACTAACCCTTGACCATTTATACCCAAGGCCTCGATGCTCCTCTTACTTAACATTGGCATATCGACCCTCAGTCATTTATACCCGAGGCATCAACATCCAATAGTGATATATCAGTCCCTGACCATTTATACCCGAGGCCCTGATAATCACTTTACTTTCCTCGAAACATTATCAGTCCTCGACCATTTATACCTGAGGTCCTGATATCTCAATCACAATGATAGTCCTCTTTAAACCCATGGTGAATTCTCACCCCTCGACCATTTGTACCAGAGGTGCACTGACATTCACCCATCTTGCCCTTTTTCTCATTTTAGGTCTCTGACCTCTTTTTTTTTTTTTTTTTGAAAGAAAGGTCTCTGACCTCTTTATTACCACTATCTACAATGCAAATGCTCTGCAACATGCTTCTAGGCTCATGTACTATGCCCACCAAGCATATACATACCACACCAAACTAACTAGAATGCATATGCTCTACATCATGCTTCTAGACTCATGTACTATGCCCACCAAGCATATACACTCATAAAAGCATAACAACTAGCATGCTTAACAACCAAGCATCACACAACAACAGTTCATGTTATTTGAATATCTCATATATATATATATATATATCACATAAGCAAAAAGCACTTACACACACACACATATATATATATAAGCAAAGCAAGAAACGAGAGAATAATTATAAAGCGATTAAACAAACAACATGCATCATGCAATCAAACAGACTTCAACAGATAGAAACTACTTACTTAAAGCTTACGAGCTCTCCTAAAGAACAAACCAAGAGCTCCTAAAACTCGAAAAGCTCCTAAATCGATAGATTAAAGCTTAAGGGTTAGAATCAAGCTCAAAAACTTAATTCGGTCTAAGGAATGCTTGAAGAAGAATTTCTCACCAATACCAAACTTAGATTCAAGCTCGACGGCGAGATCGACAACTTGGAACAAGTTCGAATCCTAAACCAACAACACTCAAACATTAAGAATTAAACTAAGGCACTTAAACACGCTTGAAAGAACCTTAAGACCATGTTTACCTTTAAAGCTCCATCAAACATGATGAGTTCTTGTTGGAATATAACTCGAGTAAGCTCCAATTGATCCCAAGCTACAAGTAACAACTTCCAACATCAGGGACTAATTAGCGGAGCCTAACAAGAGTTCTAACAAGGCTAAACAGGTGGAGAAGTTTACCGAACCATGCTAAACGAGTCCAAAAGCTTGCTGGAACTTACTGACCAGCACCAAGCTCCTTTGAACACGCGCTGCTCGGGGTTCGAATTGGGTCCAACTGCAACTTAAAAGCACACCCATGGGTTATAGGCTATCCTAAAGCCAACCAAATTGAATTACAAAGGTCCAAGGGCAAGGAAACTTACCGAACAAAACCTAACTCCTTGAACTTACCAAAGGAAACTTGGGTCATTACTGAAAAGGGTCTAGATCCTTGCTGAAATATGCTCCAAACAATTCAAATTCACAAACCCAAACTCCTTAGGCTATGGGTATCTTGAATTGTGACCTTTTGGGCTATGGATATTGGCCGAACACCAATTTTAACCTAAGATGCCACTGGGTAGCATTCAAACCAAGCTTTATTCTGCAATAGAAGACTATAAATGAGTGGGCATCCTAAAATTAGTGTCGAATAAGCATGGGCTAGCATTGAAAGCTTACCGACAGAGCCCGAACATGCTGGAACGATCCTTAAAGCAGCATAAGCACGCCCAAATTGCGAGGGAAAGAGAAGATCAAACTTCTACTCACGAGTCTGGCCGAATAACGCAAGAGGGATTAGGCTTGTTGCTTGCCGAAATCGAATGGAAAACGAGAAAGGGAGGAACCTTACCGTGCGAGGGGTTTG
This sequence comes from Luffa acutangula, assembly GCA_036850905.1. Classification (NCBI taxonomy): domain Eukaryota; kingdom Viridiplantae; phylum Streptophyta; class Magnoliopsida; order Cucurbitales; family Cucurbitaceae; genus Luffa; species Luffa acutangula. The sequence goes on along the minus strand of CM072097.1, from coordinate 37,734,550 downwards.
CTGGCCAACGCACGTGAGGAGGGCACACAAACACAGCAACTCACGACGAGAGAAGCAACACCACTTCCTGACGCTTGCGGGACGACGACGCGAGATAGAGAGGAAGGGAGATGGCTTCGCGGGTCATGACGTCAGCGAGCACAACGGAGAACGAGAGAGAGAGAGAGACGACTCGCATGGGTGCAAGCGACAACTGAAGAAAACGTAGGGGGCTGGCGACATGGAGAGGGAAGAGAGAAAAAGATGAAGGGTTAGGGTTTCTATTTCTTTATTTTTTTTTCTTTTCTTTTCTTTACAACAACAACTCTAAGAATGAAATTCCTAATTAAAATAGGAAGGTAAAACTCATCTAGGATTCTAATTTAAATCCTTAATATGAGTTTTAAATCCAATCTTAACTCCTAGAATATTTGGGAAAGAAAATAACTCAACTAATTAAGGATTTGGGTCTTTTGATATTTTAGATAAATATCGAATATTAAACCTCCAACTTTTAGGAAGTTAAAGATTTAATTAAAAATATATTTTCTCTAAATTATAGAAATTTAACTTAACAACATGATAGCGAGCATAGCTAGCTACTTTTACTTATTTAATTGAGCTAGTCTTTTATGATGTTTGGGCCATTTTATTGTGTTTAATTGTTTATTTTGTAGGAAAGCGTTGATTAGAGTTAAAACGTGGAATAAGAATTTATTTTGTAGGAAAGCGTTGATTAGAGTTAATTGAGCTAGTCTTTTATGATGTTTGGGCTCGTTTTGGATTGATTTACGGTATTTATGTTATTGATGTCATTTATGCATATGTTGTATCCTTAATGCTTTCGATTTACTGGCCATAAATTGATTGATGTTTATATTTGAATCTAACTCGGGAGAGAGGATTTAAATTAGTAATCAATTTGCATAACTAGAATTTAGCTAAAAATCGGGAGATTAAGGTTAATTCTAGAAATCGTTATAAAGGTTAGCTTTATTGCCTTGTATGTTTATTGGATTTAGATAGGGATATCGGGTTCAATTGCATATGAGAGATTCATGTATGCTCGGGAGAGATATGTGTGTTTTTAGTTGCCAAGATTTATGAATCATAGCATGTGTTAATCCGTTTATTAATCCATAACTCCAATTGGTGAAATCAAATCCCTAAGACCAATTATTCCCATTAGATCGTCACTTTTTGCTTTAGTTTTGTATTTGATTAATTCATATTCTCATTCTATTTGATTCTCTAAATAAAATTGGCCAAGAGTATTTTCGATAATTAAAATTTGGCTAGATACCAATCCAGAGGACGACATTCGATTGCAAAATCACTATATTATAACTTGACCCGTACACTTGCGGTAAGCAAATTGCACATCATAACACTAGGCTAAGCTTAAATTCTAATTTTTCAAATTAGAATAAAACGCTCAACAAATCGCAAAAGGGTTCGATTTCGAAACGTGGGACGTTACAACCTATGTGATAGACGGAGATTCTAGGATTATAATTAGTTGGGCGTTGAGATAGGATAATTGGAATAATTAATTAGCTATATTCTGATTTTCAAGACCCCTTTTCTCACTCGATACTTTCTCCGCATCTTTATTTTTTATTGATCGCTTAATTTGTTTAATTGCTTAAATTCTTAATTTGTTTTAGCATCGTGATTAGGCTCCTAAATAATATTATGCTTTAGTATTTTTAGTGATCAATTAATTACTTTTCTTAATTACCATTCTTCCTCCCTATCGATTCGATACCCTGAATACTTTCCGTTTTATTATTACTTGGGCAGGTGTACGCTTGCGGTATAGCATAACAACAATCAAGCTGTATATAAAGACCCTTTTAGAAGCATTCCATGTCTAGGTGTGTATAAGGCTTATACTTACGATGTCTAGGTGAGAAACTCTTTTTAACCTTACATCGCTCACACATGCTCATAAAACTTGGGTTAACTTAACTCAAGTATCGGCTTGATACCCAGGTAGGAGGTGTTCCGTATGTTAGCCCTATGAGATTCATGTTGGGTTTTATGCCCTAAAACTTGTAGATAGTAAATGAAACAAATTAATCGATCTCAATAATGTGATATTTGAGTGATTCATTAATTTGGTTATTGAATAACCGAGTTTGAATTAATAAACCCTAAATCCAATCAACTAAGATCCAAAGTTGTTTAAATGAAACTTGGACTAGTATGTGGGGACATACGGGGATCAGTGTCCAGGTAACAACCTAAAAGGTCTATAGTATAGGGATAAGACAGGGTACCTTATCCTAGTGACACTATGTGATACGGTCCACCTTCTACTTGATACAGATGCAATGATCCAAAGCATCCATGTAGAAGACATGCAGGTGGGGGTATCCTATGCAATGAGTTTGCATAAGACCGAACCACGTCCAAAACTCAGAGGTGTAAGTTTTCTTATTGAATTCCTTTGTATTTTCTTGTTATTGTGGCGTAGGGTCGTGGGTTTTAGTCGGCCTAACCACCGTCTAAACTCATTGACGCTTATTGGAGGATTATTGGGTTATAAATGAGTTTCTTTCTGAGTTTAATATTCTGAATGTCTCTTCAATTCCATATTGCAATTGTATTTTGGATTCAGTCTGTATTATTTGCATGTGCAGTAGGTTAGATTGACGCCCTAACTCGCAGTTCGTATGCTAATAACTTGCTAAGGAATTGGTTTCCAAGTAGCTAATGGATAATCGATTCAATAGTTAGCACATAGACTGATTTGTGGGCTCGGGTCCCAAGAGCAGACTCTGACTTCATTGTTTGTCACGATAGGTCTAGGATCCAAAATAGCGTTAGAAGTAATCTAGGCTTAATTTGTTGGGTTTTATGTCCTAAAACTCATAGATAGTGAATGTTAACAAATTATACACTTGTATCAATAAAGTGTTATTGAGGTTTATGCAATAAAATGTTATTGTCATTTTAAGTCTAAAATTGCACAATATAACCCAAATCCAATAAACTAAGATCCAAGGTTGTTGATATATAACTTGAACTAGTATGTGGGGACATACGGGGATCAGTGTTCAAGTAACTACCTAAAAGGTCTATAGTACAAGGATAAAGTTGGATACCTTATCCTGGTAACACTATGTGATACGACCCGCTTTGTATTCGATACAGACGTATTGATCCAAGGTGTCCATGTAGGAGACATGCGAGCAGGGTATCCTATGCAATGAGTTTGCATAAGACCAGACCACGAAATAGTAAACCACTAGATATAACATCGTTAACAAGTTAGGTTACTGTTTCAATAGGATGACCTAGGTAACTCAGTCTTAATCTTGAGTGTGTCATGAACTCCTTCTCACGAGGGATTGTCCTTTGATTAGTACGGGTCAGAGTGGCCTGCACGCCGACTCAATGAGCCTACTTTCTTGGGGACAAGACCAAGTGGGAGGCTGGGGACATGACAACACAAGATGGAATTCACTCCTTCCCACTTCTAGGAGAAGTAGATGAGTGTTCCCTTAAGTGGTGACTCCGGGTCTTGAACAAAGGGATCCCGCCCTCTCACTGGCCCGAGAGGGACTTTCTGTTTATTGGTTGGACAGTAGACAGGTTGTTCATTAGAGGAGCACTAGTACTTAAGGAGCCAGAGGTAACACAGGAGTAAAACAGTAATTTGACCCAACTGTAGTTACGAACACTCGTGAAGGATTGACTTATCGTTATTGGTCAATATCCGTGGACACAGAAATATTCTACAGTAAGAAGAGTGCAACTGTGGGTCTTTAGTGGAGTGACCCACAGTTAATGAATATTGGTTAACTCGATTAATGAGTTTAGTCAGTTAACCTCATATCATTGGAGCTTCTGATCTGTAGGTCCATTAGGTCCCCCTGCTAGCTCGTAAAGAGTAATTGGGGACAAATTATCTTGAAAATAATTGGAATTGTTCAAATTCAATTTGGGAATCAGGTTAATTGTATGAAGTACAATTAATATAATCTATGGTGATACATTATAATATAAAGTTTAATTTGTGATTAAACTTTATTAAATTGAGAGAATTATATATTTGAAAGAGTTCAAATATATAACTAATTAAATATGGGATATTTAATTAGTGAATAAATTAATTGATTGTGAATTTACTAATTATTCAATTAGTCTAATTAAATGTGATTTAATTAAACTATAATATACGGGAGAAATACTAGAATATGATTCTAATATGTAATTAATTAAATATGGTTGAAATTTAATTAATTATAAAATTAGTTAATTTTGAATTAATTAGTTGTTCAATTTAATTTAGATAAATGTGATTTAATTAAATTAAAACTATAGATTAATTTTAATGTGAATGTGATTCGTATTAAAACTATATGTTATAAGAGAGATGCACATTTAAATATGATTCAAATGTATGATTAATTAAATATGTGATATTTAATTGGTGAAAGAATTAACTAATTATGAATTAATTAATTGTTTAGTTTAATTAATTTAATTAAATGCGATTTAATTAAACTTAATTAAAACTATAAATTAAGTGAGGGATGTGCATTTAATATGATTTATTGCACATGTAATTAAATATTAGATATTTAATTATATTATTAATTAATTGAATTATTAATTAATTATTTAATATATTTAATTAATTAAATTTTATTTAATTAATTATTATATTATTTTCTCTCTCACCTTTTTAGTACCTCACGCAGAAGGGGTCTAAGGGGTAGATCTTATTTTGCATATTCTGAACAACATCTTCTCTCATGCTCTCTAGCTTTTCTCTCAACTTGAAGAATACAGAGAATTTTTTTTTTCTCTGTAGAAACATTCCCTCTCAAGAATTCAGTCCCACAACTGAGTTCCCAAACTCAGAGGATAGCAGGGTAATCTTGTGGTGGTGTCCCAAGATTTCATTTTTGGTCCCTGACATTCAAGAAGGTGAAGAATTCGGAGTCGTCAGACGACGGTGAGTTTGCTTAGCCTTAAATTTTGTAGAATTATGAATTCTGGATTTTGCCAATGTACTAGTATTTTGTAGAACGAAATTAAAATACGATTCGGTCCAATTGCTTCCGCTGTAACGGAATTGGGAATTCCAATCCTTCATAATTATTTCTAATGTCCTAATCAATCCACTAGACTTAAGGCAATTGGTTGATTGTTTGATTTGACTGTTCAATCAGATTAATTGGTCAATCAATTAGAGTCTAATTCGATGGACGTTGTATGATCGGGTTAGATGGCGTAGGTGGGCTTTGGGTCTTTTATGGGTTCAGATTAGATCGATTGAGCAATTAAGCAATTCAAGTTAGCCTTAAATAGGTAGGAAGACAATGATCAAAGTAAATCATTTAACCCATTAATCTCTTCAATGGGCGTCGCCTAGTTTAATTAATTCTCTCGCCTATTTATGTTTCTTGCAATTTAATTTATTGTCCCGTTTAATTCGTTGTCATTTAAATTCCGTCATTTTAATTCTCTACAAGTTTATCCCCCTAGCATCTCAATTCCCCCATTTATCTCTTTTATAACTCAAAATAAATAGGAAATAAATAGTCAACCGCTACTTCCTGTGATCGACTCCGACCACTACTACCGCAAAGTAGTTTGGTGTCGTGGATTATAAATTTGTTTTGACACCTGGGAGCTTCGATAATTTCCACCCGTCAAAATTCAAATGGGTCAAATATATATTGTGTGATATTTTATGGTATTTGCAGTTATTGAAATATATGATTTGATTTTCACAAAAATTGTATCCCAGTCCCTATCAGACTCTTTGGGTTGTGTAAAAAGCGACATACATCGCTTCTAAAAGAGAAAATTTAGAATACCCTATGAAATTTTCAAGAGGTTTCTAGAAACCTTTGATAAAAAAGAATTCTTGAAGTTCTCCCAGAACTATCTCCATATATTTCAAAGGTTTATTTACTTAATTTAATTTCAAAGTGGATCCCAAATTGGTTTCTACATTGTTGAAACCACAGTCTTTCAATGTGAGTGTACCCACTAATAACTAAAGGGTTTTTGGTCGATAGTTCAAAGTATTTTTGTCAAGCATTTTCTTTTTTATACTTTTGGAAGTCTAATGTGTTTGCTTTAACTACACAAAACTACTCACTATATCCTCGTTATCTCTTCTAATAATGTTTTGGATGGGTGGGTTACTTGGGTCTTTTAAAGCAAATTCACCTCTCGCTGAATTACTTGGACGTCAAATAGACGTGGAAGTCCTAAAATGCAACCATCAAATTATCTTAGGACCCGTTTAAAATATCTTTTAGTTTAAATATTTTTTAAAAATGCTTTGGTATAAAAATTGTTTAGAATATATTATTTATATAGCTCTAAATCCTTTGTGTCCTGTCTTTGAAGTAGCCCAAAAAAGCAATATAACATTTTATCAAAAGTAATTAAAAAAAAAAAAAACAATATTTGACAAGGTTTATACTTATACGAACATACGTGCCCCAGTTTTATCAACTAGCATGTGTGCATATCCATCAACTACCATTTAAAACCTAACCTGACGTAAAATATTGTTTACAAAATAAAACAATAGAAGATTTGAACCTAAATCAAAGAGTTTTGGTTTTATTCACAACCAGTTCACATTTTTTTTTTATTTTAATTTTTTTTGGTTAGAGCACACAATTACGAACACACGATCCGTCATCAAATCCATTTACAGAATCTTTGAAGACCTCTATTTAGTAACAATTTACTCAATTAACAAAACCTACTTCATGAAAACAAGTATATATCATGGACATGTTGCAGCCTCATTTAAGTAATATCTTGTAGGGCCATTACAATTAACTCCATTGATAATTTATTGCTTTTTAATTAAGAGTCTCAAATAAGGGCCAATAATACTATGAATCAAGATGTAACATTCGGTAGGATTATTAATTAAGAATGGTTATATGTTACGATCATTCCTTTAGTGGATTTTACTACTCCAACCTACTTTTTTGAAAGATTATAAATATTTGAGAGAGACTTTTGCTAAAGTTAGAACCACTACAACACAATAGTGATTAATGGGGACTAGTTAATATATAAATAGACAGCAATGTAATGGGTTAAGTTATTAGATTTTTTTTAAGAAAAAGAAATTACACCATTAATATGGATATACACATTCAAATAAATGTTGAAGGAACTAGTTGAGTAAGAAAGCTAAACAATTGTTGCAAATAGTGGAGAGAGAATCTAAAAAAGCAGCCATTGACATCAATGGTTTGATGTGAAGGAGAACTTTAGCCACAATAAAAAATAATGGCTATTGAGGATGCCAACAATGTCGTTTTAACCGTTTAGAAATGTATTTCTTAAGTATAATATAGAGCACAACATCTATATTCATATGAAGCTTAAGTTCAATTGAATTGAACACAATCATTATATTATAAAAATATGCAATTTTTTCTTGTTTTTTATTTCTAGGAGTTTGGATCTCTTATCCCACCAACAACTAAATTCTTCGGTTTATTATCTGAAAAGAAAAAATAAATCAGTTTTGCAAAGAAAAAAAATCAATAAAAAAATATAGAACTAAATATGAAATAATAAAAAATATACAATAGTGAAAAGTTTATATAAATTTAGGGATATTTGTACGGATGACCTATTTTCGGGGACTCTAATGAAATTTGTCCAACCTTTTAAGAATAATGGAGAATGCCCTTTTGTTGATGTCACTGTGCACACTTTATGACCGCCTTGCCCCTCCAGCCCAGTCGCATACATTCTCGTTCTCGGCACGTGATATAGGTTCTTGCTCTAGCTTCTCGAACCCCTTGGTAACTTAAACGACCTTGGCTTCCTCGGTTACTTGAATGACACTACGACTTCTCTCTCTTCACTTTAAATCTGCGGTAACTTTAACGACCCTCTCAAATACCTCTCATCACCGAAACTTTTGGGTTGCGTCTCTCACTTCTCCCTCTACACTAGTGATTCTCTTTCTCTCCTTCCGACAGTCGATGTTTCGAAACATCTATGTTTCCTTCAACTGTTTGTTGAAAGTGAGAGCAAGAACAACCTCAAAGAAATGCGGTACGATGCGATATGGGAACGATGGAATGGACGACGTTCCATTGGTGACGCAATTTCCCTCCCAATCATCGACAAAACGTTCTCCATGGCTTGTGTAATACTGTAGCTGTTTACAGAATTTGACAGATACTTCCCATATTTTCTGATGAAACTCTTTGGTCAGAAACAATCGCGTATGTGAAGGCTAAACTTCATGTAAAGGGAGGATATGTTCAATCTAAGGGTCATATTAAGAACATATCCTCCCTTTGCGTGGAGTATAGTCTTCGCATACGCGATTGTTTCTGACTGGAGAGTTTCATCAGTGAATATGTGAAGTCTTTGTCAACTTCTGCAAACAAACCACAGTATTAATGACGTGAGTGCAAGCATACGCTATCAAGTAATAAAGTTGAAAGTATTCCGGATATCGTACAGAAGGGAGATGGTGACTAGTTGAAAAACGTAAGATTCTGCAAAAACGATAACCTCCTCTAAATTTGCAAGCACAGAGACGATAACCAAAGAAGTATTTTGAATGGGGTTTTGATTTATGAAAAAAATAGAAATAGCAAGTAAGTGAAAATTGTAAAAACTCTATGAGATAAACGGGGGAATTCAAATAGTATCAACTTTGAGTTTTAGGTTGCGCCCACCTATGTGCTCGCAACATACTCAGGCACTACAAACAGCTTAAGAGTACTATCTATGTTGCCCACATAGACATGGTGCAGATAACATCTTACAGTTGCACCCGCAACTACCCAGTTAATGAGATTGTGAGTTAAGTCCTACTTTTATTTAGCTCCGGAGTAGGTGCCTTTAGAAGACTAAGCCAACTAGACATCTATTTCTAGGGCTAGCTGAAAGTTAGGTGAATAATGCTCACGACTCTTAAAACTCTAATGGTTCTAGTCCTATTTCTAGGATATAAGAAATCAAAGTCCTATTTCTAGGATCTTTTCCACTATTGTTTTTACAAACCCGTGCATTCAACTCCAACCTTTCGGCCATCATCTAAATACAAACAATGTTAACTTAAGTGGCCAGTTTAAGCTAACAATGAGACATTAATTTCAGTAGAAACAAACAATGCTAAGAGGAAGCAAGATTGCTTTTGCATAGGTGGGGCTTTATTCTACTCAAGGTATCCACATATTTGAACCCCAAGTAGAAGCTTAGCTCATGACTGAAAGTAAATTGCAAGACATAAAAGAAAGAAAGCTTAACATAGAAAAGTAACTTGAATTCATATTAGATAAAGATGTCAGTACAAGAATTATAACTTACAGCTGAAAAGCAAAGGAAAAACAACAACAAACAACTGTTGGAATTTAAAGGTCTTAAACAGAAAATGCAAAAAGTAAAAACAAGACTAACTACAGATTTTAACTACAGATTTTCTCCTCTCTATCTAGCTTGCTCCTGTCCTCTTTTAATAGAGTGAATTTGTTATATGTTTATTCCCTCCTAAATTATCTATCTTTGTTGTATTCAATGCGCAAAATGCTTTAATTTGACTATAATATTTTTGCAGGTCTAAATATATGAGTTCGGGACCAAATCGGACTGAAAACAAGCTAAACCGAAGCAAAATGACTGAAATTCCCTTGGTAAACGTTGGTCAACGCAAGCTAAAGGCCAAACCAGTGTCGAGAAACTCGAAAATGCCATAAAACGTTGCAAACCTGAGAGGTAGCTTTGAGACGCTTTCTCACGACGTCTCGACGCTACGAATGTAAGGCCCGGGCCAAAACAGCGTCAGCGTCTCGACACTGCCACGTTTTATAAATACACTTTTTCATGATTAGGGTTGTATTCTTTCCCCCCTCTTTCGATTTCAGCCACTTCTCCTCTCAAAATTCTTTGAGTTTTCATATTTCTTAGGCTTTAGAGTATATTTCTTAGTTTTTCATGATGGACCAACCCCAGGAGCGAGGTTCAACATTCCAAATGACGAGCTTGATAGCAGACATTTATGTTATCTATTTCCTAGTCATTTAAGTTAATTTTGTGTGTTAATTGTAAACTTTAATGTTTTTTATGTTCATTTTGTAGAGATCCGAGCTTGAGAAGAAAAACTGGAATTTTACTCAAATTTGGATCAATTAGGTGGACTTGAATCATAATTGAAGAATAGAGAATAATGCAATTGAAGAGGAGGCCTAAAAGCCCAAAAGAATGAAGAGTTGAAGCCCAATTGCGCGTCCAAATGAGGCTTCTAGAAGAACCAGCGTCGAGACGCTGTCCTTAGACCATCTCTACGCTAGTTGGAGTAGGCACCAAGTCAAATGACATCACAGCGTCTCGACGCTATGACGTCAGCGTCTCGATGCTGGTAGGCTTGGCCAACAAGTAAAACTCAATTCTTCCTCTATAAATTGGTCACTCTTCAATGGTTGAAGGCATCCAATTCAGGGGGTTTTTCCCTAGCTCAAAAGAGAGTAAAAAGTGAGTAGAAATGAGAAAAGAAGGGTGGAATTGATCGGGAGGCTCAAGATTCGAGATGATCGTGACGGGAGCATTGGACCAACACAACGGTTATTTTTCTTAATGTCTTTGTAATTTCTTATTATCTTTGAATTAGGACCATGGATCAAGATTGTTGGATTGAATTTATTCCCATCTTTGAGTAGTTCTTGAGACCTAGGGTCGTTAATTTAACCAATTGGATTATGTAACTTAACTATTTTGATATTGTAATTAATTTCTTCATATTTCATCTATACCATTTATACTTAATGTTTTTAGTCCCTTGATCACATATTAATTGATTTGTTGATCTAAGTTTATACTCGACAGAGAGAAGTTAGATTAGATCCCAATTGCATGGCTAACGATTGCTTGGAACACGAAAGTGACAAAAAAAATGTTAGAAATTTATGATGAAATTGCTTAATGCCATACTATAATTAACTAAGGAAATGGACACATAAATTAGTTAAGCTAGTATGAGATGTGGAGGAACTTGAAAGAGAAATCCACTTAAATTACTACTAGATATATGAAATTGAAGATTATTAATTACATGCATTCATTTAATTGAGTGACAAATTCAAAAAGCTAATTAACACCCCAGGTTGAGTCCTTCTTGATAAGAATTTCCCATTTATTTGCATGTTTGTTCAAGTTGTTGTTTTCTTAGCATTTTAATATTCATTCGAGTTGGAGTTCTAGATAAAATTAAGCATGACAATTCTTGGTAACTAATGAGTTGAATTCAAATTCTCCGTGGATTCGATACTCGGTAATACCTACTATTTTATATTACTTGACCCGTGCGCTTTGCAGTCATCAGGGCTAAGCTCATTTATTGCTTGATTAATCTATCTTTGTGATTCTAACTTCATATTATTAATTTAGCAATGTTAGGTGAGATTGACAACCTCGACTGCGACTTGTTAAATTCATATGCTAATTAAAAGTAGTAAAAGAGGATAGCATGTTGCTACTTTAGGAGTGATGTCTTAGATTTAGAACCTTAGCATGTGTCCTTGGGCTAGGATATTTACTTGTGTTTTAGGTGCAATATCCCTAGAATGCTTGCATAGTTAATCTGGCTAGTCCCAATGTGACCTTGATTTGATTAATAGGGCTGCTAATTAGATTTGGGTTAGAATCGGGCTAAGTGCATTGGCTTGTCCGTGGATGTGGACACGACTCTCTAGCAATTCTAGGAGTACGTTGGACTTAAGTAATTAATTGAGACATTTATTAAATCGATTGCATTATATCGAGGTGAGATTTACAATTCCTTACTTTCCCTACACTTTTAATTTTCTGCCAATTTATTTTCCTTGCTCTAAATTATTTTCTCCAACTCCCCCCTTCGGTTACATATAAACATAAAAGAACTTAGAAATAAATCTAACTGTTTCCTGTGATCGACCCCGACCACTACTGCTACATGTTAGCTTTAAGTGTCGGTGAAATATAAATTTGTTTGATCCAAGGACTCGACAAACTCGTTTGATCAAATTGGTGCCTTTGTCAGGGATCCTACATCGAGATCTTCACTAAAGAAGTTGGCACCATTGTTGGAAATTAAAAGTCTTAAACAGAAAATACAAAAAGTAAAAACAAGACTGACTACGGATTTTCCCCACTATATCTAGCTTGCTCTTGTCCTCTTTCAAGGGGAGACAAGCCTTTCTCCTCTACTTCTTTTGAATAGAAGAGCTGACAGAGGCTAGAAAATCCAAAACTCAAAATTGTGACAAGATGAGAAGAGAGAAAAAACTAACATCCATCATAAGGACGAAATTCAAAGTTCCCTTGCTTCTTGCACCTTGGGTGCCTTTTATAGACCTTCGAAGGTAGGGTTGGCTGTTGAGATCAGTGTGAGAGAGCCCTAAAAGGTATTCACGATCCTTGGAGATTTGATATGAGATTTGAGATTTTCGAATGATTTTATGAAGATCCCGCGAATCTTGGAATTCTGTCGGAAAGTCCAGTTGCGGCCGCAAAGTCGGGTGCAAACCTTCGATGCACTACCTTGAAAATTTGCGGGCACAACTCAAACGCAAATTCCACATTCTCGGGAAAAAATGTGGGTGCAAATCTGCAACTTCTACTCTTTGCTCCACTAACCTTTATCTCCAATTGTGGGCGCATTTCCACCGCAAATTGCCCTCTACACAAAAACATTAATTTGAATAAATTCTTACAAAAGTAATCTCTTTTTTGGCATTGATAGGACCAAATTAGTCCTATTTATTAATTTGTTATTAATCTAAGCTTGTTAAAGTCCATTTTACGGTTTATTTGTCTATTTTGTAGATGATTTGTGCATTGAACGCATCAGAGATGAATCACACAAATTGGAGCTAATTCGGGCGATTTAGAGAGTTTTCGAGCTACCTTTGAAGTCCACGGATCTCGAGGAGGTGAGAAGACCCGAGCAGATCATGACAAGCCCGAAGAATAGCCCCAAGGAGTCAAAGGTTCGAGTCCCAAATCAAGCAACCAACAAAAGAAGACAAAATAAAGATGAAACCACGTTGGAAAAGGCCAAGGAGTCGAGACGGCGTAGCCAGCGTCTCGATGCTGGGCCGATTTCAATCACTCAACCCAGATGGTGTAGCATCGAGACGCTACACCCAATGTCGAGACGCTACGATTAAAGCTTGTATAAGTGCCCTTGTTTTTAGTCCATCGTTAGGCTAGTAGAGGTTAGTGTAGGATTTGTTTTCCGTTTTCTGTCTGATTATTTGGTGTTCTTTGATATTTATACCTCATATTGTATGATTTTCGGTTAATTTTGATTGTATTTTTAGCATTTGATTGTACTTGCCCGTGGGTTTGAATCGACTTAACCACCGTCTAAACTCGTTGATGCCGATTAGATGATTCTTGGACAACTGAATGTACTGTTTGTGAGATTTTAATTCTGATTTTTTGATTTAATTTATATTTGAAAGTGTTAATATCTAAAATACGGAAGCAATTTTGGATCTTAGGCACTTAATAAGTTCAATTTGATCAGTCTTTGCATGCTGTTCATGAGAAGAAAAATAGACACAAAATACCAACCTCTTTTAAATGGAGAAATTGATTGGATTCTTTTGTTGTTTTTCTTCACCAATCAATCATGAACCACCAGTGGATAATCTTTGCTATCCTCAAACCTTTGGAACGGATTGTGGGATCCTCTAATGATGGAATTAGAAGGGAAAAGTTTGAAGAACAAGCTATGGAGGTGGGTTTTGGTGAGTGAGTACTTTGGCAGCAATTCATTAATGTAAAAACCATCATTTCTTCAACAATCTTCTTCTCTTTTATAGACGGAAGATAGCTTAATGAAAAACACCCGAGATTGACACCAATTATCCACAATTAAGTGGGAAATTAAGTGGCTTAAGAGATGGGAGTGCAGGGGTTTAGTCACCATGCAGTCCACCTCCAAAAAATCAAAATAATTTTGATTTAATCAAATCGAAGATTATCTTGGATTTAATTTCTTTAATTTTTTAATTTCAATAATCAGAATATATAAAATCCAATTTTAATTTTCCAATTTTAAATTAATTCAAAATTAATTTAAAATAATTATTAATTAATTTAATATCTTATATTAAATTAATATTTTGCCATCAATCCCGAACATTTCTGAAATGTTATTTTTCAATCATGAATCCCTATTCATGTTCTCGGTATTTAAATCATATTTAAATATTAAATATCTCACAACTCGATTTTCACAAAATCCGACGTATCGATAACGTCAACTACCTCTAAGCATTTTCCTAAACTGAATTTTAATTAATTCATATTCTATCCATCATATTATTCCAAAGGTTAGTCTCGAGCTAGCAAGGGGACCTAATGGACCTATAGATCATGGGCTCCAATGGTACGAGGTTTAACGGGCTAAACCCTTTTAACCTAGTTGACCAACATTCGTTAACTATCGGGACACTCGTCTATAGCCTAGTAGTTGAACTCCTCTCACTGTAGATATATTTTCGTTCACTCGATATAACCATGATTAGTAAGTCAATCCTTCATAGGTCGTTCGTTACTATAGCTAGGTCAAATGTCTGTTTTACCCTTATAACAAATCTTTGTTCCTTACGTCCATTGGGCCTATAATGAACAATTTCTTTATGGTCCAACCACTAAACAAAAGTCCCTCTCGAGCCAATGAGAGGCTGGGTCCCCTTGTTCAAGCCTCAGAATCAGCACTTAAGAAAACAACCTTTCTATTATCCCTGATTCGGGTAGGAGCGAATTTCGTCTTGCTATACTATGTCCCTAACTATCCATCTAGTCTTATCCCAAAAATGGTAGGGTTATTGAATGACTCTATTCAACCACTCTCACCCATGCAGATCAAAGGACAATCTTAAATGAACAGGAGTTCATAGCAAGCTCAAGATTAAGATCGAGTTACCTAGGTCATCGCATGAAATAATCAGTCTTAACAGTAAACAACATTATAAAGTAAGAGTGACTTATTTCTCGGTCATGTCTTGTGTAAACATATTTTACACATGATGCCCCTATTCGCATGTCTCTACATGAACGATCCAGGATCACGTCGTTTACCTCATTCGCAAAGTAGGCCGCATCCATAGTGTTACCAAGATAAGGTACCCAACCTTATCCATTTACTACAGACCATTTAGGTTATATACCCAAACTTGATCCCTGTCTATATCCACGATATGGTTCGAGTATTTCATATTACAACCACGAATGTTTCTATTGGATTTAAGATATAAATAAGTATTTCACTAAATAACATTGTTATTATAAAAGGATAACAAAACTTGAGTTCTAGGACATAAACCCCAACAATATTGCTATTGTATTTTGGATTCAATTCGTAGAGTAAGCATGCGCAGTAGGTTAGAGATTGATGCCCTAACTTGCAGCTCGTATGTTTGTTATTTGCTATTATTTGTAGTGCATAGACTAATTCATGGACACGGGTCCCAAGACCAGTTCTTTGACTTTGTTGCTCTGCATGATAAGTCTAGGATCCAAAATAGCGTTAGCAATAATTTAAGCCTAATTATTTCTAAGCTCCTAATCAATCCTGAAGGGATTGAAATGTCGTAATTTTGTAAACCGGAAGCATGATTGGGATTGATTCGTAGTTAATTTTGTTTAATCTAAAAAACCAATACATTGGCAATAAACTTAAGAACTATTCTAGATTTATATTAAGGCAAAGCATACAAAAATATTAGATCTAAATCTAATTTATAAGTAACAAGTTACTTACTTTCATTGACGACTCAGATTAAATTCACCAACTGCTTGTGAAATAATCACGAACTACTGCAAACACCACCACTATGGCTACACCGGTATGACTCTGAGATTTTTAGAGGCAGGAGACTGGCGGGAGTCTAGAGGGAGCCTTTAGGGGAATTCTCTAAGAGTAGGAGAATGAATGGGATGCCTTTCACCCCACCCAGCAGTCCTATTTATAGGAAAAGGCCAAGACTTATTCCTTATAGGAAAATGTCATGAATAAGATCAAATCTATTATCGTATTCATATCTAATTTTAATAAATAAATAATTAATTACCCAAATAAATATCATATATTTAATCTTAGGGATTTTATTAAATTATTTATATTAATACGAATCCAATTTATATTAAATATTCGAACTCTTTCAAATATTTTCTCTCAAGAATTAATTTTGAAATTAATTCAAAATTATTTTATAAAGTTTCATAAACTTTATATTATAATGTATCAATATACGTTATATGATTCTCCTAAATAAATTGAACACATTCAATTTACAATTTATACTTAATTGTCTCAAGTCTCTTTACGAGCTACCAGTGAGACCTAATGGACCTACAGATCAGAAGCTCTAACGATATGAGATTTAATCAACTAAACTCATTAACCAATGAATCAATTTTCGTTAATTGTGGGTTCACTCCACTAAAGAGCCACAATTGCACTCTTCTCACTACAAACATAATTCTATGTCCACGGATATAGACCAATAGCAGGAAGTTAGTCCTTCACGAGTGTTCGTAACTCCAGTTGGCTCAAATTACTGTTTTACCCCTGAGTTACCTCTACCTCCTTAAACACCAGTGCTCCTCTAATGAACAACCTGTTTGTGGTCCAACCATCAAACAGAAACCCCTATCGGGCGAGTGAGAGGGTAGAACCCTTTGTTCAAGACCTGGAGACACCACTTAAGGGAACACTCTTCTACTTCCTCAAAAGTCGGGAAAGAGTGAATTCCATCTTGTGTGATTATGTTCCCAGCTCCCCACTCGGTCTTGTAACCAAAATGGTAGGCTTATTGAGTCAGCGTACTGGCCACTCTCACCCATACAAATCGAAGGACAATCTCTCCTGAACAGGAGTTCATAATCCACTTAGGATTCAGACTAAGTTGTCTAGGTCATCCAAGTGAAATAAAAACCTAACTAGTTAACAGTGTTACAGCTAGCCATTACTATTTCACAGTTCAATCTTATGCAAACAGATTGCATAGGATACCCCCACTCGCGTGTCCCCTACACGAACGCGTTGGATCATTGCGTTTGCATTAAATACAAAGTGGATCGTATCCATAGTGTCGCCAGGATAAGGTACCTAACCTTATCCCTATACTATAGACCCTTCAGGCTGTTTCTTGAACAGTGATCCCCGTATGTCTCCACATACAGTTCAAGACTCATCCCACAACCTAGGATGTTTAGTTTATTGGATTAGGGTTATTTAGGCAAGATGTACATAATATAGACAATAACTCTTTATTGAAAAAACATCAAACAATACTTTATTTATGTTCGGTCAATTGTTACATTTACTATCTAGAGTTTTAGGGCATAAAACCTTACAAACTCCCACTTGAACTAAAACTCTAGTCAATGGGAAGTAAGTGCAATAATCTAAAGCTGGGAATATAATGTACATTGTATATTACATGAAAAGTAAATATAAAAGTATGACACTAAACTAGGGCATCCTTATACCCATTACACATCTCCCACTTGCCCTAGATTACACAAAATACATATCTCATAGACCTAGGCCCTTCTAGATGACTCTCAAACACTTTAGCCGAGAGAGCCTTCATAAATGGATCAGCTATATTGTGCTCCGAAGAAATCTTGGCGACGATCACATTTCCTCGTTGCACAATCTCCCTTATCAGGTGATACTTCCTCTCTATGTGTTTTCCTCGTTTATGGTTGTGAGATTCTCTAGATTTGCTACAACCCCACTATTGTCACAGTATAGTGTTATGGGCAAGTCCATATTTCGAACAACTTCCAAATCTGCCATGAACTTCTTGAGTCAAACTGCTTCCTTAGCTGCTTCATAAGCAGCTACATACTCAACCTCCATGGTTGAGTCTGTTATTCATCATTGTTTGATGCTTCGCCAAACTACAGCTCCCCCGTTAAGGGTGAACACTGACCCTGACGTGGATTTTTCCTAGAATCCTTGTCAGATTGAAAGTCAGAGTCGGAGTATCCTGTAAGGATCAAATCTTTAGCCCCATACACCAGCATGTAGTTCATCGTTCTCTGAAGATACTTGAGGATATTCTTAACCGCTGACCAGTGGTCTATCCCTGGACTGGACTGGTACCTACTGACTATTCCTACTGCATAGCAAATGTCAGGCCTAGTGCAGAGCATAACATACATTAAGCTACCCACAGTCAAGGCATAGGGAATTGATGTGGACTTTTCCTTACCGCAAGCGCACGGGTCAAGTAATAATATAGTGAATAGTAAATTCGAATGTCGTCCTCTGGATTGGATTTTTAAGCAAATCAAGTATTGCGAATTATCTTGCCCAATTTTATTTAGGGATCAAAAAGTGATGAAAAGATGATGATAAAACCAAATCAAAGCAAATAAAAAGAATGGAAATTCAATTGGGAAAACTACTTAGGGAATTGATTTCGCCGATTTCGTTTAGGATTGATTTTAAAGAATAAGTTATTATGCACAATGAAATTATGAGCCAAAGACCCTTTAATCACAACTACCTCTCCCGAGTATAATTGATTCTCATGCAAATTAACCAACTTGATATCCCTATCTAAGTTTATTAATATGCAAGGCAATGAGATCTTTTAACCAATTCTAAAGTTAATCTAAAACCGTCAAGAATTAGAAAGTAAACTTTATTCATGCAATCTTGAGCAAGTCTAGATCAAATCCCCTCTCCCGAGCTAGATTCGAAACTTAAATCATCCAACTAATGGCCAATTAATTGAAAGCATTAAATCAAGATTACAAACACAATAACATTGCACAACTTAAACCATAAATCAATCCATAAACTTAATCAACTACATCAATCCCTAAGCTACAAGTTTAGCTACTCATGATTTGAAATATAAACTCAACTAAACATATCAAAGCCATAAATCTAACTAAAGAAAGAAAAGGGAAAAGAAAACTCAATGTAGGCCGAGTCCCGACGTCCCCGTCACGATCCCCACGAACAATGGGTTGATTTCCAAGTTCCTCCTTTGTTTGCAGCTCCAAAAGTGCTCTATTCTGTCCTCTTTACGGCTCCAAAAGGTCCCAAATTGATTTCTCAAAAACCTAGCCGAAGTGAAGCTTAAATTCTGATTTTTTCGTCGAAGCGTCGCGACGCTGCCTCTTTAACGCGCGTTCTGAATAAGGAAAAACGGTAGCGTCGGGACGCTTCCTATCATAGCGTCTCGACGCTGTAAGCTGTACGCGCCTAATCTGATATGGAATGTGAGCGTCGAGACGCTCAAGAGCTAGCGTCTCGACGCTAGCCTGCTGTTGACCGAGATTTGACTTTTCTCCACTTTTACTCTTTTCATTCCTTTGCATCTTTTCACGCCCCGAGCATCCGATTAACTCTGATATTGCATTATAGCTCCAATCAACCATTTCCTACAAAATAAACATTAAAGTGCAATAAAATGGCCCAAACATCATAAAAGACTAGCTAAATTAAATAAGTAAAAGTAGCTAGCTATGCTCGCTATCAAATACCCCCAAACTTAAGCTTTTGCTAGTCCTCGAGCAAACTAGAAATCAAACATACAATGGAAGAATGGATGCAACAATCATAACTCAATCCTCAAGGCTCAAAAGTCAATAACCAAGCAAGCAAGAGATATGCACATAAGGACCAATGAGGGAGACAAATTAAAATTTTTCCAAAATTAACTTGCACAAGCGAGATCTAACTCAACAAGATCAGACTCTACTAGCCCGGGATTGAATTATTAAACTCTCAGCTCATCTTCCCTCTACACTGGCACTAAGGCTTCACTAATGAGTTAATGCAACAAATTAGTTTGTTTATCTCCATACTTAGGTGCTTTTAATTAACAAATGAATTAAGCATTTAAATGTGGCACTAGCTTTCACACACCCATTGCAGGGACCCTTAACCTGAGATTTCTCTGGTTGGCCTAACTGATCACAACAGGGGTAGCTCTTTTTGCCTTAATCTTTATTAATCATTGCATATTGTGCACAAGCCATGGCATAATAATTTTCTTTTCAATAGTAACAACAAGAATGATTTTTCTTTATGAGCATAAATAAGCAGATATTCTTTTCTTTTCTCCTAAGCAAGATCAAACATGCTAATTTGCAAAAAATTAACTCTTTAGCTCTACCCTACACCTATCGAGGTGACAACAAGCATATGAACCCAATAATTCGCTCCTAAGCATTCAAATCCAAATCTAGCCAAGACAGATACTCTACTCATGCAAGCCATCTCCTAGAAAAATTTTAAAAAGTCTCCCTTTTTGGGCACTTATGCTTACGTCTCATCACAAGCTTGAAAATTGACAAGAAAGCCTATCCTAGGACATCATAATCATGCAAAAGTAGCATCCAGAAAACAACCATATGCATAATTCAAAGAAAGCTCAAAACTATAGCCCGAACTCAGATGCTCAAGGGCTCCACAAACATGCTAATCCACCCCCAAACTTAAAGTATGCATTGTCCTCAATGTATAAAGAAAATAGAGCATAAACAAGCATGAGAACAATAAAAGAATGACAGGAGTGAACAATACTGGCCTGGAATGATGATGACTTCTGGACTGAAAGCTTGGAATCTTGCAAGCTTGAAAACAAAGGAGAGAAAGAAAACAAGACCTACAAAACAAAAACAAACAATAAATCAAAAGAAAAAAAAAAAGAAAACACACTAACTTACTTGGGTTGCCTCCCATAAGCGCTTGTTTAACGTCATTAGCTCGACGTGTTGCACGTGCTTCAAGGAGGCTTTTGTTCTGTGAATCCAACAGAGGTGCTCTTTCTTGCACCTTTCCTGTAGCCCATGTAAAGCACTTCATCTTTAGAGTCTTCAACTGCTTTAAAGATTTCTTTTTCGTTCTTGACTCTAATAGTGAGCTCCCTGCGCTCAATATCTATGATCGCTCGCCCAGTAGCGAGGAATGGTCGTCCTAATATGACAGGCATTGAAGGATTTTCTATCATGTCCATAACATACAAGTCAATAGGGAGGAAAAATCTACCTACTCTGATTAACACATTTTCTACAATACCAACTGGTCTCACCACAGATTGATCAGCCAATTGGAGCTTTACAGGAGTAGACTTAATCTCACCTATATCTAACTTTTTACACAACGATAGAGGAATGATATTAATGCTAGCACCTAAATCACATAATGCTCTAAAAGAATAAGTACCAAAACTACAAGGAACAGAAAAACTCCCTGGATCTGCTACTTTTTCAGGTACTTTCTGTTGTACTCTGGTGCTGCATGTGGAAGCAAGATAAACAGTGTCAACCTTCTTTTCTTTTCGCTTCTTTGCTAACCACTCCTTCATAAACCTGTTGTATTGGGGCATCTCTAATGCCTCTGCAAAAGGAATATTAATATTCAGATTCATAAAAGCATTCATAAATTTATCAAACTGAACCTGATTATTCTTTTTCTTCTTTTTCTTTTTCTTTTCCTTAGGAACCAACAGTGTAGGAGAAGGAATAGGAGGCTCAAGGTTAGGCTGTTCAGCCTCATCAGATGATGTGTCCTCCTCAGCTTCCCCTGTAGGCGTTTCATAGTCCTCAGATTCAGGTTCCTCTTCAGATTCCTCCTGGTGCACAGTGATTGCCTTACAATATTCCATCTGGGGTTTCTCTTGTTCAACTGGGGCCTTACCTTTGTTCATTGTGCTTACAACATTCACCAACTGTCCCAGCTGAGTCTCAATGTTCTTTATGGCTGCACTGTGGCCATTCACTGTTGAATTGATGGCAATGACTGCCTCCTCTAACTTGGTTGTTCTGTTACTAGACTCTGCAATGAAAGCTCCAACAAGATCTTCTAACTTTTTATTATCTTGAGTTTGAGGGGCAAAACCAGGAGGATTAAGAACATTCTTAGTATTAGCATAAGAGAAATTTTCATGGTTCCTATTGTTAGGGTGATAATGTGTAGGTGTAGAACTATTATTATATCCCCTAGAATTAAAATTTGATACATACTGAACCTGCTCGATGGTCTCCTCCTGAGGTCTAGATGCTAAAGCAGCAGCTGATTCAATTGATTGTGCACTCCCTGTACCTGAAAATTTCATAAAAGCATTGGCAAGGGAAGTCATCTGGGCCTGGAGTGCACTTACTTTATCAACCTCAAAAACTCCAGCAGCAATCTTTTTAGGTGTAGACCGCTCAGATGGCCACTGATAGCTGTTGGTGGCCATATCCTCTAAAAGTGTGCAAGCGTTTTCTACGGTCTTGGACAACAGAGTCCCACCTGCAGCTGCATCAACAATCGTTTTTGTACTAGGATTTAAACCATTGTAAAACAACTGTACCTGAAGCCAATCGGGGTAACCATGCTGAGGACACTTCCTCAGTAGCTCTTTGAATCGCTCCCAAGCTTCGAACAGCTGCTCATCATATTGTTGTTGGAATGTCCCAATCTCGGTCCTCAGCTTGACCGTCTTTGCAGGAGGGAAAAATTTCTTTAAAAAGGCCTGGACCAAAGCATCCCAGGTGGTGATGCTCCCAGGAGTAATAGACTGCAACCAATCTCGTGCTTTATCCTGCAAAGAAAAGGGAAATAAACGTAAGCGAATAGCATCCTCAGAGACACCATTAATCTTTACCGTCCCACAAATATCCAAGAATGATTTAAGGTGAGAATTTGGATCCTCGGTGGGTGATCCTCTGTATGCACAGTCTCGAGCCATCTGAATGAGACCGGTCTTCAGCTCAAAGTTGTTGGCATTAATCGGTGCATAGACAATCCCCGACTGTTGCCCCTGAAACACGGGCTGAAAATAATCTCTAATAGGCCTAGGCTCCTCAGGTGGATTTTGATCTGCCATTTGAATAATTTCTCTGTTTTCCCTTTGAAGCCTAAGAATTGTTCTTTCTATCTCGGGATCAAATGGTATCACTTCTCTACTACTACGCATGCAAAATTAAAAATACCTTAAAAAGAAAAGAAAAAAACAAATATGGAAATAAATAAAGAAAAGGAAACAACAAATCTAAATATGGAAAATATAATCAAGAAAAAGGAAACAAACTAACCTAATATGGAATGCAAAAATAAATATGACAAAATGCAAATAAGGAAACTAACCTAGAAAAGGAAAAACAAGAACAAATAAGGAAAAGATTACACAACTAAAAGGAAACTAACCTAAAAAAATCAAATATGGAAACAAGAACAAATAAGGAAAAAATGCAACAAACCTAAAAAAGTAACAATACACCCTAAATTAAGATCAAACAATTTTTTCACAATATCAATCTAACTAAATGTGCCAATCCCCAGCAACGGCGCCAAAAACTTGATGTGGACTTTTCCTTACCGCAAGCGCACGGGTCAAGTAATAATATAGTGAATAGTAAATTCGAATGTCGTCCTCTGGATTGGATTTTTAAGCAAATCAAGTATTGCGAATTATCTTGCCCAATTTTATTTAGGGATCAAAAAGTGATGAAAAGATGATGATAAAACCAAATCAAAGCAAATAAAAAGAATGGAAATTCAATTGGGAAAACTACTTAGGGAATTGATTTCGCCGATTTCGTTTAGGATTGATTTTAAAGAATAAGTTATTATGCACAATGAAATTATGAGCCAAAGACCCTTTAATCACAACTACCTCTCCCGAGTATAATTGATTCTCATGCAAATTAACCAACTTGATATCCCTATCTAAGTTTATTAATATGCAAGGCAATGAGATCTTTTAACCAATTCTAAAGTTAATCTAAAACCGTCAAGAATTAGAAAGTAAACTTTATTCATGCAATCTTGAGCAAGTCTAGATCAAATCCCCTCTCCCGAGCTAGATTCGAAACTTAAATCATCCAACTAATGGCCAATTAATTGAAAGCATTAAATCAAGATTACAAACACAATAACATTGCACAACTTAAACCATAAATCAATCCATAAACTTAATCAACTACATCAATCCCTAAGCTACAAGTTTAGCTACTCATGATTTGAAATATAAACTCAACTAAACATATCAAAGCCATAAATCTAACTAAAGAAAGAAAAGGGAAAAGAAAACTCAATGTAGGCCGAGTCCCGACGTCCCCGTCACGATCCCCACGAACAATGGGTTGATTTCCAAGTTCCTCCTTTGTTTGCAGCTCCAAAAGTGCTCTATTCTGTCCTCTTTACGGCTCCAAAAGGTCCCAAATTGATTTCTCAAAAACCTAGCCGAAGTGAAGCTTATATTCTGATTTTTTCGTCGAAGCGTCGAGACGCTGTCAAGACAGCGTCGCGACGCTGCCTCTTTAACGCGCGTTCTGAATAAGGAAAAACGGTAGCATCGGGACGCTTCCTATCATAGCGTCTCGACGCTGTAAGCTGTACGCGCCTAATCTGATATGGAATGTGAGCGTCGAGACGCTCAAGAGCTAGCGTCGAGACGCTAGCCTGCTGTTGACCGAGATTTGACTTTTCTCCACTTTTACTCTTTTCATTCCTTTGCATCTTTTCACGCCCCGAGCATCCGATTAACTCTGATATTGCATTATAGCTCCAATCAACCATTTCCTACAAAATAAACATTAAAGTGCAATAAAATGGCCCAAACATCATAAAAGACTAGCTAAATTAAATAAGTAAAAGTAGCTAGCTATGCTCGCTATCAGGAATGCGTCTAATATCCTCAAATTCTTGAGGTGTCTTAGGACATTGTTCTTTAGATAGGTGCACCCCATGCCTAAAAGGTAACAACCCTTTCTTGGAGTTCTGCATTGAATATCGAGATAACATCTTGTCGATATACGTTGCTTGAGACAATACTAGCGTTTTGTTCTTACGATCCCGAATGATCTGGATCCCAAGAATATATTGCGACTCTCCCAAATCTTTCATTTGGAATTGGGCCGCTAGCCAGTTCTTAACGTCAGTAAGGTATCCTACATCATTCTCAATGAGTAGGATATCGTCCACATAGAGTACTAGAAAAGCTACTTTGTTCTTGTTGATTTTCTTATATACACAAGGTTCATCAACATTTTGGTCAAAACCAAATGATTTTATCGTAGTATAAAATCTAACTTTCCAAGATCTTGATGTCTGTTTCAACCCATAAATGGATCGATTCAGTTTACAAACTTTTTGCTCCTGACCTTAGGCTATGAACCCTTCGGACTGAGACATGAAGATATTCTCTTCAAGATTACCATTCAAAAAGGCAGTCTTGACGTCCATTTGCGAAATTTCATACTCATAATATATGGCTATGGACAGGAGAATTCTTATAGACTTTAACATAGAAACAGGAGAGAAGGTTTCCTCATAGTCAACCCTTTCTCTCTGGGTATAACCCTTTACTACGAATCTAGCTTTGAAGGTTTGTACCTTCCCACCTGCATCTCTCTTTCTCTTATAAATCCATTTGCACCTTATGGGTTTTACCCCTTCCGGTAGATCTACAAGTTCCCATACTTAATTTGAGTACATTGACTCTATTTAAGGATCCATGGCTTTGACTCATTGGTCCTTGTCTTCATCATTCATTGTTTGTTGATATGACAATGGATCCTCAATCTCATCATCAGATATGACGACCAGAGTTTCAGTTAAACCCAAGTAGCGGTCGGGTTGTGATACAACCCTCCCACTGGGTCAAAGCTCTCTCAACGTTTAAGAAGGATGAGATGGACCTGAAGAACGAGCCCCTCCATTAACCCTTGTTGAAGGTTCAGCTTCATCAACAACTCTTGTTTATTCTCTATTAGCTTTTTCTAATTCTATCTTACTACGTGGTTTATGATCTCTCATGTGGTCTTCCTCCAAGAAAGTAGTGCATGTCGATACAAACACCTTGTTTTCTTGTGGATTGTAAAAAAGACCACCTCTCGTTTCTTTTGGGTAACCAACAAATTGGCACAACTTTGAACGAGGTTCCAGTTTCTTAGGATTTGTCACAAGTACGTGTGTTGGACATCCCCAGATACGAAAATAATGTAAATTAGGTTTACATCCCCTCCACAACTCGTAAGGTGTTTCAGAAACACTCTTCGAAGGAACATTGTTCAAAATGTGAACTTTAGTCTCCACTGCGTATCCCCAAAACGAGCTAGGCAACTGAGCATGTCTCATCATCGAACGAACCATGTCTAACACGGTTCTATTTCTCCTTTCTGATACACCATTATGTTGAGGTGTACAAGGGGCTGAGAGTTGAGACTAGATTCCATGTTCTATCATGTAGTCTTGGAATCTCAGGTCCATATACTCTCCACCTCGATCAGATCAAAGTGTCTTAATTATTTTACCTAACAGATTTTCTACTTCAGCCCTAAACTCCTTGAACTTTTCAGGGGCCTCAGACTTGTGTCCCATTAGGTATAAGTAACCATACCTCGAATTGTCATCTATAAATGAGATGAAGTATTTGTACCCTCCTCAAGACTTTACATTCAACGGACCACAAAGATTCGAATGAATTGAGTCTAAGGGTTCTTTGGCCCTATAACCTTTTCCAGTAAAAGGTCTTTTGGTCATTTTTCCCTCAAGACATGATTCACAAGGAGGTAGTGAAATATCTTCTAACTCATTTAGAAGTCCATTCTTTACCAGACAATCGATCCTATCGATGTTTATATGACCAAATCTTAAGTGCCAAAGATAGGTATTGTTACTACTAGGAGAAATACGTCACCTTTTTCTTTGAGTAGTAACAGTCTTAAACAACTCGATGTTCATGATTGCTTTACTCTCGATTGGTCATAAAACATATAAATTATTTTCCTTCTTTGCTGAACAAATGAGAACTCCCTTTCTTGAAATGTATGATTCATTTACTGAGAAAGATATGGAGTAATCTTGTTCAAGCATACAAGATATAGAAATAAAATTCCTTTTGATCTTTGGAGGGACATACATATTATCTAATAATATGTATTTATTCTTACTGAAAAATAATTTGATGTTCCCCACTGCTATAGTTGAGACGACCTCTCCTATTCCTACTTTGAGAGTCATTTCACCAGCTTCAAGCTGTTGCCAGGAACTCATTCCTTTAAAGGAAGAACGAACATGTTTGGTGGCCCCTGAATCTAGTATCCAGGCAGAATCCTCACTCTCCACTAAGCATGTTTCTAAGACAAGTAAATCATATTTACAGTCTCTGAAAATGTTCCTTTTTGTTAGGCAGTGTTTTATGTCATATTCATTATGAACATTTCTTAATGACTGAAAAATTTGGGAATGAGGGCATTCCCTAGTTAAGGCTAATCTTAGATCATCTATAATTGGAATCGTATTCAGGTTAGATTTCCACGTTGAGTAAGTCTGTTCGGTTAATTTTTCTTTATTAAGCAGTGAGATAATAGAGGAAGACATTGCTGAAATTATATTAACAACGACCGTATTAGTTATCTTTACCTTAATCCATCACACAAGCAAACAATTACATACAATCCAATCAATTTAGCAAAACAAGCAATCATAGAACCCTATGACTATTGATTTAGTTTTGCAACGATGTTTCAGAGGTTAAGAGCAACAACGACCGAAGGGTGATCAACTACTCCTCCTTTGAAATGAGACACTTCTCAACTAATTCTAATTTTGGAATAACTCATATTCCTATAGACATTAGCCACCGTTATTCGGTCAAGGATTTGTTAACACACCTAACTCATCCTCGTAAGTGTAACCCTCCCACTTTCAGATCCTAGAGGTGCACACCAACAGGCTACCGAAAGGTGAGACAACTGTTGGTGATTAACCTAAGAGACCCTATCCCTTTCAGGAGTTCGTGGTATTTGAAATGGTTTTAGCAAAATAAAATTAGCCTTTAATTGGTAGCAATTCGATGATCAAACAAACCATTCAACCCCAAGAATCTCCCTAATCGGTGTCGTGCAATTATATTAATTTTCCTGCCATTTTATGTTTCATGGCATTTAAATTCTCGCCTTTTAGTTTTATGCAATTTAATTTACCGTCTTTAGTTTTCCTACAATTTAGTTTCCTTGCATGTTTCCCTTTGCATCAAAATCCCCCCTTTTATTCCATTCCAACTCAAAATAAATTGGAAATAGTTACCAACAACCACTCACTGTGGACTACCCGACCACTACTATTTCAAGTAGTTTAGTGTTCAGAGTTTAAAAATTTTATTTCAGTTCGAGCCTCGACAATGCGTCCCTTCAAGCATTTTAAGCATAAATTCTATACTTCTAAGATTTCCCACATGATTCTAACACTTTTGCTAAATTGACTAAAAAATATAAGATTTTAAACACAAAGTCTTTGCTTTCTTAGTAATACCCTAAGTTTTTAAGGCTAAATAACGCACATAAATGAGCATTATCACACCCCCAAACTTAAGTCATTACTTGTCCTCAAGCAATTTCAACAAAATGAAAAGAATCAAGAAAGAAAAGATGTGTATTTCATAGGTAAGTTTAGTTCGTGAGAGCGCCTTTCAGAAAAGAACTTGCCTCCTAACACTCCAAGTTAACAACAAGACTTTTCTAACACTATGCCTTCACCCACTTCTCTTAAGATAAAACATTCTCATGCATTCCCACCTCTACTACCTGTTATTCCACCTAGCCTTTATTCAGAGTAGCCTATCTCATTCATAAGTTATCCTAACTCTAAAAAATGGAAAAGAAAATTTTACTTTCCTTCCCCAAACTTATTTGAAATTGCTACTCGGCTTTCTTCTTTTTCTCTTTTTTATTTTTTTTCATATATATAGGAGTCAATTTTCATTATTTTTAAGAAAAAGTTTAAAAATTCAATACAAACTGTGGAGACAACATCATCAAGTTTATAATTTTTCACTTATAGTGTAACGTCCCGTGCATTTTGGTGTATTTAAATTCCATATATTTAGACAAAGTAAATTTTGGCTTGTATTATGGAGTTATTAATTTTATACCATGATGGTGGGTGGTTATTTTCAGAATTAAGCATGTTATTAAATTAATTAATTTCTCCCTAAAAGCTCGTTTAAATTCTAAGTCAGCGTTGAGAGTTTCATGCTAAATCAAACGGATTAAGTTGGGAAGTTCCATTCTTAGAAATTCTATATTTGGGTTTTTGGGTTGTTGAGGAATTAAAGAAATAAATTATAGGGAAAAAGAGAAAAGAAAGTAAAACCTCTCAAACCCTCATC
Organism: Luffa acutangula; assembly: GCA_036850905.1. NCBI lineage: Eukaryota > Viridiplantae > Streptophyta > Magnoliopsida > Cucurbitales > Cucurbitaceae > Luffa > Luffa acutangula. The sequence goes on along the minus strand of CM072097.1, from coordinate 37,705,427 downwards.
TTTTTCCCTCTTGTTGTGAAAATTCCCCCCTCCAACTATCGTTCAAGGTCATCGCGCCGCCGCGTGGATCCTCTTCTCGCTCGGGTGTCTCTCTCTTCCCCTTCTTTGTGCACTTCTCCTCCGCCATCTCTCCCTCTACGCGTCCTTTCTCCTTCACGTAGGTTGTGGTTGTGGATCTCTCCTTCTCGTGCCGTGTTATCGTCGATTATTACTGGAAATCGAAGAGCCCAACCCTGTGAGGTTGTTGCCGCCGCGTTCCCCTCTTTCTGTGGGTTTCATGGTTAAGATTTCCCTCTCTTTTGTGTTGTTCGACCAAAAAACTCGTGGGTAAGCATATTTCCTTTCCATTCCTTGTGGTTTAAGGCCTGATCTAAGTGTCTCTTGGTTTGGTTTGTTAGATCTCGCGTGCCAGTAGCTTGGATCCCCTCTTCCGCGTGATTTCGCCTTTGTCCAGCGGTGTCTTGGCTTCGTTTTGGATTGTTACGACATCATTTAGCGTTTCCAGTAAGCTTTAAATCTTAGCCATACTTGGTTAGAGCTTAAATTAGAATGCCCATGTCGTTTAGGTGCTAGAATTTTAGTTTAGTGGTGAACTTTTGTTCTGCAGCGTCGTCTAAGTAGTTGATTGGGTTTGAATCGTTGCTTGCTCGGATACTCATTGCCCAAGGAGCATTCTAGCATGTTGTTTGAGGTTAGTATTACCCGTCTAGCGTGAAAGCGGGTCCATTTGGGTAAGTTTCACCGTTGTCTCTAGCTTGATAGCTTTAAGTTGTGTTGCCCCATTAGATGCTCTAGCCTTAGAATCATTTTATATCATTACCCATTAGTTATTTAGGCTCTTAAAGTGTTGCCCAACCTCTATAGGTCCTAGAATATGTATATAAATGGGTCATCGTTGTTGTTTTGGTTAAAAAGCATGTAGTTTATCAAATCCCATTTAGTCTGGTCACCTATATTTTTTTTTTTTTTTTGCCCAACCCTTGTAGGTTCTTGAATCATGAGATTAATGAGCAGTTCATAGTTTAAAAAGCATGCTAAATCAAGTCTCACTGATTATCTAGACCTTAGTTGCATTGCCCAAGCTTTAGAAGTTCTTAGAACGTCATTCTTGTGTCATTTACTTGCTGTCTTGCGGCTGAAAAGCCTTATCTGGGGTCATTCAACAAATACCCAGTACCCGTTGTGCCTTAAACATGGTTGCCCATGGTCTAAAGGTTTTGGGTTTTTAATTTGGGGAACTTTGGGTGGTTGTCGAGCAAGGAAATAGGTGTTTTCTCACTTAGAGTTGGCCTTTCAAGCATGTTGTAGTGTCTTTAGGTTGGTTCTAATTTATCCGAGGTTGTCCTTTCTATTTAGGAGCTTCCTGGACTGTCTTGGATTGTTGGAATTGGTTTAGAAGCATTATAGGTAAGTAGTTTCTACTTACTAAGTTTTGTTTGACTGCACGAAGCATGTTTGTTTGTTCTTTGCATTTCTTATATATTTATGCTATGTATGAACTGCTGAGATGTACTGCTTATGTTGCTAGAGAGGAGCATGTACTGAATTATTGCTTGGGATGAGCGTGAACTGTATCTGTTGTGTCATGGTCGGTGAAGGGCTTGTGTGAAACATGTAATGTATCTCTTGCATTGCCTGAGATGGGCATGTTCAGATTTTAAGCATTATAAGATGTCATGTTAAGCAAGTTTGAGTCTGGCTTGCATGTTGCATGGGAGTGTGTAGCATGAGTTGGGTGTGAGGCGCAGCACATGACGCGAAATTCATGTGTAGCGGAGCGTGACATGGAAATCACGTGTGTGTGAGTGCAGAGTGTGACGTGGAAATCACGTAAGAGTGCCACAACACATGACACGAAATTCATGTGGGGTAGCTGCAGAGCATGACGCGAAAATCATGTATTTGCGAAGCATGACACAAAAATCATGTAAGTTACGGAGCATGACGCAGAAATCATGTAGTTGCGGAGCATGATGCAGAAATCATGTAGTGTCTAGTGTGTGCGTTGCATAGTGTGAGTTGCACTTGCATGGTCGTTTATTGTTTTTAAGCATGTGGATAGATTATGGCTTAAAAGCATGTTGAATGTTTATGGTTGTATGCCCTAAAACTCGTAGATGGTAAATGTAACATTTGACTTGCTTCAATGAAGTATTATTTCTATATATTTGTTTTGCCTAAATATAACCACAAATCCAATAAACTAAGAACCCATGACTATATTATGTATACTTGAAGTTTATGTGTGACATAAGTATGGATCAAAAGTTCAAGTAAATAGTCTAAACAATCTATAGTATATGAGACTTGACTCGTATAGAGAAGCTAGGTTGTGAAATCTAAACTGTAGTTTGGTGGAGTTTGGATTGAAAGCTTTTAGAAGTGTTGTTTTATTTATCAGGTGCTAAAAAATTTTGGTTGGCCAGTTTTACATCGTTATGCTGTCGAAATTTTCAGTACATCCGGTTTAAAGTGGTTCATGAGTCGTGGTTAAGAGTTTAGAGTTGAAGTAGCGTCGCTAGGCTAGTAGTTGAAAACCTTGGGCGTTACATACATAGTGCATGTAATACATTTTTTAATAAATTATAAATATCATATTAGTTTAATTTTTTTTTGTTTTCATATATTTTTTCAAATAAAACTAAAATATTTTAACATAAAATTTGTGAACCAAGAAAATGGCTATGAAATGCATTTAATATAAATATTTTGAGTTTTTTTTTTTTTTGTATGGATGAAATCATGGACTCAAAATGTGATATAACTTGTCTTTTCTAAATTAAAGATATAAGACCTTATACAATCTCTCACTCAGGTTCTTCAATCTCGCTCCCTCTCCAATCTATCACTCCAGTTGCTCTTTCTCGAATCTCTCGTTCTCCTCTCCCTCCTAAAAACAAAAAAAAAATTATAGATTTTTTTCTTTTAAAAAAGTAATCTTCGAATATTTAAAAAAAATTACCTGAAATAATATATATAATTAAATAATTATATAAAATTAAAATTAAACAAAAATTAAACAAATTATTGTCATGGTTAGATTTTCTTTCATCTAACTTAAAATTTTGATCTCTAATATCAATTGTTTTTCTTTTTAAAAAAGAATATCTATGACCAAATTAATATTTAACAAAATAATGTTAAAATAGTAAAAAAAAATATATAGAGCATGGAAAATATTTTTTATTGTTTCTGAAAAAAAAGGGAAATTTGACCAAGGAATAGCAAAAGGAAGATGAAAATGGAAGAGCGGAGAAAATAATAATAGATCAAAAAGGAAAATCATAGAGATAAAATTTTTGAAAGTATAAAGAAATAAGATGAATGGGGAATAGATAAAAAAAAAAGTTGAAAAAGAAAAAATAAAAGCAAGTATTGTACCATGGAGAAAAAAAATCGAGAAAGAAATAGAGAATAAATTGAGTGAGATAAGAGAAAAAATATTATTGAGAGAGAGAAAAAAAGGGAGAAGAAAAAAAATGTGTGAGAAAAGAGAGTGAGAGGCATTTAATTATGGGCAGTGTGGTAATTTTGGAAAGTACAAATGCTAGCAGAAGGTATCTTTAGTTTAGAAAAGACATGTTATATCACTTTTTGGATTAAAGATTTGAGTCATTCGTAGAAAAAAAAACCTAAATATTTTGTTCCTTAACTTTGAGAATTGTAAATATCTAGTTTGTATATACTTTAACATTTTTTTATTACATCCATATTCTCGAAAGTTTTGTCTATTGGACCTCGTATTTTATAAAAGTTCACAATAGGTCTCTCAATTATAATTTTTTTTTTTATCTAATAGGTACTCTACCTTTCATTCGGCTAGTTTAACATTTGCATGATTCTTTAACTATATTATGAGGATAATATGGATGAGGATAATATGGGAGATAATTTTGCAAAAATTTAGATATTTTGTGGCATAAGCATTGATGAAACCAATAGGATTTATGATGAGAGCTATTAGATAGAAAATTGAAGGTTTAAAAGGCCTATAAAAGTTTCTTTCAAGTATAGAGTCTAAATAGATAGAATCTCTAAAACTTATTAAAAAAAAAGAAAAAAATAAAACCTTTTTATTTAAATTAAAAAAGCCTATTAGATGTTATAAAGTACTGATGTTAAATCGAGACACAACTCCAAAAATTCAATTACCAAATTAATAATCTAACCGAAAATATATATACATTCACCAAAGACTTTTCTTTTTCTTTCTAGGAAAAATAGAAAACAACGAACACAAAATGATTATAAATGAGAAGCATTGAGCTAAAAGGAAAAAAAACGTTAATGTTACTACCCAATAGGTCTTATATGCTATACACATTGTGTTATTGATATTAATTTTCCAAGTCCGACTTTTAAAATTTTGACTTTATAATACACATGATTCACGAACAATATTTGGTCAGTTTTATTTTAATACCTTTTCTAAAGGTCTCCCTCTTCACATGATATTTTTAAACTTATTTTGTAGAACATATCATACATGTAGTTCACAAAAAAACAAAAAAGGAAAACAAGAACTTTTCTTATTGTAATTATACTATGTCAAAGGGTGCATAACTTATGTCCAAATCTTCTACTCTAATTGTTGATGGTCGATTTTGGCCAGGGGAACTCACCTGACCTTCACGTGCCACCAACGGTAAATTTGTAGATGAGGGGGGAAGACGTGGCCTGCAAGATAGTAAACCTGCACACCGGTGTGGTGCTCGCCACACCGGCTCCGATGCTTAAGTCAGCAAACAGAACGGTAGGGAGTGGAAAAGTAAGAGCAAGAGGAGAGAGTAGAAAATATAAAATAGTGTTTAGGGATAGAATTCGGAGTCCCCTTCTTCAGTGGCGAAGAGGGATATAAATACCTGTTCATCCTCCTAGGGTTTTTAGGGATTCAGAGGCGTTTTAGGTCAAACCAGGCGAAACCGAGGCGGCCAAAGGCGGTGGGGACCAAACGACATCGAACGGACTCGGCCCATGGCCGAGGTCGAGCAGGGGGTCGGGCCAAAAACCCGACCCCTTCGGTCTTGGCCCGTCCCACTTGCCGGTTTTGCCTCCTTGGTCCATCTTTCAGCCCGATTTCTCCCCGGTTGTCCTCGTCAGCTCCTTGTATATCGGGGTGGTCCAAAATTGCCTATAACACTAATTATTGTTGAACTAGAAAAAAAATGCTATCATTAGTGAAGAAAGGTGTAGAACGAAGAAATACTTTTGGAGGCTAGGTCAAGGTCAACTTTAAGAGACAAAAATAATAATAGCAATAATAAAGTTGCTAATCTCTTTCTTGGAGGCTAGGTCAGTATCAAAATAGGAGACAGTTGAAGGAGAAATTTCGGTCAATCACAAGTTGACACGTCGTTATTCAAAATTAATAACAAAATTATAAATAATTAAATTCAGGACGAATTATAAGTTGACATGTGTCCCAAATTTAATTTGAATACAGAGTTAAAAAAAATCTTAAATTGAAATGTTATTTGTCTTGAATATGGTCATTTGATCAAATAATAAAACTTTAATTTAATCAAAGTTAGGTCATATATGGTGGTTGAGTTTTACGATATTTGTGTCAAGTTTAATTCAAACCCAAAGCCAAATGACTAAGCCCAAAGTCAGTAAAGCCCAAGTCCAAATGACTTGGTCCAAGATTAATTAACCCAAGTCCAATGGACTAAGCTCGAGTCCAATGGACCAAGTCCAAAGTCAATGAACCCCAAGCCCATGTCTATAGAGAACTCTAAAAACAAAGGAGTTCTCCTTCATTTTCTGAAGAGTCAGAAGTTGGAGATCTTAGAGAGAATTTAGAACTCAGATCACTCGAAAACTTCTAGAAGATCAAAAGACTCCTTGAACCTCACAAAGTCCTTGAGACAACTTCAATCTCAAGAAACAAGTTGCAAAGTCTTTGAGATGACTTCAATCTTGAGAATAAGTTGCAAAGCCCTTGAGACGACTTCAAATTTGAGAATAAGCGTGATAGCACAATTTATTGTGCTATATTTTTATATGATTTTATCGTTAGTCTTGGGTACTTTTTGCGAATTTTATGTCTATTTGGTTTTGTTTTGTAGGATTCAAACATTTCAATGGAAATTGACGTTTGTAAACATTACCGGTGATTTAAGAGTTATAGAATAAGTTCGAGCCAAGAAAACAGAAAAGGAAGAACAATTTTGGGCCTAACGTTGAGACGCTAGTCCTTGGAGCGTCTCAATGCTGGTAAACGATCAGGATAGGCGCGAGATCGAGGCAGCATCGAGACACTACCTCCACAGCGTCTTGACGCTGCGAATTTTCCAGATTTAATAAGGGCACGCGCGCGACAGCGTCGCGACGTTGTGTCCTCAGCGTCTCGACGCTGTCACGCAGAATGAGCAGTATACATATTTTGCGATGGCATCTGAATTGGGGGGGGCTATTTTGGAGAGAGAGACACGACTTTTAGAGAGAGAAGACAGACAGAACAGGGGAGAAACAGTGGGAGCTTGATTTTGGGAGCTTGGATTGGGAGGATCGTGATGGGAACACACGGGAATCACGGCTAGCGAGTTTAATCTTTCTCCCTTATTTCTCGTACTGATTTTTAGCATGTATTGGACAGATTTTGATTGTATTTTAGAGACCATGTGTAGCTAAATTTTGTTTCTTAGGGGCTTGATGTAGCCATTAGTTTGTATGGATTAATTTACAGATTTTTTAGGACGTTTCGTAACGCGGTTCATTTATGCAATTTGTATGCTTCATGTTTATAATCTCTTGATCACGGATTGTATGTTGTTGTTTCTGAACTAATCGCTCGGGAGAGGGTACTTTAGATTAGACCATCAATTGCATAACTTATGTAATTCTTTAATCGGGAGATTTGGGATTGCTTGAGAAACCGTTATAAGGATTGTTTTTATTGCTTATGCTTGTTGTAGAAATTAGATAGGGATATCAATTTCTTATTTTGCATAAAGAATTAATTGTACTCGGGAGAGGCTTTTAATTATCGATAATCCTTGGTTTATGAATTTGTTATGTATTCGTTCATAATTATTCTTTGAATTAATTCATGCATCTAATAGGTGAAATCAATTCCCTATGACCTTTCTCCATTGAGTTTCCATATTTTTGTTCGGTTTAATGTCCTATAAACTCGTAGTTTCTAAATCATTAAACATATTCTATTTCCAATAAAGACGTTATTGAGGTTATTCAGTAAAAGATGTTATTGAATATGTAAATTACGAATGATTAACCTAAATCAAATAAACTAAGATCCTTGGCTATAAAATGAATACTTGAACTATATGTAGAGACATATCATAAGATCAAGTTCAAGTTTATAGTCAAAATAGTCTATAGTATAAGGATAAGGTTGGGTACCTTATCCTGGAGACACTATGGACGCGGCCCACATTGTATTAAGTACAAGCGATGAGATCCTAAATCGTTCATGTGGTGACATGCGAGTGGGGGCGTCCTATTCAATGAGTTTGCATAAGACTGGACCACGAAATAAGTCACTTTCTCTTTATAACGCTGTTTACTAAAGAAACTGACTATTTCTCATAGATAACCTAGGTAACACGTTCTTAATCCTGAGCTATCTATGAACTCTTGTTTATGCGAGATTATCCTTTGATCTGCATGGGTGAGAATGGCCAGCATCGCCGACTCGACAAGCCTACCATTTTGGGGATAAGATCGAATAGATAGTTAGGGAAATAGTTTCGCAAGATGGAATTCACTCCTACCCATTTCAGGGATAGCAGAGAGGTTGTTCTCTTAAGTACTAACTCCAGGACTTGAACAAGGGGCCCCACCCTCTCGTTGGATCGAGAGGAACTTAGGTTTGATGGTTGGACCGCAAACCGATTGTTCATTAGAGCATTAGTGGAACTTAAGGAACAAGAAGTACTATAGGGGTGTAACGGTTATTTGACCTAGCTATAGCTACGAACAACCTATGAAGGAACGACTTACTAAACATGGTTCAATTAAGTGGACGAAAATGTATCTATAGTGAGGGGAGCACAACTATCGGGCTATAGTGGAGTGTCCCGGTAGTTAACGAATGTTGGATAACTTTGATAATGAGATTAGTCGGTTAGCCTCGAATCGTTGGAGCCCATGATCTATAGGTCCATTAGGTCCCCCTACTAGCTCATAGCAGAATAAAGCTTAGAATATTTTGATAGGAAACTTTGAATCGTTCAAAAACGGGAAATAGGGTTTTATCGTAAAACGTGTTCAACACAATGATTTAATTATGAATTAAATTAGGAATTGAGAGATGAGGTATTTAAAAGTGTTTTAAATACCATATATATGTATTAGGAATCATATATAATTCATGGCATTAGGTGATAAAGATTGATGGGATCAATCATATCAAAATTACTTGGAAATGTCCTAATTAATTGCCTAGAAATTAATTTCAATTTTGAATTGAATTTGAAATGAATTGAAAGCTGAAAATTCACAATTAGGATTCAATTCATAGTGGATTTAGTGGTTTTTTCCACTCTTGCATAATGATACATAGTGGAAAACAACACAAACATGCATTAGATGCATGTGTTGTGAAGTAAACACCTAGAATCCACTTTGAGTTGCATCTTGACCATGTGGCTAAGTGTCATGAAGCTTGTCTTTGCATGGGAGAGGTCTATAAAAGGGGCTTGAATTAGATTCAAGAGATGTAAGCTTTCATTTAGTGTTATGCTGCAAATTTTCTCCCTCAAATTCTCTCTCATTTCATCTCCTTCCAAAAGCTTGTACCATCAAACATTCCCTCCCTATTTCTTTCTTCTATAGACTCCCACAAGTCTTTCTAGGCTCAAGAGAATAGTAGGGAAGACACTAAAGGTTGTCCAAGAGAAGTTGGAGAAAGATAATATCACAAGGAGTTCCTTACAAGTGAGCATCAAAGAGGTTGGTACTCATTTACTCTCTTTTCTACCCTTTCTAGAACATGCATGCTTTAGGAGTAAAATTGAATGTCTTAAGTGCTTTCGATCTTCAATTGCTTCCGCATGTGTTATATAAACACCTTCAATTTTATTGCCTTGTTTAGTTTTTCATTGATTCACATATTTCTTGATTATTTTCTCTAAATAAAATTGGGCAAATATACCTTTAATAATTAGGGGAACTAGAAAACCAATCCGGAGGACGACATTCGATTTTTAATCACTATATTATAACTTGGGCCCATACACTTGCGGATAGCAATTTGCGTATAAGGTTTTTGGCGCCGTTGCCGAGGATTGACAATTATTTAGTTCGCTTAATATTTTGGGGAATTTGCTTGGTCTTACTTTAGATTGTATTTTATTGTGTTTGTCTTATTTTTCCTTTTATTCTTTATTGTTGTTGTTTTTGTTTTATTTTTGGTTTTGTCTTTTCTTATTTATTTTAGGTTGTAATTTTGTATGTGAAAAGATAAGGACGCTCTGCTAGTGCCCTTTGATTTTGAAATCGAAAAGACTTGCAAAAAGAACAGGAAGGAGAAAAGGGAAAGACTTGCATCGATGGCCAATCCAAATCCACAAGATGAGCAGAAGCCGATACGAGACTATTTCCAGCCTACTTTTCCTGATCAACAATCTGAAATAGTCTACGCGCCGATTAATGCAAATAATTTTGAGCTCAAAACTGGCCTCATCCAAATGGCTAGAGATAGTGCATTCAGAGGATTCCCCTCTGAGAATCCTAACTCTCATCTGAAATCTTTTCTTGATATCGGTGGGACTGTGAAGTTGAATGGTGTTTCTGAAGATGCCATACGCTTACGTTTGTTTCCCTTTTCTTTGCAGGACAAAGCTAGGGACTGGCTCCAATCACTTCCACTTGGGAGCATTACTACGTGGGACGCGTTGGTTCAAGCTTTTCTGGACAAATATTTCCCACCTGCAAAGACAGCTAAGTTGAGGACTAAGATTGGGACTTTTAAGCAAAAAGATAATGAACAACTGTTTGAAGCTTGGGAGCGCTACAAGGAATTACTGAGGAAGTGCCCACAACATGGCTATCCTGACTGGTTACAAATTCAATTATTTTATAATGGTATGAATGGTACTACTAAAACTATTTTGGATGCAGCTGCAGGAGGCACTTTACTTTCTAAAACTGTGGAAACCGCTCGGACTTTGCTAGAAGACATGGCCACAAACAGTTATGAGTGGCCTTTTGAACGTTTATCCTCTAGAACTGTAGCTGGGATTCATGAGATAGATAATGTCTCAGCTTTACAAGCTCAAATGCACTCTTTGGCTAATGCTTTTCTGAAATTCTCTGCTACAAGGAATTCACAATCCATTGAGTCAAGTGCAGCAGCTGAGGCATCCCAATTTTTCGAGAAATTCAAAAATAGAGCCGGCACAGTATGTGAACAACAGAAATTCTGGCTTTAGAGGTAACCACAATTCTTTACCTACTCATTATCATCCAGGGCTTAGAAATCATGAAAATTTTTCCTATGCCAACAATAAAAATGTCTTGCAACCACCTCCTGGATTCATGTTTGCACCTGCACCACAAGAAAAGAAATCTTCCTTAGAGTACTTAGTTGGTCAATTTATTAATGAGTCTAGGTCTAGGACTAATAAGATTGAGAACATGCTAGACACTGTTAGTAGCACTATTAATAGTCATGGGACTGCCATTAAAAACATGGAGGTTCAGATTAGTCAGATTGCATCCTCCTTGAATGTCATGCAAGAAGGTAAGTTTCCTAGTGACACTGAGGTAAATCCACGAGAGCACTGTAAAGCTATTACTTTGAGGAGTGGAAAGCAGCTTGAGGTTCCAAACAAGCAGCCTGTTGAGGATCCTAATATCAGTGAGGAAAAGGAGATCGAAACACAGACCGAAAAGGGAGCAACATCAACTTCTAAGACTAAAAAGTCTACTAGTTCTATTCTTCATACTCATTATATTGCCATTCCTTATCCTCAACGTTTTCAAAAGAAAAAGATTGATGCTCAATTTGCTAAATTTTTGGATATTTTTAAGAAACACCATATTAACATTCCTTTTGCAGATGCTTTAGCACAAATGCCTAACTATGTTATATTCATGAAGGAAATAATGACCAAAAAGAGGAAGTTAGAGGCCTATGAAGCTGTGAATCTCACTGAGGAGTGTAGTGCCATATTATAGAGGAAGTTACCCCAGAAGCTGAAAGATCCAGGGAGTTTTACTATTCCTTGCACTATTGGTCGTTCTTCTTTTAATAAAGCATTATGTGATCTTATTGCTAGTATTAATCTGATGCCTCTGTCTGTGTTTAGAAAATTAGGTCTTGGAGAGGTACAACCTACTACTATTTCTTTGCAGTTGGCTGATAAATCGATGAAATATCCTAGAGGTGTGATAGAAGATGTTTTAATTACAGTTGACAAATTTATCTTTCCTGCAGATTTCGTGGTTCTAGACATGGAGGAGGATGTTGAGATCCCCATTATTTTGGGTAGACCATTCCTTGCCACGGGACGTGCCTTAATTGATGTGCGGCAGGGTAAGCTAACCTTGAGAGTCAACGAAGAAGAGGTAGTTTTCAACATTTATCGATCCATGAAATATCTAGATGAGGTTAGTACATGTCATAGGATAGATATTCTTGATGCTACTATTGCTGAGATTAAGGATGTTGTTATGCCTACTGATCCTCTGAAAATAAGCATGTTAGATCTAGCTGTTGAACATTTAGGTGATTTAGACCAGGATATTGCTTTCTTCTGTGATGCTTTGAATTATTTACCTGTTGAGCGAAAAATGAAATGCAAGGTCGTGGAATTAACTGCTAAGGATGATGTACCTATTAAAATTTCAGCACCTGAGTTGAAACAATTACCTACACATCTTAGATATGCTTTCTTAGGTGATTCATCCACGTTTCCTGTTATTATATCTGATTCTCTGAATCAAGTAGATGAAGAAAAATTGTTGAGAGTACTGCGTGATCATAAATCTACTTTAGGTTGGTCCATCGCTAATATAAAAGGTATTAGTCCATCCATAGTCATGCATAAAATTTTAATGGAGGATACCTTTACCCCATCAGTTCAACCCCAGAGACGTTTGAACCCAGCCATGAAAGATGTGGTAAAAGCTGAGGTATTGAAACTTTTAAATGCAGGGATTATTTATGCCATATCTGATAGTTCTTGGGTGAGTCCTGTGCAGGTTGTACCAAAAAAGGGAGGGATGACTATAGTCAAGAATGAAAATAATGAATTCATCTCCACTAGGACTGCGACTAGGTGGATAGTGTGTATTGACTACAGGAAGTTGAATAATGATACTAGAAAATATCATTTTCCTCTTCCTTTTATTGATCAGATGCTTGATAGACTTGCAGGTTATCCTTACTATTGTTTTCTTGATGGTTATTCAGGTTACAATCAAATTGCTATTGCCCCTGAGGACCAAGAGAAAACGACATTCACATGTCCTTATGGTACTTTTGCTTTCAGGCGAATGCCATTTGGATTGTGTAACGCTCATGCTACATTTCAGCACTGCATGATGGCTATCTTTGCTGACATGGTCGAGGAGATTATGGAGGTTTTCATGGATGATTTCTCTGTGTTCGGTTCTTCTTTTGATGCTTGTTTACATAATCTTTCTCTTGTTTTGCAGCGTTGTCAAGAAACTAACCTTGTGTTAAACTGGGAAAAATGCCATTTTATGGTAACTGAGGTATAGTTTTAGAGCATAAAGTATTTGAAAAATGTCTAAAGGTGGACAGAGCCAAGATAGCGGCCATTGAAAAACTACTTCCTCCTACGAATGTAAAGGGAGTCAGGAGTTTTCTAGGACATGCAAGGTTTTACAGGCGTTTTATTAAAGATTTTTTGAAAATTGTTAAACCCTTACGTAATTTGCTTGAAAAGGACTCTACTTTTGTTTTCTTTGATGAATATTTACTAGCGTTTAATCTTTTGAAAGATAGATTGACTACTGCTCCTATTATTGTTGTACCTGATTGGAGTCAACCTTTTGAAATTATGTGTGATGCTAGTGATTATGTTGTAGGAGCAGTATTGGGACAGAGACGTGATAAATTTTTCAGGGTCATTTATTATGCAAGTAGGACTCTGGATAATGCACAACAAAACTACACTACCACTGAAAAACAAATGCTTGCTGTAGTGTTTGCTTTTGATAAATTTAGGCCTTATCTTTTAGGGACTAAAGTTATTATGCATATTGGCCATGCAACTCTCAGGTATTTGTTTGATAAAAAGGATTCCAAACTTCGTTTGATTCGATGGATTCTATTGTTGCAAGAATTTGATTTTGATGTGAAAGACAGGCGAGGTTGTGAGAATGTAGTAGTTGACCATCTTTCTAGAATTGAACAGGACACTACTTTGAAAGCTCTTCCTATTGCTGAAGAATTTCCAGATGAAAGGCTTTACAAGGTGGAGTCTACTTTACCTTGGTTCGCTGACTTTGTGAATTTCCTTGCAGGTGGTGTGCTCCCTCCAGATCTCAATTCCCATCAAAAGAGGAAATTTCTTCATGATATAAGATTTTATTTGTGGGATGATCCATGCTTGTTTAAAAATTGTTCAGATCAAATGATTCGCAGGTGTGTTCCTACAGAGGATGTAGTTAACATTTTGCATGATTGTCATTCCTCACCATATGGTGGGCACTTTGGTCCCACACGTACTACTGCTAAGGTATTACAATCTGGTTTTTATTGGCCTACTATTTTTAAGGTTTGTTATACTTTTGTTAAGTCATGTGACCGGTGCCAACGTACAGGTAATATTTCTAGGCATCATGAATTACCTCTGACCCCTATTGTTGAAATTGAATTATTTGATGTTTGGGGGATAGATTTTATGGGACCTTTTCCTTCTTCGCATGGTTATTTATATATCCTGTTAGCTGTGGACTATGTATCTAAGTGGGTAGAGGCTTTGGCTACGAAAACAAATGATGCTCGTGTAGTCTTGAAAATACAGTTAACATTAACAGGAAGGATTGGGCCCTTAAGTTAGATGATGCTCTCTGGGCCTATCGCACTGCGTTTAAAACTCAAATTGGTATGTCTCCATACTCTTTCTTCTTCGATCTCAAGCGTTTTTCTTCAAATTTCATCCTTAAACTCACAGATTTGGTACTCTTCTTCCCGATTTTTGCAGTTTCGAAGCGATTTGGCTGTGGATTTGCTTGATTTTTAGTTGTTTGCAGCCACATTCACCGTGGGTTTCTTGTTGTTGGGGTGTTCGACGGGTTTCAGCGTGTTTCACAGCGTTTCGCGTCGAGGAGTGGTCGATTTTTGACAATTTTCAGCATGGTTTGGTCGTGGGTGTACATATTTTGGTATCCTTCTTCGAATTTCAGCCCCATTCTTGCTTTAGATTCATGATTAAGTTGATTTAGGAATTTGAATACTTGATTTTGGGGCTATTGGAGTTTATGTTTTAAGATTATTGGGTGTTGGGCTGAATTTAGAGAACTCGTCGCTGCTGATTTGTATTTATTTGAACCCGTATTCGCTGCTTTATTGCATGTTTTTGGTGTCTTGGAGCGTAGAATTAGTTGGGCTTTTTGTTGTACATCATTTTGTTGGTTGTAGTACGCTCTTGTGCATTATTTAGAGCTTGTGGACTCTTTTGCTGTTGTTGTTGAGCTCTGTTGCTGCTGTGTTACATTATATCTGTGGCGGACGGGCTATTTTTGTAGTTGGTGGTTGTGTTTTTGTTGCCTTGGGACTGTTTTTTAGCTTTACCCATTTTCCTAGATTTTTTCGTACCCTTCCCTTTTAAACAATGAACAAAAGATCTAGGAGAAACGTTGCCGCTTCCTCCTCCTCCTCCGCTCCTTTTGATCCCAATAGGTTCATTAGTAGTGCAGCCGCAGAGTGATTTGAAAAATATGTGGAGAGTAGAAACTTTATTTCTGAGCGAGGTTTCAGCCCTGACCTTGAGATGCAACCAAACTTAGTAAACAATATTGTTGCGTGGGGTTGGGGTGACTTTGTTCATTATCCTGCGCCCAGGGTAGCATCTATAGTGAGGGAGTTCTATGCTAACATCGTGTCCCTTACGACCCCCTCACCATCAATAGGTTTTATAGGCTACCCAACTTTGAAAGGGATGACTATAGCACATACCTTCATGGCCACTTAGACGTCAATGAGGTCATTCAGACAGTATGTAGGCCAGGGGTCGAATGGGCTATGACAGGAGCAGAGGTGGTGAGATTTCGGACCACTTACCTGTTCGTAGATTACAGGGCGTGGCACACTTTCCTATGCGCCAAGTTGATGTCTGTGGCGCATCGATTCACCAAGAGTCGTGCCATCCTCCTATTCGCTATCGCCACAGGCCGCTCGATGAATGTCGGGCAGGTTATTCATCAGTCTATATGCCACATTTGTCGTCGTCACACGACAGTAGGGCTTGGGCATCCATCACTGATCACAGCCGTTTGCCGAGCCGCTGGTGTCGTTTGGGACGCCAAGAAGGAGTTGGTCCACCCCAGGGTGATTATAGACAAGAATTTCATCAGTCGCTACCGAGGGCCTGGACCACAGGGACCACAAGGTGCACAACCAGCTTTCCCCATCCATGTAGAGCCAGAGCATCTTGAGCAGCCTGCAGAGCCTGAGCAGGAGGAGCGGGAGGTTCCACCTCCCACCATCGAGGAGCAGCTACAGCAGCTGCGCATGGAGTTCCAGAGTCATCGGCAGGAGCTCCAGAGTCAGCAGCGCGATTACCAGAGAGATAGGCACAGGGATCGTCGTCATTTCCTCTACACTACGAGCATGTATGCCCACTCCTATCAGTGTCAGGTGGCTTTTAGTACGGGTCAACCTTTGTCGCCACCTTTACCACCGTACGAGTCGCCTGAGGACGAGGACAAGGACGAGTGATGCTCTGCCGTCTTCCCTCTATACACGGTTGTTTCTTTCCCCCTCATTCCTATTTTTCATTGTATTTGTTCTCATATTTGTTTGTATCTCTTATTATTTTACATTGAGGACAATGTAATTCTTAAGTTTGGGGGTGGAAAGTATTTACTTTTTGTCTGTAATTATTTGTTATATCTCCTTTGACCATATTTAGACTATCAGATGTATTATTGTGAGTATATTCATGTTATCATTTTGGATCATTTTTTTTTCCATTGAGATCTGGGTTGATTGTGTTATCTGTCTGAGTTGTTTTTCTTTGAGGGTGTTGTTTTGATTATGATAGCCGATGAGGATACCTAATTTCAGAAAGCAGGTAAGTTACTCTGTGCAATAATAATTAAAGATAGGATTCAAGATATGTTGATTTTATTTCATGAATCTTTTGCACCATTTGAGCTCATAGTCTCCTGTCTTAGTTTGACGAGCATAGAGTAGGATTATGTGATCTAGACCTTTTTGTCACCTCAAAAGGTTTAGGGACTGATTTGATGGTTAATCTACATGATAGTTAGTAATGTTACACTTAGGAGAAAATGATGTCATATCTTCCATGTTAGAAAAAAAATGAATGAATGAAAGAAAAGAAAAAAAATGATGATGAGCTGAATAAAGAAAAATTGAATTAAGGGCAAAAAGAGCTACCCCTGTTGTGATCAGTTAGGCCAACCAGAGAAAACTCAGGTTAAGGGTCCCTGCAATAGGTGTGTGAAAGCTAGTGACCACCATTAGTGATTGTGAAAAAGCTCAAAGTTTGGGGGTGGAGTACCCCATTTAGGCACCCTAGTGGCATATTACCATCTTGAGTGTGGACTTGATGATTGGAACTTAGGACCAGAGTAGGGGGAAAACGAGCGAATGGCTGCATAAAACTGTTTCGGGCATAAAGGATTGAGATAGAGAGGACTAGCCACACACACACGTGAGAGATGAATGAAATAAATAAGGCTTATCATGATGAATGTGTTTAATCATTATTGTTTCAGTGTGATCTATTTGTGATTTGGGATTCCTGAGGCAAATGTCATTAACAACACTCCCTCAAGTATTTTGTTGACAGATTATTTTGATTCTTACTTTGCTCGGGACTAGCAAATACTTAAGTTTGGGGGTATTTATTGTGCTATATTTTTATATGATTTTATCGTCAGTCTTGGGTACTTTTTGGCCAATTTTATGTCTATTTGGTTTTGTTTTGTAGGAATCAAACATTTCAATGGAAATTGACGTTTGTAAACATTCCTAGTGATTTAAGAGCTAAAGAATAAGTTCGAGCCAAGAAAACAGAAAAGGAAGAACGATTTTGGGCATAGCGTTGAGACACTAGCCCTAGGAGCGTCTCAACACTGGCCAACGATTAGGATAAGCGCGAGATCGAGGCAGCGTCGAAACGCTACCTCCACTGCGTCTCGACGCTGCGAACTTTCCAGATTTATTTAGGGCACGCGCATGACAGCGTCGCGACGCTGTGTCCTCAGCGTCTCGACGCTGTCACGCAGAATGGGCAGTATATATATTTTGCGATGCCATCTGATTTGGGGGGCTTTTTTGGAGGGAGAGACACGACTTTTAGAGAGAGAAAACGGACAGAATAGGGGAGAAACAGTGGGAGCTTGATTTTGGGAGCTTGGATCGGGAGGATCGTGACGGGAACGCAAGAGAATCACGGCTAGCGAGTTTAATCGTTCTCCCTTATTTCTCATATTAATTTTTAGCATGTATTGGACTGATTTTGATTGTATTTTAGAGACCATGTGTAGCTAAATTTCGTTTCTTAGGGGCTTGATGTAGGCATTAGTTTGTATGGATTAATTTACAGATTTTTTAGGACGTTTCGTAACGTGGTTCATTTATGCAATTTGTATGCTTAATGTTTATAATCTCTTGATCACGGATTGTATGTTGTTGTTTCTGAACTAATCGCTCGGGAGAGGGTAGTTTAGATTAGACCATCAATTGCATAACTTAGGTAATTCTTTAATCGGGAGATTTGGGATTGCTTAAGAAACCGTTATAAGGATTGTTTTTATTGCTTATGCTTGTTGTATAAATTAGATAGGGATATCAATTTCTTAATTTGCATAAAGAATTAATTGTACTCGGGAGAGGCTTTTAATTATCGATAATCCTTGGTTTATGAATTTGTTACGTATTCGTTCATAATTATTCTTTGAATTAATTCATGCATCTAATAGGTGAAATCAATTCCCTAAGACCTTTCTCCATTGAGTTTCCATATTTTATTGCCTTGTTTAGTTTTTCATCGATTCACATATTTCTTGATTATTTTCTCTAAATAAAATTGGGTGAATATATCTTTAATAATTAGGGGAACTAGAAAACCAATCCAGAGGACGACATTCGATTTTTAATCACTATATTATAACTTGGGCCCGTACACTTGTGAATAGCAATTTGCGTATCAAAGCGTTCGAACCCTCAAGTGAAACACAAACACAAGAGAGAGAATCAAAGGATTAAAGTTAGAGATTGTACACCTACACGCATACAACATCAATACAAATACAGTTTTATTCCACGTGTTTCATCTTTGAAGTTACGTGTGAACAGACACAAAAAAATAAAAATAAAGTAACTTGTCCTTATGTTTTTAGCTAATTTTTCCATGATATTTTTATTTATATATATTTATGGTAGATTTGCGGCTGTACCACTCAATTTGAGTTTCCCCTATTCAATTTGTTTAGTGAGTGAAGTTTTATAAACTTGAAAGATTTCCTTTTGCAATCTTTTTTTAAAAAAAGTAAAATGAAAAGAAATAGATTTTAATTAAAAAAATGGTAAATAAATATAATATACAGGGAATTCATCGTCTAAATCGAGATATGACATAGCAAGAAACAACAACTAAACTTTTAGTAAAGCAAATTGTTTTTATTGCTAAAAAATGGTGATGGAATGAACTTTCATCATTGACTTTGCAAGAAAAAATGTAGCAAAAAAAGTCAGCTATCAAGATTCTACGACGATTTTAATGTTGTCTTGATTTTCGATGTTGAAAGTATGGAGTCTATATCGATGTTTCTTTTTCGTTGTAGAAAGAATCTATTGTTGTAGTGATGAGACCAAACATAGGTCATCTATCAACAAAGATTGACAATTCATGCAACAACCTCAAGAAAAACATCTCAGTGAAAGTCAAAACATAGTTTGTAATCTTAAGGGACGTATAATATGAGTGTTTTATACGTGACCATTAATACAATAATATCATATTAAAGAAGTTGTAATAATTAGTTGAGTTAGTGATAGGGTAATTTTAATCTCTTCTAATTTATATTGAATTAACTAAAGAATATATCGTTGTTGTGCACTAATCCAAGTATAAATTATGCACTACCAAGTAATACCTGGTGTATTCCAGGGTCGAATCCACGGGGAAGGGCGAGTAGAGAAAATATCTCAAATTAAATTCTATTCTAATGATGTTGTGCTGGGGTAATAAAATATGGATGTGACGGGTTGAACATGCGATAAAGAAAAGCAATGATAATGCGATAGAAAGATACAATGGGTGATGAGTTATCAAGACTTTCGCCGCAGCAACCACATGCGACAGATAAGGTATTAATGTAGCGCATAACAATGAATCGACAGGATATTGATGCCTAAGCGAGAAATAAACATGTGATTCCCTTCCGGTATTACACATGCGATGAACTAAGAATATTCCTTTTGCTTAATTCATGCGTTTAATCAGTTCTCTATATGCTTGCAAGTGGTTGAATTATTCCTAAAGCAACCCAAACACATTCATGAAATATCCTAAGCGGTTGAGTTATTCCTAACACAACCAGACTACATGTAATGTATTATCATGATCTACTTAGATATTTCCACATGCATTACCTGTCAGGGATTTATCATGCTACTACCTCTATCGGTTGATCAGACAGATATTAGTAATGAAAGAATTATCACATCTAAGTAGAAAACATCAATATCACCGATTCATTGCATTGCATACAAAAATAATCTTAATGCCTCATGGGCACCTAGGCTAAACTTTGATAAAAAGAAATTAACTCATGCTACAACATAAAATAAAACATAAAACTCTAAATAAGTTCATGCTACAACATGCAATAAAACACAAAACACTCTAAGAAAGACTTATGGATCCTTGGATTCCAGGATGCTTTGATTCTTCATCTCCCCTCTATTTATAGACTTTTCTTTGCTTGGTGCCAAAGCATGTTACTTGGAGCCAAAGCATGTCTTGCTTTAAGCCAAAGCAAGTTGCTTAGAAACTTGTTGTAGCATCAACAAGCATCCCATGCTACAACAACAATCATTCCATGCTACAAGCTTCCATGCTATAGCAACAATCTTTCCATGCTATAACAACAAGGTTAAGATAACTTCATCAAGTAATAGCCACTTGCTTGATCATCATTAGGCAACTTGCGCCTTTTTAATCTCCTTTTTCGCCCACTTGCTCTGGTTGCGCTGACGCTATCTTTTCATCCATCATTTTCTGTCTCTTTATCATCTTGGGATGTGTGCCTGTGTACTTTCCATGCTACAGGCTTCCATGCTACAAGCTTCCATGCTACAGCAATAAACATGTCATGCTACAAGCTTTCCATGTTATAGCAACAAGCTTCCATGCTACAGCAACAAACATGTCATGCTACAAGCTGTCCATGCTATAGGCTGTCCATGCTATAGTAACAAGCTTCCATGCTACAGCAATAAACATGTCATGCCCCAAGCGCATCATGCTCTACCGCATAATTGGCCAAGCTTTTCCTGATGCAGCAATAAATTAGAATTAGTGCAGTTTTATACGAATTTCAAAGATAATAATCAATATGAGCACATTAATACAAATAAATCAATATTACTGCATCTAGCATATAAATTAGTTAAAACTTGGGTATTTTTCACTCTCTTATGGCTCACAATAAGCTTATATTAGATGCTTAATAACTTGATATTTTCAAGTTATCAAACCGCCAAACTTAAATTATTGCTTGTCCTCAAGAAATGCAAGACTTTTTGTTTCTCAGATTGTCACAATGCCTCATGCCTCACTACAATTCCTTAGCGCACTCTACAAAAATTTACCTCAGCAACGCGAAATACAAACATCCAACTTTCTAAGCCTAAGGTCAACTTTGCTTTTACTACCTCAAAATGTCTTCTTCTCACTTAGATGGATTTCTTTCATTTCTCCTTCCTACACTTCTTCCTCTTTACTAGCTTACTTTAAATCAAAACTTGGATGCAGTAACGCTTTTTAAGAATGTTTACTCATAGCGCACACGTTGCCAGCAAATTGTTTTTTTTTTCATATGAGAATCCTTTTAGATGTAGCGCCTTCGTTCTGGCTTGCCAACATTGGTGATGAAAGCATCCAACTACGAGCACCTCATCTTTCAGGTTGCCGAGGCATGCTCATTTCTTTTCAGTGCTTTCATGCAAAGGCAAATGATGGGTGTCATGAATGCCCCTGGTTACTAACGCCTTCAAGAAAGTGGAACATTATTATTATTATTATTATTTTTTACTTTCTTTGCTGAACAACTATGAAATATATAAACATGCGCTATGCACCCCCCCAAACTTAAAATGGACAATGTCCTCATTGGACCCCCAAACTTGTTTTCCACTATACGGTAGGGGAAGAGTTTCTAAGAATGCGTTATTACACCAGTAGATTTGGCGCATTGGCTGGTAAAGAAGAAGTAGTGCAGCATAAGATACTCTGAGACAAATCTAAATAAGGAGAAAATGACATTTATCAATAGCTAAGGCAAGGAAGAACTTAAAGAAAAATTGGTTGTTAGTTCTAGCGCATATTATCATCATAGGTTTATGTAAAGCAACACAGGGGAAACGCAGGCGAGGCAGGGCAATAACAATTTAATGTGATAACATTATTGCAGCAAATAAAACCCAAAAATTTTAACGCATTAAAATATTAAATGCATGCAAATCAACTCATGGGAGATTTAACTAAAGAGACATACTGAACTAAAAGCAAGCGCATTGAGAGACCATATCAAACATGAAAAATGTAACAGTAACGCATGCTTTCTACTTATGACTCAAAGCTAGCGCATAGACCCAAACTTAAGACTTTCTTCTACTTATGGAAAATAAATAATTGCAAGAAAACTTCCTAACAAACATAAAGTAAAGAGATAGAAAACGTCCCTGATTTAATTGCCTCAAAATGATGCGACTTCAATGGTCTGAGGCGTCAACATGCTCTTTCTTCATGTGTTGTCCAAAAAGATGATGGGCGCATTGTCCCACTGCATCTCTTTCCCTTCATGAGATTTTATTCTTGATTTGAGGTGTCGGACTTTCTGCCACACCTTGCAATGTTGGGTTTTCCCTCGAAGTTTGCATTCTATCCAAGACAAAGGTTGACAGCTTTTGTGCTTTTCCTTTACTGCAGTAGCGTCATTCGTAGTTGTGTTTTGACGCGATGAGATTTTTTTCTTTGATGCGCTACTCCCCAACTCAACTCCTTTTCCTTTTTTCGTCTTCTGTTTGAGCGCAACTTCTTCTTTAGGATGCCCAACTTTTTCTTCTAACGCATTGCACTCTTCTACTTTATCAGGGAATTTTAATGAGCTGAAAGCATTAAAAGTTACTTGTTCATCATTGAACCGCATGGTTAGCTCGCCTTTCTGCACATCAATTGAAGTTTGTCCGGTAGCCAAGAAAGGTCTTCCCAAAATGATTGGGACTTCTCTATCTGCTTCATAATCAAGAATGATAAAGTCAGCTGGAAAAATAAATTTATCCACTTTTACCAGTACATCTTCAAATTTTCCTTCTAGATGCACCACCGACCTATCTGCAAGCTGGAGAGTGACTGTTGTTGGACGCGCTTTTCCAATACCAAGGCACTTGAATACTGATAAAGGCATTAAGTTAATGCTTTCGCCAAGGTCGCATAGGGCTCTCCCCACATCAATTCCTCCAATGGAACATGGAATAGTGAAGCTTCCCGGGTCCTTCAATTTTGGGGGAATTTTGATACTGAGGATTGCACTACACTCATTTGTTAGCGCAACGATCTCGAATTCTCTCCACTGGCGCTTGTTCGAAAGGATGTCCTTTAAGAACTTTGCGTAGCTTGGCATTTTTTCAAGCGCCTCGACTAGGGGAATGTTGATGTGCAATTGCTTCAACACGTTCAGAAATTTCTTGAAGTTCGTG
Organism: Luffa acutangula; assembly: GCA_036850905.1. Classification (NCBI taxonomy): domain Eukaryota; kingdom Viridiplantae; phylum Streptophyta; class Magnoliopsida; order Cucurbitales; family Cucurbitaceae; genus Luffa; species Luffa acutangula. Next base: position 37,682,308 of record CM072097.1, on the reverse strand, counting down.
TCATCATTCTTTTTTTGTAGGCGTTGCGGAAAGGGAATAGGTGGCTTGTATGCGTCAGGCTCTTTTGTCTTTTCTTCTTCTTTTTCCTTCACAACGCCTTCTTTGCTTGATTTAACCGTGTTGGGTTCTTCTAGACATTTCTTCGGATCTTCTGGCGCATGAGTAGTTGTATTACTTGGAACTTGTTTACCATCGCCCAAGGTTAACGCATGATAGTCTCTTTTCCTCTTGGCGCTTCAGTGTTGTTTGGAAGAGTTCCTACTGACTTGTTCTTCAATTCTGATGTTAATTGCCCCAATTGAACTTCAAGGTTTCTGAGTGATGCGGCCTGGCTTCGCACTAACGCATCATTCTTTTCCATATACTCCTTTTGACTAATCATAAAATCCTTCAACATGGTCTCCAACGAGTTAGAAGATGATGCGCCAGAGTCTCCACCGCATGCATTGTTGTTGCGCTGAAAATTTCCTTGGAATGATCCCTGCAAAACTTGATCATTATTAGCATTAAAGAGTTTAGGGCCAGAATTGTTACTCCCTTGCTGTTGCGGTAGATTTGATGCGCCAACATTATCACTCCATGAGAAACTAGGATGATTTCCCCAACCAGAATTGTAGGCGTTTGGAAAGGGATTATTTCGTGCGTTACCTTGGGGTCCAACATAGAAAAATGATTCTGGATTTGATGGGCATTGATCATACGTGTGGCTACCGCCGTAGATGGCACATCCTAAGGCAGTAAGATGCGCTATAATGGGAGCTTGATTAGCAGCTAATTCGTCCATTCGTGTGGTTAGCGCATCAATCTTTGCTTTAACTGTTGTCATGTGGTCCACTTCAAAACTTCCAGAACTTGTCTTCATTGGGTGCTTCCTTTTGTCTTCAGTTGATCCCCATTCATAATTGTTCCTCGCAATGCGATCAAGGATTTCATGCGCTTCAACATATGTTTTCCTTAGTAATGCGCCATTGGCTGAAGAGTCAACCAACACTTGAGAGTTCTTGTTTAGCCCCACATAAAATGTCTCCAACTGAATACAGTGAGGCAATCCATGATGGGGACATCTTTGCAATAAATTTTTGAATCGTTCCCACGCATCGCTCAGTGACTCATCCTCTTGTTGTGAGAAAGTTATAATCTCCTTGCGCAACCTGGAATTTGTTGTTGGTGGAAAATATTTCTCCAAAAATTTTTCTACCAGGTTGTTCCATGTAGCAATAGAATTCGCAGGTTGCTGATTTAACCATACCTTAGCAGCATCTCGTAGCGAGTAAGGAAATAATATGACTTGAAGTTGTTCTGGGGTAACTCCTGGAATAATGAACTTGTTGCAAATGTCGAAGAATGATTTGAGGTGAGAGTGAGGATCTTCTGATGTACTTCCTCCAAACTGTCCTGCTGTAGTAAGCATTTGAAACATAACAGGCTTAAGTTCAAACCTTTCAGTGTCAAGCTTGGGACGTACAATTCCAGGGTTGAAGTTGCACATCCTTGGAGCTGCATAGTCTCTAATGCCTCGTTCTCTATCATCGGCCAATTGTATTGGATTTACGGGAGGATTTTGTGGGTTTAGTGCAACCATTTCTTGGGTGCACACCTAACACACCTGAAAAAGACCCATTCAAATCAGATGGTTGTAATAGCACAATACACATAATAAAAAATAATAAAAGGCGTTCTAAACTACCGTTGCCTTCCCCGGTAACGACGCCAAAAACTTGATAGGGTAATTTTAATCTCTTCTAATTTATATTGAATTAACTAAAGAATATATCGTTGTTGTGCAATAATCCAAGTATAAATTATGCACTACCAAGTAATACTTGGAGTATTCCAGGGTCGAATCCACAGGGAAGAGCGAGTAGAGAAAATATCTCAAATTAAATCCTATTCTAATGATGTTGTGCTGGGGTAATAAAATATGGATGTGACAGGTTGAACATGCGATAAAGAAAAGATATGATAATGCGATAGAAAGATACAATGGGTGATGAGTTATCAAGACTTTCGCCGCAGCAACCACATGCGACAGATAAGGTATTAATGTAGCGCATAACAATGAATCGACAGGATATTGATGCCTAAGCGAGAAATAAACATGTGATTCCCTTCCGGTATTACACATGTGATGAATTAAGAATATTCCTATTGCTTAATTCATGCGTTTAATCAGTTCTCTATATGCTTGCAAGTGGTTGAATTATTCCTAAAGCAACCCAAACACATTCATGAAATATCCAGACTACATGTAATGTATTATCTTGATCTACTTAGATATTTCCACATGCATTACCTGTCAGGGATTTATCATGTTACTACCTCTATCGGTTGATCAGACGGATATTAGTAATGAAAGAATTATCACATCTAAGTAGAAAACATCAATATCACTGATTCATTGCATTGCATACAAAAATAATCTTAATGCCTCATGGGCACCTAGGCTAATCCTTGATAAAAATAAATTAACTCATGCTACAACATAAAATAAAACATAAAACTCTAAATAACTTCAAGCTAAAACATGCAATAAAACACAAAACACTCTAAGAAAGACTTATGGATCCTTGGATTCAAGGATGCTTTGATTCTTCATCTCCCCTCTATTTATAGACTTTTCTTTGCTTGGAGCCAAAGCATGTTGCTTGGAGCCAAAGCAAGTCTTGCTTTAAGCCAAAGCAAGTTGCTTAGAAACTTGTTGTAGCATCAAGAAGAATCTCATGCTACAACAACAATCATTCCATGCTACAAACTTCCATGCTATAGCAACAATCTTTCCATGCTATAACAACAAGGTTAAGATAACTTCATCAAGTAATAGCCACTTGCTTGATCATCATTAGGCAACTTGCGCCTTTTTAATCCCCTTTTTCGCCCACTTGCTCTGGTTGCGCTGACGCTATCTTTTCATCCATCATTTTCTGTCTCTTTATCATCTTGGGATGTGTGCCTCTGTACTTTCCATGCTACAACAACAAACATGTCATGCTACAAGCTTTCCATGCTATAGCAACAAGCTTCCATGCTACAGCAACAAACATGTCATGCCCCAAGCGCATCATGCTCTACCGCATAATTGGCCAAGCTTTTCCTGATGCAGCAATAAATTAGAATTAGTGCAGTTTTATACGAATTTCAAAGATAATAATCAATATGATCACATTAATACAAATAAATCAATATTACTGCATCTAACATATAAATTAGTTAAAACTTGGGTATTTTTCACTCTCTTGAGGCTCACAATAAGCTTATATTAGATGCTTAATAACTTGATATTTTCAAGTTATCAGTTAGTTTTCATTAGTTGTATATTATGTTATCAAAACTACATGGCATCTATTGATAATTGGCTATTTATATGCCTTGCATTAATGAATAAAGTTATATGCAAGAATTATCTACTCTCGGAGTTCAATATGGTATCAGATGATTCCTTAGTACTTTAGAGAGTTTCTTCTTGCTATCTTTCTTTCCTTTTTTTCCATGGTTGGAGATACTACTGCAAACCCTTCCGATCCTAACTCTTCTTTCGCTAATCAACCCACAAGTCAATATTTTCTTGATCAATACATCATTCCTTATTATCTTCATCATTTTGATGGCACCAATCTTTTTCTTGTGTTTGATTCGCTCATGGAATCAAACTATACTTCTTGGAGCCAGGTAATGCTTCTTTGGCCTCACCGTGAAGAATAAAGTTAGCTTTGTTGATGATACTTTTCTCGAACCTCCCAATGAAATGCTTCACTCTTGGAAAATTTGTAATATTGTTGTTAAAGCATGGATTCTTACTGCTCTCTCGAAGGAATTTTCTACAAGCATAAAGTTTTTTGATTTCACTAGAGTGATGTGGCATGATCTTTAGCAAAGATATCAGTGTAAAAATCGACCTCAGATTTTTCAACTTCACTGAGAAATATCTAATCTCCTACGAGAACAGTATAGCACCAAATAATGCTAATTAATATCCTTAAATCTTGCTTATCTCGAAGGAATTTTCTAGGGTGTTTTGGTGTTCTCGAGATCAAGAAGGGTATTTTGGTCAAAGAAGAGAAAGTCAACCTACAAGTCAACATAGACAAAAAGTCAGCTAAATTTCTAAGCTTGAAGAATCTCAATGCTATGAATTCAGTCTCTCAACGTCGCAGACCCAAGGGCACAACGTCGAGACGCTGCCCTATAGTCTGTCGACGTAATTGCAAGTCCCAGCTAAGAATTTTCTCCGCGCACGTGTTTTTGTGCCACTTCGTTCGGAGCATCTTGATGCTCTCGGTTAGTGTATTAAATCTCTCCTTGTGTTTTAAGTCAATCAACTTGTAATTTTTCTCTCTCGGCTACAACTCTCCCTCTTTCCTTCGTATTTTCCTTCAGTTCTTTGTATTAGCATTAGTTAGATTTATTTTTATTACTTTAGGATGGTTAACCGAGTGTTGGAGTTTAGTTTTGACATCTCAATGACGGGATAAAGCATAGATCGTCGTGATTGGGGACTCTTCAATGTAAGTTTGGTTGTAATTCTTGAGATTTTGTATTCAATTTCAAGAATTTAATTTAATTGATGTTTTACTGAATTCCGAGCATACTATAAATTCCCAGCAGAAGCGTATAGGACAGATTCGTATTGTAATTAAGTTTTCTAAAATACAAGTACATTGGCAAATCGTATAGAACAATTCTATGCATATACTACCATAAGCATGCATTAGATCTAAATCAAATAATTAAAAGAATGAACTACTTACTTGTTGAAGACTTTCTTCAATGAACTCTCACCAAGAATAATATGATCACAGTCGGGACACTACCACCAAAATCTTCCACTATTATATCTCTGGAACTAGGAACAAGTTGTGGGACTTGGTGTTCTTGAATTTTTGAAAAAAGAATCTCACTAGAATGTTGTGAAATTCCTAGAGAGAAATTTTTCTTGAGAGCAAAGTCTTGTGCTATGAGTTATGTCAATTGGGAAGACATTATGTCCTTTATATAGGATAATAGGATATGGATTTATGTTGTGAAATTCCTAGAGAGAAATTTTTCTTGAGAGCAAACCTTGTCCTCTTAGCCAATGATAGGGGAAGAGCGATTAGAGCCTATGCGCTCCCCATGTTTGATGAATTAAACCCTAGGATACTTAGACCAGAAATAGAGCCACCTAATTTCGAAATGAAGCATGTAATATTCCAAATGTTACAAACCGTGGGGCAATTTCATGGATTACCTTCAGAAGATCCCCACCTTCATCTAAAATCATTTTTGGGAGTGAGCGACTCGTGTAGGATGTAAGGAGTTTCTAAGGATGCACTCAAATTAAACCTTTTTCTTTATTCCTTGAGGGATGGAGCAAAAGCTTCGCTGAACAGTCTTGCTCCAGGATCCAACACCTCTTGGAATGAGTTGGCTAAGAAATTTCTTATCACGTATTTTCCTCCCACTAGGAATGTAATGCCCCAGGTTTTAATATAGTCTAACCTAGTGACATTACTAAACTCCTATTCAAACTAACCGAGAGCTCCGAAAATTTCGGCAGCATAACGACATACATAGGACGAAACCAAAATTTTTAAATCACCTGTTAAACAAAACAACACTTCTATATTATTCATTTCACCCCACAACTCCACAGAAACAACTTCATAATAAAAATACGAGTCAGATCTTGTATCTTCAACCAATAATAGAACTATAGCCTTTCTAGTGTAACATACTCATAGCTTCTAGAAACAATTCAACTTTATTAACAATAACATATTTACAACCTATCGGAAAACATTAGCTACTACAAGTTAATCAACTAAAGATTAATTTGACTCAGCAGCAAAATACTAAATTCAACCTAACCATCAACTAAAAAGGAAAGAATATCCTATCAAACAAATGAAAGGAAACAAACTAACAATTACAACCATATGGTCATTCCTCGTGAAACTCCTCATCCACATCATCGGGCACATAAAGCTCACCACCTGCATAATCTGAAAATGTTGGGGGAAGAAAAGGGAGGGGTATCAGTACAACCATCGTACTGGTAAGTAGCTCACATCTGGTGAGCAACACACAGCAAACAACCACGTCAACATGTTATTCATACACATACTTTGAAAGCGATAAAACACCCAACATACTCTTAACTACGAAAGAAAATTATGCTAACACATGTACCATGCAAAAAAAATGGGATGACCACATGAACCCACGCATCATGCTATGCACCCCCACATGGTTTCCGCGCCATGCCCGCACACTCACACGTGATTTCCGCGTCACGCTCCGCAAACCCACCCAACACATGTATTATTACGCACCATGCACAACACCACTCACACGTGATTTCCACGTCACCCTCCGCACTTACACCCACATGTGATTTCTGCGTCACGCTCTGCACACACACCCAACACATGATTTACGCGTCATGCTACGCCTCTTCCCACTGAACACACACTATGCAGACATGACTCTCATGCAACATAGCCAACTAATCGACAAAACAAGTTTCTCAACATCAACCAAACACACTTAAAGTACCTCATGTTTAAGAAATAAACAAATCATCATGCTTATCTCACATAGCGGAATATATATATATATACATCAACACGATACTTACAAGCAAAGCAAACAAACAAACAAGCCCATCCAGATAGAAACTACTTACCCAAGCTAGATAGCGCTCCTAAACCAAACTAACGTTTGCTGGAAAAATAAAAGAATATGCTCTAAACAGACCTACAGGCACAAAAAGACCTTCTAAGGTTAGGGAAATAGCCTAACAACCTTTCCAACACCCAACATCGATTGAAAGGGATCTAAGGTACTGTAAACTTACCGAACAGGGCGGGTACCTTGCTGGAAATTACCAAACAGCACCGAAATCCCTTGAATAAGTGTTGTTCCGAGCTCAAAATGAGTTTAAAACTGAAACTAGAGGATACCCAAAGGTTAAGAACATTCTAAGGCTAACTAAGATAGTTTCTAAAGACTTCAAGGTCACTGGAACTTACCGGACAGAACTGAACCGAGATGATTATGTGCTGGACAGTATTAGAAAGTGGCCAAAATCTGCGATTTGAGGCACGGTAAAGCATGGGTAACTCCTATTTGCGATACTAGAGTAATGGGTAACATGAATTTAAAGCCAAAAGAGAATGTGTCGAGATAAAACTTACTAAAATCGCCCAAATAACGTCGAATGAGGTTGGAACCATGCTGAAACCCACTGAACAGAGACCAAAGCGTGAGAGAAACGAGATCTAAGATGCTAGTTGCACGGGATCTAACCAAAACAAGAGTGGGGACGATTAAATTGAGCCTAATCGACAGAGAATGAGAGAGAAGAGACTTACACGCCTCGAGGGTTGGTCGAAAACGCGAGAGGGGACGGCGAAGGACTTGCGGTTGATGATGAAGAAGAAAATGACGACCGCGTCGCCTGGGTTCTGTTCGAGGAAGCAAAATAGAAGAGGAAGGTGGCGACGCTCACGGAACTTGCTCGCCGGAGGTAAAAAGAAAAGAGGAAAGCGATGGCTAGTGAGAGAGGGACAACGGCTGGGCGGTGCGAGCAGACGACACGGTTGCGAGCGGTGGCGCGAGGCTGCAGGCTGCGACTAAGCGAGAGGGACGGCGACGGTGAGTAGAAAATGTGGAAGATAGCACGACGATACGGCTGGGAGAAGAGGCAAAAATAGAAGAGATGGGGGAGGGCACACACGCGTAAGAGGGAAAGAGAGAGAGAGATGGAATCTGATGGATTTTTTTTCCTTAACAGTTTTCTTTTCTTTTTGTTTTAAAAACCCTAACAAACTCTAAAACCACCCACCCACTAGAGAAAAAAAACACCACCGAAATGCCCACTAACCTGCAAATACTCAACCAACTAATATTCTAATGAACATGAAGAAATATCTAAAACAACTTGACTTAACGATTAATAAAAAAAACTTGGGTTACCTGGAATGCGGGGCGTTACAATCTCCCTAGCTTAAGAACTTTTGTCCTCGAAAGTTTGTTGTTCAAAAAGCTCTGGATACTTGGCTCTAATCTCAGCCTCCCTCTCCCAGGTTGCGTCTTCCATTTTTTTATTCTTCCACAAAACCTTTACTAAATCAATGGCCCTACTTCTTAAGACTTTCGACTCCTTAGCCAAGATCTTAACCGGCTTCTCTTCGTAGGACAAATCCTCATTCAGCAGCAAAGGTTCTGGATTTAGGACATGTGAAGTGCCATGGACATACTTCCTCAACATCGACACATGAAACACATTACGCACTGCAGACATTGTTGGCGGCAACGCCAAGCTATACACGACAGGACCAATGCGCTCCAGGATCTCATAGGGTCTGATGAACCTGGGGCTAAGCTAGCCCTTCTTACCGAAACCCAGAACTCCTTTCGTTGGTGCCACTCGGAAGAACACATGATCACCAACACTGAACTCGAGTTCTCTACACTAGACATCTGCATAGCTCTTCTGCCTACTTTGAGAAGTTTGCATCCTTGCCCTTATCTTCTGAACTGCATCATCGGTCATTTGAACCAACTCTGGCCTTAGCAAAGCTCTTTCACCAACCTCGTCCCAATGGACCGGTGACCTGCACTTTTTCCCATACAAAGCCTCGTACGGTGCCATACCAATAGTCGACTGATAACTGTTGTTGTAGGAAAACTCGATGAAATACAAATGACTTTCCCAGCTACCACCGAAATGTAGCACACAAGCCCTAAGCATGTCTTCTAGCACCTGGTTCAATCGTTCAGTCTGGTCGTCAGTCTGATGGTGGAATGCAATACTAAAATCCAACTGATTACCTAGTGCTTTCTGCAGACTTTGCCAAAAGGTAGATGTGAAGCGAGGGTCTCTGTCAGACACTATCGAAACAGGCACACCATGCAACCTCACTATCAAAAGAGCAATGTCAAGCTTAGAGTCGAAATAGTTTCCTTTAGGAAGTTTGAGGATGAATCTTTTAGTGAGGAATGAGATAGATTTAAAGAGTTGCCAAGAAAATGCCTTCACCATGGACTTCTCCATTGCATCCTAATGGAGACTTTCTATAATTGATTGAATCTGACTACACAGAATATGGTCTGTAACGACCCAACTTCTTAAATAATCTTTTTTGGACCGTTACGGCAATGCATGCTTTGGAGGCATTTTTAAATAAAAATATTTTGAAACATAAACACTAATTTAAGTAAAAACTTTGAAAGAAAACTTTTGTTCAGGATTCCTAATTTTAAAAGTTTTAAATATTCTTGAACAATTTCTAAAATATAAATGTACATGGCCTGCAGAAGTTTCTCAAAAAAAATTTACAAATCAATAAAAGTGAAACAAAGTTCTTAAAGCGGAAGAAAAAATAAACTATGAAATTCAGGTCCTCTCATGGCTGCCTAACAGATTCTCATCAATCGCCTTTCACCTGCCCTTGTGATAACTCTCCAAAAGGAAGTTATCTAGGCCTTAGTTCTATAGTGTTTTGTGTGTCTTGTGTGTTAAATATGGTTGCTTTTAGATGAATATTATATGTTTTAACCCATTCGGAGGAATGGAGGCTTTGGAAGTTATTTTGTGTAGAAAATATTGTTGAACGACTTGAGGGAGCAAAAAATGTGATTCTTCAAAGCAGGGAGCAAAAATGACATGTAACAACTCATAATCCATTTTAATGAAGTGTCGTTAGCTGAATTAATTTCGGATCTAAGAAGCTTGGAGAGCCTTCCACGTATACAATTTGACCTAATTAGGGCTTGACTTCTCTCTATAAAAGGAAAGAGTCGTCTCAAGTCAAAAACATTCCATTTTCCATATTTGGAAGTCGAATAGAGGAGAAAAGATTGAAGACTTCAAGAATACCATCAACTACGGATCTAATCAAGGGAATTAATCTTTTCTTGTAATTTCTTGTAGTTATGGATGCACATACTCCGATTGTAGCGTGTGTTATGATGAACCTTATGAACTAAATTTGCTTAGGTGTTGGTTAGGAATTATTATGTAGTTGTCGTGCTTGATATCTATGCAATATTTGTTGATTTGAGCATCTTGATTATTTGTTGTGTCTATTTCCATTTTATGCCCGCCTGGGCAGCCGATATGAATATCACTTCTTAGTTTCAGAGATGATTTGAGAAGTGTTTGGCATTTAATCACACTAGACCATTATGTGCTAGTGAACGCCAGTGACTGAGTTAGGGATAACCAGTTGCCTAGTGCTTGATCGGTAGCACGTCATTGGAGTTGAAACACATTCCAAAAAATCCAGAGTTCCGGGAGGATCCTGCTAATAAGAATGCAAGAAAATTGCCTAATCAACAATATTGCTAGAGTATTTTTTAAAACAACTACTAAAATCCTGACCAACGTCTGTTTCCAATCTGTCTGCTTTATTTGTTTACTTTCTGTTCTGTCAATCCTTTTGCTTCAGCATTTTATCAAAATCAATCAATTTAAAAAACCTTGAAACCATTAAAAAATCACGCTAGATAGATAAAGTGAGAGCTATTCAAACCCCGTGGATACGATAGATTACTTATCACTTGGTGCGAATTGTGTATGCTTGCACAATATTCTGGAGCTTATTTTTGCTATATTTTTATCCCACTCTAGAAGGAAACACCTTGCCTTTACCTAAAAAAATAGTGTTGGATTGGAATTCCGTAATTCCGTAAAGCGGAAGCATGATTGGGACCGATTCGTAATTAATTTTGTTTGATCTAAAATACCAATACATTGACAATAATATTATAACTATTCTAAATATATATTAAGGCTAAGCATACAAAAAAAATTAGATCTAAATTTAATTTATAAAGTAACAAATTACTTACTCTCGTTGACGACTCAAATTAAATTCACCAACTGCTTGTGAATTAATCACGAACTAGTGCGAACACCACCACTATGGCTACACCGGTATGACTCTGAGACTTCTAGAGGCAGGAGACTTGTGGGAGCCTTTGGGAGAATTCTCTGAGAGTAGGAGAACGAATGTGATGATCTTCCACCCCACCCAGGGGTCCTATATATATAGTAAAGGCCAAGACATTTTTCCTAATAGGAAAAGGTCTCTAATTTTAATAAATAATTAATTAATTCCATAATTAATTAATTTCCCTAATTAAATATCATATATTAATATTAGGGATTTTATTAAAATTAAAATTAATATGAATCCAATTCATATTAAATTTATTTGAACTCTTTCAAATATTTTCTTTCCTAATAGGAAAAGGTCTCTAATTTTAATAAATAATTAATTAATTTCATAATTAATTAATTTACCCAATTAAATATCATATATTTAATCTTAGGGATTTTATTAAAATTAAAATTAATATGAATCCAATTCATATTAAATTTATTTGAACTCTTTCAAATATTTTCTCCCAAGAATTAATTTTTGAAATTAATTCAAAAATTATATTATAAAGTTTCATAAACTTTATATTATAATGCATCAATATACATTATACGATTCCTCAAATAAATTGAACACTTTCAATTTACAATTTATACTTAATTGCCTCAAGTCTCTTTACGAGCTACCAGTGGGACCTAATGGACCTACAGATCAAAGCGCCAACGATACGAGACTAATTGGCCAAACTCATTGACCAAGTTTAGTCAACATTCGTTAACTGTGGATCACTCCACTAAAGACCCACAGCTGCACTCTTCTAACTGTAGAATATTTTTATGTCCATGGATATCGACCAAATAGTAAGTCAATCCTTCACGTGTGTTCGTAACACCAGTTGGGTCAAATTACCGTTTTACCCCTGGGTTACCTCTGGTTCCTTAAGTACCACTGATTCCTCTAATGAACAAGTTGTTTAGGGTCCAACCACTAAACAGGAGTTCCTCTCAGGCTAAGAGAGGACGGCGCGCCTTTGTTAAAGCCCTAGAATCAGCGCTTAAGGGAACACACATCTACTTACCCCAATAGGGGAAGGAGTGAATTCCATCTTGTACTGTTATGTTCCCAGCCCCCATTCGGTCTTGCCCCTGAAATGGTAGGCTTATTGAGTCGGCGAACTGGCCACTCTCATCCATACAAATCTAAGGACAATTCCTCCTGAAAGGGGTTCATAACAAACTCAGGATTGAGATTGAGTTACCTAGGTCATCCTATTGAAATAGGAACCTAAACTAGTTAACGGCGTTACATCTAGTGGTTACTATTTCGCGGTCCGGTCTTATGCAAACTCATTGCATAGGATACCCCCCACCCGCATGTCTCCTACATGGATGCTTTGGATCATTGCATCTGTATCGAATACAAGGTGGGTCGTATCATATAGTGTCACCAGGATAAGGTACCAAGCCTTATCCCTATACTATAGACCTTTTAGGTTGTTACTTGGACATTGATCCCCGTATGTCCCCACATACTAGTCCAAGTTTCATTTAAACAACCTTGGATCTTAGTTTATTGGATTTAGGGTTTATTAATGCAAACTCGATTATTCAATAACAAAATTACTGAATTACTCAAATAACACTTTATTAAGATCGATTAATTAGTTTCATTTACTATCTACGAGTTTTAGGGCATAAAACCCAACAACTCCCACTTGAACTAAAACTCTAGTGGGCAATATACATCAACAATCAAAATTGAATGAATAATCATTGAAGTAGGAATAATAGTTTGTATTAATATTGTATAATACATGAAAATACAGATAAATACAATAAACTAGGGCATTCACAATACCCATGACACTTCTCCCACTTGCCCTAGATTATTCTATGTACATATCTCGCAGACCTAGATCCTCTAGATGACCCTCGAACACTTTAGCCGTGAGAGCCTTCGTAAATGGATCAGCAATATTGTGCTCAGAAGCTACCTTCGTGACGATCACGTCCCCTCGTTGCACGATCTCTCTAATGAGATTATATTTGCGCTCTATGTGCTTGCCTCTTTTGTGACTGCGAGGTTCTTTAGAATTTGCCACTGCACCACTATTATCACAGTAAAGGGTGATTGGCAAGTTCATATTTAGAACAACTTCCAAATCCATCAAGAACTTCCTTAGCCATACAGCTTCCTTAGCTGCTTCACAAGCAGCGACATATTCGGCCTCCATGGTGGAGTCTGCAATGCATCCTTGCTTGATGCTACGCCATACTACAGCTCCCCCGTTGAGGGTAAATACTGACCCTGATGTGGATTTCCTAGAATCCTTATCAGTCTGAAAGTCAGAGTCTGTATATCCTGTAAGGATCAAATCCTTAGAGCCATACACAAGCTGATAGTCCCTCGTAATCCGAAGATACTTGAGGATGTTTTTAACTACAGTCCAGTGGTCTAACCCTAGATTGGACTGGTACCTGCTCACTATCCCAACTGCATAGCAAATGTCAGGCCTAGTACACAACATGGCGTACATAAGACTGCCCACAACTGAAGCATAAGGGATGTGTCTCATATCCTCAATTCCTTGAGGTGTCTTAGGACACTGTTCCTTAGACAAATGAACTCCATGCCTGAAGGGTAGTAAACCCCTCTTGGAATTCTGCATCTTATATCGAGACAACATCTTGTCTATATATGATGCTTGAGACAGGGCTAACGTTCTGTTCTTATGATTCCTGATAATTTGAATCCCTAAAACATACTGAGCTTCACCCAAATCTTTCATTTGGAACTCAGTCGATAGCCATTTTTTAATGCCAGCTAGATATTCTACATCATTTTCAATGAGAAGAATATCATCTACATACAACACCAGAAAAGCTATTGAACTGTTGATAATCCTTTTGTAAACACAAGGCTCATCAACGTTCTGGTCAAAGCCATAAGATTTGACAGCAGTGTCAAACTTTATATTCCAAGATCTGGAAGCTTGCTTCAACCCATAAATGGACCGTCTAAGCTTGCAAACTTTTTGCTTCTGACCTTGAGCAAAGAACCCCTCTGGTTGAGACATAAAGATGTTCTCATCAAGATTGCCATTCAGAAAAGCAGTCTTGACGTCCATTTGCCAAATCTCATAATCATAAAAGGTGGCAATGGACAAGAGAATTCTTATCGACTTTAACATGGCAACTAGGGAGAAGGTTTCCTCATAGTCCACCCCCTCCTTTTGGGTATAACCCTTTGCCACAAGTCGAGCTTTGAAAGCCTATACTTTCTCAGCTGCGTCTCGTTTTCTGTTGTACATCCATTTGCACCCTATGGGTTTAACCCCTTTAGACAGGTCTACAAGATCCCAAACTTGATTGAAGTACATAGACTCCATCTCTAGGTCCATAGCTTTGACACACTAGTCATGGTCCACATCATTCATTGCCTGTCTAAAGGTCAATGGATCCTCAACCCCATCATCAGGTATGACAGTTGGAGTTTCTGCTAAACCCAGATAGCGTTCAGGTTGGATAACAACCCTCCCACTACGTCGAGGCATTCTCAACTCTTGAGAAGGATGGGCTTGACCAGATGTACTGGGCTCATCAATAACTCTTGTTGAAGGTCCAACCTCTGAACTAGGTTCATCAACAACTCTTGTTGAAGGTTCAGCCTCATCAACAACTCTTGTTGGTTTATTTGTAGCTTTACCAGAATGTTCACTTAACACAATTTTACTGCGTGGTATGTGTTCTTTAACGTGGTCTTCTTCCAAGAAAGTAGCATTTGTCGATACAAACACTTTATTTTCTTTTGGATCAAAGAAGTATCCACCTCTTGTTTCTTTGAGGTAGCCTATGAATAGGCATAATTTTGAATGTGAATCCAATTTCTTTGGGTTTGCTACTAACACATGTGCAGGGCAATCCCAAATTCTGAAATGACGTAAACTAGCTTTATGCCCTTTCCAAAGCTCAAATGGTGTTTCAGAAAACTCTTTGAGGGAACAACATTCAAAATATAAACTGCAGTCTCTACTGCATAACCCCAAAAAGAACTAAGCAACTGAGCATAGCTCATCATAGATCGAACCATGTCTAACAAGGTTCTGTTTCTCCTTTCAGATACACCATTCTGCTGAGGTGTACCTGGTGCTGAGAGTTGGGACGATATTCCATGTTCTATCAAATAGTTTTGGATTTTTAAGTCCAAATACTCTCCACCTCGATCAGATCGAAGTGTTTTAATGGTCTTACCTAACAAGTTCTCAACTTCAGTCCTTTACTCCTTGAACTTTTCAAGGGCTTCAAACTTATGACTCATTAGGTATAAATAACCATACCTTGAATAATCATCTATAAAAGAGATGAAATATTCATACCCTCCTCGAGCTCTTACATTCATTGGACCACATAGATCCGTATGTACGAGTTATAATTGCTCCTTGGCACGATAACCTTTTCTAGTAAAAGGTCGTTTGGTCATCTTACCTTCGAGACATGACTCACACGGAGGT
Source organism: Luffa acutangula (assembly GCA_036850905.1). Classification (NCBI taxonomy): domain Eukaryota; kingdom Viridiplantae; phylum Streptophyta; class Magnoliopsida; order Cucurbitales; family Cucurbitaceae; genus Luffa; species Luffa acutangula. Next base: position 37,666,933 of record CM072097.1, on the reverse strand, counting down.
AGAGTACCATCTTCTAACTAGCTTAGAAGTTCGTTCTTAACCAATCTCCCAATCCTATTGAGATTTATGTGGCCAAGTCTTAAGTGCCAAAGATAGGTACTTTGAGAAACTTTTTGCCTTTTTGGTTGAGTCTCAGCTGTTTTAAACATTTCATTGTACAAAATAGCCCTAGACTCTATTGGTCTTAAGACATACAAATTGTTCTCCATTTTGCAGAACATATATCAGCACCCCTTTTAGTAATGAAAGCTTCATTCACAGAAAAGGACACTGAATACCCTTGTTCTAGCAAACAAGAAATAGAAATCAAATTCCTTTTTATTCTGGGAACTATATATACGCTATCTAATAACATATAGCGTTCCCTGGAGAAGAACATTTTAATATCTCCCTCTGCTTTAGCTGAAATGAGCTCCCTAGTCCCAACTCTGAGAGTCATTTCCCCAGCATCCAACTGTTGCCAGGAGCTCATTCCCTCAAAGGAAGAGCATACGTGATGAGTGACACCTGAATCAAGGATCCAGGTTGTATCATCATTTTCCACTATACACGTTTCAATGATCAATAAATCAAATTTATTTTCATTGAGATGTGCTAAGCAGTCTATGTCATATTCATCATGAACAATTTCGGATAAATTAGATATATGGGCTTGAGGACCGTCCTCAGTTAAGACCAATTCCACGCATTTAGTGTTTAAGTTCATTTTCTTAGTTGTATTAGAAATACCAATTTTGTAATTGGCGTTATTAGAGGCATACAAAGAACGTTTCATTGTTGATACAACAAACAAATTAACTTAATAAGAATTGTTACATTAACCCATTACACAAAATAATATTATTATTTTAATCCAATCAATTCAGCAAAAGTAACGATCGACCCATAGAGTAAACATTCATTTTGCAACGATACTTTAGAGGTTTAGAACAACAACTACCGTAGGGTAGTCAGCTACTCCTCCTTTGAATTGAGACAATCTCAGCCAATCCCTATTCCCGGAATAACTCATATTCCAATAGTTCTTAGCTACTGTTTTTTTTCAGTCAAGAAATTATTAACACCTTAACAATTTCTCGTAAGTGTGACCCTCTATTTTTCAGATTTCAGAGGTCGGCCCCAAAAATGCTACCGTACGGAAAGTCAAAGTTGGAAATGGACCTAAGAAATCCTATCCATTTCTGGAGTTTGCATTGTTTCGACTCCCATGATCAAGCCCTCCGTAGGGTTATTGCTCCCAGGGCGACTCGCAGGCAGATCATGGGCATCTCACGGTGCAACCTAATGGAGCAGACCGTAGGATATGTTGACACGTGTCCTGCTCCCACTTACTATAAAATACTCCCTCATTCACCTTGATATTAATCCATGCAAACACCATCCGTAGGGGGTCACTCCCAGGGTGACTCGAGGACAAGCATGAACCTCACGTTGTGAACTTTTGAGGACGTGAGAGCAAAACTTGATTTATGAAAATCTTGTTTTGATATATTTCCTCCCACTAACTATTTTTATAATTATAGGGTCTATTACTTAGGTAAATTTCGGCTAAGTGAATCTATCTAAGTCTATGCCTGCATATAACTTTTATATATATAGGTCTTTTCTCTGATGTGTAGGTGAATTAAACACTTTTAATTACCTAGAGACATTGCATGCTAATATAACTCTGGTTAATTCAACTCAAGTTCCGACTCAGTTCCCAGGTAGCAGGTGTTCCGTAAACCGTCATCTTAAGTACCTCCAGCCTTAGACAGAACTTTACCGGTAGAGTTCCCTTATAACCAATAGTTATGATAAATCTTTACTCTAAAGATCTAGGTGAATTAAACTCTTTTAATCGACCTAGTGATATTGCATGCTAACATAACTATGGTTAATTCAACTCAAGTTCCGAGTCAGTTCCTAGGTAGCAGGTGTTCCGTAAACAGTCATCTTAAGTACCTCCAGCCTTAGACAGAACTTTATCGGGAGAGTTCCCTTATAACCATAGTAATCTAAACTCTTTACTCTAAAGATCTAGGTGAATTAAACTCTTTTAATAAACCTAGTGACATTGCATGCTAACATTTAGCTATGATTAATTCAACTCCGGTATTCCGGGTTAGTTTCCAAGTAGGAGGTGTTCCGTAAACCGTCATCTTAAGTACCCCCAGCCTTAGACAGAACTTAACCGGTGGAGTTCCCTTATAATCATAGTAATGTTTTTCCTACTTAGTCAATTAAAGGTATTTTTAATACTAAGTAAGAAAATAATTCTAATCATATTAGAATTATAATGACCTTAGGTCTAATTAAATTTAAACATTTTAAAATTAATTCATTTTAACCTAAGGTCCTATGTTTTCATGCAACTCTTTGTTATAGGTTGATGGTTTCTAATCAATTTTATAACTTATTATAAAAATTTAATGATTAGCCCTATAACATGCTTCTATGGTGTTGAAAAAATAACAATCATATTCTAATTATTAAACACCATATTATTATGACACCGATAACGATAATATAACGATTATATTAATCTAAGGTGGTGTCATGCTTCATGCAATTTCAATTTCATTTAATTAATATCGATTATATTAATTAAACATTCATGAAATTAAATTACATGAAATTTGACATTAATATAATATAACTCTTATATTAATCTAATTAATGTCATGCTCAATTCTATTCCATTTTCAGTTAATTAATATAACATTTTATATTAAATCATACATGAAAACAAGCATTGATATAAATTGATTATTTTCATTCATAATATAACTAATTATATTAATTCTCATGAAAATAATGCTAAGCATGCATGCTACATTAATAAAATATAACAATTATATTTATCTAATTAATGCCATGCATCATGCTTTTCAAATTTCATATATTTAATATAACAATTATACTAAATAACTCATGAAATTTAAATTCATGCATAATTATCATATATTATAACATTTATAACATAAATATGCATGAAACATGCTTAACCTATGGTGGGAATTTAAGCTATATGACATCCATAAAGCAAATAAATAGCAATTGAACCGGTTAATTTTGGCCCCTAGGATAAAATAAAACATAAATTACAATAATTATAGCTAAATTCTATCCTAAAAGTCCTTCTGCAGCTCCAAATACTGGTCTAGCCCGCCCAAACTGACCCGAAACACTTCGAACCAGCTACGAAAACCACGAACCGAGCCAAATTCCAGCTGAACCGGATCAAATTGGTCCCAGCCCAGCCAGACCGCGTGAACCGGACCGCCCAACAGCCTTGAACCGTCCTGTTGTGAATTTCTAACGCATGTTGTAATCGTGACAACGTTGCAATTTCTCCGATTTTTATCTCATAAAAACCTATTCTAGACCCGGACTTAATTAGGACTCGATTTTACATAAAATACCCGAAACACCGGGCCCTTACATGATCAAATCACATAAAAAATAGTAAAATCCATGGCCATAAAATTAACCTAAAAAGTTCAATGCAAATCATACATACATTATGCATTAATTAATCCCACCAATAGCCAATGCAAATTTTAGAGAAACAAAATTAGATCTACGATCGGCTCTGATACCAATTGTTGGATTGGAATTCCGTAATTCCGAAAAGCGGAAGCATGATTGGAACCGATTCGTAATTAATTTTCTTTAATCTAAAATACCAATACATTGGCAATAATATTAGAACTATTCTAAATATATATTAAGGCTAAGCATACAAAAAATTAGATCTAAATCTAATTTATAAAGTAACAAATTACTTACTCTCGTTGACGACTCAAATTAAATTCACCAACTGCTTGTGAATTAATCACGAACTAGTGCGAACACCACCACTATGGCTACACCGGTATGACTCTGAGACTTCTAGAGGCAGGAGACTTGTGGGAGCCTTTGGGAGAATTCTCTGAGAGTAGGAGAATGAATGGGATGATCTTCCACCCCACCCAGGGGTCCTATATATAGTAAAGGCCAAGACCTTTTTCCTAATAGGAAAAGGTCTCTAATTTTAATAAATAATTAATTAATTCCATAATTAATTAATTTCCCTAATTAAATATCATATATTTAATATTAGGAATTTTATTAAAATTAAAATTAATATGAATCCAATTCATATTAAATTTATTTGAACTCTTTCAAATATTTTTTTTCCTAATAGGAAAAGGTCTCTAATTTTAATAAATAAATAATTAATTCCATAATTAATTAATTTACCCAATTAAATATCATATATTTAATCTTAGGGATTTTATTAAAATTAAAATTAATATGAATCCAATTCATATTAAATTTATTTGAATTCTTTCAAATATTTTCTCCCAAGAATTAATTTTTTAAATTAATTCAAAAATTATATTATAAAGTTTCATAAACTTTATATTATAATGCATCAATATACATTATACGGTTCCTCAAATAAATTGAGCACTTTCAATTTACAATTTATACTTAATTGTCTCAAGTCTCTTTACGAGCTACCAGTGGGACCTAATGGACCTACAGATCAGAAGCTCCAACGATACGAGACTAATTGGCCAAACTCATTGACCAAGTTTAGTCAACATTCGTTAACTGTGGGTCACTCCACTAAAGACCCACAGCTGCACTCTTCTCACTGTAGAATATTTCTGTGTCCATGGATATCGACCAAACAGTAAGTCAATCCTTCACGTGTGTTCGTAACACCAGCTGGGTCAAATTACCGTTTTACCCCTGGGTTACCTCTGGTTCTTTAAGTACCACTGATTCCTCTAATGAACAAGTTGTTTAGGGTCGAACCACTAAACAGGAGTTCCTCTCAGGCTAGGAGAGGACGGCGCGCCTTTGTTCAAGCCCTAGAATCAGCCCTTAAGGGAACACACATCTACTTACCCCAATAGGGAAAGGAGTGAATTCCATCTTGTACTGTTATGTTCCCAGCCCCCATTCGGTCAAATGGTAGGCTTATTTAGTCGGCGAACTGGCCACTCTCACCCATACAAATCTAAGGACAATCCCTCCTGAAAGGGGTTCATAACAGACTCAGGATTGAGATTGAGTTACCTAGGTCATCCTATTGAAATAGAAACCTAAACTAGTTAACGGCGTTACATCTAGTGGTTACTATTTCGCGGTCCGGTCTTATGCAAACTCATTGCATAGGATACCCCCCACCCGCATGTCTCCTACATGGATGCTTTGGATCATTGCATCTGTATCGAATACAAGGTGGGTCGTATCACATAGTGTCACCAGGATAAGGTACCCAACCTTATCCCTATACTATAGACCTTTTAGGTTGTTACTTGGACACTGATCCCCGTATGTCCCCACATACTAGTCCAAGTTTCATTTAAACAACCTTGGATCTTAGTTTATTGGATTTAGGGTTTATTAATGCAAACTCGATTATTCAATAACCAAATTACTGAATTACTTAAATAACACTTTATTGAGATCGATTAATTTGTTTCATTTACTATCTACGAGTTTTAGGGCAGAAAACCCAACAAATAGTTTTGAAAAGAATGAGTATTTAAAACACTCATTAAGTGACCCTACTATATAGGTTGGGTCATGCTTTAAAAACATTTTAAAAATCAACAACAAATATCTTTTTGGTGGCTCTAAACTTTATTTTAAACTTACTAATGGGAGAGAATATACATCAATTTCATGCATATCCTAGACACATCAATTTCATGTGTCTTCTATGGAGGCCGTTAATTTCACGAAACCTCGAGGTCGTCAATTTCAAAAACCTCGACTTAGGTACATCAATTTCATGTCCCTAAGTCCTGTGTAGGCATCTCTGAATGTACATCAATTTCATGTACACTTATAAAATTTAAGAAAAACTCATAAATAATTTAAACTCATACATATAATAAACTTGAGAGACCACCAACTCAATTATTTCAAATATCAACAAATGCAAGCAAGAATAATAAATTTCATGCTTTCAACGATTTTCCTATACGCATACGTAGTTAAAATGATAAATTTATCATGCACAACTTTCATGCTTTTAACAATAATAATAAATTTCAAGAATAATTCATAAGCACATAATTTTTTTTTTTTTTGAAAATCAAACTTGCACACCCAATTAAAATTCAACAATAAAGCCACTTACCTCGGCTTAAATATTCTGAACAAAACTAAATTTATTCTCTAATTCCAAGGTCCTTAACCACACAAAACAAAATGTCGCTTGTTGTTCGGGGTCTTAAATCTGCTCCAATCCTCCAATTGAATCATCAATACGCTAACGCCTTGAAATCACAAGGCAAAATCAATGGGTATTTAATTTCACACCATAAACAACTTCAAAACCACCATAGAACTCTTACCCATTGTTGGAATTAGCTAAAACCCAACAAATCGAGTTGAAATTTGGAGAAAATCACGCCTTCAACACTACCTCGCCAGAAAACACGAACACAAGTTAATGTCGCTGCTGTACCGCCACGGAGCTCGCCATAAAATGTGCGACGAGGATGGATCTGTGCAGCCCACTTATTTGAAACATGTTGCTACTTGCTGAAGGAGAAGACGCCACTGCAAACTTGAAGAACGGCCGCGCGACTAGCCTGGAACCGCGTTTGAAGGAAGCTCGCCGGAGGAAATCGTGAGATCCACGCCCGCGACCACTGCACCATCGTGCTCCTCTGCTGTGTCGTCGTTGACCTACCACGGATCGATACCTACTGCACCTCACGGTCTTTTGGCAACACAGACAACCACGCGGTTAATCCCGTTTGTTGCTCACCGACAGAAGAAATCCAGGAAGAGACGCTAGCCACTGCTACTGTTGAACGACGCCACTCCACCTGCTACCATGTTGTTACGCACCGCCGTGGAGAGAATCGACGGAGGAGACGCCTATCGCCCGAGAAGAAAGGGTGAGAGGGGAAGGGTGTTGTTGTGGGTTCCAAAGAAGAGAAGGAAATATGGGAGAAAAGAAAGATGGCTTGGCTGGTGGCTTAGATGGGCTTGCCTAGGGCTTTGTGCACTATTTAAAAGAAGGAGACTTGGGCTTCGGCTTGCCTAAAAAGACCATTTAATCACGAAATTGCCATCTCAGCTTGAATTTTAAAAATTCACCAATTTTCAAATCTTTTTAATTTTCCTCCAACTCCAATTTGCACAACTTAACCAAATTAACTCCAAAACTAATGAAATTGAAATTTTCCTTAAATTAAGTGTGTTACATGGTTGGTGCTTCAGCAAATGATGCTCTGCTGTCTAAAACTTTTAATGAGGCATATGAAGTTTTGGAAAGGATTTCAACCAATAGTAGTTGAGAACGCTTATTTATGTGTGTTATTTAGCCTTAAAAAATTAGGTTATTGCTAGGAAAGCAAGGACATTGTGTTTAATTTCACATATTTAGAGTCAAATTAGCAAAACAAGTCTTAGAATCATGTTGGAAATCTTAGAAATATATAATTTATGCATAAAATGACCAAAAACAGATTACGTTTGCAAGAATTTTTCAAAGTTAAATGTTTTTGTGCAGAGGACTTTGCAGTCGAAATGCACCAGCAATTGGAGAGAAAGAGTTAGCGGAGCAAAAGAGTTGAAGTTACAGATTTGCACTCGCAATTGATCTTGAAGATGTGGATTATTTTGCGTTTGAAATGCGCCTGCAAACTTAAAAGGAAAGTAGCCTCAGCTAAAGACAAAAGTGTCAAGACAATGCACAAAAGATTTGTGCCCGACTTTGTGGCCACAACTGGGCTTTCCGACAAAATTCTAAGATTCGCGGGATCTTCACAAAATCATTTGAAATTCTCAAATCTCCAAGGATTGTGGATTTTTACCTTCAAGGGTCCTCTCACACTAATCTCGGCAGCTAACCATACCTTTCAAGGTCTATATGAGGCGACCAAGGTGCAATAAGCAAAGAGAGCTCGAAATTTTGTCCTTAGGATAGTTTTCTGTTTTTCTTTCTTCTCGTCTTGTAACCATTTTGAGTTTCAGTTCTTCCGACCTCTATCGGCCCTTTCATTCAAAAGAAAAAAAAAGAGAAAAACTTGTCTCCCATTGGAAAAAGTTAAGAGCAAGTTAGATAGAGAGGAGAAAGAAGCTTTAGTTGAGTCTCGAGTCTTTAATTTCTGTTTATTTTACTTTGTAAGGTTTTGCACTTTATGTTTTAATTTAATTTTCAGTTGTAAGTTCTTTAATTCTTGTACTCATTTCCATTATTAATATGAATTCAAGTTATTCCTTTACTTTGTGTGTTTTTTACTTTATGTCTTGTATTTTAATTTCTTCAATGAGCTAAGCTTATTCTTGGGGGTTCAATTATGTCAATACCTTGAGTAGAAGATGTAGGGATGAAAGCCCCAGCACAGCGGAAGCGAATTGAGAGGATCTCACACCATATATTAATTAACATTAAAATACGATACGAAAAGACAAAACGCTACTTCAATCATGCATTAAAGTTGTTGTAAATTTATTATAAACATGCTGGAAAAAACCGAAAAATAAAACTACTTTATTTTACATGTTTTTCTAAAGAAAAAAGAAATCGTTACAAACCTTCGTTGTAGACTTGAACGATTTTCACCAACTCCGTTCTTGTGTTGAAAACACAGCAGCGGAAGAAATCCTTGAAGGAGTGAAGAACACTCGAGCGGAAGCGTTAGCGAATCTTAGGCACCGATTTTAATTGATTTCATGGATTAAAAGCATGATATATAACAACGAAAAACAGATCACGTATAAATACCTCTTGGAGCTCCGAATTCTAGCACTTCGATGGATGTTACTTCACATGATCATGATGTGGACAACCACCATGATCTTCCCCACTATTCTCCGACTTTGGAATGAGCTTGTGAGAACCCGAGCATGATGAAAGTGAATGGAGAAAAGATGAGAGAAAAAAATGGGTTTTTAGACCTTTGGAGTTCTCGATTTTTAGACAGAGTTTTTCACCAAATTTCTTTCTTTCTTTTGCACTCAAATTTCTCCAGAAGCTTGACAATTTAATTTAATGAACATAATGCCAGCTTTTATATCAAGAGACAAAATTTCAATCCCATTCAATTAGTTGTCTCTGTATGGCTTTTTGCATGGACATGAAATAGCCATAAACACCCACCTCATGAATTTCAAAATTGAAATTCTTTTAACTTTAATTAATCTTGATTTTAAAATCAATCTTTAATAATTGATTTAAATACAAATTAATTTTCACAAACTTAATTTACAAGATTAATTAAACTTTCAATTAACTATTATTTCTTTAATTCAATATTTAAATATTGAATTAACTATATTCCCGACTTCTCTCAAAAACTCAACGAATATGAATCGATATTCTTATTTATTTTAAAATATGTATCTCATGGACTTCAAGATGGATCAAAACCGCACTAAAATCCTCCGTTGAAGCATTTGATACTAAATTCCTACAAAACATATAACTTTAAGCGAATTAATTATCGTAAAACTAACAAGACTAAGGACAAATAATCATGGGCAATTATGTCCCATCAACTGCATATCCCAAAACGAGTTTAGGCAACTCATTATCGAATGAACCATGTCTGACAAGATTCTGTTTCTCCTTTCCGATACATCACTCTACTATGATGTACTAGGTATTGAGAGTCAAGACATAATTCCATATTCTATCAAATAGGTGTGGGATCTCAAGTTCATATACTCTCTACATTGATCAGATCGAAGTGTCATTATTGTTTTACCTAATTTGGATCTTATCCTGAGCGTTATACTACCTGAACTTTTCAATAGTTCAGACTTATGATGCATTAGGTAGATATAGTCATACCTTGAATATTCATCAATGAAACTGATGAAATATTCATACCCTACTCGTATCTTTATATTCATCGGTCCAACAAGGATCTGAATATACGAGTTTTAAGGGCTCTTTGGTACGACAACCCTTTTTCTAGAAAAAAGTCATTTAGTCATCATTACCCTTAAGGCATGACTTATAGGGAGGTAATGAGTCGTCTTCTAACCTATTTAGAAGTTCATTTTAGGCCAATCTCCAATCCTATTGAAATTTAATACGGTCTAACCTCAAGTGCCAAAGATAGGTATTGTTCCCCGGCAACGGCGCCAAAAACTTGTTGCTCAACGTTGTGTGATGGGCGATTACTGCAAGCGCACGGGTCACAAATAATATAAAACAAAAAGTATTCCGAGTATCGAATCCTCAGGGAGGCGAAGCGAAAATTAAGCAAAGTAAAAATCTCTTGAGCACTAAAAATAGTTGGGAGAAATAATATTTAGGAAATAGCTCATGCAATTAAAAAGGATTCAAAAATCAAAACAATTAAAGGAAATAAATTGATCAATCAATTAAAAATAAAATATGGGGAAAGAGTTCTCTTTGAATGGGAATGGGGTCTTTAATTTCAATTATTAGCTAAACATTTATTATAGTTATCCTATCTCATTGCCCAACTAATTATAAACCTAGAATCTTCGTTAATCACATAAGTTCTCCTGTCGGTTTCCCCTAATTGTAATTAATTCATTTTAACAACCTAAGTGTCCTTAGCGCCATTAAAAATCGTTAATTATTACGCACTCATTCATTTTAGGAATCTAAATTTAATCAACTAATCTTGTTGTCACTACGGGCAATTAAACTAGTTGCATGGATTACGATCTATCCTAATTTCTCTTCGCCGAGTTTCCATTAAAAATCAGATCATTACACAACTGGCCAAATTGAGTAAAGCATTAAGCACATCCATAGAAATAATTAGGACAAGGGGCAAGAGACAGGAAATTATATCAATATTTAAACTATAATTTCATTTCCAGACCCCAAATTGGGGTTTAGCTATACATAGCTAAAATATCCACAACATTTACCATAGAAAGCATAATTAGGAGCATAAAGGAAAGGAAAGGAATTGACCGTCTTCGCTGACGCTCGGAGTCCCGTCGAACACTCCTTGAGCTTCCTAGGATGCTCCCAAAAATTCCCCAAAATCTTTCCCACTAAAGAAATCTCTCAAAAAGGCTAGAAAGCCTTGAGAGAGGCTCCCAAAGGAGCCTAGGAGGCAAGAAAGGAAGGAACGAATGGATTGATTGATGAATAAATGAGGCACCAAGAGGTGCCTTTTATAGGCTCGGAATGGGGTCAGCGTCGAGACGTAGCAATGCACGCGTCTTGTTGCCCAAGTAATGGACATCGTCGCAACGCCGTCTTCATAGTGTCTCGACGCTGTGCCAATTTCCAGAATTTCCACCTTCGGTTTGGGCTTCTTTTTGGGCATTTTCTTCATTTCTTTTTGGGCTCATTCTTCATGATTGACCTCATTGACTCCCCTTTTGGTCCTTCTTTTTGGGCTTGATTGGCTTCATTTTGGGCATTTTTCCCCAAAATCCACAACTTTGCTCTTAAAGACCAAATAGCGAAATACATTAAATATTTTCATTAAAAACACGATTAAAGCACAGAAAAGCCTAATAAATTGGGACTAAAATAGCGACATTTTTGCTCGCTATCAATAGGTACTTTGAAAAACATGTTGCCTTTCTTTTGAGTCTCTGCGGTTTAAATATCTCATGATTTAAAATTGCTCTAGACTCTATGGGTCTTAAAAACATATGTGTTATTCTAGCATCCTTTTGAAATGAACGTTTCATACATAAAAGGTAACAGAATAGCCTTGTTCTTGTAAACAAGATATAGAAAAATCAAGTTTTCTTTTATTTCTTAGGAGCCATATTAAACAATATGTAACGTACCTGAGAGAATAATAACTTTATGTCTCCCACTGCCTTTGCTAAGATAAACTCTTCCATTTTAACTCTAAGAGCTATCTGACCTAGTTCACAGCTACTGCTGGGAACTCATTTCTTGAAAAGAACATATGTGATTAGTTAGCCCTGAATAGAGTATCCAGGTTGAATCACTATTCATACTAAGCACATTTTCAAGACGAATAGATCATGTTTCGAGTCTTGGATCATGTTCTTTTTGGCTAGGAAATTTTCTATGTTATATTTATCATGTTCATTGCGAGAATGAAATAGATATAACATCGTGAGGACATATTACATTTTAAGGTCGTTTCCATATCACTTACCACGATCTAGTGTTCAAAGTTTGTTTAGTAGTATGTTTTTATATCAATGACAAATTTGGCATATAAAAGAGGCATTTTATAGAACCTATACTTATTGCTGAAAATAAACAAATAAATTTTAAATGGGTTGTCTAATGTTTTAACCCTTTTACTAATCCAATCAATTTAGCAAAAGCAATTACGGGCCCTATAATCATAATTCTTTTGCAATGATACTTCAAAGGTTCAAAGTTACTGCCACCGAGGGGTGGTCAGCTAGTCCTCCTCTGAACTAAACATTTTCAACCAAACGTTAACACTATAATCATTCATACCATGTTTATTGTTTAGTTACTGCATTTTGGTCAATCATCACAATCCCGTAAGTATTATCCTCCATTTTTAGATTCCAGAGGACGGCTCCAACAATACTACAGAATGGAAAAGTAAATGTTGGGAATGGACCTAGGAAACTCTATCCACTTCTGGAGTTCACGTTGTTCTGAATCTCATATTACATCCCTCTGAATGGTGTAGTAGCTCCAGGGCATACTTAGCAGGCGCAACATGGGAATCTCACGGTGCAACCCAATGGAAGAGACCGCACGATGTGTCTGTAAGTATAACCCTCCATTTTTTTAGATCTTAGAGAACGACCCCAGTAATGCTACCGAATGGAAAAACTAATGCTGGGAATGACCCTAAGAAATCCTTTATACTTATGGGGAGTTTACTGTGCTACAATCCCTAAGTTACAACCCTCCAAATGGTGTAGCAGCTCCAGGGCGTGCTTAGCAGACGAACATAGAGACCTTGCAATGTAAGCCAATGGAGGAGACCATAGGATGCGTTGACATGTTTCCTTCTCCCACTTACTATAAATACTTTCTCCATTCACCTTGATATTGATTTATGCAATCACCTTCCGAATTGAATGGTTACGTTAGTAATTAACAAGAGGCTATGCATAAATCCCACCGTGTGAACTTTAGGGAGAACGTGAGAAGAAAAGTTTTATTTTCATATACCTTCTTCTTCCCACTAAGTATTTTAAAGATTAGGGTTTTTTTCTTAGGTAAATTTCGGCTAAACGAATCTATCTAAGCAAGTGCCTTATATTTAACCTTTTTAAATAAGGTCTTTATTTTAATGTCTAGGCGAATTAAACCCTTTTAATTTCCTAGTGACATTGCATGTTAATAAGACCATGGTTAATTCAACTCAGGTACCAGATTACCGTGAGAGTTCCCTTATAACCAAAACCTTACATCCTACTTAACATATTTTAACTCTATTTAAAATAGTAAGTAGGAAGCTCTTCTAATCCTATTAGAAAATAGTGATCTTTGGTCTCATCGATTTTAAACGTTTTAAAATTAATCCATGTTACCTAAGATCCTATGTTAGCATGCAACTCTTTATTATAGGTTTAACGGTTTCTATTCATTAACCTTATAACTATTTATAAATTGTAATGATTTTAATCCTATAACATGCTTCTAATGGTGATGAAAGCATATAACAATCAAAATTCAAGTTATATAAAATAAAACATCATTCATAAAGCATAAACGATTTTTAAACAACCTATGTCTAGGTGATTTCTAACGGTATAACTATTACGCTTTGATGTCTAGGTGATAAAACCTCACATCTCTCACGCATGCTCATAAAACTGGGTTAACTTAACTCAAGTACCAACTCGATGCCCAGGTAGGAGGTGTTCCGTAAACCGTCAGCTTAAATACCTCTAGCCTTAGACAGCATCTCGTTGGGTGAGTTCTCTTGTAACCTTAGCTTTACAAGATATCGACCTATTCTATGGGAATTGTTCGAGATTTGGATTTCGTTAACCCTAAGTGAGCATGCATTTATCTTTGTTTTAGGTTTTAACGCCTATCTCGTTTTTTTATAACAATTTATAATATAGACAACCTATAACATTCATCTATGCTAATATGGTTTCATGTTGCATGCTTGTTCGTTTTCGTTTATTAATAGAACGCTTATATTTAAACATTCATAAACGAAAAATAAAACAATTCAACATGCATCTATCATGAAACCTAACATGCATTCCTTTTATTATAACCCTTATAATTAATTACTAATGCATGAACATGCTTTCCTATGGTGGGATTTTAAATCTATATTGCATACATTATACATATTTTAATTCTAATTTAATTATAACATACACTCCTATTGCATAAATAATTAAACACACTAAAGCGGACCGATTTTGGCATCCAAACAACCTAACTAGGCTAAATTATTACATTGATAATTAAATAATTGGTTGAACTGCCTTAGATAGCTCCCGAACCAACCCCGAACATCTTGAACCGTCTTGAACCATCCCAAAAGAGGCTTGAACCGGACCAGCAGAAATGTCGCTATTTTAGTCCCAATTTATTAGGCTTTTCTATGCTTTAATCCTGTTTTTAATGAAAATATTTAATATATTTCGTTATTGGGTCTTTAGGAACAAAGTTGTGGATTTTGGAGAAAAAATGTCCAAAATGAAGCCAATCAAGCCCAAATTCCAAGCATGGACCAAGAGGGGAGTCAATGAGGCCAATCATGAAGAAAGGGCCCAAAAGGAAATGAAGAAAAGGCCCAAAAAGAAGCCCAAACCTAAGCTGGAAATTCTGGAAATTGGCATAGCGTCCAGACGTTGTGAAGACAGCGTCGCGACGCTGTCTATTTCTTAGGAAACAGGACGCGTGCATTGCAGCGTCGCGACGCTGTGTAATGTAGTGTCGCGACGCTAACCCCATTCCGAGCCTATAAAAGGCATCTCTTGGTGCCTCATTTATTCATCAATCAATCCATTCTTTCCTTCCTTTCTTGCTTTCTTGGCTACTTTGGGAGCCTCTCTCAAGGCTTTCTAACCTTTTTTAGAGATTTCTTTAGTGGGAAAAATTTTGGGAAATTTTGGGGAGCATCCTAGGAGGCTCAAGGAGTGTTCGGCGGGACTCCGAGCGTCAGCGAAGGAGTTTTTCGACGGTCAATTCATTTCCTTTCCTTTATGCTCATAATTATGCTTTCTATTGTAAATGTTGTGGATATTTTAGCTATGTATAGCTAAACCACAATTTGGGGTCTTGAAATGAAATTATAGTTTAAATATTGTTATAATTTCCTGTCTCTCGCCCTTAGTCCTAATTATTTGTATGGATGTGCTTAATGCTTTACTCAATCTGGCCAATTGTGTAATGATCTGATTCTTAATGGAAACTCGACGGTGAGAAATTAGGATAGATCGTAATCCATGCAACTAGTTTAATTGCCCGTCGTGACAACGAGATTAGTTAATTAAACTTAGATTCCTGAAATGAATCAGTGCGTAATAATTAATGATTTTTAATGGCACTAAGGACACTTAGGTTGTTAAAATGAATTAATTACAATTGGGGGAAAGCGACAGGAGAACCTATGTGATTAACGGAGATTCTAGGTTTATAATTAGTTGGGCAATGAGATTGGATAATTATAATAAATGTTTAGCTAATAATTGAAATTCAAGACCCCTCTTCCCATTCAAAGAAAACTCTTTCTCCATATTTTATTTTAAATTGATTGATCAATTTATTTCTTTTAATTGCTTTGATTTTTGAATCCTTTTTAATTGCATAAGCTATTTCCTAAATATTATTTTTCCCAATTATTTTTAGTGCTCAAGAGATTTTTGTTATGCTTAATTTTCGCTTCCCCTCCCTATGGATTTGATACTCGGCATTACCTACCATTTTATATTACTTGTGACGACCCGTGCGCTTGCGGTAATCGCCCATCACACAAACAGTTGCGAACAAGTTTTTGGCACTGTTACCGGGGAGGCTTGATTTTTAAGCAAATCAATTTTTTTTTACATCAAAAAGAAAAGGATAAATAGTAATTTAGGTGTAAATATTTTTCTTTCATTAATTTATGAATATTAGTTTATTTTTGTTTTTTTGTTTGGTTCTTTTGTTTGATTGGGAGCATTGTATGCCAAGGAACAAGGTGGTTAATTTGTTTCTGCTAGATCTTGAAATTGACAGGACTCTTAGAACCATTCGAAGAGAGAAAAGATTAGCAGAAGCAATGGCCCATCAAGATGAAGCTCCCAAGGCAATCAGAAACTTCTTACAGCCAGTTCTTCCCACCGAGAATTCTGGAATTGTTTACACCCTATCCAAGCTACCAATGTTGAGTTAAAGACAGGATTGATTCAGATGGCGCGCGATAACTCTTTTAAGGGACATCCTTCTGAGGACCCACACTCACATCTGCAATCATTCTTGGAAATATGTGGGACGGTAAAAATGAACGGAGTTCCGGCAGACGCTATAAGACTAAGGCTATTTCCATTTTCTCTACAAGACAAGGCAAAGGATTGGCTCGAATCAGTCGAGGCGGACAGTATTAGTACATGCGATGAGCTTGCCCAGGCTTTTCTGACGAAATTGTTTCTGCCTGCCAAAACTACAAAGCTCCGAACTGAGATTGGGACATTTAGGCAGCTTGACGATGAGCAGTTGTATGATGCATGGGAGAGATACAAAGAAATGCTTAGGCGGTGCCCCCAACATGGATATCCTGGTTGACTCCAAGTGCATTTGTTTTACAATGGATTGAATCCCTCCACAAAGACAGTTCTAGACACATCAGCAGGAGGAAGTTGTCTTTCCAAGACAGTAACAGAAGCCAAAGATTTGCTTGAGGAAATGGCGGCAACCAGTTATCAGTGGCCGACCGAAAGGGGGACGATTTCAAAGAAGGCTAGAATTTATGAAGTAGATGAGTCAAGTTCGTTGAAAGCCTAGATGGCATCGTTAACCAATGCGCTGAACAAGTTGACTTCATTTGAGGTGGTCAAATCCATTTCCACCTTAGCTGAAGGATATTCGAAGAAAGAAGGTCAAGATATGGAAGAAGTCCAGTACATAGGAAACAAACCATTTACTCAAGGAGTATCGAACTTCTACCACCCCAGTCTGCGCAATCACGAGAACTTCTCATATTCGAATATGAAGAATGTTTTGCAGCCACCGCCAGGTTTTGCATCATCCAGTACGCCTGAAAAAAAGAATAACCTGGAGGAGATGGTGACTTTGTTTATTAAAGAACAAAAAGTGTTAAACGTGAATCTCCAGATGAGAGTAAATAACCACCACACAGCTCTGAAAAACATGGAAGTGCAAATAGGACAGATCGCTTCAGCGGTGAATGCCCTTCAATAGGGAAAAATTCCAAGCGACACTGAACCTAACCCAAAAGAGTAGTGCAAGATGGTGACACTAATAAGTGGTAGGAAGTTGGAGATCAATTCAGAAAAGAAGAAGGAAGAAGAAAAGAGCATGGATGAAGATGAAAGGACTGAGGCACAAAAAGCCTCCTCTGAAAGGTCCCAACATCCTCCTAATTCTATTGATTTAAATTATGATTTTTCTAACTCTTTTGCAGGAAAGGAAAAAGATGAAAATCAGGATGACAGGCATGAAAAGAAATCGAACGAGGAAGAAGTGGTTCCATGCAACCATCATGACAGAGGCTCGCACATTAGCCCGCCCAAACGGAGGGGCGAATGTCCAACCTTTGATTACAGGGAGTTACCTTTTCCTCAACGCTTTAAAAATATTAAATTAGATGAGCAGTTTCAGAAATTCATAGAGATGTTTACAAAATTGTCGATGAATATTCCCTTAGTAGATGTTTTGTATAACATGCCTAATTATGGGAAATTCATGAAAGAAATGCTTTCTAGGAAGAAAAGTTTGAAAAAAGAAGTTTTTAAATTGTCTAAAAGTAGTAGTACCATCGTTTCTGGAAAGATACCTTCTAAATGGAAAGACCCATGGAGTTTTACTGTTCCCTGCACTATAGGACAAGTATCTTTCAATAGGGCCTTATGTGATTTAGGTGCGAGTATAAATTTCATGCCCTATTCTCTTTACAGGAAGATTGGTTTAACAGGTATGAAGGACATTGACGTCACTCTCCAGCTTGCTGACAGATCCATTACCCACCTGATGGGTGTTGTGGAGGACATACTAGTAAAAGTCAACAAATATATCTTCCCAGTAGACTTTGTGGTACTAAAAATGCAAGAGGACAGAAAGGTGCCCATTATTCTAGACAGACCCTTCTTAGCAACTGGTAAGGCTGAGATTAGTGTGCATACAGGTAAGCTTACCATGAACATTGATGATGAAAAAGTCGTGTTTAGTATTTTTGGCCAAGATGAGTCTGTTTGTAGTTTTCATACATGTTTTTCTATTGGCCCTGAATACTTGGCTGACGATGATGAAGAGGTAGATTATAATCTTGGCCTAGGCTTAGGAGAAATGCTTATGGATGATGGGGATTTTTATCATAATGCATATTTAGATGACCCTCTGTTTGAGAATGATTTAGAATTGCCTGACTTTGAAAAGGACTTAGATTTGCCTGCTTGTGAGAATGAAAAATCTGCAGTTGATGATTTACCTTCTTTTGAGAATGAGCTAGATTTGCCTGAGATCAATGATTTTGATGATGATATTGAATTGCCAGACATTGAAGATGAGCATGAATTGTATAAAAAAGATCACTTGATAGATAATTTTGAGTTTGATCATGATAACACTGAATCTATCGAGTTTGATCTTGATATTCCTGAATGCATGAACCGTGAAAATGTTAATAACTTTGATTTGTGTCCTGATGATGTAGATAACATAGAATCTGACCCAGAGGAACTCGAATCTGTGCATAGTATAGAAATTGATCCAAAAATACTTGAATTCTTTAATTCTTCTGATAGTGAGTCATGTGATAGTTTGATCGAATCATTTTTTAATTCTGAGTCTGAGGAATCTTTTGAGCATATAGATATTGAATCTTATGAATGGACTTGCATGATTGATAGGCCACCTTTAGATCCCAGACCGGTTGATATCATAACGCTTGATGACTCTGTTAACAATTGTTTTGAGAATAGAGATTTAGAAAAGAGATTTGATGCAGCTACGTATTTTCTGAAATGTTATTATAACAATCTCTTTAGTGAAGATGGGCCAGGGGAAAGTTTCTTTTCTCTCCTGTTTGCTGTGTGCAATTCGATGCGTGATTTTTTGCAGGGCCCGAAGGATGATGAAAATTTTTATTTCGAACCTCCGTAAGCGTGTCGAGCCTCGTCTAGCTAAAGACGTTAAAGAAAGCGCTGCTTGGGAGGCAACCCAAGGATTAAAGTTTAGGTAGTTGTTTTTGCAGTAAATAATTTTCTTTGCTTCGTGATCCAATTTTGTTTTGTAGGATCACCTTAGCAAATCCCAAAATTCCAAAAATCCCATTTTTCTGGATCCAAAGAAGGAGGACGAAGCGCTCCCAACTCAGGGAAGTCTCAGTATCCCTCTTTATGCTTTGCTGCTTTTTAAAAACATTGGGGACAATGTTTAGTTTAAGTTTGGGGGGGAGGCCTTTCGCTGTGTTGAGCATATTTGAATTCTTTGGATGCATGAAAAGATAGCTATGATAGCCAAGGATGTGATTTTAGAAGTTTTTGGAGAAAATAGTTTATATGTTGTGGAATCTGGGAGCACGACAGAAATTATGAAATTTTAAAATCTTTTGATACTTAGTTTTGATGTCTAAAGCATGCAATAGTCTTATCTAATGACATCTTTGAAAATCTAGATTCTTATTATGATTTGTAAAGTTTGTTGTCACCCCTATAGGCTTAGTTTCTAATATTAGGAAGTTCATGCTTGATTGTTCTAAAGAGCTAGTTAGAAAAAAATGTTATTCCTGCTGAGAGAAAAGCAAAAGCAACAAAAGAAAAGGAGAGAAAAGAAAAATCTGTTGAAAAAAAAAATTTTGCTTGCACAAAAGAAAAAGCCTAGGGGTAAAAAGTTAGGCCAACCAAGAATAAAATTCGGGTTAAGGGTCCCTCCACCGTAGTGTGAAAGCTGGTACCATTAGAAATCAAAATGCAAGTTTGGGGGAGTAGCAAAAGAAAAAGAAAAGAGAAAAATCGTTTGTGAGTTTTGCTCCCCCATGAAAAAGAAAAAAATACCAGGCACCCTAGTTTCTTTTTTTTGCATGATAGAAGGACTCCGACCTATTAGGGGCTCTTAGCAAGTGTTGGGGGAAAACAAATAGAGAAAGCCATAAGACTAATCTAGGTTAGTAAAAGAATCAATAGATAAGTCTTGAGCATGCTATTCATTAATCTTAAGTTCAAACTAGTTTAAGATTTCTTCAATAGTATGCGGTGTTTGCTTATTCCACTTGCATGTTTTCCTTTCTATCTTAAGAATTCCAAAATCATTGAGGCTTGAGCGGTTCTATTTCATGCATCTTTAGAATTTCTTTTGCTTGGGACTAGCAAAAGCTTAAGTTTGGGAGTGTGATAGCAAGCAGAAATGTCGCTATTTTAGTCCCAATTTATTAGGCTTTTCTGTGCTTTAATCGTGTTTTTAATGAAAATATTTAATGTATTTCGTTATTTGGTCTTTAGGAGCAAAGTTGTGGATTTTGGGGAAAAATTTCCAAAATGAAGCCAATCAAGCCCAAATTCCAAGCTTGGACAAAGAGATGAGTCAATGAGGCCAATCATGAAGAAAGAGCCCAAAACGAAATGAAGAAAAGGGCAAAAAAGAAGCCCAAATCGAAGCTGGAAATTCTGGAAATTGGCACAGTGTCAAGAAGCTGTGAAGACAGTGTCGCGACGCTGTCCATTTCTTGGACAACAAGACGTGTGCATTGCAGCGTCGCGACACTGTGCAATGTAGTGTCGAGACGCTGACCCCATTCCGAGCCTATAAAAGGCACCTCTTGGTGCCTCATTTAGGGGGTGTTTGGGGCACTGAATAGGTTATAATAACCCCCCTTATTATAACCTATTCAATGTTTGGGGCACCAACAAAAATAATTGGTGAGGTGGGTTATTTTAACCCCCGATTATTTTATCCATTTTCTACAGTAACCATTATTCAACCCACTACAGTAACTATCTCCTCACTTCTTCCATGCGACTCCTTGACTTTTCCGACGACCGCCAGCCGCCGTCAGCCGACGAAGTTTCCGATGAATTTTTCGACGACCGCCGACGACTTTTCCGGCGATCGTCGATGACTTTTCCGGCCACCAATTTTTTTTTCCATATTTCTTCTCAATTTCATTTTGAAAAATATAAAAAATAAAAATAAAGAAAAAAACATCAAAGGTTTCCGGAAAAGTCGTTGACAACATCGAAGGTTAATCAACTTAAAAAAAAAACATTCAAACGAAATTATATTTACCACACTCAAGTTTATTTCAAATGATTTTATTGATAAAAAAAAAAAAAAAAAACTAATATGATTTTTGAACTAGACATTTACAATTTTTATTTTGGCAATACTAAAAGTTAACTAATATGGTTTTTCTATACCAAAACCTAAACTTTTTTGCTTTGTAACAAAAAAGCATAACCCTAAATCAAATCAAGGTGTTGTATATCATAAAAAAACTAGAAAAAGAAAACAGTCAGTTTGATTCAGAACCTCATGTTAAAACAGATCAACACTCCAAACACAGAATATTTTATCCCAGATTAAAATAATCTGCACCCCAAACACAGATTATTTTATCCCAGACTATAATAATCTGCACCCCAAACACAGATTATTATAACCCCCAGATTATTATAATTGTCAGATTATTATAACCACCAGATATTATAACCAATTCAGCGCCCCAAACAGCCCCTTATTCATCAATCAATCCATTCTTTCCTTCATTTCTTGCTTCCTTGGCTCCTTTGGGAGTCTCTCTCAAGGCTTTCTAGCATTTTTGAGAGATTTCTTTAGTGGAAAAAATTTTGGGGAATTTTGGGGAGCATCCTAGGAGGCTCAAGGAGTGTTCGGGAGGACTATGAGCGTTAGCGAAGGGGTTTTCGACGGTCAATTCCTTTCCTTTCCTTTATGCTCTTAATTATGCTTTATATTGTAAATGTTGTGGATATTTTAGCTATGTATAGGTAAACCCCAATTTGGGGTCTTGAAATGAAATTATAGTTTAAATATTGTTTTAATTTCCTGTCTCTCGCCCTTAGTCCTAATTATTTGTATGAATGTGCTTAATGCTTTACTCAATCTGGCCAATTGTGTAATGATCTAATTCTTAATGGAAACTTTACGGAGAGAAATTAGGATAGATCATAATCCATGCAACCAGTTTAATTGTCCGTCGTGACAACGGGATTAGTTGATTAAACTTAGATTCCTAATTAATGATTTTTAATGGCGCTAAGGACACTTAGGTTGTTAAAATAAATTAATTACAATTAGGGGAAACCGACAGGATAACCTATGTGATTAACGGAGATTCTAGGTTTATAATTAGATGGGCAATGAGATAGGATAATTATAATAAATGTTTAGCTAATAATTGAAATTCAAGACCCCTCTTCCCATTCAAAGAAAACTCTTTCTCCATATTTTATTCTAAATTGATTGATCAATTTATTTCCTTTAATTGCTTTGATTTTTGAATCCTTTTTAATTGCATGAGCTATTTCCTAAATATTATTTCTCCCAACTATTTTTAGTGCTCAAGAGATTTTTTCTTTGTTTAATTATCGCTTCGCCTCCCTGTGGATTCGATACTCGGTATCACCTACCGTTTTATATTACTTGTGACGACTCGTGTGCTTGCGGTAATCGCCCATCACACAAAGTGTTGAACAACCATATGTTGGGTTTTATGCCCTAAAACTCGTAGAATGAGGCTTGAACTAGTATGTAGGAACATATGGGGATCAATGTTCAAGTTTTAGCCTAAAGGGTCTGTAGTATAGGGATAAGGCTGGGTACCTTATCCTGGTGACACTATGGATACGACCCGCTTTGTATAATGATACAAACGTATTGATCCAACGCGTTCATGTAGTTGACATGCAAGTGGGGGTATCCTGTGCAATGAGTTCGCACAAAGATCGGAC
The DNA here is from genome assembly GCA_036850905.1 of Luffa acutangula. NCBI lineage: Eukaryota > Viridiplantae > Streptophyta > Magnoliopsida > Cucurbitales > Cucurbitaceae > Luffa > Luffa acutangula. The sequence continues at coordinate 37,643,923 of CM072097.1, read as the reverse complement.
CGCGAAATAGTTAACCACTAACTGTAACAGTGTTAGTTAGCTCGGTTTCTATTTCACTAGGATGACCTAAGCAACTTGGCCTTAATCTTGAGTGGATTATGAACTCTTGTCCATGAGGGATTGTCCGTTGATTTGTACGGGTGAGAGTGGCCTGTTCACTGACTCAATAAGCCTACCATTTTGGGGACAAGACCGAGTGGGGAGCTGGGAACGTAGTCTAACAAGATGGAATTCACTCCTTCCCGATATTAGGGTACGTAGAGGTGTGTTCCCTTAAGTGGTGTCTCTGGGTCTTGAAAAATGGGCCCTACCCTCTTTATGGCACGAGAGGGACTTCTGTTTGTTGGTTTGACCTCAAACAGGTTGTTCATTAGAGGAGCACTGGTACTTAAGGATCAAGAGGTAGCCTAGGGGTAAAACGGTAATTTGACCTAGCTGGGGTACGAACACACGTGAAGAGCTAACTTGCTGTTGACGGTTGATATTCGTGGACACATAAATATATCTGCAGTGAGAAGAGTGCAGGTGTGGCTCTTTAGTGGAGTGAACCACAGTTAACGAATATTGATTATCTTGGTTAATGAGTTTCGCCAACTAATCTCATATCGTTGGAGCTTCTGATCTGTAGGTCCATCAGGTCCCATCGGTAGCTCTATAAGGGCATTGAGGTAAATTTCTAAGGGTGAATTGAGTATTCGAAGGGGTTCGAATATTAAATTAAAATATGAATTTGATTCATATAAAAAACTATAGGTTATAATTAATACACACATGATGTATATTAATTCTATAGTGAATTTGAGAGATATAAATATATAATTAAATATATGATATTTAATTATGATATTAATTGATTGGTGAATTAATTAATATTATGGTTTTAATTTTAATTAAATTTGATTTAATTAAGCTATATTAAAACTTTAGGATAAAATGGAGGTTTGTATAAATATGTTTATACAAAAACACATTTATATTAAATTAAGGGTTAATTTAATTAAAAAAGATTAATTAATATTTATTTTTTATTTATTAAATATTAATTAATTTTTCCCATCAGTTATTCTAACTGATGGGAACGTGGTTTCCTCCTGTTATGCGTGGTTGAGAGAAGGTTAAGGAAGAGGTTTGCCTCTTTACGCTTGAGTGATCATTCAGTTCTCTATCTCAGAAAAATCCTCAGAAGTTTTTACTCTCTCAACCCTAGAGTTCTCTGCAGTTTTTCCTAAGAACACAGAGACCCAAATATTCCCTTAGAGGTTTTGCTCCCACAAGCTCCCAACGCGCGTTCCCTTTTGAGAATACCGGTGCAATCAAGTGGTGGTGTTCGTGGTGTTTTTTCCAGCGATTTTGAAGAGTTCTTCGCTGTTGTTTTTTTTAGTGGAATGAAAGATTTTGGTGAGATCTCGTCAAGAAAACTACAAAGGTATGGGTTTTCTTGATCTAGGATCATTAGGATCCTTCTTAGATTAGATCTAGAAGTTTTATTCCTCTTGATCACAGCATGCTTTGTATATTTTAAGCAAGTATAAATTTACTTATGTTGCTGTAAAATTTATCTTTGTGATCCGTATTGGTATTTTAATTATGATTCAAAATCAATGTGGTTTTCTGTCCGTTTCCGCTGCGCTAGGGCTTTAATCCCTGCACCATGAGGCATCAAAATGGGCTGAACTGACCTTGAACCAACCGAACCAGCCGGGAAACGGTAAACCGGACCAGAATCTTTACATCTGGACGTTGTTCATACAACAACCCAAAAAACACATGCTCTTTTCTTTCGGCCAACGAGTGCTTCATCTTCCTCGATCAATTACAGCTTAATTACTACTCTAAAGACTCCCAACTTGATACAGACTCTTGCCAAGACATTAAAGCCCATATACATGTAGACTATTATAATTTTAAACAAGAATTGAAAGCTTAATTTGATGCCAAAACTGAAACATCTACTTTAGCAACCAAACATATTGAACAATTCAAATTCACCCACCAAACTCGAAATTAATGGAAATTAAGTGCCCAAACCATGCTCTAATACCAATTGAAGGAGTGAAGAACACTCGGGCAGAAGCGTTAGCGGATCCTAGGCACCACTTTTCATAAATTTCATGGATTAAAAGCATGTTATATAACAACGAAAAATAGAGCACGTATAAATACCTCTTGGAGTTTTGAATTTAAACACTTCTATGGATGTTTCTTCACACGATCATGATGTGGACGACCACCATGATCTTCCCCGCTATTCTCTGGCCTTAGAACGGACTTGTGGGAACCCGAGCATGATGAAATTGAAGGGAGAAAAGATGAGAGAAAAAAATGGGTTTTTAGACCTTTGGAGTTCTCGATTTTTAGAGAGAGTTTTTCACCAAATTTCTTTCTTTCTTTTGCACTCAAATTTCTCCAGAAGCTTGACCATTTAATTTAATGAACATAATGCCAGCTTTTATATCAAGAGACAATTTGAGTGGGATTGCAAAATCATTCAATGAGGTGTACTTGTATGGCTTTTTGCATGAACATGAAAGAACCATAAACACCCACCTCAGGAATTTCAAAATTTAAATTCTTTTAACTTTAATTAATCTTGATTTTAAAATCAATCTTGAATAATTGATTTAAATACAAATTAATTTACAAGATTAATTAACCTTTCAATTAACTATTATTTCTTTAATTCAATATTTAAATATTGAATTAACTATATTCCTGACTTCTCTCAAAAACTCGACGAATATGAATCGATATTCATATTTATTTTAAAATATGTATTGAATACATATTTATTTAAATCGTATTTTCAACTCTTGTATAATATAGTTTAATATAGTTTAATACACAATTAAATCGATGAGTTAAATTATATCGAATATAATCAATGTTATCTCCCTTAAATCGAAATTGAACGTTTTTCAAATTCTCTCATCACTCTATTCTAAGGTTAATCCGTTTGAGCTAGTAGGGGGACCTAATGGACCTACAGATCATGGACTCCAACGATCCAAGATTAACCGGTTGAACTCTTTTCATTCCTAGTTAACCGTCATTCGTTAACTAATGGGACACTCCACTATAGCCCGTAGCTGAACTCCCCTCACTGTAGATATATTTCTGTCTACCCGATATAACCGTGATTAGTAAATCAATCCTTCACAAGTTGTTCGTTACTATAGTAAGGTCAAAAGTCCGTTTTACCCCTATAGCACTTTTTGTTCCTTAAGCCTCCACAGAGTCTCTAATGAACAATTGGTTTGTGGTCCTACTACTAAACCTAAAACCTCTCGAGCCAATGAGAGGACGATGAGCCTTTGTTCATGTTCCAGAGTCAGCACTTAAGGGAACAACCTCTCTACTATCCCTAAAGACGGGTAGGAGTGAATTCCATCTTGCAGGACTATGTCCCCAACTATCTACTCGGTCTTATCCCCAAAGTGACAGGTTTATTTAGTGGAGTTATTGGCCTACTCTCACCTATGAAAATCAAAGGACAATCCTGAATAAACAGGAGTTCATAGTTAGCTCAGGATTGAGATCGAGTTACCTAGGTCATCGCTTTGAAATAGTCAGTTTCACAATAAACAGCGTTATAAAGTGAAAGTGACTTATTTCGCGGTCCAGTCTTATACAAACTCTTTTGCATAGGACCCTCCCACTCACATGTCTCTACATGAACGATTTAGGATCACATCATTTGTATTAAAACAAAGTGGGCCACATCAGATAGTTTTTCTTAGGATAAGATACCCAGTCTTATCCCTATACTATAAACCATTTTAGTCTATGCACTTGAACCTGATCCATTTTTATGTCACTATATATAGTTCGAGTGTTTCATATCATAGCCATGGATTTTAGTTTATTTGATTTGGGTTAATAAAAACATAGATAAACTAATCTTTCGACGACCAAAATATAAACTATTCTAATAACGTTTTATATATAACTTTGTTACATTTACTATCCACGAGTTTTAGGACATAAACCCCAACAATCCTTCACTGAAATTTTCTTCTCCAAAAATACACTACCAATGAGGTTACACCGGTATGTCTCTAAGTCTAGGAGGCAATGGACTGGTGGGAGTCTTTCTTTAAGAGGGAGGCTTGAGAGAATACAATCAGTCTTGTATTTTGAATCTAAGAGTCTTGGACACCCAAACCTTTAGGTAAAGTGTTCTATTTATAGGAGAAATACCATGAATAAAATATTCACATAAAATCAATTATTTCCATAACTGATTTAATTTTTTCCACAATTAATCAATTCGATGACCAATCAATTCCATAATTGATTAATCTTTTCCATAAATGGTTAATTACTTCCATAAGTGATATCATTTCCATAAATGATTAATTACTTCCATAAGTGATTAATCATTTTCATAATTGATTAATTTTCAATTAATTAATTCTTTATTAATTAATCAACAATTAAATATCATATATTTAATTTTCGGCCTTGAATTAATTAATTGCCCTATTTAATTTTAGGTCTTAAATTAATTCACATTTGAACTCTTTCAAATTCTATTATATCCTATAAATTTAATATGAATCAAATTCATATTAATATTTGAATTTCTTCAAATATTTATTTATCTCTTAATAATGTATCAACATACATTATATTGTTTCCCTTAGCAAATTGAACACTTTCAATTTACATTTATTACTTAGTTGCCTCAAATTACTTTACGAGCTACTAGTGGGACCTAATGCACCTGCAGATCAGAAGCTCCAACGATATGAGATTAGTTGGTTAAACTCATTAACCAAATTAATCATTATTCGTTAACTGTGTGTACATTCCACTACATACTCACAGTTGCACTCCTATCACTGCAAACATATTTATATGTCCACGAATATAGATCAATAACAACAAGTTAGTGCTTCACGAGTGTCTGTAACACTATTTGGGTCAAATTACCATTTTACCCCTAGGTTACTTCTATGTCCTTAAGTAACAATTCTTCTCTAATGAACAACATGTTTGTGGTCCAACCATCAAACAGAAAACTCTCTCGTGCCATTGAGAGGGTAGGGCTTTTTGTTCAAGACTCGGAGACACTACTTAAGGGAACACTGATCTACTTCCCCAAAGTCGGGAAGGACTGAATTTCATCTTGTGTGATTATGTTCCCAGCTGCCCACTTGGTCTTGTCCCCAAGATGATAGTCTTATTGAGTCGACGTATTGGCCACTCTCACCCATTCAAATCAAAGGACAATCCCTTATGGGTAGGAGTCCATAACCAACTCAGGATTAAGACTAAGTTGTCTAGGTCGTCTTACTGAAATAGAAACCTAACTAGTTAACGGTGTTATAACTAGTGGTTACTATTTCGCGGTCCGGTTTTATGCAAGCTCATTGCATAGAATACTCTCACTCGCATGTCTCCTACACGAACGCATTGGATCATGGCATTTGTATCAAATACAAAGTGGACGGTATCCATTGTGTCACCAGGATAAGTCACCAAGTCTTATCCCTATACTATAGACCCTTTAGGCTATATCTTGAACATTGATCCCTGTATGTCTCCACATATAGTTCAAGACTCATACTACAACCTAGGATGTCTAGTTTATTGGATTAGGGTTATTTAGGCAAAGACAAACATAATATAACTAATAACACTTAATTGAAAAAATACATCAATATTATTTCATCAATACTCGGTCAATCGTTACATTCAATATCTACGAGTTTTAGGGCATAAAACCCAACAGAAGAAAGCCCCACTGATGCAAAGGAAACCTTGCCTCCTCTTTGCATTGTTTGTTTTAGCTGAAATTTTAAGTTTCATTGTTAGCTTAAAGTTATCACTTAAGTTAGCATAGTTTGTGTTCAGCTGGTGGCCGAAAGGTTGGAGTGGATGGCTCTATGGAAAGTTTTCTCCTATGGCTAAACTAGTAACGATAAAGGTTCTTCTCACTATAGCCTCATCTTTCAAATGGCCTTTCGTCCAGGCTTGATGTTAACAACACAATCTTACATGGTGATCTCTTTGAAAAGGTGTAGATGGATTTTCCCATTGGTTATAAACATGTTGTAGTATGTCCTCGGTGAGAGCAATTGGTTTGATAAGTTCTGTTGTGCTTTGATTTCACTTAGTTTCAAACAATCCAAATCAGATTACTCTATGTTTACAAAAGGAGTTGGTTCTTCCTTGGTTGCCCTCCTTGTATATGTTAATAATATAAGAATCACAAGAGCTTCATCCTCTAATATTAAAAGTTTGAAAACACATCTTCATGACACTTTTAAGCTCAAGGATTTGGGAAATTTATGTTACTTCTTGGGACTTGAAATTGCTAGTTCCTCCAAGGGTATTTTTCTTTCTCAAAGAAAATATGCCCTTCAATTAGTTGAAGATGTTGGTCTTTTGGCTTCTAAGCCTTCATCTCTGCCTATGGATCCAAATAACAAGCTTACTTTTGATGGAGGTGAGTTTCTAGTTGATTCTTTCTACTATCGACACAACTTATTGGTCGATTGTTATGCCTCACAATATCGCATCCAAATATTGCCTATGTCGTGCATCCTCACTTGCATGCAGTTCATATGTTCCTTCAATATTTGAAAGGATGTCTTGGTCAAGGTTTTTCCTCCCCGTCTCTTCATCCTTTCAATTGAAAGTTTTCTTTGATGTTGATTGGGTTTTATGTCCTAACTCTAAAATATCCACAATAGGTTTTTGTGTATTCCTTTGTGATGCATTAGTTGCATGGAAAGCAAAGCAGCAAAACACCGTGTCTCGCTCTGAAGGGATAAAAGCCCTATGCAGTGGAAGATTTACAATAACCACACTAGAATTCTCATTTAATTGAAATACCAATACGGTTTGCAAATAATTTTACAGCAACATAATCATATATAAAACTTGCTGGAAAACTGTTATAAAACAAGCTAATGACATAAACAAACCGAGATCTAATCTAGATTCGTGATCCTAAGGATCAAAGTTCGAAATACTTACTATTTGGAAGAAGCCTTGATCGAGATTCGCCTTTTCTCCAAAAGTTTGCAGAAAATACAGCAAACAAGAAAGTTTCCTTTGCTAGAAAATCTCCCAAAAACGTGAACAACACCTCAAGGAAACACCGGTATCCTCATAGGTATATTGGTTGAGTGGCTTGTGGGAACACATACAATTTCTCAAACATAGGGATAGATTTCTTTCTCTGTGAAGCAAAAAGACGATCACTCGAGAGTGAGAGAGAGAGAGGAGAAGTCGAGAGTGACGGCTAGAGAGCAACAACCAACGCCTTAATTTCCTCCCCTTGAGATTATTAAGGAAGACCTAATCGTGCTAAGACCCACTATTAGGAGAACCAACTGATAAAATCTATTTTAAAAGTTCAAATTTTAATTTTAAAAAAATGAAATGAAATTAAAAATAAAATTAAAACCAATTTAATAAATCATTATTAACTAAGTCAATAACATTTAATTAACACATAATTAAATGAATAATCCTTAATATCCTATATTTTTAATTTTATTTCCAATTAAATCTAATTTAATTAAAATAAATTAAAACTAACAATTAATCAATTCAATCATTATTAATTGTATAATTGAATATCACATATCCAATTCTTTTCTCTCAGACAAACTATAGTATTAATGTACATCTAATGCACATTAATTATAAACTATAGTTTTAATATAAATCCAATTCATATTTTAAACTTAATATTCCAACCCTTTTGAATATTAAATTCTCCCTTAGAAATTTACCTCAACGCCCTAAATGAGCTACCGATGGGACCTAATGGACCTAGAGATAAGACGCTCCAACGATATGATATTAATTGGCTAAACTCATTAACTAAGTTAATCAATGTTCGTTAACTCTGGTTCACTCCACTAAAGAGCCACAGCTGCAGTCTTCTCACTGCAGACATCTTTCTGTGTCCACGGATATCGACCATCAACAGAAAGTAACCCCTTCACGTGTGTTCGTACCCCAACTAGGTCAAATAGTTAACCCCTAGCTGTAACATCGTTAATTAGTTTGGTTTTACGATTAGAGAGGGATTATAGGGCAAGTTTTTTTGACCATCCGTTAGATCAACTTCCCCAATCGACAATCACTCTAATTTGAGTTTTTGGAAAAAAGTTTCTTTCTCTCTCAACCATTCTCTACGTTCCCATCGATCACAGAGATCCTAATTCTCCAAAAACCTTAGAGATTTTTGCTCCCACAAGCCCTTCAACCAAATCACCTGTGAGTATATCGGTGTAGCCATTTGGTGGTGTTTGTGGTGATATTTCCAGCAAAAGAAAGAAGTTTTTGCTGCTGTATTTTGGAGATCAAGAAAGAAAAAGGGTGTTTTTCGGTCAAGACTTCACACGAAAGTAAGATTCTTTTAACCTTGATCAATAGGATCATTAATCTATATTAAATATAGGTTCGTTTATGTTTTAAAGCATGTTATATAACATTTTCCAGGAAGTTTTATTATTGATTTTACTGTTGTGAATTTGTTGTCGTCGTATTGGTTTTCCAATCGAAGTTTAGATCGATAAGATCTTCTGATCATTTCCGCTGCACTAGGACTTTAATCCCTGCACTAACGATGTTACAACTAGTGGTTAACTATTTTGCGGTCCGGTCTTATGCAAACTCATTGCATAGGATACCCCCACTCACATGTCCACTACATGAACGTGTTGGATCATTGCGTTTGTATCACAATACAAAGCGGGCTGTATCCATAGTGTCACCAGGATAAGGTTCCCAGCTCTATCCCTATACTATAAACCCTTTAGGCTGTATCTTGAACATTGATCCCCGTATGTCCCTACGTACTAGTTCAAACCTCATACTAACAGCCTAGGATGTTTAGTTTATTGGATTAGGGTTAATAAGACAAGATTACTAAATACAAACAAGATAAATGAACAATACATCATTTTATTAATGTTCGGTCAAATGTTACATTTACTATCTATGAGTTTTAAGGCATAAAACCCAACACGCTCCTCAACTAAAGTTGAGTACCGAGCATTGACTACTAATAGGACCAAAATAGTCCTATTTTATCACCTCTCATCTACGTTTGTTAGAGGAATTTTATGGTTTACTTGTCTTACTTACATGTTCTTTGAGCTTAGGCAATGTCGGGAGCCAATCACGTTAAATTGGTGTTAATTCGGGCCACTTATGGAGTTTTGGAGCCATCTTGGCGTCTTGGATGGCGAGAAGGTGAAAAGGCCCAAGTATATTGAAGTGGACCTAAAGAAAGACACCAAGAACCGAAGATTGAAGCACTGTACCGAGATTTAACAAGAAAAACCAAGAAAAAATGATAGCATGATCGGATTAGGGACGACGTCTCGACGTTGCCCCTTGCGTCTCGACGCCGACGCGATTACGACACACATATCAAAATTTGTGGCCTCAAGACACCGAGCCTAGCGTCTCGACGTCACAACGTTTGTTATAAATATAGGGCTTCAGTTTTGTATGTCGTTAGGTTAGAATTGTTGCCCTTTTTCGATTCTTTTTGTCACTTTTACTTTCCAGCTTCTGTATAGACCTTGTTTGGTCGTTATTTATGCAATCTTTGGTATGTTATTGAATCTTGGCTGAGTTTTCTGGTATTTTAGTTATGTTCTTGCTGTATTTTTATTGAGTTTTGTATGTAATCCCGTTTAAACCAATACATGAGATTAGTTTCTTAGGCTTGACGACCCTACGAGATTTCTACTTGTGTATTCTATTAGTTATTTTTAGATAGCCACTAGGTTGAGGCAAGACAATCTCTACGGAGTGACGACCCTTAATAGGCCTAGGATGCAGGATAAAGGTTGTATGAATTGAATTTACATTGAATTTAAGTTTAGTTAATACGATTCTAGGCCCATGAACCTAAAGCAGCTAGTTTAAGTAAGTAATTGCGAGGTTTCAGATTACTTATTTTAAATTAGTTAGAAATAATTTATTAGTCATTCCGAGGTTTCAGATGGATGCTACTTTATGCATGAGGGGTAGCGGTCGGTAACGTTAATTTAATTAATCATGTTAATTGTAGGATTCTGGGTGAACAGGTTAATTAAACACAGGTTAGTGTAGGGGTCCTCCGAGTAACCATGAAGCCAATCGGACTAATAAAAATCGACAAAGAATGATTTTTAGAGAAAACTAGGAAGCCAAGTGAAATAGCATTCAGACTTAAGAAATCCCAATCTAGCGGTCCCTTTTATGATATTGATTTTTCGCTTTATTTATCTGCATTGCATGCTTATTTCTGTTTTCTTTACATTCTGTATTTTATTTTATCTAATAAAGTTCTCTTTCCAAAAACCCCATGTTACATAAACACAAAATTCTGCATTTGCTAGATCCCCTTCCCTATGTTCGACCCCGACCACTATTTCTACAAATTAGTTATAGTGCCGTAGAATATAAATTTATTTGGCTCAGACCTTCAACAAGTCCCGTCAACTACCACAACTCACGAGATTGTTTGGCTGCATGCATCAATTATTAAAAGACTCACAGATCGATTCACCATCACCTTCATTGTTTTTTTGTGACAATACTACAGTCATACACATAACATCTAACCCGATTTTTCAAGAAAAAACTAAGTATATTAAATTTGGTTGTCACTACATACGAGAGAAGGTTGTTGCTGGATTTATCAAGTTACTTCCAATTCGATCCAACCTTCAACTAACAGATGTCTTCACAAAGGTTTTACCAACTTCTCTCTTTTTTGTTATCCAAGATGGACATTAGGAAAATAATATCTCCATCTTGAGGGAAAGTATTAGAATAAAGAAGTTGTTGTATATTCGTTTATCGTAAACACATGACATCTATTGATCACTGGCTATTTATGTGCCTTACATTAATGAATAAAGTATGTCATAATTATTTACTCTCTGAGTTTACGCACAAATCAAACCAATTGAATTAGACTACCACTTTGTTAAACAAAAAGTGGCAACCTTAGCAACCAAGTTTGCAGCCTCACCCTCACATTTATAGTTGTTGACATTTTCACCAAACCTTTTGCCCTTTTTGAAAACTAAGGAGCAAAACGTTGGGTGCATGAAGCAGATTGTGCCCAAATTCAGGCTCATAATCAACTACAAATCGAGATTATAAAAACAAATGGGCAAAGTTTAGACAGTTCAAAACAATCAACCATTATTCTCTCAATCGATCAGCTAGCAAGCAAGACAATCTAGAGCCTTTCTTCCTTTAATCCACGTGCGTCTAAACATCTCTTGAGGCTCAAAATCAGAAGAATATAGTATGTAACCATTAGGGAAGATATATTTATGTTCTATATGTTGCAACAACAATTCTTGCAACATTTTTATTTTAATTTTACTACGTTTTTTATACCATCTTTATTTTCACTTCCTACTTCCTCTTGCAACATTGTGATGGACTGATAACTGCCCAAAAGGTAGTTATTTAGGCCTTAATTATATAGGAATTTGTGTGTCCTTTATGCTTATTAGGGTTGGTTTTGGATGGATATTACATGTTTTAACCCATTTGGAAGAATGGAAGCATTGGAAATTATTTTGTGTAGATTATGCTGCTGGGCGACTGGAGGAAGCAAATTTTGTGCTGCAGCAAAACTGGGAACAGAACTGCCACATCACAGCTCGTTAGCCAACTTCATAAACCGACTTCTGTTGAGTTATTTTCGGGATAAAGGAGCAAGGAGAGCCCTACACGTGTCCAAGTTGACCTAATTCAAGCCTCCTATCCTTCTATAAAAGGAGTAGCCGTCGAAGTCAAATGCATTCCATGTTTTCCCTTGGAAGCCGAATAGTTTAGGGAGATTGAAGATTATCAAGAACACCATCATCCGCAAGCTGATTAGGGAGTTTACTTTCTTTATTAACTTGTGGTTATGGACATGCATACTTAGATTGTAATTCGTGTTCCTATGCCTATTATGAACTAAGTAGCTTAAGGTGCTGGTTAGGAATAATGTGATTACTGTGCCTCATCTCTAGTAATAAATTGACAATCGCATTTTGGTTAATTGTTGTGCTTATGTCCATTTTATGCCCGCCTGGCTAGCCGGTGTGAATAGCTCTCTCTAGTTTCAGGGATGATTTAGAGAGTGTGTGGCAATTATCCACACTATGATCATTGTGTATTGGTGAACGTCATTGACTGAGGTAGGGATAGCCAGTTGCCTAGTGCTTGATCGGTCACTCTTCATTGGGTTTGAAACATATCCCAAAAGATCCGGAGTTCCGGAGGAATCCGCTAATAATACTGCGAGAAATGCGTGATCAATAATATTGCTAGAGCATATCTTAGAACAATCACTAAAACCTAACCAGCGCCAGTGTTTAATTTGTCTATCTATTTGTTTACTCGTTGTTCTGTCATTTATGTTGCTTTAGCATAATTCCGATAAAACCAAATCATTTTACTATTCTTGAAACCAGTGGAAAGTTACACAAAAATAGGTAGAGTGGAAACTAATTCAGGGCTCGGATTGATAATATTACTTGCTGCAGACTGTGTATACTTGCACAAGAATTCTAGAGTATTTTATATCATATTTTTACTCACTCTAGGAACCCAACATGGACCCTCACAAATTTAGAATAAAATCAACAATAATATTTGAGAACAGTCCACTTGTATTAAAAAAACTCTTCAAGAAACTACAAACTTGGTTCACACTTTTCTCTCTAACTCTTGTGTTTTCTTCTCCACACACTTGCTTCAACACATTCTAAAGACATCCTATTTATAGGATTACATGAAAAAATTTTGGATCTACAAACTCCCAATCCAATTTATGAACATGTTTCATGAACTTACTGTACTTAATGAACATAACTCTCCCTTACATGAATATTGTACTTAACTCCCAACAAATTAAAACATAAACTTACTTATTAAATTACTAATAACTCGTCTACTTAATTAAAACATGGTTAACGTTCAACAAAAAAAAATACTTTAGTTAGAAAGTTATTCCAAATAGACCCTCAGTATAGACTTCTAAACACAGTTCTTTTTTGCAAAATGTTTCATTATGCACAATTAGACCGTCATATTTATAGAGCAAACCAAAAGGCAAACAAACATGTATCAATTAGACAATCAACTTGAAGTGTTTCTTCATTACAACGTGTTATGTAATCACGCAAACTCTCACCTGGCTATTGCTTGAAAGTTAGGAGATTAATGTGAGGCTTGCACTATTATCTTGCTCCCATGAATTGTGAGATGAATGCTCGGGCTAGTTCCTTGAAGGAACTAATGGACCTCCTTCGCAACCTCTAAAACCATTATTTTGTTGACCCTGTTAAAGTGAAAGAGAAGGCATGACACCTAATCGCGTCTGAAACGCCGTGGAAGTCCATCCATGTTCTGTAGGTATCTAGATGTTGGACGAGGTCCTTCTTGCCATCATATTGTTGAATGTTGGTACCTTGAACTTCGGGGGCACCTCAACTTTCATGACTTCATCAGTCAAGGGCGGATCAATCTGGTCGATCAGGGCTTCCAAGTCTTGTCCTTAAAAATCTTTTGATTTGTTCAGGTCCCCTTGGAAATTCCTAAACTCCTTCAGAGTGTTCAAAAGCTAAGTCTTCCAAGGGTTGGGGTCATCATTCTTGGCCTTAACCTTCGCTGCTCTAGCCTCGGCCTCGGCCTCGACAGCCTTAGCCATTCTGCATTTTTCTTCGATCAGGTTCCTCAGGTTTGCTTCTATTGTATGGCTGAGACTTGGCGTCGAGACGGTGTGGTCGTGTTCCTTATACATGTTTGGTTCTAGGCTTCTCAACATTGTACGATTTGTAGACTTTTGCCCTCCCTATCTTGCTGGTCACCCTATCAGTCTTCTTTTTCTTCAACCATGTCTTCGACTCTTCAACATATTTGATGGGCTCTTTCCCCTTCCTCAGATCTCTAACCAACCCCTCCTCATAGATTTTGGTGCTAGCACCAGGTTAATCCAATATACGAAGTATCCTGGACAAACTTTGATCTATTCCATTCACCTTATCCTCAAGAGTGGCAATTTTGACATCAGTGTGCCTGTCTCGGGATGAAGGACGAGGAGATCGAGGCCAAGGAGATTGGGTCCCAGGCTGACCTTGGCTTTCTTCTCGAGACCCCTACAGATGGTGGTCACCGTCCGAATGTTCTGCATTCAAATCTTGGTTTCTCTTCTCCCATATCCTTACTCATTCATTGAATGACCGATGCACAGATTTAACCAGCAAACTTTCTTCCTAAAGACGGCGTGAACTATTGATGCCAAAATTAAGGCAGGGAGAACTCATCTTACCTTCATGTGCCACCAATGGTAAATTTGTTTGAGAGGGGGAAGATGTGACCTGCAAGACAAAAGAAACTTGCACAATGGTGTGGTACTTGCCACACCGCCTCCGATGCTCATGTTAGAAAGCAGAAGGAAGATAAAAAAGACGAGAGAGTTAGAGGAAGAAAAGAGAGTTCAGAGAAGTAGAGTTTTCGAAATTCCTCCTTTAATGACGAAGAAGGATTTATATACCTTTTCCTGCCTTAGATTTTCTAGGTGTCTCCAAAGTAATCGGGGCTGAACCAGGACGCCCAAAGACTCCAAAACCGAATGGAGGTGGAGGGACTCGACCCACTTAGGTCGGCCTCGGCCAGCCTTGGCCCATAGCCGAGGCTGAGCATAGGCCTTGGCCTCGATCTTGGTCGAGGCCAATCTATAGGGTTGGGCCAAGCCTGTCCCAACCTCTTTTGTCTGATTCTCCTCCAGGTTCTGCTTCCTCATCGCATCTTCGGGTTGGCGCTGTGCTGTCCTACTTAGCTCCTTGAATTTCGGAGTGGTTCACAATTACCTATAACAGTTATCGTGCAATTACTCATGAGATTCATGTTAGACTTATCAGTTATCAGCCAAGTGATCTAATACTCCACTGCATCAACCTCTGTCAATTTAAAGCATAGTCTATTATTGTTGGCTCTTTTTTGGGCGTGGTTGGCTAAATTTCTGCCAACAAGAAAATAAAATCTATTAGTTATAAAAAATTAATAATAAAATAAAATCTATCAAAGTCCATGGATGGTTTAGGTATCAAGAAAAATAAATAGCAAAAGCACCCCTTTTTTTTATTATTAATTTAGGATATGAACCAAACTTATTATGGCGAGGACAAAAATCACTTTTGTTATGTTTATGGCTATGTTTGGGAGTGATTTTGACATGGTCAAAATCAATTTTACCATTGCCAAAATCAATTTCCTCTAGAATAAACATGTTTGGTAAATAGATAAATTGATTTTTAAAAAATCTAGAATCAATATAAATTGATTTTTAAAGAATTAGGTGGGAGGTGATTGACCGGGAATCACCTCCCAACTTTAGTGGCCACTTATGGATATTTTAGTACACTGCTCAAAACACCAAAGAGAGGGATTGGTTATTTGCCTTTTACTTTTTCATCATTCATTATTTATTTATTATTTTTTAGTAAAATTTGTTAGTATTGCCTGTTTTTAAAAATTAAAACACTCTTTTCATAGTTTATCTTCAATTTTATTATATTCTATTATCATGAGGAGTCATTTGTGTATTTCTTGATTTCAAAAAATGTAGATATTTCATTATAAATATATATATGATTTTTCTTAAATTTGTAAGGAGTCCTGACATACATGTTACCTTTTAAATGAAGTGAAAAATAGAACGACCTTAGTTTGTCATAATTCAAAAAGTATATGTAGAATAATTAAGATTTCATTAGTTTTCTTTTAGTTTCGACCCTCTCTAGTTTGTAAAATGAAAAGATTATATATGTGTTTATACAAACAATTAATGTAAGCAACGTTGTTATTCTGTTAAAAAAGAAATATATATATATATATATATATATTATGCAGCTTCGCCCAAACTTTTTTATGGTCAACAAATGCTAATATGGGAGTATTTGCCTTAGCAAATGTTGCCTTGACATAAGTCATAACACCACCCTTTCAAAAAATATTCTGTGATTTATTAGAAATATATGTATATATATAGTTGATATTGATCTAATAAAACAATCACCATCTTTAGGAAGTAACTTAATTAAAGATTATATATATATAGATAAGGTTGGTGTCTTATCTTTTAGTGATAGTTCGATTTTAATGGTTCGTTTAGAGAAACATGTGTAGAGATATATTTATATATGCAATGAGTTTACATAAGACTAAACTTCAACATATTTATTCTATATTATTTAGTTAAATAATTTAGGGAAAAATACACTTTTGGTCCCTGAGGTTTGGGTTAAGTGACACTTTGGTCCCTGAGTTTTCAAACTCAACAAAAATACCCCTGAGGTTTGAGATAAGAAGCACTTTGGTCCTGCCGTCAAATTTTCTGTTAAATTTTAACGGTTGCTGACGTGGCACTATTATTTTAATAAAGAAAATTATTTTTTTAATCATTTAATTATTTCTCCTTCTCTCTCCTACTCTTCTTCTTCTCCATCTAACTTCTTCATCCTCTTTCTTCTTCTTCTTCCTATCTCCGGCAGCCACTGCTCGCCGGCGACCAAATTTTTTTTTTTTTTTTGTCTTTCTTCTTCTTCTCTTCTTCCCCTCTTTTCACTGTTTTTTTTTTTAAAAAAAGAAAGAAAACAGAGAACGGGGAGGGAGGAGAGTCCCCCCAGGTTAACATCGACTAGAAGGAGACTCCAAACGCCCACATTTTCAAGGCCGACGTGTTGGGCCTGAAGAAGGAAGAGGTCAAGGTCGAAGTGGAAGACGGTAGGGTTTTGAGGATCAGCAGAGAGCGGTGTAAGGAAACAGAGGAGAAAGGCGAAACGTGGCACCGCGTCGAGAGGAGCAGCGACAAATTTTGCAGAATGTTCCGGCTGCCGGAGAATGCCAAGGTCCAGGATGTCAAGGCCGCCATGGAGAATGGAGTTCTCACCGTTACCATCCCCAAAGTCGAGAAGGATAAGAAGGTCGATGTCAAATTTGTTGAAATTTCTGGCTGAGTTTCCTTTCGTCTCAAATCTAGGGTTTTATGAATAATGATAACCATCGCTGCTAAATATTAACCACTGCCCAAATCCTTCAACCAATTTGCAATTCAGTTGTTCTTCTTCTTCTTCTTCCTTGGATTCTGCAACTCTGGACCCATTTTCTTCACCAGCCATGTCTTCATCGGAACCCAACCAAAACCCTTCTTCATACCATTTCGAAACCCCTCTTCTCGACGCCCAGTCGCTGTCGCTGCTCAACTCCATCTCCGAGCACGGTGGCTACGCCTACGTCAGCATGGCGGCGCTTGCGGCTACCGGGGACTCACGCGCTGTCGAGGCCGCCGGTGAGATGGCCTAGGAGCAGCTTCACTCTGTTCTCCCAATCTGGCTCGATTCGTACTCCATGGCTTGCCTCTACATGGCGAGGTTCCATTTTGCTGGCGGCAAGTTTAAGGAGGCTCTTAGGGTCTTGGATATGGGGCTGATCATGGGCGACCCGCTTTTGAGGAGTGATTTGGATTCTGTCATTGCGAAGGTCTCTGCTTTTTTTTTTTTTTTTTTTTTTGGAGAATACGAAGTTCTCTGCTGAAGCGAGGATTGTTATCATTATTCATAAATTTGAGTAAGCTTTTTAATTTTGATTTACTAATAGAAATTTAAAATTGACTTTCTCAAATAAGAGATCGGTTGATTCGGTATGCAATATATGTTACAGGGTTGTTTATAGTTTTTAATCCATCAGAAAACCAAAACACAAACCCCACTCACACTCCATATTCACATTACACAACACACAGGACAACACTTGTTATTTGACATTATCAAACTTCAAACAAACCATTCCGCAACACAGCACACAACACAGAATTCACACAAAAACTCTAATTGGCGATATCGATCGCCTTCACCTCTGGTCTCTTCTCCTCTTGTTTCGGCGCCGGAAACGGACTCTTCCCTCCCCGTTCTCTGTGTTTCATTAAAAAAAACAGTGGAAAGAGGGGAAGAAGAAAAGAAGAAGAAAGGAAAAAAAAAAAAAAGTTCAGTCGCCGGCGGCGAGCGGTGGCCGCCGGCCGCCGGCCGCCGGAGATAGGAAGAAGAAGAAGAAAGAGGATGAAGAAGTTAGATGGGGGAGAGGAAGAGTAGGAGAGAGAAGGAGAAATAATTAAATAATTAAAAAATAATAATATTTATTATTTTAATATTCTTTTATTTAAAAATTTTAAAAAATAATTTTCTTTATTAAAATAATAGTGCCACGTCAGCAACCGTTAAAATTTAACAGAAAATTTGACGGTAGGGACCAAAGTGCTCCTTATCTCAAACCTCAGGGGTATTTTTGTTGAGTTTGAAAACTCAGGGACCAAAAGTGTCACTTAACCCAAACCTCAGGGACCAAAAGTGTATTTTTCCCAATAATTTATTGAATGTAAAATGCCCTTTTAGTATTCTAGTAATTCTAAAATCACAATTGAAACCAAACATGATATTTCAAAATTACTTTTAAATATATGAAAATCACTTTTGAAAGTTTGGAACCAAACATAAATATGATTGTATAAAAATCAATTTTAGAAAATCAATTTTATAAAATCTATTTTTCCAAAATCAATAATTCAATCATCACTCCCAAACATAGCCTAAGTGACTTTGATCCTTCCAAAATCACTTCCAACATATTCATATTTAGCAACAAATATGTGCTTGTCTTATTTAAGGGTGATCTATCAATGTATTTATTACTTTTAACAAGTGGAATGAGGATGGGGATGGGGATGGGGATGGGGATGGGGATTGAACAGACCAATGAAGTTGACTTATAACTATATTGTTTTGTTTTGATATATTTTTTCGCATAAAACTAAAGTATTTTAACCTAAGATTTGTGAACCATGGTTTTTAAATGTAGTTAATATAAATATTTTGAGTTTTTTTCTACGGATGACCCAAATCTTGAACTCAAAATACGATATAACCTGTTTCTTCTAAACTAAAGATATAAGACCTTCAACAACCTCTCGCTCGGGCTTTTCGATCTCGCTCTCTTTCCATTCTATCATTCAGTTGCTCATTCTTGAATCTCTTGTTCTCTTCACACTTGTAAAAACATAAACAAAAAAAAATAAATCTTTTAAAATAGAAATTACTTGAAAATATATATACAATTAACTAATTACATAAAATTAAAATAAAAATAAAATTTAAACAAATTATTGTCTTGGTTAGATTTTCATTCATCTAACTGAAAATTGTGATCTCTAATATCAATTGTTTTTTTTTTTTTTAGAGAAGAATTTCTATGACCAAATTGGTATTTAACAAAATAATGTTAACATAGTAAAAAAAAAAATATCGAGCATGGAAAATAGTTTAAATTTAAAAAAAAAAAAATGATCGAGGAATAACAAAAGGAAGATGAAAATAAATGAGTGGAGAAAATAAAAATAGATTAAAAAAATAAGAAGATTATAGAGATAAAAGTTTTAAAAGTATAAAGAAATAAGATGAATGGGAAATAGATAAAAGTGTTGAAAAAGAAAAAATAAAAGCAAGTATTATACCGCAGAGAAAAACAATGGAGAAACAAATAGAGAAAAAATTGAGTGAGACAAGAGAAAAAAAAAAACATAAATTATAGCACATGGGTCAAATTGATTACCAAATTTCACAAATGTCAATAATGATCAAAATTATTATTAGTAGGTTTTTATACCTTAATTGAGTTAATTTTGTTACCAATATGCCCTTTCATTTAATGAATGAAATAAAATAAATTTAATAATATAATAGAATATATAATTTATTGAATAAAATATATTATTCGTTCTTTTCCTTGAATCACGTCCCAGATTTCCCTAAAAATTAGGGAAAATATTAAATTGAATCGCAGACAATTTCATACATTGTAAAAAATCAAATCTACAATTTATTATTGTAGATTTTTTATTTATAGGTTTCCTTAACCATTTTCAGCTTGTCGGCACAATAGGGGTTGTTTTTTTCAAAATTCTTTTTCCTTTTCAATCTGTCATGGTTAATTTTCACAATTTTTTTTCTTCGTTCTTCACCTTCATTTTTGCATTCAAATTATGTCTCCTTCATTTAGCAATTTGAGTAATAGATCGTAACAGTTTGTTTTTCTCGTTGTATGGATGGATATGATTCTATTATATTTTTCATTCGATAATATATAACTTGTTCCAACCAATATTTGTATTTTTTTTCTTTTGGATATGAACGAATTTCATATACCTATTTGTAAGTGGTATATATAATCGACTTATGAAAAAATGAATTTCATACCCGTTTGTAAGTGGTATATATTGGTTCAGAATTATCATGTATGTGTTATAATTATGAATAAATGAATTTCATACGTGCTTGTAAGTGGTATATATCGGTACAGTATTATAATGTATGTGTTAGAATTATGAATAAACGAATTTCATACCCAATAATTATGGACTCCTGCTCATGAGAGATTGTCCTTTGATTTGTATGGGTGAGAGTGACCAATACGCCGACTCAATAAGCCTACCACTTTGGGGACAAGACCGAATGAGGAGCTGGGAACATAATAGTACAAGATGGAATTCACTCCTTCCCGAATTTAGGGAAGCAGATGAGTGTTACCTTAAGTGGTTACTCCGAGTCTTGAACAAAGGGCCCTACCCTCTCAATGGCACGAGAGGGTTTTCTGTTTGATGGTTAGACCACAAACAGGTTGTTCATTAGAGGAGAATTGGTACTTAAGGAAATAGAGGTAACCCAGGGGTAAAACGGTAATTTGACCCAGCTGGTGTTACGGACACTCGTGAAGGACTAACTAGTCGATATTGGTCTAGATCCGTGGACACAGAAAATATGTCTGCAGTGAGAAGAGTGCAACTGTGAGTCTATAGTGGAATGTACACACAGTTAACGAATATTGATTAATGTGGTTAATGAGTTTGACCAATTAATCTCACATCGTTGGAGCTTCTGATCTGCAGGTCCATTAGGTCCCACTGGTAGCTCGTAAAGTAATTTGAGGCAACTAAGTAATAAAAGTAAATTGAAAATGTTCAATTTATTAAGGGAAACAAATATAATATATATTGATATATTATTATGAGAGAAATTAATATTTGAAAAGTTCAAATATAAATTTATGGAAGTTTGAAAGAGTTCAAAATAATGAATTAATTAATATAAGGCCTAAAATGTGTTTGGGCAAATTAATTAATTCTAGGCCGGGAATTAAATATGTGATATTTAATTGGTGGTTAATTAATTAAAGAATTCATTAACCGAGAATTAATCAATTATGGAAATAAGATTAATCATTTATGGGAATGATCTAATCACTTATGGAAGTAATTAGTCATTTGTGGAAAAGATTAACCAATTATGGAATTGATTGATCATGATTGATTAATTAAGGAATAAGATTGAATCAATTATGGAAAAGATTGATTTAATTGAATATTTTATTCATGGCCTCTCTTCTATAAATAGAACACTAGACCTAATTGGTCACAACACTTGACACTCTTGAAAGACAAGACCTAGAATTCTCTCTAGCCTCCCTCTTAGAGAAAGACTCCCACAAGTCTTTTGCCTCCTAGACTTAGAGACATACCGGTGTAACCTCTGTGGTGATTGTGTCAATCAAAGAAGAATTTTCCAACGAAGAAAAACAAAGGCGGCTGCTGCGTTTTCGTTCGTGGAGCGTCGTTGGCGAAGAACGGTCAAGTCTTCAACGAAGGTTTGTAACGGTTCTTCCTCTTTTCTTTAGAAAAGTTAAAAATAAATTTAGATTTATTTTAGCATGTTTAAACCGATTTTTCAGCGGCTTTAAAGGTTGTTTAAAGTTTTGTTTGAGTTATCGTAACGGTATTTTAATGTTAATTAATATACGACGTAAGGTCCAATCGATGCGCTTCCGCTGCGTGGGGACTTTTATTCCCTTCAATCGTTATCAGAGGCATCACTGTCCCTATTAATTAATATTAAAAGTTGCGATAGGCTCAAATAGGTGGGATTCATGCATAATGTATGTTCGGTTTGCGTTGAACTGTTTGGGTTAATTTTATGGCCATAGATTTTATTTTTTATGTGATTTTGATCATGTAAGGCCCGGTGTTTCGGGTATTTTACGTAAATCGAGTCCTTGTAAGTCCGTGTCTAGATTTAGGGCTGTTACCGATGGAGATCGAGAAGATTTTGGGCAAAAATCATGAAGAACGACGCTGGAAATCGGAAAAATAGAGTGCATAACAGAGGAATCGAGATCGTGACCGAGATTCTGACCGAGATTCCGATCGAGATCGTGAACGAAAACCAGACCGGGGATCATGACCGAGATCCAGACCGGGATCATGACCGAGATTTCGACCGAGATAGTGACCGAGTTTATGACCAAAATCGTGACCGGAATCATGACTGGGATCGTGACCGGGATCCAGACCGGGATCCAGACCGGGATCTAGACCGAGAAATCGGTCTGGTTCGGTTTAATTTGCTGGATCAACCCGATTTTCTGTGTTATTGGCCCGGTTCAGTCAAATTTTGGCATGGTTCGTGTTTTTGGAGGCCGGTTCAAGGTAGTTCGAGGCGGTTCGTGATGACTAAACAAAATTCCGGAGTTGTACAAGGATTTTTAGGATAGAATTTAGCTAAATTAATGTAATTTAATGCTTTATTTTATCCTAGGGGCCAAAATTAACCGGTTCAATTGCTATTTAGATGCTTTATGGATGTCATATAGAATTTTAATCCCACCTTAGGTTATAAACATGCTCATAACATTTTTTATATATTATAAATTGTTATAATGTATGCTTAAATGCATGGATTTGTTTTCATATTTTTTAATATAAGTGTATATTAATTATATGAAAAATTGGAAAGCATGAAGCATGTCATTACTTAAATTAAATATAAATAGTTATGTTTAATGTGATGAATGAAGCATGCTTGTTTGATTTTCTTGATTGGCTTATAATTGTTATAATAAAAGAAAATCAAAAATTGCATGAAGCATGAAACATCCATAGTTAATAATATAATTGTTATATTATTCATGCAATTAGTGTGGTTTAATTATTTAATTTGAATGAGATTGTTGAATGAATTAAACCCTAGATTCTTGATTATAGGATTAATCATTAAAATTAGAAATAGTTCTTTAATATTAATGATTAGAAACCGTCAATCTATAATCAAGATTTGCATGCAATCATAAGATCATAGGATGAATTGGATTAATTTTAAATTGTTTAAAGTTAATTAGACCTAGATCAGTTTCTAATAGGATTAGAATCTTTTCTTACTTAGTATTTAAAAATAGTTTTAATTGACTAAGTAGGAAAAACATTGCTATGATTATAAGGGAACTCCACCGGTAATGTTCTGTGTAAGGCTGGGGGTATTTAAGTTAACGGTTTACGGAACACCTCCTACCTGGGAACTGACCTGGAATACCGGAGTTGAATTAATCATAGTTAAATGTTAGCATGCAATATCACTAGGTTTATTAAAAGTGTTTAATGCACCTAGATCTTTAGAGTAAAGACCTTACATTACTGAGGTTATAAGGGAACTCTCTTGGTAAAGTTCTGTCTAAGGCTGGGGGTATTTAAGTTGACGGTTTACGGAACACCTCCTACCTGGGAACTGACCTGAACATTGAGTTGAATTAACCATAGTAATGTTGACTTGAAATGTTGGGTTTATTAAAAGAAGTTTAATTCACCCAAAAGATTGCAGTTGAATTCTTTCCATAATTGTTATAATAGGATCAGACTTAGATAGATTGACTTAGCCGAATACTATCTAAGTTAAATAACCCTAAATTAACCTTAGGACATTTTCAGTGGGAGGAAAGTTACAAAACGAGATTTAAACCAAGTTTTGCTCCTACGTCCCTATATTCACAACGTGAGATTCATGCTCGGCTTCGAGTCGCCTTAGGAGCGGCCTCCCTTCGGAAAGTGTTTGCATGGATCAATATCAAGGTGAATGGAAAAAATGTCTAGAGTAAGTGGGAGCGGGACATGTGTCAACGTATCCCTTGGTCTCCGCCCATAGTTCACACCGTGAGAGTCCTATGATCCGCCTGCAGGTTGTCCTGGCGCAACCATCCCTTCGGAGGGCCTGGTCATAGGATTCGGAACATCGTGAACTCCTGAAAAGGATAGGAGCTCTTAGGCTAATCACCTACAGTTGTCTTTCCCTTCGGTAGCCTGTCGGTGCGTGCCTCTGAGATCTGAAAGTGGGAGGGTTACACTTACGAGGATGAGTTAAAAGTGTTAACAAATCCTTGACCGAACAACGGTGGCTAATGTCTTTAGGAATATGAGTTATTCTGGAATTAGAATTAGCTGAGAGGTGTCTCATTTCAAAGGAGGAGTGCCTGATCACCCTTCGGTGGCTGACATTCTAAACCTCTGAAACGTCGTTGCAAAACTAAATCGATAGTTTTAGGGTTTTGTGATTGTCTGTTTTGCTAAATTGATTGGATTGTGTGCAATTGTTTGCTTGTATGATGCGTTAAGGCAAAGATAACTAATACGGTCATTGTTTGTTTAAATTTCAGCAATGTCTTCCTCAATTGTCTCTCTGCTTAAACATATGAGAAATTAACCGGCGAAAATTATGCTACGTGGAAGTCGAACCTGAATACGATTCTTGTTTGTCGATGATCTGCGGTTCGTCTTAACGGAGGATTGTCCTCCAGCCCCTGCTCGTAATGCATCCCAAGCAGTTAAGGATGCTTATGACCGTTGGACAAAGGCCAATGATAAGACTCGCGTCTATATCCTAGCCAGCTTATCTGAAGTTTTGGCTAAAAGGCATGAGAGCATGGTAACAGCGAGGGAGATTATGAACTCTCTCAAGGAGATGTTTGGACAACCGTCCTACCAACTCCACCATGACGCTCTCAAATACGTTTATAGTTGTCGCATGAAAGAGGGCACGTCTGTTCGGGAGCATGTCCTGGATATGATGGTCCAATTCAACGTGGCAGAGGCAAACGGGGCGGTCATAGATGAGCGTAGTAAGGTTGCATTCATCTTAGAATCTCTTCCGAAGAGTTTTCTACAGTTTCGAAGCAATGCAATGATGAATAAAATAACATTCAACCTGACTAGCCTCCTGAATGAGCTACAACTCTATCAGTCTCTTCTTAAGAACAAGGGACAGATAGAAGGAGAGGCAAACGTTGTCCACTCTAAAAGAAAGTTCGAGAAGGGTTCATCCTCTGAAACTAAATCTGTAGCCACTTCTTCAAAGAAAACTCAGAAGAAGAAAGGAAACAAGGGGAAAGCTTCCAGCACTGCTGCTAAAAGAAAAGGAAAATCCAAAGCTATGGCAGACAAGGGCAAGTGTTTCCACTGCAATGTAGATGGACATTGGAAGAGAAACTGCCCAAAGTACCTTGCTGAGAAAAAGAAGGAAAAGGAAGGTAAATTTGATTTACTTGTTTTAGAAACATGCCTGGTAGAACATGATGAGTTTACCTGGATACTTGATTCAGGAGCAACTAATCATGTTTGCTCTTCTTTTCAGGAAAATAGTTCCTTTCGGCAGTTGAATGATGGGGAAATGACACTCAGGGTCGGAACTGGAGAAGTCATTTCAGCTAAAGCAGTGGGAGCTGCGAAGTTCTTTTTTAGAAATAGATTCTTACTTTTAGAAAGTTTGTTAATCGTTCCCAAGATTAAGAGGAACTTAATTTCTATTTCATGTTTGATTGAACAATCGTATACAGTTACTTTTGATATGAATGAAGCGTTCATTTATAAAAATGGTGTACTTATTTCTTCAGCCAAATTGGAAAATAACTTGTACGTTTTAAGACCAACCGAAAACAAAACACTTTTAAATCACGAATTATTTAAAACTGCTGAAACACAAAGAAAAAGGCAAAAGATTTCTCCATCAAGTAACAATACTCATCTTTTGCATCTTAGACTTGGTCATATAAACATCGATAGGATCGGTCGTTTGGTAAAGAATGGACTTCTAAGCAAGTTAGAAGATGATTCACTACCACCTTGTGAATCTTGTCTCGAGGGAAAAATGACCAAGTGACCCTTTACTGGAAAAGGTTATAGAGCCAAAGAACCCTTAGAGTTAATACATTCGGATCTGTGTGGTCCAATGAATGTAAAAGCTCGATGAGGGTACGAATATTTCATCTCATTTATAGATGATTATTCAAGATATGGTTACTCGTACCTAATGGGACATAAGTCTGAAGCCCTTGAAAAGTTTAAGGAGTTTAAGGCTGAAGTTGAAAACCTATTAGGTAAATCTATTAAAGTACTTCGATCTGATCGAGGAGGGGAGTATATGGATCAAAGATTCCAGGATTATATGATAGAACATGGAATCCAATCTCAACTCTCAGCCCCTGGTACACCACAGCAGAATGGTGTGTCAGAAAGGAGAAATAGAACCTTGTTGGACATGGTTCGATCAATAATGAGCTATGCTCAATTGCCTAGCTCGTTTTGGGGGTATGCAGTAGAGACTGCAGTATACATCTTGAACAATGTTCCCTTGAAAAGTGTTTCTGAAACACCTTTTGAATTATGGAAGGGGCGTAAACCTAGTTTGCATCACTTTCGCATTTGGGGTTGTCCAGCACACGTGCTTGTGACAAATCCTAAGAAACTGGAACCTCGTTCAAAACTGTGTCAATTTGTTGGTTACCCTAAAGAAACGAGATGTGGTTATTTCTACGACCCACAAGAAAATAAGGTGATTGTATCGACAAACGTCACTTTCTTAGAGGAAGACCACATGAGAGATCATAAACCACGCAGCAAAATAATATTAGGAGAAGCTACTGAAGAATCATCAAGAGTTGTTGATGAAGTTGGACCTTCAACAAGGGTTGATGAAGGAACTAGTTCTTCAGATCCATCCCGTCCATCTCAAACGTTGGGAATGCCTCGACGCAGTGGGAGGGTTGTATTACAACCTGACCGCTACTTGGGTTTAACTGAAACTCAGGTTGTCATACCTAATGATGGCATTGAGGATCCATTGTCCTATCGACAGGCAATGAATGACGAAGATAAGGATGAATGGGTCAAAGCCATGAACCTGGAAATGGAGTCAATGTACTCCAATTCTGTATGGGAACTTACAGATCTACCAAATGGGGTAAAACCCATAGGGTGAAAATGGATCTATAAGAGAAAAAGAGATGCAGCTGGAAAGGTACAGACCTTCAAAGCTAGACTAGTGGCAAAGGGTTATACTCAAAAGGAAAGGGTTGACTATGAAGAAACCTTTTCTCCTGTAGCCATGTTAAAGTCCATAAGAATTCTCTTATCCATAGCCACATATTATGACTATGAAATATGGCAAATGGACGTCAAGACTGCCTTTCTGAATGGTAATCTTGAAGAGAATATCTTCATGTCTCAACCCGAAGGGTTCATAGGCCAAGGTCAGGAACAAAAGGTTTGTAAGCTTAATCGATCCATTTATGGATTGAAACAAGCATCCAGATCATGGAACATTAGATTTGATACTGCAATCAAATCTTTTGGCTTTGACCAAAACGTTGATGAGCCTTGTGTGTACAAGAAAATCAACAAAAGGAAAGTAGCTTTTCTAATACTTTATGTAGACGATATCCTACTCATTGGGAATGATGTAGGATACCTCACTGGCATTAAGAAATGGCTAGCAGCCCAATTCCAAATGAAAGATCTTGGAGAGGCTCAATATGTTCTGGGAATCCAAATCATTAGGGATCGTAAGAACAAAACGCTAGCTCTGTCTCAAGCAACGTATATTGACAAGATGTTGTCTAGATATTCGATGCAAAACTCCAAGAAGGGACTACTACCCTTCAGACATGGGGTACACCTGTCTAAGGAACAGTCTCCTAAGACACCTCAAGAAATTGAGAACATGAGACACATTCCCTACGCCTCAGCTGTGGGCAGCATAATGTATGTTATGCTCTGCACTAGGCCTGACATATGTTATGCAGTGGGAGTAGTCAGTAGGTATCAGTCTAATCCAGGGTTGGACCACTGGGGAGCGGTTAAGAATATCCTCAAGTATCTTCGGAGAATGAGGGACTACATGCTTGTGTATGGAGCTAAGGATTTGATTCTTACTGGATACACTGACTCTGACTTTCAAGCTGATAAGGATTCAAGGAAATCCACATCAGGGTCAGTATTCACCCTCAATGGAGGAGCAGTAGTGTGGAGAAGCATCAAACAAGGATGCATAGCAGACTCAACCATGGAGGCTGAGTATGTAGCAGCTTGTGAAGCAGCTAAGGAGGCAGTATGGCTTAGAAAGTTCTTGACTGATTTGGAAGTGGTTCTGAATATGAACGTGCCCATAACACTATACTGTGACAACAGTGGGGCTGTAGCCAACTCAAAAGAACCTCGAAGCCACAAACGAGGTAAACACATTGAGAGGAAGTATCACCTGATACGGGAGATTGTGCAACGAGGAGATGTGATCGTCACTAAGATCGCCTCGGAGCACAACATCGTTGATCCATTTACAAAGGCTCTCACGGCTAAAGTGTTTGAGGGTCATCTAGAGGGTCTAGGTCTACGAGATATGTATGTCATCTAATCTAGGGTAAGTGGGAGAAATGTATAATGGGTATAAGGATGCCCTAGTTCATTGTATTATATACATGACATTTCCAGCTTTAGATTATTGCATTTACATCCCACTAACTAAGTGTTTTAGTTCAAGTGGGAGTTTGTTGGGTTTTATGCCCTAAAACTCGTAGATAGTGAATGTAACCGTTGACCGGATATTAATGAAATAATATTGATATATTTTTCCATTAATTGTTATTAGTTATTTTATATTTGTCTTTGCCTAATAATAACCCTAATCCAATAAACTAGACATCCAAGGCTGTAATATGAGTCTTGAACTATATGTAGTGACATATGGGATCATTGTTCAAGAAACAGCCTAAAGGGTCTATAGTATAGGGATAAGACTGGGTGCCTTATCCTGGTGACACTATGGATACGGCCCACTTTGTATTTGATACAAACGTTGCGATCCAACGCGTTCGTGTAGGAGACATGCGAGTGGGGGTATCCTATGCAATGAGTTTGCATAAGACCGGACCGCGAAATAGTAACCACTGGTTATAACACCGTTAACTAGTTGGTTTTCTATTTCACTAGGACGACCTAGACAACTTCGTGTTAATCCTGAGTTGATTATGGACTCCTGCTCATGAGAGATTGTCCTTTGATTTGTATGGGTGAGAGTGGCCAATACGCCGACTCAATAAGCCTACCACTTTGGGGACAAGACCGAATGGGGAGCTGGGAACATAATAGTACAAGATGGAATTCACTCCTTCCCGAATTTAGGGAAGCAGATGAGTGTTCCCTTAAGCGGTTACTCCGAGTCTTGAACAAAGGGCCCTACCCTCTCAATGGCACGAGAGGGTTTTCTGTTTGATGGTTGGACCACAAACAGGTTGTTCATTAGAGGAGAATTGGTACTTAAGGAAATATAGGTAACCCAGGGGTAAAACGGTAATTTGACCCAGCTGGTGTTACGGACACTCGTGAAGGACTAACTAGTCGATATTGGTCTAGATCCGTGGACACAGAAAATATGTCTGCAGTGAGAAGAGTGCAACTGTGAGTCTATAGTGGAATGTACACACAGTTAACGAATATTGATTAATGTGGTTAATGAGTTGGACCAATTAATCTCACATCGTTGGAGCTTCTGATCTGCAGGTCCATTAGGTCCCACTGGTAGCTCGTAAAGTAATTTGAGGCAACTAAGTAATAAAAGTAAATTGAAAATGTTCAATTTATTAAGGGAAACAAATATAATATATATTGATATATTATTATGAGAGAAATTAATATTTGAAAAGTTCAAATATAAATTTATGGAAGTTTGAAAGAGTTCAAAATAATGAATTAATTAATTTAAGGCCTAAAATGTGTTTGGGCAAATTAATTAATTCTAGGCCGGGAATTAAATATGTTGGTGGTTAATTAATTAAAGAATTCATTAACCGAGAATTAATCAATTATGGAAATAAGATTAATCATTTATGGAAATGATCTAATCACTTATGGAAGTAATTAGTCATTTGTGGAAAAGATTAACCAATTATGGAATTGATTGATCATGATTGATTAATTAAGGAATAAGATTGAATCAATTATGGAAAAGATTGATTTAATTGAATATTTTATTCATGACCTCTCTTCTATAAATAGAACACTAGACCTAATTGGTCACGACACTTGACACTCTTGAAAGACAAGACCTAGAATTCTCTCTAGCCTCCCTCTTAGAGAAAGACTCCCACAAGTCTTTTGCCTCCTAGACTTAGAGACATACCGGTGTAACCTCTGTGGTGATTGTGTCAATCAAAGAAGAATTTTCCAACGAAGAAAAACAAAGGCGGCTGCTGCGTTTTCGTTCGTGGAGCGTCGTTGGCGAAGAACGGTCAAGTCTTCAACGAAGGTTTGTAACGGTTCTTCCTCTTTTCTTTAGAAAAGTTTTAAAAATAAATTTAGATTTATTTTAGCATGTTTAAACCGATTTTTCAGCGGCTTTAAAGGTTGTTTAAAGTTTTGTTTGAGTTATCGTAACGGTATTTTAATGTTAATTAATATACGGCGTAAGGTCCAATCGATGCGCCTCCGCTGCGTGGGGACTTTTATTCCCTTCAATCGGCATCAGAGCCATCGCTGTCCCTATTAATTAATATTAAAAGTTGTGATAGGCTCAAATAGGTGGGATTTATGCATAATGTATGTTCAGTTTGCGTTGAACTGTTTGGGTTAATTTTATGGCCATAGATTTTATTTTTTATGTGATTTTGATCATGTAAGGCCCGGTGTTTCGGGTATTTTACGTAAATCCAGTCCTTGTAAGTCCGTATCTAGATTTAGGGCTGTTATCGATGGAGATCGAGATGATTTTGGGCGAAAATCATGAAGAACGACGCTGGAAATCGGAAAAACAGAGTCCATAACAGAGGAATCGACGTTTTTAGGGTTGCTGGAAAATTTCCCGGTCGGGATCTCGGCCGAGATCGTGACCGAGATTCTGACCGAGATTCCGATCGAGATCGTGACCGAAAACCAGACCAGGGATCGTGATCGAGATCCAGACCGGGATCATGACCGAGATTTCGACCGAGATAGTGACCGAGTTTATGACCAAAATCGTGACCGGAATCATGACTGGGATCGTGACCGGGATCCAGATCGGGATCCAAACCGGGATCGAGATCGGGATCCCGACCGGGATCCTGACCGAGAAATCGGTCTGGTTCGGTTTAATTTGCTGGATCAACCCGATTTTCTGTGTTATTGGCCCGGTTCAGTCAAATTTTGGCATGGTTCGTGTTTTTGGAGGCCGGTTCGAGGTAGTTCGGGGCGGTTCGTGATGACTAGACAAAATTCCGGAGTTGTACAAGGATTTTTAGGATAGAATTTAGCTAAATTAATGTAATTTAATGCCTTATTTTATCCTAGGGGCCAAAATTAACCGGTTCAATTGCTATTTATATGCTTTATGGATGTCATATAGAATTTTAATCCCACCTTAGGTTATAAACATGCTCATGAATTTTTTATATATTATAAATTGTTATAATGTATGCTTAAATGCATGGATTTGTTTTCATATTTTTTAATATAAGTGTATATTAATTATATGAAAAATTGGAAAGCATGAAGCATGTCATTACTTAAATTAAATATAAATAGTTATGTTTAATGTGATGAATGAAGCATGCTTGTTTGATTTTCTTGATTGGCTTATAATTGTTATAATAAAAGAAAATCAAAAATTGCATGAAGCATGAAACATCCATAGTTAATAATATAATTGTTATATTATTCATGCAATTAGTGTTGTTTAATTATTTAATTTGAATGAGATTGTTGAATGAATTTGAAGGATTGGAATTCCCAATTCCGTTACAGCGGAAGCAATTGGACCGATTCGCAATTTAATTTCGTTCTACAAAATACCGGTACATTGGCAATTACGAATTCATAATTCTACAAAACTAATGTTAAGCAAACTCACCGTCGTCTGACGACTCAGAATTCTTCAAGAACGTCTTCTTGAATGCCAGGGACCGAATGCGAAATCTTGGGACACCACCACAAGATTACCCCGCTATTCTCTGAGATTGGGAACTCAATTGTGGGACTGAATGATCTCTTGAATCTTTGGGAGAGAATTACAGAAGAGTAATATGAACTCCTCTGTCTTTTTGTTGAGAGAGAATGAGAGAGATAAGAAATCTTGAGAGAGTGCCAATCATGCAGAATCCACCACCTTCCAAAAAGACCCCTTATGCGTTAACTTAATCTTTTGTGTGAGGGATGGTGACATGTGTCATACATCAAATAACACCTTAAAATTAACAATTAATTAAAATTAATTTAATACAATTAATTAAAATATAATTTAATTAATCATATTAACTAATCAATTAAATATCTTCATATTTAATTGCATGTGCATTTTAATCATATTAAATGCATTGCCCTCACATATTATATAACTTTAATTAAGATGAATTAAATCATATTTAATTAAATTAATTAAACCACATAATTAATTAATTCAATGATTAATTGAATATCACATACTTAATTAACCCATCGTTTGAATCATATTCAAATGTGCATCTCTCTTATAACCTATAGTTTTAATATGAATCTAATTCACATTAAAATTAATCTATAGATATTAATTTAATTAAATCACATTTAACTAAATTAAATTCAACAATTAATTAATTCAAAATTAATTAATTATTGTGATTAATTAAATATCACATATTTAATTAATTACATATTAGAATCATATTCTAATTAAATCTCTCATATAATATATTGTTTAATAAAATCATATTTAATTTAAACTAAATTGAATAATTAATTAATTCATAATTAATTAATTATATATTTGAACTCCTTCAAAAATATTATTCTCTCAATTTAATAAAGTTTAATCTCAAATTAAACTTTACATTATAATGTATCACAATACATTATATTAATTGTATCTCATACAATTAACTTGATTCCCAAAATTGAATTTGAACTATTCAAATTCTTTCATGATAAATTGTTCCCAATTACTCTTTACGAGCTAGCAGGGGGACCTAATGGACCTACAGATCAGAAGCTCCAATGATATGAGGTTAACCGACTAAACTCATTAATCGAGTTAACCAATATTCATTAACTGTGGGTCACTCCACTAAAGATCCACAGTTGCACTGTTCTCACTGTAGAATATTTCTGTGTCCACGGATATTGACC
The DNA here is from genome assembly GCA_036850905.1 of Luffa acutangula. Lineage (NCBI taxonomy): Eukaryota > Viridiplantae > Streptophyta > Magnoliopsida > Cucurbitales > Cucurbitaceae > Luffa > Luffa acutangula. Next base: position 37,610,622 of record CM072097.1, on the reverse strand, counting down.
AATAACAGTAAGTCAATCCTTCACGAGTGTTCGTAACTACAGCTGGGTCAAATTACCGTTTTACCCTTGTGTTACCTCTGGCTCCTTAAGTACTAGTGCTCCTCTAATGAACAACTTGTTTATGGTCCAACCAATATACAGAAAGTCCCTCTCGGGCCAATGAGAGGGCGGGATCCCTTTGTTCAAGACCCGGAGTCACCACTTAAGGGAACACTCATCTACTTCTCCTAGAAGCGGGAAGGAGTGAATTTCATCTTGTGTTGTCATGTCCCCAGCCCCCCATTCGGTCTTGTCCCCAAGAAGGTAGGCTTATTGAGTCGGCGTGCAGGCCACTCTCACCCGTACTAATCAAAGGACAATCCCTCATGAGAAGGAGTTCATGACACACTCAGGATTAAGACTGAGTTACCTAGGTCATCCTATTGAAATAGTAACCTAACTAGTTAACGGTGTTACATCTAGTGGTTTACTATTTCGTGGTCCGGTCTTATGCAAACTCATTGCATAGGATACCCCCGCTCGCATGTCTCCTACATGGACGCCTTGGATCAATACGTCTGTATCGAATACAAAGCAGGTCGTATCACATAGTGTTACCAGGATAAGGTACCCAGCCTTATCCTTGTACTATAGAGCTTTTAGGTTGTTACTTGAACACTGATCCCCATATGTCTCCACATACTAGTTCAAGTTACATATCAACAACCTTGGATCTTAGTTTATTGGATTTGGGTTATATTGTGCAATTTTAGACTTAAAATGACAATAACACTTTATTGCATAAACCTCAATAACACTTTACTGATACAAGTGTATTATTCGTTAACATTCATTATCTACGAGTTTTAGGACATAAAACCCAACAAACTCCCACTTGGACTAAAAATCTAGTTTAGTGGGATGTACAATAAAACCCAACAAACTCCCACATAAAACCCAATAACGGTATCACTATACCCATTACATTTCTCCCACTTGCCCTAGATTACATGTTTGTACATAGCTCGTAGACCTAGACCATCTAGATGACCCTCATACACTTTAGCCGAGAGAGCCTTCGTGAACGAATCAACAATACTTTCATTTTATTCAATGTGCTAGCTTGTCTTGCAATAGGCAAGTTCATATTTGGCACTTTCCAAATCAGTCAAGAACTTCCCAAGTTATACAACCTCTAACATTGTTACACTAGCAACTACCTGTTCGGCCTAAATGGTCAAGGCTGCAACTATGTCATAATATAACGGTTTTCCAAATATCAAATCTTGGATAGGATTGATACTTACTGACAATCCCTACTGCATAGGGCTTATGTCTCATGTCCTCAACATCTTGAGGTGTCTTAGGACACAGTTCCTTAGACAACAGAATTCCATGCCTGAAAAGGTAGTGAACCCTCTTGGAATTATGCATCTTATATCTGACTAACATCTTGTAGACATAAGACACTTGAGACAAGGTTAATTAGCTCAGCTTCTCCCAAACTTTCATTTGGAAATGAGCTGCTTGCCTCTTTTAATGTCAGTAAGATAACCTACATCATTCCCAATGATTAGGATATCAATCATATACAACCCTAAGTGAGTTACTGAACTATTGATGATTACTTGTAAACACAAGACTCATCAATGTTCTGATTAAAGCCAAAAGATTTGGTCACTGTATCAAATCTTAAATTCCAAGATCGAAATGCTTAGGTCAATCCATGAATGAACCACTTAAGCTTGCAAACTCTTTTGCTTTTGATCTTGCTTAAGGACCTTTCTGGTTGAGACCTTAAATGTCTCGTTTCCTCTTGTAAATCCACTTGTAACCTATAGGTGTTACCCCATCAAGCAAATTTACAAGATCCCAGATGGAATTGAAATGCAAAGACTTCATTTCCAGGTCCATGACTTTAATCCTCTGATCGTTGTCAACATCATTCATTTTCTTTCTAAAAGATAATGAACCCTCTATGTCATCATCAAGTATGACGACTTAGGCTTGAACCAAGCCCATGTAACATTCAGGTTATAAAACAACCCTCCCACTACATCAAGGCACTCTCAACTCTTGAGTTGGATGTGACTGATCAAATGCACTGGTTCATCAACAACTCTTGATGAATAGCTACCCTAGTCAACAACTCTTGTTGATGTTCTTGTAGCTTCATTAGTTTTCAACTTAAATCGACCTTACTTTGTGGCTCATGATTTCTCATGTGGTCTTCTTCTGAGAATTATTTAGCATTTGTCGATACAAATTCTTTATTCTCTTGTGAATTGAAGAAGTATCCACTTCTCGTTTCCTTTGGGGTTGCCTACTGCAGTCAATACTGCATGACCCCAAGACGAGCTAGACAATTGAGCTTAGCTCAACATGGATCGAACCATATCTAATAGGGTTCTATTTCTCCTAAATGAGATTTAGGGTGTGATCACATGTACTATCAAATAGTCTTGGAATCTCAAATCCATATACTCAACACTTTGATCATATCAAAATGTTTTTATCATCTCACCTAACAAGTTTTCAACTTCAGTCCTATGCCCCTTCGAATTTCTCAAGAGCTTCAGACTTAAGTTGCATTAGGTAGAGATATTTTAGGAGAAATCCTTTGCCTCTTTATCACTTTGAGTATTAGCAGTCCTAAACAACTCAATGCTCATGACTGCTTTACTCTCGATTAGTCTTAAACATATAGGTTATTTTTCAGTCTAGGTGAATAAATGTCAACTCCCTTTCTTGAAATAAAACTGCGTTAGTAGAGAAATGTAAAGAGAAACATTGTTCTAGCGTATAAGATACAGAAATCTAATTTTCTGTTGATCTTAGGAATTACATACACATTATCTAATAATATGTATTTGCTCCCACTGAGAAAAATAACTTAATGATCCCCACTGCTACAGCCGAAATAACCTATCTAGTTCTAACTTTTAGAGTTATTTCATCAACAAGCTGTTGTCAGGAACTCATGCCTTTAAAAGAAGAACACACATGATTTGTAACCCCTGAATCAAGTATTCAGGGAGAATCACTATTCTTTACTAATCACGTTTTCAAGACAAGTAAATGAAAATTACAGTCTTGATACAAGTTTTCTTTTTCTAAGTAGAGTCCTATGTCATATTCACTAAGAACAATTCTTAATGAATTAAACATATAGGGTATGAGGACATTCCTCAGTTAAGACTAATTCTAGACATATTTACCACAATCTGTCGTTTAAGCTTATTGTATTACCGTTATTAATAAAATAGTGTAAGACAATGCACATAAAGTTTTATATAACTGCTGAAGTAACAAATTACTTGTATTATTAATCGCACTAACCCATTACAAATAATCCAATCAAATTCTGCAAAAACAAACAAGCAATCAAAGAAACCCTATAAAACTATTGATTTAGTTTTTGCAACGATACTTCAGAGGTTTAGAACAACAACCACCGAAGGGTGGTCAGCTACTCCTCTGAATTGAGACAATCTCAACCAAATTCTAACACCAGAATATCTCATATTCCGTTAGCATTTAGTTACCGTTATTCGGTCAAGGATTAGTTAACAAATTAACTCCTCCTCGTAAGTGTAACCCTCCCACTTTCAGATCTCAGAGGCACGAACCAACAGGCTACCGTTAGGAAAGACAACTTTTGGTAATTAGCCTAAGCGATCCTATCCTATTCAGGAGTTCACGATGTTCCGAATCCTATTATCAGGCCCTCCGAAGGGATGGTTGCTCCAGGGCAACACGCAGGCGGATCATAGGAATCTCACGTTGTGACCTAGGGGTGGAGACCGAAGGATACGTTGACATGCGTCCCGCTCCCACTTACTATAGCCATTCTCCCCATTCACCTTGGTATTGACCCATGCAAACACTTTCCGAAGGGAGGCCGCTCTAAGACGACACGAAGCCGAGCATGGATCTCACGGTGTGAACAGAAGGGGACGTGAGAGTAAAAACTCGATATGAAAATCTCGTTTTTATATTTTTCCTCCCACTGAAATGTCCTACCGTATTTTAGGGTTATTTAACTTAGATAAATCCGGCTAAGTCAATCTATCTAAGTCTATGCCTATTATAACTCTTATAATAAGGTCTTTACACTAATGTCTAGGTCAATTAAACCCTTTTAATTACCTAGTGGCATTGCATGCTAATAGAACAATGGTTAATTCAACTCAGGTACCAGGTCAGTTCCCAGGTAGGAAATAACTCCAGCCTAGACAGAACCTCACCAGAAGAGTTCCCTTATAACCAAGATCCTATTTGTCCTACTTACCATATTTTAAATCTATTAAAATACTAAGCAAGACATAATTTCTAATCCTATTAGAAATAGCGATCTTAGGTCTAATTAATTTCAAACAATTTTAAAATTAATTCATTTTTCCTAAGATCATATGTTTGCATGCAACTCTTTGTTATAGGTTTAATCATTAATATTATAACTATTATAAATTTTAATTAATTAGACCTATAACATGCTACTATGGTGAATAAATCAATAATCAAATTCTAATTAATTTATTACCATACAATAGCAAACATGACATTAAATAATATAACAATTATATTAACTAAGGTAATGTCATGCTCAATGCAATTTAATTTCCTTTAATTAATTTAATTCTTAAATTAATTAACCACGAAAATTTAATAACATGCATTGATTTTTTCATACATCAATATAACCCATTATATTAATAGCTCATGAAAAATTAAATGAACATATAAATTACTTATAGAAATATAACTCTTATATTTTTAAACTAAACTAATTTCATGCTCCATGCTTCTCAATTTTCATCCATTTAATATAACACTTTATATTAAACATCCATGAAAATTAAATCCATACATATTACACAATTATAACATTTATAATAATAAATATGCATGAACATGCTTAACCTATGGTGGGATTTAAATACTATATGACATTCATAAAGCAATTAAATAGCTAAGTAGACGGGTTTTGGTATCCTAGGACTCAAAAAATTAGAAAAATTACATTAATTAATCTAATAAAGGTCCTATCCTGCCGTTAATAAGCATGAACAGCCTCGAACCGCGTCCAAACTCTTCGAACCGGCAAAAAAAATTGAGCTGAACCAGCTGAAATTAACTTGAACCATGCTGAACCACGGAGAACTGGTCAAGAACCAGTCAACTAAATCACGAACCGGGTCGAACCGTTCCTCAAACTGTCGAACCGGACCGAACCGCGTGAAACGCTTATTATAATATATAACGCCCACAAAAAAGAACAGAATATGTCCCACGATCTCGACGGTTAGACGGAAGTTCACATTCCAGCTTGATTGAATGCGCGCAAGTTCGATCCCAGACGCACGCGACTTTTCCTCATTTTTTTTATTTTTCTGCACGCGAAAAAAACATGAAATCTGCCCATCTTGAAGTTCGAACCTCTACCCTCGAAGACCCTGATGCGCGCGCGTGTAACTCCTTGACGCACGCGAGTTCGAAGCGTCTTTTACGCAGATTTTTTTTTCTTTTATTTTCACGTTCGTCCGCACGATTTCGTCAGTTTTTTTTTTTAATTAAATTCATCTGTGCCCTGAATTTCGATTGGAGCCCTCTGTTTTCCAGAATTTTGTCGATTTCCAGCATCAATCTTCATCCGTTTTGGTCCCAATTTGTGTCGAAATTCATCAAAGTTGATACACAAACTAAATACATGGAATTACAGACTCGATTTTCAACCAAAATGCCAAAAAGCAACAGACCTTTACATGATCAAATCAAGAAAATTGCAAATCTAAATGCCAAGAACCCAAACCATCTACTAGCAAATAATCATACATCCAATGCACAATTTAAATCCCACCAATCAACCAATGCAAATTTTGAGAAACAAAATTAAGATTACAACTTGGCTCTGATACCAATTGAAGGATTCGAATTCCCAATTCCGTTACAGCGGAAGCAATTGGACCGATTCGCAATTTAATTTCGTTCTACAAAATACCGGTACATTGGCAATTACGAATTCATAATTCTACAAAACTAAGGTTAAGCAAACTCACCGTCGTCTGACGACTCCGAATTCTTCAAGAACGTCTTCTTGAATGCCAGGGACCGAATGTGAAATCTTGGGACACCATCACAAGATTACCCCGCTATTCTCTGAGATTGGGAACTCAATTGTGGGACTGAAGCGTAATATGAACTCCTCTGTCTTTTTGTTGAGAGAGAATAAGAGAGATAAGAAATCTTGAGAGAGTGCCAATCATGCAGAATCCACCACCTTCCAAAAAGATCCCTTCTGCGTTAACTTAATCTTTTGTGTGAGGGATGGTGACATGTGTCATACATCAAATAACACCTTAAAATTAACCATTAATTAAAATTAATTTAATACAATTAATTAAAATATAATTTAATTAATCATATTAACTAATCAATTAAATATCTTCATATTTAATTGCATGTGCATTTTAATCCTATTAAATGCATTGCCCTCACATATTATATAACTTTAATTAAGATGAATTAAATCATATTTAATTAAATTAATTAAACCACATAATTAATTAATTCAATGATTAATTGAATATCACATACTTAATTAACCCATCGTTTGAATCATATTCAAATGTGCATCTCTCTTATAACCTATAGTTTTAATATGAATCCAATTCACATTAAAATTAATCTATAGATATTAATTTAATTAAATCACATTTAACTAAATTAAATTCAACAATTAATTAATTCAAAATTAATTAATTATTGTGATTAATTAAATATCACATATTTAAATAATTACATATTAGAATCATATTCTAATTAAATCTCTCATATAATATATTGTTTAATTAAATCATATTTAATTTAAACTAAATTGAATAATTAATTAATTCATAATTAATTAATTATATATTTGAACTCCTTCAAATATATTATTCTCTCAATTTAATAAAGTTTAATCTCAAATTAAACTTTACATTATAATGTATCACAATACATTATATTAATTGTATCTCATACAATTAACTTGATTCCCAAAATTGAATTTGAACTATTCAAATTCTTTCAAGATAAATTGTTCCCAATTACTCTTTAAGAGCTAGTAGGGGACCTAATGGACCTACAGATCAGAAGCTCCAATGATATGAGGTTAACCGACTAAACTCATTAATCGAGTTAACCAATATTCATTAACTGTGGGTCACTCCACTAAAGATCCACAGTTGCACTCTTCTCACTGTAGAATATTTATGTGTCCACGGATATTGACCAATAACAGTAAGTCAATCCTTCACGAGTGTTCGTAACTACAGCTGGGTCAAATTACCGTTTTACCCTTGTGTTACCTCTGGCTCCTTAAGTACTAGTGCTCCTCTAATGAACAACCTGTTTATGGTCCAACCAATAAACAGAAAGTCCCTCTCGGGCCAATGAGAGGGCGGGATCCCTTTGTTCAAGACCCGGAGTCACCACTTAAGGGAACACTCATCTACTTCTCCTAGAAGCAGGAAGGAGTGAATTTCATCTTGTGTTGTCATGTCCCCAGCCCCCCATTCGGTCTTGTCCCCAAGAAGGTAGGCTTATTGAGTCGGCGTGCAGGCCACTCTCACCCGTACTAATCAAAGGACAATCCCTCATGAGAAGGAGTTCATGACACACTCAGGATTAAGACTGAGTTACCTAGGTCATCCTATTGAAATAGTAACCTAACTAGTTAACGGTGTTACATCTAGTGGTTTACTATTTCGTGGTCCGGTCTTATGCAAACTCATTGCATAGGATACCCCCGCTCGCATGTCTCCTACATGGACGCCTTGGATCAATACGTCTGTATCGAATACAAAGCGGGCCGTATCACATAGTGTTACCAGGATAAGGAGCCTTATCCTTGTACTATAGACCTTTTAGTTTGTTACTTGAACACTGATCCTCATATGTCTCCACATACTAGTTCAAGTTACATATCAACAACCTTGGATCTTAGTTTATTGGATTTGGGTTATATTGTGCAATTTTAGACTTAAAATGACAATAACACTTTATTGCATAAACCTCAATAACACTTTACTGATACAAGTGTATTATTCGTTAACATTCATTATCTACGAGTTTTAGGACATAAAACCCAACAGAATTAAACCCTAGATTCTTGATTATAGGATTAATCATTAAAATTTGAAATAGTTCTTGAATATTAATGATTAGAAACCGTCAATCTATAATCAAGATTTGCATGCAATCATAAGATCATAGGATGAATTGGATTAATTTTAAATTGTTTAAAGTTAATTAGACCTAGATCGGTTTCTAATAGGATTAGAATCTTTTCTTACTTAGTATTTAAAAATAGTTTTAATTGACTAAGTAGGAAAAACATTGCTATGATTATAAGGGAACTCCACCGGTAATGTTCTGTGTAAGGCTGGGGGTATTTAAGTTGACGGTTTACGGAACACCTCCTACCTGGGAACTGACCTGGAATACCGGAGTTGAATTAATCATAGTTAAATGTTAGCATGCAATATCACTAGGTTTATTAAAAGTGTTTAATGCACCTAGATCTTTAGAGTAAAGACCTTACATTACTGAGGTTATAAGGGAACTCTCTTGGTAAAGTTCTGTCTAAGGCTGGGGGTATTTAAGTTGACGGTTTACGGAACACCTCCTACCTGGGAACTGATCTGAACATTGAGTTGAATTAACCATAATAATGTTGACTTGCAATGTTGGGTTTATTAAAAGAAGTTTAATTCACCCAAAAGATTGCAGTTGAATCCTTTCCATAATTGTTATAATAGGATCAGACTTAGATAGATTGACTTAGCCGAATACTATCTAAGTTAAATAACCCTAAATTAACCTTAGGACATTTTCAGTGGGAGGAAAGTTACAAAACGAGATTTAAATCAAGTTTTGCTCCTACGTCCCTATATTCACAATGTGAGATTCATGCTCGGCTTCGAGTCGCCTTAGGAGCGGCCTCCCTTCGGAAAGTGTTTGCATGGATCAATATCAAGGTGAATGGAAAAAATGTCTAGAGTAAGTGGGAGCGGGACACGTGTCAACGTATCCCTCGGTCTCTGCCCATAGTTCACACCGTGAGAGTCCTATGATCCGCCTGTAGGTTGTCCTGGCGCAACCATCCCTTCGGAGGGCCTGGTCATAGGATTCGGAACATCGTGAACTCCTGAAAAGGATAGGAGCTCTTAGGCTAATCACCTACAGTTGTCTTTCCCTTCGGTAGCCTGTTGGTGTGTGCCTCTGAGATCTGAAAGTGGGAGGGTTACACTTACGAGGATGAGTTAAAAGTGTTAACAAATCCTTGAACGAACAACGGTGGCTAATGTCTTTAGGAATATGAGTTATTCTGGAATTAGAATTAGCTGAGAGGTGTCTCATTTCAAAGGAGGAGTGCCTGATCACCCTTCGGTGGCTGACTTTCTAAACCTCTGAAACGTCGTTGCAAAACTAAATCGATAGTTTTAGGGTTCTGTGATTGTCTGTTTTGCTAAATTGATTGGATTGTGTGCAATTGTTTGCTTGTATGATGGGTTAAGGCAAAGATAACTAATACGATCATTGTTTGTTTAAATTTCAGCAATGTCTTCCTCAATTGTCTCTCTACTTAAAAATGAGAAATTAACCGGCGAAAATTATGCTACGTGGAAGTCAAACCTGAATACGATTCTTGTTGTCGATGATCTGCGGTTCGTCTTAACGGAGGATTGTCCTCCAGCCCCTGCTCGTAATGCATCCCAAGCTGTTAAGGATGCTTATGACCGTTGGACAAAGGCCAATGATAAGACTCGCGTCTATATCCTAGCCAGCTTATCTAAAGTCTTGGCTAAAAGGCATGAGAGCATGGTAACAGCGAGGGAGATTATGAACTCTCTCAAGGAGATGTTTGGACAACCGTCCTACCAACTCCACCATGACGCTCTCAAATACGTTTATAGCTGTCGCATGAAAGAGGACACGTCTGTTCGGGAGCATGTCCTGGATATGATGGTCCAATTCAACGTGGCAGAGGCAAACGGGGCGGTCATAGATGAGCGTAGTCAAGTTGCATTCATCTTAGAATCTCTTCCGAAGAGTTTTCTATAGTTTCGAAGCAATGCAATGATGAATAAAATAACATTCAACCTGACTAGCCTCCTGAATGAGCTACAACTCTATCAGTCTCTTCTTAAGAACAAGGGACAGATAGAAGGAGAGGCAAACGTTGTCCACTCCAAAAGAAAGTTCGAGAAGGGTTCATCCTTGAAACTAAATCTGTAGCCACTTCTTCAAAGAAAACTCAGAAGAAGAAAGGAAACAAGGGGAAAGCTCCCAGCACTGCTGCTAAAAGCAAAGGAAAAGCCAAAGCTATGGCAGACAAGGGCAAGTGTTTCCACTGCAATGTAGATGGACATTGGAAGAGAAACTGCCCAAAGTACCTTGCTGAGAAAAAGAAGGAAAAGGAAAGTAAATTTGATTTACTTGTTTTAGAAACATGTCTGGTAGAACATGATGAGTTTACCTGGATACTTGATTCAGGAGCAACTAATCATGTTTGCTCTTCTTTTCAGGAAAATAGTTCCTTTCGGCAGTTGAACGATGGGGAAATGACACTCAGGGTCGGAACTGGAGAAGTCATTTCAGCTAAAGCAGTGGGAGCTGCGAAGTTCTTTTTTAGAAATAGATTCTTACTTTTAGAAAGTTTGTTAATCGTTCCCAAGATTAAGAGGAACTTAATTTCTATTTCATGTTTGATTGAACAATCGTATACAGTTACTTTTGATATGAATGAAGCGTTCATTTATAAAAATGGTGTACTTATTTCTTCAGCCAAATTGGAAAATAACTTGTACGTTTTAAGACCAACCGAAAACAAAACACTTTTAAATCACGAATTATTTAAAACTGCTGAAACTCAAAGAAAAAGGCAAAAGATTTCTCCATCAAGTAACAATACTCATCTTTGGCATCTTAGACTTGGTCATATAAACATCGATAGGATCGGTCGTTTGGTAAAGAATGGACTTCTAAGCAAGTTAGAAGATGATTCACTACCACCTTGTGAATCTTGTCTCGAGGGAAAAATGACCAAGTGACCCTTTACTGGAAAAGGTTATAGAGCCAAAGAACCCTTAGAGTTAATACATTCGGATCTGTGTGGTCCAATGAATGTAAAAGCTCGAGGAGGGTACGAATATTTCATCTCATTTATAGATGATTATTCAAGATATGGTTACTCGTACCTAATGGGACATAAGTTTGAAGCCCTTGAAAAGTTTAAGGAGTTTAAGGCTGAAGTTGAAAACCTATTAGGTAAATCTATTAAAGTACTTCGATCTGATCGAGGAGGGGAGTATATGGATCAAAGATTCCAGGATTATATGATAGAACATGGAATCCAATCTCAACTCTCAGCCCCTGGTACACCACAGCAGAATGGTGTGTCAGAAAGGAGAAATAGAACCTTGTTGGACATGGTTCGATCAATAATGAGCTATTCTCAATTGCCTAGCTCGTTTTGGGGGTATGCAGTAGAGACTGCAGTATACATCTTGAACAATGTTCCCTTGAAAAGTGTTTTTGAAACACCTTTTGAATTATGGAAGAGGCGTAAACCTAGTTTGCATCACTTTCGCATCTGGGGTTGTCCAGCACACGTGCTTGTGACAAATCCTAAGAAACTGGAACCTCGTTCAAAACTGTGTCAATTTGTTGGTTACCCTAAAGAAACGAGAGGTGGTTATTTCTACGACCCACAAGAAAATAAGGTGATTGTATCGACAAACTCCACTTTCTTAGAGGAAGACCACATGAGAGATCATAAACCACGCAGCAAAACAATATTAGGAGAAGCTACTGAAGAATCATCAAGAGTTGTTGATGAAGTTGGACCTTCAACAAGGGTTGATGAAGGAACTAGTTCTTCAGATCCATCTCGTCCATCTCAAACGTTGGGAATGCCTCGACGCAGTGGGAGGGTTGTATTACAACCTGACCGCTACTTGGGTTTAAGTGAAACTCAGGTTGTCATACCTAATGATGGCATTGAGGATCCATTGTCCTATCGACAGGCAATGAATGACGAAGATAAGGATGAATGGGTCAAAGCCATGAACCTGGAAATGGAGTCAATGTACTCCAATTCTGTATGGGAACTTACAGATCTACCAAATGGGGTAAAACCCATAGGGTGCAAATGGATCTATAAGAGAAAAAGAGATGCAGCTGGAAAGGTACAGACCTTCAAAGCTAGACTAGTGGCAAAGGGTTATACTCAAAAGGAAAGGGTTGACTATGAAGAAACCTTTTCTCCTGTAGCCATGTTAAAGTCCATAAGAATTCTCTTATCCATAGCCACATATTATGACTATGAAATATGGCAAATGGACGTCAAGACTGCCTTTCTGAATGGTAATCTTGAAGAGAATATCTTCATGTCTCAACCCGAAGGATTCATAGGCCAAGGTCAGGAACAAAAGGTTTGTAAGCTCAATCGATCCATTTATGGATTGAAACAAGCATCCAGATCATGGAACATTAGATTTGATACTGCAATCAAATCTTTTGGCTTTGACCAAAACGTTGATGAACCTTGTGTGTACAAGAAAATCAACAAAAGGAAAGTAGCTTTTCTAATACTTTATGTAGACGATATCCTACTCATTGGGAATGATGTAGGATACCTCACTGACATTAAGAAATGGCTAGCAGCCCAATTCCAAATGAAAGATCTTGGAGAGGCTCAATATGTTCTGGGAATCCAAATCATTAGGGATCGTAAGAACAAAACGCTAGCTCTGTCTCAAGCAACGTATATGGACAAGATGTTGTCTAGATATTCGATGCAAAACTCCAAGCAGGGACTACTACCCTTCAGACATGGGGTACACCTGTCTAAGGAACAGTCTCCTAAGACACCTCAAGAAATTGAGAACATGAGACACATTCCCTACGCCTCATCTGTGGGCAGCATAATGTATGCTATGCTCTGCACTAAGCCTGACATATGTTATGCAGTGGGAGTAGTCAGTAGGTATCAGTCTAATCCAGGGTTGGACCACTGGGGAGCAGTTAAGAATATCCTCAAGTATCTTCGGAGAACGAGGGACTACATGCTTGTGTATGGAGCTAAGGATTTGATTCTTACTGGATACACTGACTTTGACTTTCAAGCTGATAAGGATTCAAGGAAATCCACATCAGGGTCAGTATTATAACTATTATAAAATTTTAATAATTAGTCCTATAACATGCTTCTATGGTGTTGGAAACAATAACAATCAAAATCGAATTATTAAACACCATAACGCTCATGACGCCGATAATATAACTATTATATTAATATTCATGAAAATAAATCTAAGCATGCATGCTACATTAATAAAATATAACAATTTATATTTATCTAATTAATGTCATGCATCATGATTTTCCAATTTAATATATTTAATATAACAATTATACTAAATCACTCATGAAATTTAAATTCATGCATAATTATCATATATTATAACATTTATAACATAAAAATGCATGAAACATGCTTAACCTATGGTGGGATCTAGCTAAATGACATTCATAAAGCAATAAATAGCTGAAAAACCGGTATATTGGCCCCTAGGATAATTAAAATAAACAAAAATTACAATAATTTCAATTTAATTATCCTTATGAGTCTTGAACCGTTCCAGAACCGACCCGAACCAGCTTGAACCACTTCAAACTAGGGCCCAAGTCACTCGAACCGGACAAAATTAAATCAAACCAGACCAAACCAGCTCAATTCGGACCGAACAGAAACGAACCGGACTAATTCTGCACGCTGGAAAAAATAACTGCAGAAAACTGCCCATGATGGGGCTCAAACCGCGGACGTCACGTACACCAGCCGCGCACGAAACCAGCTGCTCCAGCACCCATGTTCGAATCTACATGCACGCGAAAAATAATTATTTCGTAACTGTCTGAATAACTGCTGCCCCACGATGCGTTCAACGCTCCGCAAATCCGAAAACTTCCGTCAGCGTCGATTCCAATTGATTTTTCGCCCAAATTCATCCCGATCTTCATCAAAATGAATTCTAATCTAGACACGGACTTTACAAGACTCGATTTACTGATTAAATTGCCCAAAAACGCAGGGGCCTTTACAATTTTGATCAAATCAAAACATAGTAAATCTAAGGCCAAATACCAAAACAATTTTCCAGCAAACCAACATTCATAATGCAGAATAAATTCCACCAAGAACCAACGCAATTTTCATAAAATTGAAATCAATTATCAAGATGGCTCGGATACCAATTGAAGGGTTGAAATCCCTTTTGGCAGCGGAAACAAACAAGACCTTTCTCGAATTAAATTTCAATTTCAGAAAAACCAATACGTTGGCAACATAAACAGAAACAATTTCTATAACAACGATTAAACATGCTGATAAATAAAATCTAAAACTATTTTAGATCTAAGAAGAACTTACTTGAATTTGGAGCAAACTGCACAATGCTCCAAGGATCTCGTTCTTGATCTCCAAATGGACACCACCACGCAAGAACACCCGCTATTCTCTTGGGACATCTTGAGATTGGTTTGCGGGAACCAAAATCGCCTTGGATGAGAATTTTTCCAAAGAACCTTGTTGTTCTTGAGAGAAAATTGGAGAGTTCAAAGAGAGAGAAAAAACTTCTCTGTCTTCTTGTGAAAATCACAGAATGAGGGGGTTGGCCAAAACCCCTTTAGCCAACTACGTAGGATTAGGTTGGGAAGTTATCTTTAACTCCCTAACCAATCCTGTCCATTGATCTAAACCAATTAGATCTGGATCGTCCAATTATTATCAAATAATAATAAATTAAATAATTAATAATTATTTAAATAATAATTAATTATCTAATTAATTATAATTAATTTAATTAAACCAACTCTAATTAAATCAATTATAACATATAGTTTTAATTCAATTAAATCATATTCAATTGAATTAAATAGGCCACATTAATTAAATATCAAATATTTAATTAATTTTATAATTGAATCATATTCAATTTTATCTCTCTCATTTAACCTATAGTTTTAATGTGCATCAAAATGTACATCAATATAAACTATAGTTTTAATTTGATTAAATCACATTTAACCAAATTAAAATTAAATTAATTAATTCCCTAATTAATTACTTCATGAATTAATTAAATATCACATATTTAATTAAATTCATAATTCTCTCATTAATTAATCTTGAATCATATCCAAAATTAATTTTATTATAAAGTTTAATTCATTAATTAAACTTATACTATAATGTATCTCCATACATTATATTAATTGCATCAAAATACAATTAACTTAAATTCTCTTTAATATCAAGACTACATTATCTCAGAACCCGTTATGAGCTAGCAGGTGGACCTAATGGACCTACATATCAGAAGCTCCAACGATACGAGATTGATCAGCTAAACTCATTAACCGAGTCAATCAACATTCGTTAACTGTGGGTCAGTCCACTAAAGACCCACAGCTGCACTCTTCTCACTGTAGAATATTTCTGTGTCCACAGATATCGACCAATGCAGTAAGTCAATCCTTCGCGTGTGTTCGTAACACCAGCTGGGTCAAATTACCGTTTTACCCCTGGGTTACCTCTGGATCCTTAAGTACCACTGATCCCTCTAATGAACAACCTGTTTAGGGTCCAACCACTAAACAGAAATTCCTCTCGGGCCAGGAGAGGACAGCGCGCTTTTGTTCAAGCCCCGGAATCAGCCCTTAAGGGAACACACATCTACTTGCCCCAATAGGGGAAGGAGTGAATTCCATCTTGTATTGTCATGTCCCCAGCCCCCCACTCGGTCTTGTCCCCAAGAAGGTAGGCTTATTGAGTCGGCGTTCTGGCCACTCTCACCCGTACTAATCAAAGGACAATCCCTCATGAGAAGGAGTTCATGACACACTCAGGATTAAGATCGAGTTACCTAGGTCATCCTATTGAAACAGTAACCTAACTAGTTAACGGTGTTACATCTCGTGGTTTACTATTTCGTGGTCCGGTCTTATGCAAACTCATTGCATAGGATACCCCCGCTCGCATGTCTCCTACATGGACGCCTTGGATCAATACGTCTGTATCGAATACAAAGCGGGCCGTATCACATAGTGTTACCAGGATAAGGTACCCAGCCTTATCCCTGTACTATAGACCTTTTAGGTTGTTACTTGAACACTGATCCCCGTATGTCCCCACATACTAGTCCAAGTCTCATGTAAACAACCTTGGATCTTAGTTTATTGGATTTGGGTCATATTGTGCAATTCTAGACTTAATATGACAATAACACTTTATTGCATAAACCTCAATAACACTTTATTGATACAAATGTATAATTCGTTAATCATTCACTATCTACGAGTTTTAGGACATAAAACCCAACAAACTCCCACTTGGACTAAAAATCTAGTTTAGTGGGAATGTACAATAATCTATCCCAGCAGTGGGTGTATAATACATGTATAATACATAAAACGTATTTATACAATGTACAAATACAATAAACTAGGGCATCACTATACCCATTACATAATGGTATCACTATACCCATTACACTTCTCCCACTGTCCCTAGATTACATCTTTGTACATAACTCGTAGACCTAGACCATCTAGATGACCCTCATACACTTTAGCCGAGAGAGCCTTCGTGAATGAATCAGCAATATATCATTTAGATTCAATGTGCTTGCTTGTCTTGCAATAGGATAGTCCATATTTGGAACACCTTCCAAATTAGGCTTGAACTTCCTAAGTCATACAGTCTCTATCTGTGCTTCATAAGCAACTACTTATTGGCCTATATGGTCGAGACTGTAAATAACTCGTACTATTGCTCCTCCATTAAGAGTGAAGACAGACACTGATATAGATTTCATCAAATCCTTATCAGTTAAAACATCTGCGTCAGTGTATCCTTTAAGGATCAAATCCTTAGCGCCATACACGAGCATATAAAACCTCGTTCTCCTAAGATACTGGAGGATGTACGTAACAACATTCCAGAGATCAAATCCTGGATTTGATTGATACTCACTGACAACCCTACTGCATAGGGCATATGTCTCATGTCCTCAACTTCTTGAGGTGTCTGAGGACATAGTTCCTTAGACAACAGAATTCCATTCCTGAAAAGGTAGTAAACTCTTATTGGAATTCTGCATCTTATATCTAACTAACATCTTGTAGACATAAGACAATTGAGACAAGACTAACTCAGCTTCTCCCAGACTTTCATTTGGAAATGAGCTGTTAGCCTCTTTTAATGTCAGTAAGATAACCTACATCATTCCCAATGATTAGGATATCAATCATATACAACACTAAGTGAGCTACAGAATTTTTGATGATTACTTGTAAACACAAGACTCATCAATGTTCTGACTAAAGCCGAAAATTTGATCACTGTATCAAATCTTAAATTCCAAGATCGAAATGCTTATGTCAATCCACGAATGGATCATTTAAGCTTGCAAACTTTTTTGCTTTTGATCTTGCTCAATGGACCCTTCTGGTTGAGACCTTAAACGTCTCGTTTCCTCTTGTAAATCCACTTGTAACCTATAGGTGTTACCCCATCAAGCAAATTTACAAGATCCCAAATGGAATTGAAATGCAAAGACTTCATTTCCAAGTCCATGACTTTAAACCATTTGTCCTTGTCAGCATCATTCATTTTCTTTCTAAAAGATAATGAATCCTTTGTGTCATCATCAAGAATGACGACTTGAGCTTCAAATAAGCCCATGTAACGGTCTGGTTATAAAACAACCCTCCCACTACATCAAGGCATTCTCAACTCTTGAGATGGATGTGACTGACCAAAAGCACTGGCCTTATCAACAACTCTTGTTGAATAACCAGTCTTATCAACAACTTTTGTTGATTCATCAACAACTCTTGTCAATGTTTCCGTAGCCTTATTACTTAATTCACTTAAACCGACCTTACTTTATGGCTTATGATTTCTCATATGTTCTTCTTCTGAGAATGAAGGATTTGTCGACACAAATTCTTTATTATCTTATGGATTGAAGAAGTATATTCTCCTCGTTTCCTTTGGGATTGCCTACAATTAGGCATTATTTTGAACGATATTCCAATTTATTTTGGGTTAGCCACAAGCACAAGTCCTGGACACCCCAAAATTTAAGGAACGTAAACAATCTTTACGTCCTATCCACAACATAAAAGGTGTTTCAGAAACACGTTTGATGGAACGTTGTTCAAAATACACACTGCAGTCACACTGCATGACCCCAAAACGAGTCAGGCAATTGAGCATAGCTTAACCAATATTGAATCATATCCAATAGGGTTCTATTACTCCTAACTGAGATTTAGGATGTGATTCCATGAACTATCAAATAGCCTTAGAATCTCAAGTCCCTATACTCAACACATTGATCAGATCAAAGTGTTTTTATTATCTCACCTAACAAGTTTTCAACTTCAGTCTTAAGCCCCTTCAAATATCTCAAGAGATTCAGACTTAAGTTGCATTAGGTTGAGATGTTCATACCTATGAATAATTATCGTTAATAAAGATTAATTATTCATACCCTCCCACTGCTTTAACATACTAGACCACAAGGATCCAAATGTATAAGCTTCAAGGGTTCTTTGGCTCTTTTAGCTATTTTCCAGTAAAAGATTTATCAGTCATATCGCCCATAAGGCATGACTTAATTGGTATTAAAGAGTTTTCTTCTAACTAGCTTAGAAGTATACTCATAGACTAAGCTCCCAATCATATTGAGATCAAAATTAGCCTAACCTTAAGAACCAAAGAAAGGTAATTCCTTTAGGAGATATCCTTTGCCTTTATTTCAACGAGTATAAACAATCTTAAACAATTCAGTGGTCATGACTTGCTTTACTCTCGATTAGTCTTAAAACACATAAGTTATTTACCAGTAATGCTGAACTAATGTCAACTCCCTTTCTTAAAATAAAACTGCGTTAGCAGAGAAAGGTATAGTAACATTGTTCCAACATATACATTATAGAAATCAAATTTCTGTTAATCTTTATGAAATTCATACAAATTATCTAATAATGTGTATTTTCTCCCACTAGATAAAATAACTTAATGTTCCCTCTGCCAAAGCCGAGACATACTCTCCAGATCAAAATCTGAGAGTCATCTTACCTATTTGCAACAGTTGCCATGAGCTTATTCCTTAAAAGGAAAAGCAAACGTGATAAATGGCACCTGAATTAAAAATTCAGGTTGTATCCTCATTTTCCACTATGCACGTTTCAATGACCAATAAATCATATTAATTGTCATTGATATTGGCTAGGCAGTTAATGTAATTGTCATCATGAACTATTCAAGATGAACTAGACATTTGAACCTGAGGACATTCCTCACTAAAGACTAATCTTAAATCATTTACCACAAGTTTCATTTAAGCTAGTTGTATCTTAAACCGTTATTAATAAAATGGTGTAAGATAATGCACATAAAGTTTTATATTATTGCTGAAGTAACAAATTACTTGTATTATTAATCGCACTAACCCATTACAAATAATCCAATCAAATTCTGCAAAAACAAACAAGCAATCAAAGAAACCCTATAAAACTATTGATTTAGTTTTTGCAACGATACTTCAGAGGTTTAGAACAACAGCCACCGAAGGGTGGTCAGCTACTCCTCCTCTGAATTGAGACAATCTCAACCAAATTCTAACACCAGAATAACTCATACTCCGTTAGCCTTTAGTTACCGTTGTTCGGTCAAGGATAAGTTAACACATTTAACTCATCCCCGTAAGTGTGACCCTCCCTCTTTCAGATCTCAGAGGCACGCACCAACAGGCTACCGTTAGGAAAGACAACTGTTGGTAATTAGCCTAAGCGATCCTATCCTATTCAGGAGTTCACGGTGTTCCGAATCCTATGATCAGGCCCTCCGAAGGGATGATCGCTCCAGGACGACACGCAGGCGGATCATAGGAATCTCACGTTGTGACCTAGGGGTGGAGACCGAAGGATACGTTGACACGCGTCCCGCTCCCACTTACTATAGTCACTTTCCCCATTCACCTTGGTATTGACCCATGCAAACACTTTCCGAAGGGAGGCCGCTCTACGACGACCCGAAGCCGAGCATGGATCTCACGGTGTGAACTACACAGGGACGTAGGAGCAAAACTCGATTTAAATCAAGTTTTGTAATTTTCCTCCCACTAAAGTAACCTACTGTATTTTAGGGTTATTAAACTTAGATAAACCCGGCTAAGTCAATCTATCTAAGTCTGTGCCTATTATAACTCTTATAAATAGGACTTTATTCTAATGTCTAGGTGAATTAAACCCATTTAATTACCTAGTGACATTGCATGCTAACATTAAACTATGAATAATTCAACTCAGGTTCCGGGTCAGTTCCCAGGTAGGAGGTGTTCCGTAACCGTCAACTTAAGTACCCCCAGCCTAGACAGAACTTCACCGGGAGAGTTCCCTTATAACCATAGTAATGTTTTTCCTACTTAGTGCATTAAAACTATTTTAATCCTAAGTAAGAAAATTAATTCTAATCCTATTAGAATTATAATGAACTTAGGTCTAATTAATTTTAAACAATTTAAAATTAATTCATTTAACCTAAGGTCCTATGTTTGCATGCAACTCTTTGTTATAGGTTGACGGTTTCTAATCAATTTTATAACTATTATAAAATTTTAATAATTAGTCCTATAACATGCTTCTATGGTGTTGGAAACAATAACAATCAAAATCGAATTATTAAACACCATAACGCTCATGACGCCGATAATATAACTATTATATTAATATTCATGAAAATAAATCTAAGCATGCATGCTACATTAATAAAATATAACAATTTATATTTATCTAATTAATGTCATGCATCATGATTTTCCAATTTCATATATTTAATATAACAATTATACTAAATCACTCATGAAATTTAAATTCATGCATAATTATCATATATTATAACATTTATAACATAAAAATGCATGAAACATGCTTAACCTATGGTGGGATCAAGCTAAATGACATTCATAAAGCAATAAATAGCTGAAAAACCGGTATATTGGCCCCTAGGATAATTAAAATAAACAAAAATTACAATAATTTCAATTTAATTATCCTTATGAGTCTTGAACCGCTCCAGAACCGACCCGAACCAGCTTGAACCACTTGAAACTAGGGCCCAAGTCACTCGAACCGGACCAAATTAAATCAAACCAGACCAAACCAGCTCAATTCGGACCGAACAGAAACGAACCGGACTAATTCTGCACGCTGGAAAAAATAACTGCAGAAAACTGCCCACAATGGGGCTGGAACCGCGGACGTCACGTACACCAGCCGCGCGCGAAACCAGCTGCTCCAGCACCCACGTTCGAATCTTCATGCACGCGAAAAATAATTATTTCGTAACTGTCTGAATAACTGGTGCCCCACGATGCGTTCAACGCTCCACAAATCCGAAAACTTCCGTCAGCGTCGATTTCAATTGATTTTTCGCCCAAATTCATCCCGATCTTCATCAAAATGAATTCTAATCTAGACACGGACTTTACAAGACTCGATTTACTGATTAAATTGCCCAAAAACGCAGGGGCCTTTACAATTTTGATCAAATCAAAACACAGTAAATCTAAGGCCAAATACCAAAACAATTTTCCAGCAAACCAACATTCATAATGCAGAATAAATCCCACCAAGAACCAACGCAATTTTCATAAAATTGAAATCAATTATCAAGATGGCTCTGATACCAATTGAAGGGTTGAAATCCCTTTTGGCAGCGGAAGAAAACAAGACCTTTCTCCAATTAAATTTCAATTTCAGAAAAACCAATACGTTGGCAACATAAACAGAAACAATTTCTATAACAACGATTAAGCATGCTGATAAATAAAATCTAAAACTATTTTAGATCTAAGAAGAACTTACTTGAATTTGGAGCAAACTGCACAATGCTCCAAGGATCTCGTTCTTGATCTCCAAATGGACACCACCACGCAAGTGTTGGGTTTTATGCCCTAAAACTCGTAGATAGTGAATGTAACCGTTGACCGGATATTAATGAAATAATATTGATATATTTTCCATTAATTGTTATTAGTTATTTTATATTTGTCTTTGCCTAATAATAACCCTAATCCAATAAACTAGACATCCAAGGCTGTAATATGAGTCTTGAACTATATGTAGCGACATATGGGATCATTGTTCAAGAAACAGCCTAAAGGGTCTATAGTATAGGGATAAGACTGGGTGCCTTATCCTGGTGACACTATGGATACGGCCCACTTTGTATTTGATACAAACGCTGCGATCCAACGCGTTCGTGTAGGAGACATGCGAGTGGGGGTATCCTATGCAATGAGTTTGCATAAGACCGGACCGCGAAATAGTAACCACTAGTTATAACACCGTTAACTAGTTGGTTTTCTATTTCACTAGGACGACCGAGACAACTTAGTCTTAATCCTGAGTTGATTATGGACTCCTGCTCATGAGAGACTGTCCTTTGATTTGCATGGGTGAGAGTGGCCAATACGCCGACTCAATAAGCCTACCACTTTGGGGACAAGATCGAATGGGGAGCTGGGAACATAATCGTACAAGATGGAATTCACTCCTTCCCGACTTTAGGAAAGCAGATGAGTGTTCCCTTAAGTGGTTACTCCGAGTCTTGAACAAAGGGCCCTACCCTCTCAATGGCACGAGAGGGTTTTCTGTTTAATGGTTGGACCATAAACAGATTGTTCATTAGAGGAGAATTGGTACTTAAGGAAATAGAGGTGACCCAGGGGTAAAACGGTAATTTGACCCAGCTGGTGTTACGGACACTCGTGAAGGACTAACTAGTCAATATTGGTCTAAGTTCCGTGGACACAGAAAATATGTCTGCAGTGAGAAGAGTGCAACTGCGAGTCTATAGTGGAATGTACACACAGTTAACGAATATTGATTATTGTGGTTAATGAGTTTAACCAATTAATCTCACATCGTTGGAGCTTCTGATCTGCAGGTCCATAAGGTCCCACTGGTAGCTCGTAAAGTAATTTGAGGCAACTAAGTAATTAAATGTAAATTGAAAATGTTCAATTTACTAAGGGAAACAAATATAATATATATTGATATATTATTATGAGAGAAATTAATATTTGAAGAAGTTCAAATATAAATTTATGGAAGATTGAAAGAATTAATTAATTTAAGTCCTAAAAGTGTTTGGGCAAAATTAATTAATTCAAGGCCGGAAATTAAATATGTGATATTTAATTGGTGGTTAATTAATTAAAGAATTCATTAACCATGAATTAATCAATTATGTAAATAATTAATCACTTAAGGAAGTGATTAATCATTTATGGGAATGATCTAATTACTTATGGAAGAAATTAGTCATTTATGGAAAAGATTAATCAATTGGGGAATTGATTGATCATGATTGATTAATTAAAGAATAAAGATTGAATCAATTTTGGAAAAGATTGATTTTATTGAATATTTTATTCATGGCCTCTCTTCTATAAATAGAACACTAGACCTAATTGGTCATGACACTTGACACTCTTGAAAGACAAGACCTAGAATTCTCTCTGGCCTCCCTCTTAGAGAAAGACTCCCACAAGTCTTTGGCCTCCTAGACTTAGAGACATACCGGTGTAACCTCTGTGGTTATTGTGTCAATCAAAGAAGAATTTCCAGCGAAGAATACCTTGAAGCGGCTGCTGCGTTTTCGTTCGTGGAGCTTCGTTGGCGAAGAACGGTCAAGTCTACAACGGAGGTTTGTAACGGTTCTTCCTCTTTTCTTTAGAAAAGTTTTAAAAATAAATTTAGATTTATTTTAGCATGTTTAAACCGATTTTACAGCGGCTTTAAAGTTAGTTTAAAGTTTTGTTTGAGTTTTCGTAACGGTTTTTAATGTTAATTAATATACGGCGTAAGGTCCAATCGATGCGCTTCCGCTGCGTGGGGACTTTTATTCCCTTCAATCGGCATCAGAGCCATCGCTGTCCCTATTAATTAATTTTAAAAAAGTTGCGATAGGCTCTAATAGGTGGGATTTATGCATAATGTATGTTCGGTTTGCATTGAACTGTTTGGGTTAATTTTATGGCCATAGATTTTATTTTTATGTGATTTTGATCATGTAAGGCCCGGTGTTTCGGGTATTTTATGTAAAATCGAGTCCTATGTAAGTCCGGGTCTAGAATAGGTTTTTATGAGATGAAAATCGAAGGAATCGCCGCTGAAATCGAAGCCAAAACCGAAGAAATCGTTGCTGTTTTGCCCAGAATCTGCCTCCAGACGCAACAGCGTCGGGACGCTCCTTCAACAGCGTCTCGACGCTGTCTCGATACCGAAGGCGCTCGGTAAGGAAAGCACACAGCGTCGGGACGCTACCTCAACAGCGTCTCGACGCTGTCTCGATTACGCAGGCGCCAGATATGGAAAACGCACAGCGTCGGGACGCTAATCTACACAGCGTCTCGACGCTGTCACGATGGAGGCGCGCACTAGGGTTTCAACAGGCGCGGTTCAAGCAAGGACGGTCCGGTTCGGACCGGTTCGGCTGGGCTGGGACCTATTTGGTCCGGTTCAGCCAATTTTTTGCATGGTTCGTGATTTTGGAGGCCGGTTCGAGGTGGTTCGGGGCGGTTCGAGCTGTCTAGACCAATTCCGGAGCTGTACATGGATTTTTAGGATAGAATTTAGCTAAATTATTGTAATTTAATGCTTTATTTTATCCTAGGGGCCAAAATTAACCGGTTCAATTGCTATTTATATGCTTTATGGATGTCATATAGATTATTTAATCCCACCTTAGGTTATAAACATGCTCATACATTTTTTATATATTATAAATTGTTATAATGTATGTTTAAATGCATGGATTGGTTTTCATATTTCTTAATATAAGTGTATATTAATTTATATGAAAAATTGGAAAGCATGAAGCATGTCATTACTTAAATTAAATATAAATAGTTATGTTTAATGTGATGAATGAAGCATGCTTGGTTGATTTTCTTGATTGGCTTATAATTGTTATAATAAAAGAAAATCAAAATTGCATGAAGCATGAAACATCCATAGTTATTAATATAATTGTTATATTATTCATGCAATTGATGAGGCTTAATTATTCAATTTGAATGAGATTGTTGAATGAATTAAACCCTAGATTCTTGATTATAGGATTAATCATTAAAATTTGAAATAGTTCTTTAATATTAATGATTAGAAACCGTCAATCTATAATCAAGATTTGCATGCAAACATAAGATCATAGGATAAATTGAATTAATTTTAAATTGTTTAAAATTAATTAGACCTAGATCGATTTCTAATAGGATTAGAATCTTTTCTTACTTAGAATTAAAAATAGTTTTAATTTACTAAGTAGGAAAAACATTGCTATGATTATAAGGGAACTCCACCGGTAATGTTCTGTCTAAGGTTGGGGGTATTTAAGTTGACGGTTTACGGAACACCTCCTACCTGGGAACTGACCTGGAATACCGGAGTTGAATTAATCATAGTTAAATGTTAGCATGCAATGTCACTAGGTTTATTAAAAGTGTTTAATGCACCTAGATCTTTAGAGTAAAGACCTTACATTACTGAGGTTATAAGGGAACTCTCTCGGTAAAGTTCTGTCTAAGGCTGGGGGTATTTAAGTTGACGGTTTACGGAACACCTCCTACCTGGGAACTAACCGGATTGAGTTGAATTAACCATAGTAATGTTGACTTGCAATGTTGGGTTTATTAAAAGAAGTTTAATTCACCCAAAAGATTGCAGTTGAATCCTTTCCATAATTGTTATAATAGGATCAGACTTAGATAGATTGACTTAGCCGAATACTATCTAAGTTAAACAACCCTATATTAACCTTAGGACATTTTCAGTGGGAGGAAAATTACAAAACGAGATTTAAATCAAGTTTTGCTCCTACGTCCCTATATTCACAACGTGAGATTCATGCTCGGCTTCGAGTCGCCCTAGGAGCGGCCTCCCTTCGGAAAGTGTTTGCATGGGTCAATATCAAGGTGAATGGGAAAAATGTCCAGAGTAAGTGGGAGCGGGACATGTGTCAACGTATCCCTCGGTCTCCGCCCATAGTTCACACCGTGAGAGTCCTATGATCCGCCTGCAGGTTGCCCTGGCGCATCCATCCCTTCGGAGGGCCTGATCATAGGATTCGGAACATCGTGAACTCCTGAAAAGGATAGGAGCTCTTAGGCTAATCACCAACAGTTGTCTTTCCCTTCGGTAGCCTGTTGGTGCGTGCCTCTGAGATCTGAAAGTGGGAGGGTTACACTTACGAGGATGAGTTAAAATTGTTAACAAATCCTTGACCGAACAACGGTGGCTAATGTCTATAGGAATATGAGTTATTCTGGAATTAGAATTAGCTGAGAGGCGTCTCATTTCAAAGGAGGAGTACCTGATCACCCTTCGGTGGCTGATATTCTAAACCTCTGAAACGTCGTTGCAAAACTAAATCAATAGTTTTAGGGTTCTGTGATTGTCTGTTTTGCTAAATTGATTGGATTGTATGCAATTGTTTGCTTGTATGATGGGTTAAGGCAAAGATAACTAATACGGTCATTGTTTGTTTAAATTTCAGCAATGTCTTCCTCAATAGTCTCTCTGCTTAAAAAATGAGAAATTAACCGGCGAAAATTATGCTACGTGGAAGTCGAACTTGAATACGATTCTTGTTGTCGATGATCTGCGGTTCGTCTTAACAGAGGATTGTCCTCCAACCCCTGCTCGTAATGCATCCCAGGCAGTTAAGGATGCTTATGACCGCTGGACAAAGGCCAATGATAAGACTCGCGTCTATATCTTAGCCAGCTTATCTGAAGTTTTGGCTAAAAGGCATGAGGGCATGGTAACAGCGAGGGAGATTATGAACTCTCTCCGGGAGATGTTTGGACAACCGTCCTACCAACTCCACCATGACGCTCTCAAATACGTTTATAGCTGTCGCATGAAAGAAGGCACGTTTGTTCGGGAGCATGTCCTGGATATGATGGTCCAATTCAACGTGGCAGAGGCAAACGGGGCGGTCATAGATGAGCGTAGTCAGGTTGCATTCATCTTAGAATCTCTTCCGAAGAGTTTTCTACAGTTTCGAAGCAATGCAATGATGAATAAAATAACATTCAACCTGACTAGCCTCCTGAATGAGCTACAGCTCTATCAGTCTCTTCTTAAGAACAAGGGACAGATAGAAGGAGAGGCAAACGTTGTTCACTCTAAAAGAAAGTTCGAGAAGGGTTCATCCTCTGGAACTAAATCTGTAGCCACTTCTTCAAAGAAAACGAAGAAGAAAGGAAACAAGGGGAAAGCTCCCAGTACTGCTGCCAAAAGCAAGGGAAAAGCCAAAGCTGTGGCAGACAAGGGCAAATGTTTTCACTGCAATGTAGATGGACATTGGAAGAGAAACTGCCCAAAGTACCTTGCTGAGAAAAAGAAGGAAAAGGAAGGTAAATTTGATTTACTGGTTTTAGAAACATGCCTGGTAGAACATGATGAGTTTACCTGGATACTTGATTCAGGAGCAACTAATCATGTTTGCTCTTCTTTTCAGGAAAATAGTTCCTTTCGGCAGTTGAACGATGAAGAAATGACACTCAGGGTCGGAATTGGAGAAGTCATTTCAGCTAAAGCAGTGGGAGCTGCGAAGTTATTTTTTAGAAATAGATTCTTGCTTTTAGAAAGTTTGTTAATCGTTCCCAAGATTAAGAGGAACTTGCTTTCTATTTCATGTTTGATTGAACAATCGTATACAGTTACTTTTGATATGAATGAAGCGTTCATTTATAAAAATGGTATACTTATTTGTTCAGCCAAATTGGAAAATAACTTGTATGTTTTAAGACCAACCGAAAACATAGCACTTTTAAATCACGAATTATTTAAAACTGCTGAAACTCAAAGTAAAAGGCAAAAGATTTCTCCATCAAGTAACAATACTCATCTTTGGCATCTTAGACTTGGTCATATAAACATCGATAGGATCGGTCGTTTGGTAAAGAATGGACTTCTAAGCAAGTTAGAAGATGATTCACTACCACCTTGTGAATCTTGTCTCGAGGGAAAAATGACCAAAAGACCCTTTACTGGAAAAGGTTACAGAGCCAAAGAACCCTTAGAGTTAATACATTCGGATCTATGTGGTCCAATGAATGTAAAAGCTCGAGGAGGGTACGAATATTTCATCTCATTTATAGATGATTATTCAAGATATGGTTACTTATACCTAATGGGACATAAGTCTGAAGCCCTTGAAAAGTTTAAGGAGTTTAAGGCTGAAGTTGAAAACCTATTAGGTAAATCTATTAAAGTACTTCGATCTGATCGAGGAGGGGAGTATATGGATCAAAGATTCCAGGACTATATGATAGAACATGGAATCCAATCTCAACTCTCAGCCCCTGGTACACCTCAGCAGAATGGTGTGTCAGAAAGGAGAAATAGAACCTTGTTAGACATGGTTCGATCAATGATGAGCTATGCTCAATTGCCTGGCTCGTTTTGGGGGTATGCAGTAGAGACTGCAGTATACATCTTGAACAATGTTCCCTCGAAAAGTGTTTCTGAAACACCTTTCGAGTTATGGAAGGGGCGTAAACCTAGTTTGCATCACTTTCGCATCTGGGGTTGTCCAGCACACGTGCTTGTGACGAATCCTAAGAAACTGGAACCTCGTTCAAAACTGTGCCAATTTGTTGGTTACCCTAAAGAAACGAGAGGTGGTTATTTCTACGACCCACAAGAAAATAAGGTGATTGTATCGACAAACGCCACTTTCTTAGAGGAAGACCACATGAGAGATCATAAACCACGAAGCAAAATAATATTAGGAGAAGCTACTGAAGAATCATCAAGAGTTGTTGATGAAGTTGGACCTTCAACAAGAGTTGATGAAGGAACTAGTTCTTCAGATCCATCCCGTCCATCTCAAACGTTGGGAATGCCTCGACGCAGTGGGAGGGTTGTGTTACAACCTGATCGCTACTTGGGTTTAACTGAAACTCAGGTTGTCATACCTAATGATGGCATTGAGGATCCATTGTCCTATCGACAGGCAATGAATGACGAAGATAAGGATGAATGGGTCAAAGCCATGAACCTGGAAATGGAGTCAATGTACTCCAATTCTGTATGGGAACTTGCAGATCTACTAAATGGGGTAAAACCCATAGGGTGCAAATGGATCTATAAGAGAAAAAGAGATGCAGCTGGAAAGGTACAGACCTTCAAAGCTAGACTAGTGGCAAAGGGTTATACCCAAAAGGAGGGGGTTGACTATGAGGAAACCTTTTCTCCTATAGCCATGTTAAAGTCCATAAGAATTCTTTTATCCATTGCCACATATTATGACTATGAAATATGGCAAATGGACGTCAAGACTGCCTTTCTGAATGGTAATCTTGAAGAGAATATCTTTATGTCTCAACCCGAAGGGTTCATAGCCCAAGGTCAGGAACAAAAAGTTTGTAAGCTAAATCGATCCATTTATGGATTGAAACAAGCATCCAGATCATGGAACATTAGATTTGATACTGCAATCAAATCTTTTGGCTTTGACCAAAACGTTGATGAGCCTTGTGTATACAAGAAAGTCAACAAAAGGAAAGTAGCTTTTCTAATACTTTATGTAGACGATATCCTACTCATTGGGAATGATGTAGGATACCTCACTGACATTAAGAAATGGCTAGCTGCCCAATTCCAAATGAAAGATCTGGGAGAGGCTCAATATGTTCTGGGAATCCAAATCATTAGGGATCGTAAGAACAAAACGCTAGCTCTGTCTCAAGCAACGTATATTGACAAGATGTTGTCTCGATATTCGATGCAAAACTCCAAGAAGGGACTCCTACCCTTCAGACATGGGGTACACCTGTCTAAGGAACAATCTCCTAAGACACCTCAAGAAGTTGAGAACATGAGACACATTCCCTACGCCTCAGCTGTGGGCAGCTTAATGTATGTCATGCTCTGCACTAGGCCTGACATATGTTATGCAGTGGGAGTAGTCAGTAGGTATCAGTCTAATCCAGGGTTGGACCACTGGGGAGCGGTTAAGAATATCCTCAAGTATCTTCGAAGAACGAGGAACTACATGCTTGTGTATGGAGCTAAGGATTTGATTCTTACTGGATACACTGATTCTGACTTTCAAGCTGATAAGGATTCTAGGAAATCCACATCAGGGTCAGTATTCACCCTCAATGGAGGAGCAGTAGTGTGGAGAAGCATCAAACAAGGATGCATAGCAGACTCAACCATGGAGGCTGAGTATGTAGCAGCTTGCGAAGCAGCTAAGGAGGCAGTGTGGCTCAGAAAGTTCTTGACTGATTTGGAAGTAGTTCCGAATATGAACGTGCCCATAACACTATACTGTGACAACAGTGGGGCTGTAGCCAACTCAAAAGAACCTCGTAGCCACAAACGGGGTAAACACATCGAGAGGAAGTATCACCTGATACGGGAGATTGTGCAAAGAGGAGATGTGATCGTCACTAAGATCGCCTCGGAGCACAACATCGCTGATCCATTTACAAAGGCTCTCACGGCTAAAGTGTTTGAGGGTCATCTAGAAGGTCTAGGTCTACGAGATATGTATGCCATCTAATCTAGGGCAAGTGGGAGAAATGTATAATGGGTATAAGGATGCCCTAGTTCATTGTATTTCCAGCTTTAGATTATTGCATTTACATCCCACTAACTAGTGTTTTAGTTCAAGTGGGAGTTTGTTGGGTTTTATGCCCTAAAACTCGTAGATAGTGAATGTAACCGTTGACCGGATATTAATGAAATAATATTGATATATTTTCCATTAATTGTTATTAGTTATTTTATATTTGTCTTTGCCTAATAATAACCCTAATCCAATAAACTAGACATCCAAGGCTGTAATATGAGTCTTGAACTATATGTAGCGACATATGGGATCATTGTTCAAGAAACAGCTTAAAGGGTCTATAGTATAGGGATAAGACTGGGTGCCTTATCCTGGTGACACTATGGATACGGCCCACTTTGTATTTGATACAAACGCTGCGATCCAACGCGTTCGTGTAGGAGACATGCGAGTGGGGGTATCCTATGCAATGAGTTTGCATAAGACCGGACCGCGAAATAGTAACCACTAGTTATAACACCGTTAACTAGTTGGTTTTCTATTTCACTAGGACGACCGAGACAACTTAGTCTTAATCCTGAGTTGATTATGGACTCCTGCTCATGAGAGACTGTCCTTTGATTTGCATGGGTGAGAGTGGCCAATACGCCGACTCAATAAGCCTACCACTTTGGGGACAAGATCGAATGGGGAGCTGGGAACATAATCGTACAAGATGGAATTCACTCCTTCCCGACTTTAGGAAAGCAGATGAGTGTTCCCTTAAGTGGTTACTCCGAGTCTTGAACAAAGGGCCCTACCCTCTCAATGGCACGAGAGGGTTTTCTGTTTAATGGTTGGACCATAAACAGATTGTTCATTAGAGGAGAATTGGTACTTAAGGAAATAGAGGTGACCCAGGGGTAAAACGGTAATTTGACCCAGCTGGTGTTACGGACACTCGTGAAGGACTAACTAGTCAATATTGGTCTAAGTTCCGTGGACACAGAAAATATGTCTGCAGTGAGAAGAGTGCAACTGTGAGTCTATAGTGGAATGTACACACAGTTAACGAATATTGATTATTGTGGTTAATGAGTTTAACCAATTAATCTCACATCGTTGGAGCTTCTGATCTGCAGGTCCATAAGGTCCCACTGGTAGCTCGTAAAGTAATTTGAGGCAACTAAGTAATTAAATGTAAATTGAAAATGTTCAATTTACTAAGGGAAACAAATATAATATATATTGATATATTATTATGAGAGAAATTAATATTTGAAGAAGTTCAAATATAAATTTATGGAAGATTGAAAGAATTAATTAATTTAAGTCCTAAAAGTGTTTGGGCAAAATTAATTAATTCAAGGCCGGAAATTAAATATGTGATATTTAATTGGTGGTTAATTAATTAAAGAATTCATTAACCATGAATTAATCAATTATGTAAATAATTAATCACTTAAGGAAGTGATTAATCATTTATGGGAATGATCTAATTACTTATGGAAGAAATTAGTCATTTATGGAAAAGATTAATCAATTGGGGAATTGATTGATCATGATTGATTAATTAAAGAATAAAGATTGAATCAATTTTGGAAAAGATTGATTTTATTGAATATTTTATTCATGGCCTCTCTTCTATAAATAGAACACTAGACCTAATTGGTCATGACACTTGACACTCTTGAAAGACAAGACCTAGAATTCTCTCTGGCCTCCCTCTTAGAGAAAGACTCCCACAAGTCTTTGGCCTCCTAGACTTAGAGACATACCGGTGTAACCTCTGTGGTTATTGTGTCAATCAAAGAAGAATTTCCAGCGAAGAATACCTTGAAGCGGCTGCTGCGTTTTCGTTCGTGGAGCTTCGTTGGCGAAGAACGGTCAAGTCTACAACGGAGGTTTGTAACGGTTCTTCCTCTTTTCTTTAGAAAAGTTTTAAAAATAAATTTAGATTTATTTTAGCATGTTTAAACCGATTTTACAGCGGCTTTAAAGTTAGTTTAAAGTTTTGTTTGAGTTTTCGTAACGGTTTTTAATGTTAATTAATATACGGCGTAAGGTCCAATCGATGCGCTTCCGCTGCGTGGGGACTTTTATTCCCTTCAATCGGCATCAGAGCCATCGTTGTCCCTATTAATTAATTTTAAAAAAGTTGCGATAGGCTCTAATAGGTGGGATTTATGCATAATGTATGTTCGGTTTGCATTGAACTGTTTGGGTTAATTTTATGGCCATAGATTTTATTTTTATGTGATTTTGATCATGTAAGGCCCGGTGTTTCGGGTATTTTATGTAAAATCGAGTCCTATGTAAGTCCGGGTCTAGAATAGGTTTTTATGAGATGAAAATCGAAGGAATCGCCGCTGAAATCGAAGCCAAAACCGAAGAAATCGTTGCTGTTTTGCCCAGAATCTGCCTCCAGACGCAACAGCGTCGGGACGCTCCTTCAACAGCGTCTCGACGCTGTCTCGATACCGAAGGCGCTCGGTAAGGAAAGCACACAGCGTCGGGACGCTACCTCAACAGCGTCTCGACGCTGTCTCGATTACGCAGGCGCCAGATATGGAAAACGCACAGCATCGGGACGCTAATCTACACAGCGTCTCGACGCTGTCACGATGGAGGCGCGCACTAGGGTTTCAACAGGCGCGGTTCAAGCAAGGACGGTCCGGTTCGGACCGGTTCGGCTGGGCTGGGACCTATTTGGTCCGGTTCAGCCAATTTTTTGCATGGTTCGTGATTTTGGAGGCCGGTTCGAGGTGGTTCGGGGCGGTTCGAGCTGTCTAGACCAATTCCGGAGCTGTACATGGATTTTTAGGATAGAATTTAGCTAAATTATTGTAATTTAATGCTTTATTTTATCCTAGGGGCCAAAATTAACCGGTTCAATTGCTATTTATATGCTTTATGGATGTCATATAGATTATTTAATCCCACCTTAGGTTATAAACATGCTCATACATTTTTTATATATTATAAATTGTTATAATGTATGTTTAAATGCATGGATTGGTTTTCATATTTCTTAATATAAGTGTATATTAATTTATATGAAAAATTGGAAAGCATGAAGCATGTCATTACTTAAATTAAATATAAATAGTTATGTTTAATGTGATGAATGAAGCATGCTTGGTTGATTTTCTTGATTGGCTTATAATTGTTATAATAAAAGAAAATCAAAATTGCATGAAGCATGAAACATCCATAGTTATTAATATAATTGTTATATTATTCATGCAATTGATGAGGCTTAATTATTCAATTTGAATGAGATTGTTGAATGAATTAAACCCTAGATTCTTGATTATAGGATTAATCATTAAAATTTGAAATAGTTCTTTAATATTAATGATTAGAAACCGTCAATCTATAATCAAGATTTGCATGCAAACATAAGATCATAGGATAAATTGAATTAATTTTAAATTGTTTAAAATTAATTAGACCTAGATCGATTTCTAATAGGATTAGAATCTTTTCTTACTTAGAATTAAAAATAGTTTTAATTTACTAAGTAGGAAAAACATTGCTATGATTATAAGGGAACTCCACCGGTAATGTTCTGTCTAAGGTTGGGGGTATTTAAGTTGACGGTTTACGGAACACCTCCTACCTGGGAACTGACCTGGAATACCGGAGTTGAATTAATCATAGTTAAATGTTAGCATGCAATGTCACTAGGTTTATTAAAAGTGTTTAATGCACCTAGATCTTTAGAGTAAAGACCTTACATTACTGAGGTTATAAGGGAACTCTCTCGGTAAAGTTCTGTCTAAGGCTGGGGGTATTTAAGTTGACGGTTTACGGAACACCTCCTACCTGGGAACTAACCGGATTGAGTTGAATTAACCATAGTAATGTTGACTTGCAATGTTGGGTTTATTAAAAGAAGTTTAATTCACCCAAAAGATTGCAGTTGAATCCTTTCCATAATTGTTATAATAGGATCAGACTTAGATAGATTGACTTAGCCGAATACTATCTAAGTTAAACAACCCTATATTAACCTTAGGACATTTTCAGTGGGAGGAAAATTACAAAACGAGATTTAAATCAAGTTTTGCTCCTACGTCCCTATATTCACAACGTGAGATTCATGCTCGGCTTCGAGTCGCCCTAGGAGCGGCCTCCCTTCGGAAAGTGTTTGCATGGGTCAATATCAAGGTGAATGGGAAAAATGTCCAGAGTAAGTGGGAGCGGGACATGTGTCAACGTATCCCTCGGTCTCCGCCCATAGTTCACACCGTGAGAGTCCTATGATCCGCCTGCAGGTTGCCCTGGCGCATCCATCCCTTCGGAGGGCCTGATCATAGGATTCGGAACATCGTGAACTCCTGAAAAGGATAGGAGCTCTTAGGCTAATCACCAACAGTTGTCTTTCCCTTCGGTAGCCTGTTGGTGCGTGCCTCTGAGATCTGAAAGTGGGAGGGTTACACTTACGAGGATGAGTTAAAATTGTTAACAAATCCTTGACCGAACAACGGTGGCTAATGTCTATAGGAATATGAGTTATTCTGGAATTAGAATTAGCTGAGAGGCGTCTCATTTCAAAGGAGGAGTACCTGATCACCCTTCGGTGGCTGATATTCTAAACCTCTGAAACGTCGTTGCAAAACTAAATCAATAGTTTTAGGGTTCTGTGATTGTCTGTTTTGCTAAATTGATTGGATTGTATGCAATTGTTTGCTTGTATGATGGGTTAAGGCAAAGATAACTAATACGGTCATTGTTTGTTTAAATTTCAGCAATGTCTTCCTCAAAAGTCTCTCTGCTTAAAAAATGAGAAATTAACCGGCGAAAATTATGCTACGTGGAAGTCGAACTTGAATACGATTCTTGTTGTCGATGATCTGCGGTTCGTCTTAACAGAGGATTGTCCTCCAACCCCTGCTCGTAATGCATCCCAGGCAGTTAAGGATGCTTATGACCGCTGGACAAAGGCCAATGATAAGACTCGCGTCTATATCTTAGCCAGCTTATCTGAAGTTTTGGCTAAAAGGCATGAGGGCATGGTAACAGCGAGGGAGATTATGAACTCTCTCTGGGAGATGTTTGGACAACCGTCCTACCAACTCCACCATGACGCTCTCAAATACGTTTATAGCTGTCGCATGAAAGAAGGCACGTTTGTTCGGGAGCATGTCCTGGATATGATGGTCCAATTCAACGTGGCAGAGGCAAACGGGGCGGTCATAGATGAGCGTAGTCAGGTTGCATTCATCTTAGAATCTCTTCCGAAGAGTTTTCTACAGTTTCGAAGCAATGCAATGATGAATAAAATAACATTCAACCTGACTAGCCTCCTGAATGAGCTACAGCTCTATCAGTCTCTTCTTAAGAACAAGGGACAGATAGAAGGAGAGGCAAACGTTGTTCACTCTAAAAGAAAGTTCGAGAAGGGTTCATCCTCTGGAACTAAATCTGTAGCCACTTCTTCAAAGAAAACGAAGAAGAAAGGAAACAAGGGGAAAGCTCCCAGTACTGCTGCCAAAAGCAAGGGAAAAGCCAAAGCTGTGGCAGACAAGGGCAAATGTTTTCACTGCAATGTAGATGGACATTGGAAGAGAAACTGCCCAAAGTACCTTGCTGAGAAAAAGAAGGAAAAGGAAGGTAAATTTGATTTACTGGTTTTAGAAACATGCCTGGTAGAACATGATGAGTTTACCTGGATACTTGATTCAGGAGCAACTAATCATGTTTGCTCTTCTTTTCAGGAAAATAGTTCCTTTCGGCAGTTGAACGATGAAGAAATGACACTCAGGGTCGGAATTGGAGAAGTCATTTCAGCTAAAGCAGTGGGAGCTGCGAAGTTATTTTTTAGAAATAGATTCTTGCTTTTAGAAAGTTTGTTAATCGTTCCCAAGATTAAGAGGAACTTGCTTTCTATTTCATGTTTGATTGAACAATCGTATACAGTTACTTTTGATATGAATGAAGCGTTCATTTATAAAAATGGTATACTTATTTGTTCAGCCAAATTGGAAAATAACTTGTATGTTTTAAGACCAACCGAAAACAAAGCACTTTTAAATCACGAATTATTTAAAACTGCTGAAACTCAAAGTAAAAGGCAAAAGATTTCTCCATCAAGTAACAATACTCATCTTTGGCATCTTAGACTTGGTCATATAAACATCGATAGGATCGGTCGTTTGGTAAAGAATGGACTTCTAAGCAAGTTAGAAGATGATTCACTACCACCTTGTGAATCTTGTCTCGAGGGAAAAATGACCAAAAGACCCTTTACTGGAAAAGGTTACAGAGCCAAAGAACCCTTAGAGTTAATACATTCGGATCTATGTGGTCCAATGAATGTAAAAGCTCGAGGAGGGTACGAATATTTCATCTCATTTATAGATGATTATTCAAGATATGGTTACTTATACCTAATGGGACATAAGTCTGAAGCCCTTGAAAAGTTTAAGGAGTTTAAGGCTGAAGTTGAAAACCTATTAGGTAAATCTATTAAAGTACTTCGATCTGATCGAGGAGGGGAGTATATGGATCAAAGATTCCAGGACTATATGATAGAACATGGAATCCAATCTCAACTCTCAGCCCCTGGTACACCTCAGCAGAATGGTGTGTCAGAAAGGAGAAATAGAACCTTGTTAGACATGGTTCGATCAATGATGAGCTATGCTCAATTGCCTGGCTCGTTTTGGGGGTATGCAGTAGAGACTGCAGTATACATCTTGAACAATGTTCCCTCGAAAAGTGTTTCTGAAACACCTTTCGAGTTATGGAAGGGGCGTAAACCTAGTTTGCATCACTTTCGCATCTGGGGTTGTCCAGCACACGTGCTTGTGACGAATCCTAAGAAACTGGAACCTCGTTCAAAACTGTGCCAATTTGTTGGTTACCCTAAAGAAACGAGAGGTGGTTATTTCTACGACCCACAAGAAAATAAGGTGATTGTATCGACAAACGCCACTTTCTTAGAGGAAGACCACATGAGAGATCATAAACCACGAAGCAAAATAATATTAGGAGAAGCTACTGAAGAATCATCAAGAGTTGTTGATGAAGTTGGACCTTCAACAAGAGTTGATGAAGGAACTAGTTCTTCAGATCCATCCCGTCCATCTCAAACGTTGGGAATGCCTCGACGCAGTGGGAGGGTTGTGTTACAACCTGATCGCTACTTGGGTTTAACTGAAACTCAGGTTGTCATACCTAATGATGGCATTGAGGATCCATTGTCCTATCGACAGGCAATGAATGACGAAGATAAGGATGAATGGGTCAAAGCCATGAACCTGGAAATGGAGTCAATGTACTCCAATTCTGTATGGGAACTTGCAGATCTACTAAATGGGGTAAAACCCATAGGGTGCAAATGGATCTATAAGAGAAAAAGAGATGCAGCTGGAAAGGTACAGACCTTCAAAGCTAGACTAGTGGCAAAGGGTTATACCCAAAAGGAGGGGGTTGACTATGAGGAAACCTTTTCTCCTGTAGCCATGTTAAAGTCCATAAGAATTCTTTTATCCATTGCCACATATTATGACTATGAAATATGGCAAATGGACGTCAAGACTGCCTTTCTGAATGGTAATCTTGAAGAGAATATCTTTATGTCTCAACCCGAAGGGTTCATAGCCCAAGGTCAGGAACAAAAAGTTTGTAAGCTAAATCGATCCATTTATGGATTGAAACAAGCATCCAGATCATGGAACATTAGATTTGATACTGCAATCAAATCTTTTGGCTTTGACCAAAACGTTGATGAGCCTTGTGTATACAAGAAAGTCAACAAAAGGAAAGTAGCTTTTCTAATACTTTATGTAGACGATATCCTACTCATTGGGAATGATGTAGGATACCTCACTGACATTAAGAAATGGCTAGCTGCCCAATTCCAAATGAAAGATCTGGGAGAGGCTCAATATGTTCTGGGAATCCAAATCATTAGGGATCGTAAGAACAAAACGCTAGCTCTGTCTCAAGCAACGTATATTGACAAGATGTTGTCTCGATATTCGATGCAAAACTCCAAGAAGGGACTCCTACCCTTCAGACATGGGGTACACCTGTCTAAGGAACAATCTCCTAAGACACCTCAAGAAGTTGAGAACATGAGACACATTCCCTACGCCTCAGCTGTGGGCAGCTTAATGTATGTCATGCTCTGCACTAGGCCTGACATATGTTATGCAGTGGGAGTAGTCAGTAGGTATCAGTCTAATCCAGGGTTGGACCACTGGGGAGCGGTTAAGAATATCCTCAAGTATCTTCGAAGAACGAGGAACTACATGCTTGTGTATGGAGCTAAGGATTTGATTCTTACTGGATACACTGATTCT
The DNA here is from genome assembly GCA_036850905.1 of Luffa acutangula. Lineage (NCBI taxonomy): Eukaryota > Viridiplantae > Streptophyta > Magnoliopsida > Cucurbitales > Cucurbitaceae > Luffa > Luffa acutangula. Next base: position 37,571,634 of record CM072097.1, on the reverse strand, counting down.
GACTTTCAAGCTGATAAGGATTCTAGGAAATCCACATCAGGGTCAGTATTCACCCTCAATGGAGGAGCAGTAGTGTGGAGAAGCATCAAACAAGGATGCATAGCAGACTCAACCATGGAGGCTGAGTATGTAGCAGCTTGCGAAGCAGCTAAGGAGGCAGTGTGGCTCAGAAAGTTCTTGACTGATTTGGAAGTAGTTCCGAATATGAACGTGCCCATAACACTATACTGTGACAACAGTGGGGCTGTAGCCAACTCAAAAGAACCTCGTAGCCACAAACGGGGTAAACACATCGAGAGGAAGTATCACCTGATACGGGAGATTGTGCAAAGAGGAGATGTGATCGTCACTAAGATCGCCTCGGAGCACAACATCGCTGATCCATTTACAAAGGCTCTCACGGCTAAAGTGTTTGAGGGTCATCTAGAAGGTCTAGGTCTACGAGATATGTATGCCATCTAATCTAGGGCAAGTGGGAGAAATGTATAATGGGTATAAGGATGCCCTAGTTCATTGTATTTCCAGCTTTAGATTATTGCATTTACATCCCACTAACTAGTGTTTTAGTTCAAGTGGGAGTTTGTTGGGTTTTATGCCCTAAAACTCGTAGATAGTGAATGTAACCGTTGACCGGATATTAATGAAATAATATTGATATATTTTCCATTAATTGTTATTAGTTATTTTATATTTGTCTTTGCCTAATAATAACCCTAATCCAATAAACTAGACATCCAAGGCTGTAATATGAGTCTTGAACTATATGTAGCGACATATGGGATCATTGTTCAAGAAACAGCCTAAAGGGTCTATAGTATAGGGATAAGACTGGGTGCCTTATCCTGGTGACACTATGGATACGGCCCACTTTGTATTTGATACAAACGCTGCGATCCAACGCGTTCGTGTAGGAGACATGCGAGTGGGGGTATCCTATGCAATGAGTTTGCATAAGACCGGACCGCGAAATAGTAACCACTAGTTATAACACCGTTAACTAGTTGGTTTTCTATTTCACTAGGACGACCGAGACAACTTAGTCTTAATCCTGAGTTGATTATGGACTCCTGCTCATGAGAGACTGTCCTTTGATTTGCATGGGTGAGAGTGGCCAATACGCCGACTCAATAAGCCTACCACTTTGGGGACAAGATCGAATGGGGAGCTGGGAACATAATCGTACAAGATGGAATTCACTCCTTCCCGACTTTAGGAAAGCAGATGAGTGTTCCCTTAAGTGGTTACTCCGAGTCTTGAACAAAGGGCCCTACCCTCTCAATGGCACGAGAGGGTTTTCTGTTTAATGGTTGGACCATAAACAGATTGTTCATTAGAGGAGAATTGGTACTTAAGGAAATAGAGGTGACCCAGGGGTAAAACGGTAATTTGACCCAGCTGGTGTTACGGACACTCGTGAAGGACTAACTAGTCAATATTGGTCTAAGTTCCGTGGACACAGAAAATATGTCTGCAGTGAGAAGAGTGCAACTGTGAGTCTATAGTGGAATGTACACACAGTTAACGAATATTGATTATTGTGGTTAATGAGTTTAACCAATTAATCTCACATCGTTGGAGCTTCTGATCTGCAGGTCCATAAGGTCCCACTGGTAGCTCGTAAAGTAATTTGAGGCAACTAAGTAATTAAATGTAAATTGAAAATGTTCAATTTACTAAGGGAAACAAATATAATATATATTGATATATTATTATGAGAGAAATTAATATTTGAAGAAGTTCAAATATAAATTTATGGAAGATTGAAAGAATTAATTAATTTAAGTCCTAAAAGTGTTTGGGCAAAATTAATTAATTCAAGGCCGGAAATTAAATATGTGATATTTAATTGGTGGTTAATTAATTAAAGAATTCATTAACCATGAATTAATCAATTATGTAAATAATTAATCACTTAAGGAAGTGATTAATCATTTATGGGAATGATCTAATTACTTATGGAAGAAATTAGTCATTTATGGAAAAGATTAATCAATTGGGGAATTGATTGATCATGATTGATTAATTAAAGAATAAAGATTGAATCAATTTTGGAAAAGATTGATTTTATTGAATATTTTATTCATGGCCTCTCTTCTATAAATAGAACACTAGACCTAATTGGTCATGACACTTGACACTCTTGAAAGACAAGACCTAGAATTCTCTCTGGCCTCCCTCTTAGAGAAAGACTCCCACAAGTCTTTGGCCTCCTAGACTTAGAGACATACCGGTGTAACCTCTGTGGTTATTGTGTCAATCAAAGAAGAATTTCCAGCGAAGAATACCTTGAAGCGGCTGCTGCGTTTTCGTTCGTGGAGCTTCGTTGGCGAAGAACGGTCAAGTCTACAACGGAGGTTTGTAACGGTTCTTCCTCTTTTCTTTAGAAAAGTTTTAAAAATAAATTTAGATTTATTTTAGCATGTTTAAACCGATTTTACAGCGGCTTTAAAGTTAGTTTAAAGTTTTGTTTGAGTTTTCGTAACGGTTTTTAATGTTAATTAATATACGGCGTAAGGTCCAATCGATGCGCTTCCGCTGCGTGGGGACTTTTATTCCCTTCAGCAAGAACACCCGCTATTCTCTTGGGACATCTTGAGATTGGTTTGCGGGAACCAAAATCGCCTTGGATGAGAATTTTTCCAAAGAACCTTGTTGTTCTTGAGAGAAAATTGGAGAGTTCAAAGAGAGAGAAAAAACTTCTCTGTCTTCTTGTGAAAATCACAGAATGGGGGGGTTGGCCAAAACCCCTTTAGCCAACTACGTAGGATTAGGTTGGGAAGTTATCTTTAACTCCCTAACCAATCCTGTCCATTGATCTAAACCAATTAGATCTGGATCGTCCAATTATTATCAAATAATAATAAATTAAATAATTAATAATTATTTAAATAATAATTAATTATCTAATTAATTATAAATAATTTAATTAAACCAACTCTAATTAAATCAATTATAACATATAGTTTTAATTCAATTAAATCATATTCAATTGAATTAAATAGGCCACATTAATTAAATATCAAATATTTAATTAATTTTATAATTGAATCATATTCAATTTTATCTCTCTCATTTAACCTATAGTTTTAATGTGCATCAAAATGTACATCAATATAAACTATAGTTTTAATTTGATTAAATCACATTTAACCAAATTAAAATTAAATTAATTAATTCCCTAATTAATTAATTCATGAATTAATTAAATATCACATATTTAATTAAATTCATAATTCTCTCATTAATTAATCTTGAATCATATCCAAAATTAATTTTATTATAAAGTTTAATTCATTAATTAAACTTATACTATAATGTATCTCCATACATTATATTAATTGCAACAAAATACAATTAACTTAAATTCTCTTTAATATCAAGACTACATTATCTCAGAACCCATTATGAGCTAGCAGGTGGACCTAATGGACCTACAGATCAGAAGCTCCAACGATACGAGATTGATCAGCTAAACTCATTAACCGAGTCAATCAACATTCGTTAACTGTGGGTCACTCCACTAAAGACCCACAGCTGCACTCTTCTCACTGTAGAATATTTCTGTGTCTACGGATATCGACCAATGCAGTAAGTCAATCCTTCCCGTGTGTTCGTAACACCAGCTGGGTCAAATTACCGTTTTACCCCTGGGTTACCTCTGGATCCTTAAGTACCACTGATCCCTCTAATGAACAACCTGTTTAGGGTCCAACCACTAAACAGAAATTCCTCTCGGGCCAGGAGAGGACAGCGCGCTTTTGTTCAAGCCCCGGAATCAGCCCTTAAGGGAACACACATCTACTTGCCCCAATAGGGGAAGGAGTGAATTCCATCTTGTATTGTCATGTCCCCAGCCCCCCACTCGGTCTTGTCCCCAAGAAGGTAGGCTTATTGAGTCGGCGTTCTGGCCACTCTCACCCGTACTAATCAAAGGACAATCCCTCATGAGAAGGAGTTCATGACACACTCAGGATTAAGATCGAGTTACCTAGGTCATCCTATTGAAACAGTAACCTAACTAGTTAACGGTGTTACATCTCGTGGTTTACTATTTCGTGGTCCGGTCTTATGCAAACTCATTGCATAGGATACCCCCGCTCGCATGTCTCCTACATGGACGCCTTGGATCAATACGTCTGTATCGAATACAAAGCGGGCCGTATCACCTAGTGTTACCAAGATAAGGTACCCAGCCTTATCCCTGTACTATAGACCTTTTAGGTTGTTACTTGAACACTGATCCCCGTATGTCCCCACATACTAGTCCAAGTCTCATGTAAACAACCTTGGATCTTAGTTTATTGGATTTGGGTCATATTGTGCAATTCTAGACTTAATATGACAATAACACTTTATTGCATAAACCTCAATAACACTTTATTGATACAAATGTATAATTCGTTAATCATTCACTATCTACGAGTTTTAGGACATAAAACCCAACAAATATGCCTTAAAACTCGTAGATAGTGAATGTAACCGTTGACCGGATATTAATGAAATAATATTGATATATTTTTCCATTAATTGTTATTAGTTATTTTATATTTGTCATTGCCTAATAATAACCCTAATCCAATAAACTAGACATCCAAGGCTGTAATATGAGTCTTGAACTATATGTAGTGACATATGGGATCATTGTTCAAGAAACAGCCTAAAGGGTCTATAGTATAGGGATAAGACTGGGTGCCTTATCCTGGTGACACTATGGATACAGCTCACTTTGTATTTGATACAAACGTTGCGATCCAACGCGTTCGTGTAGGAGACATGCGAGTGGGGGTATCCTATGCAATGAGTTTGCATAAGACCGGACCGCGAAATAGTAACCACTGGTTATAACACCGTTAACTAGTTGGTTTTCTATTTCACTAGGACAACCTAGACAACTTAGTGTTAATCCTGAGTTGATTATGGACTCCTGCTCATGAGAGATTGTCCTTTGATTTGTATGGGTGAGAGTGGCCAATACGCCGACTCAATAAGCCTACCACTTTGGGGACAAGACCGAATGGGGAGCTGGGAACATAATAGTACAAGATGGAATTCACTCCTTCCCGAATTTAGGGAAGCAGATGAGTGTTCCCTTAAGTGGTTACTCCGAGTCTTGAACAAAGGGCCCTACCCTCTCAATGGCACGAGAGGGTTTTCTGTTTGATGGTTGGACCACAAACAGGTTGTTCATTAGAGGAGAATTGGTACTTAAGGAAATAGAGGTAACCCAGGGGTAAAACGGTAATTTGACCCAGCTGGTGTTACGGACACTCGTGAAGGACTAACTAGTCGATATTGGTCTAGATTCGTGGACACATGAAATATGTCTGCAGTGAGAAGAGTGCAACTGTGAGTCTATAGTGGAATGTACACACAGTTAACGAATATTGATTAATGTGGTTAATGAGTTTGACCAATTAATCTCACATCGTTGGAGCTTCTGATCTGCAGGTCCATTAGGTCCCACTGGTAGCTCGTAAAGTAATTTGAGGCAACTAAGTAATAAAAGTAAATTGAAAATGTTCAATTTATTAAGGGAAACAAATATAATATATATTGATATATTATTATGAGAGAAATTAATATTTGAAAAGTTCAAATATAAATTTATGGAAGTTTGAAAGAGTTCAAAATAATGAATTAATTAATTTAAGGCCTAAAATGTGTTTGGGCAAATTAATTAATTCTAGGCCGGGAATTAAATATGTGATATTTAATTGGTGGTTAATTAATTAAAAAATTCATTAACCGAGAATTAATCAATTATGGAAATAAGATTAATCATTTATGGAAATGATCTAATCACTTATGGAAGTAATTAGTCATTTGTGGAAAAGATTAACCAATTATGGAATTGATTGATCATGATTGATTAATTAAGGAATAAGATTGAATCAATTATGGAAAAGATTGATTTAATTGAATATTTTATTCATGGCCTCTCTTCTATAAATAGAACACTAGACCTAATTGGTCACGACACTTGACACTCTTGAAAGACAAGACCTAGAATTCTCTTTAACCTCCCTCTTAGAGAAAGACTCCCACAAGTCTTTTGCCTCCTAGACTTAGAGACATACCGGTGTAACCTCTGTGGTGATTGTGTCAATCAAAGAAGAATTTTCCAACGAAGAAAAACAAAGGCGGCTGCTGCGTTTTCGTTCGTGGAGCGTCGTTGGCGAAGAACGGTCAAGTCTTCAATGAAGGTTTGTAACGGTTCTTCCTCTTTTCTTTAGAAAAGTTTTAAAAATAAATTTAGATTTATTTTAGCATGTTTAAACCGATTTTTCAGCGGCTTTAAAGGTTGTTTAAAGTTTTGTTTGAGTTATCGTAACGGTATTTTAATGTTAATTAATATACGGCGTAAGGTTCAATCGATGCGCTTCCGCTGCGTGGGGACTTTTATTCCCTTCAGTTAGCACCCCTACAAACACTCGTTTAAAAACGATTACCACACTTTATTTTAAAATTATCCTTTTATAACATGAAAGAGTCCTTTATTTTGAAGAAAAGGAAAAAAAATAAACAAATGTCTCACTTGATCTAACCTTAGCTTTAAAAATTAAAGTAAGGTTTGATGTAGTGGGTGGGGTTATACCCAATAATTGCTTATCATGTAAGAATTTTCTTTTAATTAAAGAAAATTTGTCACCTCAAGAATTTGAGAAATTATCTCGACTCCGCCATAGGTTTTACATGATTTTATCTGTCTCATGTCTATTATTTCACATTTTAGAAATAAAATGTGAATTAATAATTATGAGTGGTATGACACTATTCAACAAAAAGAAATCCCTTTTCTATTTTTCAAATTAAAAAAACTAATTAGAAATTTCAAAATTAAAAATTAAAATAAAGAATTTGAAATCAATTGAAAGGAAGTTAAATCATTTAGAAATTCGGACTAAAACTAAATTGAAATTCAATTGGAAATCTCAGTTTAAAAGTCATTTTGAAATAGTTTTGAAAATTCAAATTTAAAGTCAAATTGAAGTTGATTTCAAAAATTCTAAATGAAGACCAAATTCAAGTTGATTGCAAAAATATTTAGGCTAATTTCCAGGCAGAGTGTTCCCTTTCGATCAGCTTAAATACCCGTTCTTAGACAAAATTAGCCTAAAGTTTCCATAATCAACTTAAAAAAACTTGAATTGAACTCCAATTTGAAACTTCGAATTAACTCTCATTTGAGATTCATTTAAACCGTTCAAATTTAAATACCAAATTAAAATTCACTTTGAAATTCATTTGAATATTTCACATTTAAATCGTTTGAAGAAAAAAAATGGAATTCAAATAATAACCAAATTAAGAATGACTTCAAAATTTTCAATCAAAACCTATTTTGAAATTTATTTAAGCAACCCAATTTACATCTAGTTGAAATCAATTTTGAAAATCTAAATTAAAATCAAATTGAAATTCATTTGTGAATATCAAAATTACAAATTGAACCAATTTGAGATTTTATTCAAACTAAAATCAATCAAAGAAAAATTAAAATTCTATTTGAAAATTTCAAATCAAAACTAAATTGAAATTGAGTTCTAGAATTCCAAAATAAAATTGAATTGGAAACCCAAATTTAGAATAAAAATGGAATTTAAACTCTAAATCTCAAATTAAGACCCAATTGAAATTGATTAGGAAAATCCAAATCAAAATCTAATTGAAATGGATAAGAAATCGAATTGATTGAAATTCCAATTAAATCCAATTGATTGAAATGGATAAGAAATCCAATTTGAAAGCAAATTTGAAAATGATTTGAAAATTTCAAAATAAAAACCAAATTGAGATAAAATTGAAATATTGGGAAAACCACTTAAGACCAAATTGATGATTTCAATTTAAAACCAAGTAGACCTTTGAAATTCCAACTAATGCAAATTTGAAATAAAATTAAAATCCTAATTCTAAATAGAAATTTTAAATTGAAATGAAAACCAAACTAAAAACCATTTTTTGAAATTCATTTGAAAAATCCAAATTAAAATCAAATTAAAAGGGTTAAAGCTCCAAATTTAAAACAAATTGAAAATTTTAATTACAACCCAATGGAAATTAATTAAGAAAATACGACTTCAAATTTAAATTAGAAATTTTAGGTTAAACCTCAATTTAAATTGAAAAACTCTTATTAAAGCCCAATTGGAATTGATAATAGAATTCAATTTAAAACCAACTTAAAATGAGTTTGGAAACTTCCAATTCAAACCCAATTAAAACTTTTATTTGGAGAGATCCAAGTGAAAACTAGATTTGGACATCCAAATTAAAAAAAAAAAAAAAAACTTAATGGAATAAACTCCAAAACACAAAATAAATAAATAACTTTCAAGAAAAAAAAAAACAAACAAAGAATTGATAAAGAAAAGAAGAAAATGAGGAGATAAAAAAAATTAAAAGAAAGTGGGACCCACTACCTTTCCTCTCTCTTCCACTTCACCTTCTTCTACATGATTTTCTTCCTCTTTGTTTTCTCTCTTCTTTGTTCCTTTTCTCCTTCCTTTCATTCACATACCTTTCTCCTTAGAAATCTCACCTTAGAACTCGCCAGAATCAATATGGGTCCGAACCGGAGCGCGACGGTGGAACTATGCAGGCTACAGTAGCGACGGCGACGTTCGTTGGCTGGAGGTCGTCAGAATCGTGGTGATTCATGAAAAATCAAATTAAGTTCTTATGGAGGTCTCTCTAAAATCTCCTCCTCTAAAACTCTCCCATTTTTTTTTTGTGTTTTTCTCACTCATTTTTTTTTTCACTTTCTCTCATTGTTCTCCCATTTTCCACCACATTTTGTTCTTGTCTTTCATTCTCCATAAGCTCTCCTTTTATAGGAGACCTTGGAGAAGGGGTTGAGAAATAAGGGGTGAGAGTTGGAGAGAGTGGGGGAGTGAGTTGAGAGTTAGAGAAAGAGGGGGAGAAGGAAGGTTGGGAGGAGAAAGGGGAGAGGGAGGAGGAGAAGGAGAAGGAAGGGGAGTGGAAGACCACAGAAAAAAAATAAAAATAAAAAAAGAAATAAATTAAATAATAAAAAAAAGAAAATAAAATAGAATGAAAATAAACAATGCAAACAAAAAAACAATTTTTTTTTTTTTTTATAATATGTGGGAAAGGAGATTTGAACCACAGATCTCATGATTATCAATATAATTTTATGTCAGTTGAGCTACACTCTTAGTTGCAGACCAAAAAATAAATTGACTACCACATATTAGAAAAATTCAAATATTATTACTAAAAATCAAGCCGGACCAAATACAGTGTCTACAGGTATATCAAAGTATATCACGGATATATACTCTGGTTAATCGTAGTCTATCACTAACTATCACTGATCAAAATCTATCACGGACTATATTTGATAGATGATGAAATACAAAGAATACAAGAATAACAATTTTATGGTGGTGGTCACGAAGCTTGTGTGTTAGGCTTTAAAAATTATATTGTTGATTAAGAGTCGCTTGTTCGTAATGGTTATTTTTGGATTTTATGTTCTAATTATCACAAGAGACTTAAATTTTTTGTTCAATTTATGATTGTAGTATAATAATTTTGGATGAGTTTCTAATTACCGAGATGAATTGCAATGGAAAGTAATTTACTGATAGATTTTAATTAAATTGATTTCTATTAGTAACAATCATTGGTAGACTTCAATTAATTGATAATTAACTGATTTCTATCAGGGATAGAAACTGATAGACTTCAATTAACTGATTTCTATCCTCGATAGAAAATGATAGATTTGAATTCAACTAATTTCTATCAGTGATACAAGTCAATAAACTTCAATTAAATTGATTTCTGATAGAAACTGATAAACTTCAATTAAATTGGTTTCTATCGGTGATAGAAACTAATAGTCTTGAATTGAATTGATTTCTATCAGTGATAGAAACTGATAACCTCGAATTTAATGGTTTTCTATTAGTGATTATCACTGATAGACTTAAATTAAACTGATGGATAAAAATTGATAACCTTGAATTAGACTGAACTAATAGCCTTGAATTTAATTGTTTTCTATCGGTGACTATCACTGATAGACTTGAATTAAACACGATAAAAACTTATAGATTATAATTATCAGAGTCTATCAGTGATACACACTGATAGACTTCGATTAATCAAAGTTTATCAGTGTCTATCACTAGTAGACTCTGATTAATTGAACCTTATCATCAAAGTCTATCAGTATTTATCACTGATAGACTCTGATTACTCGAAGTCTATCAGTGACTATCAATAATAGGGACTGATAGACTATTGGAGATACCAAGGGTATTTTCGTAATTTTATTTTTTTTTGCTAATTTTGCAATATGTTTGCCGGTTTTTGCCATCTGTGCAAAGCCCCCTAAATTTTTTATCTAATGGACACCCTACGTTTTATTCTGCTAGTTTAACATTTACATGATTCTTTAACTATATTATAAGAATTATTTGGGGGGTGATTTTGCAAAAATTTAGATATTTTGTGGCGTAAGCATTAATAAAACCAACATATAGGATTTATGATGGGAGGTAATAGATAGAAAATTAAATGTTTAGAAGACCTATTCAAGTTTCTTTTTAATTATAGAATCTAAATAGATACCATCTAAAGAAAATCTATTAGAAACTATAAAACTCAAAAAATTCAATGACCAAATTAATAATCTAACCCAAAATATATATACATTGACCAAAGACGTCTTTTTCTTTCTTCGAAAATACAAGGAAAACAAAAGAATTATAAATGAGAAGCATTGAGCCACGGAAAAAAAAAGAAAAAAAAACGTTAATGTTACCCAATAGGTCTTACATGCTATACACATTTTGTTATTGATATTAATTTTCTAAGTCCTACTTTTAGAATTTTGACTTTATAATACACATAATTCACGAACTACAATTGGTCAGTTTTATTTGAATACCTTTTCTAAAGGTCTCCCTCTTCACATGATATTTTTAAACTTATTTTATAGAACAATATCATACATGTGGTTCACAAAAAACGAAAAAATAAAAATAAAAAAGGAAAATGACTTTCTTTATAGTAGTTATGTTATCGTCAAAAGTATAATTTAGTGATAATTGACATATATGTTAGACGAAATTGAGAAACACAGTTGTTGTGTCGTGGTGTAAACCACTGCCTTGAAAGCAATTTCGGCACGACCACGGTGCTAAATCGTTTATACCGATTGCTCCCCAAGGTTAACACAACACCCTCCTCGTTCGTGCACTCGAGAGAGAAGGATTGGAATCAAGAACTATTGACTTTGCTCAGGATTGGAGGAAGAGAAGAGAAAATGGAAGAATGGAAAATGATGATGAATGGAACTTGCCTCAAGGCTTCTTTTATAGCAGAAGCTGTAACCATATTGGCATAACTGCAGGTCCAAGGAGCATGCTGTGAGCGCCACGTGTCTGCACGCCTCAACGAACGGACGCCATGTGTCCACGCCTCAGGAACGCTGACTGTTGACGACACGGGTTCGGTTCGCCTGGACCCGGTTTGGTTTATAAAAGAAGGTTCGGTTTATAAAAGAAACTATAAGAAGAAGGATTTTTGCCCAACAAGATAAAACCACCTTCTCTATTACGCTCGAGCGCGGTTGCCCGAGCCCGCCCGCCCGCCCGACCGACGGCGGCGACGGCGGCGGCGCGCGTGTGGGGAGAAGTCCTTGTACCACCTTAACTAGTTTTATAAACCTAGGGAAGAGTGATTGTATAAAAATACTTTTCCCAACTACAAAACTTTCTATGTGGGACAATCACCAAGTGATACTCTCAAGGGCAAAATCCTAAGTCATTCTCTAACAATCCCCCACGAATGACTGTAACGACTAATTTTCCTGAGCAAAGGAGGATATTAAACTTAAACATTAATATCTTTCGATTTGAATTAATGCATAGTGAAGCAAGGCAATAACCAGCGTGGTGAAAGTAAGTTACCTTTTGAACTTCCAGCAGTCATGGTTTAGACCCCTACAACACGTTTGTATCCTCATATTTTCTTTTGATTCCGCGATACAACAGTCGAACAAGTGCTATTTAAGGCCATACACTAACACCTTGGGTCATCGTGAGATCTCTAGAAAGAGAATGCTTTACACTCTTTCATAGAAGGCGGCCATACCTTCACTATCACGTCATGCTTCATCAAGTCTACCACAGTAAACCACTCAAAACTTGAGCTATGAAGACTTTCCAAACTTTGTCCATCAAGTCCATATTTGGACCACCCAAATAAAGGGCTATGGATTTATTTCAACAATTTAAGTCCCATACATCCTGAGGACTCTAGGATTACTCTCCTTGTTAGGCCTTTGGTGAGAGGATCTGCCAGATTCCTCTCAGACCTCACATACTCCAAGGAGATAACTCCCCCTTTCAATAATTGTTTCACAACTCCATGTCTCAGGCGTATATGTCTTCTCTTGCCATTGTATACACTACTCTTGGCAATTCCTATGGCAGCTTGTGAGTCACAGTGCAAAGAGACTGACACTGACGCCCCCCACAGTGGTACGTCTTGAAGTAAACTTCTTAACCATTCCGCCTCTTGCCCTGCAAGTTCGAGAGCTATAAACTCAGACTCCATGGTGGATCGTGCAATGCAAGTTTGCTTTGCAGATTTCCATGATATAGCTCCTCCACCAAAAACGAACACATATCCGCTAGTTGAACTTACTTCGTCGTTATCAGTTACCCAGTTTGCATCACAATAACCTTCTAACACTGCAGGAAATTTATTAAATTGCAAACAGTAATCTATTGTACCTTTAAGGTATCTCAACAAACGACGAAGTGCAACCCAATGTTCTTTATTAGGATTATGTGTATACCTACTCAATCTACTCACAGCATATGCAATATCAGGTCTGGTATAATTCATCAAATACATCACACTACCTATAATTTTTGCATATTCAGATTGAGAGACACTATCCCCTTTATTCTTCTTAAGTTTCATACTAGCATCATAAGGTGTTCTTGCAGGCATATCATCAAAACAATCAAATCTCTTTAGCATCTTTTCAACATAGTGTGATTGATTCAGAGAATACCCATTTTCGGTTTTCTTCAATTTAACACCAAGTATCACATCAGCCTCACATAAATCTTTCATCTCAAAGTGTGAGGATAAAAACAACTTGGTATTATTTATTACTTCTAAATTCGTACCGAAAATAAGCATATCATCAACATACAAGCAGATAATCACATAATCAACACCAAACAACTTCGAGTAAACACATGTGTCAGAAGAATTTACCCTAAACTCATTGTTTACTAAGGTATTATTAAATTTCTCATACCATTGTTTGGGAGCTTGTTTAAGACCATAAAGAGATTTTTTAAGCTGACATACCTTGTCTTCTTGACCAGAAACTACAAAGCCCTCAGGTTGTGCCATATATATCTCCTCTTCTAAATCTCCATTGAGAAATGATGTTTTCACATCCATCTGATGTATTAACAGCCCACGAATAGCTGAAAGAGCAACTAGACATCTAATAGTAGCTATTTTAGTTACAGGAGAATAAGTATCAAAGTCATCAATACCTTGTTTTAGTGAATAACCCACAACCACTAATCTGACCTTGAATTTTTCAATTGAGCCATCTGGTCTAATTTTCCTTTTAAAGATCCACTTACACCTAATAGGCTTACTTCCCTTAGGTAAATCTACCAAGTTCCACGTTTGATTCATGATTAAAGAATCCAGTTCACTTTTAATGGCCTCTTTCCAAAAACTAGAATCTACAGATTTTAAGGCCTCTTGGTAGGTTTCCGGATCTTCATCTATTAGATACATGCATGCAAATTGATCGTCAATTTTATCTCAGTTTTCAACAAGAAAAACAGTTAAAAAATCCGATCCAAAATCTTTCTCAGTTCTCTTTCTTTTACTCCTCCTAGGTTCAGTTTCATGCATAATATCAGCAGTAGATGAAGGACAAACAGACACCTGACTAGATCGTGAGATATTAACTGGCTCATTTTTAATCATAGGAAATATGTGTTCGAAAAATTCAGCATCTCTATATTCACAGATTGAATTATCATCTAAACACATGAACCTATATGCAGCACTATTATGAGCATACCCAATAAACACACAATCAAAGGTTTTAGATCCTACCGTAGGTTTCTTAAATACCGGATATGCCACTTTAGCTAAGCACCCTCATACCTTTAGATAGCTCAGGTTCGGTGAATATCCTTTCCAAAGCTCGTATGGTGTCTTGTCCAACCTTTTGTGAGGAACTCTGTTAAGAACAAAACAGGTAGAAAGCACAGCTTCCCCCCACATACTGTTAGGCAATCCAGAACTTATTAACATAGCATTCATCATTTCTTTTAATGATCTATTTTTACGTTCAGCTATGCCATTTTGTTGAGGAGAATATGGTGCAGTACTCTCATGGATAATACCATTTAATTCACAAAATTCCTTGAGAGACTTGTCACTGTATTCACCTCCCCTATCGGATCTTAACCTTTTGATCTTTTTGTCTAGTTGGTTTTCTACTTCTGCTTTGTATTTCCTAAACATGCTACTAGCTTCATCTTTCGATTTCAGAAGATATATTTTCGTGTATCTAGAGAAATCATCAACAAAAGATATATAATAGTTTTTGCCACCTTTGCTAGTAGTGTTTTTGAAATCAGCTAGATTAGAGTGAATTAACTCAAGTAATTCAGTACATCTAGTTGTAACAGGCTTAAACGGTTTTTTAGCAAATTTTGCCTCTACACATACTGAGCATCTACTATCATTGGGTGATTCTAATACATTAAGAAGATGCAGTTTTTTAAGCCTTTTAATAGATGCAATGTTCACATGACCTAGTCTACCATGCCATACATCAATAGATTCAACAATATAGGCAGAACGAGATGTACTTTCATTCATTTCGGCAAGAATAGAGACAGTGTTTAACACAAACAGACCATCGGCTAAGTACCCCTTACCCACAAAGTTACCATTTTTAGTGATGACAACCTTTTCAGCTTCAAAGACAATCTTAAGTCCTGCCCTGTTCAACAAACTTCCAGATACCAGATTCCTACGCAATGAAGGAACATACAATACATCATTCAAAGATAATGTTTTCCCAGAAGTAAGTTTTAAGAGAACCTTCCCTTTTCCAAGTACTCCAACAGTGGTCGAGTTCCCCATATATACGCATTCCCCGTCAACAGTGTCATGGAACTCGTGGAACAAGCTTCGATTTGAGCAGAAGTGTCTCGAAGCACCAGTGTCAAGAATCCAGTCTGACTTATTCTCCACCAGATTAGCCTCCACCACTACCGCAGCAATGATATCGTCTGCTTCAACCACGTTGGCTTGTGCACCATCAGGCCTCCGGTCTGGTTTCCCTTTCCTCTGGTTGCACTGATAGGATTTGTGCCCAGGTTTGCCGCAGACATAACATATCAGCTTGGACTTCTCTTTCTCTATTTTCCCGCTAGGAGACTTGAATGGATGGTTCTTCTTCTGCGAGGATTTGTCTTTATTTTTATTTTTGAACCTGTCTTTAGATGCAGCAGAAGATTCAACTAAGTTAGCATTAATTGAATTCAAAGACTTAGATTCCAACTTATCCTTTTGCCTGTTGGCTTCTTCAGTTCGCATGTGGCTGATCAGTTCTTGTAACGTTAGGTCCTTCTTCTTGTGCTTTAAATGATTGCGGTAGTCGCTCCATGAAGAAGGGAATTTTTCGAGCAAGACATTTGCCTGGAGAATCTCGCACATCTTCATACCTTCTGTCAGAATGTTTGCCACTAGATTCTCGTACTCGTGGACCTGGTCCATCACTGGTTTGTCGTCCGTTATTTGGAACCGCATCCACTTTCCGACCACGTACTTTTTCCTTCCTGCATCATCGCCACCATATCTGGATTCCAGAGTGTCCCAGATAACTTTAGCTGACTTCTGAACAACGAACATGTCAAATAGTGAGTCGTTCATGTGGTTCAAAAGATAACCCCGAACTGCCTTGTTGTCTTTCTCGAACTTTTCTGGATCAATATCATAACTGGCCTTTGGTTTTTGAGGGACAGTCTGTACTTCCTTAGAACTGTGTGGATCAGGCTGAACCTCTTTAGATTTTTCAAGGTCTACGACCGGTGCTTCTGATTTCTCCACATAATTGGTGGTTAGGATGTAGTCGACCTCTAGCTGTTCGAAGAAGATGAGCAGCTTCTGAGACCAGCGACGATAGTTAGAACCATCCAGAGGTTCTAGTTTGGATAGATCCGGAACATGCTTCTTGGTTTTGATGGACATTTTCAAATTGCTTTCAACTTGTTAGACGAAATTGAGAAACACAGTTGTTGTGTCGTGGTGTAAACCACTGCCTTGAAAGCAATTTCGGCACGACCACGGTGCTAAATCGTTTATATCGGTTGCTCCCCAAGGTTAACACAACACCCTCCTCGTTCGTGCACTCGAGGGAGAAGGATTGGAATCAAGAACTATTGACTTTGCTCAGGATTGGAGGAAGAGAAGAGAAAATGGAAGAATGGAAAATGATGATGAATGGAACTTGCCTCAAGGCTTCTTTTATAGCAGAAGCTGTAACCATATTGGCATAACTGCAGGTCCAAGGAGCTGACGCCACGTGTCCACGCCTCAGCCTCAACGAACGGAACGGAACGCTGACTGTTGACCACACGGGTTCGGTTCGCCTGGACCCGGTTCGGTTTATAAAAGAAACTATAAGAAGAAGGATTTTTGCCCAAAAAGATAAAACCACCTTCTCTATTACGCGCGAGCGCGGTTGCCCGAGCCCACCCGACCGACAGCGGCGGCGGTGGCGCGCGTGTGGGGAGAAGTCCTTGTACCACCTTAACTAGTTTTATAAACCTAGGGAAGAGTGATTGTATAAAAATACTTTTCCCAACTACAAAACTTTCTATGTGGGACAATCACCAAGTGATACTCTCAAGGGCAAAATCCTAAGTCATTCTCTAACAATATACTCTCGATCAAGAGGTGAAAAATTTGAATCCCCTACTCTAATTATTGTTGATACTACCATTAGTGAAGAAAGGTGTAAAACGAAGAAATGCTCTAGAAGACTAGGTCAAGGTCAACTTAATAGACAAAAACAATTAATATCAATAATAAAGTTGCTAATCTCTCTCTTCGAGGCCAGATCAATATCAAAATAGGAGACAAAATAAAAAAAAAAAAAATACAAACAAAAGTAATCTATCGTTATCTCTCTCGATATTTCAATTATACTATAAATGTAATTATATTTTTAGCTACTGTTTTCATGATATTTTTATTTTTATATATTTATGGTAGATTTGCAGCTGTACCCCTAAATTTGAATTTCCCTTATTGAACTTGTTTAGTGAGTGAAGTTTTATAAAGTTTGAAAGATTTCATTTTGCAATCTTTTTTTAAAACAAGTAATATGAAAAGAGATAGATTTTAATTAAAAAATGGTAAATAAATATAATATTATAGGGAATTCATCGTCAAAGTAGAGATGGCATATAGCAAGAAACAACAACTTTTAGCAAAGAAAATTGTTTTTGTTCCTAAAAGATGGGGATGGAATAAATTATCATCACTTTGAAAGAAAAAATGTAGCAAAAAAATTTCAGTAATCAAGATTCTGCGACGATTTTAATGATGTTTTGATTTCCGTCATTGAAAGTCTAGGGTGTATAACGATTTTTTGTTTTCTTTGCAAAAATAATCTATTTTTGTAGTGATGAGACCAAATATAATTCATCTCTGGCAACAAAGATGGTCAATTCATGCAAAAACATCTTAGTGGAAGTCAAACACATAGTTTCCTGTCTTAAGGGACATAATATATGAGTGTTTTATACATGACCATTAATACAATATTATTAGAATAAAGAAGTTGTAATAATTAGTTCAATTAGTTTTCATTAGTTGTATATTCGGTTATCTAAACTACCGTTGGCTTATTTGCCTTGTATTCATGAATAAAGTATACCAGAATTATTTACTCTTAGAGTTAAATTCAAAATGTTTTTTCAATTTATGCACAGATAACTGGACGATTTGGTCACTCAACCTATAAGTCACCTATCTTGAATTTTTTTCAAAACCTCTCTAGAAAAGGCTACGCTCTAATTTATTTATAGGAATTTTTTTTTAAATGTTTTAAGTTGTCTTCATCATCTATGCTATTGATGCTTGTTATTTTCTTGGGAAAAATATTGATCATGTATTGCCAAGAGATTTAGAGCCATGATAATTGCAAAGCTATTTAATCTCTATTTTTGTGCTTTTATTTTATCTGCTTGCTCGAGGACTAACAAGATTTAGGTTTGGAGTATTTGATGAGACCAATTTGATCCGATATATTTTGGTCTAATCATGCTAGTTTTATAGTCATTTATGTTTTTAATTGTATTATTTTGTTGGAATTTGATGTTTGGGCTTCTCGGAAGTACTTTGGAGTAAAAAGGGCATAAAAGAAAAAAATTAGACCAAAACCCATTCAAGGAAAGCCAAAATGAAGTAGTAGAGCAAGTTGACCTGAGAGGGTAGCGTTGAGACGTTATCCAAGAGCATCTCAATGCTACCACAAGTCCAAAAGACCATCGACGTGCAGCCCAGCATCCATAGTGTCGAGACGATGTTGTCCTTCCTACACGCGGTTTCATCAAGGCAGAGGCCATAGCGTTGAGACACTATCGCTTGGAGCATAAAAGCGTTTCTTCAATTCTAGGTCATTATGCAACTGTTTTTACTCGTTTTTTCCTTCATTCTTCTCTGTTTCCTTTCTATTTTCTTGTATTTTCTTAGTTTAGGTTAGTTTTAGGTTTGTTAATCAAGCTTCGAGGCTTAAATTAGGCTCGTCTATGGTTGTCTAAGCTTGGATATATTGATGTAATCGAAACCTCAGTTTGTAAGTGTATTCAATTTCTATGAGATTTTTGTTATATTTTGGAATTTAATGAATGTTTTATGATACATCATGTATTCTTGTTTAAACAATGGCATTTATATGATTTTCCTTTGAATTGACAACTCTTAGGAGCGTATGAATGCAATCTACCTGTTATTTTGAGATAGCCAGTAGATTGAAGCAAGTCCATCTCTTTTTCGTCTTAGAAATAGCATAAATTCTTGATAGACCTAAAAATCACGTAGAAAGTAGATTAGTTAAATTATAGATTGATTCCTAATTTAATTGATTAATTTTAGACCTTTAATCTTAATATAGTTAATTTAAAAGGGCAATCACGTGGACTAACAGATTGTCTATCTGATTAATTAGAATCAATCACGTGAGTTAGTAGGCTAATGCATGAGGGATAGCGGGCATAACTCCATATTAATGGATTAATTAATCACACGAGCTAATGGGTTAATTAATTGATTAGGCTCAGCCTTAGTAGGATGGATTATTCCAAATAGCCAAGAAACATGGTCGGGCTCATAATAATTCATTTGAATCAATCATTAGATAATCGATGAATGAAATTGATTATACTGAACACTGAGTATTTTCGATTGTAGTAATCACTGAGGTACGATTAACCTTCTTGCCTTTTTATATTCTTCAATTTATTTTCCAACATTCTATCTTTCCTCGCATTTAAATCTCTCTATACTCAAACCCGCCATTTTTCCAATCGTCATAATAAATCCAATTTGGACAAATTAACAATTGTGCTCCCTATGTTCGACCCCGACCACTGCTGCTACAATTTAGCTTTAAGAGTTGATGATTATAAATTTATTTGACCTGGACCTTGGAAAATTCGACACTCTCCAAAGCGTTTTGTCACTCACCTTGAAGAATAAAGTCGGCTTTGTTGATAGTTTTTTTTCTCTAACCTATCGATAAAATGCTTCACTCTTGGAAAATTTGTAATAGTGTTGGTAAAGCATGGATTCTTAATGCTCTCTCGAAGGAATTTTTTGTAACGCCCCAGGATTTTAAAAGCTAACCCAGCGACATTACTAACTCCTAGACCAAAGCAAACCGTGAGCACCGAAAATTTCGGCAGCATAACGACGTACATTGGACTAACCCAAAATTTTTCCTACACCTACTGAAAAAGAAAAGCACTTCTACAAAGAAATACTAAACTACTTCCCACTCCACAGCTCAGCAGAACATAAACAGAACCAACAGACAGACAGATCTCGCATAATCAACTATTAGCTAAAACCGATTACATCTTTAAACAAAATCTTGAAACGACACCTCATGCGAAACAAACTTATTAAACCACCAACTGAATGAATCAATGGAGTTCCTTACAACGGAACAACTTATTTCAGGGATTAACAAGAATGAATCAGGACTAACCAAACTTAACAACTTTCAAAAGCAGCAAACACAACTGCCCTAACTAAAACCTAAGAAAATAAAAGCAAGAACATTGATACTAATTATGGTTCCTCCTCATACGCCTCCTCCGCATCACCATGGTCCACGCGGTCCTCATAACCTGCAAAATCTGGTAGTTGGGGGGAGAGAGGAGGGGGTCAGTACACTAAGGTACTGGTAAGCAGCCCCTACCTGAGAAGCCACCAAACAGCAAACAACAAACAACGTGCTTTTCATGCGCAAGCAACATACTGTTAAAAGCAGTAAACATAATATCATGCTCAAAAGCTAGTAAAACATATGACTCTTCTAAGCCACAACTCATGCATTTCTCTATATGCAACTTGCTAACCACACAAGCTCCACGAGCTCACTCAACGCTCACATTTAGCCCTCACATGGCTCTCCAAGACTGATCCTTCGAGTCGCACTGTCCCCTGACCATTTGTACCCAGGGCCACAATGCTCTCTACGGAGCTCGGCGTTTGACCCTTGACCATTTGTATCCAAGGCCTCAAACTGTGCATCGCCCCTTGACCATTTGTACCCAAGGCGCACCGATGACATAGCAAAGCATTGGCCCTTCCCCAGGCACCCAACACATGCTTTCTAGACTCATCTCACCGACCCTTGACCATTTGTACCCAAGGCCTCGATGCTCCTCTTAACCAATGGTGACGTGCCACCCCTCGACCATTTGTACCCGAGGTGCACTGACACTCACCCAACTTTCCTTTCTTTCACACTTTAGGTCCCTGACCTATATCTCACAACCACTAGAATGCATATGCCCTGCAACATGCTTCTAGACTCATGAATCATGCCCACTAAGCATTACACATGTGACCACATCTCTTAACTCATGCTTGACTCAGAAACGCAAATAGAACCAACATGCTTGCAACCATTCATCACGCAACAACAATTCACGCTTTTCCACAGAATCATATACATACATATATATATTAAAAGAACAGAAACAAGAGAACAGTTATAAGACAAGAAAACATTCAGCATGCAACACACAGTCAAACAGACTTCAGCAAGTAAGAACTACTTACCGGAAGCTCAAACGCTCCTAAACAATCCTAAAGGACTAATGGAAACAACCGGAAGAGCCTAAAGAGCTCAAACTACAAGCAACGATTACCATGAGTTAGAAAACAACTTAGAGCACCTAATAAACTTGAGGAAAGGATCTAGGGATGTTGGAATTTACCGCTTAGTGCTCAAACAACCTTGAGAACAAGCTGACTTGTGTTCGAAACGACCCAACAACCAAGATCCCAAGTCATCGGGTTATGGGTAACCAAAATCAAGGTCTTTCGGGTTGTGGGTATTCGCTGAACACGATATTTGAGATCAAACGC
Organism: Luffa acutangula; assembly: GCA_036850905.1. Taxonomy (NCBI): domain Eukaryota; kingdom Viridiplantae; phylum Streptophyta; class Magnoliopsida; order Cucurbitales; family Cucurbitaceae; genus Luffa; species Luffa acutangula. Next base: position 37,549,926 of record CM072097.1, on the reverse strand, counting down.
TCCCTGAACAGCAACCGAATACACCTAATTCTGCAATTATAAGGCCGATAACGAATGGGTATCGATTAAAACATGGTTTAAGGCTTTAATCTCTAATGGGTATCGAACACTTAAGCTATAAAACTAATAACAGCATTGAATCTTACCCAACGGACTCGATATCACGCAAGACGGGTTGCAACAACCTCGAACAACACACTAAAACGACCCTTGGGCAGTGGGTATGCAAGTCGATGTGTTTCGAACCTAATCGAACACCTAGATGGCGCTGCAGATCAGAATATTGAACACAATTAAGCTTTCAGCACCTAAAAGGAATGGGCATTCTACCAAAGGCTCCAAACAAGAATGGGTAAACTATATTCGAACTCAAACCAGCATGGGTCATCGCTGAAACTTACCGAAAGAGTCCGAACACGCTGAAACGGACCTTAAATCAGCCCGAACGCGCACAACACGCCAGAACGACGAAGACTCCAGCCACTACTCACTAGCCCAACAGAAAACAAGAGAAATCAGTTGGTTAAACTCGCTGCTTGCGAAACTTGAAAGAGATTCAAGAGAAAAAGAGACCTTACACGCGAGTTTGAAGGAGACGAAACCGAAGACGTGGGTGCTGGTCGACACACGCGAAGACGGCGCCACTGGTCTGCCGCCACCACCGACAGAACACGGGAGCGAGAGAGAGAGTACGCAGACGCTGGAGAAGGAGCTTGACAAACCCACGATGGCAACACCCTACACGCACGAAGGAGAGAAGAGACGGCAACGGCGTAGGTGCTTTCTCACCGACGAGGAGGAAACACGGGGGAGAGGGAGTTCGTGGGGTTACTGGTCGGCTGAAGTAAATTCGAAGGGGAGGGGGTCTGCGGCTGCTACAAAAAAGAAGAGGGAAAGGAAATAGATTTAGGGCTTCCTTTTTTATTATTCTATTTCATTTTCTTTCTTTTCTTTTCTTGATTTTTAAACACACCCAAGAATATAAAATCTCCATTAAAATAAGGAGATCTTATCTAGGTTTCAAATTTAAAAACCCAAACTTAATTCTTGAAAGATTTGGAAATAAAAAATAACCCGACTGATAAAAGGGTTTGGGCCTTTTTGATATTTAAAATAAATATCAAATGTTAAACCTCTAACTTTAGGAAGTTAAAGATTTAATTAAAAATCTCTTTCCCCTAAATTTTAGAAATTTAGTTTAACGACCCAAGGCTAAACTTATTCTAATTTTCCAAATTAATTAGAATAAGAACGCCCAATAAATTAAAAAATGGCTCGATTTCGAAACGCGGGGCGTTACATTTTTTGTAAGCATAATTTTTTTCAATTTCGCTAGAGAAATGTGGCTTAATCTTCAGCAGATATATCAACGTAAAAATCGATCTCAAATTTTTCAACTTCAATAAGAAATCTCTAATGTCCTACAAGAACAACTTTTTGCTGCTCATGTGGAGGTGTTAAGAATCTGATCCAATATTTCCAGATGAAACATGTAATGACTTTTTTGATGGGTTTAAACGAATCTTAGTTTTTAGTCAGATTTGTACTCAACTATTGTTAATTGAACCTGAGCTTACGATTACTCATGTCTTCTCTTTGGTAGCACAAGAGGTTGAACAAAGGGCTTTATTCCTTCTGGCAATGCTCCAATTTCCTCTGCCACTAATGCTACAACTCTTTTAGCCAAAGTTCTTAGCAGAACTCAAGCTCTTCTAACAATTGTTCTCAAGCAGCGAAGTAGAAAGATCACCCTCAGTGCACTCATTGTGGAATTTTGGATCACACAGTGGACCAATGCTATAAATTTCGTAGATACCTACTTGGGTATCGAAATTAGAAGAGTGCAACCCCCTTTGTCAAGGCAGATTCTTCAAGTGTTCTTAGTTTAACTCTTGAACAATGCCAAGGATTGTTGATATGGCTCTACAACCACACTTGGTCGCTGTCAAAACTAAATTTGAATCTTCGTGATCTTCTAGGCACTCGCATGTTGCAAGTACCTACTCTTCTTTAGTCTATGCTTTACGTAATTGGGTTGTTGATTCTAGTGCCTCTATGCACATTTGCTATTCCAAACAATTATTTTCTTTTTTAGTACATGTATTGGGATTTACAATTACTCTTCCTAATCAAAATCGAATAACATTGGATTATATTAGTGATCTGAGATTGTTTCTACACTTGTTCTGGAAAATGTGTTATTTGTTCCCACATTTCGATTTAATCTCATTTCAGCTAGTGCTCTTACTACATATTTACCAATCTTAATTTTGTTTGTTGGTGATTCTTGTCTACATTAGGACAAGTCCTCTTTCAAGATGATTGGCAAAACTAAATTGTGGCAAGAACTTTACTTACTAAACCATGATACTTTGCTAACAAAAATTATTATCAAATATAATAATTTTGATTTTTCTTTTGATAATGCTACTGGTAATGCTGTTTCTCTATGTAATTTCTCAATATGGCATGATCTTCCGATTAGCCAAGCAACAAAAACTGTCTTTTTCCTCTAACAATCACATTGCTCCCAATGCTTTTGACTTAGTTCATTGTGACACTTGGGGGACATTTCAAATGCCTACACATTCAGGTTATCAGTATTTTCTTACAATAGTTGATGATTTCTCTCTATATAGATAAATTTTCCTCATGGAAAACAAGTTAGATGCGTCTACAATAGTTTCTAACTTTTTCAAATACGTCGACACTCAATTTCAAACTTCAATTAAAGGCTTCCACTTTGACAATACTCCTAGATTATCCTTTGTTGAATTCTTTAAGTCCAGAGGAGTTGTCCACCAACTGTCTTGTGTTGAGTGTCTTGAGTAGAATTCTGTTGGAAAAAGGAATCATCAAAACCTTTTGAATGTGGCAAGAGCTCTACTTTTTTCAGTCAGGGTTACCTATTCAATTCTAGGGGGAATGTGTTTTAACTAACTCATATTTAATCAACCACACTACTTCACAAGTTTTGTCATGGCAAACACCATTTTATTGATTACACAGTACAGATCCTGATTATTCAAATCATCGGGTATTTGGTTCACTGTGTTTTGCAGCCATCTTGATGTTTCACATATCAAAGTTCACTCCCATAATTTTTCCCTCTGTCTTTGTTGGATATCCTGATAGCATCAAATTGTTGCACATTACTTTTCCTAAATTTTGCTTATCTTTATGTTATTATATGCAAAAAATGATGAATTTTTACTATACTATTGTTATAGGTTATTTTGGAGCCTTCAGAGTCAAAAAGAGCATTTTGGTAATTAAAGGTCAACAAAAAAAAGTCAATTGTGGGCACAGATTCACGCTGGAAACCCAAAGCCTCAACGTCGAGACGCTGATCGGCACTATGCTTGACACCACAAGACAATAGGCCATCATCGAGAAGTTGCCTGGTAGTGTCTTGACGCTAGGCATATTTCTACCATAATGGTTTTGTGCGATTGACAGATTTTATTCCTTATTTGGAGCAACGTCTCAATGTTATTATCAGCGTCTTGACGCTATCGACTAGTATAAATGTGTAGCTTTCGAATTAGGGTTGTGTCTTTTCTCCATTCCTTAAACTTTAGTTACTCATCTCCCTCAAATTCTGTGTACTTTTAAGTTTTCTTACTCTTTATAGTAGTTTTACTTTGTTTCTATGGTGGGTCAAGCTTAGGGGTCGTGTTTGATGACGAGTGATAACTCTCCAAAAGGGAGTTATTTAGGCCTTATTTATATAGTTATTTGTGTGTCTTTTGTGCCAAATAGGTTTATTATTAGATGAATATTATATGTTTTAACCTATTTAGAAGAATGCATGCTTTGAAAGTTATTTTGTAGAGAAAATAATGTTGAGCGACTCGAGGGAGCAAATTTCATGATCCAGCAAGGCTAGGAGCAAAACGGCCACGTGAGCCACATGTGATTCATTAATGAGGTGACATTTTCTGAATCAATCTTGGATCTAGGTAGCTTGGAGAGCCCTCCACGTGTAAAGTTTGACCTAATTAGGGTTGACTCCACTGTATAAAAGGAGGTAGCCGCCCCAAGTCAATTCATTCCATTTTGGAGACTCACTTTCTATTCTTGGAAGCCATTTAAAGGAGGAACTATTGAAGACCTTTAGAAGACCATTAGCTACGGATTTCTTCAAGGGAATTACTCTTTTCTTGTAAAAAGTCTTGTATTTATGGATGCATGTACTCAGATTGTAACGTGTGTTGCTTTTTATTCCATGAACTAAATTTACTTAGGTGTTGGTTAGGATTTATGTAATTGTCGTGCTTCATACTCTATGCAATCAATATTGATTTGAGCATCTTGATTATTTGTTGTACTTATTATTATTTTGTGCCCGCCTAGTCAACCGGTACAAATACCACCTTTTAGTTTCAGGGATGATTTGAGAGGTGTGTGGCATTTAATCACACTAGACCATTATGTGTTGGTGGAAGCCACTGACTGAGTTAAGGATAACCAGTTGCCTAGTGTTTGATCGGTAGAGTGTCATTGGAGTTGAAACACATTCCAAAAAATCCTGAGTTTTGGGAGGATCCTGCTGATAAGACTGCAAGAGAATGCCTAATCAATATAATTGCTAGAGCATCTTTTTAAACAATTACAGAAATCATAACCAACGCATGTTTCCAATCTGTCTGCTTTATCAGTTAACATTATGCTCTGTTACTTCTTTTGCTTCTGTTGGGTTTTATGCCCTAAAACTCGTAGATAGTAAATGTACATTTGACCGAACATTAATAAAAGAATGTATTACTTAATGTTTGTATTATATCTTGTCTTATTAACCCTAATCCAATAAACTAAACATCCATGGCTAATAGAATGAGGCTTGAACTAGTATGTAGGGACATACAGGGATTAATGTTCAAGTTTTAGCCTAAAGGGTCTGTAGTATAGGGATAAGGCTGGGTACCTTATCCTGGTGACACTATGGATACGGCCCGCTTTGTATATTGATACAAACGTATTGATCCAACGCGTTCATGTGGTTGACATGCGAGTGGGGGTATCCTGTGCAATGAGTTTGCACAAAGACCGGACCGCGAAATAGTTAACCACTAACTCTAACACCGTTAGTTAGCTCGGTTTCTATTTCACTAGGATGACCTAGGCAACTTGGCCTTAATCCTGAGTGGATTATGGACTCCTGTCCATGAGGGATTGTCCTTTGATTTGTACGGGTGAGAGTGGCCAGTTCGCCGACTCAATATGCCTACCATTTTGGGGACAAGACCGAGTGGGGAGCTGGGAACGTAGTCTTACAAGATGGAATTCACTCCTTCCTGATATGAGGGTAAGTAGAGGTGTGTTCCCTTAAGTGGTGTCTCCGGGTCTTGAACAAAGGGCCCTACCCTCTTTATGGCACGAGAGGGTTTTCTGTTTGTTGGTTGGACCACAAACAGGTTGTTCATTAGAGGAGCACTGGTACTTAAGGACCAAGAGGTAGCCCAGGGGTAAAACGGTAATTTGACCTAGCTGGGGTACGAACACACGTGAAGGGCTAACTTGCTGATGACGGTCAATATCCGTGGACACAGAAATATATCTGCAGTGAGAAGAGTGCAGCTGTGGTTCTTTAGTGGAGTGAACCACAGTTAACGAATATTGATTAACTTGGTTAATGAGTTTAACCAACTAATCTCATATCGTTGGAGCTTCTGATCTGTAGGTCCATTAGGTCCCACCGGTAGCTCATTTGGGGCGTTGAGGTAAAATTCTAAGGATGGATTGAATATTCGAAGGTGTTCGAATATTATACTAAAATATGATTTTGGTTCATATTAAAACTATAGGTTATAATTAATATGCATTGGATGTATATTAATACTATAGTTTTGAGAGAGAAAATAGTAATTGAATATGTGATGTTCAATTTTATTTTATTAATTAATTAATTTCGAATTAATTAATTGGTTTAGTTTAATTAAATTTGATTTAATTAAACTATAAGATAAGAGGGATATTAATTTAAATTGGATTTAAATTAATGTTATTTTAATTAATTTAGATTAATTAAAAGAAAAATTTTTTGTAATTTAAAATTATATATTTTTTTAAATTATTATTAATCAAAATATCAGATAACTGATATTTCAGTTATCTGATATTATGGGTTTTAAAATAAAAGGAGACGTGGTTAAGGTGTTGGTTGCAGAAAATTACTCTCAATCTCACGTCTCTCTCCCTCTATCTCGCTCTCTCTGTTTTTGGTTTTCTCTGAGAAATCAGATTGTGGTATCACAGAAGACATCCTTAGAGTTTTTTTTTTTGAGTTCCCACAAGCTCCCAGCGTGTATCCTACTGAGAATACTGGTGAAACCTCGTGGTGGTGTTCGTGGCAAATTTTTCCAGCGAAAAAGGGATTTCAAGTTGCTGTTTTTGGGAGCAATTCAGAGAAATTTTGGTGAATCGATCAAGAATTTCTTCAAAGGTAATGGTTTCTCAGCCTTAGATCAATAGGGTCTTTTTACGTAAATTAGATCTATGTGATAAGGGCTGTTTTAGCATGTTTTATATATTATTTCCAGCATGTTTAAATCTGTTAAATTGCTGAATTTTTCCCAACGTATTGGTATTTTTGTTCTTAAATTAATCCGGGTTTAAAGGTTCTGTATGTGTTTCCGCTGCACAAGGGCTTTCATCCCTTCAGCTTCAGCATTATTTCAAAATAAATCATTTTAACAACCTTGAAACTATTAAAAAGTTACATAAAATAGGTAGAGTGAAAGCTTATTCAAAACCTCGTGGATACAATAAAGTACTTATCACTTGTTGAAAACTATGTGCACTTGCATAGTATTCTAGGGATCATTTTTATCATATTTTTAACCCACTCTAGAAAGCAACAAATTTTTGGCGTCGTTGCCGGGGACTTGAATAAATTTTTATTTGATCTGTTTTGTGTATATATTTTAGTGGTTTGGTGCAAGAATTTTTTGATTGTTTCTTTTGTTTGTGCAGGTGTGAGATTGGTGCATGAGCGATCCTCTTGGGGTGAGATTCGAGCTTGATCCAGAAATTGAAAGGACATTCAGAAGAAGGAGAGAGTAGCGAAGAAATCAAAATCCAATGGATAACGTGTCACATCTTCCTGACATTCCAGAAAATCAAGTTGATCTCGAGCAGACTCGCTTGTTGCAGCCACATCAGCCACTGGAGCAAAATGGACAGCAAAATATCAGGCTCAGAACCCTATTTTGGTAGCGAATGATAGGGCCAAAGTCATTCGAGCATATGCTTTTCCGATGTTTGATGAGTTAAATCAATGAATTTCATGTCCTCAAATTGAGGCAGCAAATTTTGAAATGAAACCGGTAATGTTTCAGATGTTACAAACCATGGGTCAATTCCATGGTTTATCATCTGAAGACCCCCATTTAAATCTTAAGTATTTTCTAAGAGTTAGTGATTCGTTTGTAATTCAAGGAGTGTCTAGAGATGCCCTTAGATTAACTTTTTTTCCTGCATTCTCTTAGAGATGGAGCAAAGGCGTGGTCAAATTCTTTTGTTCCAGGATCAATTAGGACATAGAATGAGTTAGAGGAAAATTTTCTTAGTAAGTATTTTCCACCAACTAGGAATGCCAAGTTGAGGACTGAGATAGTGGGATTCAGGCAACTCGAAGAGGAAACTTTTAGTGAGGCTTGGGAGAAGTTTAAGGAACTTTTGCGAAAGTGTCCCCACCATGGTTTACCTCATTGTATCCAAATGGAAACATTTTACAACGGGCTAAACGTAGCAACCCAAAGTATGGTAGATGCTTCTGCGGGGGGGGGGGGGGGGGGGGGGGGGGGGGGACTTTTGGAAAAAACCTTTAATGAAGCCCATGAGATTTTAGAAAGAATATCATCCAATAGTTGTCAGTAGTCGGATGTTAGAGACTCAAATAAAAAATTTAAGAGTGTGTTAGAAGTTGATGGCGTGTCTACCATTAGGGCTAATATTGCAATGTTACCTAACGCTCTTAAAAATGTAATAGTGGTTAGTCATCAACAGTCGCCAGTGGTGGAGCCTATTGCAGTGGTGAACCAAGTTACAGAAGAATCATGTGTCTATTGTGGTGAAGAGCACAACTATGAGTTTTGCCCCAACAATCCAGCTTTTGTGTTTTTTGTAGGTAATCAAAGGAATAACCCTTATTCTAATTTTTATAATCCAAGTTGGTGCAACCACCCCAACTTTGCATGGGGAGGGCAAGGAAGCAATTCGCAAGTCCCCCAAACACAACAAAAGGTGAACCAGCTAGGATTTGCTAAATCACAAGCATTGCCCCAGCAAAATTCAGATAGTTCTCTTGAGGGAATGATGAAAGAATATATGGCTCGTACTGATGCCGCAATTCAAAGTAATCAAGCTTCAATGAAATCCCTGGAATTGCAAATGGGTCAGCTAGCTAATGAGCTGAAGGCACGACCTCAAAGGAAACCTCCTGCGGATTCTGAGCATCCTTGAAGGGAAGGTAAGGAGCAGGTACAGGCAGTGACTGTAAGGAGTGGTAAGCCACTAGAAAAGAGAAAGGAGTCTAATAAACCCTAGGATGTAGAGAAGAATAGTGATAAAAATTTTGTTGTTGAGAAAGAGTTGGAGTCTGGTAAAAATGATGGAGGCAACATTAATAATGCTAGAGCATCTAGTTCTGTTCCAGTTGTAGAGCTGTCTTTTTTACCACCCCACCTTGTGTACCACCTCTACCTTTTCCACAAAGGCAAAAGCCTAAGAATCAAGATGGTCAAGGTAAGAAGTTTTAAGAGATTCTTAAGCAATTGCATATAAATATCCCTTTAGTAGAAGCTATAGAGCAAATGCCAAAGTATGCTAAATTTCCAAAGGATATATTGACTAAAAAGAAGAGGTTAGGAGAATTTGAAACTGTATCTCTTACCAAGGAATGTAGTGCTATTCTAAAGAATGAGCTACCAACCAGGGCTAAGGATCCAGGGTCATTTACTATTCCTGTCTCAATAGGTGGAAAAACGTTGGGTAGAGCACTTTGTGATTTAGGCGCGAGCATTAACCTTATGCCTCTTTTGGTCTGCCGAAAGCTAGGTATTGGTGAAGCTAGACCTACTACAGTCACACTCCAATTAGCTGATAAGTCTATGACATATCCAGAGGGTAAAATTGGAGATGTCTTAGTTAAAGTAGATAAATTCATATTTTCTATTAATTTTATTAGCTTAGATTATGAGGTAGATAAAGATGTCTCAATTATTCTTGGTCGTCCATTTTTTGGGTACTGGTAGAGCATTAATAGATGTTCAGAAAGGGAAGTTAACAATAACGGTTTAAAATGAGAAACTGAAATTTAATGTTTTTAAGACCATGAAGTATCCAAATGAAGTGGAGGATTGTTCTTTCATTAGGATTCTGGAGAATACAATGGTTGAGACAGCAATTGAGGATTTGAAAAATCAACATTGGGAAGATTATGGAGAAATTAGTAAGGAGGATTTGGAAGTTTGTACTTTAAAAAGAAAAAAATGATTAAGAAATTTCTAGGTGTAAGGGTGTTTTTTAGTCTTTAGACTTGGATGAAAGGAAGACTCCTCCTATTAAGTCATCCCTGATTAAGGCACCTACTTCAGATTTGAAGCCCTTACTGGATCATCTAAAGTATGTGTATCTTGGGGAAGGAGAGACATTGCCCATTATTGTTGCATCAGATTTGATGTCGGAGGATGAATAGGCCTTAATAAAGTTGCTACAGCAATATAGCAAAGCAATAGGTTGGACATTGGCTGACATTCAGGAATTAGCCCATAATCTTTCTGTATGCATAAAATAACTCTAGAGGAGGGATCCTTTAGGAGTATTGAGCAACAGAGAAGGCGTAACCTTGCAATGAAATAAGTAGTTAAGAAGGAGGTGATCAAATGGTTGGATGTTGGGATTATCTATCCAATTGTAGATAGCAATTGGATAAGCCTTGTCCAATGTGTTCCAAAGAAAGGAGGTATTACGGTAGTGACTAATAAGGACAATGAGTTGATCCCCACCAGGACAGTAACTGGCTGGAGGGTTTGAATTGACTACAAGAGGCTTAACAAAGTCACCCGTAAGGATCATTTCCCTCTACCATTTATTGACCAGATATTTGATAAGTTAGTTGGTCAGGCTTACTACTGTTTCTTAGATGGTTATTCTGGGTATAACCAGAATACCATTGCTCCTAAGGATCAGGGAAAAACCACTTTCACCTACCCTTATGGGACGTTTGCTTTCAGGCGAATGCCTTTTGGCCTTTGCAATGCTCCAGCAACATTTCAGCGGTGTATGCAAGCAATTTTTTCTGATAGGATTGAGTCCACTGTTGAGGTATTTATGGACGATTTTCAGTTTTTGGAGGATCTTTTCAGCATTGTTTGAATAGTTTAACTAAGGTATTAAAGAGATGTGAGGATACCCATCTAGTTCTTAATTGGGAGAAATGTCTTTAAATACATTAAATGTTTATATAATTGAGTTTATTTTATATTAACATTTGAACATATTTGTTACTTATATAAAATGTTATGATAATTGTTATATATTACTAAAAAATAGTACAAATGTGTGTGTATAATTGCTATTAAAAGTTAATCTACTATCCATAACATTGACTATCACGTTGAGATTAAAAATGATATATGTTTTAATAACATTTTTCACTGTTATAAAAAATGCTATGAAAGATCAACATAGCATTTTTTGCTAGTGTTATGCAAAGCTTTTATAACTTAAAATTGTGCAATAAAATTTTGATTTTTATATAGCTTTTTCTATAGCTTTAAAAAACGCTATGAAAAGTTAGAGATTTTCAATAACATTGGCTATAACAACGTGTCTAAAAATGCTATGATATGCTTTTTATAGTGTTTTTTTTACTGCTATAGAAAACATTATTAAAGAGCAATTATAGCACTTTTTGCTAACGCTATGAAAAGTTTCCATTACATTAAAATTATGCAATTGAAAATGGATTTTTTATAGTTCTTTTTATAGCGTTGAAAAAACGCTATGAAAAGTCAAAAACTTTCAATAACATCGACTACGATAGCTTTTCAAAAAACACTATAGAAAGCCTACGATAGCGTTTGTTTAATGCTATCGTATGTGATAATTGTTGTAGTGAAATTTTGAACAAGTACCAATGTTTTGTGATAATACTAGTTCAATTAATTTAACTAAAAATCTCATTCAACATTCTAGAACAAAGTATATAGATATTATACATCATTTTCTTCGAGTGCATGTGCAAAATAAGAATATTGTCATTAATTATGTTAATACTAAGAACCAGGTGGCAGATATTCTTACAAAAGCTTTAGATGAAGAAGCTTTATTGTAAAAATAGACTTGCATTTGGCGTTATTAGAATTTAATTGCTTAATTATGTTTGATAGGGGGAGTAGTTATGTTTTATAATTTCTTGAGGGGGAGCATTATTTGTATGATTAAGGGGGAGAAAAATCGCTTGTTAATATCTTTTTGTTGATAACAAAAGGGGGAGAAGTTTTTCTAGCATTATGGTGGTTTGTCATCATAAAAAAGGAGGAGATTATTAGTCTTAAGGCTTCAATCAAACAAAGTATTTTGATGATAACAAACTCAAATTTTTGCACTAACACTTTTAGTGTTTCAAAGTCTCTATCTTGTAGAGCTTGGAAAGACGATTCCATTGCAACTTGAATCGCTCGAATCGGAGTTCAAACAAGAAAGTTACAAGCAAAAGAAGATTGGCGAGGAAAATCAAACGTGGCAGTGACATGTGGCAAGTTGCTGACGTGGCACTACAACGGTCACATTTTGCTAACGTGGCATCAAACGGTCACTTTTTGATGATGTGGATGACGACGTCTAATAGAAGTCTGACACATGACTCAATAATATGGCGACACGTGGCGTATTTAAAATTTTCCAGCCTTTATTTATTTAATTTAAATAAAAGAAAAAGAAAAACGAAAATTCGGTGGCTGGTCTCCTTCACGCACGGACACGCGCGTGAATTGCACACACCTGCACCTTCTTCACAAAACTGGCACGCGTGTATCTCATGTCTTCTCTTGCGCGTGGGCCTTGCTATTTTCTAGCTGGATTTTTTTTTCTTTTTTTTTTCTTTCCACTTCCCTTCATCCAATTTTCTCCAAAATTTCACCAATTTCACCCAATTCAAATTTGATTTCTTTCCAAATTTACATCCTTCAAATCCATAATTTATTCTCAATATCTCCAAAATTTCAAATCTTCAAAATTCTCTCTTAATTTTGAAATCCCTTCCTGTTCTATTAAAATTCAATCTCCACCCTTCATTTTCAATTATATCCAACAACCAATATTTACCCTCCTCGCCTATAAATTCGACTTGATTTTCACTCTTCATTCACACACCAAAAGCTATCAAAGTCTTAAGCTCACAAGTCTTCACTCTCAAATTCTTGTCCTCCCTTGCTCCTAAATTGGCCTAGTGTTATTTTTGTGAGGTGTTATTAGAGTTCTCAACTTTGTTTACGTAGCCTTCAAGAGGTAATTTTGGTGAGGTTTTCTTTTATTCTTTTTGGGGAATTGTATTAAGGTGTGAGTACACCTTGGGTTGTGAGAAAAAGAAATTGATTTGATCCTGAACCAGTAAAAAGGATCTTGGGTTTCTTTTTAGCCTAAGAAAAAGAAGGTCGTGTGTCGATTTGGTTCTCACCTGCAAGAGGATCACCTAGTGAAATACCTAAGAATGAGTCTTGGGGAGTGGAGTAGGCAATTTGCAAAACCACTATAATTCCTAGTGTTTTCTCTTCATCTCTCTCTCTTTTATTTTTTGTTCTTTATTTTTTTCGTTCTTATCTTAGTTAAATTTTTAATCTTTCTTGATTGCATGATTTAATTTTTATTGTGTTTTTTAAATTTCTCTTTGATTAAATTATACTTAAATTTGAAATTACCATAGCTTGCATGTTTTAAGTTTTATCTTGAATATAATTGATTTGTGAGTAATCTTTAATTTTATTGAGCATACTTTAAAGATAAAATTAATTTTAAAAATTGGTAGTCAACCCTATTCACCCCCCTCCTCTAGTGTTGCCTCTAGATCCTACATGTTCGACTCCGACCAGTACTACTAGCTTTAGGTGTCGTGGATTATAAATTTATTTGATAAGAGACCTCGACAATCTCTTCTGTCATATCCACAAGACATAAGGGGCTTCAAACATCATGACATTGAACATAAGAAATTCTTTGTGTCTCCAGATGTTGTGTTCCATGAGAACATTTTTCCCTTCCACAAAATAACAGTACGTCATGATGTTTTTGATACGTTTACTAATTTAGATTTACCTAAATCATTCAATTATGCTGGTTTTCCTTCATCCTTAGTTTCATCTCCTAGTTCTTGCATTGACAGTTCAATTCCTAACTATGTGGAATGTGGTCATGATTTACATACTGATGATATTTCTCAACCTTCTAACTCGGTTGATGTGTTTGAGCAACGAGTTGAATGTCTTTTGCCTATTGCTGAATCAATTCAACAAGATCCTCTCGGGCGTTCTAACAAACAAACCAAACCTCCTTCCTATTTGAAGGATTTCCATTGCAATTTACTCAAGTATAATGTCATTATGCCTTCTGAAACCAAATTCCCTTTAGAGAAGTATCTGTCCTACGATAACTTGCCACTAAATTTCAGGAATTTTGTACTTAATGTATCCTCCACCTATGAGCCACAATATTATTACCAAGCTTTGTCGTTTGAATAGTGGAGAGAAGCCATGGCTTCTAAGCTAAAAGCCATGGAAGTTAACAGTAACTAGTATGTTTTTCCTCTTCCTAAAGACAGACACTATATTGGGTGCAAATAGATCTATAAAATCAAACATAATGTTGATGGCTCTGTGGAATATATTCTCATATGGCTAAACTAGTAACTATAAAGGTTCTTCTCCCTATAGCTTCATCTTTCAAATGGCCTTTAGAGCAGCTTGATGTTAACAATGCCTTCTTACATGGCGATCTTGTTGATAAGGTGTAGATGGACTTGCCCAGGTTATAAACATGGTGTAGTTTGTGAAGGATTGGAATTCCGTAATTTCGTAAAGCGGAAGCGTGATTGGGATCGATTCGTAATTAATTTTGTTTAATCTAAAATACCAATACATTAGCAATAAACTTAGAACTATTCTAGATTTATATTAAGGCTAAGCATACAAAAATATTAGATCTAAATCTAATTTATATAGTAACAAATTACTTACTCTCGTTGACAACTCAGATTAAATTCACCAATTGCTTGTGAAATAATCACGAACTAGTGCGAACACCACCATTATCGCTACACCAGTATGAATTTGAGACTTCTAGAGGCAAGAGACTGGTGGGAGTCTAGAGGAAGCCTTGAGGGGAATTCTCTGAGAGTAAGAGAATGAATGGGATACCTTTCACCCCACCCCATGGGTCCTATTTATAGGTAAAGGCCAAGACCTTTTTCCTAATAGGAAAATGAAGACTTTTTTCCTAATAGGAAAAAGTCTCTAATTTTAATAAATAATTAATTAATTTCCCTAATTAAATATCATATATATATATATTTTTTTTTTTTTGAAATAAAATATCATATATTTAATCTTAGGGATTTTATTAAAATTAAAATTAATATAAATCCAATTCATATTAAATTTATTTGAACTCTTTCAAATATTTTCTCTCAAGAATTAATTTTTTAAATTAATTCAAAAATTATATTATAAAGTTTCATAAACTTTATATTATAATGCATCAATATACATTATACGATTCTCCAAATAAATTAATAATTTCAATTTACAATTTATACTTAAATGTCTCAAGTCTTTTTACAAGCTACCAGTGGGACCTAATAGACCTACAGATCAGAAGTTCCAACGATACGAGACTAATTGGCCAAACTCATTAACCAAGTTTAGTCAACATTCGTTAACAGTGGGTCACTCCACTAAAGACCCATAGCTGCACTCTTCTTATTGTAGAATATTTTTGTGTCCACGGATATCGACTAAGCAGTAAGTCAATCCTTCACGTGTGTTCGTAACACCAGCTGGGTCAAATTATTGTTTTACCCCTGGGTTACCTCTGGTTCCTTAAGTACCACTGATTCCTCTAATGAACAAGTTGTTTAGGGTCCAACCACTAAACAGGAGTTCCTCTCAGGTCAAGAGAGGACGGCGCGCATTTGTTCAAGCCCCAGAGTCAGCCCTTAAGGGAACAAACATCTACTTACCCCAATAGGGGAAGAAGTGAATTCCATCTTGTACTGTTATGTTCCCAGCCCCCATTCTGTCTTTCCCCTGAAATGGTAGGATTATTAAGTCAGCGAACTGGCCACTCTCACCCATACAAATCTAAAGACAATCCCTCCTGAAAGGGGTTCATAACAGACTCAGGATTGAGATTGAGTTATCTAGGTCATCCTATTGAAATAGAAACCTTTGCTAGTTAACGGCGTACATCTAGTGGTTACTATTTTGCGGTCCGGTCTTATGCAAGCTCATTGCATAGGATACCCCCACCCGCATGTCTCCTACATTGATGCTTTGGATCATTGCATCTGTATCGAATACAAGGTGGGTTGTATCACATAGTGTCACCAGGATAAGGTACCCAACCTTATCCCTATACTATAGACCTTTTAGGTTGTTACTTGGACACCGATCCCCGTATATTCCCACATACTAGTCCAAGTTTCATTTGAACAACCTTGGATCTTAGTTTATTGGATTTAGGGTTTATTAATGCAAACTCGATTATTCAATAACCAAATTACTGAATTACTCAAATAACGCTTTATTGAGATCGATTAATTTGTTTCATTTACTATCTACAAGTTTTAGGGCATAAAATCGAACAACTTGTTCTTAGAGGGAGAAATTGGTTTGATAAGTTATCTTGTGCTTTTATTTCACATGGTTTCAAACAATCCAAATCAGATTACTCTCTGTTTACAAAAGGAATTGGTTCTTCCTTGGTGGCTCTCCTATTTTATGTTGATCATATAACAATCACATAAGTTTCATCCTCTAATATTGAAGGTTTGAAAACACATCTTCATGACACTTTTAAGCTCAAGGATCTAGAAAATTTATGTTACTTCTTGGGACTAGAAATTGCCTAGTTCCTCGGTATTTTTCTTGCTCAAAGAAAATATGTCCTTCAATTCGTTGAAGATGTTGGTTTCTTGGCTTCTAAGCCTTCATCTCTGCCTATGGATCCTCCCACTATAGACAATTACAAGATTACTCTAATGGAGGTAAGTTTCTAGTCGATTCCTCCCACTATAGACAACTTATTGGTCAATTTGTTTGGTTGTGTAACGCCACAAAATTCAGTTAAATGTCAGTTTCTCATTTTGGAAGTTTGATTGAGCAAATCTTGGTTAAGTGGTTGTATCAAAAGGTCAATTCAAGAGTACTTTGACTTGGAAAAATGATTTAATAGAGCCTGATGGCAATTTTGTAATTAAATTGACCTTTAGCCAAACCATCAAACCCTAAGCTCATTTTCCCCCTTCTTCACGTGTTGCGGCCACCTAGCTATTTTCTATCTCGATTTTTCGGCCTCAGGCACAACAAAATTCCTCGCGTTTTCTTCTTCTTCGGGCAGCCATGAACCATCCTCTACAGCAACCTTCACCGGTCAACAGATGCCTTCCTCATCTCGGACGACGACAGCGAGCCTCTCCGGTGAGCGTGGGGTCAGCGGCGAACGACAGTGGCACTCGTTTTCGGTGGGTGGTTGCGGTTTCGCATGGTTTGAAGGTTGGGTTCGCGCCTCTCTTACTCGACCTCCCTCTAAATCATTCTCTTATTCACTTTTAGTCTCTTTTCCCCTGTTTTTAGTGTTGTTTCTGAAGGTGTTCATATAACACATGCGGAAGCAATTTTAGGATCTGAGGCACTTAACTACATCAATTTTAGAAAATGAAAACATGTTGTCCAAATACCATAAGGAGAGAGCAGAATTTTTACCAACCTTTTGAAGACCGATTCAACAACTCCCTTTGATTCCTTTGATCACGAACGGTGTGTGTACCACCTCTAGTGTCTTTTCTACTATTCTTCGGGCCAAGAACGACTTGTGGGAGTCTATAGAGATAGGGAATGGGAAGGGAATGCTTGAAAGTTCAAGCACTAGAGAGATATATGGAGATGAGAGAGTTTGAGACCAAAATCCAGCAGCATAACAATATGGAAAATGGCTCTCCTTCCTTTGAATATGATTCATACTCCTTATATAAACATCTTCCATGCAAAGAGAAGCCTCATGACACTAGACACATGGTGAAATTGCAACTCAAAGTGGATTCTAGGGGGATGTTTGGGGCGCTGAATTGGTTATAATATCTGGTGGTTATAATAATCTGGCAATTATAATAATCTAGGGGTTATAATAATCTGTGTTTGGGGTGCAAATTATTATAGTCTGGGATAAAATAATCTGTGTTTGGGGTGCAAATTATTTTAATCTGGGATAAAATAATCTGTGTTTGGAGTGTTGATCTGTTTTAACATGAGGTTCTGAATCAAAGGTTCAAAATGACTGTTTTCTTTTTCTAGTTTTTTTTATGATATACAACACTTTGATTTGATTTAGGGTTATGCTTTTTTTTTTTTTGTTACAAAGCAAAAAAAGTTTAGGTTTTGGTATAGAAAAATCATATTAGTTAACTTTTAGTATTGCCAAAATAAAAATTGTAAATGTTTAGTTCAAAAATCATATTAGTTTTTTTTTTTTTTTTTTATCAATAAAATCATTTGAAATAAACTTGAGTGTGGTAAATATAATTTCGTTTGAATGTTTTTTTTTAAGTTGATTAACCTTCAATGTTGTCAACGACTTTTCCGGCAACCTTTGATGTTTTTTTTCTTTATTTTTATTTTTTATATTTTTCAAAATGAAGTTGAGAAGAAATATGGAAAAAAAAATTGGTGGCCGGAAAAGTCATCGGCGATCGCCGGAAAAGTCGTCGGCGGTCGTCGGAAAATTCGTTGGAAACTTCGCCGGCTGACGGCGGCCGGCGGTCGTCGGAAAAGTCAAGGAGTCGCATGGAAGAAGTGAGGAGATAGTTACTGTAGTGGGTTGAATAATGGTTACTGTAGAAAATGGATAAAATAATCGGGGGTTAAAATAACCCACCTCACCAATTATTTTTGTTGGTGCCCCAAACATTGAATAGGTTATAATAAGGGGGGTTATTATAACCTATTCAGTGCCCCAAACACCCCCTAGGTGTTTAATTCACAACACATGCAACTAGTGCATGGTTGTGTTGTTTTCCACTATGCATCAACATGCAAGAGTGGGAATGCCACTAAATCCACTTAAAATTGAATCTAAATTCTCAATTTTCAGCTTGCAATTCATTCCTATTTCAATTCATAATTGAAATTAATTTCTAGGCAATTAATTGGTACAATTCCAAGTAATTTTTACATGATTAATCCAATTAATCTTTATCACCTAGTGCCATGAATTATATATGATTCCTAATACATATATATGGTATTCAAAACACTTTTAAATATTCTATCTCTCATTTTCTAATTTAATTCATAATTAAATTATTGTGTCAAACACAATTTACGATAATACCCGTTTTCCCGATTTTGAACGATTCAAAGCTTCCTATCTTTTTGTTCTAGGCTTTGTTCCGATATGAGCTAGTAGGGGGATCTAATGGACCTATAGATCTTGGGCTCCAACAATTCGAGGCTAACCGACTAATCTCATTATCAAAGCTAGCCAACATTCATTAACTACCGGGACACTCCACTATAGCCCGATAGTTGCACTCCCCTTACTATAGAAATATTTTCGTCCACTTGATTTAACCATGATTAGTAAGTCGATCCTTCACAGGTTGTTTGTAGCTATAGCTAGGTCAAAAAGCCGTTTCACCCCTATAGTACTTCTAGTTCCTTAAGTCCCACTGATCCTCTAATGAACAATTGGTTTATGGTCTAACCATAAAACCGAGTCCCTCTCGGGCCAATGAGAGGGCTGGATTCCTTTGTTCAAGCCCTGGAGTCAGCACTTAAGGAAACAACCTCTCTACTATCCCTAATTCGAGTAGGAGTGAATTCCTTCTTGCACGACTATGTCCCCAGCTACCTACCCGTTCCTATCCCTGAAATGTGAGGCTTATTGAGTCGGTGATACTGAGCCACTCTCACCTATGCAGATCTAAGGATACGCTCGAATAAACAGGAGTTCATAGTTAGCTCAGGATTAAGATCGAGTTACCTAGGTCATCACATGAAATAGTCAGTCTCGTCAGTAAACGGTGTTATAAAGCGAGAGCAACTTATTTCTCGGTCCTGGTCTTATGCAAACTCATTGCATAGGACACCCCCACTCGCATGTCTCTACATGGACGATTTAGGATCACATCGTCTATACCATCTATAAAGTGGGTCGCGTCTCATAGTGTCTCCAGCATAAGGTACCCAACCCTATCCCTATGCTATAGACCGTTTTGGCTATTACTCAAGCTTGATCCATTTTTTATGTCTCTACATAAAGCTCAAGTATTCATCCTATAGCCATGGATCTTAGTTTATTGGATTTGAGTTATTATATGTGCAGTTTACTTTATTCAGTAATAACTTTACTGAATTAATCTCGATAACGCCTTTATCGAATAAGTATGTATAATTCGTTTCACATTCACTATCTACGAGTTTTAGGACACAATCCCGACAATCTCCCACTTGAACGAAAACTCTAGTTTAGTGGGATGTACTATAATCTATAACAGCAGTGTGTGAATAAATACTTGTATTAATAACAAAGTAAAAATACAATAAACTAGGGCATCTAAATACCTAGTATACTGAGGCATCGACATACCGGTTACGATTCTCCCACTTGACCTAGATTATTTCTCGTACACATCTCGTAGACCTAGACCTTCTAGATGACTCTCGAACACTTTAGCCGTGAGAGCCTTCGTGAATGGATCAACAATGTTGTGCTCCGACACTATCTTCGTGATGATCACGTCTCCTCGGTGCACAATCTCCCTAATGAGATTGTATTTCCTTTCGATGTGTTTGCCTCTCTTATGGCTGCAAGGTTCCTTTGAGTTTGCAACTGCGTCGCTATTATCACAATACAAGGTGATAGGCAGATGCATATTTGGAATGACTTCCAAGTCAGTTAGGAACTTCCTAAGCCATACTGCCTTTTTTTATGCTTCGCAATCGGCTACATATTCAGCCTCCATGGTCGAGTCTGCAATGCATCCTTGCTTGATGCTGCGCCATACTATTGCTCCTTCATTTAGAGTGAATACTGACCCCGATGTAGATTTCCTCGAATCTTTATCGGTTTGAAAGTCAGAATCAGTGTATCTTGTAAGGATCAAATCCTTCGAACCATACACGAGCATATAGTCCCTCGTTCTCCTTAGATATTTGAGGATACTTTTAACGGCTGTCCAGTGATCGAATCTTTGATTTGATTGATATCTACTGACAATCCCTTTTGCATAACAAATGTCAGGCCTTGTACACAACATGGCATACATTAGGCTACCTACTGCAGAGGCATAGGGAAAACGTCTCATGTCCTCAACTTCTTGAGGTGTCTGAGGACACTATTCCTTAGACAAAATAATTTTGTGCCTGAAAGGTAATAGTCCTTTCTTGGAATTTTGCATTTTATATCTAACCAACAATTTGTCGATATAAGACGCTTGAGACAAGGCTAGCGTTTTGTTCTTTCGGTTTCGAACAATTTGGATCCCTAGAACAAATTGTGCCTCACCCAAATCTTTCATTTGGAATTGAGTTGCTAGCCATAGTTTAATGTCAGTTAGATAACCTACATCATTCCCAATGAGTAGGATATCATCTACATACAGTACTAAGAAAGCTACGGAGTTGTTGATGATCCTTTTGTAAACACAAGGCTCATCAACGTTTTGTTCAAAGCCATAAGATTTGATCGCAGTATCAAATCTCATATTCCAGGATCTAGATGCTTTTTTTAATCCATAAATGGATCGTTTAAGCTTGCAAACTTTTTGCTCTTGATCCTGAACTATGAACCCCTCTGGCTGAGACATGTAGATACTTTCTTCAAGATTATTACCGTTCAGAAAGGCAGTCTTGACATCCATTTGCCATATTTCATAATCGTAAAACGTGGCAATGGACAAAAGTATCCAGATCGACTTTAACATGGCAACAGGGGAGAAGGTTTCTTCATAGTCAATCCCCTCCCGTTGGGTAAAACCCTTTGCCACAAGTCGTGCCTTAAAGGTCTGTACCTTTCCAGCAGCGTCTCGTTTTCTCTTGTCGATCCATTTACACCCTATGGGTCTAACCCCTTCAGGTTGATCTACAAGATCCCATACTGAATTAAAATGCATGGACTCTGATAGCTCTTAGAAATAAGAGCTATTGGTTCTCTTTTAGGCTTAAAAACTCTACCCTTTGATGTGTTTGAGCTTTTGTTTGTGCATGAAAATGGGTATTCTTTGATGAACATTTTTATATATCAGTAGGCCAAGCTTGAATTTAATTTAGTGTAGATTTCTTTTGTTTCTAGCTGATTTTTCTGGTGTATGGTCACTCAGGTTGTGCTACAGTAACTAATTTCACAAGCAGAAGGCAGAAAGTCTGCGAAGTAAAATTCTGCACGTGCTAAATCCGTGAAAGCTTTCATTAATTGAGCTGGCAGCCATGTGAGCTGATTTGTCCCATCTCAGCCAATTAGGGAAGGTCCATGTGGATTTATGTGTCTAATTAGCCCTGAAATCAATGCAAAGAGATGGTATAAATGCTTCTTTTGCCCAAAGAATGAAAGAAGAAGCTGGAGAAGTTGACCTAGAAGTTGCTGCTGTCATTAAAGGGGAAAAAGACAAGGAGGCTGCTGTTTGGAGGGATTTCCAGCTTGGGAAAGCTGGAATCTCTTTTGGAAGCTTCTTCTCTTCACTCCTCTTCTTTTATTCTTCTTTCTCCTAGTGTTTAGTTGGTATTTAAGGTTGTAATCATGACTGATATGGTTGTTTGCTGCTGAATTTTCATTATTTTCACCTTGAACATGAACTAAATCCTCTTAGGTGAGGATTAGGGTGCTTAAGCTTGAACTTGTTGTTTGTCTTAGTGGAATTTTATATATTGCAATTTAAAGCAAAGTGTTCTTCATGCTTAAAGCTGGAATTTCGTTTGGCCAACCATTTTCTAGCATTGTTGTTTAGCGTTTGGGAAAACAATAGATAACCGCTTTAATGATCATGAAAATGAGTGGGTATTTAGGGATAAATAACCACCTAAGGCACTAAATCAGTTGAGCTAAAAAGAAGGGGTTAAATGGGAGTTTAATCACCTTACCTATAGGAGAATTGGAAAATTCCCATAGAAAATACTGGGTGAGTTGTAAATTTAGAGTTCTGCTGCAGCAAACAACTTGTGAGAGTAGACAGCCCCTAATCTGAACCTTGCCTTCTCTGTGCTAATTCGCTGTTTTTATTGAATTTTACTTTAGTCCTTATCATTTTAAGCTTGTTTACCATTTTAATCTCTTGCACTTAGTTAAGAAAAAATATTTGGTTCTTGGTTACTTTGAATTTCATTGGAAATAGGCTTAAGAATAGTGATTTTCGTGCATCAATCCCTATGGAAAACGATATAAAAATACTTATCACTTGCTGCTGATCGTGTGCACTTGCACGTGTGTTTGTGAGTTTTTCTTGCATATTTAGAATCACTTTGCACAAGGCAACAGACTCGATTTCCAAGTCCATGGCTTTAATCCACTCGTTCTTGTCAACATCATCCATTGCCTGTTTAAAGGTTAATGGATCCTCGATTCCGTCATCAGGTATGACGAATGAAGTTCAATTAAACCCAAATAGCGATCAGGTTGTCTAACAACCCTCCCACTACGTCGAGGTTCTCTCATTTCTTGAGAAGGACACGATTGACTTGAGGTGCCAGCATCATCAACAACTCTTGTTGATGTTTCTGTAGCTTCGTTAGATAGTTCACTTAAAACGACTTTACTTCGTGGCTTGTGATCTCTGAGGTGGTATTCTTCTAGGAATGTAGCATTTGTCGATACAAGTACTTTATTTTCCTCTGGGTTGAAGAAGTATCCACCTCTCTTTTCTTTGGGAAAGCCTACAAATAGGCAAAATCTGGAACGAGGCTCCAATTTCTTTGGGTTTGCTTCTAGCACGTATGTAGGGCATCCCCAAATTCTGAAATGTCGTAAACTAGCTTTACGACCTTTCCAGAGCTCAAACGGTGTTTCAGAAACACTCTTTGAGGGAACTACGTTCAAGATATAAACTGCAGTCTCTACTGTATAACCCCAAAACGAGTTAGGCAACTGAGCATAACTCATCATCGAACGAACCATGTCTAACAAGGTTTTGTTTCTCCTTTCCGATACACCGTTTTGCTGAGGTGTACCAGGGGCTGAGAGTTGGGACGTAATTTCATGCCCTATCAAATAGTCTTGAAAACTTGAGTCCATATACTCTCCACCTCAATCGGATCGAAGTGTTTTTATCGTTTTACCTAATAGGTTCTCAACCTCGGCCTTGTACTCTTTGAACTTTTCAAAAGCTTTGGACTTATGATGCATCAGGTAGAGATAGCCATACCTCGAATAGTCATCAATGAAAGTGATGAAATATTCGTACCCTCTTCGAGCTCTAATGTTCATTGGTCCACAGAGGTCCGAATGAATGAGCTTTAGGGGCTCTTTGGCACGATAACCTTTTTCGGTAAAAGGTCGTTTTGCCATCTTGCCCTCAAGGCATGACTCACAAGGAGGCAACGAGTCATCTTCTAACTTGTTTAGAAGTCCACTCTTGAACAATCTCCCAATACTATTGAGGTTGATATGGCCTAACCTCAAGTGCCAGAGATAGGTATCTTGAGAAACTCTTCGTTTTTTAGGTTGAATCTTAGCGGTTTTAAACATCTCGTGATTTAAAATAGCTTTAGACTCAAATGATCTCAAAACATACAATTTATTCTTCAAATTTGCAGAGCAAACATTAATACCTCTTTTAGTTACGAACGCTTCATTAACAGAAAAAGAAATTGAGTAACCCTGTTCCAATAAACAAGATAAAGAAATCAAATTTCTTTTAATTTTCAGAACTATGTACACATTATCTAATATCATGTAACGTTCCTTGGTGAAGAATAATTTTATGTCTCCCACTGGAATAGCCGAGACGACTTCTCCTGTTCCTGAAGGGAATAAAAGTCCCCACGCAGCGGAAGCGCATCGATTGGACCTTACGCCGTATATTAATTAACATTAAAAAACCGTTACGATAACTCAAACAAAACATTAAACTAACTTTAAAGTCGCTGTAAAAACGGTTTAAACATGCTAGAATAAATCTAAATTTATTTTAAAAAAACTTTTCTAACGAAAAGAGGAAGAACCGTTACAAACCTCCGTTGTAGACTTGACCGTTCTACGCCAACGACGCTCCAACGAACGAAAACGCAGCAGCCTTCTCGCCTCTTGATCGTTGGATTTTCTTCTTTGAATGACACAATAACCACAAAGGTTACACCGGTATGTCTCTAAGTCTAGGAGGCCAAAGACTTGTGGGAGTCTTTCTCTAAGAGGGAGGCTAGAGAGAATTCTAGGTCTTGTCTTTCAAGAGTGTCAAGTATATTGACCAATTAGGTCTAGTGTTCTATTTATAGAAGAGAGGCCATGAATAAAATATTCAATTAAATCAATCTTTTCCAAAATTGATTCAATCTTATTCCTTAATTAATCAATCATGATCAATCAATTCCCCAATTGATTAATCTTTTCCATAAATGACTAATTTCTTCCATAAGTAATTAGATCATTCCCATAAATGATTAATCACTTCCTTAAGTGATTAATTATTTACATAATTGATTAATTCATGGTTAATGAATTCTTTAATTAATTAACCACCAATTAAATATCACATATTTAATTTCCGGCCTTGAATTAATTAATTTTGCCCAAACACTTTTAGGACTTAAATTAATTAATTCTTTCAATCTTCCATAAATTTATATTTGAACTTCTTCAAATATTAATTTCTCTCATAATAATATATCAATATATATTATATTTATTTCCCTTAGTAAATTGAACATTTTCAATTTACATTTAATTACTTAGTTGCCTCAAATTACTTTACGAGCTACCAGTGGGACCTAATGGACCTGCAGATCAGAAGCTCCAACGATGTGAGATTAATTGGTTAAACTCATTAACCACAATAATCAATATTCGTTAACTGTGTGTACATTCCACTATAGACTCACAGTTGCACTCTTCTCACTGCAGACATATTTTCTGTGTCCACGGAACTTAGACCAATATCGACTAGTTAGTCCTTCACGAGTGTCCGTAACACCAGCTGGGTCAAATTACCGTTTTACCCCTGGGTCACCTCTATTTCCTTAAGTACCAATTCTCCTCTAATGAACAATCTGTTTATGGTCCAACCATCAAACAGAAAACCCTCTCGTGCCATTGAGAGGGTAGGGCCCTTTGTTCAAGACTCGGAGTAACCACTTAAGGGAACACTAATCTGCTTTCCTAAAGTCGGGAAGGAGTGAATTCCATCTTGCACGATTATGTTCCCAGCTCCCCATTCGATCTTGTCCCCAAAGTGGTAGGCTTATTGAGTCGGCGTATTGGCCACTCTCACCCATACAAATCAAAGGACAATCTCTCATGAGCAGGAGTCCATAATCAACTCAGGATTAAGACTAAGTTGTCTAGGTCGTCCTAGTGAAAATAGAAAACCAACTAGTTAACGGTGTTATAACTAGTGGTTACCCCCACTCGCATGTCTCTTACACGAACGTTGGATCGCAGCGTTTGTATCAAATACAAAGTGGGCCGTATCCATAGTGTCACCAGGATAAGGCACCCAGTCTTATCCCTATACTATAGACCCTTTAGGCTGTTTCTTGAACAATGATCCCATATGTCGCTACATATAGTTCAAGACTCATATTACAGCCTTGGATGTCTAGTTTATTGGATTAGGGTTATTATTAGGCAAAGACATATATAAAATAACTAATAACAATTAATGGAAAATATATCAATATTATTTCATTAATATCCGGTCAACGGTTACATTCACTATCTACGAGTTTTAGGGCATAAAACCCAACAAACTCCCACTTGAACTAAAACACTTAGTTAGTGGGATGTAAATGCAATAATCTAAAGCTGGAAATACAATGAACTAGGGCATCCTTATACCCATTATACATTTCTCCCACTTGCCCTAGATTAGATGGCATACATATCTCGTAGACCTAGACCTTCTAGATGACCCTCAAACACTTTAGCCGTGAGAGCCTTTGTAAATGGATCAGCGATGTTGTGCTCCGAGGCGATCTTAGTGACGATCACATCTCCTCTTTGCACAATCTCCCGTATCAGGTGATACTTCCTCTCGATGTGTTTACCCCGTTTGTGGCTACGAGGTTCTTTTGAGTTGGCTACAGCCCCACTGTTGTCACAGTATAGTGTTATGGGCACGTTCATATTCGGAACTACTTCCAAATCAGTCAAGAACTTTCTGAGCCATACTGCCTCCTTAGCTGCTTCGCAAGCTGCTACATACTCAGCCTCCATGGTTGAGTCTGCTATGCATCCTTGTTTGATGCTTCTCCACACTACTGCTCCTCCATTGAGGGTGAATACTGACCCTGATGTGGATTTCCTAGAATCCTTATCAGCTTGAAAGTCAGAGTCAGTGTATCCAGTAAGAATCAAATCCTTAGCTCCATACACAAGCATGTAGTCCCTCGTTCTCCGAAGATACTTGAGGATATTCTTAACCGCTCCCCAGTGGTCCAACCCTGGATTAGACTGATACCTACTGACTACTCCCACTGCATAACATATGTCAGGCCTAGTGCAGAGCATAACATACATTAAGCTGCCCACAGCTGAGGCGTAGGGAATGTGTCTCATGTTCTCAACTTCTTGAGGTGTCTTAGGAGATTGTTCCTTAGACAGGTGTACCCCATGTCTGAAGGGTAGGTCCCTTCTTGGAGTTTTGCATCGAATATCGAGACAACATCTTGTCAATATACGTTACTTGAGACAGAGCTAGCGTTTTGTTCTTACGATCCCTAATGATTTGGATTCCCAGAACATATTGAGCCTCTCCCAGATCTTTCATTTGGAATTGGGCAGCTAGCCATTTCTTAATGTCAGTGAGGTATCCTACATCATTCCCAATGAGTAGGATATCGTCTACATAAAGTATTAGAAAAGCCACTTTCCTTTTGTTGACTTTCTTGTATACACAAGGCTCATCAACGTTTTGGTCAAAGCCAAAAGATTTGATTGCAGTATCAAATCTAATGTTCCATGATCTGGATGCTTGTTTCAATCCATAAATGGATCGATTTAGCTTACAAACCTTTTGTTCCTGACCTTGGGCTATGAACCCTTCGGGTTGAGACATAAAGATATTCTCCTCAAGATTACCATTCAGAAAGGCAGTCTTGACGTCCATTTGCCATATTTCATAGTCATAATATGTGGCAATGGATAAAAGAATTCTTATGGACTTTAACATGGCTACAGGAGAAAAGGTTTCCTCATAGTCAACCCCCTCCTTTTGGGTATAACCCTTTGCCACTAGTCTAGCTTTGAAGGTCTGTACCTTTCCAGCTGCATCTCTTTTTCTCTTATAGATCCATTTGCACCCTATGGGTTTTACCCCATATGGTAGATCTGCAAGTTCCCATACAGAATTGGAGTACATTGACTCCATTTCCAGGTTCATGGCTTTTACCCATTCATCCTTATCTTCGTCATTCATTGCCTGTCGATAGGACAATGGATCCTCAATGCCATCATTAGGTATGACAACCTGAGTTTCAGTTAAACCCAAGTAGCGATCAGGTTGTAACACAACCCTCCCACTGCGTCGAGGCATTCCCAACGTTTGAGATGGACGGGATGGATCTGAAGAACTAGTTCCTTCATCAACCCTTGTTGAAGGTCCAACTTCATCAACAACTCTTGATGATTCTTCAGTAGCTTCTCCTAATATTATTTTGCTTCGTGGTTTATGATCTCTCATGTGGTCTTCCTCTAAGAAAGTGGCGTTTGTCGATACAATCACCTTATTTTCTTGTGGGTCGTAGAAATAACCACCTCTCGTTTGTTTAGGGTAACCAACAAATTGGCACAGTTTTGAACGAGGTTCCAGTTTCTTAGGATTCGTCACAAGCACGTGTGCTGGACAACCCCAGATGCGAAAGTGATGCAAACTAGGTTTACGCCCCTTCCATAACTCGAAAGGTGTTTCAGAAACACTTTTCGAGGGAACATTGTTCAAGATGTATACTGCAGTCTCTACTGCATATCCCCAAAACGAGCTAGGCAATTGAGCATAGCTCATCATTGATCGAACCATGTCTAACAAGGTTCTATTTCTCCTTTCTGACACACCATTCTGCTGAGGTGTACCAGGGGCTGAGAGTTGAGATTGGATTCCATGTTCTATCATATAATCCTGGAATCTTTGATCCATATACTCCCTTCCTCGATCAGATCGAAGTACTTTAATAGATTTACCTAACAGGTTTTCAACTTCAGCCTTAAACTCCTTAAACTTTTCAAGGGCTTCAGACTTATGTCCCATTAGGTATAAGTAACCATATCTTGAATAATCATCTATAAATGAGATGAAATATTCGTACCCTCCTCGAGCTTTTACATTCATTGGACCACATAGATCCGAATGTATTAACTCTAAGGGTTCTTTGGCTCTGTAACCTTTTCCAATAAAGGGTCTTTTGGTCATTTTTCCCTCGAGACAAGATTCACAAGGTGGTAGTGAATCATCTTCTAACTTGCTTAGAAGTCCATTCTTTACCAAACGACCGATCCTATCGATGTTTATATGACCAAGTCTAAGATGCCAAAGATGAGTATTGTTACTTGATGGAGAAATCTTTTGCCTTTTACTTTGAGTTTCAGCAGTTTTAAATAATTCGTGATTTAAAAGTGCTTTGTTTTCGGTTGGTCTTAAAACATACAAGTTATTTTCCAATTTGGCTGAACAAACAAGTACACCATTTTTATAAATGAACGCTTCATTCATATCAAAAGTAACTGTATACGATTGTTCAATCAAACATGAAATAGAAATCAAGTTCCTCTTAATCTTGGGAACGATTAACAAACTTTCTAAAAGTAAGAATCTATTTCTAAAAAATAACTTCACAGCTCCCACTGCTCTAGCTGAAATGACTTCTCCAGTTCCGACCCTGAGTGTCATTTCTCCATCGTTCAACTGCCGAAAGGAACTATTTTCCTGAAAAGAAGAGCAAACATGATTAGTTGCTCCTGAATCAAGTATCCAGGTAAACTCATCATGTTCTACCAGGCATGTTTCTAAAACTAGTAAATCAAATTTACCTTCCTTTTCCTTCTTTTTCTCAGCAAGGTACTTTGGGCAGTTTCTCTTCCAATGTCCATCTACATTGCAGTGAAAACACTTGCCCTTGTCTGCCATAGCTTTGGCTTTTCCCTTGCTTTTAGCAGCAGTACTGGGAGCTTTCCCCTTGTTTCCTTTCTTCTTCTGAGTTTTCTTTGAAGAAGTGGCTACAGATTTTAGTTCCAGAGGATGAACCCTTCTCAAACTTTCTTTTGGAGTGAACAACGTTTGCCTCTCCTTCTATCTGTCCCTTGTTCTTAAGAAGAGACTGATAGAGCTGTAGCTCATTAAGGAGGCTAGTCAGGTTGAATGTTATTTTATTCATCATGGCATTGCTTCGAAATTGTAGAAAACTCTTCGGAAGAGATTCTAAGATGAATGCAACCTGACTACGCTCATCTATGACCGCCCCGTTTGCCTCTGCCACGTTGAATTGGACCATCATATCCAGGACATGCTCCCGAACAGACGTGCCCTCTTTCATGCGTCAGCTATAAACGTATTTGAGAGCGTCATGGTGGAGTTGGTAGGACGGTTGTCCAAACATCTCCTGGAGGGAGTTCATAATCTCCCCCGCTGTTAATATATAAAATAACTAATAACAATTAATGGAAAATATATCAATATTATTTCATTAATATCCGGTCAACGGTTACATTCACTATCTACGAGTTTTAGAGCATAAAACCCAACAGTTCCGACTTTAAGAGTCATCTCTCCAGCTCTCAGCTGTTGCCAGGAACTCATTCCTTGAAATGAAGAACATACGTGATTTGTGGCACCTGAATCGAGTATCCAGGCAAAATCGTCGTTTTCCACTAAACATGTTTCCAAGACTAATAAATCGCATTTAGATTCGTGGATCATGTTTTTCTTGGCTATGCAGTTAGTTTGAGGACATTCCTCAGTTGAGACCAAACCTAAATTCTTTTCCACGTGTTTAGCGTTTAAGCAAGTATTCTTAGTCGTATGTACTAAACCGTTTAATTTGGCATTTGACAAAGCACATACATTTTTCAACATATTGCTGAAACAAACAAATTAATCTCTATTAGAAACATGCACTAAACCCATTAATCACATTTATCCAATCAGATTTAGCAAAAGCAATCATCGACCCATATATACAATTGATTTATTTGCAACGATACTTCAGGGGTTTAGAATAACCTCTACCGTAGGGCAGTCAGCTACTCCTCCTCTGAATCGAGACAATCTCGGCCAAATACTATTCCCAGAATAACTCTTACTCCAATAGTTATTAGCTAACGTTAATTTGGTCAAGACCATCTTGTAAGTGTTACCCATCATTTTTAGATTGCAGAGGGTGGCCCCAACAATGCCACCGTAGGGAAGAGCTAATGTTGGGAATGGCCCTAGGAAACCCTATCCATTTCTGGAGTTTGCTTTGTTCCGGATCCCATGCGCAAGCCCTCCGTAGGGTGCTCGCTCCCAAGGCGACTCACAAGCAGCGCATAGGAATCTCACAGTGCACCTAATGATGGAGACTGCAGGATACGTTTGACACGTTTCCTTCTCCCACTTACTATGAACACTTTCCCCATTCACCTTGATATTAACCCATGCAAACACCATCTGTAGTACGCTCCCAGGGCGCCTCGAGGCCAAGCATGGATCTCAGGGTGTGAACTCAGGGGGACGTGAGAGTAGAAACTTAATATGAATATTTCGGTTTCTATACTTTTCCTCCCACTAAAGTGTCGTAAGGTTTTAGGGTCTATTACTTAAGTAAATTCCGGCTAAATGAATCTATCTAAGTCTATGCCTTATTAAACAAGGTCTTTAAACTAAATGTCTAGGTGAATTAAACATTTTTAATAACCTAGTGACATTGCATGCTAGCAAGACTATGGTTAATTCAACTCAGGTACCGAACCATTTGCCAGGAGAGTTCCCTTATAACCAAGGTCTTATGCCCTACTTACTCAAATTTTAAAAACTAAGTAAGACATATTTCTAATCCTATTAGAAAAGGCGATCTTAGGTCTATTTCATTTTAAACCATTTAAAGAATGACAAGATCCTAAGATCCTATGTTAGCATGTAACTCTTTGTTATAGGTTTTATGGTTTTTATTCATCAACTTTTATAACTCTTATAACTTTTAATGAATAAATCCTATAACATGCTTTCTAATGGTGTTTAAAAGCATATAACAATCAAACATTCAAGTTATAAGAAAAGCACCATTTAGAAACAACCTATGTCTAGGCTTGTATAACCCTTTATACTACGATGTCTAGGTGATAACACTTTAAAACCTCACACCGCTCACGCATGCTCATAAAACTCGAGTTAACTTAACTCAAGACCCGACTCAATGCCCAGGTAGGAGGTGTTCCGTAAATCGTCAACTTAAATACCTCCAGCCTTAGACAACATTTTTTCGGGTGAGTTCTCTTATAACCGTTGTTTTACAAGATATCGACCTAAACTATGCAAGTTGATCGATTTGATGGTTCATTAACCTAAGTGAGCATGCTCTTTATCTTGTTATAGATTTTAGATTTCTATCTCTTTTATAACAATTATAAAATCAATCCATAACAAGTCTAATTTGAATATAACACTTATAAACAAACTAAAGAAATTTCATGCTACATGCTTGGTTAATTTTATCTTTTAATAATTATAACTATTATAAGAATTAATCAATTTTAATTAACCATTCAAGCATGAATCTCCCTAAATTAATACAACTCTTATATTAATAAAACATGAAATTTCCCTCATGCATTTGAATTAATAAATAACACTTATTCAAATTAAACAAATGCATGAACATGCTTTCCTATGGTGGGGTTTTAAATATAAATGACATACATTATGCACATAAAATACTATTTAATTAAGACATACATTCAATAATGCATAATTAATTAAATTTACTAAAGTGAATTGGTTTTGGGATTTTTAATCAAGCAAAAATAAAAACTAAAATTATTACAATAATAATTTCAAATAGGGCTTGGACCGCTTCCGAACCATTCGAACCGACCCGAACCACCTTTGGATTGCTTGAACCGGACCATTTTACCGTTAAGTGAAGAACGTACTTGAGCTGGAACAACATGCTGGAATTTTCGGCCAGCAGCGAGCCGTCTCCGAATTTCTTCAAATTGACGGCCTAAATGGACTCTATTGACTCTAAAATTTTAAAAACTCCATATGAACACATTAAAGCCCATAAACATGTAGGCAATTACAATTAATTCCAACTAATTGACTGAAAATTAAAATCAATCCCAAAACCAATTTTCTTTAGTTTTTACACAGTTTCATCATATGAAAAGCTACCCACCAAGCTAAAATTAATGCATGTTAGGTGCCTTAATCATGTTCTGATACCAATTGAAGGTGTTCATATAACACATGCAGAAGCAATTTTAGGATCGGAGGCACTTAACTACATCAATTTTAGAAAATGAAAACATGTTGTCCAAATACCGTAAGGAGAGAGCAGAATTTTTACCAACCTTTTGAAGACCGATTCAACAACTCCCTTTGATTCCTTTGATCACGAACGGTGTGTGGACCACCTCTAGTGTCTTCCCTACTATTCTCCAGGCCAAGAACGACTTGTGGGAGTCTATAGAGATAGCAAATGGGAAGGGAATGCTTGAAAGTTCAAGCACTAGAGAGATATATGGAGATGAGAGAGTTTGAGACAAAAATCCAGCAGCATAAGATATGGAAAATGACTCTCCTTCCTTTGAATCTGATTCATACTCCTTATATAGACATCTTCCATGCAAAGAGAAGCCTCATGACGCTAGACATATGGTGAAATGGCAACTCAATGTGGATTCTAGGTGTTTAATTCACAACACATGCAACTAGTGCATGGTTGTGTTGTTTTCCACTATGCATCAACATGCAAGAGTGGGAATGCCACTAAATCCACTTAAAATTGAATCAAAATTCTCAATTTTCAGCTTGCAATTCATTCCTATTTCAATTCAAAATTGAAATTAATTTCTAGGCAATTAATTGGTACAATTCCAAGTAATTTTTACATGATTAATCCAATTAATCTTTATCACCTAGTGCCATGAATTATATATGATTCCTAATACATATATATGGTATTCAAAACACTTTTAAATACTCCATCTCTCATTTTCTAATTTAATTCATAATTAAATTATTGTGTCAAACACAATTTACGATAATACCCGTTTTCCCGATTTTGAACGATTCAAAGCTTCCTATCTTTTTGTTCTAGGCTTTGTTTCGATATGAGCTAGTAGGGGGACTGTCGGGTTCCTAGAGTGAGTAAAAATATGATATAAAAGACTCTAGAATTCCTGTGCAAGTATACACAGTCTGCAGCAAGTAATATTATCAATCCGAGCCCTGAATGAGTTTCCACTCTACCTATTTTTGTGTAACTTTTTAATGGTTTCAAGAATAATAAAATGATTGGGTTTTATCGGAATTATGCTGAAGCAAAATAAATGACAGAACAACAAGTAAACAAATAGATAGACAGATTAAAGACAGGCGCTGGTTAGGTTTAGTGATTATTCTAAGATATGCTCTAGCAATATTATTGATCATGCATTTCTCGCAGTATTATTAGCGGATTCCTCCCGGAACTCCGGATCTTTTGGGATATGTTTCAAACCCAATGAAGTACGACCGATCAAGCACTAGGCAACTGGCTATCCCTAGCTCAGTCATTGGCGTTCACCAATACACAATGATCGTAGTGTGGATAATTGCCACACACTCTCTAAATCATCCCTGAAACTAGAGAGAGCTATTCACACCGGCTGGCCAGGCGGGCATAAAATAAGAATAAGCACAACAATTAACCAAATTGCGATAGTCAATTTATTACTAGAGATGAAGCACAACAATCACATTATTCCTAACCAACACCCTAAGCTACTTAGTTCATAATAGGCATAGGAATACGAATTACAATCTGAGTATGCATGTCCATAACCACAAGTTAATAAAGAAAATGAACTCCCTAATCAGCTTGCGGTAGATGGTGTTCTTGATGATCTTCAATCTCCCTATACTATTCGGCTTCCAAGGGAAAACATGGAATGGCTTTGACTTTGACGGCTACTTCCTTTTATAGAAGGATGGGAGGCTTGAATTAGGTCAACTAGGACATGTGTAAGGCTCTCCTTGATCCTTTATCACGAAAATAACTCAACAGAAGTCGGTTCATGAAGTTGGCTAACGAGCTGTGATGTGGCAGTTTCTGTTCCCAGTTTTGCTGCAGCATAGAATTTGCTCCCTCCAGTCGCTCAGCAGCATAATCTACACAAAATAATTTCCAATGCTTCCATTCTTCCAAATAGGTTAAATCATGTAATATCTATCCAAAACCAACCCTAATAAGCATAAAGGACACACAAATCCCTATATAATTGAGGACTAAATAACTACCTTTTGGGCAGTTATCATACCCCCAAACTTGAACTATTGCGCGCCCCGAGCAATACTAACCAACCTTCCTTCAAGAATTTCAAAACATTAGACAAAGAATTAGCTTAATCAAACCAGACAGTCCAACACTACCTTTAACCTTTACCTGAGCACTCTGCAAAACCAAGCTCTGCTGCAGCAGAATGTTTCCTTCAGTAGGGACAAATAATCACCACTTTCAAACTCAATTCTAAGAACTCTCCACAGCTTAGCTCTATTATCAGACATTTCAAAACATATTTTTAAAGGGGTTTATATCATTGTTTATAAGACTTAAAGCAGCCTTACAGTCATAAGCTCTTAAGCACGGGATGACCCACTTTATGGTGCAGTATACCCTTGCCTCAAGCTCATCACCAACTAGGCTCAATACTCATTATAAAGCTCAAAAATCCTTAGTTATTCCATCTCTTGCCCCTCAGAATGGCGACATTTTATGATGAAGCTCACCTAAGTTCTGGGAGACAGAAAAACTGTCGGATCATTATTCATCCCTCAAAACTTTTGCTCCGTCAATTTTTTCAGCAAAATCTTCAACAAATAATTTTTCAGCAAATAAATTTTCTCATCATTTTTTCATATTTCCTAGGTCATCTTTTGACGCGAAGACAAACTGTGGGTATCACAAATGTCCCCGGTTACTCAATAACCTAACAAATTTTTAATTTGAAGGAGAGGAATGCTCGAGCAAAATAATTGGAGTAGCAAAAAGTCCCCCAAACTTG
Organism: Luffa acutangula; assembly: GCA_036850905.1. Lineage (NCBI taxonomy): Eukaryota > Viridiplantae > Streptophyta > Magnoliopsida > Cucurbitales > Cucurbitaceae > Luffa > Luffa acutangula. The sequence goes on along the minus strand of CM072097.1, from coordinate 37,514,274 downwards.
AATTATTCATTGTCCCCAATGAATCATTATATAAGCAATTATACCCCCAAACTTAAATTTTTCTATCTAAATTTTTTAACTAAACATGGGACTTAGATTAAGCTTAAAGTGGATCATATAAGTCAATACTACCGTCAAAATCTTCTTTGTCGCAGCAACAGTCCAGGCTAGAAGAAATGCTCAAGCAAAAGGTTTCTGGAGATCAGAATACCTTGATCTAATTAAGCGTAATCAGTCCAATCTTCAAAAATTCAGAAGAAAATAGTTAAGTTAGAGTTAGTCAGTGCTCATGGAATAGAAACATTCAGAAATTTCATTAAAATCATAGAAAAACATTACAAAGTAGATATATTTTTTTCGCAGTAAAAAAAATTAAAAAAAAAACAAGACAAGCAGTTATAACAGTGAGCAGGGTCAATATGCGCGAGCAAACAAAAATGGAGAAACAAAAGTAATGCTCGCTCCAGGTCATCCCATCAGTCAGTCTTCCTGACCCTGCTCCTCATCAACATCCTCTTCTCGCTCAACAGGTGGGGGTGGTATCCAAAGATTAAACAAATCATCGTGAAACACTGGAAAGGCCTGATACGGTGTTGAGAAATTGGTTTGCAAGGCCCCTCTGAGCGCATCATCTCTCCTTTTAGCATAAGTCCAGTAGGTCTGAGCTTGCCTTTCAGCAAATTCTAACCTACTGGCCAACACTGACAGTTGCTCTAGGATCTGATTAACGCCATACACAAGCCCACCCTGGCGAACCTCTTGCGTACGCTGAAGCCGCGCCAGATTAGGTGTGTCAATGATTCCCTTATCAAGCATGATCATATCTTCTGGAACCGTGGGCACTCATGCCCTGCTGCATAACATTGTAATCGTGTTTGGAAAGAACAGCTTCCCCACCTTCTTTTTCCAGCAATCAACAATCTTAGAAGAAATAATTTTTCCTACATCAATACTCATCGAGCGAAGAATGGCAAAGGCAAGCAATACCCTGTCCCGAGATACTGTGGAGTCGTGTGTTGTCGGCAGCAAACGTAGCCTGATGAAACCCATCCAAGTGTTGGCTTCACTCTTCAAATAAGCAGCTTGAAACGTATGCTTCCGCGTCTGCGACACCCTCCATTGAGCCCCCTCAATTCCTACCTCCCAGACAGCCGCACTCAGTTGATCACTAGATGGTGCAACCACCATCTCATTAAAAACGGCATGTGGAAAATCCTGGAGATCGAACAATTCATTAATGGCCTCAGGACTCCACTGCACAGGCACTCCTCGAACGATAACCTAAAAATCATTCTTAACGTCAAGATTGACATAAAATTCTCGAACAATGTTGGAATTGACAGGTTCTGGTTTCGCACAAAATTGCCTCCATCCGAGGTTCACTATTCCAGACTCCAAGAACCTGGGCAAATCACTGCCAAATCCTCGTTCGAACAAGAAGTCCCGTTTCAGCACCTCCTGGTAATTTGCTCGAGCAAGATTGTTGACGAAGCGAATGAATGGTGCCCTCGGCTCCTCAATTTCTCCCGATGCTTCGACAATTCCTTTGCCCTTGCTTTCTCTCTGTTCACGCAAACGCTCTTCTTCTGCCTTTCTTGCCTCTTCTTCTTTTTCCTTATTCTCAGCTTCCCTTTTTTCTTCCTCAGAGTCCGACGTCGGAGGCGATGGAGTGTTCTGAATCACCCTCACGCGACCCGCCTTCCTCTTGATGCGGTGGCGTCTGGGCGGTTCAGGTATAATGACTTCAACATGAGCCTCCTGCGCCAGCTCCGGTGTTTTCCCCTTGTTAGGCTCACCTTCAGCCTGCTCTTCAACCTCTGTTTCTTGATTTTTCTCAGCAATCTTTTCTTGAACCGTATCTGGGTTTTGTACTTCAGGTTCTTGAATAATTCCTTCTTCCGCAGTAGTGGCAGCAACGTCTGCCACCTCCTGAACTTCCTCCTGTTCTGCAGCCTTTTGCTGCCTTCTCCTTTTCTTTGCTTCATTTTCCTCCGGCGTTCTTTTCTTTTTGGTTTTCCCTTTTTTCACTTCTGGTGTGACCGGTACCTCATCCTCTTCACTCTCCCTCTCTTTCCTAGCTCTTGTTTTGGCCATAGATATCTCAAAGGGTTTTGCAGAAAATGTAAAGGAGAAAGAAAGAATGTAGATGGCAAGATTGAAACAAGAGGGCGAAGTAGAAAGAAGACTTACCAATGTCTGCAAATAAATAAGGCTCCAGCAATTTGAAATCCTAACCGAAAGGATTTTCTCCGTAATAAATGGTTTTACCGTTCACAATTAAGTTGCAATTCAAATCCCTAACGGTAAAATTGTGGAACTCCAATCATCCATGGGAAATAATGGCATGCTGTCAACGGCTAAACCGTTGGATTGTCCCTTCACGACATGTGGCAACATCCCTGCAATTCACCTGCCCATAGAAATTCAAAAATCCCAACGGTAAAAATAATTACTCACACTAAAATCCTTCCTATGCATACGAGAAATTTGCTCCAGCATTATCTTTGCTGCAACAACCTGACGAATCTTAGATATGGAATTTAAATTTCAAAATAGGCAAATCAAATCTTTTAAATTCAAATTAAACTTTAACCGATCAAATCAAACTTAATCTGTTATTCTCAAAAGAAGCCGAATAAATTAGAAAAAATCTCAATTAATTAAAACTAGAATTCAAATAACTGAAAATAAAATACAGATAAAATCTAATAAAATCTAACTAATTAAAAGATAATTGAAAGATAATTTAAATAAATAACCCGAAAATCAAATCAAATTCAAAACAAAATAGATAAGATCTAATCAAATAATTAAAGACAAAATCTAATAAATCTCGCAAAATCAAATCTAACCTAACCGCAATTAAAATCAAATCAACGAAAAATAAAATCACTACAAATCCTGGGAGCTCAAAATTTTGCTCTGTGAAATGCTCCCGCAAAAATCCTGCTCTCTCAATGATCAACCAACCTTAGGGAAGGATATTTTGACTGAAACTCCTCTCCCAAATAATGCTTCACACGCTGCCCATTCACCTTGAATACTCTCCCATCTTTTTCATCTTGCAAAGTAACTGCTCCATGGGGGAAAACCTCAATCACAACAAACGGTCCTGACCATTTAGATTTTAATTTTCCAGGAAATAATTTTAATCTAGAATTATAAAGCAAAACTTTTTGACCCTTGACAAACTCCTTAGATTTAAATTTTTTGTCATGCCACAACTTAGTCTTTTCCTTATACATTTTCGCATTTTCGTAAGAAAATTGACGAAATTCTTCTAACTCATTAAGCTGCAGCATTCTTATTGCTCCTGCACGACTCAGATCAAAATTTAACTTTTTCAAAGCCCAAAATGTTTTATGCTCAAGCTCTAATGGTAAATGGCAAGCTTCACCGTATACCAACCGATAGGGAGACATACCTAGAGGAGTCTTATAGGCTGTCCTATAAGCCCAAAGAGCCTCATCCAACCTAAAAGACCAATCCTTTCTAGATGGATGGACTACTTTTTCTAGAATTGATTTAATTTCGCTATTACTAATTTCAGCTTGACCATTTGCTTGTGGGTGATAAGGGGTAGCTATCCTATGCTTAATCCCATACTTAGCTAAAAGCTTAGTTAAGATATTATTAACAAAATGTGTACCCTCATCACTTATTAGAGCTCAAGGTGTCCCGAACCGCGCAAAGATGTGTGATTGGAGAAACCTTGAAACCGTATTGGCATCACTCTGATGGCATGCGAAGGCCTCCACCCACTTGGACACGTAATCCACTGCCAATAAGATAAAAACATTGCCATTAGAAGGGGGAAATGGCCCCATAAAATCAATACTCCATACATCAAATAGTTCAACTTCTAAAATGTAAGTAAGAGGCATTTCATCTCTAGGCCCCAAGTTTCCTCTCCTTTGACAAGCGTCACATTGCTTGTAGAACCAGTGGGCATCCTTAAACAAGGTAGGCCAAAAGAATCCGCAATGCAAAATCCTCATAGCTGTCCTTTGACCGCTGAAATGGCCTCCATACGGCGAAGAGTGACATTGCTCCAGGATTTCGGTTGCTTCATCACCTGAAACGCACCTACGAATAATACCGTCAGAGCATTGTTTATACATAAATGGCTCATCCCAATAGAAAAATTTTGCATCATGCTTAAACTTTTTCTTCTGCCTCCAATCCATATCAATAGGGGTGACTCCCTTCACTAAAACGTTGGCAATATCAGCATACCAAGGGACATCCCTGACTACTTTTACCTGAACAGCAAAAAGCTGTTCATCTGGAAAAGAATCGGAAATGGCAGATTGCTCCAGCAAAGATGATGATGGATCAAGAAGAGACAAGTGATCTGCAATGACATTCTCTGATCCCTTCTTGTCCTTTATCTCCAAGTCGAATTCCTGCAGTAATAAAACCCAACGAATTAGTCTAGGCTTTGCATCTTTCTTTGACATTAAATACCTTATTGCTGCATGATCCGTGAACACCGTGACTTTGGATCCAACCAAATATGGCCGGAATTTCTCAAAAGCAAACACAACAGCTAACAACTCCTTTTCAGTAGTTGTGTAGTTGACTTGTGCCTCATTTAAAACCTTGCTTGCATAATATATAGGATGAATAAATTTACTCTGCTTCTGCCCCAGCATTGCACCTACTGCAGCATCACTCGCATCACACATTACCTCGAATGGCAAATTCCAATTAGGTGCGCAGAGAATGGGTGCTGAGATTAAACCAGCATTCAATGTTTCAAAAGCCTTCCTACAATCTGCATTAAAGTCAAAAACATGATCAGTGCACAATAAGTTACAAAGAGGTTTACTGATTTTGGAAAAATCCTTTCTGAACCTCCTATAAAATCCAGCATGCCCTAAGAAGCTCCGAATTCCCTTCACTGAATTCGGTGATTCTAATCTTTCAATAACCTCAACTTTTGCTCTATCAACTTCTAGACCATTCTTAGAAATCCTATGACCTAACACTATGCCCTCCTTCACCATGAAGTGGCACTTCTCCCAATTAAGAACTAGATGGGTATCCTCACATCTTTTTAACACCTTACCTAAATTATCTAAACAACTCTGAAAAGACCCTCCAAATACTGAAAAATCGTCCATAAAGACCTCAACAGTGGACTCAATCATATCAGAAAAAATTGCTAACATACACCGCTGAAATGTTGCTGGAGCATTGCAAAGGCCAAAAGGCGTTCGCCCGAAAGCAAACGTCCCATAAGGGCAGGTGAAAGTGGTTTTTTCCTGATCTTCAGGAGCAATAGTAATCTGGTTATACCCAGAATAACCATCCAAGAAACAGTAGTAGGCCTGACCAACCAATCGATCCAACATCTGGTCAATAAATGGCAAAGGGAAGTGGTCCTTACGGGTGGCTTTGTTAAGCCTCCTGCAATCCATGCAAACCCTCTAACCAGTTACTGTCCTAGTTGGAATCAACTCATTGTCTTTATTGCTTACCACAGTGACACCTCCTTTCTTAGGAACACATTGGACAGGGCTCACCCAATTGCTGTCTGCAATCGGATAAATGATGCCAGCATCCAACCATTTAATCACCTCCTTTTTAACTACTTCTTTCATTGCAGGGTTAAGCCTTCTTTGTTGCTCAATACTCCTCAAGGACCCCTCCTCTAGAGTGATTTTGTGCATACAAAAAGATGGGCTAATTCCCTGAATATCAGCCAATGTCCAACCTATAGCTTTGCGGTATTGCTGCAGCAACTTTATTAAGGCCTCCTCATGCTCCGGCATTAAATCTGATGCAACAATAATGGGCAATGTCTCACTTTCCCCAAGATACACATACTTTAGATGATCTGGTAAGGGCTTCAAATCTAAAGTAGGTGCCTCAATCAGGGATGGTTTAATTGGGGGAGCCTTTCTTTGATCTAAATCTAAAGACTCAAAAACATCCTCACACCTAAACAATTCTTTTTCATTTTTTCTATCTAAAGAACAAAATTCGAAATCTTCTACACTAACCTCTCCATGCTTTTCTGAATGCTTATCAGCTGAATCCTGTATTGCTGTCTCAATAACTGTGCTATCCAGAATCCTAATGAAGGAGCAATCCTCCATTTCGTCTGGATATTTCATGGCTTTAAAGACATTAAATTTCACTTCCTCATTACAGACTCTCATTGTTAATTCCCCTTTTTGAACATCTATTAATGCCCTACCAGTAGCCAAAAATGGACGACCTAGAATAATTGGGACATCTTTATCAGCCTCATAGTCTAAAATAATAAAATCAACAGGAAATATGAATTTATCAACTTTTACTAAGACCGAAAGAAGCATAAGGTTAATGCTTGCGCCTAAATCACAAAGTGCTCTACCTAATTCTTTTCCACTTATAGACACAGGTATAGTAAATGACCCTGGATCCTTAGCCTTGGGGGGTAGCCCATTCTTAAGAATAGCACTACACTCCTCAGTAAGAGATACAGTTTCAAACTCACCTAACCTTTTCTTTTTAGTCAAAATATCCTTAAGAAATTTAGCATAATTAGGCATTTTCTCTATAGCTTCTACTAAAGGAATATTTATATGCAACTACTTAAGAATCTCTAAAAACTTTTTAAATTGACCATCCTGATTCTTAGGCTTTTTCCTTTGTGGAAAAGGTAGAGGTGGTACATAAGGTGGGGGCGGCACATACGGTGGTTCTACATCTGGCACAGAACCAGATGCTCCACCATTTTTATTGCTGCCTCCAGCACCCTGACCAGACTCCAACTCTTCCTCGACAACAACATTATTATTTCTATCACCATTTTTATTTATAACCTGGGTTTTACTAGGCTCAATTCTTTCTTCTAATGGCTTACCACTCCTAAGAGTAACTGCCTTTACCTGCTCCTTACCTTCCCTTCTAGGGTGTTTAGTATCTGATGGAAGTTTCCCTTGAGGCCTTGCCTTGAGCTCATTAGCTAACTGACCCACTTGCAATTCCAGGGCTCTCATTGAAGCTTGATTACTTTGAATTGCGGCATCTGTACGAGCCATAAATTCTTTCATCATTGCCTCGAGAGAATTCCCCGAATGTTGTTGGGGCAAAGCCTGCTTATTTTGCTGGGGCATTACCTGCGCTTTAGCAAATCTCGGCTGGTTCATCTTCTGTTGCGCTTGTACGTTATTTCCTTGACCTCCCCATGAGAAGTTGGGGTGGTTGCGCCAACCTGGATTATAGAAGTTAGAATAAGGGTTGTTCCTCTGATTACCTACAAAAAACACAGACGCTGGATTGCTGGGGCAAAACTCGTAGTTGTGGTCTTCACCGCAATAGACACATGCTTCGTCCGTGACTTGGTTCACCACTGCTGCAGGCTCCATAGCTGGTGGCTGCTGATGACTAATCACTGTTACATTCTTAAGAGCGTTAGCAATCATTGCAAGATCAACCCTAATGGTGGACACACCATCAACCTCTAATACACTCTTAACCTTTTTATTTGTGCCTCTAACATCCGACCACTGACAACTATTAATAGATATTCTTTCCAAAATTTCATAGGCTTCATCAAAAGTTTTTGCCAAAAGGGTCCCTCCAGCTGATAGCGAGCATAGCTAGCTATCTTTACTCATTTAATTTAGCTAGTCTTTTATGATTTTTGGGCCATTTTATTGTGCTTTATTGTTTATTTTGTAGGAAATGGTTGATTGGAGCTATAATGCCATATTAGAGTTAATCGGGTGCTCGGGGCGTGAAAAGATGCAAAGGAATGAAAAGAGTAAAAGTGGAAAAAAGTCAAATCTCGGTCAACAGCAGGCTAGCGTCGAGACGCTAGCTCTTGAGCGTCTAGCGTCTCGACGCTCACATTCCATATCAGATTAGGCGCGTAAAGCTCACAGCGTCGAGACGCTGTGATAGGAAGCGTCCCGACGCTACCGTTTTTCCTTATTCAGAACGCGCGTTTCAGAGGCAGCGTCGAGACGCTAAGACGAAAAATCAGAATAAAAGCTTATTTTCGGCTAGGTTTTTAAGAGTTCGATTGGGGACCTTGGACAGCCGTAAAGAGGACAGAATAGAGCATTTGGAGGCTGAAAACAAAGGGAGAGGCTTGGAAATCAACCCATTGGTCGTGGGGATCGTGACGGGGACGTCGGGACTCGGCCTACATTGAGTTTTCTTTTCCCTTCTCTTTCTTGAGTTAGAATTATGGCTTTCATATGTTTAGTTGAGATTGTATTTACATTCATGAGTAGCTAAACTTGTAGCTTAGGGATTGATGTAGTTGATTAAGTTTATGGATTGATTTATGGTTTAAGTTGTGCAATGTTATTGTGTTTGTAATTTTGATTTAATGCTTTCAATTAATTGGCCATTAGTTGGATGATTTAAGTTTCGAATCTAGCTCGGGAGAGGGGATTTGATCTAGACTTACTCAAGATTGCATTTATAAAGTGTACTTTCTAATTCTTGACGGTTTTAGATTAACTTTAGAATTGGTTAAAAGATCTCATTGCCTTGCTTATTAATAAACTTAGATAGGGATATCAAGTTGGTTAATTTGCATGAGAATCAATTATACTCGGGAGAGGTAGTTGTGATTAAAGGGTCTTTGGCTCATAATTTCATTGTGCATAATAACTTATTCTTTAAAATCAATCCTAAACGAAATTGGCGAAATCAATTCCCTAAGTAGTTTTCCCAATTGAATTTCCATTTGTTTTACTTGCTTTGATTTGGTTTTATCATCACCTATTCATCACTTTTTGATCCCTAAATAAAATTGAGCGAGATTATTCACAATACTTGATTTGCTTAAAAATCCAATCCAGAGGACGACATTCGAATTTACTTTCACTATATTATTACTTGACTCGTGCGCTTGCGGTAGGAAAAGTCCACATCAAGTTTTTGGCGCCGTTGCCGGGGATTGGTATATTTAGTTAAATTAATATTGTGAAAAAATTGCTTGATCTTAATTTAGGGTGTATTATTACTTTTTTAGGTTTGTTGCATTTTTTTCCTTATTTGTCTTTCATTCCATATTTGATTTTCTAGGTTAGTTTTTCTTTTAGTTGTGTAATTTTTTCCATATTTGTGTCTTGTTATTCTTTTTTAGTTTAGTTTTCCTTATTGGTTAGTTTCCTTATTTGCATTTTGCCATATTTATTTTTGCATTCCATATTAGGTTACTTTGTTTCCTTTTCTAGATTATACTTTCCATTCTTAACTTTGTTGTTTTCTTTTCTTTCTTTCATTCCATAATTGTTTTCTTTCCTTTTTAGGGTAGTTTTGATTTTTGCATGCGTAATAGTAGAGAAGTAGCACCATTTGATCCCGAGATAGAAAGAATAATTCATAGGCTTCGAAGGGAAAATAGAGAAATTATTCAAATGGCAGACCAAAGTCCACCTGAGGAGCCTAGGCCTATTAGAGATTATTTTCAGCCTGTGTTTCAGGGGCAACAGTCGGGGATTGTCTATGCACCGATTAATGCCAACAACTTTGAGCTGAAGACCGGTCTCATTCAGATGGCTCGAGACTATGCATATAGAGGATCGCCCACCGAGGATCCAAATTCGCATCTTAAATCATTCTTGGACATTTGTGGGACGGTAAAGATTAATGGAGTCTCTGAGGATGCTATTCGCTTACGTTTATTTCCCTTTTCTTTGCAGGATAAAGCACGAGATTGGTTGCAGTCTATTACTCCTGGGAGCATCACCACCTGGGATGCTTTGGTCCAGGCCTTTTTAAAGAAATTTTTCCCGCCTGCAAAGACGGTCAAGCTGAGGACCGAGATAGGGACATTTCAGCAACAATATGATGAGAAGTTGTTCGAAGCTTGGGAGCGATTCAAAGAGCTACTGAGGAAATGTCCTCAGCATGGTTACCCCGATTGGCATCAGGTACAGTTGTTTTATAATGGTTTAACTCCTAGTACAAAAACGATTGTTGATGCAGCTGCATGTGGGACTCTGTTGTCCAAGACCGTGGAAAACGCTCGCACACTTTTAGAGAATATGGCCACCAACAGCTATCAGTGGCCATCTGAGCGGTCTGCACCTAAAAATATTGCTGCTGGAGTGTTTGAGGTTGATAAAGTAAGTGCACTCCAGGCCCAGATGACCTCCCTTGCTAATGCTTTTATGAAATTTTCAGGTACAGGGAGTGCTCAATCAATTGAATCAGCTGCTGCTTTAGCATCTAGACCTCAGGAGGAGACTATTGAGCAGGTTCAGTATGTATCAAATTTTAATTCTAGGGGATATAATAATAGTTCTACACCTACACATTATCACCTTAACAATAGGAACCATGAAAATTTCTCTTATGCTAATACTAAAAATGTTTTTAATCCTCCTGGTTTTGCCCCTCAAACTTAAGATAATAAAAAATTAGAAGATCTTGTTGGAGCTTTCATCGCAGAGTCAAGTAACAGGACAACCAAGTTAGAGGAGGCAGTCATTGCCATCAACTCAACAGTGAATGGCCACAGTGAAGCTATAAAGAACATTGAGACTCAGCTGGGACAGTTGGTGAATGTTGTAAGCACCATGAATAAAGGTAAGGCCCCAGCTGAGCAAGAGAAACCCCAGATGGAGTATTGTAAGGCAATCACTGTTCACCAGGAGGAATCTGAAGAGGAACCTGAATCTGAGGACTATGAAATGCCTACAGGAGAAGCAGAGGAGGACACATCAGCAGATGAGGCTGAAAAGCCTAACCTTGAGCCTCCCATTCCTTCTCCCACACTGTTGGTTCCCAAGGAAAGGAAAAAGAAAAAGAAGAAAAAGAACAATCAGGTTCAGTTTGATAAATTTATGAATGCTTTTATGAATCTGAATATTAATATTCCTTTTGCAGAGGCATTAGAGATGCCCCAATACAACAGGTTCATGAAGGAGTGGTTAGCAAAGAAGCGAAAAGAAAAGAAGGTTGACACTGTGTATCTTGCTTCCACATGCAGTACCAGAGTACAACAGAAAGTACCTGAAAAAGTAGCAGATCCAGGGAGTTTTTCTGTTCCTTGTAGTTTTGGTACTTATTCTTTCAGAGCATTATGTGATTTAGGTGCTAGCATTAATATCATTTCTTTATCGTTGTGTAAAAAGTTAGATATAGGTGAGATTAAGTCTACTCCTGTAAAGCTCCAATTGGCTGATCAATCTGTGGTGAGACCAGTTGGTATTGTAGAAAATGTGTTAATCAGAGTAGGTAGATTTTTCCTCCATATTGATTTATATGTTATGGACATGATAGAAAATCCTTCGATGCCTGTTATATTAGGAAGACCATTCCTCGCTACTGGGCGAGTGATCATAGATATTGAGCGCAGGGAGCTCACTATTAGAGTCAAGAACGAAAAAGAAATCTTTAAAGCAGTTGAAGACTCTAAAGATGAAGTGCTTTTCATGGGCTACAGGAAAGGTGCAAGAAAGAGCACCTCTGTTGGATTCACAGAACAAAAGCCTCCTTAAAGCACGTGCAACACGTCGAGCTAATGACGTTAAACAAGCGCTTATGGGAGGCAACCCAAGTAAGTTTAGTGTGTTTTCTTTTTGTTTTTGATTTATTGTTTGTTTTTGCTTTGTATGTCTTGTTTTCTTTCTTTCTCCCCTTTGCTTTCAAGCTTTCAAGATTTCAAGCTCTCAAGTCAAGAAGTCATCATCATTCCAGGGCAGTATTGTTCACTCCTTTCATTCGTTTATTGTTCTCATACTTGTTTATGCTTTATTTTCTTTATACATTGAGGACAATGCATATTTTAAGTTTGGGGGTGGATTAGCATGTTTGTGGAGCCCTTGAGCATCTGAGTTCGGGCTATAGTTTTGAGTTTTCTTTGAATTATGCATATGGTTGTTTTCTGGATGCTACTTTTGCATGATTATGATGTCCTAGGATAGGCTTTCTTGTCAATTTTCAAGCTTGTGATGAGATGTAAGCATAAGTGCCCAAAAAGGGAGACTTTTTAAAATTTTTCTAGGAGATGGCTTGCATGAGTAGAGTATCTGTCTTGGCTAGATTTGGATTTGAATGCTTAGGAGCGAATTATTGGGTTCATATGCTTGTTGTCACCTCGATAGGTGTAGGGTAGAGCTAAAGAGTTAATTTTTTGCAAATTAGCATGTTTGATCTTGCTTAGGAGAAAAGAAAAGAATATCTGCTTATTATGTTCTTAACGAAAAAATCATTCTTGTTGTTATTGTTGAAAAAGAAAAAAAAATCATGACTTATGCGCGCAATATGCAATGAATAATAAAGTTTAGGCAAAAAGAGCTACCCCTGTTGTGATCAGTTAGGCCAACCAGAGAAAACTCAGGTTAAGGGTCCCTGCAATGGGTGTGTGAAAGCTAGTGCCACATTTAAATGCTTAATTAGATTGTTAATTAAAAGCACCTAAGTATGGAGATAAACAAACTAATTTGTTGCATTAACTCATTAGTGAAGCCTTAGTGCCAGTGTAGAGGGAAGATGAACTGAGAGTCTAATAATCCAATCCCGAGCTAGTAGAGTCTGATCTTGTTGAGTTAGATCTCGCTTGTGCAAGTTAATTTTGGAAAAATTTTAATTTGTCTCCCTCATTGGTCCTTGTGTGCATATCTCTTGCTGGCTTGGTTATTGACTTTTGAGCCTTGAGGATTGAGTTATGATTGTTGCATCCATTCTTCCATTGTATGTCTGATTTATAGTTTGCTCGAGGACTAGCAAAAGCTTAAGTTTGGGGGTATTTGATAGCGAGCATAGCTAGCTATCTTTACTCATTTAATTTAGCTAGTCTTTTATGATTTTTGGGCCATTTTATTGTGCTTTATTGTTTATTTTGTAGGAAATGGTTGATTGGAGCTATAATGCCATATTAGAGTTAATCGGGTGCTCGGGGCGTGAAAAGATGCAAAGGAATGAAAAGAGTAAAAGTGGAAAAAAGTCAAATCTCGGTCAACAGCAGGCTAGCGTCGAGACGCTAGCTCTTGAGCGTCTCGACGCTCACATTCCATATCAGACTAGGCGCGTAAAGCTCACAGCGTCGAGACGCTGTGATAAGAAGCGTCCCGACGCTACCGTTTTTCCTTATTCAGAACGCGCGTTTCGGAGGCAGCGTCGCGACGCTGTCTTGACAGCGTCTCGACGCTAAGACGAAAAATCAGAATAAAAGCTTATTTTCGGCTAGGTTTTTAAGAGTTCGATTGGGGACCTTGGACAGCCGTAAAGAGGACAGAATAGAGCATTTGGAGGCTGAAAACAAAGTGAGAGGCTTGGAAATCAACCCATTGTTCGTGGGGATCGTGACGGGGACGTCGGGACTCGGCCTACATTGAGTTTTCTTTTCCCTTCTCTTTCTTGAGTTAGATTTATGGCTTTCATATGTTTAGTTGAGATTGTATTTACATTCATGACTAGCTAAACTTGTAGCTTAGGGATTGATGTAGTTGATTAAGTTTATGGATTGATTTATGGTTTAAGTTGTGCAATGTTATTGTGTTTGTAATTTTGATTTAATGCTTTCAATTAATTGGCCATTAGTTGGATGATTTAAGTTTCGAATCTAGCTCAGGAGAGGGGATTTGATCTAGACTTACTCAAGATTGCATGAATAAAGTTTACTTTCTAATTCTTGACGGTTTTAGATTAACTTTAGAATTGGTTAAAAGATCTCATTGCCTTGCTTATTAATAAACTTAGATAGGGATATCAAGTTGGTTAATTTGCATGAGAATCAATTATACTCGGGAGAGGTAGTTGTGATTAAAGGGTCTTTGGCTCATAATTTCATTGTGCATAATAACTTATTCTTTAAAATCAATCCTAAACGAAATCGGCGAAATCAATTCCCTAAGTAGTTTTCCCAATTGAATTTCCATTTGTTTTACTTGCTTTGATTTGGTTTTATCATCACCTATTCATCACTTTTTGATCCCTAAATAAAATTGAGCGAGATTATTCACAATACTTGATTTGCTTAAAAATCCAATCCAGAGGACGACATTCGAATTTACTTTCACTATATTATTACTTGACCCGTGCGCTTGCGGTAGGAAAAGTCCACATCACCAGCCGAAGCATCGACCATACCTTGGATTACTCCATTTAAACCATTGTAAAATGTTTCCATTTGAATACAATGAGGTAACCCATGGTGGGGACACTTTCGTAAAAGCTCCTTAAACCTCTCCCAAGCCTCACTAAAAGTCTCATTCTCAAGTTGCCTAAACCCTACTATTTCACTCCTTAATTTAGCATTTCTATTAGGTGGGAAATATTTACTCAAAAATTTTTCAGCTAACTCATCCCACGTCCTAATTGATCCTGGAGCAAAAGAGTTTAACCATGACTTTGCTCCATCTCTAAGAGAATACGGGAACAAAGTTAATCTAAGAGCATCTCTAGGCACTCCTTGAATTACAAAAGAATCACTAACTCCTAGAAAAGACTTAAGATGTAAATGAGAGTCTTCAGATGACAAACCATGGAATTGCCCCACGGTTTGCAACATCTGAAACATTACCGGTTTCATTTCAAAATTCGCGGCTTGGATTTGGGGACGTGCAATCCCTGGATTCAACTCATTAAACATCGGGACAGCATAAGCTCGAATGGCTCTGGTCCTATCGTTCACTATCAAGATAGGATTCTCAGCCTGATTGTTTCGCTGCTCATTTTGCTCAAACAATGGGTTTTGCTGCAGCAACGGATTCTGCTGGGGGTTTGCTGCTGCTGGACCTTCATGAACCTGTGGAAGTTGTGGCACGTTCTCCATCTGGTTTCTGCGCTGCTCCCTCCTTCTGTTCCTAAATGTCCTTTCAACTAATTGACTGAAAATTAAAATCAATCCCAAAACCAATTTTCTTTAGTTTTTACACAGTTTCATCATATGAAAAGCTACCCACCAAGCTAAAATTAATGCATGTTAGGTGCCTTAATCATGTTCTAATACCAATTGAAGGTGTTCATATAACACATGCGGAAGCAATTTTAGGATCGGAGGCACTTAACTACATCAATTTTAGAAAATGAAAACATGTTGTCCAAATACCGTAAGGAGAGAGTAGAATTTTTACTAACCTTTTGAAGACCGATTCAACAACTCCCTTTGATTCCTTTGATCACGAACGGTGTGTGGACCACCTCTAGTGTCTTCCCTACTATTCTCCGGGCCAAGAACGACTTGTGGGAGTCTATAGAGATAGGAAATGGGAAGGGAATGCTTGAAAGTTCAAGCACTAGAGAGATATATGGAGATGAGAGAGTTTGAGACCAAAATCCAGCAGCATAACAATATGGAAAATGGCTCTCCTTCCTTTGAATCTGATTCATACTCCTTATATAGACATCTTCCATGCAAAGAGAAGCCTCATGACGCTAGACATATGGTGAAATGGCAACTCAATGTGGATTCTAGGTGTTTAATTCACAACACATGCAACTAGTGCATGGTTGTGTTGTTTTCCACTATACATCAACATGCAAGAGTGGGAATGCCACTAAATCCACTTAAAATTGAATCAAAATTCTCAATTTTCAGCTTGCAATTCATTCCTATTTCAATTCAAAATTGAAATTAATTTCTAGGCAATTAATTGGTACAATTCCAAGTAATTTTTACATGATTAATCCAATTAATCTTTATCACCTAGTGCCATGAATTATATATGATTCCTAATACATATATATGGTATTCAAAACACTTTTAAATACTCCATCTCTCATTTTCTAATTTAATTCATAATTAAATTATTGTGTCAAACACAATTTACGATAATACCCGTTTTCCCGATTTTGAACGATTCAAAGCTTCCTATCTTTTTGTTCTAGGCTTTGTTCCGATATGAGCTAGTAGGGGGACTGTCGGGTTCTTAGAGTGAGTAAAAATATGATATAAAAGACTCTAGAATTCCTGTGCAAGTATACACAGTCTGCAGCAAGTAATATTATCAATCCGAGCCCTGAATGAGTTTCCACTCTACCTATTTTTGTGTAACTTTTTAATGGTTTCAAGAATAATAAAATGATTGGGTTTTATCGGAATTATGCTGAAGCAAAATAAATGACAGAACAACAAGTAAACAAATAGATAGACAGATTAAAGACAGGCGCTGGTTAGGTTTAGTGATTATTCTAAGATATGCTCTAGCAATGTTATTGATCATGCATTTCTCGCAGTATTATTAGCGGATTCCTCCCGGAACTCCGGATCTTTTGGGATATGTTTCAAACCCAATGAAGTACGACCGATCAAGCACTAGGCAACTGGCTATCCCTAGCTCAGTCACTGGCGTTCACCAATACACAATGATCGTAGTGTGGATAATTGCCACACACTCTCGAAATCATCCCTGAAGCTAGAGAGAGCTATTCACACCGGCTGGCCAGGCAGGCATAAAATAAGAATAAGCACAACAATTAACCAAATTGCGATAGTCAATTTATTACTAGAGATGAAGCACAACAATCACATTATTCCTAACCAACACCCTAAGCTACTTAGTTCATAATAGGCATAGGAATACGAATTACAATCTGAGTATGCATGTCCATAACCACAAGTTAATAAAGAAAATAAACTCCCTAATCAGTTTGCGGTAGATGGTGTTCTTGATGATCTTCAATCTCCCTATATTATTCGGCTTCCAAGGGAAAACATGGAATGGCTTTGACTTTGACGGCTACTTCCTTTTATAGAAGGATTGGAGGCTTGTATTAGGTCAACTAGGACACGTGTAAGGCTCTCCTTGATCCTTTATCACGAAAATAACTCAACAGAAGTCGGTTCATGAAGTTGGCTAACGAGCTGTGATGTGGCAGTTTTTGTTCCCAGTTTTGCTGCAGCATAGAATTTGCTCCCTCCAGTTGCTCAGCAGCATAATCTGCACAAAATAATTTCCAATGCTTCCATTCTTCCAAATGGGTTAAATCATGTAATATCTATCCAAAACCAACCCTAATAAGCATAAAGGACACACAAATCCCTATATAATTGAGGCCTAAATAACTACCTTTTGGGCAGTTATCAGGGACCTAATGGACCTATAGATCATGGGCTCCGACGATTCGAGGCTAACCGACTAATCTCATTATCCAAGCTAGCCAACATTCGTTAACTACCGGGACACTCCACTATAGCCCAATAATTGCACTCCCCTTACTATAGAAATATTTTCGTCCACTTGATTTAACCATGATTAGTAAGTCGATCCTTCACAGGTTTTTCGTAGCTATAGCTAGGTCAAAATATCGTTTCACCCCTATAGTACTTCAAGTTCCTTAAGTCCCACTGATCCTCTAATGAACAATTGGTTTATGGTCCAACCATAAAACCGAGTCCCTCTCGGGCCAATGAGAGGGCGGGATCCCTTTGTTCAAGCCCCGGAGTCAGCACTTAAGGGAACAACCTCTCTACTATCCCTAATTCGGGTAGGAGTGAATTCCTTCTTGCACGACTATGTCCCCAGCTACCTACCCGTTCCTATCCCTGAAATGGGAGGCTTATTGTGTCGGCGATACTGAGGCACTCTCACCTATGCATATCTAAGGATAAGCCCGAATAAACAGGAGTTCATAGTTAGCTCAGGATTAAGATCGAGTTACCTAGGTCATCACATGAAATAGTCAGTCTCGTCAGTAAACGGTGTTATAAAGCGAGAGCGACTTATTTCTCGGTCCTGGTCTTATGCAAACTCATGGCATAGGATGCCCCCACTCGCATGTCTCTACATGGACGATTTAGGATCACATCGTCTATACCATCTATAAAGTGGGTCGCGTCTCATAGTGTCTCCAGCATAAGGTACCAAACCCTATCCCTATACTATAGACCGTTTTGGCTATTACTCAAGCTTGATCCATTTTTTATGTCTCTACATAAAGTTCAAGTATTCATCCTATAGCCATGGATCTTAGTTTATTGGATTTGGGTTATTATATGTGCAATTTACTTTATTCAGTAATAACTTTACTGAATTAATCTCGATAACGCCTTTATCGAATAAGTATGTATAATTCGTTTAACATTCACTATCTACGAGTTTTAGGACACAATCCCAACAATTTCAGCAAAGGTGTGATCAGGTTTAGCAACATTTTCCAGCGAGCAATCAGATAGGCACAGATAATAGCTTTTCACGGGCGTTTTCTACATTTCCCGGTACTTATAGGTGAGTTTCCGGTGTGGGTAAGTTGGAGTGAGGCTTGTTTTGGTTGGTTGTTGTATTTAATCGATTGCCCACTTTTTTTTACCTTCGTTCAGCAAGCTTTCCCTTCATTTTTCGGCGGTTCTAAGAGTAGCGTTTCAATTTTGGCACCTTTGGGCATTTTCACCTTTGGGTAAGTGAGTTTAGTAAGTTTTGGGTATTTTGTTTACGTTAGAAGGATACCCATTGGTTTTGAATTTTGTTCTCGAGGTACCCATAACTTTTGGTGTTCTAATTTTCGTCTTGGAGCGTGATAGGGAGCTTGGACAACAAGCACGACTGCTGTTTAGGTAAGTTATTGGGAGTTAAATCTCTTCCAAGTTTAATTGTCTTCTTATGCCCTCTCGATTTTTAAAGGTCTATGAGTTTGAGTTGGTTTTTCCCTTTTTGATTGCTGTTTAGGGGCTTGGAAGCAAAGAAGTTAGATTGTTTGGTTAAGCGACTTAATTAGCTATGTAAGTAGCTTTTGGACATGACATAGTTGCTTTTGGAACCATTGTATGCTTAATGGTAGTTGAATGAAGTCTTGGATGAGTTTTCATCCTTAGGTCTAATTTTTCGTGGAATGTTGTATGCTTACTTGAACATGATTTAAGTGTTGCTTACTTCCACATGATTTAAGTGTTGCTTACTTGGACATGACTTGAGTTTTCATCCTTAGGTCTAATTTTTCATGATATGTTGTGATGAGTCGTGAGGCATGACAATGATATGAGGACCCTTTTTTTCTGTGGCGTCTTCTGATTCACTACTAAGCATGTATGGGATGTTTGATTCATGATTGTTTGTGGATTGTGTTTATGTTAATTGAGGACAGGCTAAATGTTTGTTGGAGTTGTGATTGAAATAGATGTGAGATCTGGCTCATTGAATCTATAGAAGAGCATCATTTTTGTTTCCAGGTGCAAGGAAAAATTTTGGGTTCCCTATATGTATGTCGTTATGCTGTCAAATTTTCGGTAGAATCACGATGGTCCTACAACTTAGTTTAAATACCTTTGGGTATTAGTGTACTAGAGTACCACGTGACTGACAAGGACTAAACCTAGTGTAGGGACCTTAGTCTCGATTAGGGCCTCAGATGGACTTAAAAGAACTTTAAGTCTTATGTTAACTAGAGTGTTTTCCTTCCCCATCTCAGGGTTGATAGAACACAGTTTTCAGGCACGTTATCGTGCGTTCTACCAGTTGACTGTTAGAGCCCAGTTACAGGCACGTTATCGTGCGCTCTCTCAGTTCAGGATGGTGTTGAGCCCATGTTCAGGCACGTTTTCGTTCACCAGTCGCTTCATCGAGTTTTCGATGTTGAGCTCATATTCAGGCACGTTAACGTGCACCAGTTGCTCCATCGAGTTTTTGATGTTGAGCTTATGCTAAGGCATGTTTTCATGCACCAGATTGCTCAACCGTATTTTCATGATCTAGGGGTGTTGTGTTGGGATAGGTGTAGTTCCACTAGAAGTTGCCAGTTAGTCTCTAGTATACTTGCCTTACCCGACTGACCCACACAACACTCTAGTTGGCACAGGTTGGGGATAGGTAATCACCCTAGACAAAACATTTCATGAACCCAGTTATGGCCCTAGGGTTGGAAACCCGAATGACTATTCCAGTTAGGCCCCTATGATGTTAAAACCCAAACTCAAATTTCATGCTATTAGATTTCATGTTTTCAAATCTCATGCTTTCAATTTTAGCCCTTAAGTGGGCTACTTATTGAGTATATTCTTATATACTCACCCATGCTACATGACTTTCCTTTTCAGGTGGTACTTGATGACATTAGGCGAGTGGCGAGGGCAGTGACTTGGCTAGGTCATGGGATGCAGCTGCAAATCATGTCTCTAGAAGTCCAGGACCGAGTTTCCTAGTTTTCATGTTTTCAGATGTTTTTAATAATCAATTTTTGAAAATTGTCTATCAGCACTTTTGACTGTTCCTTTAGTGTAAACGACTTGTGCTTTTGGGCCCAGTTTATTAAATAAAAGAACAAATTTTTTTCATGTTCATGTATGTAGTAGCGACCTTCAGTCTTTTTTAACTTCCTTTTAGTCGGGTTGTTACAGGTTGCGTGCATCAATTGTTAAAAGACATACATATTGATTCACCATCACCTTCATTATTGTTTTGTAACAATACTGAGACCATATCTAACCCAATTTTTCAGGAAAGAACCAAGCATATTTAGTTCGATTGTCACTTCATACGAGAGAATGTTATAATTACCTTCAACTAGCAGATGTCTTCACAAAAGCTTTACCAACTTCTTTCTCTTTTTTGTTATCTAAGATAGACATTAGGAACATAATGGCGCCATCTTGAAGGGAGGTATTAGAATAAAGAAGTTGTAATAATTAGTTGAGCTAGTTTTAATTAGTTGTATATTCTATTGTCTTAACTCCATAACCTATGTTGATTACTGGCTATTTACATGCCTTGCATTAATGAATAAAGTAGGCAAGAATTATTTAATTTCCCTCTCATTTCACGCACAAATCATACCAATTGAATTAGACTACCACTTTGTTAGACAAAAAATGGTCGTTGGAACCCTTAGCAACCAAGTATGCAGCCTCACACTCACATTCACAGTTGCTGACATTTTCACCGAACCTTTTGCCCTTTTTGAAAACTAATTAATGAGCAAACTTGGATGCATGCAGCAGATTGTGCCCAAAGGCAGGCTCATAATCAATTATGAATCGAGATTATAAAAACAAATGAGGAAAGTTATCAGATTATATGGAGTTTTATCTCAAAACCAATTGACTATAAGTAGAGTAATCCATCTATCTTATAGATTGTGAGGTATCCACTTATGATCTTTTCAATGTGGGATCCTCAACACAACCATTATGCTCTCAATCGATCTCAGTTATCAAGCAAGGCAATCTAAAGTCTTTCTTCCTTTAATCCACGTGCGGTCTCAACATCTCTTGAGGCTCAAATTTAGAAGAATATAGTATGTAACCATTAGGGAAGATATATTTCTTATATGTTCTATACGTTGCAACAACAATTCTTGCAGCATTTTTCTTTTAATTTTACTACGTTTTTTATACATACCATCTTTATTTTCTCTTCCTATTTCTTCTTGCAACATTTGTTTCCTTATTCAATTATGGATCTATTTCAAATAACTTTTCAAATACTTAAAAATACCTTTTTACACTTAAAAACTTAAAAATGTTCGAAGTGTGTGATGGACACTCACAAATTTAGAATAAAATGAGCAATAATATTTGAGAAGAAACAATCCACTTGTATTGAAAAAAACTCTTCATGAAACTACAAAACTCGGTTCACATTTTTCTCTTTAACTCTTCTTGTGTTTTATTCTCCACACACTTGCTTCAACACATTCTATAGATATCCTATTTATAGGATTACATGGAAAACTTCTAGATCTACAAACTCTCATTCTAATTTATGAACATGTTTCATGAACTTACTATAATGAACATAACTCTCCCTTACATGAATATTGTATTTAACTCTCAACAAATTAAAACATAAAACTTACTTATTAAATTACTAATAACTCATCTACTTAATTAAAATATGGTTAATTTTCAATAAAAAAAAAAACTTTAATTAGAAAGTTATTTCAAATAGACCCTAAGCGGAGACTTGTAAACACATTTCTTTTTGGAAAAACTTTTCATTTTGCACAATTAGACCATCATATTTAAAGAGCAAACCAAAAGGCAAACAAACACATATCCATTAACTATCATCGAAATTTTTGCAAAATCCTTGGTATATGATGTTAGAGAAAATGGTTTTCCTATACATTAGTGGGACAATTCCCAATTTGATGGAAACTAATTAATTCACCCTATGATAAAGCGAAATACATTGAATACAATCTTATCTTTAGGGTTATCTTCCCCTTTGTCATTGCATTCCCATCAAATGACAGACACTGCGCATGGAGGGACGTGACTGAGGTTCAGCCTGCACACAAGAGATTGATGTACTCATAAGTGAGGCTAATTCACTAAAAAGCTTTCGACTTTGAGGATGTGGAAGACGAGGATCGAGCAAGTCTTTCATCTCGATGGCGTTTTCTGGTGAAGTTTGTAAAGAGAGAATTATTTCTCCTGGATGTCTTCCCATCATGACTTCTAAAGCCACGACTCCAAAGCTAAAGACGTCACATTTTTCTGTTGCTTTGTTCGTGTATGCGAGCTCTGCATTTGCAATATAAGAAATTGTCAAATCAAAATTATGTTTTTTTTAACTAGGTCGTCAGTTAATCATTATTACGATTATAACACTCAAAACTAATTACTATTATCTAGTCAATTTAGAGATATCAGATGATTCATGATTTTGATGAGCTTGAATTCGTGTAGTATGAACTTGGTTACATGACTAAGTTTTTCTAGTATATGTAGCTTATGAGTTTTTTATTTGTAAGAGTAAATATGTAACTTATTTATTTTAGAAGCTTGAGGTGTAGTGTATAGTGTTTTTTTCTTGTTTACTACATTAATATTGATGTTTGTTTCGATTAGAAACATGAAAATATTATACAAATTAAGATGGGAACCAGTAATTGACATAAATCTCAATCTTGTCCCTACATTTGTATGTGTCCCTACATTTGTATGTTCTTCTATTTTAGTCTTTGACACTTTTTTTCCCCTTTAATTACTTCATTAATCCATATCTACACTTGAATTTAAGTTCTCATAAATAATTTATGTTTAGTTTTTTTTTTTTTTTACCAGTACCACGAGATGAAATAATAACTTTTTAGATTAAATTATAAATTTAGTTCTATGACAAGCATAATTTCAATTTAATTAGTTCGTGTGGTTTTAAGAGTTTTAGTTTAATCACATCTCTACAATTTAGTCAAACATCTCGTCCATAGTATTAGTTGCTTACATGACAATTAACTAATATTTTCTAATGGGGCTAACTATTGATGGTCGAGTGTATGAGGGTCTCAAACATTATATTAAATTATAAGATAGTGTTGTAAGTTAAACATGTTCTAATTAATTAAGTGCATGAGTTATACAAGTTATTAGTAAATTAATAAGTAAGTTTTGTAATTTTAAATTGTTGGAGGTTAAGTATAACATTCATATTGTAAGGGAGTTTTATGTTCATGAAGTTAAGATGGGATGGGAGTTTTACATCTATACTTTTCCATGTAATCCTATAAATAGGATAGCTTTAGAATGTGTTGAAGCAAGTGTGTGGAGAAGAAAACACAAAAGAGTTAGAGAGAAAAAGTGTGAACCAAGTTTGTAGCTTTCTAGAAGAGTTTGTTTTTGTTCAATACAAGTGGATTGTTTCTTCTCAAATATTTCTTATTTGATTCTAATTTTGTAAGTGTCCATCACACGCTTCCAACAGATAGAAGAGAATAGGTACGTAGTTTTCTCGGGGAGATAGAAGAGAATACAATGTCAAATCGGCATTCTTGAATGGATATCTTGAAGAAGAAGTCTATTTGGAACAACCACTTGGTTATGCAGTGAAAGGTCATGAAGATAAAGTCTTGAAGTTAAAAAAGGCTTTATGTATGGATTGAAGCAGGCACCAAGAATGTGGAATAGTAGAATTAATAAATATTTCCTTGACAATGGGTATTTGAGATGTCCTCATGAACATTCTCTTTATATTAAGACTAATGGTCATGGAGATATTTTGTTAGTTTGTCTATATGTGGATGACTTAATTTTTACAGGAAATTGTCCAAGTATGTTTGAAGATCTCAAGAAAGCAATGACTCAAGAATTTGAAATGACAGATATTGGGCTTATGTCATATTATCTTGGAGTCGAAGTGAAGCAGTGGAAGGAAGGTATTTTCATTTCTCAAGAACGCTATACTAGAGAAATTCTTGAGAAATTCAAGATGTTCAATTCTAAACCTGTCACAACTCCGATGGAAACTGGGACAAAACTATCCAAATATGAAGATGGAGATGTTGTAGATCCTTCATATTTCAAGAGCTTGATTGGAAGCTTGAGGTATTTAACTTGCACAAGACCAGATATTTTGTTCAGTGTTGGATTGGTGACTCGGTTTATGGAATCTCTTACAACTACTCATTTGAAAGTGGCAAAGAGAATTCTTCGTTACCTCAAAGGTACGCTTGACTATGGATTATTTTATTCATCGTCTAAAGAGTTCAAGCTTGAAGGTTATTGTGATAGTGATTGGGCTGGAGATCTTAATGATAGAAAAAGTACAAGTGGATATGTTTTCTTTGTTCGCGATACATCTTTTACTTGGAGTTCTAAGAAACAACCCATCGTGACATTATGTACTTGTGAGGCAGAGTATGTTGCTGCAGCATCATGTGTTTGTCATGCAGTTTGGTTGAGAAATTTGCTTAAGACAGTTGGAATTTTGCAAGAGGATGCAACTGTGATCCATGTGGATAATAAGTCAACAATTGCTCTTGCCAAGAATCCAGTGTTCCATGATCGTAGTAAGCACATTGATATAAGATTTCACTTTATCAGAGATTGCATTTCAAGAAAGGAAATTCAAGTAGAATATGTGAAGACAGAAGATCAAATTGCAAATATTTTCACAAAGCCACTCAAGGTCAATGTGTTTAGCAAGTTGAGAACTTTGCTTGGAGTTTCGAGAAAAACATGTTTAAGGGAGGATGTTGTAAGTTAAACATGTTCTAATTAATTAAGTGCATGAGTTATACAAGTTATTAGTAAATTAATAAGTAAGTCTTGTAATTTTAAATTGTTGGAGGTTAAGTATAACATTCATATTGTAAGGGAGTTTTATGTTCATGAAGTTAAGATGGGATGAGAGTTTTAGATCTATACTTTTCCATGTAATCCTATAAATAGGATAGCTTTAGAATGTGTTGAAGCAAGTGTGTGGAGAAGAAAACACAAAAGAGTTAGAGAGAAAAAGTGTGAACCAAGTTTGTAGCTTTCTAGAAGAGTTTGTTTTTGTTCAATACAACTGGATTGTATCTTCTCAAATATTTCTTATTTGATTCTAATTTTGTAAGTGTCCATCACACGCTTCCAACCGATAGAAGAGAATAGGTACGTAGTTTTCTCGGGTAAATAGAAAGTCGATCTAAAGATATATTCATATGGTTTAACAAAACTATTAAAAACCGATGAACCAAATTGAAACTAAACCCAAATTATCAAGCACGAAACTTGTAAACAAAACAAGTAAAACAAACAACTTACCCGGAGCGACATAGCCATGAGTACCAGCAACAGCAGTGGATTGCAAAGCATCAAACTTCAAAAACCTGGCAGTCCCAAAATCCGCAACATGAGCTTCAAAATCCACATCCAACAACACATTCTTGGGAGTCACATCACGGTGGACGATCGGCGGAACACAGTCATGATGTAAATAACACAAAGCCTCAGCCACACCCTTCACTATCTCCACTCTCTTCACCCAATCCAACTCCATTGCCTTCTTCTCACTTCTCAACACATCCCCCAAGCTCCCTCTCTCGATGAAATCATAAACTAAAAAAGTGTGTTCGCCTCGCGAGCAGAATCCATACAGCTTAACAATGTTCCGATGGCGTATCTCGGTTAGAGCCGCCACTTCGCTTTTGAAAAGCTTCACGTTCTCCATTCCCACGTCGCTGTCCCAAAAGTTGAGTTTTTTAATGGCAAAGACCTCGCCACTCGGCATTTCCGCCTTGTAAACTTTTCCTGATCCTCCTGCTCCAATGCAGTACTTTTCGTCGAAATTCTCGGTTGCCCGTATTATGTCGTCGTACACTAGCTTTCCGTCGTAACCCCATACATTCGCAAATGCTGATTGTGGTTCCATTTTTGGGGTTTCTATTGTGTTGTTTACTCCTTTTTTGTCTCGTCGGAGGCATGAAATGATCCCGAATAGTATTAGAGACAATATTATTGCACTTACTATAGTTGGAACCAGAATAATCACCAACTTTTGCTTTCTGTCAAAAAGAATAGGAATAAAAGATTGAGAATTCACTGGGTGACAAATTGGACCAAATTAATAGCAAATATAGCACAATGTATAGCCAAATCTATAAGAGGATATTACTGATAGACACCGATAGACTATGGTTAATTAAAAACTATCTGATAGACTTTGATTATCAGAGTTTATCCGCGATAGATTCTGACAGTATCTATTGCTGATAAACTCTGGTTAATCAAAATCTATCTGCCACTATTATTGATAGACTTTGATTATCATTGATAGTGATAGTGATTTTGATTAATCCAAGTTTATTAGCGATAGACATTAGATAGACTTTGATAAGACACGGATAGAATCTGACAACAACTTTTTGGTCTTATATAATTAATTTTACTATATTTGCAATTAGTTTGTCATCTATGCAACTGCCCTTAAGGATTAAATATATTCTCGATAAAAGCATTTGCATAAAAATGGGTACCTTTCATTTCTGGTTTCTCCCTTGGAAACGTAACATGGTTGCATGCCATCAATATTTCCACATAAAGCTGCGTTGTTAACAAAATCCACTGACCGGGCTCTGTCAAAGACGCCGCCAGAAGGAAGAGGGCCACTTAGATTGTTGAAGGAGAGATTGATATTTACTAAACCCAGCATGGTGCCTAAGGAATGAGGGATTTGACCAGACAGATGGTTGTGAGACAAGTTCAAGCTCTCTAAATACATCAGCTTTCCAAGTGATAAAGGAATTTCTCCAACTATGGAATTATAACTCAAATCCAACAAATCTTGCAAGGAAAACAGATTCCCTATCTCAGATGGGATCCAACCATTCAGTTGATTCATGCTCAAGCTGAGATTTTGAAGCTTCGAGCAATCGCCAATCTGGTGAGGGATTGAACCTTCGAACTTGTTCATCGAGAGATCGAGCGATACCAGATTCGAGAGCTTCCCTATCCCCGATGGCACACTGCCAGAGAGTTGCCGATTCCCTTGCAGCTGTAACAACGACAACGAAGATAAATCTCCAATATTCTCCGGCATTGTACCGGAGAAATTGTTGAAGGAGAGGTCGAGCACTACCAAATTTTTCAACTGAGTGATCTCGTTTGGAATTTCGCCGCTCACCATGTTGGTAGCGATCTTCAACTTGGTCAAATTTTTGCATTTTCCCCAGTTCGAAGAGAGCTTGCCAGTTAGTTGATTGTCACTCAAGTCTATGTAATTCAAACTTGGGTACACCCCAAAAGCTTCGTCGAGATTCCCTGTTAATTGATTGTCTTCCAAACGAAGCCGATACAGTGTTGAGCAATTTCTGAAGCTTCTTGGGATTGGACCTGTAAAATTCAGAGCAGTTTTTAATGTTAATGTTGAATAGTTAACATGACTATTTAATTACAATTATAAACAGATATATGTTGTATTTAAAAGTAATTAAATTAAACATATCTAGATATGTTTGAAAGAAAATCAACATTATAGAGAGAAATAGAATTTCCTAAACGATCATCTCTGATAGACTAAAAGTTATAACATGGTCTTTTTCTCATCTATTAAACTATGCTAACTTGGGTGGAATATAGGCTAACATTTTTACTTAGTTCAACGTGTTAAGGGGGAGATTTAAACCTCTAACTTAGTTGGAAGTATACCTTAGCTCACTTGAGTTATGTTCAATTGGCTAACTCCTCTCTACATACAAAGAAATTATTAAAGTGATCAATGGCGAATCAAGAACTTGATGCTAGGGAGCTGACACAACTTCAAACAGGTTGAAATTACAAGTGTTATAGGCAATTTTGGACCACTCCGATATACAAGGAGCTGACAAGGACAATTGGGGAGAAATTCGGCTGAGAGATGGACCAATGAGGCAAAACCGGCAAGTGGGACGGGCCAAGACCGAAGGGGTCGGGCCCGTCCGACTCCATTTGGTCCCCACCCGCCTTTGGCCGCCTCAGTTTCATCTGGTTTGACCTAAAACGCCTCTGAATCCCTAAAAACCCTAGGAGGATGAGCAAGTATTTATATCCCTCTTCGTCACTGAAGAAGGGGATCCCGAATTCTATCCCTAAACACTATTCTATATTTTCTACTCTCTCCTCTTGCTCTTACTTTTCCACTCCCTACCGTTCTGTTTGCTGACTTAAGCATCGGAGCCGGTGTGGCGAGCACCACACCGGTGTGCAGGTTTACCGTCTTGTAGGCCACGTCTTCCCCCCTCATCTACAAATTTACCGTTGGTGGCACGTGAAGGTCAGGTGAGTTCCCCTGGCCAAAATCGACCATCAACAACAAGTTTAGTTCTTGAAATTTTAGATTTCGGTCTAATAAATCCCTAATAATTTCTTTATTTTGTTTTCTAATATTCATTCATGAAGTTTAATTTTGTATATAATTGGATTTTGACATACTCAAAATATTAAAAATTAGATGTTATATTAGACATAAATTTTAGAGGCAGTTGCAAAGATGACAAATTGAATCAAATTAATAGCAAATACAGCACAGTTGCAAACTAAATTGCATATATAACAAAATTAATTGTATAAGACCAAAAAGTTGTCTTCAGATTCTATCTGTGTCTATCACTTATAGACTTTGACTATTCAGAGTCTATCAGTGTCTATCTCTGATAGATTTCGATTAATCAAAGTTTATCAATGATAGTCACAGATAGATTTCGACTAATCAAAGTCTATCAGCGATAAACACTGATAGATTCTGAATATTCAAAGTCTATCAGTAGATGGATAGATTGTGATAATCAAAGTCTATCATATAGATTCTAATTAACTATAGTCTATTAGTGTCTATCAGCGTAATATACTCTGATAGATTTTGCTATATTTGCAGTTTTTTTTACATTGTGCTATATTTACAATTCTATAATTCTTATTTGCTACCCAGTGCAAATTCTCTAAATTTTAATGTTGTGTCTAATAGTTTCTCAACTTATTTGACATTTTCTAAAATTAATGTATTTATTGGCTACAAAATTGGATGTTAAGGTTCAAATATATAAAAAATTAAATTTCATGTCTTATAGAGCAATTAATTTACTTTTTTCAAAATATGTTTAAGATCTATTAGATAGAAAAAAAACCAAAATTTCATAGATCTATTAGACATTTTTAAAGTTTAAGGACTTACAAGACACAAAATTGAAAGTTTAATAACCTATTAAACACAAATTATAAAATTCAAAGACTAAACTTGTAATTTAACTTTCATATAAATACAATTTTAAATTCGTTGATATTTAATATTCAGATTAAGTAATATTAATTACAAAATTAACCATGGTACCATTATCTTGGAAACTTAAAATTTTAAGTCTTTTCTTTTAAAAAAATAGAATTAAGATTTTTTTATGCTATTAATTTCTTTAAAATAATTTACTAAGATTAATTACAGAAGTGGCTAACCAAGAATCAAACAAGATAGCCTTTAGGGGTGAGCAAAAAACACCGAAAAATCATCCGACCAGCTGAAACCGACCGAACCGACCGAATATTAAAAAAAAAATGTATTTTGTATGGTTTTTAAAGGACATCTCAGGTTGTTGTTGGCCCACTGCCCACACCCAGTCAACCTCAACCATCAACCCATTTCTCCCTTCCTTTTTTCTTAATTACAGAAGTGGCTAACCAAGAATCAAACGGGGTAGCCTTTAGGGGTGAGCAGAAAACACCGAAAAAATGATCCGACCAGCTAAAACTGACAGAACCGACATCGTTCGATCGGTTTTGGTTTTGCTTCCTGCAAAACCGAAATGTCAGTCGGTCGTTTCCCTTAGAGTGTCAAGAACCGACCAAACCGACCGAATATTAAAAAAAAAATGTATTTTGTATGGTTTTCAGGCCAACACAGGTTGTTGTTGGCCCACTGCCCACGCCCAGTTAGCCTCAGCCATAAGCCCATTTCTCCCTTCTTTTTTTTTAATTATTATTATCTATTTCATCTTCTTCATTCGGTCTGAAACTAAAGAGTAAAGAGAGAGAGAGCTGAAACGAAACCCTCGACCTTCGACCTTTGACCACACCCTCCATTTATTCTCCTTCTTCGACTAGTAGCCTTGATTTGTTCTTCTTCTTCCTCGTTTGTCGTCGCCGACACACCCTATTGCCCTAACGCCCTCTCCCTCGATCTCTTTTTCTTCTTCAATCTTCCTTGACTGAAGGTTCCCGCCGGCAGCCCTAACCGTCACGCCCCCTGTCTTGCTTCAGCCAATGTCGCCACCATCTGACTTCATGTCGTCCGATTCAGGTAACCCCCTGTGTTTTCATTTAAAAAAAAAAACTGAAGTCGGTTTAAACCGACCAAACCGACTGACCGACCGAAGAAATGGAAGTTGGATTAAACCGACCGACGGTCAGTCGGCGAAAATAGGTTTTTTACAAAATCAGTTTCCATTTTTTGGAAACCGATTTTGGTTAGTTCGGTATCGATTTGGAGCCAAAACCGGCCCCGACTGACCGATGCTCACCTCTAGTAGCCTTCGCCAAAAAAAAAAAACCGAACGGAATAGCCAAGTAAGCAGAAAAGAAAATAAAACTACAAAGATCTGTGCTATCGTAGAATCAAACCAGGAATCCCCTTTCTCATGCCCCTCTAACCAACAAACCATGACAATGATATGTTATATATATATATATATATAATTTATGATTTTAGGAGGCACGTGCCTCTCCTGACCCTACATAAATTCGCCCTTAATAGTGATTTAGAACAATAAACAAAGTGGTTGATAATTTGAGTTAGTTAAATGCATGAGAGATAAATTATACAAAAATATATTTCGAACTTATATCCAATTACTATTAGGAGGCACACATATTTTGAATCTGTATCTAAAGAGTACTCATGACCAATAATAAACAAAAGCTAAAACACCCTAGCTAGGAGAGATGATTTCATAACCACACAAATACAATTATACAAGTCAATTCTAGGATAAAGATAATAATTACATAAACTCATAAATACAATTGCGTGAATAAATTTCTGATATGCGAATTAATTGGAAGCAGCATTTAATGGTTTGAAATGGTACCTGTAAAAGAGTTAAATGCTGCAGTGAAGTTAACAAGCTTTCCACGATTACACAGACCTGCGGGCAAATGACCAGTAAAGTTGTTGTCAAAGATATGAACGATGACCAAAGGTGCAAAAATGCCCAAGTCTTGAGGCAGTGGCCCAGTTAATTTGTTACTGAACAGCCGCAGATCGAATAAATTCGGCAACTTCCCAATAGCTTCAGGAATTCCACCAGTGAAACCATTTTGATTTAGACGAAGTACTGTTAAATTTCTCAAGTTTCCTATAGCTTCAGGAATTGGCCCATAGAATCCACAAGCATCGAAAGCTATAATACTCAATGACTTCATATTTCCTATCTCCTCCGGAAGTTCTCCTCCAACCTGATCAGTATCCATCCAGAATATTTTATGTTAGATTGACTACAAATTAAATTCATGTAAATATAATTTTATAATTTTTTACATGGAATACACCTATATGGCATGGTAGCTAATGAATGGACTAAAGATTGAGAGAGAAAATATCTCAACTAGAAAAAAAAAAAAAAAAGTTGAAATTTCAACCCATTTATGAGAAATTTGATAGTGTTATTACATACTTTCTTCTCTCGACTTATTCATCTTTTAAATCTTTGCGAGCTCGTTAAGTATTATGTGATGCTTCAGTCAATTTTAACATTCAAAAAGTAAAATTAAAAAATATTAAAATAATATAGACTAAATTACAAATTGTTAAACAATAGGGACTAAATTGAAAAAATATCTAATTTTAGGGGTTACAACATATATTCCACACCCATCTTTTATTTTCAACATTTTTATTAAATAATAATACTATCAAGCCAACTTAAAGCATAAAACAACTAGTTAAGATATTAGTAGATGTTGTTACCATTGTGTCCTGCATCAGAAAGTTCTTGATACTTCTTAGACCAATTTTGGAATCTTCCCTCGGGAAGAAGCTCGGATCCAAGCCTCCGGTGATATAGTTTCGAGAGACGTCGAGCTCATAAACCTCAGTGAGATTAGCAAGAGAAGGAGGGAGGGTACTATTGAGGTTGTTTGTGGAGAGATCAAGAAATTGGAGCTTTCTAAGCACTCCAATGCCGGGTGGAATGGATCCATTGAGATTATTCACCTTGAGATCCAACCGAAGAAGATTGGGAAATGAAGAGAAATCCAAGTTTTCGATAGTACCATTCAAACCAGTGTAAGCCAAATTGATTTCCACCACACTGCCTGCATGGTTGCAAGAAATTCCCCGCCATTGACATGGGCTTGAAGCTTTGGAGCTCGAGTTTGATGGAATCTCCCATGTGTCCAGAATCGATTGCTGTGGGAGACTTGCCTTCCAATTGAGGAGGGCTTCAGTTTCAGTAGTGGCACTTGTTTTACACAAGATTAGAAACACCAAAACAATTTTTGCCACAAGGGGAAATGGGATAGGCTTTTTAATAATTTGGTTGGCCATAATGGAGCTTGCTGTTGATAAGATACTGGCTGTAGATATAATATATATATAATAGGAATAGGTTTGTACTAACGGACATAACAACAACTTTTCTATACTCCGCCAGTTAATAATTCGTTGAGGTCTAATTTATTTTAAAATTTTATAGCCAAGAAGAGCATAACTCAACTAATTTAAAGTTTATACCTTAGATCAAAAAGTCAAAGGCTCAAATCTTCCATTCCACGTGAGGTAAAAAAAAATAATAATAATACTGTCATGTTTGGAAAATTGAATATATATTGATAATATATATATTATTGCTTTTGATTTAATGTGGAAAGAAGACTTGGTCGTTCAACTTTTGGTGGGTCCTTTTACTTTTGACAATTTGTACCATGTGTGTGTCCTTTCTCCATGCATAACTTTCACATATTGAATGTCTTTTTCTTGCAAACGTACCCTTCTTGTGGTTTTTAATTAAAATATATCATCTTTTGAATTATGAATATTGTGTAATAAGTCTCCCCACTCTTAAAAGTGTGAAATAGATTTTTAAAATTTCAAAGTTATGTATGTTTGTTACATAGAAATAAATTAGACATAAATTAGTTAGTTAGATGGAGAAAGAAAGGTGGGTAGATATAAAAGCTTAGAAAGAAGAAAATAGAGAGAAATAAATTGGAGAGAAGAAAAGAAAAATTACAAGGTAGTAATTTTAGGGAGAGGTAATATGCGTTATTGGCTCAAGCGAGCGTAGCTCAGCGGTAATTGACATATATTCTCGACCAAAATGCCAGAGGTTCGAATCCTCCCACCCTCAAATGTTGATGTACTAAAAAAAAGTAATATGCGTTATTGAAGAAAAACAAAAATAGAAACAACATCAAAAAAATATTACAACTTTACATGAAAAAAAGTGAAAGAGATAAATTATAAGAAAAATATAAGTTTCCAAATGGTTATGAAATAAAGGGTCAGTTTAGAATACATTTTAATTTAAATGTTCTTCAAAAATGCATTTTTTAAAAAACATTTTGTATAAAAATTGTTTAGAATTTAAACACACATATGTTTGGTTGCATTTCCCCATAAATGTTTTTACACACTAGTTATTGTATACTAAACACTCTTTTTAAAAAAGTTGGTTTCA
This sequence comes from Luffa acutangula, assembly GCA_036850905.1. Taxonomy (NCBI): domain Eukaryota; kingdom Viridiplantae; phylum Streptophyta; class Magnoliopsida; order Cucurbitales; family Cucurbitaceae; genus Luffa; species Luffa acutangula. The sequence goes on along the minus strand of CM072097.1, from coordinate 37,480,536 downwards.
AGTGTTTCTCTCAAAATTGTTTATTTATCAATTTCATTTTTTAATAAGTCATTTTTTGTGGTTGCCAAACACTAGAAATTTTTTCAAAATGATTTTTTTTTTCAAAATTAAACACTTGTAAAGTTAAACCAAACACACCCAAAGTCTTAAAAAAATTGCACGAACTTTCTCACGTTGCATTCTATGAGTTGAAACTTTGAAATGAGGTACAAAATTGGGGAAATTGCAATGGATAACTTAAAATATTAGTATATTTGTAAATCTAGCTATGATTTTTGAAATTTGCGAGTATAGCAAAATTTTTAAAATCTGATTTCCATTTTTTTATTATTTCAGTTTTACCCTTGTTGGTATATCAACTGATATATTAGTAGTATATCTGATATACTTTATATTTATTGATATATGAAATATAAAGTACATCATGTGATATACCAAATTTGATAAACTCGAATGAATTTAATGATGTACCTAATATGTACTTCATTTGATAAGTGTAACATTTGATATACCTGATTATGAGTATTAATATATGAATGTTGATATACCATTTATATTCTTAATATGTTACTTTTCTTTACTTATATTTGTTATGTTTCCTTCTCTCTTTATTGAATTGTGTCGTGTTGTTTACATATTTTAAATGAAATGTTTGTCTTTTATGACATAAATGTTTGTCCCCTATACTTGTTATGAATGTTGATATACCATCGATATGCTTCATTTGTTATATATTACTCAAATAATTAATTAATAACATTGATATACCTAATTATAAGTATGATAGAATTGTTATTTTAAAAAAATATATCATTGATATCTATTTTTAATTGTTGTATTATGAAGGTTGTAGAATGTTGTTATAAGTATATTACGAAGATGCAATTTTAAGTATATCATTGGTGTATTAGTAGTATATCAATACTCACTAGACATGTAATTTCAAGTATATCATTAGTGTATCAGTAGTATATTATTAAGATGTTATATAGTATATCGATGACATTTTTGCCAACCGGAGCATAGCTCAACTAGCATAAGACATAAACATTCAACAAAGAGGTGAGAGGTTTAAATCTCCTACCACACACATTGTCTCAAAATAAAGCTAATATATCTAATTCTTTATTAATGAAGTATATCAAAGATATCTAAACTAATGAAAACTCATGTGTATACTTCATGAATGAAGTATATTATATTCACGAAATATACATTTGATATATTGTATATTTAATATATCAGTTGATTGATATACCAAATATCCAGTATATCAGTCGCACTAAATAAATAAATGATGTACTTGATATACCGTATATCAATAACACCATTGATATATCTCATTTTAGGTATATTAATAGTATATTAACAATATATATGATATATTTCATTTTAGGTATATCAGTAGTATATCAACAATATATCTGATATACTATTGATATACTCCATATTAGTTAAGCACGCAAAATTGTTGGGAGGGCTATTTTTTATCTTTTTCTATTTGTATTTTGGGTTGGGTTGATTTTTTTTTTTTTTTGTCATAATTACAATCCTAAAAAATGAGTGACATGCTTGCAATTAGCCAAAACCTTTTTGCTAACCCTACACTTGCCCCTACAAAATTTCCTCCAACAAACACATTTTATTGTTTTAATTTTCTTTCAATTTTCTTATTTTTATCTAGCAGTTAGTTACAAAGGATATGTCCATAGCATTTTGAATTATCAGTTGGTTAAAACATTTGCAACCTTAGTTTAAAAACTATAGCAAGTTTGTTGCGTCTAATTAGCATATAAAATTTTGGGGCAATTGCATACATGAAAAATTGGATCAAATTAATAGAAAATATAGCACAATTGCAAACTAATTGCATAGATAGCAAAATTAATTGTACAAGACCAAAAAGATGTCGTCAGATTATATCCGTGTCTATCACTGATAGACTCTGGTTATTCAAAGTCTATCAGTGTCTATCGCTGATAGACTCTGGTTAATCGAAGCCTATCAGTGACTTGTCTATCAATGATAGTCACTGATAGATTTCGATTAATTAGAGTCTATCAGCGATAGACAATGATAGACTCTGAATAATTGGAGTCTATCAGTAGACTGATAGATTTTGATTAATCATAGTCTATCGCTAATAAACTCTGATAATCAAAGTCTATCAGATAGATTCTAATTAACCACAGTCTATCATGTCTATCAGTAATATACTCTGATAGATTTTGCTATATTTGCAAATTTTTTTACATTGTGCTATATTTGCAATTATATAATTCTTATTTGTCACCCACTACAAATTCTCTAAAATTTTTTCGCATAAGAGTTGCAAGACTTCAAACAAATACACTAAAGTCATACAAATTTTTGTTAGCTTTATCCGAATTAATAAAAAGTTGATAATTAATAACTTTACATTAGTTAAGCTTCACGGGATTAGTTAAGTTAATTTTAGTTTTTCTCGAGGGCCATTTGCACAAAAAGCAAATGGCGCTAAACATATTGCAAAAATAGCAAAAAGTAAAGCTATTTACAGGAATAGCAAAGAGTGAAGTTAAGTTAAAAAAATACCATTTCTATCAGCATGCAGCTATTTGATAGAAAGGATTATCAGTGTCTATCACTGATATTCATTGATAGACTTCGAATAATCGGAGTTTATTAGTGATAAACACTAATAAACTTCGATTATCATAGTCTATCAATGATAGACACTGATAGAGAAATGATTATATAGAGTTTATCAACATGATAGTCTATTAGTGTCTACCACTGATAGTCACTAATAGACATCGATTAATCGAAGTTTATTTGTGATAGAAACTGACGAACTTCAATTTTGAGAGCTATCAGTGATAGACTAATTATCAGAATCTAGTAGTGATAAACACTGATAGAAAGGGTTATACAGAGTCTATTAGCAACTATCTTAGTATCTCTAATAGACTATCAGTGACTATCATGATCTATCAGTGTCTATCACTGATAGTCACTTATAGAAAAGATTATACGGAGTCTTTCAACAACTATCATAGTCTATCAGTGTCTATTATTGATAGTCACTGATAGACTCTGATAATTGGAGTTTATCAATAAAATGGAAATTAAATATAGTTCTTGTTTTAGTTTGAAACAGTCACTGATATACAATTTAATTATGACTTGAGTTTGATACTTCATAAATCACAGAGACGGGAGAAGAAATCAGAAAAAAAACCAAAAGTTGAAGAAATTGAAGAACATAAATAAAAAAAAAATGAAATCAAAAGAAACCTCATAAATTGCACATACCTTTTCAAGGGGCAGCAGAAGCATTAAAAGAACAACAATAAAACAAAATGATAATTAATCTAAAATAGAAATAAAAAAAAAGAAGAAGAAATCAGAAGAACATTTTCAAACCTTGAAATAGAACAAAAATCGGAAGAAGATGAAGAAATCGAAGCATAAATTAAAAGAAAATGATGTAAATTTTACGATGGTTACGAGTGAATGGGTTACGCGTGAATAACAGAGAGAGAAGATTTTGAATCCACACACACAATTCAAAATAAAATACGGGTAAAAATATTGGGTTTCATGTCCTAAAACTCGTGGTTTGTAAACATTGAACATATTCTATTTACAATAAAGATGTTATTGAGGTTATTCAGTAAAGATGTTATTGAATAAGTGAGTTAAATGCTATTTAACCTAAATCCAATAATCTACGATCCCTGACTATAATATGAATACTCGAACTATATGTAGAGACATAAGGTTGGATCAAGTTCAAGTATATAGCCAAAATGGTCTATAGTATATGGATAGGGTTGGGTACCTTATCCTGGGACACTATGGACGTGACCCACTTTGTTTGGAGTACAAACGGTGTGATCCTGAATCGTTCATGTGGAGACATGTGAGTGAGGGTGTTCTATGCAATGCGTTTGCATAAGATCGGACCCCCGAAATAAGTCACTTTCACTTTATAACTGATGACATGCAAAAAATGTTATCATTTTCCTATTAATTTCAGCTAGTTTTGTTCATGAATTGTGAGCTTTAATGTATTTTTATGTTGATTTTACAGAAAACCGAGTTCGAGCAGCAAAACTGAAATTTTAAGAGAATTTGGATGAATTTGAAGACTTTTTGGGCAATTTGAAGAATAATCATTGAAGATCCAAGCCCTAAGGTCCAAGAAAAGAAGACAATTGAAGTGGGAGGCCCAAAAACCCAAAAGTTTGAAGAAAGGAGGCAAAAATCTGCAAATAAGGATTCTAGAAGGCCTAGCGTCGAGACGCTAGGACCGTAGCGTCGAGACGCTAGGTGATCAGCGAAGAAAATCCCAAAATCGCAATAGCATCGCGACGCTGACTGTGTAGCGTCTCGACGCTGCGACGACTTCTGCTCCAAGAAAACCTGACGTACGCTGTGACGTAGCGTCTCGACGCTGTGCATCTTGGGCAGTAAGAAAGGTCCGATTCTCCCCTATAAATAGCCCCCTTCCCAAAGGTGAAAATCATCCAATTTTGGGGAGCTCTCCCCTAGCTCAATAGAGAGAAAAAGTGAGAAGAATTGTGAGGAAAAAGGTGGAATTGATCGAGATTCCAAGGCTCGGGATTCGAGATGATCGTGATGGGAGCATGGGATCTTCTTATCAGTTATTTCTTCCTTATTTCTTTGCAATTTCTTATTTTAGATTGAGTTAGAACCATGGATCAAGATCATTTTGGCAAAATTATTTCCATTTGTGAGTAGATCTTGAGACCTAGGGTCGTTATTCTAGTTAATTGGATATCGTAGCGCAATTACTTGGATTATGTAATGAATTTCTTCATATTTCATCTATGCAATTTTTTCTTAATGCCTTTAATCTCTTGATCACGGATTAATTGTCATGTTGGTCTAAATTGATACTCAACAGAGAATTTAGATTAGATCCTAATTGCATGGCTAACGATTGCTTGGAGCACGAGAGTGAAAGAGAATTGTTAGAAATTGATTATGAAGTTGCTTAATGTCATACTATGATTAACTAAGGAGATGGACACATGAATTAGTTATGTTAGTATGAGATGTGGAGGAGCTTGAAAGAGAAATCCGCTTATAATTACTTCTAGATTTATGAAATTGAAGATTATTAGTTATATGTATCCATGTAATCGAGCTACAAATCCGAGAAAGCTAGATAACACCCTAGGTCAAGCCCCCTTAGTTGGATATTTTCATTTCGCTATCGCATGTTTATTTTTATTAATTCCTTTAATTTTCGCATTATCATTCGAGTTGATCTTCTAAATAAAATTAAAACATGATGGTTCTTGGTACTTAATGGAATTAATTCAATTTCCCTAAGTATTCGATACTCGAAATACTTTTCGATTTATATTACTCGCGACCCGTGCACTTTGCGGTCATCAAGTTTTTGGCGCCGTTGCCGGGAAATTTGTAATTTTTTCGTTAATATTGAGAATTAAGTGTTTGATTTTAATTTACAAATTTTATTTTCGCATTTTAAGTTTTTCTTTTTGTTGTGAAAAATTTTGTGGAGCTATAAGGTGGATAATCTGTTCGTTGAGATTTAATCATGGCAGATCAAGAAGACAAAGCAATCAGAGATTATTTCTTGCTTGAATTTCCGATGAACTACTATGGGATAGCATGAGTCGATCGTTGCTAAAAAATTTTAGCTCAAAGCTAGTCTCATTCAATTGGTAAGAGAAAGTGCTTTCAAAGATCATCCATCAGAGGATCCTCACAGTCACCTTAAATTATTTTTGGATATCTGTGGAATAGTAAAGATAGGTGGAATGAGCCCTGATGCTATTCGCTTGAAATTATTTCCACTTTCTTTGCAAGACAGGGCTAGAGATTGGTTAGATTCTTTGACACCAATTAATATTTTTAGTTGGGATGATTTGGTCAAAGCCTTCCTTACAAAATTTTTCCCATTAGCCAGAATAACAAAGCTTAGGACTAAAATAGGAACGTTTAAACAATTAAAGGAAGAGCCATTGTATGAAGCTTGGGAAAGATATAAGGATTTGTTAAGAAAATGCCCACAACATGGATACCCTGATTGGCTTCAGATACAATTTTTCTACAATGGGTTAAAAAGGGAATTCAAAACAATTCTTGACACAGCGGCGGGAGGAAACTTCTTAGCCAAAACTGTCAAGGACGCTCGAGCCCTAGTAGAAGAGTTAGCCTTAACAAGTTACCAATGGTCGTCTGAGCAGCCAGAGCTCAAACCAAAGGAGGAACCATGTAAGACTGACGAGCTGAAATCTTTAAGATTGCAAGTCGAAGCTTTAACCAAGGCTCTAAACAAGCTCTCAAGATCAGAGATTCCAAGTTTGCCTAAAGTTGAATTAAAAATGGAGTCTCAACCTAAGGAAGTTGTTTATCAAGAGAAAAAGAACCCTTTGGAAGACATATTAGGAAAGTTTAGTGAAGAGATCAAGAATTTGATGCAAGGCATAGTAGAACAAGATCTTGTCATTAGTAAAATGGAAGCAAAACTTGATCAAATGATGAACCAAATTCAGCAAGCAAAGTTTTCTAATGTCGTCGCCGTGGACACACAAGAGCAATGCCTGACCATATCTCTGAGAAGCAGGAAGCAGGAAGTAGAGAGAAAAGAAGTCAAACAAACCAGCACTTGGAGGATACTGGATGAAGATGATGATCAAAACACAGAAGAGGAGGAGAAAACGCCGCCAATCCCACTTGAAAAGACGTTCAATGAGTTCGTGGACCACTCCAATGGATATTGCATAGTCCTCACACCCCACTACCCGAGGAGACTTTGATTGAAAGCTTCTACGAAAGGCTAAAAATGCTAGATTCAGTCAATGGTGGTGATGTGCTTGGTTCGACACCCAATGAGGCATGTGAGATCAGTGCAAATCTGAAAGAAAACACTCGGTTCCGTACCACTTCCCATGATGAGCTAGATTGCCAAATTTCAGAGCAGCAGCAGGTGGGTGAGTTAAAAGAAAATCTCATCGAGGTCAGTGAGCTTGAACTTAATTTTCCCTATCATTATGAGCCTAGTACATGTAATATCTCATGCAAGTTAGGAGAGTTGAAGATTGAGAAAAATTCATATCATTCAATGCCTATTTCTCTTTCTCCTAAGAATTATAACTCTGAAATGCATGATTTGGGCTTAGTAATTTCAGTCCCTGACCCGCTTGCTATTAGGCTTAGATGGTATTTAAATAATATGTTTGGGATGGCTGAAGATTACTTGATAAAAATGTCTTATGTTGTGCACCCTGTGTGCAAGTTGAGTTTTTATGTGCAGGAATTATTAAAGAAGAAGAAGAAAGATCCTCTGAGGATCAAAGAGGTGGACTTCGGTTGAAAGCGCCGAACCCCACCTAGCTCAGGACGTTAAACAAGCGCTTCTTGGGAGGCAACCCAAGCTTTTAAAGTTTTTTGTAGATTTCATTTTAGTTTTTGCATTGATCCTAATGCTCCTTTGAGACCGATCCGTATGCAGGAAGCTCGTGAATTCTTGCCTAGCTTATCATTATGTCCTCGGACGAAAATTCAAGTTGTTTCGGATTCTCTCGCTTTTTTCAGGGCAGTATCGATCTCTCTTTATCTGATTAAATGTTCATACATTGGGGACAATGTATATTTTAAGTTTGGGGGGGGGGAGATTACCTCTGCTTAGGTTTTGCATAAGTAATGCTTATGATGAATTAAATGCATGTTGGTGATGATGACGTCTGATGATTTGCTTTTAGCTATGATTCCCTCTTATTATTGCAAATTTGAAAGCATGTCTAAATTCAAGAAAATTTAAAATTTTTTCTTTGATCCCCTTGCAAAGTATGATGATTCACTTGTTTTATTATGATTTTGAAAGTCTAGATGAAAGTTATATGCTTTGGAAGTTCGTTGTCACTCCGATAGGTGTAAAGTTTGTCTAGATAGCGTACTTGCGTAATAGTAAGTAATATTGAGCTTTGGGAAAAAGAAATATTTTGATTTGCTCTTATAAAAAAAAATGCTCCACTTTCTTGAGAGTGTTAGTAACCAGGGGCATTCATGACACCCATCGTTTGCCTTTGCATGAAAACGCTAAAAAGAAATGAGCATACTTCGGCAACCTGAAAGATGAGACGCTCGTAGTTGGATGCTTTCATCACTAATGTTGGCAAGCCAGAACTAAGGCGCTACATCTAAAAGGATTCTCATTCTGCCAACAAAAAAAAAAAAAAAAAAAAAAAGGTTGGGGGATGCCCCAAGAATTATGGGCACCTCAGTAAGGTAGTGCTTGCTAGATAAGTATGATGACTAAAAGGGCGAGCTTTAGTGCCAGTGTACGGGGAAGATGAATGGAGGATGGAGGAGTATATAAATGATTCCGAGCTAGTAAAGATTATGATAAGGCAAATGATGATTCGTTTTTGCAAGGGAGGATAGGACTAGATTTTAAACTTCTTGATGTTTGTTCATGCGTACTTATTTGTTTCAATAGTTTGCATTCATGGCTAGAAGCATTGAGGATAGAGTTGTTAGCATGCAAGTTATGATTCATATGCAGTACTTTATTTTGCTTGGGACTAGCAAAACTTTAAGTTTGGGGGTGTGATGACATGCAAAAATGTTATCATTTTCCTATTAATCTTAGCTAGTTTTGTTCATGAATTGTGAGCTTTAATGTATTTTTATGTTGATTTTACAGAAAACTGAAATTTTAAGAGAATTTGGATGAATTTGAAGACTTTTTGGGCAATTTGAAGAATAATCATTGAAGATCCAAGCCCTAAGGTCCAAGAAAAGAAGACAATTGAAGTGGGAGGCCCAAAAACCCAAAAGTTTGAAGAAATGAGGCAAAAATCTGCAAATAAGGCTTCTAGAAGGCCTAACGTCGAGACGCTAGGTGATCAGCGAAGAAAATCCCAAAATCGCGATAGCGTCGCGACGCTGTCTGTGTAGCGTCTCGACGCTGCGACGACTTCTGCTCCAAGAAAACCTGACGTCACAGCGTCTCGACGCTGTGCGTCTTGGGCAGCAAGAAAGGTCTGATTCTCCTCTATAAATACCCTCTTCCCAAAAGTGAAAATCATCCCATTTTGGGGAGCTCTCCCCTAGCTCAATAGAGAGAAAAAGTGAGAAGAATTGTGAGGAAAAAGGCGGAATTGATCGAGATTCCAAGGCTCGAGATTCGAGATGATCGTGACGGGAGCTTGGTGATGTGGACTTTTTCTAACCGCGAGCGCACGGGTCAAGTAATAATAAAGAGTTCGTATAAACGAGTGTCGTCCTCTGGATTGGATTTTTAAGCAAATCAAGTATTGTGAATTATCTTGCCCAATTTTATTTAGGGATCAAAAAGTGATGATTAAATGATATGAAAACTAATTCAAAGCAAGTAAAAAGTATGAAATTTCAATTGGGAAAACTACTTAGGGAATTGATTTCGCCAATTTAGTTTAGGATTGATTTTAAAGAATAAGTTATTATGCACAATGAAATTATGAGCCAAAGACCCTTTAATCACAACTACCTCTCCCGAGTATAATTGATTCTCATGCAAATTAACCAACTTGATATCCCTATCTAAGTTTATTAATCATGCAAGGCAATGAGATCTTTTAACCAATTCTAAAGTTAATCTAAAACCGTCACGAATTAGAAACTAAACTTTAGTCATGCAATCTTGAGTAAGTCTAAATCAAATCCCCTCTCCCGAGCTAGATTCGAAACTTAAATCATCCAACTAATGGCCAATTAATTGAAAGCATTAAATCAAGATGACAAACATAATAACATTGCACAACTTAAACCATAAATCAATCCATAAACACAATCAACTACATCAATCCCTAAGCTTACAAGTTTAGCTACTCATGATCAAAATTACAAGCTCAACTAAACATGTAAAAGCCATAAAAATCTAACTAAAGTGAGGGAAAGAAGAATTAAACTTGTTGTAGGCCAAGACCGAACGTCCCCGTCACGATCCCCACGAACAATGGGTTGATTTCCAACTTCCTCCTTTTGTTTCAGCCTCCAAGTGCTTTGTTCTGCTCTGTTTACGGCTCCCCAAGGTCCCCAATCGAAGTCCCCTCAAAACCTAGCCGAAAATAAGCCTTTATTCTTTTTTTTCGTCGTAGCGTCGAGACGCTGCCTTCAAAACGTGCGTTTCAGTAAGCGAAATAACACAGCGTCGAGACGCTAAGGTCGCAGCGTCTCGACTCTGTGACCTTTACGCGCCTAATCAGATATGGAATGTGAGCGTCGAGACGCTCAAGAGCTAGCGTCTCGACGCTAGCCTGCTGTTGACCGAAATTTGACTTTTTTTTCTCTTTAACTCTTTTAATTCCTTTGCATTTTTTCACGTCCCGAGCACCCGATTAACTCTAATATTGCGTTATAGCTCCAATCAACCATTTCCTACAAAATAAACAATTAAGTGCAATAAAATGGCCGATAATCATCAAAGACTAGCTAAATTAAATAAATAAAGATAGCTAGCTATGCTCGCTATCAAATACCCCCAAACTTAAGCTGTTGCTAGTCCTCGAGCAAACTAGAAATCAAACATATAGTAGAAAAATGGATGCAACAATCATAACTCAATCCTCAAGGCTCAAAAGTCAATAACCAAGCAAACAAGAGACACGCACATAAGGACCAATGAGGGAGACAAATTAAAGTTTTTCTAAAATTAACTTGCACAAGCGAGATCTAACTCAACAAGATCAGACTCTACTAACTCGGGATTGAATTATTAAACTCTCAGCTCATCTTCCCTCTACACTGGCACTAAGGCTTCACTAATGAGTTAATGGAACAAATTAGATTGTTTTCCTCCAAACTTAGGTGCTTATAATTAACAATTAAATTAAGCATATATATGTGGCACTAGCTTTCACACACCCATTGCAGGGACCCTTAACCTGAGTTTTCTCTGGTTGGCCTAACTGATCACAACAGGGGTAGCTCTTTTTGCCTTAATCTTTATTAAACATTGCAAACTGTGCACATGCCATGGCATAATAATTTTCTTTTCAACAGTAACAACAAGAATGATTTTTCTTTATGAGCATAAATAGCAAATATTCTTTTCTTTCCTCCTAAGCAAGATCAAACATGCTAATTTGCAAAACATTAACTTTTTAGCTCTTCCCTACACCTATCGAGGTGACAACAAGCATATGAACCTAATAATTCGCTCCTAAGCATTCAAATCCAAATCTAGCCAAGACAAATACTCTACTCATGCAAGCCATCTCCTAGAAAAATTTTAAAAAGTCTCCCTTTTTGGGCACTCATGCTTACAACTCATCACAAGCTTGAAAATTGACAAGAAAGCCTATCCTAGGACATCATAATCGTGCAAAAGTAGCATCCAGAAAACAACCATATGCATAATTCAAAGAAAGCTCAAAACTATAGCCCGAACTCAGATGCTCAAGGGCTTCACAAACATGCTAATCCACCCCCAAACTTAAAACATGCATTGTCCTCAATGTATACAGAAAATAAGGCATAAACAAGCATGAGAACAATAAAAGAATGAAAGGAGTGAACAATACTGGCCTGGAATAATGATGACTTCTTGCTTGAGATCTTGGAATCTTGAAAGCTTGAAAGCAAAGGAGAGAAAGAAAATAAGACCTACAAAACAAAAACTAAAAATAAATCAAAAACAAAAAGAAAACAAACTAAACTTACTTGGGTTGCCTCCCATAAGCGCTTGTTTAACGTCATTAGCTCGACGTGTTGAACGTGCTTCAAGGAGGCTTTTGTTCTGTGAATCCAACGAAGGTGCTCTTTCTTGCACCTTTCCTGTAGCCCATGAAAAGCACTTCATCTTTAGAGTCTTCAACTGCTTTAAAGATTTCTTTTTCGTTCTTGACTCTAATAGTGAGCTCCCTGCGCTCAATATCAATAATCACTCGCCCAGTAGCGAGGAATGGTCTTCCTAATATAACAGGCATCGAAGGATTTTCTATCATGTCCATAACATACAAGTCAATAGAGAGGAAAAATTTACCTACTCTGATTAAAACATTTTCTACAATGCCAACTGGTCTAACCACAGATTGATCAGCCAATTGGAGCTTTACAGGAGTAGACTTAATCTCACCTATATCTAACTTTTTACACAACGATAGAGGAATGATATTAATGCTAGCACCTAAGTCACATAATGCTCTAAAAGAGTAAGTACCAAAACTACAAGGAATAGAAAAACTCTCTGGATCTGCTACTTTTTCAGGTACCTTCTGTTGGACTCGAGTGCTGCATGTGGAAGCAAGATATACAGTGTCAACCTTCTTTTCTTTTGGCTTCTTTGCTAACCACTCCTTCATGAACCTGTTGTACTGGGGCATCTCTAATGCCTCTGCAAAAGGAATATTAATATTTAGATTCATAAAAGCATTCATAAATTTATCAAACTGAACCTGATTGTTCTTTTTCTTCTTTTTCTTTTTCCTTTCCTTGGGAACCATCAGTGTGGGAGGAGGAATAGGAAGCTCAGGTTCAGGCTTTTCAGCCTCATAAGATGATGTGTCCTCTTCAGCTTCCCCTGTAGGCGTTTCATAGTCCTCAGATTCAGGTTCCTCTTCAGATTCCTCCTGGTGCACAGTGATTGCCTTACAGTACTCCATCTGAGTTTTCTCCTGTTCAGCTGGGGCCTTACCTTTATTCATGGAACTCACAACACTTACCAACTATCCCAGCTGAGTCTCAATGTTCTTTATAGTTGCACTGTGGCCATTCACTGTTGAGTTTATGGCAATGACTGCCTCCTCTAATTTGGTTGTCCTGTTACTAGACTCTGCAATGAAAGCTCCAACAAGATCTTCTAACTTTTTATTATCTTGAGTTTGAGGGGCAAAACCAGGAGGATTAATAACATTCTTAGTATTAGCATAAGAGAAATTTTCATGGTTCCTATTGTTAGGGTGATAATGTGTAGGTGTAACATTATTATTATATCCCCTAAAATTAGAATTTGATACATACTGAACCTGTTCAATGGTCTCTTCCTGAGGTCTGGATGCCAAAGCAGCAGCTGATTCAATTGACTGTGCACTCCCTGTACCTGAAAATTTCATAAAAGCATTAGCAAGGGAGGTCATCTGGGCCTAGAGTGCACTTACTTTATCAACCTCAAATACTCCAGCAACAATCTTTTTAGGTGTAGACCGCTTAGATGGCCACTGATAGCTGTTGGTGGCCATATCCTCTAAGAGTGTGCGAGCGTTTTCTACGGTCTTGGACAACAGAGTCCCACCTGCAGCTGCATCAACAATTGTTTTTGTACTAGGAGTTAGACCATTATAAAACAATTGCACCTGAAGCCAATCGGGGTAACCATGCTGAGGACACTTCCTCAACAACTCTTTGAATCGCTCCCAAGCTTCGAACAACTGCTCATCATATTGTTGTTGGAATGTCTCATTCTCGGTCCTCAGCTTGACCGTCTTTGCAGGAGGGAAAAATTTCTTTAAAAAGGCCTGGACCAAAGCATCCCAGGTGGTGATGCTCCCAGGAGTAATAGACTGTAACCAATCTCGTGCTTTATCCTGCAAAGAAAAGGGAAATAAACGTAAGCGAATAGCATCCTCAGAGACTCCATTAATTTTTACCGTCCCACAAATGTCCAAGAATGATTTAAGATGAGAATTTGGATCCTCGGTGGGCGATCCTCTGTATGCACAATCTCGAGCCATTTGAATGAGACCGGTTTTCAGCTCAAAGTTGTTGGCATTAATCGGGGCATAGACAATCCCCGATTGTTGTCCCTGAAACACAGGCTGAAAATAATCTCTAATAGGCCTAGGCTCCTCAGGTGGATTTTGGTCAGCCATTTGAACGTTTTCTCTATTCTCCCTTCGAAGCCTATGGATGGTTATTTCTATCTCGGGATCCAATGGTGCTAAAATTAAATCTTTACTACTACGCATACAAAACTAAACTACCCTAAAAAGGAAAGAAAACAATTATGGAAAGCAACAAAGAAAATAAAGCAACTAATTTAAATATGGAAAATATAATCTAGGAAAGGAAACAAAATAACCTAATATGGAATGCAAAAATAAATATGGCAAAACACAAATAAGGAAACTAACAAATAAGGAAAACTAATCTAGAAAAAAAAAAAGAAAAACAAGATCAATTAAGGAAAAGATTATACAACTAAAAGAAAAACTAAACTAGAAAAACAAAAATGGAAAGAAAAACAACTAAGGAAAAAAAAATGCAATCAACCTAAAAAAGTAAAAATACACCCTAAATTAAGATCAAACAATTTTTTCACAATATCAATCTAGCTAAATGTGCCAATCCCCGGCAACGGCGCCAAAAACTTGATGTGGACTTTTCCTAACCGCAAGCGCACGGGTCAAGTAATAATAAAGAGTTCGTATAAACGATTGTCGTCCTCTGGATTGGATTTTTAAGCAAATCAAGTATTGTGAATTATCTTGCCCAATTTTATTTAGGGATCAAAAAGTGATGATTAAATGATATGAAAACTAATTCAAAGCAAGTAAAAAGTATGAAATTTCAATTGGGAAAACTACTTAGGGAATTGATTTCGCCGATTTAGTTTAGGATTGATTTTAAAGAATAAGTTATTATGCACAATGAAATTATGAGCCAAAGACCCTTTAATCACAACTACCTCTCCCGAATATAATTGATTCTCATGAAAATTAACCAACTTGATATCCCTATCTAAGTTTATTAATCATGCAAGGCAGTGAGATCTTTTAACCAATTCTAAAGTTAATCTAAAACCGTCACGAATTAGAAACTAAACTTTAGTCATGCAATCTTGAGTAAGTCTAAATCAAATCCCCTCTCCCGAGCTAGATTCAAAACTTAAATCATCCAACTAATGGCCAATTAATTGAAAGCATTAAATCAAGATTACAAACATAATAACATTGCACAACTTAAACCATAAATCAATCCATAAACACAATCAACTACATCAATCCCTAAGCTTACAAGTTTAGCTACTCATGATCAAAATTACAAGTTCAACTAAACATGTAAAAGCCATAAAAATCTAACTAAAGTGAGGGAAAGAAGAATTAAATTCGTTGTAGGCCGAGACCGAACGTCCCCGTCACGATCCCCACGAACAATGGGTTGATTTCCAACTTCCTCCTTTTGTTTCAGCCTCCAAGTGCTCTGTTCTGCTCTGTTTACGGCTCCCCAAGGTCCCCAATCGAAGTCCCCTCAAAACCTAGCCGAAAATAAGCCTTTATTCTGTTTTTTTGTCGTAGCGTCGAGACGCTGCCTTCAAAACGTGTGTTTCAGTAAGCGAAATAACACAGCGTCGAGACGCTAAGGTCGCAGCCTCTCGACTCTGTGACCTTTACGCGCCTAATCAGATATAGAATGTGAGCGTCGAGACGCTCAAGAGCTAGCGTCTCGATGCTAGCCTGCTGTTGACCGAAATTTGACTTTTTTTCTCTTTAACTCTTTTCATTCCTTTGCATCTTTTCACGTCCCGAGCACCCGATTAACTCTAATATTGCGCTATAGCTCCAATCAACCATTTCCTACAAAATAAACAGTTAAGTGCAATAAAATGGTCGATAATCATCAAAGACTAGCTAAATTAAATAAATAAAGATAGCTAGCTATGCTCGCTATCACTTGGGATCTTCTTATCGGTTATTTCTTCCTTATTTCTTTGTAATTTCTTATTTTAGATTGAGTTAGAACCATGGATCAAGATCATTTTGGCAAAATTATTTCCATTTGTGAGTAGATCTTGAGACCTAGGGTCGTTATTCTAGTTAATTGGATATTGTAGCGCAATTACTTGGATTATGTAATGAATTTCTTCATATTTCATCTATGCAATTTTTGCTTAATGCCTTTAATCTCTGGATCACGGATTAATTGTCATGTTGGTCTAAATTGATACTCGACAGAGAGAATTTAGATTAGATCCTAATTGCATGGCTAACGATTGCTTGGAGCACGAGAGTGAAAGAGAATTATTAGAAATTGATTATGAAGTTGCTTAATGTCATACTATGATTAACTAAGGAGATGGACACATGAATTAGTTATGTTAGTATGAGATGTGGAGGAGCTTGAAAGAGAAATCCGCTTATAATTACTTCTAGATTTATGAAATTGAAGATTATTAGTTATATGCATCCATGTAATCGAGCTACAAATCCGAGAAAGCTAGATAACACCCTAGGTCAAGCCCCCTTAGTTGGATATTTTCATTTCGCTATCGCATGTTTATTTTTATTAATTCCTTTAATTTTCGCATTATCATTCGAGTTGATCTTCTAAATAAAATTAAAACATGATGGTTCTTGGTACTTAATGAAATTAATTCAGTTTCCCCGAGGATTTGATACTCGGAATACTTTCCGATTTATATTACTAGTGGCCCGTGCACTTTGCGGTCATTGATAACGCCGTTTACTGTTGAGACTGACTATTTCATGCGATGACCTATGTAACTCGATCTTAATCTTGAGCTAACTATGAACTCCTGTTTATTCGGGATTATCCTTTGATTTGTATGGGTGAGAGTGGCCAGACTTCGCTGACTCAATAAGCCTACCATTTTGGGGATAAGACCGGGTAGATAGTTGGGGACATAGTCTTGCAAGACTAAATTCGCTCCTACCCGTTTCAGGGATAGTAGAGAGGTCGTTCCCTTAAGTGCTGACTCTAGTCTTGAACAAGGGGTCCCACCCTATCATTGGCTCGAGAGGGACTCGGTTTGGTGGTTGGTGAAATGATTTGGAATTTCCTAATTCCGATAAAGCGGAAGCGTAATTGGGACCGATTCGTAGTTAATTTTGTTTATCCAAAAATACCATAACATTGGCAAAAATCATACAACAAATTCTATAGAAACTTAAGGCTAAGCATACAAAATTTAGATCTAAATCTATAATAAACAAAAGAGAAGCAAACCTCCGTTGACGTCTCTGAAAATCAAGAATGATTCTTGATTGCTCTGTAACAACGAAGAACACCACCATTTGATCTTCCCCGCTATAACTCTGAGATTAGGAACGTAGTTGTGGGACTACCTAATCTTGAATGGGAAAAACTCTAGAGAGAAAATTATCCCTAAAGTTCTTGAGTTGAGAGAATATGAGAGGGAGACTAGAGATAATGCAAGAGTGCATTCTTGTGGCCTTATGTTGTTGTACCTAAACCCTAGGTTTAATGTTCTATTTATAGGAGAAAGGTCATGAATAAAATATTCATTTAAAATCAATTATTTCCATAACTGATTTAATCTTTTCCATAATTAATCAATTCCATGACCAACCAATTCCATGACCAATCAATTCCATAATTGATTAATCTTTTCCATAAATGATTGATCACTTCCATAAGTGATTAAATCATTTCCATAAATGATTAATTACTTCCATAAGTGATTAATCATTTTCATAATTGATTAATTTTCAATTAGTTAATTCTTTAATTAATTAATCACCAATTAAATATCATATATTTAATTTCAGACCTTCTATTAGTTAATTAATTAATTACCCAATTAAATATCATATATTTAATTTGAGGCCTTCAATTAATTAATTCTATAATATGAATCAAATTCATATTAAAATTAATTTGAACTCCTTCAAATTCTTTTATATCCTATAAATTTAATATGAATCAAATTCATATTAATATTTTGAACTTCTTCAAATATTTATTTCTTTCATAGACTATAGTTTAATTAAAACTCATTTAATTTAAACTAAATTGAATAATTAATTAATTCATAATTAATTAAGTCATCTTCTAATTAAATACCATATATTTAATTAGACATATATTTGAACTCTTTCAAATATATCAATATCTCAATATTATCAAGTTTAATCTCAAATTAGACTTTATATTTTAATGCATCACTATACATTATATTAATTTGTACCTCGTACAATTAACTTAATTCCCAATATGAATTTGAACTATTCAAATTCTCTCAAGAATTATTTGTTCCTAATTACTCTTTACGAGCTAGCAGGGGGACCTAATGGACCTACAGATCAGAAGCTCCAATGATATGAGGTTAATAGATTAAACTCATTAATCAGGTTAACCAATATTCATTAACTGTGGGTCATTCCACTAAAGACCCACAGCTGAACTCTTCTCACTGTAGAACATTTTTGTGTCCATGGATGTAGATCTATGCCGGTAAGTCAATCCTTCACGAGTGTCTGTAATCACAACTGGGTCAAATTACCGTTTTACCCCTGTGTTACATCTGTCTCCTTAAGTACCAGCGCTCCTCTAATGAACAACCTGTTTATGGTCCAACCATTAAACAAAAAGTCCCTCTTGGGCCAGTGAAAGGGCGGGATCCCTTTGTTCAAGTCCCGGAGTCACCACTTAAGGGAACACTCATCTACTTCACCTAGAAGCGAGAAGGAGTGAATTCCTTCTTGTGTTGTCATGTCCCCAGCCTCCCACTCGGTCTTGTCCCCAAAAAGGAAGGCATATTGAGTCGGTGTATTGGACACTCTCACCCATGCTAATCAAAGGACAATCCCTCATGAGAAGGAGTTCATGATACACTCAGGATTAAGACTGAGTTACCTAGGTCATCCTATTGAAACAGTAACCTAATTAGTTAACGGTGTTATAACTAATAGTTGACTATTTCGTGGTTTAGTCTTATGCAAACTCATTGCATAGGATACCCCCACTTGCATGTCTACTACATGGACGTTTTGGATCAATACGTCTGTATCAAATACAAATCGGGCCGTATCTCATAGTGTTACCAGGATAAGGTACCCAACCTTATCCTTGTACTATAGACCTTTTAGGTTGTTACTTGAACATCGATCCTCGTATGTCCCCACATACTAGTTCAAGTTACATACAAAAAACCTTGGATCTTAGTTTATTGGATTTGGGTCAAATTGTGTAATATTTAACAATAACACTTTATTGTAGAAACTCAATAACACTTTATTGAAACAAGTATACAATTTGTTTACATTTACTATCTACGAGTTTTAGGGCATAAAACCCAACAGTTGGACCACAAAAAAAATTGTTTATTAGAGGATTAGTGGGACTTAAGGAACAAGAAGTATTCGTAACTATAGCCGAGTCAAAAGTCTATTTTACCCCTATAGTACTATAGGGGTAAAATGGACTTTTGACCTAGTTATAGTTACAAACAACTTGTGAAGGATCCACTTACTAATCATGGTTATATCGAGTGGACAGAAATATATCTACAGTGAGGGGAGTGCAGCTACTGGGCTATAGTGGAGTATTCCGGTAGTTGACGAATGTTGGTTAACTAGGTTAATGAGATTAGTCAGTTAACCTTGAATCGTTGGAGCCCATGATCTGTAGGTCCATTAGGTCCTCTTGCTAGCTCATATCGGAATAAACCTTAGAACAGTGTGATGGAAGAGAGTTTGAATCGTTCAAATTCGGTTTAAGGAATTAATATCGACTATATATCATATTATTGACAAAATATTTTAATTACGAACTAAACTATTGTTTGAGAGAGTTAAAGTATTTAAACATGATTTAAATACGATTCACGTGAATAGGGATTCATGTTTGGTGCAAAGTATTAATTAATTAAATTGTTTAATTAATTATTATCTTGATTTAAAAATAATTATGAATTATTTTTAATTAAAATTGAGAACAAGAATTCAATCTTGGATTTTATGAAAATTCAAAGTTAGTGGATTAAATTAAGTTCAAAGTATTAATTTAATATTTTGATATTAAATTAATATAATTAATTAAAATTTTTAATTAATTATCAATTTAAAAAATAATTATGAATTGTTTTTAAAATCAAATCAAAGAGTGGAATTTCATTCTTGGATTAATGGAGATAGTGAGATTACACCTCAAACATGCAATCTTGCATGTAATCTCCTTAAGACACCTAGAATCCACTAATTCATTCTCTAAACATGTGTCATTCTTTGGTGAATCTATGATGCATGTAAATCCTCTATTAATAGGGGATTAGGAGATGGAGAAAGTATGAGAATTCCTTAATGTTATGCTGTTGAATTCTTGTCTCAATCTCACTCTCTCAAAATCTTTCTACAGCTTGAACCACCAAGCATATCTCTTCCAATCCCCATCACAAAAGGATCCTACAATCCTTTCTAAGCCTGAAGAATAGCATGGAAGGTACTAGCGATTGTCCTTGATAGATTGGGGAAGGAAAACATCCCATGGAGTTGCATCAATTTGAACTACAAGAGATTGGTGCTCTTTGCTCTCTGTTTTATGTTTTTTCTAGACATGCATGCTTTAATCTCTAAAATTAATGTAGTTATGTGTCTTAGATCCTTATTTCTTCCGCATGTGTTATATTAACACGTTAAAAAACGAAATAAAGTTTTCATATTTGCTATTATCTTTACATTGTGCTACATTTACAATTAGAAAAAACCTAATTTGCCACCCACTCCAATTTCCTTTTTTTTGGTCATAGGTTCAAACACTCATGTCACATTTACATGGTTGATGTTAAAAAATATATTTAGTTTTATGATATATATTTAGTACAACAATTGATGTTAAAAAATATATTTAGTTTTATGATATATATTTAGTACAACAATTGTAGGAGCAGGGATTGGACCATTGGCCTTTAAACAATAATTGATGTCTTATTCAATGAGCTATGCTCAAATTGACATAGATTTATGATATTAATGATTTCGACATTAAAAAAATTCTAAACCTAATAAGCTTGAATTTAAAAAATAATCTCAATTAAGGTTTCAATTATTTTAAAGATGTACAACTTACTTATATTGAACTACTTATGAGAGTGAATACTATCCCCAACTTCCGCCTAGGTTCATCCCTAAACCATATCATATTGAGAAAGATTTCTCTGTGATACCATTTGTAATGTCTCGGACCGAAAATTGAGACCAATATATATGAAATATGGATTCTACGCCTAATGACCCTGACATTCTCTTGTATCTCCTACGACTTGTCCATGCTACCCTTACTTGTCTTAAGTAACTTGTGAGAGTGAAGTTTATCCTCACAAATCAACATGAGCCCTTTTAGCATTGATAGCTCACAAAATGAGCTAGTTTTCCCTATATTTATTTGCTATTCTTTGAGGTTGATTTGGTCAAAATTATACACTTTCGTGTTTGTTTTGTAGGAATTAATGTTTTGGGATGAAATGCAGAATTTGGAAGTTGTTCGAGTGTTCGGGACCTAAAAAGGGGCAAAAGAATTAAAGAAGATGTTGAAAAAGTGCAACAACAACCAACTAAGTCGATAGCACAACGTCGAGACGCTGGTCCTTAGTGTCGAACGATGCTGCAGAAAAGTTCCCGAGCCAAAAACCTGAGGGTACAGAGTCTCAACGCTGGCCAATTTTCCTTTATTATTTTGTGCGGCAAAGGCACAACGTCTCGACGGTACAATGTTTCTATATATGAAGCAATTTTCACACGGAAAAAGGGAGTTCACTTTGGATAATTTTAGCCCTAATCACGATTGAAGACCTCTTGTGGGAGCTTGAGCAAGGACAAAGAGCGAGATTCAAGACGATAGCTCGTGGAGATCGTGACGGGGACGTGTGGTTTCGGCGAATCTAGAGTTTTTCCCTTTCTTTCCTTATTCTTTGGTTGTTTTTATGACTTTTTCTCTTCTAGCTTGTATTGTAACAGGGATTATGAGCAACTAGATGTATTTCGTAGGGATTGATGTAGCCTTTTGGGTGTTGTGAGTTAATTTCATGGATGTTGTATTGCTTTGAATTCATTTATGCATATTCTAGTCTTAATGCTTTTGATTCATTGGGCATGAATTGAATGTTGCTTTCTTTAAGTCTTGCTTGAGAGAGGGGATTTTTTAGACCTTGTTTTGCATGACTAGAATATTCCTAAGATTAGAATTTTTAGGATAGTTTTAGAAATCGTTAAAAGGATAGACTTAAGGTCTTGCATGCTAATGAATCTAGATAGGGATATTTAGTTCATCATCGTATGCTTGAGAATCAATTATACTTGGGAGAGATAATTGTGAGTAGAGTTAATCCTTGATTTATGAATCTTGCATGTTCGTCACACATTCATGTCATTGAGTCACAACCCCAATAGGTACGGTGAAATCAATTCCCTAAGAGTTTCCATCCAATTGAATTTCCATATTTTAGTTTTTGTTATCGATTTCCTTTCATCACTAAGTTTTGATCCCTAAATAAAGTTGAACAAAAATATTCACGGTAGTTAATTAGCTAGAAACCCAATCCAGAGGACGACACTCGTTTTTAATGAACACTATATTAAAACTCGACTCGTACACTTGCGGTAAGGGTGAGATTTCACACATAGAGCATGCTTTGGGAAAATTTACTGGAGATCACCTAACATATTATTTCATCAAGCCAAGGACACTCAACTTTGGAGTTCCTATAGATTGAGTCATAAAAAATGAAGGGTGCACCTTAATAATATAAGTTAAGTAGTAACTATCAATTGTTGTAAGCCTTTCACAACCATACTTGCATATCCTTTAGGATCACTCTCATTGGATGTGGTGGTCTCAATCTATTTATGTATCCCTCATCTACTCGAGCATTACATACCCACTAACTTCTACCTTAATTTGTCCCTAAACCACATCATATTAAAAGAGGTTTCTCTTTGATACCATTTGTAATGCACCAGGTTAGGATTCAAACCAAGACGTGGATTTCAAATCCCGGTCCGAATCCCAACCTGGAGTGATGCATATATTCAAAATGGTTGCACAAGTTTCAAATAGATAATTAAATAGGATTATGATCAAATTAGATTCCTTTTAGAATACTATACCACATATGTGGAGTGTGGAGACTTAAATTTATATGTTTTTATAAGAAATTGAGGTCTTAACTACTTAATTATACTTAGATTATCCTGTGAAATTAGATTATGAAAGTTGATAACTCTTTGAATAAAGAATTATTTCCCTCACTTTTTTTAATGTATTTTTGTGAGAATAAGATAATGATTTCTTACTAAAGCTAGAGTAAAGAGTTCAACTTAGGCTTAATTTCTGGCCACTTTTGTGTGAAATAATGAAGGAATAGAGAGTTGATGTACACTAAGCTTTATTGCAGGATGTGTTGAGGAAAATTTGAAAAACTGCAAATGCAATTATGAAGGCCCTTTGATAACCATTTGGTTTTTGAAAATTAAGTCTATAAACACTACTACAAGCCATAAATCTACTTGTTTTGTAATCTACCATATTCTCATATTTTCAAAAACTAAGTCGAGTTCTGAAAACTAAAAAAAGTAGTTTCCAAAAACTTGTTTTTGTTTTTGAAATTTGGCTAACAATTCAAGTGTATGCTGAACAAAGATGAAAACTATGGTATGAAAATTGAAAGAAAACAAACATAATTTTCAAAAACCAAAAACCAAAAATCAAATGGTTATCAAACGAGGCCGAAGTAATAGGAGCAAGAAAAGAAAATCTAAACATTCAGGATCATTAATCGATATTTTCTTTTTTGTCTTCTAGCTAATGTGTAGAATTTATGTTTGCCCTACATTGATGCAAACTTTTATGAAGCTCTAGTTGATATAAAAGGAAAAGGTCCATACTTAGAAAAAGAGAATATTTAGCCAGAAAAATACACAAAAGGAAAAAAAAAAAGTGGAGAAAGAAAAAGATCTCTCAAGAAAGAAGACAAAAAGAAGAAGAGGAAAATGAGCTACTTAAAAGATAACTCGCATTCTTCATTTTACTTTCTTTCCCTTCTTGGTTTTTATTTTTCTCAATGATACTTTTCTAATTAAGAGAGTACTATTTTTCAGAAAAAAAAAAAGAAAAATAAAGAGATTAAGAGAGTACTCTAGGGAAAACTCATTTCTCTTTTATATTTACAACTTAAGAAACATGTTCTTTTTTTTTTTTTTTTTTTTTTTTGGAAAGTGAGAAACAAGTTATTAAAGTTAATTAGACTTGGTTTCTAACGAATCTTATGTTGTAATTACTTTATATTGTAGCATTTATTCAATTGTGTTTCTAGTTATAGTGTTCTTCCTGTTGTGTTTGTTGCAATAATACACATTAACCTAGGCGCTTAATACAAATTAAGAGCTAGCTTTAATACTGAAAAATGTTAGGTTTAAATGAGTACTTAAAAGTGGATAAGTGCTAAAGATCAAGTAGATATTGATCACATATGCTTTTGTTTGTTTAATACTCACTGTAAACTAAGAAAAATATCGTGTCTGAGTAGTTGGAATCCAAGATCAACACCCATATTGAGATGATACAACACTTGGCTATTGAACAAGTTGTTTTTTTTTTGTCCAGAACAACCCCCTACTCACATTGCTCCACAATGTTAAAGTATTTCAAGATTCAGATGAAATTCTCCACACTTTATTAGAAGGAGATTTACTGTTTTTATACACTGAGATAATAAGTGAAGGAGCTTAACAGAATTTAAGTAAACTAACTGGATAACAACAGAAATAATAATAGGATATTATGATCCCCCTCAAACGAAGGCAATGTTAGGCATAGTTTGCAGCGCAGGAAGAAAAGCCTATCAGTAGTCATTGACTTAGTGAACAAGTTTGTAGGTTGCTGTTGAGTAGGGACGAACCGCAGCTGTAAATCATTGGAAACCACCTTCTCTCTAACAAAGTGGAAGTCAATTTCCACATGTTTAGTTTGGCCATGAAAAATGGGATTCTTGACAAGTTGCAGCACTGACTGATTATCACAGAGTAATAATGGAGCTCATGGTAGAAAAACAAACAGGTCTTTAAGTACTTGTCGAATCCAAGATACCTCAGCAGTGGCAGTAGCAAGGGCTCTGTATTCAGCCTCAGTGGAGCTCCTAGAAATTGTGGACTGCTTCTTTGACACCCAAGAAATTGGATTGTTTCCAAGAAAAATGAGAAAGCCTGTGGTGGACCGACGATCAACAGAGCATCCAACCCAGTCTGAATCTGAAAAAGCCATGAGAGTGAAACGACCAGGATTGAAGTGTAGACTAGAAGTTAACGTCCCTTTGATATACCGGAAGATGCGCTTCACAGCAGCAAGATGAGCATAGGTGGGACGATGCATAGACTGTGAGATACTTTGCTCACAGCAAACGATATATCTGATCTAGTAAAGGTAAGGTAATGGAGTGCACCAACCATACTCCTAAACGCTTTGGCATCATCATTGGAGCACAGTGAATCAGGTGGCAAAGACG
This sequence comes from Luffa acutangula, assembly GCA_036850905.1. Lineage (NCBI taxonomy): Eukaryota > Viridiplantae > Streptophyta > Magnoliopsida > Cucurbitales > Cucurbitaceae > Luffa > Luffa acutangula. Next base: position 37,455,317 of record CM072097.1, on the reverse strand, counting down.
TAGTAGAACAGGGAGTAGATGCAACAAAGCCATGAGTTAAAAGGTGCGAAGTAAAGCATTGGAACCAAGCCCTCGGTGCTTGTTTTAAGCCATACAAAGACTTATTAAGTTTGCATACATGAGAAGGAAACTCCTAGCTTATGAATCCTTGGGGTTGTTGCATATAAACTTCCTCTTGCAACTCCCCATGTAAGAAGGCATTTTTTACATCTAACTGCCTAAGTGACCAATTGAAGGTAGTGGCTAGAGACAGAACAATCCGAACTGTCGGCTTCTTTACCACAGGACTAAATGTTTCAAAGTAGTCAACCCCTTCCACTTGATGAAAGCCTTTGGCAACAAGCCTGGCTTTGTATCGAGCAATGCTTCCATCCGGATTCCGTTTGATTCTATAAACCCACTTACATCCTATGGCATTTTTATGTGAAGGCAAAGGAGTAAGAGTCCAAGTGCCTTGCTTTATAAGAGCATTGTACTCATTGGTCATAGCTAACTGCCATTCAGAAGACTTGGATGCTTGGGTAAACGATGTTGGTTCCTCTAAGGTGCTGGACACATTTGCAACAAAAACCTTCTTCTTAAATATGCCAGCCTTAGATCTTGTTTGCATAGGATGAACGTTAGTCACAGATGATTGAGCAGGTACAGTGGTGACATCATGACCCTGGCTCTGGTTGGATAAATGATCAGAGGCGCTGGTAGGAGTAGGTTCAGAGACATTTGAAGTGTTGGTAGGGGTAACATTAGGTGTAACATTTATAGGAGAAGAAGGTTGGGGATCATTAGGTTCATATAGTTGGGGAATTAAGGGCAGGTTGGTGGATGGTAAGTCACAGTGAGGGACAAACAAGTTGGGGCCTATAAGAATCGATGATTGATTAGAAGGTTGTGGCAAAGGAGACTGTGAAGCTGAAATAGATAGGGAAGCAGTGGCAAAAGGGAATAGGTGTTCATAAAAAAGCACATGGCGGGAGATATAGAATTTGTCATTGAAGGGAATAATAGTCCCCACGCAGCGGAAGCGCATCGTTTGGACCTTACGCCGTATATTAATTAACATTAAAATACCGTTACGATAACTCAAACAAAGCTTTAAACGACCTTTAAAGCCGCTGTAAAATTGGTTTAAACATGCTAAAATAAATCTAAATTTATTTTAAAAACTTTTCTAAAGAAAAGAGGAAGAACCGTTACAAACCTTCGTTGAAGACTTGACCGTCCTTCGCCAACGACGCTCCACGAGCGAAAACGCGGCAGCCGCCTTTGCTTTTCTTCGCTGGAAATTTCTTCTTTGATTGACACAATCACCACAGAGGTTACACCGGTATGTCTCTAAGTCTAGGAGGCAAAAGACTTGTGGGAGTCTTTTTCTAAGAGGGAGGCTAGAGAGAATTCTAGGTCTTGTCTTTCAAGAGTGTCAAGTGTCATGACCAATTAGGTCTAGTGTTCTATTTATAGAAGAGAGGCCATGAATAAAATATTCAATTAAATCAATCTTTTCCATAATTGATTCAATCTTATTCCTTAATTAATCAATCATGATCAATCAATTCCATAATTGATTAATCTTTTCCACAAATGACTAATTACTTCCATAAGTGATTAGATCATTTCCATAAATGATTAATCACTTCCTTAAGTGATTAATTATTTCCATAATTGATTAATTCCCGGTTAATGAATTCTTTGATTAATTAACCACCAATTAAATATCACATATTTAATTCCCGGCCTAGAATTAATTAATTTGCCCAAACACATTTTAGGCCTTAAATTAATTAATTCATTATTTTGAACTCTTTCAAACTTCCATAAATTTATATTTGAACTTTTCAAATATTAATTTCTCTCATAATAATATATCAATATATATTATATTTGTTTCCCTTAATAAATTGAACATTTTCAATTTACTTTTATTACTTAGTTGCCTCAAATTACTTTACGAGCTACCAGTGGGACCTAATGGACCTGCAGATCAGAAGCTCCAACGATGTGAGATTAATTGGTCAAACTCATTAACCACATTAATCAATATTCGTTAACTGTGTGTACATTCCACTATAGACTCACAGCTGCATTCTTCTCACTGCAGACATATTTTCTGTGTCCACGGATCTAGACCAATATCGACTAGTTAGTCATTCACGAGTGTCCGTAACACCAGCTGGGTCAAATTACCGTTTTATCCCTGGGTTACCTCTATTTCCTTAAGTACCAATTCTCCTCTAATGAACAACCTGTTTGTGGTCCAACCATCAAATAGAAAACCCTCTCGTGCCATTGAGAGGGTAGGGCCCTTTGTTCAAGACTCGGAGTAACCACTTAAGGGAACACTCATCTGCTTCCCTAAAGTCGTGAAGGAGTGAATTCCATCTTGTACGATTATGTTCCCAGCTCCCCATTCGGTCTTGTCCCCAAAGTGGTAGGCTTATTGAGTCGGCGTATTGGCCACTCTCACCCATACAAATCAAAGGACAATCTCTCATGAGCAGGAGTCCATAATCAACTCAGGATTAAGACTAAGTTGTCTAGGTCGTCCTAGTGAAATAGAAAACCAACTAGTTAACGGTGTTATAACCAGTGGTTACTATTTCGCGGTCTGGTCTTATGCAAACTCATTGCATAGGATACCCCCACTCGCATGTCTCCTACACGAACGCGTTGGATCACAACGTTTGTATCAAATACAAAGTGGACCGTATCCATAGTGTCACCAGGATAAGGCACCTAGTCTTATCCCTATACTATAGACCCTTTAGGCTGTTTCTTGAACAATGATCCCATATGTCACTACATATAGTTCAAGACTCATATTACAGCCTTGGATGTCTAGTTTATTGGATTGGGGTTATTATTAGGCAAAGACAAATATAAAATAACTAATAACAATTAATGGAAAAATATATCAATATTATTTCATTAATATCCGGTCAACGGTTACATTCACTATCTACGAGTTTTAGGGCATAAAACCCAACAGTCATTTTGTAGGTCATAGCACAAGTAACCCTTATAGCCTAACGGGTAACCAAGGAACACGCACTGAGTGGTACAAGGTTGGAGTTTATTTTGATTATATGGCCGAAGGAGAGGATAACACGCACAACCGAAAACTCGTAGAAAAGAGTAATCAGGAGGGGTTTGAAAGAGAATTTCAAAGGGAGACTTATTGCCAAGGGAAGGTAAATGATGTGGACTTTTCCTAACCGCAAGCGCACAGGTCAAGTAATAATATAGTGAATAGTAAATTCGAATGTCGTCCTCTGGATTGGATTTTTAAGAAAATCAAGTATTGTGAATAATCTTGCCCAATTTTATTTAGGGATCAAAAAGTGATGAAAAGATGATGATAAAACCGAATCAAAGCAAGTAAAAAGAATGGAAATTCAATTGGGAAAACTACTTAGGGAATTGATTTCGCCGATTTCGTTTAGGATTGATTTTAAGGAATAAGTTATTATGCACAATGAAATTATGAGCCAAAGACCCTTTAATCACAACTACCTCTCCCGAGTATAATTGATTCTCATGCAAATTAACCAACTTGATATCCCTATCTAAGTTTATTAACATGCAAGGCAATGAGATCTTTTAACCAATTCTAAAGACAATCTAAAACCGTCAAGAATTAGAAAGTAAACTTTATTCATGCAATCTTGAGTAAGTCTATATCAAATCCCCTCTCCCGAGCTAGATTCGAAACTTAAATCATCCAACTAATGGCCAATTAATTGAAAGCATTAAATCAAGATTACAAACACACTAACATTGCACAACTTAAACCATAAATCAATCCATAAACTTAATCAACTACATCAATCCCTAAGCTACAAGTTTAGCTACTCATGAATGTAAATACAAGCTCAACTAAACATGTGAAAGCCATAAATCTAACTAAAGAAAGAAAAAGGAAAAGAAAACTCAATGTAGGCCGAGTCCCGACGTCCCCGTCACGATCCCCACGAACAATGGGTTGATTTCCAAGTTCCTCCTTTGTTTGCAGCTCCAAAAGTCCTCTGTTCTGCTCTGTTTACGGCCCCAAAAGGTCCCAAATCCATCTCCCTAAAACCTAGCCGAAAATAAGCTTTTATTCTGATTTTTCGTCTTAGCGTCGAGACGCTATCAAGACAGCGTCGCGACGCTGCCTCTTTTACGCGCATTCTGAATAAGGAAAAACGGTAGCGTCGGGACGCTTCCAATCATAGCGTCTCGACGCTGTGAGCTTTACGCGCCTAATCTGATATGGAATGTGAGCGTCGAGACACTCAAGAGCTAGCGTCTCGACGCTAGCCTGCTGTTGACCGAGATTTGACTTTTTTCCTTTTTTTTACTATTTTCATTCCTTTGCCTCTTTTCACGCCCCGAGCACCCAATTAACTCTAATATGGCATTATAGCTCCAATCCACCATTTCCTACAAAATAAACAATAAAGCACAATAAAATGGCCCAAACCTCATAAAAGACTAGCTAAATTAAATCAGTAAAGATAGCTAGCTATGCTCGCTATCAAATACCCTCAAACTTAAGCTTTTGCTAGTCCTCGAGAAAATTCTAAATCAGACATACAATGGAAGAATGGATGCAACAACCATAACTCAATCCTCAAGGCTCAAAAGTCAATAACCAAGCAAGCAAGAGATATGCACACAAGGACCAATGAGGGAGACAAATTAAAATTTTTCCAAAATTAGCTTGCACAAGCGAGATCCAACTCAACAAGATCAGACTCTACTAGCCCGGGATTGGATTATTAAACTCTCAGCTCATCTTCCCTCTACACTGGCACTAAGGCTTCACTAATGAGTTAATGCAACAAATTAGTTTGTTTATCTCCATACTTAGGTGCTTTTAATTAACAATTGAATTAAGCATGTAAATGTGGCACTAGCTTTCACACACCCATTGCAGGGACCCTTAACCTGAGTTTTATCTGGTTGGCCTAACTGATCACAACGGGGGTAGCTCTTTTTGCCTTAATCTTTATTAAACATTGCAAACTGTGCACAGGCCATGGCATAATAATTTTCTTTTCAACAGTAACTACAAGAATGATTTTTCGATATGAGCATAAATAGCAGATATTCTTTTCTTTTCTCCTAAGCAAGATCAAACATGCTAATTTGCAAAAAATTAACTCTTTAGCTCTACCCTACACCTATCGAGGTGACAACAAGCATATGAACCCAATAATTCTGTAACGCCCCAGGATTTTAGAAGCTAACCCAGCGACATTACTAACTCCTAGACCAAAACAAACCGTGAGCACCGAAAATTTCGGCAGCATAACGGCGTACATTGGACTAACCCAAAATTTTTCTACACCTGCTGAACAAGAAAAACACTTCTACAAGCAATACTAAACTACTTCCCACTTCACAGCTCAACAGAACATAAACAGAACCAACAGACAAACAGATCTCGCATAAACAAGTATTAGCTAAAACCAACTACATCTTTAAACAAAATCTTGAAACGACACCTCATGCGCAACAACTTATTAAACCACTAACTGAATGAAACAATGGAGTTCTTTTAAAACGGAAACAACTTATTCCAGGGATCAACAAGAATGAATCAGGACTAACCAAACTAACAACTTTCAAAACAGCAACACAACTGTCCTAACTAAAATCTAAGGAAAATAAAAGCAAGAACATCGATACTAATTATGGTTCCTCCTCATACGCCTCCTCCGCATCACCATGGTCCACGCAATCATCATAACCTGCAAAATCTGGTAGTTGGGGGGAGAGAGGAGGGGGTCAGTACACTAAGGTACTGGTAAGCAGCCCCTACCTGAGTAGCCATCAAACAGCAAACAACAAACAACATGCTCTTCATGCGCAAACAATATGCTTTTCAAAACGGTAAACATAATATCATGCTCAAAAGCTAGTAAAACAAATGACTCTCCTAAGCCATAACTCATGCATCTTTCTATATGCAACTTGCTAACCACTCAAGCTCCACGAGCTCGCTCAACGCTCCTATTTAGCCCTCACATGGCTCTCCAAGACTGATCCTTCGAGTCGCACTGTCCCCTGACCATTTGTACCCAGGGCCACAATGCTCTCTACGGAGCTCGGCGTTTGACCCTTGACCGTTTGTACCCAAGGCCTCAAACTGTGCATCGCCCCTTGACCATTTGTACCCAAGGCGCACCGATGACTTAGCAAAGTATTGGCCCTTCCCCAGGCACCCAACACATGCTCTCTAGACTCATCACACCGACCCTTGACCATTTGTACCCAAGGCCTCGATGCTCCTCTTAACCAATGGTGACGTGCCACCCCTCGACCATTTGTACCCGAGGTGCACTGACACTCACCCAACTTTCTTTTCTTTCACACTTTAGGTCCCTGACCTATAACTCACATCCACTAGAATGCATATGCCCTGCAACATGCTTCTAGACTCATGCATCATGCCCACTAAGCATATACGTGCAACTACACATGCTCTCGTCCATGCTTAACTCATATGCAACAAACCAACGTGCTTACAACCAATCAACACGCAACAACAGTCATGCTTCACAACTAGTCATTAAGCAACAAAAGTCATGCTTTCCATCGGTAACATACATATATACGTATACTCAGAGAAGCACGAACCATAAGAGAAATTATAAAGCGAGTAAACATTTAGCATGCATCACACAGTCAAGCAGACTTCAACAAGTAAGAACTACTTACCGGAAGCTCAAACGCTCCTAAACAACCCTAAAGGACTAATGGAAACAACCGGAAAAGCCTAAAGAGCTCCAACTACAAGCAACAACTACCATGAGTTAGGAATTGATAAACAACACCCTAGAGACTTAATAAAGGAAGGTAAAGGGTGCTGGAATTTACCGCTTAGTGCTCAAACAACCTTGAGAACAAGCTGACTTGTGTTCGAAACGACCCAACAACCAAGATCCCAAGTCACCGGGTTATGGGTAACCAAAATCAAGGCCTTTCGGGTTGTGGGTACTCACTGAGCACGATATTTGAGACCAAATGCTCGATGAACAGCAACCGAACACACTTAAATCCTGCAATTATAAAGTCGATAATGAATGGGTATCGATTAAAACATGGTTTTAAGGCTTGGATAACTATTGGGCAGCAACCCTTAACGCTAAAAGCAAAGGGACAGCAAGGAAACTTACCCAAACGGACCCGCTTCTGCGCTAGACGGGTTATAATAACCTCGAACAACGCACTAGAACAATCCTTGAGCAGTGGGTATTCAAGTTTACAGTGATTCGAACCCAATCGATCACTTAGACGGCGCTGCAGAATAGAATTTCAATGCTATATTAGAATTTACAGCACCTAATCCATTGGGTACCTAATTTTAAGCATCAACAGAACATGGGTAAGCGTTTAAACTTACCGGAATTGTTAGGTGACGCTGTAACGACCCAAAACAGAGCGAAAACGCTGCTGGACAGCACACCCACTGACGGAAACGGCCGGATTCTTGCGTGGGTTATCCAAAAAGAGCAATAGGAGATTAGATTGAACCTTAAACCAACTAGAACGAAGGAAAACAGACTTACCCACAAGCTACCTTGGCTGAAAACGCAAGGAGACAACACGAACACAGCGAGACGGAATAGCGCGAAGGCTTTACGCGCGGCTCGTGGCTGGCGGCGACCTTCACGGCGGCTGGGCTTCACGGTTGCTCAAGCTGGGACGAAAACAGCGACGGCGGGGGCTCGAAAGGCGGCGGCTGGACACGCGGGAGGGAGAGACGACAACCACGGCGCGAGCTGGACAGACGGCAGCACGACGGGAGGCAGGGCGACGGCTTCAACCACTGGCGGCGGCGACTGGAGCAGCAGCGGTGGCGCGGGGGTGCTGGTCGGCGGGACGAAAAAGCTGAAGAAGGGGGTGGCTGCTACACGATAAAGAGAGGGAAAAAGAGATGCTTTTAGGGTTTCTTTTTTTTATTAAAACAAAAACCCTTGCTCTTAAACTTGAAATAAGACTTGGACCAAAGAAAGCCCAATTTAAAAAGGAATTAGGACTATCTAAGATTCGATTTCAAAACACCAATTTGGATTTTAATCCAAATTTTAGCTCTTAAAGAATTCGGGATTAAAACTGATTAGGAAGGGTTTGGGTCTTTTGATATTTAAAACAAATATCAAATATTAAAACCTCTAACTTTAGGAAATTTAAAGATTTAATTAAAAATCTGTTTCCCCTAAATTTTAGAAATTTAGTTTAACGACCCAAGGCTAAACTTATTCTAATTTTCCAAATTAGAATAAGAACACCCAATAAATACCAAAACGGCTCGATTTCAAAACGCGGGGCGTTACAATCTCCCCACCTTAAGAACTTTCGTCCTCGAAAGACTCCAGCTCGAACAACTCAGAGAATTAGGCTCAAACTTCACCTACTTCCTCCGGGTAGCTCCTTCCGCTCTATGGTTCGCCCATAGCTCTTCTACCAAAACATCGATCTAACTTCTCAAAACCTTCGCTTCCTTGGATAGAACCTTGACAGACTTCTCCACCACAAATGTCAAGTCCTCGCTCGACGACAGGGGTTCAGAATTCACACATGCGAAGGATTACGCACGCATTTCTACAACGTGGACACATAGACACATCATGCACAGTTGACGTGGTCGGAGATAACGCCAACCTGTAAGCAACAACTCGATGCGCTCCAAGACCTCATAAAGACCAATGAACCCACGCTAAGCTTCTTATCAACAAGCATAGACCCCTTTCGACGACACCACGTGCCAGAACACATGATCACCCAAAACTGAACTCCATAACTCGAAAGAGCTCGCCTAACCACACTGGTGGACTGGCCTTGACTCCAACTCACACTCCACAAGGCACTTAACACCAGAGGCTTTTGCTCCGCAAACCATTTCCTTCTAGGATTCCAAAGTTCAAAGCTGAGGCACAAAAGGAACAGTTGTGTATGCATTACAACAACTCCTGGGACGAGTTGTGTTGAGCATACAACCCTTGAAGCAAAACTCGCTTACCGGCAACTAGACCAAGTGCATTAAGAACACTAAAGGTCTGACAAAATCCAGATCGAACTTGGATCTTGCACGATCTACCGGAACTTAGCCATATGCATGAGAAAGCCAACTTCACTAGCAAAGTTGGAGCTAAGCTAGCTGCTTCAGCACAACACACATGAGGCTCATTCCAACGATGCCACTTGAAGGAACACTTGCTGTTAACGTCAGCTTAAACCTTTGAGCTTGACATAACCACAACCCACCTTTAATGACCTCAAGAATGCTCATCTCGGTCCTACGGAAGGCTTCATCAACAACTTCACCAACTTAAACTCACTTAGTTGGTAAGTTTCAACCCCAACTTCAAATAGACATTACTGAAGAAGGAAACAACTACTTCGGAACGGCTTCCGCTGCGCCAACTCACCTTTTTCAAACCATCCTTGAAGAACGACTACGAGATGGCACTTCCTTATAACTGCACACCAAGGTAACTTGTCGCGATGACAACTGACGCTGCAGTCATGACTCAATACTGATTCTCAATATCTCCTTGGCTTTGGATTGAGGTCTCACTGCATGAGGGAATTGCTCTAATTCTTGGTTTGAGAACCAACCCCATTGAGCATTGCCACGAGTAAGTTCAAAAACCTTGAGACTCGATTCACGAAACCCAAGCAACGGCAAGGCTATCCATGAGTCCGAAGACATAACAGAAGCTTGCAACGTTCAATCATACTTGGATTCTTAGGCATCCTCTTGAACGAAAATACCTTGACCTCCATCAGAGATTGGATGCAAACTATCCTAAGGAAACCTTCTGCTAAACTCAAAGGAAATCTTCAACTCCTTAGAAACCAGACGACACCAATCGAACCTTGAACGAACTGAGGAACAGAGGATCTAAACACCACGAAGCACCCATAAGAGTTGCAAAGCTATTTTAGCCCGAAGACCTCACAGCAAGCTTGCAACACTCAAACTTGATTTTGAAAGCCACTTTGGAACAAAGATTCCATGATCCCAACTAAGAAGCTAGAACACAAAATTATCCTAGGAAAAATCCTTTTTCCCTTGAAGCTAACCTATACAGGGAAATTTAAAATAACAAGGCACCAAAAGAGGATACCCTAGCAATACTAGCTTCAAGATTTGCTGACAAACAATGCCACAAAAACGAAGGAATGATCCACGCATACTCACATCAACGAACAGATATGCACAAGACAAGCATAAATCATAAGAACAAGATTTCAGAACCAGAAGATATAGACTTAAGAAGAGAAGGGATTACTAACCTTGAGCGAGGGGTACGCTAACTCCCCACCTTAGGAGCTATCTTCATCATCAGAATCGTCGACATCGTAAAGCTCTGGGTATTCTGCCTTGAGTTCCTCATCGGTGACACAGGGCAAGAACTCCTCAGCGTACGCACTAGATCTTGACGAAGAACTTCTGACCTTCTGACTAGCTGCTAGCACTTCCACTTCGCTCTTCTTCTTGGCACCAGATGACGTGCCAACCTCTTGGGACTGCTCCGTCCTGGGGATGTCCCTATCCAGCATCCGAGCGCTCGCTAAGGCTGCTGCAAAGGTGGCCGGTCGACCAAGCCGGACCAAACCTCGAATTTCTGCGCGGAGCCCATTAATGAATCGGTTGATCCTAATCTCTTCGGTGGCAACCAACCCTGGGACTCGGCAGGATAACTCTTCAAACCTTCTGGCGTACTGCTCCACAGACAAGGTCCCTTGAACAAGAGAGACAAACTCTGCTTCTTGCTCAACACCAGCAAAACGACAACCAAAATGGTCCCGCACAAGACCTTTGAACCCCGACCAGGAAATGGGATTCTCTGGGCGGTTCTCGGTTTGACCCACAACGTTCCACCAAGTGCGAGCGTGACCTTTGAGTATAAAGGCAGCTCCTTGGACCCGCTGTTGGGCATTAGCTCCAAGAAATTGAAATATCGCTTCCAATGCGGCGGTCCATTCTACCACTGCTTCAGAACTATCCGAGTGCCCATCGAATGAAGGAGGCTTTGCCTTCATGAAACTCTTGAGAAACTGCACATCTTCGCCAAGAGCAGGGGCTCCATTTGCACCGATATGCTGCAGGTTATTCAGGAATGCATTGCCAAGCATCGCCTGCAATGCCTCTGCTGCCAGCACAGGAGGCGCTGGGGGAGGAACAGGAGGATTCGCCTCAGGATGCGAATTAACCTCGGGAACGTCTGGAGGGCCAGAACGTCCACTACCTTGACTGCTACTCGAACTCATCGCTGAAAGGAATGATGAACTCACTTAAGGAACACTCCTTAGAACTAGAATAGAAGGGGTTAACCTCAGACTAAGGCATAACCCTAGGCTCAAAACGAACAACCTAAGCCTGCTAACAAGCAACATCGCACAAACAATCACAAGGAAAACCAAAAGCTATCTAGCCGCCTACAGGGAGCATCCTAAACCTAGCTACTAAATAACAAGCAACATAGGAAAACAACATGCTCAACAAGGCATACAAGTCACGCAATAGGGAAACAAGCAAGCCACAATAATTATGCAAACAATACAGTAAATCAAAAGAATCATGGCAACATATTAATATCTTAACCAGACAACCGTACCTGGTGATGGAGAGGAGAACGAGGAAGACCATAACCCTAAACATCCAAACAACCTAGATTTCCTAGGCCAGTCTACAGGAACAACTCTGCTCTGATACCAACTGTAACGCCCCAGGATTTTAGAAGCTAACCCAGCGACATTACTAACTCCTAGACCAAAACAAACCGTGAGCACCGAAAATTTCGGCAGCATAACGGCGTACATTGGACTAACCCAAAATTTTTCTACACCTGCTGAACAAGAAAAACACTTCTACAAGCAATACTAAACTACTTCCCACTTCACAGCTCAACAGAACATAAACAGAACCAACAGACAAACAGATCTCGCATAAACAAGTATTAGCTAAAACCAACTACATCTTTAAACAAAATCTTGAAACGACACCTCATGCGCAACAACTTATTAAACCACTAACTGAATGAAACAATGGAGTTCTTTTAAAACGGAAACAACTTATTCCAGGGATCAACAAGAATGAATCAGGACTAACCAAACTAACAACTTTCAAAACAGCAACACAACTGTCCTAACTAAAATCTAAGGAAAATAAAAGCAAGAACATCGATACTAATTATGGTTCCTCCTCATACGCCTCCTCCGCATCACCATGGTCCACGCAATCATCATAACCTGCAAAATCTGGTAGTTGGGGGGAGAGAGGAGGGGGTCAGTACACTAAGGTACTGGTAAGCAGCCCCTACCTGAGTAGCCATCAAACAGCAAACAACAAACAACATGCTCTTCATGCGCAAACAATATGCTTTTCAAAACGGTAAACATAATATCATGCTCAAAAGCTAGTAAAACAAATGACTCTCCTAAGCCATAACTCATGCATCTTTCTATATGCAACTTGCTAACCACTCAAGCTCCACGAGCTCGCTCAACGCTCCTATTTAGCCCTCACATGGCTCTCCAAGACTGATCCTTCGAGTCGCACTGTCCCCTGACCATTTGTACCCAGGGCCACAATGCTCTCTACGGAGCTCGGCGTTTGACCCTTGACCGTTTGTACCCAAGGCCTCAAACTGTGCATCGCCCCTTGACCATTTGTACCCAAGGCGCACCGATGACTTAGCAAAGTATTGGCCCTTCCCCAGGCACCCAACACATGCTCTCTAGACTCATCACACCGACCCTTGACCATTTGTACCCAAGGCCTCGATGCTCCTCTTAACCAATGGTGACGTGCCACCCCTCGACCATTTGTACCCGAGGTGCACTGACACTCACCCAACTTTCTTTTCTTTCACACTTTAGGTCCCTGACCTATAACTCACATCCACTAGAATGCATATGCCCTGCAACATGCTTCTAGACTCATGCATCATGCCCACTAAGCATATACGTGCAACTACACATGCTCTCGTCCATGCTTAACTCATATGCAACAAACCAACGTGCTTACAACCAATCAACACGCAACAACAGTCATGCTTCACAACTAGTCATTAAGCAACAAAAGTCATGCTTTCCATCGGTAACATACATATATACGTATACTCAGAGAAGCACGAACCATAAGAGAAATTATAAAGCGAGTAAACATTTAGCATGCATCACACAGTCAAGCAGACTTCAACAAGTAAGAACTACTTACCGGAAGCTCAAACGCTCCTAAACAACCCTAAAGGACTAATGGAAACAACCGGAAAAGCCTAAAGAGCTCCAACTACAAGCAACAACTACCATGAGTTAGGAATTGATAAACAACACCATAGAGACTTAATAAAGGAAGGTAAAGGGTGCTGGAATTTACCGCTTAGTGCTCAAACAACCTTGAGAACAAGCTGACTTGTGTTCGAAACGACCCAACAACCAAGATCCCAAGTCACCGGGTTATGGGTAACCAAAATCAAGGCCTTTCGGGTTGTGGGTACTCACTGAGCACGATATTTGAGACCAAATGCTCGATGAACAGCAACCGAACACACTTAAATCCTGCAATTATAAAGTCGATAATGAATGGGTATCGATTAAAACATGGTTTTAAGGCTTGGATAACTATTGGGCAGCAACCCTTAACGCTAAAAGCAAAGGGACAGCAAGGAAACTTACCCAAACGGACCCGCTTCTGCGCTAGACGGGTTATAATAACCTCGAACAACGCACTAGAACAATCCTTGGGCAGTGGGTATTCAAGTTTACAGTGATTCGAACCCAATCGATCACTTAGACGGCGCTGCAGAATAGAATTTCAATGCTATATTAGAATTTACAGCACCTAATCCATTGGGTACCTAATTTTAAGCATCAACAGAACATGGGTAAGCGTTTAAACTTACCGGAATTGTTAGGTGACGCTGTAACGACCCAAAACAGAGCGAAAACGCTGCTGGACAGCACACCCACTGACGGAAACGGCCGGATTCTTGCGTGGGTTATCCAAAAAGAGCAATAGGAGATTAGATTGAACCTTAAACCAACTAGAACGAAGGAAAACAGACTTACCCACAAGCTACCTTGGCTGAAAACGCAAGGAGACAACACGAACACAGCGAGACGGAATAGCGCGAAGGCTTTACGCGCGGCTCGTGGCTGGCGGCGACCTTCACGGCGGCTGGGCTTCACGGTTGCTCGAGCTGGGACGAAAACAGCGACGGCGGGGGCTCGAAAGGCGGCGGCTGGACACGCGGGAGGGAGAGACGACAACCACGGCGCGAGCTGGACAGACGGCAGCACGACGGGAGGCAGGGCGACGGCTTCAACCACTGGCGGCGGCGACTGGAGCAGCAGCGGTGGCGCGGGGGTGCTGGTCGGCGGGACGAAAAAGCTGAAGAAGGGGGTGGCTGCTACACGATAAAGAGAGGGAAAAAGAGATGCTTTTAGGGTTTCTTTTTTTTATTAAAACAAAAACCCTTGCTCTTAAACTTGAAATAAGACTTGGACCAAAGAAAGCCCAATTTAAAAAGGAATTAGGACTATCTAAGATTCGATTTCAAAACACCAATTTGGATTTTAATCCAAATTTTAGCTCTTAAAGAATTCGGGATTAAAACTGATTAGGAAGGGTTTGGGTCTTTTGATATTTAAAACAAATATCAAATATTAAAACCTCTAACTTTAGGAAATTTAAAGATTTAATTAAAAATCTGTTTCCCCTAAATTTTAGAAATTTAGTTTAACGACCCAAGGCTAAACTTATTCTAATTTTCCAAATTAGAATAAGAACACCCAATAAATACCAAAACGGCTCGATTTCAAAACGCGGGGCGTTACAAATTCGCTCCTAAGCATTCAAATCCAAGTCAAGCCAAGACAGATACTCTACTCATGCAAGCCATTGTTGGTACGATATCCGCAAGCGCACGGGCCACAAGTAATATAAAACGGAAAGTATTCCGAGTATCGAATCCTCAGGGAGGCGAAGCGAAACTTAAGCAATTAACTAAAATTCTCTTGAGCACTGAAAATACTTAGGTGAAATAATATTTAGGAACTACGCTCATGCGATAAAAAGAATTTGAATTTAAAATGACTTAATTAAAACAAATTTGATCAATCAGAAATAAAATGTGGAGAAAGAGTTTTCTTTAAGCGGGAAGAGGGGTCTTGAAAATCAATGATTAGCTAAATAATTGCTATAATTATCCTATCTCATTGCCCAACTAATTATAAACCTAGAATCTCCGTTAATCACATAGGTTCTCCTGTCGGTTTCCCCTAATTGTAATTAATTCATTTTAACAACCTAAGTGTCCTTAGCGCTATTAAAAATCATTAATTATTACGCCCTGATTCATTTTAGGAATCTATGTTTAATCAACTAATCCCGGTGTCACAACGGGCAATTAAACTAGTTGCATGGATTATGATCTATCCTAATTTCTCTCCGTCGAGTTTCCATTAAGAATCGAATCATTACACAATTGGCCAGATTGAGTAAAGCATTAAGCACATCCATACAAATAATTAGGACATGGGCAAGAGACAAGAAATTATAACAATATTGCAACTATCATTTCATTTCAAGACCCCAAATTGGGGTTTAGCTACACATAATATCTACAATAATTACAAGGGAAAGCATATTAAAAGGCATAAAGGAAAAGGAATTGACCGTCGAAAAACCCCTTGCTGACCCTTGGAGCCCCCGCTGACTACTCCTCGAGCCTCTAGAATTACTTCCCAAAATTCTCCAAAAATTCCCACTAGAAGAACCCTCTCAAAAAGGCTCAAAAGCCTTGAGAGGGGCTCCAAAAAAGGAGTCTTAAGAAAGGAAAGAAAGGAATGAGTGATGATTGAGTGAGTGATGATTGATTGATGATTCAAATGAGGCACCAAGGGCTCCTATTTATAGGCCTGGAAAAGGGGTAGCGTCGCGACGCTGCCTTGCCAAGCGTCGCGACGCTGCTGCGCACGCGGCTTGGGCAACAAGAAAGGGCAGCGTCGCGACGCTGCCTTGCTAAGCGTCGAGACGCTGTCCAGATTTTCCAGAAAAATCAGCTTCTTTTTGGGCTGATTTTTGGGCCTTCTTCTTCATTTCTCTTGGACTTTTCCTCATGGATATCTTCTTTGGGCTTCATACTATGATTTGGGCTATAATTCCATCAATTTTGGCTCTTTTTCTCCCAAAATCATCATTTATGCTCCTAAAGACAAAATAACAAAATTCATTAAATATATTCATTAAAATCACAATTAAAGCACCAAAAAGCTTAATAATTTGAGACTAAAATAGCGACATTTATGCTCGCTATCAGCCATCTCCTAGAAAAATTTTAAAAAGTCTCCCTTTTTGGGCACTTATGCTTACATCTCATCACAAGCTTGAAAATTGACAAGAAAGCCTATCGTAGGACATCATAATCATGCAAAAGTAGCATCCAGAAAACAACCATATGCATAATTCAACGAAAGCTCAAAACTATAGCCCGAACTCAGATGCTCAAGGGCTCCACAAACATGCTAATCCACCCCCAAACTTAAAGTATGCATTGTCCTCAATGAATAAATAAAATAGGGCATAAACAAGCATGAGAACAATAAAAGAATGACAGGAGTGAATAATACTGGCCTGGAATGATGATGACTTTTTGCTTGAGAGCTTTGAATCTTGAAAGCTTGAAAGCAAAGGAGAGGAAGAAAACAAGACCTACAAAACAAAAACAACCAATAAATCAAAAACAAAAAGAAAACACACTAACTTACTTGGGTTGCCTCCCATAAGCGCTTGTTTAACGTCATTAGCTCGACGTGTTGCACGTGCTTCAAGGAGGCTTTTGTTCTGTGAATCCAACAGAGGTGCTCTTTCTTGCACCTTTCCTGTAGCCCATGTAAAGCACTTCATCTTTGGAGTCTTCAACTGCTTTAAAGATTTCTTTTTCGTTCTTGACTCTAATAGTGAGCTCCCTGCGCTCAATATCTATAATCACTCGCCCAGTAGCGAGGAATGGTCGTCCTAATATGACAGGCATTGAAGGATTTTCTATCATGTCCATAACATACAAGTCAATAGGGAGGAAAAATCTACCTACTCTGATTAACACATTTTCTACAATACCAACTGGTCTCACCACAGATTGATCAGCCAATTGGAGCTTTACAGGAGTAGATTTAATCTCACCTATATCTAACTTTTTACACAACGATAGAGGAATGATATTAATGCTAGCACCTAAATCACATAATGCTCTGAAAGAATAAGTACCAAAACTACAAGGAACAGAAAAACTCCCTGGATCTGCTACTTTTTCAGGTACTTTTTGTTGTACTCTGGTGCTGCATGTGTAAGCAAGATAAACAGTGTCAACCTTCTTTTCTTTTCGCTTCTTTGCTAACCACTCCTTCATAAACCTGTTGTATTGGGGCATTTCTAATGCCTCTGCAAAAGGAATATTAATGTTCAGATTCATAAAAGCATTCATAAATTTATCAAACTGAACCTGATTATTCTTTTTCTTCTTTTTCTTTTTCTTTTCCTTAGGAACCATCAGTGTGGGAGAAGGAATAGGAGGCTCAACGTTAGGCTGTTCAGCCTCATCAGATGATGTGTCCTCCTCAGCTTCTCCTGTAGGCGTTTCATAAGCCTCAGATTCAGGTTCCTCTTCAGACTCCTCCTGGTGGACAGTGATTGCCTTGCAATATTCCATCTGGGGTTTCTCTTGTTCAGCTGGGGCCTTACCTTTGTTCATTGTACTTACAACATTCACCAACTGTCCCAGCTGAGTCTCAATGTTCTTTATAGTTGCACTGTGGCCATTCACTGTTGAGTTGATGGCAATGACTGCCTCCTTTAATTTGGTTGTCCTGTTACTAGATTCTGCAATGAAAGCTCCAACAAGATCTTCTAACTTTTTATTATCTTGAGTTTGAGGGGCAAAACCAGGAGGATTAAGAACATTTTTAGTATTAGCATAAGAGAAATTTTCATGGTTCCTATTGTTAGGGTGATAATGTGTAGGTGTAGAGCTATTATTATATCCCCTAGAATTAAAATTTGATACATACTGAACCTGCTCAATAGTCTCCTCCTGAGGTCGAGATGCTAAGGCAGCAGCTGATTCAATTGATTGAGCACTCCCTGTACCTGAAAATTTCATAAAAGCATTGGCAAGGGAAGTCATCTGGGCTTGGAGTGCACTTACTTTATCAACCTCGAACACTCCAGCAGCAATCTTTTTAGGTGTAGACCGCTCAGATGGCCACTGATAGCTGTTGGTGGCCATATCCTCTAAAAGTGTGCGAGCGTTTTCCACGGTCTTGGACAGTAGAGTCCCACCTGCAGCTGCATCAACAATCGTTTTTGTACTGGGGGTTAAACCATTATAAAACAACTGTACCTGAAGCCAATCGGGGTAACCATGCTGAGGACACTTCCTCAGTAGCTCTTTGAATCGCTCCCAAGCTTCGAACAACTGCTCATCGTATTGTTGTTGGAATGTCCCAATCTCGGTCCTCAGCTTGACCGTCTTTGCAGGAGGGAAAAATTTCTTTAAAAAGGCCTGGACCAAAGCATCCCAGGTGGTGATGCTCCCAGGAGCAATAGACTGCAACCAATCACGTGCTTTATCCTGCAAAGAAAAGAGAAATAAACGTAAGCGAATAACATCCTCAGAGACACCATTAATCTTTACCGTCCCACAAATATCCAAGAATGATTTAAGATGAGAATTTGGATCCTCAGTGGGCGATCCTCTGTATGCACAGTCTCGAGCCATCTGAATGAGACCGGTCTTCAGCTCAAAGTTATTGGCATTAATCGGTGCATAGACAATCCCCGACTGTTGCCCCTGAAACACAGGCTGAAAATAATCTCTAATAGGCCTAGGCTCCTCAGGTGGATTTCGATCTGCCATTTGAATAATTTCTCTATTTTCCCTTCGACGCCTAAGAATTTTTCTTTCTATCTCGGGATCAAATGGTAACACTTCTCTACTACTACGCATGCAAAATTAAAACTACCTTAAAAAGGACAGAAAAACAAATATGAAAAAAAATAAAGAAAGGAAAACCACTAATCTAAGTATGGAAAATATAATCAAGAAAAAGGAAACAAACTAACCTAATATGTAATGCAAAAATAAATATGGCAAAATGCAAATAAGAAAACTAACCTATAAAATCAAATATGGAATGAAAGACAAATAAGGAAAAAAAAATGCAACAAACCTAAAAAAGTAACAATACACCCTAAATTAAGATCAAGCAATTTTTTCACAATATCAATTTAGCTAAATGTGTCGATCCCCGGCAACGGCGCCAAAAACTTGATGTGGACTTTTCCTAACCGCAAGCGCACGGGTCAAGTAATAATATAGTGAATAGTAAATTCGAATATCGTCCTCTGGATTGGATTTTTAAGAAAATCAAGTATTGTGAATAATCTTGCCCAATTTTATTTAGGGATCAAAAAGTGATGAAAAGATGATGATAAAACCGAATCAAAGTAAGTAAAAAGAATGGAAATTCAATTGGGAAAACTACTTAGGGAATTGATTTCGCCGATTTCGTTTAGGATTGATTTTAAGGAATAAGTTATTATGCACAATGAAATTATGAGCCAAAGACCCTTTAATCACAACTACCTCTCCCGAGTATAATTGATTCTCATGCAAATTAACCAACTTGATATCCCTATCTAAGTTTATTAACATGCAAGGCAATGAGATCTTTTAACCAATTCTAAAGACAATCTAAAACCGTCAAGAATTAGAAAGTAAACTTTATTCATGCAATCTTGAGTAAGTCTATATCAAATCCCCTCTCCCGAGCTAGATTCGAAACTTAAATCATCCAACTAATGGCCAATTAATTGAAAGCATTAAATCAAGATTACAAACACACTAACATTGCACAACTTAAACCATAAATCAATCCATAAACTTAATCAACTACATCAATCCCTAAGCTACAAGTTTAGCTACTCATGAATGTAAATACAAGCTCAACTAAACATGTGAAAGCCATAAATCTAACTAAAGAAAGAAAAAGGAAAAGAAAACTCAATGTAGGCCGAGTCCCGACGTCCCCGTCACGATCCCCACGAACAATGGGTTGATTTCCAAGTTCCTCCTTTGTTTGCAGCTCCAAAAGTCCTCTGTTCTGCTCTGTTTACGGCCCCAAAAGGTCCCAAATCCATCTCCCTAAAACCTAGACGAAAATAAGCTTTTATTCTGATTTTTCGTCTTAGCGTCGAGACGCTGTCAAGATAGCGTCGCGACGCTGGCTCTTTTACGCGCATTCTGAATAAGGAAAAACGGTAGCGTCGGGACGCTTCCTATCATAGCGTCTCGACGCTGTGAACTTTACGCGCCTAATCTGATATGGAATGTGAGCGTCGAGACGCTCAAGAGCTAGCGTCTCGACGCTAGCCTGCTGTTGACCGAGATTTGACTTTTTTCCTTTTTTTACTCTTTTCATTCCTTTGCCTCTTTTCACGCCCCGAGCACCCGATTAACTCTAATATGGCATTATAGCTCCAATCCACCATTTCCTACAAAATAAACAATAAAGCACAATAAAATGGCCCAAACCTCATAAAAGACTAGCTAAATTAAATCAGTAAAGATAGCTAGCTATGCTCGCTATCAGTAAAGGTAATCTATTTATGAGATAGGTGGTTGTGGCAAAGGCATAATGTTAAAATCGCATGGGAACTGAAGATTTAGACAGTAGGGTCATGGTTGATTGTTTCAATGTTATGGTGGTGTTTGCGTTCAACAATACCATTTTGTTCGGGTGTGTAGGGACATGATTTTTGGTGGAGTATGCCACGGTTGGTGAGGAAACTTTGAAGGTTATGGCTGATGAATTCCCCTCCCCCATCACTACGAAGAATTTTTAATTTGGAGGATAACAAGTTTTCGACAAAGGGCAAGAATTTAACAAAAGTGGAGTAAACATCAGACTTTAAACATAGAGGAAACAACAAAGTGTAACGGAAAAAGTCATCCACAAATGAAACATAATACTTGTGGCCATTTATTGAAAATTCAGGGGCAGGGCCCCACACATCAGTATGCAAAATAGCTAAAGGTACATGAGACTTAGAAAGGGACAGGGGAAAAGGTTGTTTAGACATTTTACTACTAAGGCAATGTGTACAAACAGATTTACTATTAGCAGTACAAGAAATGGAAGCAGACTTTATCACAGACTGAAAAATGGAGGGACAGGGGTGGCCTAACCTCTCTTGCCAAACAGTGGAAGAAACCTTAGTATTGACTTGAGCCAAAAGAGTTACTTGTGCAGGAGATTTGGGCAGAACAGAGAGAGGATAAAGGCCATTCACGCTAGGTCCATGGAATAGTATTTTGCCCGAAGTTTTGTCCTGGATAGTAAAAGAAGATGAATAAAAAATAAAAGTGCAGTTGTTATCTATGTAGAATTGGTGTACCAAAAGGAGATTAGTAGATATGCTAGGAACTCGATAAAGATTGGTTAGAGTAAAAGAGGTATCAGGTAAAGAAAGAGAACCAGAGCCATGATGTGTGATGGATAAGGACTGACCATTGCCCACAGTGACGTTCTCTTCTCCATTATAAGCATAGGACACACTGAGATTTGCAAGATCACTCGTTAGATGTGCGTTGCAACCTGTGTCAGACAACCAAACATGAGACTCTTGAGGAAAGGATGCAGAAGAACCAGAAGCATAAGGTGCAGGGGTAGTAGAAGCAACCATCGCTGCAAGCTTGGCCGGAGGATGACGCCCTTGGTATGAGTAATTCATATGATTGTAGCAGTCTAGGGCTTCGAAGTGAGAGTCGATTCTGAGTTTGCTTCCATGCTTCAAGAAGAACGATTGAAAGCAAATGAGATGAAGACGTGTGGAGAGAGAAAAAAAAATCAAGCCTGCTCTGATACCATAAAGTATTTTAAGATTCAGATGAAATTCTCCACACTTTATTAGAAGGAGATTTACTGTATTTATACACTGAGATAATAAGTGAAGGAGCTTAACATAATTTAAGTAAACTAACTGAATAACAACAGAAATAATAATAGGATATTATCAAATGTATGATATTGTTCTGTTAAGGACTAGGACACGACATAGATCTTCACAATGGTATGATATTATCCACACTTTGGGCATAAGCCCTCATGACTTTACTTTTGGTTCCACCCAAAAGGCCTCATATACCAATGGAGATACTTGTCATTCCTTATAAACTCATGATCATCCCCTTGTGTAGTCAATAATGTGAGACTTTGGTTGCACTCCCCATTCCCAACATGTCCACTTTGGGTATAAGTCATTTTAGTCCACTCAAAAGGCTTCATACCAACAGAAATAGTTATCGTCCATTATATACCCATGGTTTTTTCCTTAATTAGTTAACGTGGGACTTTGATCGTATTCCCAATATTTATGAGGATAAGATTGGATGTGTTACAAAATCAAGTTTATTCTCTCTTATTCAACTTTGTCATAAATTTATTTCGTGTTGTATAAATGATTTTTTTTTTTCTTTTGCTTCTATGTTTTCCTTTCTAATTGTGTATGGTTCATTCTCTCTTATTAAACTTTGGTTAGTCACACAAAGTGTTTGCATGCCTAATAGTTTTTATGCTTCAAATTGAAAGAAAAGTTTGGGATTTACAATTTTGGTTATCTTACCTTAAAGTATTTGTTGACTATGTATATTTACACATTTGATGATCATACATTCGTATTTATTTACACTAAGAGCTTTATTTACTTATTCACCCTCGATTACATTATTTGACTAGCCAATTTAAGCGACCATAGAAAATTAGGAATCCAATAAGGGCACTTTCAGGTTTATTAAATAATTTAGGTAAATATTCAAAGTCAAGGCTAAGACTAAGGAATATTACATCCCATAATAACTTCACTACCAAATCCCAGTAGAGCATTAATTAGTGCATGTTTGGGAGTGATTTTAAAATGCTTAAAATCACTTTTGTCATATTCAAAATCACTCTGAAACATGTCTTTAATAATTCAAAATTAATTTTGATGGTATGAAAATCACGGTCTTAAAAGGTAAAATCAAACATAAAATTGATTTGAATAATTAAGGGTATGTTTCAGAGTGATTTTGAACCTGACAAGAGTGATTTTAAACATTTCAAAATCACTCCCAAACATGCACTTAGTCGAATCTACTATAACCACTTGCCTAAAACCAGATAAAAAAATATCTGATAGAAAGAAAATTTTGATGGTGGTGACTTAGTCCCTCTGACAAGCATATAATTTTTTAGCTTGTTCACTCCCCCATTTTCTTAGAATGACATCTTTGTTAAAGGATACATTAAAATTAATATTTCTTAGTTAATTTTTTTTTAAAAAAACAAGTTTTTGAAAACTTTTTTTTTTTTTTTTTAGTTTTCAACACTTGAGTTGGTTTTTTGAAAACATGGAAAGAAGAAGATAACAACACAAAGAAATTATTTTTTTTTATAGTACAGGAACATTTGGGGGTGGGGGATTCAAACCTCTGACCTCATGGTCGAGGATACATGCCAATTACCACTTGAGCTAAACTCACTTTGGCCAATACAAGGAAACTTATAGGTGGATGTAGGGTTTAATTTTCAAAAACCAAAAAAAAAAAAAAAAACAAAGATCTCGGTTGATAACTATTTGACTTTTTATTTTTGGTTTTTTAAAATTAAGCTTCTTCTCTTAATTTTCTTACTATGTTTTTCCCCTTGATTAAAAACACAATTGAATTCCTAGTCAAATTCCAAAACCAAAACAAATTTTTAAAAACTATTTTTTTTTCAGCTTTAAGAAATAGACTTTTTTTTTTAGAAATATGAGATGAAGCATTAAAGGAACCAAAAAAAAAATTATAATCGAAGTTGTATTTAAAAGCTTAATTTTCAAAAATAAAAAACCAAACACCAAATCACTTGACCAAAATAATTATGGAGCCTCAATTTGTCGGAGACCATGGTGCATTGACTTGAAGGTATTTTCATTCGAGCTAAGTCAAGTCAACAACGGCCAACAAAAGACCACGTTAAATATAGACAACAGCCCATCTTTCAAAGAAATAAATAAATAAATAAAGACAACAACCAATTGTTTCGTTGATTTTCTACGCTTACGTAAGGGTGATTGATGATGTATGTCCCACCAGTCAGAAAAGTCCAACTTTAGGAGATAGGGGCCACCCCTCCAAAATTCTTCTTTCTTATTATTATTTTTTTAATTTAGCAATTTTCTTCCTAACTAAACTATAAAATTATGATTTTCTTTTACCAAAAATATATATAAAAAATATAAGCTTTCTTTAATTTTTTTCGAATCATTCTTACTTGTACTTCTCTTTTTATTATTAAATTCTTAGTATTTTCTGTATTTAAAATTTTATTTTATTTTTGTTGCATAAATATTTAAATTTAGATGGTTTAAATCTCTTTTTTTAGTTCATCAACTTTTACCATTATTCCTTTTAGTCCTTAAAAATTCAAAATATCTATTTTAGCTCATAAATTTTCATGTTTATTTTGTTATGGTCCATAAACTATCCTAATTTATTTCTTATTCCATCATCTTTTAAAAAGAAAAAAAAACACACCCACACAATTTTAATTATTGTAGTTATTATTTTGCATGTTGGGACTTTCCCTTCCAACAAAGAACAATAGTGTACCTCAGATGTAAAAGGATTTGAGTTTAATTTGAGCGTAAGAGAGTAAAATGAGGTTCTTTTTTTTTTAAAAAAAATAATATATAGTTTTGAAAATAATACCTCTTTAATTCAGCCACATGGTTTTAAATTAAAAAGAACCTCATTTTAATTTAATTTATCTAGCAAAAAAACGGTCATTTGAGACCAATACACGAATCCACTTAGGAACATCACTGTTCCAGTACTCAGAACTTCTACTACTACGAGCAAATTTTAATTAGAAATTAAGTCAGTAAAATGAGGTTCTTAAGCTCTAATATCATAAAGAATTTAATTAGAAATTGTAACCTATAACTTTTTGTTGGGGCGATTATGTGCAAGCGCACGAGTCATCACAAGTAATAGTAAAACGGAAATATTCCGAGTATCAAATCCACAAGGAGGCGAAGCGAATTTTAAGCAAAGCAATAAATTCTTTGAACACTAAAGATACTTGGGAGAAATAATATTTAGGGACCAAAACATAAAATTAAAAAGAATTTAAAATTAAGGAAATCAAATTAATCAATCAAGAAATAAAAATTATGGAGAAAGAGTTTTAATAATGGGAAGCGGGGTCTTGAAACTCAATTATTAGCTAAATGATTATTACAATTAACCTGTCTCATTGTCCAACTAATTATAATCCTAGAATCTCCGTTAATCACATAGGTTCTCCTGTCGGTCTCCCCTAATTATAATTAATCCATTTTAACAACCTAAGTGTCCTTAGCGCCATTAAAATTCGTTAATTATTACACTCTGATTCATTTTAGGAATCTAAGTTTAATCAACTAATCTCGTTGTCACTACGAGCAATTAAACTAGTTGCATGGATTATGATCTATCCTAACTTCTCTTCGTCGAGTCTCCATTAAGAATCGAATCAATACACAATTGGCCAGATTGCATAAAGCATTACGAGCATTCATACAAATCTCTACTATATATAAAAGGGGCTTAGAGGGGAGAATTTTTACATTCCCTTATTGCCCCTAACATTTTTAACAATGACTACTTTGCCCTTTTACCCTAATTAATGATATTTCAAATTATATTTTTTTAAAATGGCTATGAGTGGAGGATGTTTATATACTTATTTAATTGATTTTTGAACGGACACAAAAAAATCAATTAAGGTAAAAAAAAAAATAAAACCAAATGTTTGAAACGAAAATCTTAAAATTTACTTCCTAAATAAATGAAAATATAGTTATTAATAACTAATTTCAATTTACAATTAATTTTTAAAAATTTTATACATAAATTAATTGTAATCTTGAGATTTTACTCAAAAATTTAAATAAAAAACTTCAAATTACTAAACTAAAAGACAAAAGATTACTTTCCTATTAGACATTTTAAATTCAGGGATCAAATTGACACAATCCTGAAAGTTCAATGGCCAAACTTGTAATTCAACCTACATTTTATGAGGATTAAGAGTATGTTTGGTTTAACTTTTCAAGTATTTAATTTTGAAAAAAATTATAGTGTTTGACAACAACTAAAAATAACATTAAAAAATGAGATTGAAAAATAAACCATTTTGAAACAAACGCTTGAAAGCAAAATTTTTAAAAAGAGTTTTTGGTATATAATAATAACATGAGTATAAAAACACTTATGAAAAAAATGTCACCAAACATATGAGTGTTTCAATTCTAAACACTTTCTATACAAAATGTTTAAAATAAAATGCATTTTTGAAAAAGATTAAACTAAAATGTATTCCAAACGAACCCTAAAACAAAGTTCACATAATGTTTATTTATGACAGAAATGAACTTAAATAAAAACTAAATACTTTTTATAATTACATTAAATTAAAACTACAAGAGCTCACATATATGTTCTTTTTCTTTGAACATATTTTCCAAACACTCCTTAAAAATGGGGCTATGGAAGAGTATATTTGAATTCCTATTTTCCAAACACTCCTTTGTCCATTTTCGATTTTTAATTTCTTTCGTTTGTATAGTTGCAACTGTTCATTTGTATAGTTGTAACTGTTCGAGTTGAGGTTTCCATTGGGAGAATTTAATAAGTGGTTACACGATGTAGTAGTGCAACCTTTCATATATGAGAGTGACCTAGACGGTAGACACGTGAAAAAAAAAAAATTAAAATAGAAATTGTTGCATTATCTATATTACAATACCAAATATTAACATATGTATTTGATAACTTAATTACTAGCCTAACTTTTTGCTATAAAAGATTTTTTTAGGAAGAATAATACGATAATATGAATACATTAAAATAAAAAATTTTACATTATCTATTTTTTAAAAATTTATGGTAATTAAAACAAAACTATATAAAATTTATTCATTACATGGTAAAAGATTACTACATTTTTTTTTCAAAATTTTAATGAAAACCACCAGATTTCACGTGCATTGCACGTGTTTCTTGACTAGTAATTAGTAAAAAGGGGCAAGAGATAGACAATTATAACAATATTCAACTATAACTTCATTTCAAGACCCCAAATTGGGGTTTAGCTATACATAGCTAAAATATTCACAAGATATACAATGGAAAGCATAAATGAGAGAAAAATAAAAGGAAAGGAAGTGACCGTCGAAGACCCCTTTGCTGGTGCTTGGAGTCCCTCCGAGCACGCCTTGAGCCTCCTAGAGTGCTCCCCAAAACTCCCCAAAATTTTCCCACTAAAGAACTCTAAAAAAGGCTAAGAAGCCTTGAGAGAAGGCTCCAAAGGAGCCAAAGAGAGAAAGGAATGAAGGAATGAAATGATGATTGATGGTAAAAAATGGCACCAAGGGGCGCTTTTATAGGCTCAGAAATGGGGCAGCGATCGGCGCAGCGTCACGACGCTGTGACGTCAACCAACTTGTTCGCCAAGAAATCGACGTTGTCCCCACAGCGTCTCGACGCTGTGCAGATTCCAGAACTGGGCATGCGCGGTTTGGGCTTGAAATTGGGCCAACTTCAATTCTTTTTTTTTGGACCCCATCTTCAAGGTTGACTTCCTTGGGCTCCCCCTTGACCCATGTATGGAATTTGGGCTTGAATGGCTCATTTTGGACATTTTTTTCACAAAAATCCATAATTTGCTCCAAAAGACCAAATAACAAGATATATTAAATTCCTTCAATAAAAACACAATTAAAGCGTCCAAAAGCTTAATAAATTAGAACTAAAATAACGACATTTCTGCACGCTATCACTTTTAATTAAATCAAATTTAATTAAATAATTAATTAATTCTCCAATTAATTAATTACTAAATTAAATATCTCATATTTAATTTAAGCATACAATTAAATTGTATTTAATTGTATTTCTCTCCATTAATAAAGTTTAACCTCAAATTAAACTTTATATTATAATGTATCACATATATTACATTAATTGTATCTCATACAATTAACTTGATTTCCCATAATAGATTTTGAACTATTCAAATTCCTTTCAAGACTAATTGTTCCTAATTACCCTTTATGAGCTAGCAGAGGGACCTAATTGACCTACAAACTGGAAGCTCCAATGATATGAGGTTAACTGACTAAACTCATTAATCAGGTTAACCAATATTCATTAACGGTGGGTTACTCCACTAAAGACCCACAACTGCACTCTTCTCACTGTAAAATTTTTCTGTGTCCACGGATATAGACAAATTATGGTAAGTCGATCCTTCACGAGTGTTCGTAACGCCGACTAGATCAAATTATCGTTTTACCCCTGGGTTACCTTTGTCTCCTTAAGTACCACTGGTTCCTCTAATAAACAACTTTTTTATGGCTCAACCAGTAAACGGAAGTTCCTCTCGGGCAAGGAGAGGAGGGGAACCTTGTACAAGACTAATAAGACAACCAAGGATGTTAGTTTATTGGATTTGAATATGATTCAAATAAGAGATTAATTAAATATGTGATATTTAATTAATTTAGGAATTAAATAAATGGAGAATTAATTAATTTATTTATTTTAATTTAATTGAATAAGATTTAATTAAATTAATACTATAGTTTATAATTAATGTACATTGGATGCACATTAAAACTATATGTTAAAAGAGAGAGACACATTTGAATATGATTCAAAAGTAAAATTAATTAAGTATATGATATTTAATAAATATTGGGAACAATTAGTTATTGAATTAATTGGTTGACATAAATTAATTCAATTAAATTTGATTTAATTGAATTGGTTAAAATTAAAACTATATGGTAAAAATTAATTTAATTAAATTCCAATTTAATTGAATTAATATATAGTTTTAAAGTTTAATTTAATTTAGTTTTATTAAAATTAAATAACTCCCCAGCAGTTGTTGGGGAGTGATATCGTTATGCCAGATGAGGGTTACAGACGTGTGACCCCCTTTCCCTATCGTTAGATCGCAGTTTTCTCTCCTTTCATGAAAGTTCTTTGGGTGAACTGATCTCTCTGTATCATTCTTCAGTTTCTCTCACAAAAGTTTTTTTCTCCCTAATTCTACAACCACCTTTAAGCAAGAATTAAACAACTCAAAAATTTCCAAAAATTTCTCTTGTGTGTGGGTGTGAGGAGCTTTCCTAAGGTGCCTTTACTAACTCGAGGTAAACATATGAGACCCTCAACTCATCTTCCCCCTACAATGGCCAAAGAATCCAACCATTAAGCAATCCAAACAGTCAAATGAGTAATACATTACTAGGCGCCTGAAAATAGAAATAAATTATATGGTGCATTTATAAGATGGTACTAGCTTTCACACACCTATTGCAGGGATTAGGGGCGATCATCGGTCGGTCGGCGTCGGTTTTGGGCCCAAACTGACGCCGACCACCGGCAAATTGGTTTTGATCGGTCGATTCTAGTCAGTTTTGAGGATGTTTGGTGGGCTGGCCGATCGACCATACCGACGGTCAGTCGATTTTAGTCAGCTTTCTAGTATTTATGAATGGAAAAAGAAAAGAGAGAAGACAACCAACCAAAAAAAATAGAGAATGAGAAAAAAGGAATAGAAAGAAGAAAATGGAATGGGAAAGAAAAAAATGGAACAAAAATAGTATAGAAGAAAACTGTGGGAGAAACGAGAAAGAAAAAAGAATAGAAAAGAGGTAAAAAGAAAAGTGAGAAGAAGAGAAGAAAGAAAGGAAGAAAAAAGACAAGAAGAGAAAGAAATGGAGTTCAACCTTCGCCTTCGGTGATTGAGAAAATAATGGAGAAGAAAGAAGTGTGGAAGAAGATAGATTAAAGGAGAAAGAAAAAAAATGAAAAAAAAAATTAAAAGAAATTAATGGGCCTTGGTGATAGCATGCAGAAATGCTGCTATTTTATCTGTAAATTATGGGCTTTTATGTGCTTTTATGGTGTTTTTATATGGCATATCTGTTTAATTTCATTATTTTGTCCCTAGGAGAAATTTGTGGAAGAAATGGAGAAAAAGAGCCCAAAATCATGGATTTCAAGCCTTAATTATCAAGTTGGGTCAAGAGAAAGAACCCAATATCCATTACATGAAGTATTTGGGCCAAAAGAAATGAAGGAGGTCCAAAATTCAGCTCAAAAATCGCTTCTAGAAGGTTCTAGAACTGAGACAGCGCCGTGATGCTGTCCCCCAAGCGTCTCGACGCTGTCCTATTCTTGCTGCACAAGCCATGATGACGTCACCGCGTCGCGACGCAGCCCCATTTTTAGGCCTATAAAAGGTGCATTTTGGCTCCTCATTTCATCATCAATCATTACCCATTTCTATTCCTTCAGTCTTTCTTAAGGCTCTTAAAGCATCCTTGAGGGCCGAGTGTGAGAATTAGTGGGAAATCATTGTAACAAGCATTTTTGGAGGGCTAGGGAGCTTGTTTCGTAGAGGATCCATAGCGCAAGCAAGGGGTTCTCGATGGTCATTCTCCTAACTCTTACTTTGCTCATTTTTATGCTTAATAGTATGTACATATGGAAATTTTTTATCATGTATAGCTAAATCCCATTTGCGGGTTTTGAAATGAAAGGTTATAGTTGATTATTATTCTTAATTGCCTATCTCTTGTCCAAATACTGATTATTTGTGTGGATGGTCTTAATGCTTGATATAATCTGACCAATTGTATAATGATTAGATTCCTAATGGAAACTCGACGGAGAGAAGTTAGGATAGATCATAATCCACTCAACTAGGCTTAACTGTTCGTAGTGACAGCGAGAGTAGTTGGTTAGGCTTAGAGACTGAAAATGAATCAGGACTAATTAATTAACGAATTTAATAGCGCTAAGAACACTTAGGTTATTAATATGAGTTAATTTACAATTAGGGGAAAGCGAAAGGAGAACCTATGTGCTAAACGGAGATTCTGGGTTTATAATTAGTCGGGCATGAGATAGGACAATTAGAATAATTGATTAGCTATAATATGATTTTCAAGACCTCGTCTCACATTCGATTCTTTCTCCACCTTTTTATTTTGATTGATCTCTTGATTCTTTTATTGTTTTAATTTTTGATTAATTTCCATCATTATGTTTTGGTTCCTAAATAATATTTTGTCTTAGTAATTTTAGTGTTCAGTTTATTATCCTGCATAAAAGCCATCCTCCCTGTGGATTCGATACTCGATAAACTTTACTGTTTTATTATTACTTGCGACCCGTGCACTTTACGGTCATCAAGTTTTTTGCGCCGTTGCCGGGGAGGTTAGGTTTGTTTAGGCAAAATAATATTCTGACATTAAAAAGAACGGGTTGAATATTAATTTAGGTTGTAAATATTTTTCTTTTATTCTTTTTGTGAATATTTTTGTTTTTGTTTTTACGTTTTGATTAGCTTTGGGGCAATTGTATGCGAAGAGATAAGGAGGTTAATTTGTTTCCATTAGATCTTGAGATTGATAGGACGATCAAAGCGATTCGTAGAGAGAAAAGACTAACGAAAACAATGGTCCAACAAGACAACGCTCCCAAGGCGATCAGAGATTTTCTTCAGCCAATTCTCCCGACCGAGAATTCCAATATTGTCTACACTCCGATCCAAGCAAATAACTTCGAATTGAAGACGAGATTAATCTAGATGGCAAGGGACAATTCCTTTAAAGGACACCATTCGGAGGATCCACATTCCCATCTTCGATCATTTCTTGAGATTTGCGGAACAGTGAAAATGAATGGAGTTTTGGCTGACGCGATTAGACCGAGGTTGTTCCCTTTTTCTCTTCAAGATAAAGCCAAAGAGTGGCTAGAGTCGTTGGAACCGAGTAACATAAACACCTAGGACGAGCTAGCTCATGCGTTTCTTACAAAGTTTTTCCCGCCCGCCAAGACGACCAAGCTACGTACAGAGATTGGGACTTTCAGACAGCTGGATGATGAACAATTATATGAGGCATGAAAAAGATACAAGGAGATGCTAAGGAGATGCCTGCAGCACGGCTACCCCGACTGGCTATAGGTACAACTATTCTATAATGGTTTGAACTCTTCCACGAAAACTATTCTCTATACTTCTACTGGTGGGAGTTTTCTTTCCAAAACTGTTATGGATTCAAAAGAACTCTTGGAGGAAATGACTTCAACTAGTTATCAGTGGCCCACAGAGAGGGCATCATCATCAAAGAAGGTTGGAATATATGAAATTGATGAGTGAAGTTAGTTAAAAGCGCAAATGCCATCTCTGACAAATGCATTTAACAAGTTGACTTCTTCTGAGGTGGTTACGTCTATTTCCACCTTAGAAGAGGGCTATTCAAAGAAGGATTGAAGAAGTTCAGTATGTAGGCAACCGAGCATTCACTCAGACTCAAGGCTTGTCGAATTTCTACCACCTGAATATGCGCAATCATGAGATTTTTTCATATTCGAATGATAAGAATGTTTTACAACCACCACTGGGGTTTGCTTCCATGAGTACGCTAGAAAAGAAAAGCAACCTTGAAGAGATGGTGGCTCTCTTCATAAAAGAGCAGAAGGTACTGAATGTGAACTTCCAAACGTCAGTAAACACTTTGGTGACGACCGTGAACAACCATGACATAACTCTCAAGAATATGGAAGTGCAACAACGGTGAATGACCTTCAGAAGGGCCAATTTCCCAACGATACTGAGGTAAACCCCAGAGAGCAATGCAAGATGGTTACACTCAGAAGTGGGAGACGTTTGAAGAGTTTCTCGGATGAAGAGAAGAAGCTGAAGAAGGAAGAAAAGATGAGTTGGGATGAAGATGGAAGGACTGAGGCACAAAAAACCTCCATAGACAGGTCCCAAAGTCCTCCTCGCTCTTTTGATTTAAATTTTGGTTCTACTAACAATTTTGCAGGTAAAAACGAGGAAAAAAAGAAGACATATGAAAACAAAAAGTTGAAAATGAAAGAAGAAGAATGCTTTAAAATGAGTATAAAATGAGTATAATTTGTTATATGTTTACAATCTCCCAATGTGCTTATCTTTATGGAATTCCTTGCGAAAAATACTTTAAAATGAGTATAATATGTGTACAGGTCCATGGCCAAAACGGGACTAAAACGAGCAAAATCGAAGCGTAAAAAGACCAAAATGCCCTTGGAATCAAAGCTCAGTGTCGAGATCCTAAAAAAAAACATCTTAACGCCATGTCTGCAGCAAATCCAAGCCAAGAACCTGAGATTATAGCGTCACGACGCCACAAAGTAGCGTCTCGACGCTAGGACAACAATAGGGGCAGGGTGAAGACGCCACTGTGTAGGGTCGAGACGCTATTGAATTTCCAAATCAGAATTTTCCTTTTTTATAAGTGATTCTTTCCATTTTTGAGACCTCATTTCAGCACCAAAATACCACGAATTCAAGGCCAAAGACTCTTATTAATATGTAACATTGTATTAGGGTTGAATCATCCCCCAATCATCTTTCATTCTTGCAATTGTAGCCACTTTTTCTCTTTAGTTTTCAAGCGTTCTTTAAAGTTTTCTTAGTCTAAGGGTCGGTTTTGTATGAATGAAATCCCTAATGCAACGTAAGATTTATCAAAGGACCTATGACTGTGTTTTAATCTAGATTAAAATACCGATACACAGGCAAAATTTACAATAATTATAATGCATAATCTACTATAAATATATCTAAAGCATGCTGGAATTAACTGAATTAAAGTCTATT
Source organism: Luffa acutangula (assembly GCA_036850905.1). Lineage (NCBI taxonomy): Eukaryota > Viridiplantae > Streptophyta > Magnoliopsida > Cucurbitales > Cucurbitaceae > Luffa > Luffa acutangula. The sequence continues at coordinate 37,421,528 of CM072097.1, read as the reverse complement.
TAATTCATGCAAGTTTAGAGAAAAAGGTTTTCACCAACATACCATTGTTGGCGACTTGACTGTTTCACCTAAACTCTTGATCCTTATCTTAGATGAAAAAACAACAACTAAGCACGATCTTTCGCTGAAAATTCAGCGACCAAGTCTTGGAACACCACCACTATGGCCACACTGGTATGTCTCTGAGACTTCTAGAGGCAGGAGACTGGTGGGAGCCTTCAGGGGAATTCTCTAAGAGTAGGAGAATGAATGTGATGCATTTCACCCCACCCTAGGGGTCCTATTTATAGGAAAATGCCATGAATAAGATCTAATCCTTATAGGAAAAGGTCATGAATAAGATCTAATCAAACCTATTATCTTATTCATATCTAATTTTAATAAGTAATTAATTAATTACCTAATTAAATATCATATATGTAATTTTATGGATTTTATTAAATTATTTATTTTATTAATATGAATCCAATTCATATTAATTATTTGAACTCTTTCAAATATTTTCTCTCAAAAACTAATTTTGAAACTAATTCAAGATTATATTATAAAGTTTCATAAACTTTATATTATAATGCATCAACATACATTATATCATTCCCTTAATTAAATTGAACACTTTTCAATTAATACTTAATTGCCTAAAATCTCTTTACGAGCTATCACTGGGACCTAATGGACTTGCAGATTAGAAGCTCCAACGATATGAGATTAATCAGCTAAACTCATTAACCAATCAATCAATTTTCGTTAACTGTGAGTTCACTCCACTAAAGATCCACAGTTGCACTCTTCTCACTGTAGATATAATTTTGTGTCCATGGATATAGACCAGTAACAACAAGTTAGTCCTTCACAAGTATTCGTAACTCCAACTGGGTCGAATTACCGTTTTACCCCTAAGTTACCTCTACCTCCGTACGTACAAGGGCTCTTCTAATGAACAACATGTTTGTGGTCCAACCACCAAACAAAAACCCCTCTCGGGCCAGTGAGAGGGTAGGACCCTTTGTTCAAGACCCGAAGACACCACTTAAGGGAACACTCATCTACTTCCTCAAAGTCGGGAAGGAGTGGATTCCATCTTGTGTGATTATGTTCCCAGCACCCCACTCGGTCTTGTCCCCAAAATGATAGGCTTATTGAGTCGACGTACTGGCCACTCTCACCCATACAAATCAAAGGACAATCCCTCGTGAACAGGAGTCCATAATCCATTCAAGATTCAAACTAAGTTGCCTATGTCATCCTAGTGAAATAGAAACCTAACTGGTTAACAGTGTTACATCTAGCGGTCTGGTCTTATGCAAACTCATTGTATAGGATACCCCCACTCGCACGTCCCCTACACGAACGTGTTGGATCATTACGTTTGTATCAAATACAAATTGGGTCATATCTATAGTGTTACCAGGATAAGGCTGGAGGATAAGGTGCCCAGCCTTATCCTTATACTATAGACCCTTCAGTTGTCTCTTGTGAAGGATTGGAATTCCGTAATTCCGTAAAGCGGAAGGGTGATCGGGACCAATTCATAATTAATTTTGTTTAGTCTAAAATACCAATACATTGGCAATAATCTTAGAACTATTCTAAATTTATATTAAGGCTAAGCATACAAAAATATTAAATCTAAATCTAATTTATATAGTAACAAATTACATACTCTCGTTGACGACTCAGATTAAATTCACCAACTGCTTGTGAAATATCACGAACTACTGTGAACACCACCACTATGGCCACACCGGTATGACTCTGAAACTTCTAGAGGCAGGAGACTGGTGGGAGTCTAGATGGAGCTTTTAGGGAAATTCTCTGAGAGTAGGAGAATGAATGAGATGCCTTTCACCCCACCCCAGGGGTCCTATTTATAGGAAAATGCCAAGACCTTTTCGTAATAGGAAAAGATCATGAATAAAATCAAATCTATTATCTTATTCATATCTAATTTTAATAAATAAATAATTACGTCCATAATTAATTAATTACTATTTAATCTTAGGGATATTATTAAATTATTTATATTAATATGAATCTAATTCATATTAATTATTTGGACTCTTTCAAATACTTTCTCTCAGGAATTAATTTTGAAATTAATTCAAAATTATATTATAAAGTTTCATAATATTATAACGTATCAATATACATTATATGATTCCCTTAAATAAATTGAACTCTTTCAATTTACAATTTATACTTAATTGGCTCAAGTCTCTTTACGAGGTACCAGTGGGACCTAATGGACTTACAGATCAGAAACTCCAATGATACGAGACTAATTGGCTAAATTCATTAACCAAGTTAGTCAACAGTCGTTAACTGTGGGTCACTCCACTAAAGACTCACAGCTGCACTCCTTTCACTATAGAATATTTCTGTGTTCATTGATATTGACCAATGCAGTAAGTCAAGCCTTCACGTGTGTTCGTAACACCAGCTGGGTCAAATTATCGTTTTACCCCTAGGTTACCTCTGGCTCCTTAAGTATTACTGATCCCTCTAATGAACAAGTTGTTTAGGGTCCAACCACTAAATAGGAGTTTCTCTCGAGCTAGGAGAGGACGACGCGCCTTTGTTCAAGCCTCGGAATCATCCCTTAAGGAAACACACATCTACTTACCCCAATAGGGGAAAAAGTGAATTCCATCTTATACTGTTATGTTCCCAGCCCCCATTCGGTCTTGCCCCTGAAAATGGTAGGATCATTGAGTCACCGAATTGACCACTCTCACCGATACAAATCTAAGGACAATCCCTCATGAAAGGGGTTCATAATAGAGTCAGGATTGAGATTGAGTTACCTAGGTCATCCTATTGAAATAGAAACCTAAACTAGTCAACGACATTACATCTAGTGGTTACTACTTCGTGGTCCGGTCTTATGCAAACTCATTGCAAAGGATACCCCCACCCGCATGTCTCCTACATGGATGCTTTGGATCATTGCATTTGTATTGAATACAAGGTGGGCCGTATCACATAGTGTCACCAGGATAAGGTACCCAACCTTATCCCTATACTATAGACCTTTTAGGTTGTTACTTGGACACCGATCCCCGTATGTCCCCACATACTAGTCCAAGTTTTATTTAAACAACCTTGGAATTTAGTTTATTGGATTTAGGGTTTATTAATGCAAAACTGATTATTCAATAACCATATTACCGAATCACTCAAATAACGTTTTATTGAGATCGATTAATTTGTTTCATTTACTATCTACGAGTTTTAAGGCATAAAACCCAACATCTTAAACAGTGATCCCATATGTTTGCACATACAATTTAAGACTCATCCCACAGCCTAGGATGTTTAGTTTATTGGATTAGGGTTATTTAGGCAAGATGTACATAATATAGACAATAATTATTTATTGAAAAAACATCAAACAATACTTTATTTATGTTCGGTCAATTGTTACATTTACTATCTATAAGTTTTAGGACATAAAACCTAACAAATTCACACTTGAACTAAAATTCTAGTCAATAGGAAGTAAATGCAATAATATAAAGTTGGGAATGTAATGTACATTGTATATTACATGAAAAGTAAATATATAAGTAATACAATAAACTAGGGCATCCTTATACCCATTATACATCTCCTAGTTGCACTAGATTATACTACATACATATCTTGTAGACCTAGACCTTCTAGATGACTCTCAAACACTTTAGTCGAGAGAGCCTTCGTAAACAGATCAACTATATTGTGCTCCGAAGCGATCTTGGTAACAATCACATCTCCTCGTTGCACAATTTCCCTTATTGGGTGATACTTCCTCTCTATGTGTTTTCCTCATTTATGGCTGCGAGGTTCTCTAGAATTGGCTACAACCCCACTGTTTTTGTTGGGGTTTGTGTCCTAGAAGTCAAGTTTTGTTATCCTTTATAAATAAAGATGTTATTAAGTGAAATGTTATTTATGAATACCTTAAATAAATCCAATAGAAACATCCATGGTTATAACATGAGATACTCGAACTATATCGTGTATATAGGCAGGCATCGAGTTCGAGTATATAACCTAAATGGTCTATAGTAAATGAATAAGGTTGGGTACCTGGTTCTGGTAACACTATGGATGTGGCCTACTTTGCTAAATGAAGCAAACGACGTGATTCTGGTTCGTTAGTGCATTAACATGTGAGTAGGGGCATTCTGTGTAAATGAAGTTTACACAAGACTGGACCAAGAAATAAGTCACTCTTACTTTATAACACCGTTTACTGTTAAGACTAATTATTTCATGCAATGACCTAGGTAACTCGATCTTAATCCTGAGCTTACTATGAACTCCTGTTCGTTTAATGTTATCCTTTGATCTGCAAGGGTGAGAGTGGTCATAATAGTATCATTCAATACTCCTACCATTTTGGGGATAACATTAGATGGATGGCTGGGGACATAGTAAAGCAAAACAAAATTCATTCCTACCCGATACAGGGATAGTAGAAAGGTTGTTCTCTTAAGTGTTGAGTTCGAGACTTGAACAAGGGGCCCCACCCTCTCACTGGCTCGAAAGGGATCTTGTTTCATGGTTGGACCATAAACAAATTGTTCAATAGAGGACTAGTGGACTTAAGGAACTAAGATGTACTGTAGGGGTAAAACAGACGTTTGACTTGTCTATAGTAACGAACAACCTGTGAAGGATTGACTTACTAATCATGGTTATATCGAGTGGACAAAAATATATCTACAATGAGGGGAGCTCAACTACTAGGCTATAGTGGAGTGTCCTGATAGTTAACGGAAGTTGGTTAACTAGCTTAAAAGGGTTTGACTAGTTAACCTCGCACAGTTGGAGACCATGATCTGTAGGTCCATTAGGTCCCCTTGCTAGCTCGAGACTGACCCTTGGAACAATATGATGGTTAAAATATGAATTACTTTAAGTTCATGTTGAGAAAAATGAGAAGAGGTGAAAGGCATTGTTGGTACATCGGGTTTTTGTAAAAACCGAATTGGTGAGTGCTTAATATTTAAATATGATTTAAATACTGAAAACATGAATAGGGATTCATGCTTGAAAATAACATTTAGGAAATATTCGGGATTGGTGACAAAATATTAATTTAATATTTGATATTAAATTAATAATTAATTAATTAATTTAAAATTGAAAAAATTAAAATTGAATTTTGAATTTTTAAGATTATTGAAAATTAGATAATTATCCAAATTAATTTGGATAATTATTGAATTAATTAAATTGAAAAGTTTTTGAATTTTTGGAGGTGGAGTGCATGGTGACTAAACCCATGCACTCCCCTCATGATAGCCACCCAAATTCCCACCATCTTCAGTTTGGTTTGGTGTCCAATGTTGGGGGGTTTTCTTCTTCCTTTATCCCTCTATATATTTGAAGAAGAAGGTTGAAAGAATAGAGCTCTTGAGTTAGTGAATTGCTGCAAAATTGAAAGCTCACCAAACTCATCTCCATTAGTTTGGTTTTCAAGCTTTCTCTCTAAAATTCCATCACTTGAGGTTCCCACAATCCGTTCCAAGGCCTTGAGGATAGCAAGGAAGATCCTTTGGTGGTTCGTGACTCTTTGGTGAAGAAAAACAACTAGCCAATCCAACCAATTTCTCCATAGAAGCAAGGTTGGTAAACTTGCTCTGTTTTTCTTATTATGAACAACATGCAAAGAGTGATCAAATTGAACTAATTAAGTGCCTAAGATCCGAAATTGCTTCTACATTTTAGATATTAACACCTTCAGTTTTCACAGTATAATGTTATGGGCAAGTCCATATTTGGAACAACTTCCAAATCTGGCAGGAACTTCCTGAGTAAAACTGCTTCCTTAGCAGCAACACCTCAGCCTCCATGGTTGAGTCTGCTATGCATCCTTGGTTGATGCTTTGCCAAACTACAACTCCCCCATTAAGGTGAACACTGACCCTGACGTGGATTTCCTATAATCTTTGTCAGATTGAAAGTCAGAGTCGATGTTGAAAGGGATGAAAGCCCCGATACAGCGGAAGAGCATCGATAGGACCTTACACCGTATATTAATTAATATCAAAATACCGTTTATGAAAAGGCAAAACAAAACTTTAAACATGCTTGAAAGCAGTTGTAAAACACTATAAACATGCTGAAAACAACTAGAAAATAAAACTACTTTTATTTTCATGCTTTTCTAAAGAAACGAGAAAGAACCGTTAGAAACCTTTGTTGTAGACTTGACCGTTCTTCGCCAACGAAGCTTCAACGAACAAAAACGTAGCAACCTTCTTGTAGTTTCTTCGTTGGAAAGTTCTTCTTCAAATACACAATAACCAAAGAGGTTACACCAGTATGTCTCGAAGTCTAGGAGGCAAAAAACTTGTGGGAGTCTTTCTCTAAGAGGGAGGCTAGAGAGAATTATAGGATCTTGTCTTATGAGTTTAAGAGGAAGAGAGCTACTAAACCAATTAGGTCTAGTGTTCTATTTATAGAAGAGTGACCATGAATAAAATATTCAATTAGATCAATCTTTTCCAAAATTGAATCAATCTTATTCCTTATTTAATCAATCCAAGATCAATCAATTCCATAATTGATTAATCTTTTCCACAAATGACTAATTACTTCCATAAGTGATTAGATCATTTCCATAAATGATTAATCACTTCCATAAGTGATTAATTATTTACATAATTGATTAATTCTCGATTAATTAATTATTTAATTAATTAACCACCAATTAAATATCACATATTTAATTTTCCGGTCTTGAATTAATTAATTGTCCAAATAGATTTTAGGCCTTAAAATTAATTCATATTTGAACTCTTTCAAACTTCCATAAATTTAATGTGACTCAAATTCATATTAATATTTGAATTTCTTCAAATATTAATTTCGCTCATAATAATATATCAATATATATTACATTGTTTCCCTTAGTAAATTGAACACTTTTAATTTACATTTATTACTTAGTTGCCTCAAATTACTTTATGAGCTACTGTTGGGTTCCTAGAGTGAGTAAAATATGATATAAAATACTCTAGAATTCCTGTGCAAGTATACACAGTCTGCAGCAAGTAATATTATCAATCCGAGCCCTGAATTAGTTTCCACTCTACCTATTTTTGTGTAACTTTCCAATGGTTTCAAGAATAGTAAAATGATTTGGTTTTATCCGAATTATGCTGAAGCAAAATAAATGACAGAACAATAAGTAAACAAATAGATAGACAGATTAAAGACAGGCGCTGGTTAGGTTTTAGTGATTGTTCTAAGATATGCTCTAGCAATATTATTGATCATGCATTTCTCGCAGTATTATTAGCGGATTCCACCCGAAACTCTGGATCTTTTGGGATACGTTTCAAACCCAATGAAGAGCAACCGATCAAGCACTAGGCAACTGGCTATCCCTAGCTCAGCCACTGGCGTTCACCAATACACAATGATCGTAGTGTGGATAATTGCCACACACTCTCTAAATCATCCCTGAAACTAGAGAGAGCTATTCACACCGGCTGGCCAGGCGGGCATAAAATGGAAATAAGCACAACAATTAACCAAAATGCGATAGTCAATTTATTACTAATGATGAAGCACAGTAATCACATTATTCCTAACCAACACCTTAAGCTACTTAGTTCATAATAGGCATAGGAATACAAATTACAATCTGAGTATGCATGTCCATAACCACAAGTTAATAAAGAAAATAAACTCCCTAATCAGCTTGCGGAAGATGGTGTTCTTGATGATCTTCAATCTCTCTAAAATATTCGGCTTCCAAGGGAAAACATGGAATGAATTTGACTTCGACGGCTACTTCCTTTTATAGAAGGATAAGAGACTTGAATTAGGTCAACTTGGACACGTGTAGGGCTCTCCTTGCTCCTTTATCCCGAAAATAACTCAATAGAAGTCGGTTCATGAAGTTGGCTAACGAGCTGTGATGTGGCAGTTCTGTTCCCAGTTTTGCTGCAGCATAGAATTTGCTCCCTCCAGTCGCTCAGCAGCATAATCTGCACAAAATAATTTCCAATGCTTCCATTCTTCCAAATGGGTTAAAACATGTAATATCTATCCAAAACCAACCCTAATAAGCATAAAGGACACACAAATCCCTATATAATTGAGGCCTAAATAACTACCTTTTGGGCAGTTATCATACCCCCAAACTTAAACTATTGCGCGTCCCGAGCAATACTAACTCACCTTCCTTCAAGAATTCAGAATATTAGACAAAGAATAGCTTAATCAAACCAGACATTCCAACACTACCTTTAACCTTTACCTGAGCACTCTGCAAAACCAAGCTCTGTTGCAGCAAAATGATTCCTCCGGCATGGACAAATAATCACCACTTTTCAACTTAATTCTAAGAACTCACCACAGCCTAGCTCTATTATCAGACATTTCAAAACATATTTTTAAAGGGGTTTATATCATTATTTATCAGACTTAAAGCAGCCTTACAGTCATAAGCTCTTAAGCATGGGATGACCCACTTTATGGTGCAGTATACCCTTGCCTCAAGCTTATCACCAACTAGACTCAATACTCATTATAAAGCTAAAAAATCCTTTGTTATTCCATCTCTTGCCCCTCAGAATGGCGACATTTTATGATGAAGCTCACCTAAGTTCTGGGAGACAAAAAAACTGCTGGATCATCATTCATCCCTCAAAACTTTTGCTCTGTCAATTTTTTCAGCAAAATCTTCAACAAATAATTTTTTTTCAGCAAATAATTTTTCTCATCATTTTTTCACATTTCCTAGGTCATCTTTTGACGCGAAGACAAACTGTGGGTATCACAAATGCTCGAGCAAATTTTAATTTGAAGGAGAGGAATGCTCGAGCAAAATAATTGGAGTAGCAAAAAGTCCCCTAAACTTGAATTATTCATTGTCCCCAATGAATCATTAATTAAACAATTATACCCCCAAACTTAAATTTTTCTATCTGAATTTTGAAACTAAACATGGGACTAGGATTAAGCTTAAAGTGGATCGTATAAGTCAATACTACCTTGAAAATCGTCTTTGCCGCAACAACAGTCCAGGCTAGAAGTAATGCTCAAGCAAAAGGTTTCTGGAGATCAGAATACCTTGATCTAATTAAGCGTAATCAGTCCAAGCTTCAAAAATTCAGAAGAAAATAGTTAAGTTAGGCATTACTCAGTGCTCATGGAACAAAAATATTCGGAAATTCATTAAAAATATTCAAAAATATTCAAAAATATTACAAAAGTAGAGATATATTTTTTTAAAACAGAAAAATTAAAAAGAAACAAGACAAGCAATCATATAGAAGATGGGGTCAGGAATGTGCCAGCAAACAAAATATTTCATAAAAAAGATTGTGCGTTCAAATCCCTCTTCAATCTTCCTGACCCAGGTCTTCCTCTTCATCTTCTTTCTCAGCAGGCGGCGGTGGAATCCAGGGGTTTAGCAGGTCTTCGGGGAATGCAGAGAGGGATGGATAAGGTTTTGAAAATTTTTCTTGCAGCGCCCTCTTCAGACCAGCATCACGATTCTTAACGTAAGTCCAGAAGGTTAAAGTTTGCCTCTCAGCAAACTCCTGCCTACTGGCCAGCAGTGCCAGTTGTTCTAAAATCGTATTCATGCCGTAAATTAGCCCTCCTTGTCGTATCTCCTGCATGCGCTGGAGCCGCCCAAATTGGGCGTATCAATGATCCCCTTATCAAATAGAATTATATCACTCTCATCCACTGGAACCCCTGCTTGTCTGCATAGCATAGTAATTGTGTCCGGGAAGAACAACTTCCCCACCTTTTTCTTCCAGCAGCCAGCAATTTCATTACAAACAATTTTTCCGAAGTCAATGCTGAGAGACCTTAAGATAGCAAAAGCTAAAAGAATTTATTCCCTGGATACTGTCGAGTTGTGTGTTGTCGGAAGCAACCTCTGCCTGATGAAACCCATCCACGTGTTCGCTTCCTTTTTCAAATAAGCCGACTGGAATGTCCTTTTCTGAGTCTTAGATAGTTGCCACTGCGCCCCCTCGATTCCTACCTCCCGCACAGCATTACTTAACTGCTCCTCAGATGGCGCGACGGCCATCTCATTAAATGCCGCATGGGGGAAGTTTTGAAGATGGTACAGTGCGTTGATCGCACTTGGACTCCGATCTATCTCGACTCCTCTGACAATTACCAGGAAACCCTCTTCTTTATCAATGTTGGCATAGAATTCACGCACCAACTGTGCGTTCACAGCCTCTAGCTTAGCACAAAACAGCTCCCAGCCGTGGTCAGCTATTCCGGTCCTCAGAAATGGCGGAAGATCACCGCTGAAACCTCTTTCGAACAGAAAATCCCTTTTCAGGAGCTCAGTGTATTTTGCTTTAGCAAAATTATTGATGAAGCGATCGTATGGCACCTGTCGCTCTGCTATTTCATCGTGTTCCTCTGATGCTTTAGCAATATTTTTGCCCTTCTCTTCTCTCCGCTTCAGCAACTGTTCCTCCTTTGCCTGTTTCTCTGCTTCTTCTCGCCTTCTTTCCTCAGCCTCTTTTTTCTCTCGCTCTGCCTTCTCTCTCTCGGAATCTGATGATGGAGGCGATGGGGTATCTCTTCCTCCTCACTCTCCCTCTCTTTTCTAGCTCTTGTCTTAGCCATTGAAGGTGTAATGGGGTTTTGACAGAGAATGCAAAGAAAGAAAGAATATTACACGCACAAAGATTTGATCAAGAAGACGAAGTGAAACGTGCTTACCAGAGATTGCGAATAAATAGGGCTTCAGCAATTTGAAATCCCAACCGAAAAGATTTGCTCCAATTAAATCATTTTACCGTTTAATTTAATTGCATGCCAATTCGGGAGTTCCAAACCATCAACGGTAATTTCCTGATTTCAAATTGCCCGTAGTAATTAATTATGTGCTGTCATCGAATGAGACCGTTGGATGCTTGTTGTGTGACACGGTAATCCCCACGGTAAAATAATAATTACCCCAACGAAATCCCTTCTATTCGGATGATTTTGCTCCAGCCATAACTTTGCCGCAACAACCTCCTAACCCTGCAGAATCTCAGATACGGAATTTCAAATTCAAATTTTAATCGACCAATCTTATCTTTTATTTTCACGAAAAGCCGAATACATTAGACAAAATCTTAATTAATTCAATTTAAACCGAATTCAAATAACTGAAAATAAGATCTAGATACAATCTAATAAAAATCAAACCAATTAAAAGATAATTCAAAGATAATCCAAATAAATAACCCGAAAATAAGATCAAATCAAATTTAAAATAGATCAAATCTAACTACCAACAATAATAAAAATACTCTAAATATAAAATCTAATAAACCATGCAAAATCAAATCTAACTTAAAAATTAAATCAGCGAAAAAATAAAATTAATACAAACTTCTGGGAGCTCAAAACTTTGCTCTGTGAAATGCTCCCGCAAAAGTCCTGCTCTCTCAATCATCAACCAACCTTAGGGAAGGATATTTCAACCGAAACTCCTCACCCCAATAATGCTTCACACGCTGTCCATTCACCTTGAACACTCTCCCATCTTTATCATCCTGCAAAGTAATTGCTCCATTGGGAAAAACCTCAATCACAATAAACGGTCTTAACCATTTAGATTTTAATTTTCCAGGAAATAGTTTTAATCTAGAATTATAAAGCAAAACTTTCTGACCCTTGACAAATTCTTTGGACTTTATTTTCTTGTCATGCCACAACTTAGTCTTTTCTTTATATATTTTCGCATTTTCATAAGAAAATTGACGAAATTCTTCTAACTCATTAAGCTGCAGCATTCTTATCGCTCCTGCACGACTCAGATCAAAATTTAACTTTTTCAAAGCCCAAAATGTTTTATGCTCAAGCTCTAATGGTCAATGGCAAGGTTTCCCATATACTAACCTATAGGGAGACATACCTAGAGGAGTCTTATAAGCTTTCCTATAAGCCCAAAGAGCCTCATCCATCCTAAAGGACCAATCCTTTCTAGATGGATGGACTACTTTCTCTAAAATAGCTTTAATTTCCCTATTACTAATTTCAACTTGACCATTTGCTTGTGGGTGATAAGGGGTAGCTATCCTATGCTTAATCCCATACTTAGCTAAAAGCTTAGTTAAGATATTATTAACAAAATGTGTACCCTCATCACTCACTAGAGCCCTAGGTGTCCCAAACCGCACAAAAATGTGCGATTGAAGAAACCTTGCTACTGTCTTGGCATCACTCTGATGGCATGCGATGGCCTCCACCCATTTGGACACATAATCAACTGCCAATAAGATAAAAACATTGCCATTAGAAGGAGGAAATGGCCCCATAAAGTCAATACCCCATACATCGAATAATTCAACTTCTAAAATGTAAGTAAGAGGCATTTCATCTCTAGGCCCCAAATTTCCTCTCCTTTGGCAAGCATCACATCGCTTGTAGAACCAATGGGCATCCTTAAATAACGTAGGCCAGAAAAATCCACAATGCAAAATCCTCATAGCTGTCCTCTGACTGCTGAAATGACCTCCATACGGCGAATAATGACATTGCTCCAGGATTTCCTTTGCTTCAGCACCTGAAACACGCCTACGAATAATACCGTTAGAGCATTGCTTATACATAAATGGCTCATCCCAATAGAAAAATTTTGCATCATGCTTAAACTTTTTCTTCTGCCTCCAATCCATGTCAATAGGGGTGACTCCCTTTACCAAAAAGTTTGCAATATCAGCATACCAAGGGACATCCCTAACTACCTTTACCTCAACAGCAAATGGCTGTTCATCTGGAAAAGAATCGGAAATGGCAGATTGCTCCAGCAAAGATGATGATGGATGAAGACGAGATAAATGATCTGCAATGACATTTTCGGATCCTTTCTTGTCCTTTATCTCCAAGTCAAATTCCTGCAATAGTAAAATCCAACGAATTAGTATAGGCTTTGCATCTTTCTTTGACATTAAATACCTTATTGCTGCATGATCCGTGAAAACCGTGACTTTGGATCCAACCAAATATGGCCGGAACTTCTCAAAAGCGAACACCACAGCTAACAACTCCTTTTCAGTAGTTGTATAGTTGACTTGTGCTTCATTTAAAACCTTGCTCGCATAATATATAGGATGAATAAATTTGCCCTGCTTTTGCCCCAGCATCGCACCTACTGCAGCATCACTCGCATCACACATTACCTCGAATGGCAAATTCCAATTAGGTGCGCAAAGAATGGGTGTTGAGATTAAAGCAGCCTTTAAAGTCTCAAAAGCCTTCCTACAATCTGCATTAAAGTCAAAAACATGATTAGTACACAATAAGTTACAAAGAGGTTTACTGATTTTGGAAAAATCTTTTATGAACCTCCTATAAAATCCAGCATGTCCTAAAAAACTCCGAATTCCCTTCACTGAATTCGGTGGCTCTAGCCTTTCAATAACCTCAACTTTTGCTCTATCAACTTCTAGACCATTTTTATAAATTTTATGTCCTAACACTATGCCCTCCTTTACCATGAAGTGATATTTCTCCCTATTAAGAACTAGATGGGTATCCTCACATCTTTTTAATACCTTTCCTAAATTATATAAACAACTCTGAAAAGACTCTCCAAACACTGAAAAATCGTCCATAAGTACCTCAACAGTGGACTCAATCATATCAGAAAAAATTGCTAACATACACCGCTGAAATGTTGCTGGAGCATTGTAGAGACCGAAAGGCATTCTCCTAAAAGCAAATGTCCCATAAGGACAGGTGAAAGTGGTTTTCTCCTGATCTTCAGGAGCAATAGTAATCTGGTTATATCTAGAATAACCGTCCAAGAAACAGTAGTAGGCCTGACCAGCCAATCGATCCAACATCTGGTCGATTAATGGTAGAGGGAAATGATCCTTTCGGGTAGCTTTATTAAGCCTTCTGTAATCCATGCAAACCCTCCAGCCAGTTACTGTCCTTGTGGGGATCAACTCATTATCTTTATTGCTCACCACAGTGGCACCTCCTTTCTTAGGAACACATTAGACAGGGCTTACCCAATTGCTATCGGCAATTGGATAAATGATCCGAGCATCCAACCATTTAATTACCTCCTTCTTAACAACCTCTTTCATTGCAGGGTTAAGCCTTCTTTGTTGCTCAATACTCCTAAAGGATCCCTCCTCTAGAGTGATTTTGTGCATACAAAAAGATGGGTTAATTCCCTGAATATCAGCCAATGTCCAACCTATAGCCTTGCGGTATTGCTGCAACAATTTTATTAAGGCCTCTTCATGCTCTGGCGTTAAATCTGATGCAACAATAATGGGCAACGTCTCACTTTCCCCAAGATATACGTAGTTTAGATGCTTCGGTAAGGGCTTCAAATCTAAAGTAGGTGCCTCAATCAGGGATGGCTTGATTGGGGGAGCCTTCCTTTGATTTAAATCTAAAGACTCAAAAACATCCTCACATCTAAACAATTTTTCTTTTTCATTTTTCCTATTTAAAGAACAAACTTCTAAATCCTCTAAACTAACCTCACCACGTGTCTCTGAGTGCTTACTAGCCGAATCCTATCTTGCTGTCTCAATGACTGTGCTCTCCAGAATCCTAATGAAAGAACAATCCTCCATTTCGTCTGGATATTTCATGGCTTTAAACACATTAAATTTCACTTCCTCATTACAGACTCTCATTGTTAATTCCCCTTTTTGAACATCTATCAATGCCCTACTAGTGGCCAAAAATGGACGACCTAGAATAATTAGGACACCTTTATCAGCCTCATAGTCTAAAATAATAAAATCAACAGGAAATATGAATTTATCCACTTTTACTAAGACATCCTCAATTTTACCCTCATGATATGTAATAGGCCTATCAGCTAATTGAAGTGTAACTGTGGTAGGTCTAGCTTCACCAATACCTAACTTCCGATAGACCGAAAGAGGCATAAGGTTAATGCTTGCACCTAAATCATAGAGTGCTCTACCTAATTCTTTTCCACCTATAGACACGGGTATGGTAAATGACCCTGGATCCTTAGCCTTGGGTGGTAGCCCATTCTTAAGAATAGCACTACACTCCTCAGTAAGAGATACAGTTTCAAACTCACCTAACCTTTTCTTTTTAGTTAAAATATCCTTAAGAAATTTAGCATAATTAGGCATTTGCTCAATAGCTTCTACTAAAGGGATATTTATATGCAATTGCTTAAGAATCTCTAAAAACTTCTTAAATTGACCATCCTGATTCTTAGGCTTTTGCCTCTGTGGAAAAGGTAGAGGTGGTACATAAGGTGGGGGCGGCACATAAGGTAGTTCCACATCTGGAACAGAACCAGATGCTCCAGCATTTTTATTGCTGCCTCCAGCACCCTGACCAGACTCCAACTCTTTCTCGACAACAACATTATTATTGCTATCACCATCTATAACCTGGGTTTTACTAGGCTCAATTCTTTCTTCTAATGGCTTACCACTCCTAAGAGTTACTGCCTTTACCTGCTCCTTACCTTCCCTTCTAGGGTGTTTAGTATCTGATGGAAGTTTCCCTTGAGGCCTTGCCTTCAGCTCATTAGCTAGCTAACCCACTTGCAATTCCAGGGCTCTCATCGAAGCTTGATTACTTTGAATTGCGGTATCTGTGCGAGCCATAAATTCTTCATCATCGCCTCGAGAGAATTTCCCGAATTCTGCTGGGGCAAAGCCTGCTTATTTTTCTGGGGCATTACCTACGCTTTAGCAAATCCCAGCTGGTTCATCTTCTATTGCGCTTGTACGTTATTTCCTTGACCTCTCCATGAGAAGTTGGGGTGGTTGCGCCAACCTGGATTATAGAAGTTAGAATAAGGGTTGTTCATCTGATTACCTACAAAAAACACAGAAGCTGGATTGCTGGGGCAAAACTCGTAGTTGTGGTCTTCACCACAATAGACACATGCTTCGTCCGTGACTTGGTTCACCACTGCCGCAGTAGGCTCCACAGCTGGTGGCTGCTGATGACTAATCACTGTCACATTCTTAAGAGCGTTAGCAATCATAGCAAGATCAGCCCGAATGGTGGACACACCATCAACTTCTAATACACTCTTAACTTTCTTATTTGTGCCTCTAACATCCGACCACTGACAACTATTAATAGATATCCTCTCTAGGATCTCATAGGCTTCATTAAAAGTTTTTGCCAAAAGGGCCCCTCCAGCCGAAGCATCAACCATACCTTGGGTTACTCCATTTAAACCATTGTAAAATGTTTCCATTTGAATACAATGAGGTAAACCATGGTGGGGACACTTTCGCAAAAGCTCCTTAAACCTTTCCCAAGCCTCACTAAAAGTCTCATCTTCAAGTTGCCTAAACCCTACTATTTCACTCCTTAATTTAGCGTTTCTATTAGGTGGGAAATATATACTCAAAAGTTTTTCAGCTAACTCATCCCACGTCCTAATTTATCCTAGAGCAAAAGAGTTTAACCATGCCTTTGCTCCAGCTCTAAGAGAATACGGGAACAAAGTTAATCTAAGAGCATCCCTAGGCACTCCTTGAATTACAAAAGAATCACTAACTCCTAGAAAAGACTTAAGATGTAAATGAGGGTCTTCAAATGTCAAACCATGGAATTGTCCCATGGTTTGCAACATCTGAAACATTACCGGTTTCATTTCAAAATTTGCCGCTTGGATTTGGGGACGTGCAATTCCTGGATTCAACTCATTAAACATCGGAACAGCATATGCTCGAATGGCTCTGGTCCTATCCTTCGCTACCAAGATAGGATTCTCAGCCTGATTATTTTGCTGCTCATTTTGCTCAAACAGCGGATTTTTCTGCAGCAACGGATTCTGCTGGGGGTTTGCTGCTGCTGGACCTTCAGGACCCTCCGGAAGACGCGACACGTTCTCCATCTGGTTTCTGCGCTGCTCCCTCCTTCTGTTCCTAAATGTCCTTTCAATTTCTGGATCAAGCTCAAACTGTACCCCAGGCGGATCGCTCATGCACAAAAATCACACCTGCAAAAATAAAAGAAACAATCAAAAAGTTCTAGCACCAAACCACTAAAACACATACACAAAAATAAATCAGATAAAAACTTATTCAAGTTCCCGGCAACGGCGCCAAAAACTTGTTGGGTTCCTAGAGTGAGTAAAATATGATATATAATACTCTAGAATTCCTGTGCAAGTATACACAGTCTGCAACAAGTAATATTATCAATCCGAGCGCTGAATTACTTTCCACTCTACCTATTTTTGTGTAACTTTCCAATGGTTTCAAGAATAGTAAAATGATTTGGTTTTATTGGAATTATGCTGAAGCAAAATAAATGACAGAACAATAAGTAAACAAATAGATAGACAGATTAAAGACAGGCGCTGGTTAGGTTTTAGTGATTGTTCTAAGATATGCTCTAGCAATATTATTGATCATGCATTTCTCGCAGTATTATTAGCGGATTCCACCCGAAACTCCGGATCTTTTGGGATACGTTTCAAACCCAATGAAGAGCGATCGATCAAGCACTAGGCAACTGGCTATCCCTAGCTCAGTCACTGGCGTTCACCAATACACAATGATCGTACTGTGGATAATTGCCACACACTCTCTAAATCATCCCTGAAACTAGAGAGAGCTATTCACACCGGCTGGCCATGCGGGCATAAAATGGAAATAAGCACAACAATTAACCAAAATGCGATAGTCAATTTATTACTAGAGATGAAGCACAGTAATCACATTATTCCTAACCAACACCTTAAGCTACTTAGTTCATAATAGGCACAGGAATACGAATTACAATCTGAGTATGCATGTCCATAACCACAAGTTAATAAAGAAAATAAACTCCCTAATCAGCTTGCGGAAGATGGTGTTCTTGATGATCTTCAATCTCTCTAAAATATACGGCTTCCAAGGGAAAATATGGAATGAATTTGACTTCGACGGCTACTTCCTTTTATAGAAGGATAGGAGACTTGAATTAGGTCAACTTGGACACGTGTAGGGCTCTCCTTGCTCCTTTATCCCGAAAATAACTCAACAGAAGTCGGTTCATGAAGTTGGCTAACGAGCTGTGATGTGGCAATTCTTTTCCCAGGATTGCTACAGCACAGAATTTGATCCCTCCAGTCGCTCAACAGCATAATCTGCACAAAATGCTTCCATTCTTCCAAATGGGTTAAAACATGTAATATCTATCCAAAACGAACCCTAATAAGCATAAAGGACACACAAATCCTTATATAATTGAGGCCTAAATAACTACCTTTTGGGCAGTTATCAGCTACCAGTGGGAGCTAATGGACTTACAAACTCATTAACCAAATTAATCAATATTCGTTAACTGTGTGTACATTCCACTATAGACTCACAGTTGCACTCTTCTCACTGCAGACATATTTTTTGTGTCCACGGATATAGACCAATAACGACTAGTTAGTCCTTCACGAGTGTCCGTAACACCAGTTCTCCTCTAATGAACAACCTTTTTGTGGTCCAACCATCAAACAGAAAACCCTCTTGTGCCATTGAGAAGGTAGGGCCCTTTGTTCAAGACTCGGAGTCACCACTTAAGGGAACACTCATCTGCTTCCCTAAAGTCGGGAATGAGTGAATTCCATCTTGTACGATTATGTTCCCAACTCCTCACCCAGTCTTATCCCTAAAATGGTAGGCTTATTGAGTCGACGTATTGACCACTCTCACCCATACAAATCAGAGGACAATCCTTCATGAGCAGGAGTCCATAATCAACTCAGAATTAAGACTAAGTTGTCTACGTCGTCCTAGTGAAATAGAAAACCAACTAATTAATGATGTTATAACCAGTGGTTACTATTTCACGGTCCGGTCTTATGCAAACTCATTGCATTAGATACCCCCACTCGCATGCCTCACGAACGCGTTGGATCATAGCGTTTGTATCAAATACAAAGTGGGTCGTATCCATAGTGTCATAAGGATAATGCACCCAGTCTTATCCCTAGACTACTATAGACCCTTTAGGCTGTTTCTTGAACAGTGATCCCCATATGTCACTACATATAGTTCAAGACTCATATTACAACCTAGGATGTCTAGTTTATTGGATTAGGGTTATTTTAGGCAAAGACAAACATAAAATAACTAATAACATTTAATGGAAAAATATATCAATATTATTTCATTAATATTCGGTCAACGATTACATTCACTATCTACGTGTTTTAGGGCAAAAAACCCAACAGATGTATCCTGTAAGGATCAAATCCTTAGCCCCATACACCAACATGTAGTTCCTCATTCTCCGCAGATACTTGAGGATATTCATAACTGTTGCCCAGTGGTCTAACCCTAGATTGGATTGGTACCTACTGACTATTCCTACTAACATATGTATGGCTTAGTGCAGAGCATAACATACATTAAGCTACCCACAACTGAGGCGTAGGGAATGCGTCTCGTATCCTCAATTTCTTGAGGTGTCTTAGGACACTGTTCCTTAGACAGGTGAACCCCATGCCTGAAAGGTAACAACCCTTTCTTGGAGTTCTTCATCGAATATCGAGACAACATCTTGTCGATGCCATTGCCTGAGAAAAAGCTAGTGTTTTGTTCTTACGATCCCTAATGATTTGGATTCCTAGAACATGTTGCGCCTCTCCCAAATCTTTCATATGGAATTGGGCTACCAGGCAGTTTTTGATGTCAGTCAGGTATCCTACTTCATTTGCAATGAGTAGGATATCGTCCACATATAATACTAGAAAAGCTATTTTACTTTTGTTGATTTTCTTGTACACATCAGGTTCATCAACATTTTGGTCAAAACCAAAAGATTTGATTGCAGTATCAAACCTAATATTTCAAGATCTAGACGCTTGTGTTCAACCCATAAATGGATCGATTGAGCTTGCAAACCTTTTTCTCCTGACCTTGGGTTATGAACCCTTCGGGTTGAGACATGAAGATATTCATTCAAGAAGGCAGTCTTGATGTCCTGGTCGGAGCGATGCTAGCTTGCTTATCGATGGCCCGGATCAAAGTGAATTTACATTCACAGACTCAGGAGCGTCTGTGCCGCGGAGCTCGCGTCAAAACAAATTTATAGTCCACGGTCACCAAGCTACCTTGCAGTAGTAGTGGTCGGGGTCGATCTCAGGGAACAACTAGTTTACTCCTAATCTATTTTGTGTTGTGGGGTGGCAAAGAAAAAGGGGTTTGAGACGGATGGTGAAAATTGTGAGCGAAGGATGAACGTAAGAAGGTAAACTAACAGAAAGTTAGCAGATAAGAAGGTAAACTGAAAGAAAATTAAATAACAAGAAAATAAATGGGGAGGTTGGTTAATCTCACCTTGCCGCCCGTTGAAGTTGAAGACACTCGAGATTTGTACATTTAATTTTTACTCATTGATTAGCAGATAATAATTTATATGCATGCTGTCTATAGGTACTCTAAATAAATTGACTCGATCCCAACGTCCATCGATTCAATTACTAGCTATTAATCAACTAACCTCAATTAAAATTTGTTCAAATATAGGTCCAATGCTCAGATGCATGGCCTCAATCCAGAAAACATAGAGTGTTAAAATAAAACCATGCATAATAAAAATAGTCTGATACTCAGGTGCATCAGAACTCAACCAAAACAGGCATGCAGGACCAATTCCACCCCAACCTAGAATCATGCATCCCTTTTTTTATGAATGTAATCAAGATAAAGTAAAAAGGATAAAGAGTAAGAGAATAGAAAATCTCCTTGATTTTAAACTCAATGGTTGGAAGGGAATGATTCACCATGACTCGAAAGGTAGCAGCTTGCTGAAATAGGGTCACAAACTCCTAAAGACAAGAAAGGAAAACAAATAAAAACTGACAAGAAGAAAATAACTAGAAAACAAGGAGAAGGAATAGAGATAATTTGAAAACAGGGCTGCCTCCCAGGAGCGCAAATATTTGACGTCGATTGCTCGACGGGATTTCTAGTCTTCATCCTAAATCACACTCTAAAGAAGCAGGGACATCAAGCGTAAAGAAATTAGGTGCATAATAATCAGAGTTTAGCTTAGGATTCTTAACCTTTAACTCTCCTAACATGCTTGATGCGCTAATTAAATCAGACCTAGAATTAAAGGAAAAAATTAAGTTCAAGCTTACTGATAACTGCCCAAAAGGTAGTTATTTAGGCCTCAATTATATAAGGATTTGTGTGTCCTTTATGCTTATTAGGGTTGGTTTTGGATAGATATTACATGTTTTAACCCATTTGGAAGAATGGAAGCATTGGAAATTATTTTGTGCAGATTATGCTGCTGGGCGACTGGAGGGAGCAAATTCTTTGCTGCAGCAAAACTTGCAACATGACTGCCACATCACAACACATTAGCCAACTTCATAAACTGACTTCTGTTGAGTTAATTTCGTGATAAAGGATCAATGAGAGCCTTACACGTGTCCTAGTTGACCTAATTCAAAGCCTCCCATCCTTCTATAAAAGGAAGTAGCCGTCAAAGTCAAACTCATTCCATGTTTTCCCTTGGAAGCCGAATAGTATAGAGATTGAAGATCACCAAGAACACCATCTTCCGCAAGCTGATTAGGGAGTTTATTTTCTTTATTAACTTGTGGCTATGGACATGCATACTCAGATTGTAATTCGTATTTCTATGCCTATTATGAACTAAGTAGCTTAAGGTGTTGGTTAGGAATAATGTGATTACTGTGCTTCATCTCTAGTAATAAATTGACTATCGCATTTTGGTTAATTGTTGTGCTTATTTCCATTTTATGCCCGCCTGGCCAGCCGGTGTGAATAGCTCTCTCTAGTTTCACGGATGATTTAGAGAGTGTGTGGCAATTATCCACACTATGATCATTGTGTATTGGTGAACGCCAGTGACTGAGCTAGGGATAGCCAGTTGCCTAGTGCTTGATCGGTCGCTCTTCATTGGGTTTGAAACATATCCCAAAAGATCCAGAGTTCCGGGAGGAATCCGTTAATAATACTGCGAGAAATGCATGATCAATAATATTGCTAGAGCATATCTTAGAACAATCACTAAAACCTAACCAGCGCCTGTCTTTAATCTATCTATCTATTTGTTTACTCGTTGTTCTGTCATTTATTTTTCTTCAGCATAATTCCGATAAAACCATATTATTTTACTATTCTTGAAACCATTGAAAAGTTACACAAAAATAGGTAGAGTGGAAACTAATTCAGGGCTCGGATTGATAATATTACTTGCTGCACTCTGTGTATACTTGCACAGGAATTCTAGAGTATTTTACATCATATTTTTACTCACTCTAGGAACCCAACAAGTTTTTGGCGCCGTTGCCGGGGACATGAATAAGTTTTTATCTGATTTATTTTTTGTGTATTTTTTTTAAGCGTTTGGTGCTAGAACTTTTTGATTGTTTCTTTTGTTTTTACAGGTGTGATTTTGGTGCATGAGCGATCCGCCTAGGGTACGGTTTGAGCTTGATCCAGAAATTGAAAGGACATTTAGGAACAGAAGGAGAGAGCAGCGCATAAACCAGATGGAGAACGTGCCGCGTCTTTCGGTGGATCCTGAAGGTCCAGCCGCAGCGAACCCCCACCAGAATCCGTTGCTGCAGCAAAACCCGCTGTTTGAGCAAAATGAGCAGCAAAATAATCAGGCTGAGAATCCTATCTTGATAGCGAACGATAGGACCAGAGCCATTCGAGCGTATGCTATCCCAATGTTTAATGAGTTGAATCCAGGGATTGCACGTCCCCAAATCCAAGCGGCGAATTTTGAAATGAAACCGATAATGTTTCAGATGTTGCAAACCGTGGGGCAATTCCATGGTTTGACATCTGAAGACCCTCATTTACATCTTAAGTCTTTTCTAGGAGTTAGTGATTCTTTTGCAATTCAAGGAGTGCCTAGAGATGCTCTTAGATTAACTTTGTTCCCGTATTCTCTTAGAGATGGAGCATAGTCATCGTTAAACTCTTTTGCTCCAGGATCAATTAGGACGTGGGATGAGTTAGCTGAAAAATTTTTGAGTAAATATTTCCCACCTAATAGAAATGCTAAATTAAGGAGTGAAATAGTAGGGTTTAGGCAATTTGAAGATGCGACTTTTAGTGAGGCTTGGGAAATGTTTAAGGAGCTTTTGCGAAAGTGTCCCCACCATGGTTTACCTCATTGTATTCAAATGGAAACATTCTACAATGGTTTAAATGGAGTAACCCAAGGTATGGTTGATGCTTCGGCTGGAGGGGCCCTTTTGGCAAAAACTTTTGATGAAGCTTATGAAATTTTAGAGAGAATATCTATTAATAGTTGTCAGTGGTCGGATGTTAGAGGCACGAATAAAAAGGTTAAGAGTATGTTAGAGGTTGATGGTGTGTCCACCATTAGGGCTGATCTTGCTATGATTGCTAATGCTCTTAAGAATGTGACAGTGATTAGTCATTAGCAGCCACCAGCTATGGAGCCTACTGTAGTGGTGAACCAAGTCACGGACGAAGCATGTGTCTGTTGTGGTGAAGACCACAACTACGAGTTTTGCCCCAGCAATCCAGCTTCTGTGTTTTTTTGTAGGTAATCAGAGGAACAACCCTTATTCTAACTTCTATAATCCAGGTTGGTGCAACCACCCCAACTTCTCATGGGGAGGTCAAGGAAATAACGTACAAGCGCAACAGAAGATGAACCAACCGGGATTTGCTAAAGCGCAGGTAATGCCCCAGCAAAATAAGCAGGCTTTGCCAGAGCAAAATTTAGGAAATTCTCTCGAAGCGATGATGAAAGAATTCATGGCTCGCACAGATGCCGCGATTCAAAGTAATTAAGCCTCGATGAGGGCCCTGGAATTGCAAGTGGGTCAGCTAGCTAATGAGCTGAAGGCAAGGCCTCAAGGGAAACTCCCCTCGGATACTGAACACCCTCGAAGGGAAGGTAAGGAGCAGGTAAAGGCAGTAACTCTTAGGAGTGGTAAGCCACTAGAAGAGTCTAGAAAGACCCAGGATTTAAATATAAATAGTGATAATAATGTTGTTGTTGAGAAAGAGTTGGAGTCTGGTCAGGGTGCTGGAGGCAGCAAAGAAAATGCTGAGGCATCTGGTTCTGTGCCAGATGTAGAACCACCATATGTGCCGCCCCCACCTTATGTACCACCTCTACCTTTTCCACAAAGGCAAAAGCCTAAGAATCAGGATGGTCAATTTAAAAAGTTTTTAGAGATTCTTAAGCAATTGCATATAAATATCCCTTTAGTAGAAGCTATTGAGCAAATGCCTAATTATGCTAAATTTCTTAAGGATATTTTAACTAAAAAGAAAAGATTAGGTGAGTTTGAAATTGTATCTCTTACTGAGGAGTGTAGTGCTATTCTTAAGAATGGGCTACCCCCCAAGGCTAAGGATCCAGGGTAATTTACCATACCTGTGTTTATAGGTGGGAAAGAATTAGGTAGAGCACTCTGTGATTTAGGCGCAAGCGTTAACCTTATGCCTCTTTCGGTCTATCGAAAGCTTGGTATTGGTGAAGCTAGGCCTACCACAGTCACACTCCAACTAGCTGATAGGTCTATCACATATCCAGAGGGTAAAATTGAGGATGTCTTAGTAAAAGTGGATAAATTCATATTTCCTGTTGATTTTATTATTTTAGACTATGAGGCTGATAAAGATGTCCCAATTATTTTAGGTCGTCCATTTTTGGCTACTGGTAGGGCGTTAATAGATGTTCAAAAAGGGGAATTAACAATGAGAGTCTGTAATGAGGAAGTAAAATTTAATGTCTTTAAAGCCATGAAGTATCCAGACGAAATGGAGGATTGCTCCTTCATTAGGATTCTTGAGAGCACAGTTATTGAGACAGTAGTACAGGATTCGGCTGATAAGCATTCAGAAAATCATGGAGAGGTTAGTATAGAAGATTTTGAATTTTGTTCTTTAGATAGAAAAAAAGAAAAAGAATTGTTTAGGTGTGAGGATGTTTTTGAGTCTTTAGATTTAGATCAAAGAAAGGCTCCCCCAATTAAGCCATCCCTGATTGAGGCACCTACTTTAGATTTGAAGCCCTTGCCGGAGCATCTAAAGTATGTGTATCTTGGGGAAAGTGAGACGTTGCCCATTATTGTTGCATCAGATTTAATGCCGGAGCATGAGGAGGCCTTAATAAAATTGCTGCAGCAATACCGCAAAGCTATAGGTTGGACATTTGCTGATATTCAGGGAATTAGCCCATCTTTTTGTATGCACAAAATCACTCTAGAGGAGGGATCCTTTAGGAGTATTGAGCAACAAAGAAGGCTTAACCTTGCAATGAAAGAGGTTGTTAAAAAGGAGGTAATTAAATGGTTGGATGCTAGGATCATCTATCCAATTGCCGATAGCAATTAGGTAAGTCCTGTCCAATGTGTTCCTAAGAAAGGAGGTGTTACTGTGGTGAGCAATAAAGATAATGAGTTGATTCCAACCAGGACAGTAACTGGCTGGAGGGTTTGCATGGATTACAGAAGGCTTAATAAAGCTACCCGAGAGGATCATTTCCCTCTACCATTTATCGACCAGATGTTGGATCGATTGGATGGTCAGACCTACTACTGTTTCTTTGATGGTTATTCTTGGTATAACCAGATTACTATTGCTCTTGAGGATCAGGAGAAAACCACTTTCACCTGTCCTTATGGGACATTCGCTTTTAGGAGAATGCCTTTCGGCCTTTGCAATGCTCTAGCAACATTTCAGCGGTGTATGTTAGCAATTTTTTCTGATATGATTGAGTCCACTGTTGAGGTATTTATGGACGATTTTTCAGTGTTTGGAGGGTCTTTTCAGAATTGTTTAGATAATTTAGAAGGGTGTTAAAAAGATGTGAGGATACCCATCTAGTTCTTAACTGGGAGAAATGCCACTTCATGCGGAAGGAGGCCATAGTGTTAGGTCATAAAATTTCTAAAAATGGTCTACAAGTTGATAGAGCAAAAGTTGAGGTTATTGAAAGACTAGAGCCACCAAATTCAGTGCAGGGAATTCAGAGTTTTTTAGGACATGCTGGTTTTTATAGGAGGTTCATAATGGATTTCTCCAAAATCAGTAAACCTCTTTGTAACTTATTGTGTACTGATCATGTTTTTAACTTTAATGCAGATTGTAGGAAGGCTTTTGAGACTTTAAAGGTTGCTTTAATCTCGACACCCATTCTTTGTGCACCTAATTGGAATTTGCCATTTGAGGTAATGTGCGATGCGAGTGATGCTGCGCTAGGTGTTATGCTGGGGCAAAAGCAGGGCAAATTTATCCATCCTATATATTATGCAAGCAAGGTTTTAAATGAGGCACAAGTCAACTATACAACTACTAAAAAGGAGTTGTTAGCTGCGGTGTTTGCTTTTGAGAAGTTCCGGTCATATTTGGTTGGATCCAAAGTCATGGTTTTCACGGATCATGCAACAATAAGGTATTTAATGACTAAGAATGATGCAAAGCCTAGACTAATTCGTTGGATTTTATTATTGCAGGAGTTCGACTTAGAGATAAAGGACAAGAAGGGATCAGAAAATGTCATTGCAGATCATTTATTCCGTCTTGATCCATCATCATCTTTGCTGGAGCAATCTGCCATTTCCAATTCTTTTCCAGATGAACAACTTTTTGCTGTTGAGGTAAAGGTAGTTAGGGATGTCCCTTGGTATGCTGATATTGCAAACTTTTTGGTAAAGGGAGTCACTCCTATTGACATGGATTGGAGGCAGAAGAAAAAGTTTAAGCATGATGCGAAGTTTTTCTATTGGGATGAGCCGTTTATGTATAAGCAATGCTCTAACGGTATTATTCGTAGGTGTGTTTCAGGTGCTGAAGCAAAGGAAATCCTGGAGAAATGTCACTCTTCACCGTATGGAGGTCATTTCAGCGGTCAGAGGACAACTATGAGGATTTTGCATTGCGGATTTTTTTGGCCTACATTATTCAAGGATGCCCATTGGTTCTACAAGCAATGTGATGCTTGCCAAAAGAGAGGAAATTTGGGGCCTAGAGATGAAATGCCTCTTACTTTCATTTTAGAAGTTGAATTATTTGATGTATGGGGTATTGACTTTATGGGGCCATTTCCCCCTTCTAATGGCAATGTTTTTATCTTATTGGCAGTTAATTATGTGTCCAAATGGGTGGAGGTCATTGCATGCCATCAGAGTGATGCCAAGATAGTAGCAAGGTTTCTTCAATCGCACATCTTTGCGCGGTTTGGGACACCTAGGGCTCTAGTGAGTGATGAGGGTACACATTTTGTTAATAATATCTTAACTAAGCTTTTAGCTAAGTATGGGATTAAGCATAGGATAGCTACCCCTTATCACCCAAAAGCAAATGGTCAAGCTGAAATCAGTAATAGGGAAATTAAATCGATTTTAGGGAAAGTAGTTCATCCATCTAGAAAGGATTGGTCTTTTAGGTTGGATGAGGCTCTTTGGGCTTATAGGACAGCCTATAAGACTCCTCTAGGTATGTCTCCCTATAGGTTAGTATATGGGAAAGCTTGTCATTTACCATTAGAGCTTGAGCACCAAGCATTTTGGGCTTTGAAAAAATTAAATTTTGTTCTGAGTCGTGCAGGAGCAATAAGAATGCTGCAGCTTAATGAGTTAGAAGAATTTCGACAGTTTTCTTATGAAAATGCAAAAATGTATAAGGAAAAGACTAAGCTGTGGCATGACAAGAAAATTAAATCTAAAGAGTTTATCAAGGGTCAAAAAGTTTTGCTTTATAATTCTAGATTAAAATTATTTCCTGGAAAACTAAAATCTAAATGGTCAGGACCGTTTATTGGGGTGAGGAGTTTCAGTCGAAATATCCTTCCCTAAGGTTGGTTGATGATTGAGAGAGCAGGACTTTTGCAGGAGCATTTCACAGAGCAAAATTTTGAGCTCCCAGACTTTGTATTGATTTTATTTTTCGCTGATTTGATTTTTGATTTCGGTTAGGTTAGATTTGATTTTGCTTGATTTATTAGATTTTATCCTTCAGTATTTTATTATTGGTAGTTCAGATTTTATTTTTGAATTTGATTTTATTTTATTTTTGGGTTATTTATTTAAATTATCTTTGAATTATCTTTTTATTGGTTTGATTTTATTAGATTTTATTTTCAGTTATATGAATTCTGTTAGTTAATAAAGATTTTCTCTAATTGATTCGGCTTTAAGTATAAAAAAATTAAGTTTGATTTGATCGGTTAAGTTCAATTTGAATTTAAAAGATTTGATTTTCCTATTTTGAAATTTAAATTCTGTATCTAAGATTCGACAGGTTCAGAAGATTGTTGCAGCAAAGATAATGCTGGAGCAAATTTCTCGTACGAATAGGAAGGATTTTAGTGTGAGTAATTATTTTTACCGTTGGGATTTTTGAATTTCTATGGGCAGATGAATTGCAGGGATGTTGCCACATGTCGTGCAGGGAATGTCGTGCAGGGATAATCCAACGGTTTAGCCATTGACAACATGCCGTTATTTCCCATAGATGATTGAAATTCCACGATTTTACCGTTAGGGATTTGAATTGCAAACTAGATATGAACGGAAAAACCATTTATTACGGAGCAAATCCTTTCGGTTAGGATTTCAAATTGCTGGAGCCTTATTTATTTGCAGACATTGGTACGTTTCTCCTCACTTCGTCTTCTTGATTCTATCTTGCCATCTACATTTTTTCTTTCTCCTTTTCATTCTCTGCAAAAACCCTTTGAGTTATCCATGGCCAAAACAAGAGCGAGGAAAGAAAGAGAGAGAGAGAGAGTGAAGAGGAAATACCCATTACCCCCGAAGTTCAGAAAGTAAAAACTAAGAAGAAAAGAACATCGGAGGAGAAAGAAGCTAAAAGAAGAAGGTGACAACAGAGGGCGGAAGTACAGGAAAAAGTGACAGAGGATGAGGCTGCTGCAGTGGTTGAAGAAAACCTGGAAGAACCGCAAGAACAGACCCCAGGAGAGGCTGATCAGAGACTTGCGGATACAGATACGGCTCGAGAGGAAAATGTTGAGGAGAATCAAGAACAGCAGGTTGAGATGGTAAGAGACGAGCAAACAGACGTAGTGTCTGAAAGAGGAAACGAGCAGGACCAAGAAGCTCGTGTTGAGGTAATCATGCCCGAACCGCCGAAACGCCGCCGCATAAAAAGAAAGGCCGGCCGTATTCAGGTGATTCGGACTGATACCTCGTAATCACCATCATCAGATTCTGAGAGAGAAAAGGCAGAGCGGGAGGAAAGAGAGAAGAAAGAAGATGAGGACAAAGAAAGAGAAGAAACAGAGAGGAAGACTGAGGAAGAGCAGTTGCTCAAGCGCAGGGCAGAGAAGGGCAAAAATATTCCTGAAGCATCGGAAGAACACAAGGCGATAGAAGAACAGTAGGTTCCATTTGATCGCTTCGTCAACAATTTTGCAAGAGCAAAATACGCTGAGCTTCTGAAAAGGGATTTATTGTTCGAGCGCGGTTTCAGTGGTGATCTTCCACAGTTTCTGAGGACCGGTATTGCAGACCACAGCTGGGAGCTATTTTGTGCGAAGCCTGAATCTGTAAACGCACAGGTGGTGCGTGAATTTTATGCTAACATTGTCAAGGAGGATGGTTTCCAGGTGATTGTCTGAGGAGTCGAGGTGGATTGGAGTCCAAGTGCTATCAATGCATTGTACAACATTCAAAACTTCCCCCATGCGGCGTATAATGAGATGGTTGTGGCGCCATCTGATGAGCAACTAAGTGAGGCTGTAAGGGAGGTAGGAATTGAAGGGGCACAGTGGCAGTTATCCAAGACTCAGAAGAGGACATTCCAGTCGGCTTATTTGAAAAGGGTAGCGAACACATGGATGGGATTTATTAGACAAAAGATGCTTCCAACAACACATGACTCGACAATCTTCAGGGAACGGGTTCTCCTAGCTTTTGCCATCTTACGGTCTCTTAGTATTAATGTAGGGAGGATCATTGCGAATGAGATTTCTGGATGTTGGAAAAAGAAGGTGGGGAAACTATTCTTTCCGAACACAATCATGATGTTGTGCAGAAGAGCAGGGGTTCCGGTGGATGAGGGAGATGTGATCCTGTTTGATAAGGGGATCATAGACACGCCCAATTTGGCACGGCTCCAGCGTGTGCAGGAGGTACGTCAAGGTGGGCTTATCCATGGCATCAACTCGATTCTAGAACAACTGGCACTTTCGGCCAGTCGGCAAGAGTTTGCTGAGAGGCAAACTTTAACCTTCTGGAACTATGTTAAGAATCGGGATGCCAGCTTGAAGAAGGCACTGCAAGAGAATTTTTCAAAACCTTATCCAGCCCTTCCAGCATTCCCTGACGATCTGTTGAACCCCTGGATTCCGCCACTACCTGTTGAAAGAGGAGAAGAGGATGATGAAAATGAACCGGGCCAAGAGGACTGAAGGATGAAGTGGCCCTGGGCGAGCATAATTTTTGTTCTTAAATTTTTGATTGCTCGTGCATTTTCTAACCTCATTTTCTATCACTGTTATGATTGCTTTTCTTTTTACTTTTCTGCTGCTTGAAAAAATATATCTAATGTGTAATTTCTTTTCTTATTTTTAATGAAATTTCTGAATGTTTTCCGTTCTATGAGCACTGAGCAACTCTAACTTAACTATTTTCCTCTGAATTTTTTAAGCTTGGATTGATTGCGCTTAATTAGGTCAAGGTATTCGGATCTCCAGAAACCTTTTGCTTGAGCATTTCTTCTATCCTGGACTGTTGTTGCGGCAAGAAAATTTTGAAGGTAGTATTGACTTATATGATCCACTTTAAGCTTAATCTGAGTCCCATGTTTAGTTTTAAAATTCAGATAGAAAAATTTAAGTTTGGGGGTATACTTGCTTATATAATGATTCATTGGGGACAATGAATAATTCAAGTTTGGGGGACTTTTTGCTACTCCAATTATTTTGCTCGAGCATTCCTCTCCTTCAAGTAAAAATTTGTTAGGTTATTGAGTAACCGGGGACATTTGTGATACCCACAGTTTGTCTTCGCGTCAAAAGATGACATAGGAAATGTGAAAAAAATCAGAAATATGAGAAAAAAAATTATTATTTGTGGAAAAAAATTATTTGTTGAAAATTTTGTTGAAAAACATTGATGGAGCAAAAGTTTTGAAGGATGAATGATGATCCAGCAGTTTTTCTGTCTCCCATAACTTAGGTGAGCTTCATCACAAAATGTCGCCATTCTGAGGAGCAAGAGATAGAATAACTAAGGATTTTTTAGCTTTATAATGAGTATTGAGCCTAGTTGGTTATGAGCTTGAGGCATGGGTATACTGCACCATAAAGTGGGCCATCCCATGCTTAAGAGCTTATGACGGTAAGGCTGCTTTAAGTCTGATCTGAACCCCTTTAAAAATATGTTTTAAAATGTCCGAAAATAGAGCTAGGCTGTGGTGAGTCCTTAGAATTAAGTTGAAAAGTGGTGATTATTTGTCCGTGCCGGAGGAATCATTTTGCTGCAGCAGAGCTTGGTTTTGCGGAATGCTCAGGTAAAGGTTAAAGGTAGTGTTGGACTGTCTGGTTTGATTAAGCTATTCTTTGTCTAATGTTCTGAATTCTTGAAGGAAGGTGAGTTAGTATTGCTCGGGACGCGCAATAGTTCAAGTTTGGGGGTATGATAACTGCCCAAAAGGTAGTTATTTAGGCCTCAATTATATAAGGATTTGTGTGTCCTTTATGCTTATTAGGGTTGGTTTTGGATAAATATTACATGTTTTAACCCATTTGGAAGAATGGAAGCATTGGAAATTATTTTGTGCAGATTATGCTGCTGGGCGACTGGAGGGAGCAAATTCTATTCTGCAGCAAAACTGGCAACAGGACTGCCACATCACAGCTCGTTAGCCAACTTTATAAACCGACTTCTGTTGAGTTAATTTCGTGATAAAGGATCAAGGAGAGCCTTACACGTGTCCTAGTTGACCTAATTCAAAGCCTCCCATCCTTCTATAAAAGGATGTAGGCGTCAAAGTCAAACTCATTCCATGTTTTCCCTTGGAAGCCGAATAGTATAGAGATTGAAGATCACCAAGAACACCATCTTCCGCAAGCTGATTAGGGAGTTTATTTTCTTTATTAACTTGTGGCTATGGACATGCATACTCAGATTGTAATTCGTATTTCTATGTCTATTATGAACTAAGTAGCTTAAGGTGTTGGCTAGGAATAATGTGATTACTGTGCTTCATCTCTAGTAATAAATTTACTATCGTATTTTGGTTAATTGTTGTGCTTATTTCCATTTTATGCCCGCCTAGCCAGCCGGTGTGAATAGCTCTCTCTAGTTTCAGGGATGATTTAGAGAGTGTGTGGCAATTATCCACACTACGATCATTGTGTATTGGTGAACGTCAGTGACTGAGCTAGGGATAGCCAGTTGCCTAGTGCTTGATCGGTCGCTCTTCATTGGGTTTGAAACATATCCCAAAAGATCCGGAGTTCCGGGAGGAATCCGCTAATAATACTGCGAGAAATGCATGATCAATAATATTGCTAGAGCATATCTTAGAACAATCACTAAAACCTAACTAGCGCCTGTCTTTAATCTGTCTATCTATTTGTTTACTCGTTGTTCTGTCATTTATTTTGCTTCAGCATAATTCCGATAAAACCAGATTATTTTACTATTCTTGAAACCATTGAAATGTTACACAAAAATAGGTAGAGTGGAAACTAATTTAGGGCTCGGATTGATAATATTACTTGCTGCAGACTGTGTATACTTGCACAGGAATTCTAGAGTATTTTACATCATATTTTTACTCACTCTAGGAACCCAACACTTACTAACCTTGATGGGATCTCCTTCTAACTTACCTTCCTGCTGCTCTGAGATTTGGCTCTCTAGCTCATCAGGGGAGTTGGCTCGGAATCTAGTGACTTTCGCCAGCTTTGCAATAATCTCCAACGCCTTACCGGGTGTTGTGGATAGCACATCACCTTCACTAGCCGAGTCAAGCATTCTTCTATCGTCAGGTGTTAGCCCTCCGTAGAAGCTTTCTATCAAGGATTCATCTAAGAGTGGGGTGTGGTGTTCCATGCAGTAAAGATTGAAACGACTCACGAACTCGTGGAACAACTTTTCAGGTGCTTGCGCAGCATTGACAATCCTTCTGGTGGCTTATATCAGTAGCGTAATGGGATGGTACTTTTTCAGGAAACTTCTCCTCATCTCGCTCCAGGAAGATGCCGCCCTTGGAGGTAGAGAGAAGATCCACCTCTTAGCTTCTCCTCGTAGTGAGTATGGAAACACCCTTAACCTGAATTGATCTTTAGATATATGCGGGGGTTTCTTTTTGGAACAACTTGAGAAGAACTCAGATACATGAAAGTAGGCACCTGTTCCTGGCTCACCACAAAAGGAAGGAACTAAGAAAATAAATTCAAATAGGGAGACATAATTACCTTCTTCGTGATTTATGAAACAAGGGGGTGGCGGATAATTGGGAGCTAAAAAATTTTTATGCACTGCACTCTCGGCTTTATCTATCCAAGCGAATACTAGACCGAGAACTTGTTGGATATCCATGAAGCTTAGTACTTTTCCTTGTCCTTGGTAGGGAGGAGTTTGCTCTTGTAAAGATTTGTCATTGGA
Source organism: Luffa acutangula (assembly GCA_036850905.1). NCBI lineage: Eukaryota > Viridiplantae > Streptophyta > Magnoliopsida > Cucurbitales > Cucurbitaceae > Luffa > Luffa acutangula. The sequence goes on along the minus strand of CM072097.1, from coordinate 37,387,981 downwards.
CCTGCAAGAAACAAACTAACACAAGAGACAAAAGAAAGGTGAAAAACACAAAATTAATTAGAAGCAAACGTCGTGTTCCCCCGCAACGGCGCCAGTTTGGTCGGAGCGGTGCTAACTTGCTTATCGACGACCCAAATCAATGTGAATTTACATTCACAAACTCAGGCGCACCTGTGCTGTGGAGCTCGCGTCAAAACAAATTTATAGTCCACGATCACAAAGCTACATTGCAATAGTAGTGGCTAGGGTCGATCTTAGAGAACAGTTGGTTTACTCCTAATCTCTTTTGTGTTGTGGGGTGGCAAAGAAAAGGGGGTTTGAGACGGATGGTGAAAATTGTGGGCGAAGGATGAACGTAAGAAGGTAAACTAACAGAAAGTCAGCGGATAAGAAGGTAAACTGATAGAAAATTAAATAACAAGAAAATAAATGGGGAGGTTGGTTAATCTCACCTTGTCGCTTGTTGAAGTTGAAGACACTCGGGATTAGTACATTTACTTTTTACTCATTAAATAGCAGATAATGATTTATATGCATGTTGTCTATAGGTAATCTAAATAAATTGACTCGATCCCAACGTCCATCGATTCAATTACTAGCTATTAATCAACTAACCTCACGAACTCGTCAAGTTAATTAATTAAGCAACTGAATTAAGAACTAGATATCCCCAGAGCACTAACCTATCGGACCCGCTGAGCTAACATGCAATTAATCAATAAACTAACCTGGCCACAATCAATAAATCAATCAATCGTTGCTCTAGATTAGAACACTCATAATCAACTAGAGAGACATCTAATTAATCACAAGTATCAATTTAGATTCCTAGATCTATCGTGTCAGCAACAAAGTCAGAGTCTGCTCTTGGGACCGGTGCTCCCGAATCAACTTAACGCTAACTATTAAACTAACCATCCATTAGCTAAGTGGAAATATGTTCTTTAGCGGATTATTAACATATGAGTTGCAAGTTAGGGTGTCAATCTAACCTTCTGCGCATGCTAATTATAAAAGCGGGAATCTAAAATCACAAACAACCAATAAATCATGCATAAAGTGCAAGAATCTCAAGATAAGCAATGAATCAACTCAGAATGCTCATAAATCTCATAAAAAAAACAAATGTACTTACGATCCCGAGGTCCCAACTACAACAAACGGTGCTTAGACGGCCATAGATAAGCCTAATCTAAGCCCAAGGCTCGAGAAACCAACCTAATCTACCTAGAAAATGTAAAATACAAGAGAAAAGTGGAGAAATCCGAGAGTAGATGGCTATTAAACACTCCAATCGACCCTCTCTTTTTTTCAAGTTGTTTCCCTAAAACAGAAGCTAGTGTTTAAATAAACGTCCTGGTGTCGAGACGCCGACGTCGAGACGCCTAAGGATGGTTTCTTGACGCCATCTCTCGGGTTCTTCGGATTTGGTTGCTTCAAAACTTGATCCGTTTGGTGCCGATTCTGAGTCCCGAGCGCTCCACTAAGGTCTTTTCACCGCCTCGGCATCCCATGGACTTCAAGATGGATCAAAACCGCGCTAAAATCCTCGAATTAACACCAAAATTGAATATGGGCTCTGTTGAAGCACTCGATACAAAATTCCTACAAAACATAATTTTAAGCGAAATAATTATCATAAAACTAACAAGATTAAGTACAAATAATCATGGGTAATTAGGTCCCATCAAATACCCCCAACCTAGACCTTGATAGTCCTCGAGCAAGCATATAAAATAAAAGTATAAGATTCAGTTTAAACCTTGCTAATTCTCGAGAGAACACAAAATAAAAGTATAGGATTCGTTGGTTGCAAATTCATAGACTCAAATCTCAATGTCTAAAATGCCAAAATTATTGAAATCAAGAATCATTCACATGCAGCCCAAATAAAGAGACAAATCAAAAGTTTTCACAAGGTTTCTTGCTCAAGCTCCCACTTAGTCTACCTAGAGTCAGTTTTACTAACTCGGGATTGGATTATATAACCCTTAACTCATCTTCCCTCAACTCATCAGGGATGTCAACCTTTGTTTCAATTAAATCCAAGTAGCGGTCAGGTTGTTATATACCCTCCCACTGCGTCGAGGCACTCTCAACGTTTGAGAAGGATGAGACAAACTTGAAGAACTATCCCCTCCATCAATCCTTGTTGAAGGTCCAGCTTCATCAACAACTCTTGTTTATAGTAAATGTAACATTTATTTCCATTTTATGTCACGAGGTTTTATGCCCTAAAACTCGTAGATAGTAAATGTAATATTTTGACGACTGTTTATAATAAAGAGTTATTTCCATTCAATAAAGTGTTATTGATTTTAAATGATTAGTATTGCCTAAATAACCACAAATCCAATAAACTAGTAACCCCGGGCCATGTTATGAAAACTTGAACTTTATGTAGTGACATAAAAGTGGATCAAGTTCAAGTAATAGCCTAAATGGTCTATAGTATAGGCATAAGGTTGTGTACCCTAATCCTAGGAAAACTATGTGACGCGACCCACTTTGTACACAGTGCAAACGATGTGATCCTCAATCGTTCATGTATAGACATGCGAGTGGGGGCATCCTATGCAAATGAGTTTGCACAAGGCCACAACCGAGAAATAAGTCACTCTTTCTTTATACGCAGTTTACTGACAAGATTGACTATTTCAAGAGCGATGACCTAGATAACTCGATCTTAATCCTGAGCTAACTATGAACTCCTGTTTATTCGAGATTATCCATTGATCTGCATGGGTAAGAGTGGCTCATCATCGCCGACTCAATAAGCCTACCATTTTGGGGATAAGACCGAGTAGATAGCTGTGGACATAGTTCTGCAAAACGGAATTCACTCCTACCCTATCTAGGGATAGTAGAGAGGTTGTTCCCTTAAGTGCTGACTCCAAAACATAAACAAAGGGATCCCGCCCTCTCATTGGCTCGAGAGGTTTTAGGTTTAGTGGTTGGACCAAAAACAAATTGTTCATTAGGGACTCAACTAGAGACTTAAGGAACAAGATGTAACTTCAGGGGTAAAACATACATTTGACCCAGCTTTAGTTATGAACAACCTGTGAAGGGTCGACTTAATCATGGTTATATCGGGTGGACAAAAATATATCTACAGTGAGGGGAGTTCAACTATCGGGCTATAATGGAGTGTCCCGGTAGTTAACGAATGTTGGTTAAGTAGGATTAAAAGGGTTTAACTAGTTAATCTCGGATCGTTGGAGCCCATGATCTGTAGGTGTTGCAATTCTTGAGTGGTTAAAAATGTGAGATAAATTGACTCCAAAATACTGTGCAAGTATACACAATCTAGGAGCAAGTGATAAGTATTTATCGTATCCACAGGGTCTTGAAATGCCTACCTCTATTGATTTAATTTGCCTTTTTAGTGATTTCAAATGGTTGGTTAAATTGATTTGGTTTTTAAAATGTTGAAACAAAAGATATGCGGAAGCAGTAAGTGATTACGACTAGAGAAAACAGAATGGAAACAGACACAGATTAAGACTTCTGTAATTGTTATAAAGATGCTCCAGAAATTCTTTTGACCCGTCAATCTCCTGCAGTATTATCAGCGGGATCCTCCCAGAACTCCTGATTTTTTGGAATATGTTTCAAAACCAATGAAGCTCTACCGATCAAGCACTAGGCAACTGGCTATCCCTAGCTCAGTCACTGGCGTTCACCAATACACAATGATCTAGCGTGAATTATTGCCACACAACTCCTAAATCATCCCTGAAACTAGGAGAAGCTATACATACCGGCTAGCTAGGCGGGCACATAATGAAAATAAAGATCAACAATAATTCAAGATGATCATGATCAAATAGAATTTCCAGATTTATAAATATAACAATCACATAATTCTTAACCTATGCCTACAAAGCAATTAGTTCATGATTGAAGACATAAAATACGTTACAATCTCGATAAGCACATCCATAAAGCGAAATAAACAAGAAGTACTAATCCTTTTCAGCAAATGAGGATGAAACGGCTGCTCCAAACCACCAAGAACATGGAAGAACTTCGTCTCCTTGAGTGGAATCGCAAATGGTCTTCTTAGATCTCCATTCCGCCGTCAATTCGGCCTTCGACCGATTGATTCGGTCTCCAAATCGTGAATGCCTTTATCTTTGACGGCTCCTCCTTTTATAAGATGAGAATCAGGTTAAATTGGACACATGGCAGGCTCTCCTCACTCCTTTATCCCGAAAATAACTCAATACAAGTCGGTTTGTCAACTTGGCTAACGAGCTGTGATGTGGCAGTTTTGCTCCCAGTTTTGCTGCAGCACAAAATTTGCTCCCTCACATCACTCAGCAGTATTTTATGCACAAAATAACTTTCAAAGCCTCCATTCTTCCAAATGGGTTAACACATATAATATATATCTAAAACCAACCCTATTAAGCACAAAAGACACACAAATCCCTATAGAATTAAGGCCTAAATAACTACCTTCCGGACAGTTATCATACCCCCAAACTTGAACTATTGCGCGTCCCGAGCAATACTAACTCACCTTCCCTTGAAAATTCAAAACATTAGTCATAGTACAACTCAATCAAAACAGATATTCCAACAATACCTTCAACCTTTACCTGAGCATCCTGCAAAACCAAGCACTACTGCAGCAAAAGAATTCTTTCAGCATTGAACAAATAATCACCACCTTTAACTCAATCCTAAGAACTTACCACAGCCTAGCTTTATTATCAGACATATTTAAACACATTTTTAAGGGGTTTATATTTTTGTTCTTCAGACTTAAAGCAGCCCTACAGTCATAAGCTCTTAAGCATGAGATGACCCACTTTATGGTGCAGTATACCCTTGCCTCAAACTTATCACCAATTAGGCTAAATACTCATTGTTAAACCCAAAAATCCTTAGTTATTCTATCCCTTGCTTCTCAGAATGGCGACATTTTATGATGAAGCTCACCTAAGCCCTGGGAGACAGAAAACTGCTAGATTATCATTCATCCTTCAAAACTTTTGCTCTATGAATTTTCTCAGCAAAATTTTCAACAATCAACTTTTTTCAGCAAATAATTTTTCTCATTTTTCCAATATTTTCTAGGTCATCTTTTGATGCGAAGACAAACTGTGGGTATCACAAATGTCCCTGGTTACTCAACAACCTAGCAAATTTTTAAATGAAGGAGAGGAATGCTCGAGCAAAACAATTGGAGTAGCAAAAAGTCCCCCAAACTTAAATTATTCATTGTCCTCAATGAATTAGCAACATGATAAGTATACCCCCAAACTTAATTTTTTCTATTTGAATTTTAAACTAAGCGTGAGACTAAGATTAAGCTTAAGGTGGATCAAATAAGACAATGTTACCTCAGAACTTTTGCTGCAGTCATGACCAGGCTAGAAGGAATGCTCAAGCAAAACGTTTCTGGAGATCAGAACATCTTGGTCTAATTAGGCTAACTAGTCCAAGCTTCAAAAATTCATAAGAAAAAATAAGTTAGATACTCAGATGTGCCAAACAAAACAGTATTTGATTTCACTAAAGATCAAGATCACAGATCAACCTAATCATGTCAGAGATAGATTTTAAACCAGCAGATAAAACACAAAGAAATAGAACATAACATAAGCAAAAAGAACAAAACACATGCAAGGTGAGCACAAAAAAAATCATTCATCAAAATATTTGCTCGCAGAAACTAAAACTTCCCTTTAATTTTTCATCATGTTCAGGCTCTGGGTTTTCTTCTTCCTCTCGAATGATGGGCAGGGATGAAATGCATAGGTTCATAAGATCGTCAATGAAAATTAGGAAGGCTTGATATGATTTAGAAAAATTAACTTGCATAACCCTCCTCAGTGTGGTGTCCCTTCAACGATCATAGCTCTAGTAGGTTTGAAGTTGTCTTTCAGTGAATACTGGCCTACTGAACATCCTCTCAAGTTGCTCTAGCACTCTATGGACACTGCACAACAAACCACCTTCGCACGCCTCACCTTTTTGAAGCGTTGTAGGCAATAATCTCTACTTGACAAAGCTGGGCCAAGTGTTAGCCTCACACTTCAAGTACGCTGACTGGAATATTCTTGCCCTCGTCCTAGACAACCTCCACTGGGAATTCAGTTGCTCGTTTGAAGAAGCAACAAATATTTCGTTGAAAACAGCATGGTGGAAGTCTTGCAAATTAAATAGAGAATTAATCACTCCAGGGCTCCAGTCGACAGCAACTCTTCACACAATAACCAAGAATCCTTCATTTTCATCGATGTTAGCCTAGAACTCCCATTCTAGTTGATCAACAGTTGGCTCTGCCTTTGCGCACAACCGTTCCCAAACGTGATTAATAATGTTCGCTTAAGGAAAATGTGCGAGCTCTTTGCCACCATCGAAGCCGCGCTCCATTAGAACATCTCGCTTCAGGACTTCTTGATATTTTTGTCTTGCCTCTTCATTAATGAACCTCCCGTATAGAAATCTTTCATTAAGCTCAATTTTTTTCACTCAATTTCGGTCTCAACTTCATTCCTCTCATCTTCTTTTTCTTCTTCTGGCTTTTCTTTTTCAGAAACAAATGGTAGGGAGGAAGGGTTGGAGTAGGGGTTCTTACTTTTTTTTTTTTTCTCTTAGACCTCTTCTTCTTTTCTTTGGTCTCTACGAAGCCTCTTTAACCCTCTCTTCCATCGTATCTTCATCCATCGTCTCTCTTTCTTTCCTTGCTCGTGCTTTTTTTTCCTCACAATAATAATACACACAGAAAAACGAATCACATTAGTAGTAATAAAAGATAAGAGTGAAAAACGTACCTGATGGGAGATTGTATAAATAGGGCACTAACTCAAAGATCTTCAACAAATAACTAGCCCCTAATTATCTCTTAATTAATTTAAGTTACTGTTTTAACTTTATGGATTCATAGAAAATTTTTATCATTTGTCAAACGGTAAGATCTTCTATTTACTATTATCCCTTTGTGTGCAACAACCATAACTCCATCTTCCTTCTGCTCAACACATGACATCTTTGCTAATTAACTGCATGCCCACTTTATTATCCTGCTAACAACAATAAAATCTCAATGATAAAATTAGAATCTTATCTCAAAAAAAATCTTAACCGAATAAAATCTCTGATCTTCTCAACAAAACAATGAAATCAAATCTTTTTTTTAAAAAAAAATAACATCCACTAGATATATTATTTTAAATCTGGAAAAATCTTCTGAAAAATCCTTCAAAATCAAATCTAAACTAACCTAACAAAAAAAATAAAATAAAATAAATAATACATAAATAAATAAATAAATCAGAATCAGAATCAGAATCAGAATCATATCAAATCAAAACAGACAATAAATCAAAATTAACACAAAAAAAAACGAGATCAAATAATGGGAGCTTCTGATTAGAATGCTGAATTTTGCTCCCTCAAAATCTGTGCTCCCTAAATCTGCCAGCAACTTCAAAGAAGAATACTTCATAATTAAATCAGGAAGATATATTATTAAAAATCTAATCTAAACTGAAATTAAAAATTCAAACTGAAATTAAATCTAAACAGAAATCAAATTTACTTTAGACTCCCATCCATCATCAACACATTGTCTAACTATAGATGCATCATTTGATAAATAAAACTTTACCTCATGGAAAAATTCTTTCATTTGTTGTTTTGATAAACCAGGAGGCAAATTTCCAAAATCAAGGTAATTGGAAAAGTCATCATACCAAGGTGTTTTCACTTCCTTAATATGAGCTACAGTAAACAACCGCTCATCAATGAAGGATTTCCTAATCTCGGGTTGCTGGAGCAATGTCAATGAATTATAAGGTTCAATAGGCTTGGATTTCTTATCTATTGGCTCTAAGGATTCAAAATTCCTCTCAAAACTAGAAATCTCACCTACAAATTTATGCTCATGCTCCAATCCACCTATTTCCAAGTCCTCAATTTGGATTTCTCCAAATTTTTGGGTATGGTACTCCATCAATTCCTTCTCAAAGTGGTCCTCAACAAACTCATCCAACACCTGAATGCACGAGCAACCCTCAAAATCATTTGGATATTTCATTGCATCAAACATATTAAACTTCACCTTTTGGTCATGCACCTTCATTATAAGCTCCCCCTGTTGGACATCTATTAATGAACTACCAGTTGCCAAAAATGGACGGCCAAGAATAATTGGGACATTCTTATCTGCCTCATAATCTAGAATAATGAAATCGACAGGAAAAATAAATTTATCTACCTGGACCAGAACATCCTCAATCTTACCTCAGGATATGTGATAGACCTATCTGCTAATTGGAGTGTGACTGTTGTAGGCTTAGCTTCACCTATTCCTAACTTTCGATAAACCGAAAGAGGCATAAGGTTTACGTTCACGCCTGAATCATAAAGTGCTCTCCCCAACTCCTTTCCACCTATAGAGACTGGAATAGTGGATGATCTTGGATCCTTAGCCTTGGAAGGTAGCCCATTCTTAAGAATAGCACTACATTCCTCAGTAAGAGCCACAGTCTCAAACTCACCTAATCTCTTCTTTTTAGTTAAAATATCCTTAAGAAATTTAGCATAATTAGGCATTTGCTCTATAGCTTCTACTAAAGAAATATTTATATGCAATTGCTTAAGAATCTCTAAAAACTTCTTAAATTGACCATCTTGATTCTTAGGCTTCTGCCTTTGTGGAAAAGGTAAGGGTGGGTTATAGGGTGGGGGCGGTACATAAGGTAGTTCCACATCTGGAACAGAACCAGATGCTCCAACATCATTATTGCTGCCTCCAGCACCCTGACCAGTCTCCAATTCTTTCTCAACAACAATATTTTTATCACAATTATTTTCTACTTCCTGGGGTTTACTAGGCTCTTTTCTCTCCTCTAGTGGCTTACCACTCCTTAAAGTCACTGCCTGCACCTGCTTCTTACCTTCCCTTATAGGGTGTTCAATATTTGAAGGAATGTTACCTCGAGATCGTGCCTTCAGCTCATTAGCTAGTTGACCCACTTGCAACTCTAGGACTCTTAATGAAGCCTGCTGACTTTGGATTATGACATCATTACGAGCCATATAATCCTTCATCATTGACTCTAGAGAATTACCCGAATTTTGTTGGGGCAAAACCTGCTCATTTTGCTGGTGCAATGCTTGTGATTTAGCAAATCTGAACTGGTTCACCACCTTTTGCTGTGCTTGGGGGACTTGCGAATTGCTTCCTTGTCCTTCCCATGCAAAGTTGGGATGGTCGTGCCAATCTGAATTATAAAAGTTAGAATAAAGGTTATTCCTTTGATTACCTACAAAAAACACAGAAGCTGGATTGTTAGGACAAAACTCATAATTATGCTCTTCACCACAATAAACACATTATTCTTCTGTAACTTGGTTTACCACTGGCGGCTGCTGGACATGACTAACCACTGTTACATTTTTAAGAGCGTTAGCTAATTCTACAATATCGGCCCTAATGGTAGACACACCATCAACTTCTAACACACTCTTAACTTTTTTATTAGAGCCTCTGACATCTGTCCATTGACAACTGTAGGTTTATATTCTTTCTAAAATCTCATAAGCTTCATTAAAAGATTTTTCAAAAAGAGCCCCTCCCGCAGAAGCATCCACCATACACTTGGTTGCTATGTTTAACCCATTGTAAAATATTTCCATTTGAATACAATATGGCAAACAGTGGTGGGGACACTTTCGCAAAAGCTCCTTAAACCTTTCCCAAGCCTTACTAAAAGTTTCTTCCTCATTTTGCCTAAATCCCACTATTTCACTCCTCAACTTGGTACTCCTAGTTGGTGGAAAATACTTACTAAGAAATTTCTCTACTAGCTCATTCCACGTACTTATCGATGCTGGAGCAAAAGAATTCAACCACGCCTTTGCTCCATCTCTAAGGGAATAAGGAAATAGGGTTAATCTAAGGGTGTCTCTCGACACTCCCTCGAAAACAAATGAATCACTAACTCCTAGAAAAGACTTAAGATGTAAATGGGGGTCCTCGGATGGTAAACCATGGAATTGGCCAACCATCTCTAACATGTGAAACATGACCGGTTTCAATTCAAAATTCGATTCCTCAATAACTGGACACACTATCACTGGATTTAACTCGTCAATAATTGGAAAAACATTCGCTCTAATGACTCTGTCCCTATCATTTTCTACAAGGATAAGATACTTAGCCTGATTATTTTGCTGTCCATTTTGCTCCAGCGGCGGATTTTGCTGCATCGCACAGTTCCTCCTCGAGATTCACTTGAATTTTTTTGTTTTTTGAAAATCTAATCCGAAGGGGATCGCTCACACACCAAAGTCACACCTACAAAACAAAACGAAACAATCAAAAAGTTCACACACCAAATCACTAAAAATACACCAAAAAAAATCAATCAAATAAAACGATTTCAAGTCCCCGGCAACGGCGCCAAAAACTTGTTGCAATTCTGGAGTGGTTAAAATATATGAGATAAATTGACTCCAAAATACTGTGCAAGTATACACAATCTAGCAGCAAGTGATAAGTATTTATCGTATCCACAGGGTCTTGAAATGCCTACCTCTATTGATTTAATTTGCCTTTTTAGTGATTTCAAATGGTTGGTTAAATTGATTTGGTTTTTAAAATGCTGAAACAAAAGATATGCGGAAGCAGTAAGTGATTACGACTAGAGAAAACAGAATGGAAACAGACACAGATTAAGACTTCTCTAATTGTTATAAAGATGCTCCAGCAATTCTTTTGACCCGTCAATCTCCTGTAGTATTATCAGCGGGATCCTCCCGGAACTCCGGATTTTTTGGAATATGTTTCAAAACCAATGAAGCTCTACCGATCAAGCACTAGGCAACTGGCTATCCCTAGCTCAGTCACTGGCGTTCACCAATACACAATGATCTAGCGTGAATTATTGCCACACAACTCCTAAATCATCCCTGAAACTAGGAGAAGCTATACATACCGGCTAGCTAGGCGGGCACATAATGAAAATAAAGATCAACAATAATTCAAGATGATCATGATCAAATAGAATTTCCAGATTTATAAATATAACAATCACATAATTCTTAACCTATGCCTACAAAGCAATTAGTTCATGATTGAAGACATAAAATACGTTACAATCTCGATAAGCACATCCATAAAGCGAAATAAACAAGAAGTACTAATCCTTTTCAGCAAATGAGGATGAAACAGCTGCTCCAAACCACCAAGAACATGGAAGAACTTCGTCTCCTTGAGTGGAATCGAAAATGGTCTTCTTAGATCTCCATTCCGCCGTCAATTCGGCCTTCGGCCGATTGATTCGGTCTCCAAATCGTGAATGCCTTTATCTTTGACGGCTTCTCCTTTTATAAGATGAGAATTAGGTTAAATTGGACACATGGCAGGCTCTCCTCACTCCTTTATCCCGAAAATAATTCAATACAAGTCGGTTTGTCAACTTGGCTAACGAGCTGTGATGTGGCAGTTTTGCTCCCAGTTTTGCTGCAGCACAAAATTTGCTCCCTCACATCACTCAGCAGTATTTTCTGCACAAAATAACTTTCAAAGCCTCCATTCTTCCAAATGGGTTAAAACATATAATATATATCTAAAACCAACCCTATTAAGCACAAAAGACACACAAATCCCTATAGAATTAAGGCCTAAATAACTACCTTCCGGACAGTTATCAGTAGGTCCATTAGGTCCCTCTACTAGCTCATACAGAATAAACCTTAGAACAAATGTGATGAAGAATATGAAACGTTCAAATTCATTATAGGGAGTTATCGTTAAATTATGTTCGATAAATTTAACGCTAAAGTTTAATTACGAATTAAACTATAAAATATTTAGAGAGATTGGAAATATTTAAATAAAATTTAAATATTTATCATACGAATAGGGATTCATATATACCGAGATTGAAAGATAACGAGATTGGTGAATAATTCAATATTGGATATTGAATTAATAATTAAAAAGTTTAATTAATTTAAATTTTATATAAAAATAGTTTTATATAAAATTAATTTCAAATTAAATTCAAATCTAAAAATTGAATTAAAAATCAATTTTGATCAATTAAATAAAATGAAAATTAATTTCATTTTTAGGAGGTGTGGTGGATTAACTTGTAATCCAAAGGATGCCTCTCAAATTGACACCTTAATCCTATCATTTTGTTGGCAATTTTGTTGTCATAATTTGAGGCTTCTAAGTGCATATTTAACTTCTTTAAAAGAAGTTAGAAACTCAGATGAATTGTTGGATTCTTGTTGAAAAAGTGCTGAAGAAGTTTGCTTCCAAAAACCATACAACTCTCTTTTTTTCCCCTCTCCAAATTCATCACGATTAGAGTCCCACAACTCATTCTAAAGCCGGAGAATAGTGGGGAAGACTCTCGTGGTTGTCCTAGAAGTGTTCGTGATCTCAATTCATCCTCGGAGCTCTCGAATTTCTCATCCAAAGATTGGTTTCACGAAACTCTGTTTTTCGATTTAGTTTTCAGCATGTTTTCTAAAGCAAAATTAATGAAATTGAGAGGTTCTAAATCCAAATTGCTTGCGCTAGTGTCTTGTACACTCCTTCAGTTTAAACCATCTTGTTTGCATGTTAGTTTAAGAATTGACGCCTCTTAAATTGAATGCGACCATGATCTATCAGTTATTTTTAGATAGCCACTATGTTGAGGCGGATCCATCGCTAGTTTGACAGTAGCCTAGCGTAGACTTTCGATAGACCTAAGAACATAGGAGAAATTGATTTAATTAAAGTAGAGAATTTCAATTCTTAGTTTAATTGGACAATTCCGGGCCTTGCGTGATAATGCGATTAGTTAATTAGTAATTTTGAGGATTTATCGGATTGCTAATTAACTAATTAGATTTAGATTGAGGATTTATCGGTCAAAGTATGAGGGGCAACGTGCACAATTCACAATAATTAATCAATTATGTTATTTCGTGGGGTTATCGTGTAATTTAATTAATTAAACACAGGTTGAGTACATGGGGTTTATCCAAAAATTCAAAAAGCACCCAGGGCTCATAATAATTCAGTAAAATTAATCTATAGAAAATCAATGATTGAATTTAAATAAATTAACACTGAGTAATTTCGATTGCAGTGATCTCCAAGGTACAATTAGCCTACCTGCCTTTTATTTTTCCCGTCTTTACTTTCCTGTAATTTAATTTTTAGTATTTCATATTTCCTTGCATTTCAGTCTATCAAAATCCAACACCTCCTTTTTAGTCCTGTCATCGCAATAAACCTGATTTCAACAAATTAACAATTGTGCTCCCTGTGTTCGACCCCTGCCACTACTGCTACAAGCTAGCTTTAGGGGTTGTGGAATATAAATTTATTTGACCTGGACGTTGGAGAATTCGACACCCTCTAGCGTCCCGTCAAATTGAATACCCCCAACCTGAATCTTGGTAGTCCTCGAGCAAGGCTAACATACAAGAATATGGATGCAAACATATATATTTTCATGACTTAATCCTCAAAGCTAAAGAATCAATAAGAATAAAATCAAGAGACATGCACGTGAGACCCAACTGAGAGACAAATCAAAATTTTTCATAGAACATCTTTCATTAGAGACTTCTAACCCATTTAGAACGGACTCTACTAACCCGGGATTGGTTTATCAAGCTCTCATTCTATCTTCCCCCTACACTGACACTAAGGACTAGCTAAAGAGAGAAAATGGGAAAATATTAGACCACTACTTTCGACCTAGGCACCTGAAATTTTTGAGCTCCTCACTTTTGCATTCTTTTAAGGCATGACACTAGCTTTCACACTGCAATGCAAGGACTCATAACCTGAGTTTTACCCTTGGTTGGCCTAACTGATCACACGGTAGGTAGCTCTTTTTACCCCTTATCAGTCATGATTATTGCAAGCATGCTTTTTCCAATGAAAGTAAAATAAGAAAGATAAGCCATAATATCGCCGCTATAGCCATCCCTATCGCAACCCACACTGGGCAGCCTCTGCCACCACCACCGTCACCGTACGAGTCGCCCGAGGACGAGGACGAGTGATGCCCTGCCACCCTCATATTCACACGGTTGTTCCTTTCCCCCCATTCTTATTTTCATTGTATTTGTTCTCCTTTTTGTATGTATTTCTTATCTATTTTACATTGAGGACAATCTAATTTTTCAGTTTGGGGTTGGATTATTCCTTTTGGTCTGTAATTAATTGTTATTTTTATTTTCGACCATGATTTGAGATGTTTATGTTTTATCTTTCTGGATGGATTATAGTGTCTTATCAGTTTGGATTATGTTGACTTTCATTTTGATTTGGGGATGAATTTCTGTCTGTGAGTTGTTTCTCTTTTGAGGGCTGTTACTTTGATTATGACAGCCAATAAGGATACCTAATTTCAAAAAGCAGGTGAGTTATTCTGTTCAATAGTAATTAAAGATAGGATTCAAGACATTTTGATTTTATTTTTTGAATCTCTTGCACCACTTGAGCACGTAGTCTTCTGTCTTTAGTTTTGCAAGCTTATAATAGGATTATGTAATCCAGGTCTTGTTGTCACCTCGAAAGGTTTTAGGGACTAGTTTGATGGTTAATTTGCATGATAGTTAGATTTCATAATTTGCTTGTTATTAAAGAAAAAAGAATGTGATGGAAAAAAAAAAGAAAGTGAAAAAAGAAAAAAAAATGAGCTTAGTAAGTGAAATTGAATTAAGGTAAAAAAGAGTTACCCCTGTTGTGATCAATTAGGCCAACCAAGAGTAAAACTCGGTTTATGGGTCCCTGCAATAGATGTGTGAAAGCTAGTGGCCACCATAAATGATGTTTGTTTAATTTGAAAAAGCTCAAAGTTTGGGGGTTGTGTATCCCATCTAGGCACCCTAATGGCATATTACCATCTTGAGTGTGGAGAGGCTTGATAATTGGAACTTAGGACCAGAGTAGGGGGAAAAGGAGCAAAGGGTTGCATAAAACTGTTCCAGACTTAAAAGATTAAGATAGGGAGGACTAGTCCGAACGAAGAAGAAGATCCCTCTACCATATTAGCATAGAACTCCCAAACCACTGATGCTACCCCAGTCGCTGGATGGCGAACAAAGCTACCTGTTGGGTTTCCAAAGTGAGTAAAAATGAGATGTAAAAAGACTCTAGAACTCTGTGCAAGTATACACAGTCCGCAGCAAGTAATAAGTATTTATCGAATCTAAGGTCTGAATTAGCTTTCACTTTATCTATTTTGTTTAGTTTTTTAATGGTTTCAAAGGTGGTTAAAATGATTGATTTTTATAGAATGCTGAAGCAAAAGAAATGACAGAACATAAAGTAAACAAATAGGCAGACAGATTAGAAACATGCACTGGTCAGGATTTAGTAATTGTTTTAAAAGATGCTCGAGCAATATTTTTGATTAGGCAACTCTTGCAGTCTTATTAGCAGATTCCTCTCGGAACTCTGATTTTTTTAGATTGTGTTTCAACTCCAATGAAGCTCTACCGATCAAGCGAAACTAGCTATGCCTAGCTCAGTCATTGGTGTTCACCACTACACAATGATCTAGTGTGATTAATTACCACACACTTCCTAAATCATCCCTGAAACTAGGAAGTGATATTCATACCGTCTGGCCAGGTGGGTACAAAATATAAATATGCTCAACAAATAATCAAGATTCATCAATCAACATATATTGCATTGAGAATTTAGCACGACAACTACATATGTCCTAACCAACACCTAAAATTACTTAGTTCATAAGGTGCATAGAGACACGCGTTAAAATCTGAGTTAGCATATCCATAATTACAAAATAATGCAAGAAAATGTTAATTCCCTTGATCAGCTTGCAATCGATAGTCTTCTTGTAGGTCTCCAATCTCTCTCCTCTATTCGGCTCTTATAGGTGGAAGTAAACTTTCCAAGAGTGGAATGTTCCTCCCAAGGATGGAATGACTTTGACTTGGGCGGCTATCTCCTTTTATAGAGTGATAGGAGGCTTGAATTAGGTTGACTTAGACACGTGGATGGCTCTCCTTGCTCCTTTATCCCGAGAACAACTTAACATAATTCAGTTCAGCAAATTGGCTAACGAGCTATGGCGTGGCAGTTTTGCTCCTAGCTTTGCTGCAGTACAAAATTTGCTCCCTCAAGTCGCTCAACAATATATTCTGCAGAAAAGAACTTCCAAAGCATCCATTCTTCCATATGGGTTAAAACATATAATATTTATCTAAAAGCAACCATATTTAGCACAAAAGACACACAAATCCCTATAGAAATAAGGCTCAAATAACTCCCTTTTGGAGAGTTATCACTACCCCAACCCCGCTCAGTAATGTTATGGACTACATTGGGTTGTACCTCAGGGTCAGGGCTTAGGCCTCTCTCAGGGATAATATTCCTACGATCAACATAGGTTTCAAAAAGTTGTTCAACATCGCTACTAATAAACCTATGATGATCAAAAGGAGCGGAGGAAGAGGAAGAAGCGGCATTCCTACGAGATCTTTTGCTCATGGTGAGAATTGGGAGTGGACTAGATATTAGGGTATAAAAAATACACTTTAAAAACAACCCCCAAACTACAAAATACAACCAACAACTGCAATGATAAGCCCATCTGCCACAAACAAATAATTCAACAACCAAACTTCACCAAGATGCTAACCTGTCCGCCACAAATTAATATAGCCACAATCAAAATCAGCAACAACAGTCCAAAATAATCTATCCATACAGCCCCACAAGCACGAAATAGTGTACATACGTTAGCAAAACTCAACGCAATGATGCAAATCGAAAGCCCAACAACCAACACGTGCCAATATACCCAAAAACAACAACAACTTCAATCGCAAAATTCAGCTCAAACACCCCACACATCAATGAACAGCCCAAAAACACGGATTTAGACTTCATAACCAAGAGAAACTGAAGGTAAAGTGAAAATCTATGCTGAAAATGGAGGAAAAATACCAAAGAGGCACAACTCGCGCCCAAAATAGTGTAGAAACCACCGGAAAAAACGCCCAGATCAGCGAAACCTAGGCAAAATCAAAGCTAAACTCCAAAACCACGGGCAAAACGGATGAAATCACAAGAAATAGACCAAAATCCACTGCCAAGCACTCCAAAAATCGCTGAAATCTTGCTGAACACCCGAGACCTTCGAACCCACGACTAAAACGCTGAAGACCTGCCTGAAAAACACCAAGAAAAACAAAACCCACGGCAGAATCGGCGCAAATCTGTAAAAATGGGGAAGAAGAAGGATGAAATCAGCGAGTTTAACAAGAAATTGGAAGAAAATCGCTAAAGAATGTGGTAAAAGAAATAAGGGAGACGAAGAGAAGATGGTGGAGGCGGCTAGGACTAAAAAATACCACTGATTCACGATTCTAGAATTTTTAGTTCCAGAATCGCAAAAGCGTCGCGACGCTGAGAGAATAGCGTCACGACGCTTTCTCTCGGCGGGCCAAAAACACGCGAGTTTTTTTTCTTCTTTCTTTCTTCTTTTCTTCTCTTCTCTTCAAATAAATATTCTCCTACAAAATCAAGAAAGAGAGCGTAAGAAAATAGAAAAGAAAGAAATTAAATCAACTAGGAAATAAAATAAAAATAAAAAGGGGAAAATACACTTTTGGTCCCTGAGGTTTGGGTTAAGTTACATTTTGGTCCCTAAGTTTTCAAGCTCGACAATTTAGTCCCTGAGGTTTGGATTCCGTTTCATTTTGGTCCCTCCATCCAATTTTCCGTTAATAATTAACAGATTGCTGACGTGGCACAAAATTTTTTTAAAAAAAATATATTTTTTAATTTTTTGAAATAAAAATATAATAAATTAATTAAAAATATTATTTTTTTATTATTTAATTTCTCTCCCCCTTATTCGTCTTTGTCCCCTTCTTCTTCGTGCTCTTCTTCTTCCCATTCACCAATCGGCGCCAGCCGGCCACCGTCGACCACCAACGACCGACGGGCGGTCGCCGGTGCCGGCGATTTCCTTTTTTTTTTATCCTTTTATTCTTCTTTTCTTTTTTTTTCCTTTCCCCTCCTCTTTTCCTCTTTTTCTTTGTTTCTTCTTCCTTTTTCCCTACCTTTTTCTCCCTGCTTTTAGATAAAAAAATCGACACCCAAGATCGTTGAGTTCGTGAGCTGCTATCGAGCTGGAACCGTCGAGGAACGCTCAGATCTGGAACCCAACGTCGATCGCTCAGATCCGAAACCCAACGCCGGTGCTCAGATCTGGAACCCAACGCCATTCGCTCAGATCTGTAACTCCACGTCGCCGTTAAGGTTGAATCGCACGTCCGATCAGGAACACCACGCCATTGTCGAGCTTGAACCACGTTCGTGAGTTGAGTTCGTGAGTTAAGGTTGGAACACCACGTCGCCGTTCACATTTTTAGATCTGAAAGCAGTGAGAAACGGGTATGGGAAAAGGCAGAAGAGAGGAAGGAAGGGAGGAAAAGAGAAGGGGAAAGGAAAAAAAGAAAAGAAGAAGAAAAATATTAAAAAAAACAGAAGAAAGAAACAAAAGGAGAAGAAGGGAAGAAGAAGAAAGAAGAAAAAAAAAAGATTTCCGGCAGCCGCCGCTGCCGTTCGCCAACAGTCGACGGTGGTCGGGCGGCGGCCGGTCACCGAAGTTGAAGAAGAAGGAGATGGAGAAGGAAGAAGGAGATGGAGAAGGAAGAAGGAGATGGGGAAGGATGGGGAAGGAAGAAAATGAAGAAGGAAGAGAGAAAAAAAATTAAAAAAATAATAATAAAATAATAATATTTATATTATTTTAATATATTTTTATTTTAAAATTTTAAAAATTAATTTTTTTAATTAAAATAATAGTGCCACGTCAGCAGTCCGTTAATATTTAACGGCAAACTGGACGGCAGGGACCAAATTGCTCCTTATCTCAAACCTCAGGGACTAAATTGTCGAATTTGAAAACTCAGGGACCAAAGTGTAACTTAACCCAAACCTCAGGGACCAAAAGTGTATTTTTCCCAAATAAAAAACAATTGGGTTGCCTCCCAAAAGCGCTTGTTTAACGTCGTTAGCTCGACCCTTTGACCGTGTATGCTTAAGGAGGTCTACTATCAGGGGATTCACCAGAGGTGCTCTTGTTTGCACCTTTTCTATGACCAACCATCATTACTTGAACATGATCCTTAGAAGCTCCAACTGCTTTGAAAACTTCTTTTTCATGTAAGACTCGCACAATGACAGGCACTGATAACTCGCCCAGTTGCGAGAAATTGGGAGGCAACTGATAACTCGCACAATGACAGGCAATGATAACTCGCCCAGTTGCGAGGAATTGTCTCCCTAAAATGACAGGCACTGAAGGGTTTTCCTTTACATCCATCACAAAAAAGTCAACAGGAAGAAAAAAAATTTCCTACCTTGGATTAACACGTTTTCTACTACTCCATAAGGGTTAACCACATACTGGTTAGCTAACTGGAGTTTCACAGCAGTAGGTTTAATTTCTCCTATGTTTAACTTTTTACATAAAGATAAAGGAATTATATTAATACTAGCACCTAAATGGCATAGAGCACAAAAAGAATGAGTACTAAAGTTGTAGGGGAAAGAAAAACTCCCTGGATCAGCCAGTTTATCAGGTACACTCTTCTGTAGTCGGGCATTGCATGTAGAAGCTAGGTATACTGTTTCTACTTTCGTTTCCTTTTTTTTTTTCTTGAAAGCCATTCCCTCATGAATTTTATATAACTGGGCATCTGCTCCAAAGCCTCTACAAAAGGTAAATTAATATTTAAACTCATAAAGATATAAAAAAAACTTCTTAAATTGAGTTGAACAATTATTTTTCTTCCTTTTCTTAAGCTTTGGAACCAAAAGAACATGAGAAGGTATAAGAGGGTCAAAATTAAGCTTTTCAGCTTTGTTTGAGGATGAACCCTCTTCAACTTCTTCCTTAGTGACTTCTAGTTCATTAATATTCTGTGCCTCAGCTACTTGAACTTCCTCCACATGATGCACTGTGATGGCCTTACAATACTCCATTTGGGTTTTCTCTAACTCAGCTGGGGCTTTACCTTTCTGCATAGTGTTTACAACATTCACCAACTGTCCCAACTGAGTTTCTATCTTTTTAATTGCTGCACTATGACCTGTCACGGTGGTATTTATTGCTATCACTACTTCCTCCAGCTTGTTGATTCTGTTGCTGGACTCTGCAATAAAAGCTCCAACCATATCTTCAAGGGAAGGTTTATTTTTCAGTCTTTTGAGATGTAAATCCAAGAGTGTTCAAGATATTCTTATTGTTAGCATACGAGAAATTTTCATGATTTCTAACATTAGGGTGGTAATGTGTGGGTGTAGAATTATGGTGTCCCCTATAGTTAGAATTTCTATCAAAATAATGAACATGTTCTATAGTGGTATCCTCGTGAGACTGAGATGTAAGAGCAACTGTCTCAATAGATTGTGTGCCCCCCTGTACCTAAGAATTTCAACAAAGCGTTATTAGGGTATCCATGCTGAGGACAACAGAGTGTACGTGCGTTCTCTACGGTCTTGGACAACAGAGTCCCACCTGCAGCTGCATCAACAATGGTTTTAGTGTTTGGATTAAAGCCATTGTAAAACAACTGGATTAACAACCAATAAGGGTATCCATGCTGAGGACACTTCCTCAGTAACTCCTTATAACGTTCCCAGGCCTCAAATAGTTGTTCATCGCCTAGCTGTTGGAATGTACCAATCTCAGTCCTCAGCTTGACTGTCTTTGCATGAGGGAAATATTTGGCAAGGAAAGCCTGAACTAACGAGTCCCACGCAGTGATACTCCTAGGTGGAAGTGATTGAATCTAGTCCCTCGTTTTATCCTACGAAGAAAAGGGAAACAATAGTAAGCGTATGGCATCTTCTGTAACGCCATTTAACTTCACCGTTCCAAAAATATCAAGAAAAGATTTTAAATGAAAGTTTGGATCCTCAGAGGGGAATCCTCTGAATGCACTATCTCTAGCCATATGGATGAAGCTAGTTTTGAGCTCGAAATTATTTGCATTGATTGGCTCGTAGACTATCTCAGATTGTTGTTCAGGAAAAGTAGGCTGGAAATAGTCTCGAATAGGTTTCGGATCCTCCTGTGGATTTGGATTGGCAATTGCTGCAAGTCTTTCCCTTTTCTCCTTCCTGTTCTTTTTACAAGTCTTTTCAATTTCAAAGTCAAAAGGAACTAACAGAGCGTCCTTATCTTTTCGCATAAAAAATCACAACCTAAAATAAACCAAAAACAAAAATGAAAATAAAACAAAAACAACAAATTTAAAGAGAAAAAGGGAAAATAAGAAAAAAAACAATAAAAATACACTCTAAAGTAAGACCAACCAAATTCCCCAAAATATTAAGTGAAACAAAATAATTGCCAATCCCCGAAAACGGCGCCAAAAACTTGTTATGCAAATTGCTAACCGCAAGTGTACGGACCCAAGTTATAATGCAGTGATTAAAAATCAAATGTCGTCCTCTGGATTGGATTTCTAGTTCACATAATTACTAAAGATATATTCGCCCAATTTTATTTAGAGAAAATATTCGAGAAAGATGCAAATTATTTAAAAACTACTCAAAGCAATTAAAAGGGTGGAAACTTAATGGAGAAAAGCCTTAGGGAATTGATTTCACCTATTAGATGCATGAATTAATTCAGTGATTAAAAATGAATGAACACGTAACAATTTCATAAACCAAAGATTATTGGTTATTAAAAGCCTCTCCCGAGCACAATTAATTCTTTATGCAAAATTAAGAAATTGATATCCCTATCTAATTTTTACAACAAGCATAAGCATTAAAGATCAATCCTTATAGCGGTTTCTCAAGCAATCCTAAATCTCCCGATTATAGAACCACCTAAGTCATGCAATTGATAATCTAATCTAAACTACCCTCTCCCGAGCAATTAGTTCAGATAAAACAACATACAATTCATAATCAAGAGATTATAAGCATTAAGCATTCAATTGCATAAATAAAAGGCGTTATGAACCGTCTACAAAAATCCCTAAATTAATCTATACAATCTAATGGCTACATCAAGCCGCTAAGCAACGAAATTTAGCTACTCATAGTCTCGAAATCACAAGCAAAATCTGTCCAATACATCATAAAAATAGTACAAGAAACAAAGGGAGAAAGAATAAACTCGCTAACCGTGGTTCCCGCACGTTTCCGTCACGATCCCCACGATGTAAGCTCCCAAAATCAACTCCCCTTGATGTCCTCAGTGTTCTGGCCGAATTTCCCTCTCAGTAGTCGTCTTTTTCTCTCCAAAGAAGCTCCCCCTATCTGGTGCTGGTGCGACAGAGGCTGAATGATGGATGTGAGATAAGATGATAAATAATAATAAAGATATATCAGCCAACCTTAGTGCAAGTATACACCATCACACATAGTAATAAAAACCTTAGAAGTACTCCAAGGGTATCGATCCCACGAGGACTAAATTGGAAATTCAGATTTGAAGAAGAAACTACTCAACTTGATTGCTTAAAAATAGGTAACCAAAGAAATAAGATTGATGATTGGTTTTTAGAAAAATAGATAAAACAAGCAAATAAATAAAAGAATAACAATAATGAATAAAACGTGGAATTCAACATGGATTCATCCCAAAGGCAATAACCTTAATCATGGATTATTTAACTTAAGCCTATTCAATGCATTGGGTCAGATTTAACTTCTATTTGGCCTTGCTCCAAAGAACCGTTAGAAGGCTAAGCGAGTATCGTTATGCATATTTCTGTGACTCGACTCCGACAAAGATAATTCACGAATGCAATCTATAACCCTATAGTTGATATAGGGTGCATTAGGCAGCTTGCCCTATACCACCGAACAATCTCTTTCAAGCTTTTTCTCCTATATCACCTTTATGAGAATCGATATCGTTTGTCCCTTTCGAGATCAAACTCACATAGCATGCAATGTCTAAGTGATCAAGTTCAACTCAGCAAGATCAGAATGATATTCAATAAAGAATGACATGCATTGAACAAAACTTAAGCAAATAAAACACTTTCAAGCTATTGAACCATAAGGGAATTCACCATATTGAACCCCTCAACGGAATTTAGCTACTCATGGTGAGATAAAGTGCAAATGAATACATTTCTATTGAAATTAAGATGTAAAGAATACAAATAAATGAAACGTATCAAAAGTTGGAAATAATGACAGTAGCCAAATATTATGGGTTTTCTATTTATCCAATCCTTCTAGAGTTCGCTTAGACACTCCACTCTTTCGCTTTTACAAGTGGGAGTGGGTGAAAATCCCTACAAACCCTAAGGTTTGATGTCTAACTAAGTTTAAAATTTAGTCATCTAAGAAGGACATCAGACATCCCTGCTCATAGGAGTCAACTAGGGTTCTGTCACCACCCTCTTCTTTCAAATGAGTTATGCTTCCATTTCCCTTCGAATCGAGGCCATTTATAGTGTGGGTAGTGGTTGAGGAGTCATGAAAATGGTGTTGGTAGGTAGCCCAGTCAGTTTCGGAGTCAAAACAGCCAGTTAGTTGGGTGAAAAGCTCGTTTAGAACGACCCGCGACAGACTCAGACTTTTCTGTTTCTACCCAAAAATGCAGTCGCTTTTCATTTTGCCTTGGCAGAAATGCGGTCGCATATGCATAGTGATGTGGAATTTTCCTTACCGCAAGCGCACGAGTCAAGTAATAATAAAGTGTTCGTATAGACGAGTGTCGTCCTCTGGATTGGATTTTTAAGCTAAATCAAGTATTATGAATTATCTTGCTCAATTTTATTTAGGGAACACAATGTAGTGAGCGAATGATATGAAAAATAAATCAAAACAAGCAAATAACAAACAATGGAGATGCAATTGAAAGAACACTTAGGGAATTGATTTCGCAAATTTTTAGTCTAGGATTGATTTTAGGAATAAGTTATCATGCACAATGGAATTATGAGCCTAAGACCCTTTAATCACAAATACCTCTCCCGAGTATAATTGATTCTCATGCAAATTAATCAACTTGATATCCCTATCTAAGTTTATTAACATGCAAGGCAATGAGATCTTTTGACAAATTCTAAAGTTAATCTAAAAACCGTCACGAAATTAGAAAATAAACTTTAGTCATGCAATCTTGAATAAGTCTATGCTAAACCCCCTCTCCCGAGCAAGAATTAACACTTAGATCATCCAATTAATGGCCAATTAATTGCAAGCATTACATCAAGATTACAAACATAATAACCATTGCACAACTTAAACCATAAATCAATCCATAAACCAAATCAACTACATCAATCCCTAAGCTACAAGTTTAGCTACTCATACATGTCATTACAAGCTCAACTAAACATGAAAAAGCCATAAAATCTAGCTAGAGAGAAGTAAAAGGAAATGAAACACTTAATGTCGTCGATCCTGGCACGTTCCCGTCTCGATGTCCACGCCACCAAGAGAGATTCCCGATTCTCGTCCTTGCTTCAGCTCCCACAGTAGGCCTCTAGTCGAATTTAGGGTTCAATTCTCTCAATTTGGCTTCCTCCAATCTGTAGTAAGAAAAGAAAGTTAAATAGGAAAATCTGCGACAGCATCAAGATGCTATCAAGACAGCGTCGCGACGCTGCCTCTAAAACGCGCGTATTGAATAAAGGAAAAACGGTAGCGCCGAGACCCTCCAAGAGTGGCGTCTCGATGCTGATGGGCAGAATGCCCTCTCTTGGCTCCTTGTTGCTTGAACTTTCCGGTTCTTTGGCATATTTTCGCGTCCCGACCACTCGATTAACTCCAATTCCACGTTTTTGCTCTAATTAACGCTTTCCTACAAAATAAACAATTAAGTGTAATAAAATGGCCAATAAATCATAAAAGACTAGCTAAATTAAATAAGTAAAAATAGCTAGCTATGCTCGCTATCACATAGCATTTGCACAACATTTCTCTGTTTTCCTTTGTTTTCTGCAAAACACCAAAACTAAGTCAAATTCACATCAAAATGAGTTCTTTTGAGCACAAATAGGTATAGTTTGACACACATGACTCTCAAAGACCTAACTTACCAACCCTTACACTTTTTAGGCTCGGGAATAGTAATTTTGACAAAAAACATACAAGTTTCACAAGAAATAAGCTAAGAATAAAGGGCAAAATAGGTATATTTTTGGCACTTATCAACTGCGTCATTAAGAATTTATACTCCACATTCTGCCACAGCAACGTCGCGACGATAAGGACAGTGTCTCGACGCTGTCGTGTTGCACGCCCAACAAATTAGGAAAGTGGCACAACGTCTCGACGCTGTGGAGGTAGCATTTTGGCGCTGGCTCAAATTTGTGCATTTTGACTTATGGGGCAACGTTGAGACGCTATCTTTGGGGCGTCTCAACGCTACCCGTTTGAATGGGGGCCTTGAGCCTTGTCTTCTTTTGCTCATTTCTTCAACCGATTTAATTCTTTTGCTCCCAAATCACCGGTATTCATCAAAACTTAACTTTCCTTCAAAATATTTGATTCCTACAAAATTAAATCAAATAGACATAAAATTGGCCAAATAATCCTCAAGACAAACACTAAATTAATATAAAATATAGCTCAAATAATTGAGCTATCAATAAACCTCTCCTAAGCATTCGACTCCTATTCTACTGCAGGAAAAAAACTCAACCAATGAAAGATATTTCATAGAAAAATTTAAAAAGGCTCCCTTTTGGGGCACCCACGATTACAACTCATCGAAAGCAAACCTATCAATAAAGAAGCTAATCCTAGGAAACCATTGTCATGCTCAAAACATCTAAAAGCATCCATCATTCAAGTCAATCAATAAAAGCACACAATTGGCCCGATGCTCAGGTGCTCAGGGTCCAACAGACAGAAAGCAAAGCGTACCCCACCCCCAACCTAATTCTTATATTGTTCTCAATGTAATAGTAAACATGAAAAATTGCAGGACAAAAAAAAAGGGAACAGAAAACCTTCCCTGGATTTTGGCACGATGGTTGGAAGGGGTGATCCACAATGCCTCGAAAAGAATGCTCTTCCATCGGCTTAGGTCATGAACTCCTACAAAACAAAAAAGCAAACAAACTCAAACAAAAACAACTAAAGGAAAACAAACAAATAAAATAAAAGAGAAGGGATAGAAATTATGGGTGCAAATTTTTAACGTCGCCATGCCGACAGGATTCTACATCTTTCTATCAGGGCACATAAAAGTTCTTGTATTTCTTTAGGCTCTTCTTCCTAGAATCTACAAAATATGCCAACAAAAACAGGCTTGCCCATTTCTCATGGGACCCAGAAGATGCATTAATATTTTTTTAATTTTTTAATATAAGGAAATAAAGAAGAACAATCAAAAGAAAAAGACTCAAAAGATAGAGAGACAAACTCGTGAGATATACAGGAAGATGAATCAAATCAAGAAAAACCAAAAGATAGAACAGACTCAGACTCGTCAGCCTGAAACTCTTTCACCTGGAATTCCGCACTTTCGAGCTCAGAATCTTCCTCAAACTCACAGACATGATCTTCAAATGGCAAATAAAAATCAAGCTCAACATCGTTGTCCACTAGAAATGCTCCCTCTAGCTCGGTGATCTCTTGGCACTAACAATTCTGATACTCATAGCTCTTTTCCAGCTTAGTTATTTTGAATTCCAACTGTGCAGCTTGGTCAAACAGACTTTGAAATGAAGCTCTAACCTTCTTCTAAAACTCAAGAGAACTATTAGTAATTTCAAAAATTAAATCTTCAAGAGATTTACCTAAACTAGGAAACTCGTAATAATAATATGGTGGCTCCTCCTCTGTGTCATGCCACTGAAAATTAGTAATTGGGCTAACTACCTCTTCAAGAGACATAGATGAGGTGTCACGATACTGCCTTTGAAAATATTAAGCCATAAAGATTGACTTGAAATAAAAAAAAAAAAAAGACAATATCACAATAAACCCAAAATAGACAAATTATGCTTGGCTCCTTAGCAACAACGCCAATTTCACGGGATGCCGAAGGGTGTCAAATTCTCCAACATCTGTGCCAAATAAATTTATATTCCACAACCCCTAAAGCTAGCTTGTAGCAGTAGTGGCTGGGGTCGAACACAGGGAGGACGATTGTTAATTCGTCCAAATTAGGTTTATTGCGTTAACGAGACTAAAAAGGGGAGGTTGGATTTGGATAGACTGAAATGCAAGGAAATATAAAATACTAAAAATTAAATTGCAGGTAAGTAAAGACGGGAAAAATAAAAATCGAGTAGGCTAATCGTACCTTGGAGATCACTACAATCGGAGTTACTCGGTGTTAGTTTATTTAAATTCAATCATTGATTTTCTACCGATTAATTTTACTGAATTATTATGAGCCCAGAGTGCTTATTGACTTTTCAGATAAATCCCACCTACTCAACCTATGTTTAATTAATTAAATTACACGATAACCCCGCGATATAACTTAATTAATTAATTATTGTGAATTACGTCTGCTACCCCTCATACTAAGATCGATAAATCTTCAATCTAAATCTAATTAGTTAAATGAGTTGGTTGCAAAAATAACAAAATGGGACAAAATATTAGCAAATATAGCAACTTGGAAAAATAATTGCAAATATGGCAAAAAATTACCTTCAGACTCCCTAAATGACCAAAATACCCTTATGTCGACGATAGAATTCTATTGCTGATAGAATCTATCGGCCATTGAATTCTATCGCTGATAGAATCCTATCTATCAGCGGTAGAATTTTATCAGTGATAGAAACCTTCTATCACCGATAGATTCTATCAGTGATAGAAAACCTTCTACAACTGAAAGAAATTATCACTGATAAAAAGATTGATTTCTATTAGCAATAGAAGATTTCTATCATTGATAGAAGGTTTATTAGTGATAAAAATCTTCTAGGGGAAATTGCAATGGGTAGCAAAAAATATTAGGATATTTGCAAATCTAGCTACGATTTTTTAGATTTGCAAACATAGCAAAATTTTAAAAATCTGATTTCTGTTTTTTTATTATTCAAATTTTACCCTTGTTGGTATATCAACAAGTATATTAGAAGTATATCTGATATACTTTATATTTACAAAATATAAAGTATATCAGTTAACTGATATACCAAATTTGATATACTTGAATGAATACAATGATATACATAATTACTAATGATATACCTAATATATACTTGATTTGATAAGCATAACATTTGATATGCCTGATTATATGTTGATATATCAATGATATACTTGATATGTTACTTTCTTTACTCATTTGTTATGTTTTCTTATCTATTTATTGAATCATGTTGTGTTATTTTCATATTTTAAATGAAATGTTTGTCTTTTATAACATAAATGTTAGTCTTCTATACCTGTTATGAATGATAATATATCATTGATATACCTCATTTGTTTTTTTAACTTACCTCATTTTTCATACTACTCAAATAATTAATAACATTGATATACCTGATTATGAGTAGCTAAATACATCAATGATAGACTTGTTATTAAAAAAAAATCACTGATATGTATTTTTAATTGTTGGTGTATTATGAAGACCGTGGAATGCAAAATTTGTTAAAAGTATAACAATAAGATGCTATTTTAAGTATATCATTAGTGGATTAGTACTCACTAAAAATGTAATTTCAAGTATATAATTAGTGTATCAGTAGTATGTTATTAAGATGATGTATAGTATATTGATGACATATTTTCCAACATGAGTATAGTTCAACTAGCATACGATATACACATTCAACCAAGAGATTAGATGTTTAAATCTCCTACCACACATATTGTCCCAAAATAAAGCTAATATATAATTCTTTATTGATGAAGTATATCAAGGATATCTAAACTAATGAAAGCTTATGTGTAAACTTCATAAATGAAGTATATTATATTCACGAAATATACATCTAATATACTATATATTTAGTATATAAGTTGATTGATATACCAAATATCTAGTATATCAGTACACTAAATAAATGAATGATGTACGTGATATACAGTATATCAATAACACCATTGATATTCTTTTTAAACTTCCAACTTCCAACGTGTTTTAGGGTTTTTTTTTTTTTTTTTTTACTTTTCAACTTTAATGTTTAGGTGG
Organism: Luffa acutangula; assembly: GCA_036850905.1. Lineage (NCBI taxonomy): Eukaryota > Viridiplantae > Streptophyta > Magnoliopsida > Cucurbitales > Cucurbitaceae > Luffa > Luffa acutangula. Next base: position 37,358,858 of record CM072097.1, on the reverse strand, counting down.
GCCCACGTTTTTTTGCTATATTTGCAACATTAAAAAATTGATGACATGGTTGCAAGTTCCATTTTATTTTTTTCTATTCTTGCAACTGCCCCAAATCTTCTATCATTCATAGAAATCTATCAGTGATAGAAACGTATCACTGATAGATTTCTATCACTGATATAAATCTTCTATCAATGGTAGAAAACTATCATTTTTGTTTCTAAAACCTATGTCACTGATTTTGTTTTTATAGATGTTGAAGTAAAACAATATGGAAATTGAACTGGAAGAAAAGAAAAACACGAAGTGGAAGTTGAAATTTAAAGAATGAGAGACCTCAACAAAAAAAAAAAAAAAAAACAAAAGGTATGTACAAATTATCACGTAATCAAATACACTATTGGTTTTTATCAAATACACTATTAGTTTCTATTAGCAATAAATTTCTATCGTCGATAGATTCTATCATCTATCACTGGATTTCTATCATTGTCTTTCACTGATAGAAATCACATTTTTTTTTTATAAAACTTGTTATATCTGCAATTAACCATTAGATTTTAGCCACTCATTACAATTTTCCTAGTTAAATTAGCAATAAGATAAATCCCAAAAATTACTAATTAACTAACCGCAATATCACGCAAGGCTTGGAATGATCCAATTAAACTAGGAATTGAAATTCTTTACTTTAATTAAATCAATTTCTCCTATGTTCTTAGGCCTATCGGAAATCTTGCTAGGCTACCGTCAAACTAGCGATGGATCTGCCTCAACCTAGTGGCTATCTAAAAATAATTGATAGATCATGCTCGCATTCAATTTAAGAGGCGTCAATTCTTAAACTAACATGCAAACAAGATAGTTTAAACGAGAATCATAGGATGCAGCATAATTATTCAGAAAAACCCACAAAACAGAACTGAAATCTCATGAAAATTGAAATAAACTTACAACCGAGGTTCCGATTACAACGATCCGCGCTTAGATGGCCATAAACAAGCCAAATCTAAGCCCAAAGGCTTGATTAACCTCCCCAAAACTATTCTAAACTAAAAGAACTGAGAAAAACAAAGAGAATCGAAGAAAAAGATGATTGAAATGAAATGAAACGATTGAGAATATGACCTAAATCGGAAAAAGATCCTATTTATACTCATCACCAGCGTCGAGACACCAACGCTAGTGTCTCGACGGTGACCCTTCAATCCGTGGGCATAAAATTTTGGCAGTGTCGAGACACTGTCATTATGGCGTCTCGACTCTACCTCTTGGGTAGGTCAAATTGCAACAACGCCTTTTCATGCCAATCGACTCCAATCTCGAGGCTCAAACGCTCCGGACATGTCCATAAGCTCCCTCGTCATCTCTGGAACTCCAAATTTGCTCGAAAACGACCTAAAACTCTCGAATTAGGGTTAAATTGACATGATGGCCTAATTGACCTCTTGTTCTCGAAATCCTTTAAAATAGACAATTAAACCATAAAATATAAACTAAAAAGACTAAATTAAAGGTAATTAAATAGCACATTTTAGGTGCTATCAGTTCCCTTTTAATCATAGCAATGTTTTTCCTACTTAGTCAAATTAAACTATTTAATACTAAGTAAGAATAATTTTTAATCCTATTAGAACATGATCTTAGGTCTAATTCATTTTAACCAATTTAAAATTAATTAATTAAACCTATGATCCTATGTTTGCATGCAATTCTTGATTATAGAATGACGGTTACTAATAATTAATTTTTAAAAGCTAGTTTTAAAATTTTTATGATTGGACCTATAATCATGCTTCTATGGTTTAATATATTTAACAAGCAAATTCAAATTAAATTATCAAACCATATAATATGCATCGCATGAATTTTAATATAATCATTATATTAATAACTATGGATGTTTCATGCTCCATGAATAATTGATTTTCTTATTATTATTAATATAAAAATTATATAATCGCCAAACAAGAAAATCACACAAGCATGCTGCATTCATCACCTTAAACATAACTCTTTATATTTAATCTAAGTAATGACATGCTTCATGCTTAATTCATTTTCATATATATAATATACACCTATATTAAATCACTCGTGAAAATCTCCATGCATTTAATCCATACATTATAACAATTATAATATAATAAAATGCATGTGTATGCTTATAACCTAAGGTGGGATTCTAATATGACATCCATAAAGCATATAAATAGCAATTGAACTGATTTATTTGGCCCCTAGGATAAAATAAAGCTAAATTATACTTAATAAAGCTAAATTCTATCTGATTACAAAAGTATGCAGCTTCAAAACCGGATCAAACTGCCTGAACTGACCTGAACGTCTTCGAACCAACCTTGAAAACCACGAATCGAGCTAAACCTGGGTTGAACCGGACCAAATAGGTCCTAGCTAACTGAACCGAAAATTAGGGTTTGTGCATGTACGGAAAAACCCTAATTCCCGTCGCACCATGTGACAGCGTCTCGATGCTGCGCCTTCTCCGCATGTCTAGAATTGCGACAGTATCTCAACACTGTTGAGTCTGGAACAAAATCTAGGCGTAATCCGCGATGGATCTTCAGGTTTTTGGCCTCAAATTCATCTGCGATTTCAATGATCGGCATCCCTATGCTAGACTCGGAATTATTGACTCTGAATTTGCAAATTTATGCCCAAAACACAGGGCCCTTACATGAACAATTCACATAAAATAACAAAATCTATGGCCAAATAAACTTAAACAGTTCAATGCAATCCCAACATTCATAATGAATTCAATCCCTCCAATTAGAACCAATCGAAAATTTTAATCCTGATTAAAAGGGACAACGAGGCTCTGATACCAATTGTAGGAATGAAATCCCTAGTGTAGCGGATGATTTATCAAAGGACCTATGACTGTTTCAATCTAGATTAAAATACCAATACAACGGGAAAAATTTACAATAATTATCATGCATAATCTATTGTAAATATATCTAAAGAATGCTGGAATTTACTGAATTCAAGTTTATTTTAATTCATGCCAGTTTAGAGTTCCACCAACATACCGTCATTGGCGACTTGACTGTTTCACCTAAACTCTTGATCCTTATCTTAGATGAAATATGTAGCAACTAAGCACGATCATTCATTAGAAATTCAGCAACAAAGTCTTTTGAACACCACCACTATGGCTACACCGATATGACTTTGAGACTTCTAGAAGCAGGAGATTGGTGGGAGCCTTCAGGGGAATTTTCTAAGAGTATGAGAATGAATGAGATGCCTTTCACCACACCCTAGGGGTTCTATTTATAAGAAACTGAAGGTGTTAATATCTAAAATACGGAAGCAATTTTGGATCTTAGGCACATAATTTGTTCAATTTCATCAATCATTGCATGTTGTCCAAAAGGAAGAAAAACAGAGTATTGGTTTCCAACCTTGAATCAATGGAGAATTGGTTAGATTTCTTTGTTGTTTTTCTTCACCAACGAGTCACGAACCACCAAAGGAGCTTCCTTGTTATCCTCAAGCCTTTAGAACGGATTGTGAGATCCTCAAGTGATGGAATTTGAGAGAGAAAGTATGAAGAACAAGCTTGCAAGGTGGGTTTTGGTGAGTTTTCAATTTGGCAGCATTTCTCTATGTTTCAAGCATAATTTCTTCAGCCATCTCCTTGCCTTTTATAGAGGGATTAGAGATGCAAGAATGCTCCAGCAATTCACACTCAATTAACCAAAGATTAGTGGGAATTTTGGTATCCAATTTGGGGTGAGTGCATGGGTTTAGTCATCATGCACTCCACCTCCAAAAAATCAATCCTTATGCACTCCACCTCCAAAAAATCAATCCTTTTTTATTTTAATTAAATTCATAATTATCCATTATAAGTTGGATAATTTATTTGAACTTTAATAATCTGAAAAATTAAAATCAAATTTCAATTTTTCAATTTTAAATTAATTCAAAATTAATTTTAAATAATTAATTAATTTAATATTAAATATTAAATTAATATTTTTCCACCAATCCCAAACATTTCCTAAATTTTATTATCAATCACGAATCCCTATTCATGGTATCGGTATTTAAATCATTTTTAAATATTAAATACTCACCAAAACGGTTTTCACAAAAACCCGACGTATCGACAATGCCTATCACCTCTACTCATATTTCTCAACATGAACTTAAAGCAATTCATATTTTATCCATCATGTTGTCCTAAAGGTTAGTCTCGAGCTAGCAAGGGGACCTAATGGACCTACAGATCATGGGATACAACGGTACAAGGTTAATCTAGTCAAACTCTTTTAACCTAGCTAACCAACATCCGTTAACTACCGGGACATTCCACTATAGCCTAGTAGTTGAACTCCCCTCACTGTAGATATATTTGTGTCCACTCGATGTAACCATGGTTAGTAAGTCAATCCTTCACAGGTCGTTTGTTACCATAGAAAGGTTTAAAGTTCGTTTTACCCCTATAGCACATCTTAGTTCCTTAAGTCCATTGGTCTTCTAATGAACAATTTTGTTCATGGTCCAACCGATAGCGAACATAAATGTCACTATTTTACTCCCAATTTATTAGGCTAATTTGTGCTTTAATCGTATTTTTATTGAAATATTTAATGTATTTTGTTATTTGGTCTTTAGGAGCAAAGTTGTGGATTTTGGGGAAAAATGCCCAAAAGGAAGCCAATAAAGCCTAAATTCCAAGCTTGGATCAAAAGGGGAGTCAAAGAGATCAATCATGGGGAAAATTCCCAAAAGAAATGAAGTGGAAGCCCAAAAAGAAGCCCAAAACGCAACAAAAAAATCTGGAATTAGCACAGCGTCGAGACGCTGTCCATTTCTTGGGCGCCAAGCCGATGACGTCACAGCGTCGCGACGCTACCCCCTTTTCGAGCCTATAAAAGGCGCCCTTGGTGCCTCAGTTTACCATCAATCAATTCCCATTTCTTCCATTCTCTCCTTCCTTTGGCTCCTTTGGAGCCTCTCTCAAGGCTTTCTAGCCTTTTTGAGAGCTTTCTTTAGTGGGAAAAAATTTGGGGAATTTTGGGGAGCATCCTAGGAGGCTCAAGGAGTGTTCGGCGGGACTCTGAGCGTCAGCGAATGGGTTTTTCGATGGTCATTTCCTTTCCTTTTATGCTCTTAATTATGCTTTTCATTGTATTTTTTTGGATATTTTAGCTATTGGTGTGCAAATTGCTAACCGCAAGTGTACGAGTCAAGTAATAATATAGTGTTTTCGTGATTAAACGAGTGTCGTCCTCTGGATTGGTTTTCTAGCAAATTAAGTATCGTGAATACTTTTGTTCAATTTTATTTAGGGAGCAAAACTTGATGAGAAAGATAAATCTAAAGACAAAAAGCATAAAATAAAGGTGGAGACTCAAATGGAAAGACTCTTAGGGAATTGATTTCATTGATTAAGATTGAAGATTAATTGATGGGATGAATTTAGCATGCAATTATTCAACCAAGTCTAGGAACCTTTTATCACAATTATCTCTCCCGAGCATAATTGATTCTCATGCATGCAACTAACTTGATATCCCTATCTAAGTTCATTAACATGCAAGGCTTTGAGTTTAGTTCTTCAAGCAACTTCTAAAGTTATTCCAAATCCCGTCACAAACTTATAATTTCTACTTTAGTCATGCAATTAAATAAAGTAAGTCTTAGGCCAAATCCCCTCTCCCGAGCAAGATTCAACACTCAAATCATTCAACTAGTGATCAAGTAATTGAAAGCATTTAACCATAATTGCATAGGTAAAATAAATGCATATTCATACCACAAATCAATCCAACAAACTAAAACAACTACATCAATCCCTAAGACAAACAACTAGCAACTCATAGTCTTTAAACTACAAACACTAATTGAAAGAAAAGCCATAAAAACTACAAGAGTTAAGGAAAAGAGAAAGGAAACTCGAAACCGGCACGTCCCCGTCACGATCTCCACGTCTTCTCGCTTGATTCCCGCTCGTTGGCCTTGCTTTAGCTCCCACCAAAGGTCTCTAGTCGAAATTAGGGCTAAAATCTAAGCAATTGGGCTCCCCTTGGCCGTAGCATGAAAAGAAGATTTTATAGAAAATCTGCAGATAGCGTCGCGACGCTGTGTACATAGCGTCGCGACGCTGTCTCTGTTGCTGCCTAATTCAGAAAAAAGGCAGCGTCGAGACGCTCCAAGAGCAACGTCCCGACGCTGGCCTGCAGATGGCTCTCTTTTGACTTCTTCTTGGTTGAATCTTTTTCGTTCTTTAGCCAATTTTCGTGCCCTGAACACGTATTTAGCTCCAATTTCTCGATTTAACTCTGAAACATGATTCCTACAAAAAGAACATAAAAGCCCAATAAAATGGCCCAAAAATCTTAAAAGACTAGCTAAATTAAATAAGTAAGGATAGCTAGCTATGCTCGCTATCAAATACCCCTAAACTTAAGCTTTTGCCAGTCCTCGAGCATACTATAAATCAAACATACAGTTGAAGAATGGATGCAACAATCATAACTCAATCCTCAAAGCTCAAAAGTCAATAACCAAGCAAGCAAGAGACATGCACACAAGGACCAATGAGGGAGACAAATTAAATTTTTTCCAAAATTAACTTGCACAAGCGAGATCTAACTAGCTCGGGATTGGATTATTAAACTCTCAGCTCATCTTCCCTTTACACTGGCACTAAGGCTTCACTAATGAGTTAATGGAACAAATTAGATTGTTTTCCTCCAAACTTAGGTGCTTATAATTAACAATTAAATTAAGCATGTATATGTGGCACTAGCTTTCACACACCCATTGTAGGGACCCTTAACCTGAGTTTTCTCTGGTTGGCCTAACTGATCACAACAGGGGTAGCTCTTTTTGCCTAAACTTTATTAAACATTGTAGACTGTGCACAGGCCATGGCATAATAATTTTTTTTTTCAATAGTAACAACAAGAATGATTTTTCTATATGAGCATAAATAGCATATATTCTTTTCTTTCCTCCTAAGCAAGATCAAACATGCTAATTTGCACAACATTAACTTTTTAGCTCTTCCCTACACCTATCGAGGTGACAACAAGCATATGAACCTAATAATTCGCTCCTAAGCATTCAAATCCAAATCTAGCCAAGACAAATACTCTACTCATGCAAGTCATCTCCTAGAAAAAGTTTAAAAAGTCTCCCTTTTTGAGAACTCATGCTTACAACTCATCGAAAGCTTGAAAATTGACAAGAAAGCTTATCCTAGGAAATCATAGTCATGCAAAAATAACATCCAGAAAACAACCATATGCTCAAATCAAAGAAAGCTCAAAACAATAGCCCGAACTCAGAAGCTCAAGGGCTCCACAAACATGATATTCCACCCCCAAACTTAAAACATGCATTGTCCTCAATGTATAAATCAATAAAGCATAATCAATCATGAGAACAATAAAAGAGTAGGAGGAGTGGACGATACTGCCCTGGAATGATGACTATTCATGAATGCTTGGCATAGACAAGAGCATGAGAACTCCTACAAAACGAAAACAACGTAGACAAAAAAAAATAATAATAATAACGAAGTAACTTGGGTTGCCTCCCATAAGCGCTTGTTTATCGTCTTTAGCTCGATGTGCTCGTGCAGTATGTCAAGGCACATAAAAATTCTCGTATTTCTTTGGGCACTTCTTTCTTGAATCAATAAAACTCACTATTGCTAGCAAGCTTACCAGCTTCTCATGGGCCCCTGAAATAGAATTATTTTTGGTATTTTTGACTAAAATAAACATAAAAGGAGAAAGATCAAAATAAAGAGACTCTGACTCTAAAACTGACTCGTGAGAATAGAAAAAAGAATAATCAAAATATACAAAGGATGGAGAAGATAAAACAGACGAAGGCTTTTCAACCTCAAACTCTACCTCTTGAACTTCCTCTGACACTACAAGCTCATTTTCTTTTTCTTCCTCACAACCATGTTCTTGATAGGTGCTCCAACTCTCCAATTCATCCCCACTATTCATGCAACTCACCCCTAACTGCTCATCCTCATCAAGATCGAAAGAACTACGCTCATGAATGGGTGTCAATAAATCATCGGCCACATGACTCACTAGACAACTTATGGAAGTGGATCCCACCTCACTAACTTCCTGAGGAGCTTGAAGTCCTCTTATGATTTCATCAATTTTTAGACTCCTCGCTCTAGACTCCTCAATATAATTTTGAACTATGCTTTCCAAGGAAGAATTTTCATTTAAAGGGGTATAACTTGAAGATGAAAAATTGGAATATGGTGTTGAATAAAAAGACATTCAAATCAATTAAAGCAACAATGATAATTAGGCTTCCAATCAAAACAATAACCCAACAAGAACAAATGACAAAGACTCAAACAAAAAAAATCTACTACGGAAAAAATCTAATATGAAAAAATCTAAATATGGAAAATATAATCTAGAAAAGGAAAGTACTATCTAATTAAAGAAAACAAGAAACAAATATGGAAAATTACATTTAAGGAAAAAGACTGACAAGGAAAAATATCTAAATAAAGAGAAAAAAAATCAAGAAAATAACACAAAAAACAAATAAGGAAAAGATTACACAACTAAAAGAAAAACTAAATCAGAAAAGCAAATATGGAAAGAAAAACAAATTATAAGGAAAACACTAAAATAGGAATGCAACAAATATGGAAAATAAAAACAAACAAGGAAAAAATGCAATCTATCTACAAAATAAAAATTAAAAAAAAAAAAATAAAATACACCCTAAATTAAGACCGAACAATTTTTCCACGATATTAATTTAACTAAATATACCAATCCCCGGCAATGGCGCCAAAAACTTGGTGTGCCCGCAAGTGTACGGGTCAAGTAATAATATAGTGTTTTCGTGATTAAACGAGTGTCGTCCTCTGGATTGGTTTTCTAGCAAATTAAGTATCGTGAATACTTTTGTTCAATTTTATTTAGGGAGCAAAACTTGATGAGAAAGATAAATCTAAAGACAAAAAACATAAAATAAAGGTGGAGACTCAAATGGAAAGACTCTTAGGGAATTGATTTCATTGATTAAGATTGAGGATTAATTAATGGGAAGAATTTAGCATGCAATTATTCAACCAAGTCTAGGAACCTTTTATCACAACTATCTCTCCCGAGCATAATTGATTCTCATGCATGCAACCAACTTGATATCCCTATCTAAGTTCATTAACATGCAAGACTTTGAGTTTAGTTCTTCAAGCAACTTCTAAAGTTATTCCAAATCCCGTCACAAACTTAGAATTTCTACTTTAGTCATGCAATTAAATAAAGTAAGTCTTAGGCCAAATCCTCTCTCCCGAGCAAGATTCAACACTCAAATCATTCAACTAGTGATCAAGTAATTGAAAGCATTTAACCATAATTGCATAGGTAAAATAAATGCATATTCATACCACAAATCAATCCAACAAACTAAAACAACTACATCAATCCCTAAGACAAACAACTAGCAACTCGTAGTCTTTAAACTACAAACACTAATTGAAAGAAAAGCAATAAAAACTACAAGAGTTAAGGGAAAGAGAAAGGAAACTCGAATCCGTCGAAACCGGCACGTCCCCGTCACGATCTCCACGTCTTCTCGCTTGATTCCCGCTCCTTGGCCTTGCTTTAGCTCCCACCAAAGGTCTCTAGTCGAAATTAGGGCTAAAATCTAACCAATTGGGCTCCCCTTGGCCGTAGCATTAAAAGAAGATTTTATAGAAAATCTGCGGATAGCGTCGCGACGCTGTGTCACAGCGTCGCGACGCTGTCACAGCGTCCAGATGCTAAGGAGACAGCGTCTCGACGCTGTCTCTGTTGCTGCCTAATTCAGAAAAAAGGCAGCGTCGAGACGCTCCAAGAGCAGCGTCCCGACACTGGCCTGCGGATGGCTCTCTTTTGACTTCTTCTTGGTTGAACATTTTCCGTTCTTTAGCCAATTTTCGTGTCCCGAACACGTATTTAGCTCCAATTTCTCGATTTAACTATGAAGCATGATTCCTACAAAAAGAACATAAAAGCCCAATAAAATGGCCCAAAAATCATAAAAGACTAGCTAAATTAAATAAGTAAGGATAGCTAGCTATGCTCGCTATCAGCTATGTGTAGCTAAACCCCCATTTGGGGTCTTAAAATGAAATTATAGTCAAAATGTTGTTATAATTACCTGTCTCTTGCCCTTTTTCCTAATTATTTGTATGGATGTGCTTAATACTTTATGCAATTTGGCCAATTGTGTATTGATCTGATTCTTAATGGAAACTCGACGGAGAGAAATTAGGATAGATCGTAATCCATGCAACTAGTTTAATTGTCCGTCGTGACACCGGGATTAGTTGATTAAACTTAGATTCCTAAAATGAATCAGAGCGTAATAATTAATGATTTTTAATGGCTCTAAGGACACTTAGGTTGTTAAAATGAATTAATTACAATTAGGGGAAATCGACAGGAGAACCTATGTGATTAACGGAGATTCTAGGATTATAATTAGTTGGACAATAAGCTAGGATAATTATAATAAATGTTTAGCTAATAAATGATTTTCAAGGCCCCTTTTCCCATTTAAAGAAAACTCTTTCTCCATATTTTATTTTTGTTTGATTGATCAAATTGTTTTCTTTAATTGCTTTGATTTTTGAACCCTTTTTAATTGCGTGATCTGTTCCCTAAATATTATTTCTCCCAATTATTTTTAGTGCTCAAGAGATTTTTGCTTTGCTTAATTTTCGCTTCGCCTCCCTGTGGATTTGATACTCGGTATTACCTACCGTTTTATATTACTTGTGACGACCCGTGCGCTTACGGTAATCGTTCTAACCAACAAGTTTTTGGCGTCGTTGCCAGGGAGGCTTGATTTATAAGCAAATCAATTTTTCTTGACATTGAAAAGAAAGGGACAAATAGTAATGTAGGTGTAAATATTTTTTCGTTAATTATTTTGTGAATATTTTTTTTTTGTTTTTGTTTTGTTTTTTTGATTGATTGGGAGTATTGTATGCGAAGGAACAAGGTGGTTAATTTGTTTCCGCTAGATCTTGAAATTGAAAGGACTCTTAGAACCATTCGTAAAGAGGAAAGATTAGCAGAAGCAATGGCCCATCAAGATGAAGCTCCCAAGGCAATCAGAGACTTCTTACAACCAGTTCTTCCCACCGAGAATTCTGGAATTGTATACGCCCCGATCCAAGCTACCAATTTTGAGTTAAAGACAAGATTGATTCAGTTGGCACGTGATAACTCTTTTAAGGGACATCCTTCTGAGGACCCACACTCACATCTGTGATCATTCTTGGAAATATGTGGGACGGTAAAAATGAACGGAGTTCCGGCAGACGCTATAAGACTGAGGTTATTCCCATTTTCTCTACAAGACAAGGCAAAGGATTGGCTCGAATCAACGGAGAAGGGCAACATTAGTACATGGGACGAGCTTGCCCAGGTTTTTCTGATGAAATTTTTTCCACATGCCAAGACTACCAAGCTCCGGATTGAAATTAGAACGTTTAGGTAGCTTGACGATGTGTAGTTGTACGAGGCATGGGAGAGATACAAGGAAATGCTTAGGCGGTGCACCCAACATGGATATCCTGATTGGCTCCAGGTGCAGTTGTTTTACAATGGATTGAATCCCTAAACCAAGACAATCCTAGACCCATCAGCAGGAGGAAGTTTTCTTTCCAAGACAGTAACGGAAGCCAAAGATCTGTTGGAGGAAATGGCAGCAACCAGTTATCAGTGGCCGACCGTGAGGGGAGCAATTTTAAAGAAGACTGGAATTTATGAATTGGATGAGTCGAGTTCGTTGAAGACACAGATGGCATCTCTGGCCAATGCGCTAAACAAGCTGACTTCATATGAGGTGGTCAAATCCATTTCCACCTTAGCTGAAGGTTATTCAAAGAAGGAAGGTTAAGATATGGAAGAAGTCCAGTACGTGGGAAATAGACAATTTACTCAGAGAGTACCGAACTTCTACCACCACAGTCTGCGCAATCACGAGAACTTCTCATATTCAAACACGAAGAATGTTTTGCAGCCACCGCCAGGTTTTGCATCATCCAGTGTGCCAGAAAAGAAGAATAGCCTGGATGAGATGGTGACTCTGTTTATTAAAGAACAAAGAGTGTTGAACGTGAATCTCCAGACGACAGTTAATAACCACCACATAGCTCTGAAAAACATGGAAGTTCAGATAGGTCAGATCGCTTCAGCAGTGAATGCCCTTCAGAAGGGAAAATTTTCAAGCGACACTGAACCTAACCCAAGAGAGCAGTGCACGATGGTGACACTAAGAAGTGGTAGGAAGCTGGAGAACAATTCAGAAAAGAAGAAGGAAGAAGAAAAGATCAAGGATGAAGATGAAAGGGCTGAGGCACAAAAAGCCTCCTCTGAAAGGTCCCAACATCCTCCTAACTCTATTAATTTGAATTGTGAATTTTCTAACAATTTTGCAGGAAGAAAAGATGAAAGGCAAGGTGAAAGGCATAAAGAGAAACTGAATGAGGAAGAAGTGGTTCCATGCAACCATCATGACAAAGGCTCACACATTAGCCCGCCCAAGCGGAGGGGCGAATGTCCTACCTTTGACTATAGTGAGTTACCTTTTCCTCAACGCTTTAAAAATGTTAAATTAGATGAGCAGTTTTAGAAATTCCTAGAAATGTTTAAGAAATTGTCTGTGAATATTCCCTTAGTAGATGTTTTGTATAACATGCCTAATTATGGAAAATTCATGAAAGAAATGCTTTCTAGGAAGAGAAGTTTGAAAAAAGAAGTTTTTAAATTGTCTGAAAGTAGTAGTACCATTGTTTCTGGAAAGATGCCTTCTAAACAGAAAGACCCAGGGAGTTTTACTATTCCCTGCACTATATGAGAAGTATCTTTCAACAGGGCCTTATGTGATTTAGGCGCTAGTATAAATTTAATGCCCTATTCTATTTACAGGAAGATTGGTTTAACAGGAATGAAGGACACCGACGTCACTCTCCAGCTTGCTGATAGATCGATTACCCACCCGATGGGTGTTGTGGAGGACGTGCTGGTAAAAGTCAACAAATTTATCTTCCCCGTAGACTTTGTGGTACTGGACATGCAGGAGGAAAGAGAGGTGCCCATTATTCTAGGCAGACCCTTCTTAGCGACTGGTAAGGCTAAGATTAGTGTGCATACAGGTAAGCTTACCTTGAACATTGATGATGGAAAAGTCGTGTTTAGTATTTTTTGCCAAGATGAGTCTGTACGTAGTTTGCATACATGTTTTTCCATTGGTCCTGAATACTTGACTGACGATGATGAAGAGGTAAAGTATAATCTTGGCCTAGGCTTAGGAGAAGTGCTTCTAGGTGAAGAGGATTTTGATCATAATGCATATTTAGATGACCCTCTGTTTGAGAATGATTTAGAATTGCCTGACTTTGAAAATGAATTAGACTTGCCTGCCTGTGAGAATGAACAATCTACAGTTGATGATTTACCTTCTTTTGAGAATGAGTTGAATTTACCTGAAATCGATGATTTTGATGATGATATGATATTGATTTGCCTGACATTGAGGATGAGCATGAATTGTATAAAAAAGATCACTTGATAGATAATTTTGAGTCTGATCATTATAACACCAAATCTATCGAGTCTGATCTTGATATTCCTAAATGCATGGACCCTGAAAATGTTAATACTTTTGATTCGTGTCCTAATGATGTAGATAGCATAGAATCTGGCCCAGAGGAACTCGAATATGTGCATAGTATAGAATCTGATCCTGAAATTCTTGAATTCTTTAATTCTTCTGATGATGAGTCATGTGAAGGCCTAGTTGAATCATTTTTTAACTCTGAGTCTGAGGAATCTACTGAGCATGTAGATATTGAATCTAATGAATGGACTGGCATAATTGATAGGCCACCTTTAGATCCCAGACCGGTTGATATCATAACGCTTGATGACTCTGTTAACAATTGCTTTGTGAATAGAGATTTAGAAAAGAGATTTGATGCGACTACGTATTTTCTGGAATGTTATTATAACAATCTCTTTAGTGAAGATGGGCCAGGGGAAAGTTTTTTTTCTCCCCTGTTTGTAGTGTGCAATTCGGTACGTGATTTTTTGCAGGGCCCAGAGGATGATGAAAACTTGTATTTCGAGCCTTCGTAAGCATGCCGAGTGATAGCAAGCATAGCTAGCTATCTTTACTTATTTAATCTAGCTAGTCTTTTATGATTATTGGGCCATTTTATTGCACTTAATTGTTTATTTTGTAGGAAAGAGTCGATTAGAGCTAAAACGTGGATTACCAGTTAATCGGGTGTTCGATACGTGAAAATATGCCAAAGAACTAGAATGTTCAAGCATCAAGGAGCCAAGAGAGGGCATTCTGCCTATCAGCGTCGAGACGCCACTCTTGGAGCGTCGAGACGCTACATTTCCTTAATTAAAATAGGCGGCAGACTCACAGCGTCGAGACGCTGTGATAAGAGCGTCCCGACTTTCCCATTTTTCCCTTATTCAGAACGCGCGTTTAAGAGGCAGCGTCTCGACGTTATCGACAGATTTTCCTATTTAACTTTCTTTTCTTGCTACGGATTGGGAGAGGCCAAATTGAGAGAATTAAACCCTAATTTCGACTAGAGACCTACTGTGGGAGCTGAAGCAAGGACGAGGACCAGAAATCTCACTTGGTGGCGTGGATATCAAGACGGGGACGTGCCGGGATCGACAACATTAAGTGTTTCCTTTCCTTTTACTTCTCTCTAGCTAGATTTTATGGCTTTTACATGTTTAGTCAAGCTTGTAATTATATTCATGAGTAGCTAAACTTGTAGCTTAGGGATTGATGTAGTTGATTAAGTTTATGGATTGATTTATGGTTTAAGTTGTGCAATGTTATTATGTTTGTAATCTTGATTTAATGCTTTCAATTAATTGGCCATTAGTTGAATGATTTAAGTTTCGAATCTAGCTCGGGAGAGGGGATTTGATTTAGACTTACTTAAGATTGCATGACTAAAGTTTATTTTCTAATTCATGACGGTTTTAGACTAACTTTAGAATTGGTTAAAAGATCTCATAGCCTTGCATGTTAATAAACTTAGATAGGGATATCAAGTTGGTTAATTTGCATGAGAATCAATTATACTCGGGAGAGGTAGTTGTGATTAAAGGGTCTTTGGCTCATAATTCCATTGTGCATGATAACGTATTCCTTAAAATCAATCCTAAACTAAATCGACGAAATCAATTCCCTAAGTAGTTTTCCCAATTGAAATTCCACATTTTTTACTTGCTTTAATTTGGTTTTCTTATCATTTTCATCACTTTTTGATCCCTAAATACAATTGGGCAAGATAATTCACAATACTTGATTTGCTTAAAAATCCAATCCAGAGGACGACACTCGTTTATACGAATTCTTTATTATTACTTGACCCGTGCGCTTGCGGTTAGGAAAAGTCCACATCACCGAGCCTCGCCTAGCTAAAGACGTTAAAGAAAGCACTGCTTGGGAGGCAACCCAAGAATTAAAGTTTAGGTGGTTGTTTTTGTGGTAAATAATTTTCTTTGCTCCGTGATCCAATTTTGTTTTGCAGGATCACCTTAGTAAATCCAAAAATTCCAAAAATCCCATTTTTCTGGATCCAAAGGAAGAGGATGAAGCGCTCCAAGCTCAGGGATGTCTCAGTATCCCTCTTTAAGCTTTACTGTTTTTAAAACATAAGGGACAATGTTTAGTTTAAGTTTGGGGGGGAGGCTTTCGCTGTGTTGAGCATATTTAAATTCTGTTGGATGCATGAATAGATAGATATGATAGCCAAAGATGTGATTTTAGAAATTTTGGGAGAAAATGGTTTATATGTTGTGGAATCTAGGAGCACGACAAAAATTGTGAAATTTTAAAATTTTTTGATACTTAGTTTTGATGTCTAAAGCATGCAATGGCCTTATCTAATGACGTCTTTGAAAATCTAGATTCTTATTATGGTTTTTAAAGTTTGTTGTCATCCCGATAGGCTTAGTTTCTAATATTAGAAAGTTCATGCTTGATTGTTCTAAAGAGCTAGGTAGAAAAAAATGTTATGCATGCTAGGAGAAAAGCAAAAGCAACAAAAGAAAATGAGAGAAGAAAATCTGTTGAAAAAGAAATTTTGTTCTTGCACAAAAGAAAAGCCTAGGGGTAAAAAGAGCTAGCTGCGGTGTGATCAGTTAGGCCAACCAGAGAATAAAATTCGGCTTAAGGGTCCCTGCACCGTAGTGTGAAAGCTAGTACCATTAGATATCAAAAGGCAAGTTTGGGGGAGTAGCAAAAGAAAAGAAAAAAAAAGCAAAAGAAAAAAAGAACAAAAGAAAAGAAAAGAAAAGAGAAAAATATTTGTGAGTTTTGCTCCCCCATGAAAAAGAAAAAAAAAAGACAGGCACCCTAGTTTCTTTTTCTTTTTTTTTTTGCATGATAGAAGGACTCTGACCTATTAGGGGCTCTTAGCCAGTGTAGGGGGAAAACAAATGGACAAAGCCATAAGACTAATCTAGGTTAGTAAAAGAATCAATATATAAGTCTTGAGCATGCTATTCATTAATCTTAAGTTCAAACTATTGTAAGATTTGTTCAAGAGTATGCAGTGCTTGCTTATTCCACTTGCATGTTTTCCATTCTATCTTTAGAATTGCAAAATCATTGAGGCTTGAGCAATTCTATTTCATGCATCTTTGGAATTTATTTTGCTCGGGACTAGCAAAAGCTTAAGTTTGGGGGTGTGATAGCGAGCAGAAGTGTCGGTATTTTAGTCCCAATTTATTAGGCTTTCATATGCTTTAATCGTGTTTTTATTGAAAATATTTAATGTATTTTGTTATTTGGTCTTTAGGAGCAAAGTTGTGGAATTTGGGGAAAAAATGCCCAAAATGAAGCCAATCAAGCCCAAATTCCAAACTTGGATCAAAAGGGGAGTCAAAGAGATCAATCATGGGGAAAAGGCCCAAAAGAAATGAACTGGAAGTGATAGCGAGCATAGCTAGCTATCTTTACTGATTTAATTTAGCTAGTCTTTTATGATGTTTGGGTCATTTTATTGTGCTTTATTGTTTATTTTGTAGGAAATGGTTGATTGGAGCTATAATGCCATATTAGAGTTAATCGGGTGCTCGGGGCGTGAAAAGATGCATCGGAATGAAAAGAGTAAAAGTGGAAAAAAGTCAAATCTCGGTCAACAGCAGGCTAGCGTCGAGACGCTAGCTCTTGAGCGTCTCGACGCTCACATTCCATATCAGATTAGGCGCGTAAAGTTTACAGCGTCGAGACGCTATGATAGGAAGCGTCCCGACGCTTCCATTTTTCCTTATTCAGAACGCGCGTATAAGAGGCAGCGTCGCGACGCTGCCTAGACAGCGTCTCGACGCTAAGACGAAAAATCAGAATAAAAGCTTATTTTCGGCTAGGTTTTTGGGGAGATCAATTTGGGACCTTTTGGAGCCGTAAACAGAGCAGAACAGAGGACTTTTGGAGCTGCAAACAAAGGAGGAACTTGGAAATCAACCCATTGTTCGTGGGGATCGTGACGGGGACGTCGGGACTCGGCCTACATTGAGTTTTCTTTTCCCTTTTCTTTCTTTAGTTAGATTTATGGCTTTCACATGTTTAGTTGAGATTGTATTTACATTCATGAGTAGCTAAACTTGTAGCTTAGGGATTGATGTAGTTGATTAAGTTTATGGATTGATTTATGGTTTAAGTTGTGCAATGTTATTGTGTTTGTAATCTTGATTTAATGCTTTCAATTAATTGGCCATTAGTTGGATGATTTAAGTTTCGAATCTAGCTCGGGAGAGGGGATTTGATTTAGACTTACTCAAGATTGCATGAATAAAGTTTACTTTCTAATTCTTGACGGTTTTAGATTAACTTTAGAATTGGTTAAAAGATCTCATTGCCTTGCTTATTAATAAACTTAGATAGGGATATCAAGTTGGTTAATTTGCATGAGAATCAATTATACTCGGGAGAGGTAGTTGTGATTAAAGGGTTTTTGGCTCATAATTTCATTGTGCATAATAACTTATTCTTTAAAATCAATCCTAAACGAAATCGGCGAAATCAATTCCCTAAGTAGTTTTCCCAATTGAATTTCCATTCTTTTTACTTGCTTTGATTTGGTTTTATTATCATCTTTTCATCACTTTTTGATCCCTAAATAAAATTGGGCAAGATAATTCACAATACTCGATTTGCTTAAAAATCCAATCCAGAGGACGACATTCGAATTTACTATTCACTATATTATTACTTGACTCGTGCGCTTGCGGTTAGGAAAAGTCCACATCAAGTTTTTGGCGCCGTTGCCGGGGATTGGCACATTTAGTTAGATCGATATTGTGAAAAAAATTGCTTGATCTTAATTTAGGGTGTATTGTTACTTTTTTAGGTTGTTTGCATTTTTTTCCTTAATTGTTTTTCTTTCCATATTTGATTTTCTAGGTTAGTTTTTCTTTTAGTTGTGTAATCTTTTCCTTATTTGTTCTTGTTTTTCTTTTTTTTAGATTAGTTTCCTTATTTGCATTTTGCCATATTTATTTTTGCATTCCATATTAGGTTACTTTGTTTCCTTTTCTAGATTATATTTTCCATATTTAGATTAGTTGTTTCCTTTTATTTATTTCATTCCATAATTGTTTTCTTTCTTTCCTTTTAGAGTAGTTTTGTTTGTTTATGCGTAGGGATAAAGACTTAATTTTAGCACCTTTGGATCCCGAGATAGAAAGAACAATTCATAGGCTTCGAAGGGAAAATAGAGAAATTATTCAAATGGCAGATCAAAATCCACCTGAGGAGCCTAGGCCTATTAGAGATTATTTTCAGCCTGTGTTTCAGGGACAGCAATCAAGAATTGTCTATGCACCGATTAATGCCAACAACTTTGAGCTGAAGACCGGTCTCATTCAGATGGCTCGAGACTGTGCATACAGAGGATCACCCACCGAGGATCCAAATTCTCATCTTAAATCATTCTTGGATATTTGTGGGACGGTAAAGATTAATGGTGTCTCTGAGGATGCTATTCGCTTACGTTTATTTCCCTTTTCTTTGCAGGATAAAGCACGTGATTGGTTGCAGTCCATCACCCCTGGGAGCATCACTACCTGGGATGCTTTGGTCCAGGCCTTTTTAAAGAAATTTTTCCCTCCTGCAAAGACGGTCAAGCTGAGGACCGAGATTGGGACATTCCAACAACAATATGATGAGCAGTTGTTCGAAGCTTGGAAGCGATTCAAAGAGCTACTGAGGAAGTGTCCTCAGCATGGTTACCCCGATTGGCTTCAGGTGCAGTTGTTTTATAATGGTTTAACTCCTAGTACAAAAACGATTGTTGATGCAGCTGCAGGTGGGACTCTGTTGTCCAAGACCGTGGAAAACGCTCGCACACTTTTAGAGGATATGGCCACCAACAGCTATCAGTGGCCATATGAGTGGTCTACACCTAAAAAGATTGCTGCTGGAGTGTTTGAGGTTGATAAAGTAAGTGCACTCCAGGCTCAGATGACCTCCCTTGCTAATGCTTTTATGAAATTTTCAGGTACAGGGAGTGCTCAATCAATTGAATCAGCTGCTGCTTTAGCATCTAGACCTCAGGAGGAGACCATCGAGCAGGTTCAGTATGTATCAAATTTTAATTCTAGGGGATATAATAATAGTTCTACACCTACACATTATCACCCTAACAATACGAACCATGAAAATTTCTCTTATGCTAATACCAAGAATGTTCTTAATCCTCCTGGTTTTGCCCCTCAAACTCAAGATAATAAAAAGTTAGAAGATCTTGTTGGAGCTTTCATTGCAGAGTCTAGTAACAGGACAACCAAATTAGAGGAGGCAGTCATTGCCATCAATTCAACAGTGAATGGCCACAGTGCAGCCATCAAGAACATTGAGACTCAGCTGGGACAGTTGGTGAATGTTGTGAGCACCATGAATAAAGGTAAGGCTCCAGCTGAACAAGAGAAACCCCAGATGGAGTATTGTAAGGCAATCATTGTGCACCAGGAGGAATCTGAAGAGGAACCTGAATCTGAGGACTATGAAACGCCTACAGGGGAAGCTGAGGAGGACACATCATCTGATGAGGCTGAACAACCTAACCTTGAGCCTCCTATTCCTTCTCCCACACTGATGGTTCCCAAGGAAAAGAAAAAGAAAAAGAAGAAAAAGAATAATCAGGTTCAGTTTGATAAATTTATGAATGCTTTTATGAATCTGAATATTAATATTCCTTTTGCAGAGGCATTAGAGATGCCCCAATACAACAGGTTTATGAAGGAGTGGTTAGCAAAGAAGCAAAAAGAAAAGAAGGTTGACACTGTTTATCTTGCTTCCACATGCAGCACCAGAGTACAACAGAAAGTACCTGAAAAAGTAGCAGATCCAGGGAGTTTTTTTTTGTTCCTTGTAGTTTTGGTACTTATTCTTTCAGAGCATTATGTGATTTAGGTGCTAGCATTAATATAATTCCTCTATCGTTGTGTAAAAAGTTAGATATAGGTGAGATTAAATCTACTCCTGTAAAGCTCCAATTGGTTGATCAATCTGTGGTGAGACTAGTTGGTATTGTAGAAAATGTGTTAATCAGAGTAGGTAGATTTTTCCTCCCTATTGACTTGTATGTTATGGACATGATAGAAAATCCTTCAATGCCTGTCATATTAGGACGACCATTCCTCGCTACTGGGCGAGCGATCATAGATATTGAGTGCAGGGAGCTCACTATTAGAGTCAAGAACGAAAAAGAAATCTTTAAAGCAGTTGAAGACTCTAAAGATGAAGTGCTTTTCATGGGCTACAGGAAAGGTGCAAGAAAGAGCACCTCTGTTGGATTCACAGAACAAAAGCCTCCTTGAAGCACGTGCAACACGTTGAGCTAATGACGTTAAACAAGCGCTTATGGGAGGCAACCCAAGTAAGTTAGTGTGTTTTCTTTTTGTTTTTGATTTATTGTTTGTTTTTGTTTTGTAGGTTTTGTTTTCTTCCTCTCCTTTGCTTTCAAGCCTTCAAGATTCAAAGCTCTCAAGCAAGAAGTCATCATCATTCCAGGCCAGTATTATTCACTCCTGTCATTCTTTTATTGTTCTCATGCTTGTTTATGCTTTGTTTACTTTATACATTGAGGACAATGCATGTTTTAAGTTTGGGGGTGGATTAGCATGTTTGTGGAGCCCTTGAGCATCTGAGTTCGGGCTATAGTTTTGAGCTTTCTTTGAATTATGCATATGGTTGTTTTCTGGATGCTACTTTTGCATGATTATGATGTCCTAGGATAGGCTTTCTTGTCAATTTTCAAGCTTGTGATGAGATGTAAGCATAAATGCCCAAAAAGGGAGACTTTTTAAAATTTTTCTAGGAGATGGCTTGCATGAGTAGAGTATCTGTCTTGACTTGACTCGGATTTGAATGCTTAGGAGCGAATTATTGAGTTCATATGCTTGTTGTCACCTCGATAGGTGTAGGGTAGAGCTAAAGAGTTAATTTTTTGCAAATTAGCATGTTTGATCTTGCTTAGGAGAAAATAAAAGAATATCTGCTATTTATGCTCATATCGAAAAATCATTCTTGTAGTTACTGTTGAAAAGAAAAGTATTATGCCATGGCCTGTGCACAGTTTGCAATGTTTAATAAAGATTAAGGCAAAAAGAGCTACCCCCGTTGTGATCAGTTAGGCCAACCAGAGAAAACTCAGGTTAAGGGTCCCTGCAATGGGTGTGTGAAAGCTAGTGCCACATTTACATGCTTAATTCAATTGTTAATTAAAAGCACCTAAGTATGGAGATAAACAAACTAATTTGTTGCATTAACTCATTAGTGAAGCCTTAGTGCCAGTGTAGAGGGAAGATGAGCTGAGAGTTTAATAATCCAATCCCGAGCTAGTAGAATCTGATCTTGTTGAGTTAGATCTCGCTTGTGCAAGTTAATTTTGGAAAATTTTTAATTTGTCTCCCTCATTGGTCCTTATGTGCATATCTCTTGCTTGCTTGGTTATTGACTTTTGAGCCTCGAGGATTGAGTTATGATTGTTGCATCCATTCTTCCATTGTATGTCTGATTTAGAGTTTGCTCGAGGACTAGCAAAAGCTTAAGTTTGGGGGTATTTGATAGCGAGCATAGCTAGCTATCTTTACTGATTTAATTTAGCTAGTCTTTTATGATGTTTGGGCCATTTTATTGTGCTTTATTGTTTATTTTGTAGGAAATGGTTGATTGGAGCTATAATGCCATATTAGAGTTAATCGGGTGCTCGGGGCGTGAAAAGATGCATCGGAATGAAAAGAGTAAAAGTGGAAAAAAGTCAAATCTCGGTCAACAGCAGGCTAGCGTCGAGACGCTAGCTCTTGAGCGTCTCGACGCTCACATTCCATATCAGATTAGGCGCGTAAAGTTTACAGCGTCGAGACGCTATGATAGGAAGCGTCCCGACGCTTCCATTTTTCCTTATTCAGAACGCGCGTATAAGAGGCAGCGTCGCGACGCTGCCTAGACAGCGTCTCGACGCTAAGACGAAAAATCAGAATAAAAGCTTATTTTCGGCTAGGTTTTTGGGGAGATCAATTTGGGACCTTTTGGAGCCGTAAACAGAGCAGAACAGAGGACTTTTGGAGCTGCAAACAAAGGAGGAACTTGGAAATCAACCCATTGTTCGTGGGGATCGTGACGGGGACGTCGGGACTCGGCCTACATTGAGTTTTCTTTTCCCTTTTCTTTCTTTAGTTAGATTTATGGCTTTCACATGTTTAGTTGAGATTGTATTTACATTCATGAGTAGCTAAACTTGTAGCTTAGGGATTGATGTAGTTGATTAAGTTTATGGATTGATTTATGGTTTAAGTTGTGCAATGTTATTGTGTTTGTAATCTTGATTTAATGCTTTCAATTAATTGGCCATTAGTTGGATGATTTAAGTTTCGAATCTAGCTCGGGAGAGGGGATTTGATTTAGACTTACTCAAGATTGCATGAATAAAGTTTACTTTCTAATTCTTGACGGTTTTAGATTAACTTTAGAATTGGTTAAAAGATCTCATTGCCTTGCTTATTAATAAACTTAGATAGGGATATCAAGTTGGTTAATTTGCATGAGAATCAATTATACTCGGGAGAGGTAGTTGTGATTAAAGGGTCTTTGGCTCATAATTTCATTGTGCATAATAACTTATTCTTTAAAATCAATCCTAAACGAAATCGGCGAAATCAATTCCCTAAGTAATTTTCCCAATTGAATTTCCATTCTTTTTACTTGCTTTGATTTGGTTTTATTATCGTCTTTTCATCACTTTTTGATCCCTAAATAAAATTGGGCAAGATAATTCACAATACTCGATTTGCTTAAAAATCCAATCTAGAGGACGACATTCGAATTTACTATTCACTATATTATTACTTGACCCGTGCGCTTGCGGTTAGGAAAAGTCCACATCAGGAAGCCCAAAAAGAAGCCCAAAACACAGCAGAAAAATCTGGAATTGGCACAGCGTCAATACGCTTTGAAGACAGCGTCGCAACGCTGTCCATTTCTTGGGCGCCAAGCAGATGACGTCACAGCGTTGTGACGCTGTGCCAATCAGCATCTCGACGCTACCCCCTTTCCGAGCCTATAAAAGGTGCCCCTTGGTGCCTCATTTTACCATCAATCAATTCCCATTTCTTCCATTCTCTCCTTCCTTTGGCTCCTTTGGAGCCTCTCTCAAGACTTTCTAGACTTTTTGAGAGCTTTCTTTAGTGGAAAAATTTTTGGAGAATTTTGGGGAGCATCCTAGGAGGCTCAAGGAGTGTTCGGCGGGACTCCGAGCGTCAGCGAAGGGGTTTTTCGACGGTCAATTCCTTTCCTTTTATGCTCTTAATTATGCTTTTCATTGTAATTTTTTTGGATATTTTAACTATGTATAGCTAAACCCCAATTTGGGGTCTTGAAATGAAATTATAGTCAAAATGTTGTTATAATTACCTACCTCTTGCCCTTTTTCCTAATTATTTGTATGGATGTGCTTAATGCTTTATGCAATCTGGCAAATTGAGTATTGATTTGATTCTTAATGGAAACTTGACGGGGAGATATTAGGATAGATCGTAATCCATGCAACTAGCTAAATTGCCCGTCGTGACACCGAGTTTAGTTGATTAAACTTAGATTCCTAAAATTAATCAGAGCGTAATAATTAATGATTTTTAATGGCGCTAAGGACACTTAGGTTGTTAAAATGAATTAATTACAATTAGGGGAAAGCGATAGAAGAACCTATGTGATTAATGGAGATTCTAGGATTATAATTAGTTGGACAATGAGATAGGATAATTATAATAAATGTTTAGATAATAATTGACTTTCAAGACCCCTCTTCCCATTTAAAGAAAACTCTTTCTCCATATTTTATTTTTGTTCGATTGATCAAATTATTTTCTTTAATTGCTTTTATTTTTGAACCCTTTTTAATTGCATGATCTGTTCCCTAAATATTATTTTTAGTGCTCAAGAGATTTTTGCTTTGCTTAATTTTCGCTTCGCCTCCCTGTGGATTCGATACTCGGTATTACCTACAATTTTATATTACTTGTGACGACCCGTGCGCTTGCGGTAATCGTTCTAACCAACACCAACCATTAAACAATATCCCTCTCGGGCCAATGAGAGGGTGGGGCCTCTTGTTCAAGCCTTGGATTCAGCACTTAAGGGAACAACCTCTCTACTATCACTGAATAGGGTAGGAGTGAATTCCATATTGCATTACTATGTCCCCAACCATCCATCTAGTGTTATCCCAAAAATGGGAGGTTTATTGAACGAAGTTTTATGATCACTCTCACCTATGCAAATCAAAGGATAACCCTAAACAAGCAGGAGTTCAAAGTAAGCTCAGGATTAAGATCGAGTTACCTAAGTCATTGCATGAAATAATCTGTCTTAACAGTAAACTGAAAGGATTTGGAATTCCCCAATTCCGTTGAAGCGGAAGCGTAATTGGGACCGATTCGTAGTTAATTTTGTTTATCCAAAAATACTATTGCATTGGTTAAAACATAGAACAACTTCTATATAAACTTAAGGTTAAGCATACAAAAATTATTAGATCTAAATCTAAAGGGGAGAAGCAAACATACCGTCGTTGACGACTCTGAATACATCAACACCTTTCTTGATTTTGGACCAAGCGTCAACAATTGGGACACCACCAATTGGTCTTCCCCGCTAAAACTCTGAGATTAGGGACGTAGTTGTGGGACTACCTAATCTTGAATGAGAAAAACTCTAGAGAGAAAATTGAGAATATGAGAGGGAGGCTAGAGAGAATGCAAGAGTGCATTCTTGTGGCCCTATGTTGTAGTACCTAAACCCTAGGTTTAGTGTTCTATTTATAGGAGAAACGCCATGAATAAAATATTCATTTAAAATCAATTATTTCCATAATTGATTAATCTTTTCCATAAATGATTGATCACTTCCATAAGTGATTAAATCATTTCCATAAATGATAAATTACTTCCATAAGTGATTAATCAAAGTGATTAATCATTTACAGAATTGATTAATTTCCAATTAATTAATTCTTTAATTAATTAATCACCAATTAAATATCATATATTTAATTTCAGACCTTCTATTAGTTAATTAATTAATTATCCAATTAAATATCATATATTTAATTTCAGGCCTTCAATTAATTAATTCTATAATATGAATCAAATTCATATTAAAATTTGAACTCCTTCAAATTCTCTTATATCCTATAAATTTAATATGAAGAAATTCAAATATTTATTTCTCTTATAGACTATAGTTTAATTAAATTTCATTTAATTTAAACTAAATTGAATAATTAATTCATTCATAATTAATTCATTCATCTTCTAATTAAATACCATATATTTAATTAGACATATTTTTGAACTCTTTCAAATATATCAATCTCTCAATATTATAAAGTTTAATCTCAAATTAGACTTTATATTTTAATGCATCACTATACATTATATTAATTTGTATCTCGTACAATTAACTTAATTCCCAATATGAATTTGAACTATTCAAATTCTCTCAAGATATATTTGTTCCTAATTACTCTTTACGAGCTAGCAGGGGGACCTAATGGACCTACAGATTAGAAGCTCCAATGATATGAGGTTAATAGATTAAACTCATTAATCAGGTTAACCAATATTCATTAACTGTGGGTCATTCCACTAAAGACCCACAGTTGAACTCTTCTCACTGTAGAACATTTCTGTGTCCATGGATGTAGACCTATGCCGATAAGTCAATCCTTCACGAGTGTCCATAATCACAGTTGGGTCAAATTACCGTTTTACCCCTGTGTTACATCTATCTCCTTAAGTACCAGCGCTCCTCTAATGAACAACCTGTTTCTGGTCCAACCATTAAACAGAAAGTCCCTCTCGGACCAGTGAGAGGGCGGGATCCCTTTGTTCAAGTCTCGGAGTCACCACTTAAGGGAACACTCATCTACTTCACCTAGAAGCGGGAAGGAGTGAATTCCTTCTTGTGTTGTCATGTCCCCAGCCTCCCACTCGGTCTTGTCCCCAAAAAGGAAGGCATATTGAGTCGGCGTATTGGCCACTCTCACCCATGCTAATCAAAGGACAATCCCTCATGAGAAGAAGTTCATGATACACTCAGGATTAAGACTGAGTTACCTAGGTCATCCTATTGAAACAGTAACCTAATTAGTTAACGGTGTTATAACTAATGGTTGACTATTTTGTGGTCCGGTCTTATGCAAATTCATTGCATAAGATACCCCCACTTGCATGTCTACTACATGGACGTTTTGGATCAATACGTCTGTATCAAATACAAAGCGAGTCGTATCTCATAGTGTTACCAGGATAAGGTACCCAACCTTATCCTTGTACTATAGACCTTTTAGGTTGTTACTTGAACATCGATCCTCGTATGTCCCCACATACTAGTTCAAGTTACATACAAACAACCTTGGATCTTAGTTTATTGGATTTGGGTCAAATTGTGCAATATTTAACAATAATCATTCTTGTTAATATTAGTTTTTGTTTATTTCGATTAGATCTAGTTAGATTTTAATTCATTTTTTATTTTCGATTATTTAAATTTCTGGTTGGATTTCGATTTAATAAGAGTTTTTCTAATTTATTCGGCTTCAAATAAAAATAAAAGATAAGATTTGATTTGAGCAGCAGATCTAAATTTAAATTTCCTGATTTGATTCTTCTATTTTGAATTTGAATTTCGTATCCAAGATTCTTCAGGTAATCTTTTGTTTAGAAGGTTGTTGCGACAAAGTTATGGCTGAAGCAAATCTTTCTTCCGATTAATAAGGGTTTTATTGTGAATTAATTACTTTTACCATTTGATTTTGAATTTTCTGTGAGCAGGTAAATTGCATGGATGCTGCCACATGTCGCACGAGGGTAATCCAACGGTTTTGTCGTTTTCCAACACATAATTATTTACCATGGGCGATTGAAATTCTTATTTTACCGTTGATGGATTTAATTTACAAGTTGCATGAGATTTGAATGGTAATTCCTTTTAATGAGGGGCAAAATCTTTCGGTTACGATTCTTTTTGTTGAAGCCCTATTTATTCAAAAGCCTTCGATAAGTTCTTCTCACTTCATCTTTTTGTTCGTCCCTTGCGGTTTGTATTTTCTTCTTTTTCTGTGTGAGGTAAAATCCTTTGAGTCTTCAATGGCGAAAAAGAGAGCAATAAAAGAGCGAGACAAAGAGCGAGAAAAAGAAAACGTCAGAGGAAAAAGAAGACAAAAGAAGGAGAAGGCAACAGAGGGCTAATGATCAAGAAAGTGTACAGAAGGTAGAGGAAGATGTTGCTGCTACGGTAGTTGAAGAAGAAAACCCGAAGGAACCTAAAGGACAGAACCCAGAGCAGACTGAGCCGATAGTTGCGGATATAGAGGAAGTTCAAGAAAAATAGACTGAGGATGCGCAAGAAGGTAGGACAGAGGATGTTCAGGAAACAGGTAATGTGCAGATGGAACAAAAGCAAGAGGCTTGTGTTGAGGTTATCATGCCAGAAGTGCCATGACGCTGCCGCGTGAAGAGAAAAGCTGCAAGGTAGTCCGAACTAATACCCCATCACCACCGTCGACGGATACTGAAAGAGAAAATACAGAGAAAGAGGAACAAGAGAAAAAGAGGTCGAAGCCAAAGAAATGGAGGAAACAGAGAAAAAAGCTGAAGAAAAACGGTTGCTCAAGCGAAGAGCAGACAAGGGCAAGAGTGTTGCTGCAGCATCGGAGGAACCTGACGAGATAGAAGAGCCACAGTTGCCGTATGTCCGCTTCGTCAACAATCTTGCTAGAGCAAAGTATGTTGAGCTGCTGAAGAGAGATTTCCTATTTGAGAGAGGATTTAGTGGTGATCTTCCACATTTTCTGAGGGCCAACATTACGAGCCACGGTTGGGAATTACTCTGTTCAAAGCTTGAATCTGTGAACGCACAGGTAATGTGCGAGTTTTATGCAAATATTGACGAGGATGAAGGTTTCCAAGTGATCGTTCGAGGTGTAGAAGTTGACTGGAGTCCTGGTGCTATTAACGCCCTGTATAACCTTCAAGATTTCCCCCATGCTGGATACAATGAGATGGTTGTGGCGCCATCTAATGAGCAATTGAGTGATGTTGTGCGGGAAGTTGGTGTTGAAGGGGCACAGTCGAGACTTTCAAAAACTGAGAAAAGGACGTTTCAGTCCGCCTATCTTAAGAATGAAGCAAATACATGGACGAGATTCATCAAACAGAGGTTGCTTCCAATGACTCATGACTCGACGGTTTCTAGCAAACGTGTTCTGCTGGCGTTTGCGATTCTAAGGTCTCTCAGTATTGATGTGGGTAAGATTATTGCGAGTGAGATATCTGGATGCTGGAAGAATTGGGAAGTTGTTTTTCCCTAATACAATTACCATGCTTTGCAAGCGAGCAGGGGTTCTGAAGAATGAAGGAGATGTCATATTATTTGACAAGGGAATCATTGATATGCCTAACTTGGCGCGACTTCAGCGTACACAAGAGGCGCGCCAGGGTGGGCTTGTTTATGGCACTCACAAGATTGCCTATCGACCAGAAGGCAAGAGTTTGCCGAGAGGCAATCTCAAACTTTCTGGAACTATGTTAAACGTCGTGATGCCAACCTGAAGAAGGCGCTGCAGGAAAATTTTTCCAAACCATATCCAACATTTCCAGTGTTCCATGATGATTTATTAAACCCCTGGATTCCGCCCTCACCAATGGAAAGAAAAGAAGAGGATGATGAAAATGAACATGGTCAGGAGGACTGACGGATGGAGTGGTCCTGAGCGAGCATTATTTTTGTTCTGAAATTTTTGTTTGCTCGCGCATTTTCTAACCTCATTTTCTTTGAATGTTTTCAATTTCTGTTTCTATGTTATTTTTTTTCTTGGTCATCAAATTAATTGTTGCTGTAAATTTCTTTTTCAATGTTTTTAATGGATTTTCCGAAGTTGTTTCTATTCTATAAGCACCGAGTAACTCTAACTTAACTAATTTTCTTCTGAATTTTTGAAGCTTGGACTGGTTAAGCTTAATTAGATCAAGGTATTCTGATCTCCAGAAACCTTTTGCTTGAGCATTCCTTCTAGCCTGGTCATTGTTGCGGCAAAAAGATTCTGAGGTAGTGTTGATTTCTATGATCCACTTTAAGCTTAGTTCTAGTCTCACGCTTAGTTTGAAAATTCAGATAAAAAAACTTAAGTTTGGTGGTATAATTCATAGAATTAATGATTCATTGAGGACAATGAATAATTCAAGTTTGGGGGACTTTTTGCTACTCCAATTGTTTTGCTAGAGCATTCCTCTCCTTCATTAAGTAATTTGCTAGGTTGTTGAGTAACAAGGGACATTGTGACACCCACAATTTGTCTTTGCGTCAAAAGATGACCTAGGAAATATGAAAAATGAAAAAATTATTTGCTAAAAAAAGTTGATTGTTGAAAATTTTGCTGAGAAAATTCATGGAGCAAACGTTTTGAAGGATGAATGATAATCCAACAGTTTTTCTGTCTCCCAGAACTTAGGTGAGCTTCATCATAAAATGTCGCCATTCTGAAGGGCAAGAGATAGAATAACTAAGGATTTTTTAGCTTTACAAAGAGTATTTAGCCTAGTTGGTGATAAGTTTGAGGCAAGGGTATACTGCACCATAAAGTGGGTCATCCCATGCTTAAGAGCTTATGACTGTAGGGCTGCTTTAAATCTGAAAAACAAAAATATAAACCCCTAAAAAATGTGCTTTAAAGTGTTTGATAATAGAGCTAGGTTGTGGCAAGTTCTTAGAATTGAGTTAAAAGTGGTGATTAATTGTCCATGCCAGAAGAACTATTTTGCTGTAGTAGAGCTTGGTTTTGCAGAATGCTCAGGTAAAGGTTGAAGGTAGTGTTGGATTATCTGATTTCATTAAGCTATGTTTTGTCCAACGTTTTGAATTCTTAAGGGAAGGTTGGTTAGTATTACTCGGGACGCGCAATAGTTCAAGTTTGGGGGTATGATAACTCTCCAAAAGGGAGTTATTTGAGCCTTATTTCTGTAGGGATTTGTGTGTCTTTTGTGCTAAATAGGGTTGTTTTTAGATAGATATTATATGTTTTATAACCCATTTGGAAGAATGGATGCTTTGGAAGTTATTTTGTGCATAATATATTGTTGAGCGACTTGAGGGAGCAAATTCTATGCTGCAACAAAGCTGGGAGCAAAACTGCCATGTCACAGCTCGTTAGCCAATTTGCTGAACTGAATTCTGTTAAGCTATTCTCGGGATAAAGGAGCAAGGAGAGCAATCCACGTGTCTAGGTCAACCTAATTCAAGCCTCCTATCACTTTATAAAAGGAGATAGCTGCCCAAGTCAAAGTCATTCCATCCTTGGGAGGAACATTCCACTCTTGGAAAGTTTACTTCCACCTTTGGGAGCCGAATAGAGGAGAGAGATTGGAGACCTACAACAAGACAATCGATTGCAAGCTGATCAAGGGAATTAATATTTTCTTGCATTATTTTGTAATTATTGATATACTTACTCAGATTGTAACGTGTGTCTCTATGCACCTTATGAACTAAGTAATTTTAGGTGCTGGTTAGGACATATGTAATTGTCGTGCTTAATTCTCTAAGCAATATATGTTGATTGATGCAACTTGATTACTTGTTGAGCATATTTATATTTTGCTCCCGCTTGGCCAGCCGGTATGAATATCACTTTCTAGTTTCAGGGATGATTTAGGGAGTGTGTGGCATTTAATCACACTAGATCATTGTGTATTGGTGAACGCCAGTGACTCAGCTGGGGATAGCCAGTTGCCCAGTGCTTGTTCGGTAGAGCATCATTGGAGTTGAAACACATTCTTAAAAATCTAGAGTTTCGGGAGGAATCTGCTAATAAGTTTGCAAGAGTTTCCTGATCAATAATATTGCTAGAGCATCTTTTAAAACAATTATTAAATCCTGACCAGCGCCTGTTTCTAATTTATCTCCCTATTTTTTTACTTTCTGTTTTGTCATTACTTTTGCTTCAGCATTCTATAAAAACCAATCATTTTAACCACTTTTGAAACCATTGAAAAACTAAACAAAATAGATAAAGTGAGAGCTAATTCAGACCTTGCATTCGATAAATACTTATTACTTGCTGCGGACTGTGTATACTTGCACAGAGTTATAGAGTCTTTTTATATCTTATTTTTACTCACTCTGGAAACCCCACAATAGGATACCCCCACTCGCATGTCTACTACATGGACGCTTTGGATCAATACGTCTGTATCAAATACAAAGCGAGTCGTATCACATAGTGTTACCAAGATAAGGTACCTAGTCTTATCCTTGTACTATAGACCTTTTAGGTTGTAACTTGAACATCGATCCCCGTATGTCCCCACATACTAGTTCAAGTTACATACAAACAACCTTGGATCTTAGTTTATTGGATTTGGGTCAAATTGTGCAATATTTAGCAATAACATTTTATTGCAGAAACTCAATAACACATTATTAAAACAAGTAACAAAGCATGAAGCCTAAATAAACTTTTCTCTCCATAACACATTCGAATCCAAACTCACCAACCTCAGGCTTTGACTACCTACACCTTTAGGAAGTTCATACTTGATTTTAGCTTGTCAATCCTTTTTAGTCTCCCCTATTATATTCTTTATGTTTAGTCAATAGCGACATTGACCAGTTTAAGTTTGGAGGAGGAGGGGGGACAGTTTTGTCGTTTGTACTCTCTATTGAATCATGTATCATGTTGCCTTTTTCTTGTCTTATAAAAAAAAAAAAGCAACGGGATTCTCCTCCTTCTCAAATAAACCAAGTAACCAGGGGTGGTCGTGACACCCACGATTTGCACTGCATGAAAGGTTAGTTTGGAAAGTGAGTATGCACAACAGTCTTAATAATGAGCTATGCTCGTAGTCAACTACTTTCACCACAAAGTGTTAGTATGTTGGAATGAAGGTATAGATTACTATGAGACTCTCCTATATATAGATATATATATATATAAGATAAGCCTAGAAGCAACTTAAGTTTGGGGGAGGGAAGCTACATTTTTCTTTTCCGTCTTTGAGAGTTAGGATAGCTTGTGAAAGAGATAGACTACTCTGAATAAAGACTAGGTGGAATAACAGGCAATATAGGTGGAAATGCACGCGAATGTTTTATCTTGAGAAGAGTGAATAAAGGCCTAGTGTTAGAGAAATCTTGTTGTTAACTTAGAGTATTAGGAGCCGAGTTCTTTCCTGAAAGGTGCATTCACAAGCTAAATTTACCTATGAAACGCACATCTTTTCTTTCTTAATTCTATTGTCTTGTTGATATTGCTTGAGGACAAGCAATGGCTTAAGTTTGGGGGTGTGATAACACTCATTTATGTGCGTTATATAGCCTTAAAAACCTAGGTTATTGTTTAGAAAGCAAGGACTTTGTGCTTAAAATCTTATCATGTCAAGTCAAATTAGCTAGAGTAGTAGAATCTTGTGAAAATCATAGAAATATGGAATTTATGTTTAAAATGTACAAAAAGAGATTACTTTTGTAAGAATTTATCCAAGTTAATGTTTTTGTGCGGAGGACTTTGCGAAGGAGATGCGCCCACAAATAGGAGAATAAAGGTCAGTGGAGCAAATGAATAAAAGTGAAGATTTGCGCATGCATCTAGACCTGAGGATGTAGAATTTGCGACCAATATGCGCCTGCAACCTTATATGGAAAGTAGCCCTAGCTGATGGTAGAGTTGTCAAAGCAGCACATAGAAGAAAATGTGCCCGATTTGCGACCGCAACTGGGCTTTCCGACAAAATACCGAGATTCTCGAGATCTTCATTGAATCGTTTTAAAATCCCAAATCTCATACCAAATCTCCAAAGATCCTGGATTCTTACCTTCCAAGGCCTTATCACATTGATCTCGACATCCAACCTCACCTTCCAAGTGAAGGGAATAAAAGTCCTCACGCAGCGGAAGCGCATCAATTGGACCTTATGCCGTATATTAATTAACATTAAAATACCGTTACGAAAACTCAATTAAACTTTAAACTCCTTTTAAAGTTGCTGGAAATTCAGTTTAAACATGCTTAAAAATAAATCTAAATTTATTTTTATGCTTTTCTATAGAAAATGGAAAGAACCGTCACATACCTTCGTTGAAGACTTGACCGTTCTTCGCCAACGACGCTCCACGAACGAAAACGCAGCAGCCGCCTTTGATTTTCTTCGCTGAAGATTCCTTCTTTGAATGACACAATAACCACAGAGGTTACACCGCTGTGTCTCTAAGTCTATGAGGCAAAAGACTTGTGGGAGTCTTTCTCTAAGAGCGAGGCTAGAGAGAATTTTAGGTATTGTCTTTGAGAGTCTAAGAGTAAGAGCAAAATTTCAAGTGTCATGACCAATTAGGTCTAGTGTTCTATTTATAGAAGAGAGGCCATGAATAAAATATTCAATTAAATCAATCTTTTCCAAAATTGATTCAATCTTATTCCTTAATTAATCAATCATGATCAATCAATTCCATAATTGATTAATCTTTTCCACAAATGACTAATTACTTCCATAAGTGATTAGATCATTTCCATAAATGATTAATCACTTCCTTAAGTGATTAATTATTTCCATAATTGATTAATTCCCGGTTAATGAATTCTTTAATTAATTAACCACCAATTAAATATCACATATTTAATTTCCGACCTAGAATTAATTATTTTGCCCAAACACATTTTAGGCCTTAAATTAATTCATTATTTGAACTCTTTCAAACTTCCATAAAATTTATATTTGAACTTCTTCAAATATTAATTTCTCTCATAATAATATATCAATATATATTATATTTGTTTCCCTTACGAAATTGAACATTTTCAATTTACATTTATTACTTAGTTGCCTCAAATTACTTTATGAGCTACCAGTGGGACCTAATGGACCTGCAGATCAGAAGCTCCAACGATGTGAGATTAATTGGTCAAACTCATTAACCACATTAATCAATATTCGTTAACTGTGTGTTCACTCCACTATAGACTCACAGTTGCACTCTTCTCACTGCAGACATATTTTCTGTGTCCACGGATATAGACCAATATCGACTAGTTAGTCTTTCACGAGTGTCCGTAACACAAGCTGGGTCAAATTACCGTTTTACCCCTAGGTTACCTCTATTTCCTTAAGTACCAATTCTCCTCTAATGAACAACCTGTTTGTGGTCCAACCATCAAACAGAAAACCCTTTCATGCCATTGAGAGGGTAGCGCCCTTTGTTCAAGACTCGGAGTAACCACTTAAGGGAACCCTCATCTGCTTCCCTAAAGTCGGGAAGGAGTGAATTCCATCTTGTACGATTATGTTCCCAGCTCCCCATTCGGTCTTGTCCCCAAAGTGGTAGGCTTATTGAGTCGACGTATTGGCCACTCTCACCCATACAAATCAAAGGACAATCTCTCATGAGCAGGAGTCCATAATCAACTCAGGATTAAGACTAAGTTGTCTAGGTCGTCCTAGTGAAATAGAAAACCAACTAGTTAACGGTGTTATAACCAGTGGTTACTATTTCGCGGTCCGGTGTTATGCAAACTCATTGCATAGGATACCCCCACTCGCATGTCTCCTACACGAACGCGTTGGATCGCAGCGTTTGTATCAAATACAAAGTGGGTCGTATCCATAGTGTCACCAGGATAAGGCACCCAGTCTTATCCCTATACTATAGACCCTTTAGGCTGTTTCTTGAACAATGATCCCATATGTCGCTACATATAGTTCAAGACTCATATTACAGCCTAGGATGTCTAGTTTATTGGATTAGGGTTATTATTAGGCAAAGACAAATATAAAATACAAAATAACTAATAACAATTAATGGAAAAATATATCAATATTATTTCATTAATATCCGGTCAATAGTTACATTCACTATCTACGAGTTTTAGGGCATAAAACCCAACACCAAGGTCTATAAAAGGGGACTAAAAAGTAATGAGCAAAAAGAGCTCAAAATTTTGTCGTTAGGATAGATTTTATGTTTTTCTCTCTTCTCATCTTGTAACCACTCCAAGTTTCGGGTTTTTCAGCCTCTGTCAGCTTTTCTATTCGAAAGAAGAAGAAGAGAAATGTTTGCCTCTACTTGAAAAAGGGCAAGAGAAAGCTAGATAGAGACGGAGAGATCCTTAATAGAGTTTTGTCTTTTATTTTCTGTTTCAGTTTATTATTTCCAGCATTCTTAAGTTTGTGTTTTTCTTTTATTTCAGATGTAATTTATAAGTTTTGTACTCAATTAGTTCAATTAATATGAATTCGATTTGTTTTTCCATTGTGTTCTTTTTACTTATTTTGTCGTGCAGTTTACTTTCATCCATGAGCTAAACTTCTTCTCGAGAATTCAAATATGTGGATTCCTTGAGTAGAAAAAAGCCCCACCTATGCAAAAGCAACCTTGCTCCTTCTTAGCATTGTTTGTTTTTGTTGAGTTTAATTTTAATTGTTAGCTTAAACGGATCACAGAGGTTAGCATAGTTTGTGAAGGTGTTCATATAACACATGTGGAAGTAATTTTAGGATCGGAGGCACTTAACTACATCAATTTTAGAAAATGAAAACATGCTGTCCAAATACCGTAACTAGAGAGCAGAATTTGTACCAACCTTTTGGAGACCGATTCAACAACTCCCTTTGATTCCTTTGATCACGAAATGTGTGTGGACCACCTCTAGTCTCTTCCCTACTATTCTTCGGGCCAAGAACAACTTGTGGGAGTCTATAGAGATAGGGAATGAGAAGGGAATGCTTGAAGGTTCAAGCACTAGAGAGATATATGGAGATGAGTGAGTTTGAGAGCAAAATCCAGCAGCATAACAATATGGGAAATGGCTCTCTTAAGCTTTGAATCTAATTCATGCTCCTTATAAAAACATCTTCCATGCAAAGAGAAGCTTCATGACACTAGACACATGGTGAAAATGCAACTCAAAGTGGATTCTAGGTGTTTAATTCACAACACATGCAACTAATGCATGGTTGTGTTGTTTTCCACTATGCATCAACATGCAAGAGTGGGAATGCCACTAAATCCACTAAATTGAATCTAAATTCTGAATTTTCAGCTTGCAATTCATTCCTATTTCAATTCAAAATTGAAATTGATTTCTAGGCAATTAATTGGGACATTTCCAAGTAATTTGACATGATTAATCCAATTAATCATTATCACCTAGTGCCATGAATTATATATGATTCATAATACATATATATGGTATTTAAAACACTTTTAAATACCTTATCTCTCAATTTCTAATTTAATTCATAATTAAATCATTGTGTCAAACACATTTTAAGATAATACCCTATTTCTCGTTTTTGAACGATTCAAAGAATTCTATCTTTTGTTCTAGGCTTTGTTTCGATATGAGCTAGTAGGGGGACCTAATGGACCTATAGATCATGGGCTCCAACGATTCGAGGCTAACCGACTAATCTCATTATCCAAGCTAGCCAACATTCGTTAACTACCGGGGCACTCCACTATAGCCCGATAGTTGCACTCCCCTCACTATAGATATATTTCCATCCACTTGATTTAACCATGATTAGTAAGTCGATCCTTCACAGGTTGTTCGTAGCTATAGCTAGGTCAAAAAGCCGTTTCACCCCTATAGTACTTCTAGTTCCTTAAGTCCCACTAATCCTCTAATGAACAATTGGTTTATGGTCCAACCAATAAACCGAGTCCCTCTCGGGCCAATGAGAGGGCAGGATCCCTTTGTTCAAGCCCCGGAGTCAGCACTTAAGGGAACAACCTCTCTACTATCCCTAATTCGGGTAGGAGTGAATTCCTTCTTGCACGACTATGTTCCCAGCTATCTACCCGTTCCTATCCCTGAAATGGAAGGCTTACTGAGTCGGCGATACTGAGCCACTCTCACCTATGCAGATCTAAGGATAAGCCCGAATAAATAGGAGTTCATAGTTAGCTCAGGATTAAGATCGAGTTACCTAGGTCATCACATGAAATAGTCAGTCTCGTCAGTAAACAGTGTTATAAGGCGGGAGCGACTTATTTCTCGGTCCTGGTCTTATGCAAACTCATTGCATAGGACGCCCCCACTCGCATGTCTCTACACGGACGATTTAGGATCACATCGTCTATACCATCTATAAAGTGGGTCGCATCTCATAGTGTCTCCAAAATAAGGTACCTAGCCCTATCCCTATACTATAGACCAGTTTGGCTATTACTCAAGTTTGATCCACTTTTATGTCTCTACATAAAGCTCAAGTGTTCATCCTATACCCATGGATCTTAGTTTATTGGATTTGGGTTATTATATGTGCAATTTACTTTATTCAATATTGACTTTTACTGAATCAATCTCGATAACGGCTTTATCGAATAAGTATATAATTCGTTTAACATTCACTATCTACGAGTTTTAGGGCACCAATCCCAACAATCTCCCACTTGAACTAAAACTCTAGTTTAGTGGGATGTACTATAATCTATAACAGCAGTGGATGAATAAATACTTATATTAATAACAAAGTAAAAATACAATAAACTAGGGCATCTAAATACCCAGTATACTGAGGTATCGATATACCGGTTACAATTCTCCCACTTGACCTAGATTATTTCTCGTACATATCTCGCAGACCTAGACCTTCTAGATGACTCTCGAACACTTTAGCCGTGAGAGCCTTTGTGAATGGATCAGTAATGTTGTGCTCCGACGCTATCTTCGTGACGATCACGTCTCTTCGGTGCACAATCTCCCTAATGAGATGGTATTTCCTTTCGATGTGCTTGCCTCTCTTATGGTTGCAAGGTTCCTTTGAGTTTGCAACTGCGTCGCTATTATCACAATACAAGGTGATAGGTAGATGCATATTTGGAACGACTTCCAAGTCAGTTAGGAACTTCCTGAGCCATACTGCCTCTTTTTCTACTTCGCAAGCGTCTACATATTCGGCCTCCATGGTCGAGTCTGCAATGCATCCTTGCTTGATGCTGCGCCATACTATTGCTCCTCCATTTAGAGTGAATACTGACCTCGATGTAGATTTCCTCGAATCTTTATCGATTTGAAAGTCAGAATTAGTGTATCCTGTAAGGATCAAATCCTTCGAACCATACACGAGCATATAGTCCCTCGTTCTCCTTAGATACTTGAGGATATTTTTAACGGTTGTCCAGTGATCAAATCCTGGATTTGATTGATATCTACTGACAATCCCTACTGCATAACAAATGTCAGGCCTTGTACACAACATGGCATACATTAGGCTACCTACTGCAGAGGCATAGGGAAAACGTCTCATGTCCTCAACTTCTTGAGGTGTCTGAGGACATTGTTCCTTAGACAAATTAATTTCGTGCCTGAAAGGTAATAGTCCTTTCTTGGAATTTTGCATTTTATATCTAACCAACAATTTGTCGATATAAGATGCTTGAGACAGGGCTAGCATTTTGTTCTTTCGGTTTCGAACAATTTGGATCCCTAGAACAAATTGTGCCTCACCCAAATCTTTCATTTGGAATTGAGTTGCTAGCCATAGTTTAATGTCAGTTAGATAACCTACATCATTCCTAATGAGTAGGATATCATCCATATATAGTACTAAGAAAGCTACGAAGTTGTTGATGATCCTTTTGTAAACACAAGGCTCATCAACGTTTTGTTCAAAGCCATAAGATTTGATCGCCGTATCAAATCTCATATTCCAGGATCTAGATGCTTGTTTTAATCCATAAATGGATCGGTTAAGCTTGCAAACTTTTTGCTCTTGATCTTAAGCTATGAACCCCTCTGGCTGAGACATGTAGATACGTTCTTCAAGATTACCGTTCAGAAAGGCAGTCTTGACATCCATTTGCCATATTTCATAATCGTAAAACATGGCAATGGACAAAAGTATTCGGATCGACTTTAACATGGCAACAGGGGAGAAGGTTTCTTCATAGTCAATCCCCTCCCGCTGGGTAAAACCCTTTGCCACAAGTCGTGCCTAAAGGTTTGTACCTTTCCAGCAGCGTCTCGTTTTCTCTTGTAGATCCATTTGCACCCTATGGGTCTAACCCCTTCAGGTTGATCTACAAGATCCCATACTGAATTAAAATGCATGGACTCGATTTCCAAGTCCATGGCCTTAATCCACTCGTTCTTGTCAACATCATCCATTGCCTGTTTAAAGGTTAATGGATCCTCAATTCCGTCATCAGGTATGACGACTGGAGTTTCAGTTAAACCCAAATAGCAATCAGGTTGTCTAACAACCCTCCCACTACGTCGAGGTTCTCTTATTTCTTGAGAAGGACGCAATTGACTCGAGGTGCCAGCATCATCAACAACTCTTGTTGATGTTTCTATAGCTTCGTTTGATAGTTCACTTAAAATGACTTTACTTCGTAGCTTGTGATCTCTGAGGTGGTCTTCTTTTAGGAATGTAGCATTTGTCGATACAAGTACTTTATTTTCCTCTGGATTGAAGAAGTATCCACCTCTCGTTTCTTTGGGATAGCCAATAAATAGGTAAAATTTAGAACGAGGTTCTAATTTCTTTGGATTTGCTTCTAGCACATATGCAGGGCATCCCCAAATTCTGAAATGTCGTAAACTAGCTTTACGTCTTTTCCAAAGCTCAAACGGTGTTTCAGAAACACTCTTTGAGGAAACTACGTTCAAAATATAAACTGCACTCTCTACTGCATAACCCCAAAACGAGTTAGGCAACTGAGCATAACTCATCATCGAACGAACCATGTCCAACAAGGTTCTGTTTCTCCTTTCCGATACATCGTTTTGATGAGGTGTACCAGGGGCTGAGAGTTGGGACGTAATTTCATGCTCTATCAAATAGTCTTGAAAACTTGAGTCCATACACTCTCCACCTCGATCGGATCGAAGTGTTTTTATCGTCTTACCTAATAGGTTCTCAACCTCGGCCTTGTACTCTTTGAGCTTTTCAAAAGCTCCAGACTTATGATGCATCAGGTAGAGATAGCCATACCTCGAAAAATCATCAATGAAACTGATGAAATATTCGTACCCTCCTCGAGCTCTAATGTGCATTGGTCCACAGAGGTCCGAATGAATGAGCTCTAGGGGCTCTTTGGCACGATAACCTTTTCCGGTAAAAGGTCGTTTTGTCATCTTGCCCTCAAGGCATGACTCACAAGGAGGCAACGAGTCGTCTTCTAACTTGTTTAGAAGTCCACTCTTGACCAATCTCCCAATCCTATTGAGGTTGATATGGCCTAACCTCAAGTGCCAGATATAGGTATCTTGAGAAACTCTTCGCATTTTAGGTTGAGTCTCAGCGGTTTTAAACATCTCGTGATTTAAAATAGCTTTAGACTCAATTGGTCTCAAAACATACAATTTATTCTTCAAGTTTGCAGAGCAAACATCAATACCTCTTTTACTTATGAACGCTTCATTAACAAAAAAAGAAATTGAGTAACCTTGTTCCAATAAACAAGATAAAGAAATCAAATTTTTTTTTTTAATTTTTGGAACTATGTACACATTATCTAATATCATGTAACGTTCCTTGGTGAAGAATAATTTTATGTCTCCCACTGCAATAGCCGAGATGACTTCTCCTGTTCCAACTTTAAGAGTCATCTCTCCAACTATTAGTTGTTGCCAGGAACTCATTCCTTGAAATGAAGAACATACGTGATTAGTGGCACCTGAATCGAGTATCCAGGCAGAATCGTCGTTTTCCACTAAACACGTTTCCAAGACTAATAAATCGCATTTAGAGTCGTGGATTATGTTTTTCTTGGCTATGCAGTTAGTTTGAGGACATTCCTCAGTTGAGACCAAACCTAAATTCTTTGCCACCTGGTTAGCGTTTAAGCAAGTATTCTTAGTCGTATGTACTAAACCATTTAATTTGGCATTTGACAAAGCACATACGTTTTTCGACATATTGCTGAAACAAACAAATTGATCTCTATTAGAAACAAGCACTAAACCCATTAATCATATAATCCAA
This sequence comes from Luffa acutangula, assembly GCA_036850905.1. Taxonomy (NCBI): domain Eukaryota; kingdom Viridiplantae; phylum Streptophyta; class Magnoliopsida; order Cucurbitales; family Cucurbitaceae; genus Luffa; species Luffa acutangula. Next base: position 37,317,315 of record CM072097.1, on the reverse strand, counting down.
TCAGATTTTAGCAAAAGCCATCATCGACCCATATATACAATTGATTTATTTGCAACGTAACTTCAGGGGTTTAGAATAACCGCTACCGTAGGGCAGTCAGCTACTCATCCTCTGAATTGAGACAATCTCGGTCAAATACTATTCCCAGAATAACTCTTACTCCAATAGTTATTAGCTAACATTAATTTGGTCAAGAACATCTTGTAAGTGTTACCCATCATTTTCAGATCTCGGAGGGCGGCCCCAATAATGCCACCGTAGGGAAGAGCTAATGTTGGGAATGGCCCTAGGGAACCCTATCCATTTCTGGAGTTTGCGTTTTTCCGAATCCCATGCGCAAGCCCTCCGTAGGGTGATCGCTCCCAGGGCGACTCGCAGGAAGCACATAGGAATCTCACAGTGCAACCTAATGATGGAGATCGCAGGATACGTTTGACAGTTTCCTTCTCCCACTTACTATGAACACTTTCCCCATTCACCTTGATATTAACCCATGCAAACATCATCCGTAGGGGGACGCTCCCGGGGCACCTCGAGGCCAAGCATGGATCTCACGGTGTGAACTCAGGGGGACGTGAGAGTAGAAACTTAATATGAATATTTCGTTTCTATACTTTTCCTCCCACTAAAGTGTTGTAAAGTTTTCGGGTCTATTACTTAGGTAAATTCCGGCTAAATGAATCTATCTAAGTCTATGCCTTATTAAACAAGGTCTTTACACTAAATGTCTAGGTGAATTAAACTCTTTTAATAACCTAGTGACATTGCATGCTAGTAAGACTTTGGTTAATTTAACTCAGATTCCGAACCATTTTCAGGAGAGTTCCCTTATAACCAAGGTCTTATGCCCTACTTACTCAAATTTTAAAACTATTTTAAAAACTAAGTAAGACATATTTCTAATTCTATTAGAGAAGGCGATCTTAGGTCTATTTCCTTTTAAACCATTTAAAGAATGACAATATCCTAAGATCCTAGGTTAGCATACAACTCTTTGTTATAGGTTTTACGGTTTCTATTCATCAACTTTTATAACTCTTATAACTTTTAATGAATAAATCCTATAACATGCTTTCTAATGGTGTTTAAAAGCATATAACAATCAAACATTGAAGTTATAAGAAAAGCACCATTTAGAAATAACCTATGTCTAGGTTTGTATAACCCTTTATACTACGATGTCTAGGTGATAACACTTTAAACCTCACACCGCTCACGCATGCTCATAAAACTCGAGTTAACTTAACTCAAGAACCGACTCAATGCCCAGGTAGGAGGTGTTCCGTAAACCGTCAACTTAAATACCTCCAGCCTTAGACAGCATTTTGTCAGGTGAGTTCTCTTATAACCAGTGTTTTACAAGATATTGATCTAAACTATGCAAGTTGATCTATTTGTTGGTTCATTAACCTAAGTGAGCATGTTCTTTATCTTGTTATAGATTTTAGATTTATATCTCTTTTATAACAATTATAAAATCAATCCATAACAAGTCTAATTTGAATATAACACTTATAAACAAACTAAAGAAATTTCATGCTACATGCTTGGTTAATTTTATCTTTTAATAATTATAACTATTGTAAGAATTAATCAATTTGAAAATTAACCATTCAAGCATGAATCTCCCTAAATTAATATAACATTTATATTAATTAACATGAAATTTCTTTTATGCATTAGTAATTATTTATAACTCTTATAATAATTGAATTAATGCATGATCATGCTTTCCTATGGTGGGGTTTTAAAACTAAATGCCATACATTATGCACATAAAATACTATTTAATTAAAACATACATACAATAATGCATAATTAATTAAATTAACTAAAGTGAATTGGTTTTGGGATTTTTAATCAAGCAAAAATAAAAACTAAAATTATTACAATAATAATTTCAAATAGGGCTTGGACCGCTCCCGAACGATTCGAACCGACCTGAACCGCCCATGGATTGCTTGAACCAGACCATTTTACCTTTAAGTGAAGAACACACTTGGGCTGGAACTTAAAAAACAGCATGCTGGAATTTTCGGACAGCAGCGAGCAGTCTCCAAATTTCTTCAAATTGACGGCCTAAATGGACTCTATTGACTCTCAAAATTTACAGACTCCATATGAACACATTAATGCCCATAAACATGTAGGCAATTACAATTAATTCCAACGAATTGACTGAAAATTAAAATCAATCCCAAAACCAATTTTCTTTAGTTTTTACACAGTTTCATCATATGAAAAGCTACCCACCACGCTAAAATTAATGCATGTTAGGTGCCTTAATCATGCTCTGATACCAATTGAAGGTGATCATATGACATATGCGGAAGCAATTTTAGGATCGGAGGCACTTAACTACATCAATTTTAGAAAATGAAAACATGTTGTCCAAATACCGTAACTAGAGAGCAGAATTTGTATGAACCTTTTAGAGACCGATTCAACAACTCCCTTTGATTCCTTTGATCACAAACGGTGTGTGGACCACCTCTAGTGTCTTCCCTACTATTCTCCGGGCCAAGAACGACTTGTGGGAGTCTATAGAGATAAGGAATGAGAAGGGAATGCTTGAAGGTTCAAGCACTAGAGAGATATATGGAGATGAGTGAGTTTGAGACCAAAATCCAGCAGCATAACAATATGGAAAATGACTCTCTTAAGCTTTGAATCTAATTCATGCTCCTTATAAAAACATCTTCCATGCAAAGAGAAGCTTCATGACATTAGACACATGGTGAAAATGCAACTCAAAGTTGATTCTAGGTGTTTAATTCACAACACATGCAACTAGTGCATGGTTGTGTTGTTTTCCACTATGCATCAACTTGCAAGAGTGGGAATGCCACTAAATCCACTAAATTGAATCTAAATTCTGAATTTTCAGCTTGCAATTCATTCCTATTTCAATTCAAAATTGAAATTGATTTCTAGGCAAGTAATTGGGACATTTCCAAGTAATTTGACATGATTAATCCAATTAATCATTATCACCTAGTGCCATGAATTATATATGATTCATAATACATATATATGGTATTTAAAACACTTTTAAATACCTTATCTCTCAATTTCTAATTTAATTCATAATTAAATCATTGTGTCAAACACATTTTAAGATAATACCCTATTTCTCGTTTTTGAACGATTCAAAGAATTCTATCTTTTGTTCTAGGCTTTGTTTCGATATGAGCTAGTAGGGGGACCTAATGGACCTATAGATCATGGGCTCCAACGATTTGGGGCCAACCGACTAATCTCATTATCCATGCTAGCCAACATTCGTTAACTACCGGGACACTCCACTATAGCCTGATAGTTGCACTCCCCTCACTATAGATATATTTCCGTCCACTTGATTTAACCATGATTTGTAAGTCAATCCTTCAAAGGTTGTTTGTAGCTATAGCTAGGTCAAAAAGCCGTTTCACCCCTATAGTACTTCTAGTTCCTTAAGTCCCACTAATCCTCTAATGAACAATTGGTTTATGGTCCAACCAATAAACCGAGTCCCTCTCCGGCCAATGAGAGGGCGGGATCCCTTTGTTCAAGCCCCGAAGTCAGCACTTAAGGGAACAATCTCTCTACTATCCCTAATTCGGGTAGGAGTGAATTCCTTCTTGCACGACTATGTCCCCAGCTATCTACCCGTTCCTATCCCTGAAATGGGAGGCTTATTGAGTCGGCGATACTGAGCCACTCTCACCTATGCAAATCTAAGGATAAGCCCGAATAAACAGGAGTTCATAGTTAGCTCGTCAGTAAACGGTGTTATAAAGCGAGAGCGACTTATTTCTCGGTCCTGGTTTTATGCAAACTCATTGCATAGAACGCCCCCACTCGCATGTCTCTACACGAACGATTTAGGATCACATCGTCTATACCATCTATAAAGTGGGTCGCGTATCATAGTGTCTCCAGAATAAGGTACGCAGCCCTGTCCCTATACTATAGACCATTTTGGCTATTACTCAAGCTTGATCCACTTTTATGTCTCTACATAAAGCTCAAGTGTTCATCGTATAGCCATGGATCTTAGTTTATTGGATTTGGGTTATTATATGTGCAATTTACTTTATTTAGTATTAACTTTTACTGAATCAATCTCGATAACGCCTTTATCGAATAAGTATATAATTCGTTTAACATTCACTATCTACGAGTTTTAGGACACCAATCCCAACAGTTTGTATTTAGCTGATGGTCGAAAGGTTGGAGTTAAATGCATGGGTTCGCAAAACTATAGTGGAAAAGATCCTAAAAATAGGACTTTGTCTTCTTGCATCCTATAAATAGGATTGAAACCACTAGGGTTTTAAGAGTCGTGAGCATTATTTACCTAAGTTTTAGCTAGCCCTAGGAATAGATTCCTAGTTGGCTTAGACTTCTAAAGGCACCTACAACAGAGCTGAATAAAAGTAGGACTTAACTCACAATGTAGTTGTCAAGGTAATTGTGGGTGCAACTGTAGGATGTTATCTGCACCATGTCTATGTGGGCAATATAGATAGTAATCTGCAGCAATTTGTAGTGCCTGAGTAAGTTGCGAGAGCATAGGTGGTCGCAATCTAACGCTTAAAGTTGATACTATTTGAATTTCCCCGTTTATCTCATAGAGTTTTTATCCATTTTCATTTACTTACTTATTTTACTTTTGTCTTAAATCAAAACCCCATTCAGTCTATTTTTCTGGTTACTATTTTTTGTTGCAAACTTAGAGGAGGTTCCCATTTTTACAGAATCTTGTGTTTTTTTAACTAGTCACCATCTCCCTTGGGTACAATATCTAGAATATTTTCCACTTTATTACTTGATAGTATATACTTGCACTCGAGCAGTGTCATAGGGCATGCTCGTCAAGGGTCGAACCCTTTGTTCAAGACCCAGAGACACCACTAAAGGAAACACTCATCTACTTAACCTAGAGTCGGGAAGGAGTGAATTACATTTTGAGTGATTATGTTTCCAGCTCCCCACTAGGTCTTGTCCCCAAAATGGTAGGTTTATTGAGTCGCCGTACAGGCCGCTCTCAACCATACGAATCAAAGGACAATCCCTCGTGAACAAGAGTCCATAACCCACTCAGGATTGAGACTAAGTTGCCTAGGTCATCCTAGTGAAATAGAAACCTAACCAGTCAACGGTATTATAGCTAGTGGTTTCTATTTTGCGGTTCATTCTTTTGCAAACCCATTGCATAGGATACCCCCACTCGCATGTCCTCTACACGAACGTGGTTGATCATTGCGTTTGTATCAAATACAAAAAGCGAACTGTATCCATAATGTCACCAAGATAAGGTACCCAACTTTACCCTTATACTATAGACCTTTTAGGGTGTATCTTGAACAATGATCCAAATATGTCCCCACATACTGTTCAAGACTCATAATAACAACCTAGGATGTTAGTTTATCTGATTAGGGTTATTTAAGCAAGACAAACATAATACAAACAATAATACTTTATTAAATAATACATCAATAACTTTTTATTAATGTTCGGTCAGATGTTACATTTACTATCTATGAGTTTTAGGGCATAAATCCCAACATTTTCAATGTCCAATTTTTTGAAAACTATCTATCAATTTTTTTGACTGTTTGTTTAATGTAAAATGACTTATGCTTTTGGGTCTGGTTTATTAAATAAAAGATTTTTACTTATAGTATATTATGCTTTAAAGTTTCAAAGTTTTGCTTTCTCATGCATGTAGTAGCGATCCTTAATATGTTTTAGCTTCCTTTAAGTCGGATTGTTACATTGTTCCTGATAACTCTCCGAAAGGGAGTTATTTATGCCTTAATTCTATAGGAATTTTGTGTGTCTTTTGTGCTTAATAAGGTTGCTTTTAGATGAATATTACATGTTCTAACCCATTTGGAAGAATGGAAGCTTTGGAAATTATTTTGTGCAGAATATGTTGTTGGGCGACTTAAGGGAGCAAATTCTGTGTTGCAGCAAAGCTGGGAACAAAACTGTCACGTCACAGCTCGTTAGCCAAGTTAATCAGCTGAATTCTGTTAAGCTATTCTTGGGATAAAGGAGCAAGTAGAGCCATCCACGTGTCTAGGTCAACCTAATTCAAGCCTCCTATCACTCTATAAAAGGAGATAGTCGCCAAAGTCAAAGTCATTCCATCCTTGGGAGGAACATTCCACTCGTTGAAAATTTACTTCCACCTTTGGGAGCCGAATAGAGGAGAGAGATTGGAGACCTACAAGAAGACCATTAATTGCAAGCTGATCAAGGGAATTAGTATTTTCTTGTATTACTTTGTGATTATGGATATGTTTACTCAGATTGTAACGTGTGTCTCTACGCACTTTATGAACTAAGTAACTTTAGGCGTTGGTTAGGGAACATGTAGTTGTTGTGCTTAATTTATAGTAATAACTATTGATTTTATGCATCTTGATTAATTATTGTGTTCATTTATATTTTATGCCCGCTTGGCCAGGCGGTATGAATACCTCTCTCTAGTTTCAGGGAAGATTTAGGGAGTGTGTGGCGGTTAATCACACTAAATCATTGTGTATTGGTGAACGCTAGTGACTGAGCTAGGGATAGCCAGTTGCCAAGTGCTTTATCGGTAGAGCTTCATTGGAGTTGAAACACATTCTAAACAATTCAAAGTTCCAGGAGGAATCTGCTAATAAGACTGCGAGAGTTTTGCATGATCAATATTATTGCTTGAGCATCTTTTAAAACATCCTCAAATTGAGGCAACAAATTTTGAAATGAAACCAGTAATGTTTCAGATGTTGCAAACCGTGGGTCAATTTCATGGTTTGTCATCTGAATACCCTCATTCACATCTTAAGTATTTTCTAGGAGTTAGTGATTCTTTTGTAATTCAAAGGGTGCCTAGAGATGCCCTTAGATTAACTTTGTTCCCATATTCTCTTAGAGATGGAGCAAAGGCATGGTTAAATTCTTTTACTCCATGATCAGTTAAGACATGGAATGAGTTAGCAGAAAAATTTCTTAGTAAATATTTCCCACCAAATACGAATGCTAAATTGAGGAGTGAAATAGTAGGGTTTAGGCAACTTGAGGATGAGACTTTTAGTGAGGCTTGGGAGAGGTTTAAAGAGCTTTTGCGAAAGTGTCCCCACCATGGTTTACCACATTGTATCCAAATGGAAACATTTTACAATGGGTTAAATGGAGCAACCCAGGATATGGTTGATGCTTCGGCTAGAGGGGCCCTTTTGGCAAAAACTTTTAATGAATCTCATGAAATTTTAGAAGGAATATCTACTAATAGTTGTCGGTGGTCGGATGTTAGAGGCACAAATAAAAAAGTTAAGAGTGTGTTAGAGATTGATGGTGTGTCCACCATTAGGGCTGATATTACAATGTTAGCTAACGCTCTTAAAAATGTGACAGTGTTTAGTCATCAGCTGCCGCCAGCTGTGGAGTCTGCTGTAGTGGTGAACCAAGTTGTAGAATAAGCATGTGTCTATTGTGGTGAAGATCACAACTACAACTTTTGCCCAACAATCCAACTTCTATGCTTTTCGTAGGTAACAAGAGGAACAACCCTTATTCTAACTTTTATAATCTAGGTTGGCGCAACCACCCCAACTTCGCATGTGGAGGACAAGGAAGTAATGTGCAAGCAAAGCAGAAGGTGAACCAATCGGGATTTGCTAAAGCGCAGGTAGTGCCCCAACAAAATAAGCAGGCTTTGCCCCAGCAAAATTCGGAGAGTTTTCTTGAGGCAATGATGAAAGAATATATGGCTCGTACAGATGTCGCAATTAAAAGTAATAAAGCTTCAATGATAGCCTTGGAATTGCAAGTGGGTCAGCTAACTAATGAGCTGAAGGCAAGGCCTCAAGGGAAACTTCCTTCAGATACTGAACACCCTAGAAGGGAAGGTAAGGAGCTGGTAAAGGCAGTGACTCTTAGGAGTGGTAAGCCATTAAAAGAGAGAAAAGAACCTAGTAAAACCCAGAATGTAGAAAATAATTGTGATAAAAATGTTGTTGTTGAGAAAGAGTTGGAGTCTGATCAGGGTGCTTGAGGCGGCAATAATGATGCTGGAGCATCTGGTTTTTTTCCAGATGTGGAAGAACCTTATGTGCCGCCCCCACCTTATGTACCACCTCTACCTTTTCCACAAAGGCAAAGGCCTAAGAACCAGGATGGTCAATTTAAGAAGTTTTTAGAGATTCTTAAACAATTGCATATAAATATCCATTTAGTAGAAGCCATAGAGCAAATGCCTAATTATGTTAAATTTCTTAAGTATATTTTGACTAAAAAGAAGAGGTTAGGTGAGTTTGAAACTGTATCTCTTACTGAGGAATGTAGTGTTATTCTTAAGAATGGGCTACCAACCAAAGCTAAGGATCCAGGATCATTTACTATACATGTGTCAATAGGTGGAATAGAGTTAGGTAGAGCACTCTGTGATTTTCGTGCAAGCATTAACCTTATGCCTCTTTCGGTCTATCGAAAGCTAGGTATTGGTGAAGCTAGGCCTACCACAGTCACACCCCAATTAGCTAATAGGTCTATCACATATCCAGAGGGTAAAATTGAGGATGTCTTAGTAAAAGTAGATGAATTCATATTTCCTGTTGATTTTATTATCTTAGACTATGAGGCTGATAAAGATATCCCAATTATTCTTGGTCGTCCATTTTTTGCCACTAGTAGGGCATTAATAGATGTTCAAAAAGGGGAATTAACAATGAGATTTTATAATGAGGAAGTAAAATTTAATGTGTTTAAAGCCATGAAGTATCCAGACGAAATGGAAGATTGCTCTTTCATCAGGATTCTGGAGAACACAATTGTTGAGACAGCAATTCAGGATTCAGCAAACAAGCATTTGGAAGATCATGGAGAGGTTAGTGTAGAGGATTTAGAAGTTTGTTCTTTAGAAAGGAAAATTGAAAAAGAAGTGTCTAGGTGTGAGGATGTTTTTGAGTCTTTAGATTTAGATCAAAGGAAGGCTCCTCCTATTAGGTCATCCCTGATTGAGGCACCCACTTTAGATTTGAAGCCCGTGCTGAATCATCTAAAGTATGTGTATCTTGGGGAAGGTGAGACGTTGCCCATTATTGTTGCATCAGATTTAATGCCGGAGCATGAAGAGGCCTTAATAAAATTGTTGCAGCAATATCGCAAAGCAATAGGTTCATTGGCTGACATTCGGGGAATTAGCCCATCTTTCTGTATGCATAAAATCACTCTAGAGGAAGGATACTTTAGGAGTATTGAGCAATAGAGAAGGTTTAATCCTACAATGAAAGAGGTTGTTAAAAAAAAGGTGATAAAATGGTTGGATGCCGACATTATTTATCCAATTGCAGACAGCAATAGGGTAAGCCCTGTCCAATGTGTTCCTAAGAAAAGAGGTGTCACTGTGGTAAGCAATAAAGACAACAAATTAATCCCAACCAGGACAGTAACTGGCTGGAGGGTTTGCATGGATTACAGGAGGCTTAATAAAGCTACCCGTAAGGACCATTTCCCTCTACCGTTTATTGACCAGATGTTGGACAGATTGGCTGGTCAGGCCTACTACTGTTTCTTAGATGGTTATTCTGGGTATAACCAGATTACCATTGCTCATGAGGATCAGGAGAAGACCACTTTCACCGGCCCTTATGGGGCATTTGCTTTTAAGTGAATGCCTTTTGGCCTTTGCAACGCTCCAACAACATTTTAGCGATGTATGTTAGCAATTTTTTCAGATATGATTGAGTCCATTGTTGAGGTATTTATGGACGATTTTTCCGTTTTTGGAGGATCTTTTCAGAGTTGTTTGGATAATTTAGGTAAGGTGTTAAAGAGATGTGAGGATACCCATCTAGTTCTCAATTGGGAGAAATGTCACTTAATGGTGAAGGAGGGCATTGTGTTAGGTCATAGGATTTCTAAGAATGGTCTAGATGTTGATCGAGCAAAAATTGAGCTTATTGAGAGATTAGAACCACCTAATTCAGTGAAACGGATTCAGAGTTTTTTTGGTCATGCTGGATTTTATAGAAGGTTCATAAAGGATTTTTCCAAAATCAGTAAACCTCTTTGTAACTTATTGTGTGCTGATCATGTTTTTTACTTTAATGCAGATTGTAGGAAAGCTTTTGAAACTTTAAAGGTTGCTTTAATCTCAACACCCATTCTTTGTGAACCTAATTGGAATTTACCATTTGAGGTAATGTGTGATACGAGTGATGCTGTGGTAGGTGCTATGTTGGGGCCAAAGCAGGGCAAACTTATCCATCCTATATATTATGCAAGCAGGGTTTTGAATGAGGCACAAATCAACTATACAATTACTGAAAAGGAGTTGTTAGCTGTTGTTTGCTTTTGAGAAATTCTGGCCATATTTTGTTGGATCCAAAGTCACAGTGTTCACGGTGAAGGGATAAAAACCCCACGCAGCGAAAAGTATTACCGAACCTACACAGAGTCTTAGATTCTAATTGAAATACCAATACAATTTGCAAAATATTACAGCAATAAATCTATATTTAATGGGTTGTACATAGGTGATAACGGCCCAAAAGGTAGTTATTTAGGCCTCATTTATATAAGGATTTGTGTGTCTTTAATGCTTAATAGGGTTGGTTTTAGAAAGATATTACATGATTTAACCCATTTGGAAGAATGGAAGCTTTGGAAATCATTTTGTGTACATTATGGTGTTGGGCGACTAGAGGGAACAAATTCTGTGCTGCAGCAAAACTGGGAGCAGAAACTGCCACATCACAGCTCGTTAGCCAACTTCATGAACCGACTTTTGTTGAGTTATTCTCGTGATAAAGGATCAAGGAGAGCCTTACACGTGTCCTAGTTGACCTAATTCAAGCCGCCCATCCTTCTATAAAAGGAAGTAGCCGTCAAAGTCAAAGACATTCCATGTTTTCCCTTGGAAGATGAATATTTTAGAGAGATTGAAGATTATCAAAAACACCATCTTCCGCAAGCTGATTAGGGAGTTTATTTTCTTTATTAACTTGTGGTTATGGACATCCCTACTCAGATTGTAATTCGTATTCCTATGCCTGTTATGAACTAAGAAGCTTAAGGTGTTGGTTAGGAATAATGTGATTATTGTGCTTCATCTCTAGTAATATATTGACTATCGCATTTTGGTTAATTGTTGTGCTTATTCTTATTTTATGCCCGCCTGGCCAGCCGGTATGGATAGCTCTCTCTAGTTTCAGGGATGATTTAGAGGGTGTGTGGCAATTATCCACACTACGATCATTGTGTATTGGTGAACGCCAGTGACTGAGCTAGGGATAGCCAGTTGCCTAGTGCTTGATCGGTCGAACTTCATTGGGGTTGAAACACATCCCAAAAGATCCAGAGTTCCGGGAGGAATCCGCTAATAATACTACGAGAAATGCATGATCAATAATATTGCTAGAGCATCTTTAGAACAATCACTAAATTCTAACCGGCGCCTGTCTTCAATATGTCTATCCATTTGTTTACTCGTTGTTTTGTCATTTATTTTGCTTCAGTATAATTCTTATAAAACCAAATCATTTTACCATCTTTGAAACCATTAGAAAGTTACATACAATAGGTAGAGTGGAAACTAATTCAGGACTCGGATTGATAATATTACTTGCTGCAGACTGTGTATACTTGCACAGGAATTCTAGAGTCTTTTATACCATATTTTTACTCACTCTAGGAACCCAACAATAGGCTATAAACATGATAAAAGATCAACTAGATTGATCCTAGTGATCAAGGATTTCATAGAAAACTTACTTTTGTAGAAATCCTTGATCAATTTTCCTTTTCTTGCCAATAAGATTGAAAACGCAGCAACCCTCTTGTGTGAACACCACCAATCGACTACACCAGTATATCTCTAAGACTTCTTGAAGCAGAAGACTTGTGGGAGTCTTTTGGGAGAGATCTCTTAGAGAAGGAGAGACAATGGGCTGCCTTTCACCCCAGCCTAGGGGTCCTATATATAGGTAAATGCCAAGACCTTTTCCTAATAGGAAAAGGTTTAGGAATAAGTTCAAATCTATTATCTGAACAATATCTAATTTTAATAAATAATTAATTAATTTCATAATTAATTAATTACCCAATTAAATATCACATATTTAATCTTAGGGATTTTATTAAAATTAATATGAATCCAATTCATATTAAATTTATTTGAACTCTTTCAAATATTTTCTTTCCTAATAAGAAAAGGTCTCTAATTAATAAATAATTAATTAATTTCATAATTAATTAATTACCCAATTAAATATCATATATTTAATCTTAGGGATTTTATTAAAATTAATATGAATCCAATTCATATTAAATTTATTTGAACTCTTTCAAATATTTTCTCTTAAGAAATAATTTTTTAAATTAATTTCAAAAATTACATTATAATGCATCAATATATATTATACGATTCCTCAGATAAATTGAATACTTTCAATTTACAATTTATATTTGTTTGCTTCAAGTCTTTTTACGAGCTACCAGTGGGACCTAATGGACCTACAGATCAGAAGCTCCAACGATACGAGACTAATCGGCTTAAACTCATTAACCAAGTTAGTCTCCATTCGTTAACTGTGGGTCACTCCACTAAAGACCCTCAGCTGCACCCTTCTCACTACAGAATATTTCTGTGTCCACGGATATCGACCAATACTACAAGTTAGTCCTTCACGTGTGTTCATATTTCAACTGGGTCAAATTATCGTTTTACCCCTGGTTTACATCTTTGTCCTTAAGTCCCCAGTGCTCCTCTAATGAAAGCCTGTTTGAGGTCCAACCAACAAACAGAAGTCCCTCTCGTGCCATAGAGAGGGTTGGGTCCATTGTTCAAGTCCCGGAGGCACAACTTAAGGGAACACACCTCTACTTACCCTAGAGTCGGGAAAGAGTGAATTCCATCTTGTGTGATTATGTTCCCAGCTCCCCACTCGGTATTGTCCCCAAAATGGTAGGCTTATTGAGTCGGTGTGCTGGCCACTCTCACCCATACAAATCAAATGACAACCCCTCGTGAACAGGAGTCCATAATCCACTCAGGATTGAGACTGAGTTGTCTAGGTCATCCTAGTGAAATAGAAACCAAGCCAACTAACAGTGTTACAGTCAGTGGTTAACTATTTCGCGATCCGGTCTTATGCAAACTCATTCCACATGATACCCTCACTCGCATGTCAACTACATGAACGAGTTGGATCATTGCGTTTGTATCATAATACCAAGCGGGCTGTATCCATAGTGTTACCAGGATAAAGTACCCAGCCTTATCCTTGTACTATAGACCTTTTAGGTTGTTACTTGAATATCGATCCCCGTATGTCCCCACATACTAGTTCAAGTTACATACAAACAACCTTGGAACTTAGTTTATTGGATTTGGGTCAAATAGTGCAATATTTAACAATAACATTTTATTGCAGAAACTAAATAACACTTTATTAAATACAAGTATAAAATTTTTTTACATTCACTATCTACGAGTTGTAGGGCATAAAACCCAACACACGGATCATGCAGCAATAAGGTATTTAATGTCTAAGAAAGATGCAAAGCCTAGACTAATTCGTTGGGTTTTATTATTGCATGAATTCGACTTGGAGATAAAGGACAAGAAGGGATAAGAAAATGTCATTGTAGATCATTTGTCTCGTCTTAATCCTTCATCATCTTTGCTGAAGTAATCTGCCATTTCAGATTCTTTTCCAGATGAACAACTCTTTGCTGTTGAGGTAAAGGTAGTCAAGGATGTCCCTTGGAATGCTGATATTGCCAACTTTTTGGTAAAGGGAGTCACTCCTATTGATATGGATTGGAGGTAGACGAAGAAGTTTAAGCATGATGCAAAATTTTTCTATTGGGATGAACAATTTATGTATAAGCAATGTTCTGATGGTATTATTCGTAGGTGTGTTTCATGTGATGAAGCAAAGGAAATCTTGGAGCAATGTCACTCTTGGCCGTATGGAGTCCATTTCAGCAGTCAGATGATAGCTATGAGGATTTTGCATTGTGGATTCTTCTGGCTTACCTTATTTAAGGATGCCCATTGGTTTTACAAGCAATGTGATGCTTGCCAAAGGAGAGGAAACTTGGAGCCTAGAGATGAAATGTCTCTCACTTACATTTTGGAATTTGAGTTAATCGACGTGTGGGGTATTGACTTTATGGGGTCATTTCCTCTTTCTAATGGCAATGTTTATATCTTATTGGCAGTTGATTACGTGTCTAAGTGGGTGGAGGCCATCGTATGGCTGAAGCAAATCTTACGTCCGAATAGGAAGGGTCTTGATATGAATTAATTACTTTTATCGTTTAATTTTGAATTTTCTGTGGGTTGGTAGATTGCATGGACGCTGCCACGTGTCGCGCAGAGGTAATCCAACGATTTAGCTGTTTGACAACACATAATTATTTACCATGGGCGATTGAAATTCAAGATTTTACCGTTAATGGATTTGATTTGCAAATTAAATGAGATTTGAACGGTAATTCCATTTAATGCGGGGCAAAATCTTTCGGTTACAATTTGATTTGCTGTAGCTCTATTTATTCCCAAGCCTTCGGTAAGTTCTTCTCACTTCATCTTCTTGATCATCCCTTGCTAGTTATATTTTTCTTCTTTTTCGGTGTGCGATAAACTTCATTTGAGTCTCCAATGGCGAAAACGAGAGCAAGAAAAGAGAGAGATAATGAGGAAGAAGAGGTACTTGTTACCCCTGAGGCACAGAAAGTGAAAATGAAGAAGAAGAAGACATCGGAGGAGAAAGAAGCTAAAAGAAGGAAAAGGCAACAACGAAAATAATAACTGAGTCGAGAGTTGTACAGAAGGTTGTGGAAGATGTTGTTGCCACAGTAGTTGAAGAAGACCCGAAGGAACCAGAAGAACAAAATCCAGAGCAGTTAAGTGATGCTGTGAGGGAAGTTGGTGTTGAGGGGGCACAGTGGAGGCTTTCAAAAACTCTGAAGAGGACGTTTCAGTCAGCCTATTTGAAGAAGGAAGCAAATACATGGATGGGGTTTATCAAACAAAGGTTGCTTCCAATGACTCATGACTCGAAGGTTTCAAGGGAACGAGTTCTTCTAGCTTTCGTGATTTTGAGGTCTCTCAGCATTGATGTAGGAAAGATTATTGCTAGTGAAATATCTGGTTGCTGGAAAAAGAAAGTGGGGAAATTGTTTTTCCCGAATACGATCACAATGCTTTGCAAGCGAGCAGGGGTTCTGGAGAATGAAGGAGATGTCACACTATTTGACAAGGGAATCATTGATACGCCTAACTTGGCGTAGTTTATGCGTACGCAAGGCACGTCAGGGTGGGCTTATTTTTTGCATCCACAACATTTTAGAATAATTTGCACTGTCGGCCAGCAGGCAAGAGTTTGCCGAGAGGCAATCTCAAACCTTTTAGAACTATGTTAAATGTCGTGATGCCAACTTGAAGAAGGCGCTATAGGAAAATTTTTCCAAACCATTTCCAGCCCTTCCACTGTTCCCTGATGATTTGTTGAACCCCTGGATTCCGCCCCCACCGATAGAAAGAGAAGAAGAGGATGATGAAAATGAGTAGGGTCAGGAGGACTAACGGATGAAGTGGCTCTGAGTGAGCATGATTTTTGTTTGCTCGCGCATTTTCTAACCTCATTTTCTTTAAATATTTCCTGCTTCTACGTTTTTTTTAAGCCACCAAAATATATGCTTTTGTAATTTCTTTCTATATTTTTAATGAAATTTTCGAAGTTGTTTCCATTCTATGGCACTATGTAATTCCTAACTTAACTAATTTTCTTCTGAATTTTTTAAGCTTGGACTGAATTAGCTTAATTAGATCAAGGTATTCTGATCTCCAGAAACCTTTTACTTGAGATTTTCTTCTAGCCTGGTCGTTGCTGCAGCAAGAAGATTCTGAGGTAGTGTTGATTTATTTAATCCACTTTAAGCTTAGTTCTACTCCCACATTCAGTTTAAAATTCAGATAGAAAACTTTAAGTTTGGGGGTATAGTTTGCATAATTAATGATTCATTGGGGACAATGAATAATTCAAGTTTGAGGGACTTTTTTGCTACTCCAATTGTTTTGCTCGAGCATTCCTCTCCTTCATTAAATAATTTGCTAGGTTATTGAGTAACCAGGGACATTTGTGACACCCACAGTTTGTCTTTGCGTCAAAAGATAACCTAGTAAATATGAAAAAAATGAAAAAATTAGTATTTGCTGAAAAAATTGATTGTTGAAAATTTTGCTGAGAAAATTCATGGAACAAAAGTTTTGAAGGATGAATGATAATCCAATAGTTTTTCTGTCTCCCATAACTTAGGTGAGCTTCATCATACAATGTCGCAATTCTGAGGGGCAAGAGATAGAATAACTAAGGATTTTTTAGTCGTACAATGAGTACTTAGCCTAGTTGGTGATGAGTTTGAGGCAAGGGTATACTGCACCATAAAGTGGGTCATCTTATGCTTAAGAGCTTATGACTGTAGGGCTGCTTTAAGTCTGAAAAAAAAAATATAAACCCCTTAAAAATGTGTTTTAATATGTCTGATAATAGAGTTAGGTTGTGTCAAGTTCTTAGAATTGAGTTAAAAGTGGTAATTATTTGTCCATGCCGGGAGAATTATTTTGCTGCAGCAGAGCTTGGTTTTGCAGAATGCTCAGGTAGAGGTTGAAGGTAGTGTTGGATTGTCTGGTTTGATTGAGCTATTCTTTGTCTAATGTTTTGAATTCTTACGGGAAGGTTGGTTAGTATTGCTCGAGACGCTCAATAATTTAAGTTTAGGGGTGTGATAACTCTCTGAAAGGGAGTTATTTAGGCCTTAATTCTATAGAAATTTGTGTGTCTTTTGTGCTTAATAGGGTTGCTTTTAGATGAATATTGCATGTTCTAACCCATTTGGAAGAATGGAAGCTTTGGAAATTATTTCGTGCAGAATATGTTGCTGGGCGACTTAAGGGAGCAAAATTTTGTGCTGCAGCAAAGCTGGGAGCAAAACTGCTACGTCACAGCTCGTTAGCCAACTTAATGAACTGAATTCTGTTAAGCTATTCTCGGGATAAAGGAGCAAGGAGAGCCATCCACGTGTCTAGGTCAACCTACTTCAAGCCTCCTATCACTCTATAAAAGGAGATGGTCGCCAGGTCAAACACATTCCATCCTTGGGAGGAACATTCCACTCTTGGAAAGTTTACTTCCACCTTTGGGAGCCGAATAGAGGAGAGAGATTGGAGACCTACAAGAAGACCATTAATTGCAAGCTGATCAAGGGAATTAGTATTTTCTTGTATTACTTTGTGATTATGGATATGTTTACTCAGATTGTAACGTGTGTCTCTACGCACTTTATGAACTAAGTAACTTTAGGCGTTGTTTAGGGAACATGTAGTTGTTGTGCTTAATTTCTAGTAATAAATATTGATTTTATGCATCTTGATTAATTGTTGTGTTCATTTCTATTTTATGTCTGCCTGGCCAGCCGGTATGAATACCTCTCTCTAGTTTCAGGGATGCTTTAGGGAGTGTGTGGCGGTGAAGCACACTAGATCATTATGTTTTGGTGAATGCCAGTGACTGAGCTAGGGATAGCCAGTTGCCTAGTGCTTGATCGGTAGAGCTTCATCGGAGTTGAAACACATTCTAAAAAATCTGGAGTTCCGGGAGGAATCTGCTAATAAGACTGCGAGAGTTTTGCATTATCAATAATATTGCTAGAACATCTTTTAAAACAATTACTAAATCCTAACCAGTGCCTGTTTCTAATCTGTCTGCCTATTTGTTTATTTTATGTTCTATCATTTCGTTTGCTTCAGCAACTCTATAAAAACCAAACATTTTAACCACCTTTGAAACCATTAAAAAGCTAAACAAAATAGATAAAATGGAAGCTAATTCAAATCTTGGATTCGATAAATACTTATTACTTGTTGCGGACTATGTATACTTGCACAAAGTTCTAGAGTCTTTTTATATCCCATTCAACAGTTCCCTTAAGTGCTGACTCTAGGTCTTGAATAAGGGGCCTCACCCTCTCATACAATGAGAGGGACTCGGTTTGATGGTTGGACCATAAACCAATTGATCATTACAGGGGAAAAACAGTAACTTTGACCCAACTGTAATTACAAACGACCTGTGAAGGGTCGACTTACTAATCATGGTTATATCGAGTGGACAAAAATATATCTACAGTGAGGAGAGTGCAGTTGCGGGTCTATAGTTGAGTCACCTGCTGGCAGTTAACTAATGTTGATTAATTTGGTTAAAGAGTTTAGCCGGTTAATCTCGGATCGTTGGAGCTCATGATCTGTAGGTCCATTAGGTCCCTCTGCTAGCTCATATCAGATTAAACCTTAGAACAGTTTGATGAGAGAATTTGAATTGTTCAAATTCGATTTAGGTATTAAGTGTTAATTATATGTGATATAATTAAGACATTATACATATAGTTTAATTGTGAATTAGACTATATTATAGAGAGAGTTGGAAAATATATAAATATGATTTAAATATTACTAATATGTATATGATATAGATTTTGGTTTGAATTTTACATATGAATAGGGATTTATATTTAAAAAAATGGTTTTGAGAGAGATAAGGATTTGTGCAATTATTTAATTTGATATTTGATATTAAATTAAATAAATATAATTAATTAAATTTATTTGTTTCACTATTTAAATTAGTTTTATTTAAAATTAATTATTTAAATTAGTTTTATTTGAAATGAATTTGGAAATTCAAATTCATTTTAATTTAATTTTCGGAGGTGGTGGATTTATGACAAAATTCATGCACAATCCATGGTAAAGATGAAAGATTGGAATTCCAAAATTCTCAGCGGAAGCGTATAGGACTGATTCGTATTTTAATTAAGTTTTCTAAAATACTAGTACATTGGCAAATTATCCAGAACAATTCTATATATAAACTAGGCTAAGCATGCAGTAGATCTAAATCTAATAATTAAAAGAATGAAATACTTACTTGTCGAAGACTTTCTTCAAGAACCGGAATGATCCCTCAAGGGAACACTCATCTACTTGCTCTAAAATGGGAAGGAGTGAATTCCATCTTGTGTTGTTATATTTCTAGCCCCCACTAGGTCTTATCCCTGAAATGGTAGGCTTATTGAGTCGGCGAATCCGACCACTCTCACCCATACAAATATAAGGATAATCCCTCATGAAAGGAGTCCATAACACACTCAGGATTAAGATTGAGTTACCTAGGTCATCATATATTGAAAAAGAAACCTAACTAGTCAACAGTGTTACATCTAGTGGTTACTATTTCGTGGTACGGTCTTATGCAAACTCATTGCATAGGATACCCCCACTCGCATGTCCACTACATGAATGCTTTGGATCAATGCGTTTGTATCCAATACAAAGTGGGTCGTATCACATAGTGTCACCTGGATAAGGTACTCAGTCTTATCCCTATACTATAGACCCTTTAGATTATAATTACTTGAACATTGATCCCCGTATGTCTCCACATACAGTTCAGGTTTCATAAAACAACATTGATCCCCTTGATGTTAGGCTTAGATGGTATCTAAATAATATGTTCGAGAAAGCGGAGGATTACTTGATTATAATTCCTAATGCTATGCACCCAATGTGCAAGTTGAAATTTTTTATGCAGGATCTGAGAAAGAAAAAGAAGAAAGATCCTCTGAGAATCAAGGAAGTGGACTTCGGTTGAAAACATCGAATCCCGTCTAGCTCAGGACGTTAAACAAGCGCTTCTTGGGAGGCAACCCAAGCTTTTAAAGTTTTTTTTGAAGATTTCATATTAGTTTTTGTGCTGATCCTAAGGCTCCCATAAGATCGATCCTTGAGCAGGGAGCCCGTGAAATGACACCTATCCGCTCATTCTCTCTTCGGACGAAAATTCAAGACGTTTCAGATTCTCTCGCTTTTTCAGGGCAGTATCGATCTCTCTTTATCTGATTAAATGTTCATACATTGGGGACAATGTATATTTTAAGTTTGGGGGGGAGATTCGCTCTGCTTAGGTTTTGCATAAGAAAAGTAATGCTTATGATGAATTAAATGCATGTTGATGATGATGACGTCTGATGATTTGCTTTCAGCCATGATTCTCTCTTATTGTTGCAAATTTGGAAGCATGTCTAAATTCAAGAAAATTTAAAATTTTTCTTTGATCCCCTTGCAAAGTATGATGATTCACTTGTTTTATTATGATTTTGAAAGCCTAGATGAAAGTTATATGCTTTGGAAGTTCGTTGTCACTCCGATAGGTGTAAAGTTTGTTTAGATAGCTTTCTTGCGTAATAGTAGGTAATACTGAGCTTTGGGAAAAAGAAATGATTTGCTCAAAAAATATATATATATATATATATATAAAAAAAGAATTGCTCCACTTTCTTGAGAGCGTTAGTAACCAGGGGCATTCATGACACCCATCGTTTGCCTTTGCATGAAAGCGCTGGAAAGAAATGAGCATGCCTCGGCAACCTGAAAGATGAGGCGCTCGTAGTTGGATGCTTTCATCACCAATGTTGGCAAGCCAGAACGAAGGCGCTACATCTAAAAGGATCATTTAAAAAAAAAAAAAAAAAAAAAAAAAAAAAAAAAAAAAAGAGAGAAGTTTGGGGGACACCTCAAGAATCATGGGCACCTTAGTAAGGTAGTGCTTGCTAGATAAGCATGATGGCTAAAAGGGCGAGCTTTAGTGCCAGTGTAGGGGGAAGATGAATGGAGGAGTTTATAAGTGATTCCGGGCTAGTAAAGATTATGATAAAACAAATGATGATTCGTTCTTGCAAGGGAGGATAGGATTAAATTTTAAACTTCTTGATGTTTGTTCATGCTTACTTATTTGTTTCAATAGTTTGCATTCATGGCTAGAAGCATTGAAGATAGAGTTGTTAGCATGCAAGTTATGATTCATATGCATTACTTTACTTTGCTCGGGACTAGCAAAACTTTAAGTTTGGGGGTGTGATGACATGCAAAAATGTCATCATTTTCCTATTAATTTTAGCTAGTTTTGTGCATGAATTGTGATCTTTAAAGTATTTTTATGTTGATTTTACAGAAAACCGAGTTCGGACAGCAAAACTGAGATTTTAAGAGAATTTGGGTGAATTTGGAGACTTTATGGGCAATTTGAAGAATAATCATTGAAGATCAAAGCCCTAAGGTCCAAGAAAAGAAGGCAATTGAAGTGGGAAGGCCCAAAAAGCCCAAAAGATTAAAGAAAGGAGGCTAAAATCCGCAAATCAGGCTTCTAGAAGGCCTAGCGTCTCGACGCTAGGTAATCAGAAAAGCGCGTGCCAAAATCGCGACAGCGTCGCGACGCTGTCTGCGTAGCGTCGCGACGCTGCGACAACTTCTGCCCCAAGACAACATGACGTCACAGCGTCTCGACGCTGTGACGTAGCGTCTCGATGCTGTCGACTTGTTCAGCAAGAAATTTCCAGCCCCTTGCACTATAAAAAGGCCCCTTCCCTTTGGTTCAAATCATCCCAAATTTGGGGGAGCTCTCCCCTAGCTCAATAGAGAGAAAAAGTGAGAAGAATTGTGGAGAAAAAGTGGGAATTAAGCGAGATTCGAAGGCTCAAGATTCGAGATGATCGTAGCGGGAGCTTGGGATCGACTTATCGGTTATTTCTTCCTTACTTCTTTATAATTCCCTGTTGTAATTTGAGTTAGGCCTATGGATCAAGATCATTTTGGCACAATTATTTCCATTTGTGAGTAGATCTTGAGACCTAGGGTCGTTATTCTAGTTAATTGGATATTGTAGCGCAATTACTTGGATTATGTAATGAAATTCTCCATATTTCATCTATGCAATTCTTGCTTAATGCTTTTAATCTCTTGATCACGGATTAATTGTTATGATGGTCTAAATTGATACTCGACAGAGAGAAATTAGATTAGATCCTAATTGCATGGCTAACGATTGCTTGGAACACGAGAGTGAAAGAGAATTGTTAGAAATTGATTATGAAGTTGCTTAATGCCATACTATGATTAACTAAGGAGATGGACACATAAATTAGTTATGTTAGTATGAGATGTGGAGGAGCTTGAAAGAGAAATCCGCTTAAAATTACTTCTAGATTTATGGAATTGAAGATTATTAGTTACATACATCCATGTAATTGAGCTACAAATCCAAGAAAACTAGATAACACCCTAGGTCAAGTTCCCTTATTTGGTTATTTTCATTTTATTATTACATGTTTATTTTTATTAATTCCTTTAATTTTCGCACTATCATTCGAGTTGATCTTCTAAATAAAATTAAAACATGATGATTCTTGGTACTTAATGGAATTAATTCAATTTCCCTGAGGATTCGATACTCGGTATTACTACCGTTTTATATTACTTGTGACGACCCGTGCGCTTGCGGAAAATCGTACCAACAGTTACATTTACTTATCCACAAATTTTAGGGCATTAAACCCAACAAAAGACACCTAATCCTTTGACAATGCTCATCCCACATCCATTGGTCTTTACATATATGTGATGTTGCATGTATTTAGAGAGGATGGTGATGGGAATTGCTGAGTTTTGATGAAGGCAAGCTGTTGAAAAGAAAACTCTCAAAACCAATGAACTCTCTATCTTTTCCCCTCAATTTCTCATACAATTTGGTTCCCACAAACCGTTCCAAGGTCGGAGAATAGCGGGGAAGACTATAGTGGTGGTCTGTGAAGTGTTCGTGATCCATTTCATCCAAAGGATTGGTGTAATTCGATCCCTAAAAGTTGGTTGCTCTAAAACTCTATTTTTTTTAAAGTATGCTAGTCATATTTGTTCTTGAAATTCATGTAAATTAAGAAGCCAAGATCCTAATTTCTTCTGCTAGAGTGTTAAACACTCCTCCAACAAGGTATTGTAAAAATCCCTCGTTCTTTTAGCTTAGGAGGGATTTTGCTTTTCAACATGGCACTGCAGCATTCTGTCAATGCTACAGTCTCAAATTCTCCCAACCTTCTCTTCTTGGATAATATGTCCTCTAAAAATTTTACATAACTCGGCATTTGCTCCAATGTCTCAACCAGCAGAATGTTGATATGCAAATGCTTCAGCACGTTTAGAAATTTCTTGAAGTTCATGAAAGTGTTAATGTCTAAATTACGGAAGCAATTTTGGATCTTAGGCACATAATAAGCTCAACTTGATCATTCATTGCATGGTGTTCATGAGAAGAAAAACAGAGACAGTTTACCAACCTCTTTTAAATGGAGAAATTGGTTGGATTCTTTTGTTGTTTTTCTTCACCAATAAATCACAAACCACCACTAGATCTTCCTTGTTATCCTCAAGCCTTTGGAACGGATTGTGGGATCCTCAAGTTATGGGAAAAGCTTGAAGAACGAGCTTATGGAGGTGGGTTTGGTGAGTTTGTGTTTTGGCAGCAATTCACTATGTTTCAAACTTTAATTTTTCAGCCTTCTTCTTCCCTTTTATAAAGGGATCAAAGATGAAAAAAAAGCCCCTGACATTGACACCAAATTAGCACCAATTTAGTTGAGAATGGTGTGACTTAAGAGAGGGGAGTGCATGGGTTTAGTCACCATGCACTCCACCTCCAAAAAATCAAATTTATTTTGATTTTAATTAATTCAAGATTATCTTGAATTAATTAATTTTCAATAATCTGAAAAATGAAAAATCAATTTTCAATCTTTCAATTTTAAATTAATTCAAATTTAATTTAAAATAATTATTAATTAAATAATTTATAAATTAATTTAGTATCTAATATTAAATTAATATTTTGCCATCAATCCCGAACATTTCCGAAATGTTATTTTTCAATCATGAATCCCTATTCATGCTCTCGATATTTAAATCATATTTAAATATTAAATATCACACAAACCTAGTTTTCACAAAACCCAACGTATCAACGTTAATCACTTCTATCAATTTCCCTAAACATGAATATAGAGTAATTCCTATTATATCCATCATATTGTTCCAAAGGTTAGTCTCGAGCTAGCAAGGGGACCTAATAGACCTACAGATCATGGGCTCCAACGGTACGAGGTTTAACCGGCTAAACCCTTTTAACTTAGCTAACCAACATTCGTTAACTACCGGGACACTCCACTATAGCCTAGTAGTTGAACTCCCTTGACTGTAGATATATTTCTGTCCACTCGATATAACCATGATTAGTAAGTCAATCCTTCACAAGTCATCCGTTTTACCTCTATAGCACATCTTAGTTCCTTAAGTCCACTGGTCCTCCAATGAACAATTTGTTTATGGTCCAACCACTAAACAAAGTCCCTCTCGGGCCAATGAAAGGGTGGGGCCCCTTGTTCAAGCCTTGACTTCAACACTTAAGGGAACAACCTCTCTACTATCCCTGAATTGGGTATGAGTGAGTTCCGTCTTGTTTTACTATGTCCCCAACTATCCATCTAGTCTTATCCCCAAAATGGTAGGATTATTGAATGACACTATTGGACCACTCTCACCCATGTAGATTAAAGGATAATCCTAAATGAACAGGAGTTCATAGCAAGCTCAGGATTAAGATCGAGTTACGTAGGTCATTGCATGAAATAGTTAGTCTTAACAGTAAACGACATTATAAAGTAAGAGTGACTTATTTCTTGGTCCTATCTTGTGTAAACATCTTTTACACAGGATGCCCCGACTCGCATGTCACTACATGAACGATCTAGGATCACATCATTTGCCTCATTTGCAAAGTAGGTCCGCATCCATAGTGTTACCAGGATAAGGTACCCAGCCTTATCCATTTACTATAGACCATTTAGGTTATATACCCAAACTTGATCTCTGCCTATATCCAGATATAGTTTGAGTATTTCATATTATAATCATGGATACTTCTATTGGATTTAAAGTATAAAATAAACAATTTCACTTAATAACATCTTTATTATAAAAAGAATAACAAAACTTGAGTTTTAGGACATAAACCCCAACACTTCGTGTCATTATTCTTTTTTTTGTTGACGCTGTGAGAAAGAAATTGAAGGTTTGTATGCGTCAAGCTCTTTGTGTGCAAATGGCTTCTTAGCTCATTTCTTTTCTTCCATGTCTAGCGTGCTAGCGCCTCTACCTTGTTTAATTTCTTCTGTTGGCTTTTCCTCATAAATTTTTGGCGCGTCAACTTTTTCTTTGATTGCCTCAGAATTCAGTTGTTTTCCACTTCATAGTGTCAACACATGACATTGTTTCTTTCCTTGTGGTGCTTCATTATTGCTTGAAAGAGTTCCTACTGGCCTGTTCTTCAGTTATGATGCTAATTGATCCACTTGAACTTCAAGATTCCTAAGTGATGTTGTCTGGCTTCGTACTAACGTGTCATTCTTTGTCATATACTCCTTTTTGCTGGTCATAAATCCTTCAGAAGGGTCTCCAATGAGTTTGATGACGATGCGTTAGATTCTCCACCACCTGAAGTATTTCCTTGCAGGAAGTTTCCTTGAAATGATCCCTGCAAAACTTGATCATTGCCAGCGTTAAAGTGTCTAAGGTCAGAACTATTACACCCTTGTTGTCGCGGTTTCTTAGATGCACTAGCATTACCACTCCATGAAAAGTTTGGATGATTTCCTGGTAAGTCTAATTTATTATGCACTTAGAATCTCCCAATTTACTTATCTTAGTTGAATTCCTTGCGAAAGATGCTTTAAAATGAATATAATATGTCTATAGGTCCTCATCAAAGCTTTGGAAGAATATCGGGGCTTAAACGAGCAAAACCGTAGCCTAAAATGATCATTCTGCCCTTGGAGCCTTCCCAGCGTCGAGACCCTCCCTTTCCAGCATCGGGACACCGTGCAAATAAGGAAAGAACTTGGGAGTCAAGCTGAAACAACAACGTCGAGGCGCTGTATCATAGAGTCTTGTCGCTATGAAGATCCAAGAGATTATTTCCTTATATGAAGGGTCAGCGTCGCAACCTGTATCATAGCGTCTCGACGCTAGGCAGTTTTCTAGATTTGAAATTTTCCTAACTTGGCTGGCGTTTTTCCCATTTTTGGAGGATCCTTTCAGCACCAAATTACCACGAATTGAAGGCCAAGAACCACTTTAAATAGAGGCCTTTGGTGGAGCTTTAGAATCATCCCTCAATACACAATTCACTACAACATTGTAGTCCATCTATCTCCCCTCTCTCCACCATTCTTCTTAGTTTTAGTTTTTCTTGCATTTCTTGATATATTCCATGAAGAATTCAGCTTGCTCTTGCTCCATTAGAGGCTAGATTCTTCATTCATGTTATCGGGGCGTCAAAGTGTAAGTTCAAGCTCTTTTAATGAAATCTCGCGTTTGAATTCTCAAAGCATGTTTATGTGATTCTAGTTATTTTTCTACAAGTTTAGATTGTAGTATGAAAGATTGACAACCTTGACCGCACCCTCTCTAAATTTACTTGCTAAGTCTAAGTAGCAAATAGGTTAACGTTATGTTATTTCACATGCGTCCCTAGAACTAAATGATTTAATCAATTGTAATTGTGGTTTGTTGCCCGTTGCATGTGAATTAATTCGACTAGATCCCAATGCGGTTTAGATTAGTTAATTGGCCAATTAATTAATTTAAGCTAGGATCAAACTAAGCGTTTGCATGTTTGTGTTAGTAGGATCATGGTTCTCGGTTTGTTGCCGAAATATGCTGAACTTAAACTTGTTTTGACTTATTAGTGAGATTAATGATTTAATAGAATTGAACTTACCATGACTATCCCGGTTACATGATCTTCGAGGCATTGATTTATTTCCTTTATTTGATTCTCTTACTTTCCTTTTTAGTATTTTCCATAAATCGTTTTCTTTCCATAACAACTTTATTTCCAAATATAAACCCCCCTTTTTTTGTTACCTAAAACAATTAAGGAAATAAAGATTTGTTTGCATAGACTCCGTGTGATCGACCCCGACCACTACTGCTACAAGTTAGCTTTAGAGGTTGAGGATTACAAATTTATTTCACAAGAGACCACGACAATTTCTTTCGTCATTTCCCTAATTGGGATTGTAGGCATTCAGAAAATGATTATTTCGTCTGTTACCTTGGGGTCCCATAGAAAACCGATTTTGGATTTGAGGGCACATCCTAACACAGCCAGATGTGCCACTATGGGGGCCTGATTAGTAGCTAATGTGAATCCAATTCACATTAATTATATCTCTCATAGTTTAATTATCTTTATATTATAATGTATCAATATTTTATACAATTATCTTATATTCCCTTATATAATCTGAACAATTCAAATTCTTTAAAAAATAGTGAGGCTTATTTACCCGTTGTGAGCTAGCAGTGGAACCTAATGGACCTAAACATTATAAGCTCCAATGATCCAAGATTAATATTAATGAAACTCATTGATTAAATTAATCAACATTCATTAACTATGGGTCACTCCAATAAAGACTCATAGTTGCACTCTTAACAGTGTAGAATATTTTGCGTCCATTGATATAATCATTATAAGTAAGTCAACCCTTCATGAGTCATTCATAATTACAGCTAGGGCATTGTCCCTATAATTACTTCTTGTTCCTTAATTAAGTACCCATGGATCCTCTAATGAAGATTCTCTTTATGGTCCTACCATAAACCAAATTCCTCTCGAGTCAGTGAGAGAGAGGGACCCCTTGTTCAAGACCTAGAGTCAACACTTAAATGAACAACTCATCTACTTTCCCAAAAGCTGGGAAGGACTAAATTCCATCTTGTGAAGTTATGTTTCTAGCTCCCCACTCGGTCTTGTCCCCAAAATGGTAGGCATATTGAGTCGGCAACTCAGGCCACTTTCACCTATACATATCTAAGGACAATTTCTCATAGCAGGAGTCCATAGCTTACTCAGGATTGAGATCGACTTACATATGGTCATCCTATGAAATACCAATCTTTTCGGTTAATGGTGTTACAAAGAAAGATTGTTTATTTTGTGGTTCAGTCTTATACAAACATATTGTATTGGATGCCCCCACTCGCATGTCTCTACATGAAAAGCTTGGATCAATTCGTTTGTGTTTAAAACAAAGTGGATCGTATCTATAATGTCACCATAATAAGATACCCAACCTCATCCATATACTAAAGACCCTTTAGGTTATAACTTGAACATGATTCACCTGTATGTCAACCGCATACTGGTCAAGTTAAATTATATCACCTAGGATGTTTATTTATTAAATTTGAGTTTATGTAAGTCTAGAACACCACAATAAAATAACAATTATCTTTATCGAATAAATAAGTTTACATTACAATGCACGATTTTATGGTACAAAACTCAACGGGGATGACAATGTCTCTCGCTTCTTCATTTTTTTTTTAGAATAAACAAAGTTTCATTAACAATCAACCAAACTCCGAGGGGATACAAACATATTTTGCTCATGGAGCGATAAACCTATCATCCACTCGGGATAGTTTTCTAACCACACTAGCCATCTTGTGGGCAAATCCATTGAACTTACGACCAACAAAGTTAAAAACGACCTTTTCAAAATTACATCAATCACTACCAACCGAGTGGAGAAATTACATCAACCGAGTGGAGAAATTACATCAACATTTATTTAACATCAATTTCAAAATTACACCAAAATGTGTACTCCTGGATCTATAAACGTGTGTTTAATGTTAGCCAAAAATGTTCCAACAATCACTTTGCAAAACCTCACCTTGAAAGCCATACTGATGGCGGTTGGCAACTCAAATCTAAGTACAAATATCCAACCCACTTAAAACCCCAATATTCTACCCATTTATTTGATACAGTAGTTTAGCGATACCCACATGGATATCATTTCATAAAAGTTAAAAGACCAATCACTAATTTGTTAAGTCATTAATGAAGTGTTAATGGCAAGGACTAAACAGACCCTTTTTTTAAATTCCAAGACTAAAACATTTCTTTTAAAAGTTTGCTAAAATGTGAAAAAATATAATTTTAGAGACTAAAATGAGATTTAAATGATTTAAAATTAATTATTGATGTGCAAATTGCTTACCGCAAGTGTACGGGTCAAGTTATAATATAGTGAATATTCGAATGTCGTCCTCTGGATTGGTGTTTAGCCATTTTTAATTACCGAAAATACTCTTGGCCAATTTTATTTAGGGAACCAAATTTAGTGAGAATGAAATTAAATCAAACACAAAAATAATGCAAGAAGTGACAATCTAATGAGAAGAAATGGTCATAGAGACTTGATTTCACCAATTGGAATTATGGATTAATAAACAGATTAACACATGCTATGACTCATAAATCTTTGTAAACTAAAATCACACATATCTCTCCCGAGCATACATGATTCTCCCATATGCAATTGAACCCGATATCCCTATCTAAATCCAATAAACATACAAGGCAATAAGGGTAACCTTTTTAACGATTTCTAGAATTAACCATAATCTCCTGATTTTTAGCTAAATTCTAGTTATGCATATTGATTTCTAATTTAAATCTTCTCTCCCGAGTTAGATTCAAGCATAAACATCAATCAATTTATGGCCGGTAAATTGAAAGCATTAAGGACACAAAATATGCATAAATGGCATCAATAGCATAAAAACCGTAAATAAATCCATAACGTGCCCAACGGCTACATTAATCCCTAAGAATTAAAACCTAGCTACCCATACAACGGCTACATCAAGACGCTGAGCAGTTAGCGTCCCGACGCTGGCGCGATTTCAACCGTCTGGAGCGTGGAATCGCGACAGCGTCGAGACGCACAACGCCTAACGTCCCGACGCTGTTGCGTCTAGAGCTGTTTTCTGTGCAGAACCGCGACTGTTCTTCACGATTTTCATCGATTTCTTCCACGATCTTCATCGATTTTCAAGCCTAAACATGACCCGGACTAGTACAAACTCGATTTACAGAATTTTGCCCAAAAACGCAGGGGCCTTACATGATCAAATCAATAAAATTACTGTAAATCTATGGCCAAATTAAATCAAAACAATTTATCGCAAACCAACATTCACAATGCAAATTAATCCCACCATAAAAGTGAATCCGCAAATTTCAATCATGAAAAAAAAATTCAGAGATGGCTTTGATACCAATTGAAGGGATTAAAGCCCTTTCGCAGCGAAAACAGACAGAAAACCACACTAATTTTAAATCATAATTAAAATACCAATAAGGATCACAAATATAAATTTCACAGAAACATAAGAGAATTTATACTTGCTGCAAACATACATAGCATGCTGTAAATTAGAAAAAGAATTCTAGATCTAATCTAGAATTGGATCCTAACGATCCTAGGTCAAGAACTACTTACCCTTGTAGAAGTTCTTGGACGCTTTGCCTAAATTCCTTTGGAATGCAGAAAATTCCAGCAACCTTAGAACTTTTCCTTCGCTGCAAATCTACCACGAACACCACCAAAAGAGTTACACCGGTATCCTCGATAGGCAACACGCGTTGGGAGCTTGTGGGAGCAAAAAATTCTAAAGGAATTTTGACGGATTTTCTTTCTGTAAATCACAGAGAGGGAGAAAAATCGAAAGAGCTAGGGAGAGGGAGAGATTTCGTGAGAGTTGGAATCACCCAAAAAAGAAAGGAGACCCTTAACCTTTACCTATCGATCAGGAGAGTAAAGTTAGGGTAACCACACGCATCACTTCAGGTAACTGCACAATTAGTTACCTGATTTTTAATTAATTATAAATTTAAAATTCAAAATTTAAATTATAATTAATTAAATTAATATCCCTCTTTAACCTATAGTTTAATTAAATCAAATTTAATTAAACTTAATCAATTAATTAATTCAAAATTAATTAATTTAAAAATAATAAAATTGAACATCACATATTCAATTTTTATTCTCTCTCATAAAACTATAGTATTAATATACATCCCATGCACATTAATTATAACCTATAGTTGTAATATGAATCAAATTCACACTTTAGCCTAATATTCGAACACCTTCGAATATTGAATACTTCCTTAGAATTTTACCTCAACGCCCTGAGTGAGCTACCAGTGGGACCTAATGGACCTACAGATCAGAAGCTCCAACGATATGAGATTAGTTGGCTAAACTCATTAACCAAGTTAATCAATATTCGTCAACTGTGGTTCACTCCACTAAAGAACCACAGATGCACTCTTCTCACTATAGATATATTTCTGTGTCCACGGATATCGACCGTCAACAGCAAGTTAGCTCTTCACGTGTGTTCGTACCCCAGCTAGGTCAAATTACCGTTTTACCCCTAGGCTACCTCTTGGTCCTTAAGTAATAGTGCTCCTCTAATGAACAACCTATTTGTGGTCCAACCATCAAACATAAATCCCTCTCGTGCCATAAAGAGGGTAGAGCCCATTGTTCAAGACCCGGAGACACCATTTAAGGGAACACACCTCTACTTACCCTAATATCGGGAAAGAGTGAATTCCATCTTGTAAGACTACGTTCCCAGCTCCCCACTCGGTCTTGTCCCCAAAATGGTAGGCTTATTGAGTCGGCGAACAGGCTTTCTCACCCGTACAAATCAAAGGACAATCCCTCATGGACAGGAGTCCATAATCCACTCAGGATTAAGGCCAAGTTGCCTAGGTCATCCTAGTGAAATAGAAACCGAGCTAACTAACGGTGTTACAGTTAGTGGTAAACTATTTCGCGGTCCGGTCTTTGTGCAAACTCATTGCACAGGATACCCCCACTCGCATGTCAACCACATGAACGCGTTGGATCCCTACGTTTGTATCAATATACAAAGCGGGCCGTATCCATAGTGTCACCAAGATAAGGTACCCAGCCTTATCCCTATACTACAGACCCTTTAGGCTAAAACTTGAACATTGATCCCCGTATGTCCCTACATACTAGTTCAAGCCTCATTCTATTAGCCTTGGATGTTTAGTTTATTGGATTAGGGTTAATAAGACAAGATATAATACAAACATTGAATAATACATCACTTTTATTAATGTTCGGTCAAATGTACATTTACTATCTACGAGTTTTAGGGCATAAAACCCAACAAACTCCCACTTGAACTAAAACTCAAGTTACAGGGAAAGTATATACAATATAATCCAAAGCTGGAAATGGTACTTGTATGTTGTACATTACATAAAAGGTAAATATACAAAATACCATAAACTAGGGATCCTTACACCCATTACACATCTCCCACTTGCCCTAGATTACGCTATATACATATCTCGCAGACCTAGACTTTCTAGATGACCCTCGAACACTTTAGCCGAGAGGGCCATCGTAAACGGATCAGCAATGTTGTGCTCGAAAGCGATCTTGGTGACGACCACATCTCCTCGTTGCACAATCTCACGAATCTGATGATACTTCCTCTCTATGTGTTTACCTCTTTTGTGGCTGCGAGGTTCCTTTGAATTGGCTACAGCCCCACTGTTGTCATAGTATAACGTAATGGGCAAGTTCATATTTGGAACAACTTCCAAATCTGTCAAGAACTTCCTTAGCCAAACAGCTTCCTTAGCTGCTTCACAAGCAGCTACATACTCAGCCTCCATCGTGGAGTCTGCTATGCATCCTTGCTTTATACTCCTCCAAACTACAGCTCCCCTGTTAAGGGTGAAAACTGACCCTAACGTAGATTTCCTAGAATCCTTGTCTATTTGGAAGCCAAAGTCGGTGTAACCAGTGAGAACTAACTCTTTAGCCCCAAACACCAACATGTAATCCCTCGTTCTCCTTAGATACTTGAGGATTCCTTTAACGGCGGTCCAGTGGTCTAACCCTGGATTTGACTGATATCTGCTGACAATCCCTATAGCATAACAAATGTCTGGCCTCGTGCATAGCATGGCATACATTAAGCTACCCACTGCAGAGGCGTAGGGAATCCGTCTCATATCCTCAACTTCTTGAGGTGTCTTAGGAGACTGTTCCTTAGACAAGTGAACCCCATGCCTGAAAGGCAACAAACCCTTTTTGGAGTTCTGCATCGAATATCGAGCCAACATCTTATCGATATATGTTGCTTGAGACAGAGCTAGCGTTTTGTTCTTTCTATCCCGAATAATCTGGATGCCAAGAACATACTGGGCCTCACCCAAATCTTTCATTTGGAATTGGGCTGCTAGCCATTCTTTTACGTCAGACAGATACCCTACATCATTCCCAATGAGTAGGATGTCGTCAACATAAAGTACGAGGAAAGCTACTTTATTCTTGTTGACCTTCTTGTATACACAAGGCTCATCAACATTTTGGTCAAAACCAAAAGATTTGATCGCAGTATCAAATCTAATATTCCAAGATCGGGAAGCCTGTTTCAACCCATAAATGGATCGATTCAGTTTACAAACCTTTTGCTCCTGACCTTGGGTTATGAACCCTTCGGGTTGAGACATAAAAATACTCTCGTCAAGGTTGCCATTCAAAAAAGCTGTCTTGACATCCATTTGCCATATTTCATAGTCATAAAACGTGGCAATGGATAAGAGAATTCTTTTGGACTTAAGCATAGCAACTGGAGAAAAGGCTTCTTCATAGTCCACCCCTTCTCGTTGGGTATAACCCTTTGCTACGAGTCTGGCTTTGAAAGTCTGTACTTTCCCAGCAGCATCTCTTTTCCTCTTATAGATCCATTTACACCCAATGGGTTTGACCCCTTCAGGTGGATCTACAAGTTCCCAAACTTGATTGAAGTACATAGACTCCATCTCAAGGTCCATGGCTTTGGCCCACTCGTCTTTATCTACGTCATTCATTGCCTGACGATAAGACAATGGATCTTCGACGCCGTCATCAGGTATGACTACTTGTGTTTCCGTTAAACCCAAGTATCGGTTAGGTTGTATCACAACCCTCCTATTGCGTCGAAGCTCTCCCACTACGTGAGGAGGACTAGATTGACGAGAAGAACTGGATTCTCCAACAACTCTTGTTGAAGGACCGGGTTCATCAACAATCCTTGTTGATCCTTCTGTAGCTTCGCCTAATACTAACTTACTTCGTGGTTTATGATCTCGAATGTGGTCTTCCTCCAAGAAAGTTGCATTTGTCGATACAAATACTTTATTATCTTGAGGGTCATAGAAAAGACCACCTCTCGTTTCTTTCGGGTACCCAACAAATTGGCTTATTCTCGTACGTGGTTCCAATTTCTTAGGATTTGTCACTAACACATGTGCAGGACAACCCCACATACGAAAGTAACACAAACTAGGTTGACGCCCCTTCCATAGCTCAAAAGGAGTTTCAGAAACACTTTTTGAGGAAACGTTGTTAAGAATATGTACTGCAGTCGCTACTGCATACCCCCAAAACGAGCTAGGCAAGTGAGCATAGCTCATCATAGATCGAACCATGTCCAACAAGGTTCTATTTCTCCTTTCTGATACACCATTCTGCTGAGGTGTACCACGTGCTGAGTGTTGTGATTGGATTCAATGTTCTATCATATAGTCCTGGAATCGCTGATCTAAATACTCTCCACCTCGATCTGATCGAAGCGTTTTAATCGTTTTACCTAACAGGTTTTCTACCTCAGCCTTAAACTCTTTGAACTTTTCAAGAGCCTCAGACTTATGGCCCATCAGGTACAAGTAACTGTATCGAGAATAATCATCTATGAAAGAGATATAATATTCATAACCACCTCGAGCCTTTACATTCATTGGACCACAAAGATCCGAATGTATTAGTTCAAGTGGTTCTTTAGCCCTATAACCTTTTCCAGTAAAAGGCCTCTTGGTCATTTTACCCTTGAGACACGATTCACAGGGTGGTAAAGATGTATCTTCTATATCAGTTAGAAGTCCATTTTTAACCAAACGATCGATCCGATCAATGTTAATATGACCAAGACGAAGGTGCCAAAGATACGTGTTGTTACTTAAAGGAGAAACTTTTTGCCTTTTGTTTTGCGTTTCGGTCGTTTTAAACATTTCATGACTTAAAATAGCCTTAGCATCAGTTGGTCTTAACACAAACAAATTATTCTCACGCTGAGCAGAACATATATAAATACCATTCCTTGAAATAATTGCTTCATTAAGCTGAAAGGAAATATTGTATTCTTGTTCTAACAAAACGGAAACAGAAATAAGGTTCCTTTTAATTCAAGGAACCAAAAACAAGTTCTCCAAAATTAAAAACTTATTTCTAAAGAATAATTTCGCAGCTCCCACTGCACGAGCTGAAACGACGTCTCCTGTTCCAACCTTGAGAGTCATTTCACCGTCTGCCAGCTGCTGAAAATCATTTCCCTGAAAAGAAGAGCAAACATGATTAGTGGCTCTCGAATCCAGTATCCAGGCGAACTCATCATGTTCAACGAGACAAGTCTCTAATACAAGTAAATCAAATTTACCTTCTTTTTCTCTTCTCTTCTCAGAAAGGTAACGGGGACAGTTCCGCTTCCAATGACCATCTGCGTTGCAGTGGAAGCACCTGCCTTTGTCGGCCACGACCTTGGCCTTTCCCTTCCCTTGCACAGCCTGTGCAGGAGCCTTCCCCTTGTCTCCCTTCCTCTTTTGGATCTGCTTCGATGAAGAAGCCTGGGGTACAGATTTAGTCCCTGAGGATGAACCCTTCAGGAACTTCTCTTTGGAATGGGCCACATTGGCCTCTCCTTTAACCACATTTTTGCCCTTCCTTTTCTGCAAGGACTCGTAAATCTATAACTCCGAGAGGAGGGTAGTCAGGTTGAACTGAATCTTATTCATGCTAGCGTTCGTCCTGAAAGACAGATAGCTCGCAGGGAGCGAGTGAAGGATGAACGCAACCTGACTGCACTTGCAGACAACCCCACCATTTGCCTCAGCTATATTGAATTGGTTAATCATGTCCAGGACGTGTTCCCGAACAGATTGACCTTCCTGCATCTTGGCATTGAAGACGTTCTTCAGGGCGTCGTGGTGGAGCTGGTAGGACAGAAGTCCAAACATCTCCTGCAGGGAATTCATAATTTCCCTGGCAGTTTCCACGTTCTCGTAACGCTTGGCCAATACTTCAGACAAGCTGACCAGTATATAGACTTTGACCTTTTCATTGGCCTTAGTCCAGCGTTCGTGGGCGTCTTTTACTGCCTGAGCGACAGTGCGAGGGGGAACGGGAGGACATTCCTCCATTAAGACGAATCTAAGATCTTCTACCACGAGTATAGTGTTGAGATTGGATTTCCATTGTGGAAAATTTTCGCCAGTAAGTTGTTTGTTTTTAAGCAATGAAATAATAGAGGAAGACATTGCTGAAAAAACAAACAAGTGACCGTATTAGTTATCTTTGCCTTAACCCATCACACAAGCAATACAAACAATTGCATACATCCAATCAATTTTGCAAACAAACAATCAAAGAACCCTAATAAAACTATGATTGTGTTTCGCAACGATGCTTTAGAGGTTTAGAAGAACAGCCACCGAAGGGTGATCAGTTGTTCCTCCTCTAAAATGAGACTCTTCTCAGTCAATTTCTAATACCAGAATAACTCATATTCCATTAGATATTAACCACCGTTGTTCGGTCAAGGATTTGTTAACAATTAACTCCTCCCCGTAAGTGTAACCCTCCCACTTTAAGATCTCAGAGGCACAGACCAACAGGCTACCGTTAGGAAAGACAACTTTTGGTAATTAGCCTAAGCGATCCTATCCTATTCAGGAGTTCACGGTGTTCTGAATCCTATGATCAGGCCCTCCGAAGGGATGGTTGCTCCAGGGCAACACGCAGGCGGATCATAGGAATCTCACGTTGTGACCTAGGGGTGGAGACCAAAGGATACGTTGACACGTATCCCGCTTCCACTTACTATAGTCACTTTCCCCATTCACCTTGGTATTGACCCATGCAAACACTCTCCGAAGGGAGGCCGCTCTACGACGACACGAAGCCGAGCATGGATCTCACGGTGTGAACTATACAGGGACGCATGAGAAAAACTCGATTTAAATCAAGTTTTGTAATTTTCCTCCCACTAAAGTAACATATCGGATATTTTATTGTTTGATTAGACCTAGATAAATCCGGCTAAGTAATTTATCCAAGTCTAGTCCTATTATAACTATTATAATAAGACCTAATGTCTAGGTGTATTAAACAATTTTAATATACATAGCGACATTATTCTAACATTAACCTGACATTAATTCAAGTCCGGTGTCCAGATCAGTTCCCAGGTAAGAGGTGTTCCGTATACCGTCAACTTAAATACCTCCAATCCTTAGACAGAACTTCATTTGTAGAGTTCCCTTATAACCTCAGGAATGTTTGTCCTACTTAGTTCATTAAAACTATTTTAAAACTAAGTAAGAATTTCTAATCCTATTAGAAAATGATCTTAGGTCTAATTAATTTAAACTCATTTAAAATTAATTCATTTTAACCTAAGATCCTATGTGAGCATGCATATCTTGATTATAGATTAACGGTTTCTAATCATAAATTTTAAACTATTTCAAAATTGTAATGATTAGCCCTATAATCATGCATACTATAGTTTAAATCAAATAACAATCATATTCTAATTAATCAAATTAAACTATATAACTATGCATTGCATGATAATTAATATAACTCTTATATTAACCTATGGATGTATCATGCTCAATGCAACTTGATTTCCATTTTAAATAAATAAACAATTTTATTATTGCCAAAAATGGAAAATCACCTTAGCATGCTGCAAACAATTTATTTTTAATATAACTCTTATATTAAAACTATGTAATTGCATGCATCATACTATTCCATTTTCATGAATTTAATATAACTCAACTATATATTAAATAAATAATGAACATCCATGCATTATCATTCAAATATTATAATCATATTATAACATACATAATGCATGAGCATGCTTTATATCCTAAGGTGGGATTAAAAATTTAAATGACATCCATAAAGCATTTAAATAGTGAATAAACCGATTTAATTGGCCCCTAGGATAGATCAATGCAAAAATACACTAATAAAGCAATAAATCTATCCTATTATATAAATCTGCAGCTCCAAATCCGGTCTACAAGTCTTGAACCGACCCGAACCGCTTCGAACCGATCTTGAAAAACTCGAATCGCGCCCAAACCGGGTTGAACCAGACCAAATCGATCCCAACTAACCCAAAATGCACGAACCGGACCAGCCAATTAGGGCACCACCCACGTCTTTACGAAAAAACTGGCGCCGCACGAAATCGTGACAGCGTCGAGACGCTGAGCAGTTAGCGTCCCGACGCTGGCGCGATTTCAACCGTCTGGAGTGTGGAATCGCGACAGCGTCGAGACGCACAACGCCTAGTGTCCCGACGCTGTTGCGTACGGAGCTGTTTTCTGGGTAGAACCGCGACTGTTCTTCATGATTTTCATCGATTTCTTCCACGATCTTCATCGATTTTCAAGCCTAAACATGACCCGGACTAGTACAGACTCGATTTACAAAATTTTGCCCAAAAACGCAGGGGCCTTACATGATCAAATCAATAAAATTACTGTAAATCTATGGCTAAATTAAATCAAAACAATTTATCGCAAACCAACATTCACAATGCAAATTAATCCCACCATAAAAGTGAAACCGCAAATTTCAATCATGAAAAAAAATTCAGAGATGGCTCTGATACCAATTGAAGGGATTAAAGCCCTTTCGCAGCGGAAACAGAAAGAAAACCACACTAATTTTAAATCATAATTAAAATACCAATAAGTATCACAAATATAAATTTCACAGAAACATAAGAGAATTTATACTTGCTGCAAACATACATAGCATGTTGTAAATTAGAAAAAGAATTCTAGATCTAATCTAGAATTGGATCCTAACGATCCTAGGTCAAGAATTACTTACCATTGTAGAAGTTCTTGGACGCTTGGCCTAAATTCCTTTGGAATGCAGAAAATTCCAGCAACCTTAGAACTTTTCCTTCGCTGCAAATCTACCACGAACACCACCAAAAGAGTTACATCGGTATCCTCGATAGGCAACACGCGTTGGGAGCTTGTGGGAGCAAAAAATTCTAAGGGAATTTTGAAGGATTTTCTTTCTGTAGATCACAGAGAGGGAGAAAAATCGAGAGAGCCAGGGAGAGGGAGAGTTTGCGTGAGAGTTGGAATCACCCAAAAAAGAAATGATACCCTTAACCTTTACCTATCGATCAGGAGAGTAAAGTTAGGGTAACCGCACGCATCTCTTCAGGTGACTGCACGATCAGTTACCTGATTTTTAATTAATTATAAATTTAAAATTCAAAATTTAAATTATAATTAATTAAATTTTAATTAATCAAGATTAATTAAAACAACATTAATTTAAATCTTATTTAAATTAATATCCCTCTTTAACCTATAGTTTAATTAAATCAAATTTAATTAAACTTAATCAATTAATTAGTTCAAAATTAATTATTTAAAAAAAAATAAAATTGAACATCACATATTCAATTTTTATTCTCTCTCATAAAACTATAGTATTAATATACATATGTTGGGTTCCTAGAGTGAGTAAAAATATGATGTAAAATACTCTAGAATTCCTGTGCAAGTAAACACAGTCTGCAGCAAGTAATATTATCAATCCGAGCCCTGAATTAGTTTCCACTCTACCTATTTTTGTGTAACTTTCCAATGGTTTCCAGAATAGTAAAATGATTTGGTTTTATCGGAATTATGCTGAAGCAAAATAAATGACAGAACAATAAGTAAACAAATAGATAGACAGATTAAAGACAGGCACTGGTTAGGTTTTAGTGATTGTTCTAAGATATGCTCTAGAAATATTATTGATCATGCATTTCTCGCAGTATTATTAGCGGATTCCTCCCGGAACTCCGGATCTTTTGGGATATGTTTCAAACCCAATGAAGTACGACCGATGAAGCACTAGGCAACTAGCTATCCCTAGCTCAGTCACTAGCATTCACCAATACACAATTATCATAGTGTGGATAATTGCCACACACCCTCTAAATCATCCCTGAAACTAGAGAGAGCTATCCATACCGGCCGGCCAGGCGGGCATAAAATGAAAATAAGCACAACAATTAACCAAAACGCGATAGTCAATTTATTACTAGAGATGAAGCACAGTAATCACATTATTCCTAACAAACACCCTAAGCTACTTAGTTCATAATAGGCATAGAAATACGAATTACAATCTGAGTATGCATGTCCATAACCACAAGTTAATAAAGGAAATAAACTCCCTAATCAGCTGGCTGAAGATGGTGTTCTTGATGATCTTCAATCTCTCTAAAATATTCGGCTTCCAAGGGAAAACATGGAATGAATTTGACTTTGACGGCTACTTCTTTTTATAGAAGGATATGAGATTTGAATTAGGTCAACTTTGACAAGTGTAGGGCTCTCCTTGCTCCTTTATCCCGAAAATAACTCAACAGAAGTCGGTGTATGAAGTTGGCCAACGAGCTGTGATGTGGCAGTCTTGTTGCCAGTTTTGCTGCAGCATAGAATTTGCTCCCTCCAGTCGCTCAGCAGCATAATCTGCACAAAATAATTTCCAATGTTTCCATTCTTCCAAATGGGTTAAAACATGTAATATCTATCCAAAACCAACCCTAATAAGCATAAAGGACACACAAATCCCTATATAATTGAGGCCTAAATAACTACCTTTTGGGCAGTTATCATACCCCCAAACTTGAACTATTGCGCGTCTCGAGCAATACTAACCAACCTTCCCTTAAGAATTTAGAACATTAGACAAAGAATAGCTTAATCAAACCAGACAGCCCAACACTACCTTTAATCTTTACCTGAGCACTCTGCAAAACCAAGCTCTGCTACAGCAAAATGATTCCTCCGACATGGACAAATAATCACCACTTTTCAACTTAATTTTAAGAACTCACCACAGCCTAGCTCTATTATCAGACATTTCAAAACATATTTTTAAAGGGGTTTATATCTTTGTTTATCAGACTTAACGCAGCCTTACAGTCATAAACTCTTAAGCATGGGATGACCCACTTTATGGTGCAGTATACCCTTGCCTCAAGCTCATCACCAACTAGGCTCAATACTCATTATAAAGCTAAAAATCCTTAGTTATTCCATCTCTTGCCCCTCAGAATGGCAACATTTTATGATGAAGCTCACCTAAGTTCTGGGAGACAGAAAAACTACTGGATCATCATTCATCCTTCAAAACTTTTGCTCCATCAATTTTTTCAGCAAGATCTTCAACAAATAATTTTTTCAGCAAATAATTTTTTTCATTCATCATTTTTTTTCCTAGGTCATCTTTTGACGCGAAGACAAACTGTGGGTATCACAAATGTCCCCGGTTACTCAATAACCTAACAAATTTTTACTTGCAGGAGAGGAATGCTCGAGCAAAACAATTGGAGTAGCAAAAAGTCCCCCAAACTTGATTTATTCATTGTCCCCAATGAATCATTATATAAGCAAGTATACCCCCAAACTTAAATTTTTCTATCTGAATTTTTAAACTAAACATGGGACTCAGATTAAGCTTAAAGTGGACCATATAAGTCAATACTACCGTCAAAATCTTCTTTGCCGCAGCAACAGTCCAGACTAGAAGAAATGCTCAAGCAAAAGGTTTCCGGAGATCAGAATACCTTGATCTAATTAAGTGTAATCAGTCCAAGCTTCAAAAATTCAGAAGAAAATTAGTTAAGTTCAAGTTACTCAGTGCTCATGGAACGGAAACATCCAGAAATTTCATTAAGAACAGAGAAAAATATACATCAGCAGATATTTTTGTCGCCTAGAAACATAAAATAAAAACTGGGGTTCTCTTCTTTTTAGCTTTCTTTTTCAGAGCATCAGGTGTATTAGGTTCAACTTCCTCTACATCCCTTTCCTTGCGGCTTCTTGTTGTCTCTATTATAGACTTGAAGAAATTTTTTTACTCGAAGAATGGAAAGAAACATAAGGAAAAACGAATTGAAGAAGAAACAAACCTGAGTGGTGTTTAAATGGGGATTCAGAAAATAAAATAATTAGTGACAAATCTTCCCCCATTAATATCTTTTACCGTTTAAACCTGCAAGTAATTAATCAAATTAAATTTTCAAAACGGTAAGATTTTACCATAATGATGTGCTGTCCAACGACTCTACCGTTCGATTTCCCTATGCAACACATGGAAGCACCTGATCTTCATGCAATATTACCTGCTCACCGAAAATTTAAATCCCAACGGTAAAAATATTCTTAACCACATCCGTAATATTCTTATGATATATTCACTCTAACCAGAAGATTGCAAAAACAAACTGGGTAACAAGATTTTCTTCTAGAAGAATCTTTTCACACGGAAAATTCAAATACAAACCGCCAAAATCAAATCCTATTTTATTATTAACTTCAGCCGAATATGTAATTCTTATCTTATCTTATCTTTTCACACTGAAATATTATTAAATCTAAACCTAAACAGAAATTCAAATAACCGAAAATAAAAACGAAATAAAATCTAACTAAATCTAATTAATGAAAAGATAATCCAAAGATAATTTAAATAAATAACCTGAAAATCAAATCAAATCAAAACGAAATAGATAAAATCTAAATTAACAGAAGTAAACAAATACTTAAAGATAAAAATCTAATAAACCATGCAAAATCAAATCTAACCTAATCGAAATTAAAAACAAATCAGCGAAACATAAAATTAATACAAACACTGGGAGCTTAAAATTTTGCTCTGTGAAATGCTCCCACAAAAGTCCTGCTCTCTCAAACATCAACCAACCTTAGGGAAGGATATTTCAACCGAAACTCCTCACCCCAATAATGCTTCACACGCTGCCCATTCACCTTGAACACTCTCCCATCTTTTTCATCCTGGAAAGTAATTGCTCCATTGGAAAAAAACTCAATCACAATAAACGGTCCTGACCATTTAGATTTCAATTTTCCAGGAAATAGTTTTAATCTAGAATTATAAAGCAAAACTTTCTGACCCTTGACAAATTCTTTAGATTTTATTTTCATCATGCCACAGCTTAGTCTTTTCCTTATACATTTTCGCATTCTCATAAGAAAATTGGCGAAATTCCTCTAATTCATTAAGCTGCAGCATTCGTATTGCTCCTGCACGACTCAGATCAAAATTTAACTTTTTCAAAGCCCAAAATGTTTTATGCTCAAGCTCTAATGGTAAATGGCAAGCTTTCCCATATACTAACCTATAGGGAGACATACCTAGAGGAGTCTTATAAGATGTCCTATAAGCCTAAAGAGCCTCATCCAACCTAGAGGATCAATCCTTTCTAGATGGATGGACTACTTTCTCTAAGATAGCTTTAATTTCCCTATTACTAATTTCAGCTTGACCATTTGCTTGTGGGTGATAAGGGGTAGCTATCCTATGCTTAATCTCATACTTAGCTAAAAGCTTAGTTAAGATATTATTAACAAAATGTGTACCCTCATCACTCACTAGAGCCCTAGGTGTCCCAAACCGCGCAAAGATGTGCCATTGAAGAAACCTTGCAACTGTCTTGGCATCACTCTGATGGCATGCAATGGCCTCCACCCAATTGGACACATAATCAACTGCCAATAAGATAAAAACATTGCCGTTAGAAGGAGGAAATGGCCCTATAAAGTCAATACCCCATACATCGAATAATTCAACTTCTAAAATGTAAGTAAGAGGCATTTCATCTCTAGGCCCCAAATTTCCTCTCCTTTGGCAAGCATCGCATTGCTTGTAGAACAAATGGGCATCCTTGAATAACGTAGGCTAGAAAAATCCGCAATGCAAAATCCTCATAGCCATCCTCTGACCGCTGAAATGACCTCCATACGGCGAAGAGTGACATTGCTCCAAAATTTCCTTTGCTTCAGCACCTGAAACACACCTACGAATAATACCATCAGAGCATTGCTTATACATAAATTGCTCATCCCAAAAGAAAAAATTTGCATCATGCTTAAAATTTTTCTTCTGCCTCCAATCCATGTCAATAGGGGTGACTCCCTTTACCAAAAAGTTTGCAGTATCAGCATACCAAGGGACATCCCTAACTACCTTTACTTCAACAGCAAAAAGCTGCTCATCTGGAAAAGAATCGGAAATGGCAGATTGCTCCAGCAAAGATGATGATGGATCAAGACGAGATAAATGATCTGCAATGACATTCTCTGATCCTTTCTTGTCCTTTATCTCCAAGTCAAATTCCTGCAATAGTAAAATCCAATAAATTAGTCTAGGCTTTGCATCCTTCTTAGTCATTAAATACCTATTGTTGCATGATCCGTAAAAACCGTGACTTTGGATCCAACCAAATATGACCGGAACTTCTCAAAAGCGAACACCACAACTAACAACTCCTTTTCAGTAGTTGTATAGTTGACTTGTGCCTCATTTAAAACCCTGCTTGCATAATATATACGATGGATAAGTTTGCCCTTCTTTTGCCCCAGCATAGCACCTACCGCAGCATCACTCGCATCACACATTACCTCAAATGGTAAATTCCAATTAGGTGCGCAAAGAATGGGTGTTGAGATTAAAGCAGCTTTTAATGTCTCAAAAGCCTTCCTACAATCTGCATCAAAGTCAAAAACGTGATCAGTACACAATAAGTTACAAAGAGGTTTACTGATTTTGGAGAAATCCTTTATGAACCTCCTATAAAAACCAGCATGTCCTAAAAAACTCCGAATTCCCTTCACTG
The DNA here is from genome assembly GCA_036850905.1 of Luffa acutangula. NCBI lineage: Eukaryota > Viridiplantae > Streptophyta > Magnoliopsida > Cucurbitales > Cucurbitaceae > Luffa > Luffa acutangula. Next base: position 37,272,689 of record CM072097.1, on the reverse strand, counting down.
AATTCGGTGACTCTAGTCTTTCAATAACCTCAACTTTTGCTCTATCAACTTGTAGACCATTTTTAGAAATTTTATGACCTAACACTATGCCCTCCTTCACCATGAAGTGGCACTTTTCCCAATTAAGAACTAGATGGGTATCCTCACATCTTTTTAATACCTTTCCTAAATTTTCTAAACAACTCTGAAAAGACCCTCCAAAAACTGAAAAATCATCCATAAATACTTCAATAGTGGACTCAATCATATCAGAAAAGATTGCTAACATACATCGTTGAAATGTTGTTGGAGCATTGCAGAGGCCGAAAGGCATTCTCCTAAAAGCGAAGGTCCCATAAGGACAAGTGAAAGTGGTTTTCTCCCGATCCTCAGGAGCAATAGTAATCTGGTTATACCCAGAATAACCATCCAAGAAACAGTAATAGGCCTGACCAGCCAATCGATCCAACATCTGGTCGATAAATGGTCTAGGGAAATGATCCTTTCGGGTAGCTTTATTAAGCCTTCTGTAATCCATGCAAACCCTCCATCCAGTTACTGTCCTCGTGGGGATCAACTCATTATCTTTATTGATCACCACAGTGACACCTCCTTTCTTAGGAACACATTGGACAAGGCTTACCCAATTGCTATCGACAATTGGATAGATGATCCCAGCATCCAACCATTTAATTACCTCCTTTTAACAACCTCTTTCATTGCAGGGTTAAGCCTTCTTTGTTGCTCAATACTCCTAAAGGATCCCTCCTCTAGAGTGATTTTGTGCATACAAAAAGATGGGCTAATTCCCTGAATATCAGGCAATGTCCAACCTATAGCTTTGCGGTATTGTTGCAGCAATTTTATTAAGGCCTCCTCATGCTCCGGCATTAAATCTGATGCAACAATAATGGGCAACGTCTCACTTTCCCCAAGATACACATACTTTAGATGATCTGGTAAGGGCTTCAAATTTAAAGTAGGTGCCTCAATCAGGGATGGCTTAATTGGGGGAGCCTTTCTTTGATCTAAATCTAAAGACTCAAAAACATCCTCACACCTAAACAATTTTTTTTCATTTTTTCTGTCTAAAGAACAAAATTTAAAATCTTCTATATTGACCTCTCCATGCTTTTCTGAATGCTTATCAGCTGAATCCTGTATTGTTGTCTCAATAACTGAGCTCTCCAGATTCTGATGAAGGAGCAATTCTCCATTTTGTCTGGATATTTCATGGCTTTAAACACATTAAATTTCACTTCCTCATTACAGACTCTCATTGTTAATTCCCCTTTTTGAACATCTATTAATGCCCTACCAGTAGCCAAAAATGGACGACCTAGAATAATTGGGACATCTTTATCAGCCTCTTAGTCTAAAATAATAAAATCAACAGGAAATATGAATCTATCAACTTTTACTAAGACGTCCTCAATTTTACCCTCTGGATATGTGATAGACCTATCAGCTAATTAGAGTGTTACTGTGGTAGGCCTAGCTTCACCAATACCCAACTTCCGATAGACCGAAAGAGGCATAAGGTTAATGCTTGCACCTAAATCACAGAGTGCTCTACCTAATTATTTTCCACCTATAGACACGGGTATTGTAAATGACCCTAGATCCTTAGCCTTGGGGGGTAGCCCATTCTTAAGAATAGCACTACACTCCTCAGTAAGAGATACAGTTTCAAACTCACCTAATCTTTTCTTTTTAGTTAAAATATCCTTAAGAAATTTAGCATAATTAGGCATTTGCTCAATAGCTTCTACTAAAGGGATATTTATATGCAACTGCTTAAGAATCTCTAAAAACTTTTTAAATTGACCATCCTGATTCTTAGGCTTTTGCCTTTGTGGAAAAGGTAGAGGTGGTACATAAGGTGGGGGCGGCACATATGGTGGTTCTACATTTGGCATAGAGCCAGATGCTCCAGCATTCTCTTTCCTGCCTCTAGCACCCTGACAAGACTCCAACTCTTTCTCAACAACAACATTATTATCACTATTACTATTTAAATCCTGGGTCTTTCTAGACTCTTCTAGTGGCTTACCACTCCTAAGAGTTACTGCCTTTACCTGCTTCTTACCTTCCCTTCGAGGGTGTTCAGTATCCGAAGGAAGTTTCCCTTGAGGCCTTGCCTTCAGCTCATTAGCTAGCTGACCCACTTGCAATTCCACGGCCCTCATCGAAGCTTGATTACTTTGAATCGCGACATCTGTGCGAGCCATGAATTCTTTCATCATCGCTTCGAGAGAGTATCCCGAATTTTGCTGGGGCAAAGCCTGCTTATTTTGCTGGGGCACTACCCGCGTTTTAGCAAATCCCGGTTGGTTCATCTTTTGTTGCGCCAACCTACGTTATTTCCCTGACCTCCCCATGAGAAGTTAGGGTGGTTACGCCAACCTGGATTATAGAAGTTAGAATAAGGGTTGTTCCTCTTATTACCTACAAAAAATATAGAAGCTGGATTGCTGGGGCAAAACTCGTAGTTGTTGTCTTCACCACAATTGACACATGCTTCGTCCGTGACTTGGTTCACCACTGCAGTAGGCTCCATAGCTGGTGGCTGTTGATGACTAATCACTGTCACATTCTTAAGAGCATTAGCAATCATAGCAAGATCAGCCCTAATGGTGGACACACCATCAACCTCTAACACACTCTTAACCTTTTTATTAGTGCCTCTAACATCCAACCACTGACAACTATTAATAGATATTCTCTCTAAAATTTCATAAGCTTCATCAAAAGTTTTTGCCAAAAGGGCCCCTCCAGCCGAAGCATCAACCATACCTTGGGTTACTCCATTTAAACCATTGTAAAATGTTTCCATTTGAATACAATGAGGTAAACCATGGTGGGGACACTTTCGCAAAAGCCCCTTAAACCTTTCCCAGGCCTCACTAAAAGTCTCATCCTCAAGTTGCCTAAACCCTACTATTTCACTCCTTAATTTAGCATTTCTATTAGGTGGGAAATATTTACTCAAAAAATTTTCAGCTAACTCATCCCACGTCCTAATTGACCCTGGAGCAAAAGAGTTTAACCATGACTTTGCTCCATCTCTAAGAGAATACAGGAACAAAGTTAATCTAAGAGCATCTCTAGGCACTCCTTGAATTACAAAAGAATCACTAACTCCTAGAAAAGACTTAAGATGTAAATGAGGGTATTCAGATGACAAACCATGGAATTGCCCCACGGTTTGAAACATCTGAAACATTACCGGTTTCATTTCAAAATTTGCTGCTTGGATTTGGGGACGTGCAATCCCTGGATTCAACTCATTAAACATCGGGACAGTATATGCTCGAATGGCTCTGGTCCTATCGTTCGCTATCAGGATAGGATTCTCAGCCTGATTATTTCGCTGCTCATTTTGCTGAAACAGTGGGTTTTGTTGCAGCAACGGATTCTGCTGGGGGTTTGCTACTGCTGGACCTTCAGGACCCTCCGGAAGACGCGACACGTTCTCCATCTGGTTTCTGCGCTGCTCTCTCCTTCTTAACCTTAATGTCCTTTCAATTTTTGGATCAAGCTCAAACCGTACCCCAGGCGGATCGCTCATGCACCAAAATCACACCTGCAAAAACAAAAGAAACAATCAAAAAGTTCTAGCACCAACCCACTAAAACACATACACAAAAATAAATCAGATAAAAACTTATTCAAGTCCCCGGCAACGGCGCCAAAAACTTGTTGGGTTCCTAGAGTGAGTAAAAATATGATGTAAAATACTCTAGAATTCCTGTGCAAGCATACACAGTCTGCAGCAAGTACTATTATCAATCCGAGCCCTGAATTAGTTTCCACTCTACCTATTTTTTTGTAACTTTCCAATAGTTTCCAGAATAGTAAAATGATTTGGTTTTATCGGAATTATGCTGAAGCAAAATAAATGACAGAACAATAAGTAAACAAATAGATAGACAGATTAAAGACAGGCGCTGGTTAGGTTTTAGTGATTGTTCTAAGATATGCTCTAGCAATATTATTGATCATGCATTTCTCGCAGGATTATTAGCGGATTCCTCCCGGAACTCCGGATCTTTTGGGATATGTTTCAAACTCAATGAAGTACGATCGATCAAGCACTAGGCAACTGGCTATCCCTAACTCAGTCACTGGCGTTCACCAATACACAATGATCATAGTGTGGATAATTGCCACACACCCTCTAAATCATCCCTGAAACTAGAGAGAGCTATCCATACCGGCTGGCCATGCGGGCATAAAATGAAAATAAGCACAACAATTAACCAAAATGCGATAGTCAATTTATTACTAGAGATGAAGCACAGTAATCACATTATTCCTAACCAACACCCTAAGCTACTTAGTTCATAATAGGCATAGAAATACAAATTACAATCTGAGTATGCATGTCCAAAACATCAAGTTAATAAAGGAAATAAACTCCCTAATCAGCTGGCAGAAGATGGTGTTCTTGATGATCTTCAATCTCTCTAAAATATTCGGCTTCCAAGGGAAAACATGGAATGAATTTGACTTTGACGGCTACTTCCTTTTAGAGAAGGATAGGAGACTTGAATTAGGTCAACTTGGACACGTGTAGAGCTCTCTTTGCTCCTTTATCCCGAAAATAACTCAACAGAAGTCGGTTTATGAAGATGGCTAACGAGCTGTGATGTGGCACTCCTGTTGCCAGTTTTGCTGCAGCATAGAATTTGCTCCCTCCAGTCGCTCAGCAGCATAATCTGCACAAAATAATTTCCAATGTTTCCATTCTTCAAAATGGGTTAAAACATGTAATATCTATCCAAAACCAACCCTAATAAGCATAAAGGACACACAAATCCCTATATAATTGAGGCCTAAATAACTACCTTTTGGGCAGTTATCAACATCCCATGCACATTAATTATAACCTATAGTTTTAATATGAATCAAATTCACACTTTAGCCTAAAATTTGGAACACCTTCGAATATTCAATCCTTCCTTAGAATTTTACCTCAACGCCCTAAGTGAGCTACCGGTGGGACCTAATGGACCTACAGATCAGAAGCTCCAACGATATGAGATTAGTTGGCTAAACTCATTAACCAAGTTAATCAATATTCATCAACTGTGGTTCACTCCACTAAAGAACCACAGTTGCACTCTTCTCACTGCAGATATATTTCTGTGTCCACGGATATCGACCGTCAACAGCAAGTTAGCCCTTCACGTGTGTTTGTACCCCAGCTAGGTCAAATTAACATTTTACCCCTAGGCTACCTCTTGGTCCTTAAGTACCAGTGCTCCTCTAATGAACAGCCTGTTTGTGGTCAAACCATCAAACAGAAATCCCTCTCGTGCCATAAAGAGGGTAGGGCCCATTGTTCAAGACCCGGAGACACCACTTAAGGGAACACACCTCTACTTACCCTAATATCGGGAAGGAGTGAATTCCATCTTGTAACACTACGTTCCCAGCTCCCCACTCGGTCTTGTCCCCAAAATGGTAGGCTTATTGGGTCGGCGAACATGCCACTCTCACCCGTACAAATCAAAGGACAATCCCTCATGGACAGGAGTCCATAATCCACTCAGGATTAAGGCCAAGTTGCCTAGGTCATCCTAGTGAAATAGAAACCGAGCTAACTAACGGTGTTACAGTTAGTGGTAAACTATTTCGCGGTCCGGTCTTTGTGCAAACTCATTGCACAGGATACCCCCACTCGCATGTCAACCACATGAACGCGTTGGATCACTACGTTTGTATCAATATACAAAGCGGGCCGTATCCATAGTGTCACCAGGATAAGGTACCCAACCTTATCCCTATACTACAGACCCTTTAGGCTAAAACTTGAACATTGATCCCCGTATGTCCCTACATACTAGTTCAAGCCTCATTCTATTAGCCTTGGATGTTTAGTTTATTGGATTAGGGTTAATAAGACAAGATATAATACAAACATTGAATAATACATCACTTTTATTAATGTTCGGTCAAATGTACATTTACTGTCTGCTGAACACGAGCACTGCATGTTGATGCCAAATATACAGTTTCCATCTGATTCTCCTTTTTCTTCTTGTTGAGCCATTCCTTCATGAATTTCCTGTAATGAGGCATCTGCTCCAAGACATCTGAAAAAGGAATATTAACATTCAAACCCATAAAAGCATCTAAAAACATGTCAAACTTATCCTTAGAATTTTTCTTTTTCTTTGATTTAGGAACTAAAACAGTAGGAGAAGGGATAGAAGGCTCAAGATTAAGCTTTTCAGCTTCGTTTGAGGTTGTGCCTTCTTCAGCTTCTCCAGTGAGTTCTAGTTCCTCTGGTTCAGTAGTCTCATCCTCCTCAGCTACTTGAGTCTGCTCCTCGTGACGCACAGTGATGGCCTTGCAGTACTCCAATGAAGATTCCTCCTATTCAACTGGGGCTTTACCTTTATTCATAGAGTTGACAACACTTACCAGTTGTCCCAGTTGAGTCTCTATATTCTTGATGGCTGCAGAATGACCATTGATAGTAGTGTTTATTGCAATCACGGCCTCCTCAAGCTTATTTGACATGTTACTTGATTCTGCAATAAAAGCTCCAACGAGATCCTCCAAAGATTTCTTATTTTCTTGACTTTGAGGGGTAAAGCCAGGAGGATTCAAAACATTCTTGGTATTTGCATACAAAAAATTCTCATGATTTCTATTACTAGGGTGATAATGTGTAGGTGTAGAATTATTATTGTACCCCTAGAATTAAAATTAGAGACATACTGAACTTGCTTGAGACATTCCTCCTGAGTCTGGGATGCAAGTGCAGTTGCAGACTCAATCGATTGAGCACTCCCTGACCCTGAAAACTTTAGAAATGCATTAGCAAGGGAAGACATCTGGGCCTGAAGTGCACTTACATTGTCAACCTCGAACACTCAAGCAGCAATCTTTTTCGGTCTCGACCGCTCAGACGGCCACTGATAGCTATTGGTGGCCATATCCTCTAGCAAAGTCCTAGCATTCTCAACAGTTTTGGACAACAGAGTCCCACTTGCAGCTGCATCAACGATGGTCTTTGTGCTAGGAGTTAAGCCATTATAAAATAATTGTACCTGAACCCAATCGGGATAGCCATGCTGAGGGCACTTCCTCAGTAACTCTTTAAATCGCTCCCAAGCCTCGAACAGCTGCTCATCAAACTGCTGCTGGAACGTCCCAATCTCGAGCCTCAGCTTGACCGTCTTAGCAGGAGGGAAGAATTTCTTTAAAAATGCCTGGACTAAAGCATCCCAGGTGGTAATGCTCCCAGGTGGAATCGATTGTAACCAGTCCCTCGCTTTGTCTTGCAACGAAAAAGGAAACAAACGTAAGCGAATGACATCTTCAGAAACACCATTTAATTTTACCGTCCCACAGATGTCTAGGAAGGATTTCAGGTGAGAATTTGGATCCTCCATGGGTGATCCTCTGTAAGCACAATCTCGAGTCATTTGAATGAGACTCGTTTTCAGCTCGAAATTATTAGCATTGAACGGGGCATAGACAATCCCCGACTGTCGCTCCTGAAAGACTGGCTGAAAGTAGTCCCTAATAGGCTTAGAATCCTCAGGATTAGGATTGGCCATTTGGATATGATTTTCTTTACTTTCCCTTCGAATTCTATTAAAAGTTCTTTCGATCTCTGGGTCAAAGGGAACTAAGGCCAACTCCCTAACCTTTCGCATACACCAACACAACTAACCTGAAAAAGAAAAACAAAAGAAAAGGAAAGAAAACAACTTAGGAAAGAAACTAGAAAAGGAAATAAGTACTAAATCTAAATAAGGAAAATATAATCTACAAAAGGAAAAGATAAACTAATATGGAATGCAAAAACAAATATGACAAAAACAAATAAGGAAACTAGTCTAAAAAGGAAAGAAAGCACTAAAAAGGAAAAAATTTATCTATCAATGGAAAATTCAAACAAATATGGAAAATTCAAACAAATATGGAAAATCTAAATATGGAAATTAATCAACAAATGAAAAAATGAAATCTACCTAAAAACAAAAATAACAAAAAAAAAAAATACACCATAAACTAAGACCGGACAATTTTTCTACGATATTAAAATTGACTAAATATGTCAATCCCCGGCAACGGCGCCAAAAAACTTAATGTGCATATTGCTTACCGCAAGTGTACGGGTCAAGTTATAATATAGTGAATATGAAATTCGAATGTCGTCCTCTGGATTGGTGTCTAGCCAATTTTAATTACCGAAAATACTCTTGGCCAATTTTATTTAGGGAACAAAATTTAGTGAGAATGAAATTAAATCAAACACAAAAATAATGCAAGAAGTGGCAATCTAATGGGAAGTAATGGTCTTAGGGATTTGATTTCACCAATTGGAATTATGGATTAATAAACGGATTAACACATGTTATGACTCATAAATCTTGGTAAACTAAAATCACACATATCTCTCCTGAGCATACATGATTCTCCCATATGCAATTGAACCCGATATCCCTATCTAAATCCAATAAACATACAAGGCAATAAGGGTAACCTTTTTAACGATTTCTAGAATTAACCATAATCTCCTGATTTTTAGCTAAATTCTAGTTATGCATATTGATTTCTAATTTAAATCTTCTCTCCCGAGTTCGATTCAAGCATAAACATCAATCAATTTATGGTTGGTAAATTGAAAGCATTAAGGACACAAAATATGCATAAATGACATCAATAGCATAAAAACCGTAAATCAATCCATAATGTGCCCAACGGCTACATCAATTCCTAAGAATTAAAACCTAGCTACTCATACAACACGTTACGATATAGCAATAGTCTAAAACAGCCATAAACACTAACTAAGTTGAGGGAAAGAAGAAGAAAACTCAATGTAGGCCGAGACCGAACGTCCCCGTCACGATTCCCACGAACAATGGGTTGATTTCCAACTTGCTCCGTTTGCTTCAGCCCCACAATGCTCTGTTTTTGCTCTGTTTACGGCTCCAAAACGTCCCAAAAAGAAGTTCCAAAAAACCTAGTCGCAATTACCTTATATTTTGATTTTTTCGTCGTAGCGTCGTGACGCTGCCTTTAAAACGCGCGTTTCTGGAATGGAAATTACACAGCGTCGAGACACTAAGGTCGCAGCGTCTCGATGCTTGTACCTTTTAGCGCCTGATCAGATATGGAATGCCAGCGTCGAGACGCTCAAGGAGCAGCGTCGAGACGCTGGTCTGCATTTGACCCCAAATTGACTTTTTCTTCGTTGATTCTCTTCGGTTCTTTTGTATCTTTTCACGTCCCGAACACCCGATTGATTCCAATATCACGTTTTAGCTCGAATCAACAATTTCCTACAAAATAAACATTAAGTGCAATAAAATGGCCAATAAATCATAAAAAGACTAGCTAAATTGATTAGGGAAAACTACCTAGCTATGCTCGCTATCAATTATATTAAAAAATAAGAAAAAAATCATTTTTGACCATAAATATAATCTGTAATTTTAATATTCAACTTTTGATTTCATCAAATTGAACCCAAAACTTAATAGGTTGTATTAATTTTAACTCCGAACTTTCAATTTCATCACATTGAACACCAAATTTGCACAAGTGTTGGAATGTAGACCTCCAGTTAACTTTTCGTTCGAACCATCGTTAAAGCATGTAATTGACCAATTCCTCTTTTTTCTTTTTCTTTTTTTTTTCTTAACTCAGATTGCAATTGAGTTGGTTTCTTGGAAGAAATTTATTGAACAAACTTTTTATTTGAAGGAAGTTCTACTATTGGGAAGTTGAACATGATTTTTCTCTCATTTTCTTGTTATCGTGTTTGTGGTTTTTGTTGTTTTTTTTAGCTACTTAGAAGAACATGTAAGTGTAGGATGATAGGAAAGCAATTTTGGGATTCCACTTTGTGAGTTTTTTTTTTTTTTATTCCTTCTTCTTCTTCTGTACATAATTACGAAAACAAAGTAATTTTGGAGTTTTTTTCTTCAAATATTTATTAGTCTTTTTTTCTAATAACTTTGTGGAGTTTTCCTTTCTTTTGTTGCTATTTTTTTTTTAATTAGAATAACACACAAGTGTAGGAAACAAAAGCAAAACAATTTTTTCTTTTTTATCTTCATCTTTGTTGTATTTTTCTTACTCCTAATGACTTTGTGACTTTTTCTAGGACTAATAACAATGAGAAGAATCTTTCTGGAAACATGAAACTATGAAACTCGAAAAACAGTAAAAAACATAGCCCAAAAGCATAAGTCATTTTACATTAAATAAACAGTCAAAAACGACGATAGACAATTTTCATAAAATTGATCATAAAAACGTCTAAAAACATGAAACTATGAAACTCGATCCTAGACTTTTGTGGACATGATTTGCAGCTGCATCCCATAGCCTAGCCAAGTCACTGCCCTCGCACTCGCCTGATGTTATCAAGCACCACCTGAAAAGGAAAGTCATGTAGCATGGGTGAGTATATAGGAATATACTCAGTAAGTAGCCCACTTAAGGACTGAAATTGATAGCATGAAAAACTGTTAACATGAAACTTGACTTGGGTCTTAACATCATAGGGACCTAACTGGAATCATTCATTCGGGTTTCTAACTCTAGAGCCATAACAAGGTACATGAAATGTTTTGTCTAAGGTGATTACCAATCCCCAACCTATGCCAACTAAAGTGTTGTGTGGGTCAGTCGGGTATGGTAAGTAAACTAGAGACTAGTTGGTAACCTCTAGTAGAACTCACCTATCCCAACACAACACCCTTGAATCGTGAACATAAAATACGGTGGAGCAATCTGGTGCATGTAAACATGCTTGAGTGTCATCCGGCACACTAAAAACATGCCTGAGTATAAGCTCAACATCGAAAACTCGATGGAGCGACTGGTGCATAAAAATGTGCCTAAACATAAGCTTAACATTGTCCTGAACTGAGATAGCGCACGATAATGTGCTTGAAACTGGGCTCTAACAGTCAACTGATATAACGCACTATAATTGGCCTTAAAACTGAGTTCTATCAGCCTTAAGATGGGGAAAGAAACCACTCTAGTTAACACAAGACTTAAGAATCCTTTAAATCTACCTGAGACCCTAAAACATGATATGATCCCTATTGTGAGTATATTCTCATTCGTAGACATTGTTCTCTATAAGTCATACAAAAACATGCTTGGAGAACCCATGGTCTATTCTAATCAGTCAGTCAACATCAACATATCATAATTCAAAGGATATTACTAACTTAACCCCACTAACTTCTGCAATGCTATCGAAATTTTGGTAGCATAACGATGTAACTACAACTATCCCAAAAATTGTAGATACCTGAAAAGCAGAAAATCACACTTCTAAACGGAAGTAACTCTAGTCTTTGACATTCTAGTCATGGTACTTCTATTAGCAGGCTCAAAGTTAACTCAAACTTAACTATAGTTACTTTAGAAACTAGCAACCCAACATAAATTCACGCAAAGTCATTCATAGTAATAAATTTCATGCATTCTCAACCATTCGTCATGACTAAACACTATTTCAGTCTAACTTCAATATAATCATAATCATGCTAGTCCAAATCAAGGCAACTCAATAGTGCTACAAATAACCAAATTACTCACATACCATTTCCATGCTTCAAGGCGAACCATTCATACTTAATTAAACCCAAGGACAAAAACTTAGACTTAGATCGAAATCATGCTAGTCTAATAACTTTTCCACTAAATCGGTCCAAGCATAAAACTTAATCTAATGGCTACTTACCTTAGCCAAATAATCGCTTGATAAAATCTAAATTAATTCCTTAGCTCCAAGGTCTTTAATCAAGCTACGCAAAAGGGAAAAACATTTTTAAAATCCATAAACTTTTATAACAATTGAGAACTAGGAGATAATTAAATTTGGGAGTGAATTAATATTCAAAACTCACCCAAAATAAAACTTTAGGCTTGTTGCCTGGCTTCCAATTTTGCTTCAAATTGATGATTTGTAACACCCCAAGTTTTCCAATCTCTAACCTAGAGATTCTACAACTCTAAACCCTTAACTACGGATCTGAACCACTTTAAACCGGATGTACCGAAAATTTCGGCAGCATAACGACGTAGAATTTCCTGAACCAAAATTTTTCAACACCTTCTAAGCAACAAAAACACTTCTAAACAATTTAACCCAACTCCACCAAACTACAATTCAGATTCACAACTTACTTCACTACACGAGTCAGGTCTCGTAACAACATTCATTAAGCCAATCATGCAACAGAACACATTACCTATTCAGCTCTTATTCATCAAATGAGATAACAACAGTTCTAAAACTTAAGTTCATAATATAAGCAACTCAACCAAAACTCACCAATGCAAAAATAATGGTTATCCAGTAACTAACAAACCTAACCAAAGCAAACTGAAAAAACCAATATCCAACTCTAGCCTATATCATCAATACATGGAAAGAAAAATCAAACTCCCTAAGGTTCCTCCTCGAAGTTCTCCTCTTCCTCACCGAGGTCCAGCTCGTCGTCCAAACCTACAACATCTAAAATGTTGGGGGAAGATGGGGGAAGGGGTACCAGTACAACCGTGGTACTGGTAAGCAACTCACACTTACCAAGCCACAAACAACAACCAAAACAATCAACATGCTTGCACACGCATCCAACAGGGTTATACAACCACAACAAACAACACGCTTTCAAGCTACAAACTAACAACATGCTTAAAAAACAACAACCTCATGCAAATGCTTCACATGCTATGCAACGCACGCACTAGACTCCACATGATTTTCGCTTCATGCTCTGCAACTAAATGATTTCCCCGTCATGTTTCGCTAATACATGATTTTCGTTTCATGCTCCCCTAATACATGATTTCTGCGTCATGCTCTGCAACTTACATGATTTCTGTGTCATGCTCCGCCATTTACATGATTTGTGCGTCATGTTCCGCACCTACCCCACATGAACTCCGCACCATGTATTGCGCTACGCTTATGGGATTTCCGCGTCACGTTTCGCACTCACACCCACGTGATTTCCGTGTCAAGCTCCGCTACACATGAATTACGCGTCATGTGCTGCGCCTCACACCCGACTCATGCTAAACATCCCCCATGCAACATGCTAACCAGACTCATCATGCTTGACTAAAAAATCACCATACTTAAGACAAGCACTTATCATGCTAATACTCCTTAAGCGTACACATCTCAAGCAATTCAGTAAATACGATTCATGATTAACACAACCATTTCAACGTTCACAAAACAATAGTGTATACATAGCAACAAATATTTAGCACAAATATAAGTAAAGCAGATAAACATCCAACATACTTCATGCAAACAAACATAATTTAGTAAGTAGAAACTACTTACCAATAACGCTTCCAAAGAAACCTTAGCAAGCCTAATGCAACCAAGATAAGCTCCTAAGTCACAAAGGCAGTTAAAAGGTTATAACCAACCTACAGATCTTTAAGACATGCTTGAAAAGCCAAATCCCACCTACTAGGCCTATTTCCTTGTTAAACAGCCTTCAAACATCCCCCACAATGAAAACCCAAAACCTTTAGTCCATGGACAACCATGTCTAAGGCACAACGTGTTGGGTTTTATGCCCTAAAACTCGTAGATAGTGAATGTAAACAAATTGTATACTTGTTTCAATAAAATGTTATTGAGTTTCTACAATAAAGTGTTATTGTTAAATATTGCACAATTTGACCCAAATCCAATAAACTAAGATCCAAGGTTGTTTACATGTGACTTGAACTAGTATGTGGGGACATACGGGGATCGGCGTTCAAGTAACAACCTAAAAGGTCTATAGTACAAGGATAAGACTGGGGACCTTATCCTGGTAACATTATGTGATACGACCCACTTTGTATTCGATACAGACGTATTGATCCAAGACGTCCATGTAGGAGACATGCAAGCGGGGGTATCCTATGCAATGAGTTTGCATAAGACCGGACCACGAAATAGTAAACCACTAGATGTAACACTGTTAACTAGTTACGTTATTGTTTCAATAGGATGACTAGGTAACTTAGTCTTAATCCTGAGTGTGTCATGAACTCCTTCTCACGAGGGATTGTCCTTTGATTAGTATGGGTGAGAGTGGCCTGCACGCCGAATCAATAGACCTACCTTCTTGGGGACAAGACCAAGTGGGGGGCTGGGGACATGACAACATAAGATGCAATTCACTCATTCCTGCTTCTAGGAGAAGTAGATGAGTATTCCCTTAAGTGGTGACTTCGGGTCTTGAACAAAGGGATCTCGCCCTCTCACTAGCCCGTGAGGGACTTTCTGTTTACTGGTTGGACCATAAACAGGTTGTTCATTAGAGGAGCACTGGTACTTAAGGAGCCAGAGGTAACACAGGGGTAAAACGATAATTTGACCCAACTGTAGTTACGAACACTCGTGAAGGATTGTCTTACCGGCGTAGGTCTACATCCATGGACACAAAAATGTTCTACAGTGAGAAGAGTTCAGTCGTGGGTCTTTAGTGGAATGACCCACAGTTAATGAATATTGGTTAACCTGATTAATGAGTTTAATCTATTAACCTCATATCATTGGAGCTTTTGATCTGTATGTCCATTAGGTCCCCCTGCTAGCTCGTAAAGAGTAATTAGGAACAAATATATCTTGAGAGAATTTGAATAGTTCAAATTCATATTGGGAATTAAGTTAATTGTACGAGATACAAATTAATATAATGTATAGTGATGCATTAAAATATAAAGTCTAATTTGAGATTAAACTTTGTAATATTGAGAGATTGATATATTTGAAATAGTTCAAATATATGTCTAATTAAATATATGGTATTTAATTAGAAGATGAATTAATTAATTATTCAATTTAGTTTAAATTAAATGAGATTTAATTAATCAATAGTCTATGAGAGAAATAAATATTTGAAGAAGTTCAAATATTAATATGAATTTGATTCATATTAAATTTATAGGATATAAGAGAATTTGAAGGAGTTCAAATTTTAATATGAATTTGATTCATAGTATATAATTAATTAATTGAAGGCCTCAAATTAAATATATGATATTTAATTGGATAATTAATTAATTAACTAATAGAAGGTCTGAAATTAAATATATGATATTTAATTGGTGATTAATTAATTAAAGAATTAATTAATTGGAAATTAATCAATTATGAAAATGATTAATCACTTATGGAAGTAATTAATCATTTATGGAATTGATTTAATCACTTTTGGGAGTGATCAATCATTTATGGAAAAGATTAATCAATTATGGAATTGATTGGTCATGGAATTGGTTGGTCATGGAATTGATTAATTATGTAAAAGATTAAATCAGTTATGGAAATAATTGATTTTAAATGAATATTTTATTCATGGTCTTTCTCCTATAAATAGAACACTAAACCTAGGGTTTAGGTACTACAACATAAGGCCACAAGAATGCATTCTTGCATTCTCTCTAGCCTCCCTCTCATATTCTCTCAACCCAAGAACTCTAGGGAGAATTTTCTCTCTAGAGTTTTTCCCATTCAAGATTAGGTAGTCCCACAACTACGTTCCTAATCTTAGAGTCATAGCGGGGAAGATCAATTGGTGGTGTCCCAATTGTTGACGTTTGGTCTAAAATCAAGAAAGGTGTCCATTGAAGTATTCAGAGTCGTCAACGACGGTATGTTTGCTTCTCCCCTTTAGATTTAGATCTAATAAATTTTTTATGCTTAGCCTTAAGTTTGTATAGAATTTGTTCTATGTTTTAACCAATGCAATAGTATTTTTGGATAAACAAAATTAACTACGAATCGGTCCCAATTACGCTTCCGCTTGAACGGAATTGGGGAATTCCAAATCCTTTCAATTGGTATCAGAGCCGATCGTAGATTTAATTTCGTTTCTCTAAAATTAGCATTGGTTCAATGGTGGGTATTTTAATTTCATATATGTGATATGTGGTTTAATTTACAAAATTGATTATTTAGGCATATTTGTTGGGATTAGATTTATACTTTTGATTAGATCAATTGTAAATGCCAAAAAGGAAAAGATTTGAAGACCAAGATATGTCTTGGATTTAAATTATTGTAATTTAAATTGCTTTTAATTTCTTAGGATATGCCAAATATGTCGGTCAATTTTGGTAGTTTTAATTTAATTATGCATGAGAGGTATGTATCAAATTAATTCATTGTTGCATAAAGTATGTCATTTAGCTTAAAATCCCCCCATAGGTTAAGCATATTCATGCATATTTAATATTATAAATGTTATAATGTATGAAATATGTCTGAATTTTATTTTTATGAGTATTTAATATAAATTGTTATTATTAAATGGATGAAAATTGAGAAGCATTGAACATGAAATTACTTTAGTAAAAAATATAAAAAAAGTTATATTTATGAAAGTAATTTATATGCTTATTTATTTTCATGAGCAATTAATATAAAGTGTTTATGTTAATGTATGAAAATGTGATTGCTTATTTTTATTTTCTTAGGTAATTAATTTAAGAGTTAGATTAATTGAAGAAAATTAATTTGAATTGAGCATGAAATTACTTTAGTTTAATAATATATAAGAGTTATATTTATATAAGTAATTAACATGCTTAATTAATTTTCATGATATATTAATATAAAAGGTTATGTTAATGTATGAAAATGTGAATGCTTATTTTCTTGGCAATTAATTTAAGAGTTAGATTAATTGAAGAAACTTAATTTGCATTGAGCATGAAATTACTTTAGTTTAAAAATATAAGAGTTATATTTATATTAGTAATTTACATGCTTAATTTTCATGAGCTATTAATATAAATGTTATGTTAATGTATGAAAATGATAATGCTTAATTTTAATTTTCTTGTATAATTAATTTAAGAGTTAGGTTAATTAAAAGGAAATTAAATTGCATTGAGCATGACATTACCTTAGATTAATATAAATGTTATATTTTTGGTATGTCATGTATGCTAATGTATGGCTTTATATATTAATTAGAATTTGATTGTTAATTTATTCACCACAGTAGCATGTTATAGGGTTAATTCATTAAAATTTATAATAGTTATAAAATAATTGAATAGAAACCGTTAACCTATAACAAAGAATTGCATGCAAACATAGGATCTTAGGATAAATGAATTAATTTTAAAATGTTTAAAATTAATTAGATCTAAGATCACATTTGTAATAGGATTAGAATTATTCTTACTTAGAATTAAAATTAGTTTTAATTGACTAAGTAGGAAAAACATTGTTGTGATTATAAGGGAACTCCACCGGTAAAGTTCTGTCTAAGGTTGGGGGTATTTAAGTTGACGGTTTACGGAACACCTCCTACCTGGGAACTGACCCGGAATACCGGAGTTGAATTAATCATAGTTAAATGTTAGCATGCAAGGTCACTAGGTTTGTTAAAAGTATTTAATACACCTAGAACTTTAGAGTAAAGACCTTACATTACTGTGGTTATAAGGGAACTCTCTCTGTAAAGTTCTGTCTAAGGCTGGGGGTACTTAAGACGACGGTTTACGGAACACCTCCTACCTGGAAACTGATCTGAACCTTGAGTTGAATTAACCATAGTAATGTTGACTTGCAAAGTTGGGTTTATTAAAAGAAGTTTAATTCATCTAAAACATTACGGTTGAATCCTTTCCATAATTGTTATAATAGGATCAGACTTAGATAGATTGACTTAGCCGAATTTTATCTAAGTTAAACAACCCTAAATTAACCTTAGGACATTTTCAGTGGGAGGAAAATTACAAAACGAGATTTAAATCAAGTTTTGCTCCTACGTCCCTATATTCACAACGTGAGGTTCATGCTCGGCTTCGAGTCGCCCTAGGAGCGGCCTCCCTTCGGAAAGTGTTTGCATGAATCAATAACAAGCTGAATGAGAAAAGTGTCTAGAGTAAGTGGGAGCGGGACACGTGTCAACGTATCCCTCGGTCTCCGCCCCTAGTTCACACCGTGAGAGTCCTATGATCTGCCTAGAGGTTATCCTGGCGCAACCATCCCTTTGGAGGGCCTGATCATAGGGTTCGGAACATCGTGAATTCCTGAATAGGATAGGAACTCTTAGGCTAATTACCAACAGTTGTCTTTCCCTTCGGTAGCCTGTTGGTGCGTGCCTCTGAGATCTGAAAGTGAGAGAGTTATACTTATGAGAATGAGTTAAATGTGTTAACTAATCTTTGACCGAACAAAGGTAACTAAACGCTAACGGAATATGAGTTATTCTGGTGTCAGAGTTTGGTTGAGATTATCTTAATTCAGAGGAGGAGTAGCTGACCACCATTCGGTGGCTGTTGTTCTAAACCTTTGAAGTATCGTTGCAAAAACTAAATCAATAGTTTTATAAGGTTTCTTTGATTGCTTATTTGTTTTTGCAGAATTTGATTAGATTATTTGTGATGGGTTAGTGCAAATAATAATACAAGTAATTTGTTACTTCAACAATTATATAATAATTTTATGTGTATTGTCTTACATCATTTTATAAATAACGGTAATACAACAACCTTAAACGACAAATTGTGGCAAATAAGTCTATGATTATTCTTAACTGAGGAATGTCCTCATGCCCCATATGTTTAATTCATTAAGAATTGTTCTTGGTGAATATGACATAGAACCCTACTTAGCAAAAAGAGAACTTGTTCAAGACCGTAATTTTCATTTACCTGTCTTGAAAACGTGATTAGTGAAGAATAATGATTCTCCTTGAATACTTGATTCAGGGGCCACAAATCACGTGTGTTCTTCTTTTAAAGGAATAAGTTCCTGACAAGTACTTGCTGCTTGTGTAATAACTCTCAAAGTTAGAATTAGAGAGGTTACTTTGGCTATATCAATGGGGAACATTAAGTTATTTTTCCCAGTGGGAGAAAATACATATTATTAGATAATATGTATGTAATTCCTAAGATCAAAAGAAATTTGATTTCTGTGTCTTATTTGCTGGAACAATGTTACTCTTTACCTTTCTCTGCTAATGCAGTTTTGTTTCAAGAAAGGGAGTTGACATTTGTTTAGTTTTACTGAAAAGTAACCTAAACGTTTTAAGACTAATCAAGAGTAAAGCAGTCATGAACACTGGATTGTTTAAGACTGCTACTACTCAATGTGAAAAGAGGCAAAGCATTTCTCCTAAAGAAAAATACCTTTCTTTGGTTCTAAGATAGACCATATTAATCTCAATTTGATTGGGAGATTGGTCAAGAGTGGACTCCTAAGCGAGTTAGAAGATGACTCTCTACTACCTTGTAAGTTATGTCTTGTGGGCAATATGATTGATAGATCTTTTACTGAAAAAAATCTAAGAGCCAAAGAGCCCTTGGAGCTTGTACATTTGGATCCTTGTGGTTCAATATGTTAAAGCAGTGAGAGGGTATGAATAATTCATCTCTTTTGGATGATTATTCAAAGGTATGAGTATTGGTAGAATAGTGGCAGATTTAAATCAATCCAAGTATAAACTGATTAAATCAAGTAGTACCTGATGAGTTTAGGGTCGAATCCACAGGGAAATGGAACAAAAATTATATATTCACTGATTTAATTTCTCAACATGCTAGGTAAGTAAAGAAAATTGATTGGTGTATTTTAAATAATAGATGTATTTCGAGAAGAAAATAATATAAATTGAGGAAATGGATTTAATGCGAAAAATATCAAGGCTATTGCGGTAGCAACCTCATGCGTTTATAAGAGACTTGTAGCGCTAATTTGTGATTAATTGATCCATTAATGCCTAAGTGAGAAAAAATCATTAAGTTTTCCTTTCGGTACTCCTTATGCGTTTTAGCAATAAACCAGCAAATGACTATTTGCCTAACTTATGCGTGCAGTTTAGTTCTCTTAATACTTACAAAGGATTGCGTTAGTCACAATGCAATCGAAGCTCAAGCATGCAATATCTTTTAGTGGTAATAATTAAATGCTACCAAGACTACATGACATGCGCTAGCTTGTTCTACTTAAAGAGATCTATATGCATTACCTGTTGATAACTGCCCAAAAGGTAGTTATTTAGGCCTCATTTATATAAGGATTTGTGTGTCTTTATGCTTATTAGGGTTGGTTTTAGAAAGATATTACATGATTTGACCCATTTGGAAGAATGGAAGCTTTGGAAATCACTTTGTGCAGATTATGCTGCTGAGCGACTAGAAGGAGCAAATTCTATGCTGCAGCAAAAACTGGAAGCAGAAACTGCCACATCATAGCTCGTTAGCCAACTTCATGAACCGACTTCTATTGAGATAATTTCGGGATAAAGGATCAAGGAGAGCCTTACACGTGTCCTAGTTGACCTAATTCAAGCCTCCCATCCTTCTATATAAGGAAGTAGCTGTCAAAGTCAAAGACATTCCATGTTTTTTCCCTTGGAAGCCGAATAGTGTAGAGATTGAAGATCATCAAGTACACCATCATCCGCAAGCTGATTAGGGAGTTTATTTTCCTTCTTAATTTGTGGTTATGGACATGCCTACTCAGATTGTAATTCGTATTCCCATGCCTGTTATGAACTAAGTAGCTTAGGGTGTTGGTTAGGAATAATGTGATTACTGTGCTTCATCTCTAGTAATAAATTGACTATAGCATTTTGGTTAATTGTTGTGCTTATTCTTATTTTATGCCCGCCTGGCCAGCCGGTATGGATAGCTCTCTCTAGTTTCAGGGATGATTTAGAGAGTGTGTGGCAATTCTCCACATTACGATCATTGTGTATTGGTGAACGCCAGTGACTGAGCTAGGGATAGTCAGTTGCCTAGTGCCTGATCGATCGCATTTCATTGGGGTTGAAACACATCCCAAAAGATCCGGAGTTCCAGGAGGAATCCGCTAATAATACTGCGGGAAATGCATGATCAATAATATTGCTAGACCATATTTTATAACAATCACTAAAATCTAACCAGCGCCTGTTTTTAATCTATCTATCTATTTGTTTACTCGTTGTTCTGTCATTTATTTTGCTTCAGCATAATTCCGATAAAACCCAATCATTTTCATTATCTTTGAAACCATTAGAAAGTTGCACAAAATAGGTAAAGTGGAGATTTATTCAGACCTTGGATTGATAATATTACTTGCTGCAGACTGTGTATACTTGCACAAGAATTCTAGAGTATTTTATACTACATTTTTACTCACTCTAGGAACCCAATAAGTTTTTGGCGCCGTTGCCGGGGACTGAATAAATTTTTATCTGATCTGTTTTGTGTATGTGTTTTAGTGGTTTGGTGCTAGAACTTTTTGATTGTTTCTTTTGTTTTTGCAGGTGGTGATTTTGGTGCATGAGCGATCCGCCTGGGGTACGGTTTGAGCTTGATCCAGAAATTGAAAGGACATTTAGGAACAGAAGGAGGGAGCAACGCAGAAACCAGATGGAGAACGTGCCGCAACTCCCGCAGGTTCCTGAAGGTCCAGTAGCAGTGAACCCCCAGCAGAATCCGTTGATGCAGCAAAACCCACTGTTTGAGCAAAATGAGCAGCGAAATAATCAGGCTGAGAATCCTATCTTGATAGCAAATGATAGGACCAGAGCCATTCGAGCATATGTTGTCCCGATGTTTAATGAGTTGAATCCAGGGATTGCACGTCCCCAAATCCAAGCGGCGAATTTTGAAATGAAACCGGTAATGTTTCAGATGTTGCAAACCGTAGGGCAATTCCATGGTTTGACATCTGAAGACCCTCATTTACATCTTAAGTCTCTTCTAGGAGTTAGTGATTATTTTGTAATTCAAGGAGTGCCTAGAGATGCTCTTCGATTAACTTTGTTCCCGTATTCTCTTAGAGATGGAGCAAAGTCATGGTTAAACTCTTTTGCTCCAGGATCAATTAGGACATGGGATGAGTTAGCTGAAAAATTTTTGAGTAAATATTTCCCACCTAATAGAAATGCTAAATTAAGGAGTGAAATAGTAGGGTTTAGGCAACTTGAAAATGAGACTTTTAGTGAGGCTTGGGAGAGGTTTAAGGAGCTTTTGCGAAAGTGTCCCCACCATGGGTTACCTCATTGTATTCAAATGGAAACATTTTACAATGGTTTGAATGGAGTAACCCAAGGTATGGTCGATGCTTCGGCTGGAGGGGCCCTTTTGGCAAAAACTTTTGATGAAGCCTATGAAATTTTAGAAAGAATATCTATTAATAGTTGTCAGTGGTCGGATGTTAGAGGCACAAATAAAAGGGTTAAGAGTGTGTTAGAGGTTGATGGTGTGTCCACCATTAGGGCCGATCTTGCTATGATTGCTAACGCTCTTAAGAATGTGACAGTGATTAGTCATCAGCAGCCACCAGCTATGGAGCCTGCAGCAGTGGTGAACCAAGTCACGGACGAAGCATGTGTCTATTGCGGTGAAGACCACAACTACGAGTTTTGCCCCAGCAATCCAGCTTCTGTATTTTTTGTAGGTAATCAGAGGAACAACCCTTATTCTAACTTTTATAATCCAGGTTGGCGCAACCACCCCAACTTCTCATGGGGAGGTCAAGGAAATAACGTACAAGCGCAACAAAAGATGAACCAGCCGGGATTTGCTAAAGCGTAGGTAATGCCCCAGCAAAATAAGCAGGCATTGCCCCAGCAAAATTCAGGAAATTCTCTCGAGGCGATGATGAAAGAATTTATGGCTCGCACAGACGCCGCAATTCAAAGTAATCAAGCTTCGATGAGGACCCTGGAATTGCAAGTGGGTCAGCTAGCTAATGAGCTAAAGGCAAGGCCTCAAGGGAAACTTCCATCAGATACTGAACACCCTCGAAGGGAAGGTAAGGAGCAAGTAAAGGCAGTAACTCTTAGGAGTGGTAAGCCATTAGAAGAGTCTAGAAAGACCCAGGATTTAAATAGTAATAGTGATAATATTGTTGTTGAAAAAGAGTTGGAGTCTGGTCAGGGTGCCGGAGGCAACAAAGAAAATGCTGGAGCATCTGGTTCTGTGCCAGATGTAGAACCACCATATGTGCCGCCCCCACCTTATGTACCACCTCTACCTTTTCCACAAAGGCAAAAGCCTAAGAATCAGGATTGTCAATTTAAAAAGTTTTTAGAGATTCTTAAGCAGTTGCATATAAATATCCCTTTAGTAGAAGCTATTGAGCAAATGCCTAACTATGCTAAATTTCTTAAGGATATTTTGACTAAAAAGAAAAGGATAGGTGAGTTTGAAACTATATCTCTTACTGAGGAGTGTAGTGCTATTCTTAAGAATGGGCTACCCCCCAAGGCTAAAGATCCAGGGTCATTTACTATACCTGTGTCTATAGGTGGAGAGGAATTAGGTAGAGCACTCTGTGATTTAGGTGCAAGCATTAACCTTATGCCTCTTTCGGTCTATCGGAAGTTAGGTATTGGTGAAGCTAGACCTACCACAGTTACACTCCAACTAGCTGATTGATGTGGACTTTTCCTACCGCAAGCGCACGGGTCAGGTAATAATAAAGTGTTCGTAAATACGAGTGTCGTCCTCTAGATTGGATTTTTAAGCAAATCAAGTATTGTGAATTATCTTGCCCAATTTTATTTAGGGATCAAAAAGTGATGAAAAGATGATAATAAAACTAAATCAAAGCAAGTAAAAAGAATGGAAATTCAATTGGGAAAACTACTTAGGGAATTGATTTCGCCGATTTAGTTTATGATTGATTTTAAAGAATAAGTTATTATGCACAATGAAATTATGAGCCAAAGACCCTTTAATCACAACTACCTCTCCCGAGTATAATTGATTCTCATGAAAATTAACCGACTTGATATCCCTATCTAAGTTTATTAATAAGCAAGGCAATGAGATCTTTCAACCAATTCTAAAGTTAATCTAAAACCGTCATGAATTAGAAAGTAAACTTTATTCATGCATTCTTGAGTAAGTCTAGATCAAATCCCCTCTCCCGAGCTAGATTCGAAACTTAAATCATTCAACTAATGGCCAATTAATTGAAAGCATTAAATCAAGATTACAAACACAATAACATTGCATAACTTAAACCATAAATCAATCCACAAACTTAATCAACTACATCAATCCCTAAGCTACAAGTTTAGCTACTCATGAATGTAAATACAAGCTCAACTAAACAAGTAAAAGCCATAAATCTAACTAAAGAAAGGAAAAGGGGAAAGAAAACTCAATGTAGGCCAAGATCGAACGTCCCCGTCACGATCCCCACGAACGATGGGTTGATTTCCAACTTCCTCCCTTTGTTTTCAGCCTCCAAATGCTCTATTCTGTCCTCTTTACGGCTCCAAAAGGTCCCAAATCGAACTCCCCAAAAACCTAGTCGAAAATAAGCCTTTATTCTGTTTTTTCGTCTTAGCGTCGAGACGCTGTCAAGACAGCGTCGTGACGCTGCCTCTTATACGCGCGTTCTGAATAAGGAAAAACGGTAGCGTCGGGACGCTTTCTATCATATCACACCGTCTCGACTTTTTTTCTCTTTTACTCTTTTCATTCCTTTGCATTTTTTCACGCCCCGAGCACCTGATTAACTCTAATATGGCATTATAGCTCCAATCAACCATTTTCTACAAAATAAACATTAAATCACAATAAAATGGCCCAAAAATCATAAAAGACTAGCTAAATTAAATAAGTAAAGATAGCTAACTATGCTCGCTATCAAATACCCCCAAACTTAAGCTTTTGCTAGTCCTCGAGCAAACTAGAAATCAAACATACAATGGAAGAATGGATGCAACAATCATAACTCAATCCTCAAGGCTCAAAAGTCAATAACCAAGCAAGCAAGAGATATGCACACAAGGACCAATGAGGGAGACAAATTAAAATTTTTCCAAAATTAACTTGCACAAGCGAGATCTAACTCAACAAGATCAGACTCTACTAGCCCGGGATTGGATTATTGAACTCTCAACTCATCTTCCCTCTACACTGGCACTAAGGCTTCACTAATGAGTTAATGCAACAAATTAGTTTGTTTATCTCCATACTTAGGTGCTTTTAATTAACAATTGTATTAAGCATTTAAATGTGGCACTAGCTTTCACACACCCATTGCATGGACCCTTAACCTGAGTTTTCTCTGGTTGGCCTAACTGATCACAACAGGGGTAGCTCTTTTTGCCTTAACCATTATTAACCATTGCATCATGCGCGCATAAGTCATGACTTCTTTTTCTCAACAATAACAACAAGAATGATTTTTCGATATGAGCATAAATAGCAGATATTCTTTTCTTTTCTCCTAAGCAAGATCAAACATGCTAATTTGCAAAAAATTAACTCTTTAGCTCTACCCTACACCTATCGGGGTGACAACAAGCATATGAACCCAATAATTCGCTCCTAAGCATTCAAATCCAAATCTAGCCAAGACAGATACTCTACTCATGCAAGCCATCTCCTAGAAAAATTTTAAAAAGTCTCCCTTTTTGGGCACTTATGCTTACAACTCATCACAAGCTTGAAAATTGACAAGAAAGCCTATCCTAGGACATCATAATCATGCAAAAGTAACATCCAGAAAACAACCATATGCATAATTCAAAGAAAGCTCAAAACTATAGCCCGAACTCAGATGCTCAAGGGCTCCACAAACATGCTAATCCACCCCCAGACTTAAAATATGCATTGTCCTCAATGTATAAAGAAAATAAAGCATAAACAAGCATGAGAACAATAAAAGAATGACAGGAGTGAACAATACTAGCCTGGAATGATGATGACTTCTTGCTTAAGAGCTTGGAATCTTGAAAGCTTGAAAGCAAAGGAGAGAAAGAAAACAAGACCTACAAAACAAAAACAAACAATAAATCAAAGACAAAAAAAAACACACTATACTTACTTGGGTTGCCTCCCATAAGCGCTTGTTTAACGTCATTAGCTCGACGTGTTGAACGTGCTTCAAGGAGGCTTTTGTTCTGTGAATCCAATAGAGGTGCTCTTTCTTGCACCTTTCCTGTAGCCCATGTAAAACACTTCATCTTTAGAGTCTTCAACTGCTTTAAAGATTTCTTTTTCGTTCTTGACTCTAATAGTGAGCTCCCTGTGCTCAATATCAATAATCACTCGCCCCGTAGCGAGGAATGGTCTTCCTAATATAACAGGCATCGAAGGATTTTCTATCATGTCCATAACATATAAATCAATAGGGAGGAAAAATCTACCTACTCTGATTAACACATTTTCTACAATGCCAACTGGTCTCACCACAGATTGATCAGCCAATTGGAGCTTTATAGGAGTAGACTTAATCTCACCTATATCTAACTTTTTACACAACGATAGAGGAATGATATTTATGCTAGCACCTAAATCACATAATGCTCTGAAAGAATAAGTACCAAAACTACAAGGAACAGAAAAACTCCCTGGATCTGCTACTTTTTCAGGTACTTTCTATTGTACTCTGGTGCTGCATGTGGAAGCAAGATAGACAGTGTCCACTTTCTTTTCTTTTCTCTTCTTTGCTAACCACTCCTTCATAAACCTGTTGTATTGTGGCATCTCTAATGCCTCTGCAAAAGGAATATTAATATTCAGATTCATAAAAGCATTCATAAATTTATCAAACTGAACCTGATTATTCTTTTTCTTCTTTTTCTTTTTCCTTTCCTTGGGAACCAACAGTGTGGGAGAAGGAATATGAGGCTCAAGGTTAGGCTTTTCAACCTCATCTGCTGATGTGTCCTCCTCAGCTTCCCCTGTAGGCGTTTCATAGTCCTCAGATTCAGGTTCCTCTTTAGATTCCTCCTGGTGAACAGTGATTGCCTTACAGTACTCCATCTGAGGTTTCTCTTGTTCAGCTGGGGCCTTACCTTTATTCATGGTGTTTACAACATTCACCAACTGTCCCAGCTGAGTCTCAATGTTCTTTATGGCTGCACTGTGGCCATTCACTGTTGAGTTGATGGCAATGACTGCCTCCTCTAACTTGGTTGTCCTGTTACTAGACTCTGCAATGAAAGCTCCAACAAGATCTTCTAACTTTTTATTATCTTGAGTTTGAGGGGCAAAACCAGGAGGATTAAGAACATTCTTAGTATTAGCATAAGAGAAATTTTCATGGTTCCTATTGTTAGGGTGATAATGTGTAGGTGTAGAACTATTATTATATCCCCTAGAATTAAAATTTGATACATATTGAACCTGCTCGATGGTCTCCTCCTGAGGTCTAGATGCTAAAGCAGCAGATGATTCAATTGACTGTGCACTCCCTGTACCTGAAAATTTCATAAAAGCATTAGCGAGGGAAGTCATCTGGGCCTGGAGTGCACTTACTTTATCAACCTCAAACACTCCAGCAACAATCTTTTTAGGTGTAGACCGCTCAGATGGCCACTGATAGCTGTTGGTGGCCATATCCTCTAAAAGTGTGCGAGCGTTTTCCACGGTCTTGGACAACAGAGTCCCACCTGCAGCTGCATCAACAATCGTTTTTGTACTAGGAGTTAAACCATTATAAAACAACTGTACCTGAAGCCAATCAGGGTAACCATGCTGAGGACACTTCCTCAGTAGCTCTTTGAATCGCTCCCAAGCTTCGAACAACTGCTCATCATATTGTTGTTGGAATGTCCCAATCTCGGTCCTCAGCTTGACCGTCTTTGCAGGAGAGAAAAATTTCTTTAAAAAGGTCTGGACCAAAGCATCCCAGGTGGTGATGCTCCCAGGAGTAATAGACTGCAACCAATCTCGTGCTTTATCCTGCAAAGAAAAGGGAAATAAACGTAAGCGAATAGCAACCTAAGAAACACCATTAATCTTTACCGTCCCACAAATATCCAAGAATGATTTAAGATCAGAATTTGGATCCTCGGTGGGCGATCCTCTATATGCACAGTCTCGAGCCATCTGAATGAGACCGGTCTTCAGCTCAAAGTTGTTGGCATTAATCGGGGTATAGACAATCCCCGACTGTTGCCCCTGAAACACGGGCTGAAAGTAGTCTCTAATAGGCCTAGGCTCCTCAGGTTGATTTTGGTCAGCCATGTGAATAATTTCTCTAGTTTCCCTTCGAAGCTTATGAATTGTTCTTTCTATCTCGTGATCCAAATGTGCTAAAATTAAATCTTTATCCCTACGCATAAACAAACAAAACTACCCTAAAAAGGAAAGAAAGTAATTATGGAAAGCAACAAAGAAAAGAAAACAACTAAACTAAATATGGAAAAAAATAATCTAGAAAAGGAAACAAAATACCTAATATGGAATGCAACAATAGATATGGCAAAACACGAATAAGGAAACTAATCTAGAAAGGAAAAACAAGAACCAATAAAGAAAATATTACACAACTAACAGAAAAACTAACCTAGAAAATCAAATATGGAAAGAAAAACAAATAAGGAAAAAATGCAATCAACCAAAACAATAAAAATACACCCTAAATTAAGATCAATCAATTTTTTCACAATATCAATCTAGCTAAATGTGCCAATCCCCGGCTACGGCACCAAAAACTTGTTGTGGACTTTTCCTACCGCAAGTGCACGGGTCAAGTAATAATAAAGTGTTCGTAAATACGAGTGTCGTCCTCTGGATTGGATTTTTAAGCAAATCAAGTATTGTGAATTATCTTGCCCAATTTTATTTAAGGATCAAAAAGTGATGAAAAGATGATAATAAAACTAAATCAAAGCAAGTAAAAAGAATGGAAATTCAATTGGGAAAACTACTTAGGGAATTGATTTCGCCGATTTAGTTTAGGATTGATTTTAAAGAATAAGTTATTATGCACAATGAAATTATGAGCCAAAGACCCTTTAATCACAACTACCTCTCCCGAGTATAATTGATTCTCATGCAAATTAACCGACTTGATATCCCTATCTAAGTTTATTAATAAGCAAGGCAATGAGATCTTTCAACCAATTCTAAAGTTAATCTAAAACCGTCATGAATTAGAAAGTAAACTTTATTCATGCAATCTTGAGTAAGTCTAGATCAAATCCCCTCTCCCGAGCTAGATTCGAAACTTAAATCATTCAACTAATGGCCAATTAATTGAAAGCATTAAATCAAGATTACAAACACAATAACATTGCATAACTTAAACCATAAATCAATCCATAAACTTAATCAACTACATCAATCCCTAAGCTACAAGTTTAGCTACTCATGAATGTAAATACAAGCTCAACTAAACTCAATGTAGGCCGAGATCGAACGTCCCCGTCACGATCCCCACGAACGATGAGTTGATTTCCAACTTCCTCCCTTTGTTTTTAGCCTCTAAATGCTCTATTTTGTCCTCTTTACGGCTCCAAAAGGTCCCAAATCGAACTCCCCAAAAACCTAGTCGAAAATAAGCCTTTATTCTGTTTTTTCGTCTTAGCGTCGAGACGCTGTCAAGACAGCGTCGCGACGCTGCCTCTTATACGCGCGTTCTGAATAAGGAAAAACGGTAGCGTCGGGACGCTTTCTATCACAGCGTCTCGACGCTGTGAGCTTTACGCGCCTAATCTGATATGGAATTTGAGCGTCGAGACGCTCAAGAGCTAGCGTCTCGACGCTAGCCTGCTGTTGACCGAGATTTGACTTTTTTCCTCTTTTACTCTTTTCATTCCTTTGCATTATTTCACGCCCTGAGCACCTGATTAACTCTAATATGGCATTACAGCTCCAATCAACCATTTCCTACAAAATAAACATTAAAGCACAATAAAATGGCCCAAAAATCATAAAAGACTAGCTAAATTAAATAAGTAAAGATAGCTAGCTATGCTCGCTATCACTGATAGATCTATCACATATCCAGAGGGTAAAATTGAGGATGTCTTAGTAAAAGTTGATAAATTCATATTTCCTGTTGATTTTATTATTTTAGACTATGAGGCTGATAAAGATGTCCCAATTATTCTAGGTCGTCCATTTTTTGGCTACTGGTAGGGCATTAATAGATGTTCAAAAAGGAGAATTAACAATGAGAGTATGTAATGAGGAAGTGAAATTTAATGTCTTTAAAGCCATGAAATATCCAGACGAGATGGAGGATTGCTCCTTCATCAGGATTTTGGAGAGCACAGTTATTGAGACAGCAATACAGGATTCGGTTGATAAGCATTTGGAAAAGCATGGAGATGTTAGTGTAGAAGATTTTGAATTTTGTTCTTTAGATAGAAAAAATGAAAAAGAATTGTTTAGGTGTGAGGATGTTTTTGAGTCTTTAGATTTAGATCAAAGAAAGGCTCCCCCAATTAAGCCATCCCTAATTGAGGCA
Source organism: Luffa acutangula (assembly GCA_036850905.1). Lineage (NCBI taxonomy): Eukaryota > Viridiplantae > Streptophyta > Magnoliopsida > Cucurbitales > Cucurbitaceae > Luffa > Luffa acutangula. The sequence continues at coordinate 37,242,517 of CM072097.1, read as the reverse complement.
CCCACTTTAGATTTGAAACCTTTACCGGATCATCTAAAGTATGTGTATCTTGGGGAAAGTGAGACGTTGCCCATTATTGTTGCATCAGATTTAATGTCGGAGCATGAGGAGGCCTTAATAAAATTGCTGCAGCAATACCGCAAAGCTATAGGTTGGACATTGGCTGATATTCAGGGAATTAGCCCATCTTTTTGTATGCACAAAATCACCCTAGAGGAGGGATCCTTTAGGAGTATTGAGCAACAAAGAAGGCTTAACCCTGCAATGAAAGAGGTTGTTAAAAAGAAGGTAATTAAATGGTTGGATGCTGGGATCATCTATCCGATTGCCGATAGCAATTGGGTAAGCCCTGTCCAATGTGTTCCTAAGAAAGGAGGTGTCACTGTGGTGAGCAATAAAAATAATGAGTTGATCCCCACAAGGACAGTGACTGGCTGGAGGGTTTGTATGGATTACAGAAGGCTTAATAAAGCCACCCGAAAGGATCATTTCCCTCTACCATTTATCGATCAGATGTTGGATCGATTGGCTGGTCAGGCTTATTACTGTTTCTTGGATGGTTATTTTGGGTATAACCAGATTACTATTGCTCCTGAGGATCAGGAGAAAACCACTTTCACCTGCCCTTATGTGACATTCGCTTTTAGGAGAATGCCTTTTGGCCTTTGCAATGCTCCAACAACATTTCAGCGGTGTATGCTAGCAATTTTTTCTGATATGATTGAGTCCACTGTTGAAGTCTTTATGGACGATTTTTCAGTTTTTGGAGGGTCTTTTCAGAGTTGTTTAGATAATTTAGGAAAGGTATTAAAAAGATGTGAGGATACCCATCTAGTACTTAATTGGGAGAAGTGCCACTTCATGGTAAAGGAGGGCATAGTGTTAGGTCATAGGATTTCTACAAATGGTCTAGAAGTTGATAGAGCAAAAGTTGAGGTTATTGAAAGGCTAGAGCCACCGAATTCAGTGAAGGGAATTCAGAGTTTTTTAGGACATGCTGGATTTTATAGGAGGTTCATAAAGGATTTTTCCAAAACCAGTAAACCTCTTTGTAACTTATTGTGCACTGATCGTGTTTTTGACTTTAATGCAGATTGTAGGAAGGCTTTTGAAACGTTGAAGGCTGCTTTAATCTCAGCACCCATTCTCTGCGCGCCTAATTTGAATTTACCCTTCGAGGTAATGTGTGATGCGAGTGATGTTGCGGTAGGTGCGATGCTGGGGCAAAAGCAGGGCAAATTTATTCATCCTATATATTATGCAAGCAATGTTTTAAATGAAGCACAGGTCAACTACACAACTACTGAAAAGGAGTTGTTAGCTATTGTGTTTGCTTTTGAGAAATTTCGGCCATATTTGGTTGGATCCAAAGTCACGGTGTTCACGGATCATGCAGCAATAAGGTATTTAATGTCAAAGAAAGATGCAAAGCCGAGACTAATTCGTTGGATCTTATTACTGCAGGAATTTGACTTGGAGATAAAGGACAAGAAGGGATCAGAGAATGTCGTTGCAGATCATTTGTCTCGTCTTGATCCATCATCATCTTTGCTGGAGCAATCTGCCATTTCCGATTCTTTTCCAGATGAGCAGCTTTTTGCTGTTCAGGTAAAGGTAGTCAGGGATGTCCCTTGGTATGCTGATATTGCCAACTTTTTAGTGAAGGGAGTCACCCCTATTGATATGGATTGGAGGCAGAAGAAAAAGTTTAAGCACGATGCGAAATTTTTCTTTTGGGATGAGCCATTTATGTATAAGCAATGCTCTGACGGTATTATTCGTAGGTGTGTTTCAGGTACTGAAGCAAAGGAAATCCTGGAGCAATGTCACTCTTCGCCGTATGGAGGTCATTTCAGCGGTCAGAGGACAGCTATGAGGATTTTGCATTGCGGTTTTTTCTGGCCTACGTTATTCAAGGATGCCCATTGGTTCTACAAGCAATGTGACGCTTGCCAAAGGAGAGGAAATTTGGGGCCTAGAGATGAAATGCCTCTTACTTACATTTTGGAAGTTGAATTATTTGATGTATGGGGTATTGACTTTATGGCGCCATTTCCCCCTTCTAATGGCAATGTTTTTATCTTATTGGCAGTTGATTATGTGTCCAAGTGGGTGGAGGCCATCGCATGCCATCAGAGTGATGCCAAGACAGTAGCAAAGGTTCTTCAATCGCACATCTTTGCGCGGTTTGGGACACCTAGGGCTCTAGTGAGTGATGAAGGTACACATTTTGTTAATAATATCTTAACTAAGCTTTTAGCTAAGTATGGGATTAAGCATAGTATAGCTACCCCTTATCACCCACAAGCAAATGGTCAAGCTGAAATTAGTAATAGGGAAATTAAAGCTATTTTAGATAAAGTAGTCCATCCATCTCGAAAGGATTGGTCCTTTAGGTTGGATGAGGCTCTTTGGGCTTATAGGACAGCTTATAAGACTCCTCTAGGAATGTCTCCCTATAGGTTAGTATATGGAAAAGCTTGCCATTTACCATTAGAGCTAGAGCATAAGACGTTTTGGGCTTTGAAAAAGTTAAATTTTGATCTGAGTCGTGCAGGAGCAATCAGAATGCTGCAGCTTAATGAGTTAGAGGAATTTCGCCAATTTTCTTACGAGAATGCGAAAATGTATAAGGAGAAGACTAAGCTGTGGCATGACAAGAAAATAAAGTCTAAGGAGTTTGTAAAGGGTCAAAAAGTTTTGCTTTATAATTCTAGATTAAAATTATTTCCTGGAAAATTAAAATCTAAATGGTCAGGACCGTTTATTGTGATTGAGGTTTTCTCCAATGGAGCAATTACTTTGCAAGATGAAAAAGATGGGAGAGTATTCAAGGTGAATGGACAGCGTGTGAAGCATTATTGGGGTGAGGAGTTTCAGTCGAAATATCCTTCCCTACGATTGGTTGATGATTGAGGGAGCAGGACTTTTGCAGGAGCATTTCACAGAGCAAAATTTTGAGCTCCCAGGATTTGAATTAATTTTCGGTTAATTTGATTTTAATTTCGGTTAGGTCAGATTTAATTTTGCATGAGTTATTAGATTTTATCTTTTAAGTATTTTTATTATTATTATTTTTTTTTTTGGTAGGTTAGATTTGATCTATTTTTTATTTGATTTTATTTTTTTTTCGGGTTATTTATTTAGATTATCTTTGGATTATCTTTTAATTAGTAAGATTTTATTAGATTTTATTTTGAGTTATTTGAATTCTAGTTTTAATTAATAGAGATTTTCTCTAATTCATTCGGCTTCTTTTAAGAATAACAGATTAAGTTTCATTTGATCGGTTAAAGTTCAAATTGAATTTAAAAGATTTGATTTTCCTATTTTGAAATTTAAAATTCCGTATCTAAGATTCGGCAGGTTTATAAGATTGTTGCAGCAAAGATAATGCTGGAGCAAATTTCTCGTAGGAAGGATTTTAGTGTGAGTAATTTTTACCGTTGGGATTTTTGAATTTCTATGGGCAGGTGCATTGCAGGGATGCTGCCACATGTCGTGCAGGGACAATCCAACGGCTTAGCCGATTGACAACATGCCATTATTGCCCATAGATGATTGGAGTTCCACAATTTTACCGTTAGGGATTCGAATTGCAAACGGTAAAACCATTTATTACAGAGAAAATCCTTTCGGTTAAGATTCTCTTTTGCTGGAGCCTTATTTATTTGTAACTGCTGGTAAGTTCTCTCCACTTTGTCTTCTTGATAACACTTTTTGCCGATTGCATTCTTTCTTTTTCCTTCCCATTCTTTGCAAAACCCTTTGAGTTATCCATGGCCAAAACAAGAGCAAGGAAAGAAAGAGAGAGAGAGAGTGAAGAGGAAGTACCCATTACCCCCGAAGTTCTGAAAGTGAAAACTAAGAAGAAAAGAACACCGGAGGAGAAAGAAGCTAAAAGAAGAAGGCGACAACAGAGGGCGGAAGAGCAAGAAAAATTGGCAGAGGATGAGGCTGCTGCAGTGGTTGAAGAAAGCCTGGAAGAACCGCAAGAACAGACCCCAGGTGAGACTGATTAGAGACTTACAGATATGGCTCGAGAGGAAAATGTTGAGGAAAATCAAGAACAACAGGCTGAGATGGTGAGAGACGAACAGGTAAACACTGTGTCTGAAAGAGGAAACGAGCAGGACCAAGGACCTCGTGTTGAGGTCATCATGCCCGAACCGCCGAAACGCCGCCGCATAAAAAGGAAGGTCGGTCGTATTCAGGTGATTCGGACTGATACCCCGTCACCACCATCGTCAGATTCTGAGAGAGAAAAGGCAGAGCGCGAGGAAAGAAAGAGGAAAGAAGCTGAGGACAAAGAAAGAGAAGAAGTAGAGAAACAGACCGAGGAAGAGCAGTTGCTCAGGCGCAGGGCAGAGAAGGGCAAAAATATTGCTGAAGCATCGGAGGAACATGAGGCGATAGAAGAACAGCAGGTTCCATTTGATCGCTTCGTCAACAATTTTGCCAGAGCAAAATACGCTGAGCTTCTGAAAAGGGATTTCTTGTTCGAGCGCGGTTTCAGTGGTGATCTTCCACAATTTCTGAGGACCGGTATTGCAGACCACGGCTGGGAGTTGTTTTGTGCGAAGCCTGAATCTGTAAACGCACAGGTGGTGCGTGAATTTTATGCTAATATTGTTAAGGAGGATGGTTTCCAGGTAATTGTCCGAGGAGTCGAGGTGGATTGGAGTCCAAGTGCTATCAATGCACTGTTCAACCTTTAGAATTTCCCCCATGCGGCATATAATGAGATGGCTGTGGCGCCATCTGATGAGCAACTAAGTGAGGCTGTAAGGGAGGTAGGAATTGAAGGGGCACAGTGGCAGTTATCCAAGACTCAGAAGAGGACATTCCAGTCGGCTTATTTAAAAAGGGAAGCGAACACATGGATGGGATTTATTAGACAGAATATGCTTCCAACAACACATGACTCGACAATCTCCAGGGAACGGGTTCTCCTAGCTTTTTCCATCTTACGGTCTCTCAGTATTAATGTAGGGAGGATTATTGCGAATGAGATTTCTGGATGTTGGAAAAAGAAGGTGGGAAAACTATTCTTTCCGAACACAATCACGATGCTGTGCAGAAGAGCAGGGGTTCCGGTGGATGAGGGAGATGTGATCCTGTTCGATAAGGGGATCATAGACACGCCCAATTTGGCACAGCGCATGCAGGAGGTGCGTCAATGAGGGCTTATCCATGGCATCAACTCGATTTTAGAACAACTTGCACTTTCGGCCAGTAGGCAGGAGTTTGCTGAGAGGCAGACTTTAACCTTCTGGAACTATGTTAAGAATCGAGATGCCAGCTTAAGAAGGGCACTGCAAGAGAATTTTTCCAAGCCTTATCCAGCCCTTCCAGCATTCCCTAGCGATCTGTTGAACCCCTAGATTCCGCCCCCACCTGTTGAAAGAGGAGAAGAGGATGATGAAAATGAACCGGGCCAAGAGGACTGAATGATGAAGTGGCCCTGAGCGAGCATGATTTTTGTTCTGACTTTTTGTTTGCTCACGCATTTTCTACTTTCCTTTTCTGTTGATGTTATGATTGTTTCTTTTTAATTTTCTGCTTCTTTGACAAAAATATATATCTGCTTTGTAATATTTTTCTATGATTTTAATGAAATTTCTAGATGTTTCTATTCTATGAGGACTAACTAACCCTAACTTAACTATTTTCTTCTGAATTTTTGAAGCTTGGACTGATTACGCTTAATTAGATCAAGGTATTCTGATCTCCAGAAACCTTTTGCTTGAGCATTTCTTCTAGCCTGGACTGTTGCTGCGGCAAGAAGATTTTGACGGTAGTATTGACTTATATGATCCACTTTAAGCTTAATCCTAGTCCCATGTTTAGTTTAAAAATTCAGATAGAAAAATTTAAGTTTGGGGGTATAGTTGCTTAATTGATGATTCATTGGGGACAATGAATAATTCAAGTTTGGGGGACTGTTTGCTACTCCAATTATTTTGCTCGAGCATTCCTCTCCTTCAAAATTAAAATTTGTTAGGTTATTGAGTAACCGGGGACATTTGTGATACCCACAGTTTGTCTTCGTGTCAAAAGATGACCTAGGAAATATGGAAAAAAAATAATAATCATGATTTGCTGAAAAAAAATTTTTATTGTTGAAAATTTTGCTGAAAATTTTGACGGAGCAAAAGTTTTGAGGGATGAATGATGATCCAGCAGTTTTCTGTCTTCCAGAACTTAGGTGAGCTTCATCATAAAATGTCGCCATTCTAAGGGGCAAGAGATGGAATAACTAAGGATTTTTTAGCTTTATAATGAGTATTGAGCCTAGTTGGTGATGAGCTTGAGGCAAGGGTATACTGCACCATAAAGTGGGTCATCCCATGCTTAAGAGCTTATGACTGTAAGTTTGCTTTAAGTCTGATAAATAATGTTATAAACCCCTTTAAAAATATGTTTTGAAATGTTTGATAATAGAGCTAGGCTGTGGTGAGTTCTTAGAATTAAGTTGAAAAGTGGTGATTATTTGTCCCTGCTGAAGGAATCATTTTGCTGCAGCAGAGCTTGGTTTTGCAGAGTGCTCAGGTAAAGGTTAAAGGTAGTGTTGGATTGTCTGGTTTGATTAAGCTAAATCTTTGTCTAATGTTTTGAGATTCTTAAGGGAAGGTGAGTTAGATTGCTCGGGACGCGCAATAGTTCAAGTTTTGGGGTATGATAACTGCCCAAAAGGTAGTTATTTAGGCCTCATTTATATAAGGATTTGTGTGTCTTTATGCTTATTAGGGTTGGTTTTAGAAAGATATTACATGATTTAACCCATTTGGAAGAATGGAAGCTTTGGAAATCACTTTGTGCAGATTATGCTGCTGAGCGACTGAAAGGAGCAAATTCTATGCTGCAGCAAAAACTGGAAGCAAAAACTGCCACATCATAGCTCGTTAGCCAACTTCATGAACCGACTTCTATTGAGATATTTTCGGGATAAAGGATCAAGGAGAGCCTTACACGTGTCCTAGTTGACCTAATTCAAGCCTCCCATCCTTCTATAAAAGGAAGTAGTCGTCAAAGTCAAAGACATTCCATGTTTTTTCCCTTGGAAGCCGAATAGTGTAGAGATTGAAGATCATCAAGTACACCATCATCCGCAAGCTGATTAGGGAGTTTATTTTCCTTCTTAATTTGTGGTTATGGACATGCCTACTCAGATTGTAATTCGTATTCCCATGCTTGTTATGAACTAAGTAGCTTAGGGTGTTGGTTAGGAATAATGTGATTACTGTGCTTCATCTCTAGTAATAAATTGACTATAGCATTTTGGTTAATTGTTGTGCTTATTCTTATTTTATGCCCGCCTGGCCAGCCGGTATGGATAGCTCTCTCTAGTTTCAAGGATGATTTAGAGAGTGTGTGACAATTCTCCACATTACGATCATTGTGTATTGGTGAACGCCAGTGACTGAGCTAGGGATAGCCAGTTGCCTAGTGCCTGATCGGTCGCACTTCATTGGGGTTGAAACACATCCCAAAAGATTCGGAGTTCCGGGAGGAATCCGCTAATAATACTGCGGGAAATGCATGATCAATAATATTGCTAGAGCATATTTTATAACAATCACTAAAACCTAACCAGCGCCTGTCTTTAATCTATCTATCTATTTGTTTACTCGTTGTTCTGTCATTTATTTTGCTTCAGCATAATTCCGATAAAACCCAATCATTTTCATTATCTTTGAAACCATTAGAAAGTTGCACAAAATAGGTAAAGTGGAGATTTATTCAGACCTTGGATTGATAATATTACTTGCTGCTGACTGTGTATACTTGCACAGGAATTCTAGAGTATTTTATACTACATTTTTACTCACTCTAGGAACCCAACACCTGTCAAGGATTTATCATACTGATACCGCATCCGGCTGGCCAAGCGGGACTTAGCAATGAAAAGATTAACACAACTAAGTAGAAAGCAGACAATGTTTCAATTAAACCAAAATATGCGCTTACAAGTGATACTTATCGTCGCATGAGGCGCTTGCGCTAAGCCTTGAAGAGAAGATTTAGCTCATGAAAGCAAAACAGATATACATGAAATGATACATTACACACAAGTGTACTCCCATTTACGGATTTTTGCAGCTCCTTTGTGAGATTCTTCTTCTCTCTTCAATGGTCTGCTAGTGATCTCCCCTCCCTCTGCTTGAACAGGTGACTTCTTTTTATAGGTGAGGGAAGCAAACTTCTTCAAGTCACCAACGGCCAACTTGCAAGTCCACTTGCGTTAGTTGTGTCAGCGCTTAATCATTATTAGGCTACTTGCGCCTTTTTAATCCCCTAGTTTATTGTATTTGTACATTGTATATGTTTTATACATGTATTTATACACCCACAGCTGTATAGATTATTGTACATCCCACTAAACTAGAGTTTTAGTTCAAGTGGGAGTTTGTTGGGTTTTATGCCCTAAAACTCGTAGATAGTGAATGTAAACAAATTGTATACTTGTTTCAATAAAATGTTATCTAGTTTCTACAATAAAGTGTTATTGTTAAATATTGCACAATTTGACCCAAATCCAATAAACTAAGATCCAAGGTTGTTTACATGTGACTTGAACTAGTATGTGGGGACATACGGGGATCGACGTTCAAGTAACAACCTAAAAGGTCTATAGTACAAGGATAAGACTGGGTACCTTATCCTGGTAACACTATGTGATACGACCCACTTTGTATTCGATACAGACGTATTGATCTAAGACGTCCATGTAGGAGACATGCAAGCAGGGGTATCCTATGCAATGAGTTTGCATAAGACCGGACCACGAAATAGTAAACCACTAGATGTAACGCCGTTAACTAGTTAGGTTACTGTTTCAATAGGATGACTAGGTAACTCAATCTTAATCTTGAGTGTGTCATGAAGTCCTTCTCACGAGGGATTGTCCTTTGATTAGTATGGGTGAGAGCGGCCTGCACGCCGACTCAATAAACCTACCTTCTTGCGGACAAGACCGAGTGTGGGGCTGGGGACATAACAACATATGATGGAATTCACTCATTTCCGCTTCTAGGAGAAGTAGATGAGTGTTCCCTTAAGTGGTGACTCCGAGTCTTGAACAAAGGGATCACGCCCTCTCACTGGCCCGAGAGGGACTTTCTGTTTACTGGTTGGACCATAAACATGTTGTTCATTAGAGGAGCACTTGTACTTAAGGAGCCAGAGATAACACAAGGGTAAAACGGTAATTTGACCCAACTGTAGTTACGAACACTCGTGAAGGATTGTCTTACCGGCATAGGTTTACATCCATGGACACAAAAATGTTCTACAGTGAGAAGAGTTCGGTCGTGGGTCTTTAGTGGAATGACCCACAGTTAATGAATATTGGTTAACCTGATTAATGAGTTTAATCTATTAACCTCATATCATTGGAGCTTCTGATCTATAGGTCCATTAGGTCCCCCTGCTAGCTCGTAAAGAGTAATTAGGAACAAATATATCTTGAGAGAAGTTGAATAGTTCAAATTCATGTTGGGAATTAAGTTAATTGTACGAGATACAAATTAATATAATGTATAGTGATGCATTAAAATATAAAGTCTAATTTGAGATTAAACTTTGTAATATTGAGAGATTGATATATTTGAAAGAGTTCAAATATATGTCTAATTAAATATATGGTATTTAATCAGAAGATGAATTAATTAATTATGAATTAATTAATTATTCAATTTAGTTTAAATTAAATGAAATTTAATTAAACTATAGTCTATGAGAGAAATAAATATTTGAAGAAGTTCAAATATTAATATGAATTTGATTCATATTAAATTTATAGGATATAAGAGAATTTGAAGGAGTTCAAATTTTAAAATGAATTTGATTCATATTATAGAATTAATTAATTGAAGGCCTGAAATTAAATATATGATATTTAATTGGGTAATTGATTAATTCACTAATAGGAGGTCTGAAATTAAATATATGATATTTAATTGGTGATTAATTAATTAAAGAATTAATTAATTAGAAATTAATCAACTATGAAAATGATTAATCACTTATGGAAGTAATTAATCATTTATGGAATTGATTTAATCACTTATGGGAGTGATCAATCATTTATGGAAAAGATTAATCAATTATGAAATTGATTGGTCATGGAATTTGTTGGTCATGGAATTGATTCATTATGGAAAAGATTAAATCAGTTATGGAAATAATTGATTTTAAATTAATATTTTATTCATGGCCTTTCTCCTATAAATAGAACACTAAACCTAGGGTTTAAGTACTACAACATAAGGCCACAAGAATGCATTCTTGCATTCTCTCTAGCCTCCCTCTCATATTCTCTCAACCCAAGAACTCTAGGGAGAATTTTCTCTCTAGAGTTTTCCCCATTCAAGATTAGGTAGTCCCACAACTACGTTCCTAATCTTAGAGTCATAGCGGGGAAGATCCATTGGTGGTGTCCCAAATGTTGACGCTTGGTCTAAAATCAAGAAAGGTGTCCGTTGAAGTATTCAGAGTCGTCAACGACGGTATGTTTGCTTCTACCTTTAGATTTAGATTTAATAAATTTTGTATGCTTAGCCTTAAGTTTGTATAGAATTTGTTCTATGTTTTAACCAATGCAATAGTATTTTTGGATAAACAAAATTAACTACGAACTGGTCCCAATTACGCTTCTGCTTTAACGGAATTGGGGATTTCCAAATCCTTTAACAACGGGCCATGGGTATATGTTGAACGACCATAACAAAGGCTTTTTAGCCGCTGGACAACAAGTAAAAAGATACATTTTGGGATTTTAAGGGCTTCTAGAGATTGGGCAACACTACTAGAGTCTAGATAATTGATAAGAGATAATTTAGCATACTTTTTAAGCCACGACCAACAAGCAAAAACCCCTTTATTTTCATTCTATGGACTCCAAAGAGGTTGGACAATGCTGACAAGGCCTAAAAAATTAATGGGCAACGATTCAAAATGCTCTTCTAAGGCTAGATCATCTAATGGGTAATAAACTTCAACGCTATAGACAACGGACAACAAGGAACTTACCCAAACGGACCCGCTTTTACGCTAGATGGGTTATTCTAACCTTGAATAGCGTGTTAGAACGCTCCTTGGGCAGTGGGTATTCGAGTTGAAGTGTATCGAACTCAAACGAACACTTAGGCGGCGTAGCAGAACAAAAAATCGACGCTAACATTAAAAATCCAGCACCTAAAACGAATGGGCATTTGATTCCAACATTAATCAAGATCGGGTAAGCGCTTAAACTCACCGGAATCGCTAAACGACGTCGAACACACCCAATAATGCTGTTGAACAGAGGCAAAAACGCGAAAGACGGGGGATCCGAACTGCTGTCTGCACAAGATCTAACAAAAATAGCACAAGAGACCCTTAGATCGGGCCTTAATCAACCTATAATGAGGAAGAAACCGACTTACCCACGGGACTACTGCTGAAAAACGCGGAGACAGAAAGAGATTTGAACCTTGAAACCCAAGAAACAGAGACAACGATTCGCAAGAGAGAGAGGGATTCACATGAAGAGGGCAACGGGCGGTGCAGCGACACTCCGACTGGCGGTGGCACGACGTGGCGATGACGATTGAAGCGATGACAGCGGCTGGGTTGTGCGGCGGTTACACACATGCGAAGGGGGGCGGCTAGGGCTGATTTACGAAAGAGATGGGGAAGAGAGAGAACTCCCACGGCGGCGGATGGGCTTGCTCCACGACGGCGTGAGGCTGGGTTGGGTGGCTGGGGGATGGGTCTTACGGCCAAGAGAAAGGAGGGGAAAGATTGAGGTCTCACGATAGAGAGATAAAGGGGAAGGCTCTTGATATTTTCTTTTCTTAATTTCCTTAATTCATTTTTCAAATAAAACCAAACCCAAAATAGAACCCCCAAAATTCGCCAACTACTAGCTTAATTCTCTCAGTAAACGTGGAAGTTTCAACACCTTGGACTGACCTTAAACTGCCAACTTATATATTTAACAACCTTTTAAGGAGAAATCAATTTAATGCCAATTTTATATTTCAAGAACAATTTTCCAAGTGCCTAGGTGCAAATTTAATAATTCCATAAGTCAAGCCAAACAAAATTGCACTTTATTCGACTATATTCATGAAATTAATTAGATTGAAATAATGCACGGGCCGTCACACGATTAAATCCCCAAATGCTAAGAGAACCTTGAAATCAAATGTCACAACTAATTGGTATTCAAATAAACATCAAAATCAACCCAAGAATGCCTACAAAGGAAAGTTGTTGTTCGCGTTGTCGCTCGTCGGAGAAGATGTTGTCGTTGGAGAAGACGTCGGAACCTTAGTAGGAAGGACAGAGAGAGATTGAGTGTGAGAGAGCGAACAGAAGAGAGAGAAATCTATATAGGACTACAAATATCGAGCAAAAACGAATCCAACTCACCAGAATTTTCTATGCGACGCCGCCGTTGCTCTGCCTGTGCCATTGCTGGAGCTGCTAGCTGGAGGGGAAGATCACCGATCGCCAGAGGTGGAGGTGACGAGGAAGCTCGCAGTTGGATTCAAAGAAGAAGGAGATGGATGTGGAGATGGATGTGGAGATGGAGTTTTCGATTGAGGGAGAAGGAGATGGAGGAAGATGAACTTTTGGGTGGCTTGGTTGAGTGCATAGAGCTGCGTGCAACTCATTTTAGATTAAAATTTTAGGGTTTGACTTGGATTCCAAAGACTCTCTATTTACAAGTTTGCCATCCCGGCTTTGTTATTTAAAATTCCACCAATTTTCATTCATTTTAATCTCCTTCTATATGTTAATTTCATGGAACTAAATCCATTTAACTCAAAATTAGAGAAATGATTTACCTTAAAGTGCTGACGTTACAATTTTCTTACCTAAAACAAACTCCTGTGTAATGTGAATTTAAAAAAAAATGAGAAAATTGTCGATCACATGTTTTAATGGTCATTCAAATGGAAAGTTAACAAAAGGTCTACATTATGCAAGTTTGGGGTTCAATTTGTTAAAATTGAAACTTAAGGGTTAAAACATACAACTTGCTAAATTTTAGTATTCAATTAAATGAAATTGAAAGTTCATAGTTAAAATTGATACGACATGCTAAGCTTGAGGTTTGAATTTGATGAAATTGAAGTTGAAGGTTAAAATTGATACAAGCTATTAAGTTTATGGTAAAAATAATTTCATTAAAGTAAACATAGCTCAACAGTAATTGACATGTGCCCTCAACCATGAGGTTAAAGGTTCTTCAAACCCCATATTTAAAAGTCGCTCAATTAAAAAAAATGGTGAAAAATAATCTTTTTTCAAAAAAAAAAATTTATGTTACCAAACTAGGAAGTCGAAATTAAATGAAGTAAATTGTTATTTTACATGAGATTAGATGAAATTTGAAATTTTAATCAAACTTTTAGTAACTAGCCAACCAAATTAGAAGTAATGGACGACATTAGACATTTACTATAAATTGAAAATTGAACACTCTTGTTTGACAGATACGCATAACCCCCAAGCATTATTCACATATAAATACCCCACTAAAATTCTCAACAGAAGGACAAAATGGCTTCCAATAAGAAGCTCCTAATATTTTTGGTAATTGCCTTATATCTCTTGCTTTTCCTTTCAACCTGTGGGGCAGCGAGAATCTTGAATCCAAATGGTACATTTTCTTCTTCTCCTCCTCCTCCTTTCGGCTTCTTCTTTTTTTCTAACCAAAAGGATTTTCAGGAAATATGAAGGCTCTGGAGATCAGGTCCATTATACTAGGACGAATTATTCGACGAGATTCGGCACATGGAGGAAATTATAGCCCTGGTCCATTATATACTAGGACGAATTATTCGACGAGATTCGGCACATGGAGGATATTATATAGCCTTGAGAATCCGTAAGAAGATACAAGTCTACCTTTACTTTTGGTCTTTCTTTAAAACACCCTAAAAAGTTATCCAAAGGTATTATAGAAGTTTCATTTCCTTTGTATTTGGAGATTATCTGGATAGGTTGTATCTCATTTTTGGTTGAAACTTTTGTTTTTTAATAATTACCAATAATTTGAAATATGAAAAAAAAAGGTTTATAAGTTCTGTTTTTTTTTTTTTTTTTGAAACAGTCAATAAGTTCTTGTTTGTTTACTAAATTGACTATAACTCATCAATTGATCAAATCTTAGTCCTCACTCATTGTAGATTAAAATCTTGTTCGTCTCAATTGTATTTATGTTATATTTTCAAAAGATCTTTTTTTATTTTTTTAGTCATTTAAGAGAATAAAAGCATATTTGTTGGTATGAATAAATATTGTCATTTATTGGGAGACTCTTATCCTTTGTAATTTTAATTGCAAATATGCTCTCAAATTTATCTTCTTAAACCAAACCTAATGATTTTTTTTTTAAAGAAAAAATTATTGTTCGTATGACATTATTGGGTTGGCATACATATTAAAGCAAGGACACCAAGAAATCGTAAAAGGTTAAAATCATCATCAATCATTATAAATAAATATGGCAGCCAGGTATAGCTTTTCATGTCTTATTATTTTCGTTCATTTTTTCAAATGGAGCTTTAATTAAAACAATGGAGTCAAGGTCCATAGCTTAAATATCCTATATATAATTTTCTTTTTTCAAATAAAGTTATGGCTGAGATTTATTTTTTAGAAGAAAAACTAAAGGGCCTAAGTATAGCTTCCATAATGTCTATCGTGTGTCAAGCTTTTTTTTTTTCTCAAATAGAATAACAATTAAGGATTTTTATAGACACCGTTCCTTTCGTGCCATATTATATATCATTCATTTTTTAGAAAGTCATATAATTAAAGATAATAATAACAATAAATAAATAAATAATCGAAAATTTTGAGAGTGTTATTGAAACCCTTAAAATTTTTAGGGCCCGAGGTTAAAAATATACAAATAGTTCAAAGGGCATTTAGCCTAATTCTTAAATACGACTACTAACATTAATAGAATTAATCATGATTTTCTTCGGTCTAGAAAAAAGAAATGCTAACATCTATTCATTTTCTTCATGAGCCCTTATCCTATTGTGAGGTAGTTAACTATCCTTTAAAGTAAAAGGTTATGGCTGAAGAACTTACTATTGTATATCAAAATCAAACTTGGAAGTTAGTTCCTCTATGATTGGATAAGAAATCAGTTGGTTCTCTTGGATTTATAAGATTAAAATTAATTCAGACGAGTTCATTGGACGATAAGACTCAATTAGTAGCTAAATGTTATTCTAAGGAATATGGAATGAATTGTGAGAAACTTTCACTCTTGTTTTCAAAATGAGTATAGAACGTATACTCACTACAGTTGAATCTATTGAATAACTACACATATTTGAAATGCATGTGTTAAAAATGCCTTTTTGAATGATGATCTTCATGGGGAGGCATATATATATATATATATATTTTTATAATATGTGGGGAGGGAGATTCAAACCACAGATCTCGTGGTTATCAGTACAGCTTTATACCAATTGAGCTAAACTCTTGTTGGCCATGTTGATATTTTCAAGCTTAAGAAAACTTGTTATGGTTTGAAGAAAGCATTTAGAGCATGGTGTGAATTCCCAAATGTAATTACTAGTTTTGGTTTTTGGCTAGCGCTCATGATTGTTCTTTGTTTTTCCGCGTACTTCTATTGGTTGTATTTTTATATCCTTATATATTGATGATATGATCATCACTGGTGATGATGTTGATGGATTTACAAATTAAAGTTAGAGTTGGATCATTACTTTGCAATAAAAGATTTGGGATCCCTTCATATTTTTGGGTATTAAAGTTGCATCTTTGCTAAAAGACTACCTTCTCAATCTTCTCAATCGAGATATTATTTGAATGTGCTCGTATATATAATAATAAGATTGTGGATAATCCTTTTGATCTTAATGTTCGACATTCAAGTTCTGATGCTACTTCGTTTACCAGATCCTAATTTGTATACTTAGAACTATATTGTCAGAAGCATAGTTTATCTTACTATTACTCGTCATAATATTGCATATATTGTTCATATTATAAGTCAATATTTTGTCGCTCCTACTATTGTCATTGGTCTGTAGTTTTTCACATCCTAAAATATCATGGAGGCACTCAATTCTAATGTCTTTTACTTTCATCTACTCTTCTTGTCTTCGTTGCAGTTGTTGCATCCTTCTTTGAATTTGTGTTCATCTTCAAATGCTAATTGGAATAATGATGTTACGGATTGTAAATCAACAATTGGATAGTTTATTTTATTGGGTGACTCTCTCTTATTTCATTGAAGATTAAAAAAAAAAGATGTTTTTAGATCAACCATTGAGAAAGAATATCATGCTCTGGCTTTCATATATGGATATTTTTCTCTCTAAATCCACGCAATTATATTGGGATAATAGAAATGTTATTCAGATGACACAAAACTTTGTCTTCTATGCATGAAGGAACAGTTGAGAAAATTGAAAAATTAAAAGGTTGGAAAAAATATTGCGGAAGCAATAATCAAACTCTCAAATATTTGTTGAACAAAGAGAGAAAATGGAAAATGAGAGAGTGGAATCCCAAAGATGAATAAACTTCTAAATGAAGTAGAAAACTTGGTGATGCCAACTTTACATGGAAGGTCATCCTTTTATAGGTACAAGAATGAACCTAACTTACAATCTTTAAAACAACATTAAATTTAGTAACTTAAAAAACTTCAAAAGATAACTTCAAAGACAAAAAACTAAAATGTAAATCTAACTTCAACAAAATAAATTTAAAACATTAAACTGAAAATTAAATGTAAAAAAGAAAAAACTCATAAAACTTAACACTCCTCCTTGAGGTTTTTCTTTGTGACACCCAGCTTTTGGCGTAGAAACAGAAATGGCCTATTTGGTAGAGCTTTTGTGAGAATATCGGCAAGTTGTTGCTCAGAACTGCAAAACTTGAGCTTGATTTCGCCTTCTTTCTCTGCTTCCCTCAACAAATGAAATTTAACTTTGATGTGATTCGTTCTACCATGTTGTACAGGATTGGAGGCAATAGCAATAGCAGACTTGTTATCACAAAACAATTTTGTAGGTTCTTGAGGTTCAAATCCCAAATCACTAAGCAATTTGCGAAGCCATATTGCTTGATTTGCAGCTGATGCAGCTGAAATATATTCAGCTTCGGCAGTTGATTGAGCCACAACTTCTTGCTTTCTTGAATTCCAAGAGAAAAAACATAACCAGAAGTACTCTTAGAATCATCAACACAACCAGCCCAATCACTGTCAGAATATCCAGTCAATTCCAAATCACCTGTAAAATCGAACCAAATTCCAAAATCAAGAGTACCTTTCAAGTATCTAAGCACTCTTTTAGCAATACCAAAATGAACTTCACTAGGTGAATTCATATATCTCGAGAGAAAACTTGCGGCAAACGTCAAGTCCGGTCTAGATGCTGTCAAATACAGGAGACTTCCTACTAAACTTCGGTAGTTTGTAGGATTTGAAAGCTTCTCACCATCATTCTTTGAGACTTTTAAATTTATCGCTAAAGGAGTAGAAACAGCTTTACATGTCTCCATCTTGAATTTCTTCAAAATTTCTTGAGCATACTTTCTTTGGGTAATAAAAACACCCTTATCTTCTTGATGAATTTCCATACCAAGAAAATAATGCATGTAACCAAGATCTGACATTTCAAACATCTTTTCCATCTGAAGTTTAAAATCTTGTAGCATTTGATAATCATTTCAAGTTACAAGCATATCATCAACATAAAGAGAAAGCATGAGTTGCTTAGAGTTGTCACCAATCTTAACATAGAGAGTAGTTTCGCTCATACTCCTCCTGAAACCTTGAAGAAGCAAGTAAGAATCAATCTTACTATACCAAGCACGAGGTACCTGCTTCAATCCATAAAGGGCTTTGTTCAGACGATATACTTTGTCTTCTTTGCCTTTGTCCACAAACCCTTCAGGTTGGTTCACATAAATCTCTTCCTCAAGATCACCATTAAAAAAAGCTGATTTGACATTCAGATGGAATATTTTCCACCCCAAGTGTGCAGCTAAAGCAATAATCAAGCGTATTGTGTCGTGTCGTGCAACTGGAGCAAATGTATCTCCATAATCAATTCCGGGTTGTTGTGCATAACCCTTTACCACTAACCTTACTTTATATTTGTTGATTGAACCGTCAGAATTATACTTCACTCTGAACACCCATTTCACACCTAAGGCGTTCTTTCCTCGTGGTTGCTCCACATGTTGTGGGTGTCCAACCCACTTGTTGCACAAGCAAGAGTTTTTTTAAACCTTGTGTTTATGAGCCCAATATGTCGGGTTATGTGTTTAGCCCAATTAGGGTTAAATGCGTGGGCTTGTCTTGTAAGCCTAGGGTTTTTTTTCCTTTGATGTGGGATGACCTAAGGGAGAGGACGACAAGAAAAATACAGAAAATTACACAGAAAAACGGAGAGGGGCAGGGAGAGCCGTGCAGTTCGGATTTTCAGCGACAACGTTCACAAAGTTGTCGATTTCCAGAGGTTTAACCGTTGGAATTTGCTGAAATTTGGTCAGCCTGTTGGGGACACATAGGGCCTCGTTTTGAACGGTTGGATCGTCGTTTCGAGCTCTGGTTTGTTCGTACTCGCTGCTGGACAGAACCTGTGAAACTGGAGATTTTTATCTTCTTTATCCTTTTTTGTGTAGGTCTCTTATGTATGAAAGTATTGGTGGGTTGTGAGTCTTTGTATGACTGATTTGGATTCTTTTTCCCTCAATTTTATCATAATAAGAGAAGGTGACAAGGGTGGACTCCTCACAAGTCCCGTGGTTTTTACTCTTCACATCGAAGGGGTTTTCCACGTATAAATTGTGCGTGTTTTTGTGTTTTTGGTATTCTGGATTTTATGGTTGGTTGCTGTCCGTGATTGGTTGTGTTCTTGGTGATAAATTGGTGATTTATCTGTTGTGTTTTTGGACTATTAATTGGTTGATTGTCTTGGAGGTGATCCTAGTGGGTAGTTTAATATACTACTTGGGTCCTATCAGTTGGTATCAGAGCAAGGTTTTAATTTAATCATTGTCATGGAGTCTACTAGTAGTAGTGGAGGTAGTTCAATAATTAAATTGACATCAACCAATTATTCCATTTGGAGACCGATGATGGAGGATCTGTTATATTGTAAAGATCTGTTTGATCCAATTGAAGCAACCATAGGAGTTGATGGCACCATTGTTAATCCTGCAAAACCAGATAAAATGGAAGAGAGAGATTGGGGAAAGTTAAAGAGAAAAAATTTGGGGACTATTAGGCAGTGGGTTGATATTAGCATTTTTAACCATGTGTCTCAAGAGTCCGACCCATATGCGTTGTGGAAGAAATTGGAAGGTCTTTATGAAAGGAAGACCGCACATAACAAAGCTTCATTAATCAAGAGGCTTGTTAATTTGAAATTGAAGGGTGGGAAGTCTGTTTCTGAGCATTTGAGTGACTTCCAAGATATTATTAACAAGTTGACTACTATGAAGATTGTGTTGGGTTTTATGCCCTAAAACTCGTAGATAGTAAATGTACATTTGACCGAACATTAATAAAGTGATGTATTATTCAATGTTTGTATTATATCTTGTCTTGCTAACCCTAATCCAATAAACTAAACATCCATGGCTAATAGAATGAGACTTGAACTAGTATGTAAGGACATGCGGGGATCAATGTTCAAGTTTTAGCCCAAAGGGTCTGTAGTATAGGGATAAGGCTGGGTACCTTATCCTGGTGACACTATGGATACGGCCCGCTTTGTATATTGATACAAACGTAATGATCCAACACGCTCATGTGGTTGACATGCGAGTGGGGGTATCCTGTGCAATGAGTTTGCACAAAGACCGGACCGCGAAATAGTTAACCACTAACTATAACACCGTTGGTTAGCTCGGTTTCTATTTCACTAGGATGACCTAGGCAACTTGGCCTTAATCCTGAGTGGATTATGGACTCCTGTCCATGAGGGATTGTCTTTTGATTTGTACGGGTGAGAGTGGCCAGTTCGCCGACTCAATAAGCCTACCATTTTGGGGACAAGACCGAATGGGGAGCTGGGAACGTAGTCTTACAAGATGGAATTCACTCCTTCCTGATATGAGGGTAAGTAGAGGTGTGTTCCCTTAAGTGGTGTCTCCGGGTCTTGAACAAAGGGCCCTACCCTCTTTATGGCACGAGAGGGTTTTCTGTTTGATGGTTGGACCACAAACAGGTTGTTCATTAGAGGAGCACTGGTACTTAAGGACCAAGAGGTAGCCCAGGGGTAAAACGGTAATTTGACCTAGCTGGGGTACGAACACACGTGAAGGGCTAACTTGCTGCTGACGGTCAATATCCGTGGACACAGAAATATATCTGCAGTGAGAAGAGTGCAGCTGTAGTTCTTTAGTGGAGTGAACCACAGTTAACGAATATTGATTAACTTGGTTAATGAGTTTAACCAACTAATCTCATATCGTTGGAGCTTATGATCTGTAGGTCCATTAGGTCCCACCGGTAGCTCATTTAGGGCGTTGAGGTAAAATTCTAAGGATGGATTGAATATTCAAAGGTGTTTGAATATTATACTAAAATATGAAGTGGTTCATATTAAAACTATAGGTTATAATTAATATGCATTGGATGTATATTAATACTATAGTTTTTGAGAGAGAAAATAGTAATTGAATATGTGATGTTCAATTTTATTTTATTTTATTAATTAATTTCGAATTAATTAATTAATTTAGTTTAATTAAATTTGATTTAATTAAACTATAATACAAGAGGGATATTAATTTAAATTGTATTTAAATTAATGTTATTTTAATTAATTTAGATTAATTAAAATATAATTAATTATAATTTAAAATTATGTTTTAAAATTATAATTAATTAAAATATCAGATAACTGATTTATCAGTTATCTGATATTTTAATTTTAAAAGACGTGGTCAGGGAGTTGCAGAACTGACTCCTGGTCTCACGCCTGACTCCCTCTCCAATAGCTCTCTCTCAGTTTGCATTCTCCTTCAGAGAATTGATCCAGAGAAAAATCCAGAGAATTTTTGCTCCCACCAGCACCCAAAGCAAAATCCTATCAGAGAATACCGGTGTACCCTCGTGGTGGTGTTCATACAATTTTCCAGCAAGACAAAGGTGATTTGCTGCTGTAATTTTGGGAGAAATTCAGAGAATTAGGCGAAAAGTTCAAGGATTTCTTCAAAGGTAAGGTTCTTCTTGAACTAGGGTCAATAGGACCCAATTCTAGATTAGATCTAGAATTATTCTCATGTTTATGCATGCTTGTATCTGGTTTTACAGCAAGTTTTATCTATTATTGTCGCTGTAAAATTATTATTTTTTGCCGTCGTATTGGTATCCCAATCGACGTTTTATTATTCGAAAAGGTCTCTGTGTTTTTCCGCTGCACATAGGGTTTTTATCCCTTCAGATTGTTCTTGATGATGAATTGCAGGCTTTGTTCTTGTTGAGTTCTTTGCCGGACAGTTGGGAAACATTAGTTGTGACTATTAGTAACTCTGCTCCAGAAGGTGTTTTGTCTTTGAATGTTATTAAAGAAAGCATGTTCAATGAAGAGATAAGAAGAAAGGAGATGAGAGTTGATAATTCACAAGCTCTTGTTGTTGAGAATCGTGGAAGAAACAAGAGTAGGGGACCCAAAGGTCGTGGTAACTCAAAAGGGAGGTCGAAGTCTAGAGACAAAGAGACTAGGACATGTCATTACTGCAACAAGTCTGGCCATATTAAAAGGTTTTGCTACCGTTGGAAGAAAGAACAAGGTAAGAAGCAAGACTCCCAAAAAGAGGGAAATGATAGAAATACTGCAGCAATCACTTCTAAAAGTGATGATGATGTCACCTTGATTTGTGCAACTAGTGAGTGTCATCATGTAGAGAGTTCAGATACAGAGTGGCTGGTAGATTCAGGTGCTTCATACCATTGTGTTCCCAAAAGGGAGTATTTCATGAACTATCAATCTGGTGATTTTGGTAGTGTGAAGATGGGAAACCAGAGCTCAGCTAGCATTGTTGGGTTAGGTGATATTCGTGTGAAGACAAGTGTTGGGTGCATGCTTACATTAAAGAATGTGCGCCATATTCCTGATTTACGTCTTAACCTATTGTCAGCAAATGTTCTTGATCAAGAAGGATTTCGACATACCTTTGCAGATGGTAAATGGAAATTGTCTAAGGGTTCAATAACAGTTGCTCGTGGTGAGTTGTGTTGCTCTTTGTATAAAACATACTTAAGTGTATGTTCTTCTGAGCTGAATGCAGTTGAAGAAAAGAATTCTCCTAACTTGTGGCATCGAAGGTTAGGGCATATGAGTGACAAAGGGATTAAACTGTTGGCAGGTAAAGCTTTTATCCATGTTGATAAAACAGTTCCTCTTGACCCTTGTGATCATTGTTTGGCAGGCAAGCAGCATAGAGTTTCTTTTTCTGGGAAGTCCATCAAAAGGCAAGGAAAGTTGGAGTTAGTTCACTCCGATGTTTGTGGTCCTATTGAGGTTGAGTCTCTTGGTGGCAATAGATATTTTGTCACTTTCATTGATGATGCTACTCGGAGAACTTGGGTGTATATGTTAAAGACAAAAAGCCAAGTGTTCGAGATTTTCAAAAAGTTTCATGCCATGGTAGAAAGGGAGACCGAAAGAAAGTTGAAGCGTCTTCGATCTGACAATGGTGGTGAGTATACTTCGAATGAGTTCAGGTATTATTGTTCACAACATGGCATTAGACATGAGAAGACAGAGCCCGTCACACCTCAACACAATGGAGTTGTTGAGAGGATGAACAGAACCATTGTAGAGAAAGTGAGGTTCATGCTTAGAATGTCTAATCTTCCTAAGACATTTTGGGCTGAAGCAGTGCAATGTGACGTGTATTTGATTAATAGATCTCCATCGGTTCCTCTTGGTCTAGACATTCCAGAGAGAGCATGGAAGGGACGTGATCCTACTTATTCACATCTGAGAGTTTTTGGCAGCAAGGCATACATGCATGTGCCTAAAGAACAGAGGTCAAAGCTTGATTCGAAGACCAATTCGTGTGTATTTGTTGGGTATGGGGATGAAGAGTATGGTTACAGGCTCTACGATCCAGAAAAGAAGAAGGTAGTGAGAAGTAGAGATGTGGTATTCTTTGAGCACGAGAAAGGTGCAGATCTTCTCAGTACAAGGTACACTTCTATTTCAGACTTGTTTCTTGATACTACTAATGATTCTACCTCTATTCCCTCTGTTATTCAGCCAACAAATGTGAATGTTGAAGATGTACTTGATGATGTACACGATGATGTTGGTGAGATACAACTTGATGGTAATGTACTAGATCACGTTGATGATGATAATATTGACGAGTCTTCGTCTGATGAAGAAATCCACGAAGAAGATGTACATGAGGAAGTGATTCATGAAGAAGTTCATGAGCAGGGGGAGCAACCTACCCCTCAAGTGGAGGATACACAGGTTCGAAGGTCCACCAGAGAGCGTAAACCTTCAACAAGATATCCAAGCTCAGAGTTCATTCTAGTTAGTGAAGATGGAGAACCAGAGAACTATCAAGAGGTCTTGTCTCATGATGAAAAAGACCAGTGGCTCGATGCAATGAAGGAGGAGATGAATTCTCTTAAAAAGAATGAAACCTATGAGCTAGTGAAACCTCCAAAGGGCAAGAAATTCTTGAGAAATAGATGGGTTTTCAAGTACAAGAAGAATGGTGAGAAGATAGTGAAGCTCAAAGCCATATTAGTGGTAAAGGGATGTAACCAGAAAAAAGGTATTGACTTTGATGAGATCTTCTCTCCAGTGGTCAAAATGACATCTATCAGAACAGTGTTGGGTTTAGCAGCAAGTCTTGATCTTGA
Source organism: Luffa acutangula (assembly GCA_036850905.1). Taxonomy (NCBI): domain Eukaryota; kingdom Viridiplantae; phylum Streptophyta; class Magnoliopsida; order Cucurbitales; family Cucurbitaceae; genus Luffa; species Luffa acutangula. Next base: position 37,218,624 of record CM072097.1, on the reverse strand, counting down.
GTTGGAGCAACTTGATGTAAAAACTGCATTTTTACATGGTGACTTGCATGAAGAGATCTACATGGAGCAACCTGAAGGATTTGAAGAAAAAATGAAAGATAAACTTGTTTGCAAGTTGAAGAAGAGTCTTTATGGGCTTAGACAGGCACCAAGACAGTGGTACAAGAAATTTGTTTCGTTTATGATAAACAATGATTATAAACGAACCACAGCTGATCCTTGTGTGTATTTTAAAAGGTTCCCTGAAGGTAACTTCATCATTCTTCTTTTATATGTAGATGATATGTTGATTGTTGGACAGGATGCAAATATGATTCAAAGTTTGAAGAAAGACTTGTCCAAGTCATTTGACATGAAAGATTTAGGTCATGCAAAGCAAATTTTAGGCATGGAGATTGCTCGTGACAGGAAAGCTAGGAAATTATGGTTATCCTAGGAGAAGTATATTGAACGGGTGCTTGAAAAGTTTAATATGAAGGATGCCAAGCCTGTGAGTACACCGCTAGCAACTCATTTCAAGCTAAGTAAGACAGCTTGTCCTACAACAGAGAAGGAGAAAGAAGTTATGTCATCTATTCCTTATTCTTCTGTTGTTGGTTCTTTGATGTATGCTATGGTGTGTACTACACCTCATATTACACATGCAGTTGGTTTAGTGAGTCGTTTCTTATCCAATCCAGGTAAGACTCATTGGGAAGCAGTGAAGTGGATTTTCAGATACTTGCGGGGCACCTCCAAATTGAGTTTGTGTTATGGAGGTGGCAAACCTATACTTGAAGGCTATATTGATGCAGACATGACAGGTGATTTTGATAATAGAAAGTCTACCTCAGGTTATGTATTTACATTTTCAGGGGGAGCCATCTCATGGCAATCCAAGCTACAAAAATGTGTAGCATTGTCCACAACTGAGGCAGAGTATATTGCAGCAGTAGAAGCAAGCAAGAAAATGTTATGGCTTAAAAGGTTTCTTCAAGAGTTGGGTTTGAAGCAACATGAGTATGTAGTATTCTGTGATAGTCAGAGTGCTACGGATTTGAGCAAGAATTCAATGTATCATGCTCGCACCAAACACATTGACATTAGATACCATTGGTTGCAATATGTGATTGAAGAGAAGAGAATGAAATTGAAGAAAGTCCATACTGACAAGAATAGTGTAGATATGTTAACGAAAGTAGTTCCCGGAAGCAAGATTGAGCTTTGTAGTAAGCTTGTCGGGATGAGGTTCAAGTAATCATGGATGTGATTGTATCTTCCCTGTGATGGGCTGGAGGGGGAGATTGTTGTGGGTGTCCAGCCCACTTGTTGCACAAGCAAGAGTTTTTTTAAAACTTGTGTTTATGAGCCCAATATGTCGGGTTATGTGTTTAGCCCAATTAGGGTTAAATGCGTGGGCTTGTCTTGTAAGCCTAGGGTTTTTTTCCTTTGATGTGGGATGACCTAAGGGAGAGGACGACAAGAAAAATACAGAAAATTACACAGAAAAACGGAGAGGGGCAGGGAGAGCCGTGCAGTTCGGATTTTCAGCAATAGCGTTCACAAAGTTGTCAATTTCCGGAGTTTTAACCGTTGGAATTTGCTGAAATTTGGTCAGCCTGTTGGGGACACATAGGGCCTTGTTTTGAACGGTTGGATCGTCGTTTTGAGCTCTGGTTTGTTCGTACGCGCTGCTGGACAGAACCTGTGAAACTGGAGATTTTTATCTTCTTTATCCTTTTTTGTGTAGGTCTCTTATGTATGAAAGTATTGGTGGGTTGTGAGTCTTTGTATGACTGATTTGGATTCTTTTTCCCTCAATTTTATCATAATAAGAGAAGGTGACAAGGGTGGACTCCTCACAAGTCCCGTGGTTTTTACTCTTCACATCGAAGGGGTTTTCCACGTATAAATTGTGCGTGTTTTTGTGTTTTTGGTATTCTGGATTTTATGGTTGGTTGCTGTCCGTGATTGGTTGTGTTCTTGGTGATAAATTGGTGATTTATCTGTTGTGTTTTTGGACTATTAATTGGTTGATTGTCTTGGAGGTGATCCTAGTGGGTAGTTTAATATACTACTTGGGTCCTATCACCACAAGCTCCCATGTATTATTTTTATTGATCATCTCCAATTCTTCTTTCATTGCAGCAATCTATTCAGCAGATTGTGAAGCCTCATAATAGTTATTTGGTTCAACAATAACAAGATTACAACTTTCATATACATTAACAAGTGATCTTACCTTGTAATTTGAATCATCACCAGTTGCATCAATAAGGTCATCATCATTTGATGGAGAATTTTGGTTATCTTGATCATTAGAATCAGTTGAATCAAAAGAAGATTCATTTTGTTCTAAATTTTCAAGATTGATGGATGAGTCTCTCACAATTGCTTGCTCCTCAAAATCCCAATAAGCATCTTCATCAATGATGACATCACGACTCAAGATAACCTTTTCAGTGTTCAAGACAAAAATTCTATACCCTTTTGAATCAGCAGCATAGCCAATAAATACTCCCTTAATTGCCTTCTCATCAAGTTTGGATCTCTTATTAGAAGGAACAAAAGAGTAACATAAATATCCAAAAATCTTCAAGTTCTTAATTGAAGGTTTTCTACCTGACCAAGCTTCATAAGGAGTCTTGCCCTCAACTGCCCTTGTAGGTAGTCTATTGAGCAAGTAAACAGCAGTACATACAGCTTCTGCCCAAAATTTCTTTGGTAATTTTTTCCCAAAGAGTAGACATCTTGCCATCTCCATCACGGTTCTATTTTTCCTTTCCGATACACCATTTTGTTGTGGTGTATAGGCAATGGACAACTGGTGTTGGATTCCCGAGTCTTCACAAAACTTGTCAAATTGCTTGGAGGTATATTCCTTCCCGTTATCCATTCTCAAAGTTTTGAGCTTACAACCACTTTGAGTTTCAACCAAATGTACGAACTTCTTAAAAACTTCAAAAACTTGAGTTCTCTCAACCAAAAAATATACCCACGTCATCCTGGTAAAATCATCAATAAACAGAATGAAATATTTATTATTGCCAATAGATATGTTGCGCATGGGACCACAAACATCACTATGCACCAACTCAAGCCTTTCTTTGGCTTTATACTTGCCACCTTTTGAAAAAGGCAGTCTGTGCATCTTTCCTTCTTGGCAACTTTCACAAATCTGATCAAAGGAGGTAAAATTGAAAAAACCATCAACCATATTAGAAGAATGCAAAATCTTCAAAGCTTTGTTGTTGTAGTGACCAAAGCGATGATGTACTTTGGCATTTAGTGCATGATGACATAGAGAGTCACCATTCAAAAAGAAAGCGTTGCCAACCATGTTGACTCTTGCAATCTCTGCTCCTTTTGGATCATATATAACACAAACTTGGTCCTTGAAAACCACAGAAAATTTGTTATGCAACAATTGAGCAATACTAAGCAAGTTTTGAGATAACCTCGGAACAAATAAGACGTTGGATATTTTCTTTTCACCTTGCTTAGTATGCATAGTGACAGTACCTTTACCTTCGGCTAGCACTGTCTCGCCATGTCCAAGAACAACCTTAGACTTTATAGATCTATCCATTTGGCTAAAAAGATTTATATCTTTAGTCATATGAGTAGTACATCCACTGTCAATAAGCCAGGAAGTTGACTCTTTGTCATCAACATGAGAAGCCATAGACAAAAAATTTGTTTCTTGACTATCATTGGCACAATTTGCTTGTTCCGAAGGATGTTGGGTTTGGTCTTTTTTGGCATAACAAAATTTCTCTGTATGACCATCTTTGTTGCAGTAATCACAATGATAAACTTTCTTGTTTTTTAACCAACAATTTTTCTCAGCATGATTGGTCCTTTTACAATAACAACAAGGAGGAAATTTACCTTTCTTCAATGCTCCTCCTTTTCCCTTGCTCCCTTGATCTTTGGTCGCTTGTCTATCATCTTCGACAATCGGCTTCTTGCCTTTAGACTTGGCATGAAAAGCACCCTCAACATGCTCCTCATTACGCATTGTATCCCTTTGTTCTTGGGCTTGTAATTTGCTAATTAACTCAGCTATAGAGAGAGTAGTCAAATCAGATGACTCTTCTATGGCTGAGATTTTTTACTCAAATTTGCTAGGAACACTAACCATTATTTTTTCCACAACTCTTTGATCTGGAAAAGTTTCACCAGCTAGTCTTATTTGGTTTACAATGGTCATCACTTTTGTTGTGTAGTCCCTCACAGAATTTGAGTCCTTCATTTTCAACATCTCAAACTCTCTCTTGAGAGTCAATAATTTGACGGCTTTCACCCGTGCACTTCCTTCAAATTCTTCTTGCAATTTATCCCAAGCTTCTTTTGCCGTTTTACAATCAATAATCCTAGCAAATATAGGATCTGATAAAGCGGCATGAATCACCGATAAAGCCTTTGGCTTCTTTAATTTCTCCTCTTCATGTAGTCTAATCTGATTCAACGTTGGATTTTCTCCCAATGGTTGAGGATCAGCATTAGTTGAAACAGATTCCCAAAGGCCAAGAGCCTTGAGATAGGATTGCATTTTAACAACCCAAAATTGGTAGTTTTCACCACCAAAATGTGGAGGAGAGGCAACACCAAAATTAGAAGACATTTTCTTCAAATAACAAAATGGAATTTCTCGCTCTCAAATAAAATCACAGCCCTTTAAATCTAAAGCTCTGATACCACTGTTGAGAAAATTGAAAAATTAAAAGGTTGGAAAAAATATTGCGGAAGCAATAATCAAACTCTCAAATATTTGTTGAACAAAGAGAGAAAATGGAAAATGAGAGAGTGGAATCCCAAAGATGAATAAACTTCTAAATGAAGTAGAAAACTTGGTGATGCCAACTTTACATGGAAGGTCATCCTTTTATAGGTACAAGAATGAACCTAACTTACAATCTTTAAAACAACATTAAATTTAGTAACTTAAAAAACTTCAAAAGATAACTTCAAAGACAAAAAACTGAAATGTAAATCTAACTTCAACAAAATAAATTTAAAACATTAAACTGAAAATTAAATGTAAAAAAGAAAAAACTCATAAAACTTAACAGGAACCAAACATATTAAAATTGATTGTCATATTGTCTGACATTACTATCAAAATGGTACTCTCACCTTGCCTTTTATTCCATCATCTTTGCAAATTGTTGATTTGTTGTTCATCATGGCTCACATGACGTCTTCTTTTCCATTTCAACTTGACAAGCTCTTAATGTTTTGTCCTACTACATTTTGAATTTGAAAGGAGCTGTTAGATTATGAGTTTTATTTAATCTTAACATACCGTTTAACATGGTAGTTTTGACATTTTCTTTCAGCCAGTTTGTATATAAACACATTATGAACTTTGATTAGGTTCTTTTGATGTTTTCCCTTTAATATACAAGAATTATGTCTTTTTCTTGATCCTATTTTTGTTGGTTTATCAATTTCATCCATTGATAACATTTAGTGTTTCCTTTGACAACTGACTTATGAGATTTGACCAAAAAATATTGTCCAGTATGATTTATCTGGTTTCTTCAAATTTTCTAAAGTAGTTTTTAGAGGGAAGTAGTACTCCATATTAAAAAAACTTGTGTGTCACGATGATATAACAACAAATCAATTTATTATGATCAAAGGTTTAAGCTTCGTAAGTTCTTAAATATGACTTCATTGTGTTCATAATCAATTATTAGTGAATGTTGGTAAGTCGATTTGGTCTTCATTAATCTAATTAATCATTTAGGACGTATTTGATTAGTGATTTGAAACATAAATTTCAGGACAATAGATTCAATGAAAAATAGAGTTATATTTCATATTTTCAATGTTATTAGATTTGTGTTTGATAGAAACTGCATCCCAATTTAAACCGTTGTTTAAAATATGTTTGATAATATATTTGTAAACTATGAGTAGAGTTGCAGTTACAAAGTAATCCGCAAAATATCGAAAGCAACAAAGGGCAACAAGAAAAATTTCTAGATTTAATAGGGGGATTTGAAAAATGGCTAAACATGTTTAGAAATTAAATACATGGCTAAACATGATTTTAATTAATAAATTTCTAATTAAAATAGACGAAATTTCCTCTAACCACTTTTTAGAAAGAGAAATGCAACCTACAATTGTGGAGCATAATAAGGAGGAAAGAAAATCTAATTTTAACCAGAGTCTAACCAACAAAATAAAAAAAAAAAAAAAAAAAAAAAAGAATGGAGCATTCTAGGAGGGGAGAAACCAAATTTGACATTTAAATCTAAAACCATAATTAGCATCATTTAAACAAAAATATAAATTCTTAATCCTGAAAAAACTTATGTTGAACTGTCAATATATATACATCATTTTGTACAAAATAACCCAATACTTATGTGTGTATAATAGCCATACATAGAAACACAAAAGTAATTATGTTAAAAAATACAATAAGTACAATAATATATATTTATATATGTGTATATACAAACAAGTATCATACTCAATAACCCTATCAATTGCTTGCATATGGATAAGGGTATATATCTCTAGAATCTCTAGGTACATAAGAGTATATGCATATAGTTAGTATAATAATTAAACATAACCCGATTCTCGCCATCTTCCTTGACAATGTAAAATGCTTTAAAAACTTCATCTTTGAGAACCTTGTTGACACAATCCAAAATTGTAAGGACTATCACTCAGCTACAACTTATATTTAACCATATCTATTAGTGTAAAAACATCACTTACCACTGAATTAAGGAAACCAACATTATCCTTCTTCGAGTTGCATTCTACTTAGTGGATTTGGTCCAACACTGCCTCTGTGTATATTGGTATCTACAGGCTGAGCATCCATACTGACAGCACATGTAACGCCCCGCGTTTAAAAAAATTATGTCATGTTGGATTAATCAGGTTTAAATTCAATTGGAATATAAGTTTAACCTTCAATTGATATTTTAAATCCATATGGGATATTTTATTTTCCCCTCCTCGTGTATTAGTGGCTGAGTGTTTTAGTTAGTTGAGTTTTTCCAGGTTAGTGGGCGTTTTAGTAGCACGTTCTTCTCTGATTAGTGGGTAGTTAATTGGAGTTTTGGTTAAAAAAAAAGAGGAAAAAAGAATAGAAAAAAACCCTCACCCCCTATTCTCTCTCTCTTCCTTTCTCCCTCACGCACCAGCCCCCCCCCCCTCGATTCTTCTTCTCGCCGAAGACCCACGCGCAGCTAGCAACCCCTTCCCTTCCTTTTCCGGTTTTCTTCTCCTTGCGTCACCACCGTCCTCTTCACGTCGCGCTATTGCGCTTTCCTCCGTCGTCGCCTGTCGCCCATGCCGCCGCCTTCTCTACCAAGAGCGCCGCCCAACCGTCGCCTCTTTCTTCCGCGAGCAGCTTGTCCGCAAGGTGCTCGACTTGGGCTTTTCTCCTTCGTTCTCGCGTGGTAAGGTTCCTCCCTCGTTTTCATTTGGTTTCAGCAAATGGTGGCTAAACATCTCTCCCTCATGTGTTGTTCTCGTGTGTGGGCCCCTCAAATTGTGCTCTTCTTCCGTTTGGCTCCGATTTGCAGATTCCCAGCCCTCCATCGAAACATCTCAGCATTTTTGGTAAGTTTAGCCTCGACCCACTCGTTTGTCTTCAAGTTTCTGCATTTACCCACTCGATTTAGACTCTAGATTATGTCTAAAGCATGACCCACGCGTAATCAACTTTAAATTTGAGTTACCCATAACCCAAATGGTCTAGATATGTTTTACCCATGCTTATTCGGCTTCAAAATCAAGATACCCATTTAATAACGACTTCTAAATTGCAGGATTAAGCCTCATTTATCCTCTGTCCAGCAACCAAATGGACCTAAAGTGGGCTTTGGATGATTACCCACAAGTCGATTGACTTTGAATCGAAGTGCCCATAGTTAACCGACTTTAGATCGTTGTTCTTGGAGCTTTTCGATCACTGGGCAGAAAGCTCCAAGGCCATTTAGGTGCGGATCGGTTAGTTTCCTCACCCTTAAACCTTTAGAATTTATCTAGTGTAGCTTCAATATAGCTTATAACCATTTGGTGCTCTTTAAATCATAGTTTCGTATCAATTTGGGCTTGGAGCAGCAATAATACAAGGATTTTAGTGTTGTTCGGCATTTTTTCAGCGAGCATTCAATTCTATTTCGGTAAGCTTTAACTCTTACCCATTCGTGGTTAGAGCTTAAATTAGAATGCCCAAGTTGTTTAGGTGCTGGAAATTTAATTTAGTGCTGAATTTTCTGATCTGTAGCGCCGTAAAAGTGATCGATTGAGTTCGGATCACTTAAGCTCGAATACCCACTGCCCAAGGAGTGTTCTAACACGCTGTTCGAGGTTAGTATAACCCGTCTAGTGTGGAAACGAGTCCGTTTGGGTAAGATTCATTGTTGTTTTTAGTGTAATAGCTTAAGTGATTGATACCCCATTAGAGGATATAGCCTTAAAAGCATGTTTAAACCATACCCATGAGTTATTTGGGCCTTATAAGTATTGCCCAACATTTAGAGTCCTTAGAATGTGAGTTAAATGGGTTATCGTTGGTTGTTCATGGCTTAAAAAGATGCTTCTATTTATGTCCATTATGTGTCGTCGCCTAATTAGTTTTACCCAACCCTTGTAGGTTCTTAAATCATGAATTTAGGAGTTTTTGCTTGCTGTTCGTGGTTTAAAATGCATGTTGAATTATCATCTATCAATGGACTAGGCTCTAGTAGCGTTGCCCAACCTCTAGGAGTCCTTAGAGTGCAAATTCATGTCATCTACTTGTTGTCCAACGGCTGAAAAGCCTTGATTATAGTCATTTGGTAAGTACCCATTACCCGTTGTGCCTTGGACGTGGTTGCCCATAGTCTAAAGGCTTTGGGTTTTCAAATTGGGGAATGATATGAAACTCTTGATGATTTGATCTAAAAACCTTGCTAGCAAACAAGACCCATAGAACTCAATATCAAAAACCCCAAAACCAAGATGATTTCATCCCAAGGAAGAAGATAGAAACAGATTTACCTTGATGATCAAGATCAAGAGTAGAGAAAACTTGTTTCTAAACTCGAGATTCGAATCACTCCACAAGTAGTTTGATCAAAGCTACTTGAATGATCCTAGCATGCAAATCTAAACACAAGATATGCAAAGAAAGTTGCTCATGGCCTTTAGGCTCAAAAGACTCAATTTCATTGAAACATCATCAAAATCTCATTTGTGTTACATCAAAGATGGCTTTTTATAGCCTCCAAAATATAACCTAAATTCAGCCACTAGGTCACCTTAAAGTGTGTAACCTTCCTTACATTAAAGAGCCACTAACAAAAGTAACCTATGTAACATTGAAAAGACTCAAAAAACTGAAAAATTACATGATGGACTCCATAAATCCGAGAATTGAAGTCTTGGTCAACCTTCATTTTGTGGGTAACATTCCATGAATTAATTAAGCTTCCCTTTGAAGTAGCTTAAAGTATAGTTCCATCAATTGATGCTTGATTTGCATTAAATGCAGCTTTCATGAACCCGGAGTGCATTTAATGTGTTCGATCTTGAAGCTCTTCTACACATAAAGTAACTGAAATCAATACCTTCAACTCTATTGGAATTCTTTATTGGTAGAATTCCTATCAGGGAATTTTGAGTTGCTGTTCAGCAAGGAAATAATCTTTCTCGATTGAATTTGGCCTTTCAAGCATGTTTATAGTAATTGTAAGTTGGTTCTAATTTAGTGGAGGTTGTCCTGGTTATTTAGGAGCTTTCTTGGACTACCTTGGGTTGTTGAGTTGCTTTAGAAGCGCCTTATTGATAGCGAGCATAGCTAGCTATTTTTCTCTGATTAATTAAGCTAGTCTTTTACAATTATTTGCCAAAATTTATGCATTTTTATGTTTTATTTGTAGGAAGTATGTGTTTGAAGCTTAATTCAGCAATTGGAGTCAAATGGAGACTTCAACCTAAAAAAAAAAAAATCACAGCGTCGCGACGCTATCGACAAATTTTCCAAAATTGCAGATCGCGACATGATAATCTTTTTTTCATGCTACGGCCAAGGGGAGTCCAATTGGTTAGATTTTAGCCCTAATTTCGACTAGAGACCTTTGGTGGGAGCTAAAGCAAGGCCAAGGAGCGGGAATCAAGCGAGAAGACGTGGAGCTCGTGACGGGGACGTGTCGATTTCGACAAATTCGAGTTTTCCTTTCTCTTTCCCTTACCTCTTGTAGTTTTTATGGCTTTTCTTGCAATTAGTGTTTGTAGTTTAAAGACTGTGAATTGTTAGTTGTTTGTCTTAGGGATTGATGTAGTTGTTTTAGTTTGTTGGATTAATTTGTGGTATGAATAAGCATTTATTTTACCTATGCAATTATGGTTAAATGCTTTCAATTACTTGATAACTAGTTGAATGATTTGAGTGTTGAATCTTGCTCGGGAGAGGGGATTTGGCCTAAGACTTACTTTATTTAATTGCATGACTAAAGTAGAAATTCTAAGTTTGTGACGGGATTTGGAATAACTTTAGAAGTTGCTTGAAGAACTAAACTCAAAGCCTTGCATGTTAATGAACTTAGATAGGGATATCAAGTTGGTTGCATGCATGAGAATCAATTATGCTCGGGAGAGATAATTGTGATAAAAGGTTCCTAGACTTGGTAGAATAATTGCATGCTAAATTCATCCCATTAATTAATCCTCAATCTTAATCAATGAAATCAATTCCCTAAGAGTCTTTCCATTTGAGTCTCCACCTTTATTTTTATGTTTTTTAGTCTTTACTTTTATCCTTATCATTGAGTTTTGCTCCCAAAATAAAATTGAACAAAAGTATTCACGGTACTTAATTTGCTAGAAAACCAATCCAGATGACGACACTCGTTTTACACGAAAACACTATATTATTACTTGACCCGTACACTTGCGGTAAGCAAATTGCGCATCAAGTTTTTGGTGCCGTTGCCGGGGATTGGTATATTTAGTTAAATTATTTTCGTGAAAAAATTATTCGGTCTTAATTTAGGGTGTATTTTTACTTTTCTAGGTTGATTGCATTTTTTTTCCTTATTTGTTTTTGTTTTCCTTCATTAGATTGTATTTTATTTTCTTGTTATTTTTTGTTATTTTTGTTTTTAGGTAGATTGCTTTTTTTTCCCTTTATTGTTTTTCCATATTTGGATTTTTCCATATTTGTTTGAATTTCCCATAGATAGAAATTTCTTTTTAGTTTTATCCTTTGTAGATTAATTTTTCCTTATTTGGTAGTTTTCTAATTTATTTTTGTCATATTTGATTTTTCATTCCTTAGTTGTTTATCTTTTCCTTTTGTAAATTATATATTTTTTTTTTCTTCCATATTTGATTTCTTGCAATATTTAGTTTTTCCTTTTTTGTTTTTTTTTTTTCTTTTCTATTTTGTTTTCTTTGTTGTTATTTTTCTTTCCTTTTTTGTTTGAGTCTTTGTCATTTGTTCTTGTTGGGTTATTATTTGATTGGAAGCCTAATTATCATTGTTGCTCTAATTGAATGGCTTTTTATTCAACACCATATTCCAATTTTTCATCTTCAAGTTATACCCCTTTAAAAGAAAATTCTTCCTTTGAAAGCATAGTTCAAAATTATATTGAGGAGTCTAGAGCGAGGAGTTTAAAATTTGATGAAATTATAAAAGGACTTCAAACCCCAAAGGAAGTTAGGGAGGTGGGATCCACTTCCCTAGGTGAAGGATTGGAATTCCCAATTCCGTTACAGCGGAAGCAATTGGACCGATTCGCAATTTAATTTCGTTCTACAAAATACCGGTACATTGGCAAAAACGAATTCATAATTCTACAAAACTAAGGTTAAGCAAACTCACCGTCGTCTGACGACTCCGAATTCTTCAAGAACGCCTTCTTGAATGCTAGAGACCAAAATTGAAATCTTGGGACACCACCACAAGATTACCCTGCTATCCTCTGAGTTTGGAAACGAGATTGTGGGATCTCATATTTCTAGAATTTGGGAAGTAACAGAGAAAAAAATCTTCTTCTCTGTGTTTCTTATTGAGAGAGAATGAGAGAGTTATTCGAGACTGAGAGATTGTGTCAGAGAGTCAAAATGACAGCTTATGTTCAATCCTTCCAAGACCCCTCCAAATCTATCTTACGTGAGTTAGGAATTGGTTATCAAATAACCAATTTAATTAATCAAAACTATTAATTAAAATAAATTAATAAAAATAGATTTAATTAATTAATTATATGCTAATAAATTAATCATATTAATTAATTAAGCATACTCGCATTCAAATCATATTTAAATACATTGCCCTGACATAATATATAGTTTTAATTAAAATTAATTAAATCACATTTAATTAAATTAATTAAACTACACAATTAATTAATTCACAATTAATTAATTATTTGACCAATTAAATATCACATATTTAATTAATCAAACATTTGAACCATATTCAAATGTGCACCTCTCTTATAACCTATAGTTTTATTAAATCAAATTTAATTCAAACTAAAATTAATAATTAATTAATTCACAATTAATTAATTAATTAATTTATTAAATATCATATATTTAATTAAATATATATATTTGAACTCTTTCAAATATATATTATTCTCCCATTTAATAAAGTTTAATCACATATATTAAACTTTATATTATAATGTATCACCATACATTATATTAATTGTATCTTATACAATTAACTTGATTTCCAAAATTGAATTTAAACTCTGCAAATTCTTTCAAGATAAATTGTTCCCAATTACTCTTTACGAGCTAGCAAGGGGACCTAATGGACCTACAGATCAGAAGCTCCAATGATATGAGGTTAACTGACTAAACTCATTAATCGAGTTAACCAATATTCATTAATTGTGGGTCACTCCACTAAAGACCCACAGTTGCACTCTTCTCACTGTAGAATGTTTCTGTGTCCACGGATATTGACCAATAATGGTAAGTCAATCCTTCACGAGTGTTCGTAACTACAACTGGGTCAAATTACCGTTTTACCCCTGTGTTACCTCTGACTCCTTAAGTACTAGTGCTCCTCTAATGAACAACCTGTTTATGGTCCAACCAGTAAACAGAAAGTCCCTCTCGGGCCAATGAGAGGGCGAGATCCCTTTGTTCAAGACCCGAAGTCACCACTTAAGGGAACACTCATCTACTTCTCCTAGAAGCGGGAAGGAGTGAATTCCATATTGTGTTGTCATGTCCCCAGCCCCCCACTCGGTCTTGTCCCCAAGAAGGTAGGCTTGTTGAGTTGGCGTGCAGGCCACTCTCATCCGTACTAATCAAAGGACAATCCCTCATGAGAAGGAGTTCATGACATACTCAGGATTAAGACTGAGTTACCTAGGTCATCCTATTGAAACAGTAACCTAACTAGTTAACGGTGTTACATCTAGTGGTTTACTATTTCGTGGTCCGGTCTTATGCAAACTCATTGCATAGGATACCCCCGCTCGCATGTCTCCTACATGGATGCCTTGGATCAATACGTCTGTATCGAATACAAAGTGGGTCGTATCACATAGTGTTACCAGGATAAGGTATCCAGCCTTATCCCTGTACTATAGACCTTTTAGGTTGTTACTTGAACACTGATCCCCGTATGTCCCCACATACTAGTTCAAGTTACATATCAACAACGTTGGATCTTAGTTTATTGGATTTGGGTCATATTGTGCAATTTTAGACTTAAATTAACAATAACAATTTATTGCATAAACCTTAATAACACTTTATTGATACAAGTGTATAATTCGTTAACATTCACTATCTACGAGTTTTAGGACATAAAACCCAACACTAGGTTGTCTAGTGAGTAATGTGGCCGATGATTCATTGGCACCCATTCAAGAGCTTAGTTCTTTCGATCTTGCTAAGGATGAGTATTTAGGGGTGAGTTGCATAGATAGTGGAGAAGAATTGGAGAGTTGTAGCACCTTTCAAGAACATGTTTGTGAGGAAGAAAAAGAAAATGAGCTTACAGTGACAGAGGGAGTTCAAGAGGTAGAGTTTGAGGTTGAAAAGCCTTTGTCTGATTTATCTTCTCCATCCTTTGTAGATTTTGATTGTTCTTTTTTCTATTCTCACGAGTCAGTTTTAGAGTCAGAGTCTCTTTATTTTGATCTTTCTCCTTTTATGCTTCTTTTATTCAAAAATACCAAAAATAATTCTGTTTCAGGGGCCCATGAGAAGCTAGTCAGTTTGCTAGCGATTGTTGGTTATATTGATTCAAGGAAGAAGGGCCCAAAGAAATACGAGAATTTTTATGTGCCTTGATAGACTGCACAAGCACGTCGAGCTAAAGACGATAAACAAGCGCTTAAGGGAGGCAACCCAAGTTACTTCATTATTGTTTTTATGTCTTGTTGTTTTTGTTTTGTAGGAGTTCCCGTGCTCTTGTCTATGCCAAGCATTCATGAAGGGTCATCATTCCAGGGCAGTATCGTTCACCCCTTCCATTCTTTATTTGTTCTCATGCTTGACTATGCTTTATTGATTTATACATTGAGGACAATGCATGCTTTAAGTTTGTGGGTGGAATATCATGTTTGTGGAGCCCTTGAGCATCTGAGTTCGGGCTATAGTTTTGAGCTTTCTTTGATTTGAGCATATGGTTGTTTTCTGGATGCTATTTTTGCATGACTATGATTTCCTAGGATAAGCTTTCTTGTCAATTTTCAAGCTTTCGATGAGTTGTAAGCATGAGTGCCCAAAAAGGGAGACTTTTTAAACTTTTTCTAGGAGATGTCTTGCATGAGTAGAGTATTTGTCTTGGCTAGATTTGGATTTGAATGCTTAGGAGCGAATTATTGGGTTCATATGCTTGTTGTCACCTCGATAGGTGTAGGGAAAAGCTAAAGAGTTAAGTTTTTGCAAATTAGCATGTTTGATCTTGCCTAGGAGGAAAGAAAAGAAGATATGCTTATCATGATCATGAAAGAAAAATCATTCTTGTTGTTACTTTTGAAAGAAAAGAAATTTTTATGCCATGGCTTGTGCACATTATGCAATGAGTAATAAAGTTTTAGGCAAAAAGAGCTATCCCTATTGTGATCAGTTAGGCCAACCAGAGAAAACTCGGGTTAAGGGTTCCTGCAATAGGTGTGTGAAAGCTAGTGTCACATATAAATGCTTAATTTAATTGTCAATTATAAGCACCTAAGTATGGAGGAAAACAAACTAATTTGTTCCATTAAGTCATTAGTGAATCCTTAGTGCCAGTGTAGAGGGAAGATGAGTTGAGAGTTTAATAATCCAATCCCGGGCTAGTAGAGTCTGATCTAGTTGAGTTAGATCTTGCTTGTGCAAGTTAATTTTGGAAAAATTTTAATTTGTCTCCCTCATTGGTCCTTATGTGCATGTCTCTTGCTTGCTTCACTATTGACTTTTGAGCCTTGAGGATTGAGTCATGTTTGTTGCAACCATTCTTCCGCTGTATGCTTGATTTTTAGTTTGCTCGAGGACTAGCAAAAGCTTAAGTTTGGGGGTATTTGATAGCGACCATAGCTAGCTATTTTTCTCTGATTAATTAAGCTAGTCTTTTACAATTATTTGCCCAAATTTATGCATTTTTATGTTGTATTTGTAGGAAGTATGTGTTTGAAGCTTAATTCAGCAATTGGAGTCAAATGGAGTCTTCAACCTAAAAAAACAATTCACAGCGTTGCGACGCTATCGACAAATTTTCCAAAATTGCAGATCGCGATAGCGTCGCGACGCTGTCTGTAGCGTCTCGACGCTATCAACATATTTTCCAAAAAAAAAAAAAAAAAAAATCACAGCGTCGCGACGCTATCGACAAATTTTCCAAAATTGCAGATCGCGACATGATAATCTTTTTTTCATGCTACGGCCAAGGGGAGTCCAATTGGTTAGATTTTAGCCCTAATTTCGACTAGAGACCTTTGGTGGGAGCTAAAGCAAGGCCAAGGAGCGGGAATCAAGCGAGAAGACGTGGAGCTCGTGACGGGGACGTGTCGATTTCGACAAATTCGAGTTTTCCCTTCTCTTTCCCTTACCTCTTGTAGTTTTTATGGCTTTTCTTTCAATTAGTGTTTGTAGTTTAAAGACTATGAATTGTTAGTTGTTTGTCTTAGGGATTGATGTAGTTGTTTTAGTTTGTTGGATTAATTTGTTGTATGAATATGCATTTATTTTACTTATGCAATTATGGTTAAATGCTTTCAATTACTTGATAACTAGTTGAATGATTTGAGTGTTGAATCTTGCTCGAGTGAGGGGATTTGGCCTAAGACTTACTTTATTTAATTGCATGACTAAAGTAGAAATTCTAAGTTTGTGACGGGATTTTGAATAACTTTAGAAGTTGCTTGAAGAACTAAACTCAAAGCCTTGCATGTTAATGAACTTAGATAGGGATATCAAGTTGGTTGCATGCATGAGAATCAATTATGCTCGGGAGAGATAGTTATGATAAAAGGTTCCTAGACTTGGTAGAATAATTGCATGCTAAATTCATCCCATTAATTAATCCTCAATCTTAATCAATGAAATCAATTCCCTAAGAGTCTTTCCATTTGAGTCTCCACTTTTATTTTTATGTTTTTTAGTCTTTACTTTTATCCTTATCATTGAGTTTTGCTCCTAAAATAAAATTGAACAAAAGTATCCACGATACTTAATTTGTCTAGAAAACCAATCCAGAGGACGACACTCGTTTTACAGGAAAACACTATATTATTACTTGACCCGTACACTTGCGGTAAGCAAATTGCGCATCACTTATAGGTAAGTAGTTTCTACCTGAATGAGTCTGATTGTTTGTTTGAGCATGTTGTTTGTTTTGCTTGTTTTGTTATTATACGTTGTGTTCAGTATGTGTGTGAAGCTTGCCATGTAAATAAGCACGTTGCTTTGTGTGACTCTTAAGCTTGTTACTTTGTTTAATTCATAAGCATGAGATACTGTGATTTGTTGGCTATGCTGCATATGAGTCGTGTCTGCATGGTGCGTGTTCATTGGGGAGAGGCAGAGCATGAAGCGTAAATCATGTGTTGGATGTGTGTGCGGAGCGTGACGCGGAAATCATGTATGGGTGTGATTGCGGAGCGTGACGCGGAAATCACGTGTGAGTGTGCGGGCATGGCGCGTAAACCATGTGGGGGTGCATAGCATGATGCGTGGATTCATGTTGTCATCCCATTTTGCATGAATCATGTGTTGACGTTGTTGTTTTCATGTTTACGAGTTGGTTTGTTTTTCGCTTTACAAGCATGATGTGTGTGTGGACAGCATGTTGTTGGGATTGTTTGTTGTATAGTGGCTCACCGAGTGTGAGCTACTTACAAGTACTATAGTTGTACTGATACCCCTCCCCTTTCTTCCCCCCAACATTTTCAGTTTATGCAGGTGCTGGCGAGATTTGTGTGCCCGGTGATGCGGATGAGGAGGTTCACGAGGGATGACCACATGGTTTTGTATTTGTTATTTTCATTGGTTGGATAGTATAGTTTCTTTTTTTAGTTGATGACTAGGTTGATTCTGGTAATTTGTTGCTGAGAAAGAGGAATCTTAGTTGTTAACCTTGTAGTAGTTAATGCTTCTATTAGGTTGTAAATATGTTTGAGTTTAATAAAGTTATGTTGTCTCTAGACTTTAAGCGCACGATGTACTTAGAAGAGTTTAGGTTCTGTCGTTGGTTGAAGATGCGAGATCTGACTCGTATTCTAATATGAAGTTGTTCTGTGGAGTTGTGAGGTAGAGTAGTTGAGTTATATAGAAGTGTGGTTTGGTGTTTAGCAGGTGTTATAAATTTTGGTTTTATCCTATGTATGTTGTTTTGCTGCCGAAATTTTCGGAGCTCTCGGATAGTTTGAATAGGAGTTTAGTAATGTCACTAGGTTAGATAATAATAAAACCTGGGGCGTTACAGCACAGTTAGTGTATTGTGTTGATATGTACATTTACATGAAATCCTTCCTCTGGTTTTTATATTTTCTGTTCAATTCTGACTTGCATCGTCCCTATGGATACTAGTATCCACACTTTCAACATATAAGATAAGGAAACAATTGTGGTACATCCTGTTATATACCCCAGCGAGCATCCAAGTAAGATCTTTGTTCTCAGAAAAGCTTATAATCTGAAACTTGTCTTCACCATTAGTAGATCTGTGAAATTTTCTTTCGAGCATCAAGTCTAATAAGGTTTACGATGGAATCAGTGCCCAAACGCTATCGTATAGGATCGAAACTCGATGGGAAGCCATTATTGAAAAAAATCTGGTGGTGCAAAGACAGTGGAGACGAAATTTGATTTCTGGATTTCATGCAAAGATTGGAATGTTGATTGTGAAGAGATGGTTGAGAATGTAGAAAAAAACTATGTTGGGACTTTGAAAATATAGGAGAAAATTAGTTTTTTTTTTCTTTTTAACAAATGTTTAGGAAAGTCCATGTGAGTTTAAGATTTTTCGATTGAGAAAAATCCTACGTTGATTTAAAAAAAAAACAGAATATTGGTATTTGAGTTGGCAAAGTTGTAAAGAACAGTATACACCAGGGGTAAAATGGGGAAAAATAGATTGGTTAGCAGTTTCTAAAATCACTGTAGCCATCCCCCTAAATACTAAACTACTTTAGCCATAAAACAAAAGAGGTTTTTTTTCCTAGCCATTTATCACAACTCCCCTGGGGCAACAAGAAAAATGACTAGATTTAATAGGGGAATTTGAAAAATGGCTAAACATGTTTAGAAATTAAATACATGGCTAAACATGATTCTAATTAATAAATTTCTAATTAAAATAGACGAAATTACCTCTGACCACATTTTAGAAAGAGAAATGCAACCTACAATTATGTAGCATAATAAGGAGGAAAGAAAATCTAATTTTAACCAGTGTCAAACCAACTAAATAATAAAAAAAAAAAAAGAGCATTTTAAGGAGGGGAGAAAACAAAAAGAATGGAGCATTCTATGGAGGGTAGAAACTGAATTTGACATTTAAATATAAAACCTTAATTAGCATCATTTAAATAAAAAATCTAAATTCTTAATCATGAAAAAACTTATGTTGAACTGTCAATATACATCATTTCATACAAAATCACCCAATATAAATTCTTAATCCTGAAAAAACTTAGCTTGGTGTCAATTTTTGGTGCTTCAACTATGCTTATCTTCCTCTTTAAATAGAGGATGGATTGATGAAGAAAGATGCCTGGAAAAACTAGTGTTATGCTGCCAAATTCATCTCTTAAGCTCAAAAACTCAAAACCTCTCTCGAGCTTGTAACCCGAGCATTTTTCCCCTCAAAATCCATCACTAGAGGATCCCATAATCCGTTCCAAAGGCCTGAGAATAGCAAGGAAGATCTAGTGGTGGTTCGTGACAAGTTGGTGAGGAAAAACAACAAACCATTCATTCAATTTTGAGCAACAAGAGGTTGGTACCCATGAACTCTATTTTTCCTCTTATGGACAACATGCTTTGTATGATCAAATTGATGTTATTATGTGCCTAAGATCCAACATTGCTTCTGCATGTTAGATATTAACACCTTCAATTGGTATCAGAGCATGGTTTGGACACCTAATTTACATTAATTTGATCATGGTGGGTAGCATTTTGAAAATGAATGTGCATGGGTGTTGAAATGGATATATTACGGTTTTGACAATTTTTTTCTCTTCAATCTGTTGATGAAATTGTAATTGCTCACATATATATGAGCATTAATGTGTTGAGAAGAGTTTGCAATTTTTTGAGTCATCAAAGTCCATTAAGTACTGTAATTGATCGAAAGAAGACGAATAACTCAAGTTGTCCGAAGAACAGAGGACTTCCAGTCGCATCAGCGTCACAACGCAGTTCTTCAACGTCTCGACGTTTATGAGTTTTCAAAGGAACACGCGAATTTTTCAAGAAGCGATCCGGTTCGCTGCTTCCTGGTCGGTTTAGCCCCAATTAACCCATTTCAGTAATGATTCAGCCTATGGAGGTTCGGTTCTGTCCATTTCAAGTCGGTTCAAGCTTGTTCGAGGTTCCTGGGAGCTTCTCAAATCATTGATCTATTATTATTTGTAATAATTTAGTCATTTGTTTGCTTGAGTTTCCAAAACCGGTCCATTTTAGTGTTGTTTAATTATTTATGCATTTTCAATGTATGTTATAATTAACTAGAATAGTATATGAATAAAAGTGTGTCATGTTGATTTAAAATCCCACCGTATGAAGCATGTTTCATGCATTTAAGTAAGTTACAAAGAGTTATAATATAAGTATGCATGTTTTAGGTTTCGTGTTAGATGTATGATTAATGAATAGTTCTCGTTAGTTATAGTTAAGTATAAAACGTTATATAAACTAAACGAAATGAACAAGCATGTTGCATGAAACTTTCTTAGCTCGATATTAAAGCGTTAATATTGAATAGAAAACATGTTATAGGTTGATCTCTTTTATAAACAAGTTATAAACCAAGATAGACGATAAAATCTATAACAAAGATAAAAGCATGCTCACCTAGGGTTAAACGAACCAAATTGACCAGTCTCATAGAATAGGTCGATAACTTGTAAAGCTAACGTTACAAGAGAACTTACCTGATTAGATGTTGTCTAAGGCTGGAGGTATTTAGGTTGACGGTTTACGGAACACCTCCTACATGGGCATCAATCAGTACTTGAGTTAGGTTAACCTAGTTTTTACGAGCATGCACGTGAGAGATGTAAGGTTATAATTTTTTATCACCTAGAAATCGTAGGTTAATTAAACCTAGACTTAGGTAAATATTCAATTAGCCGGAATATGCCTAATTGACAATATACCAATAAATGTTTAAAATACTTAGTGGGAGAAAAAGATAAAATAAATAGTTTTTTCTCACGCTCTTTTTAGAGTTCACACTCTGAGGTTTATGCTTGGCCTTGTGTTGCTTAAAACCACAACTGCTCCATTCGGAAGGTGTTTGCATAAACCAATAACAAGATGAACAGAGAAAGTATTTATAGTAAGTGGGAGAAGGAAGTGTGTCAACACATCCTACGGTCTCTTCCATTAGGTTGCACCGTGAGATCCCTATGTTCCGCTTGCATTGTATGTCATGGAGCTACTAAACCATTCAGAGGGTCGTAACATAAGAATCGGAACAAAGAAATCTCCAGTAATGGATAGGGTTTCTTAGGGTCATTCCCAACATCAGCTTTTCCATTCGGTAGCATTGTTGGGTTTTATGTCATAAAATTTAAAGTTTGTAATCCTTTTGCAATAAACATGTTAATCAGTGAATTGTTTATTTATATAATCTAAATCTAATAGATAAACATCCTTGGTTATAATATGAAACACTCAACATATATTGTAAATATGGACATGGATCAAGTTCTAGTATATAAGCTAAATGGTCTATAGGATAGGGATAAGGCTGGGTACCTTATCCTGGTGACACTATGCATGCGGGCTACTTTGCAAACAAGGAAAATGACGTGATCCTGGATCGTTCATGTAGAGACATGCGAGTAGGGGCATCCTGTGTAAAAGAAGTTTACACAAGACCGGACCAAGAAATAAGTCACTCTTACTTTATAATGTTGTTTACTATTAAGACTGACTATTTCATGCGATGAGCTAGGTAACTTGATCTTAATCTTGAGCTTACTATGAACTCCTATTTGTTTAGGATTATCCTTTGGTCTGCATGGGTGAGAGTGGCCAAATAGCGCCGCTCAATAAGTGTTGACTCCGAGGCTTGAACAAGGGGCCCCACCCTCTCATTGGCCTGAGATGGATTCTGTTTAGTGGTTGGACCATAAACAAATTGTTCATTAGAGGACCAGTGGACTTAAGGAATCAAGAAGTGTTATATGGGTAAAACGGACTTTTGACCTAGCTATAGTTACAAACGACCTATGAAGGATTGACTTACTAATCATGGTTATATCAAGTGGACAAAAAGATATCTACAGTGAGGGAGTGCAACTACTAGGCTATAGTGGAGTGACCTGATGGTTAACGAATGTTGGTTAACTAGGTTAAAAGAGTTTGCCCAGTTAAACCTCGAATTGTTGGAGCCCATGATCTGTAGGTCCATTAGATCCCCTTGCTAGCTTAAGGAATAAACTTTGGAACAATATGATGGAAAGAATTCGAATAGTTCAAATTTGGTTTAGGGAGTACATCAGTCATATTGGATATTACCGACACGTCGAGTTTTTGCTTAAACCTAATTTTGGAAGTTTGATATATTTAAATATGATTTAAATATTGAGCACGTGAATAGAGATTCATGGTTGAATAATTACATTTTAAAAAAAGATCAAGATTGGTAGCAAAATATTATTTTAATATTAGATATTAAATTAATTATATATTTGATTATTTAATTAATAATTATTTTAAATTAATTATGAATTAATTTAAAATTGAAAATTCAAATTTTGGAATTGATTTTTCAGATTATTAATTAAACACAATTAAATTAACTAAAATTCAATTTCAATTGAATTAATTAAATTCAAAAGAAATTGAATTTTAGGAGGTGGAGTACATGGTGACTAAACCTATGCACTCCTCCTCATTTAGCCAACTAATCCCACCCAGAATTGGGATTAGTTTGGTGTCAATTCTTGGTGCTTCAACTCAGCTTATCTTCCTCTTTAAATAGATGATGGATTGCTAAAGAAAGATGGCTGGAAAAACTAGTGTTATGTTGCCAAATTCATCCCTCAAGCTAAAAAACTCAAAACCTCTCTCAAGCTTGTAACCCAAGCATTTTCCCTCTCAAATTCTATCACTAGAGCATCCCACAATCCGTTCCAAAGGCCTGAGAATAACAAAGAAGATCCAGTGGTGGTTTGTGACAAGTTGGTGAGGAAAAACAACAAACTGATTCGTTCAATTTTGAGCTACAAGAGGTTGGTACCCATGAACTCTAATTTTCCTCTTATGGACAACATGCTTTGTATGTTCAAATTGATGTTATTATGTGCCTAAGATCCAAAATTGCTTCCGCATGTTAGATATTAACACCTTCAATTCCCACTGACAAAAAAACCAACCTCTTCTCCAATTTTTAACAGAAGTAGACCCATTTACTAAAACTCCCTTTGTGGCGCTAATATAATAAAATAAATGACCTAAATTGGGACTACGGCTAAGTGTGTAAAGATAAAAAAAATATCCAAAGACATGGGAGAATCCGGAAAACACCATGCCCATAAAACCAAACAACCAATAAGATGGTGTAGGTGTTCATATGGCAAATGCGGAAGCAATTTTAGGATCAGAGGCACTTAACTACACCAATTTTAGAAAATGAAAACATGTTTTCTTTTAAACTAAAACAGAGAGCAAAATTGTAACCAACCTTTTGGAGACCAATTGAGCAACTCCTTTTGTTTCCTTGGATCACGAAAGGTGTGTGGACCACCTCTAGTGTCTTCCCCACTATCCTCTCGCCTTAGAACGACTTGTGGGAGTCTATGGTTATAGGGATTGGAAGGGATATGCTTGAGCACTTCAAGCTTTTAGAGAGTTTGAGATAGTGAGTTTGAGTAGTAATTTTGGCAGCATAACATTACTCCAAAAAACCCATCCTTTTCCATCTTTTAACCCCTTACTTATAGAGGATTTTCATACATATGATAGCGAGCATAGCTAGCTATCTTTACTTATTTAATTTAGCTAGTCTTTGATGATTATTGACCATTTTATTGCTCTTAATTGTTTATTTTGTAGGAAATGGTTGATTAGAGCTATAGAGCAATAATGGAGTTAATCGGGTGCTCGGGACACGAAAAGATGCAAAGGAATGGAAAAGAGTCAAAGAGAAAAAAAAGTCAAAATTCGGTCAAATGTTGACTAGCGTCTCGACGCTAGCATTCCTTATTCAGAAAGGCGCGAAACTATCGCAGCGTCTCGACGCTGCGACCTTAGCGTCTCGACACTGCTAGAATTCCTTTTCAAGAACGTGTGTTTTGAAGACAACATCTCGACGCTACGACGAAAAATCAGAATATAAGCTTCCTTTCGGCTAGGTTTTTGGGGGATTCAATTTTGGGACTTCTTGGAGCCGTAAAGAGGGCATAAACAGAGCAATTGAAGGCTGAAACAAAGGGAGAGATTTGGAAATCAACCCATTGTTCGTGGGGATCGTGACGGGGACGTTCGGTCTCGGCCTACATTGAGTTTTCTTTTCCCTTTCCTTTTCTTTAGCTAGAAGTTATGGCATTATTATGTTTAGTTGAGCTTGTATTTACATTCATGAGTAGCTAAACTCATAGCTTAGGGATTGATGTAGTTTATTTTGTTCATGGATTGATTTATGGTTTAAGTTGTGCAATGTTTATTATGTTTGTAATCTTGATTTAATGCTTTCAATTAATTGGCCATTAGTTGAATGATTAAAGTTTTGAATCTAGCTCGGGAGAGGGGATTTAATATAGACTTACTCAAGATTGCATGACTAAAGTTTACTTTCTAATTCGTGACGGTTTTAGATTAATTTTAGAATTGGTCCAAAGATCTCATTGCCTTGCATGTTAATAAACTTAGATAGGGATATCAAGTTGGTTAATGTGCATGAGAATCAATTATACTCGGGAGAGGTAGTTGTGATTAAAGGGTCTTAGGCTCATAATTTCATTGTGCATAATAACTTATTCCTTAGAATCAATCCTAGACTAAATCGGCGAAATCAATTCCCTAAGTATTTTTCCCAATTGAATTTCCACTTTTTACGTGTTTTGATTTAATTTTCATATCATTCACTCATCACTTTTTGATCCCTAAATAAAATTGAGCGAGATAATTCACAATACTTGATTTGCTTAAAAATCCAATCCAGAGGACGACACTCATTTATACGAACACTTTATTATTACTTGACCCGTGCGCTTGCGGTAAGGAAAATTCTAAAGGGAATAAAAGTCCCCACGCAGCGGAAGCACATCGATTGGACCTTATATGCTGTATATTAATTAACATTAAAATACCGTTACGAAAACTCAATTAAACTTTAAAACCCTTTTAAAGCTGCTGGAAAATTGGTTTAAACATGCCTAAAAATAAATCTAAATTTATTTTCATGCTTTTCTAAAGAAAAAGGGAAGAACCGTTACAAACCTCCGTTGAAGACTTGATCGTTCTTCGCCAACGACGCTCCACGAACGAAAACGCAGCAGCCGCCTTTGATTTTCTTCGCTGGAAATTCCTTCTTTGAATGACACAATAACCACAGAGGTTACACCGGTACGTCTCTAAGTCTAGGAGGCAAAAGACTTGTGGGAGTCTTTCTCTAAGAGGGAGGCTAGAGAGAATTCTAGGTCTTGTCTTTCAAGAGTGTCAAGTGTCATGACCAATTAGGTCTAGTGTTCTATTTATAGAAGAGAGGCCATGAATAAAATATTCAATTAAATCAATCTTTTCCAAAATTGATTCAATCTTATTCCTTAATTAATCAATCATGATCAATCAATTCCATAATTGATTAATCTTTTCCACAAATGACTAATTACTTCCATAAGTGATTACATCATTTCCATAAATGATTAATCACTTCCTTAAGTGATTAATTATTTCCATAATTGATTAATTCCCGGTTAATGAGTTCTTTAATTAATTAACCACCAATTAAATATCACATATTTAATTCCCGGCCTAGAATTAATTAATTTGCCCAAACACATTTTAGGCCTTAAATGAATTAATTCATTATTTGAACTCTTTCAAAACATCCATAAATTTATATTTGAACTTTTCAAATATTAATTTCTCTCATAATAATATATTAATATATATTATATTTGTTTCCCTTAATAAATTGAACATTTTCAATTTACTTTTATTTCTTAGTTGCCTCAAATTACTTTACGAGCTACCAGTGGGACCTAATGGACCTGCAGATCAGAAGCTCCAACGATGTGAGATTAATTGGTCAAACTCATTAACCACATTAATCAATATTCGTTAACTGTGTGTACATTCCACTATAGACTCACAGTTGCACTCTTCTCACTGCAGACATATTTTCTATGTCCACGGATCTAGACCAATATCGACTAGTTAGTCCTTCACGAGTGTCCGTAACACCAGCTGGGTCAAATTACCGTTTTACCTCTGGGTTACCTCTATTTCCTTAAGTACCAATTCTCCTCTAATGAACAACCTGTTTGTGGTCCAACCATCAAACAGAAAACCCTCTCGTGCCATTGAGAGGGTAGGGCCCTTTGTTCAAGACTCGGAGTAACCACTTAAGGGAACACTCATCTGCTTCCCTAAAGTCGGGAAGGAGTGAATTCCATCTTGTACAATTATGTTCCCAGCTCCCCATTCGGTCCCTTCCCCAAAGTGGTAGGCTTATTGAGTCGGCGTATTGGCCACTCTCACCCATACAAATCAAAGGACAATCTCTCATGAGCAGGAGTCCATAATCAACTCAGGATTAAGACTAAGTTGTCTAGGTCGTCCTAGTGAAATAGAAAACCAACTAGTTAATGGTGTTATAACCAGTGGTTACTATTTCGCAGTCCGGTCTTATGCAAACTCATTGCATAGGATACCCCCACTCGCATGTCTCCTACACGAACGCGTTGGATCGCATTGTTTGTATCAATTACAAAGTGGGTCGTATCCATAGTGTTACCAGGATAAGGCACCCAGTCTTATCCCTATACTATAGACCCTTTAGGCTGTTTCTTGAACAATGATCCCATATGTCGCTACATATAGTTCAAGACTCATATTACAGCCTTGGATGTCTAGTTTATTGGATTAGGGTTATTATTAGGCAAAGACAAATATAAAATAACTAATAACAATTAATGGAAAAATATATCAATATTATTTCATTAATATCCGGTCAACGGTTACATTCACTATCTACGAGTTTTAGGGCATAAAACCCAACAAACTCCCACTTGAACTAAAACACTAGTAAGTTTGATGTAAATACAATAATCTAAAGCTGGAAATGTCATGTATATTAAAATAATACAATGAACTAGGGCATCCTTATACCCATTATACATTTCTCCCACTTGCCCTAGATTAGATGGCATACATATCTCGTAGACCTAGACCCTCTAGATGACCTTCAAACACTTTAGGCGTGAGAGCCTTTGTAAATGGATCAGCGATGTTGTGCTCCGAGGCTATCTTAGTGACGATCACATCTCCTCGTTGCACAATCTCCCGTATCAGGTGATACTTCCTCTCGATGTGTTTACCCCGTTTGTGGCTTCGAGGTTCTTTTGAGTTGGCTACAGCCCCACTGTTGTCACAGTATAGTGTTATGGGCACGTTCATATTCGGAACCACTTCCAAATCAGTCAAGAACTTTCTAAGCCATACAACCTCCTTAGCTGCTTCGCAAGCTGCTACATACTCAGCCTCCATGGTCGAGTCTGCTATGCATCCTTGTTTGATGCTTCTCCACACTACTGCTCCTCCATCTAGGGTGAATACTGACCCTGATGTGGATTTCCTTGAATCCTTATCAGCTTGAAAGTCAGAGTCAGTGTATCCAGTAAGAATCAAATCCTTAGCTCCATACACAAGCATGTAGTCCCTCGTTCTCCGAAGATATTTGAGGATGTTTTTAACAGCTCCCCAGTGGTCCAACCCTGGATTAGACTGATACCTACTGACTACTCCCACTGCATAACATACGTCAGGCCTTGTGCAGAGCATAGCATACATTAAGCTGCCCATAGCTGAGGCGTAGGGAATGTGTCTCATGTTCTCAATTTCTTGAGGTGTCTTAGGAGACTGTTCCTTAGACAAGTGTATCCCATGTCTGAAGGGTAGTAGTCCCTTCTTGGAGTTTTGCATCGAATATCGAGACAACATCTTGTCAATATACGTTGCTTGAGAAAGAGCTAGCGTTTTGTCTTTACGATCCCTAATGATTTGGATTCCCAGAACATATTGAGCCTCTCCCAGATCTTTCATTTGGAATTGGGCTGCTAGCCATTTCTTAATGCCAGTGAGGTATCCTACATCATTCCTAATGAGTAGGATATCGTCTACATAAAGTATTAGAAAAGCTACTTTCCTTTTGTTGACTTTCTTGTACACACAAGGCTCATCAACGTTTTGGTCAAAGCCAAAAGATTTGATTGCAGTATCAAATCTAATGTTCCATGATCTGGATGCTTGTTTCAATCCATAAATGGATCGATTGAGCTTACAAACCTTTTGTTCCTGACCTTGGGCTATGAACCCTTCGGGTTGAGACATGAAGATATTCTCTTCAAGATTACCATTTAGAAAGGCAGTCTTGATGTCCATTTTGTTGGGAAAAACCCCCCAATTCTACCGCAGGAATAAACAGAAAATAGTAGAGAAATTAAAATAAAGCAACAAAATAAGAAACACAAGAATTTACGTGGAAACTCCAAAGCGGAGAAAAACCACGGCTCACAGAAAGAAATCCACTATGTGAAAAATTGTTACAATCACACAGAATTCTCTCCCCGACCCCAATTACAAGAACACACTCTCTCAAAGCTTTATATCACTCACACTACTAAAGTATACAAGCTTAAAGTGATTCTGAAATGGGATGCTTTGAAACCAAAGCCATAGGCTCCTTTTATAGTACTTGGAGCCCATCACTTCCTTGAACCTTTCCGATGTGGGACAAAGGCACTTCTAATATTTTGCCAAAAACCCAACAAATTCCACCTTGGCAAGATATTTGAATAATCCACAACTTTTGCTACAAATCATTGTCTTCACCGACAATCATAATTCTCATATCAGAGAACTATAACCTACCCCACCATACAGAATAGACCACTTGGACATCACCTTCCAAGAATTTTCTTCTTTGTCACATGTCGATAAATCAGCACCTGCTGAAATTTATGGTGCAACTTCCACCTACTTGGCTCACCTGGAAGTTCTTCAGCCATCGACATAACTTCCACCACACACCATGCATAACTGCCAAGCCAATGCCCGTGTGCAAACTTGTGGAACCGCTAACATCACATCCTCTATCATGGTAAAGCGGACACACCATGAGGATGAATTCTATCTTTCTTCAGAGGAACTCACTGTCTCCCTTGACAAGAGAGACAACGTCAGCATCCGACCCAGAGCCCTTTGACGAACCTGCTCTGTTAGAACAATTCTTTTTCATGTGTCCAGACTGCCCGCATTCCCAGCAACCTTTCTTCTGCATGGACTCTTTCTTCTTCTTCCAATTGCTAGCTACTAGTGCTGAATCCTCCTGTGAAGTACGCCCTTCACTCTTCAGCCTTCTTTCTTCTGATAAAAGTTTACTAGTAACATCAGCAAAATTTAAAGTTTCCTTCCCGTACACCAAGATTGGCTTCATGTGTTCATAAGAAGTTGGAAGTGACAAGATAAGCCTGAGTGCCTTATCCTCATCCTCTATCTTAACTTCGATCACCTCCAGCTTCGAAATGATGCCATTGAGAACACTCAGATGATCTGAGATTTTCATACCTTCCTCCATTCGCAGCGTGTAAAACTGCTCCTTCAGGTACAATCGATTCGAGATGTTCTTTGCCTGATACATTGCTTCAAGCTTCTCCCAAAGCTCTTTGGCTGTCGAAATTCCATGCACATTTGCAAGAATGTTCTTAGCCAAATTGAGTCTGATTGCACTTGCAGCTCTCAAATCCATTTCCTCCCAATCTTCATCACTCATGCTGGACTTCTTCAAACCTCTGCTGGAACCGCCACTGGACTCCACTGGACCACCTTCACCGCTGTCAGAAGCACCATCGCTTGGTCTTCCCTTCAAAGCCTTGTGTAACCCAGATTGTATCAACACATCCTTGACTTGCACTTGCCACAAGCCGAAGTTCATCCTTCCATCAAATTTCTCCACGTCCATCTTCACTGGACTCATGAAGCTTGACATTTCTGCCTCACTCCTAGCTAATCTGCAAATAGTGAACAACCCACACTATTCACAACACCCAAGTTTGTTTCTAGAAATCTTTTCTGATGTGGAAGGCCAGACAATGCTGTAACCACAGAGCATACTAAAAAATCAAGAAACTACAAACCTAAAGCTCTGATACCACTATGTTGGGAAAACCCCCCCAATTCTACCGCAGGAATAAACAGAAAATAGTAGAGAAATTAAAATAAAGCAACAAAATAAGAAACACAAGAATTTACGTGGAAACTCCAAAGCGGAGAAAAACCACGGCTCACAGAAAGAAATCCACTATGTGAAAAATTGTTACAATCACACAGAATTCTCTCCCCGACCCCAATTACAAGAACACACTCTCTCAAAGCTTTATATCACTCACACTACTAGAGTATACAAGCTTAAAGTGATTCTGAAATGGGATGCTTTGAAACCAAAGCCATAGGCTCCTTTTATAGTACTTGGAGCCCATCACTTCCTTGAACCTTTCCGATGTGGGACAAAGGCACTTCTAATATTTTGCCAAAAACCCAACACATTTGCCATATTTCATAGTCATAATATGTGGCTATGGATAAGAGAATTCTTATGGACTTTAACATGGCTACAGGAGAAAAGGTTTCCTCATAGTCAACCCCTTCCTTTTGGGTATAACCCTTTGCCACTAGTTTAGCTTTGAAGGTCTGTACCTTTCCAGCTGCATCTCTTTTTCTCTTATAGATTCATTTGCACCCTATGGGTTTTACCCCATTTGGTAGATTTGTAAGTTCCCATACAGAATTGGAGTACATTGACTCCATTTCCAGGTTCATGGCTTTGACCCATTCATCCTTATCTTCGTCATTCATTGCCTGTCGATAGGACAATGGATCCTCAATGCCATCATTAGGTTTCCAGGTTCATGGCTTTGACCCATTCATCCTTATCTTCATCATTCATTGCCTGTCGATAGGACAATGGATCCTCAATGCCATCATTAGGTATGACAACCTGAGTTTCAGTTAAACCCAAGTAGCGGTCAGGTTGTAATACAACCCTCCCACTGCGTCGAGGCATTCCCAACGTTTGAGATGGACGGGATGGATCTGAAGAACTAGTTCCTTCATCAACCCTTGTTGAAGGTCCAACTTCATCAACAACTCTTGATGATTCTTCAGTAGCTTCCCCTAATATTATTTTGCTGCATGGTTTATGATCTCTCATGTGGTCTTCCTCTAAGAAAGTGGCGTTTGTCGATACAATCACCTTATTTTCTTGTGGGTCGTAGAAATAACCACCTCTCATTTCTTTAGGGTAACCAACAAATTGGCATAGTTTTGAACGAGGTTCTAGTTTCTTAGGATTTGTCACAAGCACGTGTGTTGGACAACCCCAGATGCGAAAGTGATGCAAACTAGGTTTACGGGGCTTCCATAATTCGAAAGATGTTTCAGAAACACTTTTCGAGGGAACATTGTTCAAGATGTATACTGCAGTCTCTACTGCATACCCCCAAAACGAGCTAGGCAATTGAGCATAGCTCATCATTGATCGAACCATGTCTAACAAGGTTCTATTTCTCCTTTCTGACACACCATTCTGCTGAGGTGTACCAGGGGCTGCGAGTTGAGATTGGATTCCATGTTCTATCATATAATCTTGGAATCTTTGATCCATACACTCCCCTCCTCAATCAGATCGAAGTACTTTAATAGATTTACCTAATAGGTTTTCAACTTCAGCCTTAAACTCCTTAAACTTTTCAAGGGCTTCAGACTTATGTCCCATTAGGTACAAGTAACCATATCTTGAATAATCATCTATAAATGAGATGAAATATCCGTACCCTCCTCGAGCTTTTACATTCATTGGACCACATAGATCCGAATGTATTAACTCTAAGGGTTCTTTGGCTCTGTAACCTTTTCCAGTAAAAGGTCTCTTGGTCATTTTTCCCTCGAGACAAGATTCACAAGGTGGTAGTGAATCATCTTCTAACTTGCTTAGAAGTCCATTCTTTACCAAACGACCGATCCTATTGATGTTTATATGACCAAGTCTGAGATGCCAAAGATGAGTATTGTTACTTGATGGAGAAATCTTTTGCCTTTTACTTTGAGTTTCAACAGTTTTAAATAATTCGTGATTTAAAAGTGCTTTGTTTTCGATTGGTCTTAAAACATACAAGTTATTTTCCAATTTGGCTGAACAAATAAGTACACCATTTTTATAAATGAACGCTTCATTCATATCAAAAGTAACTGTATACGATTGTTCAATCAAACATGAAATAGAAATTAAGTTCCTCTTAATCTTTGGAACGATTAACAAACTTTCTAAAAGTAAGAATCTATTTCTAAAAAATAACTTCGCAGCTCCCACTGCTTTAGCTGAAATGACTTCTCCAGTTCCGACCCTGAGTGTCATTTCCCCATCGTTCAACTGCCGAAAGGAACTATTTTCCTGAAAAAAAGAGCAAACATGATTAGTTGCTCCTGAATCAAGTATCCAGGTAAACTCATCATGTTCTACCAGGCATGTTTCTAAAACAAGTAAATCAAATTTACCTTCCTTTTCCTTCTTTTTCTCAGCAAGGTACTTTGGGCAGTTTCTCTTACAATGTCCATCTACATTGCAGTGGAAACACTTGCCCTTATCTGCCATAGCTTTGGCTTTTCCCTTGCTTTTAGCAGCAGTACTGGGAGCTTTCCCCTTGTTTCCTTTCTTCTTCTAAGTTTTCTTTGAAGAAGTGGCTACAGACTTAGTTCCAGATGATGAACCCTTCTCGAACTTTCTTTTAGAGTGAACAACGTTTGCCTTTCCTTCTATCTGTCCCTTGTTCTTAAGAAGAGACTGATAGAGTTGTAGCTCATTCAGGAGGCTAGTCAGGTTGAATGTTATTTTATTCATCATTGCATTGCTTCGAAACTGCATAAAACTCTTCGGAAGAGATTCTAAGATGAATGCAACCTGACTACGCTCATCTATGACCGCCCCGTTTGCTTCTGCCACGTTGAATTGGACCATCATATCCAGGACATGCTCCCGAACAGACGTGCCCTCTTTCATGCGACAGCTATAAACTATTTGAGAGCGTCATGGTGGAGTTGGTAGGACGATTGTCCAAACATCTCCCGGAGAGAGTTCATAATCTCCCTCGCTGTTACCATGCCCTTATGCCTTTTAGCCAAAACTTCAGATAAGCTGGCTAGGATATAGACGCGAGTCTTATCATTGGCCTTTATCCAGCGGTCATAAGCATCCTTAACTGCTTGGGATGCATTAGGAGCAGGGGCTGGAGGACAATCCTCCGTTAAGACGAACCGCAGATCATCGACAACAAGAATCGTATTCAAGTTCGACTTCCACGTAGCATAATTTTCGCCGGTTAATTTCTCATTTTTAAGCAGAGAGACAATTGAGGAAGACATTGCTGAAATTTAAACAAACAATGACCGTATTAGTTATCTTTGCCTTAACCCATCATACAAGCAATCAACTGCACACAATCCAATCAATTTAGCAAAACAGACAATCACAGAACCCTAAAACTATCGATTTAGTTTTGCAACGATGTTTCAAGGGTTTAGAATATCAGCCACCGAAGGGTGATCAGGCACTCCTCCTTTGAAATGAGACACCTCTCAGCTAATTCTAATTCCAGAATAACTCATATTCCTATAGACATTAGCCACCGTTGTTCGGTCAATGAATTGTTAACACTTTTAACTCATCCTCGTAAGTGTAACCCTCCCACTTTCAGATCTCAGAGGCACGCACCAACAGGCTACCGAAGGGAAAGACAACTGTTGGTGATTAGCCTAAGAGCTCCTATCCTTTTCAGGAGTTCACGATGTTCCGAATCCTATGACCAGGCCCTCTGAAGGGATGGTTGTGCCAGGACAACCTGCAGACGGATCATAGGACTCTCACGGTGTGAACTATGGGCGGAGACCGAGGGATACGTTAACACGTGTCCCGCTCCCACTTACTCTAGACATTTTTCCCATTCACCTTGATATTGATTCATGCAAACACTTTCCGAAGGGAGGCCGCTCCTAAGGCGACTCGAAGCCGAGCATGAATCTCACGTTGTGAATATAGGGACGTATGAGCAAAACTTTGATTTAAATCTCGTTTTGTAATTTTTCTCCCACTGAAAATGTCATACGGTTAATTTAGGGTTGTTTAACTAAGATGGTATTCGGCTAAGTCAATCTATCTAAGTCTGATCCTATTATAACAATTATGGAAAGGATTCAACTGCAATCTTTTGGGTGAATTAAACTTCTTTTAATAAACCCAACATTGCAAGTCAACATTACTATGGTTAATTCAACTCAATGTTCGGGTCAGTTCCCAGGTAGGAGGTGTTCCGTAAACCGTCAACTTAAATACCCCCAGCCTTAGACAGAACTTTACCGAGAGAGTTCCCTTATAACCTCAGTAATGTAGGGTCTTTACTCTAAAGATCTAGGTGCATTAAACACTTTTAATAAACCTAGTGACATTGCATGCTAACATTTAACTATGATTAATTCAACTCTGGTATTCCAGGTCAGTTCCCAAGTAGGAGGTGTTCCGTAAACCGTCAACTTAAATACCTCCAGCCTTAGACAGAACTTTACTGGTGGAGTTCCCTTATAATCATAGCAATGTTTTTCCTACTTAGTCAATTAAAACTATTTTTAATTCTAAGTAAGAAAAAATTCTAATCCTGTTAGAAATTGATCTAGGTCTAATTAATTTTAAACAATTTAAAATTAATCCAATTTATCCTATGATCTTATGTTTGCATGTAAATCTTGATTATAGATTGACGATTTCTAATCATTAATATTAAAGAACTATTTCAAATTTTTAATGATTAATCCTATAATCAAGAATCTAAGGTTTAATTCATTTAACAATCTCATTCAAATTAAAAAATTAAACCATACTAATTGCATGATTAATATAACCATTATATTATTAACTATGGATGTTTCGTGCTTCATGCAATTTGATTTTCTTAATAACATTAAAATACCGTTACGAAAACTCAATTAAACTTTAAAACCCTTTTAAAGCTGCTGGAAAATTGGTTTAAACATGCCTAAAAATAAATCTAAATTTATTTTCATGCTTTTCTAAAGAAAAAGGGAAGAATCCTTACAAACCTCCGTTGTAGACTTGACCGTTCTTCGCCAACGACGCTCCACAAACGAAAACGCAGCAGCCGCCTTTGATTTTCTTCGCTGGAAATTCCTTCTTTGAATGACACAATAACCACAGAGGTTACACCGGTATGTCTCTAAGACTAGGAGGCAAAAGACTTGTGGGAGTCTTTCTCTAAGAGGGAGGCTAGAGAGAATTCTAGGTCTTGTCTTTCAAGAGTGTCAAGTGTCATGACCAATTAGGTCTAGTGTTCTATTTATAGAAGAGAGGCCATGAATAAAATATTCAATTAAATCAATCTTTTCCAAAATTGATTCAATCTTATTCCTTAATTAATCAATCATGATCAATCAATTCCATAATTGATTAATCTTTTCCACAAATGACTAATTACTTCCATAAGTGATTAGATCATTTCCATAAATGATTAATCACTTCCTTAAGTGATTAATTATTTCCATAATTGATTAATTCCCGGTTAATGAATTCTTTAATTAATTAACCACCAATTAAATATCACATATTTAATTCCCGACCTAGAATTAATTAATTTGCCCAAACACATTTTAGGCCTTAAATTAATTAATTCATTATTTGAACTCTTTCAAAACTTCCATAAATTTATATTTGAACTTTTCAAATATTAATTTCTCTCATAATAATATATCAATATATATTATATTTGTTTCCCTTAATAAATTGAACATTTTCAATTTACTTTTATTTCTTAGTTGCCTCAAATTACTTTACGAGCTACCAGTGGGACCTAATGGACCTGCAGATCAGAAGCTCCAACGATGTGAGATTAATTGGTCAAACTCATTAACCACATTAATCAATATTCGTTAACTATGTGTACATTCCACTATAGACTCACAGTTGCACTATTCTCACTGCAGACATATTTTCTGTGTCCACGGATCTAGCCCAATATCGACTAGTTAGTCCTTCACGAGTGTCTGTAAAACCAGCTGGGTCAAATTACCGTTTTACCTCTGGGTTACCTCTATTTCCTTAAGTACCAATTCTCCTCTAATGAACAACCTGTTTGTGGTCCAACCATCAAACAGAAAACCCTCTCGTGTCATTGAGAGGGTAGGGCCCTTTGTTCAAGACTCGGAGTAACCACTTAAGGGAACACTCATCTGCTTCCCTAAAGTCGGGAAGGAGTGAATTCCATCTTGTACAATTATGTTCCCAGCTCCCCATTTGGTCTTGTCCCCAAAGTGGTAGGCTTACTGAGTCGGCGTATTGGCCACTCTCACCCATACAAATCAAAGGACAATCTCTCATGAGCAGGAGTCCATAATCAACTCAGGATTAAGACTAAGTTGTCTAGGTCGTCCTAGTGAAGTAGAAAACCAACTAGTTAACGGTGTTATAACCAGTGGTTACTATTTCGCGGTCCGGTCTTATGCAAACTCATTGCATAGGATACCCCCACTCGCATGTCTCCTACACGAACGCGTTGGATCGCATTGTTTGTATCAAATACAAAGTGGGCCGTATCCATAGTGTTACCAGGATAAGGCACCCAGTCTTATCCCTATACTATAGACCCTTTAGGCTGTTTCTTGAACAATGATCCCATATGTCGCTACATATAGTTCAAGACTCATATTACAGCCTTGGATGTCTAGTTTATTGGATTAGGGTTATTATTAGGCAAAGACAGATATAAAAAAACTAATAACAATTAATGGAAAAATATATCAATATTATTTCATTAATATCCGGTCAACGGTTACATTCACTATCTACGAGTTTTAGGGCATAAAACCCAACAAATTCCACATCAACATCTTAGATTCACCAATCCAAGACACATGGAGAGGAGAACGACCTTAGTTGATTCTAGGTGTTCTGTGGAGATTACATGCAAAGATGCATGTGTGAGGTGTAATTCCATTACATTTGATCCATGTGCAAAAGTGATTTTTAGCAAACTCCACTATCTCATTCTATCCAAGAATTTAATTTCAACTCTTGGATTTAATTTAATATGCAATTCTCAATTGCCTTTCAAATTATCAATTAATTGAACAATTTCAATTAATCATATGACATTAATCAAATTAATTCATATCACCTAATTCAATCCACTAATCATGAATTTCCATAAACTCAAGATTGAAATTCTATGTAATATTAATTTAATATCATATATCAAATTAATATTATGCACCTAATATGAATCTTAATCCTATATTTTGTATTTAAATCATATTTAAATACTTTACTCTCTCAATTAATAGTTTAATTCATAATTAAACTATTGTGTTGATAATATCGTATATAATCGACACTAATTCCCTAAACCGAATTTGAATGATTCTAACTTTCCAATCACTTTATTCTAAGGTATAATCCGTATGAGCTAGCAGGGGGACCTAATGGACCTACAGATCATGGGCTCCAACGATTCGAGGTTAACCGACTAATCTCATTAACCTAGTTAACCAACATTCGTTAACTACCGGGACACTCCACTATAGCCCAGTAGCTACACTCTCCTCACTATAGATATGTTTCCGTCCACTTGATATAACCATGATTAGTAAGTCGACCCTTCATAGTTTGTTCGTAACTATAGCCGGGTCAAATGTCCATTTTACCCCTATAGTACTTTTTGTTCCTTAAGTCCAACTGATCCTCTAATGAAGAAATGGTTTGTGGTCCAACCAACAAATCAAGTCCCTCTCGGGCCAATGAGAGGGTGGGATCCCTTTGTTCAAGCCCCAAAGTCAGCACTTAAGGGAACAACCTCTCTACTATCCCTAATACGGGTAGGAGTGAATTCCTTCTTGCAGGACTATGTCCCCAGCTATCTACCTATTCCTATCCCTAAAATGGGAGGCTTATTGAATCGGCGATGTTGAGCCACTCTCACCCATGCAAATCTAAGGATAAGCCCGAATAAACAGGAGTTCATAGTTAGCTTAGCATTAAGATCGAGTTACCTAGGGCATCACATGAAATAGTTAGTCTCGTCAGTAAACGGCGTTATAAAGCGAGAATGACTTATTTCTTGGTCTTGGTCTTATGCAAACCCATTGCATAGGACGCCCCCACTCGCATGTCTCCACATGGACGATTCAGGATCACATCGTCTATACTATCTACAAAGTGGACCACGTCTCATAGTGTCCCAAGGATAAGGTACCCAACCCTATCCCTATACTATAGACTGTTTTGGCTATTACTCGAGTCTGATCCTCTTTTATGTCTCTACATAAAGCTCAAGTGTTCATCCCATAGCCAGGGATCTTTGATTATTGGATTTGGGTTACTTAACGTGAAATTTACTTATTCAGTAACGACTTTACTGAATGAATCTCGATAATGACTTTATCAAACAAGTATATAATTCGTTTAACATTCACTATCTACGAGTTTTAGGGCACCAATCCCAACAGATGGCTCCACCCGTTTGAGACTATTTGGGCAGGAGCCAAGCCAGTAACTGTTGGGTTTTATGCCCTAAAACTCGTAGATAGTGAATGTAACCATTGACCGGATATTAATGAAATAATATTGATATATTTTTCCATTAGTTGTTATTAGTTTTTTTTATGTTTGTCTTTGCCTAATAATAACCCTAATCCAATAAACTAGACATCCGAGGCTGTAATATGAGTCTTGAACTATATGTAGCGACATATGGGATCATTGTTCAAGAAACAGCCTAAAGGGTCTATAGTATAGGGATAAGACTGGGTGCCTTATCCTGGTGACACTATGGATACGACCCACTTTGTATTTGATACAAACGCTGCGATCCAACGCGTTCGTGTAGGAGACATGCGAGTGGGGGTATCCTATGCAATGAGTTTGCATAAGACCGGACCGCGAAATAGTAATCACTAGTTATAACACCGTTAACTAGTTGGTTTTCTATTTTCACTAGGACGACCTAGACAACTTAGTCTTAA
This sequence comes from Luffa acutangula, assembly GCA_036850905.1. NCBI lineage: Eukaryota > Viridiplantae > Streptophyta > Magnoliopsida > Cucurbitales > Cucurbitaceae > Luffa > Luffa acutangula. The sequence continues at coordinate 37,179,687 of CM072097.1, read as the reverse complement.
TCCTGAGTTGATTATGGACTCCTGCTCATGAGAGATTGTCCTTTGATTTGTATGGGTGAGAGTGGCCAATACGCCGACTCAATAAGCCTACCACTTTGGGGACAAGATCGAATGGGGAGCTGGGAACATAATCGTACAAGATGGAATTCACTCCTTCCCGACTTTAGGGAAGCAGATGAGTGTTCCCTTAAGTGGTTACTTCGAGTCTTGAACAAAGGGCCCTACCCTCTCAATGGCACGAGAGGGTTTTCTGTTTGATGGTTGGACCATAAACAGATTATTCATTAGAGGAGAATTGGTACTTAAGGAAATAGAGGTGACCCAGGGGTAAAACGGTAATTTGACCCAGCTGGTGTTACGGACACTCGTGAAGGACTAACTAGTCGATATTGGTCTAAGTTCCGTGGACACAGAAAATATGTCTGCAGTGAGAAGAGTGCAACTGTGAGTCTATAGTGGAATGTACACACAGTTAACGAATATTGATTATTGTGGGTAATGAGTTTAACCAATTAATCTCACATCGTTGGAGCTTCTGATCTGCAGGTCCATAAGGTCCCACTGGTAGCTCGTAAAGTAATTTGAGGCAACTAAGTAATTAAATGTAAATTGAAAATGTTCAATTTACTAAGGGAAATAAATATAATATATATTGATATATTATTATGAGAGAAATTAATATTTGAAGAAGTTCAAATATAAATTTATGGAAGATTGAAAGAATTAATTAATTTAAGTCCTAAAAGTGTTTGGGCAAAATTAATTAATTCAAGGCCGGAAATTAAATATGTGATATTTAATTGGTGGTTAATTAATTAAAGAATTCATTAACCATGAATTAATCAATTATGTAAATAATTAATCACTTAAGGAAGTGATTAATCATTTATGGGAATGATCTAATTACTTATGGAAGAAATTAGTCATTTATGGAAAAGATTAATCAATTGGGGAATTGATTGATCATGATTGATTAATTAAGGAATAAAGATTGAATCAATTTTGGAAAAGATTGATTTAATTGAATATTTTATTCATGGCCTCTCTTCTATAAATAGAACACTAGACCTAATTGGTCATGACACTTGACACTCTTGAAAGACAAGACCTAGAATTCTCTCTAGCCTCCCTCTTAGAGAAAGACTCCCACAAGTCTTTGGCCTCCTAGACTTAGAGACATACCGGTGTAACCTCTGTGGTTATTGTGTCATTCAAAAGAAGAAAATCCAGCGATCAAGAGGCGAGAAGGCTGCTGCGTTTTCGTTCGTTGGAGCGTCGTTGGCGAAGAACGGTCAAGTCTACAACGGAGGTTTGTAACGGTTCTTCCTCTTTTCGTTAGAAAAGTTTTTTAAAATAAATTTAGATTTATTCTAGCATGTTTAAACCGTTTTTACAGCGACTTTAAAGTTAGTTTAAAGTTTTGTTTGAGTTATCGTAACGGTATTTTAATGTTAATTAATATACGGCGTAAGGTCCAATCGATGCGCTTTCGCTGCGTGGGGACTTTTATTCCCTTCAATCGGCATCAGAGCCATCGCTGTCCCTATTAATTAATTTTAAAAGTTGCGATAGGCGTGGGATTTATGCATATTGTATGTTCGGTTTGCATTGAACTGTTTGGGTTAATTTTATGGCCATAGATTTTATTTTTATGTGATTTTTATCATGTAAGGCCCGGTGTTTCGGGTATATTATGTAAAATCGAGTCCTATGTAAGTCCGGGTCTAGAATAGGTTTTTATGAGATGAAAATCGGAGCAATCGTCGCTGAAATCGGGGCCGAAATCGAAGAAATCGTTGCTGTTTTGCCCAGATTCTGCCTCCAGACGCAACAGCGTCGGGACGCTCCTTCAACAGCGTCTCGACGCTGTCTCGATACCGAAGGCGCTCGGTAAGGAAAGCACACAGCGTCGGGACGCTACCTCAACAGCGTCTCGACGCTGTCTCGATTACGCAGGCGCCAGATATGGAAAACACACAGCGTCGGGACGCTAGTCCACACAGCGTCTCGACGCTGTCACGATGGAGGCGCGACCTAGGGTTTCAAAAGGCGCGGTTCAAGGTGTAACCGGTCCGGTTCGGACCGATTCGGCTGGGCTGGGACCTATTTGGTCCGGTTCAGCCAATTTTTGGCATGGTTCGTGATTTTGGAGGCCGGTTCGAGGTGGTTCGGGGCGGTTCGTGCTGTCTAGGCCAATTCCGGAGCTGTACATGGATTTTTTAGGATAGAATTTAGCTAAATTAATGTAATTTAATGCTTTATTTTATCCTAGGGGCCAAAATTAACCGGTTCAATTGCTATTTATATGCTTTATGGATGTCATATAGATTATTTAATCCCACCTTAGGTTATAAACATGCTCATGCATTTTTTTATATATTATAAATTGTTATAATGTATGTTTAAATGCATGGATTTGTTTTCATATTTTTTAATATAAGTGTATATTAATTTATATGAAAAATTGGAAAGCATGAAGCATGTCATTACTTAAATTAAATATAAATAGTTATGTTTAATGAGATGAATGAAGCATGCTTGATTGATTTTCCTGATTGGCTTATAATTGTTATAATAAAAGAAAATCAAAATTGCATGAAGCATGAAACATCCATAGTTAATAATATAATTGTTATATTATTCATGCAATTAGTGTGGTTTAATTATTTAATTTGAATGAGATTGTTGAATGAATTAAACCCTAGATTCTTGATTATAGGATTAATCATTAAAATTTGAAATAGTTCTTTATTATTAATGATTAGAAACCGTCAATCTATAATCAAGATTTGCATGCAAACATAAGATCATAGGATAAATTGGATTAATTTTAAATTGTTTAAAATTAATTAGACCTAGATCCATTTCTAATAGGATTAGAATCTTTTCTTACTTAGAATTAAAAATAGTTTTAATTTACTAAGTAGGAAAAACATTGTTATGATTATAAAGGAACTCCACCGGTAATGTTCTGTCTAAGGCTGGGGGTATTTAAGTTGACGGTTTACAGAACACCTCCTACCTGGGAACTGACCTGGAATACCGGAGTTGAATTAATCATAGTTAAATGTTAGCATGCAATGTCACTAGGTTTATTAAAAGTGTTTAATGCACCTAGATCTTTAGAGTAAAGACCTTACATTACTGAGGTTATAAGGGAACTCTCTCGGTAAAGTTCTGTCTAAGGCTGGGGGTATTTAAGTTGACGGTTTACGGAACACCTCCTACCTGGGAACTAACCGGATTGAGTTGAATTAACCATAGTAATGTTGACTTGCAATGTTGGGTTTATTAAAAGAAGTTTAATTCACCCAAAAGATTGCAGTTGAATCCTTTCCATAATTGTTATAATAGGATCAGACTTAGATAGATTGACTTAGCCGAATACTATCTAAGTTAAACAACCCTATATTAACCTTAGGACATTTTCAGTGGGAGGAAAATTACAAAACGAGATTTAAATAAAGTTTTGCTCCTACGTCCCTATATTCACAACGTGAGATTCATGCTCGGCTTCGAGTCGCCCTAGGAGCGGCCTCCCTTCGGAAAGTGTTTGCATGGATCAATATCAAGGTGAATGGGAAAAATGTCTAGAGTAAGTGGGAGCGGGACACGTGTCAACGTATCCCTCGGTCTCCGCCCATAGTTCACACCGTGAGAGTCCTATGATCCGCCTGCAGGTTGCCCTGGCGCATCCATCCCTTCGGAGGGCCTGGTCATAGGAATCGGAACATCGTGAACTCCTGAAAAGGATAGGAGCTCTTAGGCTAATCACCAACAGTTGTCTTTCCCTTCGGTAGCCTGTTGGTGCGTGCCTCTGAGATCTGAAAGTGGGAGGGTTACACTTACGAGGATGAGTTAAAAGTGTTAACAAATCCTTGACCGAACAACGGTGGCTAATGTCTATAGGAATATGAGTTATTCTGGAATTAGAATTAGCTGAGAGGTGTCTCATTTCAAAGGAGGAGTACCTGATCACCCTTCGGTGGCTGATATTCTAAACCTCTGAAACGTCGTTGCAAAACTAAATCAATAGTTTTAGGGTTCTGTGATTGTCTGTTTTGCTAAATTGATTGGATTGTGTGCAATTGTTTGCTTGTATGATGGGTTAAGGCAAAGATAACTAATACGGTCATTGTTTGTTTAAATTTCAGCAATGTCTTCCTCAATTGTCTCTCTGCTTAAAAATGAGAAATTAACCGGCGAAAATTATGCTACGTGGAAGTCAAACTTGAATACGATTCTTGTTGTCGATGATCTACGGTTCGTCTTAACGGAGGATTGTCCTCCAACCCCTGCTCGTAATGCATCCCAGGCAGTTAAGGATGCTTATGACCGCTGGACAAAGGCCAATGATAAGACTCGAGTCTATATCTTAGCCAGCTTATCTGAAGTTTTGGCTAAAAGGCATGAGGGCATGGTAACAGCGAGGGAGATTATGAACTCTCTCCGGGAGATGTTTGGACAACCGTCCTACCAACTCCACCATGACGCTCTCAAATACGTTTATAGCTGTCGCATGAAAGAGGGCACGTCTGTTCGGGAGCATGTCCTGGATATGATGGTCCAATTCAACGTGGCAGAGGCAAACGGGGCGGTCATAGATGAGCGTAGTCAGGTTGCATTCATCTTAGAATCTCTTCCGAAGAGTTTTCTGCAGTTTCGAAGCAATGCAATGATGAATAAAATAACATTCAACCTGACTAGCCTCCTCAATGAGCTACAGCTCTATCAGTCTCTTCTTAAGAACAAGGGACAGATAGAAGGAGAGGCAAACGTTGTTCACTCCAAAAGAAAGTTCGAGAAGGGTTCATCCTCTGGAACTAAATCTGTAGCCACTTCTTCAAAGAAAACTCAGAAGAAGAAAGGAAACAAGGGGAAAGCTCCCAGTACTGCTGCTAAAAGCAAGGGAAAAGCCAAAGTTGTGGCAGACAAGGGCAAGTGTTTTCACTGCAATGTAGATGGACATTGGAAGAGAAACTGCCTAAAGTACCTTGCTGAGAAAAAGAAGGAAAATGAAGGTAAATTTGATTTACTAGTTTTAGAAACATGCCTGGTAGAACATGATGAGTTTACCTGGATACTTGATTCAGGAGCAACTAATCATGTTTGCTCTTCTTTTCAGGAAAATAGTTCCTTTCGGCAGTTGAACGATGGAGAAATGACACTCAGGGTCGGAACTGGAGAAGTCATTTCAGCTAAAGCAGTGGGAGCTGTGAAGTTATTTTTTAGAAATAGATTCTTACTTTTAGAAAGTTTGTTAATCGTTCCCAAGATTAAGAGGAACTTGATTTCTATTTCATGTTTGATTGAACAATCGTATACAGTTACTTTTGATATGAATGAAGCGTTCATTTATAAAAATGGTGTACTTATTTGTTCAGCCAAATTGGAAAATAACTTGTATGTTTTAAGACCAACCGAAAACAAAGCACTTTTAAATCACGAATTATTTAAAACTGCTGAAACTCAAAGTAAAAGGCAAAAGATTTCTCCATCATGTAACAATACTCATCTTTGGCATCTTAGACTTGGTCATATAAACATCGATAGGATCGGTCGTTTGGTAAAGAATGGACTTCTAAGCAAGTTAGAAGATGATTCACTACCACCTTGTGAATCTTGTCTCGAGGGAAAAATGACCAAAAGACCCTTTACTAGAAAAGGTTACAGAGCCAAATAACCCTTAGAGTTAATACATTCGGATCTATGTGGTCCAATGAATGTAAAAGCTCGAGGAGGGTACGAATATTTCATCTCATTTATAGATGATTATTCAAGATATGGTTACTTATACCTAATGGGACATAAGTCTGAAGCCCTTGAAAAGTTTAAGGAGTTTAAGGCTGAAGTTGAAAACCTATTAGGTAAATCTATTAAGGTACTTCGATCTGATCGAGGAGGGGAGTATATGGATCAAAGATTCCAGGATTATATGATAGAACATGGAATCCAATCTCAACTCTCAGCCCCTGGTACACCTCAGCAGAATGGTGTGTCAGAAAGGAGAAATAGAACCTTGTTAGACATGGTTCGATCAATGATGAGCTATGCTCAATTGCCTAGCTCGTTTTGGGGATATGCAGTAGAGACTGCAGTATACATCTTGAACAATGTTCCCTCGAAAAGTGTTTCTGAAACACCTTTCGAGTTATGGAAGGGGCGTAAACCTAGTTTGCATCACTTTCGCATCTGGGGTTGTCCTGCACACGTGCTTGTGACAAATCCTAAGAAACTGGAACCTCGTTCAAAACTGTGCCAATTTGTTGGTTACCCTAAAGAAACGAGAGGTGGTTATTTCTACGACCCACAAGAAAATAAGGTGATTGTATCGACAAACGCCACTTTCTTAGAGGAAGACCACATGAGAGATCATAAACCACGAAGCAAAATAATATTAGGAGAAGCTACTGAAGAATCATCAAGAGTTGTTGATGAAGTTGGACCTTCAACAAGGGTTGATGAAGGAACTAGTTCTTCAGATCCATCCCGTCCAGCTCAATCGTTGGGAATGCCTCGACGCAGTGGGAGGGTTGTGTTACAACCTGACCGCTACTTGGGTTTAACTGAAACTCAGGTTGTCATACCTAATGATGGCATTGAGGATCCATTGTCCTATCGACGGGCAATGAATGACGAAGATAAGGATGAATGGGTCAAAGCCATGAACCTGGAAATAGAGTCAATGTACTCCAATTCTGTATGGGAACTTGCAGATCTACCATATGGGGTAAAACCCATAGGGTGCAAATGGATCTATAAGAGAAAAAGAGATGCAGCTGGAAAGGTACAGACCTTCAAAGCTAGACTAGTGGCAAAGGGTTATACCCAAAAGGAGGGGGTTGACTATGAGGAAACCTTTTCTCCTGTAGCCATGTTAAAGTCCATAAGAATTCTTTTATCCATTGCCACATATTATGACTATGAAATATGGCAAATGGACGTCAAGACTGCCTTTCTGAATGGTAATCTTGAAGAGAATATCTTTATGTCTCAACCCGAAGGGTTCATAGCCCAAGGTCAGGAACAAAAGGTTTGTAAGCTAAATCGATCCATTTATGGATTGAAACAAGCATCCAGATCATGGAACATTAGATTTGATACTGCAATCAAATCTTTTGGCTTTGACCAAAACGTTGATGAGCCTTGTTTATACAAGAAAGTCAAAAAAAGGAAAGTAGCTTTTCTAATACTTTATGTAGACGATATCCTACTCATTGGGAATGATGTAGGATACCTCACTGACATTAAGAAATGGCTAGCAGCCCAATTCCAAATGAAAGATCTGGGAGAGGCTCAATATGTTCTGGGAATCCAAATCATTAGGGATCGTAAGAACAAAACGCTAGCTCTGTCTCAAGCAACGTATATTGACAAGATGTTGTCTCGATATTCGATGCAAAACTCCAAGAAGGGACTCCTACCCTTCAGACATGGGGTACACCTGTCTAAGGAACAGTCTCCTAAGACACCTCAAGAAATTGAGAACATGAGACACATTCCCTACGCCTCAGCTGTGGGCAGCTTAATGTATGCCATGCTCTGCACTAGGCCTGACATATGTTATGCAGTGGGAATAGTCAGTAGGTATCAGTCTAATCCAGGGTTGGACCACTGGGGAGCGGTTAAGAATATCCTCAAGTATCTTCGGAGAACGAGGGACTACATGCTTGTGTATGGAGCTAAGGATTTGATTCTTACTGGATACACTGATTCTGACTTTCAAGCTGATAAGGATTCTAGGAAATCCACATCAGGGTCAGTATTCACCCTCAATGGAGGAGCAGTAGTGTGGAGAAGCATCAAACAAGGATGCATAGCAGACTCAACCATGGAGGCTGAGTATGTAGCAGCTTGCGAAGCAGCTAAGGAGGCAGTATGGATCAGAAAGTTCTTGACTGATTTGGAAGTAGTTCCGAATATGAACGTGCCCATATCACTATACTGTGACAACAGTGGGGCTGTAGCCAACTCAAAAGAACCTCGTAGCCACAAACGGGGTAAACACATCGAGAGGAAGTATCACCTGATACGGGAGATTGTGCAAAGAGGAGATGTGATCGTCATTAAGATCACCTCGGAGCACAACATCGCTGATCCATTTACGAAGGCTCTCACGGCTAAAGTGTTTGAGGGTCATCTAGAAGGTCTAGGTCTACGAGATATGTATGCCATCTAATCTAGGGCAAGTGGGAGAAATGTATAATGGGTATAAGGATGCCCTAGTTCATTGTATTATTTTAATATAAATGACATTTCCAGCTTTAGATTATTGCATTTACATCCCACTAACTAGTGTTTTAGTTCAAGTGGGAGTTTGTTGGGTTTTTTCCTCTAAAACTCGTAGATAGTGAATGTAACCGTTGACCGGATATTAATGAAATAATATTGATATATTTTTCCATTAGTTGTTATTAGTTTTTTTTTATGTTTGTCTTTGCCTAATAATAACCCTAATCCAATAAACTAGACATCCGACGCTGTAATATGAGTCTTGAACTATATGTAGCGACATATGGGATCATTGTTCAAGAAACAGCCTAAAGGGTCTATAGTATAGGGATAAGACTGGGCGCCTTATCCTGGTGACACTATGGATACGACCCACTTTGTATTTGATTCAAACGCTGCGATCCAACGCGTTCGTGTAGGAGACATGCGAGTGGGGGTATCCTATGCAATGAGTTTGCATAAGACCGGACCGCGAAATAGTAATCACTAGTTATAACACCGTTAACTAGTTGGTTTTCTATTTTCACTAGGACGACCTAGACAACTTAGTCTTAATCCTGAGTTGATTATGGACTCCTGCTCATGAGAGATTGTCCTTTGATTTGTATGGGTGAGAGTGGCCAATACGCCGACTCAATAAGCCTACCACTTTGGGGACAAGATCGAATGGGGAGCTGGGAACATAATCGTACAAGATGGAATTCACTCCTTCCCGACTTTAGGGAAGCAGATGAGTGTTCCCTTAAGTGGTTACTCCGAGTCTTGAACAAACGGCCCTACCCTCTCAATGGCACGAGAGGGTTTTCTGCTTGATGGTTGGACCATAAACAGATTGTTCATTAGAGGAGAATTGGTACTTAAGGAAATAGAGGTGACCCAGGGGTAAAACGGTAATTTGACCCAGCTGGTGTTACGGACACTCGTGAAGGACTAACTAGTCGATATTGGTTTAAGTTCCGTGGACACAGAAAATATGTCTGCAGTGAGAAGAGTGCAACTGTGAGTCTATAGTGGAATGTACACACAGTTAACGAATATTGATTATTGTGGTTAATGAGTTTAACCAATTAATCTCACATCGTTGGAGCTTCTGATCTGCAGGTCCATAAGGTCCCAATGGTAGCTCGTAAAGTAATTTGAGGCAACTAAGTAATTAAATGTAAATTGAAAATGTTCAATTTACTAAGGGAAATAAATATAATATATATTGATATATTATTATGAGAGAAATTAATATTTGAAGAAGTTCAAATATAAATTTATGGAAGATTGAAAGAATTAATTAATTTAAGTCCTAAAAGTGTTTGGGGAAAATTAATTAATTCAAGGTCGGAAATTAAATATGTGATATTTAATTGGTGGTTAATTAATTAAAGAATTCATTAACCATGAATTAATCAATTATGTAAATAATTAATCACTTAAGGAAGTGATTAATCATTTATGGGAATGATCTAATTACTTATGGAAGAAATTAGTCATTTATGGAAAAGATTAATCAATTGGGGAATTGATTGATCATGATTGATTAATTAAGGAATAAAGATTGAATCAATTTTGGAAAAGATTGATTTAATTGAATATTTTATTCATGGCCTCTCTTCTATAAATAGAACACTAGACCTAATTGGTCATGACACTTGACACTCTTGAAAGACAAGACCTAGAATTCTCTCTAGCCTCCCTCTTAGAGAAAGACTCCCACAAGTCTTTGGCCTCCTAGACTTAGAGACATACCGGTGTAACCTCTGTGGTTATTGTGTCATTCAAAAGAAGAAAATCCAGCGATCAAGAGGCGAGAAGGCTGCTGCGTTTTCGTTCGTTGGAGCGTCGTTGGCGAAGAACGGTCAAGTCTACAACGAAGGTTTGTAACGGTTCTTCCTCTTTTCGTTAGAAAAGTTTTTTAAAATAAATTTAGATTTATTCTAGCATGTTTAAACCGTTTTTACAGCGACTTTAAAGTTAGTTTAAAGTTTTGTTTGAGTTATCGTAACGGTATTTTAATGTTAATTAATATACGGCGTAAGGTCCAATCGATGCGCTTCCGCTGCGTGGGGACTTTTATTCCCTTCAATCGGCATCAGAGCCATTCGCTAAATGGGAAGGTCTTACCCAAAAGTGACCATAGTCCTTAATTGATTAATTCGAATCTAAACCCAACTACAAATATAAGAACTAGAAGGGTTACAAACTAGTTCACAAAACTTAAAATAAACCTGAAAGGACATAAATAAAGCTTTTACGACTTAGCCCTTACCGAAAATACTTGGGTCTTTGGCTACAAGTGCTCAAATTAGTTTGAATTTGTTTGAAACTACAAAGAATGATTCTCAAGGGTTAAAAGTCACATCAATATGCTTAATTTGAGTGACGAAAAGAGATTTATCATGGTCTCTTGTCAAATAAATTTATAGTCCACGATTTCTAAAGCTGATGATAACTTGCAAAAAGCAAGTTATTTCTTACCTAAAATTAAATTAAGGGAAAAATACACTTTTGGTCCCTGAGGTTTGGGTTAAGTGACAGTTTGGTCCCTGAGGTTTCAAACTCGACATTTTAGTCCCTGAGGTTTGATTTTCGTTTCATTTTGGTCATTCCATCCATTTTTCCGTTAAATGTTAACAGGATGCTGACATGGCACCTATTTTTTTTATTAAAAAAATATTTTTTCTAATTTTATAAATAAAATAATATATTAAATACTTTTTTTATGATTTTTCTTTTCTTTTTCTTTTTTCTTTTTCTTTTCTCTTTATCTTTTTCCTCCATCTTCTTTCTCCCTATCTTCTTCTTCAACTTAGTTCAAGCTCCACCGCCGGCCACCACCATCTCCGTCGCCAGTCACCGGCCACGATCATTGTCTCGCCGAATTTTTTTTCCTTTTTTTCCCTCTTCCTTACCTCTCATTTCCCTCATTTCTTTTCTTTCTTTCTCTTCTCCTTTCCCTCTCCCTTCCATTTTTCTCCCTTCCCCGAGCAGCAGCGCAACCCACGAACCAGCGACGTACACGATCAGGGTTTCGTTTTTCTCCCTCTCCGTTCCGTTTTTCTTCGACCTCAACCCACGAACAATCGCCGCAACCAGCGGACCATCGCCGTAGACGCCTCATCCGCGAACTAGCAACCAGCGACGTCCAATCCCGCAACCCACGAACCAGCGACATCCAATCTCTCTCTCTTTCTCTCGAAATCGGTCTGAAACGAAGGAGAAATCCCCTTCGTTTCAGATTTGAAACGAAACCCAGATCTGGGTTTTGTTTCAGATCTTAAACGAAGGGGATTTCCCCTTCGTTTCCTTTGCACGCGAGGAGGGAGAACAAGAAGAAGACGTGGGCTTCGTGCGGAGGGAGAGAATATTGAAGTTGAGAGGAAGGAGCGGCGGTTCGTGGGTCTTCACCGTGGGTTTTTTTTCGTCTTTTTCGTGGTCTACTCTCCAGCATAAAGGAGAACAAAAGAGGGGTTGCTCCGTTGGTCTGCCTGTCGGCGCAAAAAAGAACAAAGAAGGGACGACTGCGCGTGGGTTTTCTAGTCGATGAAAAGAGTGACGATGGAAAGAAAGGAAAAAAAAGTCGTCGGCGGCGGCTGGTCGCCGATGAGCGGTGGTCGCCGGCCGCCAGCGACCTGCTGAAGAAGAAAGGAAGAAGAAAAGGTTGAATATGAGAAGAAAAGGAGTAGGTTGAAGAAGAATAAGAAGAATAAGAGAGAGAAATAGAAAAAATAAAAAATAATAAAAAAAATATATATATTTTATTACTTTAATATTTTAAAAAAAAATTAAAAAATAATTTTTTTTATTCAAATAATAGTGCCACGTCAGCAATTGTTAAGATTGAACAAAAAAATTGACTGCAGGGACCAAACTGCTCCTTATCTCAAACATCAGGGGTATTTTTATTGAGTTTGAAAACTCAGGGACCAAACTGGCACTTAACCCAAACCTCAGGGACCAAAAGTGTATTTTTCCCTTGAATTAAATAAGGCTAGAAAAGAGTCATGATGCGCTGAATGGATGCATAAAGGCTTAGAATTGCGATAATTCAATCTTCAAGTACATTTCTTCGATGCGGCAGGAAATCACATATTTTTATTATCTATTGCATAACTATTGTAGCTTTTTCCCTTGCCCAAGTAATCTTATAACGCAGGAATTGAACCAAGCACGTGGATAGTAAATTGGCACCCTATTCGCCGCTAAACCTGACATTTGGCAAAGCTGCAAGCTGACATTGGATGATTGGAGCATGCAAGCCTATTTCTTGGAGAAGTCAGCTTCCTCAGACTGTTTATCCCATTCGATCAGAGAGAGAAAGAGAGAGGAGACGAAGGAGGAGAGAATAGATCAGAGCTGAGAAAAGAAAAGTCTTAACCCAGCACAGTCAATTCTTGTTGTAACTTGTATTGCGCTATGTATTCGTTTTGTAGCTTGAGCTAATTTCCTTTACCAAGGCTTAGCCTAGACGCCCATGCGGCTATAATCTTTCTGTATGCGTTATATTTGAATGAATGAAACTGATGCTTTCTACTTAGATGCTTTAATCCTTCATTACTAATTCCCGCCTGGCGAGCCGGTTGCGATAGGAACATGATAAATCCCGGAAGGGTAACACATGTGGAAATATCTAAGTAGACCAAGTTAACACATTTCATGTAGTCTAGGTTGTGTTAGAATTAGCACTGCCGTAAGAGATAATTCATGAATGTGTTTGAATTGTTTTAGGAATAACCCAATCACTTGCAAATAATTTAGAGAACTGCACTGACGCATAAACTAAGTGAACATAAACGTTCTTAGTCCTACGAAAAACACATGTGTAATATCGGGAGGGAATCACATGTTTATTTCTCGCTTAAGTATCACTAGCATATCATTCATACTATGCGCTGCAAAGTAGTTTATCAACACATGTGGTTGCTGCGGTGAAAGCCTTGATATCCTCTCTTATCTGTTTTCTTTTACCTCTATCGCACGCTCTTTATCTTACTTCCTTTTTCGCAATAATCATTAACGCACTCATATGTTATTTATCACATTTAGTGCCATGCATCTGAGTATTTGTTAGATAGCCATGTTAAGGTTTTCTTTTCCTTCCCTGTGTTCTGACCCTGGAATACTCCAGATATTACTTGGTTATGCTCAATTTATGCTTGGATTAGTGCATAGCAGCGATACTCTCCATAGATCATAATACATAATATTGAGTCGTTATAGTTTCAACCAAGTTTTTGGCGCCATTGTCGGGGAAGGCAATTAAGATTTTAACATTCTCTCTTAACTCATATTCCGTTTGGTACTATTTTTGCTGCATGTTGTAAGTGGATTTATTTTAGGTATGCAAGATTGTATGCGTGCCGCTCGCCACATTGACATTGAAATAGACCTCGAGATTTACAAAACATATCATAGAAGGAGAAGAAATAGGCGTGCCAGAAGACAAGCCATAGAACAACCCGAGGAAATGGCTGCACCAAATCCACAAAACCCTCCCGTGAATCCAATACAAATGGTTGATGACAGAGAACGAGGAATTCGAGATTATGCAGCGCCTGCAATGTGGAACTTTAACCCAGGAATAGTGCACCCAACCCTGGAGACTGAAAGGTTTGAGCTAAAACCCGTTATGTTTCAAATATTAACTATTGCAAGACAATTCGGAGGAAGTGTAGCTGAAGACCCACACTCACATCTTAAATCATTCCTTGATTCATGCAACAAGTTTATTATCCCTAGAGTGACACCAAAACAGCTGCAAGTCATTCTATTCCCCTATTCTCTAAGAGATGTTGCTAAAATTTGGTTGAATCAGTAGCCAGCAAACTCTATAGCTACATGGAATGATTTGGCTGAGAAGTTTTTGGAAAAATATTTTCCCCCAACTACAAATTCTAGACTGAGAAAGGAGATTGTGACGTTTGCTCAAATGGAAGATGAGACGCTCAGTGATGCATGGGAACATTTTAAAAGATTATTACAAAGATGCCCTCATCATGGATTGCCCCATTGTATTGATCAGTTGGAGACATTCTATGTTGGGCAGAACAAAAAATCCCAAATCCTGGTTGACTCATCAGCGAATGGTGTGCTACTGAGGAAAACCTATGATGAAGCACATGAGATTATTGATCGCATCGCAAGGAACAACTATGAATGGGGCACCGCAGAAGATAAGCAGAAGCACCCACTGAAGACCAGCTCAAGAAGCTTTGAAGTGGACCGTATGACTACGGTGAACGCAAAAATCGATGTGTTGACTACAGGGATGGATTCACTAACAGCTAATACAACTCCCCTCATAGCGCAGCTCACTACAGTGGGATGCAAAATTTGTGGGGAAGGACACATGCATGACCAGTGCCCTTCTAACCGAAAATCTGTTTTTTATGTGGGACCACAAGGGAATATGCGCAACAATCTATTTTCAAACACGTACAACCCTAGCTGGAGAAACCATCTTAACTTCTCATGGAGTGGAAACACTAGCGTAACCAAACAGATGCAGCAAGGTAATACAAATTTTGGCCCTAGACTGCTTAACGCTAATAATGAGCATGTGGCGCAAGGAAATTTTTCAGCGCAATAACAACGCAAGCAGTGGCGATTCGAGCACATCGTCATCAAATTCTTTGGAGAATATGATGAGGGATTTTATGGCAAGCCAGAAGGAATATATGGCAAAGAATGATGTGGTAGTTCAAAGTCAGGCCGCATCTTTGAGATAAGGCTATTCAAGAAGAACCAGAAAAAGAGAAAGAGAAATAAAAGGCAGAGGAACCTGACGCATACAAGCCACCAATACCCTTTCCATAGAGGCTGCGAAAGAAGAATGATGAAGCGCAATTTAAGAAGTCCCTTAGTGTGTTGCGCGAGCTTCACATTAATATTCCCTTGGTAGAGGAGCTAGAAAAAATGTCCAACTACACGAAATTCTTAAAATATATTCTG
Source organism: Luffa acutangula (assembly GCA_036850905.1). Taxonomy (NCBI): domain Eukaryota; kingdom Viridiplantae; phylum Streptophyta; class Magnoliopsida; order Cucurbitales; family Cucurbitaceae; genus Luffa; species Luffa acutangula. The sequence continues at coordinate 37,164,516 of CM072097.1, read as the reverse complement.
TCAAACAAGATGCCCTGGAAAGAGTTTGAAATGGTTTCCCTGACAAATGAGTGCAACGCAATATTGAACAGCAAAATCCCCCAAAATTAAAGGACCCAGAAAGCTTCACCATCTCATGTTCAATTGAAGGTATTGATGTAGGAAGAGCCCTGTGTGACTTTGGCACAAGCATCAATCTGATGTCGTTGTCAGTATTCAAGCGTCTGGGCATTGGAGAAGCACATAAGGCTGAAGAAGAAGAGAAAGTCACATGTAAAGCAAAGGAATGTCACATATTTGCGGAGACCTCCGCAGAAGTATATGTGCTGCATCTCTCAAACAGGGAGTTCACTTTACCTTCCATTATATCTCTGCTTGCGTTAGAACTAAAACCTCTCCCAGTGCATCTTAAGTACAAATTCTAAAGTGATGGAGAGTCCTTACCGGTTATTATCTCATCCAAACTAGACCTAATGCAGGAAAGGTTGTTGATGCAGCTTCTCAAGAGGCAGAAATGCACCATAGGATGGAGTCTTGCTGACATCAAGGGAATAAGCCCCTCTTATTGCATGCATAAAATTAGACTGGTAAATGAAGTTGACGAGTTTGTGGAACGACAATGGCATTTAAACTCTCCGATGATGGAAGTTGTGCGAAAGGAAACCATTAAATGGATCGATGCATGAGTCATCTACCCCATCGAAGATAGTAGATGGGTCAGTCTAGTTCAATGCATTCCAAAGAAAGGAGGAATGACAGTGGTTACCAACGCAAAGAATGAGATCATTCCATCGCGAACAGTCACAAGATGGCGAGTATGTATGGACTATCGCAAGCTCAGCGCAATAACAAAGAAAGACCATTTCCCCTTACCATTCATCGATCAAATGCTTGATCGTTTGGCTGGTCGCACGTACTATTGCTTTTTAGACAGATATTCAGGGTACAATCAGATTTCCATTGCTCCAGAAGACAAGGAGAAGACAACATTCACATGCCCATATGACACCTTTGCGTATAGAAGGATGCCTATCGGGTTATGCAATGCGCCAGGAACCTTCCAACGATGCATGATGACAATCTTCTCTGACCTGCTAGAAAAATCAGTGGAAGTTTTCATGGTTGATTTCTCTGTCTATGGGAACTCATATGCAGATTGCCTGACGCATTTGGAGCATGTTTTGGTGCGATGCGAGGAAACGAATCTGGTTCTCAATCTGGAAAAGTGTCATTTCATGGTGGAAGAAGGAATTGTGTGAAGGGATAAAAGCCCTGTGCAGTGGAAGGAATTACTGAATCTACTCATAGTCTTTGATTTTTAATTGAAATACCAATACAATTTGCAAAATATTATAGCAATAAATCTATATCTAATGGGTTGTACAACGACTATAAACATGCCAAATAATTAACTAGATCTAATCTAGATGATCCTAGTGATCAAGGATTTCAATGAAAACTTACTTTTGTAGAAAGCCTTGATCGATTCGCCTTTTCTTGCTAGTAAGATCGAAAACGCAACAACCTTCTTGTTCGAACACCACCAATCGGTTACACTGGTATATCTCTAAGACTTCTTGTAGCAGGACACTGGTGGGAGTCTTTCAGAAGACATCTCTGAGAGAAGGAGAATGAATGGGATGCCTTTCACCCCCACACCAGGGGTCCTATATATAGGTAAAGGCTAAGACCTTTTCCTAATAGGAAAAGGTTTATGAATAAGTTCAAATCTATTATTTGAACCATATCTAATTTTAATAAATAAATAATTAATTCCACAATTAATTAATTACCCAATTAAATATCACATATTTAATCTTAGGGATTTTATTAAAATTACAATTAATATGAATCCAATTCATATTAAATTTATTTGAACTCTTTCAAACATTTTCTCACAATAATTAATTTTTTAATTTAATTCAAAAATTATATTATAAAGTTTCATATACTTGAACACTTTCAATTTACAATTTCTATTTAATTGCTTCAAGTCTCTTTACGAGCTACCAGTGGGACCTAATGGACCTACAGATCAGAAGCTCCAACGATACGAGACTAATTGGCTAAACTCATTAACCAAGTTAGTCACCATTCGTTAACTGTGGGTCACTCCACTAAAGACCCACAAATGGATTCTTCTCACTGCAGAATATTTCTGTGTCCACGGATATCGACCAATAACAACAAGTTAGTCCTTCACGAGTGTTCGTAACTCCAGCTGGGTCAAATTATCGTTTTACCCCTGAGTTACCTCTACCTCTTTAAGTAGCAGTGCTCCTCTAATGAGCAACCTGTTTGTGGTCCAACCATCAAACAGAAACCCCTCTCGGGCCAGTGAGAGGGTAGGACCCTTTGTTCAAGACCCGGAGACACCACTTAAGGGAACACTCATCTACTTCCTCACAAGTCAGGAATGAGTGAATTCCATCTTGTACTGTTATGTTCCCAGCCCCCATTCGGTCTTGCCCCTGAAATGGTAGGATTATTGAGTCGGCAAACTGGCAACTCTCACCCATACAAATCAAAGGACAATCCCTTGTGAACAGGAGTCCATAATCCACTCAGGATTTAGACTAAGTTGCATAGGTCATTGTTGGGGTCCTAGAGTGAGTAATAATATGGTGTAAAAGACTCTAGAATTCCTGTGCAAGTATACACAGTCTGCAGCAAGTAATATTATCAATCCGAGTCCTGAATTAGTTTCCACTCTACCTATTTTGTGTAACTTTCTAATGGTTTCAAAGATGGTAAAATGATTTGGTTTTATAAGAATTATGCTGAGGCAAAATAAATGACAGAACAACAAGTAAACAAATAGATAGACAGATTAAAGACAGGCGTTGGTTAGGATTTAGTGATTGTTCTAAAAGATGCTCTAGCAATATTTTGATCATGCATTTCTAGCAGTATTATTAGCGGATTCCTCCCAGAACTCCGGATCTTTTGGGATGTGTTCCAACCCCAATGAAGTACGACCGATCAAGCACTAGGGAACTGGCTATCCCTAGCTCAGTCACTGGCGTTCACCAATACACAATGATCGTAGTGTGGATATTTGCCACACACTCTCTAAATCATTCCTGAAACTAGAGAGAGCTATTCACACCGGCTGGCCAGGCGGGCATAAAATGGTAATAAGCACAACAATTAACCAAAATGCGATAGTCAATATATTACTAAAGATGAAGCACGACAATCACATTATTCCTACCAACACGTTAGCTACTTAGTTCATAATAGGCATGAAAATAAAAATCACAATCTGAGTAGGCATATCCATAATCACGAGTTAATAAAGAAAATAAACTCCTTAATCAGCTTGCGGATGATGGTGTTCTTGATGATCTTCAATTTCTCTATACTATTCGGCTTCCAAGGGAAAACATGGAATGAATTTGACTTTGACGGCTACTTCCTTTTATAGAAGGATGAGAGGCTTTGAATTAGGTCAACTAGGACACGTGTAAGGCTCTCCTTGAACCTTTATCACGAGAATAACTCAACAAAAGTCGGTTGATGAAGTTGGCTAACGAGCTGTGATGTGGCAGTTTCTGCTCCTAGTTTTGCTGCAGCACAGAATTTGCTCCCTCCAGTCGCCCAGCAGCATAATCTACACAAAATAATTTCCAATGCTTCCATTCTTCCAAATGGGTTAAAACATGTAATATCTATCCAAAACCAACCCTAATAAGCATAAAGGACACACAAATCCCTATATAATTGAGGCCTAAATAACTACCTTTTGGGCAGTTATCAGTCATCCTAGTGAAATAGAAACCTAACTAAATAACGGTGTTACAGCTAGCGATAACTATTTCCCGGTCCGTCTTATGCAAACTCATTGCATAAGATACCCCCCACTCACATGTCTACTACATGGACGCTTTTGATTAATACGTCTTTATCAAATACAAAGCGGGTTGTATCACATAGTTTTACTAGGATAAGGTACCCAGTCTTATCCTTGTACTATAGACCTTTTAGGTTGTTACTTGAACATCAATCCCCGTATGTCCCCACATACTAGCTCAAGTTACATACAAACGACTTTGGATCTTAGTTTATTGGATTTGGGTCAAATTGTGCAATATTTAACAATAACATTTTATTGCAAAAACTAAATAACACTTTATTGAAACAAGTATACAATTTGTTTACATTCACTATCTACGAGTTTTAGGGCATAAAACCCAACAAACTCCCACTTGAACTAAAACTCTAGTTTAGTGAGATGTACAATAATCTACTTAGCAGTGGGTGTATAAATACATGTATAAAACATATACAATGTAAAAATACAATAAACTAGGGCATCACTATACCCATTACATTTCTCCCACTTGCCCTTGATTACATCTTTGTACATAACTCGTAGACCTTCTAGATGACCCTCATACCCTTTAGCCAAGAGAGCCTTCATGAATTAATCAACAAGTTTCCATTAAATTCAATGTGCTTGCTTGTCTTGGGCTGCAAGGTTCTTTTGAATTTGCCATAGCACCACTGTATCAATATAAAGTGTGATGGGCAAGTTCACATTTGGAACACATTCCACATCAATCAAGAACTTTCTAAGCCTTACAGTCTTTATCGCTGCTTCACAAGCAGCTATATTTTCCGCCTATATGGTCAAGACTGTAATTATGCCACACTATAGCTCCTTTGTAAAGTTTTCCCATGGAAACTGATGTAGATTTCCTCAAATCCTTATCAGTCTTAAAATCCATGTCAGTGTATCCTATAAGGATCAAATCCTTAGTCCCACACACGAGCATATAGTTCCTCTTTCTCCTCAGATACTTGAGGATATTCTTAACGGTTTTCCAGTGATCATATCTTCGACTAGATTGATACTTACTCACAATCCCTATTGCATAGGGCATTTGTCTCATGTCCTCAACTTCTTGAAGTGTCTTAGGAAATAGTTTCTTAGACAAAATGAATTCCACGCTGGTGCGTGGTCAGCTGAATGGATGGAATTGAGATAAGATGATAAATGAAATAATAAAGAATAATTCAGCCAACACTTAAGTGCAAGTATACATTGTCACACGTAGTAATAAAAAACCTTAGAAGTACTCCAAGGGTATCGATCCCACGAGAACTAAATTGGAAATTCAAATTTGATGAAGAAACTACTCAAATGATTGCTTGTGAAAAGGTAACCGAAGAAAATAATAAGTTAATTGATTGGGTTTTTGAAAAGATAGATAAAACTAGCAAATAAATAAAAGAATAACAATAATAAACAAACGAGGTATTCAACATGGATTCATCCCTAAGGTAACAACTCAATATCTAACTTACGTGTATTTAATGCATTGAGTCAGATTTAACTTCTATTTGGCCCTTGTTCCCAAAACCCGTTAGAAGGCTAAGCGAGTACTGTTATGCACATTTCTGTGACTCGACTCCGACATAGATAATTCATGAATGCAACCTATAACCCTATAGTCGATATAGGGTGTCTTAGGCAGCTTGCCCTATACCGTCGAACAATCTCTTTCGAGTTTTTCTCCTATATCACCTTTATGAGAACCGATATCGTTTGTCCCTTTCAAGATCAAACTCACATAGCATGCAAAGTCTAAGTGATCAAATTAACCTCAACAAGATTAGAGTGATAATCAATAAAGAATGACATGCATTAAACACAACTTAAGCAAATAAGACACTTTCAAGTCATTAAACCATAAGGGAATTCACCATATTGAACCCCTCAACGGTATTTAGCTACTCATGATGGGATAAAAAGCAGTTGAACACATTTTCATTGAAATAATGATGTAAAGAATACAAAATAATGAAAAGATTGAAGAGCTAGAAATAAAGGAAATAGCTAAATATTATGGGTTTTTTTATTTACTCAATCCTTCTAGAGTTCGCTAAGACACTCCACTCTCTCACTTTTACAAGATGGGAATGGGTGAAACTCTCTACAAACCACAAGGTTTGATGTCTAACTCTCTCTCGGGTTATAATTTAGTCATCTTAGAAGGACCTCGGGCATCCATACTCATTGGCGTCAAGCCAGGGTTTTGTCACCACCCTTTTGTTCCATGTGAGTTCTGCTTGAATTTGACTTTGAATCCCGAGCTTATATAGTGTAGAAATCGGTTGAGGAGCTGTGAAATAGGTGCTGGAAGTTTGCCCAGTCAGTTTCGGGGTCAACAACCGGTTAGGTGCGAAGAAGACTCGTCAACAACGACCCGTGCGCGACTCGGAATGGCCTCTGGTTTTCCAGAAATGCGGTCGCAATTCGATTTTGCCTTCCCAAAAATGCAGTCGCATTTCTGGGGAATTTCAGCTTTTCCTCTGTTTTTCTGCACAAGAGCAAACTAAGTAAAATTTGCTTCAAATCAAGTCTTTTTAAGCACAAATAAGCATAATTCAACAAAAGTGACTTTCAACACCCTAACTTATCAAATTAACATATTTTGAGCTTAGAAATAGTCAAATTGACCTAAACACTCAATATTTGACCAAGAAATGAGCTAAATATAAGGGTAAAATAGGTATATTTTTTACTCTTATCACACCCCTGAACGGTAGTGAATCCTTCTTGGAATTCTGCATCTTATATCTAACTAACATCTTGTAGATATAAGACACTTGAGAAAAGGCTAGCATTTTGTTCTTACGGTTCCTAACAGTCTGGATCCGAAGAACAAACTTAGCTTCTCCCAAATTTTCTTTTGGAAATGAGATGCTAACTCATTTTAATAGTCAGTAAGATATCCTACATCATTCCCAATGACTAGGATATCAATCACATACAACAATAATAAAGCTACTGAACTATTGACGATCTTTAAGACAAGATTCATCAATGTTCTGATTAAAGCCAAAAGATTTGATCACAATATCAGATCTTATATTCCAAGATCAAATTGCTTAGGTCAATGCATGAATGCATCACTTAAGCTTTGCAAACCCTTTTGCTTTTGATCTTGCTAAACGAACCATTCTGTTTGAGACATGTACATACTCTTCTCAAGATTACTATTCAAAAGTATAGTCTTGACATCCATTCAAAAAATGGACAAGAGTTATAACAGACTTCAGCATGACGACAGGAGATAAGAATTTCTTACAGTCCCCTGTCTATGGGTATAACCCTTTGCCATAAGTCTAACCATAAGATTATGTCTCGTTTCTTCTTGTAGATTCATTTGTAATCTATAGGTGTTACCCCATTAGATAGATCTACAAGATCCTAGATCGAATTGAAATCACATATTTTAATTCTGGGTCCATTGCTTTGATCCAATTGGTTCTTGTTAACATCATTCATTGCGTTGCTCTAAGACAATGAATCCTCAATGTTATCATCAAGTATGATGATCTGGGCTTCAATTAAGCCCATGTAACGGTCAGATTGTAGAACAATCCTCCCACTACATTGAGGTACTCTCAACTCTTGAGATATATGTAACTAACCAGTTGTATTGGCCCTATCAACAACTCTTGTTAAAGGTCCAACATCATCAACAACCCTTGTTGACTTATCAACAACTCTTGTTGATATTTCTGTAGCTTCATCAGTTAATTAACTTAAAATGATCTTTCTTTGTGACTTATTATTTCTCATGCGGTTTTCTTCTGAGAATGTAGCATTTGTCGGTACAAATTCTTTATTCTCTTGTGGATTGAAGAAGTATCCACATCTCTCGTTTTCATGGGGTAGCCTACGAATAGGTATACTTTTGAATAGTGTTCCAGTTTCTTTTGGGTTATCCACAAGCACGTGTGTTGGACTCCCCAAAAAATAACGTAAACTACTTTTACTTCTTATCCACAATTCAAAAGATGTTTCAGAAACACTTTTTATGGAACGTTGTTCGAAATATGTACTGCAGTCAATACTACATGACCCCAAAACAAGTCAGGCAGAGGAGCATAGCTCATAATGAACAATGCTACTATTTACCTTTAGCAGGGAAAGGTAAATAGTAGCATTGTTCCAGCTAATAAGATACAGAAATCAAATTTCTTTTGATCTTAGGAATTATATACACATTATCTAATAATATGTATTTGTTCCCACTGGGAAAAATAACTTAACTTTCCCCATTGCTACAGCCAAGACAACCTCTCTCGTTCAAAATTTTGAGAGTTATCTCAATAGCATCAAGCTGTTGCCAGGAATTCATTCCTTTTAATAAGTAGAACAAACTTGATTTGTGATTATGAATCAATCATTTGGGTAGAATCACCATTCTTCACAAATTACACTTCCAAGACTAGTAAATCGAATTTACTGTCTTTGGACAAGTCTTCTTTGGATGTGCAAGGCTCAATGTCACATTCATTAAAAATAGTTCTTAATGAATTAAACATTTGGGGCATGAGAAAATTTCTCTGTTAAGAATAATCTTTAATTATTCGCCACAAATTAATCATTTAAGTTTGTTGTATAATCACCGTTATTTATTAAATAGGCGTAAGACTATGCACATATTTAATCATTGAATCGTTGAAATGACAAATTACTTGATTATTTATCAAACTAGCCCATTACAAGAGCAATACAAACAATTGCATACAATCCAATCAGTTTAGCAAAAACAAGCAATCATAGAACCCTAAGACTATTGATTTAGTTTTGCAACGATGTTTCAAAGGTTTAGAGCAACAACTACCGAAGGGTGATCAACTACTCCTTCTTTGAAATGAGACACTTCTCAGCTAATTCTAATTCTAGAATAACTCATATTCCTATAGACATTAGCCACTGTTATTCGGTCAAGGACTTGTTAACACACTTAACTCATCTTCGTAAGTGTAACCCTCTCACTTTCAGATCTCAGAGGCACGCACCAACAGGTTGTCGAAGGGAAAGACAACTGTTGGTAATTAGCCTAAGTGGCCCTATCCTTTTCAGGAGTTCACGATGTTACGAATCCTATGATAAGGCCCTCAAAAGGGATGGTTGCTCCAGGACAACACACAGAGGACAACACACAGGCGGATCATAAGACTCTCACGGTGTGACCTATGGGTGGAGACCGAGGGATACGTTGACACGTATCCCGACCCCACTAACTATGGGCACTTTCCCAATTCACCTTGTTATTGACCCATGCAAACACTTTCTGAAGGGAGGCTGCGATAAAACGACACAAAGCCGAGCATGGATCTCACGTTGTGAATATAGGGATGTAGGAGTAAAAACTCGATTTAAAACAAGTTTTTATTTTACCTCCCACTAAAGTGACCGACTGTATATTTTAGGGTTTATTAACCTAGATAAATCCGGCTAATTCAATTTATCTAAGTCTAATCCTATTATAACTATTATAATGAGAATTTTACTGAAATGTTCTAGGTGAATTAAATTATTTTAACATACCTAGCAACATTGTATGCTAACATGACTATGGTTATTTCAACTCAGGTTCTGGGTCTGTTCCCAGGTAGCAGGTGTTCTGTAAACCATCAGCTTAAATACCTCCAGCCTTAGAAAAAACTTAACCGGGAGAGTTCCTTTTTAACCATGGTAATGTAAAGTCTTTACTCTAAAGATCTAGGTGTATTAAACTATTTTAATAAACCTAGCGACTTTGCATGCTTACATATATCTGTGGTTAATTCAACTCAAGTTCTGGGTCAGTTCCTAGGTAGGAGGTGTTCCGTAAACCGTCAACTTAAGTACCTCCAACCTTAGACAGATCTTCACCGGTAGAGTTACCTTATAACCAATAGTTATGTTTGTCCTACTTAGTCATATTAAAACTATTTTAAAACTAAGCAAGACTTAATTCTAATCCTATTAGAATTAACGAGATCTTAGGTCTAATTAATTTTAAACATTTTAAAATTAATACATTTACCTATGATCCTATGTTTGCATGCAATCTTTATTATAGGTTGACGGTTTCTAATCATCAATTTTAAACTATTTAAATTTTAATTATTAGCCCTATAATCATGCATACTATAGTTAAAAAAAATAACAATCATATTCAAGTTAATATACTAAAACTACATATATTGCCTTGCATTGCATGAATTTTAATATAACAATTATATTAAGCTATGGATGTTTCATGCTCAATGCAACTTTGATTTCCTTATTAAATAGTTATAACAATTATAATATTGCCAATGAAGGTAAATCAAAGTAGCATGCTGCAAACAACTTATTAAATATAACTCTTTATATTTAATTAAGTAATTTCATGCATCATGCTATTCCATTTTTCATGATTTTAATATAGTTCAACTATATATTAAACAACACATGAAAATAAACCATGCATTTCAATCCATACATTATAACTAATTATAATATATATACAATGAAGGGTTAAAATCCCTTGCCCAACGGAAGCGGTCAAAGATCCAAACCCAATTAAATTTTTGACAAGAATACCGATACGAGGGCAAATAATTTACAACAATATAATCTCATAAAAACTGTAAATATGGTCATAAAATTACATGCTATTTTATGGAATAAACTTATATCTACACTATAGAATGATCTTAGTGATCATAGGAATAAAGGGTACTTACTACCGTTGCAGATCTTGACCGAAATCGTCGAATCTTGCTTCTTGATTTGAAAATACAGCAACCAAAAGAACACTTTCTTTGCTAAAATTTGATGAGCACTACCACGTAAGAGTCATCGGTATGACTAACAAGGCCTTTTGTTAAGGTTTCTTGTGGAAGAAGGATTTTACTAAGGAACTAAAAGTCTCTGCAATTATCTCTGGAATTTTCACATACCAAAAACCGAATGAAAGACTGAGAGAAAAAAAGGCCACAAACTAAAATCCTTATCGATAGAGAGAGGGAGCGTGTCTGGAATTAAAATTATATCAGTTACCTGATATTTTAATTGTAATTAAAATTAAAATAAAATTTAATTTTATTAATCAATTTAATTAATTAAATTAATATAATCTAATTTAAATCATATTTAATCAGATTATTCATTTAATAATTATTAAATGAACTTCCCTCTTTTTACCCTAAAGTTCTAATATCATTTAATTAAATCAAAGTTAATTAAACTAAATTGAAACTTATAACTAATTAATTCAATAATTAATTAATCATAAAATTGAATATCACATATTCAATTATTTTTCTATCACTTATTCTATAGTATCAATGTGCTTTCAATGCGCATTCATTTTAACCTATAGTTTTAATATGAATCCAATTCATATTAAATTTTTCCTTAGTAAATTTACCTCAACATCTTATATGAGCTACCGGTGGGACCTTATGGACCTACAGTTCAGAAGCTCCAACGATATGAGATTAATCGACTAAACTCATTAATCAATTAACCAATATTCGTTAACTGTGGTTCACTCCACTAAAGAACCACAACTGCACTCTTTAGACTGCAGATATATTTATGTGTCCACGAATATTGACCAATAACAACAAGTCAGTCCTTCACGTGTGTTCATAACTCCAGCTGGGTCAAATTACCGTTTTACCCCTGGGTTACCACTATATCCTTAAGTACCAGTGCTCCTCTAATGAACAACCTGTTTGAGGTCCAACCTACAAACAGAAGTCCCTCTCGTGCCATAGAGAGGGCAGGGCCATTTGTTCAAGTCTCGGAGACACCACTTAAGGGAACACACCTCTACTTACCCTAATATCGAGAAGGAGTGAATTCCATCTTGTGTGATTATGTTCCCAGCTTCCCACTCGGTCTTGTCCCCAAAATGATAAGCTTATTGAGCCGGCGTGTAGGCCACTCTCACCCATACAAATCAAAGGACAATCCCTCTTGAACAGGAGTCCATAATCCACTCAGGATTGAGACTAAGTTGCCTAGGTCATCCTAGTGAAATAGAAACCTATCTAGTCAACGGTGTTACAGCTAGTGGTTAACTATTTCGCTGTCCGGTCTTATGCAAACTCATTGCACAAGATACCCCCACTCGCATGTCCTCTACACGAACGCGTTCGATCATTGCGTTTGTATCATAATACAAAGCGGGTCGTATCCATAGTGTTGCCATGATAAGGTACTCAACCTTATCCCTATACTATAGACCCTTTAGATTGTAACTGGAACATCGATCCCCGTATGTCCCCATATACTAGTTCAAGTCTCATACTAACAGCCTAGGACGTTCAGTTTCTTGGATTAGGGTTATTTAGGCAAGATACAATACAAACAATAATGAAATATTATTTTATTAATGTTCGGTCAAATGTTTACATTTACCATCCACGAGTTTTAGGGCATAAAACCCAACATAAATTGCGTGAGAATGCTTTATAACCTAAGGTGAGATTTTAAATCTAAATGACATCACTACTACAAACTTACGTTTCCACGACGGTAAAAAAAAATCACGGATGGAATCAACGACGAACATTAAAAAAATGCGGAGTTTTTGGAAATGGGCCACAAGATTCTCAAAGGTCCGTCATTGAAGTTTAAAACAAAAAATAAAAGGCACAATGATAACTCTCCCTCTCTCAAACCCTAGCGAAAAGAAGCCCCCATCTCTGTTGTTCTAACCCTCACAATCTCACTCTCTCACGATCTCTCATGGCACAAGGCCAAAAGCAAAAGCAAAACATGGAGAGCTTAAGATATAACTCTTTGATTTCTCGATGGGCAAGCTCCCCGACTACGCAAACCATATGCCTGGTCGATTTCATGGAGGAAAAGGAATGATAAGCGACAACAAGATCTCTCTCATTCGACCACAGCCGCCGACCTCCCTCTCCTCTCCGACTTCTGCTTCTATCAATTGTAAGATTTATCGCCTCTTCAGCAGGGTGTTAAGAGTAAAAAATATACCCATTTTACCCTTATATTTAGCTCATTTCTTGGTCAAATATTGAGTGATTAGGTCAATTTTACTATTTCCGAGATCAAAATATGTTAATTTGATAAGTTAGGGTGTTGAGAGTCACTTTTATTGAATTATTCCTATTTGTGCTTAAAAAGACTTGATTTGAAGCAAAATTGACTTAGTTTGTTGTTGTGTAGAAAAACAGAGGAGAAGCTGGAACTCCCTAGAAATGCGACCACACTTCTGGGTAGGCAAAAATGAAATGCGACCGCATTTCTGGAAAAACAGAGGTCGTTCCGAGTCGCACGCGGGTTGTTGTTGACGAGTCTTCTTCGCACCTAACCGGTTGTTTTGATCCCGAAACTGACTGGGCAACCTTCCAGCACCTATTTCACAGCTCTTCAACCAATTTCTACACTAAATAAGCTCGGGATTCAAAGTCAAATTCAAGCAGAACTCACTTGGAAGAAAATGGTGGTGACAGAACCCTGGCTCGACGCCAATGAGTAGGGATGCCCGAGGTCCTTCTTAGATGACCAAATTCTAACCCGAGAGAGAGTTAGACATCAAACCTTATGGTTTATAGAGAGTTTAACCCATTCCCATCTTGTAAGAGTGAGAGAGTGGAGTGTCTTAGCGATCTCTAGAAGGATTGTGTAAACAAAAAATCCATAATATTTAGCTATCTCTTTTATTTCCAACTCTTGAATCTTTTCATTATTTTGTATTCTTTACATCATTATTTCAATGAAAATGTGTTCATTTGCTTTTTATCCCATCATGAGTAGCTAAATCCCGTTGAGGGGTTCAATGTGGTGAATTCCCTTAGGGTTTAATGGCTTGAAAATGTTTTATTTGCTTAAGTAGGGTTTAATGCATGTCACTCTTTATTAAATATCATTTTGATCTTGCTGAGTTTAATTTGAACACTTAGACTTTACATGCTATGTGAGTTTGATCTCGAAAGGGACAAACGATATCAGTTCTCATAAAGGTGATATAGGAGAAAATGCTCGAAAGAGATTGTTCGGCGGTATAGGGCAAGCTGCCTAAGTCACCCTATATCGACTATAGGGTTATAGGTTGCATTCGTGAATTATCTATGTCAGAGTCGAGTCACAGAAATGTGCAAAACGGTACTCGTTTAGCCTTCTAACGGTTTTTGGAAACAAGGGCCAAATGGAAGTTAAATCTGACCCAATGCATTAAATACTTTAAGTTAGATATTGCATAAGTATGGTTGTTACCCTAGGGATGAATTCATGTTGAATACCTCATTTGTTCATTACTGTTATTCTTATTTATCTACTTGCTTGTTTTATTTATCTTTTCAAAAACCCAATCAATCAACTTACTTTCTTTGGTTACCTTTTTCGAAAGCAATAATCATTTGAGCAGTTTCTTCATCAAATCTGAATTTCCAATTTAGTCGTCATGGGATCGATACCCTTGGAATACTTTCTGAGGTTTTTTTATTACTACGTGCGGTAGTGTATACTTGCACTTAAGTGTTGGGTGAATTATTCTTTATTTTTTCATTTATCATCTTATCTCACTTCCATCTATTTAGCTAGCCACGCACCACAGGGAAAAGCTCATCCACAAGGTTTTCGGTGGGGAAAACATAAGTAATTTTTTCATTATTTTCATTTGAGAGTTTGTGTTAGTTGAGAATTACTCTGATCTACGCCACTGTTATTTACTCTGGTAACATTTACCAGCACTTCTGTTGTAGTTCCTTTGTTTTATTGTTTTCTTTGGTTTATCGGTTGTTTGATGGAAATTTGAGAGTGTGTTGTGCTGATTATGTAGCTTGATTTTGTTTGTTGAAAGATTTCTGCAAAATGAGTTAGAGTTGATTCTGGTTGACCTGCTAAGTCTCTTAGAGAAATTGTTTGAGTGAGAGAGGGAGAGAGATTGGAGAGGTAAATATTCGCCAATAATTTGCTTGCCTTTTTAGTTGAGCCTTTAATTGGTTCATGATAAAGAACATTTGAGGTAATGGATGGTTATTTTATTTGTTAAATTCGAAGATGTAACAATTCAAGGATTTTTTTTTTGTAAAACAATGATCTTCACGTGTACATGTTGTAAGGAGAGGAAGGTAAGAAGACAAATTCACCCCTTCTTCGATTTATCCTTATGGTGTCTCCTAAGACCCAAATCCCACTGATGGGCAAACAATGGTTGTTGTAAGGGACTGGAGGCCACTCTGGTAAATGACTCCAAAATAACTTCCTTCTCCCAATTCTCAATTCTCCTCTCTCGACCTTTAATCTCAGGTTTGTCTTCGATTCATCCTTCTTGTTCTTGTTCTTGTTCTTCTTCAATTCGATTCTATTTTCTTTTTGTTTCTGTTTGTGATGCCCTTGCTTTTTGTTTCCTACTTCATTCTGCTTTGAGGTTTTTGTTTGATTGTTTCACCTTTCCCTCATTTTCATCTTCATTTCTTTCTTTCTCACTTTTAACATCTATATGGTTTTGTTTTGTGAATTAGGTTGGCCTTCGACTCTTGGGTATGGAGCTGGTATTCGAGAGGTTTTTTCTGCTAATTGAATTATGTAAATTCTTGTTTTTTTTATTGTTTACTTGGACGGTATGCTGGCGAATCCCTCTCGAGTTTGATTGTTTTGAAGTTCAGTTTGAGTTTGGGTGATTTGGTGTTTTGTTTCGACTTTGGATTTAACATTCGAATTTATTTGGTGTTTGTCCTTTTTCCTTTTGCAGTTTTTTTTTTTGGGGGGGGGGGAGTTCGGGATTTCGTTCGCTGAAGAGATTGGAATATTTAAATTTTTTTGATTCGGGGTACTTGTGTGCTGTTTGGAAGAAGGGGTATGGAGCAAAATTGAATCAAGCAGACAGATGGAAAAGGAAGTTTTGGTTCCGATTAGGGACAATGTGGCAGATGAAGCTTTGTACCACCATTTTGTTGGTAAGTTGGTGTTCTTCATTGTTATTGAAAGCCACACTCTGGTAAATGACTCTGACATAGTGCTGAATTAATTAATATATACAAAACCATAGTGCTGAAATATGGTGTCAATTTTTTGTAAGTTGGTGGTCAAACTTGAAACTTCCTTGGGTATATGTTTTCCTTCACACTGTTTAGGTAAATTTTTCATTATGTTCCTTGTTAGATGATATTATCCTTTTGTTTCTGATTATTTTAGGAGTGAACTTTCATGGTGTGAAGGAGGAAAGGCTAAGAGACATAATTCAAAACCAGAGCTGAAATGAAAGAAGACCATGTACAATTGAAAGAAGAACAAGCAGATTTTACAATTACAATGGAGGTGAGTTCAAATATACAATGGTGACTTAAAATTTTGAGTACAATTTATGTTCTGTAACCTTTCTTGGGTTTGAAGTTATATTTTCCTTATTTCTCATGTTGTATTAGAAAGATTATCCTTTTATTGGGACAAAGGAATGAGGATTTAATGAGAAAATCAGATTCAATACTTATATGTTGAAGAAAATCTTAGGCAACTACAAGCAAAAGTCTCTATCTCATAGATCTTGATGTATACAAGGCAGTAAATCAATTATTGCTGATATTGATGGAATATATATAACACTAATTCGAACTGTTAGATAGAGAAGACAGTGTAAATTTTGAGAGAGGGAGACAGAAAGAACCTGATGGTTGATGGTCTTGTTTTGTGTCTGATATGGGCATCTTGGAAGCTTGCAATTGGATTAGTGTCTGCCTTCACCTATATATATCAAACCTTTTCTCACTAAAACTTATGCAGCTTCGTGGAAAGTTTTTCAGTACCCAAGTGTTGTTTGATGATTTATGGGATCTTTGTGAGTTTCTTAGGAATTTCGCCTTGATGATTTATGGGGTCTTTGTGAGTTTCTTAGGAATTTCACCTTGTTGGGATGGTATAAGTTGCTGATGAATTACTGGATTTGTTGGTTTTTTCATCTTCGTCTTTGATTTTTATTGTGTATGTGGAAGATTGGATGTAAACAAAATGGGTGATTGGGGGCGTTAACTGTTGTAGTTCGACTTTTTTGTTTGTTTCTTCAAAATAAGTTCAAAATGTCATTATCAAAATGTCATCATACAGCTTTTTGGCTACAGAATTTGAATGGAAAAGATTCTAAACGAACAAGCATCCTAATTAGAAATACATACATTATTCACAAGGAAAAAACATTGTTTAAAGTCACCTTTGTTCACATAGCAGGTAAAAAAGAGGGCTCTCGAATACTATTGATGCAACAATAAAAAAAAAAGTTCGGGAGCTTACAAATGCACTGCAAGAAGTACCCCATTGATTGTGTAAGGTTAGTATTTTTTTTTGTCTCTCTTTTATTTTTCTGGTTGAGCATTCTTTACCTACCAAATCAACTTGTAAATAAATAAAGATGGTAGACTCATGTAACTATAAGTTCTACATCCTTGGTATTAATATTTATATTCATATTTGTAAATTTGAGGCTCTCTTGGCACTTTACTAGTAGAAAAATCTGATGTGATGGGATTATTACCCTTTTGCATTTTACTTGGGTCATGCATGGAGGGAGGAAGTTTGTAAGCTTTTGGAGTTTGTAATCTTGAAGTTTGTAAGCTTTTGGAGTTTATTGGGTTTTCAAACAATTTTTTCCGATACTCATCCAGATTATTTTTTGTTGTTTTTTTTTGTGTATTTTATTGTTAACTAAATTTGTTTTTCTTAGGTTCTTCGAGTTGTTGGACATATGTTTGTTATGTGAGTTCTTGTTTTGGCGTTGTATCGAACCTAATTACAATTTGGTTTTCTTAGGTTCTACAAGTTTGATGTACAAGCAAGATTATGGTGACAAGAATGAAAGCGGCATGTGCGAGAATTTTTGTTTTTTAGTGGAGGTGTAGACTTTTAATCATAGGTGTTTAGTAATTTGGAGGCTTTTAAGTGTAAGTGTTTGTAATTTTATTTGTATATCAAATTTATATGAATAAAAAGTGTATGAACAAATTTGGTTCGTTGGCTTATTGGAATGAAATTTGACAAATATTTGATTTCTATACAATTTTGCACATTTAAGATTAAGATTACTTTATTTATAGGTTGACAAATGAAGAAAATATTGTTGGTATGCCATCGGACAATCAACAATTTTTTTTTATTAAATTATGAACAAAATGATGACAAACAATGTCTGTCATTAAAAAAGACCTTTAATGACGGACTTTTAATGACAGACACCTTTAATGACGGACATTTGGTTGGAAAATACCCTTTCAATGACGTACTTTTCATGATGGACGCCAAAACAGCTAAAAAACGTGCAATGTGATTCTAAATATGCAATAAATCTTCACAAATAGCTCAAAAACGTGCAAGTATACACATCATGACAGCAAGTGATAAGTAATTTAAGATCGTTCTCCACAGGGATTGAATTAAGGAAATTTACTACTTCTAAGCTTGATTTTTCTATGAAATTCAAAGTAACTGAGGGCAAAATATCATTCACTAACTAAATTGCACAAATGTAAACAAATTTGAGTGAAATTAAAGGTAACTAAAAGTAAATAAGGCAAGCAAACGGTTGGATGCAAGGGAGAAGAGAGGCTCGGATTAGGGGTTTCCTATACTGTTTCCAGTGTGATTGCTATAGCTAAATCTGTGCTAATTTCATCTCACTCAGATTACATCCTGGGAATTTTCCAATTCTCCATAGATTAAGGCGATTAAACTCCCATTTAACCCCTTATTTTTAGCTCAACTGATCAGTGCCTTAGGTTGTTATTTATCCCTAAATACCCACTCATTTTCATGATCTTAAAGACTAAGGTAAAGTAAAATAGTCGGTTATTAATTGTTTTCCAAAACACTCAATAACAATGCTAGAAAATGGTTGGCCAAACGAAAATCCAGCTTTAACAAGAAAGAACACATTACTTTAAGATGAAATATGCAAGGATCAACTACAAGCAACCCCTCGTTACAATATAAAAACCCCTAATCCTCACCTAAAGAGGATCAACTCATGTTCAAAGGTGAAACAAATTCAATGCAGCAGAAAATGCTAATACACAACATGTTTTCATCTTCTAACTCGACTAATACCAATGAGAAGATAAAAGATGAGAAGAAAAGACTAAAGAAGAGCTTCCAAGATCAAATCCAGCTTTCCCAAGCTGAATAGGGTCTCCACGGTAGCTCCCCTTTGCTTTTTCCTCTATTTTCCTCTGATTTCAACTCCCAATCTCAGCTTCTCTCTATTCTCCAGCCTATTGCCTCCTTCTTTGGTCCAAAATTCTATTTATATCAGCCATCTTCATTGATTTCAAGGCTGATTAGACATTATTCTCCACATGGACCTTTCCTAATTGGTTGGAATGGATCAAATCAGCTCCATGCAGATGCCAGCTCAATTAATGAAGATTCCCACGCATACAACACTTGTAGCCACTAAAGAATTTCAGCTCCACTGTTGTCTAATGCCAGCTCAGATGCTATAGCATTTTCTGCGCAATTTGATGCTGCATATTTGCTTAAATAAATAATTATGCATTAATTTCAACAAGATCTCTCAAGCAAAATTCACACCACATAACTTCAAATTCAACCAATTTCAGCACAATTATCATTCATTCTTGATAAATCTAAAGCTGTAAACCTAAAATTATTGCCAATAACTCTTGTTTCCAAGAGTTATCAACCCCCAAACTTAACTCATTCCTCGTCCCTGAGCAATGCTTGGGCTAAAAGACTCCTCAATTAAACCTTATTTCCAATCAGCTATCCTACAATAGAGCCTTCATAACAGCAACATAGCTATATTTTGCTCAAACCCCCCTTTTTGAATGCACACAACATCTAAAGATGCAACCCCTTTAAAATAAATTGGCCTCATTACTTGGTATTTCTCAAAAATTTAGTGCTCTGCTTTTGATCCACGTGCTTAGCCTACCTTGACAAGCCATCATATCTGATTGTGCCAACCTACTGATATCAAGTAAGCTACTAGCCTTCTAACTTCCTTAGCTCAAATTTTAATCTTAAAGCTTGCTAAGCAATCCTACAATCGTTATGACAAATTTCTAAAACCTCTAACCTCAACCTAAAACTTCTCTTTAACTTTTATTCTCTTTTTGATTTTACCATCTTAGAATGTTTTGCAAGTCATAACTTTTTAATGAAGGAATGACGACACTTTTTGGTGAAGCTCACCCTAGCCTCCAAGCTCATCACCTAACAAGAACTGCACTCATTTATCTTAAGATTGCTTAAGATAGCTTCTAGCAACTACCTCCTTGCTTCTCAGAGTGGCAACACTTTTTGGTGAAGCTCACCTAAGCCCTGGGGAAGATTGTAACCTTCAAGCTAACACTCATCCCTTTATCCATCTCATTTGGATTTTTTTTGGTTTCATTTTTAAAATGTTTTCTCTTCCCTTGCGCTACTTTTTTATGCAGGGGCAAACTATGGGTATCATAAATCCCCCTGGTTACTAGGCAAGCTCAATGTAAAGGACAACTTCCAAAAAGGGAGAGGAGTGCACCCTAGGCAAAACTAAGACAAAGAGGAATGCTTTCTAAGATGCCTTTTCTATTGATTTTTTTTTTTTATGCAAGGGTTACCTCACCCCCAAACTTAATCTATTCATTGTCTCCAATCAATGATAAAGCAAGGAAAAAAACCTCCAAACTTATTTTTTAGATCAGAAGCTAAGGCTTATTGCTTAGGAAGATTATACAGTTTGGGCAAAGGACTAGAAACAAGCTTTCCTAAGATTTGAGCTATGGAGAAAAATTAGGAAGCTTCCCATCTACCTAAGGACTTAAAGCACAATAAGATAATCTAACTAAGCAAATAGGCTAAGATTCTTAGGATCATAAGATAGATCGCTACTTTTGCAAATTAAAACAATTTTTTTTCTTTTTACCAAGTAAAGTTGTTGTTGCAACATTCAACAAAGTTAGGCTAACCAAAAGAACAGCCAAGAGCTATAGCTAAGCCCTAAATCAATTCTAAACAACCTGGATAAACCAATTGTTCTACTAAAATGATTTATAAATAAGCTCAAAGAATTCAGTAGCTCACCAATCTTAGAATTTTGCATTAGATGTAGCAAATAATCATCAGATCACTTTATGAGCAAGCATTGCAATTATGCCAAGTGACTACTTAGAACTCAAATAATATTTTCAGCAAGCATGGCACCTCTCAAGCATTAATGGCACTTCATCACACCATCCAACAAATTGCAATAAGACAAAACAGGATCATTGCCCAATTGCAAATTTTTACCAATCAAGTAGATTCCAACAACTCCATAAGAGATAAATTCATTAAACTTCATTGGATCATGGCTATAGCTAGCTAACACACACTCAGCCACATACACTTTTTAAATTACACTTTGGGGAATGCTAGAAATTTTGCATGATTTCAACTACTTGAGCCTTTGCACCATGACATTTTCTAAATTTGATATGCATTCAGTTGATTTAAACATTAGTACATGCACATCTTTAGGACTTCATTCCTACACATTTTTTTCCAAAAGCAACAACTAAAGGAAGCAAATAGAAACATGAGACAACCACTAGCAAACTTAAACAACAACTTCAACACAACAGACAATAGAAAAGAAAAGCAGCAACAACAAAGATTAAACAACAAGACTCCCCTTTTTAATCTTCATGAGCATCAACATCACCACTTGAAGAAGAATGAGGGCACCTTGATTCTAGCAAAAGCTAAAAAGACTTCCCATCAAATTAAAGCTTTCCAAAAATGCCTAATCTGCTCCATTTTTCCTGCTAAACCATTGATTCCTTCCAAAATTTGTTGAAATTTTCAATAAAACCAAAACTTAAGCAAAAACAATTAAAGCATGAAGCTAGACAAAATACAGTAACAAAATAAAGCTAAAAACTACTTATTTGAAAATAAATCAACTACAAACGGAAAATGCAAAAATAACATAAATTCAAATTGACTTTTTCAAAACCACCTCACTGGGCATTCACAAAAATGGAAATTTAAAATACACTGCCCCTTTCTAGCTCACTACTCAAATTTCAGCTAAAATGCAAGAGGCATGGCATCTTTGGAAATTTTCTCCCCAATGATGCTTCAACCTTTGCCCATTTACCTTAAACTCTCTGCCATCATTATCAACACATTGTTTAAACACAAATGAATCATCCCAAAAATGAAACTTTATCTCATGAAAAAACTTTTTCAATTGTTTCTTTGATAAACCATGGGGCAATGTTCCAAAAGCAAGGTAATTGGTAAGGTCAACATACCAAAGTGTTTTCATTTTTTTAGTGTGAGCTACTGTAAAAAACAACTCATCAAGGAAATAATTTTCAAACTCAAGTTGTTGAAACAATTCAAATGCACTGAATGGTTGTATAAGTGGATTTTTCTTATCAATCTAGGATTCAAAGGTCCTATTAAAACCAAAAACTTCTCATGCACTACTTTCAAGCTCAAGCTCCAATTTGTCTAATTCCAAATCCTCAACTTCATTTTTTCCCAATTGTTGTATGTGTTGCTCTCTCATTTCCTTCTCAACTTGATCATCAACCAACTTATCTTTCACTTGAATGACCGAACACTCTTCAATATCAGTGTGGGACTTTATGGGATCAAAGACACTAAACTTCACCTCTTGGTCATTCATCCTCATAGTTAGCTCACCCTTTTGGACATCTATCAAGGTTCTCCCGATTGCTAAAAAGGGCCTTCCTAGAATTATGGGGACATCTTTGTCCGCTTCATAGTCCAAAATGATAAAATCAACCGGAAAGATGAACTTATCTACTTGCACCAAAATGTCCTCAATCTTTCCTTCAGGATAAGTGATAGACCTATCAACAAGTTGCGAAGTCACAGTGGTTGACCTAGCCTCTCCTATTCCCAAATTTCTTGTAAATGGACAATGGCATGAGGTTTATGCTAGTCCAAGGTCACACAAAGCTCTTCCTAATTCCTTACCTCCTATAGAAATAGGAATGGTAAAAGTTCAAGGGTCTTTCACTTTGGGAGGAATTTTGTTTGTCAAAATGGCACTACACTCCCCAGTCAAAGACACGGTTTCATACTCACCCAATCTCCTTTTCTTGGTTAAAATATCCTTGAGGAACTTTACATAGTTGGGCATTTGTTCCAAGGCCTCAACTAGTGGTATATTAATGTGAAGCTGCTTCAAAACCTCAAGGAATTTCTTAAACTGACCATTTTGATTTTTCTGCTTAAGCCTTTGGGGAAAAGGTGGTGGGGGTGGTTTAAACATTGGGGGAGGTATGAGAACAATCTTGGTTGGTGCTAAAGGGGTTGTTCTAAGTGTCTCCTCAATTTCCTCATTTTCATCCACTTTTTCACTTGGTTTTTCTGCACTTTTTTCACTATCATTTTGCACATCAACTTGTTGTTCAACTTTCTTTGGTTGGGTGGGTTATTTATTTTCAACCAATGTCCTACCACTTCTCAATTCCATAGCTTGAACTTGCTCTTTTCTTTCCCTTTTTGAATTTTCAGTATTCGAAGGGAGTTTACCATGTGGCCTTACCTTCAATTCATTAGCTATTTGACCCATTTGCACTTCCAAATTTCTTAAAGAAGCTTGATGAGTTTGAACGGCAACATCTGTTTGGGCCATGTACTCCTTAAAAATGTTCTCTAAAGAAGACTCAATGGCTTGTTGGTTCATATTAGCATTTTGGAATTGGTTTTGCTGATGATGATGTCCAAATCCAGGGGGTACATTCATCTTTTGTTGAGCTTGTTGGTTGTTGGAGTTACTCTCTTGGCCTCCCCAAGCAAAATTTGGATGATTTCTCCAACCGGGATTATAGGTATTGGAATAAGGGTTATTCCTAGGGGCATTTTGGTTCCCAACATACAACACCGAAGCTAGATTTCCTGGGCAAAATTCAAAATTATGATCCTCTCCATAATGAACACAAGAATCTGTAGCATTCTGTTTTATATTAATTGCCACAACAGTCTGGCTTGCACCAGAATTCATCAATTGCAGGCTCTCAAATCCCGAATTCAATTTTTTCATCATGTTTTCCATTGAATCAAACCTCGCATTGAATGATGTGACTGTATCAACCTCTAGCATACCATTGTTTTTCTTCCCAACCATGCTTCTTGAATCAGACCATTGACAACTATTTGTGGAAATTCTCTCCAAAATGGCATAAGCCTCATCATAAGTCTTGGATAATAAAGCACCATTAGCTGAAGCATTTACCATATTTTGAGTAGTCATATTAAATCCATTATAAAAAGTCTCCATCTGAATACAGTGGGGTAAACCATGGTGAGGGTATTTTCTCAACAACTCCTTAAATCTTTCCCAAGCTTCACTAAAGGACTCATCATCAAATTGCCTAAAAGACATTATATCCGCTCTTAGCTTAGCATTCCTAGTAGGAGGGAAATACTTAATAAGGAACTTATTGGCTAACTCATTCTATGTAGTGATGGAACCGGGGGCAAAGTTATTCAACCAAGCCTTAGCCCAATCTCTCAACGAATAAGGGAACAAGGTTAACCTCAAAGCATCTTGGAAAACTCCTTGAATTCTAAATGAATCACTCACTCCCAAAAAGGATTTAAGGTGTAAATGTGGGTCCTCCAAAGGTAATCCATAGAATTGTCCCACCGTTTGTAACATTTGGAACATCACATGCTTCATCTAAAAATTTTGTGTCTGAATCTCGGCTCTAGTTATCCCTGGATACAACTCATTGAAAGTAGGGACAACATAGGCTCTAATAGCTCTTCACCTATCGTTGGCTATCAAGACAGGGTTCTCAACTTGGATTTCTACCATTGGTTGCTGATTTATCTCATGATTAGGCTGCTAGTTTCCTTGGTTAGTTGGTGGATCCATCCTATTGTTTCTTTCCCTTTGCTCCCTTCTCCTCCTATGAAAAGTTATATCAATCTTAGGGTCAAAATTGAATTCCAAATCAGGAAACTCGTTCAAACACAACTACCCGCACCTGAAAAATCAAACAACTAAGTTAGACTCTATTTTTAGCACCAATTTCACCAAACTTCAACTTAAAAATAACAAAAATCAACTCAATCCCCGACCACGGTGCCAAAACCTTGTTGCCTTGTGCAATGTGATTCTAAATATGCAATAAATCTTCACAAATAGCTCAAAAACGTGCAAGTATACACATCATGGTAGCAAGTGATAAGTAATTTAAGATCGTTCTCCATAGGGATTGAATTAAGGAAATTTACTACTTCTAAGCTTGATTTTTCTATGAAATTCAAAGTAACCGAGGACAAAATATCATTCACTAACTAAATTGCACAAATGTAAACAAATTTGAGTGAAATTAAAGGTAACTAAAAGTAAATAAGGCAACCAAACAGTTGAATGCAAGGGAGAACAGAGGCTCGGATTAGGGGTTTCCTATACTATTTCCAGTGATTGTTATAGCTAAATCTGTGCTAATTTCATCTCACTCAGATTACATCCCGGGAATTTTCCAATTCTCCATAGATTAAGGCGATCAAACTCCCATTTAACCCCTTATTTTTAGCTCAACTGATCAGTGTCTTAGGTGGTTATTTATCCCTACATACCCACTCATTTTCATGATCTTAAAGAATGAGGTAAAGTAAAGTAGTCGGTTACTAATTGTTTTCCCAAACACTCAATAACAATGCTAGAAAATGGTTGGCCAAACGAAAATCCAGCTTTAACAAGAAAGAACACATTACTTTAAGATGAAATATGCAGGGATCAACTACAAGCAACCCCTCGTTACAATATAAAAACCCCTAATCCTCACCTAAAGAGGATCAACTCATGTCAAAAGGTGAAACAAATTCAATACAACAGAAAATGCTCATACACAACATGTTTTCATCTTCTAACTCGACTAATACCAATGAGAAGATAAAAAATGAGAAGAAAAGACTAAAGAAGAAGCTTCCAAGATCAAATCCAGCTTTCCCAAGCTGAATAGGGTCTCCACGGTAGCTCCACTTTGCTTTTTCCTCTATTTTCCTCTGATTTCAGCTCCCAATCTCAGCTTCTCTCTATTCTCCAGCCTATTGCCTCCTTCTTTGGTCCAAAATTCTATTTATATCAGCCATCTTCATTGATTTCAAGGCTGATTAGACATTATTCTCCACATGGACCTTCTCTAATTGGTTGGAATGGAACAAATCAGCTCCATGTAGATGCCAGCTCAATTAATGAAGATTCCCACGCATACAGCACGTGCAGCCACTAAAGAATTTCAGCTCCACTACTGTCTGATGCGAGCTCAGATGTTATACATTTTCTGTGCAATTTGATGCTCCATGTTAGCTTAAATAAATAATTATGCATTAATTTCAGGAAGATCTCTCAAGCAAAATTCACGCCACATAACTTCAAATTCAAGAAATTCCAGCACAATTATCATTCATTCATGATAAATCTAAAGCTTTTAAGCCTAAAGTTATAGCCAATAACTCTTGTTTCCAAGAGTTATCACTGACGCATGAACTAAGTGAACAGAAACGTTCTTAGTCCTACGACAAACGCATGTGTAATACCGGAAGGGAATCGCATGTTTATTTCTCGCTTAAGTATCACAAGCATATCATTCATACTATGTGCTGTGTACTAGTTTATCAACACATGTGGTTTCTGCGGTGAAAGCCTTGATAGCCTCTCTCATATGTTTTCTTTTACCTCTATCACAAGCTCTTTATCTTACTTCCTTTATCGCAGTAATCATTAACGCACTCATCTTTTATTTTTCGCATTTAGTGCCATGCGTCTGAGTATTTGTTAGATAGTCGTGTTAAGATTTTCTTTTCCCTTGCCTGTGTCCTGACCCTGGAATACTCAAGGTATTACTTGGTTATGCTCAATTTATGCTTGGATTAGTGTATAACAACGACACTCTTCATGGATCTTAGTACATAATATTGAGTCATTATAGTTTCAACCAGCTAACTTGTCGCAATAGTGGTCGGGGTCGAACATAGGGAACAACAATTTTATTTCTAAATTCTTTTGTTCTTTGAGGTACTCGAAATGGGGGTTTATGGATAAAGGAATAAGACATAAAAATAAAGGTGGGAAAGTAAATGTTGAAAATTAAATACAAAAAAAGTAAAACGTTGGGTTAGTTGATCTTACCATGAGGATTACTATGGTTGGGGTTGTCGGGATTCAGTTCAATGCAATTAAATCACAAGTTTCACAAAGTCTTTCAATTGCAAAACTAAAGTCTAGCAACCCTAGAGTTACCAAGAGTCGTGTTCTACTATCACAGACAAGCCAACGCACTTAGCCTAATTCTAGCTTAAATCTAATTAATTGTGCAATTAATTAATTTCAAACTGCATTGAGAACAAGCTAGATTAGTCATGCATGCAAAAAAGAGGGGATTTAACGCCTTTATTACAATAACTAAATCATCTATCCCTGTTACTACTTTCATTAGCAAGTAAACTCAAGCAAATCGCGATCAAAGGTTGTAACGCTAATAGAACCTAAATAGTCTTATTTTATTGCCTCTAATCTAAGCTTGTTAGAGTCATTTTATGCTTTACTTGTTGTATTTATAAGTTAATTGAGCTTAGGTTGTGTCGGGAGCCGATCATGCTAATTGGTGTTAATTTGGGCCAATTATAGAGTTTTGGAGCCATCTCAATATCTTGGATGGTGAGGAGGTGAAGAGACCCAGTTGTGCTAAAGTGGGCCTGAATTGTGACACCAAAAGCCGAAGATTGAAGCCCTGAACCGAGAAGAAAGCGAGACAAAGCCGAGACATAAAGCAGGAAGTCGAGATGTGAGACTGGCGTCGAGACGCCGACACGATTCTTTCTGGAGTGGATTGTCTGCAGCGTCTCGACGCTGCATTATTTTCTATATATATGTAGTCTCGGTTTAGTCTGCCGTTAGATTAGAATTTTGGTCCCTTTTACGATTTCTTTGCCTCTTTTACATTCCAGCACTCTTGTAGACCATTCTTGGTCATATTCTATGGATTCTTTCATGTTTATTGTTGATTTTACTTCATCTATGCGTAGCTAATCTCATTTAGATCGTTGGATTGGGTTTATGCCTTGATTCTAAATAAGATTGGCTTAAGTTTTCTGTGTTTTACTTTATGTTCTTGTTGTATTTTCATTGAGTTTTACATGTTATCCCGTTTAAACCAATACATGAGGTTAGTCTATTAAGATTGATGCCCTATGCGATTACCGCTTGTGTATTCTATCAGTTATTTTTAGATAGCCACTAGGCTGAGGCAAGCCACTCTCTACGCGAGACGACCCTTGATAGGCCTACGATGCATGTTAAAGGTTGTAGGAATTAGATTTAAATTTAGTTCTTACGATTCCAGACCCAAGATCCCAAAGCGACTAGTTTTAATAGGTAATTGTGAAATTTCTTGTTAATTAACTAGTTAGATATAATTAGTAACCGTTGCAGAGGTCTCGAATGATTGCTAAATTATGTATAAGGGGTGGCGAGCGATAGAGTCCATATTAATTAATCTTGTTAATTGCAGAATTCACGATTAGCAAGGTAATTAGCACATGTTAGTGTAAGGGGGTCCTCCAAGTAACCCATAAGCCAACCAGAGTATTGAAATCAGTTTAGAATAATTATTAGAGAAAACTAGGAAGCCAACGAATTAGAATCAAGCATAATAAATCCCAACCCAACGATCCATTTTCATGATATTGTTTCCTTCTAATTTCTCCTCTGCATGTTTATTTTGTGCCATTTAAATTCAGTATTTTATTATTCCTTGTTTGTCCTTCATTATAAAAATTCCCCCTATTTTCATAAACCCGAAATTCTATAATTGCTAGATCCCCCTTCCCTATGTTCGACCCCGGCCGCTATTGCTACAAAATAGTAGTAGTGTCGTGGATTATAAATTTTATTTGACGACATAGGGAGAATTCGACACCCTTCTGCGGGTCACGTCAAGTTGGCGTCGTTGCTGGGGAAGGGCGTTTTTCTAGTGTTTATAGGATTTTGTGTTCTTTTTGTGCTTTTTCGTTTTCTTTTTGTAGAGCTTAACGATGAAATCAGCATAGTCTCGCTGTGTTAATCCCATAGCCGAGCACATGATGCAATGCCTTGCACCTCCTGATCCAAGTCATCTCCCATCTCTTGGAAACCTCGAAGGCACAAGAGAAATCATATACATCACCCAAGCACCTGAGGAATACTTTCACAAGTACTGAGATCGCTTCAATGGGTTATGTGCACTTCCTCATAGCCTATTGTCTGAGGAGTCCTTCTTGTTGCACTTCATTGAAGGATTATCACCCGATGACAGAAGGATGTTGGATATAGCAAGTGGCGGGGATGCACTAGACAAAACACCGAGTGAGGCTAGAGAGATAATTTTGAGCTTGGCAACATTTGTTGGACTCATCATATTTCAAGCACGATAGGTAAATTTTTTCAATTATTCAGATAGCCAGGATTCTGAGCAACAACAAAAAGGTAAGTCTAATAAGGTTAGTGAGCCTGAGCTTGAACCTTCTTTATATTCTAAGTCTGATTCATGTGATTCCCCATGCGTGGTGGGAGAGATGAAAATAGTTGATGAGTTAACTTCAGTTAATTTTAAGCAAAATTCTATTTCCCCTAAGCTTATTAATCTTGAATTGCATGAGTTAGATTTAGTTATTCCAATAGTTGATCAGTTTGTTGCTCAAAACAAAGGCGTTTCGATTTCTATGTTTGGGATGACGATGGATTATTTCTTTAAATTTTCTCATGTCTTGCACTCTGTGTGCAAGTTTAATTTATCTATGCAGGAGCAAAACAAAAAGAAGAGGAAGAAAAAGGATGTCCTCAAAATCAAAGAGGTCGATTTCGGATGAAAAGAGAGGAGAATGTGGTCGAGCAAACGACCTTAAACATTTGCAATTTATATTCCTGCTTTTTGTCTTTTCAATTCGTAGATAGGTTTACTTTTATTAGTTGCTTTTATGCTTGGTATCTTGTTTTTGTCTTTTAAGATCGACGGTACCAAAGCGAAGCCTCTTTGTTTATAAGAAAACGTGATTCACCACCGATGAGCGTGAAATTCTGGAAAGTTCTATTCTTTCCCTATACATTGTCTTATTCTTCATGATTTATTACATTGACGGCAATGTAAAATTTAGGTTGGGGGTGGGGAATTGTACTTTACATTTCTGTTGGGCCTTGAGCATATGAGCGTCAGGCCAACGTTTGTGCTTTATGAATGTCTTGCATGGTTGTTGTGTATATGTTTGTTTAAGTGATGATGATTTCCTAGGATTGAATCAAAATTTTTCAAAAATTTATTGCTTTCGATGAGTTGTGACCGAGAGTGTTCAAAAAGGAGTCTTTTCAAAACTTTTCTTGGATATGTCTTGCACATGTTGGGTGTCTATCTTGCTTTAAAGTAGGACTTGAATGCTTAAGAGCGAGTTACTTGGCTCATATTCCTGTTGTCACCCCGATAGGTGTAAGGTTAAGCGAGAAAGTCTAATTTTTTTGCAAAATAGTGTGTGGAGTCTTTCCTAGGAGAGAAAAAGAAAATATGTCTGCAATAAAAAAAAAATGGAAAAATAAGTCAGGGGTGGCAAGCCAAAAGAAAAGAAAAATCATATGCTCGCCATCTTTTCTTTGAGAGAAAAAAAAAAAAAAAAGACCATGCTTGCATTGAGCTTAAACGCTTAGGGGTAAAAAGAGCTACCTGCAGTGTGATTAGTTAGGCCAACTGTCAGGCTCCTAGAGTGAGTAAAAATATAGTATAAAATATTCTAGAATTCCTGTGCAAGTATACACAGTCTGCAGCAAGTAATATTATCAATCCAAGGTCTGAATGAGTTTCCACTCTACCTATTTTTGTGTAACTTTTTAATGGTTTCAAGAATAATAAAATGATTTGGGTTTTATCGGAATTATGCTGAAGCAAAATAAATGACAGAACAATAAGTAAACAAATAGATAGACAGATTAAAGACAGGCGCTGGTTAGGTTTTAGTGATTGTTCTAAGATATGCTCTAGCAATATTATTCATCATGCATTTCTCGTAGTATTATTAGCGGATTCCTCCCGGAACTCCGGATCTTTTGGGATATGTTTCAAACCCAATGAAGAGCGACCGATCAAGCACTAGGCAACTGGTTATCCCTAGCTAAGTCACTGGTGTTCACCAATACACAATGATCGTAGTGTGGATAATTGCCACACACTCTCTAAATCATCCCTGAAACTAGAGAGAGCTATCCATACCGGCTGGCCAGGCGGGCATAAAATGAGAATAAGCACAACAATCAACCAAAATGCGATAGTCAATTTATTACTAGAGATGAAGCACAGTAATCACATTATTCCTAACCAACACCTTAAGCTACTTAGTTCATAATAGGCATAGGAATACAAATTACAATCTGAGTATGCATGTCCATAACCACAAGTTATTAAAGAAAATAAACTCCCTAATCAGCTTGCGGTAGATGGTGTTCTTGATGATCTTCAATCTCCCTATACTATTCGGCTTCCAAGGGAAAACATGGAATGAATTTGACTTTGACGGCTACTTCCTTTTATAGAAGGACAGGAGACTTGAATTAGGTCAACTTGGACACGTGTAGGGCTCTCCTTGCTCCTTTATCCCGAAAATAACTCAACAGAAGTCGGTTCATGAAGTTGGCTAACGAGCTATGATGTGGCAGTTTCTGCTCCCAGTTTTGCTGCAGCATAGAATTTGCTCCCTCCAGTCGCTCAGCAGCATAATCTGCACAAAATAATTTACAATGCTTCCATTCTTCCAAATGGGTTAAATCATGTAATATCTCTCTAAAACCAACCCTATTAAACATTAAAGACACACACATCCTTATATAAATGAGGCCTAAATAACTACCTTTTGGGCAGTTATCACCAACCAAGAGTAAAACTCGGGTAATGGATCCCTGCACTGTAGTGTGAAAGCTAGTGCCCCATCCAAAAGAAATGCAAAAAGAAAAAAAAAAGAGAGGGGGTATCAGTTCGAACTACCTGAATACGGCCGGCTTTTCGCTTAAAGCGGCGTCGCTTAGGTACCTCTGGTATGATCACCTCCACTCGAGCCTCCTGAACTGGCTCATTCTCAGTCGCAACCTCTGTCTGTTCATCCTCATTCCGTTTTTCTTGACTCTCCTCTCGAACTACCTCTGTATCTGCAACTCTCTGCTCAGCCTGTTCTGGGTTCTGTTCTTCTGGTTCTTTTGGGATTTCTTCAACTTCATCTGCTGCCTCCTGGACCTATTCTTGTTCCGCAGCCCTTTGCTGCCTTCTCCTTTTCTTCGCTTCTTTTTCCTCCGTCGTCCTCTTCTTTTTCATTTTCGCTTTCTGAACCATGGGGGTAACGGGTATCTCTTCTCCCTCATTCTCTCTCTCTTTTCTTGCTCTCGTTTTGGCCATTGAAGGTTCAAAGAGTTTGACAGAGAATACCAACAAAGAAAGAAGAATGCACACAACAAAGATTCAAATCAAGAAGACGAAGTGGAAAGAACTTACCAGTGGTTTTGAATAAATACGGCTTCAGCACATCGAATCCTAACCGAAATGATTTGCTCAACATTAAATAATATTACCATTTAATTTGAAGTAAATGTATCCTGAAAATTTGAAACCAACAACGGTAAAATCGTGGATTCCAAACGCCCATGGTAAAAATTGGTGTGCTGCCCATCATTGAAGCCTTCGAATGATTACTCTGCGACACGTGGCGTCATCAGATGATGCATGCAATTTTACCTGCGAAAATTCAAAGAAAATCTCAACGGTAAAAATAATAAATTTCCAACGGAAACCCTTGTAATTCAGATGATTTTGCTTTCGCCATATCTTTGTCGCAACAATCTGCTGAACCTGAAGAATCTTAGATACGGAATTCGAATTTTCTTTAAATTCAAATTAAATTTTAACCAATCATCCCAATCTTTTATTTTCAAAAGAAGCCGAATAAATTAGAGAAAATCTCTATTAATTAAAACTAGAATTCGAATAACCGAAAATAAAATCTAGATAAAATCTAATAAAATCTAACTAATTAAAAGATAATTGAAAGATAATTTAAATAAACAACCCGAAAATCAAATCAAATTCAAAACAAAATAGATAAGATCTAATCAAATATTTAAAGACAAAATCGCAAAATCAAATCTAACCTAACCGCAATTAAAATCAAATCAACGAAAAAAAAATAAAATCAATACAAATCCTGGGAGCTCAAAATTTTGCTCTGTGAAATGCTCCCGCAAAAATCCTGCTCTCTCAATCATCAACCAACCTTAGGGAAGGATATTTTGACTGAAACTCCTCTCCCCAATAATGCTTGACACGCTGACCATTCACCTTGACTATTCTCCCATCTTTTTCATCTTGCAAAGTAACTGCTCCATGGGGGAAAACCTCACTCACAATAAATTGTCCTGACCATTTAGATTTTAATTTTCCAGAAAATAATTTTAATCTAGAATTATAAAGCAAAACTTTCTGACCCTTGACAAATTCTTTAGATTTTATTTTCTTGTCATGCCACAGCTTAGTCTTTTCTTTATACATTTTCGCATTCTCATAAGAAAATTGGCGAAATTCCTCTAATTCATTAAGCTGCAGCATTCTTATTGCTCCTGCACGACTCAGATCAAAATTTAACTTTTTCAAAGCCCAAAATGTTTTATGCTCAAGCTCTAATGGTAAATGGCAAGCTTTCCCATATACTAACCTATAGGGAGACATACCTAGAGGAGTCTTATAAGCTGTCCTATAAGCCCAAAGAGCCTCATCCAACCTAAAAGACCAATCCTTTCTAGATGGATGGACTACTTTCTCTAAAATAGCTTTAATTTCCCTATTACTAATTTCAGCTTGACCATTTGCTTGTGGGTGATAAGGGGTAGCTATCCTATGCTTAATCCCATACTTAGCTAAAAGCTTAGTTAAGATATTATTCACAAAATGTGTACCCTCATCACTCACTAGAGCCCTAGGTGTCCCAAACCGCGCAAAGATGTGCGATTGAAGAAACCTTGGAACTGTCTTGGCATCACTCTGATGGCATGCGATGGCCTCCACCCACTTGGACACGTAATCCACTGCCAATAAGATAAAAACATTGCCATTAGAAGGGGGAAATGGCCCCATAAAATCAATACCCCATACATCGAATAGTTCAACTTCTAAAATGTAAGTAAGAGGCATTTCATCTCTAGGCCCCAAGTTTCCTCTCCTTTGACAAGCGTCACATTGCTTGTAGAACCAGTGGGCATCCTTAAACAAGGTAGGCCAGAAGAATCCGCAATGCAAAATCCTCATAGCTGTCCTTTGACCGCTGAAATGGCCTCCATATGGCGAAGAGTGACATTGCTCCAGGATTTCGGTTGCTTCATCACCTGAAACGCACCTACGAATAATACCGTTAGAGCATTGCTTATACATAAATGGCTCATCCCAATAGAAAAATTTTGCATCATGCTTAAACTTTTTCTTTTGCCTCCAATCCATATCAATAGGGGTGACTCCCTTCACTAAAAAGTTGGCAATATCAGCATACCAAGGGACATCCCTGACTACCTTTACCTGAACAGCAAAAAGCTGTTCATCTGGAAAAGAATCGGAAATGGCAGATTGCTCCAGCAAAGATGATGATGGATCAAGACGAGACAAGTGATTCGCAATGACATTCTCTGATCCCTTCTTGTCCTTTATCTCCAAGTCGAATTCCTGCAGTAATAAAACCCAACGAATTAGTCTAGGCTTTGCATCTTTCTTTGACATTAAATACCTTATAGGCTGCATGATCCGTGAACACCGTGACTTTGGATCCAACCAAATATGGCCGAAATTTCTCAAAAGCAAACACAACAGCTAACAACTCCTTTTCAGTAGTTGTGTAGTTGACCTGTGCCTCATTTAAAACCTTGCTTGCATAATATATAGGATGAATAAATTTACCCTGCTTCTGCCCCAGCATTGCACCTACTGCGGCATCACTCGCATCACACATTACCTCGAATGGAAAATTCCAATTAGGTGCGCAGAGAATGGGTGCTGAGATTAAAGCAACCTTCAATGTTTCAAAAGCCTTCCTACAATCTGCATTAAAGTCAAAAACATGATCAGTGCACAATAAGTTACAAAGAGGTTTACTGATTTTGGAAAAATCCTTTATGAACCTCCTATAAAATCCAGCATGCCCTAAGAAGCTCTGAATTCCCTTCACTGAATTCGGTGATTCTAATCTTTCAATAACCTCAACTTTTGCTCTATCAACTTCTAGACCATTCTTAGAAATCCTATGACCTAACACTATGCCCTCCTTCACCATGAAGTGGCACTTCTCCAAATTAAGAACTAGATGGGTATCCTCACATCTTTTTAACACCTTACCTAAATTATCTAAACAACTCTGAAAAGACCCTCCAAAAACTGAAAAATCATCCATAAAGACCTCAATAGTGGACTCAATCATATTAGAAAAAATTGCTAACATACACCGCTGAAATGTTGCTGGAGCATTGCAAAGGCCAAAAGACATTCTCCTAAAAGCAAACGTCCCATAAGGGCCGGTGAAAGTGGTTTTTTCCTGATCTTCAGGATCAATAGTAATCTGGTTATACCCAGAATAACCATCCAAGAAACAGTAGTAGGCCTTACCAGCCAATCGATCAAACATCTGGTCGATAAATGGTAGAGGGAAATGATCCTTTCGGGTAGCTTTATTAAGCCTTCTGTAATCCATGCAAACCCTCCAGCCAGTTACTGTCCTGGTTGGAATCAACTCATTATCTTTATTGCTCACCACAGTGACACCTACTTTCTTAGGAACACACTGGACAGGGCTTACCCAATTGCTATCGACAATTGGATAGATAATCCCAGCATCCAACCATTTAATCACCTCCTTTTTAACAACCTCTTTCATCGTAGGGTTAAGCCTTCTTTGTTGCTCAATACTCCTAAAGGATCCCTCCTCTAAAGTGATTTTGTGCATACAAAAAGATGGGCTAATCCCCTGAATGTCAGCCAATGTCCAACCAATAGCCTTGCGGTATTGCTGCAGCAACTTTATTAAGGTCTCCTCATGCTCCGGCATTAAATCTGATGGCACAATAATGGGCAATGTCTCACTTTCCCCAAGATACACATACTTTAGATGATCGGGTAAGGGCTTCAAATCTAAAGTGGGTGCCTCAATTAGGGATGGCTTAATTGGGGGAGCCTTTCTTTGATCTAAATCTAAAGACTCAAAAAAGTCCTCACACCTAAACAATTCTTTTTCATTTTTTCTGTCTAAAGAACAAAATTCAAAATCTTCTACACTAACCTCTCCATGCTTTTCTGAATGCTTATCAGCTGAATCCTGTATTGCTGTCTCAATAACTGTGCTCTCCAGAATCCTAATGAAGGAGCAATCCTCCATTTCGTCTGGATATTTCATGGCTTTAAAGACATTAAATTTCACTTCCTCATTACAGACTCTCATTGTTAATTCTCCTTTTTGAACATCTATTAACGCCCTACCAGTAGCTAAAAATGGACGTCCTAGAATAATTGGGACATCTCTATCAGCCTCATAATCTAAGATAATGAAATCAACAGGAAATATGAATTTATCCACTTTTACTAAGACATCCTCAATCTTACCCTCTGGATATGTGATAGACCTATCAGCTAGTTGGAGTGTAACTGTGGTAGGTCTAGCTTCACCAATACCTAACTTTCAATAGATCGAAAGAGGCATAAGGTTAATGCTTGCACCTAAATCACAGAGTGCTCTACCTAATTCCTTTCCACCTATAGACACAGGTATAGTAAATGACCCTGGATCCTTAGCCTTGGGGGGTAGCCCATTCTTAAGAATAGCACTACACTCCTCAGTAAGAGATACAATTTTGAACTCACCTAACCTTTTCTTTTTAGTCAAAATATCCTTAAGAAATTTAGCATAATTAGGCATTTGCTCTATAGCTTCTACTAAAGGAATATTTATATGCAACTGCTTAAGAATCTCTAAAAACTTTTTAAATTGACCATCCTGATTCTTAGGATTTTGCCTTTGTGGAAAAGGTAGAGGTGGTACATAAGGTGGGGGCGGCACATATGGTGGTTCTACATCTGGCACAGAACTAGATGCTCCAGCATTTTTATTGCTGCCTCTAGCACCCTGACCAGACTCCAACTCTTCCTCGACAACAACATTATTATTTCTATCACCATTTTTATCTATAACATGGGTTTTACTAGGCTCAATTCTTTCTTCTAATGGCTTACCATTCCTAAGAGTAACTGCCTTTACCTGCTCCTTACCTTCCCTTCTAGGGTGTTCAGTATCTGATGGAAGTTTCCTTTGAGGCCTTGCCTTGAGCTCATTAGCTAGCTGACCCACTTGCAATTCCAGGGTTCTCATTGAAGCTTGATTACTTTGAATTGCAGCGTCTGTATGAGCCATAAATTCTTTCATCATTGCCTCGAGAGAATTCTTCGAATGTTGCTGGGGCAAAGCCTGCTTATTTTGCTGGGGCATTACCTGCACTTTAGCAAATCCCGGCTGGTTCATCTTCTGTTGCGCTTGTACGTTATTTCCTTGACCTCCCCATGAGAAATTGGGGTGGTTGCGCCAACCTGGATTATAGAAGTTAGAAGGGTTGTTCCTCTGATTACCTACAAAAAACACAGACGCTGGATTGCTGGGGCAAAACTCGTAGTTGTGGTCTTCACCGCAATAGACACATGCTTCGTCCGTGACTTGGTTCACCACTGCTGTAGGCTCCATAGCTGGTGGCTGCTGATGACTAATCACTGTCACATTCTTAAGAGCGTTAGCAATCATTGCAAGATCAGCCCTAATGGTGGACACACCATCAACCTCTAATACACTCTTAACCTTTTTATTTGTGCCTCTAACATCCGACCACTGACAACTATTAATAGATAATCTTTCTAAAATTTCATAGGCTTCATCAAAGGTTTTTGCCAAAAGGGCCCCTCCAACCGAAGCATCAACCATACCTTGGGTTACTCCATTTAAACCATTGTAAAATGATTCCATTTGAATACAATGAGGTAACCCATGGAGGGGACACTTTCGTAAAAGCTCCTTAAACCTCTCCCAAGCCTCACTAAAAGTCTCATCCTCAAGCTGCCTAAACCCTACTATTTCACTCCTTAATTTAGCATTTCTATTAGGTGGGAAATATTTACTCAAAAATTTTTCAGCTAACTCATCCCACGTCCTAATTGATCCTGGAGCAAAAGAGTTTAACCATGACTTTGCTCCATCTTTAAGAGAATACGGGAACAAAGTTAATCTAAGAGCATCTCTAGGCACTCCTTGAATTACAAAAGAATCACTAACTCCTAGAAAAGACTTAAGATGTAAATGAGGGTCTTCAGATGTCAAACCATGGAATTGCCCCACGGTTTGCAACATCTGAAACATTACCGGTTTCATTTCAAAATTTGCCGCTTGGATTTGGGGACGTGCAATCCCTGGATTCAACTCATTAAACATCGAGACAGCATACACTCGAATGGCTCTGGTCCTATCGTTCGCTATCAAGATAGGATTCTCAGCCTGATTATTTCGCCGCTCATTTTGCTCAAACAGTGGGTTTTGCTGCAACAACGGATTCTGCTGGGGGTTTGCTGCTGCTGGACCTTCATGAACCTGCGGAAGTTGCGGCACGTTCTCCATCTGGTTTCTGCGCTGCTCCCTCCTTCTGTTCCTAAATGTCCTTTCAATTTCTGGATCAAGCTCAAACCGTACCCCAGGCGGATCGCTCATGCACCAAAATCACACCTGCAAAAACAAAAGAAACAATCAAAAAGTTCTAGCACCAAACCACTAAAACACATACACAAAACAGATCAGATAAAAAGTTATTCAAGTCCCCGGCAACGGCGCCAAAAACTTGTCGGGCTCATAGAGTGAGTAAAAATATAGTATAAAATACTCTAGAACTCCTGTGCAAGTATACACAGTCTGCAGCAAGTAATATTATCAATCCAAGGTCTGAATGGGCTTCCACTTTATCTATTTTGCGTAACTTCCTAATGGTTTCAAGAATAGTAAAATGATTTGGTTTTATCGAAATTATGCTGAAGCAAAATAAATGACAGAACAACGAGTAAACAAATAGATAGACAGATTAAAGACAGGCGCTGGTTAGGCTTTAGTGATTGTTCTAAGATATGCTCTAGCAATATTATTGATCATGCATTTCTCGCAATATTATTGATCATGCATTTCTCGCAGTATTATTACCGGATCTTTTGGGATATGTTTCAAACCCAATGAAGTATGACCGATCAAGCACTAGGCAACTGGCTATCCCTAGCTCAGTCACTGGCGTTCACCAATACACAATGATCGTAGTGTGGATAATTGCCACACACTCTCTAAATCATCCCTGAAACTAGAGAGAGTTATTCACACCGGCTGGCCAGGCGGGCATAAAATAAGAATAAGCACAACAATTAACCAAAATGCGATAGTCAATTTATTACTAGAGATGAAGCACAATAATCACATTATTCCTAACCAACACCATAAGCTACTTAGTTCGTAATAGGCATAGGAATACGAATTACAATCTGAGTATGCATGTCCATAACCACAAGTTAATAAAGAAAGTAAACTCCCTAATCAGCTTGCGGAAGATGGTGTTCTTGATGATCTTCAATCTCCCTATACTATTCGGCTTCCAAGGGAAAACATGGAATGAATTTGACTTTGACGGCTACTTCCTTTTATAGAAGGACAGGAGACTTGAATTAGGTCAACTTGGACACGTGTAGGGCTCTCCTTACTCCTTTATCCCGAAAATAACTCAACAGAAGTCGGTTCATGAAGTTGGCTAGCGAGCTGTGATGTGGCAGTTTCTGCTCCCAGTTTTGCTGCAGCATAGAATTTGCTCCCTCCAGTCGCTCAGCAGCATAATCTGCACAAAGTGATTTCCAAAGCTTCCATTCTTCCAAATGGGTTAAATCATGTAATCTCTCTCTAAAATCAACCCTATTAAGCATTAAAGACGCGCAAATCCTTATATAAATGAGGCCTAAATAACTACCTTTTGGGAAGTTATCAATCCCCAAAGTGGTAGGTATTGGATTTTATGCCCTAAAACTCGTAGATAGTAAATGAAACAAATTAATTGATCTCAATAAAGCGTTATTTGAGTTATTCAGTAATTTGGTTATTGAATAATCGAGTTTGCATTAATAAACCCTAAATCCAATAAACTAAGATTCAAGGTTGTTTACATGAAGCTTGGACTAGTATGTGGAGATATGTAGGGATCGATGTCCAAGTAACAACCTAAAAGGTCCATAGTATACGGATAAGGATGGGTACCTTATCCTGGTGACACTATGTGATATGGCCCACCTTGTATTCGATACAGATGCAATGATCCAAAGCATCCATGTAGGAGACATGCGGGTGGGGGTATCCATTGCAATGAGTTTGTATAAAACCGGACCGCAAAATAGTAACCACTAGATGTAACGTCGTTAACTAGTTTAGGTTTCTATTTCAATAAGATGACCTAGGTAACTGATAACTCTCCAAAAGGTAGTTATTTAGGCCTCATTTCTATAAGGATTTGTGTGTCTTTTGTGCTTAATAGGGTTGGTTTTAGATATATATTATATGTTTTAATCCATTTGGAAGAATGGAAGCTTTGGAAGTTATTTTATGTAGAATGTATTGTTGAGCGACTGGAGGGAGCAAATTTTGTGCTGGAGCAAAGCGAGGAGCAAAACTGCCACGTCACAGCTCGTTAGCCAATTTAACAAACTGAATTCTGTTAAGCTATTCTCGGGATAAAGGAGCAAGGAGAGTCATCCACGTGTCCAGGTCAACCTAATTCGAGCCCCCTATCCTTCTATAAAAGAAGATAGCCACCCAAGTCAAAAGCATTCCATCCTTGGGAGAAAACATTTCATTCTTGAAAAATTACTTCCACCTTTGGGAGCCGAATAAAGGAAGATTGGAGACCACCAAGAAGACCATCAATTACAAGTTGTTCAAGGGAATTAATCTTTTCTTGTATTACCTTTTAGTTATGGACATGCTTACTCAGATTGTAACGTGTGTTTCCATGCATTTTATGAACTAAGTAGCTTAGGTGTTGGTTAGGGAACATGTGATTGTCGTGCTTAATTTCTAGTAATAAATATTGATTCTATGCATCTTGATTAATTGTTGTGCTCATTTATATTTTGTGTCCGCCTGGCCAGCCGATATGAATACATCTCTCTAGTTTCAGGGATGATTTAGGGAGTGTGTGGCATTTAATCACACTAGATTATTGTGTATTGGTGAACGCCAATGACTGAGATAGGGATAGCCAGTTGCCTAGTGCTTGATCGGTAGTACTTCATTGGGGTTGAAACACATTCCAAAAGATCCGGAGTTCCGGGAGGAATCTGCTAATAAAACTACGAGAGTTTTGCATGATCAATAATATTGCTAGAGCATATTTTAAAACAATTACTAAATCCTGACCAGCACCTGTTTCTATTCTGTCTGCCTATTTGTTTACTTTCTGTTCTGTCATTTCTTTTGCTTCAGCATTCTATCAAAAACCAATCATTTTTACCACTTTTGAAACCATTGAAAAACTAAGCAAAATAGATAAAGTGAAAGCTAATTCAGACCTTGGATTCGATAAATACTTATTACTTGCTGCGGACTGTGTATACTTGCACAGAGTTCTAGAGTCCATTTATATCTTATTTCTTGTTACATTTTTACTCACTCTAGGAACCCAACAGTATCTCAATCTCAATCCTGAGTTTGTTATGAACTCCTTTCAGGAGGGATTGTTCTTAGATTTGTATGGGTGAGAGTGGCCAGTTCGCCAACTCAATAATCCTACTATTTCAGGGGCAACACCGAATGGGGGCTGGGAACATAACAGTACAAGATGGAATTCACTCCTTCCCCTATTGGGGTAAGTAGATGTGTGTTCCGTTAAGAGCTGATTCTGGGGCTTGAACAAAGGCGCGTCGTCCTCTCTTGGCCCAAAAGGAACTCCTGTTTAGTGGTTGGGCCCTAAACAACTTGTTCTTTAGAGGGATCAGTGGTACTTAAGGAACCAGAGGTAACTGTTGGGTTCCTAGAGTGAGTAAAAATATAGTATAAAATACTCTAGAATTCCTGTGCAAGTATACGCAGTCTGCAGCAAGTAATATTATCAATCCAAGGTCTGAATGAGCTTCCACTTTATCTATTTTTTTGTAACTTTTTAATGGTTTCGAAGATAATAAAAATGTTGGGTTTTATGAGAATTATGTTGAAGCAAAATAAATGACAGAACAACGAGTAAACAAATAGATAGATAGATTAAAGACAGGCGCTGGTTAGGTTTTAGTGATTGTTATAAGATATGCTCTAGCAATATTATTGATCATGCATTTCTCGCAGTATTATTAGCGGATTCCTCCCGGAACTTCGGATCTTCTGGGATATTTTTCAAACCCAATGAAGAGCGACCGATCAAGCACTAGGCAACTGGCTATCCCTAGCTCAGTCACTGGCGTTCACCAATACACAATGATCGTAGTGTGGATAATTGCCACACACTCTCTAAATCATCCCTGAAACTAGAGAGAGCTATCCATACCGGCTGGCCAGGCGGGCATAAAATAAGAATAAGCACAACAATTAACCAAAATGCAATAGTCAATTCATTACTAGAGATGAAGCACAGTAATAACATTATTCCTAACCAACACCCTAAGCTACTTAGTTCATAATAGGCATAGGAATACGAATTACAATCTGAGTATGCATGTCCATAACCACAAGTTAATAAAGAAACTAAACTCCCTAATCAGCTTGCGGTAGATGGTTGATGTGGACTTTTCCTAACCGCAAGCGCACGGGTCAAGTAATAATATAGTGAATAGTAAATTCGAATGTCGTCCTCTGGATTGGATTTTCAAGCAAATCAAGTATTGTGAATTATCTTGCCCAATTTTATTTAGGGATAAAAAAGTGATGAATAGGTGATATGAAAACTAACTCAAAGCAAGTAAAAAGAATGGAAATTCAATTGGGAAAACTACTTAGGGAATTGATTTCGCCGATTTCGTTTAGGATTTATTTTAAAGAATAAGTTATTATGCACAATGAAATTATGAGCCAAAGACCCTTTAATCACAACTACCTCTCCCGAGTATAATTGATTCTCATGCAAATTAACCAACTTGATATCCCAATCTAAGTTTATTAATATGCAAGGCAATGAGATCTTTTAACCAATTCTAAAGTTAATCTAAAACCGTCAAGAATTAGAAAGTAAACTTTATTCATGCAATCTTGAGTAAGTCTAGATCAAATCCCCTCTCCCGAGCTAGATTCGAAACTTAAATCATCCAACTAATGGCCAATTAATTGAAAGCATTAAATCAAGATTACAAACACAATAACATTGCACAACTTAAACCATAAATCAATCCATAAACTTAATCAACTACTTTAATCCCTAAGCTACAAGTTTAGCTACTCATGAATGTAAATACAATCTCAACTAAACATGTGAAAGCCATAAATCTAACTAAAGAAAGGAAAGGGAAAAGAAAACTCAATGTAGGCCGAGTCACGACGTCCCCGTCACGATCCCCACGAACAATGGGTTGATTTCCAAGTCTCTCCCTTAGTTTTCAGCCTCCAAATGCTCTATTTTTTCCTCTTTTACTCTTTTCATTCCGATGCATCTTTTCACGCCCCGAGCACCCGATTGACTCTAATATGGCATTATAGCTCCAATCAACCATTTCCTACAAAATAAACATTAAAGCACAATAAAATGGCCCAAAAATCATAAAAGACTAGCTAAATTAAATAAGTAAAAGTAGCTAGCTATGCTCGCTATCAATGATGTTCTTGATAATCTTCAATCTCCCTATACTATTCGGCTTCCAAGGGGAAATATGGAATGACTTTGACTTTGACGGCTACTTCCTTTTATAGAAGGATGGGAGACTTGAATTAGGTTAACTAGGACACGTGTAAGGCTCTCCTTGATCCTTTATCACGAAAATAACTCAACAGGAGTCGGTTCATGAAGTTGGCTAACGAGCTGTGATGTGGCAGTTTTTGTTCCCAGTTTTGCTGCAGCATAGAATTTGCTCCCTTCAGTCGCTCAGCAGCATAATCTGCATAAAATAATTTCCAATGCTTCCATTCTTCCAAATGGGTTAAAACATGTAATATCTATCTAAAACCAACCCTAATAAGCATAAAGGACACACAAATCCCTACATAATTGAGGCCTAAATAACTACCTTTTGGGCAGTTATCATACCCCCAAACTTGAACTATTGCGCGTCCCGAGCAATACTAACCAACCTTCCTTCAAGAATTTCAAAACATTAGACAAAGAATTAGCTTAACCAAACCAGACAGTCCAATACTACCTTTAACCCTTACCTGAGCACTCTGCAAAACCAAGCTCTGCTGCAGCAAAATGATTCCTCCGACATGGACAAATAATCACCACTTTTCAACTTAATTCTAAGAACTCACCACAACCTAGCTATATTATCAGACATTTCAAAACATATTTTTAAAGGGGTTTATTTCATTATTTATCAGACTTAAAGCAGGCCTACAGTCATAAGCTCTTAAGCATGGGATGACCCACTTTATGGTGCAGTATACCCTTGCCTCAAGCTCATCACCAACTAGGCTCAATACTCATTATAAAGCTCAAAACTCCTTAGTTATTCCATCTCTTACCCCTCATAATGGCGACATTTTGTGATGAAGCTCACCTAAGTTCTGGGAGAATGAAAAAACTTCTGGATCATCATTCATCCTTCAAAACTTTTGTTCCATCAATTTTTTTCAGCAAAATCTTCAATAAATAATTTTTCAGCAAATAATTTTTTTTCGTATTTCTCATTTTTTTCACATTCCCTAGGTCATCTTTTGACGCGAAGACAAACTGTGGGTATCACAAATGTCCCCGGTTACTCAATAACCTAGCAAATTTTAATTTGAAGGAGAGGAATGCTCGAGCAAAATAATTGGAGTAGCAAAAAGTCCCCCAAACTGGAATTATTCATTGCCCCCAATGAATCATTAATTAAGCAATTATACCCCCAAACTTAAATTTTTCTATCTGAATTTTTAAACTAAACATGGGACTTAGATTAAGCTGAAAGTGGATCATATAAGTCAATACTACCGTCA
This sequence comes from Luffa acutangula, assembly GCA_036850905.1. NCBI lineage: Eukaryota > Viridiplantae > Streptophyta > Magnoliopsida > Cucurbitales > Cucurbitaceae > Luffa > Luffa acutangula. The sequence continues at coordinate 37,119,560 of CM072097.1, read as the reverse complement.
AAATCTTCTTTGCCGCAGCAACAGTCCAGGCTAGAAGAAATGCTCAAGCAAAAGGTTTCTGGAGATCAGAATACCTTGATCTAATTAAGCATAATCAGTCCAATCTTAAAAAATTCAGAAGAAAATAGTTAAGTTAGAGTTACTCAGTGCTCATGGAATAGAAACATCTAGAAATTTCATTAAAACAATATAAGAAAAGAAATTACACAGCAGAGATATATTTTTAAAGCAGAAAAAATTAAAAAGGGACAAGCAAACATATTTAGTAAACGGGGTCAGATATGCGCGAGCAAACAAAATGGTAAGAACAAAAATAATGCTCGCTGAAGATCATTTCATCCATCAATCTTCCTGACCCTGTTCTTCATCATCATTCTCTTCTTCTCTTTCAACCGGTGGGGGCGGAATCCAGGGGTTCAACAGATCCTCAGGGAATGCAGGAAGGGCTGGATACGGCTTGGAAAAATTCTCTTGCAGTGCCCTTTTTAAGCTGGCATCCCGATTCTTAACATAGTTCCAGAAGGTTAAAGTTTGCCTTTCAGCAAACTCCTGCTTACTGGCCGAAAGTGCCAGTTGTTCTAGAATCGAGTTGATGCCATGTATAAGCCCACCTTGACGCACCTCCTGCATGCGCTGGAGCCGTGCCATATTGGGTGTGTCTATGATCCCCTTATCAAACAGGATCACATCTCCCTCATCCACTAAAACCCCTGCTCTTCTGCACAGCATCGTGATTGTGTTAGGAAAGAATAGTTTCCCCACCTTTTTCTTCCAGCAGCAAGCAATTTCATTACAAATAATTTTTCCTACGTCAATACTGAGAGACCTTAAGATAGCAAAAGCCAAAAGAATTCGTTCCCTGGATACTGTCGAGTCGTGCGTTGTTGGAAGCAACCTCTGCCTGATGAAACCCATCCACGTGTTCGCTTCCTTTTTCAAGTAAGCCGATTGGAATGTCCTTTTCTGAGTCTTAGATAGTTGCCACTGTGCCCCCTCGATTCCTACCTCCCTCACAGCATTACTTAACTGCTCCTCAGATGGCGCGACTGCCATTTGATTGAATGCCGCATGGGGGAAGTTTTGAAGATGGTACAGTGCGTTGATCGCACTTGGACTCCAATCTATCTCGAATCCTCTGACAATTACCAGGAAACCCTCTTCTTTATCAATGTTGGCATAGAATTCTCGCACCACCTGTGCGTTCACAGCCTCTGGCTTAGCACAAAACAGCTCCCAGCCGTGGTCAGCTATTCCGGTCCTCAGAAATGGCGGGAGATCACCGCTGAAACCTCTTTCGAACAGAAAATCCCTTTTCAAGAGCTCAGTGTATTTTGCTCTAGCAAACTGATTGATAAAGCGATCGTGTGGCACCTGTCGCTCTGCTATTTCATCGTGTTCCTCCAATGCTTCAGCAATATATTTGCCCTTTTCTTCTCTCCGCTTCCGCAACTGTTCCTCCGCTGCCTATTTCTCTGCTTCTTCTCGCCTTCTTTCGTCAGCTTTTTTTTCTCTCGTTCCTCTCGCTCTGCCTTTTCTCTCTCGGAATCTGATGATGGAGGCGATGGGGTATCAGTCCTGATCACTGGAATGCGCCCAGCCTTCCGCTTAATGCGGCGACGTTTCAGAGGTTCAGGTATGATAACCTCCACACGAGCCTCCTTAAAAGGCTATCTGCCTTCTTCCTCTACAGCCTCCGTCTGCACATCCTCACTCTGCTTCTCCTGAATATTCTCTCGAGCTTCTTCTGTAGTCGCAATTTCCGTTTCATCCTCTTCTTGATTCTGTTTGCCAGATTCTTTTGGGTCTCCTTCTTCTTCTACAACAACCTCACCATCTCTCGCTTTTTCTTGTTCTTCAACTCTCTGTTGCCGTTTTCTTCTTTTTGCTTCTTTCTCTTCCGGTGTCCTTCTCTTCTTGGTTTTTACTTTCTGAACTTTGGGGGTCACGGGTATCTCTTCCTCCTCACTCTCCCTCTCTTTTCGAGCTCTTGTTTTAGCCATTGAAAGTGTAATAGAGTTTTGACAGAGAATGCAACGAAAGAAAGAATAATACACGCACAAAGATTTGATCAAGAAGACGAAGTGAAACGTGCTTACCAGAGATTGCAAATAAATAGGGCTGCAGCAAACAAGAATCCTAACCGAAAAGATTTGCCCTGCCATAACTAATATTACCGTTTGTAATTTAAAAATGCAAACCTGAAATTCAAAAATTACCAACGGTAAAATTGCGGATTCCAAACGCCCATGGTAAAAAATCAATGTGCTGTCATCATTGAAGCCTTCGGATAATTGCTCTGCGACACGTGGCCTCACCAGATGATGCACGCACATTTACCTGCAAGAATTCAAAGCCAAATCCAACGGTAAAAATAATAAATTCCAAAGGAAACCCTTTTAATTCGAAATATTTTGCTCCAGCCATATCTTTGCCGCAACAATCTGCTGAACCTGAAGAATCTTAGATACGAAATTCGAATTTCAAAACAAGAAAAATCAAAGATTTTCTTTAAATTAAATTTTAACCAATCATCCCAATCTTTTATTTTCAAAAGAAGCCGAATAAATTAGAGAAAATCTCTATTAATTAAAACTAGAATTCAAATAAATAAAATCTAGATAAAATCTAATAAAATCTAACTAATTAAAAGATAATTGCAAAACAATTTAAATAAATAACCCGAAAATCAAATCAAATTCAAAACGAAATAAAATCTCACTATCAACAATAATAAAAATAAAATCATGCAAAATCAAATCTAACCCTACCGAAATTAAAATCAAATCAGCGAAAAATAAAATTAATACGAACTCTGGGAGGTCAAAATTTTGCTCTGTGAAATGCTCCCGCAAAAATCCTGCTCTCTCAATCAACCAATCTTAGGGAAGGATATTTCGCCTGAAATTCCTCACCCCAATAATTTTTCACACGCTGTCCATTCACCTTGAACATTCTCCCATCTTTTCCATCCTGTAAAGTAATTGCTCCATTGGGAAAAACCTCAATCACAATAAACGGTCCTGACCATTTAGATTTTAATTTCCCAGGAAATAATTTTAATCTAGAATTAAAGCAAAACTTTTTGACCCTTGAAAAACTCTTTAGATTTTATTCTCTTGTCATGCCACAACTTAGTCTTTTCCTTATACATTTTCGCATTCTCGTAAGAAAATTGACGAAATTCTTCTAATTCATTAAGCTGCAGCATTCTTATTGCTCCTGCACGACTCAGATCAAAATTTAACTTTTTCAAAGCCCAAAACGTGTTATGCTCAAGCTCTAATGGTAAATGACAAGCTTTCCCATATACTAACCTATAGGGAGACATACCTAGAGGAGTCTTATAAGTTGTCCTATAAGCCCAAAGAGCCTCATCCAACCTAAAGGACCAATCCTTTCTAGATGGATGGACTACTTTCTCTAAAATAGCTTTAATTTCCCTATTACTAATTTCAGCTTGACCATTTGCTTGTGGGTGATAAGGGGTAGCTATCCTATGCTTAATCTCATACTTAGCTAAAAGCTTAGTTAAGATATAATTAACAAAATGTGTACCCTCATCACTCACAAGAGCCCTAGGTGTCCCAAACCGCGCAAAGATGTGCATTTGAAGAAACCTTGCTACTGTCTTGGCATCACTCTGATGGCATGCGATGGCCTCCACCCACTTGGACACATAATCTACTGCCAATAAGATAAAAACATTGCCATTAGAAGGGGGAAATGGCCCCATAAAGTCAATACCCCATACATCAAATAGTTCAACTTCTAAAATGTAAGTAAGAGGCATTTCATCTCTTGGCCCCAAATTTCCTCTCCTTTGGCAAGCATCACATTGCTTGTAGAACCAATGGGCATCCTTGAATAACGTAGGCCAGAAAAATCCGCAATGCAAAATCCTCATAGCTGTCCTTTGACCGCTGAAATGGCCTCCATACGGCGAAGAGTGACATTGCTCTAGGATTTCCTTTGCTTCAGCACCTGAAACGGACCTACGAATAATACCGTCAGAGCATTGCTTATACATAAATGGCTCATCCCAATAGAAAAATTTTGCATCATGCTTAAACTTTTTCTTCTGCCTCCAATCCATATCAATAGGGGTGACTCCCTTTACTAAAAAGTTGGCAATATCAGCATACCAAGGGACATCCCTGACTACCTTTACCTGAACAGCAAAAAGTTGTTCATCTGGAAAAGAATCGGAAATGGCAGATTGCTCCAGCAAAGATGATGATGGATCAAGACGAGACAAGTGATCTGCAATGACATTCTCTGATCCCTTCTTGTCCTTTATCTCCAAGTCAAATTCCTGCAGTAATAAAATCCAACGAATTAGTCTAGGCTTTGCATCTTTCTTTGACATTAAATACCTTATTGCTGCATGATCCGTGAACACCGTGACTTTGGATCCAACCATATATGGCCGGAATTTCTCAAAAGCAAACACAACAGCTAACAACTCCTTTTCAGTAGTTGTATAGTTGACCTGTGCCTCATTTAAAACCTTGCTTGCATAATATATAGGATGGATAAATCTGCCCTGCTTTTGCCCCAGCATTGCACCTACTACACCATCACTCGCATCACACATTACCTCGAATGGCAAATTCCAATTAGGTGTGCAGAGAATGGGTGCTGAGATTAAAGCAGCCTTCAATGTTTCAAAAGCCTTCCTACAATCTGCATTAAAGTCAAAAACATGATCAGTGCACAATAAGTTACAAAGAGGTTTACTGATTTTGGAAAAATCCTTTATGAACCTCCTATAAAATCCAGCATGTCCTAAGAAACTCCGAATCCCCTTCACTGAATTCGGTGGCTCTAGTCTTTCAATAACCTCAACTTTTGCTCTATCAACTTCTAGACCATTCTTAGAAATCCTATGACCTAACACTATGCCCTCCTTCACCATGAAGTGGCACTTCTCCCAATTAAGAACTAGATGGGTATCCTCACATCTTTTTAACACCTTACCTAAATTATCTAAACAACTCTGAAAAGACCCTCCAAAAACTGAAAAATCGTCCATAAAGACCTCAACAGTGGACTCAATCATATCAGAAAAAATTGCTAACATACACTGCTGAAATGTTGTTGGAGCATTGCAAAGGCCAAAAGGCATTCGCCTGAAAGCAAACGTCCCATAAGGGCAGGTGAAAGTGGTTTTTTCCTGATCTTCAGGAGCAATAGTAATCTGGTTATACCCAGAATAACCATCCAAGAAACAGTAATAGGCCTGACCAGCCAATCGATCCAACATCTGGTCGATAAATGGTAGAGGGAAATGATCCTTTCAGCTGGCTTTATTAAGCCATCTGTAATCCATGCAAACCCTCCAGCCAGTTACTGTCCTTGTGGGGATCAACTCATTATCTTTATTGCTCACCACAGTGACACCTCCTTTCTTAGGAACACATTGGACAGGGCTTACCCAATTGCTATTGGCAATTGGATAAATGATCCTAGCATCCAACCATTTAATTACCTCCTTTTTAACTTCTTTTATTGCAGGGTTAAGCCTTCTTTGTTGCTCAATACTCCTAAAGGATCCCTCCTCTAGAGTGATTTTGTGCATACAAAAAGATGGGCTAATTCCCCGAATATCAGCCAATGTCCAACCTATAGCTTTGCGGTATTGCTGCAGCAATTTTATTAAGGCCTCTTCATGCTCCGGCATTAAATCTGATGCAACAATAATGGGCAATGTCTCACTTTCCCCAAGATACACATACTTTAGATGATCTGGTAAAGGCTTCAAATCTAAAGTAGGTGCCTCAGTCACGGATGGCTTAATTTGGGGAGCCTTTCGATGATCTAAATCTAAAGACTCAAAAACATCCTCACACCTAAACAATTCTTTTTCATTTTTTCTATCTAAAGAACAAAATTCAAAATCTTCTATACTAACCTCTCCATGCTTTTCCGAGTGCTTATCAGCTGAATCCTGTATTGCTGTCTCAATAACTGTGCTTTCAAGAATCCTAATGAAGGAGCAATCCTCCATTTCGTCTGGATATTTCATGGCTTTAAACACATTACATTTTACTTCCTCATTACAGACTCCCATTGTTAATTCTCCTTTTTGAACATCTATTAATGCCCTACCAGTAGCCAAAAATGGACGACCTAGAATAATTGGGACATCTTTATCAGCCTCATAGTCTAAAATAATAAAATCAACAGGAAATATGAATTTATCAACTTTTACTAAGACATCCTCAATCTTACCCTCTGGATATGTGATAGACCTATCAGCTAATTGGAGTGTAACTGTGGTAGGTCTAGCTTCACCAATACCTAACTTCCGATAGACCGAAAGAGGCATAAGGTTAATGCTTGCACCTAAATCACAGAGTGCTCTACCTAATTCCTTTCCACCTATAGACACATGTATAGTAAATGACCCTGGATCCTTAGCCTTGGGGGGTAGACCATTCTTGAGAATAACACTACACTCCTCAGTAAGAGATATAGTTTCAAACTCACCTAACATTTTCTTTTTAGTCAAAATATCCTTAAGAAATTTAGCATAATTAGGCATTTGCTCTATAGCTTCTACTAAAGGGATATTTATATGCAACTGTTTAAGAATCTCTAAAAACTTTTTAAATTGACCATCCTGATTCTTAGGCTTTTGCCTTTGTGGAAAAGGTAGAGGTGGTACATAAGGTGGGGGCGGCACATATGGTGGTTCTACATCTAGCACAGAACCAGATGCTCCAGCATTTTTATTGCTGCCTCCAGCACCCTGACTAGACTCCATCTCTTTCTCGACAACAACATTATTATCACTATTACTATTTAAATATTGGGTCTTTCTAGACTCTTCTAATGGCTTACCACTCCTAAGAGTTACTGCCTTTACCTGCTCCTTACCTTCCCTTCGAGGGTGTTCAGTATCCGAGGGAAGTTTCCCTTGAGGCCTTGCCTTTAGCTCATTAGCTAGCTGACCCACCTGCAATTCCAGGGCCCTCATCGAAGCTTGATTACTTTGAATTGCGGCATCTGTGCGAGCCATAAATTCTTTCATCATTGCTTCAAGAGAATTTCTCGAATTTTACTGGGGCAAAGCCTGCTTATTTTGCTGGGGCATTACCTGCGCTTTAGCAAACCCCGGTTGGTTCATCTTCTGTTGCGCTTGTACGTTATTTCCTTGACCTCCCCATGAGAAGTTGGGGTGGTTGCGCCAACCTGGATTATAGAAGTTAGAATAAGGGTTGTTCCTCTGATTATCTACGAAAAACACAGAAGCTGGATTGCTGGGGCAAAACTCGTAGTTGTGGTCTTCACCGCAATAGACACATGCTTCGTCCATGACTTTGTTCACCACTGCTGCAGGCTCCATAGCTGGTGGCTGCTGATGACTAATCACTGTCACATTCTTAAGAGCGTTAGCAATCATAGCAAGATCAGCCCTAATGGTGGACACACCATCAACCTCTAATACACTCTTAACCTTTTTATTTGTGTTTATAACATCCGACCACTGACAACTATTAATAGATATTCTTTCTAAAATTTCATAAGCTTCATCAAAAGTTTTTGCCAAAAGGGCCCCTCCAACCGAAGCATCGACCATACCTTGGGTTACTCCATTTAAACCATTGTAAAATGTTTCCATTTGAATACAATGAGGTAACCCATGGTGGGGACACTTTCGTAAAAGCTCCTTAAACCTCTCCCAAGCCTCACTAAAAGTCTCATCCTCAAGTTGCCTAAACCCTACTATTTCACTCCTTAATTTAGCATTTCTATTAGGTGGGAAATATTTACTCAAAAATATTTCAGCTAACTCATCCCACGTCCTAATTGATCCTGGAGCAAAAGAGTTTAACCATGACTTTGCTCCATCTCTAAGAGAATACGGGAACAAAGTTAATCTAAGAGCATCTCTAGGCACTCCTTGAATTACAAAAGAATCACTACCTCCTAGAAAAGACTTAAGATGTAAATGAGGGTCTTCAGATGACAAACCATGGAATTGCCCCACGGTTTGCAACATCTGAAACATTACCAGTTTCATTTCAAAATTCGCCGCTTGGATTTGGGGACGTGCAATCCCTGGATTCAACTCATTAAACATCGGGACAGCATACGCTCGAATGGCTCTAGTCCTATCGTTCGCTATCAAGATAGGATTCTCAGCCTGATTATTTCGCTGCTCATTTTGCTCAAACAGTGGGTTTTGCTGCAGCAACGGATTCTGCTGGGGGTTTATTGCTGCTGGACCTTCATGAACCTGCGAAAGTTGCGGCACGTTCTCCATCTGGTTTCTGCGCTGCTCCCTCCTTCTGTTCCTAAATGTCCTTTCAATTTCTGGATCAAGCTCAAACCGTACCCCAGGCGGATCGCTCATGCACCAAAATCACACCTGCAAAAACAAAAGAAACAATCAAAAAGTTCTCGCACCAAACCACTAAAACACATACACAAAACAGATCCGGTAAAAACTTATTCAAGTCCCCGGCAACGGCGCCAAAAACTTGTTGGGTTCCTAGAGTGAGTAAAAATATAGTATAAAATACTCTAGAATTCCTGTGCAAGTATACACAGTCTACAGCAAGTAATATTATCAATCCAAGGTCTGAATGAGCTTCCACTTTATCTATTTTTGTGTAACTTTTTAATGGTTTCGAAGATAATAAAAATGTTGGGTTTTATGAGAATTATGTTGAAGCAAAATAAATGACAGAACAACGAGTAAACAAATAGATAGATAGATTAAAGACAGACGCTGGTTAGGTTTTAGTGATTGTTATAAGATATGCTCTAGCAATATTATTGATCATGCATTTCTCGCAGTATTATTAGCGGATTTCTCCCGGAACTCCGGATCTTCTGGGATATGTTTCAAACCCAATGAAGAGCGACCGATCAAGCACTAGGCAACTGGCTATCCCTAGCTCAGTCACTGGCGTTCACCAATACACAATGATCGTAGTGTGGATAATTGCCACACACTCTCTAAATCATCCCTTAAACTAGAGAGAGCTATCCATACCGGCTGGCCAGACGGGCATAAAATAAGAATAAGCACAACAATTAACTAAAATGCAATAGTCAATTCATTACTAGAGATGAAGCACAGTAATCACATTATTCCTAACCAACACCCTAAGCTACTTAGTTCATAATAGGCATAGGAATACGAATTACAATCTGAGTATGCATGTCCATAACCACAAGTTAATAAAGAAACTAAACTCCCTAATCAGCTTGCGGTAGATGGTGTTCTTGATAATCTTCAATCTCCCTATACTATTCGGCTTCCAAGGGGAAACATGGAATGACTTTGGCTTTGACGGCTACTTCCTTTTATAGAAGGATGGGAGGCTTGAATTAGGTTAACTAGGACACGTGTAAGGCTCTCCTTGATCCTTTATCACGAAAATAACTCAACAGGAGTCGGTTCATGAAGTTGGCTAACGAGCTGTGATGTGGCAGTTTCTGTTCCCAGTTTTGCTGCAGCATAGAATTTGCTCCCTTCAGTCGCTCAGCAGCATAATCTGCACAAAATAATTTCCAATGCTTCCATTCTTCCAAATGGGTTAAAACATGTAATATCTATCTAAAACCAACCCTAATAAGCATAAAGGACACACAAATCCCTATATAATTGAGGCCTAAATAACTACCTTTTGGGCAGTTATCAGTAACCCAGGGGTAAAACGGTAGTTTGACTCAGTTAGTGTTACGAACACACGTGAGGGATTGACTTGCTGCAATTGTCGATATCCGTGGACACAAAAATATTCTACAGTTCGAAGAGTGCAGTTGTGGGTCTTTAGTGGAGTGACCTACAGTTAACGAATGTTGACTAACTTGGTTAATGAGTTTCGCCAATTAGTCTCGTATCGTTGGAGCTTCTGATCTGTAGGTCCATTAGGTCCCATCGGTAGCTCGTAAAGAGACTTGAGGCAATTAAGTATAAATTGTAAATTGAAAGTGTTCAGTTTATTTAGGGGAATCATATAATGTATATTGATACATTATAATATAAAGTTTATGAAACTTTCTAATAAAATTTTGAATTAATTTCAAAATTAATTCTTGAGATAAAATATTTGAAAGAGTTCAAATAATTAATATGAATTGGATTCATATTAATATAAATAATTTAATAAAATCCCTAAGATTAAATATATGATATTTAATTGGGTAATTAATTAATTATGGAATTAATTAATTATTTATTAAATTAAATATGAATAAGATAATAGATTTGATTAGATCTTATTCATTACATTTTCCTATAAATAGGACCCCTGGGATGGGGTGAAAGGCATCACATTCATTCTCCTACTCTTAGAGAATTCCCCTGAAGGCTTCCTTTAGACTGATGTGCAATTTGCTTACCGCAAGTGTACGGGTCAAGTAATAATATAGTGTTTTCGTGTAAACGAGTGTCGTCCTCTGGATTGGATTTTTAAGCAAATCAAGTATTGTGAATTATCTTGCCCAATTTTATTTAGGGATCAAAAAGTGATGAATAGGTGATAATAAAACTAAATCAAAGCAAGTAAAAAGAATGGAAATTCAATTGGGAAAACTACTTAGGGAATTGATTTCGCCGATTTCGTTTAGGATTGATTTTAAGGAATAAGTTATTATGCACAATGGAATTATGAGCCAAAGACCCTTTAATCACAACTACCTCTCCCGAGTATAATTGATTCTCATGCAAATTAACCAACTTGATATCCCTATCTAAGTTTATTAACATGCAAGGCAATGAGATCTTTTAACTAATTTTAAAGAAAATCTAAAACCGTCAAGAATTAGAAAGTAAACTTTATTCATGCAATCTTGAGCAAGTCTATATCAAATCCCCTCTCCCGAGCTAGATTCGAAACTTAAATCATCCAACTAATGGCCAATTAATTGAAAGCATTAAATCAAGATTACAAACACAATAACATTGCACAACTTAAACCGTAAATCAATCCATAAACTTAATCAACTACATCAATCCCTAAGCTACAAGTTTAGCTACTCATGAATGTAAATACAATCTCAACTAAACATGTGTAAGCCATAAATCTAACTAAAGAAAGAAAAGGGAAAAGAAAACTCAATGTAGGCCGAGTCCCGACGTCCCCGTCACGATCCCCACGAACAATGGGTTGATTTCCAAGTTCCTCCTTTGTTTTCAGCTCCAAAAGCCCTCTATTCTGTCCTCTTTACGGCTCCAAAAGGTCCCAAATTGATCTCCCCAAAAACCTAGCCGAAGTGAAGCTTTTATTCTGATTTTTCGTCTTAGCGTCGAGACGCTGTCAAGACAGCGTCGCGACGCTGCCTCTTAAACGCGCGTTCTGAATAAGGAAAAACGGTAGCGTCGGGACGCTTCCTATCGTAGCGTCTCGACGCTGTAAGCTTTACGCGCCTAATCTGATTATGGAATGTGAGCGTCGAGACGCTTAAGAGCTAGCGTCTCGACGCTAGCCTGCTGTTGACCGCGATTTGACTTTTTTCCACTTTTATTCTTTTCATTCCGATGCATCTTTTCACGCCCCGAGCACCCGATTAACTCTGATATTGCATTATAGCTCCAATCAACCATTTCCTACAAAATAAACAATAAAGCACAATAAAATGGCCCAAACATCATAAAAGACTAGCTAAATTAAATCAGTAAAAGTAGCTAGCTATGCTCGCTATCAAATACCCCCAAACTTAAGCTTTTTGCTAGTCCTCGAGCAAACTCTAAATCAGACATATAATGGAAGAATGGATGCAACAGTCATAACTCAATCCTCAAGGCTCAAAAGTCAATAACCAAGCAAGCAAGAGACATGCACACAAGGACCAATGAGGGAGACAAATTAAAATTTTTCCAAAATTAACTTGCATAAGCGAGATCTATCTCAACAAGATCAGACTCTACTAGCCCGGGATTGGATTATTAAACTCTCAGCTCATCTTCCCTCTACACTGGCACTAAGGCTTCACTAACGAGCTAATGCAACAAATTAGTTTGTTTATCTCCAAACTTAGGTGCTTTTAATTAACAAATGAATTAAGCATTTAAATGTGGCACTAGCTTTCACACACCCATTGCAGGGACCCTTAACCTGAGATTTCTCTGGTTGGCCTAACTGATCACAACAGGGGTAGCTCTTTTTGCCTTAATCTTTATTAACCATTGCATATTGTGCACAGGCCATGGCATAATAAGTTTCTTTTCAACAGTAACAACAAGAATGATTTTTCGTTATGAACATAATAGCAGATATTCTTTTCTTTTCTCCTAAGCAAGATCAAACATGCTAATTTGCAAAAAATTAACTCTTTAGCTCTACCCTACACCTATCGAGGTGACAACAAGCATATGAATCCAATAATTCGCTCCTAAGCATTCAAATCCAAATCTAGCCAAGACAGATACTCTACTCATGCAAGCCATCTCCTAGAAAAATTTTAAAAAGTCTCCCTTTTTGGGCACTTATGCTTACATCTCATCACAAGCTTGAAAATTGACAAGAAAGCCTATCCTAGGACATCATAATCATGCAAAAGTAGCATCCAGAAAACAACCATATGCATAATTCAAAGAAAGCTCAAAACTATAGCCCGAACTCAGATGCTCAAGGGCTCCACAAACATGCTAATCCACCCCCAAACTTAAAACATGCATTGTCCTCAATGCATAAAGAAAATAAAGCATACATAAGCATGAGAACAATAAACGAATGAAAGGAGTGAACAATACTGCCCTGGAATGATGATGACTTCTTGGCTGAATGCTTGGACTCTTGAAAGCTTGAAAGCAAAGGAGAAAAAGAAAACAAGACCTACAAAACAAAAACAAACAATAAATCAAAAACAAAAGGGAAAAACACTAAACTTACTTGGGTTGCCTCCCATAAGCGCTTGTTTAACGTCATTAGCTCGACGTGTTTGTCCAGTCTGTCAAGGCACATAAAAATTCTCACATTTCTTTGGGCCCTTCTTCCTTGAATCAATATAACCAACGATCACTAGTAAACTTACTAGTTTCTCATGGGCCCCTGAAACAGAATTATTTTTGGTATTTTTGAATAAAAGAAGCATAAAAGGAGAAATATCAAAATAAAGAGACTCCGACTCTAAAACTGACTCGTGAGAATAGAAAAAAGAACAATCAAAATCTACAAAGGATGGAGAAGATAAAACAGACGAAGGTTTTTCAACCTCAAATTCTACCTCCTGAACTTCCTCTAACACTACAAGCTCATTTTCTTTTTTCTCCTCACAACCATGTTCTTGAAAGGTGCTCCAACTCTCCAATTCGTCCCCATTATTCATGCAAATCACCCCCAACTGCTCATCCTCATCAAGATCGAAAGAACTACGCTCATGAATGAGTGCCAATGAGTCATCGACTACTTGACTCACTAGACAACTTATAGAAGTGGATCCCACCTCACTAACTTCCTGTGGAGCTTGAAGTCCTCTTATGATTTCATCAATTTTTAGACTCCTCGCTCTAGATTCCTCAATATAATTTTGAACTATGCTTTCCAAGGAAGAATTTTCATTTAAAGGGGTATAACTTGAAGATGAAAAATTGGAATATGGTGTTGAATAAAAAGCCATTCAAATCAATTAAAGCAACAATGATAATTAGGCTTTCAATCAAACAATAACCTAACAAGAACACATGACAAAGACTCAACTAAACAAAATCTAATATGGAAAAAAAAATCTAATATGGAAAATACAATATAGAAAAGGAAAGAAAATAGCCTAATATGGAATGCAAAAATAAATATGGCAAAACACAAATAAGGAAACTAATCTAGAAAAGGAAAAACAAGAACAAATAAGGAAAAGATTACACAACTAAAAGGAAAAAACTAACCTAGAAAATCAAATATGGAATGAAAGACAAATAAGGAAAAAAATGCAACAAACCTAAAAAAGATAAAAATACACCCTAAATTAAGATCAAACAATTTTTTCACAATATCAATTTAGCTAAATGTGCCAATCCCCGGCAACGGCGCCAAAAACTTAATGTAGACTTTTCCTACCGCAAGCGCACGGGTCAAGTAATAATATAGTGTTTTCGTGTAAACGAGTGTCGTCCTCTGGATTGGATTTTTAAGCAAATCAAGTATTGTGAATTATCTTGCCCAATTTTATTTAGGGATCAAAAAGTGATGAATAGGTGATAATAAAACTAAATCAAAGCAAGTAAAAAGAATGGAAATTCAATTGGGAAAACTACTTAGGGAATTGATTTCGCCGATTTCGTTTAGGATTGATTTTAAGGAATAAGTTATTATGCACAATGGAATTATGAGCCAAAGACCCTTTAATCACAACTACCTCTCCCGAGTATAATTGATTCTCATGCAAATTAACCAACTTGATATCCCTATCTAAGTTTATTAACATGCAAGGCAATGAGATCTTTTAACTAATTTTAAAGAAAATCTAAAACCGTCAAGAATTAGAAAGTAAACTTTATTCATGCAATCTTGAGCAAGTCTATATCAAATCCCCTCTCCCGAGCTAGATTCGAAACTTAAATCATCCAACTAATGGCCAATTAATTGAAAGCATTAAATCAAGATTACAAACACAATAACATTGCACAACTTAAACCGTAAATCAATCCATAAACTTAATCAACTACATCAATCCCTAAGCTACAAGTTTAGCTACTCATGAATGTAAATACAATCTCAACTAAACATGTGTAAGCCATAAATCTAACTAAAGAAAGAAAAGGGAAAAGAAAACTCAATGTAGGCCGAGTCCCGACGTCCCCGTCACGATCCCCACGAACAATGGGTTGATTTCCAAGTTCCTCCTTTGTTTTCAGCTCCAAAAGCCCTCTATTCTGTCCTCTTTACGGCTCCAAAAGGTCCCAAATTGATCTCCCCAAAAACCTAGCCGAAGTGAAGCTTTTATTCTGATTTTTCGTCTTAGCGTCGAGACGCTGTCAAGACAGCGTCGCGACGCTGCCTCTTAAACGCGCGTTCTGAATAAGGAAAAACGGTAGCGTCGGGACGCTTCCTATCGTAGCGTCTCGACGCTGTAAGCTTTACGCGCCTAATCTGATTATGGAATGTGAGCGTCGAGACGCTTAAGAGCTAGCGTCTCGACGCTAGCCTGCTGTTGACCGCGATTTGACTTTTTTCCACTTTTATTCTTTTCATTCCGATGCATCTTTTCACGCCCCGAGCACCCGATTAACTCTGATATTGCATTATAGCTCCAATCAACCATTTCCTACAAAATAAACAATAAAGCACAATAAAATGGCCCAAACATCATAAAAGACTAGCTAAATTAAATCAGTAAAAGTAGCTAGCTATGCTCGCTATCATAGACTCCCACCAGTCTCCTGGCTCTAGAAGTCACAGAGTCATACCGGTGTAGCCATAGTGCTGGTGTTAGCAGTAGTTTGTGATTCTTTCAAAAGCAATAGGTGAATTTAATCTGAGTCGTCAACGAGAGTAAATAATTTGTTATTATATAAATTAGATTTAGATCTAATATTTTTGTATGCTTAGGCTTAATATAAATTTAGAATAGTTCTAAGATTATTGCCATTAAACAAAATTAATTATGAATCGGTCCCAATCACGCTTCCGCTTTACGGAATTACGGAATTCCGGAATTCCAATCCTTCAATTGGTATCAGAGCCGATCGTAGATCTAATTTTGTTTCTCTAAAATTTGCATTGGCTATTAGTGGGATTGATTAATGCATAATGTATGTATGGTTTGCATTGGATTGTTTAGGTTAAATTTATGGCCATAGATTTTATTGTTTTTTATGTGATTTGATCATTTAAGGGCTCGGTGTTTCGGGTATTTTATGTAAAATCGATTCCTTTGTAAGTCCAGGTCTATATTAAGTTTTTTCTGAGATGAAAAATGTTGAATTCATGACTGAAATAGAAGAAAAAGACGAAGAACAGACATTGTTTTTTGCCCAAAAAGTGCTCCAGATGCAATAGCGTCGCGACGCTGTTCTTCGACATCGCGACGCTATCTCGATTCACAGACGCAGACGGCGAGAAGAAGTCGCAGTGTCGCGACGCTGTCACGATGTGTGTTGCGCGTTAGGGTTTCACGAGGGTGTGTTTCAAGCGGTTCTAGGTAGCTGGCGGTCTGGTTCGCACGGTCCATCTAGGCTGGGACCGATTTGGTCCGGTTCAGCTGGAATTTGGCTCGTTTTGTGGTTTTCGTGGTTGGTTCGAAGTGGTTCGGGTCGGTTCGGGAGGTATAGACTAGTATTTGGAGTCGCATAAGGACTTTTAGGATAGAAGTTTTAGCTATAATTATTGTAATTTATGCTTTATTTTATCCTAGGGGCCAAAATTAACCGGTTCAATTGTTATTTATTTGCTTTATGGATGTCATATAGCTTAAATTCCCACCTTAGGTTAAGCATATTCGTGCATATTTATTATTATAAATGTTATAATGTATGAAATATGTATGAATTTTATTTTCATAGATGTTTAATATAAAGTGTTATATTAAATTGATGAAAATTAAAATGCATTGAGCATGACATTACCTTAGTTTAATATAATTGTTATATTAATTTATGTCATAAATGCTATTGTGTGGTTATAAATTAATTAGAATCCGATTGTTAATTTATGTCACCATAGTAGCAAGTTATAGGATTAATTCATTAAAATTTTATAAGTGTTATAAAATTTAGAATCCGTTAACCTATAACAAAGAATTGTATGCAAACATTGGATCTTAGGAAAATTAGATTAATTTTAAAATGTTTAAAATTAATTAGACCTAAGATCATATTTCTAATAGGATTAGAATTATTCTTACTTAAAATTAAAAATAGTTTTAATTGACTAAGTAAGAAAAATAGTACTATGATTATAAGGGAACTCCACCGGTTAAGTTTTGTCTAAGGCTGGAGGTACTTAAGACGACGGTTTACGGAACACCGCTACCTAGGAACTAACCCGGAATACCGGAGTTGAATTAATCATAGTTAAATGTTAGCATGCAATGTCACTAGGTTTTTTAAAGAGTTTAATTCACCTAGATCTTTAGAGAAAAGAGTTTACATTACTATGGTTATAAGGGAACTCTCCCGATGAAGTTCTGTCCAAGGCTGGAGGTACTTAAGATGACAGTGTTTGGAACATCTGCTACTTGGGAACTGACCCGGAACTTGAGTTGAATTAACCATAGTTACGTTAGCATGCAATGTTGCTAGGTTAATTAAAAGAGTTTAATTCACCTAAGACATTAGATTAAAGACCTCCATATAAGAGTTATATAAGGCATAGACTTAGATAGATTCATTTAGCCAGAATTTACCTAAGTAATAGACCCTATAATTATAAAAATACTTAGTGGGAGGAAATATATCAAAACAAGATTTTCATAAATCAAGTTTTTCTCTCACGTCCTCAAAAGTTGACAACGTGAGGTCCATGCTTGGCCTTGAGTCACCCTGGGAGTGACCCCCTACGGATTGTGTTTGCATGGATCAATATCAATGTGAATGAGGGAGTATTTTATAGTAAGTGGGAGCATGACACGTGTCAACGTATCCTAAGGTCTCCTCCATTAGGTTACACCGTGAGATCCCCATGATCTGCCTGTGAGTCGCCCTAGGAGCAATCACCCTACGGAGGGCTTGATCATGGGAGTCAGAACAACGCAAACTCCAGAAATGGATAGGGTTTCTTAGGTCCATTTCCAACTTTGACTTTCCCTACGGTAGCATTGTTGGGGTCGACCTCTGAGATCTAAAAAATTGAGGGTCACACTTATGAAAAATTGTTAATGTGTTAATAATTTCCTGACTGAAAAAAAAAACGGTAGCTAAGAACTATTGGAATATGAGTTATTCTGGGAATAGGGATTGGTTGAGATTGTCTCAATTTAGAGGAGGAGTAGTTGACTGCCCTACGGTAGCTGTTGTTCTAAATCTTTGAAGTATCGTTGCAAAATGAATGTTTACTCTATGGGTCGATCATTACTTTTGCTATATTGATTGGATTAAAATAATACTATTATTTCGTGTAATGGGTTAATGCAACATCACTTATTAAGTTAATTTGTTTGTTCTCAGCATGAAACGTTCTTTGTATGCCTCGAATAACGCCAATTACAAAACTTGTATTTCTAATACAACTAAGAAAATGAACTTAAACATTAATTACGTGGAATTGGTCTTAACTGAGGACGGTCCTCAAGCCCACATGTCTAATTCATCTGAAATTATTCATGATGAATATGGCATAGACTACTTAGCACATCTCAATGAAAATAAATTTGATTTATTGGTTATTGAAACGTGTATAGTAGAAAATGATGATACAACCTGGATCCTTGATTCAGGTGCCACTCATCACGTATGCTCTTCCTTTGAGGGAATGAGGTCCTAGCAACAGTTGGATGCTGGGGAAATGAATCTCATAGTTGGGACTGGGGAGCTCATTTCAGTGGGAGATATTAAAATGTTCTTCTCCAGGGAACACTAAAAGTTATTAGATAATATATATATAGTTCCCAAAATTAAAAAAAAAATTGATTTATATTTCTTGTTTGCTCAACAAGGATATTCAGTGTCATTTTTTCTGTGAATGAAGCTTTCATTACTAAAAGGGGTATTGATATCCGTTATGCAAAAATGGAGAACAATTTGTATGTTTTAAGACCAATAGAGTCTAGAGCTATTTTGAACATTGAAATTTTTAAAACAACTGAGACTCAACCAAAAAGGTAGAAAGTTTCTCAAAGTACCTATCTTTGACACTTGAGAGTTGGCCACATAAATCTCAATAGGATTGGGAGATTGGTTAAGAACGAACTTCTAAGCCAGTTAGAAGATGGTACTTTACCTCCGTGTGAGTCATGTCTCGAAGGTAAAATGATCAAACGACCTTTTACTGAAAAAGGTTATCGTGCCAAGGAGCCCTTAGAACTCGTACATATGGATCTCTGTGGTCCAATGAATGTAAAAGCTCGAGGAAGGTATGAATATTTCATCTCTTTCATAGGTGATTATTCAAGGTATGGTTATTTATACCTAATGAGTCATAAGTCTGAAGCCCTTGAAAAGATCAAGGTGTACGGACTGAAGTTGAGAACTTGTTAGGTAAGACCATTAAAACACTTTGATCTGATCGAGGTGGAAAGTATTTGGACTTAAAATTCCAGAACTATTTGATAGAACATGGAATCTCGTCCCAACTCTCAGCACCAGGTACACCTCAACAAAATCGTGTATCTGAAAGGAGAAACAGAACCTTGTTGGACATGGTTCGATCTATAATGAGCTATGCTCAATTGCCTAGTTCTTTTTGGGGTTATGCAGTAGAGACTGCAATTTATATTTTGAATGTAGTTTCTGAAGGGAATAAAAGTCCCCACGCAGTGGAAGCGCATCGATTGGACCTTACGCCGTATATTAATTAACATTAAAATACCGTTACGATAACTCAAACAAAACTTTAAACTAACTTTAAAGCCGCTGTAAAAACGGTTTAAACATGCTAAAATAAATCTAAATTTATTTTTAAAACTTTTCTAACGAAAAGAGGAAGAACCGTTACAAACCGCCGTTGTAGACTTGACCGTTCTTCGCCAACGACGCTCCAACGAACGAAAACGCAGCAGCCTCCTCGTCTATTGATCGCTGGAATTTTCTTCTTTGAATGACACAATAACCACAGAGGTTACACCGGTATGTCTCTAAGTCTAGGAGGCCAAAGACTTGTGGGAGTCTTTCTCTAAGAGGGAGGCTAGAGAGAATTCTAGGTCTTGTCTTTCAAGAGTGTCAAGTGTCATGACCAATTAGGTCTAGTGTTCTATTTATAGAAGAGAGACCATGAATAAAATATTCAATTAAATCAATCTTTTCCAAAATTGATTCAATCTTATTCCTTAATTAATCAATCATGATCAATCAATTCCCCAATTGATTAATCTTTTCCATAAATGACTAATTTCTTCCATAAGTAATTAGATCATTCCCATAAATGATTAATCACTTCCTTAAGTGATTAATTATTTGATTAATTCATGGTTAATGAATTCTTTAATTAATTAACCACCAATTAAATATCACATATTTAATTTCCGGCCTTGAATTAATTAATTTTGCCCAAACATATTTTAGGACTTAATTTAATTAATTCATTATTTGAACTCTTTCAATCTTCCATAAATTTATATTTGAACTTCTTCAAATATTAATTTCTCTCATAATAATATATCAATATATATTATATTTATTTCCCTTAGTAAATTGAACATTTTCAATTTACATTTAATTACTTAGTTGCCTCAAATTACTTTACGAGCTACCAGTGGGACCTTATGGACCTGCAGATCAGAAGCTCCAACGATGTGAGATTAATTGGTTAAACTCATTAACCACAATAATCAATATTCGTTAACTGTGTGTACATTCCACTATAGACTCACAGTTGCACTCTTCTCACTGCAGACATATTTTCTGTGTCCACGGAACTTAGACCAATATCGACTAGTTAGTCCTTCACGAGTGTCCGTAACACCAGCTGGGTCAAATTACCGTTTTACCCCTGGGTCACCTCTATTTCCTTAAGTACCAATTCTCCTCTAATGAACAATCTGTTTATGGTCCAACCATCAAACAGAAAACCCTCTCGTGCCATTGGAAGGGTAGGGCCCTTTGTTCAAGACTCGGAGTAACCACTTAAGGGAACACTCATCTGCTTCCCTAAAGTCGGGAAGGAGTGAATTCCATCTTGTACGATTATGTTCCCAGCTCCCCATTCGGTCTTGTCCCCAAAGTGGTAGGCTTATTGAGTCGGCGTATTGGCCACTCTCACCCATAAAAATCAAAGGACAATCTCTCATGAGCAGGAGTCCATAATCAACTCAGGATTAAGACTAAGTTGTCTAGGTCGTCCTAGTGAAAATAGAAAACCAACTAGTTAACGGTGTTATAACTAGTGGTTACTATTTCGTGGTCCGGTCTTATGCAAACTCATTGCATAGGATACCCCCACTCGCATGTCTCCTACACGAATGCGTTGGATCGCAACGTTTGTATCAAATGCAAAGTGGGCCGTATCCATAGTGTCACCAGGATAAGGCACCCAGTCTTATCCCTATACTATAGACCCTTTAGGCTGTTTCTTGAACAATGATCCCATATGTCGCTACATATAGTTCAAGACTCATATTACAGCCTTGGATGTCTAGTTTATTGGATTAGGGTTATTATTAGGCAAAGACAAACATAAAATAACTAATAACAACTAATGGAAAAATATATCAATATTATTTCATTAATGTCCGGTCAACGGTTACATTTACTATCTACGAGTTTTAGGGCATAAATCCCAACAAACTCCCACTAGAACTA
The DNA here is from genome assembly GCA_036850905.1 of Luffa acutangula. Classification (NCBI taxonomy): domain Eukaryota; kingdom Viridiplantae; phylum Streptophyta; class Magnoliopsida; order Cucurbitales; family Cucurbitaceae; genus Luffa; species Luffa acutangula. Next base: position 37,098,211 of record CM072097.1, on the reverse strand, counting down.
AAACACTAGTTAGTGGGATGTTAATGCAATAATCTAAAGCTGGAAATACAATGAACTAGGGCATCCTTATACCCATTATACATTTCTCCCACTTGCCCTAGATTAGATGGCATACATATCTCGTAGACCTAGACCTTCTAGATGACCCTCAAACACTTTAGCCGTGAGAGCCTTTGTAAATGGATCAGCGATGTTGTGCTACGAGGCGATCTTAGTGACGATCACATCTCCTCTTTGCGCAATCTCCCGTATCAGGTGATACTTACTCTCGATGTGTTTACCCCGTTTGTGGCTTCGAGGTTCTTTTGAGTTGGCTACAGCCCCACTGTTATCACATTATAGTGTTATGGGCACGTTCATATTCGGAACCACTTCCAAATTAGTCAAGAACTTTCTGAGCCATACTTCCTCCTTAGCTGCTTCGCAAGCTGCTACATACTCAGCCTCCATGGTTGAGTCTGCTATGCATCCTTGTTTGATGCTTCTCCACACTACTGCTCCTCCATTGAGGGTGAATACTGACCCTGATGTGGATTTCCTAGAATCCTTATCAGCTTGAAAGTCAGAATCAGTGTATCCAGTAAGAATCAAATCCTTAGCTCCATACACAAGCATGTAGTCCCTCGTTCTCCGAAGATACTTGAGGATATTCTTAACCGCTCCCCAGTGGTCCAACCCTGGATTAGACTGATACCTACTGACTACTCCCACTGCATAACATATGTCAGGCCTAGTGCAGAGTATGACATACATTAAGCTGCCCACAACTGAGGCGTAGGGAATGTGTCTCATGTTCTCAACTTCTTGAGGTGTCTTAGGAGATTGTTCCTTAGACAGGTGTACCCCATGTCTGAAGGGTAGGAGTCCCTTCTTGGAGTTTTGCATCGAATATCGAGACAACATCTTGTCAATATACGTTGCTTGAGACAGAGCTAGCGTTTTGTTCTTACGATCCCTAATGATTTGGATTCCCAGAACATATTGAGCCTCTCCCAGATCTTTCATTTGGAATTGGGATGCTAGCCATTTCTTAATGTCAGTGAGATATCCTACATCATTCCCAATGAGTAGGATATCGTCTACATAAAGTATTAGAAAAGCTACTTTCCTTTTGTTGACTTTCTTGTATACACAAGGCTCATCAACGTTTTGGTCAAAGCCAAAAGATTTGATTGCAGTATCAAATCTAATGTTCCATGATCTGGATGCTTGTTTCAATCCATAAATGGATCGATTTAGCTTACAAACCTTTTGTTCCTGACCTCGGGCTATGAACCCTTCGGGTTGAGACATAAAGATATTCTCTTCAAGATTACCATTCAGAAAGGCAGTCTTGACGTCCATTTGCCATATTTCATAGTCATAATATGTGGCAATGGATAAAAGAATTCTTATGGACTTTAACATGGCTACAGGAGAAAAGGTTTCCTCATAGTCAACCCCCTCCTTTTGAGTATAACCCTTTGCCACTAGTCTAGCTTTGAAGGTCTGTACCTTTCCAGCTGCATCTTTTTTTCTCTTATAGATCCATTTGCACCCTATGGGTTTTACCCCATATGGTAGATCTGCAAGTTCCCATACAGAATTGGAGTACATTGACTCCATTTCCAGGTTCATGGCTTTGACCCATTCATCCTTATCATCGTCATTCATTGCCCGTCGATAGGACAATGGATCCTCAATGCCATCATTAGGTATGACAACCTGAGTTTCAGTTAAACCCAAGTAGCGGTCAGGTTGTAACACAACCCTCCCACTGCGTCGAGGCATTCCCAACGATTGAGATGGACGGGATGGATCTGAAGTACTAGTTCCTTCATCAACCCTTGTTGAAGGTCCAACTTCATCAACAACTCTTGATGATTCTTCAGTAGCTTCTCCTAATATTATTTTGCTTCGTGGTTTATGATCTCTCATGTGGTCTTCCTCTAAGAAAGTGGCGTTTGTCGATACAATCACCTTATTTTCTTGTGGGTCGTAGAAATAACCACCTCTCGTTTCTTTAGGGTAACCAACAAATTGGCACAGTTTTGAACGAGGTTCCAGTTTCTTAGGGTTTGTCACAAGCACGTGTGCAGGACAACCCCAGATGCGAAAGTGATGCAAACTAGGTTTACGCCCCTTCCATAACTCGAAAGGTGTTTCAGAAACACTTTTCGAGGGAACATTGTTCAAGATGTATACTGCAGTCTCTACTGCATATCCCCAAAACGAGCTAGGCAATTGAGCATAGCTCATCATTGATCGAACCATGTCCAACAAGGTTCTATTTCTCCTTTCTGACACACCATTCTGCTGAGGTGTACCAGGGGCTGAGAGTTGAGATTGGATTCCATGTTCTATCATATAATCCTGGAATCTTTGATCCATATACTCCCCTCCTCGATCAGATCGAAGTACTTTAATAGATTTACCTAATAGGTTTTCAACTTCAGCCTTAAACTCCTTAAACTTTTCAAGGGCTCCAGACTTATGTCCCATTAGGTATAAGTAACCATATCTTGAATAATCATCCATAAATGAGATGAAATATTCGTACCCTCCTCGAGCTTTTACATTCATTGGACCACATAGATCCGAATGTATTAACTCTAAGGGTTCTTTGGCTCTGTAACCTTTTCCAGTAAAGGGTCTTTTGGTCATTTTTCCCTCGAGACAAGATTCACAAGGTGGTAGTGAATCATCTTCTAACTTGCTTAGAAGTCCATTCTTTACCAAACGACCGATCCTATCGATGTTTATATGACCAAGTCTAAGATGCCAAAGATGAGTACTGTTACTTGATGGAGAAATCTTTTGCCTTTTACTTTGAGTTTCAGCAGTTTTAAATAATTTGTGATTTAAAAGTGCTTTGTTTTCGGTTGGTCTTAAAACATACAAGTTATTTTCCAATTTGGCTGAACAAATAAGTACACCATTTTTATAAATGAACGTTTCATTCATGTCAAAAGTAACTGTATACGATTGTTCAATCAAACATGAAATAGAAATCAAGTTCCTTTTAATCTTGGGAACGATTAACAAACTTTCTAAAAGTAAGAATCTATTTCTAAAAAATAACTTCGCAGCTCCCACTGCTTTAGCTGAAATGACTTCTCCAGTTCCGACCCTGAGTGTCATTTCTCCATCGTTCAACTGCCGAAAGGAACTATTTTCCTGAAAAGAAGAGCAAACATGATTAGTTGCTCCTGAATCAAGTATCCAGGTAAACTCATCATGTTCTACCAGGCATGTTTCTAAAACCAGTAAATCAAATTTACCTTCCTTTTCCTTCTTTTTCTCAGCAAGGTACTTTGGGCAGTTTCTCTTCCAATGTCCATCTACATTGCAGTGAAAACATTTGCCCTTATCTGCCACAGCTTTGGCTTTTCCCTTGCTTTTAGCAGTAGTACTGGGAGCTTTCCCCTTATTTCCTTTCTTCTTCTGAGTTTTCTTTGAAGAAGTGGCTACAGATTTAGTTCTAGAGGATGAACCCTTCTCGAACTTTCTTTTAGAGTGGACAACGTTTGCCTCTCCTTCTATCTGTCCCTTGTTCTTAAGAAGAGACTGATAGAGCTGTAGCTCATTCAGGAGGCTAGTCAGGTTGAATGTTATTTTATTCATCATTGCATTGCTTCTAAACTGTAGAAAACTCTTCGGAAGAGATTCTAAGATGAATGCAACCTGACTACGCTCATCTATGACCGCCCCGTTTGCCTCTGCCACGTTGAATTGGACCATCATATCCAGGACATGCTCCTGAACAGACATGCCCTCTTTCATGCGACAGCTATAAACGTATTTGAGAGCGTCATGGTGGAGTTGGTAGGACGGTTGTCCAAACATCTCCCGGAGAGAGTTCATAATCTCCCTCGCTGTTACCATGCCCTCATGCCTTTTAGCCAAAACTTCATATAAGCTGGCTAAGATATAGACGCGAGTCTTATCATTGGCCTTTGTCCAGCGGTCATAAGCATCCTTAACTGACTGGGATGCATTACGAGCAGGGGTTGGAGGACAATCCTCCGTTAAGACGAACCGCAGATCATCGACAACAAGAATCGTATTCAAGTTCGACTTCCACGTAGCATAATTTTCGCCGGTTAATTTCTCATTTTTAAGCAGAGAGACAATTGAGGAAGACATTGCTGAAATTTAAACAAACAATGACCGTATTAGTTATCTTTGCCTTAACCCATCATACAAGCAAACAATTGCACACAATCCAATCAATTTAGCAAAACAGACAATCACAGAACCCTAAAACTATTGATTTAGTTTTGCAACGACGTTTTAGAGGTTTAGAATATTAGCCACCGAAGGGTGATCAGGTACTCCTCCTTTGAAATGAGACACCTCTCAGCTAATTCTAATTCCAGAATAACTCATATTCCTATGGACATTAGCCACCGTTGTTCGGTCAAGGATTTGTTAACACTTTTAACTCATCCTCGTAAGTGTAACCCTCCCACTTTCAGATCTCAGAGGCACGCACCAACAGGCTACCGAAGGGAAAGACAACTGTTGGTGATTAGCCTAAGAGCTCCTATCCTTTTCAGGAGTTCACGATGTTCCGAATCCTATGACCAGGCCCTCCGAAGGGATGGATGCGCCAGGGCAACCTGCAGGCGGATCATAGGACTCTCACGGTGTGAACTATGGGCGGAGACCGAGGGATACGTTGACACGTGTCCCGCTCCCACTTACTCTAGACATTTTTCCCATTCACCTTGATATTGATCCATGCAAACACTTTCCGAAGGGAGGCCGCTCCTAGGGCGACTCGAAGCCGAGCATGAATCTCACGTTGTGAATATAGGGACGTAGGAGCAAAACTTGATTTAAATCTCGTTTTGTAATTTTCCTCCCACTGAAAATGTCCTAAGGTTGATATAGGGTTGTTTAACTTAGATAGTATTCGGCTAAGTCAATCTATCTAAGTCTGATCCTATTATAACAATTATGGAAAGGATTCAACTGCAATCTTTTGGGTGAATTAAACTTCTTTTAATAAACCCAACATTGCAAGTCAACATTACTATGGTTAATTCAACTCAATCCGGTTAGTTCCCAGGTAGGAGGTGTTCCGTAAACCGTCAACTTAAATACCCCCAACCTTAGACAGAACTTTACCGAGAGAGTTCCCTTATAACCTCAGTAATGTAAGGTCTTTACTCTAAAGATCTAGGTGCATTAAACACTTTTAATAAACCTAGTGACATTGCATGCTAACATTTAACTATGATTAATTCAACTCCGGTATTACAGGTCAGTTCCCAGGTAGGAGGTGTTCCGTAAACCGTCAACTTAAATACCCCCAACCTTAGACAGAACATTACCGGTGGAGTTCCCTTATAATCATAGCAATGTTTTTCCTACTTAGTAAATTAAAACTATTTTTAATTCTAAGTAAGAAAAGATTCTAATCCTATTAGAAATCGATCTAGGTCTAATTAATTTTAAACAATTTAAAATTAATCCAATTTATCCTATGATCTTATGTTTGCATGCAAATCTTGATTATAGATTGACGGTTTCTAATCATTAATATTGAAGAACTATTTCAAATTTTAATGATTAATCCTATAATCAAGAATCTAGGGTTTAATTCATTCAATAATCTCATTCAAATTGAATAATTAAGCCACATCAATTGCATGAATAATATAATAATTATATTATTAACTATGGATGTTTCATGCTTCATGCAATTTTGATTTTCTTTTATTATAACAATTATAAGTCAATCAAGAAAATCAACCAAGCATACTTCATTCATCACATTAAACATAACTATTTATATTTAATTTAAGTAATGACATGCTTCATGCTTTCCAATTTTTCATATAAATTAATATACACTTATATTAAAAAATATGAAAACAAATCCATGCATTTAAACATACATTATAACAATTTATAATATATAAAAAAAATGCATGAGCATGTTTATAACCTAAGGTGGGATTAAATAATCTATATGACATCCATAAAGCATATAAATAGCAATTGAACCGGTTAATTTTGGCCCCTAGGATAAAATAAAGCATTAAATTACATTAATTTAGCTAAATTCTATCCTAAAAAATCCATGTACAGCTCCAGAATTGGTCTAGACAGCACGAACCGCCCCGAACCACCTCGAACCGGCCTCCAAAATCACGAACCATGCCAAAAATTGGCTGAACCGGACCAAATAGGTCCCAGCCCAGCCGAACCGGTCCGAACCGGACCGGCCTCGATTGAATCGCGCCTGTTGAAACCCTAGTGCGCGCCTCCATCGTGACAGCGTCGAGACGCTGTGTTGATAGCGTCCCGACGCTGTGCGTTTTCCATATCTGACGCATGCGGTATCGAGACAGTGTCGAGACGCTGTTGAGGTAGCGTCCCGACGCTGTGTGCTTTCCTTACCGAGCGCCTTCGGTATCGAGACAGCGTCGAGACGCTGTTGAAGGAGCGTCCCGACGCTGTTGCGTCTGGAATCGATTTCTGGGCAGAAACAGCAACTTTTCTCCGATTTTGGACCCGATTTCAGCGACGATTGCTCCGATTTTCATCTCATAAAAACCTATTCTAGACCCGGACTTACATAGGACTCGATTTTACATAATATACCCGAAACACCGGGCCTTACATGATCAAAATCACATAAAAATAAAATCTATGGCCATAAAATTAACCCAAACAGTTCAATGCAAACCGAATATACATTATGCATAAATCCCACCTATTAGAGCCTATCGCAACTTTTAAAATTAATTAATAGGGACAGCGATGGCTCTGATGCCGATTGAAGGGAATAAAAGTCCCCACGCAGCGGAAGCGCATCGATTGGACCTTACGCCGTATATTAATTAACATTAAAATACCGTTACGATAACTCAAACAAAACTTTAAACTAACTTTAAAGTCGCTGTAAAAACGGTTTAAACATGCTAAAATAAATCTAAATTTATTTTTAAAACTTTTCTAACGAAAAGAGGAAGAACCGTTACAAACCTCTGTTGTAGACTTGACCGTTCTTCGCCAACGACGCTCCAACGAACGAAAACGCAGCAGCCTCCTCGCCTATTGATCGCTGGAATTTTCTTCTTTGAATGACACAATAACCACAGAGGTTACACCGGTATGTCTCTAAGTCTAGGAGGCCAAAGACTTGTGGGAGTCTTTCTCTAAGAGGGAGGCTAGAGAGAATTCTAGGTCTTGTCTTTCAAGAGTGTCAAGTGTCATGACCAATTAGGTCTAGTGTTCTATTTATAGAAGAGAGGCCATGAATAAAATATTCAATTAAATCAATCTTTTCCAAAATTGATTCAATCTTATTCCTTAATTAATCAATTATGATCAATCAATTCCCCAATTGATTAATCTTTTCCATAAATGACTAATTTCTTCCATAAGTAATTAGATCATTCCCATAAATGATTAATCACTTCCTTAAGTGATTAATTATTTGATTAATTCATGGTTAATGAATTCTTTAATTAATTAACCACCAATTAAATATCACATATTTAATTTCCGGCCTTGAATTAATTAATTTTGCCCAAACATATTTTAGGACTTAATTTAATTAATTCATTATTTGAACTCTTTCAATCTTCCATAAATTTATATTTGAACTTCTTCAAATATTAATTTCTCTCATAATAATATATCAATATATATTATATTTATTTCCCTTAGTAAATTGAACATTTTCAATTTACATTTAATTACTTAGTTGCCTCAAATTACTTTACGAGCTACCAGTGGGACCTTATGGACCTGCAGATCATAAGCTCCAACGATGTGAGATTAATTGGTTAAACTCATTAACCACAATAATCAATATTCGTTAACTGTGTGTACATTCCACTATAGACTCACAGTTGCACTCTTCTCACTGCAGACATATTTTCTGTGTCCACGGAACTTAGACCAATATCGACTAGTTGGTCCTTCACGAGTGTCCGTAACACCAGCTGGGTCAAATTACCGTTTTACCCCTGGGCCACCTCTATTTCCTTAAGTACCAATTCTCCTCTAATGAACAATCTGTTTATGGTCCAACCATCAAACAGAAAACCCTCTCGTGCCATTGAGAGGGTAGGGCCCTTTGTTCAAGACTCGGAGTAACCACTTAAGGGAACACTCATCTGCTTCCCTAAAGTCGGGAAGGAGTGAATTCCATCTTGTACGATTATGTTCCCAGCTCCCCATTCGGTCTTGTCCCCAAAGTGGTAGGCTTATTGAGTCGGTGTATTGGCCACTCTCACCCATACAAATCAAAGGACAATCTCTCATGAGCAGGAGTCCATAATCAACTCAAGATTAAGACTAAGTTGTCTAGGTCGTCCTAGTGAAAATAGAAAACCAACTAGTTAACGGTGTTCTAACTAGTGGTTACTATTTCGTGGTCCGGTCTTATGCAAACTCATTGCATAGGATACCCCCACTCGCATGTCTCCTACACGAACGCGTTGGATCGCAACGTTTGTATCAAATGCAAAGTGGGCCGTATCCATAGTGTCACCAGGATAAGGCACCCAGTCTTATCCCTATACTATAGACCCTTTAGGTTGTTTCTTGAACAATGATCCCATATGTCGCTACATATAGTTCAAGACTCATATTATAGTCTTGGATGTCTAGTTTATTGGATTAGGGTTATTATTAGGCAAAGACAAACATAAAATAACTAATAACAACTAATGGAAAAATATATCAATATTATTTCATTAATGTCCGGTCAACGGTTACATTCACTATCTACGAGTTTTAGGGCATAAATCCCAACAGTTTCCTCAAAGAGTGTTTCTGAAACACCATTTGTGCTCTGGAGAGGGCGTAAAACTAGTTTACGTCATCTCAGAATTTGAGGTTGCCCTGCACATGTGCTAGTAGCAAACCAAAAGAAATTGGATTCATGTTCAAAATTATGCCTATTCGTAGGCTACCCAAAAGAAACAAGAGGTTGATACTTCTTCGATCCACAAGAAAATAAAGTGTTTGTTTCGATAAATGCTACTTTCTTAGAAGAAGACCACGTTCGAGAACACAAGCTATGCAGTAAAATGGTGTTGAGTGAACTTTCTGGTGAAGCTACAAATGAATCAACAAGAGTTGTTGATGAGGCTGGACCTTCAACAAGGGTTGTTGATGAGCCTAGTACACAGACTAGACCTTCAACAAGAGTTGTAGATGATCCCAGTACATCTGGTCAAGCCCATCCTTCTCAACAGTTGAGAATGCCTCGACGTAGTGGGAGGATTGTTACTCAACCTGAACACTATCTGGGTTTAGCAGAAAATCCAACTATCATACCTGATGATGGAGTTGAGGATACATTGACCTTTAGACAGGCAATTAATGATGTGGACCATGACCAGTGGGTCAAAGCTATGGACCTAGAGAGGTGTCTATGTACTTCAATCAACTCTGGGATCATTTAGACCTACCTGAAGGAGTTAAACCCATAGGGTGCAAATGGATCTACAAGAGAAAATGAGACGCGGCTGGGAAAGTACAGACTTTCAAAGCTCGACTTGTGGCAAAGGGTTATACCCAAAAGGAGGGGGCGGACTATGAGGAAACCTTCTCCCCAGTTGCCATGTTAAAGTCGATAAGGATTCTCTTGTCCATTGCCACATTTTATGATTATGAGATTTGGCAAATGGACGTCAAGATTGCCTTTCTGAATGGAAATCTTGATGAGAACATCTTTATGTCTCAACCAGAGGGGTTCATTGCTCAAGGTCAGGAGCAAAAATTTTGTAAGCTTAGACTATCCATTTATGGGTTGAAGCAAGCTTCCAGATCTTGGAATATAAGGTTTGACCCTGCTGTCAAATCTTATGGCTTTGACCAGAACGTTGATGAGCCTTGTGTCTACAAAAAGATTATCAATAGTTCAGTAGCTTTTCTAGTGTCGTAGGTAGATGATATTCTTCTCATTGGGAATGATGTAGAATATCTACCTGACATTAAAAAATGGCTATCGACTAAGTTCCAATTGAACGATTTGAGTGAAGCTCAATATGTTCTAGGGATTCAAATTATCAGGAATCATAAGAGCATAACGACAGCTGATAACTGCCCAAAAGGTAGTTATTTAGGCTTCATTTCTATAAGGATTTGTGTTTCTTTAATGCTTAATAGGGTTGGTTTTGGAGAGATATTACATGTTTTAACCCATTTGGAAGAATGGAAGCTTTGGAAATCATTTTGTGCAGAATCTGTTGTTGGGCGACTTGAGGGAGCAAATTCTATGCTGCAACAAAACTGGGAGAAAGACTGCCACGTCACAGCTCGTTAGCCAACTTCATGAACCGACTTCTGTTGAGTTATTTTCGAGATAAAGGAGCAAGGAGAGCCCTACACGTGTCCAAGTTGACCTAATTCAAGCCTCCTATCCTTCTATAAAAGGAAGTAGCCGTCCAAGTCAATTTCATTCCAACTTCCCTTGGAAGCCGAGTAGTATAGAGAGATTAGAGATTACCAAGAACACCATCATTCGCAAGTTGATTACGGAGATTTTTATTTTCTTTAATTATCTTGTGATTATGAATATGCCTACTCAGATTGTAATTCATGTTTCCATGTTTATTATGAACCAAGTAGTTTTAGGTGCTGGTTATGAACATGTAGTTATTGTGCTTAAACTTAAGTAATATATTGATTATTGCAACTTCGTTAATTGTTGTGCCTATTTCCATTTTATGCCCGTCTGGCCAGCCGGTGTGAATACTTCTATCTAGTTTCAGGGATAGCCAGTTGCCTAGTGTTTGATCGGTCGCACTTCATTGGGGTTGAAACACATTACAAAAGATTCGGAGTTCCGGGAGGAATCCGCTAATAATACTGCGAGAGTTGCATGATCAATAATATTGCTAGAGCATCTTTTTAAACAACTACTAAGCCTAACCAGCGCCTGCCTTTAATCTGTCTATCTATTTGTTTATTCTTTGTTCTGTCATTTATTTTGCTTCAGCATAATTCTTATAAAACCCAAACATTTTTATTATCTTTGAAACCATTAGAAAGTTACACAAAATAGATAAAGTGGAAGCTCATTCAGACCTTGGATTGATAATATTACTTGCTGCAGACTGTGTATACTTGCACAAGAATTCTAGAGTCTTTTATACCATATCTTTACTCACTCTAGGAACCCAACAAGTTTTTGGCGCCATTGCCGGGGACTTGAATAAGTTTTTATCTGATTTGTTTTGTGTATGTGTTTTAGTGGTTTGGTGCTAGAATTTCTTTGATTGTTTCTTTTGTTTTTGCAGATGTGAGCTTGGTGCATGAGCGATCCGCCTGGGGTAAGGTTTGAACTTGATCCAGAAATCGAAAAGACATTCAGGATAAGAAGGAGAGAGCAGCGCAAAAACCAGATGGAGAACATGTCGCGCCTTCCGGAGGGTCCTGAAGGTCCAGCAGACCCCCAGAATCGTTTGCTGCAGCAAAACCCACTGTTTGAACAAAATGAGCAGCAAAATAATCAGGTTGAGAATCTTATCTTGATAGCGAACGATAGGACTAGAGCCATTCGAGCGTATGTTGTCCCGATGTTTAATGAGTTGAATCCAGGGATTGCACGTCCCCAAATCCAAGCGAAAATTTTTGAAATGAAACCGGTAATGTTTCAAATGTTGCAAACCGTGGGGCAATTCCATGGTTTGTCATCTGAAGACCCTCATTTACATCTGAAATCTTTTCTGGGAGTTAGTGATTCTTTTGTAATTCAAGGAGTGCCTAGAGATGCTCTTGGATTAACTTTTTTCCCGTATTCTCTTAGAGATGGAACGAAGGCATGGTTGAATTCTTTTGCTCCAGGGTCAATTAGGACATGGGATGAGTTAGTTGAAAAACTTTTGAGTAAATATTTCCCACCTAATAGAACTGCTAAATTAAGGAGTGAAATAGTAGGGTTTAGGCAACTTGAGGATGAGACTTTTAGTGAGGTTTGGGAAAGGTTTAAGGAGCTTTTGCGAAAGTGTCCCCACCATGGTTTACCTCATTGTATTCAAATGGAAACATTTTACAATGGTTTAAATGGAGTAACCCAGGGGATGGTTGATGCTTCGGCTGGGGGGGCCCTTTTGGCAAAGACTTTTGATGAAGCTTATGAGATTTTAGAAAGAATATCTATTAATAGTTGTCAGTGGTCAGATGTTAGAGGCACAAATAAAAAAGTTAAGAGTGTATTACATGTTGATGGTGTGTCCACCATTAGGGCTGATCTTGCTATGATTGCTAACGCTCTTAAGAATGTGACAGTGATTAGTCATCAGCAGCCACCAGCTATGGAGCCTACTGCAGTGGTAAACCAAGTGGTAGAGGAAGCATGTGTCTATTGTGGTGAAAATTACAACTACGAGTTTTTCCCCAGTAATCTAGCTTCTGTGTTTTTTGTAGGTAATCAGAGGAATAACCCTTACTCTAACTTTTATAATCCAGGTTGGCGCAACCACCCCAACTTCGCATGGGGAGGACAAGGAAGCAGTGTGCAATCGCAACAAAAGGTGAACCAGCCGGGATTTGCTAAAGCGCAGGTATTTCCCCAACAAAATAAGCAGGCTTTGCCCCAGCAAAATAAGCAGGCTTTGCCCCAGCAAAATTTGGGAACTTCTCTCGAGGCGATGATGAAAGAATTTATGGCTCGTACAGATGCCGCAATTCAAAGTAATCAAGCTTCGATGAGGGCCCTGGAATTGCAAGTGGGTCAGCTAGCTAATGAGCTGAAAGCAAGGCCTCAAGGGAAACTTCCCTCGGATACTGAACACCCTCGAAGGGAAGGTAAGGAGCAGGTAAAAGCGGCAACTCTTAGGAGTGGTAAGCCATTAGAAGAGCCTAGTTAAACCCAGGTTATAGATAAAAATGGTGATAAAAATAATGTTGTTGTTGAGAAAGAGTTGGAGTCTGGTCAGGGTGCTGGAGGCAGCAATAAAAATGCTGGAGCATCTGGTTTTGTTCCAGATGTGGAAACACCTTATGTGTTGCCCCCACCTTATGTACCACCTCTACCTTTTCCACAAATGCAAAAGCCTAAGAGTCAGGATGGTCAATTCAAAAAGTTTTTAGAGATTCTTAAGCAATTGCATATAAATATCCCTTTAGTAGAAGCTATAGAGCAAATGCCTAATTATGCTAAATTTCTTAAGGATATTTTAACTAAAAAGAAGAGGTTAGTTGAGTTTGAAACTGTATCTCTTACTGAGGAGTGTAGTGTTATTCTTAAGAATGGGCTACCACCCAAGGCTAAGGATCTAGGGTCATTTACTATACCCGTGTCTATAGGTGGAAAAGAATTAGGTAGAGCACTCTGTGATTTAGGTGCAAGCATTAACCTTATGCCTCTTTCGGTCTATTGAAAGCTAGGTATAGGTGAAGCTAGGCCTACCACAGTCACACTCCAACTAGCTGATAGGTCTATCACATATCCAGAAGGTAAAATTGAGGATGTCTTAGTAAAAGTGGATAAATTCATATTTCCTGTTGATTTTATTATTTTAGACTATGAGGCTGATAAAGATGTCCCAATAATTCTAGGTCATCCATTCTTGGCTACTGGTAGGGCGTTAATAGATGTTCAAAAAGGGGAATTAACAATGATAGTCTGTAATGAGGAAGTGAAATTTAATGTGTTTAAAGCCATGAAATATCCATATGAAATGGAGGATTGCTCCTTCATTCGGATTCTGGAGAGCATAGTTATTGAGACAGCAATACAGGATTCAACTAGTAAGCATTCGGAAAAGCATGGAGAGGTTAGTGTAGAGGATTTGCAGGTTTGTTTATTAGAAAGGAAAAATGAAAAAGAATTGTTTAGGTGTGAGGATGTTTTTAAGTCTTTAGATTTGAATCAAAGGAAAGTTCCTCCTATTAAGCCATCCCTGATTGAGGCACCTACTTTAGATTTGAAGCCCTTGCCGGATCATCTAAAGTATGTGTATCTTGGGGAAGGTGAGACGTTGCCCATTATTGTTGCATCAGATTTAATGCTGGAGCATGAAGGGGCCTTAATAAAATTGTTGCAGCAATACCGCAGGAATATAGGTTGGACGTTGGCTGACATTCAGGGAATTAGCCCATGTTTTTGTATGCACAAAATTACTCTAGAGGAGGGATCCTTTAGGAGTATATAGCAACAGAGAAGGCTTAACCCTACAATGAAACAAGTTTATAAAAAGGAGGTGATTAAATGGTTGGATGTTGGGATCATTTATCCAATTGCTGATAGCAATTGGGTGAGCCATGTCCAATGTGTTCTTAAAAAAAGAGGTGTCACTGTGGTAAGTAATAAAGACAATGAGTTGATTCCAACCAGGACAGTAACTGGTTGGAGGGTTTGTATGGACTACAGGAGGCTTAATAAGGCCACCCGTAAGGACCATTTCCCTCTACCATTTATTGATCAGATGTTGGATAGATTGGTTGGTCAGGCCTATTACTGTTTCTTAGATGGGTATTTTGGGTATAACCAGATTTCTATTGCTCCTGAGGATCAGGAAAAAACCACTTTCACCTGTCCTTATGGGACGTTTGCTTTTAGGCGAATGCCTTTTGGCCTTTACAATGCTCCAGCAACATTTCAGCAGTGTATGCTAGCAATTTTTTCTGATATGATTGAGTCCATTGTTGAGGTATTCATGGACGATTTTTCAGTGTTTGGAGGGTCTTTTCAGAGTTGTTTAGATAATTTAGGTCAGGTGTTAAAGAGGTGTGAGGATACCCATCTAGTTCTTAATTGGGAAAAATGTCACTTCATGGTGAAGGAAGGCATAGTGCTAGGTCATAGGATTTCTAAGAATGGTCTAGAGGTTGATAGAGCAAAAATAGAGGTGATTGAAAGATTAGAACCACCGAATTCAGTGAAGGGAATTCGAAGTTTTTTAGGTCATGCTTGATTTTATAGGAGGTTCATAAAGGATTTTTCCAAAATCAGTAAACCTTTTTGTAACTTATTGTGTACTGATCATATTTTTGACTTTAATGCAGATTGTAGGAAGGCTTTTGAGACTTTAAAGGTTGCTTTAATCTCAACACCCATTATGTGTGCACCTAATTGGAATTTACCATTTGAGGTAATGTGTGATGCGAGTGATGCTGCGGTAGGTGCTATGTTGGGGCAAAAGCAAGGCAAATTTATCCATCCTATATATTATGCAAGAAGGGTTTTAAATGAGGCACAAGTCAACTACACAACTACTGAAAATGAGTTGTTAGCTGTAGTGTTTGCCTTTGAAAAATTTCGGTCATATTTATTTGGATCCATAGTCACGGTGTTCACGGATCATGCAGCAATAAGGTATTTAATGTCTATGAAAGATGCAAAGCCTAGACTAATTCGTCGGGTTTTATTATTGCAGGAATTCGACTTGGAGATAAAAGACAAGAAGGGATCAGAAAATGTCATTGCAGATCATTTATCTTGTCTTGATCAATCATCATCTTTGCTGGAGCAATCTGCAATTTTAGATTCTTTTCCAGATGAAGAGCTTTTTGCTGTTGAGGTAAAAGTAGTCAGGGATGTCCCTTGGTATGATGATATTACCAACTTTTTGGTAAAGGGAGTCACTCCTATTGACATGGATTGGAGGCAGAAGAAAAAGTTTAAGCATGATGCAAAATTTTTCTATTGGGATGAGCCATTTATGTATAAGCAATGCTCTAACGATATTATTCGTAGGTGTGTTTCAGGTGCTGAAGCAAAGGAAATCCTGGAGCAATATCACTCTTCGCCGTATGGAGGCCATTTCAGTGGTCAGAGGACAGCTATGAGGATTTTGCATTGTGGATTCTTCTGGCCCACCTTATTCAAGGATGCCCATTAGTTCTACAAGCAATGTGATGCTTGCCAAAGGAGAGGAAACTTGGGGCCTAGAGATGAAATGGCTCTTACTTATATTTTAAAAGTTGAATTATTCGATGTATGGGGTATTGATTTTATGGGGTCATTTCCCCCTTCTAATGGCAATGTTTTTATCTTATTGGCAGTTGATTATGTGTCCAAATGGGTGGAGGCCATTGCATGCCATCAGAGTGATGCCAAGACAGTTGCAAGGTTTCTTCAATCGCACATCTTTGCGCGGTTTGGGACACCTAGAGCTCTAGTGAGTGATGAGGGTACACATTTTGTTAATAATATCTTAACTAAACTGTTAGCTAAGTATGGGATTAAGCATAGGATAGCTACCCCTTATTACCCACAAGAAAATGGTCAAGCTGAGATTAGTAATAGGGAAATTAAATCGATTCTAGAGAAAGTAGTTCATCCATCTAAGAAGGATTGGTCTTTTAGGTTGGATGAGGCTCTTTGGGCTTATAGGACAGCCTATAAGACTCCTCTAGGTATGTCTCCCTATAGGTTAGTATATGGGAAAGCTTGCCATCTACCATTGGAGCTAGAACATAAAACGTTTTGGGCTTTGAAAAAGTTAAATTTTGATCTGAGTCGTGCAGGAGCATTAAGACTGCTGCAGCTTAATGAATTGGAGGCATTTCGCCAATTTTCTTATGAGAATGCGAAAATGTATAAAGAAAAGACTAAGTTGTGGCATGACAAGAAAATAAAATCTAAAGAGTTTGTCAAGGGTCAAAAAGTCTTGCTTTATAATTCTAGATTAAAATTATTTCCTTAGAAGCTAAAATCTAAATGGTCAGGACCGTTCACTGTGATTGAGGTTTTCCCCCATGGAGCAATTACTTTGCAGGATGAAAAAGATGGGAGAGTATTCAAGGTGAATGGACAGCGTGTGAAGCATTATTGGGGTGAGGAGTTTTAGTCGAAATATCCTTCCCTAAAGTTGGTTGATGATTGAGAGAGCAGGATTTTTGCGGGAGCATTTCACAGAGCAAAATTTTGAGCTCCCAGTGTTTGTTTCAATTTTATTTTTCTGATTTGTTTTTAATTTCGGATAGGTTAGATTTGATTTTGCGTGGTTTATTAGATTTTATCTTTAAATATTTGTTTAGATTTTATCTATTTCGTTTTGAATTTGATTTGATTTTAGGACTATTTATTTGGATTATCTTTGAATTGTCTTTGAATTAATTAGATTTCATTAGATTAGCTCTAGATTTTATTTTCAGTTATTTTAATTCTGTTTAGTTTAAATTAATAAAGATTTTCTCTAAATTAATTCGGCGTCAAGAAAGATTAAATTTGATTTGATTGGTTATTTTTAAATTTAGAAGATTTGGTTTTCTATTTTGAAATTTGAATTCCGTATCCAAGATTCTTCAGGTTCAGAAGATTGTTGCGGCAAAGTTCCGGCTGGAGCATTTCGTCCGAGGGAAAAAGGATTTTATTATGAGTTAATTGTTTTTACCGTTGGGATTTTTGAATTTCTGTGAGCAGGTAAATTTCTGGGATGGTGCCACATGTCACGCAGGGATTATCCAACGGTTTAGCCGTTGACAGCGTGCAGTTATTTACCATGTTTAATTAAAATTCAAAGATTTTACCGTTGGGAATTTGATTTGAAAATTAAATGTGAATGGTAAACCCATTTAATTAAAATTCAAAGATTTTACCGTTGGGAATTTGATTTGAAAATTAAATGTGAACGGTAAACCCATTTAATACGGAGCAAAATCTTTTAGTTATGATTTGATTTGCTGCAGCTATTTATTCAAGAACCTTCGGTAAGTTCTTCCCACTTCATCTTCTTGATTCATCCCTTGCCATTTGCATTGTTCTTTCGTTCTCTGTGTGCGCTATAGAATTCCTTCTGAAACTCTTCGATGGCTAAGACAAGAGCGAGAAAAGAGAGAGATAACGAGGAAGAGGAGGTACCCGTTACCCCCGAGGTTCAGAAAGCGAAAACGAAAAAGAAGAGGACGCCGGAGGAAAAAGAAGCGAAGAGAAGGAAGAGGCAGAAAAGGGCTGCGGAACAAGAAGAGGTCTAGGAGGCAGCAGATGAGGTTGCTGCCACAGTAGTTGAAGAAGACCCGAAAGAACCAGAAGAATAGAACCCAGAAAAGGCTGAGCAGAGAGTTGAGGGTACAGAGGAAGTTCGAGAGGAGATTCAAGAAAAACAGAATGAGGATGTGCAGACAGAGGTTGCGACTGAGAATGAGCCAGTTCAGGAGGCTCGAGTGGAGGTGATCATGTCGGAGGTACCTAAGCGTCACCGCATTAAGCGAAAAGTCGGCTCTATTCAGGTAGTACGAATTGATACCCCCTCGCCTCCAACTACTGACTCTGAAAAAGACAATACAGAGAGAGAGGAACAAGAGAAGAAGGAGGCTGAAGACAAGACGAGAGAAGAAGAAACAAATAAGGCTGAGGAAGAGAGTCTGCCCAAGCGAAGAGAAGACAAGGGCAAAGGGATTGCTGAGGCATCGGGTGAGGCTGCTGAGATTGAGGAACCGAGAATACCTTTTATTCGCTTCGTCAACAACCTTGCTCGAGCAAAATATCAGGAGATGCTGAAACAAGACTTCCTGTTCGAACAAGGATTTGGCGATGATGTGCCACGATTCTTGGAGTCTGGAATAGCGAATCTCGGTTGGAGGCAGTTTTGTGCGAAACCAAAGCCTGTGAATTCAAATATTGTTCGGGAATTTTACGCTAATCTTGATGTGCGGGAAGAATTTGAGGTTATGGTTCTGGGAGTGCCCGTACAGTGGAGCCCAGAAGCCATTAATGATTTATTCAATCTCCAGGATTTTCCGAATGCAGTTTTTAATGAGATGATGGTTGCACTATCTAGCGACCAATTAAGTGCGCCTGTCCGAGAGGTTGGCATTGAGGGGGCCCAATGGAGGTTGTCGCAGACGCGAAAGCACACGTTTCAAGCTACTTATTTGAAGAGTGAAGCCAACACCTAGATGGGTTTCATTAGGCTACGCTTACTGCCGACAACTCACGACTCCATAGTATCTCGGGACAGGGTACTGCTTGCCTTTGCCATTCTTCACTCGATGAGTATTGATGTAGGAAAAATAATTTGTTCTGAGATTGTTGACTGCTGGCGAAAAAAAGGTAGGGAAACTGTTCTTTCCAAACACAATAACGATGCTGTGCAGAAGAGCAGGGGTTCCAGTGGAAGAGGGGGATGTGATTCTGTTTGACAAGGGAATCATAGACACGTCCAATTTGGCACGGCACCAGCGCATGCAGGAGGTACGCCAAGATGGGCTTATCCACGGCATCAACTCGATTCTAGAACAACTGGCACTTTCGGCCAGTCGGGAAGAGTTTGCTGAGAGGCAAACTTTAACCTTCTAGAACTATGTTAAGAATCGGGATGCCAGCTTAAGAAGGGCGCTGCAAGAGAATTTTTCCAAACCGTATCCAGCCCTTCCTGCATTCCATGAAGATCTGTTGAACCCCTGGATCCCGCCGCCGCCTGTGGAAAGATAAGGTGATGAAGAAGAAGATCATGGTCAGAAAGATTGAAGGAGGAGAATTTGAGCGCGCAGTCTTTTTGTTGAATTATTTTGTTTGCTCGCGCATTCCTGACCGCATCTTGTTCTATATTTTCTTGTTATGACTGTTTCTTTTTAATCTTTTTTGTTTTAAAAAAATATATACCTCTGCTTATGTAATATCTTTTTCTGTGTTTAATGAAATTTCTCGTTTCCATTTCTTTGTGCACTAAGTAAATGCTAACTTAACTAATTTTCTTCTGAATTTTTGAAGCTTGGATTGATTACGCTTAATTAGATCAAGGTATTCTGATCTCCAGAAACCTTTTGCTTGAGCATTTTTTCTAGCCTGGACTGTTGTTGCGGCAAAGAAGATTTTGGAGGTAGTGTTGACTTATATGATCCGCTTTAAGCTTAATTCTAGTCCCACGCTTAATTCAAATTCAGATAGAAAAATTTAAGTTTGGGGGACTTTTTGCTACTCCAATTATTTTGCTCAAGCATTCCTCTCCTTCAAGTAAAAATTTGTTAGGTTATTGAGTAACCGGGGACATTTGTGATACCCACAGTTTGTCTTTGCATCAAAAGATGACCTAGGAAATAAGAAAAATGAAAAATTATTTGCTGAAAAAAAATGATTGTTGAAAATTTTGCTGAGAAAATTCATGGAGCAAAAGTTTTGAGGGATCAATGATGATCCAGCAGTTTTTTCTGTCTCCCAGAAATTAGGTGAGCTTCATCATAAAATGTCGCCATTCTGAGGGGCAAGAGATAGAATAACTAAGGATTCTTGAGCTTTATAATGAGTATTGAGCCTAGTTAGTGATGAGCTTGAGGCAAGGGTATATTGCACCATAAAGTGGGTCATCCCATGCTTAAGAGCTTATGACTGTAGGGCTGCTTAAAGTCTGAAAAACAAGAATATAAACCCATTGAAAATGTGTGATCTAATGTGTCTGATAATAGAGCTAAGCTGTGGTAAGTTCTTAGAATTGAGTTAAAAGTGGTGATTATTTGTCCATGCTGAAGGAATCATTTTGCTGCAACAAAGCTCGGTTTTGCAGAGTGCTCAGGTAAAGGTTAAAGGCAGTATTGGATTGTCTGATTTAATCAAGCTAATTCTTTATCTAATGTTTTAAATTCTTAAGGGAAAGTGAGTTAGTATTGCTCGGGACGCGCAATAGTTCAAGTTTGGGGGTGTGATAACTGCCCAAAAGGTAGTTATTTAGGCCTCATTTATATAAGGATTTGTGTGTCTTTAATGCTTAATAGGGTTGGTTTTAGAGAGATATTACATGTTTTAACCCATTTGGAAGAATGGAAGCTTTGGAAATCATTTTGTGAAGAATCTGTTGCTGGGCGACTTGAGGGAGAAAATTCTATGCTGCAACAAAACTGGGAGAAAGACTGCCACGTCACAGCTCGTTAGCCAACTTCATGAATCGACTTCTGTTGAGTTATTTTTGGGATAAAGGAGCAAGGAGAGCCCTACACGTGTCCAAGTTGACCTAATTCAAGCCTCATATCCTTCTATAAAAGGAAGTAGCCGTCCAAGTCAATTTCATTCCAACTTCCCTTGGAAGCCGAGTAGTATAGAGAGATTAGAGATTACCAAGAACACCATCATTCGCAAGTTGATTACGGAGATTGTTATTTTCTTTAATTATCTTGTGATTATGAATATGCCTACTCAGATTGTAATTCATGTTTCCATGTTTCTTATGAACTAAGTAGTTTTAGGTGCTGGTTAGGAACATGTAGTTGTTGTGCTTAAACTTTAGTAATATATTGATTATTGCAACTTCGTTAATTGTTGTGCCTATTTCCATTTTATGCCCGTCTGGCTAGCCGGTGTGAATACTTCTATCTAGTTTCAGGGATGATTTAAAGTGTGTGTGGCAATTATCCACACTAAGATCATTGTGTATTGGTGAACGCCAGTGACTAAGCTAGGGATAGCCAGTTGCCTAGTGCTTGATCGGTCGCACTTCATTGGGGTTGAAACACAATCCAAAAGATTCAGAGTTCCGGGAGGAATCCGCTAATAATACTGCGAGAGTTGCATGATCAATAATATTGCTAAAGCATCTTTTTAAACAACTACTAAGCCTAACCAGCGCCTGTCTTTAATCTGTCTATCTATTTGTTTACTTATTGTTCTGTCATTTATTTTGCTTCAGCATAATTCCGATAAAACCCAATCATTTTATTATTCTTGAAACCATTAAAAAGTTACACAAAATCTTCTTTGCCGCAGCAACAGTCCAGGCTAGAAGAAATGCTCAAGCAAAAGGTTTCTGGAGATCAGAATACCTTGATCTAATTAAGCATAATCAGTCCAAGCTTCAAAAATTCAGAAGAAAATTAGTTAAGTCAGAGTTACTCAGTGCTAATGGAACAGAAACATCTAGAAATTTCATTTAAAAACATAAGAAAAGAAATTACATAACAGAGATATATTTTTAAAGCAGAAAAATTAAAAAGAAACAAGCAAACATATTTAGCAAACGGGGTCAGATATGCGCGAGCAAACAAGATAATAAGAACAAAAATAACGCTCGCTTAAGATCATTTCATCCATCAATCTTCCTGACCCTGCTCTTCATCATCATTCTCTTCTTCTCTTTCAACAGGTGGTGGTGGTATCCAAAGATTAAACAAATCATCGGGAAACACTAGAAAGGCCTGATATGGTCTTGAGAAATTGGTTTGCAAGGCCCCCCTGAGCGCATCATCTCTCCTTTTAGCATAAGTCCAATAGGTCTGAGCTTGCCTTTCAGCAAATTCTAACCTACTGGTCAACACTGTCAGTTGCTCTAGGATCTGATTAACGCCATACACCAGCCCTCCCTGGCGAGCCTCTTGCGTATGCTGAAGCCGCGCCAGATTAGGTGTGTCAGTGATTCCCTTATCAGTCATGATCATATCTTCTGGAACCGTGGGCACTCCTGCCCTGCTGCATAACATTGTAATCGTGTTTGGAAAGAACAGCTTCCCCACCTTCTTTTTCCAGCAATCCACAATCTCAGAAGAAATAATTTTTCCTACATCAATATTCATCGAGCGAAGAATGGCAAAGGCAAGCAATACTCTGTCCCGAGATACTGTGGAGTCGTGTGTTGTCGGCAGCAAGCGTAGCCTGATGAAACCCATCCAAGTGTTGGCTTCACTTTTCAAATAAGCAGCTTGAAACGTATGCTTCCGCGTCTGCGACACCCTCCATTGAGCCCCCTCAATGCCTACCTCCCGGACAGCCGCACTCAGTTGGTCACTAGATGGTGCAACCACCATCTCATTAAAAACGGCATGCGGAAAATCCTGGAGATCGAACAATTCATTAATGGCCTCAGGACTCCACTGTACAGGCACTCCTCGAACGATAACCTCAAAATCATTCTTAACGTCAAGATTGGCATAAAATTCTCGAACAATGTTGGAATTGACAGGTTCTAGTTTCGCACAAAATTGCCTCCATCCGAGGTTCACTATTCCAGACTCCAAGAACCTGGGCAAATCACTGCCAAATCCTCGTTCGAACAAGAAGTCTCGTTTCAGCACCTCCTGGTATTTTGCTCGAGCAAGATCGTTGACGAAGCGAATGAATGGTTCCCTCGGCTCCTCAATTTCTCCTGATGCTTCGGCAATTCCTTTGCCCTTGCTTTCTCTCTGTTCGCGCAAACGCTCTTCTTCTGCCTTTCTTGCCTCTACTTCTTTTTCCTTATTCCCAGCTTCCCTTTTTTCTTCCTCAGAGTCCGACGTTGGAGGCGATGGAGTGTTCCTAATCACCCTCACGCGACCCGCCTTCCTTTTGATGCGGCGGCGCTTGGGCGGTTTAGGCATAATGATTTCAACATGAGCCTCCTGCACCGGCTCTGGCGTTTTCTCTTTTTCAGGAATACCTGCGACTTGTCTTTTGACCTCTGTCTCATGTTCCTTCTCGGTATTCCCTTCCTTAACCGTAGCAGAAACTATCGGTTCTGTCTCAAGATTCTGAACAGCCTCTGTTTCTTGGATGACTTCTTGTTCCGCAGCCCTCTGCTGCCTCCTTCTTCGCTTCGCCTCCTTCTCTTCTGGCGTTCTTTTCTTCTTAGATTTTCCTTTTTTAACCTCCGGTGTGACGGTCCTGACCATTTAGATTTCAATTTTCCAGGGAATAATTTTAATCTAGAATTATAAAGCAAAACTTTTCGACCCTTGACAAACTCCTTAGATTTAATTTTTTTGTCATGCCACAACTTAGTCTTTTCTTTATACATTTTCGCATTCTCATAAGAAAATTGGCGAAATTCTTCTAACTCATTTAGCTGCAGCATTCTTATTGCTCCTGCACGACTGAGATAAAAATTTAACTTTTTTAAAGCCCAAAATGTTTTATGCTCAAGCTCTAATGGTAAATGGCAAGCTTTCCCATATACTAACCTATAGGGAGACATACCTAGAGGAGTCTTATAAGTTGTCCTATAAGCCCAAAGAGCCTCATCCAACCTAAAGGACCAATCCTTTCGAGATGGATGGACTACTTTTTCTAGAATTGATTTAATTTCCCTATTACTAATTTCAGCTTGGCCATTTGCTTGTGGGTGATAAGGGGTAGCTATCTTATGCTTAATCCCATACTTAGCTAAAAGCTTAGTTAAGATATTATTAACAAAATGTGTACCCTCATCACTCACTAGAGCTCTAGGTGTCCCGAACCGCGCAAAGATGTGCGATGGAAGAAACCTTGCTACTGTCTTGGCATCACTCTGATGGCATGCGATGGCCTCCACCCACTTGGACACGTAATCCACTGCCAATAAGATAAAAACATTGCCATTAGAAGGGGGAAATGACCCCATAAAATCAATACCCCATACATCGAATAGCTCAACTTCTAAAATGTAAGTAAGAGGCATTTCATCTCTAGGCCCCAAGTTTCCTCTCCTTTGACAAGCGTCACATTGCTTGTAGAACCAGTGGGCATCCTTAAACAAGGTAGGCCAAAAGAATCCGCAATGCAAAATCCTCATAGCTGTCCTTTGACCGCTGAAATGGCCTCCATACGGCGAAGAGTGACATTGCTCCAGGATTTCGGTTGCTTCATCACCTGAAACGCACCTACGAATAATACCGTCAGAGCATTGCTTATACATAAATGGCTCATCCCAATAGAAAAATTTTGCATCATGCTTAAACTTTTTCTTCTGCCTCCAATCCATATCAATAGGGGTGACTCCCTTCACTAAAAAGTTGGCAATATCAGCATACCAAGGGACATCCCTGACTACCTTTACCTGAACAGCAAAAAGTTGTTCATCTGGAAAAGAATCGGAAATGGCAGATTGTTCCAGCAAAGATGATGATGGATCAAGACGAGATAAATGATCTGCAATGACATTCTCTGATCCCTTCTTGTCCTTTATCTCCAAGTCGAATTCCTGCAGTAATAAAACCCAACGAATTAGTCTAGGCTTTGCATCTTTCTTTGACATTAAATACCTTATTGCTGCATGATCCGTGAACACCGTGACTTTGGATCCAACCAAATATGGCCAAAATTTCTCAAAAGCAAACACAACAGCTAACAACTCCTTTTTCAGTAGTTGTGTAGTTGACCTGTGCCTCATTTAAAACCTTGCTTGCATAATATATAAGATGAATAAATTTGCCCTGCTTTTGCCCCAGCATCGCACCTACCGCAGCATCACTCGCATCACACATTACTTCGAATGGAAAATTCCAATTAGGTGCGCAGAGAATGGGTGCTGAGATTAAAGCAGCCTTCAATGTTTCAAAAGTCTTCCTACAATCTGCATTAAAGTCAAAAACATGATCAGTGCACAATAAGTTACAAAGAGGTTTACTGATTTTGGAAAAATCCTTTATGAACCTCCTATAAAATCCAGCATGCCCTAAGAAGCTCTGAATTCCCTTCACTGAATTCAGTGGCTCTAGTCTTTCAATCACCTCAACTTTTGCTCTATCAACTTCTAGACCATTTTTAGAAATCCTATGTCCTAACACTATGCCCTCCTTCACCATGAAGTGGCATTTCTCCCAATTAAGAACTAGATGGGTATCCTCACATCTTTTTAACACCTTACCTAGATTATCTAAACAACTCTGAAAAGACCCTCCAAAAACCGAAAAATCGTCCATAAAGACCTCAACAGTGGACTAAATCATATCAGAAAAAATTGCTAACATACACCGCTGAAATGTTGCTGGAGCATTGCAAAGGTCAAAAGGCATTCACCTAAAAGCAAACGTCCCATAAGGGCAGGTGAAAGTGGTTTTTTTCCTGATCTTCAGGAGCAATAGTAATCTGGTTATACCCAGAATAACCATCCAAGAAACAGTAGTAGGCCTGACCAGCCAATCGATCCAACATCTGGTCGATAAATGGTAGAGGGAAATGATCCTTTCGGGTGGCTTTATTAAGCCTTCTGTAATCCATACAAACCCTCCAGCCAGTTACTGTCCTTGTTGGAATCAACTCATTATCTTTATTGCTCACCACAGTGACACCTCTTTTCTTAGGAACACATTGGTAAGGGCTCACCCAATTGCTATCGGCAATTGGATAGATGATCCCAGCATCCAACCATTTAATCACCTCCTTTTTGACAACCTCTTTCATTACAGGGTTAAGCCTTCTTTGTTGCTCAATACTCCTAAAGGATCCCTCCTCTAGAGTGATTTTGTGCATACAAAAAGATGGGCTAATTCCCTGAATATCAGCCAATGTCCAACCTATAGCTTTGCGGTATTGTTGCAGCAATTTTATTAAGGTCTCCTCATGCTCCGGCATTAAATCTGATGCAACAATAATGGGCAACGTCTCACTTTCCCCGAGATATACATACTTTAGATGATCCGGTAAAGGTTTCAAATCTAAAGTGGGTGCCTTAATTAGGGATGGCTTAATTGGGGGAGCCTTTCTTTGACCTAAATCTAAAGACTCAAAAACATCCTCGCACCTAAAAAATTCTTTTTCATTTTTTCTGTCTAAAGAAAAAAATTCAAAATCTTCTACACTAACCTCTCCATGCTTTTCTGAATGCTTATCATCTGAATCCTGTATTGCTGTCTCAATAACTGTGCTCTCCAAAATCCGAATGAAAGAGCAATCCTCCATTTCGTCTGGATATTTCATGGCTTTAAACACATTAAATTTTACTTCCTCATTACAGACTCTCATTGTTAATTCTCCTTTTTGAACATCTATTAATGCCCTACCAGTAGCCAAAAATGGACGACCTAGAATAATTGGGACATCTTTATCAGCCTCATAGTCTAAAATAATAAAATCAACAGGAAATATGAACTTATCAACTTTTACTAAAACATCCTCAATTTTACCCTCTGGATATGTGATAGACCTATCATCTAATTGGAGTGTAACTGTGGTAGGTCTAGCTTCACCAATACCTAACTTTCGATAGACCGAAAGAGGCATAAGGTTAATGCTTGCACCTAAATCACAGAGTGCTCTACCTAATTCTTTTCCACCTATAGACACGGGTATAGTAAATGACCCTAGATCCTTAGCCTTGGGTGGTAGCCCATTCTTAAGAATAACACTACACTCCTCAGTAAGAGATACAGTTTCAAACTCAACTAACCTCTTCTTTTTAGTTAAAATATCCTTAAGAAATTTAGCATAATTAGGCATTTGCTCTATAGCTTCTACTAAAGGGATATTTATATGCAATTGCTTAAGAATCTCTAAAAAATTTTTGAATTGACCATCCTGACTCTTAGGCTTTTGCATTTGTGGAAAAGGTAGAGGTGGTACATAAGGTGGGGGCAACACATAAGGTGTTTCCACATCTGGAACAAAACCAGATGCTCCAGCATTTTTATTGCTGCCTCCAGCACCCTGACCAGACTCCAACTCTTTCTCAACAACAACATTATTTTTATCACCATTTTTATCTATAACCTGGGTTTAACTAGGCTCTTCTAATGGCTTACCACTCCTAAGAGTTGCCGCTTTTACCTGCTCCTTACCTTCCCTTCGAGGGTGTTCAGTATCCGAGGGAAGTTTCCCTTGAGGCCTTGCTTTCAGCTCATTAGCTAGCTGACCCACTTGCAATTCCAGGGCCCTCATCGAAGCTTGATTACTTTGAATTGCGGCATCTGTACGAGCCATAAATTCTTTCATCATCGCCTCGAGAGAAGTTCCCAAATTTTGCTGGGGCAAAACCTGCTTATTTTGCTGGGGCATTACCTGCGCTTTAGCAAATCCCGGCTGGTTCATCTTCTGTTGCGCTTGTACGTTATTTCCTTGACCTCCCCATGAGAAGTTGGGGTGGTTGCGCCAACCTGGATTATAGAAGTTAGAATAAGGGTTGTTCCTCTGATTACCTACAAAAAACACAGACGCTGGATTGCTGGGGCAAAACTCGTAGTTGTGGTCTTCACCGTAATAGACACATGTTTCGTCCGTGACTTGGTTCACCACTGCTGCAGGCTCCATAGCTGGTGGCTGCTGATGACTAATCACTGTCACATTCTTAACAGCGTTAGCAATCATTGCAATATCAACCCTAATGGTGGACACACCATCAACCTCTAACACACACTTAACCTTTTTGTTTGTGCCTCTAACATCCGACCACTGACAACTATTAATAGATATTCTTTCTAAAATTTCATAGGCTTCATCAAAAGTTTTTGCCAAAATGGCCCCTCCAACCGAAGCATCGACCATACCTTGGGTTACTCCATTTAAACCATTGTAAAATGTTTCCATTTGAATACAATGAGGTAACCCATGGTGGGGACACTTTCGTAAAAGCTCCTTAAACCTCTCCCAAGCCTCACTAAAAGTCTCATCCTCAAGTTGCCTAAACCCTACTATTTCACTCCTTAATTTAGCATTTCTATTAGGTGGGAAATATTTACTCAAAAAATTTGCAGCTAACTCATCCCACGTCCTAATTGATCCTGGAGCAAAAGAGTTTAACCATGACTTTGCTCCATCTCTAAGAGAATACGGGAACAAAGTTAATCTAAGAGCATCTCTAGGCACTCCTTGAATTACAAAAGAATCACTAACTCCTAGAAAAGACTTAAGATGTAAATGAGGGTCTTCAGATGTCAAACCATGGAATTTCCCCACGGTTTGCAACATCTGAAACATTACCGGTTTCATTTCAAAATTTGCCGCTTGGATTTGGGGACGTGCAATCCCTGGATTCAACTCATTAAACATCGGGACAGCATAGCTCGAATGGCTCTGGTTCTATCATTCGCTATCAAGATAGGATTCTCAGCCTGATTATTTCGCTGCTCATTTTGCTCAAACAGTGGGTTTTGCTGCAGCAACGGATTCTGCTGGGGGTTTGCTGCTGCTGGTCCTTCATGAACCTGTGGAAGTTGCGGCACGTTCTCCATCTGGTTTCTGCGCTGCTCCCTCCTTCTGTTCCAAAATGTCCTTTCAATTTCTAGATCAAGCTCAAACCGTACCCCAGGCGGATCGCTCATGCACCAAAATCACACCTGCAAAAACAAAAGAAACAATAAAAAAGTTCTAGCACCAAACCACTAAAACACATACACAAAGCAGATCAGATAAAAACTTATTCAAGTCCCCGGCAACGGCGCCAAAAACTTGTCGGGCTCCTAGAGTGAGTAAAAATATAGTATAAAATACTCTAGAATTCCTGTGCAAGTATACACAGTCTGCAGCAAGTAATATTATCAATCCAAGGTCTAAATGAGTTTCTAGTCTACCTATTTTTGTGTAACTTTTTAATGGTTTCAAGAATAATAAAATGATTGGGTTTTATCGGAATTATGCTGAAGCAAAATAAATGACAGAACAATAAGTAAACAAATAGATAGACAGATTAAAGACAGGCGCTGGTTAGGTTTTAGTGATTGTTCTAAGATATGCTCTAGCAATATTATTGATCATGAATTTCTCGCAGTATTATTAGCGGATTCCTCCCGGAACTCCGGATCTTTTGGGATATGTTTCAAACCCAATGAAGAGCGACCGATCAAGCACTAGGCAACTGGCTATCCCTAGCTCAGTCACTTGCGTTCACCAATACACAATGATCGTAGTGTGGATAATTGCCACACACTCTCTAAATCATCCCTGAAACTAGAGAGAGCTATCCATACCGGCTGGCCAGGCGGGCATAAAATAAGAATAAGCACAACAATTAACCAAAATGCGATAGTCAATATATTACTAGAGATGAAGCACAGTAATCACATTATTCCTAACCAACACCCTAAGCTACTTAGTTCATAATAGGCATACGAATACGAATTACAATCTGAGTATGCATGTCCATAACCACAAGTTAATAAAGAAAGTAAACTCCCTAATCAGCTTGCGGAAGATGGTGTTCTTGATGATCTTCAATCTCCCTATACTATTCGGCTTCCAAGGGAAAAACATGGAATGACTTTGACTTTGACGGCTACTTCCTTTTATAGAAGGATGGGAGGCTTGAATTAGGTCAACTAGGACACGTGTAAGGCTCTCCTTGATCCTTTATCACGAAAATAACTCAACAGAAGTCGGTTCATGAAGCTGGCTAACGAGCTGTGATGTGGCAGTTTCTGCTCCCAGTTTTGCTGCAGCATAGAATTTGCTCCCTCCAGTCGCTCAGCAGCATAATCTGCACAAAGTGATTTCCAAAGCTTCCATTCTTCAAAATGGGTTAAATCATGTAATATCTCTCTAAAACCAACCCTATTAAGCATTAAAGACACGCAAATCCTTATATAAATGAGGCCTAAATAACTACCTTTTGGGCAGTTATCAGGGACATACGGGGATCGGTGTCCAAGTAACAACCTAAAAGGTCTATAGTATACGGATAAGGATGGGTACCTTATCCTGGTGACACTATGTGATACAACCCACCTTGTATTCGATACAAATGCAATGATCCAAAGAATCCATGTAGGAGACATGCGGGTGGGGGTATCATTTGCAATGAGTTTTCATAAAACCGGACCGTGAAATAGTAACCACTAGATGTAACGTCGTTAACCAGTTTAGGTTTTTATTTCTATAGGATGACCTAGGTAACTCAATCTCAATCCTGAGTCTGTTATGAACTCCTTTCAGGAGGGATTGTCCTTAGATTTGTATGGGTGAGAATGGCCAGTTCGTCAACTCAATAATCCTACCATTTCAGGGGCAAGACCGAATGGGGGTTGGGAGCATAACAGTAAAAGATGGGATTCACTCCTTCCCCTATTGGGGTAAGTAGATGTGTGTTCCGTTAAGGGCTGATTCCGGGGCTTGAACAAAGGCGCGTCGTCCTCTCCTGGCCCGAGAGGAACTCCTGTTTAGTGGTTGGACCCTAATCAACTTGTTCAATAGAGGGATCAGTGGTACTTAAGGAACCAGAGGTAACCTAGGGGTAAAACGGTAATTTGACCCAGCTGGTGTTACGAACACACGTGAAAGATTGACTTACTGCAATTGTCGATATTCGTTGACACATAAATATTCTACAGTGAGAAGAGTGCAGTTGTGGGTCTTTAGTGGAGTGACCCACAATTAACGAATGTTGACTAACTTGGTTAATGAGTTGAGCCAATTAGTCTCGTATCATTGGAGCTTTTGATCTGTAGGTCCATTAGGTCCCACTGGTAGCTCGTAAAGAGACTTGAGGCAATTAAGTATAAAATGTAAATTGAAAGTGTTCAATTTATTTAGGGGAATCATATAATGTATATTGATACATTATAATATAAAGTTTATGGAACTTTCTAATATAAAATTAATTCTTGAGAGAAAATATTTGAAAGAGTTCAAATAATTAATATGAATTGGATTCATATTAATATAAATAATTTAATAAAATCCCTAAGATTAAATATATGATATTTAATTGGGTAATTAATTAATTATGGAATTAATTATTTATTTATTAAATTAAATATAAATAAGATAATATATTTGATTAGATCTTATTCATGACCTTTTCCTATAAGGAAAAGGTCTTGGCCTTTTTCATATAAATAGGACCCTTGGGGTGGGGTGAAAGGCATCCCATTCATTCTCCTACTCTCAGAGAATTTCCCTGAAGGCTCCTTCTAGACTTCCACCAGTCTCCTGCCTCTAGAAGTCTTAGAGTCATATCGGTGTAGCCATAGTGGTGGTGTTCGCTGTAGTTTGTGATTGTTTCACAAGCAGTCGGTGAATTTAATCTGAGTCGTCAACGAGAATAAGTAATTTGTTACTATATAAATTAGATTTAGATCTAATCTTTTTGTATGCTTAGCCTTAATATAAATTTAGAATAATTCTAAGATTATTGCCAATGTATTGGTATTTTAGATTAAACAATCCTTCAGTAGGTTGTTGAGTGTCGCTGTTAGGTCACTCTCACCCATGAAAATCAAAGGATAATCCCAAATAAACAAGAGTTCATAGTTAGCTCAGGATTAAGATCAAGTTACCTAGGTCATCGCTTGAAATAGTCAATTTCACAGTAAATGGCGTTATAAAGTGAAAGTGACTTATTTCGCGGTCTGGTTTTATACAAACTCTTTTGCATAGGACGCCCCCACTCGCATGTCAATACATGAATGACACAAGATCACATCGTTTGTATTAAAACAAAGTGGGTCGCATCACATAGTTTCTCTATACTATAGAAAATGAACTTTTAGCAAGACCTTAGTGCCAGTGTAGGGGGAAGAAAATGAACTATTTCAGTAACGTTTTAAATTTAACTTTGTTACATTTACTATCTACGAGTTTTAGGACATAAACCCCAACAAAAGAAAGAAAAGAAAAAGAAAAAATAGAGAGAAGGAAAAGGAATTCCTTGATCAGCCACCTAAGCAAGAGGAAGCAACCGAGTTTGTTCCATTTAGACCTTTTAGCAAGACCTTAGTGCCAGTGTAGGGGGAAGATAGGACGAGAGTTGAGTAAACCAATCATGGGCTAGTACAGTCTTCTTTAGGTGGGATGGAGCTCGCTTGTGCAAGATAATCTTTGAAATTTTTTTATTTGTCTCCTCATTTGTCTCTCTTGCGAATGTCTCTTGATTACTTTAGTTTTTGGAATGCTTGAGTCTTGAGGATTAAATCACTTTTTGATTATATGCACAACGTCTTTCTCTTTGGTTTGTGTGTGCCTTGCTCGAGGACTAACAAGATTTAGGTTGGGGGTATTTCATAGGACCTAAATAGTCATATTTTATTGCCTCTAATCTAAGCTTGTTAGAGTCATTTTATGCTTTACTTGTCTTATTTACAGGTTAATTGAGCTTAGGCTGTGTCAATAGCGGATCACTCTAATTGGTGTTAATTCGGGTCAATTACATAGTTTTGGAGCCATCTCGATGTCTTGGACGGCGAGGAGGTGAAGATACCCAACTGTGCTGAGGTCTGAATTGTGACACCAAAAGCCGAAGATTGAAGCCCCGAATTGAGAAGAAAGTGAGACAAAGCCGAGACATAATGCAGGAAGTCGAGATGTGAGACTGGCTTCGAGACGCCAGCCTTGGCATCTCGACACCGACACGATTCTTTTCGGAGTGCATTGTTCGCAGCGTCTCGACGCTACCTTATTTTCTATATATATGTAGCCTCGGTTTAGTCCGCCGTTAGGTTAGAATTTTGGTCCATTTTACGATTTCTTTTCCTCTTTTACATTCCAACACTATTGTAGACCATTCTTGGTCATATTCTATGGATTCTTTCATGTTTATTGTTGATTTTACTACATCTATGCGTAGCTAATCTCGTTTAGATCGTTGGATTGGGGTTATGTCTTGATTCTAAATAAGATTGGCTGAGTTTTATGAGTTTTACTTTCTGTTCTTGCTGTATTTTCATTTTTTTTTACATGTTATCCCGTTTAGACCAATACATGAGGCTAGTCTATTAGATAGCCACTAGGCTGAGGCAAGCCACTCTCTAGGCGAGACGACCCTTGATAGGCCTAGGATGCATGTTAAAGGTTGTAGGAATTAGATTTAAATTGCATTTGAATTTAGTTCTTACGATTCCGGACCCAAGATCCCAAAGCGCCTAGTTTTAATCGGTAATTGTGAAATTTCTTGTTAATTAACCAGATAGATATAATTAGTAATTGTTGCATAGGTCTCGGATGGTTGCTAAATTATGTATAAGGGGTGGCGAGCAATAGAGTCCATATTAATTAATCTTGTTAATTGCAGAATTCACGATTAGCAAGGTAATTAGCACAGGTTAGTGTAGGGGGGTCCTCCGAGTAACCCAAAAGCCAACCAGACTAATGAAATCAGTTTAGAATAATCATTAGGGAAAACTAGGAAGCCAACGAATTTGAATCAAGCATAATAAATCTCAATCCAACGATCCTTTTTCCTGTTATTGTTTCCTTCTAATTTCTCATCTGCATGTTTATTTTGTGCCATTTAAATTCAGTATTTTATTATTCCATGCTTGTCCTTCATTATAAAAATCCCCCCTGTTTTCATAAATACGAAATTCTATAATTGCTAGATCCCTCTTCCCTGTGTTCAATCCCGGCCACTATTGCTACAAAATAGTAGTAGTGTCGTGGATTATAAATTTTAATTGACGACTTAGGGAGAATTCGACACCCTCCTGCGGGTCATGTCAATTGCCTTGCATTATAAAAATTAGACTGATTCTAGATCATTTGGGTCTATTTCCTAAAGTTCTAATCTAGAAGTAAGCCTAATTGTTAAGTTGATAAATTAAATTCTTGAAATTAGGGAAGAGAGATTTTATTCAATCTTTAACTCTCTAATTTTGGGAGTTAATTATTGATATATATTCCCTAATTCAAAAGGAAACTAATTTCTTTTAATTGATTTTATCCCACTCTTTTAGGTCCTTAATTAGATTTCAAATAAAGCCCTAGAATTTCCCTTTCTAAAATTAAATGGGGTTTTCTTATCTTAGATTGTATTTTAAAAGGAAACGTAAATAAAGAAAAAAAAAAAGAGAAAACCCTAACCCCTCATCTCTTTCTTTCCTTCCTCTCCACGCTGCCCCCCTCGCACATCTTCTTCTTCGTTCGACAACCTTTCCCTCGCATCACACTTCTTTCTCTCTCACTCATGTTTCGTGTCGGTAGCAGAACCATGGAACCACGTAAATCCAGCCATCATCTTCATCTTATTGATATACTTATAAATAATTTTGCATTCCATGACCTTCATGATACACCAACAATTATAACATTGTTTGTAACAACTACATTAAAGGTAAATCCTATCTTCTCTAATTGGAGTCAATTGGTGGAAATATATGATTTGTTTTAATGATTTTTGATGATTTTGGTGTCAGGTATCATATGAAAGGGCATTTTCGTAAATAACCCAAAGTTTGGAATTAGCCCTAATTTCCTCTTTATGTTTGTTGAGCCACACGCCATCGCCCTCAGCATCCCTCATCTCTTGCGAACTCCAGCCGCAATCTCAAAGTTCTCGGCAGGTTATTTTCTTCTTCATCTTCGCGAGTTGGTTGGCCACTCCTTCTCTGGCAGGTTCTTCCGTTCCTTCGAGCTCCACGGTGTCTCCCTTCCTTCTGTCGTCCTCTCCGGCGGCGTCTGTGGCGGTTGATGACATGCAAAAATGTCATCATTTTCCTATTAATTTTAGCTAGTTTTGTGCATGAATTGTGAGCTTTATTGTATTTTTCTGTTGATTTTGTAGAAAACCGAGTTCGAGAATCAAAACCAAGAATTTTACCAATTTTGGGCATAAAAAGAAGACTTTGGGTCATAAATTGAAGAAAAGAAAAGAACATTTGAAGTGGAGGCCCAAAAAGCCCAAAAGAAAGAAGAAAGGAGGCAAAAATTCGTGTTTAAGGCTTCTAGAAGACCTAGCGTCGAGACACTAGGACCAGAGCGTCTCGACCCTAGGCAAACAGTGAAGAAAGCTCCAGAATCGCGGTAGCGTCGGGACGCTGCGACAACTTCTGCTCCAAGAAAACCTGACGTCACAGCGTCTCGACGTTGTGCGTCTTGGGCAGCAAGACACCTCCGTTTCTTCTCCTATAAAAAGGCCCCTTCCCAAAGGTAAAAATCATCCCATTTTGGGGAGCTCTCCCCTAGCTCAATAGAGAGAAAAAGTGAGAAGAATTATGGAGAAAAGGTTGGAATTGATCGATATTCCAAGGCTCAAGATTCGAGACGATCGTAGCGGGAGCATGGGATCGACTTATCGGTTATTTCTTCCTTATTTCTTTGTAATTTCTTATTTTAGATTGGGTTAGAACCATGGATCAAAATCATTTTGGCAAAATTATTTCCATTCGTGAGTAGATCTTGAGACCTAGGGTCGTTATTCTAGTTAATTGGATATTGTAGCGCAATTACTTGGATTATGTAATGAATTTCTTCATATTTCATCTATGCAATTCATGCTTAATGCCTTTAATCCCTTGATCACGGATTGATTGATTTGTTGGTCTAAATTGATACTCGACAGAGAGAAATTAGATTAGATCCTAATTGCATGGCTAACAATTGCTTGGAGCACGAGAGTGAAAGAGAATTGTTAGAAATTGATAATGAAGTTGCCTAATGCCATACTATGATTAACTAAGGAGATGGACACATAAATTGGTTATGTTAGTATGAGATGTGGAGGAGCTTGAAAGAGAAATCCGCTTATAATTACTTCTAGATTTATGAGATTGAAGATTATTGGTTACATGCATCCATGTATTTGAGCTACATATCCAAAAAGCTAGATAACACCCTAGGTCACGTTCCCTTAATAGGTTATTTTCATTTTATTATTGCATGTTTATTTTTATCAGTTCCTTTAAATTTCGCTTCATCATTCGAGTTGGAATTCTAAATAAAATTGAACATGATGGTTCTTGGTACTTAATGGATATAATTCAAATTCCCTGAGGATTCGATACTCAGAATACTTTCCGTTTTAATATTACTTGGGAAACCGTACACTTGCGGAAAATTGCACAACAGCGGTGCTGTAGGGATTGGAATTTCGTAATTCTGTAAAGCGGAAGTGTGATTCATACCGATTCGTAACTAATTTTGTTCAATCTAAAATACCAATACAATTTCAATAATCTTACAACTATTTTAGATTTATATTAAGGCTAAACATACAAAAATATTAGATCTAAATCTAATTTAAATTCACCAACTACTTGTGAAATAATCACGAACTACTGCGAACACCACCACTATGGCTACACCGGCATGACTCTAAGACTTCTAGAGGCAAAAGACTGGTGGGAGTCTAGAGGGAGCCTTCAGGGGAATTCTCTGAGAGTAGGAACATGAATGAGATGCCTTTCACCTCACCCCAGGGGTCCTATTTATAAGAAAAAGCCAAGACCTTTTCCTAATAGGAAAAGGTCATAAATAAGATCAAATCTATTATCTTATTCGTATCTAATTTTAATAAATAATTAATTAATTCCATAATTAATAAATTACCCAATTAAATATCACATATTAAATCTTAGGGATTTTATTAAATTATTTATATTAATATGAATCCAATTCATATTAATTATTTGAACTCTTTCAAATATTTTCTCTCAAGAATTAATTTTGAAATTAATTTAAAATTATATTATAAAGTTCCGTAAACTTTATATTATAATGAACAAGTTGTTTAGGGTCCAACCACTAAACAGGAGTTCCTCTCAGGCTAGGAGAGGACGGCGTGCCTTTGTTCAAGCTCGAAATCAGCCCTTAAGAGAACATACATCTACTTACCCCAATAGGGGAAGGAGTGAATTCCATTTTGTACTGTTATGTTCCCAGCCCCCATTCGGTCTTGCCCCTGAAATGGTAGGATTATTGAGTCGGCGAACTGGCCACTCTCACCCATACAAATCTAAGGACAATCACTCCTTAAAGGAGTTCATAACAGACTCAGGATTGAGATTGAGTTACCTAATTCATCATATTGAAATAGAAACCTAAACTACTTAACGACGTTACATCTAGTGGTTACTATTTCGCGGTCTGGCCTTATGCAAACTCATTGCATAGGATACCCCCACCCGCATATCACCTACATGGATGCTTTGGATCATTGCATCTGTATCGAATACAAGGTGGGTCGTATCACATAGTGTCACCAGGATAAGGTACCCAACATTATTCCTATACTATAGACCTTTTAGGTTGTTACTTGGACACCGATCCCCGTATGTCCCCACATACTAGTCGAAGTTTCATTTAAACAACCTTGGATCTTAGTTTATTGGATTTAGGGTTTATTAATGCCAACTCGATTATTCAATAACCAAATTACTGAATCACTCAAATAACGCTTTATTGAGATCGATTAATTTGTTTCATTTACTATGTACGAGTTTTAGGGCATAAAACCCAACAGGTGCAACGCGGTGGTTCGTCGCTTTCGGTCGTAGTAGGTGCGTATTTCCCTCTTTACTCGATGTTTTGCGCTAAATCTGCCACTCTCGTTCACTCTCCCTCTGTTTTAGTCGTGATTTTGACGTTTCTCCGACAGGGCAACAGCTTCTAGGCGTGGGTTTCAGTGGCTGTGACGTTGGGGCTTGCGGACAACAGTGTTTCGTGGTCGTTTTCCCTGTTTTTCCGGTGCTTCGTTCAGTGGGTAAGTGCTTAGAAGTTTTTTCGTGGTTGATTTTTTAGTTTAATCGATTACCCATTCGTTATTGTTTTTCGTTCAGCAAGCGTTCTCTTCGTATCCGCGTGATTTGAGTGTTGGATCTCCAAGTTTTAGTAGTTATGGAGCGTGTTCGTTTTGGGTAAGTGAATTTAGCCAAGCTTTGGGTGTTTTGTTTGTGTTAGAAGGACACCCATTAATATTGACTTTTTGTTTCTAGGTGCCCATTGCGTTTGGTGGTTAAATTGCCTAATTTAGATTGAGTTGTGAGCTTGGACAACAAACTTTGTTGTTGTTTAGGTGAGTTTTTGGGAGTAAAATAATTCTCAAATTTAGTCGAATCCTTATGCCCTCTTGGTTTAATCAAGTTTATGAGTTTAAGATTATTTTTCCTCTTTTTGTTTAGTTGGTTAGGGACTTGGAAGCTAAGGAGTATATTAACTTGCCAAGCAAATTATTTAGCTAAGGTAAGTAGCTATTGGACTCAATTCTCGAGCTTTAGATCCAACGCATGCTTGTTAGATTCGATAAAGTCAAGTCCCATGCTTTAAACAAATTTCCTTGTGAGTTTAGCATGCTTGTAAGAGTAGCTTAGTCCTTGTGGTTGCTTATGGATTTTAAAGTGCATGGCTAGTTGCATTATGAAGCATGTTGTGGGCATGAGAAGTTGTTTATTAAATTGGCATATCTGACACTATTTCTGGATGGATTAGCACCTCTTAGATTGTTTTGGAAGTGTGCTTGATGGTTTGACTTGGTTGCTCTGAATGTTTGGTTAGTTGTGGATGTGAGGTCTGTCTCGCTTTGGTTATGGTTTTGACGTATTATGAAGTTTGTGGTTGGGCGGTGTTGATTTTAGAAGTGATTTACCTACTTTTCAGGTGATAGGAAAATTTTGGGTTCCCTATATATACGTCGTTATACTGCCGAATTTTCGGTAGAATTGCGATGGTCATAAAACTAAGTTTAAATACCTTTGGGCATTAGTGTACTAAAGTACTGCGTGAATGATAAGGACTGAACCTAGTGTAGGGACCTTAGTCTCGATTAGGGCCTTAGATGAACTTAAAAGATCCTTAAGTCTTATATAGCTAGCGTGTCTTCCTTCCCCATCTCAGGAATGATAGAACTTAGTTGTCAGTCACGTTTATGTGTGTTCTATTAGTTGACTATTAGAGCTTAGTTTCAGGCACGTTAGCATGCGCTCTCTCAGTTCAGGACGGTGTTGACTTTATGATCAGACATGTTGTACGTGCGCCAGTTGGCACCCAAGGCATGTTTACATGCGTCAGTTGCTCCACCATATTTTATGTCTACATTAAGGGGTGTTGTGTTGGGACAGGTGTAGTTCTGCTAGAGTTGGCTAATAGCGAGCATAACTAGCTAGTTTTCCCTAATTAATTTAGCTACTCTTTTATAATTAAAGGGTCAAAATTATGCATTTTTGTGTTGTATTTGTAGGAAATAAGTATTGGAGCCAATCGTGTGTTCGGGACATGAAAAGGGGCTAAAGAACGAAAAAGACTCAAGTTGGAAGAAGGCAAAATCAGCCCAGCCGAGAGCCAGCGTCGGGACGCTGCTCTTTGGCCGTCTCGACTATTGTGCGTCACTGCTACTAACACTGCAAGTGCACGGGCCGCAAGTAATATAAAACGGAAATATTCCAAGTATCGAATCCACAGGGAGGTGAAGCAAAAATTAAGCAAAGCAATAAATTCTTGAACACTAAAAATACTTTGGAGAAATAATATTTAGGGACCAAAACATGAAATTAAAATGAATTTAAAATTAAAGCAATCAAAGATTAAAACTTGATCAATCAGGGAAAAAAATAAAATATGGAAAAAGAGTTTTGAATGGGAAGTGAGGTC
This sequence comes from Luffa acutangula, assembly GCA_036850905.1. Taxonomy (NCBI): domain Eukaryota; kingdom Viridiplantae; phylum Streptophyta; class Magnoliopsida; order Cucurbitales; family Cucurbitaceae; genus Luffa; species Luffa acutangula. Next base: position 37,058,433 of record CM072097.1, on the reverse strand, counting down.
TTGAAAGTCAATTAACAGCTAAACAATTATTACAATTATCCTATCTCGTTGCCCAACTAATTATAATCCTAGAATCTTCGTTAATCACATAGGTTCTCTTGTCGGCTTCCCCCAAATATAATTAATCCATTTTAACAACCTAAGTGTCCTTAGCACCATTCAAAATTCGTTAATTATTACGCTCTGATTCATTTTAGGAATCTAAGTTTAATCAACTAATCTAGTTGTCACGACGGACAATTAAACTAGTTGCATAGATTATGATCTATCATAATTTATCTCCGTCGAGTTTCCATTAAGAATCAGATCAATATACAATTGACCAGATCGCATATAGCATTACGAGCATCCATACGAATAATTAGTATAAGAGGGCAAGAGATAGGCAATTATAATAACATTTAACTATATAATTTCATTTCAAGACCCCAAATTGGGGTTTAGCTATACATGGCTAAAAGATCCACAAAATATACAATGGAAAGCATTAAATTGAGCAAAATAAAAGTAAAGGAAATGACCGTCAAAGACCCCATCGATAGCGCTTGGAGTCCCTCCGAGCACGCCTTGAGCCTCTTAGAGTGCTCCCCAAAGCTCCCAAAAATTTTCCCACTAAGAACTCTCAAAAAGGCTAAAAAGCCTTGAGAGAATGCTCAAAAGAGCCAAGGAAGGAAAGGAATGAAAGAATGAAGGAATGATTGATGAATAAAATGGGCACCAAGGGGGTTCGTATATAGGTCCGGAAATAGGACAGCATCGCGACGCTATCAGCACAACGTTGCGACGCTGTGACGTCACTCAACTTTTTGGCCAAGAAATGGGACAGCGTCGTGACGCTATGCGGTTTCTAGAACTTGGGCCTTTCTTCATTTCTTTTTTGGTCTTCTTTGCATGGTTGACTTCTTGGGCTCCCCCTTGACCCATGGATGGAAATTTGGGCTTGGATTGCTCATTTTAGGGCCCTTTTCCACCAAAAATCCATAACCTTCTCCTAAAGACCAAATAACAAATTATTTTAAATTTCTTCAATAAAAGCACAGTTAAAGCGCCTAGAAGCTTAATAATTTAGGACTAAAATAGCGACATTTGTGCCTGCTATCACACCCCGAAACTTAAGCTTTTGCTAGTCCCGAGCAAAATAAATTCGAAAGATGCATGAAATAGAATCACTCAAACCTCAATGATTTCTGAACTTTTAAGCTAAGATGGAAAACATGCAAGTGGAATAAGCAAGCACCACATACTCATGAAGAAATCTTAAAAGAGTTTGAACTTAAGATTAATGAATAGCATGCTCAAGACTTTTCTAATGTTTCTTTTACTAACCTAGATTAGTCATATGACTTTCTCCATTTGTTTTCCCCCTACACTGGCTAAGAGTCCCTAATAGGTCGGAGTTCTACTATCATGCAAAAAAAGAAACTAGGGCGCCTGGCATATTTCTTTTTCATGGGGGAGCAAAACTCACAAATATTTTTCACTTTCTTTTTCTTTTGCTACTCCCCCAAACTTGCATTTTGATATCTAATGGTACTAGCTTTCACACTACGGTGCAGGGACCCTTAACCCGAATTTTATTCTTGGTTGACCTAACTGATCACACCGCAGGTAGCTCTTTTTACCCCTAGGCTTTTCTTTTGTGCCAGCAAAAATTTTTCTTTTTCAACAGATTTTTTTTCTTTTTCTCTCTTTTTCTTTTTTTTTCTTTTGTTGCTTTGCTCTCAGCAGACATAGCAATTTTTTCTACCCAGTTCTTTAAAACAATCAAGCATGAACTCCTAGTGTTAGAAACTAAGCCTATCAGGGTGACAACAAACTTTAAAAATCATAATAAAAATCTAGATAAGTCTATTGCATGCTTTAGACATTAAAACTAAGTATCAAAAAATTTTAAAATTTCACAATTTATGCTATGCTCCCAAATTCCACAACATATAAACCATTTTCTCCCAAAACTTCTAAAATCACATCCTCGGCTATCAAGGCTATCTACTCATGCATCCAACGGAATTTAAATATGCTCAACATAGCGAAAGCCTCCCCCCAAACTTAAACTAAACATTGTCCCTAATTTTTAAAAACAATAAAGCATAAAGAATGATACTGAGACTTCCCTGAGTTAGGAGCAACTCATCATCTTCCTTTGGTTCCAGAAAAATGGGATTCTTGGAGCTTTGGGACTTGCTGAGGTGATCCTGCAAAATAAAATTGGATCACGAAGCAAGGAAAATTATTTACCGCAAAAATAACTACCTATACTTTAATCCTTGGTTGCCTCCCAAGCAACGTTTTCTTTAACTTTTTTAGCTAGACGAGGCTCGACACGATAACGGAGGCTCGAAATAAAAATTTTCATCGTCCTCCGGCCCTTGCATAAAATTTCCCACCAAATTGCATACTGCAAACAGGGGAGAAAAAAAATTTTCCCCTGGCCCATCATCACTAAAGAGATCGTTATAATAACATTTAAGAAAATATGTAGCAGCATCAAATCTCTTTTCTAAGTCTCTATTTTCAAAACATTTATTCACAGAGTCATCCAGCACCATGATATCTACTGGTCTAGGATCTAAGGATTGCCTATCAACTATGTCTATCCATTCATCAGATTCAATATCTACATGCTCATGAGATTCCTCAAACTCAGTATTAAAAAATGATTCAACCAAGCTAACATATGACTCATCATCAGAAGAATTAAAGAATTCAAGCTCCTCTGGGTCAGATTCTATACTATTATCCACATCATCAGGACCTGAATCAAAATTATTCACACTTTCAGGACCCGATTCTATATACTCAACAATGTCAGGATCAGACTCGATAGATTCAGCATTATCATGATCAGACTCGAAATTATCATCTATCAAGTAATCCTCTCCATTCAAATCATTATCTAATACAGGCATTTCAAGCTCATTCTCAAAGTCAGGCAAATCATCAATTTCAGACATTTCTATCTCATTTTCAAAATCAAGAAAATCTATATTAATCAGCTCATTTTCAAACAAAGGGTCATCGAAAAATGCATTAGGATTAAAATTTCCATCATCCATAGGCAACTCCTAATCCTAGGCTAAGATTATACTCTACCTCTTCATCATCGTCAGTCAAATATTCTGGACCTATAGAAAAAAAAGTATGCAAACTACATACAGATTCATCCTGTCCAAAAATATTAAAAACGACCTTTTCATCATCTACATTTAAGGTAAGCTTACCGGTATGCACGTTAATTTCAGCCTTACCTGTGGCTAGGAAAGGTCTGCCTAAAATGATGGGTACCTCTTTGTCTTCTTGCATGTCAAGCACCACAAAATCTACAGGGAAGATCAATTTGTTGACCTTTACCAGCACGTCCTCTACAATACCCATCAGCTGGGTGATCGATCTATCAGCAAGCTGGAGGGTGATGTCGGTGTCTTTCAGACCTATTAAACCAATCTTCCTGTACAATGAATAGGGCATCAAATTTATACTAGCACCTAGATCACACAAAACCCTATCGAAAGATACTTCTCCTATAATACAGGGAACAGTAAAACTCCCTGGGTCCTTTTGTTTAGAAGGCATCTTTCCTGATACTATGGTGCTACTATTTTCAGACAACCTAAAAACCTCTTTTTTCAAACTTTTCTTCCTAAATAACATTTCCTTCATGAACTTCCCATAATTAGGCATATTATACAAAGCATCGACTAAGGGAATGTTCACAGATAATTTTCTAAACATCTCTAGGAATTTCTGAAATTGTTCATCTAATTTGACATTTTTAAAGCGCTGAGGAAAAGGTAACTCCCTGTAATCAAAGGTAGGACATTCGCCCCTCCGCTTTGGTGGGCTAATGTGCAATCCTTTATCATGGTGGTTGCATGAGACCACTTCTTCCTCATTCAGCTTCTCTTCATGCCTTTCATTTTGCTTTGATCCTGCAAAAGAGTTAGAAAAATCACAATTAATAGAGTTAGAAGGATGTTGGGACCTTTCAGAGGAGACTTTTTGTGCCTCAGCCCTTCCATCTTCATCCTTGCTCTTCACTTCTTCTTTCTTCAACTTTTCTGAACTAATCTTCAGCTGTCTACCACTTCTCAGTGTCACCATCTTGCAGTGCTCTCTAGGATTGGGTTCAGTGTCGCTTGGAAATTTCCCTTTCTAAAGGGCATTCACCGCTGAAGCTATCTGACCTATCTGAACTTCCATATTCTTCAGAGCTGTGTCGTGGTTATTAACTGCTGTCTGGAGATTTATATTTAACACCTTCTGCTCCTTGATAAACATGACCATCATCTCCTCCAAGTTGCTCTTCTTTTCTGACGTATTGGATGAAGCAAATCTTGGCGGTGGCTGCAATACGTTCTTGGAGTTGGAGCAAGAAAAGTTCTCTGAAGGATTGGAATTCTGTAATTCCGTAAAGCGGAAGCGTGATTGGGACCGATTCGTAATTAATTTTATTTAATCTAAAATACCAACACATTGGCAATTATATTAGAACTATTCTAAATATATATTAAGGCTAAAGCATACAAAAATATTAGATCTAAATCTAATTTATAAAGTAACAAATTACTTACTCTCGTTGACGACTCAGATTAAATTCACCAACTGCTTGTGAACTAATCACGAACTAGTGCGAACACCACCACTATGGCTACACCGGTATGACTCTGAGACTTCTAGAGGCAGGAGACTTGTGGGAGCCTTTGGGAGAATTCTCTGAGAGTAGGAGAATGAATGGGATGCCTTTCACCCCACCTCAGGGGTCCTATTTATAGGTAAAGGCCAAGACCTTTTTCCTAATAGGAAAAGGAAGACATTTTCCTAATAGGAAAAAGTCTCTAATTTTAATAAATAATTATTTAATTCCATAATTAATTAATTTCCCTAATTAAATATCATATATTTAATATTAGGGATTTTATTAAAATTAAAATTAATATGAATCCAATGCATATTAAATTTATTTGAACTCTTTCAAATATTTTCTTTCCTAATTGGAAAAGGTCTCTAATTTTAATAAATAATTAATTAATTCCATAATTAATTAATTTACCCAATTAAATATCATATATTTAATCTTAGGGATTTTATTAAAATTAAAATTAATATGAATCCAATTCATATTAAATTTATTTGAACTCTTTCAAATATTTTCTCCCAAGAATTGATTTTTGAAATTAATTCAAAAATTATATTATAAAGTTTCATAAACTTTATATTATAATGCATCAATATACATTATACGATTCCTCAAATAAATTGAACACTTTCAATTTACAATTTATACTTAATTCCTCAAGTCTCTTTACGAGCTACCAGTGGGACCTAATGTACCTACAGATCAGAAGCTCCAACGATACGAGACTAATTGGCCAAACTCATTGACCAAGTTTAGTCAACATTCGTTAACTGTGGGTCACTCCACTAAAGACACACAGCTGCACTCTTCTCACTATAGAATATTTTTGTGTCCATGGATATCGACCAAGCAGTAAGTCAATCCTTCACGTGTGTTCGTAACACCAACTGGGTCAAATTACCGTTTTACCCCTGGGTTACCTCTGGTTCCTTAAGTACTACTGATTCCTCTAATGAACAAGTTGTTTAGGGTCCAACCACTAAACAGGAATTCCTCTCGGGCTAGGAGAAGATGACGCGCCTTTGTTCAAGCCCTGAAATTAGCCCTTAAGGGAACACACATCTACTTACCCCAATAGGGGAAGGAGTGAATTCCATCTTGTACTGTTATGTTCCCAGCCCCCATTCGGTCTTGCCCCTGAAATGGTAGGATTATTGAGTCGGCGAAGTAGCCACTCTCACCCATACAAATCTAAGGACAATCCCTCCTGAAAGGGGTTCATAACAGACTCAGGATTGAGATTGAGTTACCTAGGTCATCCTATTGAAATAGAAACCTAAACTAGTTAACGGCGTTACAACTAGTGGTTACTATTTCGCGGTCCGGTCTTATGCAAACTCATTGCATAGGATACCCCCACCTGCATGTCTCCTACATGGATGCTTTGGATCATTGCATCTGTATCGAATACAAGGTAGGTTGTATCAAATAGTGTCACCAGGATAAGGTACCCAGCCTTATCCCTATACTATAGACCTTTTAGGTTGTTACTTGGACATTGATCCCCGTATGTCCCCACATACTAGTCCAAGTTTCATTTAAACAACCTTGGATCTTAGTTTATTGGATTTAGGGTTTATTAATGCAAACTCGATTATTCAATAACCAAATTACTGAATTACTCAAATAACACTTTATTGAGATCGATTAATTTGTTTCATTTACTATCTCCGAGTTTTACGGCATAAAACCCAACCACCTTATAAACATGGCCACCATCTCCTCTAAGTTGCTCTTCTTTTCTGACGTATTGGATGAAGCAAATCCTAGCGGTGGCTGCAATACGTTCTTGGAGTTGGAGTAAGAAAAGTTCTCATGATTGCGCAGACTGGGATGGTAGAAGTTCGGTACTCCTTGAGTGAATGCTCTATTTCCCACGTACTAAACTTCTTCGACATCTTGATTTTCCTTCTTTGAATATCCTTCAGCTAAGGTGGAGATGAACTTGACCACCTCAGATGAAGTAACCTTTTTCAGAGCATTTGTCAATGATGCCATCTGTGCCTTCAGAGAGCTTGACTCATCAATTTCATAAATACAAGCCTTCTTGGAAACTATCCCCCTTTCAGTCGGTCACTGGTAGGTCGCTGCCATTTCCTCTAAAAGTTCTTTGGCTTCCGTCACTATCTTGGAAAGAAAACTCCCACCCACTGATGTGTCTAAAACTGTCTTGGTAGAATGATTCAGTCCATTGTAAAATAAAAGCACCTGGAGCCAATCTGGACAGCCATGCTGCGGGCCTCGCCTAAGCATTTCCTTATACCTCTCTCATGCCTCATAAAGTTGCTCCTCGTCCAACTGCCTGAATGTTCCGACCTCTGTCCGGAGCTTCGTAGTCTTGGTAGGCGGGAAAATTTCGTCAGGAATGCTTGGGTAAGCTCGTCCCATGTGCTGATATTGCCCGTCTTGACTGATTCGAGCCAATCTTTTGCCTTATCTTGAAGAGAAAATGGGAATAACCTCAATCTTATCGCGTCGGCCGGAATTCCATTCATCTTTACAATCCCACATATCTCCAAGAATGATCTCAGATGTGAATGTGGATCCTCTGAAGGGTGTCCCTTAAAAGAATTGTCTCGTGCCATCTGAATCAGTCCTGTCTTTAACTTAAAATTGTTAGCTTGAATCGGGGCGTAAACGATGCCTGAATTCTCGGTTGGGAGGACTAGCTGTAAGGGAGCTTCATCTTGATGGGCCATTGCTTCCGTTAGTTTTTTCTCTCTACGATGGGTTCTAAGAGTCTTGGTAATTTTAAGATCTACAGGAAACAATTCAACCACCTTATACCTTCGCATACAATACTCCCAATCAATCAAAAGAACAAAACAACAATAAAAATAAAATAATATTCACAAGAGAAAATATTTACAACCTAAATTACTATTTATCCCTTTCTTTTTTATGTCAAGAAAAAATTGTTTTGCTTAAAAATCAAACCTCCCCGACAACGGCGCCAAAAACTTGTTGCGCATCACCACTACTAGTACCGAAAGTGCACGGGCCACAAGTAATATAAATCAGAAATATTCCGAGTATCGAATCCACAGGGAGGTGAAGCGAAAATTAAGCAAAGCAATAAATTCTTGAACACTAAAAATACTTGGGAGAAATAATATTTAGGGACCAAAACATGAAATTAAAATGAATTTAAAATTAAAGCAATTAAAGATTAAAATTTGATCAATCAAGGAAAAAAATAAAATATGGAGAAAGAGTTTTGAATGGGAAGTTGGGTCTTGAAAGTCAATTAACAGCTAAACAATTATTACAATTATCCTATCTCGTTGCCCAACTAATCATAATCCTAGAATCTCCGTTAATCACATAGGTTCTCCTGCTGATTCCCCTAATTATAATTAATCCATTTTAACAACCTAAGTGTCCTTAGCGCCATTAAAAATTCGTTAATTATTACGCTCGGATTCATTTTAGGAATCTAAGTTTAATCAACTAATCTTGTTGTCACGACAGACAATTAAACTAGTTGCTTGAATTATGATCTATCCTAATTTCTCTCCATCGAGTTTCCATTAAGAATCAAATCAATATACAATTGGCCAGATCGCATATAGCATTACGAGCATCCATACGAATAATTAGTATAAGAGGGCAAAAGATAGGCAATTATAATAACATTTAACTATATAATTTCATTTCAAGACCCCAAATTGGGGTTTAGCTATACATGGCTAAAATATCCACAAAATATACAATGGAAAACATTAAATTGAGCAAAATAAAAGGAAAGAAAATGACCGTCGAAGACCCCGTCGCTAGTGCTTGGAGTCCCTCCGAGCACGCCTTGAGCCTCCTAGAGTGCTCCCCAAAACTCCCCAAAATTTTCCCATTAAGAACTCTCAAAAAGGCTAAAAAGCCTTGAGAGAAGGCTCAAAAGAGCCAAGGAAGGAATGAAATGATTGATGAATAAAATGGGCACCAAGGGGGTCCTTATATAGGCCCGGAAATAGGACAGCGTTGCGACGCTGTGACGTCACTCAACTTGCTGGCCAAGAAATGGGACAGCGTCGTGACGATATGCGGTTTCCAGAATAGGCTTGTGCGGATTTGGGCTTGGACTTGTGCCTTTCTTCATTTTTTTTTTATCTTCTTTGCATGGTTGACTTCTTGGGCTCCCCCTTGACCCATGGATGGAAATTTGGCCTTGGATTGCTCATTTTAGGGCATTTTTCCACCAAAAATCCATAACTTGCTCCTAAAGACCAAATAACAAATTATTTTAGATTTCTTCAATAAAAACACAGTTAAAGCGCCCAAAATCTTAATAATTTAGGACTAAGATAGTGACATTTCTGCCTGCTATCATCGACGCTGACATTCCATATTTGAAGTACGCGGCAAAAGGTCACAGCGTCAAGATGCTATGACCCTAGCGTCTCGACACTGTGTGAATTCCCAATCAAAAATCTGCGGTATCGCGACTCTATTTAATATTTCTTCTCTAAAATGTTTTAATTAAATCTTTAAATTTTGGATAAGGTTTCTATTTCGTCTATATTTTTAAAGTTATTAATGAAATACACTAAATACAAACATGTTATACATTAGTTAATTCAATTATGTAACGTCAGTAATTCAACTTAAAAAAAATCAATTTCTTTAATTTTGAGTTAATTTGGTTTAATTTGTGCAAATTTGGAGTTAAAGAAGTAAATTTAAAGAATAGAAATTGGGAGAATTTTAAATAGTTGAGCCTGGCATTTGTGCAATTATGATGGTATTTGAGCCAAGCCAAACCCTAAGAACTCATTTTAAATGAGTGCAAGCAGCGTTAGGTTTTTTTTAGCCAAGCCACCAAGACATCTATCTTTCTCCCTCAACTCCACAGTTTGGGCACCCTCTTCAGCATCTTCTCTAGCCACCTCCTTCACGAGCAATAACGGCGGTGATTCTTTTCACCGTCGAGCAGCAGCATCGAGCATCCTCTCTCCGATGCTGGCGTCTTCTTCAACAAGCAGTGCAGCCGCGTGGTGGTTCCGGCAGCAGCAGGCTCGATTTCGACTGCAGTGGGGCATGAGTCTCGAGCAATCGACGGTTCATTGTTGTGCGACGTGGGTCTTGGCAGAAGGGAGTTTTCCGGCAAGAGCAGATTGTTGCAGCAGAGGTTTGGGACGCAGATAGCTACGTTTTGGGCGTTTTTATCGAGTTTTTGGGCAATTTCAACCTTGGGTAAGTTAGATTGATTGTTGTTTGAGTTGATTTTAGCTTTTGGTTGAATATCCAATCAATTATGTTTTGTTCTACAAACTCTTCATTCAGTTTCGACGATTCAAGCAATGAGTCTTCAAGTTCTAGCAATTTCGTCTTTGGGTAAGTGATTTTCAGCAAGAATTTCTTGATTTTTGGAGCATTCAAAGGTTTTAATTGATTACCCATTAAATTTGGTTTCTAGTTATGTGATGTCCTAGCATTTAGAGGTTGGGATAATAGAGCTTGAGGGAATTTGGAACCAGTTCAGCAAGCTTCAAGTCCTCATTGGGGTAAGTTGTGACCTCTTAAATATAAGTTGGGTTTGTGGATTTAGTAAATTAAATTCTCCTAATTGTGGAATCTTATTTGGTAGAATTAAACCGTTAATTGGGGTCAAGTTTGACATTCTTATCAAGTCATTTGGAGTTTTGGAATAAGCATTTATAAATCGAAGTAAGTGACTTTATTGTTGAAATCTTTAGTTGGGAACATAGTCTTGATTTTTCCTAAAATTATGTGTTTATGATTGTTTTTAGCATGCATACCTTTATATTGAAAATTTTAAAGTATGAGATTATTTAAGTGTGGAAATCTGTCATTTATATTAATGATGATAAATTATGCAAATTTTTAAAGTGGTGGTCTCTTGAAATTTTTATATGTTGCATGAATTTAAATGACCTTTAAGCTTCTAAAATTTCGAAAGTGTACATGGAATTGATGTATATTAGGAGAAGCCTACACAGGACTTAGGGACATGAAATTGATGTACCTGAGTCGAGGTTCGTGTAATTGACGTTCCTCCATAGGCAACACATGAAATTGATGTATATCCCAGTAATTAATAAGTTTAAGAAGTTTAGAGCCACCAAAATATGATTGTTATTGATTTAAGAAACATGCATAAGCGTAACCCAACCTCAACCGTAGGGTCACTTACTGAGCATTTTAAATACTCATTTTTTTCTTAAATGTTTTTCTTTCAAGTAAAGGTAAGGGCATGTGAAAGGCAATTGATGAGAACTGTTAGGCAGTCATGGGAGGACTAGGACTCATGAATTTCAAATTTTATTCTGCTTTAAGAACTTTGTTTTACATTACTTTGATTTGTAAAGTTGTTTGAGAATTTTTTTGAGGTCATGTATAATTATAGTTTGGAAATTATTTAAGAATATTTTAAACCTTTAAAATCAGAGATCCCAAATAAAAGTTTTACTTTTAGGTTTTTACTTAAATTTGTGTTTATGTTATAAAATTTTTTTATTTAGAAAGGTTTCCAAAACATGTATGTAGTAATGATCCCGAATAGACTCTTGTAAGGAGTCGGATCATTACAAATTCAGTTTTGTCTCTCACATTAATGGATCGACAAAGACAAAATTAATTTATTAGATGTACTACACTAATATTTTGTTAATTATATTAACTTTATTAAGACTAAATAGAAGTATGATTAAAAGTTTATATATGAAATTCGAAACTTTCTTTAGATTAATTAGACTCAATATTGAAAGATTGTTTTAGTTCAACAATTGTAGGAGAAAGAGATCGTACCATCGATCTTTGAAATGAGAATTGGTAACTTATCCATCAAACTATCTTCAAACTAATCTTAATATTGAGAGTTAAGAGACTAAATTTATGTAATTTTAAACCATATGTTATAATTTCATGCAAAGAAAATAACGTTAATGCTGTAGCCTGTAAACACCAAATCTGAAATTCAAGTTGGTGCATCATTAATGGGTGATTTACTGCACACCACCATGAATATGCCTTGCACTTTTGCCTTTTTTAAGCAGAATGACCTCACATTCTCAGGAACACTTATGGAATGTATGTTCATATAAAAAGGCAAACCAAGTTAAAAGACTTTTTATGGTCCTCAATGCAGAAAGAGCCTGTTGAGTATTTAAATTCTCAGGACAAAGTTGGCCAACAACCTCCACATTAACTTCTCCTTTGCATTTTGACACCAAAAAACAAGCTTCAAGCGCTATAAAGAATGGCTTGGAATGGCCCTTCTCCTTCGCTGAAACAATGGGAAGCACTACTCAAACCCTTGTGTTTTTGGCTTTCATGTCTTTTGTTTCATCTCTTTCTTATTCTTTACCTCTTTCGACGAGAGGGAGATGGATCGTGGATTCGTCGACCGGGCGTCGAGTGAAGCTTGTGTGCGTGAATTGGCCTTCCCACACGCAGAGCATGCTAATTGAAGGCCTTGATCGTAGGCCGTTGAAAGACCTTGCCGATGAGGCGGTGAGGTTGAGGTTCAATTGTGTGAGGCTCACGTATGCGACTCACATGTTTACTCGCTATGCTAATAGGACGGTTGAAGAGAACTTTGACCTTCTTGATCTCAAAGCTTCTAAGGCGGGATTGGCTTTGCATAATCCATTTTTACTCAACATGACCATTCCTGAAGCTTATGAAGCTGCAGTTGATGTGCTTGGGATGAGTGGTTTGATGGTGATTGCTGACAATCATATTAGCCAACCAAAATGGTGTTGCTCTCTTGACGACGGAAATGGTTTCTTTGGAGATCGGTATTTCGACCCAGAAGAATGGTTGGATGGTCTTCGTTCGGTCGCTCGGCGGTTTTGCGACAAATCAACTGTACGTAAATGTTGAATTTTTGAACTGATTTTAGAAAATATAAAACAAATAACATAGAGATACACATTTTTATACAAGTAATTGTAAGTATATTCCATTTATGAAATATGTATATTCTATAAACTTATAATCTCATTCACTGACAGAAAATATTAATCTGTAGTAATTATTATAGACAGGCTTAGATTGACGTACATACTAAAATAACCAAAGCAATCAAGCATATTATAGTAACTTTTTTTTTTAAATTGTTATTATTTTAGTAATATTAGATTTTTATTATAATGATTAAATTACAATTTTAATCCCTTTATACTTTTAATTAACTATATTCAAAATAGAATTGCATATAAAAATAAAAAATAAGAGATGAGCAAAGAGAAAATTCATGCTTTTGCAAGGGTATAGAAAACTCTTGTCTATGGGCATAAATGATACCTTGCACAAACAAAGGTATCATAAACTTTTGCACATTCTCATCCTCAAAACCTTGCACCAAACGGCCCCTTAATCCTTTGATTATACTTGATCAAACCAATAAAAATCAAACATAACAAGTTATCACTCTCTACACTACTTTTTTATTTTAAACTCGGATTAGTTTAAAAAATATACATGTAATTAATTTGGGTCTATTTTAAAACTATAATATTTGAAAAGTATACCAAGGTTAAGATTATATTTTAGTTTTGAAATGTCAACCAATAATATCATTTATATTTTAAGCTATAAATAACTCATCAGAGTAGAATTTCTATTATTTCTAACTAAGGTAAATATATCATATAAGTTTTAATCAATTATTAAGCATGTTATAGTTGACTAATACCCAGGTATGAATAAATTGAAATCAATGATAAAAAATCATAAGGAGTAGAGATAGAAGGAAGATCTTAGTGTAAAATTCTCTCCCTAAGAAAATTTCTAACTCTAGCCCTATATCAAACAGGTGGTTGCCATGAGCCTACGAAACGAACTCCGAGGAGCAAAATCGAACCCCAAAGATTGGAACAAATACATAACACAAGGAGCAACGACCATCCACAACATAAATCCAAACATCCTCGTAATCATTTCAGGTCTAAACTTCGACAACGACCTAAGATGCCAAAGGCAAAATCCTTTGCCACTAAACAACCTACACAACAAGCTAGTTTTCGAAGTGCACTTATATTCCTTCAGTGGAGACTCCCAAACAAAGTTCATCCGAAACCCACTAAACAAAATCTGCTCAAATATCATCAATGGATTTGTGGAGAGAGCTGAGTTCGTGATGGAAGGAGACGACGCAGTTCCTTTGTTTGTCAGTGAATTTGGGTTTGACCAAAGGGGAGTTAATGTTGCTGATGGTAGGTTTATGAGTTGCTTTGTTGCTCATCTTGCTAAGATGGATTTGGATTGGGCGTTGTGGGCTTGGCAAGGGAGTTATTATTATAGACAAGGTCAAACTCGACCGGATGAAGTGTTTGGAGTTCTAAACTACAATTGGAGTGATGTTAGAGATCCTCGTTTTTCTCAAAAGTTTCAGCTCTTGCAGACCATGTTGCAAGGTATGATTTAGTTAAATTAATTTTAGCTTTTTTTTTATGATGATTTTTGTTTTAGTTTTTCTATTTATTAAAATTAATTTTATGAATAGGCTAAATTTTTTAATTAAATCATTAAGATTATCAATGTTGAAAAAATAGGATATATGACTTTAAAAATAGTCATTTTAATTTTTATCAAGTTGTTGACCGTTGAATATACCAACGTTTGAATGGTTCAATTTCTTTAACAAAGAAGCAAATTTTGGGTCTAGTCAGTGTTATGAAATGAGAAGGGTTCTAATTTTATGGATGAATGATATACTATTTCATCCCATTAAAACATGAAATATTTTCAACTTGATAAATTTGTAAAGTACATTTTGACATCAAATCAATATTTTTTTAAGTTATTTTAGAATTTTATGACAATAAGAATCTGATTGTAAAAATATCAGTACAGAAATTATGAAATTGAAAATTTTAACTCGCAATGAACCAAATTGAAAAAAAAAATGAAAATACTAACCTTTCTGTCAAAGAGATATTACAACCTAATAATTTTAAAGTTTTGAGTTCCATCCTAATCCAACATGACACCTAAGCATATTTCAAAAAAAAACATGACACCTAAGCAAAATGTTGTGTTCAAATTCTTCCAAAGTTATTTCTTCCTTCAATCTATATTAATAGTTTACAAAAAATTTTGTGAATCAAATTAATATTAGGGACGAGTATTAAGAATGTATAGGTAAAGTATACAATAACCCACAAGCTTAAGTTTTGGATTTCATTAGTAGTTCTAAGAAGTATTAGTGATAACGAATTATGTTTATACATGCAGATCCAAATTCCAAGTCACCAAACTCTTATGTAATGTATCATCCACAAAGTGGCCAATGTGTCCAAGTGAATGACAAGGAAATTTATCTGAACAACTGTTCCAATGCAAGCCATTGGAGTCATGAAGGAGATGGGACACCAATAATGTTGGAGGCTACTGGTTGGTGTTTAAGAGCCAATGGAGATGGGCTTCAACCATCACTCTCAAGGGACTGTTTGGGTGAGCAAAGTGCTTGGACAGCCATTTCAAACTCTAAGCTTCATTTGGCCACACTGAATAAACAAGGCAATGGTTTGTGTTTGGAGAAAGAGACCTCAACTTCAACTAGGATTGTGATGGGCAGTTGTGTTTGTGTTGGAGATGATTCAAATTGCTTACAAGATACTCAGGCTCAATGGTTTGAACTTGTTGTGACAAATACTTTGTAATTTGGTCACATGTGGAAATGCTACAATAAGGATATATGGATCATCATGTTGATATAAATTCCATATTGGAGTAATTATATTATATTTTGTTCCATTTAAGAAGATTATGGCCTCTTGTGGCAAGACATCTTCGTCAACTTGATCCATGGTGTGATCTTTTGACTCTTTATTAAAGCACCATGCAACTTAAATTCTTCTATAAGTACCATTCTCATCTCTTTTATAATTCTACTAATGTCTATCAAAACACTTAATGGAGTTTCATTGCTCCTCTATAACTAGCTATTGCTCTCTCTTGAACTGTTTGATGTGAATTTTGACGGTTCCAGAAAATCCTTACTTTTCTTTCTCCAAATGAAGAATAAAAATGAAAGCAAAAGAAAGAAAACAAAAGGTCTGAGAAAAAACTAGAGTTTTTTACATTTTCACCGTCAAGAGTCATCTGTAGTTTTGAGGGGAGGATTGCTAAGGGGTGCAAATATGGCCGACACCAACTCACAATGTGATTCGCAATGGAGCTCTATCGAACAAATGGTGTACTTCTGAGACGAGGAGTTGTGTCCTGGATAAGAACAAACTCTCGTTGAAACCAGAGAATTGGGTGGATAGATGATTATGTGAGGGGAGGCTCGAAAGTACTTTGTTTGAGGGAATGGTTGTTGGATTGCAAGGAATTAAGTCCCACATTGGCTAGATAAGAAAAAGATCATGGGTATATAAATGAGGAAAATTATTTCCATTAGTATGTGATGTCACCTAATTCGTGCTATTTATTTACTTTTAATTTAATCTTGTTAGTTTACATTTGATGGTTTAATTGTTTATTTTATAACATTTTGAGCACAAGAGGTTTACGAGGCCAATTTACCAATTTGACGCTAATTCGGGAAATTAAAGGTGTTTTTAAGCTATCATGGAGTCCATGGAATGACGAAGAAGCAAAAGGACAAGAGCGGAATGCTTGAGCCTCGAATTTGGTGTAAAAATCCTCAAGGCGCTGCACAAGCCAGACTACCCGAGAGGCTCTCTTGGCAGCGTCGCCCCGATACCAGGCGCGCAGACAGAAGTCCCAGCATCGAGACGCTGTCTTACAAGCGTCGAGACACTACGAGTGTATTTAAATTCGTTCTTTGTTTTTTTAGCCGCTAGGTCAGATTTTAGCCGCTTTCTCTCGTTTTTCCACTGTATTCTTTTTTTCTCCTTTTAGTATCCTACTGTTCTTAGACTATTTTGGTTGGATTTAAATCATGTACTTCATTACTTTTAGCATTTCTACCGTTAGTATGCTAGGCTAGAACCCTTGATTGTTGGATTGGGATTTGTTTTAGGATTGTCATGAACATTTGTAACGACCCTACATTTCATGTCTAGATCCTAGGGCCATTACTACATACATTTCATTTTACTTCTAAGAACAGCGATGAAATGACATTTAAAGTAAAACATGCTTAGAAAATCAGTGAAACTTTTCAGCCTGGGATCCCAGTTAAAACAGAATAAGAAGAAATTTTCGACATTCTAGAAAAAGACTTTAAGCGGAATAAATCTTAAAACATCACATAAGTTCAAAAGAAGAAATTCGAAAACATAAATGCGGAAGTATATCCTAAGGAAATCCATGGCTCGTTCAGCAGCACTCTGTCACGTGTTCTGTACACCTTTACCTTTACCTGCAATTACATGTTAGGGAAAAGAATGAGTATTTAAGAAAATACCCAGTAAGTAACAATGCTGCTAGACATGCAAGAATCAAGGATTCAAGAGGTTATTCGGGCTAAGGGCCTAAGGGTGAAGTCATCTCATTCTATTCCATCTCATTTCATTTCATTCTGTAGTTCGGGTCTTGTGATCAATTAATTCACCTATATAAGTTTGTCAACTCACTGAAGGTGCATAGGTGGGTATTTTGGGAGATCTCTACTCCTACTGATGGTAGAAGGCACCCAGTCAGTGGAGTTAAGTCTCACCCCTCAAGGCACTAATGTGCTCGTAGCGCTCTAAACTACCATTTCACTGGTGGGACGTTCATGGGTTTAAGTCGGAAATTAACTTCCACAGTTAGTAAATGGCACCTAGTCTGCGAAGCCAAGTCCCGTCCATTTAGCCCCTTATTTCAGTCTAATACATCTTAGTCCTAGGTGTTTAATTGACACGACCCCCCTACTAGAGCAACTAGCCTATTCCTTTCCCTTTCTTACTCCTTCTCCCTTTAAGGCCTCTTAACATGCAGGCTAACTTATACTACAACCAAGTCAATAAAAATTCTTTTCCTTTCCATAGGTTACTGATAGGCTACACCGATATGCACCATCCAAAAACTCAGACAATTATAGGAACAAGAACGACAACCAACACTTCTAAACAGAGAAACCACAAACTTCCCGTCGTCTACTTACAATGTCTGCCAATAGCAATATACCAAAAACATGCATTCACATCCACCTCCTAACAAACAAAACTTAAAACCGCCATACCCTTGCAAACAACAGTGTTCATATTATTCTCAGGCCATTTCAGTCTCAAATCAAACATAATCATTTCATATGCCATAAACAAAATTGTCATACCAAAGCATCAACACACAAAAATCAGCAAGTTATCTTACCTTTACAGCTCAATACAGGACGACACAACTTGACCCACGGGTCTTTCTAGCAACTCCACAATTCCAAACAATTTTATAACAACTCAGATCCTAACACAGTACCACCAAATCAAGGATACTGAAACTGAATCCTACTTAATTCCTTACCCCAAATAATCCTTTAGAAGCAAAGCTGAAAATTCAAGCGGCGGCGACGAACAGATTTGAAAAGGTGGCACCGTCGCTGGGGCTATCCGTGATGGTGGTGACGGGTCTGAGGCGACGACGAATACTTCTGCACAGTGGCGACAGCGGACATGAGACGGCGACAACGGACCCTTCAGTAGAGAGAGAGAGAACGTGAGACCAAAAGGAACAAAGAAAGGGAAGAGAAAAAGAAACGAGAGAGCGAGAGACCCGAAATAAAGCTCATCGGCGACAGCGAGCAGACAGCAGCGTGAGGCGATTATCGATGCGCGGTGGCGGACCTGCAAACCGAGAGAGATAGAGGGAGGAACGTGAGGCCGAGCGGGACGGAAACGAGAGAGAGAAATCTGAAAGGGATACGGGCGTTACCGGCGACGACGCTGAAATGGCAGACGGCGGCGCGACGAGGATCGACGGAGGGAGGCGGCGCAAGTCGGCGGCGGCGGAGGGCGCAAGTCGGCGGCGACGGAGGTCTGATGCACACAGAGAGAGAGAGCTGAGAGAAAGAGAATGGTGAAGGAGAGAGAGAGAACATCGGGGAAGAAGGGAAAAATATTCAATTTTTCTTTTCTTTTTTTTTTAAATCCCTTTGACCGAAAATGTGGGGGAGGGGAATTTTCCCCTCCCACTCCCCCTCTTGACCGGGAAATAGCACATTCACTCTTTTTTCCTTTTTTTTTTTTCTAAAATAACAAATTTGGGCTGCTACAACATTGGTTGAGTTTGCTATTATTTTATGATATTTTTCGACTATATTCTTATTGCATCCTAGCGTTCTTGATTAAACAATCATGATTTTTTATGTTTCCTCTAACGTCTCTTAGGTTGCATGATAATATGCTTTATTCGTTATTTTTAGATAGTCATTAGGTTGAGGCGAATCCATCGCTAGTTGCATTGTAGGCTAGCATAGACTTTCGATAGGCCTAAGAATCTAGGAGAAATTAAATTAATTTAGTTAGAGAATTAAAATCCTAATTATATTAATTAATTTCGGGTCTTGCATGGTAATGCGGTTAATTAATTGGTAGCTTTGAGATTTATTGGGTTGCTAATTTAATTAAGAGAAAAATATACTATTAGCCCATGAGGTTTGGGTTAGGTTTCAGTTTGGTCTCTGAGTTTTCAAACTCAATAATTTAGCCCCTGAGGTTTGGATTTTGTAACACTATTGGTCCCTCCGTCTAATTTTCTGTTAAACTCTAATAGTTTCTGGATGTGGCACTATTATTCTAATAAAAAAAATTATTTTTTAATTTTTCTAAATAAAAATATTATTATTATTATTATTATTATTTTATCTCTATCTCTCTTATTCTTCTTCCTTCTTCTTCTTATCTTCAACCTTTTCATTCTTCTTCTTTAGTCGACCTGACTGGTAATGGAGGGGGGGTTTCCCCCTTCAGTTTCATTTCTTTAAAAAAAAAAAAATCAATGAAAAGAGGAGAAGAAGATGAAAGAAAAGAAAGAAGGGAAAGGAGAAGAAAGAAAGGAAAAGGAAAAAAAATTTGGCAAGCGGCGGTTGGCGACGGTTGCCAGCAGTGGCGGCCGGCTTCCGGCGGCGGTGATGGTTGCCAAGTTAGTTTAGGGTTTGATGTGTGGAGAAGAAGAAGATGGAAAGAAGATGGATGAAGAAAAGAAAAGAAAAGAAAAATAATAAAATAATAAAAATATTTAATATATTATTTTATTTTAATAATTAATAAAAATATATATATGTTTAATAAAAACTAATGTCACGTTAGCCATCTATTAGTATTTGACAGAAAATTTGGAAGAGGGACTGTCACACCCCCTCCCGAACCACCTGCTAGCTTAGTCTGAAAGACGGCGTGAAGCCAACAATCATCGTCCTCTTCTAACGATACCTGTTGACTCTGCTGAACGCTTGAACCTGATAAACATGCTAATCTTAGATATGGAATACTTTACATGCAACACAGCACAGCGAAACCTTGAAAACCTTTAGACATACATGAAGTGCAACCCTGACTTAACTAAGTTTGGAAAATAAACCTGATAAAGATATCACAACAAAAAACATATCCAACTAGGGTTTACACAACCACAACATCTAGAGCTTACACAAACCGTAAACTATCCAATCCTTACAAAGACATTTACAATACAAACAGACTCAATGTACAACTTCACCCACATACTGGAAGTCGATCTGGAGCTTTCAATAGACTATGGCAGTTTATCAGGCACCGGGAGCTCGATCTCTACCTAAAAAGTGGGAAAACATTTTGAAAGAGTGAGCTATGAAGCCTAGTGAGTGACTAAATTTAAAACGGTTAATCCGTAAATTAGAACACATGATAAACCTTTAAACATATAAATTTGTTTAATCAAAGCGTTAAACATAAACGAGTAATGATAAAAGCTTTCTCAAATACTCCGTAAGTACGTCATTAAAATCTAGCAAGGCATATCAAGTATATCAAACATTTTAACTAACATGACAGATCTACGTTGTGTAGGGCATGCCCAGTACAACCAACGTTTACTAGCTCTATGATGTAGTGGGGCCCGCCCAGTACTCTCATCGTCTTTGTCGTAGTGGGGCCCGCCCAGCACTCACGACAGCATCGTTGTCATGGAGTACACTCAACGTCAACAACGGAATATAACTTGTGTGCACATGGTACCATTTAGCCTCGGGCTCAATATCTCAGTCATGTAGTCAATAGAAGTCTCAGAAAATCACATGAAAACATTAAAACATGCCTGTTTATCTTTGTCTTTCGTAAAATTCAAGCTTACTCAGGTTGCTCGTGAAAAATTGAAAATCTTTAAATAATGCTCGCTAATACATACTTTGCTTAAAATGATATCGTTTCGTCTACTTTTCAGAAAGTCAATAATCACGTGCTCATATATAAATCTCATTAGAAAATCTAAGCTCAAAACTTATGCTTGAAACCATTCATTGAAATCATGTATCATTCATAAGTTTAGATTCAAGCATGTAAACCATTTAAGCATAAATAACAGTTTAGAAATCATTTTCAAAATTTGTTTTGTCACTCACAGCCTTGACTAGCTCCCTAGTCTGTAGACTCGACCTATTTCCTCTTGGCTTGTCAAACAAACCAAAATCCAGCATCATAACCTTAAGTAGTCTTGTCTTTCTATGCTCATGAATTCTAAACTCTAGAATTAAAATCACATTCCACACATTTTTCCAGATTTTCTAGATTCAATACCCTAACTTCAAACACTCATAACTTCCTCAATACTTGACCAAAATTAATGTATTGTATATCACACTCTTCATTTTGGAACCCTCTACAACTTACTTGAAGGATAAAAAATGAGATTTGAAGGTGTACATATTACACATGCGGAAGCAATTGAAGATCGAACGCACTTAAGACATTCAATTTTACTCCTAAAGCATGCATGTTCTAGAAAAGACAGAATAGAGAGTTTAGAAAACACCAACCTTTGTAGCTCACTTATGTTGAACTCCTTGTGGTGTTTGCCTCTCCTATGCTCCTTGGACAACCTCTAGAGTCTTCCCCACTATACTCCGGGCCAAGAACGACTTGTGGGAGTCTATATAAGATAGGGAATGGGAAGGGAATGCTTGAAGCATCAAACAATGGAGAAGAATGAGAGATGAGAGAACTTTGAGTCCAAATTCCAGCAGCATAACATTAAGGAAATGGCTCTCTTGTGTTTGAATATGATTCAAAATCCTTTTAAAGACATTCTCCATGCAAAGCCAAGCCGCAAGACACAAGACACATGGTGTATTTGCAAGCTCAAGTGGATTCTAGGTGTACATTACACAAGACATGCAACAATGCATGAGTGAGTTGTCTTTCCACTTTGAATGATCATGCATTAAGTGGATTTCCAACTAAATCCACTAAATTCAAATTGAAATCAAATTTCAAGCTTGCAAATTACCCCCAGTTTCAATTTTAAATTGAAATTGATTGCTTGGTAATTAATTTGAAAATTTTCAAATTAATTTTGATATGATTAATCTAATTAATCTTTGTTATCTTGTGCAATTCCATATATATGATTCCTAATACATATATATAGTATTCAAAACACTTTTAAATACTTCATCTCTCATTTTCTAATTTAATTCATAATTAAATTATTGTGTCAAACACAATTTACGACAATACCCTTTTTCCCGATTTTGAACGATTCAAAGCTTCATATCTTTTGTTCTAGGCTTAATTCCGATATGAGCTAGTAGGGGGACCTAATGGACCTATAGATCATGGGCTCCAACGATTCGAGGCTAACCGACTAATCTCATTGTCCAAGCTAGCCAACATTCGTTAACTATCGGGACACTCCACTATAGCCCGATAGTTGCACTCCCCTCACTATAGATATATTTCCGTCCCATTGATTTAACCATGATTAGTAAGTCGATCCTTCACAGGTTGTTCGTAGCTATAGCTAGGTCAATAAGCCGTTTTACCCCTATAGTACTTCTAGTTCCTTAAGTCCCACTGATCCTCTAATGAACAATTGGTTTATGGTCCAATCAATAAACCGAGTCCCTCTCGGGCCAATGAGAGGGCAGGATCCCTTTGTTCAAGCCCCGGAGTCAGCACTTAAGGGAACAACCTTTCTACTATCCCTTATTCGGGTAGGAGTGAATTCTTTCTTGCACGACTATGTCCCCAGCTATCTACCCGTTCCTATCCCTGAAATGGGAGGCTTATTGAGTCGGCGATACTGAGCCACTCTCACCTATGCAGATCTAAGGATAAGCCCGAATAAACAGGAGTTCATAGTTAGCTCAGGATTAAGATCGAGTTACCTAGGTCATCACATGAAATAGTCAGTCTCGTCAGTAAACGGTGTTATAAAGCGAGAGCGACTTATTTCTCGGTCCTGGTCTTATGCAAACTCATTGCATAGGACACCCCCACTCGCATGTCTCTACATGGACGATTTAGGATCACATCGTCTATACCATCTATAAAGTGGGCCGCGTCTCATAGTGTCTCCAGAATAAGGTACCCAACCCTATTCCTATACTATAGACCGTTTTGGCTATTACTCAAGCTTGATCCACTTTTATGTCTCTACATAAAGCTCAAGTGTTCATCCTATAGCCATGGATCTTAGTTTATTGGATTTGGGTTATATATGTGCAATTTAATTTATTCAGTAATGACTTTTACTGAATCAATCTCGATAACACCTTTATCGAATAAGTATATAATTCGTTTAACATTCATTATCTACGAGTTTTAGGGCACCAATCCCAACAAGATTCCCAACGGATTTGTCCAGAAATCCCCCAAACACAGCTATTCCAAACTCGTGCTTCTCTGCTACCCTCTACTTTTTTTCTAAAATTAAACCTACTTCCAGACATTTTTGGCTCATGAATTGTTCATGAAAGTCATAGGAAATTGAATAAGATTTTCAACCATACCAAATTGAGCTTCTAATTCAACCTGTACACCCCAGAACGTTCGAAAAACCAGAGAAAACCAGAGACCCTTCAGATTTGCACGAAAATTCTGTGCTCTATTTTCCTCTTCAAAAACCATTAACTTAACATCAGAATTAGCTCGAGTTTCCTTCATGAAATTTGTTAGAAAATGTATTAACGTTCGAGAAAGTCAGGTCTCACCTCTTAATTTGTCTTGTGTAGCTCAAACCAAATTAAAAACCAGAGATGGGCAGATTGAACCAAGATTATGCCATGGTTGCACTTGCATTAACTTTCCCCTCTCTTCTTCAACCTCAAACCTCCAGCAAGATTCTTCTTTTCTTTCTTCACTCTCTCTCTCGAAAGATTCTGAAATTTGATGGGAAATGATGGAGAAAATGGCCTGAAATACCTTAGGCGTTGGGTTTTTTTTTCCTTAAAACCACTCAGCCCATTTGTTTTTTCCCTTTTCCTCTTTTCTTTTCTTTTTTTTTTTTGTCCTTTTTATTTATTTCCTTTCTTTTCTCTCTTTCTTTTTTTTTTCTTTTAAATCAATGAATTCCAAAATTATCAAAACAACTTGAACCAAAAGCTTTGCCATTTTTCTTCAACAATGAAACCACAACGACTTTAATCCAACTTCCACAATAGGTAACAAGAGCAAATAATCTAAGGGAAGTCTCAGGTTTATAGGGACTAAAAGCGTAACGAAATCCAAACCTCAGGGACTAAATGTCGAGTTTGAAAACTCAGGGACCAAAATGAAACCTAACCCAAACCTTAGGGACCAAAAGTGTATTTTTCCCTTAATTTTATTTTATAAAGTTTAATTTAATAATTAAACTTATATTGTAATTTATTTCCATACATTATATTAATTGTAGCACATACAATTAACTGAAAATTCCCTTAATGAATTTGAACACTTCAAATTCTATTGAAGACTACTTAACATCAATACCTTTTATGAGCTAGCAGGGTACCAAATGGACCTATAGATCAGAAGCTCCAACGATTTGAGATTAATTGGCTAAACTTATTAACCAAATTAGTCAACATTCGTTAATTGTGAGTCACTTCACTAAAGACTCACAGCTGCACTCTTCTCACTATAGATTATTTTTGTGTCCACGGATGATGGGACCTTTCGGAGGGTGTCGAATTCTCCAACGTGCATGTCAAATAAATTTATAATCACCAATCCCTAAAGCTAACTTGTAGCGGAAGTGGCCGGGGTCGAACATAGGGAGGACGATTGTTACTCTACAAAAGGTTTATTTCAAAGACGGGACTAATGAGGGGTTTGGATTTTGATAAAATAAAATGCGAGGAAAGATTAAGTGTTGGAAATAAATGACAGAAAAGTAAAGACGACAAAATAAAAGGAGAAATTAAAAAGTGGGTAGGCTAATCATACCTTGGTGATCACTACAATCGAAATTACTCGGTGTTAGTTTTTTCAAATTCAATCATTGATTATCTAAAGATTAATTTTACTGAATCATTATGAGCCCGGAGTGCTTCTTGGTTGTTCGGATAGTTCACCTACTAAACCTATGTCTAACCAATTAAATTATCAGATGCTCCACGAATTCTTTAATTGATTAGTTATTTTAATTGCGTCTGCTGCCCCTCATGCTTATCCCGATGACTCCTCAGGCTAAATCAAACTAGTTAAACTAATAGTCAGATGACTGATACATGCTACGTGCTAGACGTCTGCTCGAGTGCAAGTATACACTATCAAGTAATAAAGTGGAGAGTACTCCAAATATCATACCCAAGGGAGATGGTGACTAGTTGAAAAACACTAACTTTTGCAAAACAAGAACCTCCTCTAAATTTGCAATCGAGGATGGTAACCAAAGAAATAAATTGATTGGGGTTTTTTATTGAAGAAAAAAATATAGAACAATGCAAGTAAATGAAAGTTGTAAAGATATATGAGATAATCGAGGAATTCAAATAAAATCAACCAAAAGCAGCAAATTGTGCCCACCTTTGCGCTAGCAACATAACTCACTTAGGTTTTGCAAACGGCTGGAGAACGCTATCTATGGTGCCCACATAGACATGGTGCAGATAGATTCCTCCAGTTTGCGCCCACAAATACCCTGACAACTAGATTGTGAGTTAAGTTCTACTTCTATTCAGCTCCGCTGTAGGTGCCTTTAAAAGACTAAGCCAACTAGACATCTATTTCTAGGGCTAGCTAAAACTTAGATAATTATTGCACACGACTCCCAAAACTCTAGTGGTTCTAGTCCTACTTCTAGGATGCAAGAAAACAAAGTCATATTTCTAGGATCTTTTCCATTATTTTTTTTGCCAACCCGCACATTCAACTTCCAATATTTCGGCCACCAGCTGAACACAAACTATGCTAACTTAAGTGAAAAGTGAAAAGTTTAAGCTAACAATGAAACTTAAACTTCAGCAAAAACAAAAAATGCTAAGAGGAATCAAGGTTGCCTTTGCATAGGTGGGGCTTTCTTTTACTCAAGGTATCCACATATTTGAATCCCCGAGAAGAAGCTTAGCTCATTGAGGAAATTGAAATGCAAGACTTAAAGTAAAAAGTTCACAAAGTAATTGAATAAATTGAATTCATATTAATTAAATGAAACGAGTACAAGAATAAAAAACTTACAACTGAAAATTAAATTAAAACAGAAATGTACAGCAGCTTAAACAAAAGATTAAATAGAAAATAAGTTACATGACACAACAAAGGATCTTTCCCCATTCTATCTAGCTTGCTCTTAACCTTTTTTAAGGGGAGACAAGTCTTTCTCTTCTTCTTCTTTCGAATGGAAGAGCCAACAGAGGCTGGAATATTCAGAACTTGGAGTGGTTACAAGATGAGAAGAAAGAAATACAAACTAAAAGTAAAGGAAAAGGGAAGAGAAATGCTCAGTAAAGTGTCGATCTCCTCAATCCCATGGCGACCTCCATCGATCCCGAGCTCCCAAGATCTTCAACAAGGCTCCAAATCTTCTCCCAAAACCCCTAAATTTAGTATTGAATCGAGAATAGGGTGAAAACCCTGAAATTGGCTCCCCAAACTTGGCTGAAAAATGCACTATATATAGTTGCCCTGCCTCCCAGCGTCGAGACGCTGACGTCACAGTGTCTCGACGCCATGACGTATTATACTTGATACCCAAGTCGCCTCAGCGTCTTGACGCTGCCCCACATTCTAGATTGTTCTTCTCGGATTGCTGGCGTTGAGACGCCCAAGGCTAGCTTCTCGACGTTAGCCCTCAGACTCCTCTTTAAAAATGGTCCTTTGGTCTTCAATTTAGGTTTCCAACTTGCTTTTCTTAGGCTTTTGGGCTTGGATCTTCAATGGTCTTCTCCAATTGCTCCAAAACCATAAAAAATCTCTCAACAACTTTGATTTTGCTTCTTTGGCTTGGTTTCTTAAATTTAAACATAAAAACACCTCAAAGCACACAATTAAAGCACAAAACTAGCTAAAATTAATAGGAAATAGATAGCATTTTTGCATGCTATCACACCCCCAAACTTAGACCTTTGTTAGTCCTGAGCAAAGCTAAAACCACATATATGAGTCAAATATTACACATGCATGACTCTAACCTCAATGATCCAAATAATGAATTCAAACAATTTAAGGGAATATTAAAACACATTCGTTCATCACGAAATTTAAATTTAAACTTTTCATCCCTTGCGTGAGTGTGTGCGAGCCCTCTTACTAGGTCTTTCCTAGCCTAGAAAAATGTTTATAAAATCCTCAATTTATCTTCCCCCTACACTGGCCCAAAGCTCTAACTATCCAGGTTCCCAACAATCAAGAAAGCAATATTTTACTAAGGTTCCTGAAAATAATGGGGTATGTGTTGGGTTTCCAGAGTAGGTAGAAATATAGTAAAAATAGACTCTAGAACACTGTGCAAGCATACACAATCTGCAACAAGTGATAAGTAAATTATCGTATCCACAGGGCTGAATAGCTCTAACTTTATCTATTTTGTATAACTCTTTAATGGTTTCAAAAGTGGTTAAAATGATTGATTTTGATAGAATGCTAAAACAAAAGAAATGACAGAACAAAAAGTAAACAAATAAAGCAGACAGATTGAGAACAGGCGTTGGTCAGGATTTTAGTAATTGCTTTTAAAGATGCTCCAACAATATTATTTATCAGGCAATTCTCTTGTAGTCTTATTAGCAGGATCCTCCCAGAACTCTGGTTTTTTTGGAATGTGTTTCTGTTGGGTTTTATGCCCTAAAACTCGTAGATAGTAATGTACTTTTGACCGAACATTAATAAAAGTGATGTACTATTCATGTATCTATGTTAGTATTATGCTTTCTTGTCTTATTAACCCTAATCCAATAAACTAAACATCCTAGGCTAATAGAATGAGGCTTGAACTAGTATGTAGGGACATACGGGGATCAATGTTCAAGATTTAGCCTAAAGGGTCTGTAATATAGGGATAAGGCTAGGTACCTTATCCTGGTGATACTATGGATACAACCCGCTTTGTATTTTGATACAAACGCAATGATCCAACGCGTTCATGTAGTTGACATGCGGGTGGGGGTATCATGTGCAATGAGTTTGCACAAAGATCGGACCGCGAAATAGTTAACCACTAACTGTAACACCGTTAGTTAGCTTGGTTTCTATTTCACTAGGATGACCTAGACAACTTGGCCTTAATCCTGAGTGGATTATGGACTCCTGTCCATGAGGAATTGTCCTTTGATTTGTACGGGTGAGAGTGGCCTGCACGCCGACTCAATAAGCCTACCATTTTGGGGACAAGACCGAGTGGGAGAGCTGGGAACATAGTCTCACAAAATGGAACTCACTCCTTCCCGACATTAGGGTAAGTAGAGGTGTGTTCCCTTAAGTGGTGTCTCCGGGTCTTGAACAATGGACCCTACCCTCTCTATGGCACGAGAGGGACTTCTGTTTGTTGGTTGGACCTCAAACAGGTTGTTCATTAGAGGAGCACTGGTACTTAAGGATGAAGAGGTAGCCCAGGGGTAAAACGGTAATTTGACCTAGCTGGGGTACGAACACACGTGAAGGGCTGGCTTGTTGTTGATGGTCAATATCCCTGGACACAGAAATATATCTGCAGTGAGAAGAGTGCAACTGTGGTTCTATAGTGGAGTGAACCATAGCTAACGAATATTGATTAACTTGGTTAATGAGTTTAGCCAATTAATCTCATATCGTTGGAGCTTCTGATCTGTAGGTCCATTAGGTCTCATCGGTAGCTTTATTAGGGCGTTGAGGTAAATTTCTAGGGGGGAATTGAGTATGTGAAATGGTTCGAATGTTAAATTAAAATATGAATTTGATTCATATTAAAACTATAGGTTATAATTAATGCACATTTGATGTACATTGATACTATAGTTTGCATGGGAGAAAAATAATTAAATATATGATATTTAATTATAATATTAATTAATTATTGAATTAATTAATATTTTGTTTTAATTTAGTTTAATTAAATTGCATTAAAACTATAGGATATGTGGTATAATTATATAAATAGGTTTATATAATTAATAATTAGATTAATGGTTAATTTAATTATATAATTAATAATTTGAAATTATTAATTATTGATAATTCTCATTCGGTCGATAACTAAAGAGTTTTTATCGTTCCACTTCCCTAGAATTGCTCCACGCAATTGAGAGGCTATTTAGGGTTTAGTTATCTTTTGACTAACCAACCCTCATTCTTGCGTTTTCTACGATAGGGAAAAGGCTTCTCTCAAGAAATTAGATCTCTCTCTCTCATAGTGCTTTGTGTTTCTCTCTAGCGATACAGAAACTAAAATTCTCTAAAAACCTTAGAAATTTTGGTTCCCACAAGCCGCTCAACTCGAATCCCTAGGAGAATATTGGTGATACTACTTGGTTGTGTTCGTGGGTAGAATTTTCAGCAAGGTAAAGAGAGTCTTGTTGCTGTTTTTCAGCAATCCGAAGGAGAAAATTCGAATTTTTTATCAAGGCTTCAACCAAAGTTAGTATCTTTGAACCTTGATCGCTAGGATCAAATTGTATGTTGATCTAGGGTGTTTTACATTCAGTTTAATGCATGTTTATAACTTGTACAACAACAATAATATGTTATTTTTCTGCTGTAATTTATTTTCCCAACGTATCGGTATTTTAATCTAAATTAAAATCTGAGTTAAGGTTCTGTACGTTTTCCGCTGCGCTAGGGCTCTTATCCCTGCAATTTCAACTCCAATGACGCTCTACCGATCAAGCACTAGGCAACTGGCTATCCTAACTCAGTCACTGGCGTGATTAAATGTCACACACTTCTCAAATCATCCCTGAAACTAAGAAGTTGTATTCATACCGGCTGGTCAGGCAGGCACAAAATATAAATATGCACAACAATTAACCAAGATGCTCAAATCAACATTTATTTCATAGAGAATTAAGCACGACAATTACATGATTCCTAACCAACACCTAAGTAAATTTAGCTTATAAGGTTCAAAATAACACACACTACAATCTGAGTATGTGCATTCATAACTATAAGAAATTACAACAAAAGATTAATTCCCTTGGTCAAATCCGTAGTTGATGGTCTTCTTGAAGTCTCCAATCTTTCCTCCTCTATTCGGCTCCCAATGATGGAAATGAGAAATGACCCTTCCCAAAAGTGGAATGTCTTTGACTTGAAACGGCTCTTCCCTTTTATAGAATGAAGGCAAGCCTATATTAGGTCAATCTGTACACGTGGATGGCTATCCCAGCTTCGTAAGTCTGAAAATAGCTCAACTAACTTCAGTTCATTAAAATGGATAACGAGCTTTTACGTGGCAGTTTTGCTCCATGCTTTGCTGGATCACAAATTTTACGTGGCAGCTTTGCTGGATAACCTCCAAAGCATTCATTCTTCCAAATGGGTTAAAACATATAATATTCTTCTAAAAGCAACCCTATTTAGCAAAAATGACACACAAAACACTATAGAACTAAGGCTTAAATAACTCCCTTTTGGAGAGTTATCATACCCTCAAACTTGAACTATTGTGTGTCCCGAGCAATACTGACCAACCTTCCCTTGAGAATTCAAAACATTAGACATTGCATAACTTAACCAAAACTGATAATCTAACACTACCTTCAACCTTTACCTGAGCACTCTGCAAAACCGAGCTCTGCTGCAGCAAAACAATTCTTCCGGCATGGACAAATAATCACCACCTCTTAACTTAATGCTAAGAACGTGCCACAACCTATCTCTATTATCAGACATATTAAAACACATTTTTAAAGGGGTTTATATTTTTTTTCTTCAGACTTAAAGCAGCCATACAGTCATAAGCTCTTAAGCATGGGATGACCCACTTTATGGTGCAGTATACCCTTGCCTCAAACTTATCACCAACTAGGCTAAATACTAATTGCTAAACTAAAAAATCCTTAGTTATTCTATCCCTTACTACTCAGAGTAGCGACATTTTACAATGAAACTCACCTAAGTCTTGGGAGAGAGAAAAACTGTTGGATTATCATTCATCCTTCAAAACTCTTGCTCCACGAATTTTCTAAGCAACATTTTCACAATCAATTTTTTCAGCAAATAATTTTTTTCATCATTTTTTCATATTTCCTAGGTCATCTTTTGATGCAAAGACAAACTGTGGGTGTCACAAATGTCCCTGGTGTTGGGTTTTATGCCCTAAAACTCGTAGGTAGTGAATGATGACAAATTGTTCACTTGTCTCAATACGTTGTTGTTGAGGTTTGTACAATAAAGAGTTATTGTTACTAAAATTGCACAATTTAACCCAAATCCAATAAACTAAGATCATAGGTTGTTTAGATGAAACTTGAACTAGTATGTGGGGACATACGAGGATCAGTGTTCAAGTAACAACCTAAATGGTCTATAGTATAGGGATAAGGCTGGGTACCTTATCCTGGTAACACTATGTGATACGGCCCACTTTGTATTCGATACAGATGCAATGATCCAAAGCATCCATGTAGGAGACATGCGAGTGGGGGTATCCTGTGCAATGAGTTTGCATAAGACCGGACCGCGAAATAATAACCACTAGATGTAACACCATTAACTAGTTTAGGTTTCTATTTCAATAGGATGACCTAAGTAACTCAATCTCAATCCTAAGTCTGTTATGAACTCCTTTCAGGAGGGATTGTCCTTAGATCTGTATGGGTGAGAGTGGCCAGTTCGCCGACTCAATAATCCTACCATTTCAGGGGCAAGACCGAATGGGGGCTGGGAACATAACAGTACAAGATGGAATTCACTCATTCCCCTATTGGGGTAAGTAGATGTGTGTTCCCTTAAGGGTTGATTCCGGGTCTTGAACAAGGGCGCCCATCCTCTCCTGGCCCGAGAGGAACTGCTGTTTATTGATTGGATCATAAACAGATTGTTCATTAGAGGAATCAGTGGTACTTAAGGATCTAGAGGTAATTAAGGGGTAAAACGATAATTTGACCCAACTGGCGTTACGAACACTCGTGAAGGATTGACTTACTGTTATTGGTCGATATCCGTGGACACAGAAATATTCTACAGTGAGAAGAGTGCAGCTGTGGGTCTTTTGTGGAGTGACTCACAATTAACGAATGTTGACTAACTTGGTTAATGAGTTTAGCCAATTAGTCTCGTATCGTTGGAGCTTCTGATTTGTAGGTCCATTAGGTCCACCTGCTAGCTCGTAAAGGGTTCTGAGGTTAAATAGTCTTGAATAGAATTTGAAGTGTGTTCAAATTTGTTAAGGGAATTTTATTGTATTTGATATAATTAAAATAATGTATAGAGATACATTATAATATAAGTTTAATTGGTGAATTAAACTTTATATTATAAATTAATTTTGGATATGATTCAAAATTAATTAACGAGAGAATTAAATATTTGAAAGAGTTCAAATATTAAATATGAATTAGATTCATATTGAAACTATAGGTTAAATTTAATGTGAATGAGATTCATATTAAAACTATAGTATATGAGAGAATTATTTGAATAATGATTCAAATAGTAAATTAATTAAATATATGATATTTAATTAATGAATTATTTAATTGGAGAATTAATTAATTAAATTAAATTAAATTTGATTTGATTAAATTAATTACATAGTTAATATTAAATTATGATGCACATTAAAACTATAGGTTAAATGAAAGAGATTAAAATTGAATATGATTAAATTGTAATATTAATTAAATATTAGATATTTAATTAATGTGGACTCAATTAATGAGATTAATTGAATGGCCAATTTAATTCAATTTAATATGATTCAAATTGAATTAAATACCTTATGTTATAATTGATTTAATTAATATTGTTTTAATTAAATTAATTATAATTAATTAATTAAATGATTATTATTATTTAATTAATAGACGGCCAAGATCGTTTGGATTAGATCCAACGATCGAGATTAAGTAGGGTAATAACTCCCTCCCCACTTATCGTAAAGTGGAGAGGGGTTACCCATACGCTCTTCCTCATTCTCTCAGTTTAACGCAAACACAGAGAGAGAATTCTCTGAGTTTTTCTCTCTACCTCTCTCAAAATTCCAGCAATCTTCCTTGTTGTGATTCCCTTCCAAGATGTTTTTGGTTCCCACAAACCAAATCTCAGCGATCCCAAGAGTCATACGGGTGCTCTTTGATGGTGGTGTTCGTTGGAGAGGCTTAGTACGAATTCTTCGTTGAGGAGCATAGTGCTGTGGAATTTGTTCTGCAACAAGTAAGTTCCTATAATTCTAAATTTTTTAGGATTATTTACAACATGCTTAATCTGGAAATAGGATAGAAAATAGTTTCTATGATTTGTTGCCCAGCGTACCGGTATTCTTTAATTGAAATTAAATCACGCTCGATTCAATTCGCTTCTGCTTTAAGGATTCAATTCCTTCACCTGGTTACTCAACAACCTAGAAAATTATTTAATGAAGGAGAGGAATGCTCGAGCAAAACAATTGGAGTAGCAAAAAGTCTCCCAAACTTGAATTATTCATTGTCCTCAATGAATCATTAATATTATAAATTATACCCCCAAACTTAAATATTTCTATCTGAATTTTAAGCTAAGTGTGGGACTAGAATTAAGCTTAAGGTGGATCAAATAAATCAACACTACCTCAAAATCTTCTTGCCGCAGCGATGATCAGACTAGAAGAAATACTCAAGCAAAAGGTTTCTTGAGATCAGAATACCTTGATCTAATTAAGCTAACTAGTCCTTGCTTCAAAAATTCAGAAGAAAAT
Source organism: Luffa acutangula (assembly GCA_036850905.1). NCBI lineage: Eukaryota > Viridiplantae > Streptophyta > Magnoliopsida > Cucurbitales > Cucurbitaceae > Luffa > Luffa acutangula. The sequence goes on along the minus strand of CM072097.1, from coordinate 37,024,679 downwards.
GGTTAAGTTAGAAATGCTCTGTGCTTAGAACAGAAACAACTTCGACAATTTCATTAAAAACATAAGAAAAAGATTTACATCAGCAGATATATTTTATTAGCCTAGAAACAGAAAAAAATAAAAACAGAAAACAGAAACAAACAAAAGATTGAGGTCAGGAATACGCGAGCAACAAAAATATTTCATAAAAAATAATGCTCGCCCAACTTCTGCTTTTTCAATCCTCCTGACCAGGGTCCTACTTCTCATCTTTTTCTCTCTCTACCGGCGGTGGTGGGATCTAGGGGTTCAATAGGTGATCAGGGAATACTGGGAAGGCTGGATATGGTTTAGAAAAATTAGACTATAAGGCCCTCCTCACTTCACATAATTCCAGAAGGTTTGGAATTGTCTTTCGGCAAACTCCATCGGACTGGAATGCATTTGCAGTTGCTCTTGCATTTGATGGATGCCACACACCAAACCGCTTTGACACGCTTCTTGAGTCCTCTGAAGCCTTGCCAGGTTCGGCGTGTCTATTATTCCCTTGTCCATTAGAGTGACATCGTCTGCATTCATGGGAACCCCAGCTCTTTGACACAACATAGTAATTGTGTTCGGGAAAAAGAGCTTACCCACCTTCTTCCTCCAACAGGAATGAATTTCACTGGAGATGATTTTTCCAACGTCAATACTTAATGATCTTAAAATGGAAAATACCAGAAGAACTCGATCACGTGAGACAGTAGAGTCGTGAGTGGTTGGCAGCAGGCGTAGTTTAATGAATCCCAACCAAGTGTTGCCCTCGCTCTTAAGATAGGCCACTTAGAATGTTCTCTTTTCTATCTTCGAAAAATGCCACTGGGCCCCCTCGATTCCCACCTCTCAAACAGATGCGTTTAACTACTCATTAGATGGCGCTGCCGCCATCTCATTATATCCTGCATGTGGGAAATCTTAAAGATTAAACAAAGAATTTACCGCCCCAGGGCTCCAGTCGACTGCCACACCACGAACAATTGCTTGAAACCCCTCTTCTTCATCTATATTCGCATCAAATTCGCGAACAACATTTGAATTTATCGGCTCAAGTTTCACGCAAAACAGGTCCCAACCATGATTCCTAATTCCGACTCTTAAGAAATGCAACAGATCATCACCAAATCCCCTCTCAAACAGAAAGTCTCTTTTCAATATCTCTATATATTTTGCACGAGCACGATCATTGACAAAGCGATTATACGGCAGCCTCGGATCCTCAGCATCAACATCCTTTGTCTCTTTTGTGGCTGCAGCAATAGCTTTGCCCCTGCCTTCTCTCTGCTTCGTCAAAAGTTCTTTGTCAGTTTTCTTTTCAGTTTCTTCTCTCACCTGGTCCTCTGACCCGTTTTTCTCCTGTTCTTTTTTTTTTGTATTCTCTTTCTCAGAATCAGTTGTTGACGGCAAAGGAGTATCCGTCCGGATCACCTTGACGCTGCCGACTTTCTGCTTCTGACGGCAACGCGGAACTTCTGGCATAATGACTTCAACCTGAGCTTCTTGCTCTTGAACCTCCTCTCCATTTCCTCTTTCTTGCACATCCTCCGCTCGTTTTTCTTAAACTTCTTGCAGATTCTCAGTAATCGGCTCATTCTGCCCAGGATTTTGTTCCTTAGGTTCCTTCGGGTTTTCCTCCTCAATCACAACATCAGCAACGTCTTCCACTACTTTCCTTACAACTTCTTCCTATTCAGCCCTCTGTTGTCGCCTTCTCCTCTTGGCCTCTCTCTCCTCGGGCGTCTTCCTCTTCTTTGCCTTAGTCTTCGGTGCCTCAGGTGTAATCGACACCTCTTCTTCTGCAGCATCTCTCTTTTTCCTCCCTCTCGTTTTCGCCATTTAGACTTGGAAAATTTCACAGGAATTGGAAGCAAAAGAGAAATAAAAGCAGCGAAGAAAAATGGCAAGAAAATGAAGTGAAAGGTAACTTACCAAGGGTTTTGAATAAATAGGGCTTCGGCAAATAAAATCCTAACCGAAAGATTCTGCCCCTAATTAAATAAAATTATCGTTTAATTATGCATGTAATGATGAATTATTAAATTAAAAAATAGTAGAAATTGCCCCGTGGTAAATCTTCCTCGCGCTGGCCAACGGCTAGATGTAAAGCCCAACCCATTTAAGTTTTATCTTTCATTTTAAGTAAAAAAAAAAAAAAAAAACAAAAAGAAGTTGGGTTTTTTTTTTCTTTTAAGCGGCAAATGAGGGGTATTAAAAAAAAAGAAAAAGAAAAGGAAATGAAAGGGTTGTAAAGCTACCCACGTAGAGAGAGAAAGTTTAAAAAAAAGAAAAAGAAGAAGATGGAAAGAAAGGCCGTCGGGGAGAGAGAAAGGTAGAGAGAGAGAAGAAGAAGAAAATCGAGGGTAGGAGAGAAGAGGGGTTCTTGGACCGATTTTTGGGAGATTTGAGCTTAACCACGAAGTTTCCTCAACGGGTTTGGTAAGTAACTCTTGAAATTCCTTAAGTTTTGTTAGTTTTTCTTGTAATTTTAGCTTTGGGTAAAAGTGTTTTGGTGATGAAATTTGCAAAGAAGAAGGGAAAAGAAGGTGGAGGTGTGGTTTTGTGTGAAAAGGGAAGAAAAAGAAAGGGGTGTAATCATGGAGAGATTTATGGAGTTTTTGTTGAATAAGGAAGTAAAGAAGAATTGGGGAGAGAGGTTGAAGATTATGAACAGTAAAGAGGGAAAAGGTTGGGTTTAAACAAGAGGCAAAAGTTTGGGAAAAAAAATAGTATAATAATGAAAGGAAAGGAGGGGAAATCGTGAATTGGGTTGGAAAAAAAAAAGAAAGAGGAAAGAGAAAGTTGGTGTTGGATGAAGAAAAGGGAAATAGGAAAGTTGTACCATGCAATAATGAAGAGAGAGAAAGGAGTAGAAATGTTTGGGGAAGTTGAAATAATAAGAGTATTTTATTGTAGGATGGGACAAAAGAGTACCTAGAGTATGCATTGAGGAAGGTTGGGGTTCATGGAAAGTTATAAGTATGTGATTAAGCTAATGAGTCATTTTAGTTGAGCGGGTACTCATGTGTTGATCTAATTATTACTGCAGGTCAAACGGAGATCGGGACGACTTATGACCCCAACGCGTTTAATCAGGAGTAGTTGTGAGTGGTTGTTTTAATAATTATTTTTTTTTCCGCTAAGTAAAAGTACTATATTTATGAGTTTGAGAAAATTTAAAGTTAAGCATGTTTTAGAGAAATGATTTAAAACTCCATAATTTGCTCTATGAGTTCTTAGTTGGAATATGCATCTTAGAAGCTTTCGAAACAATGCGCGTTTGCTTGAAAATTTTAGGATGTCTTTGATATTTGTAAACGTTGCTTGTGTTTATGGAACGTTGTCTCACAAGAGAAAATGATTTTAGATAAGTTTTGAATTAAAGGTTTCATACTAGAAAATTTGTTTTTACGTCGCTAGTTCTACGTACCCTAGGTGATTACCCATGTGCTGTGTGAAAATGGTTCCATAGTACATAGAGAGAGATTTGCTCTGCGTGCACGTAAGACTAGAGAATTGCTCTACTAAGTATAGAGTGTGTTCCTTGCCCAGTATGACAGAGTTTGCTCTGCTGAGCGTATTGAGAGGACTCTACGCCGGTATGACTAGAGATAAGGGTACAGGGCTAGTGAGTTTTCTTGCTGATTCATAAAGTTATGCCTAAAAAGAATTTCTACTGCATTACCTTGTACAAGCTAAATGTTTATGAATTTTTGAACTATGTATTCTTCGCGATATTCTGTTTAGTTGAGTTAAACATTTTCAGGAACTATTTTCGTAGTAGATAGTAAATACCACTCACTGGGCATTAGCTCATTCTTTTTCTTTAAAATTTTTCTACCAGGTAGCGACTGAGTTTCGACAAGCCTACAGAAGCCGATCTTGCCACTTGAGTCCGTGTTTAGAACACCCTTTGTATGTATATGATATTTTGGAAGGAAGTTATGTAAAAGCTGTATGTTGCAAAGTGTAGTTGGTTGTAAATTATCGAATCTCAAAGTGTTGGGCCGAATATTGTGGTTGAGACGCTTGAGTCTCTAATTCTGGTTTCTGGTTGTGATACAGTTTGTGAAATATGTGTATGTGACGTTTCTTTTCAGGTGTGTTTTAGCTAAGTTTTAGGGGAAATTCTGCCCAAATTTTTCGGTCCCCTAAGAGCCTAAGTGGGGTTAAGAGCTTGTAGAGGCCTTGAGTCCTATAGTCAGTTAGGATTCATTGCCAGCACACCACGTCACTAGATAGTTACGAGAGAGGTGGGGTGGGGTGTGTCAATTTGGTATCAGAGTCAGGTTAGATTCTACAAGTTTAACCTAAAGAGTCGTGTTGTTCTTGTTGTGTTGGTATGTCATGTAGTTTGTTGTTGTCTCAGGGTGGCAAGACTCGTAGGCTACAAGACATCGAAACTCAGAGAGCTACCTGCAGAGTATATATAATGGATGAAGGTGATGTAGGAGGGTCGAGTCACGATCGAGAAGAGTCTCGAGGAAAAAGAACTGCAAAGGAAAAGCAAGAACTGATGGTTAGCATCACCCATGGTGTAGCAGAGGCGATAAAGATGCTCAAGAAATATCCAGTAAAGAATATTAAGATCGAACGACTCATAGCCTTGGGGGCAAAACCTTTCCTAGGTAAAGCCAGTCCCGCTGATGCAGAGCAGTGGATGGATAATATTGAAACTGGATTAAAGGTTATGGGGTGCCCAGAAGACAAGATGGTATCATTAGCTACGTATCTCCTACAAGGAGCAGCTCGAGATTGGTGGAGGTCAATCTTGAGTAGACGAGCAGACGCTGAAGAAATGGCTTGGCAAGAGTTTAAGAGGGTCTTTTTCGAAAAGTACTACCCACGATCTTTTCAAGATGCAAAGCGCAATGAATTTCTGAGACTTGAGCAGGGATCGATGACAGTGGCTGAGTATGAGCATAAGTATCTTGAGTTATCCAAGTACGCTGCAAATATAATCAGGGATGAGATCGATAGATGCAAGCGGTTTGAAGACGGTCTTCGAGGTGAAATTCGAACTCATGTTACGACCAGCACAGAAAGGAAGGAGTTTGGAACATTGGTGGAACTTGCCATGAGGGTAGAAAAAAGTCTGATAGACGCGAGAACTCAAAGTGAAACTTCTAAGAGTGCACGTGCTTCAGGGGACAGATCATACAGAGGTGGCAACAAGAGTTTTGTACCAGGAGTCAGGGGGCATGGAAGTTTTAAGTCGAGGCATCGTGGTTCAGAGAGAGCAGATTCCAGTCTCAGCCAGTTTGCTAGTAGTGGTTCGGGCTGGTCTTCGCGGTCCCCTGGCGGTCAGCAAGCATTGCAGTCAGGGGAACCAGCATCCAGCCAAAGCAGAGGCGTAGCTTGTCAAAATTGTGGCAAGCATCATCAGGGATAGTGTCTATGGGGGACCCGAGTATGTTATAGCTGTGGTCAGTCGGGTCATATGAATAGAGAGTGTCCTCAGTTGCAACAGGGGGGTAGCATGTCTCAAGGTGCCTCGTCTTTTCCTAGTAACCAAGGACCCTTTGGCACACAAGCGAAGTCTACTGCGACAGGTGGTGATAGTCAAGGCAAGGAAGGCAGCTCGAGCGGGTCGAAGCAGAAGGGGCAAGTTGGCAGGCCCCGTGGTCAGGGAAAGGCTTTTGCGATGACACAGCAGGAGGCACGGGAGTTATCTGATGTGGTGATGGGTATGTTAACTATTTTTAACAAAGATGCTCATGTATTGTTTGATCCGGGTGCTACTCATTCATTTGTTTCATATATGTTCACTGTTGGGATAGATAAAACTCTAGAATTATTGTCTGGGGAATTAGTGATAGCCACACCTGTGGGGGAACCAGTGGTAGCACGTAATGTTTATAGAAATTGTATGATTGAAATAGGGGGGAAGCAGTTGTCTGTTGACTTAATACCATTGGGAATCCAAGAGTTCGATATTATCTTGGGAATGGATTTCTTAGCCATGTACAATGCATCAGTTGATTGCTATCACAAGGAGGTTGTGTTTAAACGACCTGGTGAGGTAGAAGTTACCTTTAGGGGTGAAAGAAAGATTTGGCCATCGTGTATGATCTCGTCACTGAAGGCCAGTAAATTGCTAAGGAAGGGTTGTGCAGCTTACTTGGCTCATGTGGTTGATACACGAGTTGGGAAGCAAAAACTTGAAGATATACCTATCGTGCAAGAGTTTCCAGATGTGTTTCCTGATGATTTATCGGGATTACCACCTGATAGAGAGATAGAGTTCAGCATCGATCTGATACCAGGCACTGCACCAATCTCACAAGCTCCTTATAGAATGGCACCTACAGAGCTAAAGGAGTTGAAGACGCAGTTGCAAGAGTTAGTCGAAAAAGGCTATATTAGGCCTAGTGTGTCGCCATGGGGTGCACCGGTTTTGTTCGTTAAAAAGAAGGATGGTACTTTGAGATTGTGTATTGATTATAGACGATCGAACAAGGTAACGATACAGAACAAGTATCCCTTACCTCGAATTGATGACCTGTTTGATCAGTTGGGAGGTGCTGCAGTGTTCTCCAAGATCGATTTACGATCAGGATATCACCAACTGAAGATAAAAGAAGCAGACGTGCCAAAGACTGCATTCAGAACACGTTATGGACATTACGAGTTTTTGGTCGTGCCATTTGGGTTGACCAATGCTCCAGCAGCGTTTATGGATCTTATGAATAGGATATTCCATCCATTCTTAGACCAGTTTGTAATAGTGTTTATCGATGACATTCTAATTTACTCGAGTAGTCGAGAAGAGCATGTTAAGCATCTCAGAATTGTGTTGCAAACATTACGCGAGAAGAAATTGTTCGCTAAGTTTAGCAAGTGTGAATTCTGGCTCGACAAGGTGATGTTTCTAGGTCATGTGATTTCTGCAGAGGGTATATGCGTTGATCCACAGAAGACTGAGGCAGTGGCTAGGTGGGAGCAGCCTACTACTGTGACAGAAGTTCGTAGCTTCCTTGGTCTGGCTGGTTATTATCGTCGGTTTGTGGAAGGATTTTCTAAGTTAGCACTTCCATTGACTAGTCTGACCAAGAAGAATGCAAAGTTTGTGTGGACAGAGAAGTGCGAGCAGAGCTTCCAGGAATTGAAGAAAAGGTTGATTTCGGCTCCAATTCTATCACTTCCCATGCCTGGTGAGGAATATGATGTGTATAGCGATGCTTCTCATCAGGGTCTTGGATGTGTTTTGATGCAGAAAGGAAAGGTAATAGCTTATGCATCGAGACAGTTGAAGAAACATGAGCTTAATTATCCAACTCACGACTTGGAGTTAGCTGCTGTGATTTTGGCGTTGAAGGTTTGGCGACATTACCTATTTGGTGAGAAATGTCATATATATACAGACCATAAGAGTCTCAAGTATATCTTTGACCAAAAGGAGTTGAACCTACGTCAGAGGAGGTGGCTCGAGTTGATTAAAGACTATGATTGCACGATTGATTATCATCTAGGGAAAGCTAATGTGGTGGCTGATGCGTTGAGTCGGAAGCCTATCTATTCACAAGTTTTGCAAAATGCGATTAGCTTCTCCCTGTTGGGCGAGCTAAAAAGCTTGAATGCTGAGGTAGCAGTGGATAGTTCAGGAGGTTTACTTGCTCATTTCCAAGTAAGACCTACCTTGATTAATAAAGTTATAGAGGCTCAGCATGATGATCCAGTTTTATGTAAGATAAAGATGGAAGTGTTGAATAGTCAGCGAGCAGACTATGCATTGAGGGAGGATGAAGCTTTGGTGAATTGTAATCGTTTATGTGTGCCGAACCAACCAGATTTAAAGAATGAGATCCTGGAAGAAGCGCATAGTTCAGCTTATGCTATGCATACAGGGAGCACGAAAATGTACAGAACCTTAAGAGAGCATTATTGGTGGTCTGGTATGAAAAGAGAGATTGCAGAATTTGTTTCTAAATGTTTGATCTGCCAGCAAATAAAACCGGAACGCCAGAAAGCTAGTGGACTTCTAAACCCACTTCCGATTCCAGAATGGAAATGGGAGCATATCACCATGGACTTCTTATTTGGACTTCCTCGTACACAAGCTGGTCACGATGGAATTTGGGTGATAGTTGACAAGTTAACCAAGACTGCACGGTTCTTACCAATCAAGATCACTTACACGCTTGACAAGTTGGCTAAATTATATGTGGATGAGATAGTAAGCTTGTATGGAGCTCCAGTGTCTATAATCTCGGACAGGGACACCAGATTTACTTCTAAATTCTGGTCAAGCTTGCAGCAAGCTTTAGGTACTAAATTACATTTTAGTACAGCTTTTCATCCTCAGACAGATGGTCAGTCAGAAAGAACTATTCAGACCTTAGAAGGCATGCTACGAGCTTGTGTTTTGCAATTCAAAGGGAGTTGGGACTCTCATTTATCTTTGATGGAGTTCGCGTACAACAATAGTTACCATTCCAGCATTGGAATGGCACCGTTTGAGGCGTTGTATGGTCGGAAGTGCAGAACTCCAGTTTGTTGGGATGAAGCTGGAGAAAGGAAGTTGATGGGACCCGAGCTTGTACAGATCACTTCAGAAAAGGTGAAACTGATTAAAGAAAATTGAAAATGGCTCAGGATCGACAGAAGAGTTATGCTGATAAACGTCGAAAAGATCTAAACTTTTCGGTGGGTGAAAAAGTTTTCCTTCGATTGTCACCTTGGAAGGGTGTGTTGAGATTCGGGAGGAAAGGAAAGTTAAGTCCGCGATATATAGGTCCATACGAGATCCTAGAACGTGTTGGACCAGTTGCTTACCGTTTGGCATTGCCGATGGAACTTTCCAGGATTCACGATGTGTTTCATGTTTCCATGTTACACAAGTATGTACCAGACCCATCGCATATACTAGAGTCGCAACCAGTGCAACTGAAAGAGAATCTAACTTACGTGGAGGAGCCCAAGAAGATTCTGGATAGGAAAGAGCAGGTGCTACGAAACAAGACCATTCCACTTGTTAAGATTCTATGGAGAAATCATGCAGTGGAAGAAGCAACCTGGGAAAGTGAAGAGCAAATGCGAGCTCGATATCCTCAGCTTTTCTCTTGATAGGAGTTGCTGAATTTCGAGGACGAAATTCCTAAAGGGAGGTAATATTTTGTAAAGCCCAGCCCATTTAAGTTTTATCTTTCATTTTAAGTAAAAAAAAAAAAAAAAGAAGTTGGGTTTTTTTTTCTTTTAAGCGGCAAATGAGGGGTATTAAAAAAAAAAGAAAAAGAAAAGGAAATGAAAGGGTTGTAAAGCTACCCACATAGAGAGAGAAAGTTAAAAAAAAAAAGAAAAAGAAGAAGATGGAAAGAAAGGTCGTCGGGGAGAGAGAAAGGTAGAGAGAGAGAAGAAGAAGAAAATCGAGGGTAGGAGAGAAGAGGGGTTCTTGGACCGATTTTTGGGAGATTTGAGCTTAACCACGAAGTTTCCTCAACGGGTTTGGTAAGTAACTCTTGAAATTCCTCAAGTTTTGTTAGTTTTTTGATGTGGACTTTTCCTAACCGCAAGCGCACGGGTCAAGTAATAATATAGTGAATAGTAAATTCGAATGTCGTCCTCTGGATTGGATTTTTAAGCAAATCAAGTATTGTGAATTATCTCGCCCAATTTTATTTAGGGATCAAAAAGTGATGAATAGGTGATGATAAAAACAAATTAAAGCAAGTAAAAAGAATGGGATTTCAATTGGGAAAGCTACTTAGGGAATTGATTTCGCCGATTTCGTTTAGGATTGATTTTAAAGAATAAGTTATTATGCACAATGAAATTATGAGCCAAAGACCCTTTAATCACAATTACCTCTCCCGAGTATAATTGATTCTCATGCAAATTAACCAACTTGATATCCCTATCTAAGTTTATTAATATGCAAGGCAATGAGATCTTTTAACCAATTCTAAAGTTAATCTAAAACCGTCAAGAATTAGAAAGTAAACTTTATTCATGCAATCTTGAGCAAGTCTAGATCAAATCCCCTCTCCCGAGCTAGATTCGAAACTTAAATCATCCAACTAATGGCCAATTAATTGAAAGCATTAAATCAAGATTACAAACACAATAACATTGCACAACTTAAACCATAAATCGATCCATAAACTTAATCAACTACATCAATCCCTAAGCTACAAGTTTAGCTACTCATGAATGTAAATACAATCTCAACTAAACATGTGAAAGCCATAAATCTAACTAAAGAAAGAAAAGGGAAAAGAAAACTCAATGTAGGCCGAGTCCCGACGTCCCCGTCACGATCCCCACGAACAATGGGTTGATTTCCAAGTTCCTCCTTTGTTTGCAGCTCCAAAAGTCCTTTGTTCTGCTCTGTTTTTGGCTCCAAAAGGTCCCAAATCGATCTCCCCTAAAACCTAGCCGAAGTGAAGCTTTTATTCTGATTTTTCGTCTTAGCGTCGCGACGCTGCCTCTTATACGCGCGTTCTGAATAAGGAAAAACGGAAGCGTCGGGACGCTTCCTATCATAGCGTCTCGACGCTGTAAGCTTTACGCGCCTAATCTGATATGGAATGTGAGCGTCGAGACGCTCAAGAGCTAGCGTCTCGACGCTAGCCTGCTGTTGACCGAGATTTGACTTTTCTCCACTTTTACTCTTTTCATTCCTTTGCATCTTTTCACGCCCCGAGCACCCGATTAACTCTGATATTGCATTATAGCTCCAATCAACCATTTCCTACAAAATAAACATTATAGTGCAATAAAATGGCCCAAACACCACAAAAGACTAGCTAAATTAAATAAGTAAAGATAGCTAGCTATGCTCGCTATCAAATACCCCCAAACTTAAGCTTTTGCTAGTCCTCGAGCAAACTCTAAATCAGACATATAATGGAAGAATGGATGCAACAATCATAACTCAATCCTCAAGGCTCAAAAGTCAATAACCAAGCAAGCAAGAGATATGCACATAAGGACCAATGAGGGAGACAAATTAAAATTTTTCCAAAATTAACTTGCATAAGCGAGATCTATCTCAACAAGATCAGACTCTACTAGCCCGGGATTGGATTATTAAACTCTCAGCTCATCTTCCCTCTACACTGGCACTAAGGTTTCACTAATGAGTTAATGCAACAAATTAGTTTGTTTATCTCCATACTTAGGTGCTTTTAATTAACAATCAAATTAAGCATGTATATGTGGCACTAGCTTTCACACACCCATTGCAGGGACCCTTAACCTGAGATTTCTCTGGTTGGCCTAACTGATCACAACAGGGGTAGCTCTTTTTGCCTAAACTTTATTAAACATTGCAAACTGTGCACAGGCCATGGCATACAAATTTTCTTTTCAACAGTAACAACAAGAATGATTTTTCATTATGAACATAATAAGCAAATATTCTTTTCTTTTCTCCTAAGCAAGATCAAACATGCTAATTTGCAAAAAATTAACTCTTTAGCTCTACCCTACACCTATCGAGGTGACAACAAGCATATGAACTCAATAATTCGCTCCTAAGCATTCAAATCCAAATCTAGCCAAGACAGATACTCTACTCATGCAAGCCATCTCCTAGAAAAATTTTAAAAAGTCTCCCTTTTTGGGCACATATGCTTACATCTCATCACAAGCTTGAAAATTGATAAGAAAGCCTATCCTAGGACATCATAATCATGCAAAAGTAGCATCCAGAAAACAACCATATGCATAATTCAAAGAAAGCTCAAAACTATAGCCCGAACTCAGATGCTCAAGGGCTCCACAAACATGCTAATCCACCCCCAAACTTAAAATATGCATTGTCCTCAATGTATAAAGAAAATAAAGCATAAACAAGCATGAGAACAATAAAAGAATGACAGGAGTGAACAATACTGGCCTGGAATGATGATGACTTCTTGTTTGAAAGCTTGGAATCTTGAAAGCTTGAAAACAAAGAAGAGGAAGAAAACAAGACCTACAAAACAAAAACAACCAATAAATCAAAAACAAAAGGGAAAAACACACTAAACTTACTTGGGTTGCCTCCCATAAGCGCTTGTTTAACGTCATTAGCTCGACGTGTTGCACGTGCTTCAAGGAGGCTTTTGTTCTGTGAATCCAACAGAGGTGCTCTTTCTTGCACCTTTCCTGTAGCCCATGTAAAGCACTTCATTTTTAGAGTCTTCAACTGCTTTAAAGATTTCTTTTTCGTTCTTGACTCTAATAGTGAGCTCCCTGCGCTCAATATCTATGATTGCTCGCCCAGTAGCGAGGAATGGTCGTCCTAATATGACAGACATTGAAGGATTTTCTATCATGTCCATAACATACAAGTCAATAGGGATAAAAAATCTACCTACTCTGATTAACACATTTTCTATAATACCAACTGGTCTCACCACAGATTGATCAGCCAATTGGAGCTTTACAGGAGTAGACTTAATCTCACCTATATCTAACTTTTTACACAAGGACAATGGGATAATATTAATGCTAGCACCTAAATCACATAATGCTCTGAAAGAATAAGTACCAAAACTACAAGGAACAGAAAAACTCCCTGGATCTGCTACTTTTTCAGGTACTTTCTGTTGTACTCTGGTTCTGCATGTGGAAGCAAGATATTGATAGCGAGCATAGCTAGCTATCTTTACTTATTTAGTTTAGCTAGTCTTTTTTGGTGTTTGGGCCATTTTATTGCACTTTAATGTTTATTTTGTAGGAAATGGTTGATTGGAGCTATAATGCAATATCAGAGTTAATCGGGTGCTCGGGGCGTGAAAAGATGCAAAGGAATGAAAAGAGTAAAAGTGGAGAAAAGTCAAATCTCGGTCAACAGCAGGCTAGCGTCGAGACGCTAGCTCTTGAGCGTCTCGACGCTCACATTCCATATCAGATTAGGCGCGTAAAGCTTACAGCGTCGAGACGCTATGATAGGAAGCGTGTCGACGCTACCGTTTTTCCTTATTCAGAACGCGCGTTTAAGAGGCGGCGTCGCGACGCTGTCTTGACAGCGTCTCGACGCTAAGACGAAAAATCAGAATAAGAGCTTCACTTCGGCTAGGTTTTAGGGGAGATCAATTTGGGACCTTTTGGAGCCGTAAAGAGGACAGAATAGAGGCTTTTGGAGCTGCAAACAAAGGAGGAACTTGGAAATCAACCCATTGTTCGTGGGGATCGTGACGGGGACGTCGGGACTCGGCCTACATTGAGTTTTCTTTTCCCTTTTCTTTCTTTAGTTAGATTTATGGCTTTCACTTGTTTAGTTGAGCTTGTATTTGCATTCATGAGTAGCTAAACTTGTAGCTTAGGGATTGATGTAGTTGATTAAGTTTACGGATTGGTTTACGGTTTAAGTTTTGCAATGTTATTGTGTTTGTAATCTTGATTTAATGCTTTCAATTAATTGGTCATTAGTTGGATGATTTAAGTTTCGAATCTAGCTCGGGAGAGGGGATTTGATATAGACTTGCTCAAGATTGCATGAATAAAGTTTACTTTCTAATTCTTGACGGTTTTAGATTAACTTTAGAATTGGTTAAAAGATCTCATTGCCTTGCATGTTAATAAACTTAGATAGGGATATCAAGTTGGTTAATTTGCATGAGAATCAATTATACTCGGGAGAGGTAGTTGTGGTTAAAGGGTCTTTGGCTCATAATTTCATTGTGCATAATAACTTATTCTTTAAAATCAATCCTAAACGAAATCGGCGAAATCAATTCCCTAAGTAGTTTTCCCAATTGAAATTCCATACTTTTTACTTGCTTTGATTTGTTTTTATCATCGCCTACTCATCACTTTTTGATCCCTAAATAAAATTGGGCAAGATAATTCACAATACTTGATTTGCTTAAAAATCCAATCCAGAGGACGACATTCGAATTTACTATTCACTATATTATTACTTGACCCGTGCGCTTGCGGTAGGAAAAGTCCACATCAGATATACAGTGTCAACCTTCTTTTCTTTTCGCTTCTTTGCTAACCACTCCTTCATGAACCTGTTGTATTGGGGCATTTCTAATGCCTCTGCAAAAGGAGTATTAATGTTCAGATTCATAAAAGCATTCATAAATTTGTCAAACTGAACCTGATTATTCTTTTTCTTCTTTTTCTTTTTCTTTTCCTTAGGAACCATCAGTGTGGGAGAAGGAATAGGAGGCTCAAGGTTAGGCTGTTCAGCCTCATCAGGTGATGTGTCCTCCTCAGCTTCCCCTGTAGGCGTTTCATAGTCCTCAGATTCAGGTTCCTCTTCAGACTCTTCCTGGTGCACAGTGATTGCCTTACAATTCTCCATCTGGGGTTTCTCTTGTTCAGCTGGGGCCTTACCTTTATTCATGGTGCTTACCACATTCACCAACTGTCCCAGCTGAGTCTCAATGTTCTTTATGGCTGCACTGTGGCCATTCACTGTTGAATTGATGGCAATGACTGCCTCCTCTAACTTGGTTGTCCTGTTACTAGACTCTGCAATGAAAGCTCCAACAAGATCTTCTAACTTTTTTATTATCTTGAGTTTGAGGGGCAAAACCAGGAGGATTAAGAACATTCTTAGTATTCGCATAAGAGAAATTTTCATGGTTCCTATTGTTAGGGTGATAATGTGTAGGTGTAGAACTATTATTATATCCCCTAAAATTAGAATTTGATACATATTGAACCTGCTCAATAGTCTCCTCCTGAGGTCTAGATGCTAAAGCAGCAGCTGATTCAATTGACTGTGCACTCCCTGTACCTGAAAATTTCATAAAAGCATTGGCAAGGGAGGTCATCTGGGCCTGGAGTGCACTTACTTTATCAACCTCAAACACTCCAGCAGCAATCTTTTTAGGTGTAGACCGCTCAGATGGCCACTGATAGCTATTGGTGGCCATATCCTCTAAAAGTGTGCGAGCGTTTTCCACGGTCTTGGACAACAGAGTCCCACCTGCAGCTGCATCAACAATCGTTTTTGTACTAGGAGTTAAACCATTATAAAACAACTGTACCTGAAGCCAATCGGGGTACCCATGCTGAGGACACTTCCTCAGTAGCTCTTTGAATCGCTCCCAAGCTTCGAATAGTTGTTCATCATACTGTTGTTGGAATGTCCCAATCTCGGTCCTCAGCTTGACCGTCTTTGCAGGAGGGAAAAATTTCTTTAAAAAGGCCTGGACCAAGGCATCCCAGGTGGTGATACTCCCAGGAGTAATAGACTGCAACCAATCACGTGCTTTATCCTGCAAAGAAAAGGGAAATAAACGTAAGCGAATAGCATCCTCAGACACTCCATTAATCTTTACTGTCCCACAAATATCCAAGAATGATTTAAGATGAGAATTTGGATCCTCGGTGGGCGATCCTCTATATGCACAGTCTCGAGCCATCTGAATAAGACCGGTTTTCAGCTCAAAGTTGTTGGCATTAATCGGTGCATAGACAATCCCCGACTGTTGCCCCTGAAACACAGGCTAAAAATAATCTCTAATAGGCCTAGGCTCCTCAGGTGGATTTTGGTCTGCCATTTGAATAATTTCTCTATTTTCCCTTCGAAGCCTAAGAATTGTTCTTTCTATCTCGGGATCAAATGGTGCTACTTCTCTACTATTACGCATGCAAAAATCAAAACTACCCTAAAAAAAGGAAAGAAAAACAATTATGGAAATAAAGAAAGGGAAAGGAAACAACTAATCTAAATATGGAAAATATAATCAAGAAAAAGGAAACAAACTAACCAAATATGGAATGCAAAAATAAATATGATAAAATGCAAATAAGGAAACTAACCTAGAAAAGGAAAAACAAGAACAAATAAGGAAAAGATTACACAACTAAAAGAAAACTAACCTAGAAAATCAAATATGGAAAGAAAAACAAATAAGGAAAAAAATGCAACAAACCTACAAAAGTAATAATACACCCTAAATTAAGATCAAGCAATTTTTCCACAATATCAATCTAGCTAAATGTGCCAATCCCCGACAACGGCGCCAAAAACTTGATGTGGACTTTTCCTAACCGCAAGCGCACGGGTCAAGTAATAATATAGTGAATAGTAAATTCGAATGTCGTCCTCTGGATTGGATTTTTAAGCAAATCAAGTATTGTGAATTATCTCGCCCAATTTTATTTAGGGAACAAAAAGTGATGAATAGGTGATGATAAAAACAAATTAAAGCAAGTAAAAAGAATGGGATTTCAATTGGGAAAACTACTTAGGGAATTGATTTCGCCGATTTCGTTTAGGATTGATTTTAAAGAATAAGTTATTATGCACAATGAAATTATGAGCCAAAGACCCTTTAATCACAATTACCTCTCCCGAGTATAATTGATTCTCATGCAAATTAACCAACTTGATATCCCTATCTAAGTTTATTAATATGCAAGGCAATGAGATCTTTTAACCAATTCTAAAGTTAATCTAAAACCGTCAAGAATTAGAAAGTAAACTTTATTCATGCAATCTTGAGCAAGTCTAGATCAAATCCCCTCTCCCGAGCTAGATTCGAAACTTAAATCATCCAACTAATGGCCAATTAATTGAAAGCATTAAATCAAGATTACAAACACAATAACATTGCACAACTTAAACCATAAATCGATCCATAAACTTAATCAACTACATCAATCCCTAAGCTACAAGTTTAGCTACTCATGAATGTAAATACAATCTCAACTAAACATGTGAAAGCCATAAATCTAACTAAAGAAAGAAAAGGGAAAAGAAAACTCAATGTAGGCCGAGTCCCGACGTCCCCGTCACGATCCCCACGAACAATGGGTTGATTTCCAAGTTCCTCCTTTGTTTGCAGCTCCAAAAGTCCTTTGTTCTGCTCTGTTTTCGGCTCCAAAAGGTCCCAAATCGATCTCCCCTAAAACCTAGCCGAAGTGAAGCTTTTATTCTGATTTTTCGTCTTAGCGTCGAGACGCTGTCAAGACAGCGTCGCGACGCTGCCTCTTATACGCGCGTTCTGAATAAGGAAAAACGGAAGCGTCGGGACGCTTCCTATAATAGCGTCTCGACGCTGTAAGCTTTACGCGCCTAATCTGATATGGAATGTGAGCGTCGAGACGCTCAAGAGCTAGCGTCGAGACGCTAGCCTGCTGTTGACCGAGATTTGACTTTTCTCCACTTTTACTCTTTTCATTCCTTTGCATCTTTTCACGCCCCGAGCACCCGATTAACTCTGATATTGCATTATAGCTCCAATCAACCATTTCCTACAAAATAAACATTATAGTGCAATAAAATGACCCAAACACCATAAAAGACTAGCTAAATTAAATAAGTAAAGATAGCTAGCTATGCTCGCTATCATTTTTCTTGTGATTTTAGCTATGGGTAAAAGTGTTTTGGTGATGAAATTTCCAAAGAAGAAGGGAAAAGAAGGTGGAGGTGTGGTTTTGTGTGAAAAGGGAAGAAAAAGAAAGGGGTGTAATCATGGAGAGATTTATGGAGTTTTGGTTGAATAAGGAAGTAAAGAAGAATTAGGGAGAGAGGTTGAAGATGATGAACAGTAAAGAGGGAAAAGGTTGTGTTTAAACAAGAGGCAAAAGTTTGGGAAAAAAAATAGTATAATAATGAAAGGAAAGGAGGGGAAATCGTGAATTGGGTTGGAAAAAAAAAAAAAGAAAGAGGAAAGAGAAAGTTGGTGTTGGATGAAGAAAAGGGAAATAGGAAAGTTGTACCATGCAATAATGAAGAGAGAGAAAGGAGTAGAAATGTTTGGGGAAGTTGAAATAATAAGAGTATTTTATTGTAGGATGGGACAAAAGAGTACCTAGAGTATGCATTGAGGAAGGTTGGGGTTCATGGAAAGTTATAAGTATGTGATTAAGCTAATGAGTCATTTTAGTTGAGCGGGTACTCATGTGTTGATCTAATTATTACTGCAGGTCAAACGGAGATCGGGACGGCTTATGACCCCAACGCGTTTAATCAGGAGTAGTTGTGAGTGGTTGTTTTAATAATTATTTTTTTTTCCGCTAAGTAAAAGTACTATATTTATGAGTTTGAGAAAATTTAAAGTTAAACATGTTTTAGAGAAATGATTTAAAACTCCATAATTTGCTCTATGAGTTCTTAGTTGGAATATGCATCTTAGAAGCTTTCGAAACAATGCGCGTTTGCTTGAAAATTTTAGGATGTCTTTGATATTTGTAAACGTTGCTTGTGTTTATGGAACGTTGTCTCACAAGAGAAAATGATTTTAGATAAGTTTTGAATTAAAGGTTTCATACTAGAAAAATTGTTTTTACCTCGCTAGTTCTACGTACCCTAGGTGATTACCCATGTGCTGTGTGAAAATGGTTCCATAGTACATAGAGAGAGATTTGCTCTGCGTGCACGTAAGACTAGAGAATTGCTCTACTAAGTATGGAGTGTGTTCCTTGCCCAGTATGACAGAGTTTGCTCTGCTGAGCGTATTGAGAGGACTCTACGCCGGTATGACTAGAGATAAGGGTACAGGGCTAGTGAGTTTTCTTGATGATTCATAAAGTTATGCCTAAAAAGAATTTCTACTGCATTACCTTGTACAAGCTAAATGTTTATGAATTTTTGAACTATGTATTCTTCGCGATATTCTGTTTAGTTGAGTTAAACATTTTCAGGAACTATTTTCGTAGTAGATAGTAAATACCACTCACTGGGCATTAGCTCATTCTTTTTCTTTAAAATTTTTCTACCAGGTAGCGACTGAGTTTCGACAAGCCTACAGAAGCCGATCTTGCCACTCGAGTCCGTGTTTAGAACACCCTTTGTATGTATATGATATTTTGGAAGGAAGTTATGTAAAAGCTGTATGTTGCAAAGTGTAGTTGGTTGTAAATTATCGAATCTCAAAGTGTTGGGCCGAATATTGTGGTTGAGACGCTTGAGTCTCTAATTCTGGTTTCTGGTTGTGATACAGTTTGTGAAATATGTGTATGTGACGTTTCTTTTCAGGTGTGTTTTAGCTAAGTTTTAGGGGAAATTCTGCCCAAATTTTTCGGTCCCCTAAGAGCCTAAGTGGGGTTAAGAGCTTGTAGAGGCCTTGAGTCCTATAGTCAGTTAGGATTCATTGCCAGCACACCACGTCACTAGATAGTTACGAGAGAGGTGGGGCGGGGTGTGTCACTAGATCAACATTGTGTGACACGTGGAAGCACCAGATGCACCACCCGATTTACCTGCCCACGGAAAAATTAAATACCAAACGGTAAAATCATTTAATTTACAACCAATCCTCTTTATATTCGGACGAAATATTTGATCTTGCCAACAGATTGCAAAAACAATTTAACCATCAAAAGATTTTCTTCTAGAAGAATCTTTGATACGGAAAAACGCCAATTGAAATTCAACCCGCCAAAATCAAATCTCCTTTTCTTTATTTAAAAGCCGAATAAATCAGGAAAAATATTAAAACCTAAATCTAAACAGAAATAATAACGAAAAATACAAAATAAAATTAAATCTAAACTAAACTAATCAGATTAATTAAAAATAAATTAACCTGGCAAACATAAAAATAAAAATACATAAACCGGAAATAAAATCTACGGAATTTAAAAATACCATCAAATTAAAATAAATCAGATGAAATTCAAACAAACCTAAATCCAATTTCAAAATAATCCAAATTAAAATCAAACCAATCAGCGAAAAATAAAATCGAAACAAATCTTGGGAGCTCAAAAATATTACTATACGAAATGCTCCCGCAAAACTCTTGCTCTCTCATTCATCAACAAATTGTAGGGAAGGATATTTCGACTGGAATTCCTCACCCCAATAATGTTTCACGCGTTGTCCATTAACTTTGAATGCTCTCCCATCCTTTTCATCTCGCAAAGTAATTGCTCCATGAGGAAAAACTTCAATCACAACAAATGGCCCAGACCATTTGGATTTTAGTTTTACAGGAAACAATTTCAAGCTAGAGTTATAAAGAAAAACTCTCTGACCCTTGACAAACTCTTAGGGTTTTATTTTCTTATCATGCCACTACTTAGTGTTTTCTTTATACATTTTCGCATTTTCGTAAGAAAATTGACGAAACTCATCTAATTCATTAAGTTGCCGCATTCTTATTGCCCCTGCATGACTCATATCAAAATTCAATTTTTTCAAAGCCCAAAACGTTTTATGCTCAAGCTCTAATGGTAAATGACAAGTCATTCCATATACTAACCTATAGGGAGACATACCTAGAGGAGTCTTGTAGGCTGTCCTATAAGCCCAAAGAGCCTCATCTAACCGAAAAGACCAATCTTTCCTAGATGGATGGACTACTTTCTCTAGAATAGATTTAATTTTTCTATTACTAACTTCAGCTTGACCATTTGCTTGTGGGTCATAAGGGGTAGCTATCCTATGCTTGATTCCATACTTAGCTAAAAGCTTAGTTAAAAAATTATTAACAAAATGTGTACCCTCATCACTCACTAAAGCTCTAGGCGTCCCAAACCGCGCAAAAATGTGCGATTAAAGAAACCTTGACACTGTCTTGGCATCATTCTGATGGCATGCAATGGCCTCCACCCACTTGGACACATAATCAACTGGCAATAAGATAAAAACATTACCGTTAGAATGGGGAAATGGCCTCATAAAATCAATACCCCATACATCAAATAATTCCAATTCCAAAATATAAGTAAGAGGCATTTCATCTCTAGGTCCTAAATTTCCTCTCCTTTTGCAAGTATCACATTGCTTGTAGAACCAATGGGCATCCTTAAATAAGGAAGGCCAGAAGAATCCACATTGAAAAATCTTCATAGTTGTCCTCTGACCGCTGAAATGGCCTCCATACGGCGAAGAGTGACATTGCTCCAAGATTTTCTTTGCTTCATCACCTGAAACACACCTTCGAATAATACCATAAGAGCATTGCTTATACATAAATGGCTCATCCCAATAGAAAAATTTTGCATCATGCTTAAACTTTTTCATTTGCCTCCAATCCATATCAATAGGAGTGACTCCTTTTACCAAAAAGTTGGCAATATCAGCATAACAAGGGATATCATTGACCACCTTTACCTCAACAGCAAAGAGTTGTTCATCTGGAAATTAGTCTGAAATGGCAGATTGTTTCAGCTAAGATGATGTTGGATCAAGACGAGACAAATGATCTCCAATGACATTCTCTGATCCCTTCTTATCCTTTATCTCCAAGTCGAATTCCTGCAATAACAACACCCAACGAATCAATCTAGGCTTAGCATCTTTCTTGGACATTAAGTACCTTATTGCTGCAAGATCTGTGAAAACCGTGACTTTGGATCCAACCAAATATGGACGGAATTTCTCAAAGGTAAATGATAACTTGAAAATATCAAGTTATTAGGCATCTAATATAAGCTTATTGTGAGCCTCAAGAGAGTGAAAATACCCAAGTTTTAACTAATTTATATGCTAGATGCAGCAATATTGATTTATTTGTATTAATGTGCTCATATTGATTATTATCTTTGAAATTCGTATAAAACTGCACTAATTCTAATTTATTGCTGCATCAGGAAAAACTTGCCCAATTATGCGGTAGAGTATGATGCGTTTGGAGCATGACATGCTGTAGCATGGAAGCTTGTTGCTGTAGCATGGAAAACTTGTAGCATGGAAGCTTGTTGTTGTAGCATGGAAAGCTTGTTGCTATAGCATGGAAGCTTGTTGCTATAGCATGGAAAGCTTGTAGCATGGAAAGCCTGTAGCATGGAAGGCTTGTTGTTGTAGCATGGGATGCTTGTTGATGCTACAGCAAGTTGCTTGTAGCATGGAAGCTTGTTGTTATAGCATGGAAAGCTTGTAGCATGGAAAGCCTGTAGCATGGAAGGCTTATTGCTGTAGCATGGGATGTTTGTTGATGCTACAACAAGTTTCTAAGCAACTTTCTTTGGCTCAAAGCAAGACATGCTTTGGCTCAAAGCAAGACATGCTTTGGCTCCAAGCAAGGAAAAGTCTATAAATAGAGGGGAGATGAAGAATCAAAGCATGCTGGGATCCAAGGATCCATAAGTCTTTCTTAGAGCTTTTCTGTTTTATTGCATGCTGTAGCATGAACTAATTTAGAGTTTTATGTTTTATTTTATGTTGTAGCATGAGTTAATTTCTTTTTATCAAGGCTTAGCCTAGGTGCCCATGAGGCATTAAAATTATTTTTGTATGCAATGCAATGAATCAGTGATATTGATGTTTTCTACTTAGATGTGATAATTCTTTCATTACTAATATCCGTCTGATCAACCGATAGAGGTAGTAGCATGATAAATCCCTGACAGGTAATGCATGTGGAAATATCTAAGTAGATCAAGATAATACATTACATGTAGTCTGGTTGTGTTAGGAATAACTCAACCACTTAGGATATTTCATGAATGTGTTTGGGTTGCTTTAGGAATAATTCAACCACTTGCAAGCATATAGAGAACTGATTAAACGCATGAATTAAGCAATAGGAATCTTAGTTCATCGCATGTGTAATACCGGAAGGGAATCACATGTCTATTTCTCGCTTAGGCATCAATATCCTGTTGATTCATTGTTATGTGCTACATTAATATCTTATCTGTCGCATGTGGTTACTGCGACGAAAGTCTTGATAGCTCATCACCCATTGTATCCTTTTATCGCATTATTATTGCTTTTCTTTATCGCATATTCAACCTGTCGCATCCATATTTTATTACTCCAGCACAACATCATTAGAATAGGATTTAATTTGAGATATTTTATCTACTCCCCCCTTCCCTGTGGATTCGACCCTGGAATACTCCAGGTATTACTTGGTGGTGCATAATTTATACTTGGATTGATGCACAACGACATATTCTTTAGTTAATTCAAGAAAATTAGAAGCGATTAAAATTTCCTATCAGCAAACACAACCGCTAACAACTCCTTTTCAGTAGTTGTATAGTTGATTTGTGCCTCATTCAAAACCTTGCTTGCATAATAAATAGGATGGATAAACTTGCCCTACTTTTGCCCTAGCATTACACCTACTGCAACATCACTCGCATCACACCTACTGCAACATCACTCGCATCACACATTACCTCAAATGGTAAACTCCAGTTAGGTGCACACAGAATGGGAGATGAGATTAAAGCAACCTTTAAAGTTTCAAAAGTCTTCCTACAATATGCATTAAAGTCAAAAACATGGTCAGTACACACAATAAGTTACAAAGAGGTTTACTAATTTTGGAAAAATCCTTTATGAACCTTCTATAAAATCCAGCATGACCTAAAAAATTCCGAATCCCTTTCACTGAACTCAGTGGTTCTAATCTCTCAATAACCTCTGTTTTTGCTCGATCAACCACTAGACCTTTCTTTGAAATCTTATGACCTAACACAATGCCCTCCTTCACCATGAAGTGACATTTCTCCCAATTAAGAACTAGATGGATATCTTCACATCTCTTTAATACCTTACCTAAATAATCCAAACAACTCTTAAAATACCCTCCAAAATCTGAAAAATCATCCATAAATACTTCAACAGCTAACTCAATCATATCAGAAAAAATTGCTAACATACACCTCTGAAATGTTGCTGGAGCATTGCAAAGGCCAAAAGGCATTCGCCTAAAAGCAAACGTCCCATAAGGGCAGGTGAAAATGGTTTTTTCCTGGTCCTCTAGAGCAATGGTAATCTGACTATACCCAGAATAACAATCTAAGAAACAGTAGTAGGCCTGACCAGCCAATCTATCCAACATTTGGTCAATAAATGGTAGTGGGAAATGGTCCTTACGGGTGACTTTATTAAGCCTCCTGTAATCTATGCAAACCCTCCAGCCAGTTACTGTCCTGGTTGTGATCAATTCATTGTCCTTATTAGATACCACTGTGACCCCTCCTTTCTTAGGAACACATTGGACAGGTGATGTGGACTTTTCCTAACCGCAAGCGCACGGGTCAAGTAATAATATAGTGAATAGTAAATTCGAATGTCGTCCTCTGGATTGGATTTTTAAGCAAATCAAGTATTGTGAATAATCTTGCTCAATTTTATTTAGGGATTAAAAAGTGATGAATAGGTGATGATAAAAACAAATCGAAGCAAGTAAAAAGTATGGAATTTCAATTGGGAAAACTACTTAGGGAATTGATTTCGCCGATTTCGTTTAGGATTGATTTTACAGAATAAGTTATTATGCACAATGAAATTATGAGCCAAAGACCCTTTAATCACAACTACCTCTCCCGAGTATAATTGATTCTCATGCAAATTAACCAACTTGATATCCCTATCTAAGTTTATTAATATGCAAGGCAATGAGATCTTTTAACCAATTCTAAAGTTAATCTAAAACCGTCAAGAATTAGAAAGTAAACTTTATTCATGCAATCTTGAGCAAGTCTAGATCAAATCCCCTCTCCCGAGCTAGATTCGAAACTTAAATCATCCAACTAATGGCCAATTAATTGAAAGCATTAATTCAAG
Organism: Luffa acutangula; assembly: GCA_036850905.1. NCBI lineage: Eukaryota > Viridiplantae > Streptophyta > Magnoliopsida > Cucurbitales > Cucurbitaceae > Luffa > Luffa acutangula. The sequence continues at coordinate 37,000,297 of CM072097.1, read as the reverse complement.
ATTACAAACACAATAACATTGCACAACTTAAACCAAAAATCAATCCATAAACTTAATCAACTACATCAATCCCTAAGCTACAAGTTTAGCTACTCATGAATGTAAATACAAGCTCAACTAAACATGTGAAAACCATAAATCTAACTAAAGAAAGAAAAGGGAAAAGAAAACTCAAAGTAGGCCGAGTCCCGACGTCCCCGTCACGATCCCCACGAACAATGGGTTGATTTCCAAGTCTCTCCCTTTGTTTTCAGCCTCCAAGTGCTCTATTATGTCCTCTTTACGGCTATCCAAGGTCCCAAATCGAACTTCCCAAAAACCTAGCCGAAAATAAGCTTTTATTCTGTTTTTTTCGTCTTAGCGTCGAGATGCTGTCAAGACAGCGTCGCGACGCTGCCTCTTATACGCGCGTTCTGAATAAGGAAAAATGGTTGCGTCGGGACGCTTCCTATCACAGCGTCTCGACGCTGTGAGCTTTACGCGCCTAATCTGATATGGAATGTGAGCGTCGAGACGCTCAAGAGCTAGCGTCTCGACGCTAGCCTGTTGTTGACCAAGATTTGACTTTTTTTCACTTTTACTCTTTTCATTCCGATGCATCTTTCCACGCCCCGAGCACCCGATTAACTCTAATATGGCTTTATAGCTCCAATCAACCATTTCCTACAAAATAAACAATAAAGCACAATAAAATGGCCCACACAACATAAAAGACTAGCTAAATTGAATAAGTAAAAGTAGCTAGCTATGCTCGCTATCAAATACCCCCAAACTTAAGCTTTTGCTAGTCCTCGAGCAAACTCTAAATCAGACATACAATGGAAGAATGGATGCAACAATCATAACTCAATCCTCAAGGCTCAAAAGTCAATAACCAAGCAAGCAAGAGACATGCACACAAGGACCAATGAGGGAGACAAATTAAAATTTTTCAAAAATTAACTTGCACAAGCGAGATCTAACTCAACAAGATCAGACTCTACTAGCCCGGGATTAGATTATTAAACTCTCAACTCATCTTCCCTCTACACTGGCACTAAGGCTTCACTAATGAGTTAATGCAACAAATTAGTTTGTTTATCTCCATACTTAGGTGCTTTTAATTAACAATCAAATTAAGCATGTATATGTGGCACTAGCTTTCACACACCCATTGCAGGGACCCTTAACCTGAGATTTCTCTGGTTGGCCTAACTGATCACAACAGGGGTAGCTCTTTTTGCCTAAACTTTATTAAACATTGCAAACTTTGCACAGGCCATGGCATAATATTTTTTTTTTTTCAACAGTAACTACAAGAATGATTTTTCTTTATGAGCATAAATAGTATATATTCTTTTCTTTTCTCCTAAGCAAGATCAAACATGCTAATTTGCAAAAAATTAACTCTTTAGCTCTACCCTACACCTATCGAGGTGACAACAAGCATATGAACCCAATAATTCGCTCCTAAGCATTCAAATCCAAATCTAGCCAAGACAGATACTCTACTCATGCAAGCCATCTCCTAGAAAAATTTTAAAAAGTCTCCCTTTTTGGGCACTTATGCTTACATCTCATCACAAGCTTGAAAATTGACGAGAAAGCCTATCCTAGGACATCATAATCATGCAAAAGTAGCATCCATAAAACAACCATATGCATAATTCAGAGAAAGCCCAAAACTATAGCCCGAACTCAGATGCTCAAGGGCTCCACAAACATGCTAATCCACCCCCAAACTTAAAATATGCATTGTCCTCAATGTGTAAAGAAAATACGGCATAAATAAGCATGAGAACAATAAAAGAATAACAGGAGTGAATAATACTGGCCTGGAATGATGATGACTTCTGGACTGAAAGCTTGGAATCTTGAAAGCTTGAAACCTAAGGAGAGGAAGAAAACAAGACCTACAAAACAAAAACAAACAATAAATAAAAAACATAAAGAAAATACACTAACTTACTTGGGTTGCCTCCCATAAGCGCTTGTTTAACGTCATTAGCTTGACGTGTTGCACGTGCTTCAAGGAGGCTTTTGTTCTGTGAATCCAACAGAGGTGCTCTTTCTTGCACCTTTCTTGTAGCCCATGTAAAGCACTTCATTTTTAGAGTCTTCAACTGCTTTAAAGATTTCTTTTTCGTTCTTGACTCTAATAGTGAGCTCCCTGCGCTCAATATCTATAATCGCTCGCCCAGTAGCGAGGAATGGTCGTCCTAATATGACAGGCATTGAAGGATTTTCTATCATGTCCATAACATACAAGTCAATAGGGAGGAAAAATCTACCTACTCTGATTATCACATTCTCTACAATACCAACTGGTCTCACCACAGATTGATCAGCCAATTGGAGCTTTACAGGAGTAGATTTAATCTCACCTATGTCTAACTTCTTACACAAGGACAATGGGATAATATTAATGCTAGCACCTAAATCACATAATGCTCTGAAAGAATAAGTACCAAAACTACAAGGAACAGAAAAACTCTCTGGATCTGCTACTTTTTCAGGTACTTTCAGTTGTACTCTGGTGCTGCATGTGGAAGCAAGATAAACAGTGTCAACTTTCTTTTCCTTTCGTTTCTTTGCTAACCACTCATTCATGAACCTGTTGTATTGGGGCATCTCTAATGCCTCTGCAAAAGGAATATTAATATTCAGATTCATAAAAGCATTCATAAATTTATCAAACTGAACCTGATTATTCTTTTTCTTCTTTTTTTTTTTCCTTGGGAACCATCAGTGTGGGAGAAGGAATAGGAGGCTCCATGTTAGGCTGTTCAGCCTCATCAGATGATGTGTCCTCCTCAGCTTCCCCTGTAGGCGTTTCATAGTCCTCAGATTCAGGTTCCTCTCCGGATTCCTCCTGGTGTACAGTGATTGCCTTACAGTACTCCATCTGAGGTTTCTCTTGTTCAGCTGGGGCCTTACCTTTGTTCATTGTGCTTACAACATTCACCAACTGTCCCAGCTGAGTCTCAATGTTCTTGATGGCTGCACTGTGGCCATTCACTGTTGAATTGATGGCAATGACTGCCTCCTCTAACTTGGTTGTCCTGTTACTAGACTCTGCAATGAAAGCTCCAACAAGATCTTCTAACTTTTTATTATCTTGAGTTTGAGGGGCAAAACCAGGAGGATTAAGAACATTCTTAGTATTAGCATAAGAGAAATTTTCATGGTTCCTATTGTTAGGGTGATAATGTGTAGGTGTAGAACTATTGTTATATCCCCTAGAATTAAAATTTGATACATACTGAACCTGCTCAATAGTCTCCTCCTGAGGTCTAGATGCTAAAGCAGCAGCTGATTCAATTGACTGTGCACTCCCTGTACCTGAAAATTTCATAAAAGCATTGGCAAGGGAAGTCATCTGGGCTTGGAGTGCACTTACTTTATCAACCTCAAACACTCCAGCAACAATCTTTTTAGGTGTAGAGCGCACAGATGGCCACTGATAGCTGTTGGTGGCCATATCCTCTAAAAGTGTGCGAGCGTTTTCCACGGTCTTAGACAACAGAGTCCCACCTGCAGCTGCATCAACAATCGTTTTTGTACTAGGAGTTAAACCATTATAAAACAACTGTACCTGAAGCCAATCGGGGTAACCATGCTGAGGACACTTCCTCAGTAGCTCTTTGAATCGCTCCCAAGCTTCGAACAGCTGCTCATCATACTGTTGTTGGAATGTCCCAATCTCGGTCCTCAGCTTGACCGTCTTTGCAGGAGGAAAGAATTTCTTTAAAAAGGCCTGGACCAAAGCATCCCAGGTGGTGATGCTCCCAGGAGTAATAGACTGCAACCAATCTCGTGCTTTATCCTGCAAAGAAAAGGGAAATAAACGTAAGCGAATAGCATCCTCAGAGACACCATTAATCTTTACCGTCCCACAAATATCCAAGAATGATTTAAGATGAGAATTTGGATACTCGGTGGGCGATCCTCTGTATGCACAGTCTCAAGCCATCTGAATGAGACCGGTCTTCAGCTCAAAGTTGTTGGCATTAATCGGTGCATAGACAATCCCCGACTGTTGCCCCTGAAACACAGGCTGAAAATAATCTCTAATAGGCCTAGACTCCTCAGGTGGATTTTGGTCTGCCATTTGAATAATTTCTCTATTTTCCCTTCGAAGCCTAAGAATTGTTCTTTCTATCTCGGGATCAAATGGTGCTAAAATTAAATCTTTATCCCTACGCATAAACAAACAAAACAATCCTAAAAAAGAAAGAAAATAATTATGGAATGAAATAAAGAAAAGGAAACAACTAATCTAAATATGGAAAATATAATCTAGAAAAGGAAACAAAGTAACCTAATATGGAATGCAAAAATAAATATGGCAAAGTGCAAATAAGGAAACTAACCTAGAAAAGGAAAAACAAGAACAAATAAGGAAAAGATTACACAACTAAAAGGAAACTAACCTAAAAAAATCAAATATGGAAACAAGAACAAATAAGGAAAAAAATGCAACAAACCTAAAAAAATAACAATACACCCTAAATTAAGATCACGCAATTTTTCCACAATATCAATCTAGCTAAATGTGCCAATCCCCGGCAACGGCGCCAAAAACTTGATGTGGACTTTTCCTAACCGCAAGCGCACGGGTCAAGTAATAATATAGTGAATAGTAAATTCGAATGTCGTCCTCTGGATTGGATTTTTAAGCAAATCAAGTATTGTGAATAATCTTGCTCAATTTTATTTAGGGATTAAAAAGTGATGAATAGGTGATGATAAAAACAAATCGAAGCAAGTAAAAAGTATGGAATTTCAATTGGGAAAACTACTTAGGGAATTGATTTCGCCGATTTCGTTTAGGATTGATTTTACAGAATAAGTTATTATGCACAATGAAATTATGAGCCAAAGACCCTTTAATCACAACTACCTCTCCCGAGTATAATTGATTCTCATGCAAATTAACCAACTTGATATCCCTATCTAAGTTTATTAATATGCAAGGCAATGAGATCTTTTAACCAATTCTAAAGTTAATCTAAAACCGTCAAGAATTAGAAAGTAAACTTTATTCATGCAATCTTGAGCAAGTCTAGATCAAATCCCCTCTCCCGAGCTAGATTCGAAACTTAAATCATCCAACTAATGGCCAATTAATTGAAAGCATTAATTCAAGATTACAAACACAATAACATTGCACAACTTAAACCAAAAAACAATCCATAAACTTAATCAACTACATCAATCCCTAAGCTACAAGTTTAGCTACTCATGAATGTAAATACAAGCTCAACTAAACATGTGAAAACCATAAATCTAACTAAAGAAAGAAAAGGGAAAAGAAAACTCAATGTAGGCCGAGTCTCGATGTCCCCGTCACGATCCCCACGAACAATGGGTTGATTTCCAAGTCTCTCCCTTTGTTTTCAGCCTCCAAGTGCTCTATTATGTCCTCTTCACGGCTATCCAAGGTCCCAAATCGAACTTCCCAAAAACCTAGCCGAAAATAAGCTTTTATTCTGTTTTTTTCGTCTTAGCGTCGAGACGCTGTCAAGACAGCGTCGCGACGCTGCCTCTTATACGCGCGTTCTGAATAAGGAAAAATGGTTGCGTCGGGACGCTTCCTATCACAGCGTCTCGACGCTGTGAGCTTTACGCGCCTAATCTGATATGGAATGTGAGCGTCGAGACGCTCAAGAGCTAGCGTCTCGACGCTAGCCTGCTTTTGACCGAGATTTGACTTTTTTTCACTTTTACTCTTTTCATTCTGATGCATCTTTCCACGCCCCGAGCACCCGATTAACTCTAATATGACATTATAGCTCCAATCAACCATTTCCTACAAAATAAACAATAAAGCACAATAAAATGGCCCACACAACATAAAAGACTAGCTAAATTGAATAAGTAAAAGTAGCTAGCTATGCTCGCTATCAACAGGGCTTACCCAATTGCTATCTGCAATTGGATAAATAATCCCAGCATCCAACCATTTAATCACCTCCTTTTTAACAACCTCTTTCATTGCAGGGTTAAGTCTTCTCTGTTGCTCAATACTCCTAAAGGATCTCTCCTCTAGAGTGATTTTATGCATACATAAAGATGGGCTAATTCCCTAAATGTCAGCCAATGTCCAACCTATTGCTTTGCGATATTGTTGCAGCAACTTTATTAAGGTCTCTTCATCCTCCGACATTAAATCTGATGCAACAATAATGGGCAACGTCTCACCCTCCCCAAGATACACATACTTTAGATGATCCGACAAGGGCTTCGAATCTAAAGTGGGTGCCTCAATCAGGGATGACTTAATAGGAGGAGCCTTCCTTTCATCCAAATCTAAAGACTCAAAAACATCCTCACACCTAGACACTTCGTTTTCACTTTTTCTTTCTAAAGAAGAAACTTCTAATTCCTCTACATTAACCTCTCCATGATCTTCCAAACGCTTGTTTGCCAAATCCTGCATTGTTATCTCAACAATTGTGTTCTCCAGAATCCTAATGAAAGAACAATCTTCCACTTCGTCTGGATACTTCATGGCCTTAAAAACATTAAACTTCACTTCCTCATTATAAACCATCATTGTTAATTCCCCTTTTTGAACATCTATCAATGCCCTACCAGTAGCAAAAAATGAACGACCAAGAATAATTGGGACATCTTTGTCTACCTCATAATCTAAGATGATAAAATCAACAGGAAATATGAATTTATCTATTTTCACTAAGACATCCTCAATTTTACCCTCTGGATATGTGATAGACCTATCAGTTAATTGGAGTGTGACTATGGTAGGCCTAGCTTCACTAATACCTAGATTTCGATAGACCGAAAGAGGCATAAGGTTAATGCTTGCGCCTAAATCACAAAGTGCTCTACCTAACTCTTTTCCACCTATTGAGATAGGAATAGTGAATGACCCTGGATCCCTAGCCTTGGTTGGTAGCCCATTCTTAAGAATAGCACTACATTCTTCAATAAGAGATACAGTTTCAAATTCACCTAACCTCTTCTTTTTAGTTAAAATATCCTTAAGAAATTTAGCATAATTAGGCATTTGCTCGATGACTTCTACAAAAGGGATATTTATATGCAATTGCTTAAGAATTTCTAAAAACTTCTTAAATTGATCATCCTGATTCTTAGGCCTTTGCCTTTGTGGAAAAGGTAGAGGCGGTACATAAGGTGGGGGCGGCACATAAGGTGGTTCCACATCTGGAACAGAACCAGATGCTCCAGCATCATTATTGCTGCCTCCAGCACCTTTACCAAACTCCAACTCTTTTTCTACAACATCATCTTTATCACAATTCTTCTCTATATCCTGGGTTCTACTAGGCTCTTTTCTCTCTTCTAGTGGCTTACCACTCCTTAGAGTCATTGCCTGTACCTGCTCCTTACCTTCCCTTCTAGGGTGCTCAATATCTGAAGGAAGTTTCCCTTGAGGCCTTGCCTTCAACTCGTTAGCTAGCTGGCCCACTTGTAATTCCAGGGCTCTCATTGAAGCTTGATTACTTTGAATTGCGGCATCCGTGTACGAGTCATATATTCTTTCATCGTTGCTTCAAGAGAACTCTCCGAATTTTTCTGGGGCATAGCCTGCTTATTCTGCTCGGGCAATATCTGTAATTTAGTAAATCCTGACTGGTTCACCTTTTGCTGTGTTTGCACCTTACTTCCTTGTCCTCCCCATGCGAAGTTGGGGTGGTTGCGCCAACCTGGATTATAAAAGTTAGAATAAGGGTTATTCCTTTGATTACCTACAAAAAACACAGAAGCTGGATTGTTGGGGAAAACTCGTAGTTGTGCTCTTCACCACAATAGACACATGCTTCCTTTGTAACTTGGTTCACCACTGCAGCAGGCTCCACAGCTGGCGACTGCTGATGACTAACCACAATCACATTTTTAAGAGCGTTAGCTAACATTGCAATATCAACCCTAATGGTAGACACACCATCAACTTCTAACACACTGTTAACCTTCTTATTTTAGCCCATTGTAAAATGTTTCCATTTGGATACAATGAGGTAAACCATGGTGGGGACACTTTCGCAAAAGCTACTTAAACCTTTCCCAAGCCTCACTAGAAGTTTCATCTTCAAGTTGCCTAAACCCTACTATCTCACTCCTCAACTTGGCATTCCTAGTTGGTGGAAAATACTTACTAAGAAATTTTTCCGCTAACTCATTTCATGTCCTAATTGATCCAGGAGCAAAAGAATTTAACCACGTCTTTGCTCCATCTCTAAGAGAATACGGGAACAAAGTTAATCTAAGGGCATCCCTAGACACTCCCTGAATTACGAACGAATCACTAACTCCTAGAAAAGACTTAAGATGTAAATCAGGGTCTTCAGATGACAAACCATGGAACTGACCCACAGTTTGCAACATCTGAAACATTATCGGTTTCATTTCAAAAATTGCTGCCTCAATTTAAGGACGCGTAATTCCTGGATTCAACTCATCAAACATCGAAAAAGCATACGCTCGAATGGCTCTGGCCCTATCGTTCGCTACCAAGATAGGATTCTCAGCCTGATTATTTTGTTGTCCATTTTGCTCCAGCGGTGGATTTTGCTGCAGCACACGATTCTGCTGCGGATTCACTGGATCTTCTGGAACGTCTGGGAGACGCGACATGTTATCCATTGGATTTTGACTTCGACGCTGCTCTCTCCTTCTTCTCCTGAATGTCCTTTCAATTTCTGGATCAAGCTCGAACCTTACCCCAGGCAGATCGCTCATGCACCAAACTCACACCTGCAAAAACAAAAGAAACAATCAAAAAGTTCTAGCACCAAACCACTAAAACACATACACAAAACAGATCAGATAAAAACTTATTCAAGTCCCCGACAACGGCGTCAAAAACTTGTTGGGTTTCCAGAGTAGGTAGAAATATAGTAAAAATAGACTCTAGAACACTGTGCAAGCATACACAATCCGCACCAAGTGATAAGTTAATTATCGTATCCACGGGGCTGAATAGCTCTCACTTTATCTATTTTGTATAACTCTTTAATGGTTTCAAAAGTGGTTAAAATGATTGATTTTGATATAATGCTTGAACAAAAGAAATGATAGAACAAAAAGTAAACAACTAAAGCAGACATATTGAAAACAGGCGTTGGTCAGGATTTTAGTAATTGCTTTTAAAGATGCTCCAGCAATATTATTAATCAGGCAATTCTCTTGCAGTCTTATTAGCAGAATCCTCCCGGAACTCTGGTTTTTTTTGGAATGTGTTTCAACTCCAATGACGCTCTACTAATCAAGCACTAGGCAACTAACTATCCTTAACTCAGTCACTGGCGTTCACCAATACACAATGATCTAGTGTGATTAAATGTCACACACTTCTCAAATCATCCTTGAAACTAAGAAGTGGTATTCATACCGACTGGCCAGGCGAGCACAAAATATAAATATGCACAACATTAATCAATATGCTCAAATTAACATTTATTGCATAGAGAATTAAGCACGACAATTATATGATTCCTAACCAACACCTAAGTAAATTTAGCTCATAAGGTTCGAAATAACACACACTACAATCTGAGTATGCACATCCATAACTACAAGAAATTACAAGAAAAGATTAATTCCCTTGGTCAAATCCGTAGTTGATGGTCTTCTTGAAGTCTCCAATCTCTCCTCCTCTATTCGGCTCCCAATGATGGAAATGAGAAATGATCCTTCCCAAAAGTGGAATGTCTTTGACTTGAAACGACTCTTCCCTTTTATAGAATGAAGGCAAGCCCAAATTAGGTCAATCTGTACACGTGGATGGCTCTCCCAGCTTCTTAAGTCCGAAAATAGCTCAACTAACTTCAATTCATTAAAATGGATAACGAGCTTTTACGTGGCAGTTTTGCTCCCTGCTTTGCTAGATCACAGATTTTGCTCCCTCAAGTCGCTCCGCAATATATTCTGCACAAAATAACTTCCAAAGCATCCATTCTTCCAAATGGGTTAAAACATATAATATTCATCTAAAAGCAACCCTATTTAGCACAAATGACACACAAAACACTATAGAACTAAGGCCTTAATAACTCCCTTTTGGAGAGTTATCAGTATGCCTCCCCCAAACTTGCATTTTTCTTTAATTCAAGGGCACTAGCTTTCACACAACTGCTGCAGGGACCCATATCCCGAATTTTATCCTTGGATGGCCTAACTGATCACAACAAAGGTAGCTCTTTTTACCCTTAATTATTTTAAACATAGCAAGTTTTTTTATTCACTTTTCTTTTCTCTCTCTTTTTTTTCTCTTTCATCATTTTTTTCATTTTTTTTTTCTTTTCTTTTCTTTGCAAGCTAATAATCATGCAAATTCTCCCAAGTAAAACATTACAAACTCTCATGCAATTCAACTTTCAAATCAGATCTTAAGCTTATCATAGTGACAACAAACAACTAGATAATATAATCCTGTTGTAAGCATTCAAAACCATTAATAAGTAGGCTAAGTGTTCAACATATGTAAGGAAATCAAAGAAAAAATTTAAATTTACATGAATCTTGAACATGCTTTCATATTTCACAAAAATTGTACAGGATTCATTATCTAGATCATATCACAGGTTGTCTTCATCAAAACAAATGCAATAGAACCATCATGCAAAAAACATTTCTATAAGCTTAGATCAAAATAGCAAAGCCTCCCCCAAACTTAAATCATACATTGTCCTCAATGTATCAACTATTCAAACTAATTAAGCATGTATAAGGACAACTAAAAAGACATAAGGAGAGCAATACTGCCCTGGAGTGCGAGAGAAACCATGGATGTCAACCTTCAACAATTCATTGGGGTTGTTTGGAAGAAATTGTGGTTCTCGTGCTCCTACAAAAATTAATGGGGGATTTGCACATATAACAAAAACCGGCAAAAGTATTGCAAAAATTGCAAAAAAAAAAAAATAAAATTGTTTGCGGAAATAGCAAAAAATACGTTAAATTACGAAAATACCCATAGTATCTCCAATAGTCTATCGGTCCCTATTATTGATAGTCACTGATAGACTTCGATTAACCAGAGTCTATCAGTAATAAATACTGATAGACTTTGATGATAAACTTCAATTAATCGGAGTCTATCAGTGTATATCACTGATAGACTCTGATAATCATAATCTATTCGTTTTTATCGTGTTTAATTCAAGCCTATCAATTATAGTCGCTGATAGAAAACAATTTAATTCAAGGCTATTAGTTCAATTTAATTCAAGGCTATCAGTTTCTATCCATCAGTTTAATTTAAGTCTATTAGTGATAATCACTAATAGAAAACCGTTTAATTCAAGGTTATCAGTTTCTATCACTGATAGAATTCAATTTAATTCAAGACTGATAGAAATCAATTTATTTGAAGTTTATCAGTTTCTATCAGAAATCAATTTAATTGAAGTCTATTGACTTGTATCACTAATAGAAATTAGTTTAATTCAAATCTATCATTTTCTATCGAGGATAAAAATCAGTTAATTGAAGTCTATCAGTTTCTATCCCTGATAGAAAATCAACTAATTAATTGAAGTCTACCAATGATTGTTACTGATAAAAATCAATTTAGTTTGATATCTATAACAAGACCTTTGACTTGAAAGTGAACTATTATAGATGAAAAGAATAATGAATAAATATGGTAAAACAATAAACAACTTCCACAATCCACCTTCAGTTTGCTTGGGCGGTGGCATTTGGAAAATCAAGTCCCACCCTTCAGATTTTTACGTTGTTCTGGCGGCTTGTATGCACAATGGATTTGCAATTGTTAAAGAGTCAAAGATGATGATGCATAAGTGATTGAAATTTATGACAAACGCAACTCTCTTGCTTATGGAGCCGATTGGCAAAGAGGAGATTCGTCACAAGAAGACGGAAAAGGTACGCTATTGCAACATGTTCGTTTTATGATCGACTTCTCAGGATATGGATACCAAAAATTGATATATGAGTATGCGACTTGATGATCCTTCAAAACTTCCACAAACCTCAAATTTTTTCAGAGAACAAAGGTACACACTTTGTGCGCATCTCTTTGCTCCAGCCAATTCTCCAAAAAAAAATCTAAACATCATCAAAAAGTTTCTCCAATCCCTTGGACCCAACTTTTCATCTTTTCCATCAAAAGTAACTAAAGGAGAAAGTGAAGTTTTCCGATTTGCACAATTTACAATCCCCATAAAACAGAGCCACTCAATTTATTGTTACTAATGTCCATAATCTCCAAATTCTACAGCCCCGAGAAAGATGTCGACAATTTCTGAGCAAAGCCGCAAAACTCCCAGCCTAATCATGGCGAAGAATGACTATCCAATTGACGAAGAAGAAGAATGTGATCTAAGAAGCCGAAAAAATGCAAAAACAAAAGGGGAAGAAGAAAGAGGAAGAAAAAAAGAATGCACGAATGTCTTTAAAATAAGGGCAAAATGGGAATAAGGAAAAGTTATTTAATGATTTGCCATATTTGCAATTTTTTTAAAAAGTTGCTACATTTGCAATTAGCAAACCCCAATGTGCTACCCATTACAATTTTCCAAAATTAATCAACGAGACTGAAATATCAATATGCACTAACTTAAAAAACTGAAAAATAAAGAAAGAAAATTAACGGAAAAATAAACTTGGGGTTGCCTCCCAAGAAGCACTTTTTTAACGTCTTTTAGCTAGACCAGCTCGTGCAAACTTTCAAGGCACATAAAAATTATCGTATTTCTCCGGGCCCTTCTTCCTTGAATCAATGAATCCAACTATTGCTAGCAAGCTTACTAGCTTTTCATAGGCCCCCGAAGCAGACATATTTTCTGTATTTTCTTTTAATAAAAGCATAAAAGGAAAAAGATGAAAATAAAGGGACTCTGACTTTGACAATGACACTGACTTGTGAAAATAAGAAAAAAAAAATACACTCATGATCAATAGAGGATGGAAAGGATAGAACAAACAAAGCCTTTTCAACCTTAAACTCTACCTCCTGAAATTCCTTGGACACTATAAGCTCATTTTCTTTTTCTTCCTCACAAACTTGTTCTTGGTATGTGCTAAAATTCTTCAATTCTTCCCTACTATCTATGCAACTCACCCCTATATGCTCAAACTCAGCAAAATCAAAAGAATTAGACTCCTTGATAACTTGCAAAAAGCAAGTTATTAGTCCTTTAAACTTAAGCTAAAACAAGGCCAAAAGAAACAATGATGCGTTGCTTCAGCACAAAAAGAAAGGAAAATGAAATGATTTTATGTGGTAGGCTATATTCATGTATGCAGTGAGAAATTATAAAATATAAGGCGCTAACACAGGCACACATCCCAAGATGATCACAAGACAGATAAGATGGATGAAAAGACAGCGCTGACACAACTGATGCAACTAACACAAGTGGACTGAAAAGAAGCTACAAAGTTGCAAGTGGTCGTTAGCAAATTACTTGGAGAAGTTAGCTTCCCTCGCCTATAAATAGAAGCCACATACTCAAAGGAATCAGTCGTCAATTTGTTCGATCAAGAGAGGAGAAGGAGAAAGAGAAATTACAGAGAGCTGTGATTAGGAGCAAACTTGCGTTTGTAATGTTCTATTTTATGATGTCTTGTTTTGCTCGCATGAGCTAATTTCTTCTTCAAGGCTTAGCGCAAGCACCTCATGCGGTGATAAGTATATTTTGTAAGCGCATATTTTGATTTAAATGAAACATTAGTTGCCTTCTACTTAGTTGTGATACTATTTTCATTACTAACTCCTGCTTGGTCAGCCGGATGCGGTAGCAGTATGCTAAATCCCTGACAGGTAATGTATGCGGACATCTCTAAGTAGAGCAAGTTAGCGCATAACATGTAGTCTTGGTAGCATTAAAACACTACCTCTAAAAGACAGTGCATGCATGAGCTTAGACTGCGTTGTGACTAAAACAGTCCCTTGTAAGTTTTAGAGAACTACACCTAACGCATGAACTAGCCAAATAACCAATTGATAGTTTTATGTCAAACGCAAAAGGAGTACCGGAAGGGAAACTAATGTTTTTTTATCACTTAAGCATTTATGGATCAATTAACCAAAGTATGCGCTACAAGGTTCTTATAAACGCATGAGGTTGCAACCGCAACAACCTTGATACTATTCTCCTTAATATTTTTCCTTTCACTCTTGTCGCATGTTTCGCTTCCTGTAAATCTTATTTTTCAAAGTATACCAACTCTCTTATTTATTCTTTTAAATAATATCACACATTTTCAAGTTCAGATCAGAAAATATTATTTTTGCAAGCAACCTTTCCCTGTGGATTCGACCCTGACTCACCAGGTATTACTTGATCTTTTCAATTTATACTTGGATTGGTAAATATCTACGACAAATCTTTATTAATTAAGCATATTGACGAGCAATCACTCCAGAATCGGCGCTAATGAATCAGTGACCACATCACTCACTAGAAATCCTATGGAAGTGGTTCCTACATCCCTAGCCTCCCTTTGGGTTTGGAGTCTCTCCATAGATTTTTCTAGCTCTAAATTCATGGCTCTAGACTACTCAATAAAATTCTCAAGCAAGCTCTCTCAGGAATACTTTTCTTCTATGAAAGTGGATTGCACTTCACTCACCTCCTTTTGAGGATGCAATCTCCCTGGGCATTTTTCTTGAGCTAAATTAGTCGCTCTATTATCCTCAATGTAATTTTGAAGTAAGTTCTCTAAGGGAGAGTTTTCTTCTAAAGGGGGATAATTTGAATAGAAAAAATTGGACGATGGTGTTGGTTCTTCAGGCTCATATTCCCTAAAGGGCCACCCAAAATTATAAAAATTCATTTAAATCAATAAATCAACAATAATCAGGCTCTCAATCAGATGCAAACACCAATTAAATGCACAACAAGAACAATGGACTAGAACTTAAAAAAAATAAAAACAAAGAAAGCAAAATAAAACCTCTAAATTAAAGCAAGCAATTTCTTCACAATATTAAATGAATGAAATTAAACAATCCCCGGCAACGACGCCAAAAACTTGATGACCGCAAAACGCACGGGTCAAGTAATATAGTGATTGTGAGTATGTGAGTATCGTCTCCACAGGGATTTATTCACTTAATTACTGCGAATAATCTTGCTTTGCTTTATTTAGAGAACAAAATCTAATGTCGGAAAGATAAACTAAAAAGCCAATCTAGAAAACAAAAGATAAATGGAGACACAATTTGGAGGGATAATTTTAGGGTGTTAATTTCAGCAATTGGACTTTAATTGTTGTATCAACTAGCTAACTCAGATTAATTAGTCATTCGATTCATAAGTCTAGAAGCCTAATATCAAGGAATCTCCTATCGATCTCCTCATATTCTCATGCGTTTTAATAAAGAATCTCCTTTCGGGTTCCTCTTTATTTACTAAGCATGGCATTACGACCCTTCAATAACAACCTCTAAAGTTATTTATTTTATCACGTGTCACTCAGGTAAATAAACATTAGTCATGCATTCAGTTTTAGTCTAAGTTTCTCTCTGTCAAGTTTCCACTTAGAAAATAATTCATTTAATCAGTGATCAAGTGATTAAAAGCATTAAGGACAAAATGCACAAATGAATGATAATGAAAATCAAACCAAATCAATTCATTAATTAAGCAAAGGTCCAACAAACTAAATCAAACTCATAGAATTTAGGAATTAACTACTCATAATCACTAATCATCCAATAATTCCTAATCACATCTATTCTACAAACTAAAAGTAAAGGAAAAAGGAAGAGAAATGCTCAGTAAAGTGTCGATCTCCTCGATCTCATGGCGACCTCCTGATAAGAGGGTGGTGACAGAACCCTAGTAGACGCCCATAAGTAGGGATGCCTGAAGTTCTTCTTAGAAGACTAAATTCTAACCCTTAGTTAGATATCAAACCCGAGTGTTTGTAGATATTTCACCCTATTCCCACTTGTAAAAGGAGAGTAGAGTGTCGTGAGAACTCTAGAAGGATTGGATAAAAGAAAAACCCCTAGTTTTAACTACTGCACCTTATTTTCCAGCAATTGTTCTTTTCATTATTTATGTATTCTTATTTCATTATGTCAATGAAAAGTTATTATTTTGCATCTTATTCCATCATGCGTAGCTAAATTCCATTCAGGGGTTCGATATAGTGAACTCCCTTATGGTTTAAATGGCTTGAAAGTGTTTATTTGCCTAAGTTTTATAAATTTCATGTCTCTTTATTGAATATTATTCTGAATCTTGTTGAGTTTAACATGATCACTTAGACTTTGCATGTTATGTGAGTTTGATCTCGAAAGGGACAAACAATATCAATTTTCATAAAGGTGATATAGGAGAAAGGGTTCGAGAGAGTGTATTTGGTGTTATAGGAAAAGGCTGCCTTATAACAACTATAGGGTTATAGATTGCATGCATGAACTATCTATGTCGGAGTCGAGTCACAGAAATGTGCATAACGGTACTTGTTGGGTTCCTAGAGTGAGTAAAATATGATCTAAAAAGACTCTAGAATTCCTGTGCAAGTATACACAGTTTGCAGCAAGTAATATTATCAATCCGAGTCCTGAATTAGCTTCCACTTTATCTATTTTGTGTGACTTTCTAATGGTTTCAAAGATGGTAACAATAATTTAGTTTTATAAGAATTATGCTGAAGCAAAATAAAAGACAGAACAAAGAATAAACGAATAGGCAGGCAGATTAAAGACAGGCGCTGGTCAAGATTAGTAATTGTTTTAAAGGATGCTCTAGCAATATTATTGATCATGCAAACTCTCGCAGTATTATTAGCGGATTCCTCCCAGAACTCTGGATCTTTTGGAATGTGTTTAAACCCCAATGAAGAACGACCGATCAAGCACTAGGCAACTGGCTATCCCTAGCTCAGTCACTGGCGTTCACCAATACACAATGATCGTAGTGTGTTTAATTGCCAAACACTCTCTAAATCATCCCTGAAACTAGAGAGAGGTATTCACACCGGCTGGCCAGGCGGGCATAAAATAAGAATAAGCACAACAATTAAACAAGTTGCAATAATCAATATATTATTAGAGATGAAGCACGACAACTACATATTACTCAACCAACGCCTAAAGCTACTTAGTTCATAATAAGCATGGAAACATGAATTACAATCTGAGTAGGCATGTCCATAATCACAAGATAATAAAGAAAATAATAATCTTAATCAGCTTGCAGATGATGGTGTTCTTGGTAATCTCCAATCTCTCTATACTACTCGGCTTCCAAGGAAAATTGGAATCCTTTTGACTTTGACGGCTACTTCCTTTAATAGAAGGATGGGAGGCATGAATTAGGTCAACTAGGACACGTGTAAGGCTCTCCTTGATCATTTATCACGAGAATAACTCAACAGAAGCCGGTTCATGAAGTTGGCTAACGAACTATGATGTGGCAGTTTCTGCTCCCAGTTTTGCTGCAGCACAGAATTTGCTCCCTCTAGTCGCCCAACAATGTATTCTGCATAAAATAATTTCCAAAGCTTCCATTCTTCCAAATGGGTTAAAACATAAAATATATATCTAGAACCAACCCTATTAAGCACAAAAGACACACAAATCCTTATATAAATGAGGCCTAAATAACTACCTTTTGGACAATTATCACACCCCCAAACTTGAACTATTGCGCGTCCCGAGCAATACTAATTCACCTTTCCTTAATCAAATCAGACAATCCAATACTGCCTTTAACCTTTACCTGAGCACTCTGCAAAACCAAGCTCTGCTACAGCAAAATGATTCCTCCGGCATGGACAAATAATCACCACTTTCAACTCAATTCTAAAAACTCACCACAACTTAGCTCTATTTTCAGACATTCAAAATATTTTCAAGGGTTTATATTTTCATTTTTAGACTTTAAAGCAGCCCTACAGTCATAAGTTCTTAAGCATGGGATGACCCACTTTATGGTGCAGTATACCCTTGCCTCAAACTCATCACCAACTAGGCTCAATACTCTTTATAAAGCTAAAAAATCCTTAGTTATTCCATCTCTTGCCCCTCAGAATGGCAACATTTTATGATGAAGCTCACCTAAGTTTTGGGAGACAGAAAAACTGCTCGATCATCATTCATCCTTCAAAACTTTTGCTCCATCAATTTTTTCAGCAAAATTTTCAACAATCAATTTTTTCAGCAAATAATTTTTCTCATTTTTTCACATTTCCTAGGTCATCTTTTGACGCGAAGACAAACTGTGGGTATCACAAATGTCCCCGGTTACTCAATAACCTAACAAATTTTAAATGAAGGAGAGGAATGCTCGAGCAAAACAATTGGAGTAGCAAAAAGTCCCCCAAACTTGAATTATTCATTGTCTCCAATGAATCATTAAATGCTTTTAATTACACCCCCAAACTTAAAATTTTCTATCTGAATATTCAACCTAAGCGTGGGACTAGAACTATGCTTAAAGTGGATCATAAAAGTCAACACTACCTCCAAAATCTTCTTTGTCGCAGCAACAATCCAGGCTAGAAGAAATGCTCAAGCAAAAGGTTTATGGAGATCATAATACCTTGATCTAATTAGTAAAGTTAGAGTTACTCAGTGCTCATAGAATGTAAACATCGAGAAATTTCATTAGAAACATACAGAAAAACATTACAAAGCAGATATATATTTTTTTTAGCATCAGAAAAATTAAAAAGAAACAGACAAGCAATTATATAAGAATGTATGGTCAGGAATGCGCCAACAAACAAAATATATCAACAAGAAGATTGCGCGCTCAAATCCTGCTTCAATCTTCCTGACCCAAATCTTCTTCTTCATCTTCCTTCTCAGCAAGCGGCGGTGGAATCCAGGGGTTCAGTAAGTCTTCGGGGAATGCAGGGAGGGCTGGATATGGCTTTGACAAATTTTCTTGCAGCGCCCTCTTCAAACCAGCATCACGATTCTTAACATAGGTCCAGAAGGTTAAAGTTTGCCTTTCAGCAAACTCCTGCCTGCTGGCCAACAGTGCCAGTTGTTCTAGAATCGTATTCATGCCGTAGATCAGCCCTCCTTGTCGTATCTCCTGCGTACGCTGGAGCCGCGCCAAATTGGGCATATCAATGATTCCCTTATCAAATAGAATTACATCATTCTCATCCACTGGAACCCCTGCATTTCTGCACAGCATAGTAATTGTATTTGGGAAGAACAACTTCCCCACCTTCTTTTTCCAGCAGTTAAAAATCTCAGAAGAAATTATTTTTCCTACATCAATACTCATCGAGCGAAGAATGGCAAAGACAAGCAATACCCTGTCCCGAGATACTCTGGAGTCGTGTGTTGTCGGTAGTAAGCGTAGCTTAATAAAACCCATCCAGGTGTTGGCTTCGCTCTTCAAATAAGCAGCCTGAAGCGTGTGCTTCCACGTCTGCGACACCCTCCATTGGGCCCCCTCAATGCCAACCTCCCAGACACCCGCACTTAACTGGTTGCTAGATGGTGCAACCATCATTTCATTAAAAACTGCATGCGGAAAATCCTGGAGATTGAACAAATCATTAATGGCTTCTAGGCTCCACTGTACTGGCATTCCTCGAACTATAACCTCAAAGTCATCCTTAACGTCAAGATTGGCGTAAAATTCCAGAACAATATTGGAATTGACAGGCTCTGGTTTCACACAAAACTGCCTCCACCCGAGGTTCGTTATTTCACACTCTAAGAACCTGGGCAAATCACTGCCAAATCCTCGTTCGAACAAGAAGTCACATTTCAGCACCTCCTAGTATTTTGCTTGAGCAAGGTTGTTGACGAAGCGAATAAAAGGTAACCTTGGTTCCGCAATCTCGTCAGCCTCACCCGATGTCTCAACAATCCCTTTGCCCTTGTCTTCTCTTCGCTTGGGCAGAATCTCTTCCTCAGCCTTTTTTGCTTCTTCTTCTCTCGTCTTCTCTTCAGCCTCCTTCTTCTCTTGTTCCTCTCTCTCTGTATTGTCTTTTTCAGAGTCAGTAGTTGGAGGCGAGGGCGTATCAATTCGAACTACCTGAATACGGCCTGCTTTTCGCTTAATGCGACGACGCTTAGGTACCTCCGTCATGATCACCTCCACTCGATCCTCTTGAACTGGCTCATTCTCAGTCGCAACCTCTGTCTACACATCGTCATTCTGGTTTTCTTGAATTTCCACTCGAACTTCCTCTGTATCCGCAACTCTCTACTCAGCCTGTTATTGATTCTGTTCTTCTGGTTCTTTCGGGTCTTCTTCAACTACTGTGGCAACAACCTCTGCCACCTCCTGAACTTCTTCCTGTTCTGCAGCCCTTTGCTGCCTTCTCCTTTTCTTGGCTTCTTTTTCCTCTGGCGTTCTTTTTTTCTTCGTCTTTACCTTCCGAACTTCGGGGGTAACAGGTATCTCTTCCTCCTCACTCTCCCTCTCTTTTCTAGCTCTCGTTTTTGCCATGAAGGATTCAAGGGTTTTACAGAGAATGAAAACGAAAAAGAAAGCAGAAGATCGAAGCAAGAAGATGAAGTTAGAGAAACGTACCGAGGGTTGCCAATAAATAAGGTCTCAGCAAAACAAATTCTGATAGCGAGCATAGCTAGCTACTTTTACTTATTTAATTTAGCTAGTCTTTTATGATTTTTGGGCAATTTTATTGTGCTTCATTGTTTATTTTGTAGGAAAGCGATGATTAGAGCTAAAAAGTGGGATTGGAGTTAATCGGGTGTTCGGGACGTGAAAATATGCCAAAGAACCGGAAAGTTCAAGCATCAGGGAGCCAAGAGAGGGCATTCTGGCCATCAGCGTCGAGACGCCACTCTTGGAGGGTCTCGACGCTGGTTTTCCTTAATTAGAAGAAGCGGCAGCGTTATAGCGTCGAGACGCTGTGACAATAGCGTCTCGACGCTACCGTTATTTCCATTCCAGACGCGCGTGTTTTAGAGGCAGCGTCGAGATGTTGTCTTGATAGCGTCTCGACGCTACGACGAAAAATCGGAATATAAGCTTCCTTTCGACTAGGTTTTTGGGGGATTCAATTTTGGGAACTTTTGTAGCCGTAAAACAGAGGAGAAAAAAGAAGATTGAGGCTGAACAAGAGGGAGAAAAGTGGAAATCAACCCATCGTTCGTGGGAATCGTGACGGGGACGTTCGGTCTCGGCCTACATTGAGTTTTCTTTTCCCTTTCCTTTTCTCTAGTTAGATTTATGGCTTTATTATGTTTAGTGGAGCTTGTAATTACATTCATGAGTAGCTAAACTCATAGCTTAGGGATTGATGTAGTTGATTTTGTTTATGGATTGATTTATGGTTTAAGTTATGCAATGTTTATTATGTTTGTAATCTTGATTTAATGCTTTCAATTAATTGGCCATTAGTTGATTGATTTAAGTTTTGAATCTAGCTCGGGAGAGGGGATTTAATATAGACTTACTCAAGATTGCATGACTAAAGTTTACTTTCTAATTCATGACGGTTTTAGATTAACATTAGAATTGGTCAAAAGATCTCATTGCCTTGCTTATTAATAGACTTAGATAGGGATATCAAGTTGGTTAATTTGCATGAGAATCAATTATACTCGGGAGAGGTAGTTGTGATTAAAGGGTCTTTGGCTCATAATTCCATTGTTCACAATAACTTACTCCTTAAAATCAATCCTAGACTAATCGGCGAAAACAATTCCCTAAGTATTTTTCCCAATTGAATTTCCACACTTTTTACTTGCTTTGATTTAGTTTTCATACCATTCATTCATCATGTTTTTGATCCCTAAATAAAATTGAGCGAGATAATTTACAATACTTGATTTGCTTAAAAATCCAATCCAGAGGACGACATTCAAATTACATTCACTATATTATTACTTGATCCGTGCGCTTGTGGTAGGAAAAGTCCACATCAAATTCCTAACAGAAAGATCCTGCTCTCATTAAATTAAAATTACCGTTTAAAATCGCATGCAATCGGTAGAATTAAACCATCAACGGTAAAATCTGGAATTCAAACGCCCATGGGAAATAATTATGCGTTGTCAAACAGCTAGACCGTTGGATCATCCCTGCATGACACGTGGCCACATCCCTGCAATCTACCTGCCACAGAAAATTCAAAATTCCAAACGGTAAAAAGTAACTAATTCGCAACAAAATCCTTCCTACTCGGACGATTTGCTCCAACCATAACTTTTGTTGCAACAACCTGCTGAGTCCTGAAGAATCTCTTATACGGAATTCAAATTTCGAAGTGGGAAAATCATATCTTTTAAATTTAAATTTAATTTTAACCGAACAAATCAAATTTAATCTTTTTCAAGAGAAGCCAAATAAATTAGAGAGAATCTTTATTAATTTAAACATAATTCAAATAGCTGAAAATAAGATCTAGATAAAATAAAATCTAACCAATGAAAAGATAATCCAAAGATAAATAAATAGTCCAAAAATCAAATCAATTCAAATTCAAAAACGAAATAGATAAAATCTGAATTACCAAAAATAATAAAAATACTGAAATTTAATAAACTATGCAAAAATCAAATCTAACATAATCGGAATTAAAAACAAATCAGCGAAACATAAAATTAATACAAACACTGGGAGCTCAAAATTTTGCTCTGTAAAATGCTCCTGCAAAAATCCTGCTCTCTCAATCATCAACCAACCTTAGGGAAGGATATTTCGCCTGAAATTCCTCCCCCCAATAATTTTTCACACGTTGTCCATTCACCTTGAATACTCTCCCATCTTTTTCATCCTGCAAAGTAATTGCTCCATGGGAGAAAACCTCAACCACAGTAAATGGTCCTGACCATTTAGATTTTAGTTTCCCAGGAAATAACTTCAATCTAGAATTATAAAGCAAAACTTTTTGACCCTTGACAAACTCTTTAGATTTTATTTTTTTTTGTCATGCCACAGCTTAGTCTTTTCCTTATACATTTTCGCATTCTCATAAGAGAATTGGCGAAATTCCTCTAATTCATTAAGCTGCAGCATTCTTATTGCTCCTGCACGACTCAGATCAAAATTTAACTTTTTCAAAGCCCAAAACGCTTTATGCTCTAGCTCCAATGGTAAATGGCAAGCTTTCCCATATACTAACCTATAGGGAGACATACCTAGAGGAGTTTTATAGGCTGTCCTATAAGCCCAAAGAGCCTCATCCAACCTAAAAGACCAATCCTTCCTAGATGGATGAACTACTTTCTCTAGAATCAATTTAATTTCCCTATTACTAATTTCAGCTTGACCATTTGCTTGTGGGTGATAAGGGGTAGCTATCCTATGCTTAATTCCATACTTAGCTAACAGCTTAGTTAAGATATTATTAACAAAATGTGTACCCTCATCACTCACTAGAGCTCTAGGTGTCCCAAACCGCGCAAAGATGTGCGATTGAAGAAACCTTGCAACAGTCTTGGCATCACTCTGATGGCATGCAAAGGCCAGACCCACTTGGACACATAATCAACTGCCAATAAGATAAAACATTACCATTAGAAGGGGGAAATGGCCCCATAAAATCAATACCCCATACATCGAATAATTCAACTTCTAAAATGTAAGTAAGAGGCATTTCATGTCTAGGCCCTAAGTTTCCTCTCCTTTGGCAAGCATCACATTGCTTGTAGAACCAATGGGCATCCTTGAATAAGGTGGGCTAGAAAAATCCACAATGCAAAATCCTCATAGTTGTCCTCTGACAGCTGAAATGACCTCCATACGGCGAAGAGTGACATTGCTCCAGGATTTCCTTTGCTTCAACGCCTGAAACACACCTGCGAATAATACCGTTAGAGCATTGCTTATACATAAATGGCTCATCCCAATTGAAAAATTTTGCATCATGCTTAAACTTTTTCTTCTGCCTCCAGTCCATGTCAATAGGAGTGACTCCCTTTACCAAAAAGTTGGCAATATCAGCATACCAAGGGACATCCCTGACTACCTTTACCTCAACAGCAAAAAGCTGTTCATCTGGAAAAGCATCTGAAATGGCAGATTGCTCCAGGAAAGATGATGATGGATCAAGACGAGATAAATGATCTGCAATGACATTTTCTGATCCCTTTTTGTCTTATATCTCCAAGTCGAATACCTGCAATAATAAAACCCAACGAATTAGTCTAGGCTTTGCATCCTTCTTAGTCATTAAATACCTTATTGTTGAATGATTCGTGAACACTGTGACTTTGGAACCAACCAAATATGGCCGGAATTTCTCAAAAGCAAACACAACAGCTAACAACTCCTTTTCAGTAGTTGTATAGTTAACTTGTGCTTCATTTAAAACTCTGCTTGCATAATATATAGGATGAATGAATTTGCCCTGCTTTTGCCCCAACATAGCACCTACCGCAGCATCACTCGCATCACACATTACCTCAAATGGTAAATTCCAATTAGGTGCACAAAGAATAGGTGCTGAGACTAAAGTAGCTTTTAACGTCTCAAAAGCCTTCCTACAATCTGCATTAAAGTCAAAAATATGATCAGTACACAATAAGTTACAAAGAGGTTTACTGATTTTGGAAAAATCTTTTATGAACCTCCTATAAAATCCAGCATGTCCTAAAAAACTCCGAATTCCCTTCACTGACTTCGGTGGTTCTAATCTTTCAATCACCTCTATTTTTGCTCTATCAACTTCTAGACCATTCTTAGAAATCCTATGTCCTAGCACTATGCCCTCCTTCACCATGAAGTGACATTTTTCCCAATTAAGAACTAGATGGGTATCCTCACATCTCTTTAATACCTTACCTAAATTATCTAAACAACTCTGAAAAGACCCTCCAAAAACTGAAAAATCGTCCATAAATACCTCAACAGTGGACTCAATCATATCAGAAAAAATTGCCAACATACACCGCTGAAATGTTGCTAGAGCATTGCAAAGGCCAAAAGGCATTCGCCTAAAAGCAAATGTCCCATAAGGGCAGGTGAAAGTGGTTTTTTCCTGATTCTCAGGAGCAATAGTTATCTGGTTATACCCAGAATAACCATCTAAGAAACAGTAGTAGGCCTGACCAGCCAATCTATCCAACATCTGGTCAATAAATGGTAGAGGGAAATGGTCCTTACGGGAAGCTTTATTAAGCTTCCTGTAATCAATGCAAACCCTCCAGCCAGTTACTGTCCTGGTTGGGATCAACTCATTGTCTCTATTGCTTACCACAGTGACACCTCCTTTCTTAGGAACACATTGGACAGGGCTCACCCAATTGCTATCAGCAATCGGATAAATGATCCCAGCATCCAACCATTTAATCACCTCCTTTTTAACAACCTCTTTCATTGTAGGGTTAAGCCTTCTTTGTTGCTAAATACTCCTAAAGGATCCCTCCTCTAGAGTGACTTTGTGCATACAAAAAGATGGACTAATTCCCTAAATGTCAGCCAATTTCCAACCTATAGCCTTGCGGTATTGCTGCAGAAATTTTATTAAGGTCTCCTCATGCTCCGACATTAAATCTGATGCAACAATAATGGGCAACGTCTCTCCTTTCCCAAGATACACATACTTTAGATGATCCGGAAAGGGCTTCAAATCTAAAGTAGGTGCCTCAATCAGGGATGGCTTAATAGGAGGAGCCTTCCTTTGATCTAAATCTAAAGACTCAAAAACATCCTCACACCTAAACAAATCTTTTTCATTTTTTCTTTCTAACAAACAAACTTGTAAATCCTCTACACTAACCTCTCCATGCTCTTCCGAATGCTTACTAGCTGAATCCTGTATTGTTGTCTCAATAACTGTGCTCTCCAGAATCCTAATGAAGGAGCAATCCTCCATTTCGTCTGGATATTTCATGGCTTTAAACACATTAAATTTCACTTCCTCGTTACAGACTCTCATTGTTAACTCCCCTTTTTGAACATCTATTAACGCCCTACCAGTAGCCAAAAATGGACGACCTAGAATAATTGGGACATCTTTATCAGCCTCATAGTCTAAAATAATAAAATCAATAGGAAATCTGAATTTATCCACTTTTACTAAGACATCCTCAATTTTACCCTCTGGATATGTGATGGACCTATCAACTAGTTGAAGTGTGACTGTGGTAGGCCTAGCTTCACCTATACCAAGCTTTCGATAGACCGAAAGAGGCATTAGGTTAATGTTCGCGCCTAAATCACAGAGTGCTCTACCTAACTCTTTTCCACCTATAGATACAGGTATAGTAAATGATCCCGGATCCTTAGCCTTGGGTGGTAGCCCATTCTTCAGAATAGCACTACACTCCTCAGTAAAAGATACATTTTCAAACTCACCTAACCTCTTCTTTTTAGTAAAAATATCCTTAAGAAATTTAGCAAAATTAGGCATTTGTTCAATAGCTTCTACTAAAGGGATATTTATATGCAACTGCTTAAGAATCTCTAAAAACTTTTTAAATTGACCATCTTGATTCTTAGGCTTTTGTCTTTGTGGAAAAGGTAGAGGTGGTACATAAGGTGAGGGCAGCACATAAGGTGGTTCCACATCTGGAACAGAACCAGATGCTCCAGCATCTTTATTGCTGCCTCCAGCACCCTGACCAATCTCCAACTCTTTCTCAACGACAACATTTTTATCACTATTCCTATTTATATCCTGGGTCTTACTAGGCTCTTCTAATGGCTTACCACTCCTAAGAGTCACTGCCTTTACCTGCTCCTTACCTTCTCTTCGAGGGTGTTCAGTATCCGAGGGAAGTTTCCCTTGGGGTCTTGCCTTCAGCTCATTAGCTAGCTGACCCACTTGCAATTCCAGGGCTCTCATCGAAGCTTGATTACTTTGAATTGCGGCATCTGTACGAGCCATAAATTCTTTCATCATCGCCTCGAGAAAACTTCCCGAATTTTGCTGGGGCAAAACCTGCTTATTTTGTTGGGGCAATACCTGCGCTTTAGCAAATCCCGGCTGGTTCACCTTTTGTTGCGCTTGCGCACTACTTCCTTGTCCTCCCCATGCGAAGTTGGGGTGGTTGCGCCAACCTGGATTATAAAAGTTAGAATAAGGGTTATTCCTCTGATTACCTACAAAAAACACAGAAGCTGGATTGCTGGGGCAAAACTCGTAGTTGTGATTTTCACCACAATAGACACATGCTTCCTCTACCACTTGGTTCACCACTGCAGTAGGCTCCATAGCTGGTGGCTGCTAATGACTAAACATTGTCACATTCTTAAGAGCGTTGGCAATAATAGCAAGATTAGCCCTAATGGTGGACACACCAACAGCCTCTAATATACTCTTAACCTTTTTATTTGTGCCTCTAACATCTGACCACTGACAACTATTAATAGATATTCTTTCTAAAATTTCATAGGCTTCATCAAAAGTTTTTGCCAAAAGGGCCCCTCCAGCCGAAGCATCAATCATACCTTGGGTTACTCCGTTTAACACATTGTAAAATGTTTCCATTTGAATACAATGAGGTAAACCATGGTGGGGACACTTTCGCAAAAGATCCTTAAATCTCTCCCAAGCCTCACTAAAAGTCTCATCCTCAAGTTGCCTAAACCCTACTATTTCACTCCTTAATTTAGCATTTCTATTAGGTGGGAAATATTTACTCAAAAAATTTTCAGCTAACTCATCCCATGTCCTAATTGATCTTGGAGCAAAAGAGTTTAACCATGTATTTGCTCCATCTCTAAGAGAATACGGGAACAAAGTTAATCTAAGAGCATCTCTAGGCACTCCTTGAATTACAAAAGAATCACTAACTCCTAGAAAAGACTTAAGATGTAGATGAGGGTCTTCAGATGTCAAACCATGGAATTGCCCCACGGTTTGCAACATCTGAAACATTACCGGTTTCATTTCAAAATTCGCCGCTTGGATTTGGGGACGTGCAATCCCTTGATTCAACTCATTAAACATTGGGACAGCATACGCTCGAATGGCTCTGGTCCTATCGTTCGCTATCAAGATAGGATTTTCAGCCTGATTATTTTGCTGCTCATTTTGTTCAAACAGCGGGTTTTGCTGCAGCACCCGATTCTGGGGGTCTATTGGACCTTCAGGACCCTCCGGAAGGCGCGACACGTTCTCCATCTGGTTCCTGCGCTGCTCTCTCCTTTTGATCCTAAATGTCCTCTCGATTTTTGAATCAAGCTCGAACATTACCCCAGGCGGATTCTGGGGGTCTGTTGGACCTTCAGGACCCTCCGGAAGGCGCGACACGTTCTCCATCTGGTTCCTGCGCTGCTCTCTCCTTCTGATCCTAAATGTCCTCTCGATTTTTGAATCAAGCTCGAACCTTACCCCAGGCGGATCGCTCATGCACCAAACTTGCACCTGCAAAAACAAAAGAACAAATCAAAAAGTTCTAGCACCAAACCACTAAAACATATACACAAAACAGATCAGATAAAAACTTATTCAGGTCCCCGGCAACAGCGCCAAAAACTTGTTGGGTTCCTAGAGTGAGTAAAATATGATCTAAAAAGACTCTATAATTCCTGTGCAAGTATACACAATCTGCAGCAAGTAATATTATCAATCTGAGTCCTGAATTAGCTTCCACTTTATCTATTTTGTGTAACTTTCTAATGGTTTCAAAGATGGTAACAATAATTTGGTTTTATAAGAATTATGCTGAAGCAAAATAAAAGACAGAACAAAGAATAAACGAATAGGCAGGCCGATTAAAGACAGGCGCTGGTCAAGTTTAGTAATTGTTTTAAAGGATGCTCTAGCAATATTATTGATCATGCAAACTCTCACAGTATTATTAGCGGATTTCTCCCGGAACTCCGGATCTTTTGGAATGTGTTTCAACCCCAATGAAGAACGATCGATCAAGCACTAGGCAACTGGCTATCCCTAACTCAGTCACTGGCGTTCACCAATACACAATGATCGTAGTGTGTTTAATTGCCACACACTCTCTAAATCATCCCTGAAACTAGAGAGAGGTATTCACACCGGCTGGCCAGGCGGGCATAAAATAAGAATAAGCACAACAATTAAACAAGTTGCAATAATCAATATATTATTAGAGATGAAGCACAACAACTACATATTACTCAACCAACGCCTAAAGCTAGTTAGTTCATAATAAGCATGGAAACATGTATTACAATCTGAGTAGGCATGTCCATAATCACAAGATAATAAAGAAAATAATAATCTTAATCAGCTTGCAGATGATGGTGTTCTTGGTAATCTCCAATCTCTCTATACTACTCGGCTTCCAAGGAAAATTGGAATCCTTTTGACTTTGACGGCTACTTCCTTTTATAGAAGGATGGGAGGCTTGAATTAGGTCAACTAGGACACGTGTAAGGCTCTCCTTGATCCTTTATCACGAGAATAATTCAACAGAAGTCGGTTCATGAAGTTGGCTAACGAACTATGATGTGGCAGTTTCTGCTCCCAGTTTTGCTGCAGCACAGAATTTGCTCCCTCTAGTCGCCCAGTAATGTATTCTGCATAAAATCATTTCCAAAGCTTTCATTCTTCCAAATGGGTTAAAACATAAAATATATATCTAGAACCAACCCTATTAAGCACAAAAGACACACAAATCCTTATATAAATGAGGCCTAAATAACTATCTTTTGGACAGTTATCAGTACTCGCTTAGCCTTCTAATGGTTCTTGGGAGCAAGGCCAAATAGAAGTTAAATCTGACCCAATGCATGAATAGACTTAGGTTAAATAAGGCATGATTAGAGTTATTTGCCTTAGGGTTGAAGTTATATTGAATACCTCACTTATTTATCGTTGTTATTTCTTTACTTGTTTATTACTTTGTTTTACAAAACCCAACACCAATCATTTCTTTGGTTACCTTACTTAAGCAATATTTGAACAGTTTCTTCTTCAAATCTTTGTTTCAACTAGTCTCCGTGGGATCGATACCTTTGGAATACTTCCAGAGATTTTTATTACTACATGCGATAGTGTAAACTTGCACTTGGTTGGTTGAATTATTCTTATTCTTATTTCTCATCTTTTCTAACATCTACATTCAGCCCACGTTGCATCACCTCCATCGATACCGAGCTCCCAATATCTTCAACAAGGCTCCAAATCTTCTCCCAAAACCCTCAAATTTAGTATTGAATCGAGAATAGGGTGAAAACCCTCAAATTGGCTCCCCAAACTTGGCTGAAAATGCACTATTTATAGCTGTCCAGTCTCCCAGCGTCAAGACGCTGAAGTCACAATGTCTCGACGCCATGACGTATTATACTTGATGCCCAAGTCGCCTCAGCGTCGAGATGCTAAGGACAGCGTCGAGACACTGCCCCACATTCCAGATTGTTCTTCTTGGATTGTTGGCGTCGAGACGCTAGCCCTCAAACTCCTCTTGAAAAATGGCCCTTTGGTCTTCAATTTAGGCCTCCAACTTGCTTTTCTTGGGCTTTTAGGCTTGGATCTTCAATGGTCTTCTCCAATTGCTCCAAAAGCCTCCAAAATCTCTCAAGAACTCTAGTTTTGCTTGTTTGGCTCGGTTTCTAAAATTTAAACATAAAAACACCTCTAAGCACACAATTAAAGCACAAAACTAACTAAAATTAATAGGAAATAGATAGCATTTCTTCATGTTATCAGGCGTCAATTCTTAAACTAATATGCAAACACAATTGTTTAAACAAGAATCATAGGATGCGACATAAAACATTCAGAAAAATCTAAAAAACAGCACAAAAATCTCATGAAAATTTTAAATAAACTTACAAACAAAGGTTTCGATTACAACAATCCAACCTTAAAAGGCCATAAACGGGCCAAATCTAAGCCCCAAGGCTTGATTAACCTACCTAAAACTAACCTAAACTGAGAAAATACAAGAAAATAGAGAGAAAACAGAGAAAAATCGGAGAAGAACAAAGAAAGACGGATGAATTCTGACCTAGCGGCAAAAAAAACAGTATTTAAGTTATTGTGACAATGTCTTGACGCTAGGCACAACGTCTCGATGCTGTGCAATTTATCCGCGTGCCTGATTCGTGGTAGCGTCGAGACGCTACCCTCTCGGGTAAGGCTGGAGCAGCGACGTTTTGATCCAATTTGACTCCAATTTCGAGGCTTGAATGCTCCGTTCTCGTCCTTTGGCTTCTTCATTGTCTCAGGGACTCCAAATTAGCTTGAAAGCGTCTTTAATCTCCCGAATTAGCGTCAATTTGGCAAGTTGGCCTAATGATCCTCTTGTGCTCGAAATCCCTATAAAACAAATAATCAAACCATAAAATATAAAGTAACAAGATGAAATTAAAGGTAATTAAATAGAACATTTTAGGTGCTATCAACGAATATTGTCCAATAACGATAAGTCAGTCCTTCACGAGTGTTTGTACCGCCAGTTGGGTCAAATTACCTTTTTACCCTTGGGTTACCTCTGTCTCCTTAAGTACCATTCATTCCTCTAATAAATAACTTGTTTATGGTCCAACCAATGAACAAAAGTTCCTCTCAGGCCAGGAGAGGATGAGCACTCTTGTTCAGGACACAGAATTAGCCCGTAACGGCTCATTTGATAACGTTCCCGTTTCCTGTTTCTTGTTCCCGTTTCTCCTTTTTTAAGAAACAGACTTGTTGTTGGTGGTATTTAACGATTTTCCGCAAGCGCACGGGTCGTCACAAGTAATATAAAACGGTAGTAATACCGAGTATCGAATCCTCAGGGAAATTGAATTAATTCCATTAAGTACCAAGAATCATCATGTTTTAATTTTATTTAGAAGATCAACTCGAATGATGAAGCAAAAATTTAAATAAATAGATAAAAATAAACATGCAATAACAAACGGAAGTATCCAATCAAGGGAACTTGACCTAGGGTGTTATCTAGTTTTCTTGGATTTGTAGCTCAATTACATGGATGTATGTAACTAATAATCTTCAATTCCATAAATCTAGAAGTAATTTTAAGCGGATTTCTCTTTCAAGCTCCTCCACATCTCATACTAACATAACTAATTTATGTGTCCATCTCCTTAGTTAATCATAGTATGGCATTAAGCAACTTCATAATCAATTTTTAACAATTCTCTTTCACTCTCGTGTTCCAAGCAATCGTTAGCCATGCAATTTGGATCTAATCTAATTTCTCTCTGTCGAGTATCAATTTAGACCAACAAATCAATTAATCCGTGATCAAGAGATTAAAAGCATTAAGCAAGAATTGCATAGATGAAAATTGGAGAATTTCATTACATAATCCAAGTAATTGCGCTACAATATCCAATTAACTAGAATAATGGCCCTAGGTCTCAAGATCTACTCACAAATGGAAATAATTTTGCCAAAATGATCTTGATCCATAGGCCTAACTCAAATTACAACAAGGAATTATAAAGAAGTAAGGAAGAAATAACCGATAAGTCGATCCCAAGCTCCCGCTACGATCATCTCGAACCTTGAGCCTTAGAATCTCGCTCAATTCCCACTTTTTCTCCATAATTCTTCTCACTTTTACTCTTTATTGAGCTAGGGGAGAGCTCCCCCAAATTTTGGGATACCTTTAACCAAAGGGAAGGGGTCTTTTTATAGTGCAAGGGGCTGGAATTTTCTTGCTGAACAAGTCGACAGCATCGAGACGCTACGTCACAGCGTCGAGACGCTGTGACGTCATGTTGTCTTGGGGCAGAAGTCGTCGCAGCGTCGAGACGCTACGCAGACAGCGTCGCGACGCTGTCGCGATTTTTGCACGCGCTATTCTGACCACTTAGCGTTGAGACGCTACGGTCCTAGCGTCTCGACGCTAGGCCTTCTAGAAGCCTTATTTGCATAATTTTGCCTCATTTCTTCAACTTTTTGGGCTTTTTGGGCTTCCTTCTTCAATTGTCTTCTCTTCTTGGACTTTAGGGCTTGGATCTTCAATGATTATTCTTTAAATTGCCCAAAAAAATCTCCAAATTTACCCAAATTCTCTTAAAATCTCAGTTTTGTTGCCTGAACTCGGTTTTCTGTAAAATCAACATAAAAATATATTAAAGCTCACAACTTATGCACAAAACTAGCTAAAATTAATAGGAAAATGATGACATTTTTGCATGTCATCACACCCCCAAACTTAAAGTTTTGCTAGTCCCGAGCAAAATAGAGTAATGCATATGAATCATAATCTTGCATGTTAACAACTCTATCCTCAATGCTTCTAGCCATGAATGCAAACTATTGAGACAAATAAGTAAGCATGAACAAACATCAAGAAGTTTAAAATTTAATCCTATCCTCCCTTGCAAAAACGAATCATCATTTGTCTTATCATAATCTTTACTAGCCCGGAATCATTTATATACTCCTCCATTCATCTTCCCCCTACACTGGCACTAAAGCTCGCCCTTTAGCCATCATACTTATCTAGCAAGCACTACCTTACTAAGGTGCCCAAAATTCTTGAGGCATCCCAATTTTTTTTTTTTTTTTTTTTTGTAGATATGAAGACAATTCTTTTAGATGTAGTGCCTTCGTTCTGGCTTGCCAACATTGGTGATGAAAGCATCCAACTACGAGCGTTTCATCTTTCAGGATGCCGAAGCATGCTCATTTCTTTCCAGTGTTTTCATGCAAAGGAAAACGATGGGTGTCATGAATGCCCCTGGTTACTAGCACTTTCAAGAAAGTGGAGCATTTATTATTATTATTATCCTTTGAGCAATTCATTTTCTTTTTCCCAAAGCTCAGTATTACTGACTATTACGCAGGAAAGCTATCTAGACAAACTTTACACCTATCGGAGTGACAACAAGCTTCCAAAGCATATAACTTTCATCTAGGCTTTCAAAATCATAATAAAACAAGTGAATCATCATACTTTGCAAGGAGATCAAAGAAAAATTTTAAATTTTCTTGAATTTAGACATGCTTCCAAATTTGCAACAATAAGAGAGAATCATGGCTAAAAGCAAATCATCAGACGTCATTATCATCAACATGCATTTAATTCATCATAAGCATTACTTTGCTTACACAAAACCTAAGCAGAGTGAATCTCCCCCCCAAACTTAAAATATACATTGTCCCCAATGTATGAACATTTACTCAGATAAAGAGAGATCGATACTACCCTGAAAAAGCGAGAGAATCCAAACGTCTTGAATTGTCGCCCGAGGAAAGAATGAGAAGCTAGGCATGATTTAACGAACCTCCTGCATAAGGATCAATCTCAAGGGAACATTAGGATCAACACGAAAAACAAACATATGAAATCTAAAAACTTAAGCAGCTTGGGTTGCCTCCCAAGAAGCGCTTGTTTAACGTCCTGAGCTAGACGGGGCTTGGTCACCCTGGATCCGTTAAAATCATTTTTTCGACCTTGCGCTCTTCGAATCCACAATAGTGCTTCACTCTTTGAGCATTGACTTTAAAAGTTAACCCGCTGTTATCCATTAATTCAATTGGTCCATATGGGGATACTTCCTTGATTATGAATGGACCGGACCATCTTGACTTCAATTTTCCTGGGAATAATCGTAATCGAGAATTGAATAGAAGAACTTGCTGCCCTGGCTCAAAAGAACGCTTTTGGATTATATTATCATGCCATCTTGCGGTTCTTTCCTTATAGAGCTTTGCGTTTTCATATGCCTGGCTCCTGAATTCTTCTAATTCGTTGAGCTGCAGAAGACGTTGTTCCCCAACCTTCTCTGCGTCCAAGTTTAGTTTCTTGATAGCCCAATATGCTTTGTGCTCAAGTTCCACAGGTAGGTGACAAGCCTTTCCATACACTAATCGATACGGGGATGTACCGATTGGAGTTTTGAAAGCTGTCCGGTAGGCCCACAAAGCATCGTCCAACTTGTATGCCCAGTCCTTTCTGTTGATACGAACTGTCTTCTCTAGAATTTGCTTAATCTCCCTGTTAGAAATCTCAGCTTGCCCGTTAGTCTGGGGATGATAAGCTAAAGAAGTCTTATGCTTGACACCATATTTCCTCAGTAATGATTCGAACAATTTATTGCAAAAATGAGACCCCTCATCACTAATTATAGCTCGTGGTGTGCCAAATCTAGTGAAAATATTTTTATGCAAGAAACGTAACACAACACGAGCATCATTAGTCTTTGTGGCTACTGCCTCTACCCATTTAGAAACGTAATCAACAGCAACTAAGATGTATGAGTAACCATTGGAAGAGGGAAAAGGGCCCATAAAGTCCATGCCCCACACATCAAAAAGTTCAATTTCGAGAATAGGGGTTAAGGGCATTTCATGGCGTCTAGAAATATTTCCTGTCCTTTGACATCTATCACATGTTCTTACGAAGGTATAACAATCTTTAAATAAAGTAGGCCAATAAAAACCAGATTGGAGTACCTTTGCTGCAGTACGAGTTGGTCCAAAATGACCACCATAAGGAGAGGCATGACAACCATGTATAATCTTACCTACTTCTTCTGTTGGAATGCACCTTCGAATGATTTGGTCAGAACATACTTTAAAGAGAAATGGGTCATTCCACAGATAGGACTTCACATCATGGAAAAACTTCTTTCTTTTCTGAGTATTTAAGTCTGGAGGTATTTCTTTTCCTGCAAGAAAGTTTACAAAATCGGCGTACCAAGGAAAAGAAGTTTTAATAACATATAACCTTTCATCAGGAAAAAACTTCTTTAATAGGAAAGGTTGCAATGTTCTTTTCATGCTTTATCCGAGACAAATGATCTGCGACTACATTCTCGCAACCTTTTCTGTCCTTGATCTCATAGTCAAATTCTTGCAATAACAGAATCCATCTTATGAGTCTGGGCTTGGAATCCTTTTTACTACTCAAATAACGAATAGCAGCGTGGTCAGTATGCACTATAACCTTTGTACCGAGTAAATAGGGCCTAAACTTATCGAAAGCGAACACAACAGCAAGCATCTCCTTCTCTGTAGTGGTGTAGTTTTGCTGAGCACTATCTAAAGATCTGCTTGCATAATAGATTGCCCTAAAGAACCTATCTCGACGTTGCCCTAAGACAGCTCCCAAAGCATAATCACTAGCATCGCACATGATTTCAAATGGTTGACTCCAGTCAGGAACAACAATGATGGGTGCAGAAATCAATTTTTCCTTCAAAAGATTAAATGCTAGCAAACATTCTTTTGAAAACACAAATGGAGCATCCTTTTCAAGCAAATGGCACAGGGGTTTAGCCACTTTTGAGAAATCTTTTATAAAACGCCTGTAAAACCCTGTGTGGCCTAAGAAACTACGAACTCCTTTAACATTAATGGGTGGAGGAAGTTGCTCAATAGCAGAAATCTTGGCTTTATCAACCTCCAAACCCTTTTCAGACACCTTATGACCTAAGACTATCCCTTCTTTTACCATAAAATGGCATTTTTCCCAATTTAAAACAAGGTTAGTCTCTTGGCATCTTTGCAAAACACGAGAGAGATTATGCAAACAGTTATCAAATGATGAACCAAAAACAGAGAAATCATCCATAAATACTTCCATGATCTCTTCTACAAAGTCTGAAAATATGGCCATCATACAACGTTGAAAGGTAGCTGGAGCATTACATAGTCCAAATGGCATACGCCGAAAAGCATATGTGCCATAGGGACACGTAAATGTTGTTTTCTCTTGGTCTTCGGGTGCAATCGCGATTTGATTATAGCCCGAATAACCATCAAGAAAACAGTAATATGGATACCCAGCTAGCCTATCAAGCATTTGATCAATAAAAGGGAGAGGAAAATGGTCTTTTCTGGTGGCCTTGTTTAACTTCCTATAATCAATACACACACGCCAACCGGTGACTGTCCTAGTAGAAATGGATTCATCTTTCTCATTCTTAACAACAGTCATCCCCCCTTTCTTAGGCACTACTTGAACAGGACTCACCCAAGGGCTGTCAGATATAGCATATATAATTCCTGCATTTAATAATTTTAACACCTCAGCTTTTACCACTTCCTTCATTGCTGGATTTAATCTCCTTTGGTGTTCTACTGTAGGATTAAAGGCATCTTCCATTAAGATTTTATGCATGACAATTGAAGGACTAATTCCCTTAATATCACTAATAGACCATCCTAAGGCAGATTTATTCTTTTTCAAAACACCCAACAATTTTTCCTCTTCTACCTTACTTAAGTCAGTAGAGATAATAACCGGAAAAGTAGAAGAGTCTCCTAAGAATGCATAGCGCAAGTGGGCAGGCAATTGTTTTAATTCAGGGGAAGGGACATCAACTTGAGCACAAATATCTAATGATAACGTTTCTTCCTTTCCTAAAGATCTATCAATTAAAGCATTTTCTTGATCAACTTCTAATAATTCATCTCCAAACACGTCAGGCATGCTTATCTCATAATGATCAACAGGAGACTCTGACTCTACACATGCATTGATAATAGCGTCAACTGAATCAATCGAGAAGCAGGAGCTAACCTCTTCTGGATGTTTTAATGCATTAAAAAAGGTTGAACACTACCTCGTCGTCTTCCACTCTGAGAGTCAGGGTTCCTTTTTGCACCTCAATTAGGGCACGAGCGGTTGCCAAAAATGGTCTCCCAAGAATGATCGGGACTTCAGGGTCTTCTTCCATGTCTAAAACTACAAAGTCTGCAGGGAATATGAATTTGTCGACATTGATCAGAACATCTTCTAACACACCTTTGGGGTAGGTCATTGAACGATCTGCCAATTGCAAGACAATTGTGGTTGACTTCAATTCTCCCAAGCCCAGTTTCCTGTAAACACTTAATGGCATTAGGTTTATACTTGCCCCTAAATCACACAAAGCTTTTTTTTTTTTAACAAACTACCAACAGTACAGGGAAGAGTAAAACTCCCTGGATCCTTTAATTTTGGTGGTAGATGTTTCTGGATTATGGCACTGCACTCTGCTGTCATATTCACTGTCTCATGGTTCTCAAATTTCTTTTTCTTTGATAATATTTCCTTCATAAACTTGGCGTAGTGTGGCATTTGTTCCAAAGCATCAGCAAAAGGAATGTTAATATGAAGCTGTTTAAAAATATCAAGAAACTTTGAAAATTCGGCATCCAACTTTTTCTTTTGAAATCTCTGAGGATAAGGAATCTGGTTAAGAACTAAATGAATAGAATCAGAAGACTTATCTGGCACTGATGGTGCTGACTCTTCCTCTGGTTTGTGTTCATCTTCCTCATCCACTATCCTTCTAGTGATGGAGTTTGTTTCTTCTTTTCTTTCAATTTCTCTCAACTGTTTCCCACTTCTAAGAGATATGGCGGGGCATTGTTCGTGTGGGTCCATGGTGATGATATTGGATAAATTTCCTTGCTGGATTTCCTTCATAAATATTGTCATTTGATCCATTTTTGCCTCCATCTTATTAATGACAATATCTACTTTGGCTTGAACATTTTCATTCAGATTTCTAGTCTCATTCATGAAGTTTCTTATCATTTCTTCCAAAGGGCTTTTCTTTTCTTTAAGTTCAAACTCCTCTTTTAATTCGGCTTTAGGCGAACTTGGAATTTCTGATCCTGTGAGCTTGTTTAGGACCTTGGTCAGAGCTTCGACTTGCAACTTTAAAGCACTCACTTCTTCATTTTCACATAGTTTCTCCTTAATTTTGGACTCTGGTTGCCATTGGTAACTTGTCAAAGCCAACTCTTCTACTATGGTTCGTGCCTCCTTGACAGTTTTGGCTAAAAAGTTTCCTCCAGCCGTAGTGTCAAGAATTGTCTTTAAATTCCTATTTAACCCACTGTAGAAAAGTTGAATTTGAAGCCAATCAGGATATCCATGTTGTGGGCATTTCCTTAACAAATCCTTATATCTCTCCCAGCTTCATATAATTGCTCTTCCTCTAATTGTTGAAATTTTCCAATTTCAGCTCTAAGCTTGGTAATCTTTTCTAATGGGAAAAATTTTGCAAGGAAAGCTTTGACTAGATCATTCCAACCAAGGATTCTATTTGAAGTTAACGAGTCTAACCAATCTCTAGCCTTGTCTTGTAAAGAAAATGGAAATAACTGCAACCGAATTGAGTCAGGACTAACTCCTCCCATTTTTACAGTTCCACAGATATTAAAAAATGATCTTAGGTGATGGTGTGGATCTTCTGTTGGATGGCCTTTGAAAGCATTCTCTCTCACCATTTGAATGAGACTAGCCTTGAGCTCAAAATTATCGACAGTGACTGGCTCATAAGCTATTCCATAATAGTTTAATGGAAATTCAAGCAAGAAATAATCTCGGATTGTTTTGTCTTCTGCCATGATTAAATCTCAAAAGAACAGATTATCCACCTTATAGCTCCACAAAACAAAAAAAAAAATCAAATGCAGAAAATAAATTTCTAAATTAAAATCAAACACTTAATTCTCAATATTAACGAAAAAAATTACAAGTTCCCCGGCAACGGCGCCAAAAACTTGTTGGTGGTATTAAACGATTTTCCGCAAGCGCACAGGTCGTCACAAGTAATATAAAACGGTAGTAATACCGAGTATCGAATCCTCAGGGAAATTGAATTAATTCCATTAAGTACCAAGAATCATCATGTTTTAATTTTATTTAGAAGATTAACTCGAATGATGAAGCAAAAATTTAAATAAATAGATAAAAATAAACATGCAATAACAAACGGAAGTATCCAATCAAGGGAACTTGACCTAGGGTGTTATCTAGTTTTCTTGGATTTGTAGCTCAATTACATGGATGTATGTAACTAATAATCTTCAATTCCATAAATCTAGAAGTAATTTTAAGCGGATTTCTCTTTCAAGCTCCTCCACATCTCATACTAACATAACTAATTTATGTGTCCATCTCCTTAGTTAATCATAGTATGGCATTAAGCAACTTCATAATCAATTTCTAACAATTCTCTTTCACTCTCGTGTTCCAAGCAATCGTTAGCCATGCAATTTGGATCTAATCTAATTTCTCTCTGTCGAGTATCAATTTAGACCAACAAATCAATTAATCCGTGATCAAGAGATTAAAATCATTAAGCAAGAATTGCATAGATGAAAATTGGAGAATTTCATTACATAATCCAAGTAATTGCGCAACAATATCCAATTAACTAGAATAATGGCCCTAGGTCTCAAGATCTACTCACAAATGGAAATAATTTTGCCAAAATGATCTTGATCCATAGGCCTAACTCAAATTACAACAAGGACCTATAAAGAAGTAAGGAAGAAATAACCGATAAGTCTATCCCAAGCTCCCGCTACGATCATCTCGAACCTTGAGCCTTAGAATCTCGCTCAATTCCCACTTTTTCTCCACAATTCTTCTCACTTTTACTCTTTATTGAGCTAGGGGAGAGCTCCCCCAAATTTTGGGATACCTTGAACCAAAGGGAAGGGGTCTTTTTATAGTGCAAGGGGCTGGAATTTTCTTGCTGAACAAGTCGACAGCGTCGAGACGCCAGCGTCGAGACGCTGTGACGTCATGTTGTCTTGGGGCAGAAGTCGTCGCAACGTCGAGACGCTACGCAGACAGCGTCACGACGCTGTCGCGATTTTTGCACGCGCTATTCTGACCACCTAGCGTCTCGACGCTACGGTCCTAGCGTCTCAACGCTAGGCCTTCTAGAAGCCTGATTTGCAGAATTTTGCCTTCTTTCTTCAACTTTTTGGGCTTTTTGGGCTTCCTTCTTCAATTGTCTTCTCTTCTTGGACTTTAGGGCTTGGATCTTCAATGATTATTCTTTAAATTGCCCAAAAAAAATCTCCAAATTTACCCAAATTCTCTTAAAATCTCAGTTTTGTTGCCTGAACTCGGTTTTCTGTAAAATCAACATAAAAATATATTAAAGCTCACAACTTATGCACAAAACTAGCTAAAATTAATAGGAAAATGATGACATTTTTGCATGTCATCACTTGTTTGATAACTCATCCTTGAAGGCTAAGTGATAGGCGCTTTTAACTGTAAAAAGGCCTTTCGGATCTTACGCCCAAATGATCTCATCCTGGGAGGAGTTTTTCCTGATTGGGATTTTAGTAATGTCAAGGGCATCATGGGTGAGGAAAGTGTTTTTGATTATTTCCTCCTTCCAAGCCCCACCGTCATCGATCAAATGGATCACCCGTTTATTCCTCCAATCTTCTGGGCAATAATTAAGAAATCTATTGTTTGGTCTATTCAACCAAGGATCGCTATCAATATATATATGATTTCCATTCCCAACTTTCCATCTATAGCCCTCGAGAAAGAGTTCTCTTCCCTATAGGATGTTGCACCAAGTTAGGGAAGGGTTGGACCCTGTTTTAGCCTTTAAGAAATCTCCATTCAGAAAGTATCTACCCCTTAGGACCTTTGCAAGAAGACTTGAAGGATCTCGGCATATCTTCCAGCTTTGTTTCGCCAACATCGCTTGATTGAAGAGAGAAAGGTCTCTACCCCCAAACCCCCAATGTCTTTTGCCTTGCACAATCTTTTCCAACTAATCCAATGCAATTTCTTCTTTTCAAAAGAGGACCCCCACCAAAATCTCGTGCAAATTCTATTGATCTCCTCACACATGCTCTTAGGAAGGCGAAAGCAACTCATGGTGTATGTCGGAATTGCTTGGGCAATAGATTTGATTAGGATTTCCTTCCCTCCTGACGAAAAAAGATTCTCTTTCCATCCTTGAAGAGCTCTCCACACGCGATCTTTCAGCCTCTTGAACATGGACGCTTTGCTACGCTCATTCTGAGATGGCATCCCTAGATAATACCCTAGGGAGTTTGTCTAGCGAATCTGATGTGGACTTTTCCTACCGCAAGTGCACGGGTCAAGTAATAATATAGTGAATAGTAAATTCGAATGTCGTCCTCTGGATTGGATTTTTAAACAAATCAAGTATTGCGAATTATCTTGCCCAATTTTATTTAGGAATCAAAAAGTGATGAATAGGTGATGTTAAAAACAAATCAAAGCAAGTAAAAAGTATGAAATATCAATTTGGAAAACTACTTAGGGAATTGATTTCGCCGATTTCGTTTAGGATTGATTTTAAAGAATAAGTTATTATGCACAATGAAATTATGAGCCAAAGACCCTTTAATCACAACTACCTCTCCCGAGTATAATTGATTCTCATGCAAATTAACCAACTTGATATCCCTATCTAAGTTTATTAATATGCAAGGCAATGAGATCTTTTAACCAATTCTAAAGTTAATCTAAAACCGTCAAGAATTAGAAAGTAAACTTTATTCATGCAATCTTGAGCAAGTCTAGATCAAATCCCCTCTCCCGAGCTAGATTCGAAACTTAAATCATCCAACTAATGGCCAATTAATTGAAAGCATTAAATCAAGATTACAAACACAATAACATTGCACAACTTAAACCATAAATCAATCCATAAACTTAATCAACTACATCAATCCCTAAGCTACAAGTTTAGCTACTCATGAATGAAAATACAATCTCAACTAAACAAGTAAAAGCCATAAATCTAACTAAAGAAAGAAAAGGGAAAAGAAAACTCAATGTAGGCCGAGTCCCCGTCACGATCCCCACGAACAATGGGTTGATTTCCAAGTTCCTCCTTTGTTTGCAGCTCCAAAAGTCCTCTATTCTGTCCTCTTTACGGCTCCAAAAGGTCCCAAATTGATCTCCCTTAAAACCTAGCCGAAGTGAAGCTTTTATTCTGATTTTTCGTCTTAGCGTCAAGACGCTGCCTCTTAAACGTGCGTTCTGAATAAGGAAAAACGGTAGCGTCGGGACGCTTCCTATCATAGCGTCTCGACGCTGTAAGCTTTACGCGCCTGATCTGATATGGAATGTGAGTGTCGAGACGCTCAAGAGCTAGCGTCTCGACGCTAGCCTACTGTTGATCGAGATTTGACTTTTTTCCTTTTTTACTCTTTTCATTCCTTTGCCTCTTTTCACGCCCCGAGCACCCGATTAACTCTTATATTGCATTATAGCTCCAATCAACCATTTCCTACAAAATAAACAATAAAGCGCAATAAAACGGCCCAAACATTATAAAAGACTAGCTAAATTAAATAAGTAAAGATAGCTAGCTATGCTCGCTATCAAATACCCCCAAACTTAAGCTTTTGCTAGTCCTCGAGCAAACTCTAAATCAGACATACAATGGAAGAATGGATGCAATAATCATAACTCAATCCTCAAGGCTCAAAAGTCAATATCCAACCAAGCAAGAGACATGCACACAAGGACCAATGAGGGAGACAAATTAAAATTTTTCCAAAATTAACTTGCATAAGCGAGATCTATCTCAACAAGATCAGACTCTACTAGCTCGAGATTGATTTATTAAACTCTCAGCTCATCTTCCCTCTACACTGGCACTAAGGCTTCACTAATGAGCTAATGCAACAAATTAGTTTGTTTATCTCCATACTTAGGTGCTTTTAATTAACAATTGAATTAAGCATTTAAATGTGGCACTAGCTTTCACACACCCATTGCAGGGACCCTTAACCTGAGATTTCTCTGGTTGGCCTAACTGATCACAACAGGGGTAGCTCTTTTTGCCTTAATCTTTATTAAACATTGCAAACTGTGCACAGGCCATGGCATAATAATTTTTTTTTCAACAGTAACTACAAGAATGATTTTTTCGATATGAGCATAAATAGCAGATATTCTTTTCTTTTCTCCTAAGCAAGATCAAACATGCTAATTTGCAAAAAATTAACTCTTTAGCTCTACCCTACACCTATCGAGGTGACAACAAGCATATGAACCCAATAATTCGCTCCTAAGCATTCAAATCCAAGTCAGGCCAAGACAGATACTCTACTCATGCAAGCCATCTCCTAGAAAAATTTTAAAAAGTCTCCCATTTTGGGCACTTATGCTTACATCTCATCACAAGCTTGAAAATTGACAAGAAAGCCTATCCTAGGACATCATAATCATGCAAAAGTATCATCCAAAAAACAACCATATGCAAAATTCAAAGAAAGCTCAAAACTATAGCCCGAACTCAGATGCTCAAGGGCTCCACAAACATGCTAATCCACCCCCAAACTTAAAATATGCATTGTCCTCAATGTATAAAGAAAATAAGGCATAAACAAGCATGAGAACAATAAAAGAATGACAGGAGTGAACAATACTGGCCTGGAATGATGATGACTTCTTGCTTGAAAGCTTGGAATCTTGAAAGCTTGAAAACAAAGGAGAGGAAGAAAACAAGACCTACAAAACAAAAACAAACAATAAATCAAAAGCAAAAAGAAAACACACTAACTTACTTGGGTTGCCTCCCATAAGCGCTTGTTTAACGTCATTAGCTCGACGTGTTGCACGTGCTTCAAGGAGGCTTTTGTTCTGTGAATCCAACAGAGGTGCTCTTTCTTGCACCTTTCCTGTAGCCCATGTAAAGCACTTCATTTTTAGAGTCTTCAACTGCTTTAAAGATTTCTTTTTCGT
Organism: Luffa acutangula; assembly: GCA_036850905.1. Lineage (NCBI taxonomy): Eukaryota > Viridiplantae > Streptophyta > Magnoliopsida > Cucurbitales > Cucurbitaceae > Luffa > Luffa acutangula. Next base: position 36,956,085 of record CM072097.1, on the reverse strand, counting down.
TCTTGACTCTAATAGTGAGCTCCCTGCGCTCAATATCTATAATCGCTCGCCCAGTAGCGAGGAATGGTCGTCCTAATATGACAGGCATTGAAGGATTTTCTATCATGTCCATAACATACAAGTCAATAGGGAAGAAAAATCTACCTACTCTGATTAACACATTTTCTACAATACCAACTGGTCTCACCACAGATTGATCAGCCAATTGGAGCTTTACAGGAGTAGGTTTAATCTCACCTATGTCTAACTTCTTACACAAGGACAATGGGATAATATTAATGCTAGCACCTAAGTCACATAATGCTCTGAAAGAATAAGTACCAAAACTACAAGGAACAGAAAAACTCCCTAGATCTGCTACTTTTTCAGGTACTTTCTGTTGTACTCTGGTGCTGCATGTGGAAGCAAGATATACAGTGTCAACCTTCTTTTCTTTTCGCTTCTTTGCTAACCACTCCTTCATGAACCTGTTGTATTGGGGCATTTCTAATGCCTCTGCAAATGGAATATTAATATTCAGATTCATAAAAGCATTCATAAATTTATCAAACTGAACCTGATTATTCTTTTTCTTCTTTTTCTTTTTCTTTTCCTTGGGAACCATCAGTGTGGGAGAAGGAATAGGAGGCTCAAGGTTAGGCTGTTCAGCCTCATCTGCTGATGTGTCCTCCTCAGCTTCCCCTGTAGGCGTTTCATAGTCCTCAGATTCAGGTTCCTCTTCAGATTCCTCCTGATGTACAGTGATTGCCTTACAGTACTCCATCTGAGGTTTCTCTTGTTCAGCTGGGGCCTTACCTTTGTTCATGGTGCTTACAACATTCACCAACTGTCCCAGCTGAGTCTCTATGTTCTTTATAGCTGCACTGTGGCCATTCACTGTTGAGTTGATGGCAATGACTGCCTCCTCTAATTTGGTTGTCCTGTTACTAGACTCTGCAATGAAAGCTCCAACAAGATCTTCTAACTTTTTATTATCTTGAGTTTGAGGGGCAAAACCAGGAGGATTAAGAACATTCTTAGTATTAGCATAAGAGAAATTTCCATGGTTCCTATTGTTAGGGTGATAATGTGTAGGTGTAGAATTATTATTATACCCCCTAAAATTCGAATTTGAAACATACTGAACCTGTTCAATAGTCTCCTCCTGAGGTCTAGATGCTAAAACAGCAGCTGATTCAATTAATTGAGCACTCCCTGTACCTGAAAATTTCATAAAAGCATTGGCAAGGGAGGTCATCTAGGCCTGGAGTGCACTTACTTTATCAACCTCAAACACTCCAGCAGCAATATTTTTAGGTGTAGACCGCTCAGATGGCCACTGATAGCTGTTGGTGGCCATATCCTCTAAAAGTGTGCGAGCGTTTTCCACGGTCTTGGACAACAGAGTCCCACCTGCAGCTGCATCCACAATCGTTTTTGTACTAGGAGTTAAACCATTATAAAACAACTGTACCTGAAGCCAATCGGGGTAACCGTGCTGAGGACACTTCCTCAGTAGCTCTTTGAATCGCTCCCAAGCTTCGAACAACTGCTCATCATACTGTTGTTGGAATGTCCCAATCTCGGTCCTCAGCTTGACCGTCTTTGTAGGAGGGAAAAATTTCTTTAAAAAGGCCTAGACCAAAGCATCCCAAGTGGTGATGCTTCCAGGAGCAATAGACTGCAACCAATCACGTGCTTTATCCTGCAAAGAAAAAGGTAATAAACGTAAGCGAATAGCATCCTCAGAGACACCATTAATCTTTACCGTCCCACATATATCCAGGAATGATTTAAGATGAGAATTTGGATCCTCGGTGGGTGATCCTCTATATGCACAGTCTCGAGCCATCTGAATGAGGCCGGTTTTCAGCTCAAAGTTGTTGGCATTAATCGGAGCATAGACAATCCCCGACTGTTGCCCCTGAAACACAGGCTGAAAATAATCTCTAATAGGCCTAGGCTCCTCAGGTGGATTTTGATCTGCCATTTGAATAATTTCTCTATTTTCCCTTTGAAGCCTAAGAATTGTTCTTTCTATCTCGGGATCAAATGGTGCTAAAATTAAATCTTTATCCCTACGCATAAACAAATAAAACTACCCTAAAAAGGAAAGAAAGTAATTATGGAAAGCAATAAAGAAAAGGAAACAGCTAATCTAAATATGGAAAATATAATCTAGAAAAGGAAACAAACTAACCTAATATGGAATGCACAAAAATAAATATGGCAAAATGCAAATAAGGAAACTAATCTAAAAAACATAAAAACAATAACAAATAAGGAAAAGATTACACAACTAAAAGAAAAACTAACCTATAAAATCAAATATGGAAAGAAAAACAAATAAGGAAAAAAAATGCAAACAACCTAAAAAAGTAACAATACACCCTAAATTAAGATCAAGCAATTTTTTCACAATATCAATCTAGCTAAATGTGCCAATCCCCGGCAACGGCGCCAAAAACTTGATGTGGACTTTTCCTACCGCAAGCGCACGGGTCAAGTAATAATATAGTGAATAGTAAATTCGAATGTCGTCCTCTGGATTGGATTTTTAAGCAAATCAAGTATTGCGAATTATCTTGCCCAATTTTATTTAGGGATCAAAAAGTGATGAATAGGTGATGTTAAAAACAAATCAAAGCAAGTAAAAAGTATGAAATATCAATTTGGAAAACTACTTAGGGAATTGATTTCGCCGATTTCGTTTAGGATTGATTTTAAAGAATAAGTTATTATGCACAATGAAATTATGAGCCAAAGACCCTTTAATCACAACTACCTCTCCCGAGTATAATTGATTCTCATGCAAATTAACCAACTTGATATCCCTATCTAAGTTTATTAATATGCAAGGCAATGAGATCTTTTAACCAATTCTAAAGTTAATCTAAAACCGTCAAGAATTAGAAAGTAAACTTTATTCATGCAATCTTGAGCAAGTCTAGATCAAATCCCCTCTCCCGAGCTAGATTCGAAACTTAAATCATCCAACTAATGGCCTATTAATTGAAAGCATTAAATCAAGATTACAAACACAATAACATTGCACAACTTAAACCATAAATCAATCCATAAACTTAATCAACTACATCAATCCCTAAGCTACAAGTTTAGCTACTCATGAATGAAAATACAATCTCAACTAAACAAGTAAAAGCCATAAATCTAACTAAAGAAAGAAAAGGGAAAAGAAAACTCAATGTAGGCCGAGTCCCCGTCACGATCCCCACGAACAATGGGTTGATTTCCAAGTTCCTCCTTTGTTTGCAGCTCCAAAAGTCCTCTATTCTGTCCTCTTTACGGCTCCAAAAGGTCCCAAATTGATCTCCCTTAAAACCTAGCCGAAGTGAAGCTTTTATTCTGATTTTTCGTCTTAGCGTCGAGACGCTGTCAAGACAGCGTCGCGACGCTGCCTCTTAAACGCGCGTTCTGAATAAGGAAAAACGGTAGCGTCGGGACGCTTCCTATCATAGCGTCTCGACGCTGTAAGCTTTACGCGCCTGATCTGATATGGAATGTGAGTGTCGAGACGCTCAAGAGCTAGCGTCTCGACGCTAGCCTACTGTTGACCGAGATTTGACTTTTTTCCTTTTTTACTCTTTTCATTCCTTTGCCTCTTTTCACGCCCCGAGCACCCGATTAACTCTGATATTGCATTATAGCTCCAATCAACCATTTCCTACAAAATAAACAATAAAGCGCAATAAAACGGCCCAAACATTATAAAAGACTAGCTAAATTAAATAAGTAAAGATAGCTAGCTATGCTCGCTATCAGAATCCCCAATAACGAATTGATCTCCTTCGCAGTTTGGTTCTCCACATTCTTGCTAACCATAAACCGATACTTGTCAATATTGATAGTTTGACCGGAGGCTTTTTCATAGGATTTTATGACTCTGAGCACTGCTTCGCAATCCTTCAGTGTGGCCCTGCAAAATATAAGACTATCATCAGCAAAAAATAAATGAGATATAAGGGGCATAACTTATTAATCTTAAGAGCTTGAAGATTATTGTAAGACTCTTCCCTGTTGAGCATGGCTGAGAAGCCTTCAGCGCATAAAAGAAATAGGTAAGGGGAAAGGGGATCCCTTTGCCTGAGCCCTCTTCTAGCCTCAAACTCTCCGAACGGATTTCCATTTATCAGAACCGAGTATCTAACTGACTCCACACATTGCATGATCAGGGAGATCCACCGGTTATCGAAACCCAACTTGCTCATAATAGCCCTGAGGAAGCTCCATTCAACCCGATCGTACGCCTTACTCATGTCTAGTTTCATCGCAACCCAACCCTTTTTACCTTTTGTCCTTCTATTGATCGCATGGATGCACTCAAACCCGAGTAAGACATTATCAGTGATTTGTCTCCCTGGGACAAAGGCGGCTTGATAAGGGGAAATAATATAATTAAGGACCTTTTTTAGTTTGTTCGCCAAAGTCTTAGCCACTATCTTATAGATAACGTTACAAAGACTTATAGGGCGAAAGTCCCTCATACTTTTTGGACTGTCAATTTTGGGAATAAGGGAAATCAGGGTTCTGTTAAACAGCTTGATGTCTTCCCCTTTGTTGAGAAAGTTGAGACAAATCCTTGCTATATCATCCCCCACAATCTCCCAATATTTTTGAAAGAAGATCGCGTGGAAACCATCCTCCCCGAGGGCTTTGTTTGGACCCATCTTCATGATTGCTTGCTCGATCTCTGCTTTGACAAAAGGCTTTGAAATCTCCCTGTTTTGGTCCTCTGTAATCTTCTTTAAAATAGTGGAAAAAGCCTCCTCTATCACCTCTCTGCTAGGATTAGAAGACATGAAGAGTGCCTTGAAATAGTTAGTTGTTGCCTCCCCAATGTCTTCCTCCTTATCCACCAAAGCACCACTACCGTTCAAAATTCCTTCAATTTTATTTCTCCTCTTTCTTTGGGAGACTTTTGTGTGGAACCACTTGGTATTCTTGTCCCCCCACATAAGTCAATCCTCTCTCGATCTACTTCTCCAATACCTCTCCTCTTAAAATTACACTTAAAATTTAATTTTATATTTAATAGATTTGTTAACTTTGAAAAATTTTGAATATATAAGAGACCTAAAAGTTCATGAACCTTTTAGACATTTTTAAAGTGTAGATACCTTTTAGGGGTTGTTTGGGGCACTAGGTTGATTATAATAGCTGTGGGTTATAATAGTCTGGGGATTATAATAGTCTGGGTGTTATAATAGTCTGTGTTTGGGGTGCAGATTATTATAGTCTGGGATAAAATAATTTGTGTTTGGGGTGCAATGTTTGGGATGCAGATGATGTGGACTTTTCCTAACCGCAAGCGCACGGGTCAAGTAATAATATAGTAAATAGTAAATTTGAATGTCGTCCTCTGGATTGGATTTTTAAGCAAATCAAGTATTGTGAATAATCTTGCTCAATTTTATCTAGGGATTAAAAAATGATGAAAAGATGATGATAAAAACAAATTAAAGCAAGTAAAAAGAATGGAATTTCTTTTGGGAAAACTACTTAGGGAATTGATTTCGCCGATTTCGTTTAGGATTGATTTTAAAGAATAAGTTATTATGCACAATGAAATTATGAGCCAAAGACCCTTTAATCACAACTACCTCTCCCGAGTATAATTGATTCTCAAGCACATTAACCAACTTGATATCCCTATCTAAGTTTATTAACATGCAAGGCAATGAGATCTTTTAACCAATTCTAAAGATAATCTAAAACCGTCAAGAATTAGAAAGTAAACTTTATTCATGCAATCTTGAGCAAGTCTAGATCAAATCCCCTCTCCCGAGCTAGATTCGAAACTTAAATCATCCAATTAATGGCCAATTAATTGAAAGCATTAAATCAAGATTACAAACACAAGAACATTGCACAACTTAAACCGTAAATCAATCCATAAACTTAATCAACTACATCAATCCCTAAGCTACAAGTTTAGCTACTCATGAATGGAAATACAAGCTCAACTAAACAAGTGAAAGCCATAAATCTAACTAAAAAAAGAAAAGGGAAAAGAAAACTCAATGAAGGTCGAGTCCCGACGTCCCCGTCACGATCCCCACGAACAATGGGTTGATTTCCAAGTTCCTCCTTTGTTTTCAGCTCCAAAAGCCCTCTATTCTGTCCTCTTTACGGCTCCAAAAGGTCCCAAATTGATCTCCCTAAAAACCTAACCGAAGTGAAGCTTTTATTCTGATTTTTCGTCTTAGCGTCGAGACGCTGTCAAGACAGCGTCGCGACGCTGCCTCTTATACGCGCGTTCTGAATAAGGAAAAACGGTAGCGTCGGGACGCTTCCTATCGTAGCGTCTCGACGCTGTAAGCTTTACGCGCCTAATCTGATATGGAATGTGAGCGTTGAGACGCTCAAGAGCTAGCGTCTCGACGCTAGCCTGCTGTTGACCGAGATTTGACTTTTCTTCACTTTTACTCTTTTCATTCCTTTGCATCTTTTCACGCCCCGAGCACCCGATTAACTCTGATATTGCATTATAGCTCCAATCAACCATTTCCTACAAAATAAACATTGAAGTACAATAAAATGACCCAAACACCATAAAAGACTAGCTAAATTAAATAAGTAAATATAGCTAGCTATGCTCGCTATCAAATACCCCCAAACTTAAGCTTTTGCTAGTCCTCGAGCAAACTCTAAATCAGACATACAATGGAATAATGGATGCAACAATCATGACTCAATCCTCAAGGCTCAAAAGTCAATAACCAAGCAAGTAAGAGACATGCACACAAGGACCAATGAGGGAGACAAATTAAAATTTTTCCAAAATTAACTTGCACAAGCGAGATCTAACTCAACAAGATCAGACTCTACTAGCCCGGGATTGGATTATTAAACTCTCAGCTCATCTTCCCTCTACACTGGCACTAAGGCTTCACTAATGAGTTAATGCAACAAATTAGTTTGTTTATCTCCATACTTAGGTGCTTTTAATTAACAATTGAATTAAGCATATAAATGTGGCACTAGTTTTCACACACCCATTGCAGGGACCCTTAACCTGAGTTTTCTCTGGTTGGCCTAACTGATCACAACAGGGGTAGCTCTTTTTGCCTTAATCTTTATTAAACATTGCAAACTGTGCACAGGCCATGGCATAATAATTTTCTTTTCAACAGTAACAACAAGAATGATTTTTCTTTATGAGCATACATAGCATATATTCTTTTCCTTTCTCCTAAGCAAGATCAAACATGCTAATTTGCAAAAAATTAACTCTTTAGCTCTACCCTACACCTATCGAGGTGACAACAAGCATATGAACCCAATAATTCGCTCCTAAACATTCAAATCCAAGTCAGGTCAAGACAGATACTCTACTCATGCAATCCATCTCCTAGAAAAAATTTAAAAAGTCTCCCTTTTTGGGCACTTATGCTTACATCTCATCACAAGCTTGAAAATTGACAAGAAAGCCTATCCTAGGACATCATAATCATGCAAAAGTAGCATCCAGAAAACAACCATATGCATAATTCAAAGAAAGCTCAAAACTATAGCCCGAACTCAGATGCTCAAGGGCTCCACAAACATGCTAATCCACCCCCAAACTTAAAACATGCATTGTCCTCAATGTATAAAGAAAATACGGCATAAACAAGCATGAGAACAATAAAAGAATGACAGGAGTGAATAATACTGGCCTGGAATGATGATGACTTCTGGACTGAAAGCTTGGAATCTTGAAAGCTTGAAAGCAAAGGAGAGAAAGAAAACAAGACCTACAAAACAAAAACAAACAATAAAATCAAAAACAAAAGGGAAAACACACTAACTTACTTGGGTTGCCTCCCATAAGCGCTTGTTTAACGTCATTAGCTCGACGTGTTGACCGTGCTTCAAGGAGGTTTTTGTTCTGTGAATCCAACAGAGGTGCTCTTTCTTGCACCTTTCCTGTAGCCCATGTAAAGCACTTCATCTTTGGAGTCTTCAACTGCTTTAAAGATTTCTTTTTCGTTCTTGACTCTAATAGTGAGCTCCCTGCGCTAAATATCTATAATCGCTCGCCCAGTAGCGAGGAATGGTCGTCCTAATATGACAGGCATTGAAGGATTTTCTATCATGTCCATAACATACAAGTCAATAGGGAGGAAAAATCTACCTACTCTGATTAACACATTTTCTATAATACCAACTGGTCTCACCACAGATTGATCAGCCAATTGGAGCTTTACAGGAGTAGATTTAATCTCACCTATGTCTAACTTTTTACACAAGGACAATGGGATAATATTAATGCTAGCACCTAAATCACATAATGCTCTGAAAGAATAAGTACCAAAACTACAAGGAACAGAAAAACTCCCTGGATCTGCTACTTTTTCGGGTACTTTCTGTTGTACTCTGGTGCTGCATGTGGAAGCAAGATAAACAGTGTCAACCTTCTTTTCCTTTCGTTTCTTTGCTAACCACTCCTTCATGAACCTGTTGTATTGGGGCATCTCTAATGCCTCTGCAAAAGGAATATTAATATTCAGATTCATAAAAGCATTCATAAATTTATCAAACTGAACCTGATTGTTATTTTTCTTCTTTTTCTTTTTCTTTTCCTTAGGAACCAACAGCGTGGGAGAAGGAATAGGAGGTTCAAGGTTTGGCTGTTCAGCCTCATCAGATGATGTGTCCTCCTCAGCTTCCCCTGTAGGCGTTTCATAGTCCTCAGATTCAGGTTCCTCTTCAGATTCCTCCTGATGTACAGTGATTGCCTTACAATACTCCATCTGGGGTTTCTCTTGTTCAGCTGGAGCCTTACCTTTGTTCATTGTGCTTACAACATTCACCAACTGTCCCAGCTGAGTCTCAATGTTCTTGATGGCTGCACTGTGGCCATTCACTGTTGAATTGATGGCAATGACTGCCTCCTCTAACTTGGTTGTCCTGTTACTAGACTCTGCAATGAAAGCTCCAACAAGATCTTCTAACTTTTTATTATCTTGAGTTTGAGGGGCAAAACCAGGAGGATTAAGAACATTCTTGGTATTAGCATAAGAGAAATTTTCATGGTTCCTATTTTTAGGGTGATAATGTGTAGGTGTAGAACTATTATTATATCCCCTAGAATTAAAATTTGATACATACTGAATCTGCTCAATAGTCTCCTCCTGAGGTCGAGATGCTAAGGCAGCAGCTGATTCAATTGATTGAGCACTCCCTGTACCTGAAAATTTCATAAAAGCATTGGCAAGGGAAGTCATCTGGGCCTGGAGTGCACTTACTTTATCAACCTCAAACACTCCAGCAGCAATCTTTTTAGGTGTAGACCGCTCAGATGGCCACTGATAGCTGTTGGTGGCCATATCCTCTAAAAGTGTGCGAGCGTTTTCCACGGTCTTGGACAACAGAGTCCCACCTGCAGCTGCATCAACAATCGTTTTTGTATTAGGAGTTAAACCATTATAAAACAATTGTACCTGAAGCCAATCGGGGTAACCATGCTGAGGACACTTCCTCAGTAGCTCTTTGAATCGCTCTCATGCTTCGAACAACTGCTCATCATATTGTTGTTGGAATGTCCCAATCTCGGTCCTCAGCTTGACCGACTTTGCAGGAGGGAAAAATTTCTTTAAAAAGGCCTGGACCAAAGCATCCCAGGTGGTGATGCTCCCAGGTGTAATAGACTGCAACCAATCACGTGCTTTATCCTGCAAAGAAAAGGGAAATAAACGTAAGCGAATAGCATCCTCAGAGACACCATTAATCTTTACCGTCCCTAAAATATCCAAGAATGATTTAAGATGAGAATTTGGATCCTCGGTGGGTGATCCTCTGTATGCACAGTCTCGAGCCATCTGAATGAGGCCAGTCTTCAGCTCAAAGTTGTTGGCATTAATCGGTGCATAGACAATTCCCGATTGTTGCCCCTGAAACACAGGCTGAAAATAATCTCTAATAGGCCTAGGCTCCTCAGGTGGATTTTGGTCTTCCATTTGAATAATTTCTCTATTTTCCCTTCAAAGCCTAAGAATTGTTCTTTCTATCTCGGGATCAAATGGTAACACTTCTCTACTACTACGCATGCAAAATTAAAAATACCTTAAAAGGAAAACTAAAACAAATATGGAAAATATAATCAAGAAAAAGGAAACAAACTAACCTAATATGATTGCAACAATAAATATGACACAATGCAAATAAGGAAACTAACCTAGAAAAAGGAAAAACAAGAACAAATAAGGAAAAGATTACACAACTAAAAGAAAACTAACCTAGAAAATCAAATATGGAAAGAAAAAAAAATAAGGAAAAAAATGCAACAAACCTAAAAAAGTAAGAATACACCCTAAATTAAGATCAAAAAAATTTTCCACAATATCAATCTAGCTAAATGTGCCAATCCCCGGCAACGGCGCCAAAAACTTGATGTGGACTTTTCCTAACCGCAAGCGCACGGGTCAAGTAATAATATAGTGAATAGTAAATTCGAATGTCGTCCTCTGGATTGGATTTTTAAGCAAATCAAGTATTGTGAATAATCTTGCTCAATTTTATCAAGGGATTAAAAAATGATGAAAAGATGATGATAAAAACAAATTAAAGCAAGTAAAAAGAATGGAATTTCTTTTGGGAAAACTACTTAGGGAATTGATTTCGCCGATTTCGTTTAGGATTGATTTTAAAGAATAAGTTATTATGCACAATGAAATTATGAGCCAAAGACCCTTTAATCACAACTACCTCTCCCGAGTATAATTGATTCTCAAGCACATTAACCAACTTGATATCCCTATCTAAGTTTATTAACATGCAAGGCAATGAGATCTTTTAACCAATTCTAAAGATAATCTAAAACCGTCAAGAATTAGAAAGTAAACTTTATTCATGCAATCTTGAGCAAGTCTAGATCAAATCCCCTCTCCCGAGCTAGATTCGAAACTTAAATCATCCAATTAATGGCCAATTAATTGAAAGCATTAAATCAAGATTACAAACACAAGAACATTGCACAACTTAAACCGTAAATCAATCCATAAACTTAATCAACTACATCAATCCCTAAGCTACAAGTTTAGCTACTCATGAATGGAAATACAAGCTCAACTAAACAAGTGAAAGCCATAAATCTAACTAAAAAAAGAAAAGGGAAAAGAAAACTCAATGAAGGTCGAGTCCCGACGTCCCCGTCACGATCCCCACGAACAATGGGTTGATTTCCAAGTTCCTCCTTTGTTTTCAGCTCCAAAAGCCCTCTATTCTGTCCTCTTTACGGCTCCCAAAGGTCTCAAATTGATCTCCCTAAAAACCTAGCCGAAGTGAAGCTTTTATTCTGATTTTTCGTCTTAGCGTCGAGACGCTGTCAAGACAGCGTCGCGACGCTGCCTCTTATACGCGCGTTCTGAATAAGGAAAAACGGTAGCGTCGGGACGCTTCCTATCGTAGCGTCTCGACGCTGTAAGCTTTACGCGCCTAATCTGATATGGAATGTGAGCGTCGAGACGCTCAAGAGCTAGCGTCTCGACGCTAGCCTGCTGTTGACCGAGATTTGACTTTTCTTCACTTTTACTCTTTTCATTCCTTTGCATCTTTTCACGCCCCGAGCACCCGATTAACTCTGATATTGCATTATAGCTCCAATCAACCATTTCCTACAAAATAAACATTGAAGTGCAATAAAATGGCCCAAACACCATAAAAGACTAGCTAAATTAAATAAGTAAATATAGCTAGCTATGCTCGCTATCAGCAGATTATTTTAGTCTGGGTTAAAATAGTCTATGTTTGGAGTATTGATCTATTTAGCATGGGGTTCTAAATCAAATGTTCAAGCTGACTATTTTTTTTTTCCTGACTATTTTTTTTGTTTATTTTCCTCATACAACTTTGTACTTCAAATATTAATAAAAAAAATATGGGTTTAGTTGTAAAAAAAAATAAAGTTTTGGGTAAAAGGGTTAAATTATGTGTTTAACTTAAAAGGAAACACAAATAACCTAAAGTAAAGGTTGATATTCTTTGTTTTAGAGTTATGGTTTTTTCACAAAATAAGTCATTTTATGATTTCATATAGAAAAATCATATTTGTTTCATTTCTGTATTTCCAACATAAAAATGGTAAATGCTTATTCAAAACTCATTTTACCTTTATTATTAAAAGAATCAAATAAAATAGAAATCACATAAAATAAAAACTTGAGTAGTATTTTTTTTAAAAAAATTATTATTATCACGGTAAACTTAAATACGATAAGTATAATTTGGAAGGAAAAATATGGTACGATGAAGGTAAACATTCATATACTTCATTATCAAAAGTAACTATGTAATAGAACTCCATATTTATATATTTACAAATACAATCTAGTATCTAACTCCCTAGAAATTTTCCGACTTTTCCGACGACCACCAACAAATTTTTCGGCGACCAGAAATTTTTTCACTTTTTTTTCCTTTTTCATTTCTTCTATCTCTTTTCTTTTTCTTTTCTTTTTTTTTGTTTTTTTTTTTTGTTTTTTATATTTTTCGAAATGAAAATAAGAAGATTAAAATAAAAAAATAAAAAAAGTTGTCAAAAAAGTCATCGGCGATGGCCGAAAGTCGACGGCAGTCGTCGGAAAAGTTGTCGGTGGTCGCCGAAAAAGTCGTTGGCCGGTCACTGGTAGAAAAGTCAATGAGTCACATGGAAGAAGAGAGAAAAGAGTCACTGTAGATAATAGATAAAATAATTAGGTGGATTGAATAGTGGTTATTGTAGCAACACGAAGGGAAAAATAACCCACTTCACCCCTTATTTTTGTTGATGCCCCAAACACTGGGTGGGTTATAATAGCCCCCACTATTATAACCAACACAGTGGGCCAAACGGCCCCTTAGGGAAATTGCAAAGGGTAGCAAAAAATATTATGATATTTGCAAATCGAGCTATGATTTTTTAGATTTGTAAACATAGCATAATTTTAAAAATCTGATTTTCGTTTTTTTTATTATTCCAGTTTTACCCTTGTTGGTATATCAACAGGTATATTAGTAGTATATCTGATATACTTTATATTTACTAATATACGAAATACTTGATATACCAAATTTGATATACTCGAATGAATACAATGATATACCTAATATATACATGATTTGATAAGCATAACATTTGATATACCTGATTAAATGTTGATATATCAATGATATACTTGATATGTTACTTTCTTTACTTATATTTGTTATGTTTTCTTTTCTCTTTATTGAATTATGTTGTGTTATTTATATATTTTAAATGAAATGTTTGTCTTTTTTAACATAAATGTTTGTCTTTTATACCTGTTATGAATATTGTTGATATATCATTGATATACCTAATTTGTTTTTTTTTTTTTTTTTTTTTTGAACTTACCTCATTTTTTATATTACTCAAATAATTAATAACATTGATATATCTGATTATGAGTAGCTAAATACATCAATGACAGACTTGTTATTAAAAAACAAGCACTATATATTTTAAATTGTTGGTGCATTATAAAGGTCGTGAAATGCAAAATTTGTTATAAGTATATCAATAAGATGCAATTTTAGGTATATCATTAGTGTATTAGTACTCACTAAAAATGTAATTTCAAGTATATCATTAGTGTATCAGTAGTATATTATTAAGATGATGTATAGTATATTGATGACATATTTGCCAACATGAGCATAGCTCAACTAGGATAAGATATACACATTTAACCAAGAGGTTAGAGGTTTAAATCTCCTACCACACATATTGTCCCAAAATAAAGCTAATATATCTAATTCTTTATCAATGAAGTATATCAAAGATATCTAAACTAATGAAAGCTCATGTGCATATTTCATAAATGAAGTATATTATATTCACGAAATATACATCTGATATACTATATATTTAGTATATTAGTTGATTGATATATCAAATATCTAGTATATCAGTATACTAAATAAATGAATGATGTACCTGATATACAGTATATCAATAACACCATTGATATACTTTTTAAACTTTCAACGTGTTTTAGGGGTTTTTTTTTACTTTTCAACTTTAATGTTTAGGCGGATCCACGTTTTTTTTTTTGCTATATTTGCGACATTAAAAAATTTATGACATGGTTGCAAATTCCATTTTATTTTTTTGCTATTCTCGCAACTGACCCTACCTTTTAGACACAAAATCAATAAAGTTCTAAGACGTATAGACATTTTTAATACTTAGAGGTCTATTGGATATAAAATTGAATGGTTAGAGACCTGCAAAACAAATTTTAAGATTTAGGAACGTTTTACACACAAACTTGAAAGCTATCCACGTTTTAGATTGATTACTTAAATTGGTACTATATTGACTAATATTCTATGGTATCTTCAAACTCAATTCTCAGTTGGCATGCAAGGCACCAGGGATAGAAAAGGCCCATCAAACAACACACATTCTTGATATATTGATTAGCTACCCATGGGAAGCAAAAGCAGTTTTAACATTAACTTCTTTTGCTGCTGAATATGGACACATTTGGCACCTCAACCATTACTCTCCTTTGGACCCACTTGCCAAATCATTGGCAAACATCAAGCATATAGCGTCGCTCAAAAAGCACTTCGACTCAACTAAGTATCGCCAAGTGCTTCTTAGTCCCAACAGTTTGATTACCAGTTGCTTGAAAGCCATCAAATACATGAATGAACTCAGAAATTTCTCTAAGTATGATACGAAGGAGCTGACTGAGTTATCCTCTGCACTTCGCCAAATTCCACTGATTACTTATTGGGTTATTCACATCATTGTGGCTTCAAGGACTGAAATTTCTTCTTACTTGAATGAGACCGAGTAAGTATTATGAAGTTCTACTAATTTCGATATGATTGTTCGTATAATTGAAAGTCTAATCGTTTGTTTTTTGTTTCATATTTGTCTAATATTATGATAATGTTTTTAGGGGTCAACCACAAATATATTTGAGTGAGTTGATGGAGAAGATCAACTCCATACTCAACATTCTCGAGAACCATTTGAATGTTATACGAGAGCAACAAGGTAAATTTCAACATTCTCGAGTGTAATATTGTAATGTAGGTATAGATCGAGTTAGGTCAAGATGACAACTTAAAAAAAAAAAAAAAGGAAAGTTTTTATTTGGGTGTTTTTAATATGTTTGAAAATATTTATTTTGATTTTAAGTTTTTGCAAGGGATTGATTTCCTAAAGATACCTTTTGTAGACAAAGTGTGCTCACACCATCCTTATCCTAACATTTTTTATCAGCTTATATATAACTGTTAGGATTAAATTTTTAAGAAGTTATAATTATATATGTTGCTCATATAATTTCTGTTTAGAACATCTCACAAATCATATCACATTCAAAGTTCAAATGGTAAAATTGATAATTACATCTTAAATTTCAGAAATATATGTTAGATTATGGTTAAAATAAAGAACACATCATATAAAAATAAAAAAAATAATAAGGATGGCAATTTAAAGCATACAATAATTGCCCCCCTAGTCTTAGTTTGTACTCCTTGTGCCTTTACCCAGCTTTGAATCATTTGTGTGCCCAAATCCATCACAAGCATTCTAACTTTAACCATTTTATTTTTCTCCAATGCAGAGGAGATTGAACTTTACAGATGGTTGGTAGACCATATTGATAACTTTCCTACTGAAATAGCATTGGTTGTTTCCAAGCTAATTGAAGGAAAGATCAGCCAAGCCTTTTGTGGATTGCTCAAATTTAGCTCAAGTAGCATCACAAAGCAATGAATCTAAGGGCCCATTTGAAATACTTTTTAATTTAAATGTTTTTCAAAAATACATTTTTTTAAACATTTTGTATAAAAAGAATGTTTAGAATTTAAACGCTCCTATATGTTTAATTACATTTCCTCATAAGTGTTTTTGGGTGTGTTTGGTTTAACTTTTCAACTGTTTAGTTTAAAAAAAAATTAAAAAAAAAACCATTTTGAACAAATTTTCAGCATTTGGTAGCCACTAAAAATGACTTATTAGAAAATGAGATTGATAACCATTTTGAGAGAAACTGATAAGCGCCCAATATGCTTTAAGTCTACAAAGCTAGAGGTCCTTCTAGGATCCTTGTAAACGGACACAAATAAGACTACTTACCGAATGATTCCAACCAAGAGTTTAGTTACAAGATGAATCACTCTTAGATCAAACTTAGAATCTAGGATTGTCACTCTAAGATCCTAAGACGACTCACTCCAGAATTAGATTGATCAAAACTAATCCAATGAATCGATTGAACATCAAACCTAAGACAAGATTTGAAAGAAAAGACAACACCAAAGAGGTTGAATAAGCAAAAAGCTTTTTAACATTCATAATCTGAGTTTTCAAGAGTATTACAAGCCATTTAAAGGCCAAATGGTCGTGGATAGACCAAGGAACTCAAAAGTCATTCAACTACACTTAATTGCAAATTGTAGAAAATAAGACCTAGGAACTTAAAACTTGATTGCACATCAAACGAGCAAACATATCTCAAAACTAAAAAGATAGAATTGCTTTAAATTGTCTTAAATATGTGCTATGGAATCCGCTCCTCATAATGATAACGTTTGACAAGGTTTGACATCACGTTTTCCCATGCAGTGCACACTTGACAGCATTTTCTTCACAAAATCTGCACAATGTTTTTGATCACCGTGTCATCTTCTAAACTATTGGACTTTTCCCGTGCCATCTTCATGCCATTCTCTTCTTGACTCATTGAACTAACATTATATAAAAATTTGGCCTCAAAATTATCCGTCGGGTCTTGTGAATTTGCTAGTTTTTGAAGATGTAGTGTGAATGCCTCTTGAATCTTCTTTGCCTTGCTTCTTGTAATTGGTCCTTCAGGTACATGCAATGGATTATTGATTGATTCCATATCATTCCCCCTTTCTTTAAAAGGATTTGTCCTCAAATTAAGGTCTTCATTTCCTACATCAAAAGGAGTCAAGTCAGCCACATTAAAAGTAGAACTTACATTGTACTCACCTCGTAGATCTAATTTGTATGCATTGTTATTGATCCGTTCAAGCACTTGAAAAGGACCATCTCCCCTTGGTTGAAGTTTTGACTTTCTTTGATCTGGAAACCTTTCCTTTCTTAGATGAACCCAAACCCAATCTCCCGGTTTAAAAATCAATTACTTTCTTCCTTGGTTCTTGCGAGTGACTAGCTTTTGATTCTTCTTTTCAATCCTTTCTTTGATTTCTTTGTGCAAAGTTTTGATGTATTTGGCCCTAGAAGAAGCTGCATCACTAGTAAACATATTAGGTGGCAAAGGTGATAAATCTAGAGGAGTCAAAGGATTAAAGCCGTACACAACCTCAAAAGGTGAACAATGAGTTGTGCTATGAATCGCCCTATTGTATGCAAACTCCACAAAAGGTAGAGTCTCTTCCCAAGACTTAAGATTTTTAGAAATTAGTGACCTAAGCAAGGCCCCCAATGTTCTATTAACCACCTCAGTTTTCCCATCCGTTTGTGGGTGACAAGTTGTAGAAAATAGAAGCTTAGTTCCCAATTTTCCCCACAAAACTTTCCAAAAATGACTTAAAATTTAACATCCCTATCACTAACAATAGTTTTGGGAATGTCATGCAATCTAACCACTTCCCGAAAGAAAAGATTAGCTATGTTGGTAGCATCATCAGTTTTGTTACATGGAATGAAATGCGCCATCTTACTAAACCTATCAACCACCACAAAAATACTATCATGATTTCTTCTAGTCTTTGGTAATCCTAGAACAAAATCCATGCTAATGTCTACCCATGGTTCACTAGGAACATCTAAAGGAGTGTAAAGGCCATGTGGTTGTGTCTTAGACTTAGCCTCCTTACACTTGAAACATTTCTTGCAAACTTTGTTCACATCTTTCCTCATTTTAAGCCAATAAAAATGTTCACACAACATGCTATATGTTTTAAATTCTCCAAAATGTCCCATAAGTCCTCCCCCATGAGCTTCCTTCACAAGTAACTCTCTAATGGAACACTTAGGAATACAAAGCTTACCTTTCCTAAAAAGCATCCCATCAAACACAATATAATCTTGAACATTTTTCTCTTCTAAACATTGTGCATACACATCATAAAATTCAGATTTCTCAACTTTATACAACTCAATCATGTGTTTAAAACCAAGAACTTTTGCACTAAGGGATGAGAATAAAGCATACCTTCTTGATAATGCATCAGCCACCACATTGTCCTTACCTTTTTTGTAATGGATGACATAAGGAAATGTCTCAATGAATTCCACCCATTTTGCATGCCTCTTGTTAAGCTTCGTTTGGCCTTTGAGATGCTTCAAGCTTTCATGATCCGTGTGGATAACAAACTCTTTTGGCCATAAGTAATGTTGCCAAACTTTCAAAGCCCTCACAAGTGCATGTAGCTCCTTGTCATAAGTCGGGTAGTTGAGTTGAGCTCCATTTAGCTTTTCACTAAAGAACATGATTGGTCGCTTTTCTTGCATCAAAACAGCTCCTATACCTATCCCACTTGCATCACATTCAATCTCAAAAGATTTATCAAAGTTAGGTAAGGTAAAGCAAGACAAGGTGCATTGGTCAATTTTTCTTTTAGCTCATTGAATGCATTCTCTTGTTTTTCTTTCCATTCAAATTTCACATGCTTTTTCACAAGTTCAGTTAATGGTGAGGCTATGCTACTAAAATCTTTAATAAATCTCCTATAGAAACTAGCCAAACCATGAAAGGATCTTACCTCGGATGCATTGGTAGGAGTTGGCCATTCTCGGATAGCCTTTACCTTTTCTTCATCAACTTTCACTCCATCTTTTCCAACAATGAACCCTAGGAAATTGACTTGTTCTAGACAAAAAAACTACACTTTTTGAAGTTGGCATAAAGCTTTTCTTCTCTAAGTTTAAGTAAAATTGTCTTAACATGCAAAATATGATCATTCAAGCTCTTTGAGTAAACAAGAATATCATCAAAGTATACAACCACAAATTTTCCTATGTATTCCCTCAAAACATGATTCATTAGCCTCATAAAAGTACTTGGTGCATTAGTAAGGCCAAATGGCATAACAAGCCACTCATAAAGCCCAAACTTTGTTTTGAAAGCCGTTTTCCATTCATCTCCCACATGCATACGAATTTGATGATAATCACTTTTAAGATCTATTTTTGAAAACAAATTAGCACCATGTAATTCATCTAACATGTCATCTAATCGAGGAATAGGATGTCGATACTTTACCGTTATTTTGTTGATGGCTCGACAATCAATACACATCCTCCATGTACCATCTTTCTTGGGTACCAAAATCACCGGAACCGAGCAAGGACTCATGCTTTCTCTAATATACCCTTTATCCATGAGTTCTTCAACTTGTCTTTGGATCTCCTTAGTCTCGGTTGGATTGGTCCTATAGGCAGCCATGTTTGGAAGAGTTGCACCCGGAATGAAGTCAATTTGATGTTCAATCCCTCTTAGAGGAGGTAAACCTGTAGGTGCATCTTCAGGTGGAAACATGTCATTAAATTCCTGCAAAAGAGACTTAAAAGCACTAGGCAATCCATCATTAGAGTTAGGTTCATTTTCTAAACACTTTCCTTTGCACATAAGTACAAAATTTTGTGCTTCGAATGAAAACATATTTCTCACTTCCCCTTTTCTCATAACCAAACTCACATTCTTTCTTTTTTCCTCAAAATCACTCTTTTTTCTCTCTTGATTTTCTCTCACCTTTTGCCCCTCACTTTCCTCTCTTTTTTCACTATTCTCTCTTTCTTTTAACTTACTTTCTTCTCTCCTCTCTTTTTCTTCAAATTCTTTTCTTTTCTTCTCTAATTTCAAATGATCACAATTTACTTCATATGGAGATAATGGCAGCAAAGTAAACTTTTTCCCATCCAAAGTAAAGGTATACTTGTTGAACAATCCATCGTATGTAACTTTTCTATCATATTGCCAAGGTCGGTCTAACAAAATATCTCCCGCATGCATAGGTACAACATCACAAAGAACTTTCCTTATATCTTCCCAAAGTAAAAGAAACAAGAACTTGAGAGTTTACCTTCAATTCTCCTTTGTTGGTCAACCATTGAAGTTTATATGGTTTTGGATGTGGACGAGTAGTAAGTTGAAGCCTTTTTACAAGAAAACTACTTACCACATTTGTGCAACTTCCACTATCAATCACCAAGCTGCAGGGGCTTCCTTCAATCAAACATCTTGTGTGAAACAAGTTTTCCCTTTGATCTTCAACTTTCTCTTCCTTAATTTGCACATTAAGTACCCGCCTCGTAATCAAGGATATGGAATTACCTTCTTCAATATACTCATCATCATCGGGTGTTTCATATTCTTCCTCAAGTTGTGCATCATGTTCCTCACATTCATCTTCCGAATCAATCACGCCATTTCTCACCACCATGACTCTTTTATTGACACAATCTTTACTCATGTGTCCAAACCCTTTGCACTTCCAACATTGAATAGAGCTAGACTTCTCCCTAACCTCCTTTGAAGCTTCAACCTTCTTAGTATTAGAGCTCTCGGCCTCCACTTTTTTGGCAGCCACCAAATTTCCCCTTTGACTGCATCGATTCATTCCTATTTACAAAACCATCCTTGTTCCACGTATTCGAACTTGAAAAGGCATGAGTTTTAGATACATACCTCTTTGCACGCTCCTTTTCTTCCTTCAATTGAGCTTCAATTTTGATAGCGTAATGATACATATCTTCCATATATGGTGGTGGATTTCTATCAACAAGATGAGCAATTTCTTGATTCAAACCTCCAAGGAACCTAGACATGGTGTCTTCCTCATCTTCTCGGATTCTTGCTCTACTAATCAAAGTCTCCATCTCTCGATAATATTCAGCAACACTTTTTGTACCTTGCCTCAAAGATTGCAATTTAGTTTTCAAATCTCTTTCATAATGTTTTGGGACAAACCTTTTTCTCATGGCTTCTTTGAGTTCTTCCCAAGTTTCTATTGGATCCTCCTCTTTCCTCCTTCTCTCGGACTTGAGATAATGATACCATTCAGAGGCATAATTGGTGAATTCAGCAATGGCAAGTTTCATCTTCTTATTCTCACTAAATGTGTTGCAATCAAACACATGTTCTATCTTCCTTTCCCATTGCAAATATGTCTCCGAATCCACCATTCCAGTAAAAGGTGGGATCTTGAGTTTAACTCCTCCATCTCTATCTTCATGCACTCTTTCCACCCTTCTAGGTTGCATCACATTGGCGAGGTTATTTCTTCCTCTCCCTCTCACATTTCCTCTACCTCCAAGTTGTCTTTCATGTGCATCTAAGTCAAACATACCTTCATCTTCATGGAATGGTCGTACTTCCCTTTGTTGTTGAGCCCTCCTTTCTTGTCTTTCTTCCCTCATCAATTCCAACATACCTTGAATTGCTTGAAGTATAGCAACATTTGGATCTATCACTTCTAGAACTTCTTCTCCATCATGCGACATTTTGTATTTAGTAACAAGGACCTTTCCACACTTCTCACAAAGATTTCACTCAAGGACACTCGTGTTTATCACTCAAGGGTAGGCTTTTGGTACTAGGTCAAAGATGTAAGGGTTGGCTTAAATTTTGGTGCAATCTTGCTATAAGCTTGATATAACCGATTCAAATGACCAACTTTTCACAACCTAAACTAGAGCAACTCAACCTTAAGACCAGCAACTAAAAACTTTGAACAAACATACAATATAACGACACTAACTTTTGGTGTGTCTCGGATCTTTGAATAAAAGTTTTTTTTTCTTTTGACTTCCTTTGTTTTTTCTTCCTTTTTTTTCTATTTGCTACTGATTTTTTTTTCTTCTTTTGCTACTGATTTTCTTTTTCTTTTGTTGCTGTTTTTTTTTTTTTTTTTGATAATCCGAGAGCAAGTCACAAAAAAACAAATTTGTAAAAAAAAAATGACAGAAAGTAAAGATATTTCACCTCTAGAGTCGGCCAAAGGATGTTGACCAAGGCTCTGATACCAAATGATAAGCGCCCAATATGCTTTAAGTTTACAAAGCTAGAGGTCCTTCTAGGATCCTTGTAAACGGACACAAATAAGACTACTTACCGAATGATTCCAACCAAGAGTTTAGTTAGAAGATGAATCACTCTTAGATCAAACTTAGAATCTAGGATTGTCACTCTAAGATCCTAAGACGACTCACTCCAGAATTAGATTGATCAAAACTAATCCAATGAATCGATTGAACATCAAACCTAAGACAAGATTTGAAAGAAAAGACAACACCAAAGAGGTTGAATAAGCAAAAAGCTTTTTAACATTCATAATCTGAGTTTTCAAGAGTATTACAAGCCATTTAAAGGCCAAATGGTCGTGGATAGACCAAGGAACTCAAAAGTCATTCAACTACACTTAATTGCAAATTGTAGAAAATAAGACCTAGGAACTTAAAACTTGATTGCACATCAAACGAGCAACCATATCTCAAAAATAAAAAGATAGAATTGCTTTAAATTGTCTTAAATATGTGCTATGGAATCCGCTCCTCATAATGGCAACGTTTGACAAGGTTTGACATCACGTTTTCCCATGCCGTGCACACTTGACAGCATTTTCTTCACAAAATCTGAACAATTTTTTTGATCACCGTGTCATCTTCTAAACTATTGGACTTTTCTCGTGCCATCTTCATGCCATTCTCTTCTTGACTCATTGAACTAACATTATATAAAAATTTGGCCTCAAAACTATCCGTCGGGTCTTGTGAATTTGCTAGTTTTTGAAGATGTAGTGTGAATGCCTCTTGAATCTTCTTTGCCTTGCTTCTTGTAATTGGTCCTTCAGGTACATGCAATGGATTATTGATTGATTCCATATCAGAAACACTTGAAACCAACTTTTTTTAAATGAATCTTTAATATACAATAACTTGTGTATAAAAACACCTTTGAAGAAATGCAACCAAACATATGAGTGTTTAAACTCTAAACAATTTTTATATAAAATGTTTTTTAAAAAATGCATTCTTGAAAAACATTTAAATTAAAATGTATTCCAAACGGACCCATTATACATAAGTTATTATATACTTAAAAACTATTTTTAAAAAATTTTCTTTCGAGTGTTTCTCTCAAAATGATTTATTTCTCAATTTCATTTCTTAATAAGTCATTTTTAGTAGTTGTCAAACACTAGAAATTTTTTCAAAATGATTTTTTTTTCAAAATTAATTAAACACTGAAAAAGTTAAACCAAACATATCCGGCCCAAGTAGTTTTGAATTAATAATATTTTTAATAACATAGAGTGTTACTTTTGATTTAGATGTTTGTAATATAATATAAACTTGATTTGTGTGTAGGTTAACATTGAAGATAGCTTGAGAGATAAAAGTGTGATATTAGTAATTTCTGGGCTAAATATCTCTGATGAAGACATCAAAGCTCTTCATGTTGTTTACGATGAAGTGAGCAAAGAGGATAAATATAAGATTGTTTGGATCCCAATTATCTCAGAATTAACTCAAGAAGAAGATCAAAAAAGATATGATTATGTAAGGTCTACAATGAAGTGGTATGCAGTGCCATATGCTACCAAAATAGCAGGTATTCGATTTCTTGAAGAGAATTGGCAGCTTAGGGATGACCCCTTAGTTGTCGTTATGAATTCAAAATCAAAAGTCCAATTCAGCAATGCAATTCATTTGGTTCGAGTTTGGGGGATTGATGCTATTCCTTTCACTCATGAAAGATCAGACATTTTGTTGAAAAGAATTGGCCAGACTCAACTATTTTCAAATTTATTGACCATCATCCAAGATTAACAAGTTGGGTATGTACTAGCACATATATTGCAAAAATGCATCTACATTTATATTTTCTTTTTCTCTTAACCATTTTGTATTACTCAGATTAACCAAGAAAAGAGTATCCTATTTTACGGAGGAAAAGACCCTAAGTGGATCCAACAATTCGAAGAGAAAGTACTAGACATTAAGAATGACCCGCTGATAAGGGACAAAGGGACTACTTTCGAGATTGTGCGCATAGGAAAGAACGCACAAGGAGAGGATGACCCTACGCTTATGTCTCGTTTTTGGATCACACAATGGGGTTACTTTGTAATCAATAATCAATTAAAATGATCTAGTGCGAGTGAAACAACGAAAGACATCTTGCGGTTGATATCTTATGAAAATGAAAGTGGTTGGGTCTTTCTAGCGGTAGGCTCAACACCTGTACTTGTAGGGTGAGGAAATTTGATCTTGGAAGTATTGGAGGAGTTTAATAATTGGAAAAGGAATTTGAACATTAAAGGTTTCTTGATTCTTTCAAAGACTACTTCATTCTTTTATTTTTATTTTTAATTTAAATATCATTTATTTAATTAAAATAAAATTATTTAATTTAATATCTCATATTAAATTAATACCATTTGTGCAATCTTGGTTTCTTTCTCCCAACGTATTTTTTTGAACATGAATCTCTGTTCACGTGTTTAATATTTAAATCATATTTAAATATATAACTCTCATTTTAAGTTTAATTCATAATTAAACTAGGGGCAGTTGCATAGATGGCAAATTGGACCAAATTAATAGCAAATATAGCACAGTTGTAAACTAATTGCAAATATAGGAAAATTAATTGTACAAGACCAAAAAGCTGTTGTCAGATTCTATCCGTGTCTATCACTGATAGACTATGATTATTCAAAGTATATCAGTGTCTGTCGCTGATAGAAGATTAATCAAAATCTATCAGACTATCACTGATAGACTATGGTTAACCAAAAGTTTATCAGCGATAGACACTGATAGACTTTGAATAATCGGAGTCTATCAGTAGACTGATAGATTCTGATTAATCAGAGTTTATCACTGATAAACGTTGATAATCGAAGTCTATCAGATAGACTCGGATAGATTTTGCTATATTTGCAATTTTTTACATGGTGCTATATTTGCTATTAATTTGGTCCAATTTGCCACCCACTGCAATTTTCCATTAAACTAATATGTCGTTAAATTCGTATATAAGCGACTTTTGTATCCTTTTCCGAATTTTGAACGTTTCAAATATTAACGTATCATATTGTTCCAAGTTTTATTCCTATTGAGCTAGTAGAGGGACCTAATGGACCTACAGATCATGGGCTCCAACGAAATGATGATAACCAATTAATCTCATTAGCCTAGTCATTCATCGTTCGTTAGCTTCTGGGACACTCCACTATAGCCCGTAGCTGCACTCCCCTCACTGTAGATATATTTCTTGTCCACTTTAGATAACCATGATTAGTAAGTTGACCCTTCACCGGTTGTTCGTAACTAGAGCTAGGTCAAATGTCCGTTTTATCCCTATAGTTACATCTTGTTCCTTAAGTTCCACTGATCCTCTAATGAATGATGTGTAATTTGCTTACCGCAAGTGTACGGGTCAAGTAATAATATAGTGTTTTCGTCTAAACGAGTGTCGTCCTCTGGATTGGATTTTTAAGCAAATCAAGTATTGTGAATTATCTTGCCCAATTTTATTTAGGGATCAAAAAGTGATGAATGAATGATAAGAAAACCAAATCAAAGCAAGTAAAAAGTGTGGAATTTCAATTGGGAAAACTACTTAGGGAATTGACTTCGCCGATTTAGTTTAGGATTGATTTCAAGGAACAAGTTGTTATGCACAATGAAATTATGAGCCAAAGACCCTTTAATCACAACTACCTCTCCCGAGTATAATTGATCTCATGCAAATTAACCAACTTGATATCCCTATCTAAGTTTATTAATCATGCAAGGCAATGAGATCTTTTAACCAATTCTAAAGTTAATCTAAAACCGTCACGAATTAGAAAATAAACTTTATTCATGCAATCTTGAGTAAGTCTAAATCAAATCCCCTCTCCTGAGCTAGATTCGAAACTTAAAGCATTCAACTAATGGCCAATTAATTAAAAGCATTAATTCAAGATTACAAACATAATAACATTGCACAACTTAAACCATAAATAAATCCATAAACTTAATCAACTACATCAATCCCTAAGCTACAAGTTTAGCTACTCATGACTAGAATTACAAGCTTGACTAAACATGTAAAAGCCACAAAATCTAGCTAGAGAGAAGTAAAAGGAAAGGAAACACTTAATGTCGTCGATCCCGGCACGTCCCCGTCTCGATATCCACGCCACCAAGTGAGATTCCCGGTCCTCGTCCTTGCTTCAGCTCCCACAGTAGGTCTCTAGTCAAAATTAGGGTTCAATTCTCTCAATTTGGCCTCTCCCAATCCGTAGCAAGTAAGAAAGATTAAATAGGGAAATTCTGCCGATAGCGTCGAGACGCTGCCTCTTATACGCGCGTTCTGAATAAGGGAAAAACGGTAGCGTCGGGACGCTTCCTATCACAGCGTCTCGACGCTGTGAGTCCGCCGCAAATTCTAAATAAGTAAACGTAGCGTCGAGACGCTCCAAGAGTGGCGTCTCGACGCTAATGGGCAGAATGCCCTCTCTTGGCTCCTTGTTACTTGAATCTTTTCGGTTCTTTGGCATCTTTTCACGTCCCGAACACCCGATTAACTCCTATTCCACGATTTAGCTCTAATCGACTCTTTCCTACAAAATAAACAATTAAGCACAATAAAATGGCCCAAACATCATAAAAGACTAGCTAAATTAAATAAGTAAAAGTAGCTAGCTATGCTCGCTATCAAATACCCCCAAACTTAAGCTTTTGCTAGTCCTCGAGCAAACTATAAATCAGACATACAATGGAAGAATGGATGCAACAATCATAACTCAATCCTCAAGGCTCAAAAGTCAATAACCAAGCAAGCAAGAGACATGCACACAAGGACGAATGAGGGAGACAAATTAAAATTTTTCCAAAATTAACTTGCACAAGCGAGATCTAACTCAACAAGATCAGACTCTACTAGCCCGGAATTGGATTATTAAACTCTCAGCTCATCTTCCCTCTACACTGGCACTAAGGTTTCACTAATGAGTTAATGGAACAAATTAGTTTGTTTATCTCCATACTTAGGTGCTTATAATTAACAAACAAATTAAGCATGTATATGTGGCACTAGGGGTGTTCATCTTCAGACCGAAAACCGACACGACCGACCGAAACCGACCGAACCGACGTCGATCGGTCGGTTAGCCGACCAAGTCGGTCGGTGTCGGTTCTTAGATTGAGGAGGTCGGTCGGTCGGTCGGCCAAACAATTTTACACATAACCGACCGACCGACCGATATATTTATATATATAAAAAAACCAATTTTTTTTAAAAAACACATAACCGACCGACCGACCGACCGACTTTACACATAACCGACCGACCGCCCAATATATTTATATATAAAAAAACCATTTTTTTAAAAAAAAAACACATAATTTACCGACCGACCGACCGATTTTACACATAACCGACCGACCGTCATTCTTCATCACAATTCTCATGATCTTTAAAAAAACCGACCGAACCGACCGTTCGGTCGGCTGGCAACACCTATCGAAATTTGTCGGTTTCCAAATTTCTGGAAAACCGACCGACCGGTCGGTGTTGGTTTTCCCCCAAAACCGACACCGACCGACCGATGAACACCCCTATGTGGCACTAGCTTTCACACACCCATTGCAGGGACTCTTAACCTGAGTTTTCTCTGGTTGGCCTAACTGATCACAACAGGGGTGGCTCTTTTTGCCTTAATCTTTATTAAACATTGCAAACTGTGCACAGGCCATGGCATAATAATTTTCTTTTCAACAGTAACAACAAGAATGATTTTTCTTTATGAGCATAAATAGCAAATATTCTTTTCTTTCCTCCTAAGCAAGATCAAACATGCTAATTTGCAAAGCATTAACTTTTTAGCTCTACCCTACACCTATCGAGGTGACAACAAGCATATGAACCCAATAATTCGCTCCTAAACATTCAAATCCAAATCTAGCCAAGACAAATACTCTACTCATGCAAGCGATCTCCTAAAAAATTTTTAAAAAGTCTCCCTTTTTGGGCACTTATGCTTACAACTCATCACAAGCTTGAAAATTGACAAGAAAGCCTATCCTAGGACATCATAATCATGCAAAAGTAGCATCCAGAAAAAAACCATATGCATAATTCAAAGAAAGCTCAAAACTATAGCCCGAACTCAGATGCTCAAGGGCTCCACAAACATGCTAATCCACCCCCAAACTTAAAACATGCATTGTCCTCAATGTATAAAGAAAATAAGGCATAAACAAGCATGAGAACAATAAAAGAATGACAGGAGTGAACAATACTGGCCTGGAATGATGATGACTTCTTGCTTGAGATCTTGGAATCTTGAAAGCTTTCAGCAAAGGAGAGAAAGAAAACAAGACCTACAAAACAAAAACAAACAATAAATCAAAAACAAAAAGAAAACACACTAAACTTACTTGGGTTGCCTCCCATAAGCGCTTGTTTAACGTCATTAGCTTGACGTGTTGATCGTGCTTCAAGGAGGCTTTTGTTCTGTGAATCCTACAGAGGTGCTCTTTCTTGCACCTTTCCTGTAGCCCATGAAAAGCACTTCATCTTTAGAGTATTCAACTGCTTTAAAGATTTCTTTCTCATTCTTGACTCTAATAGTGAGCTCCCTGCGCTCAATATCTATAATCACTCGCCCAGTAGCGAGGAATGATCTTCCTAATATGACAGGCATTGAAGGATTTTCTATCATGTCCATAACATATAAATCAATAGGGAGGAAAAATCTACCTACTCTGATTAACACATTTTCTACAATACCAACTGGTCTCACCACAGATTGATCAGCCAATTGGAGCTTTACAGGAGTAGACTTAATCTCACCTATATCTAACATTTTACACAACGATAGAGGAATGATATTAATGCTAGCACCTAAGTCACATAATGCTCTAAAAGAGTAAGTACCAAAACTACAAGGAACAGAAAAACTCCCTGGATCTGCTACTTTTTCAGGTACCTTCTGTTGGACTCGAGTGCTGCATGTGGAAGCAAGATATACAGTGTCAACCTTCTTTTCTTTTCGCTTCTTTGCTAACCACTCCTTCATGAACCTGTTGTACTGGGGCATCTCTAATGCCTCTGCAAAAGGAATATTAATATTCAGATTCATAAAAGCATTCATAAATTTATCAAACTGAACCTGATTGTTCTTTTTCTTCTTTTTCTTTTTCTTTTCCTTGGGAACCAACAGTGTGGGAGAAGGAATAGGAGGCTCAGGTTCAGGCTTTTCAGCCTCATCAGATGATGTGTCCTCCTCAGCTTCCCCTGTAGGCGTTTCATAGTCCTCAGATTCAGGTTCCTCTTCAGATTCTTCCTGGTGCACTGTGATTGCCTTACAATACTCCATCTGAGGTTTCTCTTGTTCAACTGGGGCCTTACCTTTATTCATGGTGCTTACAACATTCACCAACTGTCCCAGCTGAGTCTCAATATTCTTGATGGCAGCGTTGTGGCCATTCACTGTTGAATTGATGGCAATGATTGCCTCCTCTAACTTGGTTGTCCTGTTACTTGACTCTGCAATGAAAGCTCCAATAAGATCCTCTAACTTTTTATTTTCTTGAGTTTGAGGGGAAAAACCAGGTGGGTTAAGAATATTCTTCGTATTTGCATAACAGAAATTTCCATGGTTCCTATTGTTAGGGTGATAATGTGTAGGTGTAAAATTATTATTATATCCCCTAAAATTAGAATTTGATACATACTGAACCTGTTCAATGGTCTCCTCATGAGGTCTAGATGCTAAAGCAGCAGCTGATTCAATTGACTGTGCACTCCATGTACCTGAAAATTTCATAAAAGCATTAGCGAGGGAAGTCATCTGGGCCTGGAGTGCACTTACTTTATCAACCTCAAACACTCCAGCAGCAATCTTTTTAGGTGTAGACCGCTCAGATGGCCACTGATAGCTGTTGGTGGCCATATCCTCTAGAAGTATGCGAGCATTTTCCACGGTCTTGGACAACAGAGTCCCACCTGCAGCTGCATCAACAATTGTTTTCGTACTATGAGTTAAACCATTATAAAACAATTGTACCTGGAGCCAGTCGGGGTAACCATGCTGAGGACACTTCCTCAACAACTCTTTGAATCGCTCCCACGCCTCGAACAACTGCTCATCATATTGTTCTTGAAATGTCCCAATCTCGGTCCTCAGCTTGACCGTCTTTGCAGGAGGGAAAATTTTCTTTAAAAAGGCCTGGACCAAAGCATCCCAGGTGGTGATGCTCCCAGGGGTAATAGACTGCAACAAATCTCGTGTTTTATCCTGCAAAGAAAAGGAAAATAAACGTAAGCGAAAAGCATCCTCGGAGACTCCATTAATTTTTACCGTCCCACAAATGTCCAAGAATGATTTAAGATGAGAATTTGGATCCTCGGTGGGCGATCCTCTGTATACACAGTCTCGAGCCATCTGAATGAGACTGGTCTTCAGCTCAAAGTTGTTGCCATTAATTGGGGCATAGACAATCCCCGATTGCTGTCCCTGAAACACAGGCTGAAAATAATCTCTAATAGGCCTAGGCTCCTCAGGTTGATTTTGGTCAGCCATTTGAAAATTTTCTCTAGTTTCCCTTCGAAGCCTATGAATTGTTCTTTCTATCTCAGGATCAAATGGTATCACTTCTCTACTACTACACATGCAAAATTAAAACTACCCTAAAAAGAAAAGAAAAACAATTATGGAAATAAATAAAGAAAAGAAAACAACTGATTTAAGTATGGAAAATATAATCTAGAAAAGGAAACAAAGTAACCTAATATGGAATGCAAAAATAAATATGGCAAAATGAAAATAAGGAAACTAACCAACAAGGAAAACTAAACTAAAAAAGAATAACAAGAACCAAATATGGAAAAGATTATACAACTAAAAGAAAAACTAAACTAGAAAAAAGAATATGGAAAGAAAAACAAATAAGGAAAAAAAAATGCCATCAACTAAAAAGGTAAAAATACACCCTAAATTAATATCAAACAATTTTTTCACAATATCAATCTAGCTAAATGTGCCAATCCCCGGCAACGGCGCCAAAAACTTGATGTGCAATTTGCTTACCGCAAGTGTACGGGTCAAGTAATAATATAGTGTTTTCGTGTAAACGAGTGTTGTCCTCTGGATTGGATTTTTAAGCAAATCAAGTATTGTGAATTATCTTGCCCAATTTTATTTAGGGATCAAAAAGTGATGAATGAATGATAAGAAAACCAAATCAAAGCAAGTAAAAAGTGTGGAATTTCAATTGGGAAAACTACTTAGGGAATTGACTTCGCCGATTTAGTTTAGGATTGATTTCAAGGAACAAGTTGTTATGCACAATGAAATTATGAGCCAAAGACCCTTTAATCACAACTACCTCTCCCGAGTATAATTGATTCTCATGCAAATTAACCAACTTGATATCCCTATCTAAGTTTATTAATCATGCAACGCAATGAGATCTTTTAACCAATTCTAAAGTTAATCTAAAACCGTCACGAATTAGAAAATAAACTTTATTCATGCAATCTTGAGTAAGTCTAAATCAAATCCCCTCTCTCGAGCTAGATTCGAAACTTAAATCATTCAACTAATGGCCAATTAATTAAAAGCATTAATTCAAGATTACAAACATAATAACATTACACAACTTAAACCATAAATCAATCCATAAACTTAATCAACTACATCAATCCCTAAGCTACAAGTTTAGCTACTCATGACTAGAATTACAAGCTTGACTAAACATGTAAAAGCCACAAAATCTAGCTAGAGAGAAGTAAAAGGAAAGGAAACACTTAATGTCGTCGATCCCGGCACGTCCCCGTCTCGATATCCACGCCACCAAGTGAGATTCCCGGTCCTCGTCCTTGCTTCAGCTCCCACAGTAGGTCTCTAGTCAAAATTAGGGTTCAATTCTCTCAATTTGGCCTCTCCCAATCCGTAGCAAGTAAGAAAGATTAAATAGGGAAATTCTGCCGATATCGTCGAGACGCTGCCTCTTATACGCGCGTTCTGAATAAGGGAAAAACAGTAGCGTCGGGACGCTTCCTATCACAGCGTCTCGACGCTGTGAGTCTGCCGCAAATTCTAAATAAGGAAACGTAGCGTCGAGACGCTCCAAGAGTGGCGTCTCGACGCTAATGGGCAGAATGCCCTCTCTTGGCTCCTTGTTACTTGAATCTTTTCGGTTCTTTGGCATCTTTTCACGTCCCGAACACCCGATTAACTCCTATTCCACGATTTAGCTCTAATCGACTCTTTCCTACAAAATAAACAATTAAGCACAATAAAATGGCCCAAACATCATAAAAGACTAGCTAAATTAAATAAGTAAAAGTAGCTAGCTATGCTCGCTATCAATGAACAACTAGTTCGCGATACAATCACTGAACCAAGTCCCTCTCAAGGTTATGAGAGGGCGGGGCCCCTTTGTTCAAGACTCTGAGTCAGCACTTAAGAGAACAACCTTTACTAACCCTAAAACAGGTAGTAGTGAATTCCATCTTGCAAAGCTATGTCCCCAGCTATCCTTTTAGACTTATCCCCAAAATGGTAGGCTTATTGAGCCGGCGATGTTTTTCCATTCTCAACCATGCAAATCAAAGGATAATCATAAATAAACAGGAGTTCATAGTTAGCTCAGGATTAAGATCAAGTTACCTAGGTTATATGTATGAGATGTTCAGTTTCAACAGTAAACGGTGTTGTAAAGTGAAAGTGACTTATCTTCTGGTCCGATCTCTATGCAAACTCTTTGCATAGGACGCCCTCACTCACATGTCTTATACATGAACGATTAGGATCACATCATCTGTCTTTAAAAGAACAAAGCGAGCCACGCCAATAGTGTCCCCAGGATTAAGGTACCCAGCCTTATCCATATACTATAGATCATTTAGACTATTTACTTGAACTTGATCTATACTTATGTCACACATAAATTTCAAGTATACATAATATAGCCATGGGTTCTTAGTTTATTGGATTTGTGGTTATATTTAGGCAAAACAAATATATAGAAATCATACTTCATTAAAGCAAGTCAAATGTTACATTTACTATCTACAAGTTTTAGGGCATAAACCCAATAGCTTGGAGTATTTTTCTTCCTCTTTCGATTGTACTCTTGTTCTTGGATATGAGTTAATAGAAGATTGATCTCGCCTTGCACAATGGATGTAGACCTCATTGGTCGAACCACTATAAATATATGTGTCTTCTTCTCTATTTTTCTATGCTTGATTTAGTTGGAAAATTGGTATTTGTTAGGTGTGATTTTCTGGTTTACTGTATTTTAAAGCATTGTTTTTTTGAGTTCTTCACAACAAATGGTAGCAAAGCAGTGGTGATTAAGGCAGTAACAACAGTGAGTTTCTTGATTTCGTGAATCTGTAAGTGTATCTCTGTTTTTCGTCGGTTTGATATCTAATCTGAAAATTTTTTGTTTGGTCAGGTTGTGCTCATTGTTGGGTGCATCTGAAATTGTTTGTTTGGGCTGCAAAGAAAAATTTCAGTGTGATTGATTGGTTGTTAAAATTCCCAATATGTCTGCAAAATTCAAACTAGATAAGTTCGATGGGAAAAGGGGATTTTAGCCTTTGGAGAAAGAAGCTAAAAGCTATTTTAGTTCAACAGAAAGTGGGTGAAATTTTAGATCAGCCAGAACTTGGCCTACAAATATAACCAAAGAAAAACAAGTTGATATGGAAGAAATAACATATAACATAATGATTCTTCACCTATCTGATAATGTGCTTCGACAAGCTAATGATATTGAAAAACCAGAGGAATTGTGGACTAAGTTGGAGTCACTTTATTTAAGTAAATCTTTGCCAAATAAGATATACTTGAAGGAAAGGTTTTTTGGATTTAAAATGCAACCATCAAAATCCTTATAAGATAATTTAGATTATTTCAACATGATATGTGTAAATCTGGCAAATACAGGGGAGAAGTTAGATGATGAAAATCAAGTTGCTATTCTCCTAAATTCATTACCTGAAAGCTATAAAGAAGTTAAGGTTGCAATAAAATATGGCAGAGACTCGTTAACTTTAGCCATTGTTTTAAATGCCTTGAGATTCAGAGATTTTTAAATCATGTATGAGAAAAGGGATGCTGAAGCCTTAGTGGTTAGAGGGAGGTCAGAATCTAAAGGAAAATCACAAGTGAAGAACACTCAGCATAGATCCAAATCTAGAGGTAAAGAGAAGAGAAAATGTTATTATTGCCATAAAGAAGGGCATTTGATTAAAAACTATTTTTCAGTTAAAAAACAAGAACAAGAAAGAGGAGAAAAATGATGAACAAACTGTTGCAAATGTATTGCACGAAGGATAAGAGTCAGCAGGAGCGTTAACTGTGTCTAAAATTGCAGTTGGTAATGAGTGGATACTTGATTCTGGATGTTCCTATCATATGACACCTCATAAACATTACTTTCAAGATTTTGAGGAACTTGAAGGTAACAATGTTTTGATGGGCAATGATCAGCATTGTCTTGTGAAGGCTATAGGATTTGTCAGGTTGAAACTTTATGGTGGAATGGAGAAGGTCCTGTCTGATGTTCGATTTGTTCTAGAGTTAAAGAGAAATTTAGTTTCTCTTGGACAACTTGATAAAAGAGGTTTCAGTTGCAAGTTAGAGGGAGGTGTACTTCGAATTTATAAA
Organism: Luffa acutangula; assembly: GCA_036850905.1. Taxonomy (NCBI): domain Eukaryota; kingdom Viridiplantae; phylum Streptophyta; class Magnoliopsida; order Cucurbitales; family Cucurbitaceae; genus Luffa; species Luffa acutangula. The sequence goes on along the minus strand of CM072097.1, from coordinate 36,921,462 downwards.
GGTTCACTTCTTGAAATGAAAGGCAATCTTAGAAATGGCTTGTATGTTTTGAATGGAACCTCAGTTGTAGCTAATTGTACAAATGTTGTTTTAGGACAAGGTGATAAAGAAACTGTCCTTTGGCACAATAGATTAGCCCATGTCTCTCAAAGAGGCTTAAATGAATTGCACAAACAAGGTTTGTTTGGTAAGTTCAAGCCTTTAGAATTACCTTTCTTTGAACATTAAACTCTTGGAAAATCAACCAGGGTGAAATTTTCTAAGAGCACCGAGTTATCCAAAGGGATTTTAGATTATGTTCATTCATATTTGTGGGGACCAACAAGGGTTCAACACTTGGAGGAGCAAAATACTTTATGAGTATTGTTGATGATTTCTCAAGAAAATTGTGGGTGTTTACTTTGAAGAACAAGAGTGATGAATTTGAAACCTTTAGAGATTGGAAAATCCTAGTTGAAAATCAAACTACGAGAAGAATTAAAGTTGTGAGAATAGATAATGGTCTGGAGTATTTAAATGGCAGCTTTGTAATTTTGTGTAAAAATGCTGGAATTAAGAGGCATCACACAGTTCCTTACACGCCACAACAGAACAGTCATGCAGAACGGTTCAATAGGACTTTGCTTGACAGGGTGAGAAGTATGCTAGCAAATGCAAAGCTTCCTAAGATGTTTTGGGGTGAAGCAGTTTCGACAACAACGTATCTCATAAATAGATATGAAAACTCCTCAAGAAGTTTGGTCAGGAAAGCCTCCCAATCTTAGTCATTTGAAGGTATTCAGATGTGCTGCATATGCACATATTAAACAGGACAAGCTAGAGCCATGTGCAAGGAAGTGCATCTTCCTTGGTTATCCGTCTGAGGTGAAGGGTTATAAGTTATGACTTCTTCAACCAGGTGAGGGAAGATGTGTTATCAGTAGAGATGTAAAATTTGATGAATTTGACATGCCTTGGGAGCTATCATGTAGTGTGAGTTTTAAGAAATCTGTTGATAATGTGTCTTCAAACTCTTTTGAGATTGAGTTAGAAAACACACACACTGTCGAGTCTTCAAGTGAGCAATCTGTTTCTAAGAATGAAACTGCAAGGGTTGATGATCAGTTAACTTGTGAGTTGTCATAAGAACAACCCGAGTCTATAGGTACAAGAAATGATCAATCAGAATCTCACTTGTCAGATTATCAGTTAGCTAGAGATAGACAAAGAAGAGTTGTTAGGCCGCCAACAAGATATAGTGAATGATAGCATGTAATTATGCTATCTATTTCCTAGTTATTTTAGCTAGTTTTGTGCGTTAATTGTGAGCTTTAATGTCTTTTTATATTAAAATTGTAGAAAACCGAGCTTGTGAAGCAAAACAGAAATTTTACTCAAATTGGGATCAAATTGGAGGTTTTGGTTCATAAATGAAGAAATGAGGAGAAAACAATTGAAGTGGAGGCCCAAAACCCCAAAAGAATGAAGAGGTTTTTTTTTTTTTTTTGATAAAAGGAATGAAGAGTTGAAGGCCAATTTCCATCCATAAGAGGCCTCTAGAAGGACTAGCATCGAGATGCTATCCTTAGAGCGTATCGACGTTGGCTGGGGTAGGCAACAAGTTTGATGACGTCAGTGGCTCGACACTTGTAGGCATGGGCAACAAGGCAAGCTCGATTCTCCCTCTATAAATTGGTCATTTCCCAATGGTTGAAGGTATCCAATTGAGGGGGTTTTCCCCTAGCTCAATAGAGAGTAAAAAGTGAGTGGAAATGAGAGAAGAAGGGTGGAATTGATCGGGATTCCAAGGCTCAAGACTCGAGATGATCGTGATGGGAGCATTGAAACAACACAACGGTTATTTCTTCTTTATGTCTCTGTAATTCCTTATTACAATTGAGTTAGGAGCATGGATCAAGATTGTTGGGCGAAAACTATTCCCATTTTTTAGTAAAGAGTCTATAGTATATGGATAAGGTTGGGTGTCTTATCCTGGTAACACTCTTGATACAACCCACTTTATAATAGTTACAAATGATTTGATCCAAATCATTCATGTGGAGACATGTGAGTGGGGGTGTCATATACAATGAGTTTGTATAAAACTGGACCACGAAATATATATTCAATCTCTCTTTATAAATTCGTTAATCGAGAAGATTAATATTTCAACAGGATGATCATATGCAACTCAATCTTAATCTTGAGTGAGATATGAACTCTTGCTTGTGAGGGTTCGTCTTTTGATTTGCATGGGTGAGAGTGGCTTTCGTAGTCGATTCAATAAGTCTAACACATTTTGGGAATTTGACCAAACAAGGAGCTGGGAACATAAATTTTACAAGATGGAATTCACTCATTTTCATATAGGAAAGTAGATGCGTAGTTCCCTTAAGTGATGATTTCGAGACTTGAACAATGGGGTTCCACCCTCTCACTGGCTCGAGAGGGACTTGGTTTATGATTGGATTATAAACAAATTGTTCATTAGGGGATCAGTGGTACTTAAGGTATAAGATGTAATTACAGGGGTAAAACAGACTTTTAGACCCAACTGTAATTATGAACAACTCGTGAAGGATCAACTTGCATGTAATGATTATATCCATGGACACAACATGTCCTACAGTACATAAGAGTGCAACTCTAGGTCTACAGCGGAGTAACCTAAAGTTAATTAATTAAAGAGTTTAATTGATTAATTTTGTGTCATTCATTGAAGCTTATAATCTGTAAGTCCATAAGGTCCCTTGCTAGCTCATAGTAACTCTAAAGGATTAATCTAGTTGAAAGAAAATTTGAAATGTTCAAATTAATATTTAATATATTAGATATATTAAATATACAAGAGCTGGAAAATATATTTATTGTATTTGATACATTAATTTGTGTCATTGGAGCTTATAATTTGTAAGTCTATAAGGTCCCCTTGCAAGCTCATAGTAACACTAAAGGATTAATCTAGTTGAAAGAAAATTTGAAATGTTCAAATTAATATTTAATATATTAGATATATTAAATATAAAGAGGAAAATATATTTTTTTTGTATTTGATACATTAAATATTAAAATGATTAATGCATATTAAATACATTAAAGAAAAATATAGATTTGAAATTTGAATGAGATTCACATATGTTAAATATATATTGTATGAGATTTGAATGAGATTCAAATAAATATAATAGATATTAAAATATAATATCTTAATTATGGCAAAGATTTGCTCTACCTCCCCATAGAATTAGAGAATTATGATTATTAAGGCTCACTTAGATCTTCACAATGGTATGATATTGTCCACTTTGGGCATAAACCCCCATGGCTTTGCTTTTGGTTCACCCCAAAAGGTCTTGTACCAATGGATATACTTTTTTTTTTTTTTGAGAAAAGAATAAATGCATAAACAGAACTAAAAAATGTCAGATACAAACAACTCCTTTGAAACTAAGGAGGATAACCAAAGGGGATGATCAAAGGACCAAAAATGACTACAATCTTCCAGCATGGAAGGAGGCCTCTACTTCTCAACAAAACACGAAGAATCAAAATAGCGAAAAGCGCCTTCACGAGCAATGGAGTGAGTCACCCAATTCTGAACTCTAGGGCAGTGCTTGAAAGACAGCACCCCAATCATGGGAGCCAAACCTTTGATGGCTTCAACTAAATTCTTGATCTCTGTCAGATTTTCATCTTCATTGTTCAAACATCGGATGAGATCAAGGGCATCCGATTCGACTTCAATCTCCTGCAACCCTCCGAATTTATCGTGCACGATCTTGAGCCCTTCCCACATGGCCTTCGCCTCGAGCATGTTGATGGCCCAAGACCCTTTCATCGACTGGAGACCCGCACAAATGAAAGAATCGCCCGAATCACGCAGCACCCACCCCAGGCCGGCAATCTTCTTCTCTGCATTCCAGGATGCATCGAAATTGAATTTCCAGCGGTTGGAGGAAGGAGGAACCAAATTCGCATGATTCAAGAGGTTCTCAGATTGCTGCGGGCGAGCATTCTCCAGGTAAGGAATAACTTTTCCTTTTGCTTCTTGAATAATTTTGGATACATGACTGTGGATCTGGCAGAAATATGGATAATCCTTGAATTGATAATTGCATCTGCGATTCCTTGATTCCCACACACTCCAAATAATCAGCACAATTGTTTCCAATTTCTCATCAGAAAGATTCGCACAGCACCACCTCCAATAATCCAAGCTTTCCCATCTGCCCTTGCACAGTGAAAATAGGTTAGAAGTGTTAGGGATAAACTCACACCCAAATCCTCTTCACCTCTCTGCACTCCCAGATGCCATGGATTGAAGTCTCCGACTTCTTCCTACAAACAAGACAAAATTGGTTAATGTCCATCCATTTAGCTTGGAGATTAGAAAAACAAGGGAGAATGTTGTTTAAAAATTTCCAGGCACAAATCTTAGCTCTCGGGAGAGTTTTGAGATTCCAGAGCTTCTTCCATTTGAAAGAGGAATGACTTTGGACTAGTCCCGAAGCCTCACCCGAATACGATAAAGATTTGGCCAAATGATAAGCACTTCTAACAGTAAACTTCCCTCTTTTTGTCGTGGCTCCAAATAATCTCATCATTCGAATTTGCATCACCAAGGGGAATGTTGAGAATGTCATCAGCATCCGTTTGGAGAAACAAATCTTCACTTTAGCTTCCTGCCACCTATTCTGCTCATTAATAAGGCTTTTAACTTTGCAAACTTTCAAAGAATTTGGAGTTAAGATAGGAGATTTTGGACCCGACCAGATGATCCAAGGGTCATTATCAATATCAACGTACTTTTTATTGTCTACCCTCCATCGATAGCCTTTTAGGAAAAGATCTCTACCCCACATTATGTTGTGCGCCAAGTGAGGGAGTGGTTGTTACCAATATTGGCCTTTAGAAAGTTACGGTCCTTGAAGTATCTCCCCCTAAGTATCCTAGCTAGAAGGCTCGACGAATCTTTGATAATTCTCCAACTCATCTTAGCAAGCATGGCTTGGTTGAACTTAATAATATCCCTAAAACCCATACCACCCTCACATTTAGTTTTACAAAGCGAATTCCAACTCTTCCAATGAATTTTCCTCTTTGAATCAGATGAACCCCACCAAAACCTGGCACACAATCTGTTAATCTCCTCGCACAGGCTAACCGGAAGTCTAAAGCAACTCATTGTATATACGGGAATTTGCTTGAGCCACAGCCTTAATGAGAATCTCCTTGCCTCCCATGGAAAATAACTGCCATTTCCAACTTTGAAGAACTTTCCATACATTGTCTTTGATTTTGGAAAAGATCCTGTTTTTATCTCTACTATTGAGGATGGCATACCAAGGTAATTTCCCAAAGAGTTTGTGATTGGCACTCCCAGGATATCACTACATTTGTCCCCCAACGCTTTCCCAACATTTTTACTGACCATAAAAGCTGATTTGGACATGTTCACTGCTTGCCCCGAAGCTTCTTCATAAGTGGATAACACCTTCTTGATTGTTTTGCACTTCTTCTCTGAGGCCTCAAAGAATACAAGGCTGTCATCTGCAAAAAATAGGTGGGTGAGAGAATGACATGACATTAATTTTAAAACCTTTAAGATTAGAGATAAAATCTTCCCTGTTTAGCAGAGCCGAGAGACCTTCTGCACAAAGTAAGAACAGGTAGAGAGACAGGGGGTCGCCTTGTCTTAAGCCTCTGTTAGGCCTAAATTCCTCACTCGGGGATCCGTTGATGAGAACCGAATAAGAAACAGAGTTGACACAATTCATCACCCTACTTCTCCACCTTCCACTGAAACTCATATGCTCCATAATCTTTTCAACATACTTCCACTCCACCCTGTCATAAGTCTTACTCATGTCGAGCTTCATAGCTATGTTCCCTATTTTCCCTTTCCTCCTACTACTAATCACATGAATACATTCAAAGCCAATGACCACATTGTCAGTAATGAGTCTCCCGGGGACAAAAGTCGATTGATTTGGAGATATGATTGAGCTAAGAACTTCCTTCAATCTATTTGCCAAAGCTTTAGCAATGATCTTGTACACCACACTGCAAAGGCTTATCGGCCTCCAATCAGTCATAGCTTTGGGTTCTTTGCATTTGGGAATAAGGGTAATATAGGTTTTGTTAAACCCATCCATTTTATCTCCCATATTCAGCACTCTCAAGCAAATGTTGGTAATGTTTCCACCTATATCGCCCCAATACTTTTGATAGAAAAAAGCATGAGCTCCGTCAAGACCCGGAGCTTTTAAAGGACTCATACTTTTGATAGCCTTGATAATCTCATCCTCTAAAAAATCCCTATCCAGCCTAGCCGACTCATCTGGATTGATTCTTTTGGAAATAGCAGAAGCAACCTTATCTATAGCTTCCTCCTTAGGCTGGGAAGAGGTGTAGATTTCCTTGAAGTAATTCGTGATCACTACCTTAACATCCTCTTCCTTATCAACCCAATTACCATCAGCATTGAGAATACCAATAATTTTGTTAGTTTTCTTCCTGTGAGAGGCCTTCGAATGGAACCATTCGGTATTTTTACACCCCAATTCAGCCATTCTTTTCTAGACCTCGTTTTCCAATATATCTCTTCTTCCTCAAGCAGACTATCGAGCTTCACTTCCAAGGAAAACAACTCATCTTGATTGCCACCATCAATTCTAGACTGAAGCTTATCAATCTCCTTCCCCAACTTAGCAATAGCACCTGAGAGAGAACCATTGAGTCTTTGCCTATTCCAAACCGCAAGCTTCTGCATACTGAAGGGTTGAAATCCCTTTTGGCAACGGAAGCAAACAAGAACAATCTCGAATTAAAATTTCAATTTTAGAAAAACCAATACGTTGGCAACAAAATTCAGAAACAATTTCTAAATTACTAAGATTAAGCATGCTGTAAATATATTCAAGATTAAGAATACTTATCGGATTCCGAAGAACACAGCACAATGCTCCAATTTCGTTCTTGGGACTTCCAATGGACACCACCACTCGAATCACCCGCTATTCTCTTGGGATTACTTGAGATTGGTTTGTGGGAACCAAAATCCGTCTTGGAAGGAAATTTTCAGCAAGGTTCTTGCTGTGTTTTGAGAGAAAATTAGAGAGAAAATCCTCTCTGTGTTTTCGTGAGAATGAGAGGAATGATCGATCAGTTGGGAACTCCCTCTCCCCTGTACGATAAGTGGGGAGGGAGTTATCTCCCTACTAGATCTAGACCGTTAGATCTTAATCAAAACGATCTCGGCCATTAACTAATTAAATAATAAATATTTAATTAATTAATTAATTATAATTAATTTAATCAAATTAAATGAATTATAATATATAGTTTTTAATTCAATTTGAATCATATTCAATTAAATTAAATTGGCCATTCAATTAATTCTAAATTAATCGATCCCACATTAATTAAATATCAAATATTTAATTAATTTTATAATTGAATCATATTCAATTTAATTTCTCTCATTTAACCTATAGTTTTAATGTGCATCAAAATGTACATCAATATAAACTATAGTTTTAATTTGATTAAATCACATTTAACCAAATTAAAATTAAATTAATTAATTCCCCAATTAATTAATTCATGAATTAATTAAATATCACATATTTAATTAAATTCATAATTCTCTCATTAATTAATTTTGAATCATATCCAAAATTAATTTTATTATAAAGTTTAATTCATTAATTAAACTTATACTATAATGTATCTCCATACATTATATTAATTGCATCAAAATACAATTAACTTATATTCCCTTTAATAATCAAGACTATATTATCTCAGAACTCGTTATGAGCTAGCAGGTGGACCTAATGGACCTACAGATCAGAAGCTCCAACGATACGAGATTGATCAACTAAACTCATTAACCGAGTCAATCAACATTCCTTAACTGTGGGTCACTCCACTAAAGACCCACAGCTGCACTCTTCTCACTGTAGAATATTTCTGTGTCCACGGATATCGACCAATGCAGTAAGTCAATCATTCACGTGTGTTCGTAACACCAGCTGGGTCAAATTACCGCTTTACCCCTGGGTTACCTCTGGATCCTTAAGTACCACTGATCCCTCTAATGAACAATTTTTTTGGGGTTCAACCTCTAAACAAGAGTTCCTCTCGGGCCAGGAGAGGACAGCGCGCCTTTGTTCAAGCTCCGGAATCAGCCCTTAAGGGAACACACATCTACTTGCCCCAATAGGGGAAGGAGTGAATTCCATCTTGTATTGTCATGTCCCCAGCCCCCCACTCGGTCTTGTCCCCAAGAAGGTAGGCTTATTGAGTCGGCGTACTGGCCACTCTCACCCGTACTAATCAAAGGACAATCCCTCGTGAGAAGGAGTTCATGACACACTTAGGATTAAGATCGAGTTACTTAGGTCATCCTATTGAAACAGTAACCTAACTAGTTAACGGTGTTACATCTAGTGGTTTACTATTTCGTGGTCCGGTCTTATGCAAACTCATTGCATAGGATACCCCCACTCGCATGTTTCCTACATGGACGCCTTGGATCAATACGTCTATATCGAATACAAAGCGGGCCGTATCACATAGTGTTACCAGGATAAGGTACCCAGCCTTATCCCTGTACTATAGACCTTTTAGGTTGTTACTTGAACACTGATCCCCGTATGTCCTCACATACTAGTCCAAGTCTCATGTAAACAACCTTGGATCTTAGTTTATTGGATTTGGGTCATATTGTGCAATTCTAGGCTTAATATGACAATAACACTTTATTGCATAAACCTCAATAACACTTTATTGATACAAGTGTATAATTCGTTAATCATTCACTATCTACAAGTTTTAGGACATAAAACCCAACAAACTCCCACTTGGACTAAAAATCTAGTTTAGTGGGAATGTACAATAATCTATCTCAGCAGTGGGTGTATAAATACATGTATAATACATAAAACGTATTTACAATGTACAAATACAATAAACTAGGGCATCACTATACCCATTACATAATGGTATCACTATACCCATTACACTTCTCCCACTTGTCCTAGATTACATCTTTGTACATAACTCGTAGACCTAAACCATCTAGATGACCCTCATGCACTTTAGCCGAGAGAGAATTCGTGAATGAATCAATAATATATCATTTAGATTCAATGTGCTTGCTTGTCTTGCAATAGGATAGTCCATATTTGGAACACCTTCCAAATTAGGCTTGAACTTCCTAAGTCATACAGTCTCTATCTGTGCTTCATAAGCAACTACTTATTGGCCTATATGGTCGAGACTGCAGAGAACTCGTACTATTGCTCCTCCATTAAGAGTGAAGATAGACACTGATGTAGATTTCATCAAATCCTTATCAGTTAAAACATCTGTGTCAGTGTATCCTTTAAGGATCAAATCCTTAGCGCCATACACGAGCATATAAAACCTCGTTCTCCTAAGATACTGGAGGATGTACGTAACGACACTCCAAAGATCAAATCCTGGATTTGATTGATACTCACTGACAACCCTACTGCATAGGGCATATGTCTCATGTCCTCAACTTCTTGAGGTGTCTGAGGACACAGTTCCTTAGACAAAAGAATTCCATTCCTGAAAATGTAGTAAACCCTTATTGGAATTCTGGATCTTATATCTAACTAACATCTTGTAGACATAAGACACTAGAGACAAGACTAGCTCAGCTTCTCCCAGATTTTCATTTGGAAATGAGCTGCTAGCCCTTTTTAATGTCAGTAAGATAACCCACATCATTCCCAATGATTAGGATATCAATCACATACAACATGAATAAAGCTACTAAACTATGGATGATTACTTGTAAACGCAAGACTCATCAATGTTCTGATTAAAGCCAAAAAATTTGATCACCGTATCAAATCTTCCATGCCAAGACCGAAATGCTTAGGTCAATCCATGAATGGACCACTTAAGCTTGCAAACCCTTTTGATTTTGATCTTGTTCAATGGACCCTTCTGGTTGAGACCTTAAATGTCTCGTTTCCTCTTGTAAATCCACTTGTAACCTTTAGGTGTTACCCCATCAAGCAAATTTACAAGATCCCAGATGGAATTGAAATGCAAAGACTTCATTTCTAGGTCCATGGCTTTAAACCATTTGTCCTTGTCAACATCATTCATTTTCTTTCTAAAAGATAATGAATCCTCTATGTCATCATCAAGAATGACGACTTGAGCTTCAAATAAGCCCATGTAATGGTCAGGTTATAAAACAACCCTCCCACTACATCAAGGCATTCTCAACTCTTGAGATGGATGTGACTGACCAAAAGCACTGGCCTTATCAACAACTCTCGTTGAATAACCAGTCTTATCAACAACTTTTGTTGATTCATCAACAACTCTTATTAATGTTTCTGTAGCTTTATTAGTTAATTCACTTAAACCGACCTTATTTTATGGTTTATGATTTCTCATATGTTCTTCTTTTGAGAATGAAGCATTTTTCGATACAAATTCTTTATTCTCTTATGGATTGAAGAAGTATATTCTCCTCGTTTCCTTTGGGATTGCCTACAATTATTTTGAACGATATTCCAATTTATTTTGGGTTAGTCACAAGCACAAGTCCTGGACACCCCAAAATTTAAAGGAACGTAAACAATCTTTACGTCCTATCCACAACAGAAAAGGTGTTTCAGAAACACTTTTGATGGAACGTTGTTCAAAATACACACTGCAGTCACACTGCATGACCCCAAAACGAGTCAGGCAATTGAGCATAGCTTAACATGGATTGAACCATATCCAATAGGGTTCTGTTACTCCTAACTGAGATTTGGGATGTGATTCCATGAACTATCAAATAGCCCTAGAATCTCAAGTCCCTATACTCAACACATTGATCAGATCAAAGTGGTTTTATTATCTCACCTAACAAGTTTACAACTTCAGTCTTAAGCCCCTTCGAATATCTCAAGAGATTCAGACTTAAGTTGCATTAGGTTGAGATGTTCATACCTATGAATAATTATCGTTAACAAAGATTAATTATTCATACCCTCCCACTGCTTTAACATACTAGACCACAAGGATCCAAATGTATAAGCTTTAAGGGTTCTTTGGCTCTTTTAGCTCTTTTCCAGTAAAAGATCTATTAGTCATATCGCCCATAAGGCATGACTTAATTGGTATTAAAGAGTTTTCTTCTAACTAGCTTAGAAGTATACTCATAGACTAAGCTCCCAATCATATTGAGATCAAAATTAGCCTAACCTTAAGAACCAAAGAAAGGTATTTCCTTTAGGAGATATCCTTTGCCTTTATTTCTTCGAGTATAAGCAATCTTAAACAACTCAGTGCTCATGACTTGCTTTACTCTCGATTAGTCTTTCACATAAGTTATTTTCAGTAATGCTGAACAAATGTCAACTCCCTTTCTTAAAATAAAACTGCGTTAGCAGAGAAAGGTATAGAGTAACATTGTTCCAGCATATACGATATAGAAATCAAATTTCTGTTAATCTTTAGGAAATTCATATACATTATCTAATAATGTGTATTTTCTCCCACTGGATAAAATAACTTAATGTTCCCTCTGCCAAAACCGAGATATACTCTCCAGATCAAAATCTGAGAATCATCTCACCTATTCGCAACAGTTGCAATGAGCTTATTCCTTAAAAGGAAAAGCAAACGTGATAAGTGGCACCTGAATTAAAAATTCAGGCTGTATCCTCATTTTCCACTATGCACATTTCAATGACCAATAAATCATATTAATTGTCATTGGTATTGGCTAGGCATATAATGTAATAGTCATCATGAACAATTCAAGATGAACTAGACATTTGAGCCTGAGGACATTCATGCACATAAAGTTTTATATAATTGCTGAAGTAACAAATTACTTGTATTATTAATCGCACTAACCCATTACAAATAATCCAATCAAATTCTGCAAAAACAAACAAGCAATCAAAGAAACCCTATAAAACTATTGATTTGGTTTTTGCAACGATACTTCAGAGGTTTAGAGCAACAGCCACCGAAGGGTGGTCAGCTACTCCTCCTCTGAATTGAGAAAATCTCAACCAAATTCTAACACCAGAATAACTCATATTCCGTTAGTATTTAGTTACCGTTGTTCGGTGACACGCGTCCCGCTCCCACTTACTATGGACATTCTCCCCATTCACCTTGGTATTGACCCATGCAAACACTTTCCGAAGGGAGGCCGCGCTAAAACGACACGAAGCCGAGCATGGATCTCACGGTGTGAACACAGGGGGACGTGAGAGTAAAAACTCGATATGAAAATCTTGTTTTTATATTTTTCCTCCCACTGAAATGTCCTACTGTATTTTAGGGTTATTAAACTTAGATAAATCCGGCTAAGTCAATCTATCTAAGACTATGCCTATTATAACTCTTATATATAGGACTTTATTCTAATGTCTAGGTGAATTAAACTCATTTAATTACCTAGTGACATTGCATGCTAACATTAAACTATGACTAATTCAACTCAGGTTCCGGGTCAGATCCCAGGTAGGAGGTGTTCCGTAACCTTCAACTTAAGTACCCCCAGCCTAGACAGAACTTCACCGGGAGAATTCCCTTATAACCATAGTAATGTTTTTCCTACTTAGTACATTAAAACTATTTTAATCCTAAGTAAGAAAATAATTCTAATCCTATTAGAATTAAAATTGAGCTTAGGTCTAATTAATTTTAAACAATTTAAAATTAATTCATTTTAACCTAAGGTCCTATGTTTGCATGCAACTCTTTGTTATAGGTTGACGGTTTCTAATCAATTTTATAACTATTATAAAATTTTAATAATTAGCCCTATAACATGCTTCTATGGTGTTACCGTTGTTCGGTGACACGCGTCCCGCTCCCACTTACTATGGACATTCTCCCCATTCACCTTGGTATTGACCCATGCAAACACTTTCCGAAGGGAGGCCGCGCTAAAACGACACGAAGCCGAGCATGGATCTCACGGTGTGAACACAGGGGGACGTGAGAGTAAAAACTCGATATGAAAATCTTGTTTTTATATTTTTCCTCCCACTGAAATGTCCTACTGTATTTTAGGGTTATTAAACTTAGATAAATCCGGCTAAGTCAATCTATCTAAGACTATGCCTATTATAACTCTTATATATAGGACTTTATTCTAATGTCTAGGTGAATTAAACTCATTTAATTACCTAGTGACATTGCATGCTAACATTAAACTATGATTAATTCAACTCAGGTTCCGGGTCAGATCCCAGGTAGGAGGTGTTCCGTAACCGTCAACTTAAGTACCCCCAGCCTAGACAGAACTTCACCGGGAGAATTCCCTTATAACCATAGTAATGTTTTTCCTACTTAGTACATTAAAACTATTTTAATCCTAAGTAAGAAAATAATTCTAATCCTATTAGAATTAAAATTGAGCTTAGGTCTAATTAATTTTAAACAATTTAAAATTAATTCATTTTAACCTAAGGTCCTATGTTTGCATGCAACTCTTTGTTATAGGTTGACGGTTTCTAATCAATTTTATAACTATTATAAAATTTTAATAATTAGCCCTATAACATGCTTCTATGGTGTTACCGTTGTTCGGTGACACGCGTCCCGCTCCCACTTACTATGGACATTCTCCCCATTCACCTTGGTATTGACCCATGCAAACACTTTCCGAAGGGAGGCCGCGCTAAAACGACACGAAGCCGAGCATGGATCTCACGGTGTGAACACAGGGGGACGTGAGAGTAAAAACTCGATATGAAAATCTTGTTTTTATATTTTTCCTCCCACTGAAATGTCCTACTGTATTTTAGGGTTATTAAACTTAGATAAATCCGGCTAAGTCAATCTATCTAAGACTATGCCTATTATAACTCTTATATATAGGACTTTATTCTAATGTCTAGGTGAATTTAACTCATTTAATTACCTAGTGACATTGCATGCTAACATTAAACTATGACTAATTCAACTCAGGTTCCGGGTCAGATCCCAGGTAGGAGGTGTTCCGTAACCTTCAACTTAAGTACCCCCAGCCTAGACAGAACTTCACCGGGAGAATTCCCTTATAACCATAGTAATGTTTTTCCTACTTAGTACATTAAAACTATTTTAATCCTAAGTAAGAAAATAATTCTAATCCTATTAGAATTAAAATTGAGCTTAGGTCTAATTAATTTTAAACAATTTAAAATTAATTCATTTTAACCTAAGGTCCTATGTTTGCATGCAACTCTTTGTTATAGGTTGACGGTTTCTAATCAATTTTATAACTATTATAAAATTTTAATAATTAGCCCTATAACATGCTTCTATGGTGTTACCGTTGTTCGGTGACACGCGTCCCGCTCCCACTTACTATGGACATTCTCCCCATTCACCTTGGTATTGACCCATGCAAACACTTTCCGAAGGGAGGCCGCGCTAAAACGACACGAAGCCGAGCATGGATCTCACGGTGTGAACACAGGGGGACGTGAGAGTAAAAACTCGATATGAAAATCTTGTTTTTATATTTTTCCTCCCACTGAAATGTCCTACTGTATTTTAGGGTTATTAAACTTAGATAAATCCGGCTAAGTCAATCTATCTAAGACTATGCCTATTATAACTCTTATATATAGGACTTTATTCTAATGTCTAGGTGAATTAAACTCATTTAATTACCTAGTGACATTGCATGCTAACATTAAACTATGATTAATTCAACTCAGGTTCCGGGTCAGATCCCAGGTAGGAGGTGTTCCGTAACCGTCAACTTAAGTACCCCCAGCCTAGACAGAACTTCACCGGGAGAATTCCCTTATAACCATAGTAATGTTTTTCCTACTTAGTACATTAAAACTATTTTAATCCTAAGTAAGAAAATAATTCTAATCCTATTAGAATTAAAATTGAGCTTAGGTCTAATTAATTTTAAACAATTTAAAATTAATTCATTTTAACCTAAGGTCCTATGTTTGCATGCAACTCTTTGTTATAGGTTGACGGTTTCTAATCAATTTTATAACTATTATAAAATTTTAATAATTAGCCCTATAACATGCTTCTATGGTGTTACCGTTGTTCGGTGACACGCGTCCCGCTCCCACTTACTATGGACATTCTCCCCATTCACCTTGGTATTGACCCATGCAAACACTTTCCGAAGGGAGGCCGCGCTAAAACGACACGAAGCCGAGCATGGATCTCACGGTGTGAACACAGGGGGACGTGAGAGTAAAAACTCGATATGAAAATCTTGTTTTTATATTTTTCCTCCCACTGAAATGTCCTACTGTATTTTAGGGTTATTAAACTTAGATAAATCCGGCTAAGTCAATCTATCTAAGACTATGCCTATTATAACTCTTATATATAGGACTTTATTCTAATGTCTAGGTGAATTAAACTCATTTAATTACCTAGTGACATTGCATGCTAACATTAAACTATGACTAATTCAACTCAGGTTCCGGGTCAGATCCCAGGTAGGAGGTGTTCCGTAACCTTCAACTTAAGTACCCCCAGCCTAGACAGAACTTCACCGGGAGAATTCCCTTATAACCATAGTAATGTTTTTCCTACTTAGTACATTAAAACTATTTTAATCCTAAGTAAGAAAATAATTCTAATCCTATTAGAATTAAAATTGAGCTTAGGTCTAATTAATTTTAAACAATTTAAAATTAATTCATTTTAACCTAAGGTCCTATGTTTGCATGCAACTCTTTGTTATAGGTTGACGGTTTCTAATCAATTTTATAACTATTATAAAATTTTAATAATTAGCCCTATAACATGCTTCTATGGTGTTACCGTTGTTCGGTGACACGCGTCCCGCTCCCACTTACTATGGACATTCTCCCCATTCACCTTGGTATTGACCCATGCAAACACTTTCCGAAGGGAGGCCGCGCTAAAACGACACGAAGCCGAGCATGGATCTCACGGTGTGAACACAGGGGGACGTGAGAGTAAAAACTCGATATGAAAATCTTGTTTTTATATTTTTCCTCCCACTGAAATGTCCTACTGTATTTTAGGGTTATTAAACTTAGATAAATCCGGCTAAGTCAATCTATCTAAGACTATGCCTATTATAACTCTTATATATAGGACTTTATTCTAATGTCTAGGTGAATTAAACTCATTTAATTACCTAGTGACATTGCATGCTAACATTAAACTATGATTAATTCAACTCAGGTTCCGGGTCAGATCCCAGGTAGGAGGTGTTCCGTAACCGTCAACTTAAGTACCCCCAGCCTAGACAGAACTTCACCGGGAGAATTCCCTTATAACCATAGTAATGTTTTTCCTACTTAGTACATTAAAACTATTTTAATCCTAAGTAAGAAAATAATTCTAATCCTATTAGAATTAAAATTGAGCTTAGGTCTAATTAATTTTAAACAATTTAAAATTAATTCATTTTAACCTAAGGTCCTATGTTTGCATGCAACTCTTTGTTATAGGTTGACGGTTTCTAATCAATTTTATAACTATTATAAAATTTTAATAATTAGCCCTATAACATGCTTCTATGGTGTTACCGTTGTTCGGTGACACGCGTCCCGCTCCCACTTACTATGGACATTCTCCCCATTCACCTTGGTATTGACCCATGCAAACACTTTCCGAAGGGAGGCCGCGCTAAAACGACACGAAGCCGAGCATGGATCTCACGGTGTGAACACAGGGGGACGTGAGAGTAAAAACTCGATATGAAAATCTTGTTTTTATATTTTTCCTCCCACTGAAATGTCCTACTGTATTTTAGGGTTATTAAACTTAGATAAATCCGGCTAAGTCAATCTATCTAAGACTATGCCTATTATAACTCTTATATATAGGACTTTATTCTAATGTCTAGGTGAATTAAACTCATTTAATTACCTAGTGACATTGCATGCTAACATTAAACTATGATTAATTCAACTCAGGTTCCGGGTCAGATCCCAGGTAGGAGGTGTTCCGTAACCGTCAACTTAAGTACCCCCAGCCTAGACAGAACTTCACCGGGAGAATTCCCTTATAACCATAGTAATGTTTTTCCTACTTAGTACATTAAAACTATTTTAATCCTAAGTAAGAAAATAATTCTAATCCTATTAGAATTAAAATTGAGCTTAGGTCTAATTAATTTTAAACAATTTAAAATTAATTCATTTTAACCTAAGGTCCTATGTTTGCATGCAACTCTTTGTTATAGGTTGACGGTTTCTAATCAATTTTATAACTATTATAAAATTTTAATAATTAGCCCTATAACATGCTTCTATGGTGTTGGAAACAATAACAATCAAATTCCAGTTATTAAACACCATAACGCTCATGACGCCGGTAAAATCAATATAACGATTATATTAATCTAAGGTGGTGTCATGCTTCATGCAATTTCAATTTCATTTAATTAATATCGATTATATTAATTAATCATTGACGAAATTAAATCACATGAAATTAGACATTAATATAATATAACTCTTATATTAATCTAATTAATGTCATGCTCAATGTTATTCCATTTTCATTAAATTAATATAACATTTATATTAAAAATATACATGAAAATCAAGCATTGATATTTATTTCCATTCATAATATAACTATTATATTAATACTCATGAAAATAAATCTAGGCATGCATGCTACATTAATAAAATATAACAATTTATATTTATCTAATTAATATCATGCATCATGCTTTTCCAATTTCATATATTTAATATAGCAATTAAACTAAATAACTCATGAAATTTAAATCCATGCATAATTATCATATATTATAACATTTATAACATAAAAATGCATGAAAACATGCTTAACCTATGGTGGGATCTAGCTAAATGACATTCATAAAGCAATAAATAGCTCAAAAACCGGTATATTGGCCCCTAGGATAATTAAAATAAACAAAAATTACAATAATTTCAATTTAATTATCCTTCTAGTCTTGAACCGCTCCAGAAACGACCCGAACCATCTTGAACCGCTTCAAACTAAGCCCAAATCACTCGAACCGAACCAATTATCCAGTGAACCGGACCGAATATCAACGAACCGGACCAAACAGCTTCAAACCAGACCGCCCAGGTACAATCCGCACGCCGGAAAAAATAATTGATATAACAGACCACGTTGAGGATCGAACACACGATCTCCAAATTGCCAATCACGCGCGCTTACCAACTGTGCCAGCCAACGAAGTTTGAATCTAATTGAACGCAACAAATTATTATTTCTAACTGTCAAATAACCACAATAATTCACGCTCCGCACGACGCGTTCAACCGTCTGCAAATCCGAAAATTCCCGTCGGCGTCGAGACGTTGTAGGCATAGCGTCCCGACGCTGCCCCGAATTTTTCCAGCAACTGTTCTTGAGCGTCGCGACTCTGTTGAGTAGGGTCGCGACGCTACGCCTCTGGACAGCCTCTGTTCTTCGTTTCCAGCAGCAGTTTTTCACCAAATTGAACCCCGATTCGAGCACCGGTCAACAAATTGATTCCTAATTTCTAGACACGGACTTACAAGACTCGATTTACAATATTTTTGCCCCAAAACACATGGGCCCTTACATGATCAAATCATACAAAATTGTAAATCTAAGGTCAAATATAACCAAAACAGTTTTTCAGCAAACCACATTCATAATGCAATCCCACCAAAAACCAACGCAATTTTCATAAATCGAATTTAATTCACGAGATGGCTCTGATACCAATTGAAGGGTTGAAATCCCTTTTGGCAACGGAAGCAAACAAGAACAATCTCGAATTAACATTTCAATTTTAGAAAAACCAATACGTTGGCAACAAAATTCAGAAACAATTTCTAAATTACTAAGATTAAGCATGTTGTAAATATATTCAAGATTAAGAATACTTATCGGATTCCGAAGAACACAGCACAATGCTCCAATTTCGTTCTTGGGACTTCCAACGGACACCACCACTCGAATCACCCGCTATTCTCTTGGGATTACTTGAGATTGGTTTGTGGGAACCAAAATCCGTCTTGGAAGGAAATTTTCAGCAAAGTTCTTGCTGTGTTTTGAGAGAAAATCCTCTCTGTGTTTTCGTGAGAATGAGAGGAATGATCGATCAGTTGGGAACTCCTTCTCCCTGTACGATAAGTGGGGAGGGAGTTATCTCCCTACTAGATCTAGACCGTTAGATCTTAATCAAAACGATCTCGGTCATTAACTAATTAAATAATAAATATTTAATTAATTAATTAATTATAATTAATTTAATCAAATTAAATGAATTATAATATATAGTTTTTAATTCAATTTGAATCATATTCAATTAAATTAAATTGGTCATTCAATTAATTCTAAATTAATCGATCCCACATTAATTAAATATCAAATATTTAATTAATTTTATAATTGAATCATATTCAATTTAATTTCTCTCATTTAACCTATAGTTTTAATGTGCATCAAAATGTACATCAATATAAACTATAGTTTTAATTTGATTAAATCACATTTAACCAAATTAAAATTAAATTAATTAATTCCCCAATTAATTAATTCATGAATTAATTAAATATCACATATTTAATTAAATTCATAATTCTCTCATTAATTAATTTTGAATCATATCCAAAATTAATTTTATTATAAAGTTTAATTCATTAATTAAACTTATACTATAATGTATCTCCATACATTATATTAATTGCATCAAAATACAATTAACTTATATTCCCTTTAATAATCAAGACTATATTATCTCAGAACCCGTTATGAGCTAGCAGGTGGACCTAATGGACCTACAGATCAGAAGCTCCAACGATACGAGATTGATCAACTAAACTCATTAACCGAGTCAATCAACATTCCTTAACTGTGGGTCACTCCACTAAAGACCCACAGCTGCACTCTTCTCACTGTAGAATATTTCTGTGTCCACGGATATCGACCAATGTAGTAAGTCAATCCTTCACGTGTGTTCGTAACACCAGCTGGGTCAAATTACCGCTTTACCCCTGGGTTACCTCTGGATCCTTAAGTACCACTGATCCCTCTAATGAACAATTTGTTTAGGGTCCAACCTCTAAACAAGAGTTCCTCTCGGGCCAGGAGAGGACGGCGCGCCTTTGTTCAAGCCCCGGAATCAGCCCTTAAGGGAACACACATCTACTTGCCCCAATAGGGGAAGGAGTGAATTCCATCTTGTATTGTCATGTCCTCAGCCCCCCACTCGGTCTTTTCCCCAAGAAGGTAGGCTTATTGAGTCGGCGTACTGGCCACTCTCACCCGTACTAATCAAAGGACAATCCCTCGTGAGAAGGAGTTCATGACACATTCAGGATTAAGATCGAGTTACCTAGGTCATCCTATTGAAACAGTAACCTAACTAGTTAACGGTGTTACATCTAGTGGTTTACTATTTCGTGGTCCGGTCTTATGCAAACTCATTGCATAGGATACCCCCGCTCGCATGTCTCCTACATGGACGCCTTGGATCAATACGTCTGTATCGAATACAAAGCGGGTCGTATCACATAGTGTTACCAGGATAAGGTACCCAGCCTTATCCCTGTACTATAGACCTTTTAGGTTGTTACTTGAACACTGATCCCCGTATGTCCCTACATACTAGTCCAAGTCTCATGT
This sequence comes from Luffa acutangula, assembly GCA_036850905.1. Classification (NCBI taxonomy): domain Eukaryota; kingdom Viridiplantae; phylum Streptophyta; class Magnoliopsida; order Cucurbitales; family Cucurbitaceae; genus Luffa; species Luffa acutangula. The sequence goes on along the minus strand of CM072097.1, from coordinate 36,900,873 downwards.
AAACAACCTTGGATCTTAGTTTATTGGATTTGGGTCATATTGTGCAATTCTAGACTTAATGACAATAACACTTTATTGCATAAACATCAATAACACTTTATTGATACAAGTGTATAATTTGTTAGTCATTCACTATCTACAAGTTTTAGGACATAAAACCCAACACATACAGCGTTGGATTTTGTCATTAATATTTGCCACAATGGAAGGATGAGATTTTTGCCAATGCTCTTTTATAATTTGACCACATTCTTCAAATTTACTCCAACCCTCCGCAAACCGGCACAACTTGTTCCTCACACTCACCCTACTGTCTTTTCTTATAGACGACAAATGCAACAAAATTGGTCTATGGTCTGAACAGTGAAGGCTAAGATGATTAATCTGGTTGATCACAAAGTTCAACTTCTCAGAATTTGCCACAAAAAACCTATCCAATCTTTCCTTGATAGAATCCTTCTTTTTAGAACTTTTGAACCACGTAAAAATGTCTCCTACACAGTCCACTTCCTCCAAGTTACAACAATCAACTATCTCCCTGAACCTCTCCATTTGGAGGTCATTCCTCCGATGCCCACCACATTTCTCTTTCTCATAGAGGATTTCATTAAAATCTCCCCCCACGATCCAAGGAAGATCAAATAACCCCTTTAATCTCTCAAGGAGCTTCCACACGACTCTTTCCTCTTCTCGACCTTGGGATTTCCATAAAACCCCGTGAATCTCCAATCCCCGGAGCCTTCTTTAATAATAAAATCAATATGGCCCTTGGAATAAGAGGTAATGGTAAGCTTGGTATCAACCTTCCAAAATAGAGCCAAGCCACCACCCTTACTAATACTGTCAACAACAAAACAAAAATCATAACCCAGATTCACCTTCATCTTCTGGACTCCATCCACATTACACTTGGTTTCCGAAATGAACATAATGTGGGGAAGATGCTTTCGCACCTTAGGCGCAAAGCTCGGAGCACCCAGGGGTTCCCCATCCCCCAAACGTTCCAACTGAGGATTTTCATGGCGTCCGACGGGGCTGTTCCACTACCTCCGTCGATATCCCTCCTACCAATTTGGAGTAAATAATACACTGTTTCTTACCCCCTGAACTTTCAACACCATCATCCTGTCTTTCATGCTTTTTATTGTTTGTGGAAGTCCATTCCATTTCGAAAAAGTGAGTGCTAACTCGTACTTTTCTGGCTTTTCGTTTCCAAGCTTTCACCCCTTTAGTTTCCTTACTCAGACTCTTGGATTTGGACCCATTCTGATTACCATCTGTTCCTTTGATCTTTGTTTCATGTTCCTGTATAGTATTCGATCTGTTGGGGGGCTGCCCATTATTGCTTGGGTCGATTCTTGGCCCATAGTCAGCCTTTTCAGTGGACCCGATGAGAATATTTTGACTGTGTCTTAGACTAACATCCACTAACTCATTGTACCTGCCCACATCTTTTTCCATTGTCGGTGTCTGTTGCTTTTCAGACTTGCCCATGCTATCCTCTCTTCTTTTGTCCTTTTCCTCTCTGACCACAATACTTTGCCTCGAAACTAGTGATTCAACATTTTTTTCCTAACGGCTCTTTTTGGTCGAAGTTGTTCATCTCCGGTGGCCTCTCCACCGTGGTTTCCTGATCAGCTATGGTTGCCTTCTCGCTGGCACTTCGGTTTTTTATGATTTTGCCTTTACGACTGACTTCCTCTTTCGCAACTCCCATACTTTCTTTGCCTGTTTCAAGTTCTTTGTCCTTCATTGGAACTCTCAGGTCTGGACTTTCATAATGCACCACATTTTTATTGTTCAGTTCTGTCTCTGCTTCGTGCTCCCTTCTTCCTTCCTTTGATAATCTGTTCTTATAGATTTGTTCCTATCCTCTTTGTTCCACCATTGATTTGCTCTTCTACTGCTCTCGCCTCTGCCTCTAAACACAGTTCCTCTACTCTTCCACCCATCTGTTTGTTTCCCTTTGTTGAACCATTTACTTGCTTGGGTTTCTCTCAGCTCTATTCCATACGCCTTCTCCTCACTATTCTTACTTTCAGCTTGGTCGCATTCCTGCATCACATGGCCTAACTTCCCACGGTGATAGCAAAAATCTGGAAGTTTCTCGTATGTCACCGGAATCCACGAGTTAGAAGCTCCAGACCCAACTCTGATATTCGTTCCTCTTTTCAAAGGTTCATTGATATCTATTCTCACCCTGATTCTTAGATCTTCTCCACTGATGTTCCCTTTATCATCTGTGTCTATCTCTTCGAATACCCCGATAACATTACCCAATGCTTCAACATATTTCCTACTAAAACATACTTAAGGTAATTTATAGAAATGAATCCATAAAGAAGCATACCTGAAATCCAGAGAGTTAATACAACACTTCCCTCTTGGCTCCTCGACCATTATTAGCGAGTCATCAAAAATCCATGGGCGTCCTTTAATGATCCTTATCTTGTCCCTCTTTTGTTTAAACTTACAGAGAAAGGTGTTTCTTCCCGCTTTCTCAACAATAACTCTTCCTTCCACCGCCCAAATCCTTGCCATGATGTCAAAGAAAACCTCCCAATGAATGAGCTTGTTGGAGACGATTTTGCACGCCACCGCATCCGTGAGGTCTTTGCCGATCTCTTCAATATCATTATCTTCAATGGCTACCACTCTTCTCCCCTTTTGTTCTGCTAAACTAAGGTTCTCAATCTGGTTGTTTAACACATCCATGTAACTCTCTTCCCCTGTTTGCTGACAATCCATATCGGAATTACTCCCTTGCAGGTCACCTTCGGACCCCTGTAGGCAAACTTCAAGTTGCCCCTATTTTTCCATAACTCTTCCCTCACGGCTGGAGAGAGAACAGAGTTAGGACCCTTTAGTCACATTTGGTTATTCTACCAATGGAGATACTTGTCCTCCCTTATATACCCATAATCATCCCCTTGTCTAGCCAATATAGGACTTTGGTCGCACTCCCAACACATCCAACTTTAGGAATTAAAGATTTAATTAAAATTTTCTTTTTCCCATAGTATAGAAATTTAATTCCTCGAATACATGAGGAAAAGGCTTAATTTTGCTAACTTGAAAATCTAATGTTACAAATTAGAACTTCAGTGAATAGGTTTGATGATCCAAAAAGGCTTAATTTTGAAACACTGGGCGTCACAATTTTAATCTATTTTGCTATCTGTGCAAACAACCCTAAAAAATACCTTTAAAAAATTACTATGACATGATGAAAGACAACTTAACAAATTCAGGAGTTGAATTCAAGTGAGAAAGTTAATGAGGTCTAGAATGATAATCCAAGAGAAAGAAGAAGACAGCACAAGTGAGAACATTGAACAAGATAGAGGAACGTGAACAAACGTAGCTAGGAATCTCAATGGACCTTCAATAATAAAAGAAGATTCAAAGGATGAATGAGAACGATAGTGGGGGAAAGTATAAAAATCGTGTTTTAACCAAGGTATAAAATTTCGCTCGATGTTGTTGTGTCGAGCAACTCGACATGTCAATGGAGGGAAATTTTTGTTTTTCCCCATGTCAACGACATGTTGAGGAATGACCCGACATGTCGCTGCATTTTTTTAAAAAAAATCAATGGTTAAATTTGGTTGAGGTAGTCACTGTGAAATTGTGATGGACCATTGTGATATACAGCAGACGACAACTGACAGCTGTATTCTTTTTATTATTACTTATTTTATCTTTTTTGCCATCCATTTTATTTATATAATTTTCCTTTTTTTTTCTTTTTTTTGGGAAAAATACACTTGTAGACCCTGAGGTTTGAGTTAGGTTTCATTTTGGTCCCTGAGTTTTCAAACTCAACAATTTAGTCCCTGAGGTTTGAGATAAGGAGCAATTTGGTCACTGTCATCCATTTTACCGTTAAATCTAACCGGCTGCTGATGTGACACTATTATTTTAATTTAAAAAATTTATTATTATTATTTTTAAATAAAAATATATTAAAATAATTAAAATATTATTATTTTTAATATATTTTAAATTATTTTTTAACTTTTTATTCTTTCTTTTCTTCAACCCCTTCACCACCACCATTCTTCTTCTTCTTCTAGCTCTGACCGTCGACCATCGTTCTCCAACTATGTCGTCAGCCGCCGGTCGTCGCCGGTCACCGGCGGTGAACCTTTTTTTTTCCTTCTTCCTCTCATTCTTTTTTTCTCCTTCCTTCTTCCTTCTTTACTTTCTGTTTTTTATTTAAAAAAAACTAAAGAACTGAAATTCATTTTTTAAACGAATTAAAACGAACGAAGAACTGAAATTCGCCCGTTTGAAACTGAAGAACTGAAATTCTCCAGTTTGAAACGATTGAAGGAGGACTCGCGGATCTAGCAAGCCTTTCACGGGTCTGAAATGAACAAAGGGGATTCGCAGATCTGGCAGGTCAAACGGGTCTGAAACGAACGAAGGGGGACTCGCGGATCTGGGTTCGTGTCGCCAGTTTTCCAGATCTGAAACTATCGCCTATCGCCGGAGAAGGAGACGTTTGGGTTCGTAACACGCGTGGGTTTTCAAGACCCACTGCCAAAATCGTTGCTCCAAAGACCAACGACCAAAATCGTTCGTGACGCGCCAGTTTTCCAGGTCTATGTGTGCTCCAAAGACCCACGTCCTCAGCTTGAAACACCTCGGTCAGATCTGGGTACAAAACGTCTCCACGCCTTCGTTTCAACTCTAGGTTGAAACACCTCCACGCCTCCTCCAAATATAGGTACGAATCGGCGGTCTCTATGGGTTTCATTCAAGCTAGAGTGGGTTTTTAAAAGCACGTTAAAAAAAAGAGACATAGAGAAAAGTTGGAGAAAAGGGGAAAAAAAGATAATGAAAGAAAAAAAAACTTTCTAACGGCGAGCGGTGGTCGCCGACCGTCGACCATTGCCGGTCGCCTGCCATCTGCAGAAGAAGAAGAAGGGGAAGAGGAGGAGAGAGAAGAAATAAAAAATTTAAAAATAATAATATTTTTATTATTTTAATATATTTTTATTTAAAAAAATAATTAAAATAATAGTGCCGGTTAGATTTAACGATAAAATGGATAGCATGGACCAAATTGCTCCTTATCTCAAACCTCAGGGACTAAATTGTTGAGTTTGAAACTCAGGGACCAAAATGAAACCTAACTCAAACCTCAGGGACTAAAAGTGTATTTTTCCCTTCTTTTTTTTATATTGTTATTTGTATCTTTTAATTTTTCATTTAATTATTTTTCACACTAAAATTCGGTCAAATTTACGTCAAATTTTACAATTTTCCAAACATCTTTTATATTATAAACAATATTTTTCAAATTCGTTCAAATTTCTTTTTAATATGATAATAAAAAGGGGCAGTTGATAAAAATAGAAAAAATAAAAATGGAATTTGCAACCATGTAATCAGTTTTTTAATGTTGCAAATATAGCAAAAAAAGTGGTCCCAACCTAAACATTAAAGTTGAAAAGTAAAAAAAAAAAAAAAAAACCCATAAAACATGCTGGAAGTAAGAAGTTTAAAAAGTATATCAATGGTGTTATTGATATATTGTATATTAGTTACATCATTAAGTTATTTAGTGTGACTGATATACTAGATATTTGGTATATCAATCAACTAATATACTAAATATATGGTAGATTAGATGTTTATTTCATGAACATAATATCCTTCATTCATGAAGTATACACATGAGCCTTCATTAGTTTAGATGTCTTTGATATACTTCATTAATAAATTAAAGAATTAGATATATTAGCTTTATTTTGGGACAATATGTATGGTAAGAAATTTAAACCTATAACTTCTTGGTTGGATGTGTATGTCTTCTGCTAGTTGATCTGTGTGTTCATGTTGGTAAATATATCATCGATATACTATATATCATTTTAATTATTATACTACTGATACACTAATGGTATACTTGAAATTACTTTTTTAGTGAGTATTGATATACTGCTATTACACCAATGATATATTTAAAATTGCATCTTATTGATATACTTATAACAAATCTTGCATTCTATGATCTTCATAATACAACAACTATTAAAAATATATATCAATGATATTTTTTTTTTCAAAAAATAACAAGCCTTTCATTGATTTATTATTTGAGTAATATAACAAATGAGGTATATCAATTCATAACAAGTATAGAAGACAAACATTTCGTTTAAAATATATAAATAACACAACACAATTCAATAAAGAAAAAATGAAACATAAGAAAAGTAATATATCAAATATCTCATTAGTATATCAATATTCATATTAAGAAGGAATTTTAGCGTCGGTCGGATTTCTCTCTGGCGATTTTTTCCAGTGATTCAATTCATCGGATTCTTCGGTGATTCCAATCACCGTTTTTTCGCCTCAACTTTGTTGGCGGTGAGGTTACTTTTGATTTCCTATGGAACTATCGCTGGTTTCGACCCAGATACTGCCCAGATTCTATCCTAATATTGTAATCTTTAGCCACGCAGTCTGATCCGATCTGATATTTCCAAAATATTTGTCCGATCTTGCTTTAATTCCACCATATCTGAGGAGTGCTTATATTTGAAGGCTAAGGTGTTTTGTTTTTCGATAGTGTAGGGTGGCATTCTATCTCAAGTAAGTTACTTCATTTTCTTAGTTGTTTTCTCAGAATTTTGTGTGCAAATTTTCCTCAATGGCATTCGAAGAGATGATGGAAAATTGGGAGAAATTTAATTTGACGACCGAAGATGGGACCGAGGTTGATGTTGATCGTCAAGCAGCGGCCATCACTAGCAAGTCCTTGGGTTTCAGTCTGGTTGGTAAACTTCTCGCGCCCCGAATAATCTCGGGAGAGGTGATGCGGAAATACTTCAAGGCAGCATTGGGCATTCCGATTGGGCTCATGGTGGAGAAACTTGGGTCTAATCTGTTCCTGTTTTCCTTGTGGTCTAAAGAGGAGCGAACTCGTGTACTTCGGCAAGAACCATGGTTGTTCGACAAATTTTTGGTGGTTCTCTCCATACCAATTCCTTTGGTAAAGTCGACTGCGATGGAGTTCAAATACACTACTTTTTGGGTGTATTTTTTTGAACTTCCAATGGACTTATTCAATCTTTCCATGGCAAAACGATTAAGAAATGCTATTGGTCGTACAATGGTGAAGGGGTTTGCGTTGGAAGGCGAGTCTTCGTGTGCGTGTTACCCTTGATATTTTCAAACGACTTCGAGGGGTATCAAGGTGAAGCTCGATGAACCAATGGGCAGCTATTACTATTTGGAAGATGGGTCTAATTCTCAGAATCATCAATATGACATGTGGATGCAGTTTGCGGGCCATTCGTCGAGTCTGTTTCGGTCTCTAAGTACTAGCCCGATGGGTAAAAAAAATTATGATCGACTTGGAGATTGCTGAACACTCGAATGCGAAAGTAGATCAAGGAGCTCGATCGAATATGGCGATTGGCATGGGCGGCATTGGAGTGGGATCCCCGTTGCAAGACTACGACAGCAAACCGATAGAGATCTCGCCGATGATGGGGGACTCGGTTACAAACACGTTCACGATGCCAACTTGCGAATTAATAGTGTTAATGAAGGTCATAATGGTGCTGAGTCATCCAAGGCCAAAAAGAAGCTTGATTATGCGACATTTAATGAAGAGTTTCTGTGGAAGACAGATTTAAATGGGAAATTTAATGACAACTCGATGGGTTTGGGGCAATCGGTGGATTTTTTTCCTTCTCAGTCAAGTGCAGCCGACAACTCTTTTAAAAGCCAAGAGTTAATGAATGGTGGGCCAGTTTTTTATTCCTTAACTGATCGAAACCAAAAATTTGAGGGAAAGGAAAAGCGATCTGATGCTTACAAATTTGATCTCAACCCAAACTTTAATGACGCCTACCCAAATGAACCATGCATTACACAGAAACCGAATGTTCCAGCAGTCCACGTGGAATCGGCCCATACTGAAAATCAGTCGACGGTACATGTGGGGGGGCTGAACGTTTAGGGTTGGAAGCATCGAGCTAGGATTTCTTCGACAGGATCTTCTCAAGTTGATGGAGGGATTGTTCGAAAAAAAGAATGGGTACTGGGTGTCACGGTCATGCTCGTCCAAGGCGTGTTGCCTATGGCCGCATGCCCATGTCAACCCTTTCCCCTCATGCTTTCATTATATGTATTTCTTTTGTATCGCTTGTTTACTTTCCTTTGCATTTCTCAAGTGTATGACTCCTCGTGATTTTCATGTTTAAGCCTGCCAAGGCTAAAATGCTTTATAATGTACTATAGGGGGGTACGACTAGTTGTCAATCCTTCCTACCCGAGAGTTGTATGCTATCAAGCTGTTGTTGTGCCTTTGCTTACTTGATAGTCTGTGCAACAAATATACTTTCAAAAATGTCTTCGAACGTTTTCCAAAACCTTTTCTCTAACCCCGTTTTCTAAAACCGTTTTCCAAGGAACGGGGGTAGAGGTTGCGATATTCGCCCGTTGTGCCACCGGCGATCCGTTTCCAAGTTGGCTGACTTACTTGTGAGCGAAAGTAAGTGCCGCACAGCCGCCTTTCGAGACCCTAAAGACCGCGACTGTGACACTGGGCAAGAGGGAGGCTCTAAGAAGCGTGGTCGTATGGATGTGGATGAGGATAACTTGAAGGATCCAAATGAAATATCGGTAGAGGCTGTTGAATAGCCCCACCGGGAGCCATGAAAACGATTTGTTCGAATGTCCGAGGGTTTGGGAATCCTAAGACATTCCGAATTATTAGTGAGGATATATGTCACCATAATCCAAATTTATTGTTTTTTATGGAAATAAAGTGTAAGGCGAATGCGAAAAACATTAATAAAATAAAGCGGTCTTTCAATTATTCGGGTTGTTTCTCAGTCAATTGTTATGGTCGAAGTGGTGGCCTATGTCTACTATGGAAGGAGGAAATGGATGTTACAATTAGATCGTTTTCACAATTCCATATTGATGCTTCTGTTGTGTGGGAGTCTAAATTGTGGCGCTTCTCTGGTTTATATGGAAATCCGAACACAAACCAAAGGAAATTTACATGGGATCTTATTCACAGATTGCACAATCATGATGAATCCGCCTGGATCATAGGAGGGGATTTTAATGCTATCTTATTATATGAGGAAAAAGATGGTGGAGCTCCCACAAGTGAGACCCAAATGGACATTTTCCGGAGTGTGCTAGATGAGTGTGGATTGCAGGATCTTCATTATTTGGGAGATATATTTACTTGGTCAAATAGGCAGCTGAGCGCAGTGCAAATTAATGAACGACTTGATAGGTTCGTTGTTAATGAGGCCTTTTGCCAAATTTTCCCTCATGGATCGATTCTACATCTAGATTGGGCGAGATCTGACCATTGCTCGATCATGTTTGAAGGTAATCCTATGGTGCATAATTTTGGTAGAGGTTAGAGGAATCGGAGACTGTTTCGATTTGAAGAGATTTGGACTCAACAACCAAAATGCAAAAAAAAAATCATTTCTAAAGTAGGGGTGGGAGGATCATCGTTCAGGCATACCACGACTTGAGAAGTGTCTTGAAAGCTGTAGAGTTCGACTGCAAAAATGGGGCAAAGGTACTGTTTGTACTATTCGCAAAGATATTAGCAAGTTGCAATCTTAAATGCAAGAGATGTATCGAAGACCCCCTCCATTGGACTTTGAAGCAATCAAACAGTTAGAGTTTCAATTGGAGCAAGCTTTGGAAAGGGAGGAGATATATTGGAAGTAGAGGTCCAGAGAAAGTTGGCTAAAGTGGGGGGATGGCAATACTCGATGGTTCCACAAACATGCAACCATGAGGAAACAAAGAAATGAGATAAAGGGCATTAGTGATGCGAATGGTGTTTGGCTTTCAAACAGGAAGGATATGGAACAGGCCTTTGAAACTTATTTTACTAATATGTTTACCTCAAGTAACCCCACTAATGATACTATTCACACTACGCTACAGGTAGGGGTGATCACGGTTCGGTTCGATCTGATTTTGGACCAAACCAATGACCGAACCGAACCATTCGGTTTCTGAGAGTTCTCAACCAAGAGAACAGAATTTTTCTCAGTTTTTAAGTAAAAACCGAACCAATCGATTTTGGCTCCAGACAGTTTGGTTCGGTTTTCAACCGATTAGTATCTATCTTTTCTTTTCTTTTTTTGGAAAAGGTTGTACCTATCTTGTTACCCTGCAAAATAACATAAGATTGGAATAGATAGAGAGTGAGAGCGATGAAAAACTGAGAACAAACCTAAAAGAAGAGGAACCTTGAACAGATCTTTATGTTTCGAGAAAAAACGAGAGAAATTGATAACAGACTTTAAAAAAAAAAAAGAGAAGCCAAGAACAAAATAGATCAAAGACGACAACTACTTCGAATGAGAGACAATCGGCGGCGATTAAACGAGAGTGTGTTGGCATGTTCTCGACGAGTAAATCTGAAGTAGGCGGTGGTAGCTAGGATGGAGAGAGACAAGTGAAAGGTTGAGATTGAGAAGTAAAGAGAAAAGGAAGAGGAAGAGAGAAGAAGAGAAGAAGGAAGATGGAGGGGAAGAGAGAAAAAAGGAAGAGGAGACGACAACAAAAAGTGAAGAGAGAGGATATGGAAAAGTAAAAATTGAAAACCCTAAAATTTTGGGCTTATATGACTTGGATGGTGGGCTTGGGTGGTGGGCTTATTTTACTTATGGGCTCGTGGGTTTTAAAAGTTATTTGATTTGATCGGTTCCGTTCGGTTTTTTTAGTTTTTTAAATAGAAAAACCGTAAGCTGAATCGAAAACCTCAGTTTTTTAAAAGGTTGAACTAAGAAAACCGAATATATGTGAGAAAACCGGACTGAACCAGTCGGTTCGATTCGGTTCCTCGGTTCGGCTCGGTTTATGCACAGCCCTAGCTACAGGATATTCAGGTGAAAGTAACACCTAGTATGAATGCCAAGCTTCTTGCTCTGTTTAATAGAAGTGAGATTGAAAAAGCGATTAATCAAATGCATCCTTCAAAGGCACCTAGACCAGATGGCTTTCCTGCTCTATTCTACCAAAAATATTGGCATGAGGTTGGTGATACTACTATTCTTAATTTCATGGAAATTTTAAATTCAAAGCAGTTGATAAAAGCATGGAGTGATACTTATATTGCACTTATTCCTAAAGTGAATAATCCCAAAGTAGTATATCAGATTTTAGGCCCATAAGTTTATGTAATGTGACATATAAGATCATTGCTAAAATGCTGGTTAATCGCATGAAATGGGTCCTTCAAGATATTATATCAGAAAATCAGTCTGCTTTTGTGCCAGGTAGATCCATTTTTCATAATATTATTGTGGGTCATGAATGTTTACATTCCATTAAGTCGAGGCGAAAGGAAAGCAAGGGTTGGGTAGCTTTGAAACTAGATATGAGCAAAACGTATGATCGAGTCGAATGGTGTTTCTTGGAGAGAATAATGTTGATGATTGGTTTCCATCCAAATTGGGTGACATTAATTATAGAGTGTGTGCAAACTGCGAAATTTTCCATTTTGCTCAATGGTGTTCCAACAAGAAACATCATCCCATAGAGGGGGTTACGTTAGGGTGATCCACTTTCTCCATATTTATTTTTGATATGCTCGGAAGCGCTATCTACCTTGATTAATGGGGCAGTTTTGCGTAAATCTATATGTGGAATTAAACCAGGTAAACATTGCCCAGAGATTTCTCATCTATTCTTTGTAAACGATAGCCTCATTTTTTGCAAAGCATCCATTGAGCAAATATGGGTGTTTCGATCTTACTAAAGACATATGAGCTTGCTTCGGGTCAGATGATTAATGTGACGAATCTGCTTCATTCTTCTCGCCTAATGTAAATGGAGATTTTCGGTTGATGTTGTCTAATTTGTTGGGTATGCTTGTGGTTAATAACTTAGGGAAATATTTGGGAGTCCCATCTTCTTTCACCAGGAATCGTTGTGATGACTTTAAAGCCATTAAACAACGAGTATGGAAAACTTTGCAGGGATGGAAAGGGACTTTCTTTTCGGTCGGTGGTAAGGAAGTTCTTATAAAAAGTGTAACTCAAGTTATACCAAGGTACATAATGAGTTGTTTTTGCCTTCCACAAACTTTGTGTGATGACATTCACAAAATGATGGCCCGTTTCTAGTGGGGAACTACGAATATCAAAAGGAAAATGCATTGGAAGAAATGGGTGGACCTATGTCGTCCTAAAGAGGTAGGGGGTCTAAATTTTAGGGACTTGTCATGTTTTAACAAGGCTCTTTTGGCTAAGTAGGTATGGCGGTTGTTCACAAACCCACGACTTCTGGCGTCAAGAGTCATACAGGGCAGATACGTTCATCATGCCTCGCTGATGCATGTGCCAGTCAAGTCCAACTGCTCAGTGTTCTAGAGAGGAATGGTATGGGCACGAGATATTTTTCTTGCAGGTATGAGGAAAAGAATAGGGAATGGTCAATCCACCAGGTTTTCCAATGACCCATGGATACCAAAGGAGGCTACGTTTAAGCCATTGCAGGAATAAGGTTCAAATGTTCAAGAGGAGATGATGGTATCTGAGTTTATTACTCCATCTTTAGGATGGGATTTGCATAAACTCAGGACAGAGGTGACGGAGGATGATGTAAGGTGTATTACTACCATTCCTATTGGATTGCGTGATACGGAAGATACGTGGATATGACATTATACTTCTAATGGATCTTATATGGTGAATAGTGGATATAAAATGGCGTGGAGTCTAACTTTGGATCAGGCGTCAACCAGTACCAACAACTAGAAACTATGGTGGGAAACGCTATGGAAAGAAAAACTACCGTCAAAGATCAAGATGTTCATCTGGAAAGCCTCTCATTCTTGTCTGCCGACAAATTGGTGCCTTTGGAAACGAGGAATAGATGTATCTCCTAATTGTCAACTATGTTTAAGTAAGTTGGAAACTGTTGATCATGCTTTATGTGGTTGTAGAAGATCAAAAACTATTTGTGATAACATTTTTAGCCGAGTGGATAGCAGAATTGTAGTAGCAAATAATTTTGCAGATCTCATTATATGGAGGACTTTGAAAAAACCTGCATAGCCTTTTAGGCTATATGGAATGATAGGAATACTTACTGCAGGGAAATGCCAGTAATGGCATGGGCTCAACCATGTGACTGGATTCATTGCTATTGGATAGAAACTAAACCAACATCTGTGGAGATCACACGACGAATTGAGATAGAAGATGATAGTAATGTTCCTCACAATACCTTCTAATTATATACGGACGCTGCGGTGCACATGAATATAGTAGGGTCTGGTTTGGGAGCTGTTGTGCTTCGCCCAGATAGGACCCTTATGGCGGCAATGGAAATGATGGATGAAATCAGTTACTCACCTTTGGCAGCGGAGTGCCAAGCTATTATTAAAGGTATAAGCCTTTTACAACAATTGCAAATTACGGATGCTTGGATTTGTTCAGACTCTGTCAACGCTATTAAAATGACCAGGGGGAGTAGAGTATCACTTCTAAAGTGTACCACTGGGTGATCCAAATTCAAGTTTTGGCAAAAGATTTTGCTTCTTTAAATTTTGTTCATATTTCTAGAAATAGAAATAGGAGAGCTAATTATTTAGCGAAAGATGCATTAGCTCAACATAGATCTATGTTATGGCTATCTCAGTTCCCATCTGGGTTGTTGTCAATGGGTGTTGCTGACCATTGTAGTTGTAAACATATAAATGTTTGTAATTGTTTAGATCAATGAAATTTCAACTGTTCTTTGCTAAAAAAAAAGGTATATCAACATTCATATATCAAGTATATCATTAATATATCAATACTCATAATTAGGTATATCAAAGGTTATGCTTATCAGATCCAGTATATATTCAATATATTAGGTATATTAGTTAACGGATATACTTTATATTTCGTATATCAGTAAATATAAAGTATATCAGATATACTACTAATATTCCATTTGATATACTAATAAGGGTAAAACTGGAATAATAAAAAATTGAGAATCAGATTTTAAAAAATTTGCTATATTTGCAAATCTAAAAAAGCATAACTAAACTTATAAAATCCTAATGTTTTTTTCTACCCATTGTAATTTCCCTAATAAAAATAGTTAATGTTTTAATTTAATTCATCGTAATTAAAATTTCATTAAATAATTCAAACAATTTATATCAATTGATATAATTTTTTCAAAATTTTCGTTGATATCAACATTTTCATCGACATTCTAATTAAAATATTATACATATATTGTTAAAAATAATAAATTATAATATAATTAAGTCACAATTAAAGTTTTATTTAATAATACAAACAATTTTCATATTCCCAAAAAATCAATTTTCATATATATTTTTTAAAATTACTGTATTTATCGACATTTCAATTGACATTTTCGTTTTAATATTGTCTTAACTTTTAGTTAGATTAGAAATGGTCAATCATAGTCTAATTAAGTAACAATTAAAGTTTCATGGACTAATTTAAATAATTTCCATCAATTTCCACGATTTCCATAAGTTTTTTCCAAAATGTACATTTACATTGATATTTTCACAAAATCTAGACCTCGACATTTTACCTGAGTTTTAACAAACTTGAGAGAGTGTTTTAAGGAAGGGGCAAAATTGTAAAATCACATGAGTATGACATCAACAATGGGTTAGAATTTGGGTCGGAGTTATTGATTTTGGGTCATTAAAAAAAGGGATAAGTACACAAATAGCCCAAATTGGACCCCCTATTTTCAAATTTGTCCAACTACACTATTTTTTTCAAGAATAAACTTTGGGCTTCCATTTTTTACATGAAAGTCATGGTCATTTTACCATAGAGTCCTTTGCTTCATCTCTCCTCCATAATGGCTAAATATTTTCTCTCTCCCATCATTAATGGTCATTTCCTATCTCTCTCATCATTAATAGTCATTTTCTCTCTCTCCCATCATTAATAGTCAAACATTTCTCTCCCATCAATAATGACGGAATATTTTCTCTCTCTCATCAATATTTTCCTTTTTTCGTTTTTGGGAAATTGGGTAAACCTTTTTTCCCTAATTTTTTATCCCGTTTTGCATCCATTATTTTTCTTTTTTTTAGGGAAATTGTATAATCTTTGTTTCCAGGAATATATGTCTTAGTGTTCTGTATGCATAATATATCCCGGTGTATATGAATTATATATGGTAGGTTATGGCTAGAGTAAAAAAATTCCAAACATTTGATATCTGATAAATACGGATGTATAGTTTTATTATACTGATTATATATTGTATGGTGATATATATATATATATATATATATATATATATATATATATATATATGATTGCTGAGATTATTTCTATGAATATATGTCTTAGGGTCCTGTATGCATATTATATCCTGGTGTATATGAACTATATATATTAGGTTATGGCTAGGGTAAAAAAAATTGCAAACATTTGATATCTGATAAATACAGATGTATAATTTTATTATACTGATTATATATTATATATTGTATGTTAATATATATATATATATATATATATATGATTGTTGAGATTGTTTCTATGAATATATGCCTTAGTGTTCTGTATGCATATTATATCTCGGTGTATATGAATTATATATATATTAGGTTATCACTAGAGTAAAAAAAATTGCAAACATTTGATATCTGATAAATACGGATGTATAGTTTGATTATACTAGTTATATATTGTATGTTGATATATATATATATATATATATGATTGTTGAGATTGTTTCCATGACTATATGCCTTAGTGGTCTGTATGCATATTATATCCCGGCGTATATGAATTATATATATTAGGTTATTATACTGGTTATATATTGTATGTTGATATATATGTATATGATTGCTGAGATTGTTTTCATGAATATATGTTCTGTATGCATATTATATACCGGTATATATGAATTATATATATTAGGTTATGACTAGAGTAAAAAAAATGACAAACATTTGGCCGGAATCCCAAAAGATTGAAAAAATGATTCAACATTTGCTTTTAAAAAAGTATCTAAGAATATTTAAAGAAGATTGAGTAATCCCAAAAGATTGAAAAAATGTTTCATGTAACTAACTTACATTTGCAGTATCTTCCTCACAAAACAATAATGAAATTTAGTACAAACAATAATCTGAAAGAAGCAAAGTAAGGTTTAATTGTTCATCTCAAATTTCCAAACATACCAACCATATTCCACCACTCATGGATAATCGAATACGAAAACAAGATTCATAACACCCCAATTGCTAAATCGTAAAAAAAAAATCAACTCAAAAAGAGCATCCAAACAGAACCAGAAAAGCTACATGCAACAAAAGGGAGTAAAATTGAATCATTCCTCTGTTGCAGTTCAACAAGAACATAAGAACCTAACAAAAAAAAAAAAAAAAAAACTCATTCTCACAGTCAATGGAAGAAGTAGCAAGAACCCATCAATGGCGTCATCAAATGATGGTTTTGGCCTTCCCCTTCGGCAACCATCCGACCTGCCTTCTAAGCCTCGTCCGGCGACTCGCCGACGAGGCTCCAGCTGTGAAATTCTCCTTCTTCAACACGCCGGCTTCCAATGCTGCCATCTTCAAGGACAGCCAACGAAATCACAACGTTTTCCTGACCCATTTGCTACTTCTGCTGGTGGAGGGATGGTCGAAATTTTGGGAAGAAGGGGAGGGAGGAGAATAGATAGATTTAGGGTTAAGGGAATGCAAAACGGCAAATAAAAGGCAAATAAAATACTACACGATATTCAAAACAACGAAAAAAGGAAAACTAAAACGAATTTAATAAAAATGCCATAAATACCTCAAAATCATACAAAATTTGGTGGGATATTATTGAATGATGAGAGATAGTGTTGAGAAAACTTAATGAGGAGAGATAAAGAAGAAAAGGGTAAATTTGTCACAAAAAAAAAGGAAAATCTAAATCAGAAAAATTTATGTAACTTGGACATTTATGAAAAATGGGCTTTAGAGAGGGTCATCTGGCAAAATTTCTGTTAAAAAAATGGGTAATCAAAATAAAATTGATCTGTGTGGTTGGAAACTAGTGCATTCACTCGAAGCAAGAAAATGAAAATTGGTTAGTTAGTGGACAGCATGAGAAAGAGGCGTGTGGCTGTGGGCGTGTCCAAGTCCACCACATTCCTTACCCACACACCATTATCAAATCATCACCCTCTCTTCCCCCAATCTTCCCATCTCCACACGCAAAAATGTCATCCGCCATAGTTGCAGGCTCCGCCGCCTTCACCCGAACCTCCATCAGACCTCCAAAGCCCTCCGTTTCTCCTCAGGTATCCATCAATTCATCATTCACAAAACCCAAACCCCGAAATTCTCTGACTCACTGCTTTTCTTCTTGCTTCTCCAGAAAACCGCTTTCCAAGGGGTCTCGGTGCAGGACGCCAAGAAGGGTCTCTCGCATTCGCTCGCGGCTGACATTGGGGAGCCCCATGCCCAAAAGCGCTTGAAGGGCCTTCAAATCAAGGCGGCCAAGACGGCTGGCGCTTCCAAGACCATCGAGGTCGAAGTCGATAAGCCCTTGGGTCTCACTTTGGGACAGAAACCTGGCGGGGGTGTTGTCATCACTGTGAGTCCTTTTTTTACTCTTCTTCGAAGCTAGTTTTTAGTAGATGTGGATTTAGTTAGTGGGTAAGTCTTGGAAATTCATGTTGGGTTAGGCAGTGGATGGGGGAGGAAATGCAGCAAAATCAGGGCTAAAAGCTGGAGACCAAGTTCTATACACCAGCAGTTTCTTTGGTGATGAGTTATGGCCTGCAGATAAACTAGGATTTACCAAAACTGCCATCCAAGCCAAGCCTGACTCTGTCTACTTTGTAGTTAACAGGTTCTTTTCCCCACATTTTCACCTTGTAATTTGATTTGAATCTTATATATATTACTTGTAAAATTTCCTAATACAGAGGTGCGGAGGTCGATGTCAAAAGACTCCCTAAGCGACCTGCACCGCCTCGCTTTGGAAGACAACTAACCGAATCACAAAAGGTAAGGCGTTACTTAGGCATCATAATGTTGCCTTGTGTCTTGGTGATGACATTGCATTGCTATGGTGTGCAGGCTAAAGCAACTCATATATGCTTGGATTGTGGATACATATACACCTTGTCCAAGCCTTTCGACGAGCAGGTATATACTCATTTCTTACATCTCCAACTCTATAGTTTCACCTTCATAATGACACATTTGTCTCCTTATCGACTAATTTAGATCATTCTCTTTAATATATAACATCACACCTTAGCTTATATCCGAATCAGAATCATCTACATGAAATGTTAATTACTAATGGAATGTCATTTGTTGTTCTATCATCTGAAATAAATGTGAATAATGTATACCCAAACTTGGCTACTGATGATGACAGTTATCATATTTATTTGTAGAAAATTATACTTTTAGTCTTTATGGTTTGGATTAGATTGCATTTTGGTCCATTTTTCAAACTAAACAAATATATCTCTGGTTTGCATTTAGTTTCATTTTTGTTCTTCCGTCGACTTTTCCTTTAATTACTAATGAATAGCTGACGTAACATTTTAAAAAATTAGTCATTTATTAATTTTTATTGTTTCCTACTTTTTAATTAAAAATATTTTTTTATTCTTTTTCTTTTTCTCTATATTCCTTTGCTCTCTTCTTTCTCCCTTTCCTCCTCTCATGATCGTCCATCGATCTCTTTTTTTCTCTTTTCTTCTTCTTCACTTCTTTTTTCTTAGGAATAAAATTGTCGAGTTTGAAAATTCAAGAACTTAAATGTAATCTAACTCAAACCTCAAACAAAAGTGTATTTTTTTTTTTTTGGAGAAAAATCATTATTGACTTTAAACTTAGCAGGTTGTAT
Source organism: Luffa acutangula (assembly GCA_036850905.1). Lineage (NCBI taxonomy): Eukaryota > Viridiplantae > Streptophyta > Magnoliopsida > Cucurbitales > Cucurbitaceae > Luffa > Luffa acutangula. The sequence continues at coordinate 36,881,989 of CM072097.1, read as the reverse complement.
CAATTTTAACCATTTGAACTTTCAATTTCATCAAATTGAACCTCAAACTTAGTAAGTTGTATAACTTTTAACCTCGAACTTTCAATTTCATCTAATTGAACCTCAAACTTAACAGGTTGTATCAATTTCAACCCCAAATTTACGTAATTGTTGCAATGTAGACCTTCGGTTAACTTTTTGTTTGAATCACTATTAAAGCATGTAATTGACTAATTCCTTCGTTTTTTTTCTTTATAATTCACATTACACTTGAATTGGTTTTTTTATTTAAATAACAATAATAATAATAATAATAATTGGAGAAATTTTTTATTTGAAGAAACTTTTGTTGCTGAGAAGTTGCACATAGGTTTTCTCTCATTTTCTTCTTATTATATTATGTTTGTGGGTTTTGTTATTTTTTTTTAGCTACTTAAAAGAATATGCAACTATAGGATAATAGGAAAGCAATTTTGGAATTATTTTTCTTTTTATTTTAGATGATAGGAAACTGAAGGTCTACTTTATAACACTTATGCAAGTTCGAGTGTTAAAATTGATACAAACGGCTAAGTTTGAGGGTAACTTGATGAAATTGAAAGTTCGGGTTAAAATTGATACAACCTGTTAAGTTTGGAGTCAAAATTGATTTTTTTTTTTTTTTTTTGAGTTCATCAACATTTGAGGTTGGGGGATTCGAACTTCTGACCTCTTGATCGATGGTACACACCAATTACCGCGTAGCTATGCTCGCTTTGACTATAAACAAACAAGTGAGATTCGATGAAGCTAGTCAAACATTAATTTTACATTGGCCTTAAGCCAAGCCTAGCGACTAAGGTTAGGGTTAGATTGACTCAAACGAACCTTTGAGTCACATGTCACTTAACGAGGCTAAGTTGAAGTTTATTTTTTTTAAGCATAGTTGTAAATGGCTAGTATTTGGATGGTGCAGCCGGATGGATATGCATGCCCTCAATGCAGAGCACCAAAGAAGAGGTTTGCAAAATATGATGTGAACTCAGGAAAGGCAATAGGAGGAGGCTTGCCTCCAATTGGAGTCATTGCTGGTTTGGTTGCTGGTATTGGTGCTGTTGGAGCATTGCTTGTTTATGGCCTCCAGTGATATGATTATAAATTTCTATCACTTCTTTTGCTAATGATGCTTCTTCTCTATGTTTCTTTTCTTCTCCCATTTATTTAACCTCAAATTATATGAATCTTTTTGTCCTCAAATTTTCAAACTACACATATATGTTAATAATATAATTTGTATTTATTCACACGTAATGTATGATCCCTTGTGTGTTTTTTAGAGAATAAATCAAATAAAATTTTAATGGAAAGGAAAAGGGCATGAAAGGAAAAATTACTCGATGAAGCTACAACAATGTGATTGTTCTCTAATCATTGTTGCATGCATATAGATTTGAATGCAAATTTGAAATATTTTTTATTTTTCTCTTGTACGATTAGCGTCGTACGAAAATTAGTTACATTGTGGCGACTTCCATTAACTTCTAGTGTGAAACTATAAAATTTTTGTCATGCCCTAGATTTTTAAGTCTAAACTAGCGACGTTATAAACCATCTATCTTAAGACCAACCAGATGTTCCGATAATTTTGACAGCATAATGGCATACATATAGTTAACTATAGTTAACTCAATTTTTTTTAAACACGTGTTAACACAAAAATAATACTCCTATAATATTTTGGACCACTCCACCTTACTTCAATTCAACAAAACTTCCACAACAGTGACCATACGAGTCAGGTCTCGTATCAACAATTATCTAACACATCAACTATATAAAGTGAACTCAACCTTTATTAACAAAATGAGGAGATAGAGTTTGAATTAACCTAACATAGTTGAAACCTAACCGTTCAACAAGAAAATAGCTTCTAAAAACTATCGAAATGCATAACATCGAGCAACAACTACCCTACTCAGAATGAAAAATGAAAACTTAATGCAAGCTCGCTAGAGTCCTTTCCTCATATGCCTCATCCTCTGCATCACTATTGTCATGACAGTCCTCATAACCTGCATCATCTAAAATGTTGGAGGAAAAGAGAGAGAGGATATCAGTACAACCACAGAGGGAAGATATCAGTACAACCACAGTACTGGTAAGTAGCTCACACTTAGTGAGTCATCAAACATCAACCAATTCAAACAACACATACTTTTCACACCCATCCAACATGCTTCCAAAGCTATAAAACAAAAATAACATACTTGCATTTGATTCATGCATCGCGCATTATGCAACACACTCTCTAACCAACACATGATTTCCACGTCATGCAACACACCTAACACGTGAACTATGCACCATGCAATGCACACTTAACACATGAGTTTCGCACCATGCAACGCCTACTTAACACATGATTTACGCGACATGCAGGGCACCTAACACATGAATGTCATATGCAATACGCCCATACACTTACACATGTCTTACTTGTCATGCAACGCACCTAACACATGAATTATGCGTCATGAAGCACTCTTATTCACTAGACACATGTCAAAACTCAACTATGCAACATTGTCCACTAACCAATATAACATGCTCAACAAATTAAACATAGCAATAACATAAACAGATCGTATTTAACACAACATAAAACAAATTCACATAATATAAGACAAATAGCATGCTCACACAGTCAAACAAACCTAGCAAGTAGAAACTACTAACGTTCTTAAAGTAACTTGAGAGCTACTAAACAACAAAGATAATATCTAAGGGTTAAGGCTAATTTTGAGATGCTTTAAACAAAGCAAAATAGTTCAAGGGACAGTGATACTTACTAAGATTCCATCAAAAGAGAGGGTTCCTTGCTGAAACCTATTCGGACAAGCTCTAATTGGATTAACACTACAATTAGAGACCTCATAAGGTTAGAGCACAACTTAACAACCTTCAAAACACTTAAGATGGGCTCAAAAGAATCTAAAGCATGTTACAAGAGTCCGAACTTACCAAAAAAGGGGTTGGAACCTTGTTGGACAGCGAACGAAAAGTTCCCAAAATGATGATCCAACGTCGTTGGACTATGGGCAATCTCATCTATGGCCTTTCGAGCTATGTGTGTTTGTTGAACGCCAACTTTAAGGCCAAATGGCTACTAAACAGCGGATGAAAACACATTTAACCTTGCAATTAGAAGCCGATAAGGGTTGGGTAACTTGAATTCAAAATTGCTAAATCATGGGCATTAAAACTTAAGGGCAATCGAACAAGGTTCGGTGAAAAATCTTATCGAAATGAAGGGTCCTTTGCTGGACGTTTGCTGAAACAACGAGGGAGAGAAATTCGGGCTTTTCCTTTGCGGATCCTGGTTGAAAACGAGAGGAAACAAAGAGATTAAACTCATTGCTCGCCAAAATCAACCAAACTAGGTAAAGGAAAAAACTTACGCCATGAGTCTCAAGCTACATGTGCCTACCATTGACAAAAAATTCCTAGAAGGGAGGAGAAGGTGGCGAGGGGTGGTTGGTGATGGGCGGACGAACGCATGAGAGAGAGAGAGAAATCGGGGGAGGCTGTCGTTGGTCTATGATGTGGAATTTTCCTACAAGCGCACGGGTCAAGTAATAATATAGTGAATGTAATTCGAATGTCGTCCTCTGGATTGAATTTTTAAGCAAATCAAGTATTGTGAATTATCTTGCTCAATTTTATTTAGGGAACACAATGTGATGATTGAATGATATGAAAACTAAATCAAAACAAGTAAAAAGTGGAAATTCAATTGGGAAAAATACTTAGGGAATTGATTTCGCCGATTTAGTCCAGGATTGATTTTAAGGAGTAAGTTATTATGCACAATGAAATTATGAGCCTAAGACCCTTTAATCACAACTACCTCTCTCGAGTATAGTTGATTCTCATGCAAATTAATCAACTTGATATCCCTATCTAAGTCTATTAATATGCAAGGCAATGAGATCTTTTGACCTATTCTAAGGTTAATCTAAAACCGTCATGAATTAGAAAATAAACCTTAGTCATGCAATCTTGAGTAAGTCTAAATTAAATCCCCTCTCCCGAGCTAGATTCAAAACTTAAATCATCCAACTAATGGCCAATTAATTGAAAGCATTAAATCAAGATTACAAACATAATAAACATTGCACAACTTAAACCATAAATTCAATCCATAAACAAAATCAACTACATCAATCCCTAAGCTATGAGTTTAGTTACTCATGAATGTAATTACAAGCTCAACTAAACATAATAAAGCCATAAACTCTAGCTAAAGAAAAGGAAAGGGAAAAGAAAACTCAATGTAGGCCGAGACCGAACGTCCCCGTCACGATCCCCACGAACAATGGGTTGATTTCCGATTTTCTCCCTTTGCTTCAGCCTTCAAATCCTCTGTTTTAGCTCTGTTTACGGCTCCCAAAATGTCCCAAAATTGATTCCTCAAAAACCTAGCCGAAAGGATGCTTAAATAGCAAAATTTCGTCGTAGCGTCGAGACGCTGTCGCGATCCGCAATTTTGGAAAATTTTTCTATAGCGTCGCAACGCTATGATTTTTTTTTTTTTTTTTTTTTAGGTAGAAAACTCCATTTGACTCCAATTGCTGAATTAAGCTTCAAACACGTACTTCCTACAAATAAAACATAAAAATGCATAAATTTGGGCAAATAATTATAAAAGACTAGCTTAATTAATCAGAGAAAAATAGCTAGCTATGCTCGCTATCAGTCTACTACTGACAGAAAACAGGTGGGAGAGAGGGACAGTGATGCATGTCTCTTACTAAAATAACAGTGACAGGTGTCTAACTATAAGTACACACTACCAAGTAATAAGTGGAGAGTACTCCGGATATCGAACCCAAGGGAAAAGATTATTGGTCAAATACACTTTTAACAGTTTTGAAAACAAGGACCTCCTCTAAATTTGCAATTGAAAGATGATAACCAGAAAATGAGTATGTTTGATGGTATTTTGAACTGGTGAAAGTAAATAAATAAACAAGTAAAGATATTGTCCGGTTTTATGCCCTAAAACTCGTAGATAGTAAATGTAAACATTTTTTACTTGATCGATAAAGTGTTACTAAGGTTTATCCAATAAAGTTGTTATTGGTGCTTTATTTTAGAATTGTGTAATTAACTCAAATCCAATAAACTAACATCCAATGTTGTTTAATGTAGCGTGAACAAGTATGTGTGGACATATAGGGGATCAATGTTCAAGTAACAACCTAAATGGTCTATAGTATAGGGATAAAGTTGAGTACCTTATTCTGGTAACACTATGCATATGACCTGCTTTGTATACTATACAGATGCATTGATCCAAATCATCCATGTAGTAGACATTCGAGTGGGGTTATCCTATGCAATGAGTTTGCATAAGATTGGACCGCGAAATAGTAACCATTAGATGTAACGTTGTTCACTAATTAGGTTATTATTTCATAGGATGGTCTAGGTAACTCAATCTTAATCCTAAGTGTGTTATGAACTCCTTTCTATGAAGGATTGTCCTTTGATTTGCGTGGGTGAGAGTGGCAACATTCACCGACTCAATAAGCCTACCATTTTGAGGACAAGACCGAGTGGGGGATTGGGAACATAACAATACAAGATGGAAATCACTCATTCCTGCTTTTATGGTAAGTAGATGAATGTTTCATTAAGGGTTGATTCTGGGTCTTGAACAAAGGGATCTCGCCTTCTCACTGGCCCAAGAGGAACTTTTGTTTATTGGTTGGATCATAAACAAGTTGTTCATTAGAGGAATTTATGGTACTTTAGGAGATAGAGGTAACTAAGGGGTAAAATGGTAATTTGACTCAACTGTAGTTAAGAACACTCGTAAATGATTGACTTACTGTTACCAATCGATATTCATGGACATAGAAATGTTCTACGGTGAGAAGAGTGCAACTGTGGGTCTTTAGTGGAGTGACTCACATTTAACGAATGTTAATTAATTTGATTAAAGAGTTTAGTCAATTAATCTCGTATCATTAGAACTTCTGATCTGTAGGTCCATTAGGTCCCCTTGCTAGCTCGTAAAGGGTAATTAGGAGCATTTAATCTTGAAAAGAATTTGAATTTTTCAAATTCATTATGGGAATTAAGTTAATTGTATGAGATACAATCAATATAATGTATGGTGATACATTATAGTATAAAGTTTCATTTAAGATTAAACTTTATAAATTAAGAGAATAATATATTTGAATGAGTTCAAATAATTGTCAAAAAAAAAAAAAAAAAAAAGAGTTCAAATATACGGTTAATTAAATATAGGGAAAAATACACTTTTGGTCCCTGAGGTTTGGGTTAAGTAACACTTTAGTCCCTGAGTTTTCAAACTCAACAAAAATACCGTGAGGTTTGAGATAAGGAGCAATTTGGTCCCTGCCGTCCATTTTGCCTTAAACCCTAACAGTTTGCTGACGTGGCACCATTATTTTAATTAAAAAAATCATTTTTAAATTTTTTTAAATAAAAATATATTAAAATATAAAATTATTATTATTTTATTAATTTTTGGGGAAAATACACTTTTGGTCCCTGAGGTTTGGGTTAAGTTGCACTTTGGTCCCTGAGTTTTCAAACTCAACAAAATTCCCCTGAGGTGTGAGATAAGGAGCAATTTGGTCCCTGTCGTCTAGTTTGCCGTTAAACCCTCATGGAATGCTGACGTGGCACGTATTTTTTTATTAAAAAAATTATTTTCTGATTTTTTTAAATAAAAATGTATTAAAATAATTAAAATAATTAAAATATTATTATTTTTTCACCCTTTCTCCCCTTCCTTCTTCTTCATCATTATCTTATCCTTCTTCTTCAACAGCACCACACCATCGGCTGCCGGCGGCCGACGACCACCGCTAGTCGGCAGCCGGAGGCCGCCGGTGACTTTTTTTTCTCTCTCCTTCTCGTTTTCCGACGCTTTCTCTCCCCCACCGCCACTCTTCTCCTTCCTCAGTTTTCCGGCTCTCTCTCACTCTCCCTTCGATTTTCCACCGTCACTCTTCTCCTTCCCCGAGTGAGAATCGGGGAGCTCGATTCTGGCTCTTCCTCCCCTTCATCGTCTTTCTCTCTCCCGCGGCCAAAAACCCATGCCTGGATTTCGTTTCAGATCTGAAACAAAGGGGATTTCTCCTTCGTTTCAGGTCGTTCCCTTCGAGTTCAGAGGCGCGCGCGAGGACAGAGCTTCTTAGGTACAAGCAGCGGCGGATTTGGGTTACCTACGAGCAGCGACAGATCTGGGTTACATACGAGCAGCGAGGACAGAGTTGGGTTACGTACGAGAAGCGAGGACAAAGCTTTATTTATTCCAACGAAAACACATCTCAACACGAAGGTCGGAGGGAGAGAGGAAAACCGAAGGGAGAGAGAGAGTGCGCCGAAAAAATGAGGAAGGAGAAGAGTGGCGGTGTGGGGAGAGAGATGAATGGAGAGAAAGCGCCAGAAAAAAGAAAAATAAATAATAAATAATGATGAAGAAGAAGAAGGGGAGGGAGAAATGGTGAAAAATAATAAATAATAATAATATTTTGATCATTTTAATACATTTTTATTTTAAAAAATCAGAAAATAATTTTTTTAATAAAAAAATATGTGCCACGTTAGCATTCCGTGAGAGTTTAACGGCAAACTAGACGGTAGGGACCAAATTTCTCCTTATCTCAAACCTCAAGGGTAATTTTGTTAAGTTTGAAAATTCAGGGACCAAAGTGCAACTTAACCCAAACCTCAGGGACCAAAAGTGTATTTTTCCCTAATTTTTTTAATTTTTTAGGTTATGAGAAAGATGTGCATTTGAATATGATTCAAATGTTTGGTTAATTAAATATGTGATATTCAATTCATCATTGAATTAATTAATTGTTTAGTTTAATTAATTTAATTAAATGTGATTTAATTAAATTTAATTAAAACTATAGATTAGGTGAGAAATGTGCACATAAATATGATTTAAATGCACATATAATCAAATATAAGATATATGGTTAAATTAATTAATTAGTTAATATTTCTTTTTAAAAAAATTAATTAGTTAATATTTAATTAAATAATTTTTATTAATTAATTAAATTAATAAAAAAAAATTAGCCCATCTCAAACACAAATAGAAAAAGTTAAAAATACCATTTTCAACATTTTCAACATGTTTTACTGTTATGAAGTATATCCATAGTATATCAGATATATTGTTGATATATTATTGATAGACCTAATATGAAATATATCAGCTGACATACCTAAAATGAAATATATTTGATATATTGTTGATATACCTTACCTTGGTATATTAGGGTAATGATATTTCTAATATGAAGTATATTAATTGTATATCATTATTTAGATCTAAAAAAAATAGTATATCATTATTTTATTATATTCAATATATCAAATATACCTAAATTGAATTACATCACTCATAGTTTCAAAAAAAAAAAACAAATTACATCACTCATATACTACTAATATAGTCCGATATATCAGTGAAGTGGTATTTTTAATATGAACTACATATCAACAATATATCAACATGTCATATTCAATATAAAAAATATACTTAAAATAAAGTATTTCACTGATAATTAAAAATATATATCAATGATTTTTAGGGTAAAACTAGAATAATATCAAAAGCAAAAATCATATTTTAAAAATTTTGCTTTATTTTCAAATCTCAAAAAGCATAGCTAAATTTGCAAATATCCTAATATTTTTTGCTACCCGTTGCAATTTCCAACTTTAATATGTAACAATTTCCTCTCTATACTTTGAATTTTGTAATTATTTAGTTATTGTCATGAAAATATTGTTAAAATTTAGTAGGATTTCTTATCTATGTAGATAGATCAATTGATTAGGGACGAAATATGTATACAAATTACAAATACTAAATCGCTACCTAATAAAAATTGATAATTAATTTTCATTGAATTTTTTACCATAGGGATTAAATTGTTATAAATTTTCAAATAGAGGAACTAAATTGTCACATATTAAAGGGATCAAATTGTTACAAATTTAAAAGTAATGAGACTAAATTATTACAAATTAAAGTTAAAAAAAAAAAACTAAATCGATACTCTAACAAAGTCTCGGGACCAATTTTTTTTTTTTCTTAACCATATATACATAATATATATGTTAAAAATTCCATCCTCGCTTTTGACCTAAAAGCTTAGGATAAAATAAAAACATTGACATACTAAAAAACAATGGGACTTCACAAGAACAAAAAGAAATACCGCTAGAAAGTTGGAGTAATAAAATCAAATTTAAACATTAAATATATGTCGGTCAACTTGAGCATAGCTAACGTTTAAAATATATATCGATCAAGGAAATAAAGGTTCAAATTTTTCATGAAAAGTGTTGTTGAACTAAAAAAATATGGGGAAAAAATTAATTTTGACCCTAAACTTGTTAGGTTGTATCAATTTAAGACCCTTTACCTCAAACTTAAATAAGTGTTGCAATCTTAACCTTTGAACTTTCAAAAGTGTTGCAATTTTGACCCTTTAATAAGTTCTCATTCCAAATATTTTAATAAAAAGTTTTCTTATGCGTTGAATGAACTATAAACCATAGGTATGATATGAAGTTTATAAATTTTTAAATAAAATCGACACTTTAATTAGTTCAAGAGAAAAAAACAACATTATAGCTAGATTGTTTTTTATTAAATTTATGAACTTTTGCAAAGTTATTCAATGGTTAATTTTTGCAATGGTTATAAACTTATCTTTGTGAAAAACTTTATTTTCATTTAAATTAATGAGTTTATGAATTTTTTTACATGATTTTTTTAAAAAATTAGTGAGTGAATTAGTGAAATTGAACCGAAGGTAAACATTGTAAAACTTATTTAAACTAGTGTATTACCCCGTGCATTTGCACGTGGGGTTTTTTTCTAAAAAAAATTATTTGGTTTGATTTTCTAATAACACCTAAAAAAATACAACCATAAATAAGCTTTAAAAAGAAAAAGGGAAAATACACTTTTGGTCCCTGAGGTTTGAGTTAAGTTACACTTTGGTCCCCGAGTTTTCAAACTCAACAAAAATACCCCTGAGGTTTGAAATAAGAGCAATTTGGTCACTGACGTCCATTTTGTCGTTAAACCTGATGATGTGGCACCATTCTTTTAGTAAAAAAAATTGTTTTTTGTAATTTTTTTCTCCTTCTCTCTCTTATTATTCTTCTTCTTCATCCTCTTCCTTCTTCTTCTTCAAATCTCCAGCGGCCGACGAATTTTATTTTTTCTTTTCTCCTTTCCCTTCTTTTCTTTTTCTTCTTCCTCCCCTCTTTTCATTGCTTTTTTTTTTAAAAAAAAAAGATAGAAAAGGGATTTCGACGCTAGAGAGGAAGGAGGGACCTCCCTCCTCCGTTTATGGCGTCGGAGATGGAGGAGGGAGGTCCCTCCTCCCTCACTAGCGCCAGATCGAGGAGGAGGAGGTTAAAAAATAGAAGAAAGAAAAGAAAGGAGAAGAAGAGAAGAATGGAAGAACAAAGAAGAAAAAAAAAATTTGTCGCCGCCAGCGCCGCCTGGCCACCGGAGTTGATGAAGAAGGAGATGGAGAAGAGAAAGAAGAAGGAGATGGAGAAGAGAAAGAAGAAGGAGATGAAAGAGAGAGAGAAAGAATTTAAAAAGTAATAAAATAATAATACTTTTACTTAAAAAATTAAAATTAATTTTTTAATTAAAATAATCATGCCATGTCATCAGCCCGTTACTATTTAATAGCAAAATGTACGACATGGAAAAAATTGTTCCTTATCTCAAAACTTAGGAGTATTTTTGTTGAGTTTGAAAACTCAGGGACCAAAGTGTAACTTAACCCAAACCTCAGGGACCAAAAGTGTATTTTTCCCAAAGAAAAATAATAATATTAACTATGAATTAATATAAAGACATACATGGGAGGGATTGATCCTTATAATTCAGATAAAACTTTTTCGAATAGTTGTCTTTCATGTGTGTTTGAGATTAAACCACTTTTTAACAATACAATGACATCAATAAACTACAAATAATACTTTTCGGAGTTCCTACCAATGTAAATGGTCTTTTAAATATAAAAACTATAATTTAAAGGAATTAAGAGATGGAAAAAAAAAAAGAGAGATCAAATTTTTGGAATTTGAAATTCTATAATTTTTTTGGAATTTCAAGGCTAAATCTTTAAATTTTTAGAAATTTGAAGGACAAAAAAAATTAATATTCGAGACTTTTAGGTTCTACATATTTATCACATTCATTGTACATTTAAATTGTCACCTTGATTCTAAATTTTAATTATAAGGTGTATTAGATGGTTTCTGATATTATTTTAGTTAGAATTTCTATTATTATATAACCAATGTTGTTATGTGTATCTTTTGGTTAGTATTTTGTTATTTAGCTAGAATTTTGTTACTGTACAACAAATTTTGTTATGTTTGTTGTGTATAAATACTCAGTGGAGGAATGAATGAAGTAAGCAATACTTTCTCCCATTTCATTGTTTGATATGGTATCAGAGCAAAACTGATTATTTTTTTTTTCTCTCCCACTTGTTTCATTCTTTTGCTTCTTCCTGCGATCATGTCAATGAATCCAACTGATTCTTCAACTTCGAGAGATGAACAATCCTCCACTGATATCCCTGTTGGGTTTTATGTCCTAAAACTCGTAGATAGTGAATGTTTAACGAATTATACACTTGTATCAATAAAGTGTTATTGAGGTTTATGCAATAAAGTGTTATTGTCATATTAAGTCTAGAATTGCACAATATGACCCAAATCCAATAAACTAAGATCCAAGGTTGTTTACATGAGACTTGGACTAGTATGTGGGGACATACGGGGATCAGTATTCAAGTAACAACCTAAAAGGTCTATAGTACAGGGATAAGGCTGGGTACCTTATCCTGGTAACACTATGTGATACGGCCCGCTTTGTATTCGATACAGGCGTATTGATCCAAGGCGTCCATGTAGGAGACATGCGAGCGGGGGTATCCTATGCAATGAGTTTGCATAAGACTGGACCACGAAATAGTAAACCACTAGATGTAACACCATTAACTAGTTAGGTTACTGTTTCAATAGGATGACCTAGGTAACTCGATCTTAATCCTGAGTGTGTCATGAACTCCTTCTCACGAGGGATTGTCCTTTGATTAGTACGGGTGAGAGTGGCCAGTACGCCGACTCAATAAGCCTATCTTCTTGGGGACAAGACCGAGTGGGGGGCTGGGGACATGACAATACAAGATGGAATTCACTCCTTCCCCTATTGGGGCAAGTAGATGTGTGTTCCCTTAAGGGCTGATTCCGGGGCTTGAACAAAGGTGCGTCATCCTCTCTTGGCCTGAGAGGAACTCTTGTTTAGAGGTTGGACCCTAAACAAATTGTTCATTAGAGGGATCAGTGGTACTTAAGGATCCAGAGGTAACCCAGGGGTAAAACGGTAATTTGACCCAGCTGGTGTTACGAACACACGTGAAGGATTGACTTACTGCATTGGTCGATATCCGTGGACACAGAAATATTCTACAGTGAGAAGAGTGCAGCTGTGGGTCTTTAGTGGAGTGACCCACAGTTAACGAATGTTGATTGACTCGGTTAATGAGTTTAGCTGATCAATCTCGTATCGTTGGAGCTTCTGATCTGTAGGTCCATTAGGTCCACCTGCTAGCTCATAACGGGTTCTGAGATAATATAGTCTTGATTATTAAAGGGAATATAAGTTAATTGTATTTTGATGCAATTAATATAATGTATGGAGATACATTATGGTATAAGTTTAATTAATGAATTAAACTTTATAATAAAATTAATTTTGGATATGATTCAAAATTAATTAATGAGAGAATTATGAATTTAATTAAATATGTGATATTTGATTAATTAATGAATTAATTAATTGGAGAATTAATTGATTTAATTTTAATTTGGTTAAATGTGATTTAATCAAATTAATACTATAGTTTATATTAATGTACATTTTGATACACATTAAAACTATAGGTTAAATGAGAGAGATTAAATTGAATATGATTCAATTATAATATTGATTAAATATTTGATATTTAATTAAGGTGGGATCAATTAATTTAGAATTAATTGAATGACCAATTTAATTTAATTGAATATGATTCAAATTGAATTAAAAACTATATATTATAATTCATTTAATTTGATTAAATTAATTATAATTAATTAATTAATTAAATATTTATTATTTAATTAGTTAATGGTCGAGATCATTTTGATTAAGATCTAACGGTCTAGATCCAGTAGGGCAATAACTCCCTCCCCACTTATCGTTGAGGGGAGGGGGAATTTCCCAAAAGACGCTCATTTTTCTCTCAAACTCACGCAAGGTACAGAGAGAAATTCTCTCTGAATTCTCTGAGTTTTCTCTCAATTCTAGCAATTAACTTGCTGGAATTTTTCCCTTCCAAGACAAGTTTTGGGTTCCCACAAGCCAATCTCAGAGATCCAAGAGATATAGTGGGTGAATTCGTGTGGTGGTGTCCATTGGAAGATCAAGAACATAATTTTGGAGCATCGTGCAGTGTTCTTCGAACCAAGTAAGTGTTCTTGATCTTAAATTAAATTTGCAGCATGTTTAATCTATTCGTTTTATAGAAAATTAGTTTCTGTAATTTTATTTACCAACGTATTGGTTTTTCCTAAAATTGAAATTTAATTCGAGAAAGTTCTTGATTGCTTCCGCTGCCAAAGGGATTTTAACCTTTCAATTGGTATCAGAGCCATCTCGTTAATTAAATTCGATTTATGAAAATTGCGTTGGTTTTTGGTGGAATTGCATTGTGAATGTGGTTTGCTGAAAAATTGTTTTGGTTATATTTGGCCTTAGATTTACTGTGTTTTGATTTGATCAAAATTGTAAAGGCCCCTGCGCTTTTGGGCAATTAAATCAGTAAATCGAGTCTTGTAAAGTCCGTGTCTAGATTATGATTCATTTTGATGAAGATCGGGATGAATTTGGGAGAAAAATCGATTGGAATCGGTGCTGGAATCGAAGAACAGTGGCTGTCCAGAGGTGTAGCGTCGCGACCCTACTCAACAGAGTCGGGACGCTCAAGAACAGTTGCTGGAAAAAATCGGGGCTGCGTCGAGACGCTATGCCTACAGCGTCCCGACGCTGACGGAAGTTTTCGGATTTGCGGATCATGAGCAAGACGTGCGTCAGTTTGAAGCGGTTACAACTAAATATATATTATTTACGTTCATTAGGAATCGAACCCAGTGCGTGCCTGAGTTGGTTTGCGCGCTTGCTTGGTTTTCGTGAGGTCCTATGTTCGAGTTCCAGCGTGGGCAGTTATTATCAGTTTTTTTTTCTGCGTGCGGTTTGAGCATGGGTTGGTCCGGTTCGTTGCCTGGTTCACCCGGTTCGGCCAATTTCAGCCTGTTTGGTTCGGTTCTTATTGATTCTGGTCTGGTTCGAGTGATTTGGACCCGGTTTGAAGCGGTTCAAGCTGGTTCGGGTCGGTTCTAGAGCGGTTCAAGACTCAGAAGGATAATTAAATTGAAATTATTGTAATTTTTGTTTATTTTAATTATCCTAGGGGCCAATATACCGGTTTTTCAGCTATTTATTGCTTTATGAATGTCATTTAGCTAGATTCCACCATAGGTTAAGCATGTTTCATGCATTTTTATGTTATAAATGTTATAATATATGATAATTATGCATGAATTTAAATTTCATGAGTGATTTAGTATAATTGTTATATTAAATATATGAAATTGGAAAAGCATGATGCATGTCATTAATTAGATAAATATAAATTGTTATATTTTATTAATGTAGCATGCATGCTTAGATTTATTTTCATGAATATTAATATAATAGTTATATTATGAATGGAAATAAATTTCAATGCTTGATTTTCATGTATAATTTTAATATAAAGTGTTATATTAATTTAATGAAAATGGAATAGCATTGAGCATAACATTAATTAGATTAATATAAGAGTTATATTATATTAATGTCTAATTTCATGTGATTTAATTTCGTTGATGATTAATTTGTAGGGATAAAAGCCCTATGTGCAGCGGAAAAACACAGAGACCTTTTCGAATAATAAAACGCCGATTGGGATACCAATACGACGGCAAAACTAATAAATTTACAGCAACAATAAAGGACATTAATTTGCTGTAAAATAGATACAAGCATGCATAAAAATAAGAGGGAAAAATTCTAGATCTAATCTAGAATTGGATCCTATTGACCCTAGTTCAAAAACCATTTACCTTTGTAGAAACCCTTGAATATTTCGCCAATTCTCTATGAATTTCTCCCAAAAACAGCAACGATCACTCCTTGATTTTGCTGGAAAATTGCTCGAACACCACCACAAGGATACACCGGTATTCTCTAATTGGGATACTGCGTTAAACGCTTGTGGGAGCAAAAAACTCTCAGGATTTTCTCTGGATTCTCTTTCTCTAATCTTTCTGCCACAGATCAAATTGAGAGAAAAGGAGAGAGCGATAGATTGGGAGTGAGGCGTGGGACTAGGGCGTTAATTCAGCAACTCCCCTGACCACGTCTGATTATTTAAAATATCAGATAACTGATATTTCAGTTATCTGATATTTTAATTAATTATAATTTGAAAAACATAAATTCAAATTACAATTAATTATCTTTTAATTAATCTAAATTAATTAAAATAACTTTAATTTAAATCCAATTTAAATTAATATCCCTTTTATCTTATAGTTTAATTAAATCAAATTTAATTAAACTTAATCAATTAATTAATAAGAAATTAATTAATTAATAAAATAAAATTGAACATCACATATTCAATTACTATTTTCTCTCTCAAAACTATAGTATTAATATACATCCAATGCATATTAATTATAACCTATAGTTTTAATATGAACCAAAATCATATTTTAGTATAATATTCGAACACCTTCGAATATTTAATCCATCCTTAGAATTTTACCTCAACGCCCCAAATGAGCTACCGGTGGGACCTAATGGACCTACAGATCAGAAGCTCCAACGATATGAGATTAGTTGGTTAAACTCATTAACCAAGTTAATCAATATTCGTTAACTGTGGTTCACTCCACTAAAGAACCACAGCTGCACTCTTCTCACTGCAGATATATTTCTGTGTCCACGGATATTGACCGTCAACAGCAAGTTAGCCCTTCACGTGTGTTCGTACCCCAGCTAGGTCAAATTACCGTTTTACCCCTGGGCTACCTCTTGGTCCTTAAGTACCAGTGCTCCTCTAATGAACAACCTGTTTGTGGTCCAACCATCAAACAGAAAACCCTCTCGTGCCATAAAGAGGGTAGGGCCCTTTGTTCAAGACCCGGAGACACCACTTAAGGGAACACACCTCTACTTACCCTCATATCAGGAAGGAGTGAATTCCATCTTGTAAGACTACGTTCCCAGCTCCCCATTCGGACTTGTCCCCAAAATGGTAGGCTTATTGAGTCGGCGAACTGGCCACTCTCACCCGTACAAATCAAAGGACAATCCCTCATGGACAGGAGTCCATAATCCACTCAGGATTAAGGCCAAGTTGCCTAGGTCATCCTAGTGAAATAGAAACCGAGCTAACCAACGGTGTTATAGTTAGTGGTTAACTATTTCGCGGTCCGGTCTTTGTGCAAACTCATTCCACAGGATACCCCCACTCGCATGTCAACCACATGAACGTATTGGATCACTACGTTTGTATCAATATACAAAGCGGACCGTATCCATAGTGTCACCAGGATAAGGTACCCAGCCTTATCCCTATACTACAGACCCTTTAGGCTAAAACTTGAACATTGATCCCCGCATGTCCCTACATACTAGTTCAAGTCTCATTCTATTAGCCATGGATGTTTAGTTTATTGGATTAGGGTTAGCAAGACAAGATATAATACAAACATTGAATAATACATCACTTTATTAATGTTCGGTCAAATGTACATTTACTATCTACGAGTTTTAGGGCATAAAACCCAACAAACTCCCACTTGAACTAAAACTCAAGTTACAGGGAAAGTATATACAAAATAATCCAAAGCTGGAAACGGTACATGTATATTTGTACATTACATAAAAGGTAAATATACAAAATACAATAAACTAGGGCATCCTTACACCCATTACACATCTCCCACTTGCCCTAGATTACGCTATATACATATCTCGCAGACCTAGACTGTCTAGATGACCCTCGAACACTTTAGCCGAGAGGGCCTTCGTAAACGGATCAACAATGTTATGCTCAGAAGCGATCTTGGTCACGACCACATCTCCTCTTTGTACAATCTCTCGAATTAGATGGTACTTCCTCTCTATGTGTTTACCTCTTTTGTGGCTGCGAGGTTCCTTTGAATTGGCTACTGCCCCACTGTTGTCACAGTATAACGTAATGGGCAAGTTCATATTTGGAACAACTTCCAAATCTGTCAAGAACTTCCTTAGCCAAACAGCTTCCTTAGCTGCTTCACAAGCAGCTACATACTCAGCCTCCATCGTGGAGTCTGCTATACATCCCTGCTTTATGCTCCTCCAAACTACAGCTCCCCCGTTAAGGGTGAAAACTGACCCTGACGTAGATTTCCTAGAATCCTTGTCAGTTTGGAAGTCAGAGTCGGTGTAACCTGTGAGAACTAACTCCTTAGCCCCAAACACCAACATGTAATCTCTCGTTCTCCTAAGATACTTGAGGATTCCTTTAACGGCGGTCCAATGGTCTAACCCTGGATTTGACTGATATCTGCTGACAATCCCTACAGCATAACAAATGTCAGGCCTCGTGCATAGCATGGCATACATTAAGCTACCCACGGCTGAGGCGTAGGGAATCCGTCTCATTTCCTCAACCTCTTGAGGTGTCTTAGGAGATTGTTCCTTAGACAAGTGAACCCCATGCCTGAAAGGCAACAAGCCCTTCTTGGAGTTCTGCATCGAATATCGGGCCAACATCTTGTCGATATACGTTGCCTGAGACAGAGCTAGCGATTTGTTCTTTCTATCTCGAATAATCTGGATCCCAAGAACATACTGGGCCTCACCCAAATCTTTCATTTGGAATTGAGCTGCTAGCCATTCTTTTACGTCAGATAGATACCCTACATCATTCCCAATGAGTAGGATGTCGTCTACATAGAGTACGAGGAAAGCTACTTTATTCTTGTTGATCTTCTTGTATACACAAGGCTCATCAACATTCTGGTCAAAACCAAAAGATTTGATCGCAGTATCAAATCTAATATTCCAAGATCTAGAAGCCTGTTTCAACCCATAAATGGATCGATTCAGTTTGCAAATCTTTTGCTCATGACCTTGGGATATGAACCCCTCGGGTTGAGACATAAAAATACTCTCGTCAAGATTGCCATTCAGAAAAGCTGTCTTGACATCCATTTGCCAAATTTCATAATCATAAAATGTGGCAATGGATAAGAGGATTCTTATGGACTTTAGCATAGCAACTGGAGAAAAAGTTTCTTCATAGTCCACTCCTTCTCGTTGGGTATAACCCTTTGCTACAAGTCTTGCTTTGAAAGTCTGTACTTTCCCAGCAGCATCTCTTTTTCTCTTATAGATCCATTTACACCCAATGGGTTTGACCCCTTCAGGTAGATCTACAAGTTCCCAAACTTGATTGAAGTACATGGACTCCATCTCAAGGTCCATGGCTTTGGCCCACTCGTCCTTATCTACATCATTCATTGCCTGACGATAAGACAATGGATCTTCTACGCCGTCATCAGGTATGACTACTTGTGTTTCTGTTAAACCCAAGTAGCGGTTAGGTTGTATCACAACCCTCCCACTGCGTCGAAGCTCTCCCACTACGTGAGGAGGACTAGATTGACGAGAAGAACTGCATTCTCCAACAACTCTTGTTGAAGGACCAGGTTCATCAACAACCCTTGTTGATCCTTCTGTAGCTTCTCCTAATACTAACTTACTTCGTGGTTGATGATTTCGTATGTGATCTTCCTCCAAGAAAGTTGCATTTGTCGATACAAATACTTTATTATCTTGAGGGTCATAGAAAAGACCACCTCTCGTTTCTTTCGGGTACCCAACAAATTGGCATAATCTCGTACGTGGTTCCAATTTCTTAGGATTTGTCACTAGCACATGTGCAGGACAACCCCAGATACGGAAGTAACACAAACTAGGTTTACGTCCCTTCCATAGCTCAAAAGGAGTTTCAGAAACACTTTTTGAGGGAACATTGTTAAGAATATGTACTGCAGTCGCCACTGCATACCCCCAGAACGAGCTAGGCAATTGAGCATAGCTCATCATAGATCGAACCATGTCTAACAAGGTTCTGTTTCTCCTTTCTGATACACCATTTTGCTGAGGTGTACCAGGTGCTGAGAGTTGTGATTGGATTCCATGTTCTATCATATAGTCCTGGAATCGCTGATCCAAATACTCTCCACCTCGATCTGATCGAAGTGTCTTAATGGTTTTACCTAACAGGTTTTCTACCTCTGCCTTAAACTCTTTGAACTTTTCAAGAGCTTCAGACTTATGGTCCATCAGGTATAAGTAACCGTATCGAGAATAATCATCTATGAAAGAGATGAAATATTCATAACCACCTCGAGCCTTTACATTCATTGGACCACAAAGATCCGAATGTATTAGTTCAAGTGGTTCTTTGGCTCTATAACCTTTTTCCAGTAAAAGGCCTCTTGGTCATTTTACCCTCGAGACACGATTCACAGGGTGGTAAAGATGTATCTTCTATGTCACTTAGAAGCCCATTTTTAACCAAACGATCGATCCGATCGATGTTAATATGACCAAGACGAAGATGCCAAAGATACGTGTTGTTACTTAAATGAGAAACTTTTTGCCTTTTGTTTTGCGTTTCAGCCGTTTTAAACATTTCATGACTTAAAATGGCCTTTGCATCATTTGGTCTTAACACAAATAAATTATTCTCACGCTTAGCTGAACAAATGTAAACTCCATTCTTTAAAATTAAAGCTTCGTTAAGCAAGAATGAAACAGTGTAACATTGTTCTAATAAAGCTGAAACAGAAATTAGGTTCCTTTTAATTCTAGGAACCAAATACAAGTCCTCTAAAATTAAAAACCTATTTCTAAAGAATAATTTTGCAGCTCCCACTGCACGAGCTGAAACGACGTCTCCCGTTCCGACCTTGAGCGTCATTTCACCCTCTGCCAGCTGCTGGAAATTATTTCCCTGAAAAGAAGAACAAACATGATTAGTGGCTCCCGAATCCAGTATCCAGGCAAACTCATCATGTTCAACGAGACAAGTCTCTAACACAAGTAAATCGAATTTACCTTCTTTTTCTTTTCTCTTCTCAGCAAGGTAGCGGGGACAGTTGCGCTTCCAGTGACCATCTGCATTGCAGTGGAAGCATCTACCTTTATCGGCCACGACCTTGGCCTTCCCCTTCCCTTGCACAGCCTGTGCAGGAGCCTTCCCCTTGTCTCCCTTCCTCTTCTGGATCTGCTTCGATGAAGAAGCCTGGGGTACAGATTTAGTCCCTGAGGATGAACCCTTCAGGAACTTTTTCTTGGAATGGGCCACATTGGCCTCTCCTTTCACCACATTCTTTCCCTTGCTCTTTTGCAGGGACTCGTAAATCTGTAACTCCGAGAGGAGGGTAGTCAGGTTGAACTGAATCTTATTCATGCTCGCGTTCGTCCTGAAAGACAGATAGCTCGCCGGGACCGAGTGAAGGATGAACGCAACCTGACTGCGCTCGCAGACAACCCCGCCATTTGCCTCAGCTATGTTGAACTGGTTAACCATGTCCAGGACATGTTCCCAAACAGATTGACCTTCCAGCATCTTGGCATTGAAGACATTCTTCAAGGCGTCGTGGTGGAGCTGGTAGGACGGAAGTCCAAACATCTCCTGCAGGGAATTCATAATTTCCCTGGCAGTTGCCACGTTCTCATAACGCTTGGCCAACACTTCAGACAAGCTGACCAAAATATAGACCTTGACCTTTTCATTGGCCTTGGTCCAGCGTTCATAGGCGTCTTTAACTGCCTGAGTGGCAGTGCGAGGGGGAATGGGAGGACATTCCTCCGTTAAGACGAATCTTAAATCCTCAACCACGAGTATTGTATTGAGGTTTGATTTCCATTGTGGAAAATTCTCGCCGGTAAGTTGTTCATTTTTAAGGAGGGATATTATAGAGGAAGACATTGCTGAAAAACAAACAAGTGACCGTATTAGTTATCTTTGCCTTAACCCATCACACAAGCAATACAAACAATTGCATATATCCAATCAATTTTGCAAACAAACAATCAAAGAACCCTAATAAAACTATGATTGTGTTTCGCAACGATGCTTTAGAGGTTTAGAAGAACAGCCACCGAAGGGTGATCAGTTGTTCCTCCTCTAAAATGAGACACTTCTCAGTCAATTTCTAATACCAGAATAACTCATATTCCATTAGACATTAACCACCGTTGTTCGGTCAAGGATTTGTTAACAAATTAACTCCTCCCCGTAAGTGTAACCCTCCCACTTTCAGATCCCAGAGGCACGCACCAACAGGCTACCGTTAGGAATGACAACTGTTGGTAATTAGCCTAAGTTATCCTATCCTTTTCAGGAGTTCACGGTGTTCCGAATCCTATGATCAGGCCCTCCGAAGGGGTGGTTGCTCCAGGGCAACACGCAGACGGATCATAGGAATCTCACGTTGTGACCTAGGGGTGGAGATCGAAGGATACGTTGACACGCATCCCGCTCCCACTTACTATAATTACTTTCCCCATTCACCTTGGTATTGACCCATGCAAACACTCTCCGAAGGGAGGCCGCTCTACGACGACACGAAGCCGAGCATGGATCTCACGGTGTGAACGTCACGGGGACGTAGGAGCAAAACTCAATTTAAATTAAGTTTTGTAATTTTCCTCCCACTAAAGTAACTGATTATTAATTTTAGGGTTTGATTAAACCTAGATAAATCCGGCTAAGTCATTTATCTAAGTCTAGTCCTATTATAACTATTATAATAAGACCTAATGTCTAGGTGTATTAAACCAATTTAATTAACCTAGTGACATTATTCTAACATTAACCTGAGATTAATTCAACTCCGGTATTCCAGATCAGTTCCCAGGTAGGAGGTGTTCCGTTTACCGTCAACTTAAATACCTCCAATCCTTAGACAGAACCTCACTGGTAGAGTTCCCTTATAATCTTAGGAATGTTCGTCCTACTTAGTTCATTAAAACTATTTTAAAACTAAGTAAGATCTTCTAATCCTATTAGAAAATGATCTTAGGTCTAATTAATTTTAACCCATTAAAATTAATTTAAATTTTAACCTAAGATCCTATGTGAACATGCATATCTTGATTATAGATTGACGGTTTCTAATCATAAAATTTTAAACTATTTCAAAATTTTTATAATGATTAGCCCTATAATCATGCATACTATAGTTTTTAAAACAATTAACAATCATATTCAAGTTAATGAAATTTTAAACTATAGTACTATGCATTGCATGATAATTAATATAACCCTTATATTAATCTATGGATGTATCATGCTCAATGCAATTTGATTTCCATTTAAATAATAAACAATTTTATTATAGCCAATAATGGAAAATCAACTTAGCATGCTGCAAACAAATAATTTTTAATATAACTCTTATATTAAAACTATGTAATTGCATGCATCATACTATTCCATTTTCATGAATTTAATATAACTCTACTATATATTAAACAATTCATGAAAATCAAACCATGCATTTCAAACATATATTATAATCTAATTATAACATTCATAAATGCATGAGCATGCTTTATATCCTAAGGTGGGATTAAATTTAAATGACATCCATAAAGCATTTAAATAGCGAATAAACCGATTTAATTGGCCCCTAGGATAGATTAAAGCAAAATTACATTAATAAAGCAATAAATCTATCCTATTACACAATTCTGCAGCTCCAAATCCGGTCTACTAGCCTTGAACCGACCCGAACCACTTCGAACTGGACTTGAAAAACTCGAACCGCACCCAGAACGGGTCAAACCGAACCGAACCGGTCCCAGCTGACCCAAAACGCTCGAACCGAACCGGCCAAATTAGGGCACCATCACGTTCTCGCGAAAATTCTGGCGCCGCACGAAATCGTGACAGCGTCGAGACGCTGTGAAGAAAGCGTCCCGACGCTGGTGCGATTTCAACCGTCTGGAGCGTGGAATCGCGACAGCGTCGAGACGCGCAAGGCTAAGCGTCCCGACGTTGTTGCGTCTGGAGCTGATTTCTGTGCAGAAACTCGACTGTTCTTCACGATTTTCACCAATTTCTTCTGCGATCTTCATCGATTTTCAAGCCTAACTGCGACCCGGACTTATACAGACTCGATTTACACAATTTTGCCCAAAAACGCAGGGGCCTTACACGATCAAATCAAGTAAAATTGCGGTAAATCTATGGCCAAATTAAATCTAAACAGTTTATCGCAAACCCACATTCATAATGCATAATTAATCCCACCATACAGCCATTCGCAAATCTCAAAAACAACGTTTTAATTCAAAATGGCTCTGATACCAATTGTAGGGATAAAAGCCCTATGTGCAGCGGAAAAACACAGAGACCTTTTCGAATAATAAAACGCCGATTGGGATACCAATACGACGGCAAAACTAATAAATTTACAGCAACAATAAAGGACATTAATTTGCTGTAAAATAGATACAAGCATGCATAAAAATAAGAGGGAAAAATTCTAGATCTAATCTAGAATTGGGTCCTATTGACCCTAGTTCAAAAACCATTTACCTTTGTAGAAACCCTTGAATATTTCGCCAATTCTCTCTGAATTTCTCCCAAAAACAGCAACGATCACTCCTTGATTTTGCTGGAAAATTGCTCGAACACCACCACAAGGATACACCGGTATTCTCTAATTGGGATACTGCGTTAAACGCTTGTGGGAGCAAAAAACTCTCAGGATTTTCTCTGGATTCTCTTTCTCTAATCTTTCTGCCACAGATCAAATTGAGAGAAAAGGAGAGAGCGATAGATTGGGAGTGAGGCGTGGGACTAGGGCGTTAATTCAGCAACTCCCCTGACCACGTCTGATTATTTAAAATATCAGATAACTGATATTTCAGTTATCTGATATTTTAATTAATTATAATTTGAAAAACATAGATTCAAATTACAATTAATTATCTTTTAATTAATCTAAATTAATTAAAATAACTTTAATTTAAATCCAATTTAAATTAATATCCCTTTTATCTTATAGTTTAATTAAATCAAATTTAATTAAACTTAATCAATTAATTAATAAGAAATTAATTAATTAATAAAATAAAATTGAACATCACATATTCAATTACTATTTTCTCTCTCAAAACTATAGTATTAATATACATCCAATGCATATTAATTATAACCTATAGTTTTAATATGAACCAAAATCATATTTTAGTATAATATTCGAACACCTTCGAATATTTAATCCATCCTTAGAATTTTACCTCAATGCCCCAAATGAGCTACCGGTGGGACCTAATGGACCTACAGATCAGAAGCTCCAACGATATGAGATTAGTTGGTTAAACTCATTAACCAAGTTAATCAATATTCGTTAACTGTGGTTCACTCCACTAAAGAACCACAGCTGCACTCTTCTCACTGCAGATATATTTCTGTGTCCACGGATATTGACCGTCAACAGCAAGTTAGCCCTTCACGTGTGTTCGTACCCCAGCTAGGTCAAATTACCGTTTTACCCCTGGGCTACCTCTTGGTCCTTAAGTACCAGTGCTCCTCTAATGAACAACCTGTTTGTGGTCCAACCATCAAACAGAAAACCCTCTCGTGCCATAAAGAGGGTAGGGCCCTTTGTTCAAGACCCGGAGACACCACTTAAGGGAACACACCTCTACTTACCCTCATATCAGGAAGGAGTGAATTCCATCTTGTAAGACTACGTTCCCAGCTCCCCATTCGGACTTGTCCCCAAAATGGTAGGCTTATTGAGTCGGCGAACTAGCCACTCTCACCCGTACAAATCAAAGGATAATCCCTCATGGACAGGAGTCCATAATCCACTCAGGATTAAGGCCAAGTTGCCTAGGTCATCCTAGTGAAATAGAAACCGAGCTAACCAACGGTGTTATAGTTAGTGGTTAACTATTTCGCGGTCCGGTCTTTGTGCAAACTCATTGCACAGGATACCCCCACTCGCATGTCAACCACATGAACGTATTGGATCACTACGTTTGTATAAATATACAAAGCGGGCCGTATCCATAGTGTCACCAGGATAAGGTACCCAGCCTTATCCCTATACTACAGACCCTTTAGGCTAAAACTTGAACATTGATCCCCGCATGTCCCTACATACTAGTTCAAGTCTCATTCTATTAGCCATGGATGTTTAGTTTATTGGATTAGGGTTAGCAAGACAAGATATAATACAAACATTGAATAATACATCACTTTATTAATGTTCGGTCAAATGTACATTTACTATCTACGAGTTTTAGGGCATAAAACCCAACATAATTAATATAATCGATATTAATTAAATGAAATTGAAATTGCATGAAGCATGACACCACCTTAGATTAATATAATCGTTATATTGATTTTATTGGCGTCATGAGCGTTATGGTGTTTAATAACTAGAATTTGATTGTTATTTTTCCCAACACCATAGAAGCATGTTATAAGACTAAATATTAAAATTTTATAATAGTTATAAAATTGATTAGAAACCGTCAACCTATAACAAAGAGTTGCATGCAAACATAGGACCTTAGGTTAAATGAATTAATTTTAAATTGTTTAAAATTAATTAGACCTAAGTTCATCATAATTCTAATAGGATTAGAATTAATTTTCTTACTTAGGATTAAAATAGTTTTAATGCACTAAGTAGGAAAAACATTACTATGGTTATAAGGGAACTCTCCCGGTGAAGTTCTGTCAAGGCTGGGGGTACTTAAGTTGACGGTTACGGAACACCTCCTACCTGGGAACTGACCCGGAACCTGAGTTGAATTAATCATAGTTTAATGTTAGCATGCAATGTCACTAGGTAATTAATGGGTTTAATTCACCTAGACATTAGAGTAAAGTCCTATTTATAAGAGTTATAATAGGCATAGACTTAGATAGATTGACTTAGCCGGGTTTATCTAAGTTTAATAACCCTAAAATACAGTAGGACATTTCAGTGGGAGGAAAAATATAAAAACAAGATTTTCATATCGAGTTTTTACTCTCACGTCCCCCTGTGTTCACACCGTGAGATCCATGCTCAGCTTCGTGTCGTTTTAGCGCGGCCTCCCTTCGGAAAGTGTTTGCATGGGTCAATACCAAGATGAATGGGGAGAATGTCTATAGTAAGTGGGAGCGGGACGCGTGTCAACGTATCCTTCGGTCTCCACCCCTAGGTCACAACGTGAGATTCCTATGATCCGCCTGCGTGTTGTCTCGGCGCAACCATCCCTTCGGAGGGCCTGATCATGGGATTCGGAACACCGTGAACTCCTGAATAGGATAGGATCGCTTAGGCTAATTACCAACAGTTGTCTTTCCTAACGGTAGCCTGTTGGTGCGTGCCTCTGAGATCTGAAAGTGGGAGGGTCACACTTACGGGGATGAGTTAAATGTGTTAACTAATCTTTGACCGAACAACGGTAACTAAAGGCTAACGGAATATGAGTTATTCTGGTGTTAGAATTTGGTTGAGATTGTCTCAATTCAGAGGAGGAGTAGCTGACCACCCTTCGGTGGCTGTTGTTCTAAACCTCTGAAGTATCGTTGCAAAAACTAAATCAATAGTTTTATAGGGTTTCTTTGATTGCTTGTTTGTTTTTTTGCAGAATTTGATTGGATTATTTGTAATGGGTTAGTGTGATTAATAATACAAGTAATTTGTTACTTCAGCAATAATATAAAACTTTATGTGCATTGTCTTACACCATTTTATTAATAATGGTTTAAGATACAACTAGCTTAAACAAAACTTGTGGTAAATGATTTAAGATTAGTCTTTAGTGAGGAATGTCCTCATGTTCAAATGTCTAGTTCATCTTGAATTGTTGATGATGACAATTACATTAACTGCCTAGCCAATATCAATGACAATTAATATGATTTATTGGTCATTGAAACGTGCATAGTGGAAAATGAGGATACAGCCTGAATTTTTAATGCAGGTGCCATTTATCACGTTTGCTTTTCCTTTTAAGGAATAAGCTCATGGCAACTGTTGCAAATAAGTAAGATGACTCTCAGATTTTGATCTGGAGAGTATGTCTCGGCTTTGGCAGAGGGAACATTAAGTTATTTTATCCAGTGGAAGATAATACACATTATTAGATAATGTGTATGAATTTCTTGAAGATTAACAGAAATTTGATTTTTGTATCGTATATGCTGGAACAATGTTAGTCTATACCTTTCTCTGCTAACGCAGTTTTATTTTAAGAAAGGGAGTTGACATTTGTTCAGCATTACTGAAAATAACTTAAGTGTTCAAGACTAATCGAGAGTAAAGCAAGTCATGAGCACTGAGTTGTTTAAGATTGCTTATACTCGAAAAAATAAAGGCAAAGGATATCTCCTAAAGGAAATACCTTTCTTTGGTTCTTAAGGTTAGGCTAATTTTGATCTCAATATGATTGGGAGCTTAGTCTATGAGTATACTTCTAAGCTAGTTAGAAGAAAACTCTTTAATACCAATTAAGTCATGCCTTATGGGCGATATGACTGATAGATCTTTTACTAGAAAAGAGCTAAAAGAGTCAAAGAACCCTTGAAGCTTATACATTTGGATCCTTGTGGTCTAGTATGTTAAAGCAGTGGGAGGGTATGAATAATTAATCTTTGTTAACGATAATTATTCATAGGTATGAACATCTCAACCTAATGCAACT
Source organism: Luffa acutangula (assembly GCA_036850905.1). Lineage (NCBI taxonomy): Eukaryota > Viridiplantae > Streptophyta > Magnoliopsida > Cucurbitales > Cucurbitaceae > Luffa > Luffa acutangula. Next base: position 36,854,043 of record CM072097.1, on the reverse strand, counting down.
TAAGTCTGAATCTCTTGAGATATTCGAAGGGGCTTAAGACTGAAGTTGAAAACTTGTTAGGTGAGATAATAAAACCACTTTGATCTGATCAATGTGTTGAGTATAGGGACTTGAGATTCTAGGGCTATTTGATAGTTCATGGAATCACATCCCAAATCTCAGTTAGGAGTAACAAAACCCTATTGGATATGGTTCAATCCATGTTGAGCTATGCTCAATTGCCTGACTCGTTTTGGGGTCATGCAGTGTGACTGTAATGTGTATTTTGAATAATGTTCCATCAAACGTGTTTCTGAAACACCTTTTATGTTGTGGATAGGACGTAAAGATTGTTTACGTTCCTTTAAATTTTTGGGTGTCCAGGACTTGTGCTTGTGACTAACCCAAAATAAATTGGAATATCGTTCAAAATAATGCCTAATTGTAGGAAATCCCAAAGGAAACGAGGAGAATATACTTCTTCAATCCATAAGATAATAAAGAATTTGTGTCGAAAAATCCTTCATTCTCAGAAGAAGAACATATGTGAAATCATAAGCCATAAAGTAAGGTCGGTTTAAGTGAATTAAGTAATAAAGCTACGGAAACATTGACAAGAGTTGTTGATGAATCAACAAAAGTTATTGATAAGACTGGTTATTCAACAAGAGTTGTTGATAAGGCCAGTGCTTTTGGTCAGTCATATCCATCTCAAGAGTTGAGAATGCCTTGATGTAGTGGGAGGGTTGTTTTATAACCTGATCGTTACATGAGCTTATTTGAAGCTCAAGTCGTCATCCTTGATAATGACATAGAGGATTCATTGTTTTCTTTTCGGAAGAAAATAAATGATGTTGACAAGGACAAATGGTTTAAAGCCATGGACTTGGAAATGAAGTCTTTGCATTTCAATTCCATTTGGGATCTTGTAAATTTGCTTTATGGGGTAACACCTATAGGTTACAAGTGGATTTACAAGAGGAAACGAGACATTTAAGGTCTCAACCAGAAGGGTCTATTGAGCAAGATCAAAAGCAAAAGAGTTTGCAAGCTTAAATGATCCATTCGTGGATTGACATAAGCATTTCGATCTTGGAATTTAAGATTTGATACAGTGATCAAATTTTTGGCTTTAATCAGAACATTGATGAGTCTTGTGTTTACAAGTAATCATCAATAATTCTGTAGCTCACTTAGTGTTGTATATGATTGATATCTTAATCATTGGGAATGATGTAGGTTATCTTACTGACATTAAAAGAGGCTAGCAGCTCATTTCCAAATGAAAGTCTGGGAGAAGCTGAGTTAGTCTTGTCTTATGTCTACAAGATGTTAGTCAGATATAAGATGCAGAATTCCAATAAGGGTTTACTACCTTTTCAGGAATGAAATTCTGTTGTCTAAGGAACTGTGTTCTCAGACACCTCAAGAATTTGAGGACATGAGACATATGCCCTATGCAGTAGGGTTGTCAGTGAGTATCAATAAAATCCAGGATTTGATCTCTGGAATGTCGTTACGTACATCCTCCAGTATCTTAGGAGAACGAGGTTTTATATGCTCGTGTATGGCGCTAAGGATTTGATCCTTAAAGGATACACTCACACAGATGTTTTAACTGATAAGGATTTGATGAAATCTACATCAGTGTCTGTCTTCACTCTTCATGGAGGAGCAATAGTACGAGTTATCTGCAGTCTCGACCATATAGGCCAATAAGTAGTTGCTTATGAAGCACAGATAGAGACTGTATGACTTAGGAAGTTCAAGCCTAATTTGGAAGGTGTTCCAAATATGGACTATCCTATTGCAAGACAAGCAAGCACATTGAATCTAAATGATATATTGCTGATTCATTCACGAAGGCTCTCTCGGCTAAAGTGTATGAGGGTCATCTAGATGGTCTAGGTCTACGAGTTATGTACAAAGATGTAATCTAGGGCAAGTGGGAGAAGTGTAATGGGTATAGTGATACCATTATGTAATGAGTATAGTGATGCCCTAGTTTATTGTATTTGTACATTGTAAATACGTTTTATGTATTATACATGTATTTATACACCCACTGCTGGGATAGATTATTGTACATTCCCACTAAACTAGATTTTTAGTCCAAGTGGGAGTTTGTTGGGTTTTATGTCCTAAAACTCGTAGATAGTGAATGATTAACGAATTATACACTTGTATCAATAAAGTGTTACTGAGGTTTATGCAATAAAGTGTTATTGTCATATTAAGTCTAGAATTGCACAATATGACCCAAATCCAATAAACTAAGATCCAAGGTTGTTTACATGAGACTTGGACTAGTATGTGGGGACATACGGGGATCAGTATTCAAGTAACAACCTAAAAGGTCTATAGTACAGGGATAAGGCTGGGTACCTTATCCTGGTAACACTATGTGATACGGCCCGCTTTGTATTCGATACAGGCGTATTGATCCAAGGCGTCCATGTAGGAGACATGCGAGCGGGGGTATCCTATGCAATGAGTTTGCATAAGACCGGACCACGAAATAGTAAACCACTAGATGTAACACCGTTAATTAGTTAGGTTACTGTTTCAATAGGATGACCTAGGTAACTCGATCTTAATCCTGAGTGTGTCATGAACTCCTTCTCACGAGGGATTGTCCTTTGATTAGTACGGGTGAGAGTGGCAAGTACGACGACTCAATAAGCCTACCTTCTTGGGGACAAGACCGAGTGGGGGGCTGAGGACATGACAATACAAGATGGAATTCACTCCTTCCCCTATTGGGGCAAGTAGATGTGTGTTCCCTTAAGGGCTGATTCCGGGGCTTGAACAAAGGCGCGCCGTCCTCTCTTGGCCTGAGAGGAACTCTTGTTTAGAGGTTGGACCCTAAACAAATTGTTCATTAGAGGGATCAGTGGTACTTAAGGATCCAGAGGTAACCCAGGGGTAAAACGGTAATTTGACCCAGCTGGTGTTACGAACACACGTGAAGGATTGACTTACTGCATTGGTCGATATCCGTGGACACAGAAATATTCTACAGTGAGAAGAGTGCAGCTGTGGGTCTATAGTGGAGTGACCCACAGTTAACGAATGTTGATTGACTCGGTTAATGAGTTTAGCTGATCAATCTCGTATCGTTGGAGCTTCTGATCTGTAGGTCCATTAGGTCCACCTGCTAGCTCATAACGGGTTCTGAAATAATATAGTCTTGATTATTAAAGGGAATATAAGTTAATTGTATTTTGATGCAATTAATATAATGTATGGAGATACATTATGGTATAAGTTTAATTAATGAATTAAACTTTATAATAAAATTAATTTTGGATATGATTCAAAATTAATTAATGAGAGAATTATGAATTTAATTAAATATGTGATATTTGATTAATTAATGAATTAATTAATTGGAGAATTAATTAATTTAATTTTAATTTGGTTAAATGTGATTTAATCAAATTAATACTATAGTTTATATTAATGTACATTTTGATGCACATTAAAACTATAGGTTAAATGAGAGAGATTAAATTGAATATGATTCAATTATAATATTAATTAAATATTTGATATTTAATTAAGGTGGGATCAATTAATTTAGAATTAATTGAATGCCCAATTTAATTTAATTGAATATGATTCAAATTGAATTAAAAACTATATATTATAATTCATTTAATTTGATTAAATTAATTATAATTAATTAATTAATTAAATATTTATTATTTAATTAGTTAATGGTCGAGATCATTTTGATTAAGATCTAACGGTCTAGATCCAGTAGGGCAATAACTCTCTCCCCACTTATCGTTGAGGGGAGGGGGAGTTTCCCAAAAGACGCTCATTTTTCTCTCAAACTCACGCAAGGTACAGAGAGAAATTCTCTCTGAATTCTCTCGAGTTTTCTCTCAATTCTAGCAATTAACTTGCTGGAATTTTTCCCTTCCAAGACAAGTTTTGGGTTCCCACAAGCCAATCTCAGAGATCCAAGAGATATAGTGGGTGAATTCGTGTGGTGGTGTCCATTGGAAGATCAAGAACATAATTTTGGAGCATCGTGCAGTGTTCTTCGAACCAAGTAAGTGTTCTTGATCTTAAACTAAATTTGCAGCATGTTTAATCTAATCGTTTTATAGAAAATTAGTTTCTGTAATTTTATTTACCAACGTATTGGTTTTTCCTAAAATTGAAATTTAATTCGAGAAAGTTCTTGATTGCTTCCGCTGCCAAAGGGATTTTAACCTTTCAATCCCCCAGGGTATCGTCAAAGAAGCAATCAACGTAATTCAAATACCAATCAAAAAGGAAATCATAGTGCTCATGCTGTTCCAAATTCATCCAGTGGGTCCAGCACCAACAATAATTCTTCTCTGACGGATGATACTTTCACTCAATGCCAAAATATTTTGAATATGCTTCAATCGAAGCTTGCAAGTGTTAAGACTGAAGCTGAGAACATTACTCAACACATGGCAGGTACTTATTCTCATTCTACGCCTTTAGATGTTAAATGGATTATAGATTCGGGTGCTTCAACACACATTTCTTATATGAAAGAAATCTTTGATACCATGGAGTCTGTGAGTACTTCTATTGTGCTGCCAAATAATACTCGAATCTATGTTCAACATGCTGGAACTGTGACTCTATCTGATTCTCTACAACTTAAGCGAGTATTATATGTTCCAGATTTTTGGTATAACTTGTTGTCTATCAGTGCATTGTCATCCAACAACAATATTTTTGTGGTTTTCTCTACTGATTCTTGTGAAATTCCGTAAAGGTTCACTTTGAAGACGATTGACAAGGGTAGTCTTCAAGACGGATTGTACCTTCTTAAACATAGTGTTGTTGGTCCTGATGCAACACAAATTGTTCACTCTAATGCTGTTCGAGCTGCTAATTCTGCTTCTATTTGGCATTCCGGACTTGGTCATCCATCCTTTTCTAGACTTTCTACACTTAAGAAAACTTTGTTGATTGATACTTCTCGTTTAGAATCTTCTGGTTTAGATACTTCTTTGCCTTGTTCTGTTTGTCCTCTTGCAAAACAAAGGCGTTTATCATTTACACCTCATAATAATCGTTCCAGTTGTATCTTTGATCTTATACATGTTGATATTTTGGGTCCTTTTCACACTGCCTCGCATGCTGGACACAAATATTTTCTTACTATTGTTGATGATCATAGCTGATATACTTGGGTATTTTTGTTGAAGAAAAAGTCTGACGTGCTGAATATTGTGCCTGAATTTTTTAAATTAGTGGAGACACAGTATAATAAAACTATTAAGGTGTTTCAGTCAAATAATGCACCTGAATTGTCCTTCTCTTATTTTTTTCGTGCTAAGGGAGTTATGCATCAGTTTTCATGTGTTGAAAGACCTGAACAAAATTCAGTGGTAGAGCGTAAACATCAGCATATATTGAATGTAGCTCGAGCATTATTTTTTCAATCTCGTGTGCCAATTCATTTCTGGAATGAATGCATTTTAACTGTTGTGTATCTTATTAATCGTACTCCATCTCAGTTTCTCAAGTGGGTTACTCCTTATGAATTGCTTCATGGTTCTATGGCTGATTACTCTATACTTAAGATTTTTGGGTGTTCATGTTTTGCTTCCACCTTACCTTTTCATCGAACAAAATTCTCTCCTAGAGCCATACCTGTTGTTTTCCTAGGATATCCACCCGGAATGAAAGCATATAAGCTCTATGATGTTGAAAACCATCGTTTCTTTATTTCTAGAGATGTGATCTTCCATGAAACTATTTTTCTTTTTCATACTCACTTTCCTTCATCACAATAAGATTTTTTTTCTGACATTGTCATTCCAAAACCAATGTACGTACAGTTTCCAAATTCACCAAATGATTCTATAGGCACCAATATTCCTACCACAGAGGCTTGTCCAACACCTGAACCCCCAACTATAGAACCTTCTGCTTCAACACCAATCAGAGAATCTTCTACTAGTCCCAATCAACTACAAGATTTGCCTCTTATTCGCAAATCTTCTCGCTTAACCAAACCCCCAACTTATCTCAATGATTACCATTGCAGCCTCATAAATAACACTCCTCTTCCAAAATCATCTTCTCGTCATCCTTTACAAAATCACCTTTCATATTCCAAACTATCTCCTGCTTTAAAAACCTTTACTATCAACCTTCCCTCTCACTATGAACCCCAATTTTATCACCAAGCCATACCCCATGACCATTGGAAGCAAGCCATGAAAGCCGAACTTGAAGCCATGGAAACTAATAACACATGGAGTATTGTTCCTTTACCACCAAATAAACACAACATTGGATGCAAATGGATTTATAAGATTAAATATCGTGTTGATGGAACTATTGAACGATACAAAGCTCGTTTAGTGGCAAAAGGGTATACTCAACGAGAGGGACTTGATTTTCTAGAGACATTTTCTCCTGTTGCTAAACTCATAACTGTTCGAGTATTACTTACTATGGTTGTTTCTTACAATTGGCCTCTTATTCAACTTGATGTGAATAACTCATTTCTACATGGTGATTTGTTTGAAACAGTATACATGGATTTACCTTTGGGTTACCAACCTACGAGGTCTTTTCCTAAGGGGGAGCGTCCATTTTGTCGTTTGATTAAGTCAATCTATGGCTTGAAACAAGCTTCAAGACAATGGTTCAAAAAATTTACTGATGCATTATTATCTCTTGGTTTTCAACAGTCTAAGGCTGACTATTCTCTTTTTGTTCGAGGCAGTGGTTCTGATTGGTTGCACTTTTGGTGTACGTTGATGATATAATTATTACTGGTTCCAATCCCTCTGAAATTGTTGTCTTGAAGAAATTGTTGAATGAAAATTTTCATTTGAAAGACTTTGGCTCACTTAAATATTTTCTTGGTCTTGAGTTAGCTCGCTCTTCAAAAGGCATTTATGTTTCTCAACGCCATTATACTTTACAGCTTTTAGAGGAAAATTGTTTGTTAGGAGCTAAAGTTGAGTTGCTTCCTATGGATCCTACTTTGAAACTTCAGCAGTCTAATAATGATATTTTACAAGATCCCTCTGCTTATCGAAAGATAGTTTGCAAACTTTTATATTTGACAATATCACGCCCTGACATTACATTTGCAGTTAATAAGTTGAGTCAGTTTGTTGCTCAACCTTGCAAGTCACACTTGGTTGCTGTATATCATTTGTTGCGATACTTAAAATCTTCTCCAAGGCAAGGAATTCTTTTGTCTCCTACTCAATCCTTTCAAATACGTGCCTTTGCTGACTAAGATTGGACATCGTGTCTTGATACAAGACGTTCAACTACTGGATTTTGCATATTCTTGGGTGATTCCTTAGTATCCTGGAAATCTAAGAAGCAAACCACCATTTCTCGGTCATCTGCAGAGGCTGAATACAGGGCATTGGCAATAACCACTTGTGAAATTCTTTGGCTCTCCTATTTGCTTACTGATCTGAAGATATCTCCCCAACAACCTGCTTTAATTTTTTGTGATAATCAGGCTGCAATCCATATTGCTTCCAACCCAATTTTTCATGAACGGACGAAGCACATCGAACTTGATTGTCATTTTATTCGAGAAAAAGTTGCTGCTGGAGTTGTTAAGTTGCTGCCCATTCGCTCCCGGCTACAGTTGGCTGATATTTTTAAGAAATCTTTACCAGCTATCAATTTATTTTCTTTAATGTCCAAGATGGGTCTTGTTGACATATACAACCCACCTTGAGGGGGAGTATTAGATGGTTTCTGTTATTATTTTAGTTAGAATTTCTATTATTATATAACCAATGTTGTTATGTGTATCTTTTGGTTAGTATTTTGTTATTTAGTTAGAATTTTGTTACTGTACAACAAATTTTGTTATGTTTGTGGTGTATAAATACTCAGGAGGAATGAATGAAATAAGCAATACTTTCTCCCATTTCATTGTTTGATAAGATGAGTTAATGATTTTTCTTCATCCTTAAATTGACTCTTTGTCTTCTTCATGTCCCTCTCATTCTTTAGCTTCATTTCTTCTTCCCTTCTGTTTATTTATATTCTTCAAATATACCATCATAATTAATTAATATATTTTGATTTTTCAATACACATTATCATTTCCCTTTAACTATTTATACGTAACAAAATAATCAACATTTTTAAAAATTTAAAATTTAAAGAAATAAAAAAAGAGAAAACTACACTTTTGGTCCTTGAGGTTTGAGTTAGGTTTCATTTTGGTCCCTGAGGTTTCAAATTCAACAATTTAGTCCCTGAGGTTTGAGATAAAGAGAAATTTGGTCACTGTCATCCATTTTGCCGTTAAATATAACCGGCTGCTAACGTGGCACTATTATTTTAATTAAAAAAATAAATTTTTATTTTTTAAATTAAACATATATTAAAATAATAAAAAAATATTTTTTTTATTATTTTTTAATTCTTTCTCTCCCTCACTCTTTTCCTTCTTCTTCCCCATCCCCATCACCTTCTCCCTTCTTCCCCATCTTCTTCTTCTTCAACTCCGGTGGTCGGTGTCGATTCGGGGAGGGAGGGAGGAGTGGAATTGGGGAGGAGGAGCCTCCTCCCTGATTCCAGCACTGATTTGGGGAGGGAGGAGCTCCTCCTCCCCCTCTCGTTTCAGATCTGAAACGGGAGGGGGAGGAGGAACTCCTCCCTCCCCAAATCTGTTCTGTTTAAAAAAAAACACACAAAAGGAGAAGAAAGAAAAGAAGAGAATAAGGAGGGAAGAAAAAGAAGAAAAAAAATTCGACAGCAGCCGCGGCGGCCGGCCACCGAAGTTGAAGAAGAAGAAGATGGGGAAGAAGGGAGAAGGTGATGAGGATGGAGAAGAAGAAGGAGAAGAGGGAGGGAGAGAAAGAATTAAAAAAAAATAATTTTTTTTATTATTTTAATATATTTTTAATTTAAAAAATAAAAAATTAATTTTTTTAATTAAAATAATTGTGCCACATCAGCAGCTAGTTAGATTTAACGGCAAAACGGATGTCAAGGACCAAATTGCTACTTATCTCAAACTTCAGGGACAAAATTGTTGAATTTGAAACCTTAGGGACCAAAATGAAACTTAACTCAAACCTTAGAGACTAAAAGTTTATTTTTCCCCAAAAAAAAAAAAATAATAAAACATATATGATTTATATTAAAAGAGGAAAAGATGAAGAACAAATTTTGAATTATTTTTTCCATACTCTGATTCGAAAACTCCAAATAAATAAAAATAATATAAAAAAATCAAAGTAAATAAAATCATCACAAAGGAGTAATACTAAACAAATAAAAAAAAAAATCAATGGAAATAAAAAAAATACAGTATTAATTATAAAATAATCTAGAAAAATCTATGAGAGGAATCATACCTTTTGTTATAGGTAATTTTGGACCACCCAAATGCACGAGGAGCTGACAAGGACAACCGAGTAGAAATCAGACCGGAAGATGGACCCAAGAGGTAAAACCGACGAGCGGGACGGACCAAGACCGAAGGGGTCGAGCTTTTGGCCCGACCCCCTGCTCGGCCTCGGCCTTGGGCCTCGGCCGAGCCTCATGGTCGGCCCTCGGCCATGAGCCGAGGTCGAGCCCGTTGGGCCCCGTTTGGTCCCTGTAGCCTCCAGCCGCCCCGGATCCGCCTGGTTTGACCCGAAACGCCTCCGAACTCCTAAAAAACCCTAGGAGCATGAGCATGTATTTATACCCCTCTTCGCCAATGAAGAAGGGAACCCGAACTGAATAATCGACTCTCTTCTCTTACTTTCCTGCTCTCCTCCCGTTTTCTGACTTAAGCATCGAAGGCGGTGTGGCCTACACCACGCTGGTGTGCAGCGGTTTTTGCTAGTCTTGCAGGTCATGTCTTTCCCAGTTTCTACAAATTCACCGTTGATGTCACGTGAAGGTCAGGTGAGTCCCTTGGCTAAATTTTGGCATCAACACCTTTGTTTTAGACAATTTTATGAAAACATCTCCCCATTTGATTAATGTTGAAGATACCATGACTTCTTGCGTCACTACTCAAATCCAATAGATTACTTGTATACTTAAAACTATTACACTATCTACCATGTAAAATTGATAAGGCCTCGTTTGATAACGTTCCTGTTTCCTGTTTCTTGTTCCCGTTTCTCCTTTTTTAAGAAACAGACTTGTTTGATAACTCATTCCTGTTTCTTGTTTCTAAATTTCTAGAAACGTTTCAAAAAAAGATGCCAAATTTGAGAAACTACAAAATGTTGTTTCTCAAATTTTGTTTCTGTTTTTTTTTTCTCTATCTTTCATGCATGTATCCATCTCTCCCTCCCACTCCTACACCAATCTCTTCTCTTCCTCTATTTTTTTAACCACTTCCTCGTCTTTTTTTTTAATATTTTTTCGTTATTTCGTTCTCTTTCCTTTTTTTATTTTTTTATTTTTTCGTTATTTCTTTCTCTTTCCTTTTTTTTATTATTTGTGTTATTTCTTTCCTTTTTTCCTTTTATTATCACCTCCACGATCTCAGACTACCGCCCACCATCGTTGACATCTGACTATGGATCGTCGCCGACCAGCCGTCACTGTCAACCTCCGACTATCAGTTGTCGCCGACAGACCGCCTCCGTCGAACTTCGACTATCGGCCGCCGCCGACCTCCACCGACCGACCGCCACAAACCACCTTCTACTACTGGTCGTCGCCGACCTCCGTCGACCGACCACTATTGTCGACCTCCGACTACCGGTTGCGGTCGTCCGCTACTATCAACCTTCGACTATCGGCCTTCGCCGACAGACCGTCATCGTCGACCTCCAAATACCGCCCGCGACCGATCGCTATCGTCAACCTCCGACAACCGACCGTCGTCGACCTCTACCGACCAACCGCCACTGTCCACCTCCGACTACCTGTCGCGACCAACCGCAATCGTCAACCTCGGACGACTGGCCGCCATCGACCTCCGCTGACCGAGCACCACCATCCACCTCTAACTACTGGTCGTCGTCGACCTCCGTCGACCAACCACCATTGTCGACCTCCGACTACCGGCCGCTGTCAACTTCCGCTGACCGACCACCACTGTCGACCTTCGACTACTGGTTGGTTTCGACCTCCACCGACCGACCGCCACCATCCACCTCTAACTACCGATCATCGCCGACCTCCGTCGACCGACCGTCGTAGTCAACCTCCCACTACCGGCCACAACCAACCGCAACCGTCGACCGGTCGCCGTCGACTTCTGCCGACTGACTGCCACCGTGCACCTCCGACTACTGGTTGTCGCCGACCTCCAGCTACCGGCTGCGGTCGACCGCTACTGTCGATCTCCGACAACCGGCAGCTATCAACCTCCACTGATCGGCCTCCGCCGACTGACCCCTACCGTCGACCTTTGACTACTAGACGCCGCTGACCTGCCACTACCGTCGACCTCTGACTACCGGCACCCGCCAATCTCCATCAAACGACCGCCACCGTCGACCACCAACTACCGGTCTCCGTCGACCACCAACTACCGGTCTCCGTCGACCCCGCTGACCAGCCTCCTCCGCCTACCTGCCACTATCGTCGACCTCTGACTACCGGCAACCACCAACCTCTCCCGAACGACTGCTACCGTCGACCTTTGACTACCAGGTGTCGTCAACCTCTTATTACTGTCGACCAACCACCGCCGACTGGCCGCAGTCGTCGACCTCCGACTATCAGCCACCATTGATCGATGATTCCGCCGACCCCCGCTCTGTTAACTAGCTTCCACTGACAAACCGTTACCGTCGACCTCCGACTACCTGGCGCCGTCGACCTCTAACTACCGACAGCCACTAACCTCCATCGAACGATTGCCACCGTCGACCTTCGACTACCGGCCACCACCGACCAACCGCCACCGTCGACCTCTGACTACCGACCTTCGTCGACCGACTGCCACCGTCGATCTCGGACTACTGTCAACCTCCGACTATCGGGCGTCGTCGACCAGCCGCTACCGTCGACCTCTAACTATCGGGCGCCGCCAACCTCTGCTGAACGACAACTATCATCGACCTCTAACTACTGGGCACCGCCGATCTCCGACTACCGGTCGTGGTCGACCTCCACTGATCGGCCTTCGCCGACTGACCCCACCGACCTCCGTCGACCAGTTGCTACAGTCGACCTTTGACTACCAAATGCCAACGTCGACCTCCGACTACCGGCTGCCACTATCGTCGTCGACCGAAACTTGTTCCTTTTTTTCTTATTTTCGACAACCGCCACCACGCGCTGACGACTTTTCCAGCATTCGCCGCTGACTGTCTGCATTCACTTAGTGGTCGAAGGTCGGTAGCGATGACCGATAATCAACGATGGCGGGTGATCGGTAACAATGGTGGTAGTGATGAGGAAGAAGAAGGAGAAATAAAAAAAATAATCGTATAAAATTAATATATTTTTATATTATATGTACTAAATTTTATTTTAACTAAAAAAACAAGAAACAAGAATCGGTTATCAAACACATTTTGTGTTTCTGTTTCTTTTTTCAGAGAAACAAGGAACAAAAATAGTTATCAAACATGTTTCTGTTTCTACTTCTTAAAAAACAAGAAACAAGACACAGGAAACAAGAAACGAGAAACGAGAAACAAGAAACGAAAACGTTATCAAACGGAGCCTAAGAGATCAAGAGAAAAAAACAAAACACACACCGGAAAGAAAACTATTAGCTTGTTGTTGTAGAAAAAAAATAGAGAAGAATGATCATTATATACATGTAGCACATCAAGAAGTTATAAAGCTTTTTGAATTCTCAAAACCTTTGAAATTTCCTAATTAATTTTAATTTAATGTAAGATAATAAAGTTTTATAATTAATTTCTAGAAATAAATTAGAAAGTCTTTTCATATTCAAGCTAATCATATTCTTTCTCTCTACAGTGTTTTGTAACTAAAGTTATTAATTAATAATTAAAAATGGCATACTTGGTAAATTTACAAATAAATACAAGGGCGTATTAGTCCAAAATATTTTTTTCAAGATTGTAGCTTTTTAATATACTAGTTTTTTAACAAGTGCTTTGCACGTGGTAGTTTCATTATTTTATCATATACCTAATATATTTTCATTTCATTTTGTTATATATTAATATTATTTGTTTTAAAAAAAATTAAGCATATATCTGATCTTCAGTTCATTTATATTTACAATAGAATAAATGATTTATTAAGTATTTTACACATTTACAAAGTTTTAAATTATTAAAATTTTGATTTAACTTTTAAATTTTCATTATATAATTGAGAAAAACTTCATAAATTTTATAATTTATTTTAGGAATAAATTGACAAAAGTTTTAATATTCTAACTTTTCATGTTTGTGTATTAAAGAAAAGTAGGAGAGAGTTATTTATATAGTGATAGAAGATAAACAAAAATACAAAACTTTTAAAATTTCTTTATTCATGGTAATTAAATATAAATTCATAAAATTTTAAGATAATTAAACTCATACATTTGTATAGTTACTTAATAAAATAAATGATAAACTTTTCATATTCAAGTTGTTCATATTAGAATGTTTCATGTTCTAATGGTTCACATTCAAAATTTTTAATTATCAACTAATACTTTCTCAAGAGTGAGAGAGAGGGAAATAAGGAGAAGAATGAGAAAAAGAACAAAAGTGGAATTTGAAGAATTTGAAAAAACATTTCAAAAAGTGGGATGAGAAAATAAATAATCATAAACATGAGAGAGATTAAAAAAAGTGGAATTTGAAGAATTTGAGAAAGTACCATTTTTTTAATTATTGTAATGAATTTATTCATTTACTACCAACAATTTTTTTTTAAATGTATATTCCTAACAATAATAATATTTCTACTAGCTTCTCTTTTGCATATCTTCAAGTCTTTTCTTAAATTACCTAGGATCAATATTACGACAAAAGAAAATCAAGAAGAATGTTAGATTAAGGAAAATTCAACAAAAGTTATGAGGTAAAGCAAAACCAATGAATAAAAGAATAAAAACAAACCTAAATATAAGAGAAAACTCAAAACTTTGTAAAAGATATTGTTGAAGACAGCTTTATACATAGTTGTAGGAGATAAAAGTTACAAAACCTTTGAAATTTAACTATTAAACATAATTAAAAATAAGCTCATAAATTTTGAAAAATAAATTATAGAAATAATGAGATAGAGCTTCTCATATTCTACCTTTTCACATTCTTATTAATTAATGTTATTAAACGTTAGAATTAAATGACATGCTTAATAAACATAAAAATAGATCAAATAACATAAATGGTCTAAAAAAATAATTTTTAATTTATTATTGATAATTAATTGAAAACTTTGTGGGGCATTAAGGTTAGACATTTTTTTTTTCTCAACAAAAGAAATATAAACTTGTAATTGATGTCGTTCAAAAAAAAAAAAAAACTTGTAATTGATGCAATAAAATTTATTTTTCAACAAATATTATTAATAAAAAAACATGAATGATATAAGAACAATAACAAAAATGAATAGTAACAAAAAAAAAAATCTTAGATATACACTCATTTCGTAAAATAGATTTGCTCACTTGATAAATATTGATATACAAATACAATTCTTCAACTTCATCAAATTGGAGTTGCAATGTCAAAAGCCTAGGATCTAAGATATAAATTTGACACATGCATGCATTCCCTTGCAATTTGAATATACCACCCCTCATGAAACCTTTGCAATTTGAATACGCCACACCAACATCTCGAGATGTTTTGAAGATTGAAGAGACTTTGGAGAGCAAAGAAAACAAAGAGAACAAAAATAAAGAAAGAATGAAACTAAGTGTTGGTGAAAAAAATGGTGAAAAAAACTCCATTTTATAGTAGTAGAAAATAAGAGTTACAAAACCTTTCAAATTCTATAAAATATAAAATTTCATTAGACTTATAATTTAAAAAGGTTGTAGGAAAAACTTTTTGCATTCCAACATTTTAGTAAATCCTACACATTTATTATTGATAATTAATTATTAATTAATTAATTTACTATTTATAATTATTCTGTAATGGTAAAATTGTAAATTAGTAAATTAAAGAAAGGACAAAAGTGTCCAAAAAAGTTTTTTCAAGATCGTCACTTTTTAATATAGTATAGATATAGATATAGATATAAATATAAAAATATAGATATAATATAATAATAATATAATATAATATAATATAATATAATATAATATAATATAATAATAATAATAATAATAATATAATATAATATATATTATAGATATTTTTATAAATTTAGGGTATATGAATATGTATGTATAGCGGCATACAATATAAAAGGAAGATAATATAAGCGGGGAAATAAAGAATAAGTTTAAATACTATTGAATAAGTTTAAATACTATTTTGGTCCTTGTACTTTTGACTTAGGTTCGTTTTGGTTCTTATACTTTCAAAACGTTCATTTTAGTCCCTATACTTTTGAGTAATTGCTAAAAATAGGACAAAATAGTGGGAGGGAAAGAAATTTAGGGTGGTTTTAAATTTTATTGACTAATAGGACTTTGAGGGTGTAGAATTACCATTTTGTCCTTTAAAAAAAACTTACAAACTACCTTTCTTTTGTTTCTCCCCTCACCGTCGAGTTCTCTCCTCTCTCCTCTCACCATCTCACCGTGAGATTCTCACGCACGCAAAAAATGCCCACAACAGTGGGTTGGCGACTCACCAAACAACGGCGATGAACGACCATCTTCACTTCACGTTAGCAGTGGCTAATGATTTTGTCCTTTAAAAAAATCTTAGATTTTTTTTTCTCGCAATCTCGCTACCTACAAGTGTTTTTTTTCTCGCAATTTTGCTGCGAGAAATTTTTCTTCTCGCAATCTCGTCGCGAGATTTTTTCTTCTCGCAATCTCGCCGCGAGAATTTTTCGCTGCAATAGCTCTTCTCCTTGCGATAATTTTTTTTCTCGCCATTTAATAACAAATATTTAAGTTTCACAAACATTTCGACATTTAGGAATAATCCCTTGTAATTTTATTCCTCATCACTAATCTCTGTAGAGTAAGCATCGCCACAAACATCTCAACACTTAATATAACATATACTTAAGTTTCAAGTTATTTGGAGTATCGGTAGCTCAAATTATTTCTAAAAAAAAAAACACGGCTTAAAATGATTTGTTGCCTTGTTTCTCGCAATTACACGTTGCGAGACAAAAAAAAATGTGATCCCCTGATTCCTCATCTCAAATCCCTGTAGAGTAAGCATCACCACAAACATCTGGACATTTAATATAACATATATTTCCTTGAATTATAATAAAATTTCTTAATACATCGGAGTATTGGTCCATAACAAAAGTAAAAAAAAAAAAAATACAAAGAACCAAAGACTAACAATTTCATATTTAAAACCAACTTAACATTCTTCTTCACAAAAAAATTTCCTAATCATTTCTAGCTAGAGTTTCCATAGAAAAGCTCCTAACAAAAACACAATCTCCCAACGGAGAACATTGAATTGCTCCTTCCAACAATTAGAAGCATAAGACGTCTTTTCTTTTTTTGTTTGCTACATTTACCATGCAAAAAAAAAAAAAAAAAAAAAAAAAAAAAAAAAAAAAAAACGTCGGCATTAGCAGACCATTGACAAAAAATCCCACTTGAGAAAACACAATTACTCATACACAATTATTGTTGGAAGGAGCAATTCAATGTTCACCGTCAGCTCGTTGTTCCAGTTGTTCCAATCGTGAACATGTTACTTCTCCTTCATTGTGGTTGTTGTCGTCATCACTTGCTCGCCACTGCCTGCTCGTCGTCTCTTGGTCGTCATCTCCTTCATTCGGTTCCTTGTCTGCGCGTGTGAATGTGAAAGTTTTTTTTCTTGCAGTTTCTCGTACCTATAAAATATCAAAATTAAAGTGCTAACTTCAAATAATTTGGTTTTTATCATCGTTAAACACAACATTTCCTAATGAAAGGCCAAGCTACAGTGGAGGAGAAAAAAAAAAGATCTGAAAATACATAACTCTCATGTTGCTGCACCAACATCCAAAAAAATGCATGCACTACCAAAAGAATAATACAAGAAAAGTAAGTCCACAACACTATACACACAGGAACAGAATTGACAAAAATTCAAGAATTTTTTATCCATCGAGGAAGGAGTGGGGGGGGGGGGGGGGGGGAAGCATAAAATTAAGGTAAGAAAAGCCCTCCAATTGCATATTACATTCAACCTCTAAAAGAAACTTTGTTTTATCTCCATTACCAACAAAACAGGAGTATTTGAACTTAATCATTCACCATGAACCACAATTGCGAAGCCTATTTTTGTACATTTACATCTCGAAAAGGCTGATGTTTCGATCTTTGCCCCGATGAACAACATCAACACAGAGTTTGCGCTTTTTTTTCTTTTGTTCATTTCTATGAAATGCATAGTGAGAAGTGGATGGAGGTTCGAATCTCTAATCTTTTAGTCAATGATATAATGTCTTAACTAATTGAGCTATGCTTAGATTTGACATTACGATGAAAGTTCACCAATACAATAAAACAAGCACCTAGTTCGGCAATGTTAATACGCCGTTTCTATCACATTTAGGTGTATTCAAATAAATAGTATGATTTGATTGAGCTTTCCATGTGCATCTCTCAATTCAAATAAAGTTTAAAGCAATGACTTAAGTCATTAAATATACTTTAGAAGAAGGGAGGAAACACATTGTTTCTTCATGATGTAACAAGACTCATCTTTATATGAAATGAATTTCGACATCAGCATCAATCAAAAGTAGGCTTAAAATTCAAGCACGTGCAATTACAAGCCAACAATGAAGTCAACTATTCTAGATGATGATTATATTCACTAGTTTTGTAATGCAAGATAAAACATGATTCTCTATGACATGAAACCAGAAAATTGTTCTTCAAATGAGATGAATAACTTTTTATGATTACTTGTTGCAGCAGCAACTTGTGTGGAAAACTGTGTAGAATAAATTCTGAATTGAGTGTTTAATAGAAAATATCTACCTCTTAAAATCGATAACAACATGAAAATGTGCAAAGCGACCATTCATCAACAATAAAACTTCTTCCCCATTAATGCAATTCCTAGGCAAGATAAAACAGTTCCTCGTTCTCTTCTCTTCTAAAACGGGACGAAATCAGCATAGCCATTATGCGCTGGTGAGAAGAAACAAATAGAAGAAAACTCGAAAATCACAAAATCACGCTCTCGAGTTCACAAACATGATACTGAATCCGATTGGTTCTCACGATAGATCGAGATCATGAAAATAAGAAACAAAAACTCATTTACCGATATGATTCAGAGAGTTAGAGTGAGAGAAAACAAATCCGACTACCTTAGGGGTGACTTCAGCCCAAAGAATTTTGGAGATGATGGTCGCGTCAGTCATGAATCTGTTGCTTGGAATGGTCGCCATCAATCATCTTCGCCTGCTCGTCGTGCCTTGGTCGTTGTCGCCGTCGCCTCCTCGCCGTCGATCACTTGTCTGCGTGCGTGAAGAAGCGAGAAGGGAGAAAATCGTGCATGAGAGAAGAAGAAAGTGAATCAGGGTTACAAATTGAGGATTTTTACCAAGGATATTTTTGTAATTTCACTGCCTTAAAAGTCCCATTACTCTTCCCATTTAAAATGAGTCCCATTTTTCTTGAAACAAAACTATTTAAATCTAGTAATATATCAGGAAAACAAATAAAGGAAAAGCAGAAAAAAGCACTAGTCACCTTTCGAAGTTCTGCAGAGTGATCATCTCCTTTGGTACCTTACTCTTAATTTTTTTAACACAAGCGACACCACCGCCACCAACTTTACGTTTTCTTGCTACTGCTTTAAGCAAACAGCCAAAGATTGGCCAATACAGCAACAAAAGCAAAACCCAAACAAAAACCCACAACAGAAAAAAAGGGGTTTGAGACTTCACATAAAGCCCTTCTGTGAAACAGTCCTCCTCTTCATTACAGAGAAAGAAAGGATGGAGAGAAAGGTTTTGGTGGTGTGTACAGTTGTGGGTTTATTGGGAATTTTATCAGCTGTTACTGGTTTTGTTGCTGAGGCTACAAGAATCAAGGTGATTTCTGTGATTTTTGCTGCGACCCATCTTTAGCTTCCTCTCATTTGGCCTTTTTTACATTAGATTTTTACTTGCATTTGGTTTTTTGTATGTGGGATTTTCTTGTATTTTGCGATCTTTCTCTTGGCTGCTGAAATTGCGAGGAAAAT
Source organism: Luffa acutangula (assembly GCA_036850905.1). Lineage (NCBI taxonomy): Eukaryota > Viridiplantae > Streptophyta > Magnoliopsida > Cucurbitales > Cucurbitaceae > Luffa > Luffa acutangula. The sequence goes on along the minus strand of CM072097.1, from coordinate 36,834,853 downwards.
GGAAGGGGGATAGTTTGGTGTACATATTTCTTTTTCTTGTTGAGGTCTCTTGTCGGCTTTAGAAGCCACTGTATCTTATTGCAATGGTTGAAGTTCTGTTGATGTTCCGATTGTTCGAAACTACTAAACTTATGAGTACTGTTTTAGTTTTTCTCATGTCTGTTCATAGTTTCTCAATGAATCAACGTACAACTCCTGATTCAGATTGGTGCTTGGGATCAATGGTGCCTTTGTTTATTTCTTTCTTTTTTTCTTTTTTTTCTTCTTCTCTTCTGCTCATTGAAGCTTGGAGAGACTGAACTATGTAAGGACCAAAGAAATTTGAGTTGTAAAATGTCCCATTTTTGTTGGATTTAGAGAGGAGGAACTGGAAAGTTCTAATAGTTAGTTGACCCATAATATAAGATGTCTTATGAGTTGCTTGACACAGAATGCTGCAGTTGGCAGTTGTTTCATGGGATTAATCAAGTACGTTTAAGTTGGTCTAGACACCCACAATTGTGAAAAAGAAAAGAGTATATATGGAGTTGTAACAATGGTTGTGACACTGGTTCTTAGGATTGAAGCTCCTTGTTGTCCTTGTGTATTTGTTTCTCAAGCATTAGCTTTGTATGCCGCTGGTTCAAAAATTGGCTTTGTTTGATGGTAATGACACTAATAGTAGAATAGTTTGTCTTGGGTATAATATTGAGTATGATACTATTTTTCAAGATCTTCTCCATGTCTTTTTCATATCTTAATTAATGTGTTGATTTTTGTTTTTGGTGCTCAGCTTAACTATTAAGTTTTTCTTTTTTCATAGCGTAGATTATGTTCCTAAGTGTCCTTCACTCATGAGCATTGTTCACGTTCATAATGTGAACCTCAATTCATTTGTTGACAAGAGAGTTTGGCATAAGGCTTTAAATTGATTCTTTTTCATACAAAACCTTCTTTTAATTCCTTATTTGTTTGATTCCTGATTTTGATTCGTTTGTTCCTTCTTATTTTGAGTGGACTTTTGAAGGCATCTTTTCACAGTTCGGTCATCTTTATTTGGACTTTGATCTTTTTTTCTTCTTCTCTTCAAAAGATATTTTCACTAATAAATGAAAAGATGCATTGATCAAAAAACAAAACATGGCTCCCTATAGGAGTACAACAAGAAACACCCACCAAATGGCTCCCAGCCTTAAGCCTTTCATTGATGGCTTGGATTGTTTGCCAATTGGGCTAACAAGTAACAACAGGGAGAGTCTAGGTAGGTCTTTCTTCCTTGAAGAAATTAAGAAAGTATTGTTTAGTTTTGTGGATAATGAGGCCTTGGACTATGATCATTTCTCATTTGCTTTCTCATTTGCTTAGAATGTTCCAAGAATTATTTGATCATAGTTTTCTATGAACAGGATTTTCATTTGTCTTCTTCCCATGATATTGCGTGGATGTAGAACCATTGATATTAGACCTATCTATCTCCCGACTAGGTTGTATAAGATCGTCTATTATCTCTAAAGATATTATTTGACAGAATGCAGAGGATGCTCTTATCTTTGTGGTGGGATTGGTAAGACAAATCCTTAATGATATCCTTGTCGCTTTGCTATTGAGGGCATTGAGGCCTGAAAGGCAAAATTAAGAGGGATCGTCTTTGATTTTGATTTTGGACAAGCATATGATATGTTCATGTGAATTGGTGTTTCTTGGACAATGTGTTGTGGGAAATATGTACACCAAACTATCCCCCTTCCATTGAAGATTCTATTATTTCTCTCATCCCAAAGGCCTTCCATCTTGGACAATGATTTTGATTTTGGAAAAGCATATGATAGAATCTTCAAGGGTCATGATAGGGTCAGAACAATTATTTCTCTCATCCCAAAGGCCTCACAAGCACAAACCTTAACCTGCCGCAAAAAACTTCTTTTTTTGTAGAAGAGCGGATGGAGAAGAAACGCCTCAATCGCCTCCCTACAACCCTACGACCCAATTAAACTAAAACTGAACGCCTTGAAAAAGAAACTCCACACAACACCAACAAAATCAGAACTCCAAAGCAAATGATCCAGGTCCTTTCGGGGTAGGAGGTGTGCTTGGCAATCTGAGGAGTAGTTCCTAAGAGGGTGAAGTTTTTCTTATGGTCTGTGGCCCATGGAAGTTTAAACACTTTTGACAAACTGCAAATTAGGCTTCCTGACTTTCAGTTTCAGCTTTCCCCAAATATGTGTGTTTTGTGCAAGAAAAGTGGAGAGTCCTTGTCTCACATTCTCCTTAGTAGCAAAGTGTAGGATTATTTTGGCAACTTATTCGATCTGCAATGGTGTAAACCTTGGAGCATAGAAGTTTGGATGTCGGAACCCCTTAACAGGTGGTGGCTTACAGATAATAGCCAGGTGTTATGGTCAAATGTGGCTAAAGCAATATTATGGTTAATTTGGAAGGAAAGGAATGACAGAGTTTTTAGAGATAAGTTCAATTCTTTTGGTTATTTTTGTGAGTTTGTACTGTTCACAGCTTCCAATTGGAGTAGCCAAGCCAACACAAGTCCTTTTATAACTATTCCACTTTCGCTATCAACTTAGATTGGAAGGCGTTGTAGCCTTTCCGCTTCAGGGAGGAGACCTCTTGTCCCCTTGCTCTATAGGTTGTTCTCTTTTGTTTCTTTATTTTGGAATGAAGCGGTCTCTTGTTTCCTGAAAAAAAAAAAGTTTTATAGAAATGAAAGTCCTTGCCGCAAAGCTTCCCAACAACAATTAATACTAGATGTTTAGTTGTTCCTAAATTATTGAGGATCAATAGAATAAATAAGGAAAATTTTCCCTATATGTCAGGTCTTGTCTTGAGTCTTGAACTTCAGGTATTTTCTGGATAAGAAACATGTTATTGATAAAATGAAATGAAATATACAAAAGAGGAAAAATTTTCGATCAACTCCTCTTTGAATGAAAAGAAAAAATATTTACACCAACCAAGCACCATAACAAAAACACTATTAAAGAATCTGTGGAGGGGAGAGATTTGTTGCTAAAATTTTGTTGTTTCTCTCCAGCCAAAGGCATCAGTAAAACGCTTTGATTAACGCTAGCCCTAGGTCTTATTTTGATTGATTGGAAACCCTTCCTATAGTTGGATTCCTTCTCTGGGGCTTGGTTTTTTTGTATGTCCTTGTATTCTTTCATTTTTCTCAATGAAAGCTCGGTTCTTTATAAGTAAATAAATTAAAAAAAAAAACGCTTTGATTAATTGCATCCAGAGGTGGGTGGCCTATCAAAAAGATGGAAAAGAGAGAACTTGTATTATTGTGAAGTTGGAGTAGTCTGCCAACAAAAGCTTCAAGAAGTCAATTCCAAAATTTGCGAAGTTGCAAGATATGAAAAGATGCCCTTGTAATTCAGAGTTTTTCGTGCACATACAACAGCAACTAGGCTGGATAACCAAGCTGGGGAATTTCTTCTGGATGATCTCATGCATGTTGATAGCAGTATGGCTGAGTTCTCAGCAGAAAGGGTGATCTTCATGGGGTATCTATTTTTCCAAATTTTGTCATAAAGAAGCTGAAGCTGTGTGTCATGGCCAAGAAAACAAATCCTCGTATAAGGATTTTACCGAGAATCTGAGTGGAGGTCAAAAGGCCAAATCTATTAATCATTAGAGATGGAAAGAACAGTAGATGAGAGCCTGTGTGATAAAGCCATCCACTCCTACATTTTATTCCCTTTAAGAGGACTTCTTAAGAAACAATCCCAAGAATTTGTTTGCTGTGGACCAAATTACAAAACCTTGTGCATTCTTTTTTCAGGATAAAGCATAGATATCAGGGATCTCAATTGTCAAAGCAGTGTTTTCTGTCCCGTTGTCATACTTTGCAGCAGGTTTTGCCTTCATCAGATTGATGAAATTCAATATGGCAGTCCACGGTCCTTTTCACTGTTTAGGCTTGTTTGCTGGTTAAGTGGCAGAGCCTTCTGTTTCATATTTAGCCACGATAAGTCTTCTCCTTAGAGAGGATTTCTCATTTAAAAACCTCCAAATCCATTTGGATAAAAGGGCCTGATTTCTTTCTTTTAAATTTCCAACGCCGAGACCTCCAAATTGGGTGGGTAGCTGCACCTTTTGTCAGTTTACTAAGTGAATCGTACTTTCTCTTTTTTGGGCCTTCACAGAAAAAATTCCTAAGAAGTATCTTCAGTCATTTGCCCCTCGATTTTGGAATTTGGAAGTGAGGCATGTCATATATAGGTAAGTTGGATTTTGGTAGTGAGATATGTAGTATACAGGTCAATTGGAGAGGATCGCTTGGATTATAGTAAGTCTACTACTCCTTTGATATAAAATGATTGCTCCATTTGGTGTGCCTAGTTTCAACTTTTTCAACAATAAGCAGCCAGAAAGACTTGGAGCAAACCCTTTCATTGAGAGGCAGTCCTGTTAGAGGATGGCCATGTTCCTGCCTTGCAACCATAAGCAATATCAATGGCAGATATATCATTGGGCTCTAAATGAACACCAAGAATTTCTGACTTGTTTTAGTTAATATTAATTCCTGATGCTTATTTGAAAATATTGACTAGCACATTGGCTATAATAAGAAGAAAACTGGGTGAACTGAATGGCACTGTGTGATTATTTTAACCACCGGGGTTATTTCTTATATTCATCATTTTTCTCTGTTTAATCCCTTGGATGTCGGGTTGAATGGATCAGGAACCTGGTGTTATTATGATTTTTGTAGTTACTTATTCTAAAAAATTATTTTACGATTTCAGTTAAAGGTTTCATAAACTGCAGTCTAATCACTGATTATTCAGATGGTGTAGTTACCCGTTGTTCTTTTGGTATTATTTCTTGTTCTTAGTTTTTAAATTTGTTACCTGAATCTATGAAGAGGAGTAACATTGATTCCAATTTATCCAACAGGGCTCTCAGGTGCAGTTTGTTTCCACATCTGAGTGTGCATATCCACGAAGTCCAGCCATGGGTCTCGGTTTAACTGCTGCAATTTCTCTGTTGGTTGCACAACTAATTGTAAATGTTTCTAGTGGTTGCATTTGTTGCAAAAGAAGTCCTAATCCTTCCAATCCTAATTGGAAAATAGCACTCATGAGCTTCGTAATTTCATGGTAAGTCTTCTCTGGACCATTCTAATGAAATTCTCATTTCATTTGATTTTTACAATTAACACACATCTGTCTAATTGGAGAAACAATTATTATTTTGTCAAATACCATTGCTTGAGTTGTGAATTTGAGCTAATACTGGGCCTCACTTTTGAGATGGCTGGAAATGATGGTACCCTGATGTGCTTTTTGTTTGTATGTGCATACTTTCACCCAGTAAGTTTTCTTTTCGTAAATAGTTTTGTCAGTTGATTCTGCAACTATGAGCTTTGGTCTCTGTGATTAATATTCTTCTCTCTCACTTTTTCCCCCTTCTGGTGGGAAACAATATCATTAAAACCGGAGGTATAACCAAAGGGAAAAAAGGGGTGGATGTTAGGATTACAAGAATCTCCCCAATTTTTTCTATTTAACTTATAATGGGGAGATTGTAAAATTCTTTGGTTACTGGGATCCCCATGGAGATCATAAAATGAACTCTAACCTAAGTACACTGAATATCCTCGTTCTTTTCTTCTTTTATTTTCTTTTTTTCCTTTCTTCTAGAGAGTTGCTACTCAAGGATTGACACAACAATATGGACATGCTATAACTCAGATGCAATATAATAGAATGTTAGGCATTAAGGTTTCACGAGTATAAGGATGGGTTAGTTAGTAAGCAGGATAGATTTATGGGATGATAAGAGTCTGTTGGCTGGAAGCATAGCTTACTAGAGTTGAGAGGTCATAGATAGTGTGGTTAGGAAATTTGGAGAGGTAGGAAAATATTGGATACATTTTTGAAATAGTTTGGAATTGGTGTAAGAACACTGCCTCTTGGTGGATTTCCTCACACAAAAAGATTTTTTGTTATTACAGCTTGCTTATGATTATTAAAGATTGGCAAGCCCTTTTGAGATAGTTCTTGGACAGGGTGATCTCCACCCCGGCCCTTAGGTTGTTTCTCCTTTTTGTGATTAATACATATCTCTTGATGTTTCTTATAAAAAAAAAGGAATTGGGAACGTAGGAGAGGACTTGAAGGCAAAGGGTTCATTTTTTTTCCTTCTAATGAGAAAACAAACCTTCTTTGAGGAAAAATGAAAGAATAAAAAAAAAGAGTAGCCAGGCATAAGAAGGAACAACTCAAACCAATGGAGCCAACCAACTATCTAACATGTTAACTTTAGAAGCAGCCATTTTAACTTTACTCCTCTCTGTCTCTCTATCAAGTCAACTCTTGCTGTAAATGATGTTTTTTGTTTGTCATAGAACAATTTAGCTCACCGTCTTGTTTGTTTTACACCATTACTTTATATCTTAACGTTGTTTTTCATACTGCCTTCTCAGGTTCAGTTTCGTTATAGCCTTTCTGTTGTTGCTGACCGGTGCTGCCCTTAACGACCAGCACGGTGGAGGGACTATGTACTTCGGTAACTACTACTATTACTGCTATGTCGTGAAACCTGGAGTGTTTGCTGGTGGCGCCATTCTGTCGTTTGCAAGTGTTCTACTGGCAATAGTCTATTATCTCACTTTAAATCTGGCAAAGAACAACAGCCCTCTGTGGGGGAATCAAGTTCCAGCTCAAGGCATTGCTTTGGGGCAGCCTCAGTTTCCGCCACAAAATACTCAACAACCCGTCTTTGTTCATGAAGACACATATGCACGACGACAGTATGCGTGATTCGTAGCCGGTCATTGAGCAAACTTTTGTGAGTTGGTGAACCTGTGAAGACATGGAGTACTTGCTGTTTCAGTAGGCTTAGAGAATGGACTTTAGAGGATATGGAAATTTGTTGTTCCTCAGCATTTGGCTGTGTTTGTTTTGCTTTTGTTTCTGTATCCAAGTAGGTGAGGTGAGAGAGGGATGTATAGTAAGATTATCAAACAAAACGTGTAATATTTATGTGAAAAGAATGCGTTTTGACTCAATGTTAGTTTATCCAATATGCAGTCTCCATTGAAATGCTGAAGAACACCTACAAGTTTCTAAATTGCAAAATCATAAAAGGTTCACTGTGTAAAGCAGTTGGATTTTGAATTAAATTATATTTCAATATATATATATATCTATCGTTTTTGGGATACAAACTCTATTTCAATCTGTTGAACTTTATTATTATTTTTTATGATAAAAATATTGAATCTTTCTTAAGTAAAAAATATTTGAATCTACATCTTTCAAATCTCTAATTTTTATAAAATTTCAGCCTCTCAATTTTCAAATCTCTTTTAATCTATCAACTTTAAAACGTTTTATCCATTCAACTTTTTTTTTTTTTTTTTTTTTTTTTTTTTTTTTTTTTTTTTTTTTTTGCATTCAACTTCATAGTATTCCCCAAAAAAAAAAAAAAAAAAAAGAAAGAAAGAGAAAATTGTTACATAGTTATCATTTATTCCTCATTTTTGTATTATAAACATACTAATATAATTCAAATTCAAATTCGTCTCCAAAAAAAAAAATCAAATTTAAATCATGCTGTGCACCCACTAATTGCAGTATTGTAACCCAAAATTACATTTGTAGGTATCTTATTACTTTTTTTTAGGTTAAATTATCAAAAATACCCCTCGACTTTAGGGTTTGTTTCAATTATACCCCTGGACTTTCAAAAGTTTCAATTAGGCCCTTGAAGTTTCAAATTTGTTTCAAAACTACCCTTGGAGATATTTTCCGTTAAATTTATCGACAAAAATTGATGCGTTTGCATGTGTTTTTATCGTTTTTTCCACGTATGTGTTCAAATCTATTCACATAAGCAACAATAGATATGCAAACATGTCATTTTACATCCATGAATTTAACAAAAAAAAAAGCCTTCAAGGGTAGTTTTGAAACAATTTTGAAACTTCAAGGGCATAATGGAAACTTTTGAAAGTCCAGGGGTATAATTGAAACAAACCCTAAAGTCGAGGGGTATTTTTGATAATTTAACCTTTTTTTTTAATCTATTATTGATGTGGTTAAAATGACTGGTTCAATCTTCTTAGATTTTAATAGAATTCTTTTAAGAAGGCAGGCTTTCTCAATCAAGCCTTTATTTTGCAGGCTTTTGCCAAGTAAAAAGTTCTCAAAGTTTGCTTAGCCATGTCAAATGTTACCTGGAAACGAAATGAATTGTGCAATTTGATAACACAGTGAAAGGAGTACACAACGTAAATTCAATTCATTACATAATTTTTTAAGTAAACTTCATTCGTAGAGTAAAGTTCACAAGGACAGTTTTCTTAAAATTTAGAAGATCCTCTATCTCTCTCTTTTATGAATGAACATGACAAATACAACAAGATGTTCTCTTCCAAAAAAATAAAAACTACAACAAGATGTTGTTAACAAAATTCTCTATCAACTTCTTTCCAAAAAAAAAAAAAAAAAAAAATCTCTATCAGCCTAATTTCGGGCATTCCTTTTCAGACCAATTTCGGGTCCTTCCTGTAATGTGTAATTTACAAGAAAGTAAAGGTATACACACACAATTTATCGAATGCGATTGAAGTGAGCAAAGGGCTCTGTATTATAGGATTTTGGAGCAGGTTTTTTAGCCACTTCTGGAGTCCCAAAAACATGCCATAATCTCAATGTTTCATCTGCTGCTGTAGCCACAGTGTACCCATCTGGACTCTGTAGAAACAAACATCATACCAACCACAAAGCAATCAGGAAAAACTCATCGACAAACTCACTTATGCCAAGTAATGCATCATTTGTAACCAACTTCTAACTTGTCGACTTGGAAATTAGCATAAAACCCGACGCAAGTAACAATCAATATTAATTGAGGTTAAAAAGTTTGAATACAATCTCATGCTCATACTAAGGTTATGGTATATTTTAATCTGTAATGAATATGCTAAGAACGTAAATGTAATGGTAATGTATGTACCTGAGCCATGTAGAGAACTCTTGATGTATGACAGTTGAGCTCTCCCATCTTAACCATTGAAGGGTATTTCCAAAGAGTGAGCTGATTCTGGGCGTACCCATGAGAACTGAGCAGCTCTCTCTCATTTTTGTTCCATAGAAGAGCACAAACTTGAGAACCAGTATCAACAGAATTCAAACATGCTCCAGTATGGGTGTTCCAAAACTTTATGGAGCGATCTCCACTGCCTCCACCGGTTGCGAGCAAGTTACCTTGGAATGGACACCATGCAAGGGCCCTGACTGCAGAAGTATGATCCTCAAGCCTGTGAAGCCACTGGGTTGCTGAGTTTGAAGATGCCACTGATTTGTCCCAGATGTGGAGGACATTGTCATTCCCTCCACTTGCTAATTGTTGGCCTGATGATGACCATTTAAGCCCACAGACCTCTTGATTGTGACCTCTGTAGGTTTCCACTATGTGATCTCTAATTCTCACATCATTGTTAATGATCTTTCCATCCATTCCTCCAGTGGTGAGAATGTGATTGTTCCATGCCAATGAACCTACTCGCATCCTGTGCCCACCTCTCAGTGTTCTTAGCTGCAATAAAATCACCCAAAACAATTCAGAACATCCCCTTTAACATGTACAAAAGAAACTTAGTTTAGATGCGAGGCTAAGAAAATAAACCTGTCGATTTGCAAGCGAATCCCACAACTGAACTTCAGAATTGTTTAACCCAACGGCAATGTGCCGTCCGTCAGCTGCCCAATTTACACTTGTTACAGGACCAACTTCATCATCAACAGAAAGGTTTTTAGGGTTTTTGGATATCAATCCCAATAACCACTTTTCTCCTTGACTTGAACAAAAATATATAGAGAGAGTTTACAAGAGAAAAATATAAGTGGGTTGAAAAACATATACAAAGCCCAAAGGTAAAAATACAAAATGAAGCCCAACAAATACAAATAACCCTATTAACCATTTATACTGTTAGTCGTAACTCCCCCCCTCAAACTGGTGGGTGCTGGAATCACGCCCAGTTTGTTTCGCATGTCATTGAAACGACTCTCAGACAGTCCTTTGGTGAGTCCATCGGCCAACTGTTCGCCGGAGGGAACGTATCTCACATCTAGTTCCTTTGCTAGTACCTTGTCTCTAATGAAATGTAAGTCAATTTCTACATGCTTGCTCCTTGAATGAAGAACTGGGTTCGCTGCTAAGGCCAATGTGCTGGTGTTGTCGCACCAGATTATTGGTGGTGCATGTGGTGGAAGACCAATTTCCTTCAACAACGATTGTAACCAACTCAACTCAGCTGCAGTGTGTGCCAACGCTCTATATTCCGCTTCTGTGCTGGAGCGAGCTACCACCTTTTGTTTCCTAGAAGCCCATGATACTAAAGTATTCCCAAGAAACACGCAATAAGCAGAGATGGATCTTCGATCATCAGGATTACAGGCCCAATCCGCGTCAGAGAAAGCAGTGAGATGGAGATTGCTCGATAATTTCAAATGAAGCCCATAATTCTTTGTTCCTTGAAGGTATCTCAAAACTCTCTTAGTTGCTTTCCAGTGAACGTCTGTTGGATTTTGCATAAATTGGCTCAATTTGTTGACAATAAAGGATATCTCTGGTCTTGTGTGAGATAGGTATTGAAGTGCACCAATTGCACTTCTATAAATTGTTGGGTTTTCCATTAAGTTTCCTTCATAAGCTGAAAGAGCTCTCCCTGCTACAGCAGGTGTTCCACAAGGTTTAATGTGAGATAGATTCAATTTTTCTAAGAGATCGGAGATATACTTTGACTGAGTTAGGTACATTCCGTCTTCATTTCTGATGCTTTCAACTCCTAGAAAATAGTCCAGCTCTCCCATATCTTTTAATGTAAAGGTATTGTTCAACTCCTTTACAAACTTTTCAATGGTAGGCTTACAACTTCCCGTGACAAGAATGTCATCCACATAAATTAACACTAAGAGATTGAGAGTACCTTTGTTTAGGTAGAATAAGGAGGAATCTGTTATGGATTTCTTGAAACCCCACTTTAGGAGAGCATCTTTTAAACTGTCATACCATGCCCTTGGGGCTTGCTTCAAGCCATAGAGAGCTTTATTCAACTTGCATACATGGTTGGGTCTTTTTTCATCTTTGAATCCTTCAGGTTGAAGCATGAACACATCTTCTTCCAGTTTTCCGTTAAGGAATGCATTATTTATATCTAGCTGGCGAACTTCCCAACCCTTGGCCACTGCAACAGTCAAAATAATTCGAATTGTTGGAGCTTTAACAACTGGACTAAATGTTTCATTAAAATCCAAACCCGGATGTTGATGGAACCCTTTTGCCACAAGCCTTGCTTTGAATCTTTGTACACTTCCATCTTGGTTGTATTTTTTCTTGAACACCCACTTGTTCCCAACAAGGTTGTAGGCACCTGAAAAAGGGACTAAGGTCCACGTTTCATTATTTCTCAATGCTGCCATTTCAAGTTCCATTGCATTTTTCCAATTCTTTGACTTAATTGCCTCTGAGACAGTTCTTGGCTCTTCCTCCTCTGTTGCACTACTTTTCTGCATTAGTTTTCCTTTTTCAATAGTTAAGTCTGCAAGGTAGGTTCGAATTTTGGGTTTAAAAATTCCGCTTTTGGCTCTAGTTTGCATTGGATGTGTTCCCACTACTTCGTTTTGCTCAGTCTCCTGTCCATTATTCACTGATTCAATATTTTCTGATTCTTGCGCAAGAACCAGGCTATCATCTCCAAGTTCCACTTCAGAAGTGCCAAGGGTAAGGCTTGGATCAAGGGTAGGTGATGCTTCAACAGGAGTTGGATCCCTAGGACTTGTTCTAATCCCATTCCCAAGTGATTCAATAGATGAAAAAGAAGTAGAATTAGGTTGTTGTTCACTGACTCTATTAACTTCAGTGGTAGGCAACAAGAGACTGTTTTGAGGAGGATTCAACCAAGTTATGATTGTTTCATAAGATTGTTGGATGGAGGATGAAGTGGTTAGGAAGCCATTCTTAAAGGGAAACTCCTCTTCATTAAAGATGACACTTCTAGAAATGTAGATGCGACCACTTGAGCTTAAGCATTTGTAACCTTTGTGAGCCTCACTATAACCTAAAAAGACACATTTAGTAGAGTGAAATTGGAATTTGTGCCTTTGATAAGGTCTGAGGCAAGGGAAACAAGAGCACCCAAAAACTTTAAAAAACTTATAGTCTGGTTTCTTTCCAAATGCCTTTTCCCAAGGAGATATATGGTTTAAAATGGGAGTGGGTAAACGATTTATTATGTAGGTTGCGGTGAGGAAGGCGTCCCACCAATGCCTTAAGGGCATTGATGCTTGAGCCAAAAGTGATAACCCCATTTCAACAATGTGACGATGTTTTCTCTCCACAATCCCATTTTGTTCACTAGTATGTGGACAGGGGTGACGAAATTCTATCCCCTTCTCCTTAAGAAATGAAACAAAAGGTCTAAATTCCCCACCCCAATCACTTTGCACTATTTTAATTCTCCTCTCAAATCTATTTTCAACTAGACTTTGGTATTGAATGAAGGCACTCAAAGTTTCAGATTTGTTTTTGAGAGGAAAAATGTGAGTCAGTCTAGTGTGATTGTCCACAAAACTTGCATAGTAATTGAAGCCCGTAGGGGAGCTAACCGGTGAGGGCCCCCATAAGTCACAATGTATAAGCTCAAGTGGTGCACTAGTTTGAGAGGAAGAGATTTTAAAGGGTAGAGAATGGGACTTTCCAAATTGGCAAGCATCACAAAAAACAGTGTTCTCATTGATAGATATTTTTTCATTACAAAATTTGAGAATCTGGTTCAACACTCTATCTGACAAATGACCTAATCGTTGATGCCAGATTCTCTTAACCCCTCTACTCGTCTCAACATTATAGGCAGAACTACATGGACTAGACACTAGATGTTGAGAACTTGACTTAGAAAGAGCACTGGAGTTGGGTATGTGAGGAGACACTTCATAGACTTTTGTTGTTGACTTTTGGCTTGTCTTAGGTAGATCTAGTTGGACTTGGTAGAGGCCATCTCTAAGTATCCCTTGAAGCACCACCATCCCTGTTTCCTTGTCCTTCACAAAGCAACAATCAGAGTGAAATTCCACAATATAGTTGTTATCAGCAGTAAGTTTCGACACACTCAACAAATTTCTTTTGATACGTGGTACATGAAGAATATTTCTAAGATGAACAGAAGAGTGTTTGGTGCGACAAGTATTATGACCAATATTAGCAACCATAAGTTTAGACCCATTACCAACAAAAACTGATTTGTTACCTTGATATTCTGCTTGGATCTTCAAATTTCCAATGTCTGGAGTTATGTGGTTGCTTGCTCCACTATCTGCTAACCAGCTTGGATCTGCCACTGTCTCAGGAGTAGCTATATAGGCTGAATTCTGGTTATTGTTTTCTTGATTGGGTGGAGCTCCGTTATACTCTTTCTTGAAACGGTGGAAGCAAATCGCTGCTGAATGGCCATATTTTCCACACACTTGGCATGTGGGCTTGGAGTTATTACTCCTGAAGTTGCTTCCTCTACCACCATGATTTCTTGTTCCATTGTAGCCATTATAATTGTTGCTGAATTGTCTTCTGTTTGGGTTTGGATTTTTGTTGTTGGTTTGGTTTGCTAATGAGCTTTGTCTATTAAAGACAAGGTTTGCCGTGAGATTTCCTACCTCATTGTTTGAGTTTATCACATTCAGGTTGATAAGCGTATTTTCAAAGGTGACTAGAGTTGCATGAAGTTTCTGCCATGTCATTTCTGTCATCTCATTGATTTGACATGTGATCGGCAAATACTCGGCGTCCAAACCCGAAACAATATAGGAAGTGAGGTCATCAATCTCAACCGGAGCACCTGCTAAGGCAAGATTATCAGCAGCTTGTTTCATCAAGGTAAGGTACTCACTCATTTTCATAGTTCCTTTTCTTGTGTTTTGAAGAGTTGCTTTCAACTGTTGTTTTCTAGCTCGATTGGTTGTTCCATAGAGATCCTCTAGAGCCTTCCATACTTGTCTTGAGGTGGTGTAGTTGATAATCTCACAGGCTATGGCAGGGGTCATTGACCCGTACATCCACCCAAGAAGTGCTTGATCCATGGTGGACCATTCTTCACACGCAGGATTTGGTACTAGTTCTGAGGATCCAGCTTCTTTCCCTTTGGAAATGAACTCTGGAGGTTGAGCTTTGGTTCCAAGCACGTATCCATCGAGTTTCTGACCTTTCAATACGGCCAGTACCATCTTCTTCCATAGGATGTAATTTTTTTCATCAAGTTTCACCGTTAGAACTGATGATAGGGGATTTCCAAAAGGATGTATAGATGTTGGGTTGGCTGAAAGAGAATGATTAGTAGCTATTGGTGTGGCTGGTGTTGTTGGTGTTATTGGATCTGTGCTGGTTAAACCATCTCCAGGGGTAAGGGATTCGTTAGTAGTCATCAGCGGCACAAGTCAAGGGAGAGGCTAGCGAGGAGGTGACTGCTCTGATACCAAGAAAGGTTTTTAGGGTTTTTGGATATCAATCCCAATAACCACTTTTCTCCTTGACTTGAACAAAAATATATAGAGAGAGTTTACAAGAGAAAAATATAAGTGGGTTGAAAAACATATACAAAGCCCAAAGGTAAAAATACAAAATGAAGCCCAACAAATACAAATAACCCTATTAACCATTTATACTGTTAGTCGTAACTAGTTACAAGCTCTGAAATAGAGCCATCGTTTGCATTCCACAAATACACAATGTTGCCAAGAGCTATAGCAAGCACATTGCCACTGCCCCAATCCAACAAATTCAAGTAGTAATCATCAAGAAGATCAGGAGCATCCAATGTCCTTTCAGAGGTCTGCGTAATAAAACTCAAACATCAGGAGAAGAAAACCCAATTGATGATTTCTTCACACCAATTTACCCAGCTTCTCATTAAGAAAAAAATATAAAAAATTTGAAGTGCCAGTTCACCTGGGGGATGTGGCGGCGAGCCTTGACAGGTTTATCGTGAGAAACAGAGGAGAAGAACTCCTTAGGGATCAACTCAACTGGTGCAGGAGGTTTGTTCTTGAAAGCGAGGATTCGAGTTCGATTTATGTTCAATGCCTCAGCTAACCGCTTTTGATAAGCTACCCTAGAAGCCGAACTAATAAGAGAAGGATTTTCCTTACCTTTCCTACCGTCAGTCACCATGTAATGCGCATAATCGAAATCCATCGCCGATCGATTCGGAATAAACCTATCCAACTGAAAAAGAACACAAAGAATAAACCGATCAGTCGGAAAAAGGGTAAAAGGGGGAAATCAAAACAAAACTCTAATTTGATTTCAATTTCGAAACAGAGAGAATTCGTTGATACGGAAAATTTACATATAAAAATTAGGAACGATTCGGAATAAACCTATTCCCAAGTGTAACGGAAACAAAGAATAATAAACAGATCGCGATTCGGCAAAAGAAAACCCTAATTTGAAACCAATAAGGAAACAGAGAGAATTAAGCCCATACTCATCATGTAATTAGTGTAACAAATAAATACTTACATTTTCTGTGGAATGCTTTTTCCGGAGATGCCGTTCTTGCATGGGAAAGCGCGAGCGATTAGCTTTAGAAGAAGAACTCAAAGATCCTGAATCCATAACGTTAATTTCCCAAAAGAAAAAGAGAGAAGACAATAATACAAACAACAATATACAGAAAGAACAGAACAAAAAGATGAACGAACAAATCGATATGGTGCTGCGGCACAAAGAAACCCCTGCAAAGACTTGATCAAAAGAAATTCGTAAAATTGAATATCAAAATCAACCAATAACCAAACTATCGAAACCAAAAACTCAAAGCGCAGTGACGAAATTCGAGAGTGAGAGAGAGTTGAATTGCGAGTTACAGTTCAGGGATTTGAGAATTGAGATTACTGTACATATTATGAAATTGGAAATAATATAAGGCGAAAGAGACTAATTCACTCCCAACGGCTATAATTAGAATTGGAAACACACGGACGAAAATGCCCTTCCATCCCATTGTTTTCCAGTGTATATGAAAGGGGCATAAATGATAAAACAGTCACCGTTTCTTGGTATTAAGAAAGAGCAGTTGTAATGGGCGATAATAAAATTTGAATCTGAATTTTATTCCAAATTTAGCTAAATTAATTATTGTCAAGTTTAGATGTCTATTTTGGCTAAACTTCATATTTAATTAATTTATCTCAAAATAAATTTTAGATGGATAGAATAATGGATATGGAATTGATTCTTTTTATATTTTAAATCACTTTATTTTCTCTTCTCAAAAAAAAAAAAAAAAAATCACTTTATTTTCATTTTTTTTTTTAGAAATATTTTCATTTTTTGTGTATCAAATCATTTAATTTAATATATTATTCCTTAAGGAAATTATTTAAATGATTATTATGAGATTGTGATTTATTTTTTTTAAGAAAAAGATATATTATTATTTAGATTACTATTAAGATCAGTGGCGGATCTAGAATTTTATGTTAGGGGGCTATATAGAAATTTTTTTGGACATATTGATATATACAGCGACGGAACAATAACTTTATGTTATGAGTTATTTAGGAAAAAAATTATTATTTTATGTGCTTTGATATTAGATTGGTTAAGTTAAAAATTTGACCCTTAAATTTTTAAGATCGTGTTTAATAGGATCCCGACTTCAAAAAATTTATAATAAATCTCTAAACTTACAATTTTGTATCTAATAGTTCCTTAAATTTTCAATTTTTTATTTAATAGTTACTTGAATATTAAAAATAGTATAATAGGTCAAGGATCTATTAGATATTCAAATGAAAATTAGAATTAAAAAAAAAAAAAGAAAATTAGAACCTATTACATGAAAAAAAAAATGAAAATTTAAAAACCAATTAAACAATTTTTAAAATTTGAGAGCTTATTAGAAATAAGTCTCAAAGTTCATAGATGTTGAATAAGGAGTAGAAATAAATATATATATATATATATATATATAGGGGGGATGAAACTTGAAATAAAAATGATATATATATATATATAGTAATTATTTAGAAATAAAAAATATTTTCATTTTTTTCATCCTTAATAAGTATTTATATATTTCTTTGAGAAAACGAAAAAGGAAAAAAGGAAAAAGGAAAGAAACGGAAAAGGAAAAAAACTTCGGAAAAAATAATTAAAAACTCGAATATCACGCCCTTAACGGCTCGAACACCAGCCCAGGCGTTCCGCAGGGGGGGCTTACCCCACTATGTCACATGTATAATGCGAAAAAAATGTGGAAGCTTATTATTTATTTAATAATAATTTTAAAGTTGAGGGAGGCTCAAGCACCCGGGCCCAAGCTAGATCCGCCGCTGATTAAGATTATAGATTTACATTATGTGAAAAAAAAATTAATTTTAACCATAAACTTATCAAATTCTATTAATTTAGAAAAACTTTCATTTTCATCTAGTTTGGACTTTAAACCTAAGTGGTGTAATATTTATCCTCATTTCAATTCCACTAATTTATCCACCAATTTTAACAAAGAACAAAGCAAAAATCTTCCTAAACTCATTAATTTCAATAAAACATAGTTTTGCCACAAAATCCAATATATAAATTGTCAACAAGAGCATAGCTCAACTAACATAAAATGTGTGCTTATGACTAAAAAATCATGGATTTGATTACTCGTCCTGCCAAATGTTGTTGAACTAAAAGGAAGTACAAATTAACCATTATTAAATTTTCCAAAATCCATAAATTCAACAAACAATCTAGTTCTAATATCGATTTTCTAAAATCTTTTCAAGTTCATGTCGCACATATGGTTTAGGATTCAAATACATAAAAAAAAACGTTTTTTTTTTAATGATATTTGGAGTGAAAACTTGGTTAAAATTGCAACGTTTCTAAAATTTAAGATTATGATTGCAACTACTTATTTAAGTTTGAGGTGCATTTTGATAAAATTGAAAGATATAACTTGACTTCAAAAAAAAAAAAGAAAAAGAAAGATATAACTTGACAAGTTTAGGAGTCAATTTTTTTTTTCCAATATTAAACATATATTATTATTTTATATTATTTTATTAGATAGGAAAAATAAATATATTTTTGAATAAAAATTATGACGGTTGAACAGTAAATTTTAGCCAATAAAAAATTGACACGTCATTAATTTAAATTAATGATAAAATAAATTTTGGGTCAATTACAAATGTACACGTGTCCATAAATTAAATTAATAGACATCAAACAATGTCACTTGTCTATTATTGATCAATTGGATGATATAAGCCAAGTCCAATCAAATTATGTCACGTGGCAGTTGGACCCGAGACTAATATAACTCGAGACCATTAAAGAAATTGGACCAAATTAAAATAAGGGAAATTCTTATAAATGTTGGAAAAATTATATTCTAACCAAAAAGACAGGGCAAGAATTCAGAACAAATAATAACAACCAACGGATCAAATATATTAATAAGAGAAGATAGAGTTTAAGAAAGCCTGTTGTTTTGGGTCGAGGCACATTGCAGAACGTTGTCCTTAGAGAAGATGTGCCCCCACTTGCACTGAGTTATTCGACACTCCACTCCCAGGATACAACTCCCTCCAAGAAAGCTTGTGTGCAGCTAAGCCTTCTTACGAATCCCCGTTGACTTGTATGCTCAGAAAAATAAAAAGATTTGTAATCTGTTTTTAGGAAAAAAATGTATTTCAGATGTTCTCTCTTGGTCTAGATAAGAAAGTGATCTTTATCGAGAAGAATAAGACAGTTGGCCAGATCCAACTTACACGCTAACTTCTCTCCTTGAGGAACCACCATCTGACTATTCTCATTTTAACTTAAAAATTATAATTAATAAATTAATAAAATAAATAAACTAAATACATGATAATCTTAAATTTTCCAACAATCCCCCACATAAAGATTTTCTTAATAAAATGGGAAGTAAAATTCTCTTTTAAAGAAAGCAATAAGATGAGCATCTTTACTATGTAATAGATGTAGGTACCTTCCGGGTTTGAACCTCCACTTAGTGAAGATAAGTGTACATCTGAAAGAGTCATAGTGAACATAGTCTTGAACTAGGTCCTTTTATTCAAATTTCCACTTACCCCACACATAGTACAAGCCAATTTAGGGATTCTGGTCTGTTTTGCGCTTTAGACGGTCATGCACACATATCCCGTTTTCATGAGTGTTTTAAGGGAGTAGCCTAAACCCCTATTGTAGCGACCTCACTACAACACCCACATAGGTGAAACCTCCAAGGGTTGTTTGTGATCAACACCTTGCATAGTACATGCCTTGGTTTCATTCAGAGATTAACTCTTCCTAACCATCACATTAAGAGCACTACCACCTTAGGAATGGGACAGAGAGATTTTAATTAATTAGTGCTCCCATAGTCACACCCCAATTTCGTTATTACCCATTGAACCTCTTTCATGGGATCTCCAATCTTTGAGGTTGGGTGTCCATTGTGGTGACTACCTTATAGGCTTTAGTCCCATTCCCCTCGATGATTTAGAAACTCGCTTGCGCGTTAAGCCTTTTGTAAACGGATCCGCTAGGTTCTCTTCAGACCTGGCAAAATCAAGAGAAATCACACCATGAGACAATAATTGTCTAATAGAATTATGTCTAATTCTGATATGCCTGCTTTTCCCATTATAAATTTTAGGGAAAAAATACACTTTTGGTCCCTAAGGTTTGGGTTAAGTGACACTTTGGTCCCCAAGTTTTCAAACTCAATAAAAATACCCCTGAGGTTTGAGATAATGAGCAATTTGGTCCCTACCGTCCATTTTGCCGTTACACCCTAACAGTTTGCTGACGTGGCATCATTATTTTAATTAAAAAATGAATTTTTAATTTTTTTAAATAAAAATATATAAAAATATTATTATTTTATTATTATTTTTTAAATTCTCTCTCTTTCTTCTCCATCTTCTTTCTTCTTATCTTCTTTCTCCCTCCATCTTCTTCCTTCCCCCTCCCATCTTCTTCAGCTCCGGTGGCCGGCGAACAGCGGCAGCGGCGGCGGTTGCCGAATTTTTTTTTTTCCTTCTTTCTCCTTCTTCTCTTCTTCCCTTCTTCTTCTTTCTCTTCCTTTCTTCTGTTTTTTTTTTTTTTAAAAGGGAGTTTCGGGGAGGAGGAGCTCCTCCTTCCCCCTCCCGTTTCAGAGGGGAGGAAGAAGATGGAGGGAGAAAGAAGATGAGAAGAAAGAAGATGGAGAAGAAAGAGAGGGAATTTAAAAAATAATAATAAAATAATAATATATTTAATATTTTTATATATTTTATTTAAAAAAATTAAAAATAAAATTTTTAATTAAAATAATAGTGCCACGTCAGCTTACCGTTAGGGTTTAACAGAAAAATGGACGGCAGGGACCAAGTTGCTCCTTATCTCAAACCTCAGGGGTATTTTTGTTGAGTTTGAAAACTCGGGGACCAAAGTGTCACTTAACCCAAACCTCAAGGACCAAAAGTGTATTTTTTCCTATATTTTATTATTAGCTCTAGTTAAAGTAGCTTGATTGTCACAATGTAAAGGGATAGTTGGATTGCCAATTGAAAATACAGGAATATCAACAACTAGATTTCTTAACCATTCTGCCTTCTTACTAGCTAAATCTAAAGCAATAAATTCAGCTTCCATGGTGGATCTAGAGATTAAAGATTGTTTAGTAGATTTTCATGTTATTGCATCACCACCCAAAGAAAAAATATATCCACTGGTTGTTTTAGTCTCATCTGACTCAGTTATCCAATTTGCATCATTAAAGCCTTCTATTATGGAAGGAAATCCATTATAACATAGGCCAAAATTGGAAGTACCTCTAAGGTATCTACAAAACCTTTCAATTGCACACCAGTGATATTCATTTGGGTTACAAGTTGATGCGCAAATTGCTAACCGCAAGTGTACGGGCCCAAGTTATAATATAGTGATTTAAAATCGAATGTTGTCCTCTGGATTGATTTTCTAGTTCCCCTAATTATTAAAGGTATATTCGCCCAATTTTATTTAGAGAAAATAAACGAGAGATATGCAAATCAATGAAAAACTAATCAAAGCAATAAAATATGGAAACTCAATGGAGAAAGGCCTTAGGGAATTGATTTCACCTATTAGATGCATGAATTAATTTAAAGAATAATTAGGAACAAATTCGTAACAATTTCATAAACCAAGGATTTTCAGTACTTAAAAGCCTCTCCAGAGTGCAATTAATTCTTTATGCAAATTAAGAAATTGATATCCCTATCTAATTTCAACAACAAGCATAAGCAATAAGATCAATCCTATTAATGGCTTCTCAAGCAATCCCAAATCTCCCGATTAAAGAGTCACCTAAGTCATGCAATTGAGAGTCTAATCTAAACTACCCTCTCCCGAGCGATTAGTTCAGAAACAACAACATACAATCCGTGATCAAGAGATTATAAGCATTAATCATACAATTGCATAAATAAACCGCGTTACGAAACGTCCTAAAAAATCCGTAAATTAATCCATACAAACTAATGGCTACATCAAGCCCCTAAGAAATGAAATCTAGCTACACATGGTCTCTAAAATACAACCGAAATTAGTCCCAAACATGCTAGAAATCAGTACGAGAAATAAAGGAGAAGGATTAAACTCGCTAGCCGTGATTCCCGTCCGTTCTCGTCATGATCCTCCCGATCCAAGCTCCCAAAATCAAGCTCCAACTCTCTCTGCCTTGTTCTGTCCGTTTTCTCTCTCTAGAAGTCGTGTTTCTCTCTCCAAAATAGCTCCCTCAATTAGATAGCATCGTTTTCTTTATATATTGTCCATTCTGCACGACAGCGTCGAGACGCTAAGGACATAGCGTCTCGACGCTGTGTCAATGTACGCCCTAACAAATGTGGAAAGTCTCACAGCGTCGAGACGCTGTGGAGGTAGAGTCTCGATGCTGCCTCGAATGCGCGCGCCTCCTGACTATGCGCCCAGCGTTGAGACGCTCAAAGGGCTAGCGTCTCAACGCTAGGCCCAAAATTTTGCCTCCTTTGTTAATTTCTTGGCTCAAACTTATTCTTTAGCTCCTAAATCACCGATAATCTTAAAAAATGTCGATTTCCATTGAAATGCTTGATTCCTACAAAACAAAACCAAATAGACATAAAATTGGCCAAAAAGTACCCAAGACTAATGATAAAATCATATAAACTGTAGCACAATAAATTGCACTATCAAATACCCCCAAACTTAAGCATTTGCTAGTCCCGAGCAAAGTAAGAATCAAAATAATCTGTCAACAAAAGTACTTGAGGGAGTGTTGCTAATGACTCTTGCCTCAGGAATCCCAGATCACAGATAAATTACACTGAAACATTAGTGATTAAACACATTCATCATGATAAGCCTCATTTATTTCAATCATCTCTCACGTGTGTGTGTGTCTAGTCCTCCCTATCTCAATCCTTTAAGCCCGGAACAGTTTTATGCAGCCCTTCGCTCGTTTTCCCCTACTCTGGTCCTAAGTCCCAATCATCAAGCCTCTCCACACTCAAGATGGTAATATGCCACTAGGGTGCCTAAATGGGGTACACAACCCCCAAACTTTGAGCTTTTTCACAATCAATAATGGTGGTCACTAGCTTTCACACACCTATTGCAGGGACCCTTAACCTGAGTTTTCTCTGGTTGGCCTAACTGATCACAACAGGAGTAGCTCTTTTTGACCTTAATTCAAATTTTCTTTATTCAACTCATCATCATTTCTTTCTTTTCTTTCATTCATTCATTTTCATCATTTTTTTTTTCTTTCACATGCAAAATATGGCATCATTTTCTCCTAAGTGTAACATTACTAACTATCAAGCAGATTAACTATCAAATCAGTCCCTAAACCTTTCGAGGTGACAACAAGGTCTAGATCACATAATCCTACTCTAAGCCCGCCAAACTAAGACAGGAGACTACATGCTCAAATGGTGCAAAAGAGTCATGAAATAAAATCAACATATCTTGAATCCTGTCTTTAATTATTAATGCACAAAATAACTTACCTGTTTTCTGAAATTAGGTATCCTCATCGGCTGTCATAATCAAAATAACCTCCTCAAAGAAAAACAACTCAGACAGATAACACAATCAACCCAGATCTCAATGGAAATAAAAAAAAATTGATCAAATGATAACCTGAATAGAATCACAATAATACACCTGATAATCCTAAAATGGTCAAAGGAGATATAGCAAATAATTACAGACCAAAAGTAAAAGTGAATACTTTCCACCCCCAAACTTAAAAATTACATTGTCCTCAATGTAAAATAATAAGAGATACAGACCAATATGAGAACAAATAAAATGAAAAATAGGAAAGAGGGGGAAAGAAACAACCGTGTACAGAGGGAAGGCGGCAGAGCATCACTCGTCCTCGTCCTCAGGAGACTCGTACGGTGGTAAAGGTGGCAGCAAAGGCTGACCCGTACTAACAACCACTTGACACTGATAGGAGTGGGCATGCATGCTCGTAGTGTAGAGGAAATGACGACGATCCCTGCGCCTCTGACTCTGGAGCTCCTGCCGATGGCTCTGGAACCCCTGCTGGAGAGTCTGGAACTCCAGCCGGTGACTCTGGAACTCCATGCGCAGCTGTTGCAGCTGCTCCTCGATGGTGGAAGGTGGAACCTCCTGCTCCTGCTGCTCAAACTCTGCAGGCTGTTCAGGGTGCTCAGGCTCTACATGGATGGGTAAAACTGGCTGCGCACCCTGTGGTCCAGGCCCTCGGTAGCGACTGATGAAATTCTTGTCGATAATCGCCTCGGGGTGGACCAACTCCTCCTGGGCGTCCCACACGACACCAGCGGCTCGACAAAGGGTTGTGATCAGTGATGGATGCCCGAGCCCTACTGTCGTGCTACGATGGCGGATGTGGCGCAAAGACTGATGGATAACCTGCCCAACATTCACCGAGCGGCCTGTGGCGTTAGCGAATCGAAGGATGGCACGACTCTTGGTAACATCGGTGGTCTTGAATCTCACCACCTGTAGTCTACAAACAGATCGGTGGTCTTGAATCTCACCACCTCCGCTCCTGTCATAGCCCATTCGGCCCCTGGCCTACAAACTGTCTGAATGACCTCATTAACGTCTAAGAGGCCATGTAGGTATGTGCTTTAGTCATCCATCTCAAAGTCGGGCAGCCTATAAAATCTATTGATGGTGAGGGGATCGTAGGGGACACGATGTCCACGAACAAAGGATGAAGAAGAAGTTTCTTCCATGTTAGCATAGAACTCCCTCACTATGGAAGCTACCCCGGGTGCAGGATGACTCACAAAGTCGCCCCAACCCCTCGCAACAATGTTGTTCACTAAGTTTGGTTGCCTCTCAGGGTCAGGGCTGAAACCTCGCTCAGGAATAAAATTCCTACTCTCCACATATTTTTCAAATTGCTCTGCGGCTGCGCTACTAATGAACCTATCGGGGTCAAAAGGAGTGGAGGAGGAGGAGGAAGAGGCGGCGTGTCTCCTAGATCTTTTGTGCATTGTGACTAATGGAAAGGTACGAAAAATCTAGGAAAAAGGGGTAAAGCTGAAAAACAGTCCAAGCCAACTACAACACAGCCAACAACTACAAAGATATCCCGTCTGCCACAGATATAATGTAAAAACAGCAGCAAAGGAGCTTAATTCAGCAGCAAATGAGTCCACAAGCTCTAAATAATTCACAAGAGCCAACAAAATGCACCAAGAGCTCCCAACAAGTTGCACAAATAAGATTTAACACCCAACATTATTCAATGGACCAAATTCAACAATAAAATAATGAAGACGGGTTCCAACAAGAGAAATCCGGCAACTAAAAGGTCTAATAGGGCATAGATTCAACAATGCTCTCTCTAAATCCAAGCTAAAAGCACTCAAATCTCAAGATTCCAATGGATTAGATAATAAAGATTCAAAAAGCAAACAACCCACTGCATGTAGTGTGAAAAATATGCCAAGAAAAATTGAAGAATACCAAAACCCTCGAGCAAACCGCCTGAAATCGCTAGAAAATTTCCAAATCTTGAAAATCTCGGCTAGAGGAAGTCAAAATCCCTTGAAATCTACCCAAATGAGTGAGACCCACGGTGAAATCGCCGAAACCGCACAAACCCACGAGCTTAAACTTGTGCAATCTGAAGAATCGAGAGAAGAAAGATGAAATCTAAGAGTTAAACGGGAGAAATTGCTTTGGGCGGCTAGGGTTTGAAGAAGAAATTGAAATCCCTCTCATATGCGATTATGGATTTTTTAGTTCTAGAATCGCAACAGCGTCGCGACGCTGTCGCGATTTTAGCCCAAAACGCGCTTTTCATTTTTTTTTAATATTAAAAAGAATCCCAACATTTTTTCTTTTTCAAATATATATATATATATATATATATATTTGCATTCAAATAAAGATTCACCTACAACAAAAAGAAAGAAATAGTAAGAAATAATAAAAGAAAAAAAAATGGAAACTAAAGAAATAAAATAACTCAAATAAAAGCACTTGGGTTGCCTCCCAAAAGTGCTTGTTTAACGTCGTTAGCTCGACGTCCTGTTATAAGGCTACTGTGGCTCGGTGAGCTCGATGTTATCAATGTGTCGCTCTTCTGAACCAAAGTAAAGTTTAACGCGCTGCCCATTCACTTTGAAGGATCGCCCATCACTGGCTTGCAACTCAACTGCTCCATGTGAAAACACTTCTTTGATGGTAAAAGGACCTGACCAACGAGATTTTAATTTACCTGGAAACAAACGCAAACGAGAATTAAATAAAAGAACTTGTTGTCCCTGTTTTAATGGTCTATTCTGAATTCATTGATCGTGCCATCGAGTGGTTCGCTCCTTGTAGATTTTTGCATTCTCATACGCTTGAGATCGAAATTCCTCCATCTCATTGAGTTGGAGTAATCTCTGTTCCCCTGCTTTGGCCAAGTTGAAATTCAATTTTTTTATGGCCCAATATGCTCTATGCTCTAATTCCACAGGTAAATGACACGCCTTACCAAAGACCAAGCGATATGGTGACATACCAATTGGAGTTTTAAAAGCAGTGCGATAGGCCCAGAGAGCATCATCTAACTTAAGGGCCCAATCCTTCCTATTAATGTTAACTGTCTTTTCCAAAATCTGTTTAATTTCTCGATTAGAGACCTCAGCTAGACCATTTGTCTGTGGATGATAGGCTAAAGAAATTTTATGTTTAACACCATACTTAGCAAGCAAAGAATTAAACAATTTATTACAGAAATGTGAACCCTCATCACTGATGATCGCCGTGGTGTGCCAAATCGTGTAAAAATATTTTTATGCAGAAAATTCAAGACTACACGAGCATCATTTTGTTTCGTAGCTACAACCTCTACCCACTTAGATACATAGTCCACAGCTAACATGATATATAAATAACCATGCGAAGAAGGAAAAGGTCCCATAAAATCTATCCCCCAAACATCAAATAATTCAATTTCCACAATAGGGGTAAGAGGTAATTCATGATGTCTAGAAATATTACCTGTACGTTGGCACCGGTCACAAGACTTAACAAAAGTATAACAATCCTTGAAAATAGTAGGCCAATAAAAACCAGATTGTAATACCTTTGCAGCAGTACGTGTGGGACCAAAGTGCCCACCATATGGTGAGGAATGACAATCATGCAAAATCTTAACTACATCCTCTGTGGGAACACACCTGCGAATCATCTGATCTGAACAAATTTTAAACAAGCATGGATCATCCCACAAATAAAATCTTACATCATGAAGAAATTTCCTCTTTTGATGGGAATTGAGATCTGGAGGGAGCACACCACCTGCAAGGAAATTCACAAAGTCAGCAAACCAAGGTAAAGTAGACTCCACCTTGTAAAGCCTTTCATCTGGAAATTCTTCAGCAATAGGAAGAGCTTTCAAAGTATTGTCCTGTTCAAGTCTAGAAAGATGGTCAGCTACTACATTCTCACAACCTCGCCTATCTTTCACATCAAAATCAAATTCATGCAACAATAGAATCCATCGAATCAAACGAGGTTTGGCATCCTTTTTAACAAACAAATACCTGAGGGATGCATGGTCAGTATGCACAATAACTTTAGTCCCTAACAGATAAGGCCTAAACTTATCAAAAGCAAACACTACAGCAAGCATTTCTTTTTCAGTGGTAGTGTAGTTTTGCTGTGCATTATCCAGAGTCCTACTTGCCTAATAAATTGCCCTGAAGAATTTATCACGTCTCTGTCCTAGCTCCTACAACATAATCACTAGCATCACACATAATTTCAAAAGGTTGACTCCAGTAAGGTACAACAATAATAGGAGCAGTAGTCAACCTATCTTTCAATAAATTAAATGCTAGCAGACATTCATCAGAGAAAACAAAGCAGAGTCCTTTTCAAGAAAATTACATAAGGGTTTAACAATTTTCGAAAAATCTTTAATAAAGCGCCTGTAGAACCCTGCATGTCCTAGAAAGCTCCTGACTCCCTTTACATTCGTAGGAGGAAGTAGTTGTTCAATGGCCGCTATCTTGGCTCTGTCCACCTCTAAACCTTTTTCAGATACTTTATGCCCTAAAACTATACCTTCAGTTACCATAAAATGACATTTTCCCAGTTTAAAACCAGGTTAGTTTCTTGACAACGCTGCAAAAAGAGAGAAAGATTATGTAAACAAGCATCAAAAGAAGAACCAAACACAGAGAAATCATCCATGAAAACCTCCATAATCTCCTCGACCATGTCAGCAAAGATAGCCATCATGCAACGTTGGAATGTAGCAGGGGCATTACACAACCCAAATGGCATTCGCCTAAAGGCAAAGGTACCATAAGGACATGTAAATGTCGTTTTCTCTTGGTCCTCAGGAGTAATAACAATTTGATTGTAACCTGAATAACCATCAAGAAAACAATAGTAAGGATAACCTGCAAGTCTATCAAGCATCTGATCAATAAAAGGAAGAGGAAAATGATCTTTTCTAGTAGCATTATTCAACTTCCTGTAGTCAATACACACTCTCCACCCAATCACAGTCCTAGTGGAGATGAATTCATCCTTTTCATTCCTGACCACAGTCATCCCTCCCTTTTTTGGTACAACCTGTACAGGACTCACCCACGAACTATCAGATATGACATAAATAATCCCTGCATTTAAAAGTTTCAATACCTCAGCTTTTACCACATCTTTCATGGCTGGGTTCAAACGTCTTTGAGGTTGACCTGATGGGGTAAAGGTATCCTCCATTAAAATTTTATGCATAACTATGGATGGACTAATACCTTTTATATCAGCGATGGACCAACCTAAAGCAGATTTATGATCACACAGCACTCTCAACAGTTTTTCTTCCTCTACTTTATTCAGAGAAGCAGATATAATAACAGGAAACGTGGATGACTCTCCTAAGAAAGCATATCTCAGATGTGCAGGTAATTGTTTCAGCTCAGGTGTAGAAATTTTAATAGGAACATCATCCTTAGCAGTTAATTCCATGACCTTGCATTTCATTTTTCGCTCAACAGGTAAATGATTCAAAGCATCACAGAAGAAAGCAATATCCTGGTCTAAATCACCTAAATGCTCAACAGCTAGATCTAACATGCTTATTTTTAGAGGATCAGCAGGCATAACAACATCCCTAATCTCAGCAATAGTAGCATCAACAATATCTATCCTATGACATGTACTAACCTCATATGGATATTTCATGGATTGATAAATTTTGAAAACTACCTCTTCTTCGTTGACCCTAAAAGTTAGCTTACCCTGCTGCACATCAATTAAGGCACGTCCCGTGGCAAGGAATGGTCTACCCAAAATAATGGGAATCTCAACATCCTCCTCCATGTCTAAAACCACGAAATCTGTAGGAAAGATAAATTTGTCAACTTTAATTAAAACATCTTCTATCACACCTCTAGGATATGTCATCGATCTATCAGCCAACTGCAAAGAAATAGTAGTAGGTTGTACCTCTCCAAGACCTAATTTTCTAAACACAGACAGAGGCATCAGATTAATGCTAGCACCAAGATCACATAATGCTTTATTAAAAGAAGAACGACCAATAGTGCAAGGAATAGTAAAACTCCCTGGATCTTTCAGTTTCTGGGGTAACTTTCTCTGTAATATGACACTACACTCCTCAGTGAGATTCACAGTTTCATAAGCCTCTAACTTCCTCTTTTTGGTCATTATTTCCTTCATGAATTTAACATAGTTAGGCATCTGTTCTAAAGCATCTGCAAAAGGAATGTTAATATGAAGTTTCTTAAAAATATCCAGAAATTTAGCAAACTGAGCATCAATCTTTTTCTTTTGAAAACGTTGAGGATAAGGAATAGAAGTAGAATGAGTAGGAAGAATGGAACTAGTAGACTTTTCAATCTTCGAAGTTGATGCTCCTCCCTTTTCAGTCTGTGCTTCAATCTCCTTTTCCTCACTGATGATAGGATCCTCAGTAGGCTGCTTTTCTGGAACCTCAAGCTGCTTTCCACTCCTCAAAGTAATAGCCTTACAGTGCTCTCGTGGATTTACCTCAGTGTCACTAGGAAACTTACCTTTTTGCATGACATTCAAGGAAGATGCAATTTGACTAATCTGAACCTCCATGTTTTTAATGGTAGTCCCATGACTATTAACAAATCTACTAACAGTGTCTAGCATGTTCTCAATCTTATTAGTCCTAGACCTAGACTCATTAATAAATTGACCAACTAAGTCCTCTAAGGAAGATTTCTTTTCTTGTGGTGCAGGTGCAGACATAAATCCAGGAGGTGGTTGCAAGACATTTTTATTGTTGGCATAGGAAAAATTTTCATGATTTCTAAGCCCTGGATGACAATGAGTAGGTAAAGAATTTTGGTTACCTCTAAAGCCAGAATTCCTGTTGTTCACATACTGAGCCTGCTCTATGTTTGAATCATCGAAAAATTGGGATGCCTCAGCTGCTGCAACTGACTCAATGGATTGTGAATTTCCTGTAGCAGAGAATTTCATAAAAGCATTAGCCAAAGAGTGCATTTGAGCTTGTAAAGCTGATACATTATCTATCTCATAAATCCCAGCTACAATTCTAGATGATGAACGTTCAGAAGGCCACTGATAACTGTTCGTGGCCATGTCTTCTAGCAAAGTCCGAGCACTTTCCACAGTTTTAGAAAGTAAAGTGCCTCCTGCAGCTGCATCCAAAATAGTTTTAGTAGTACCATTCAGACCATTATAAAATAATTGAATTTGTAACCAGTTAGGATAGTCATGCTATGGGCACTTCCTCAGTAATTCCTTGTAGTGCTCCCAAGCTTCAAACAGTTGTTCATCATCTTTTTGCTTAAAAGTCACAATCTCAGTCCTCAACTTAGCTGTCTTTGCAGGTGGGAAATATTTGGCAAGAAAAGCCTGAACCAACGCATCCCACGTAGTAATGCTCCCAGGTGGAAGTGATTGGAGCCAGTCCCTAGCTTTGTCCTACAAAGAAAAGGGAAATAAACGTAAGTGTATGGCATCTTCAGTAACACCATTCAACTTCACAGTACCACAAATATCCAGAAAAGATTTTAAATGAGAGTTAGGATCCTCAGAGGGGAATCCTCTAAATGCACTATCCCTAGCCATCTGGATGAGGCCAGTTTTAAGGTCGAAATTATTTGCATTAATCGGCGCGTAGACTATTCCAGATTGTTGATCAGGAAAAGTAGGCTGGAAATAGTCCCTTATCGGCTTCTGCTCATCTTGTGGATTTGGGTTGGCCATTGATGCAAGTCTTTCCCTTTTCTCCTTCCTGTTCTTTTTGCAAGTCTTTTCAATTTCAAATTCAAAGGGCACTAGCAGAGCGCCCTTATCTTTTCACATACAAAATTACAACCTAAAAATAAATAAGAAAAACAAAACCAAAAATAAAACAAAAACAACAAAAATAAAGAATAAAAGGAAAAATAAGACAAACACAATAAAATACACTCTAAAGTAAGACCAAGCAAATTCCCCAAAATATTAAGCGAACTAAATAATTGTCAATCCCCGGCAACAGCGCCAAAAAATTGATGCGCAAACTGCTAATCGCAAGTGTACGGGCCCAAGTTATAATATAGTGATTTAAAATCGAATGTCGTCCTCTGGATTGGTTTTCTAGTTCCCCTAATTATTAAAGGTATATTCGCCCAATTTTATTTAGAGAAAATAAACGAGAGATATGCAAATCAATGAAAAACTAATCAAAGCAATAAAATATGGAAACTTAATGGAGAAAGGCCTTAGGGAATTGATTTCACCTATTAGATGCATGAATTAATTTAAAGAATAATTAGGAACAAATTCGTAACAAGTTCATAAACCAAGGATTTTCAGTACTTAAAAGCCTCTCCCGAGTGCAATTAATTCTTTATGCAAATTAAGAAATTGATATCCCTATCTAATTTCAACAACAAGCATAAGCAATAAGATCAATCCTATTAACGGCTTCTCAAGCAATCCCAAATCTCCCGATTAAAGAATCACCTAAGTCATGCAATTGAGAGTCTAATCTAAACTACCCTCTCCCGAGCGATTAGTTCAGAAACAACAACATACAATCCGTGATCAAGAGATTATAAGCATTAATCATACAATTGCATAAATAAACCGCGTTACGAAACGTCCTAAAAAATCCGTAAATTAATCCATACAAACTAATGGCTACATCAAGCCCTTAAGAAACGAAATCTAGCTACACATGGTCTCTAAAATACAACCGAAATTAGTCTCAAACATGCTAAAAATCAGTACGAGAAATAAAGGAGAAGGACTAAACTCGCTAGTCGTGATTACCGTGCGTTCCCATCACAATCCTCCAGATCCAAGCTCCCAAAATCAAGCTCCAACTCTCTCTGCCTTATTCTGTCCGTTTTCTCTCTCTAGAAGTCGTGTTTCTCTCTCCAAAACAACTCCCTCAATCAGATAGCATCGTTTTCTTTATATATTGTCCATTCTACGCGACAGCGTCGAGATGCTAAAGACATAGCGTCTCGACGCTGTGTCAATGTACGCCCTAACAAATGCGGAAAGTCTCGCAGCGTCGAGATGCTGTGGAGGTAGCGTCTCGACGCTGCCTCGAATGTGCGCGCCTTCTGACTATGCGCCCAGCGTTGAGACGCTCCAAGGGCTAGCGTCTCAACGCTAGGCCCAAAATTTTGCCTCCTTTGTTAATTTCTTGGCTCGAACTTATTCTTTAACTCCTAAATCACCAGTAATCTTCAAAAATGTCGATTTCCATTGAAATGCTTGATTCCTACAAAACAAAACCAAATAGACATAAAATTGGCCAAAAAGTACCCAAGACTAACGATAAAATCATATAAACTGTAGCACAATAAATTGAGCTATCAGAAGTATATCTACTTAATCTATTCACAACATATGCAATGTCAGGCCTAGTACAATTAGCAAGATACATTAATGAACCAATTATTTGAGAATATTTATGTTGTGAAATTGGTTCTCCTACATTCTTGCTAAGTTTCAAATTTGGATCATAAGGAGTAGATATATGACTCAAATCAAAATAACTAATTTTTCTCAAAAATTGTTCTACATAATGAGGTTGGGTCAACATAAAATCATGGTCCCTTTTAATCAATTTTATACCCAAAATAACATTAGCAGAACCCAAATCTTTCATATCAAAATTATTTGATAAAAATTCTTTGGTTTCATAAATGACTTTCATATTGGTACCAAAAATAAGAATGTCATCAACATATAAACATAAGATAACACATGCATTATCTAACATTTTAATGTATAAACATTTATCAGTCATTAATGACAAAACCATAAGAAATAATCACACTATCAAATTTTTCATGCCATAGACCATAGAGAGACTTAACTAATTTACAGACTTTATTTTCCTGGCCTAGTTTTATAAAACCTTCAGGTTGTTCCATATAAATCTCCTCTTCTAATTCACCATTTAAAAAAGCTGTTTTAACATCCATTTGGTAAATTTCTAACTTAAGAATAGAAGCAATGACTATTAAAATCCTAATAGTAGTCATTTTAGCAACAGAGGAATATGTGTCAAAAAAGTCAATGTCTTCTTACTGACTGAACCCCTTTGCTACTAATCTAGCTTTAAATTTATCTATGGAACCATCAGGTCTAAGCTTTTTCCTGAAAATCCACTTACACCCAATTGCTTTGCAACATTGTGGAAGTTCAGTTAAAATCCAAGTGTTATTAAACAGGATTAATTCCATTTCACTATTAATAGCTTCTTTCCAAAAATGTGAATCAATGGATTTCATTGCTTCTGAATATGATTTGGGATCATTTTCAACTAAATAAATGTAAAAATCGTCCCCAAAACTTTTACTGTCTCTCTTTCTTTTACTAGTTCTTGGTTCTAATTGTTCTAAATTATGAGACACATCCATAGAACCTGAATTTTCACCAATTTGCTTATTCAAATTATTTTTCAAGGGAAAAATATTTTCAAAAAAGCTAGCATCACGAGATTCAATATATAATGGTATTTTTGGTATACCCCAAAACATCTGAATTCAAAACTATGAACCTTTAAGTAGTGTTATTCAAAGAATATCCAACAAATGCACAATCAATAGTTTAGGGCATAGTTTCCTTTTTTTATTCAAAGAAATATTAACTTTAGCTAAACACCCCCACACCTTAAGAAAATTCAAGTTAGGAATTTTATTTTTTCATATTTCATACGGAGTTTTATCAGAATTTTTATACATAACTCTATTTAAAATTAAACAAGCATAATACAAAGCTTCACCCCAAAAATTGTTAGGAAGGCCAGAACTTAACAACATAACATTAACCATATCTCATAAAGTTTTGTTTTTCCTTTCTGCAACACCATTGGATTAGGGTGCATATGGAGGAGTAACTTGATGAATTAAACTATGCAGTCTACAAAAATCATTCATTTCATCTGAACAAAACTCACCTCCCCTATCAGATCTTAGAACTTTAATTTTCTTTTCTAATTGGTTTTCTACCTCAGCTTTATAGATTTTAAATGTATTAAACACTTCATCTTTAGTGAAGAGTAAGTAAACATAACAGTATTTTGAACAATCATCCGCAAAGGTTACAAAATACCTTTTTCCTCCACGAGTTAGAGTATTATTGCAATCACAAACATCGCTATGAATTAATTCCATATTCATCATTCTTTTTATTGAACTAAAATTTACATGTCCAAATCGTCTATGCCAAATATCAGAACATTCAACATTGGCCACAACAGAGTAAGAACATGTAAATTCAATATTCGCAACATTCAACTTAAATAAACCATCTACCAAATAACCTTTACCAATAAAAATACCATGTTTGCTAATTACTGCCCTATTAGATTCAAAGACAACTTTAAAGCCCTGTTCTACTAATAAGAAAACACTAACTACATCTTTAAAGATTTCTGGAACATGTAGAACATTGCTCAACAGAAGATCTTTGCCAGAAGATAATTTTAATAAAACTTCTCCTTCTCCCTTTACAATGGCCTCATTCCCATTTCTCATCTTTACAGATCTGGTACTTGATTCCTGGTACGAAGAAAATAATTTTTTATTAGAACACACATGAACACTCGCACCAGAATCAAACCACCAATCATTTGAGTTAGCAACTAAATTTAACTCGAGATTACTGATATAATACCCACTCGATGGGAGAATGGAGCCAGCCTGGTATGCAGTAACCACACTGGCTTGTGGTTTTGTATTTGACGATGCATGTGGCTTGGAAGTTCCACCTTTACGTTGGAAACAATCTCTTGGCAAATGATTCATCTTGCCACAAACCCAACAGGGAGGACCCATATTCTTCTAACTAATAGATTTATCTTTTGGCTTATTATTATTCTGGTAAATTTTTAGACTTGGGTTTATAGGCTTTATCAACCACTAAAGCTTTTGTTTGACTACTAGAAAGGGAAATTTCTTTCAAATTCTCACGATGTCTATCCTCAATCCTCAAAGAAACTACCAATTCATCATAAGAGAAATTTTCAGGTTTTTGTTTTAAAACCCTTTGAAAATCTAACCAAGAAGGGGGTAATTTTTTAATCAGAGAAGCAACCAAGACAACATCATCAAGCACAATTCCCTTCATTTTAAAATCGAAAATAATATTCTCAAATTCATGAATTTGGTCACACACAGACTTCTCATCAACCATTTTGAAATCAATCCATTTTTCCACAGCATACCTCTTAAAACTTAATTCTTCTGACCCATATTTCTTTTCTAAAACTCCCCATAACTCTACAAAATTTTTGGTTGACCAGAAGATTTTATAGATACTATCAGATAAAGCACTTAGAATATTTCCATGGCATAAAATATCCTTTTCTTCAATGTTTTTATCAACAGTGGTCTTAAGGACTATGCTTTGATCAGTATCACTAGTTTTAGAGGTTTTAGAGACCTTTTCTTTTCCTTCCTCATTAACATAAATTACAGAATATAGGCCTAAGGTAGTGAACCAAAATTCATCTGTTGTTGCCAACATTTGAAATTTTGTCCAGTAAATTTTTCAGGCTTGCAAGAATGGAATTTGGACTCAGAATTAGAAGGCATAACAAATAAGGTATACATAGAATTCCTAACCACGTCTTCTCTAAGATTGTTGGAAAAATTATATTCTAACCAAAAAGACAAGGCAAGAATTCAGAACAAATAATAACAACCAACATATCAAATATATTAATCAGAGAAGGTAGAGTTTAAGAAAGCCTATTGTTTTGGGTCGAGGTGCGTTGCAGAACGCCATCCTTAGAGAAGACGTGCCCCCACTTGCACTGAGTTATTCGACACTCCACTCCCAGGATACAACTCCCTCCAAGAAAGCTTATGTGCAACTAAGCCTTCTTACGAATCCCCGTTGACTTGTATGCTCAGAAAAATAAAAAGATTTGTAATTTGTTTTTAGGAAAAAATGTATTTCAGATGTTTTCTCCTGGTCTGGGTAAATGGCTAGATACACGTATTTTCCAACAATAAATGGCTAGATACACGTATTTTTGAAAAATAGCCAAACGGATTTTTTTCCAATGGAAAATTGGCTAAACCGTTTCTTAACATATTTTCACGTGAATCATTCTTCCAATTATACTCTCAAGTCAATTCTCACGTCTCATCCTACATTTGAGGGAGTCCTATTTGATTTAATGTAAAAAAGAAAAAGAAAACCATAACAAAACTGTTTATTCCATAAATCATGGGATCGATAGTTACAACTTATATCTTCTCTCTTATCTATTTAGATTTTTTTTTTTATTTTTATAATCAACAAATCATCATCTTTATCATCTTTTCCACCTGTTTTCAATTTGATTGATTTATTGGTTCCTATTTCTTTCCAACACTGAAAAGACTATTGATCATAGGTATGTTGCCTCATATTCATATTATATCTTTTATTCCTATTCATTCTTTTTATTCCCGAAAGCAATTTTACCTACTCTTTGAAAAATTAGATCATTGTATTCTGAGACTATAAATGCTTCAAATACAATGTGTATGCAAGTAAATTCTAAGAAGTCCTTGTATTTGCATGGTGAAGAGGAGCATGCAAAAGATTTTGGAAGGTTTTCAAATTCTCCTTTTTATTATTTATTTCAATTTCTTTAGTTGAAAAAGTTAAATTGATTTGATGTGCTTTAGGTGAATTTTGAGATCCTCAACTTATGATGAAATTGCAGCCTCAACTGATATGATTTTTTTTCTAAGTATTTCTTTTATGTACCCATATTTTTACTACCTAAATCGTGCTTTTAATTTAGTATAAGATTTCTCAATTTAAATTTACATTTTCAAATTATTCAGTTTAAATTGACTCAATTATACAAGCCAATTTTCACGTTTCATCCTATATTTGAGGGAGCCCATATCTGATTTAATTTAAAAAAAAAAAATTATCCCATGAATCAATCAATGGATAGTTACAACATATATCTTCTCTCTATTATGTATTTTATCTTCTATTGGAATCTGTTTGATTACCCCAAAATTTAGGTTTTCATTTCAATTCTCGAGTAGATTTTTTAATCAACAAATCACCTTCCCACCTGTTCTCATGTTTATCAATTTCTTGGCCTTCACTTATTTCCAACGTTGCCTCATATTCGTAATCAACAAATTATCTTCCCACCTGTTCTCATGTTTATCAATTTCTTGGCCTTCACTTATTTCCAACGTTGCCTCATATTCGTATTGTAACGCCCCAGGTTTTAATATAAACTAACCTAGTGACATTACTAAGCTCCTATTCAAACCAACCGAGAGCTCCGGAAATTTCGACAGCATAACGGCGTACATAGGACAAACACAAAAATTTTAGAACACCTATTAAACTCAACAACACTTCTATATTGATTCATTCAACTCCACAACTCCACAGAACAACTACAAACAGGATACGAGTCAGATCTCGCATCTCCAACCAACAACAGAACCTAACTCTACCAGATCAAGCATATCCTTAACTTTCTAAAACAGGTCGTCCTTATTAAACAATAGCATATTCACAACCTAACGAGAAACATGAAATCTAAACATGCCATTAACCGGAAACAAAAACTACACCAGTCTAGCTACAAGGCTAAACAAATCAACCTAACAACAATTAATGAACAGACGACCATCCTATCTACCAAAAAGGAAATAAACAGGTAAATGGACCCATGTGGTCATCCCTCGTGAATCTCCTCGTCCGCATCACCGGGCACATAAAACTCATCACCTGCATAATCTGAAATTGTTGGGGGGAAGAAAGGGGAGGGGTATCAGTACAACCACAGTACTGGTAAGTAGCTCACACCCGGAGAGCCACCAAACAACACACAATCACAATAACATGCTAAGCACACACAATCACAATAACATGCTAAGCACACACAACATGCTTGTAAAGCAATAACAACCCATCATGCTCTTAAACACAAACAACCATGCCAACACCTGCTTCATGCAAAATGAGATGACAACATGAATCCACGCATCATGCTATGCACCCCCTCATGGATTCCGCGCCATGCCCGCACACTCACACGTGATTTCCGCGTCACGCTCCGCACTCACAATCCCACACGTGATTTCCGCGTCACGCTCCACAAACCCACCCAACACATGTATTATCACGCGCCATGCGCAACGCCACTCACACGTGATTTCCGCGTCACGCTCCACACTCACACCCACACGTGATTTCCGCGTCACGCTCCGCACACACACCCAGCACATGATTTACGCGTCATGCTCCGCCTCTCCCCAATGACCACACACTATGCAGACACGACTCTTATGCAGCATAGTTATCAACCACAGTATCTCATGCTCATGAGTTAAGCAAACAACATGCCTATGCATCGTCAAAGCAACATGCTTAGGAATTTAACAAAATCATCATGCTTGTTCACAAAGCGAGTTACAAATATATAAACACATTATGCAGTAGCAAAGCAAGTAAAGCAATAGCAAGCTCAAACATCAAACAAGCCCCACCAGGTAGAAACTACTTACACAAGCTTACAAGCGCTCCTAAACCAAATCAACGCTTGCTAGAAAAATAACGAAATAAGCTCTAAGCACACCTACAAGCACCGTAAAGGCTCCTAGAGGTTAGGGAACGACCTACCAATATATCTTAACACTTAGCATCGATTAAAAAGGGACCTAAGGTGCTTAAAACTTACCGAACAGGGGCTGGAACCTTGCTGGAAAGTACAAAACAGCACAGAAATACCTTATACACGCTGCTGTCCCGAGCCCGAAATGAGATTAAACTGAACCTAACGGATACCCAAAGGTTAAAAAGCATTCTAAAGCTACCTAAGCAGTTTCTAGAGACTTTAAGGCCACCGGAACTTACCGAACAGAACTGAACTGTGACCGATACGTGCTGTACAATGTCCAAAATGGCCCGAACCTGCAATTTAGGAAGCAATAAAGAGTGGGTAACTCAGATTGACACCTTTTGGGTCATGGGTGACTTGAATTCAATGCCAAAAAGGAATGGGTTAGGCTAAAACTTATCTTAATCGCCAAATAAAGCTGAGAGAGGGCTGAAACCACACCAAAACTCACTGGGCAGAGACCGAAACGCGAGAGAAACGAGATATGGGATGCTGGTTGCCCGGAAACTAACCAAAACGAGAGAAAAAAAGATTAAATCTAGCTTAATCAACAAGAAATCGAGAGGAACACAGAGGCTTACACGCTGCTTGACGAAAACGAGGAAAGACGACGATTCTCGCGGGTGCTTCCAGATCTACTGAATCGAGAAGGAAGGAAAGGCGACGACGGCGCTCACGGAGTTCGGCGGCGACGCGAAGAGGAGAGAGGTGGCTGGATGGCGCGGCTGCGGGTAGTGGTGCGAGGCTACGGACGGCGGCGCGAGGCTGCAGGCGACGGCGGCGCTGGGCGAGACGGCTGGCGACGCGAGGAGGAAGGAGGGAGAAGAGAGAAAAAAAAACGCAGAGATGGGGATGGGGGCTGCCATGCGCGTGCGAGAGAGAGCGAGAGAGAGATGGCCGGAGATGGGGAAAAAACGCAGGGAGGGGGAGTCTGATACGCGAATGGGAGAGAGAGAGTGTGTGTGATTTCCCTTTTTTTTTTTTTTTTTAAAAAAAAACCTAACTAAACCCAAACCACCCACTAACCAGGAGAGAAAAACGCTGCCCACCTGCCCACTAACATGCAAAAAACTTAATCGACTAAAATATCCAACCACTAACACACGAAATAAAAAATCCCAATTGGCTAACGTACAAAAATATCGCTTAATAATAAAAAAAACTTTAGGTTATCTGGAATGCGGGGCGTCACAATCTCCCCACCTTAAGAACTTTCGTCCTCGAAAGTTTGCTGTTCGAAGAGCTCCGGATACTTGGCTCTAATCTCAGCTTCCCTTTCCCAGGTTGCCTCTTCCATTTTGTGATTCCTCCACAAAACCTTTACTAAATCAATGGCCCTGTTTCTCAAGACTTTCGACTCCTTAGCCAAGATCTTAACCTGCTTCTCTTCATAGGACAAGTCCTCATTCAACATCAAAGGTTCTGGACTCAGCACATGCGAAGGGTCATGGACATATTTCCTCAACATTGACACGTGAAACACATTGTGCACTGCAGACATAGCTGGTGGCAACGCCAACCTATACGCGACAGGACCAATGCGCTCCAGGATCTCATAAGGTGCAATGAACCTAAGGCTAAGCTTTCCCTTCTTACCGAAACGCAAAACTTCTTTCATTGGTGCCACTCGGAGGAACATGTGATCACCAACACTGAATTCGAGTTCTCTACGCCGGACATCTGCATAACTCTTCTGCCTACTCTGAGCGGTTTGCATCCTTGCCCTTATCTTCTGAACTGCGTCATTGGTCATTTGAACCAACTCTGGCCCTAGCAAAGCTCTTTCACCAACCTCGTCCCAATGGACCGGTGACCTGCACTTTTTCCCATATAGAGCCTCGTACGGAGCCATACCAATGGTCGACTGATAATTGTTGTTGTAGGCAAACTTGATCAGATACAAATGACTTTCCCAGCCACCACCGAAATCTAGCACACAAGCCCTGAGCATGTCTTCTAGCACCTGGTTCAACCGTTCAGTCTGGCCGTCAGTCTGAGGGTGGAATGCAGTACTAAAATCCAACTGAGTACCCAGTGCTTTCTGTAGACTTTGCCAAAAGGTAGATGTGAAGCGAGGGTCTCTGTCAGACACTATCGAAACAGGCACACCATGCAACCTCACTATCTCCTTTAGATACAATTCTGCCCACTTATCAACAGAATATGTGGCCTTACCCGGGATAAAATGAGCAGACTTGGTCAGACGGTCTACCACCACCCAATTCACCGTGAAACCCTTCACTGTCCTTGGCAATCCAACAATGAAATCCATGGACACATTCTCCCACTTCCACACAGGAACGGTCAAGGGTTGCAACAAACCGGCAGACCTTTGCCTAGAAGCTTTCACCTGCTGACAAGTCAAGCATTTACTGACGAACTGAGCAATCTCCCTTTTCATATTATGCCCCCAGTAATGCTTCTTAAGATCTCTATACATCTTGGTACTGCCCGGATGCACTGAGAAAGAAGTGTTATGCGCTTCTTCCAGTAATGATCGCCTCAGCGAAAAGTTCTTTGGCACACACAACCTTCCCTGATACAACAAGGCCAAGTCCTTTGTGTGAGTGAAGTCCCCTTGACCTACCTCACCTACGCGCTTGATTAACTCTGCGCTTGATTAACTCTGGATCCTCTTGTTGAGCATCTGCAATACGCTGCCACAAGCTCGGAACCACTGAAAGCTAAGCCAACAACGATGACACATCTGCCACTGCTAGTTCAACCTCTGCTCGGTCCAACTCTGCTAACATAGGACTTTCTGATGAAACCATGGACGCTACACTTGTTGCCCTTCTGCTAAGAGCATCCGCTACCACATTGGCCTTGCCCGGGTGGTAATTGATCTCACAATCATAGTCCTTGACCAACTCCAACCACCTTCTTTGCCTCAAGTTAAGCTCCTTCTGGGTGAAGAAGTACTTCAGACTCTGGTGGTCAGTGAAAATCTGGATCCTTTCTCCATACAAGTAATGCCTCCAGATTTTCAAAGCAAACACCACTGCTGCAAGTTCCAGATCATGAGTGGGGTAATTAAGCTCGTGCCCTTTAAGCTGACGTGAGGCATAAGCAACTACCTTCCCATGATGCATAAGCACACAGCCTAACCCTTTTCTTGAAGCATCGCTGTAAACTACTAAGCCTCCTGAATCATCAGGAATGGTAAGCACCGGAGCGGTGGTTAACCCTTCCTTTAACTCTAGAAAGCCCTTTCCATAGCCCTCACTCCAAGTGAAAGCCACATTTTTACGGGTCAACTGAGTCAAAGGCGCTGCAATGGTTGAAAAGTCTTGAACAAACTTTCTGTAGTAGCCTGCCAACCCAGGAAACTACGGATTTCAGTCACAGTAGTGGGTCTCGGCCAACTGCGAATTGCTGTCACCTTAGCAGGATCCACTGCAATACCATCTTGTGTGACTACGTGGCCAAGGAACGCCACTTCATCCAACCAGAACTCGCACTTTGAAAATTTAGCATACAGCTCGTTGCTCCTTAGGGCTTCCAAAACCTGAATCAGGTGCCGCTCATGTTGTTCCTTGCTCTTGGAAAAGACCAAGATGTCGTCAATGAAGACTATCACAAATGAGTCAAGGAAGCTCTTAAACACTCGGTTCATAAGATCCATAAAGGCCGCAGGAGCATTGGTAAGTCCAAAGGACATCACCATGAATTCGTAATGTCCATACCTGGTCTTGAAGGCAGTCTTTGGAATGTCTGCTTCCTTAATTCTCAACTGATGGTAACCGGAACGCAAGTCGATCTTTGAGAATACCTTGGCTCCTTGCAGCTGATCAAATAGATCATCAATGCGAGGGAGAGGGTATTTATTTTTCACGGTCACCCTATTCAGCTCCCGATAGTCAATGCAAAGCCTCATAGAACCGTCTTTCTTCTTGACAAACAAAACCGGAGCACCCCATGGAGAAACGCTAGGACGAATAAACCCTTTCTCCAGAAGTTCTTCCAACTGCACTTTCAGTTCCTTCAACTCTGATGGAGCCATTCGATACGGTGCTTTGGATAACGGAGCTGTCCCAGGTAAGAGGTCTATGCAAAAGTCTATTTCCCGAGTCGGAGGTAGCCCAGGAAGATCATCCGGAAAGACATCTGCAAAATATCTGACCACGGGGACGGAGTCCAGGCTGGGAGATTCCTTGCTAACATCAACCACACTGGCTAGGTAAGCCCATGCACCGTGTTGCAAAAGATGCTTGGCTTTCAACGCAGAAACGACCTTAGGACTCCCATTCCTTGGACCCTTAAACTTAAACCCTTGGCCTGAAGGCAACTTGAGATGCACTTCCTTCTTGGCACAATCAATGGTAGCTCCATTACTAGCCAACCAATCCATGCCTAGGATTACATCAAAGTCATGCATATCTAACTTGATCAACTTTGCCCCAAAGGCCTGGCCCGCAACAGAAACTTCACCCAACTTAATCACTTGTTGAGCAAGCAATATTGAACCTGAGGGTGTAGACACCGACAAAATATACCCAAGAGGCTGAAGCTCGAGTTTTGCTTGGCTAACAAATGTCGAGGAAACGAAAGAATGACTCGACCCCGAGTCAAACAATACAAAGGCAGGGACATTCATAACAAGAATAGTTCCTGAAGTGGCAAAGAGCAAGAATGAAACAAACAAACAAGCAAGCGATTTAAACAAAGGCCAACTTATAGAGAGAGCGTACTTGTGACCACGGTATCCTCCTCATTAGCTTCTTCTTTTGTGAGGGCAAAGACACGCGCCCTCTGATTACCACCCTGCGCCGGCGCAGCTTGGGTTTTCGGAACTGGTCTTTCTGCGTTGGCTTCATTCTTGATCGGACACTGCCTTGCATAATGACCTTCCTTCCCACACTTGAAGCATACTCTTCCACCCACTTGACACTGCCCAAAGTGGTATTTGTCACAAGCATTGCATAAGGGAAGAGCAGGAGCTTTCCCCTGAATCTGTTGTCGTGGGGCCTTCTGAGGTTGTCCAACAAAAGGTGGAGGCTTCCTTTTGACTCCTGATGCTGAAGCTTCTCCCCACTGAGGTTGTGCTTTTCTTGCCACGTTCTTGTCCATAATCAAAGCACCCCTGAGTGCCTCAGCAAAAGTTGTGGGTCCGCTCAAGGCAACGGTACCTCTAATTTCCTCTCGGAGGCCTTTGACGAACCTCTTGATTTTTCGTTCTGGCGTGCTAACCAAATCCTGAGCAAAGCGGGAGAGCTCAGTGAATTTCCTTTCATATTGCACCACTGACATATTTCCTTGAGTTAGGTGCAAAAATTCTGTCTCCTTATCATCCTTGACAGTCTCGGGAAAA
The DNA here is from genome assembly GCA_036850905.1 of Luffa acutangula. NCBI lineage: Eukaryota > Viridiplantae > Streptophyta > Magnoliopsida > Cucurbitales > Cucurbitaceae > Luffa > Luffa acutangula. Next base: position 36,790,895 of record CM072097.1, on the reverse strand, counting down.
TAATGATCGTATAGAAGGTCTTTCAACCTCTCCCACGAGTCTGGGTTGTTAGCATGATCTTCCGCTTCAGCTATGGATTTCCACCACATGCGGGCATCATCCCTCAGCATAAATATCGCCCCTCTGACCATCAGACGGTCATCACAATTCATGTAGTCGTACATGGCTTCCAAATCGGCGATCCAACGCTCGACCGCCACAGGATTCTCTGATCGTCCATCGAAGGTAAGAGGGCCATAACGCTTAAAATCTCGAAGGAATTGAGACTCCATTGGATCTTCAACTGCTCGATTGGGGTACCTCTGCTGCCTGGCATTTCTTTGAGCCATGTTATCGAACATGGTCTGCAGTGCTTCTGGTGTGATCAGCATTGGGGCTGCATGTGGGACAGGAGGTGCCGGAGGTACAACTCCTCGTCGACGGCGAGGAACCGGAGGGTGAACCTCTTGGTGAACGGGAGGGACTGGAGGGTCCTGCTGAACATCATCACCCTCTACCTGGTGCTCCTGCCTAACAACTGGGTTCCTAGGTCTACCTCGACCACGACCACGAGCCATCTACTGAGAAGGTGGTGCATAAGGTCAACGAACAGATAGCAACGAAGGATACAAGCTCTAACATATGACTAGGCAGCATCCTAATCCTACTATCGTACACTAATCAGACAATCCAAGCAAGCTATCTAATCACCTAAAGGAAGCATCCTAAGCCTAACTACTACAAGTTAAAGCAGCTATATAAGTAAAAGCATGCTCAAATAAGCCAAACAAGTAACAACAACAATCATACAATTCATTCACCAAGGTAACACAAATATCATGTAATAGATAACATAATAACATCATTAGTACAACATACCTGGTGATGGAGAGGAGAACGAGGATGACCACAGATCCTACACTATTAAAAACCTAGTTTCTAGGTCAGTCTATAGGAACGACATTGCTCTGATACCAACTGTAACGCCCCAGGTTTTAATATAAACTAACCTAGTGACATTACTAAGCTCCTATTCAAACCAATCGAGAGCTCCGGAAATTTCGGCAGCATAACGGCGTACATAGGACAAACCCAAAAATTTTAGAACACCTGTTAAACTCAACAACACTTCTATATTGATTCATTCAACTCCACAACTCCACAGAACAACTACAAACAGGATACGAGTCAGATCTCGCATCTCCAACCAACAACAGAACCTAACTCTACCAGATCAAGCATATCCTTAACTTTCTAAAACAGGTCGTCTTTATTAAATAATAGCATATTCACAACCTAACGAGAAACATGAAATCTAAACATGCCATTAACCGGAAACAAAAACTACACCAGTCTAGCTACAAGGCTAAACAAATCAACCTAACATCAGTTAATGAACAGACGACCATCCTATCTACCAAAAAGGAAATATACAGGTAAATGGACCCATGTGGTCATCCCTCGTGAATCTCCTCGTCCGCATCACCGGGCACATAAAACTCATCACCTGCATAATCTGAAATTGTTGGGAGGAAGAAAGGGGAGGGGTATCAGTACAACCACAGTACTGGTAAGTAGCTCACACCCGGAGAGCCACCAAACAACACACAATCACAATTGTTGGGTTTTATGCCCTAAAACTCGTAGATAGTGAATGTAACCGTTGACCGGATATTAATGAAATAATATTGATATATTTTCCATTAATTGTTATTAGTTATTTTATATATGTATTTGCCTAATAATAACCCTAATCCAATAAACTAGACATCCAAGGCTGTAATATGAGTCAAGAAACAGCCTAAAGGGTCTATAGTATAGGGATAAGACTGGGTGCCTTATCCTGGTGACACTATGGATACGACCCACTTTGTATTTGATACAAACGCTGCGATCCAACGCGTTCGTGTAGGAGACATGCGAGTGGGGGTATCCTATGCAATGAGTTTGCATAAGACCGCGAAATAGTAACCATTAGTTATAACACTGTTAACTAGTTGGTTTTCTATTTCACTAGGACGACCGAGACAACTTAGTCTTAATCCTGAGTTGATTATGGACTCCTGCTCATGAGAGACTGTCCTTTGATTTGTATGGGTGAGAGTGGCCAATACGCCGACTCAATAAGCCTACCACTTTGGGGACAAGATCGAATGGGGAGCTGGGAACATAATCGTGCAAGATGGAATTCACTCCTTCCCGACTTTAGGGAAGCAGATGAGTGTTCCCTTAAGTGATTACTCCGAGTCTTGAACAAAGGGCCCTACCCTCTCAATGGCACGAGAGGGTTTTCTGTTTAATGGTTGGACCATAAACAGATTGTTCATTAGAGGAGAATTGGTACTTAAGGAAATAGAGGTGACCCAGGGGTAAAACGGTAATTTGACCCAGCTGGTGTTACGGACACTCGTGAAGGACTAACTAGTCGATATTGGTCTAAGTTCCGTGGACACAGAAAATATGTCTGCAGTGAGAAGAGTGCAACTGTGAGTCTATAGTGGAATGTACACACAGTTAACGAATATTGATTATTGTGGTTAATGAGTTTAACCAATTAATCTCACATCGTTGGAGCTTCTGATCTGCAGGTCCATTAGGTCCCACTGGTAGCTCGTAAAGTAATTTGAGGCAACTAAGTAATTAAATTGAAAATGTTCAATTTACTGAGGGAAATAAAAATAATATATATTGATATATTATTATGAGAGAAATTATTATTTGAAGAAGTTCAAATATAAATTTATGGAAGATTGAAAGAATTAATTAATTTAAAGTCCTAAAAGTGTTTGGGCAAAATTAATTAATTCAAGGCCGGAAATTAAATATGTGATATTTAATTGGTGGTTAATTAATTAAAGAATTCATTAACCATGAATTAATCAATTATGTGATTAATCATTTATGGGAATGATCTAATTACTTATGGAAGAAATTAGTCATTTATGGAAAAGATTAATCAATTGGGGAATTGATTGATCATGATTGATTAATTAAGGAATAAAGATTGAATCAATTTTGGAAAAGATTGATTTAATTGAATATTTTATTCATGGCCTCTCTTCTATAAATAGAACACTAGACCTAATTGGTCATGACACTTGACACTCTTGAAAGACAAGACCTAGAATTCTCTCTAGCCTCCCTATTAGAGAAAGACTCCCACAAGTCTTTGGCCTCCTAGACTTAGAGACATACCGGTGTAACCTCTGTGGTTATTGTGTCAATCAAAGAAGAATTTCCAGCGAAGAATACCTTGAAGCGGCTGCTGCGTTTTCGTTCGTGGAGCTTCGTTGGCGAAGAACGGTCAAGTCTACAACGGAGGTTTGTAACGGTTCTTCCTCTTTTCTTTAGAAAAGTTTTAAAAATAAATTTAGATTTATTTTAGCATGTTTAAACCGATTTTTCAGCGGCTTTAAAGTTAGTTTAAAGTTTTGTTTGAGTTTTCGTAACGGTTTTTAATGTTAATTAATATACGGCGTAAGGTCCAATCGATGCGCTTCCGCTGCGTGGGGACTTTTATTCCCTTCAATTGGTATCAGAGCCAGGTTGTCCCTATTAATTAATTTTAAAAAGTTGCGATAGGCTCTAATAGGTGGGATTTATGCATATTGTATGTTCGGTTTGCATTGAACTGTTTGGGTTAATTTTATGGCCATAGATTTTATTTTTATGTGATTTTGATCATGTAAGGCCCGGTGTTTCGGGTATTTTATGTAAAATCGAGTCCTATGTAAGTCCGGGTCTAGAATAGGTTTTTATGAGATGAAAATCGAAGGAATCGCCGCTGAAATTGAAGCCAAAACCGAAGAAATCGTTGCTGCTTTTGCCCAGATTCTGCCTCCAGACGCAACAGCGTCGGGACGCTCCTTCAACAGCGTCTCGACGCTGTCTCGATACCGAAGGCGCTCGGTAAGGAAAGCACACAGCGTCGGGACGCTACCTCAACAGCGTCTCGACGCTGTCTCGATTACGCAGGCGCCAGATATGGAAAACGCACAGCGTCGGGACGCTAATCTACACAGCGTCTCGACGCTGTCACGATGGAGGCGCGCACTAGGGTTTCAACAGGCGCGGTTCAAGCAAGGACGGTCCGGTTCGGACCGGTTTGGCTGGGCTGGGACCTATTTGGTCCGGTTCAGCCAATTTTTGGCATGGTTCGTGATTTTGGAGGCCGGTTCGAGGTGGTTCGGGGCGGTTCGTGCTGTCTAGGCCAATTCCGGAGCTGTACATGGATTTTTTAGTATAGAATTTAGCTAAATTAATGTAATTTAATGCTTTATTTTATCCTAGGGGCCAAAATTAACCGGTTCAATTGCTATTTATATGCTTTATGGATGTCATATAGATTATTTAATCCCACCTTAGGTTATAAACATGCTCATGCATTTTTTTATATATTATAAATTGTTATAATGTATGTTTAAATGCATGGATTTGTTTTCATATTTTTAATATAAGTGTATATTAATTATATGAAAAATTGGAAAGCATGAAGCATGTCATTACTTAAATTAAATATAAATAGTTATGTTTAATGTGATGAATGAAGCATGCTTGATTGATTTTCTTGATTGGCTTATAATTGTTATAATAAAAGAAAATCAAAATTGCATGAAACATGAAACATCCATAGTTAATAATATAATTGTTATATTATTCATGCAATTAGTGTGGTTTAATTATTTAATTTGAATGAGATTGTTGAATGAATTAAACCCTAGATTCTTGATTATAGGATTAATCATTAAAATTTTGAAATAGTTCTTTATTATTAATGATTAGAAACCGTCAATCTATAATCAAGATTTGCATGCAAACGTAAGATCATAGGATAAATTGGATTAATTTTAAATTGTTTAAAATTAATTAGACCTAGATCGATTTCTAATAGGATTAGAATCTTTTCTTACTTAGAATTAAAAATAGTTTTAATTTACTAAGTAGGAAAAACATTGCTATGATTATAAGGGAACTCCACCGGTAATGTTCTGTCTAAGGTTGGGGGTATTTAAGTTGACGATTTACGGAACACCTCCTACCTGGGAACTGACCTGGAATACCGGAGTTGAATTAATCATGGTTAAATGTTAGCATGCAATGTCACTAGGTTTATTAAAAGTGTTTAATGCACCTAGATCTTTAGAGTAAAGACCTTACATTACTGAGGTTATAAGGGAACTCTCTCGGTAAAGTTCTGTCTAAGGCTGGGGGTATTTAAGTTGACGGTTTACGGAACACCTCCTACCTGGGAACTAACCGGATTGAGTTGAATTAACCATAGTAATGTTGACTTGCAATGTTGGGTTTATTAAAAGAAGTTTAATTCACCCAAAAGATTGCAGTTGAATCCTTTCCATAATTGTTATAATAGGATCAGACTTAGATAGATTGACTTAGCCGAATACTATCTAAGTTAAACAACCCTATATTAACCTTAGGACATTTTCAGTGGGAGGAAAATTACAAAACGAGATTTAAATCAAGTTTTGCTCCTACGTCCCTATATTCACAACGTGAGATTCATGCTCGGCTTCGAGTCGCCCTAGGAGCGGCCTCCCTTCGGAAAGTGTTTGCATGGATCAATATCAAGGTGAATGGGAAAAATGTCTAGAGTAAGTGGGAGCGGGACACGTGTCAACGCATCCCTCGGTCTCCGCCCATAGTTCACACCGTGAGAGTCCTATGATCCGCCTGCAGGTTGCCCTGGCGCATCCATCCCTTCGGAGGGCCTGGTCATAGGATTCGGAACATCGTGAACTCCTGAAAAGGATAAGAGCTCTTAGGCTAATCACCAACAGTTGTCTTTCCCTTCGGTAGCCTGTTGGTGCGTGCCTCTGAGATCTGAAAGTGGGAGGGTTACACTTACGAGGATGAGTTAAAATTGTTAACAAATCCTTGACCGAACAACGGTGGCTAATGTCTATAGGAATATGAGTTATTCTGGAATTAGAATTAGCTGAGAGGTGTCTCATTTCAAAGGAGAAGTACCTGATCACCCTTCGGTGGCTGATATTCTAAACCTCTGAAACGTCGTTGCAAAACTAAATCAATAGTTTTAGGGTTCTGTGATTGTCTGTTTTGCTAAATTGATTGGATTGTGTGCAATTGTTTGCTTGTATGATGGGTTAAGGCAAAGATAACTAATACGGTCATTGTTTGTTTAAATTTCAGCAATGTCTTCCTCAATTGTCTCTCTGCTTAAAAATGAGAAATTAACCGGCGAAAATTATGCTACGTGGAAATCGAACCTGAATACGATTCTTGTTGTCGATGATCTGCGGTTCGTCTTAACGGAGGATTGTCCTCCAGCCCCTGCTCGTAATGCATCCCAGGCAGTTAAGGATGCTTATGACCGCTGGACAAAGGCCAATGATAAGACTCGCGTCTATATCTTAGCCAGCTTATCTGAAGTTTTGGCTAAAAGGCATGAGAGCATGGTAACAGCGAGGGAGATTATGAACTCTCTCCAGGAGATGTTTGGACAACCGTCCTACCAACTCCACCATGACGCTCTCAAATACGTTTATAGCTGTCGCATGAAAGAGGGCACGTCTGTTCGGGAGCATGTCCTGGATATGATGGTCCAATTCAACGTGGCAGAGGCAAACGGGGCGGTCATAGATGAGCGTAGTCAGGTTGCATTCATCTTAGAATCTCTTCCGAAGAGTTTTCTACAGTTTCGAAGGAATGCAATGATGAATAAAATAACATTCAACCTGACTAGCCTCCTGAATGAGCTACAGCTCTATCAGTCTCTTCTTAAGAACAAGGGACAGATAGAAGGAGAGGCAAACGTTGTTCACTCTAAAAGAAAGTTCGAGAAGGGTTCATCCTCTGGAACTAAATCTGTAGCCACTTCTTCAAAGAAAACTCAGAAGAAGAAAGGAAACAAGGGGAAAGCTCCCAGTACTGCTGCTAAAAGCAAGGGAAAAGCCAAAGCTGTGGCAGATAAGGGCAAGTGTTTTCACTGCAATGTAGATGGACATTGGAAGAGAAACTGCCCAAAGTACCTTGCTGAGAAAAAGAAGGAAAAGGAAGGTAAATTTGATTTACTTGTTTTAGAAACATGCCTGGTAGAACATGATGAGTTTACCTGGATACTTGATTCAGGAGCAACTAATCATGTTTGCTCTTCTTTTCAGGGAAATAGTTCCTTTCGGCAGTTGAACGATGGAGAAATGACACTCAGGGTCGGAACTGGAGAAGTCATTTCAGCTAAAGCAGTGGGAGCTGCGAAGTTATTTTTTAGAAATAGATTCTTACTTTTAGAAAGTTTGTTAATCGTTCCCAAGATTAAGAGGAACTTAATTTCTATTTCATGTTTGATTGAACAATCGTATACAGTTACTTTTGATATGAATGAAGCGTTCATTTATAAAAATGGTATACTCATTTGTTCAGCAAAATTGGAAAATAACTTGTATGTTTTAAGACCAACCGAAAACAAAGCACTTTTAAATCACGAATTATTTAAAACTGCTGAAACTCAAAGTAAAAGGCAAAAGATTTCTCCATCAAGTAACAATACTCATCTTTGGCATCTTAGACTTGGTCATATAAACATCGATAGGATCGGTCGTTTGGTAAAGAATGGACTTCTAAGCAAGTTAGAAGATGATTCACTACCACCTTGTGAATCTTGTCTCGAGGGAAAAATGACCAAAAGACCCTTTACTGGAAAAGGTTACAGAGCCAAAGAACCCTTAGAGTTAATACATTCGGATCTATGTGGTCCAATGAATGTAAAAGCTCGAGGAGGGTACGAATATTTCATCTCATTTATAGATGATTATTCAAGATATGGTTACTTATACCTAATGGGACATAAGTCTGAAGCCCTTGAAAAGTTTAAGGAGTTTAAGGCTGAAGTTGAAAACCTATTAGGTAAATCTATCAAAGTACTTCGATCTGATCGAGGAGGGGAGTATATGGATCAAAGATTCCAGGACTATATGATAGAACATGGAATCCAATCTCAACTCTCAGCCCCTGGTACACCTCAGCAGAATGGTGTGTCAGAAAGGAGAAATAGAACCTTGTTAGACATGGTTCGATCAATGATGAGCTATGCTCAATTGCCTAGCTCGTTTTGGGGGTATGCAGTGGAGACTGCAGTATACATCTTAAACCTAGTTTGCATCACTTTCGCATTTGGGGTTGTCCTACACACGTGCTTGTGACAAATCCTAAGAAACTGGAACCTCGTTCAAAACTGTGCCAATTTGTTGGTTACCCTAAAGAAACGAGAGGTGGTTATTTCTACGACCCACAAGAAAATAAGGTGATTGTATCGACAAACGCCACTTTCTTAGAGGAAGACCACATGAGAGATCATAAACCACGAAGCAAAATAATATTAGGAGAAGCTACTGAAGAATCATCAAAAGTTGTTGATGAAGTTGGACCTTCAACAAGGGTTGATGAAGGAACTAGTTCTTCAGATCCATCCCGTCCATCTCAATCGTTGGGAATGCCTCGACGCAGTGGGAGGGTTGTGTTACAACCTGACCGCTACTTGGGTTTAACTGAAACTCAGGTTGTCATACCTAATGATGGCATTGAGGATCCATTGTCCTATCGACGGGCAATGAATGACGAAGATAAGGATGAATGGGTCAAAGCCATGAACCTGGAAATGGAGTCAATGTATTCCAATTCTGTATGGGAACTTGCAGATCTACCATATGGGGTAAAACCCATAGGGTGCAAATGGATCTATAAGAGAAAAAGAGATGCAGCTGGAAAGGTACAGACCTTCAAAGCTAGACTAGTGGCAAAGGGTTATACCCAAAAGGAGGGGGTTGACTATGAGGAAACCTTTTCTCCTGTAGCCATGTTAAAGTCCATAAGAATTCTTTTATCCATTGCCACATATTATGACTATGAAATATGGCAAATGGACGTCAAGACTGCCTTTCTGAATGGTAATCTTGAAGAGAATATCTTTATGTCTCAACCCGAAGGGTTCATAGCCCAAGGTCAGGAACAAAAGGTTTGTAAGCTAAATCGATCCATTTATGGATTGAAACAAGCATCCAGATCATGGAACATTAGATTTGATACTGCAATCAAATCTTTTGGCTTTGACCAAAACGTTGATGAGCCTTGTGTATACAAGAAAGTCAACAAAAGGAAAGTAGCTTTTCTAATACTTTATGTAGACGATATCCTACTCATTGGGAATGATGTAGGATACCTAACTGACATTAAGAAATGGCTAGCAGCCCAATTCCAAATGAAAGATCTGGGAGAGGCTCAATATGTTCTGGGAATCCAAATCATTAGGGATCGTAAGAACAAAACGCTAGCTCTGTCTCAAGCAACGTATATTGACAAGATGTTGTCTCGATATTCGATGCAAAACTCCAAGAAGGGACTCCTACCCTTCAGACATGGGGTACACCTGTCTAAGGAACAATCTCCTAAGACACCTCAAGAAGTTGAGAACATGAGACACATTCCCTACGCCTCAGCTGTGGGCAGCTTAATGTATGCTATGCTCTGCACTAGGCCTGACATATGTTATGCAGTGGGAGTAATCAGTAGGTATCAGTCTAATCCAGGGTTGGACCACTGGGGAGCGGTTAAGAATATCCTCAAGTATCTTCGGAGAACGAGGGACTACATGCTTGTGTATGGAGCTAAGGATTTGATTCTTACTGGATACACTGATTCTGACTTTCAAGCTGATAAGGATTCTAGGAAATCCACATCAGGGTCAGTATTCACCCTCAATGGAGGAGCAGTAGTGTGGAGAAGCATCAAACAAGGATGCATAGCAGACTCAACCATGGAGGCTGAGTATGTAGCAGCTAAGGAGGCAGTATGGCTCAGAAAGTTCTTGACTGATTTGGAAGTAGTTCCGAATATGAACGTGCCCATAACACTATACTGTGACAACAGTGGGGCTGTAGCCAACTCAAAAGAACCTCATAGCCACAAACGGGGTAAACACATCGAGAGGAAGTATCACCTGATACGGGAGATTGTGCAAAGAGGAGATGTGATCGTCACTAAGATCGCCTCGGAGCACAACATCGCTGATCCATTTACAAAGGCTCTCACGGCTAAAGTGTTTGAGGGTCATCTAGAAGGTCTAGGTCTACGAGATATGTATGCCATCTAATCTAGGGCAAGTGGGAGAAATGTATAATGGGTATAAGGATGCCCTAGTTCATTGTATTTCCAGCTTTAGATTATTGCATTTACATCCCACTAACTAAGTGTTTTAGTTCAAGTGGGAGTTTGTTGGGTTTTATGCCCTAAAACTCGTAGATAGTGAATGTAACCGTTGACCGGATATTAATGAAATAATATTGATATATTTTCCATTAATTGTTATTAGTTATTTTATATATGTCTTTGCCTAATAATAACCCTAATCCAATAAACTAGACATCCAAGGCTGTAATATGAGTCTTGAACTATATGTAGCGACATATGGGATCATTGTTCAAGAAACAGCCTAAAGGGTCTATAGTATAGGGATAAGACTGGGTGCCTTATCCTGGTGACACTATGGATACGGCCCACTTTGTATTTGATACAAACGCTGCGATCCAACGCGTTCGTGTAGGAGACATGCGAGTGGGGGTATCCTATGCAATGAGTTTGCATAAGACCGGACCGCGAAATAGTAACCATTAGTTATAACACCGTTAACTAGTTGGTTTTCTATTTCACTAGGACGACCGAGACAACTTAGTCTTAATCCTGAGTTGATTATGGACTCCTGCTCATGAGAGACTGTCCTTTGATTTGTATGGGTGAGAGTGGCCAATACGCCGACTCAATAAGCCTACCACTTTGGGGACAAGATCGAATGGGGAGCTGGGAACATAATCGTGCAAGATGGAATTCACTCCTTCCCGACTTTAGGGAAGCAGATGAGTGTTCCCTTAAGTGATTACTCCGAGTCTTGAACAAAGGGCCCTACCCTCTCAATGGCACGAGAGGGTTTTCTGTTTAATGGTTGGACCATAAACAGATTGTTCATTAGAGGAGAATTGGTACTTAAGGAAATAGAGGTGACCCAGGGGTAAAACGGTAATTTGACCCAGCTGGTGTTACGGACACTCGTGAAGGACTAACTAGTCGATATTGGTCTAAGTTCCGTGGACACAGAAAATATGTCTGCAGTGAGAAGAGTGCAACTGTGAGTCTATAGTGGAATGTACACACAGTTAACGAATATTGATTATTGTGGTTAATGAGTTTAACCAATTAATCTCACATCGTTGGAGCTTCTGATCTGCAGGTCCATTAGGTCCCACTGGTAGCTCGTAAAGTAATTTGAGGCAACTAAGTAATTAAATTGAAAATGTTCAATTTACTGAGGGAAATAAAAATAATATATATTGATATATTATTATGAGAGAAATTATTATTTGAAGAAGTTCAAATATAAATTTATGGAAGATTGAAAGAATTAATTAATTTAAAGTCCTAAAAGTGTTTGGGAAAAATTAATTAATTCAAGGCCGGAAATTAAATATGTGATATTTAATTGGTGGTTAATTAATTAAAGAATTCATTAACCATGAATTAATCAATTATGTGATTAATCATTTATGGGAATGATCTAATTACTTATGGAAGAAATTAGTCATTTATGGAAAAGATTAATCAATTGGGGAATTGATTGATCATGATTGATTAATTAAGGAATAAAGATTGAATCAATTTTGGAAAAGATTGATTTAATTGAATATTTTATTCATGGCCTCTCTTCTATAAATAGAACACTAGACCTAATTGGTCATGACACTTGACACTCTTGAAAGACAAGACCTAGAATTCTCTCTAGCCTCCCTATTAGAGAAAGACTCCCACAAGTCTTTGGCCTCCTAGACTTAGAGACATACCGGTGTAACCTCTGTGGTTATTGTGTCAATCAAAGAAGAATTTCTAGCGAAGAATACCTTGAAGCGGCTGCTGCGTTTTCGTTCGTGGAGCTTCGTTGGCGAAGAACGGTCAAGTCTACAACGGAGGTTTGTAACGGTTCTTCCTCTTTTCTTTAGAAAAGTTTTAAAAATAAATTTAGATTTATTTTAGCATGTTTAAACCGATTTTTCAGCGGCTTTAAAGTTAGTTTAAAGTTTTGTTTGAGTTTTCGTAACGGTTTTTAATGTTAATTAATATACGGCGTAAGGTCCAATCGATGCGCTTCCGCTGCGTGGGGACTTTTATTCCCTTCAATTGGTATCAGAGCCAGGTTGTCCCTATTAATTAATTTTAAAAAGTTGCGATAGGCTCTAATAGGTGGGATTTATGCATATTGTATGTTCGGTTTGCATTGAACTGCTTGGGTTAATTTTATGGCCATAGATTTTATTTTTATGTGATTTTGATCATGTAAGGCCCGGTGTTTCGGGTATTTTATGTAAAATCGAGTCCTATGTAAGTCCGGGTCTAGAATAGGTTTTTATGAGATGAAAATCGAAAGAATCCCCGCTGAAATCGAAGCCAAAACCGAAGAAATCGTTGCTGTTTTTGCCCAGATTCTGCCTCCAGACGCAACAGCGTCGGGACGCTCCTTCAACAGCGTCTCGACGCTGTCTCGATACCGAAGGCGCTCGGTAAGGAAAGCACACAGCGTCGGGACGCTACCTCAACAGCGTCTCGACGCTGTCTCGATTACGCAGGCGCCAGATATGGAAAACGCACAGCGTCGGGACGCTAATCTACACAGCGTCTCAACGCTGTCACGATGGAGGCGCGCACTAGGGTTTCAACAGGCGCGGTTCAAGCAAGGACGGTCCGGTTCGGACCGGTTCGGCTGGGCTGGGACCTATTTGGTCCGGTTCAGCCAATTTTTGGCATGGTTCGTGATTTTGGAGGCCGGTTCGAGGTGGTTCGGGGCGGTTCGTGCTGTCTAGGCCAATTCCGGAGCTGTACATGGATTTTTTAGTATAGAATTTAGCTAAATTAATGTAATTTAATGCTTTATTTTATCCTAGGGGCCAAAATTAACCGGTTCAATTGCTATTTATATGCTTTATGGATGTCATATAGATTATTTAATCCCACCTTAGGTTATAAACATGCTCATGCATTTTTTTATATATTATAAATTGTTATAATGTATGTTTAAATGCATGGATTTGTTTTCATATTTTTAATATAAGTGTATATTAATTATATGAAAAATTGGAAAGCATGAAGCATGTCATTACTTAAATTAAATATAAATAGTTATGTTTAATGTGATGAATGAAGCATGCTTGATTGATTTTCTTGATTGGCTTATAATTGTTATAATAAAAGAAAATCAAAATTGCATGAAACATGAAACATCCATAGTTAATAATATAATTGTTATATTATTCATGCAATTAGTGTGGTTTAATTATTTAATTTGAATGAGATTGTTGAATGAATTAAACCCTAGATTCTTGATTATAGGATTAATCATTAAAATTTTGAAATAGTTCTTTATTATTAATGATTAGAAACCGTCAATCTATAATCAAGATTTGCATGCAAACGTAAGATCATAGGATAAATTGGATTAATTTTAAATTGTTTAAAATTAATTAGACCTAGATCGATTTCTAATAGGATTAGAATCTTTTCTTACTTAGAATTAAAAATAGTTTTAATTTACTAAGTAGGAAAAACATTGCTATGATTATAAGGGAACTCCACCGGTAATGTTCTGTCTAAGGTTGGGGGTATTTAAGTTGACGATTTACGGAACACCTCCTACCTGGGAACTGACCTGGAATACCGGAGTTGAATTAATCATGGTTAAATGTTAGCATGCAATGTCACTAGGTTTATTAAAAGTGTTTAATGCACCTAGATCTTTAGAGTAAAGACCTTACATTACTGAGGTTATAAGGGAACTCTCTCGGTAAAGTTCTGTCTAAGGCTGGGGGTATTTAAGTTGACGGTTTACGGAACACCTCCTACCTGGGAACTAACCGGATTGAGTTGAATTAACCATAGTAATGTTGACTTGCAATGTTGGGTTTATTAAAAGAAGTTTAATTCACCCAAAAGATTGCAGTTGAATCCTTTCCATAATTGTTATAATAGGATCAGACTTAGATAGATTGACTTAGCCGAATACTATCTAAGTTAAACAACCCTATATTAACCTTAGGACATTTTCAGTGGGAGGAAAATTACAAAACGAGATTTAAATCAAGTTTTGCTCCTACGTCCCTATATTCACAACGTGAGATTCATGCTCGGCTTCGAGTCGCCCTAGGAGCGGCCTCCCTTCGGAAAGTGTTTGCATGGATCAATATCAAGGTGAATGGGAAAAATGTCTAGAGTAAGTGGGAGCGGGACACGTGTCAACGCATCCCTCGGTCTCCGCCCATAGTTCACACCGTGAGAGTCCTATGATCCGCCTGCAGGTTGCCCTGGCGCATCCATCCCTTCGGAGGGCCTGGTCATAGGATTCGGAACATCGTGAACTCCTGAAAAGGATAGGAGCTCTTAGGCTAATCACCAACAGTTGTCTTTCCCTTCGGTAGCCTGTTGGTGCGTGCCTCTGAGATCTGAAAGTGGGAGGGTTACACTTACGAGGATGAGTTAAAATTGTTAACAAATCCTTGACCGAACAACGGTGGCTAATGTCTATAGGAATATGAGTTATTCTGGAATTAGAATTAGCTGAGAGGTGTCTCATTTCAAAGGAGAAGTACCTGATCACCCTTCGGTGGCTGATATTCTAAACCTCTGAAACGTCGTTGCAAAACTAAATAAATAGTTTTAGGGTTCTGTGATTGTCTGTTTTGCTAAATTGATTGGATTGTGTGCAATTGTTTGCTTGTATGATGGGTTAAGGCAAAGATAACTAATACGGTCATTGTTTGTTTAAATTTCAGCAATGTCTTCCTCAATTGTCTCTCTGCTTAAAAATGAGAAATTAACCGGCGAAAATTATGCTACGTGGAAATCGAACCTGAATACGATTCTTGTTGTCGATGATCTGCGGTTCGTCTTAACGGAGGATTGTCCTCCAGCCCCTGCTCGTAATGCATCCCAGGCAGTTAAGGATGCTTATGACCGCTGGACAAAGGCCAATGATAAGACTCGCGTCTATATCTTAGCCAGCTTATCTGAAGTTTTGGCTAAAAGGCATGAGAGCATGGTAACAGCGAGGGAGATTATGAACTCTCTCCAGGAGATGTTTGGACAACCGTCCTACCAACTCCACCATGACGCTCTCAAATACGTTTATAGCTGTCGCATGAAAGAGGGCACGTCTGTTCGGGAGCATGTCCTGGATATGATGGTCCAATTCAACGTGGCAGAGGCAAACGGGGCGGTCATAGATGAGCGTAGTCAGGTTGCATTCATCTTAGAATCTCTTCCGAAGAGTTTTCTACAGTTTCGAAGGAATGCAATGATGAATAAAATAACATTCAACCTGACTAGCCTCCTGAATGAGCTACAGCTCTATCAGTCTCTTCTTAAGAACAAGGGACAGATAGAAGGAGAGGCAAACGTTGTTCACTCTAAAAGAAAGTTCGAGAAGGGTTCATCCTCTGGAACTAAATCTGTAGCCACTTCTTCAAAGAAAACTCAGAAGAAGAAAGGAAACAAGGGGAAAGCTCCCAGTACTGCTGCTAAAAGCAAGGGAAAAGCCAAAGCTGTGGCAGATAAGGGCAAGTGTTTTCACTGCAATGTAGATGGACATTGGAAGAGAAACTGCCCAAAGTACCTTGCTGAGAAAAAGAAGGAAAAGGAAGGTAAATTTGATTTACTTGTTTTAGAAACATGCCTGGTAGAACATGATGAGTTTACCTGGATACTTGATTCAGGAGCAACTAATCATGTTTGCTCTTCTTTTCAGGGAAATAGTTCCTTTCGGCAGTTGAACGATGGAGAAATGACACTCAGGGTCGGAACTGGAGAAGTCATTTCAGCTAAAGCAGTGGGAGCTGCGAAGTTATTTTTTAGAAATAGATTCTTACTTTTAGAAAGTTTGTTAATCGTTCCCAAGATTAAGAGGAACTTAATTTCTATTTCATGTTTGATTGAACAATCGTATACAGTTACTTTTGATATGAATGAAGCGTTCATTTATAAAAATGGTATACTCATTTGTTCAGCAAAATTGGAAAATAACTTGTATGTTTTAAGACCAACCGAAAACAAAGCACTTTTAAATCACGAATTATTTAAAACTGCTGAAACTCAAAGTAAAAGGCAAAAGATTTCTCCATCAAGTAACAATACTCATCTTTGGCATCTTAGACTTGGTCATATAAACATCGATAGGATCGGTCGTTTGGTAAAGAATGGACTTCTAAGCAAGTTAGAAGATGATTCACTACCACCTTGTGAATCTTGTCTCGAGGGAAAAATGACCAAAAGACCCTTTACTGGAAAAGGTTACAGAGCCAAAGAACCCTTAGAGTTAATACATTCGGATCTATGTGGTCCAATGAATGTAAAAGCTCGAGGAGGGTACGAATATTTCATCTCATTTATAGATGATTATTCAAGATATGGTTACTTATACCTAATGGGACATAAGTCTGAAGCCCTTGAAAAGTTTAAGGAGTTTAAGGCTGAAGTTGAAAACCTATTAGGTAAATCTATCAAAGTACTTCGATCTGATCGAGGAGGGGAGTATATGGATCAAAGATTCCAGGACTATATGATAGAACATGGAATCCAATCTCAACTCTCAGCCCCTGGTACACCTCAGCAGAATGGTGTGTCAGAAAGGAGAAATAGAACCTTGTTAGACATGGTTCGATCAATGATGAGCTATGCTCAATTGCCTAGCTCGTTTTGGGGGTATGCAGTGGAGACTGCAGTATACATCTTAAACCTAGTTTGCATCACTTTCGCATTTGGGGTTGTCCTACACACGTGCTTGTGACAAATCCTAAGAAACTGGAACCTCGTTCAAAACTGTGCCAATTTGTTGGTTACCCTAAAGAAACGAGAGGTGGTTATTTCTACGACCCACAAGAAAATAAGGTGATTGTATCGACAAACGCCACTTTCTTAGAGGAAGACCACATGAGAGATCATAAACCACGAAGCAAAATAATATTAGGAGAAGCTACTGAAGAATCATCAAAAGTTGTTGATGAAGTTGGACCTTCAACAAGGGTTGATGAAGGAACTAGTTCTTCAGATCCATCCCGTCCATCTCAATCGTTGGGAATGCCTCGACGCAGTGGGAGGGTTGTGTTACAACCTGACCGCTACTTGGGTTTAACTGAAACTCAGGTTGTCATACCTAATGATGGCATTGAGGATCCATTGTCCTATCGACGGGCAATGAATGACGAAGATAAGGATGAATGGGTCAAAGCCATGAACCTGGAAATGGAGTCAATGTATTCCAATTCTGTATGGGAACTTGCAGATCTACCATATGGGGTAAAACCCATAGGGTGCAAATGGATCTATAAGAGAAAAAGAGATGCAGCTGGAAAGGTACAGACCTTCAAAGCTAGACTAGTGGCAAAGGGTTATACCCAAAAGGAGGGGGTTGACTATGAGGAAACCTTTTCTCCTGTAGCCATGTTAAAGTCCATAAGAATTCTTTTATCCATTGCCACATATTATGACTATGAAATATGGCAAATGGACGTCAAGACTGCCTTTCTGAATGGTAATCTTGAAGAGAATATCTTTATGTCTCAACCCGAAGGGTTCATAGCCCAAGGTCAGGAACAAAAGGTTTGTAAGCTAAATCGATCCATTTATGGATTGAAACAAGCATCCAGATCATGGAACATTAGATTTGATACTGCAATCAAATCTTTTGGCTTTGACCAAAACGTTGATGAGCCTTGTGTATACAAGAAAGTCAACAAAAGGAAAGTAGCTTTTCTAATACTTTATGTAGACGATATCCTACTCATTGGGAATGATGTAGGATACCTAACTGACATTAAGAAATGGCTAGCAGCCCAATTCCAAATGAAAGATCTGGGAGAGGCTCAATATGTTCTGGGAATCCAAATCATTAGGGATCGTAAGAACAAAACGCTAGCTCTGTCTCAAGCAACGTATATTGACAAGATGTTGTCTCGATATTCGATGCAAAACTCCAAGAAGGGACTCCTACCCTTCAGACATGGGGTACACCTGTCTAAGGAACAATCTCCTAAGACACCTCAAGAAGTTGAGAACATGAGACACATTCCCTACGCCTCAGCTGTGGGCAGCTTAATGTATGCTATGCTCTGCACTAGGCCTGACATATGTTATGCAGTGGGAGTAGTCAGTAGGTATCAGTCTAATCCAGGGTTGGACCACTGGGGAGCGGTTAAGAATATCCTCAAGTATCTTCGGAGAACGAGGGACTACATGCTTGTGTATGGAGCTAAGGATTTGATTCTTACTGGATACACTGATTCTGACTTTCAAGCTGATAAGGATTCTAGGAAATCTACATCAGGGTCAGTATTCACCCTCAATGGAGGAGCAGTAGTGTGGAGAAGCATCAAACAAAGATGCATAGCAGACTCAACCATGGAGGCTGAGTATGTAGCAGCTAAGGAGGCAGTATGGCTCAGAAAGTTCTTGACTGATTTGGAAGTAGTTCCGAATATGAACGTGCCCATAACACTATACTGTGACAACAGTGGGGCTGTAGCCAACTCAAAAGAACCTCATAGCCACAAACGGGGTAAACACATCGAGAGGAAGTATCACCTGATACGGGAGATTGTGCAAAGAGGAGATGTGATCGTCACTAAGATCGCCTCGGAGCACAACATCGCTGATCCATTTACAAAGGCTCTCACGGCTAAAGTGTTTGAGGGTCATCTAGAAGGTCTAGGTCTACGAGATATGTATGCCATCTAATCTAGGGCAAGTGGGAGAAATGTATAATGGGTATAAGGATGCCCTAGTTCATTGTATTTCCAGCTTTAGATTATTGCATTTACATCCCACTAACTAAGTGTTTTAGTTCAAGTGGGAGTTTGTTGGGTTTTATGCCCTAAAACTCGTAGATAGTGAATGTAACCGTTGACCGGATATTAATGAAATAATATTGATATATTTTCCATTAATTGTTATTAGTTATTTTATATATGTCTTTGCCTAATAATAACCCTAATCCAATAAACTAGACATCCAAGGCTGTAATATGAGTCTTGAACTATATGTAGCGACATATGGGATCATTGTTCAAGAAACAGCCTAAAGGGTCTATAGTATAGGGATAAGACTGGGTGCCTTATCCTGGTGACACTATGGATACGGCCCACTTTGTATTTGATACAAACGCTGCGATCCAACGCGTTCGTGTAGGAGACATGCGAGTGGGGGTATCCTATGCAATGAGTTTGCATAAGACCGGACCGCGAAATAGTAACCATTAGTTATAACACCGTTAACTAGTTGGTTTTCTATTTCACTAGGACGACCGAGACAACTTAGTCTTAATCCTGAGTTGATTATGGACTCCTGCTCATGAGAGACTGTCCTTTGATTTGTATGGGTGAGAGTGGCCAATACGCCGACTCAATAAGCCTACCACTTTGGGGACAAGATCGAATGGGGAGCTGGGAACATAATCGTGCAAGATGGAATTCACTCCTTCCCGACTTTAGGGAAGCAGATGAGTGTTCCCTTAAGTGATTACTCCGAGTCTTGAACAAAGGGCCCTACCCTCTCAATGGCACGAGAGGGTTTTCTGTTTAATGGTTGGACCATAAACAGATTGTTCATTAGAGGAGAATTGGTACTTAAGGAAATAGAGGTGACCCAGGGGTAAAACGGTAATTTGACCCAGCTGGTGTTACGGACACTCGTGAAGGACTAACTAGTCGATATTGGTCTAAGTTCCATGGACACAGAAAATATGTCTGCAGTGAGAAGAGTGCAACTGTGAGTCTATAGTGGAATGTACACACAGTTAACGAATATTGATTATTGTGGTTAATGAGTTTAACCAATTAATCTCACATCGTTGGAGCTTCTGATCTGCAGGTCCATTAGGTCCCACTGGTAGCTCGTAAAGTAATTTGAGGCAACTAAGTAATTAAATTGAAAATGTTCAATTTACTGAGGGAAATAAAAATAATATATATTGATATATTATTATGAGAGAAATTATTATTTGAAGAAGTTCAAATATAAATTTATGGAAGATTGAAAGAATTAATTAATTTAAAGTCCTAAAAGTGTTTGGGCAAAATTAATTAATTCAAGGCCGGAAATTAAATATGTGATATTTAATTGGTGGTTAATTAATTAAAGAATTCATTAACCATGAATTAATCAATTATGTGATTAATCATTTATGGGGATGATCTAATTACTTATGGAAGAAATTAGTCATTTATGGAAAAGATTAATCAATTGGGGAATTGATTGATCATGATTGATTAATTAAGGAATAAAGATTGAATCAATTTTGGAAAAGATTGATTTAATTGAATATTTTATTCATGGCCTCTCTTCTATAAATAGAACACTAGACCTAATTGGTCATGACACTTGACACTCTTGAAAGACAAGACCTAGAATTCTCTCTAGCCTCCCTATTAGAGAAAGACTCCCACAAGTCTTTGGCCTCCTAGACTTAGAGACATACCGGTGTAACCTCTGTGGTTATTGTGTCAATCAAAGAAGAATTTCCAGCGAAGAATACCTTGAAGCGGCTGCTGCGTTTTCGTTCGTGGAGCTTCGTTGGCGAAGAACGGTCAAGTCTACAACGGAGGTTTGTAACGGTTCTTCCTCTTTTCTTTAGAAAAGTTTTAAAAATAAATTTAGATTTATTTTAGCATGTTTAAACCGATTTTTCAGCGGCTTTAAAGTTAGTTTAAAGTTTTGTTTGAGTTTTCGTAACGGTTTTTAATGTTAATTAATATACGGCGGAAGGTCCAATCGATGCGCTTCCGCTGCGTGGGGACTTTTATTCCCTTCAACAATAACATGCTAAGCACACACAACATGCTTGTAAAGCAATAACAACCCATCATGCTCTTAAACACAAACAACCATGCCAACACATGCTTCATGCAAAATGGGATGACAACATGAATCCACGCATCATGCTATGCACCCCCACATGGATTCCGCGCCATGCCCGCACACTCACACGTGATTTCCGCGTCACGCTCCGCACTCACAATCCCACACGTGATTTCTGCGTCACGCTCCGCAAACCCACCCAACACATGTATTATCACGCGCCATGCACAACGCCACTCACACGTGATTTCCGCGTCACGCTCCGCACTCACACCCACACGCGATTTTCGCGTCACGCTCCGCACACACACCCAGCACATGATTTACGCGTCATACTCCGCCTCTCCCCAATGACCACACACTATGCAGACACGACTCTTATGCAACATAGTTATCAACCACAGTATCTCATGCTCATGAGTTAAACAAACAACATGCCTATGCATCGTCAAAGCAACATGCTTAGGAATTTAACAAAATCATCATGCTTGTTCACAAAGCGAGTTACAAACATATAAACACATTATCTAGTAGCAAAGCAAGTAAAGCAATAGCAAGCTCAAACATCAAACAAGCCCCACCAGGTAGAAACTACTTACACAAGCTTACAAGCGCTCCTAAACCAAATCAACGCTTGCTGGAAAAATAACGAAATAAGCTCTAAGCACACCTACAAGCACCGTAAAGGCTCCTAGAGGTTAGGGAACGACCTACCAATATATCTTAACACTTAGCATCAATAAAAAATGGACCTAAGGTGCTGAAAACTTACCGAACAGGGGCTGTAACCTTGCTGAAAAGTACAAAACAACACAGAAATACCTTATACACGCTGCTGTCCCGAGCCCGAAATGAGATTAAACTGAACCTAACGGATATCCACAGGTTAAAAAGCATTCTAAAGCTACCTAAGCAGTTTCTAGAGACTTTAAGGCCACCGGAACTTATCGAACAGAACTGAACTGTGACCGATACGTGCTGTACAGTGTCCAAAATGGCTCGAACCTGCAATTTAGGAAGCGGTAAAGAGTGGGTAACTCAGATTGACACCTTTTGGGTCATGGGTGACTTGAATTCAATGCCAAAAAGGAATGAGTTAGGCTAAAACTTACCTTAATCACCAAATAAAGCTGAGAGAGGGCTGAAACCACACCAAAACTCACTGCGCAGAGACCGAAACGCGAGAGAAACGAGATATGGGATGCTGGTTGCCCGGAAACTAACCAAAACGAGAGAGAAGAAGATTAAATCTAGCTTAATCAACAAGAAATCGAGAGGAACACAGAGGCTTACACGCTGCTTGACGAAAACGAGGAAAGACGACGATTCTCGCGGGTGCATCCAGATCTACTGAACCGAGAGGGAGGGAAAGGCGACGGCGGCGCTCACGGAGTTCGGCGGCGATGCGAGGAGGAGAAAGGTGGCTGGATGGCGCGGCTGCGGGCAGTGGTGCGAGGCTACGCGGTTGCGGGCAGAGGCGCGAGGCTACAGGCGACGGCGGCGTTGGGCGAGAAAAAATGCAGAGATGGGGATGGGGGCTGCCGTGCGCGCGCGAGAGAGCGAGAGAAAGATGGCCGGAGATGGGGAAAAAACGCAGGGAGGGGGAGTCTGATACGCGAATGGGAGAGAGAGAGTGTGTGATTTCCCTTTTTTTTTTAAAAAAAAAAACCTAACTAAACCCAAACCACCCACTAACCAGGAGAGAAAAACACTGCCCACCTGCCCACTAACCTGCAAAAGACTTAACCGACTAAAATATCCAACCACTAACACACGAAAAAAAATAAAAAATCCCAATTGGCTAACGTACAAAAATATCGCTTAATAAAAAAAAACTTTAGGTTATCTGGAATGCGGGGCGTCACACGTATTCCTTTTTCTATTCCTATTCATTCCTTTATTCTTGAAAGTAATTTTACCTACTCTTTGTAAAATTAGATCTAGATATTTTGAGATTGATGCTTCAAATACAGTGTGTATGCAAGTAAATTCTGAGAAGTTCCTGTATTTGCATGATGATTTTTCTTTCTCAATATATTGTATTTATTTTATGTACCTTTATTTTTCCTCCATAAATCTTGATTTTTATTTAGTATAAGATTTTTTAATTTAAAATTTTGTTTTCAAATTATTATGTTAGTATAAGTCTTTTTTTTTTTTTTTTTTTTGAAATTCATTGATTTAATTTGACTTAAATTAATCTGTAAATCATAGATTCTCTTCCTATTTTATAGTGTATTTTAATTTAATTAGTCTTTAGATTTAGATTTGAGTTAGGGACAATAGATTTTATCCTTATTTTATAGTGTATTTTAATTTAATTAGTCTTTAGATTTAGATTTCAGTTAGGGACATTTTTGTCTGATTCGTTCTAAAGAAAACTTAATAGCAATTGACCATTTTTCAAATTAAAAATTCGAATGACCATTTTTCAAAATGACCAATTAAGAATGGTCATTTATCTAGTTGCCCTTTAAAATAATCCAGTCGTATTTAAAAAAAGGATTGGATTAATATCCAAATGTGGCCCAAGTCCAAAAGTTGGGCCCAAAATCAACCAAGCCCAAGCCCATATGAGGTTCATCAAACTCTATAAATAGAGGAGACCACCATTCATTTTGGGCATTCAGATAGAGTAATTGTTGGGTTTTATAGCCTAAAACTAGTAGATAGTAAATGTAACGTTTGACTGTTCGTTAATAAAGAGTTATTTCTTTCAATAAAGCGTTATTGATTCTATGTGTATTAGTCTTACCTAAATAACCACAAATCCAATAAACTAAGAACCTCTAGCTATATTATGAATATTTGAACTTTATATAATGACATAAAAGTGGATCAAGTTCAAGTATTAGTCTAAACAGTCTATAGCACAGGGATAAGGTTGGGTACCTTATCCTAGGGACACTATGAACGCGACTCGCTTTGTATTTAGTACAAACGATGTGATCCTGAATCGTTCATGTAATGACATGCAAGTGGGAGTGTCTTATGCAATGAGTTTGCATAAGACCGGACTGCGAGATAAGTCACTTTCACTTTATAACACTGTTTACTAATGAAACTGACTATTTCATACTATGATCTAAGTAACTCGATCTTAATCCTGAGCTAACTATGAACTCCTATTTATTCGAGATTGTCCTTTGATTTGCATGAGTGAGAGTGGCCCGAGTTTGCCAACTCAATAAGCCTACCATTTTGGGAATAAAACAAGATATATAGTTGGGGACATAGTCCTGCAAGATGGAATTCACTCCTACCCGTTTTAGGGGTAGTAGATGAAGGGATGAAAGCCCTCGTGCAGTAGAAGAGTATCAAAGGATCTCACACCGTATATTAATCGAGATTAAGATACCGATACAAAAGGCAAAATTATAACACTTATCATAAAGCTGTTGTAAATAAGTATAAAACATGCTTGAAAGAGTAGAAATTTTGAGATAAAAATGCAGGGATAAAGCCCTAGCACAGCGAAAACGATCAGCAAACCATACTGTATTTTTCTTATGATTAAAATACCGATACAATTTGCAAACTAATTTACAGCATTTTAAACAATTTAAGACATGCTAGAAACACGTATAAAGCATGCTGAGAAGGAATTAAAACCATCTAGATCTAATCTAGATTGGATCCTATTGATCCTAGAACAAGAAATACTTACCGTAAGCGAAAAATTCTTGATCGATTTGCCAATTTTTTTCCGAATTGCTCTCAAAACAGCAGCAAGAGGTCCTTGATCTCGCTGGAAATTCGTCACGAACACCACCACTTGTTCACACCGGTATCCTCGTAAGGGATTGCGTGTTGGGAAAAAGTTGCAGAGAATCCTAGGGATGAGAGAGAGCTTTTTCGTGGGTTTCACCGAGAGAGAACGCAACTGAAGGAAGGAATGCGTAAAGAAGCCAACTACTCCCCTTAAACGCCTCTCAACCCACACATAATAAGGAGACACGTTCCCATCAGTTAGGTTAACTGATGGGAAAAATTAATTAATATTTAAATAATATTAATTAATCTTTTTAATTAAATTAACTCTTAATTTAATATTAATGTGTTTTTGTATAAACATATTTATACAAACCTTCCATTTATCCTATGGTTTTAATAAAATTTAATTAAACAAAATTTAATTAAATTAAATTAAAACGAAAATATTAATTAATTCACCAATTAACTAATATTATAATTAAATATCATATATTCAATTATACTTCTCTCATATAAACTATAGAATTAATATACATCATATGTGCATTAATTATAACCTATAGTTTTAAATATGAATCAAATTCATATTTTTAACTTAATATTCGAACCTCTTAGAATATTCAATTCACCCTTAGAAATTTACCTCAACGCCCTTGAAGAGCTACCGGTGGGACCTAATGGACCTACAGAGCTGAAGCTCGAACGATATGAGATTAATTGGCTAAACTCATTAACCAAGTTAATCAATATTCGTTAACAGTGGTTCACTCCACTATAGAACCACAACTGCACTCTTCTCACTGCAGATATATTTCTATGTCCACGGATATCAACCATCAATAGCAAGTCAGCCCTTCACGTGTGTTCGTATCCCAGCTAGGTCAAATTACCGTTTTACCCCTGGGCTACCTCTTGGTCCTTAAGTACCAGTGCTCCTCTAATGAACAACCTGTTTGAGGTCCAACCAACAAACAGAAGTCCCTCTCGTGCCATAAAGAGGGTAGAACCCATTGTTCAAGACCTGGAGACACCACTTAAGGAAACACACCTCTACTTACCCTAATGTCGGGAAGGAGTGAATTCCATCTTGTAAGACTATGTTTCCAGCTCCCCCACTTGGTTTTTTCCCCAAAATGGTAGGCTTATTGAGACGACGAATTGGCCACTCTCACTCGTACAAATCAAAGGACAATGCCTCATGGACAGGAGTCCATAATCCACTCAGGATTAAGGCCAAGTTGCCTAGGTCATCCTAGTGAAATAGAAACCGAGCTAACTAACGGTGTTACAGTTAGTGGTTAACTATTTCGCGGTCCGGTCTTTGTGCAAACTCATTGCACATGATACCCCCACTCGCATGTCAACTACATGAACGTGTTGGATCATTACGTTTGTATCAATATACAAAGTGGGTCGTATCCATAGTGTCACCAGGATAAGGTACCCAGCCTCATCCCTATATTACAGACCCTTCAGGCTAAAACTTGAACATTGATCCCCATATGTCCCTACATACTAGTTCAAGCCTCATTCTATTAGCCTTGGATGTTTAGTTTATTGGATTAGGGTTGATAAGACAAGATATAATACAAACATTGAATAATACATCACTTTTTATAATGTTCGGTCAAAAGTACATTTACTATCTATGAGTTTTAGGGCATAAAACCCAACAAACTCCCACTTGAACTAAAACTCAAGTTAAAGGGAAAGTATATACAATATAATCCAAAGCTGGAAATGGTACATGTATGTTGTACATTACATGAAAAGTAAATATACAAAATACAATAAACTAAGGCATCCTTACACCCATTACACATTTCTCCCACTTGCCCTAGATTACGCTATATACATGTCTCGTAGACCTAGACTTTCTAGATGACCCTCAAACACTTTAGCCGAGAGGGCCTTCGTAAACGGATCAACAATGTTGTACTCCGAAGCGATCTTCGTGACAACCACATCTCCTCTTTGCACAATCTCTCGAATCAGATGATACTTCCTCTCTATGTGTTCACCTCGTTTGTGGCTGCGACGTTCCTTTGAATTCGCTACAGCCCTACTGTTGTCACAATATAACGTAATGGGCAAGTTTATATTTGGAACAACTTCCAAATCTGTCAAGAACTTCCTTAGCCAAACAGCTTCCTTAGCTGCTTCACAAGCAGCTACATACTCAGCCTCCATCGTGGAGTCAGCTATGCATCCTTGTTTTATACTTCTCCAAACTACAGCTCCCCCGTTAAAGGTGAACACTGATCCTGACGTGGATTTCCTAGAATCCTTGTCAGACTGAAAGTTAGAGTCGGTGTATCCAGTAAGAACTAACTCTTTAGCCCCAAACACCAGCATGTAGTCCCTCGTTCTCCTAAGATACTTGAGGATTCCTTTAACGGCGGTCTAGTGGTCTAACCCTGGATTTGACTGATATCTGCTGACAATCCCTACAGCATAACAAATGTCTGGCCTCGTGCAGAGCATGAAATACATTAAGCTACCCACTGCAGAGGCGTAGGGAATCCGTCTCATATCCTCAACCTCTTGAGGTGTCTTAGGAGACTGTTCCTTAGACAAGTGAACCCCATGCCTGAAAGGCAACAAGTCCTTCTTGGAGTTCTGCATCGAATATCGGGCCAACATCTTGTCGATATACGTTGCTTGAGACAGAGCTAGCTTTTTGTTCTTTCTATCCCGAATAATCTGGATGCCAAGAACATACTATGCCTTACCCAAATCTTTCATTTGGAATTGAGCCGCTAGCCATTCTTTTACATCAGACAGATACCCTACATCATTCCCAATGAGTAGGATGTTGTCAACATAAAATACAAGGAAAGCTACTTTATTTTTGTTGATCTTCTTGTATACACAAGATGAAGGGAATAAAAGTCCCCACAAGATGAAGGGACCTTACGCCGTATATTAATTAACATTAAAATACCATTACGAAAACTCAAACAAACTTTAAACAAACTTTAAAGCTGCTGTAAAATTGGTTTAAACATGCTTAAAAATAAATCTAAATTTATTTTCATGCTTTTCTAAAGAAAAGAGGAAGAACCGTTACAAACCTCCGTTGTAGACTTGACCGTTCTTCGCCAACAACGCTCCACGAACGAAAATGTAGCAGCCGCCTTAGCCTCTTGATCGCTGGAATTTTCTTCTTGATCGACACAATAACCACAGAGGTTACACCGGTATGTCTCTAAGTCTAGGAAGCAAAAGACTTGTGGGAGTCTTTCTCTAAGAGGGAGGCTAGAGAGAATTCTAGGTCTTGTCTTTCAAGAGTGTCAAGTGTCATGACCAATTAGGTCTAGTGTTCTATTTATAGTAGAGAGGCCATGAATAAAATATTCAATTAAATCAATCTTTTCCAAAATTGATTCAATCTTATTCCTTAATTAATCAATCATGATCAATCAATTCCATAATTGATTAATCTTTTCCACAAATGACTAATTACTTCCATAAGTGATTAGATCATTTCCATAAATGATTAATCACTTCCTTAAGTGATTAATTATTTCCATAATTGATTAATTTCCGGTTAATGAATTCTTTAATTAATTAACCACCAATTAAATATCACATATTTAATTCCCGGCCTAGAATTAATTAATTTGCCCAAACATATTTTAGGCCTTAAATTAATTAATTCATTATTTGAACTCTTTCAAACTTCCATAAATTTATATTTGAACTTTTCAAATATTAATTTCTCTCATAATAATATATCAATATATAATATATTTGTTTCCCTTAATAAATTGAACATTTTCAATTTACTTTTATTACTTAGTTGCCTCAAATTACTTTACGAGCTACCAGTGGGACCTAATGGACCTGCAGATCAGAAGCTCCAACGATGTGAGATTAAATGGTAAAACTCATTAACCACATTAATCAATATTCGTTAACTGTGTGTATATTCCACTATAGACTCACAGTTCCACTCTTCTCACTGCAGACATATTTTCTGTGTCCACGGATCTAGACCAATATCGACTAGTTAGTCCTTCACGAGTGTCCGTAACACCAGCTGGGTCAAATTATCGTTTTACCCCTAGGTTACCTCTATTTCCTTAAGTACCAATTCTCCTCTAATGAACAACCTGTTTGTGGTCCAACCATCAAACAGAAAACCCTCTCGTGCCATTGAGAGGGTAGGGCCCTTTGTTCAAGACTCGGAGTAACCACTTAAGGGAACACTCATCTGCTTCCCTAAAGTCGGGAAGGAGTGAATTCCATCTTGTACGATTATGTTCCCAGCTCCCCATTCGGTCTTGTCCCCAAAATGGTAGGCTTATTGAGTCGGCGTATTGGCCACTCTCACCCATACAAATCAAAGGACAGTCTCTCATGAGCATGAGTCCATAATCAACTCAGGATTAAGACCAAGTTGTCTAGGTCGTCCTAGTGAAATAGAAAACCAACTAGTTAACGGTGTTATAACCAGTGGTTACTATTTCGCGGTCCGGTCTTATGCAAACTCATTGCATAGGATACCCCCACTCGCATGTCTCCTACACGAACGCGTTGGATCACAGCGTTTGTATCAAATACAAAGTGGGTCGTATCCATAGTGTCACCAGGATAAGGCACCCAGTCTTATCCCTATACTATAGACCCTTTAGGCTGTTTCTTGAACAATGATCCCATATGTCGCTACATATAGTTCAAGACTCATATTAAAGCCTTGGATGTCTAGTTTATTGGATTAGGGTTATTATTAGGCTAAGACATATATAAAATAACTAATAACAATTAATGGAAAAATATATCAATATTATTTCATTAATATCCGGTCAACGGTTACATTCACTATCTACGAGTTTTAGGGCATAAAACCAAACAAACTCCCACTTGAACTAAAACACTAGTTAGTGGGATGTAAATGCAATAATCTAAAGCTGGAAATGTCATGTATATTAAAAATAATACAATGAACTAGGGCATCCTTATACCCATTATACATTTCTCCCACTTGCCCTAGATTAAATGGCATACATATCTCGTAGACCTAGACCCTCTAGATGACCCTCAAACACTTTAGCCGTGAGAGCCTTCGTAAATAGATCAGCGATGTTGTGCTCCGAGGCGATCTTAGTGACGATCACATCTCCTCGTTGCATAATCTCCCGTATCAGGTGATACTTCCTCTCGATGTGTTTACCCCGTTTGTGGCTTCGAGGTTCTTTTGAGTTGGCTACAGCCCCACTGTTGTCACAGTATAGTGTTATGGGCACGTTCATATTCAGAACCACTTCCAAATCAGTCAAGAACTTTCTAAGCCATACTGCCTCCTTAGCTGCTTCGCAAGCTGCTACATACTCAGCCTCCATGGTTGAGTCTGCTATGCATCCTTGTTTGATGCTTCTCCACACTACTGCTCCTCCATTGAGGGTGAATACTGACCCTGATGTGGATTTCCTTGAATCCTTATCAGCTTGAAAGTCAGGGTCAGTGTATCCAGTAAGAATCAAATCCTTAGCTCCATACACAAGCATGTAGTCCCTCGTTCTCCGAAGATACTTGAGGATATTCTTAACCGCTCCCCAGTGGTCCAACCCTGGATTATACTGATACCTACTGACTACTCCCACTGCATAACATATGTCAGGCCTAGTGCAGAGCATAGCATACATTAAGCTGCCCACAGTTGAAGCATAGGGAATGTGTCTCATGTTCTCAACTTCTTGAGGTGTCTTAGGAGATTGTTCCTTAGACAGGTGTACCCCATGTCTGAAGGGTAATAGTCCCTTCTTGGAGTTTTGCATTGAATATCGAGACAACATCTTGTCAATATACGTTGCTTTAGACAGAGCTAGCATTTTGTTCTTACGATCCCTAATGATTTGGATTCCCAGAACATATTGAGCCTCTCCCAGATCTTTCATTTGGAATTGGGCTGCTAGCCATTTCTTAATGTCAGTGAGGTATCCTACATCATTCCCAATGAGTAGGATATCGTCTACATAAAGTATTAGAAAAGCTACTTTCCTTTTGTTGACTTTCTTGTACACACAAGGCTCATCAACGTTTTGGTCAAAGCCAAAAGATTTGATTGCAATATCAAATCTAATGTTCCATGATTTGGACGCTTGTTTCAATCCATAAATGGATCGATTGAGCTTACAAACCTTTTGTTCCTGACTTTGGGCTATGAACCCTTCGGGTTGAGACATGAAGATATTCTCCTCAAGATTACCATTCAGAAAAGCAGTCTTGACGTCCATTTGCCTTATTTCATAGTCATAATATGTGGCTATATGGATAAGAGAATTCTTATGGACTTTAACATGGCTACAGGAGAAAAGGTTTCCTCATAGTTGATGACATGCAAAAATGTCATCATTTTCCTATTAATTTTGGCTAGTTTTATGCTTGAATTGTGTGCTTCAATGTTATTTTTTGTTTAAATTTCAGAAAACCGAGTCAAGGAAGCAAAACCAGAATTTTGAGAGATTTTGGATGATTTTGGAGACTTTTTGAGCAATTTGGAGAATTACATTGAAGATCCGAGTCCAAAAAGCCAAGAAGAATGAATTAGAAGCCCAAATTCATGAATTTCAAGTCTTAAAGTATCAAGTTGGGTCAAGAAAAGTGCCCAAACTCCATTACAAGAAGTATTTGGGCCAAAAGAAAGTTGGAGGCCCAAAAATTGAGTCAAAATCGGGCCATTATTGAAAATTCAGGGCCTAGCGTCTCGACGCTAAGCCTGGAGCGTCCCGACGCTAGGCAGCTATGCGAAAAGATCTGGAATCGCGAGAGCATCTCGACGCTGTCTATGTAGCGTCTCGACGCTGCGACGTCTTGGAGCCCAAGAAAAGATGACGTCAGAGCGTCTCGACGCTGTCCTTGTAGCGTCACGACGCTACGCCTACTGGGAGCCTATAAAAGGAGCCTTTTGCATCCATATTTTGTGTGCCAATTTGTGGGTTTTCACCCCATTCTAGAATCCACACTAAAATTTGGGATTTTTGGGAGAGTTTTGGAGCTTTGTTGAAGATCTTTGGAGCTCGGGATCGAAGGAGGTCGGCGTGGGATCGAGGAGATCGACACTTTTATGAGCATTTCTCTTCCCTTTTCCTTTATGTTTTAGTTTCTAGAATTGTTGTGATTAGGAATTATTGGATTTTAGTGATTATGAGTAGTAAATTCCTAAATTCTATGAGATTGATTTAGATGTTGAACCTCTGCTGAATTAATGAATCGATGTGGTTTAATTGTCATTATTGTTCATTTGTGCATTTTGTCCGTAATGCTTTTAATCAACTGATCACTGATTAAATGAATCGTTACTAAGTGGAAACTCGACGGAGAGAAGCTTAGACTAGAACTGAATGCATGACTAACGGTTATTTACCCGGGTGACACGGGAGAAAATAAATAACGTTAGAGGTTGTACTGAAAGGTCATAATGCCATACTAAGTAAATAAAGATGAGACTGAAAGGAGATTCTTTATTGAAAGGTATGAGATGGGAGGAGACCGACAGGAGAATCCTTGAAATTAGGCTTCTAGACTTATGAATCAAATGATTTGTTAATCCACATTAGTTAATTGATTAAGCATTAAAGGTCCAATTGATAAAATCAACAACTCTCTTAGAATTATCCCTCCAAATTGTGTCACCATTTATCTTTTGCTTTCTAGATTAGCTTTTTGTTATTCTGTTCGGCATTAGATTTTGTTCTCTAAATAAAGTTAAGCAAGATTATTCGTGGTACTTAATTGAATAAATCCAATCCCTGTGGAGACGATACTCTATACTCAAAATCACTATATTACTTGTGACGACCCGTGCGCTTGCGGATTAAAATCGTGCAACAATAGTCAACCCTTTCCTTTTGGGTATAACCCTTTGCCACTAGTCTAGCTTTGAAGGTCTGTACCTTTCCAGCTGCATCTCTTTTTCTCTTATAGATCCATTTGCACCCTATGCGTTTTACCGCATTTGGTAGATCTGTAAGTTCCCATACAGCACTACAACAAATTTGGCTTTTAATGTCGGGCAATGCCCGACATTAAAAGTCTTTAATGTCGGTCACTGACCGACATTAAAAACACCGACATTAAAAGTTTTAATGTCAGTCGCTTTTAATGTCGGGCAATGCCCGACATTAAAAGTCTCTTTTAATGTCGGTCGATTTTAATGTCGGTCAATGCCCGACATCAAAAGCTCTGTCCGACATTAATAGTACCCTTTTAATGTCGGTCATTGCCCGACATTAAAAGGGCCCTTTTAATGTCATTCAACAAGCTTTGACCGACATTAAAAGTGACTTTTAATGTCGGTCAGTTTTTTATGTCGGTCATTGCCTGACATTAAAAGTTGTGACATTAAAAATGTCCGACATTAGATGTGCGACATTAAAAGTGTCCGACATTAAAAGCGCCCGACATTAAATGTGCGATATTAAATTAAAAAAAATTGTTGGTTGCACACACGTGGCTAACCAACAATACTATTTCTTCCTTTTGTAAAAACCTGTAAACAAAATAAAATTTCAACATACACACAAAATAAAATCTCGAAAGTATTTTTACACAACAACTCAACGAACATGGATTTAATTAATAAAATATAATAGTGTATATAATACATGAAACTTTCCGTCTATCCACAAATCACATCCATGAACTAATTTACAAAGAAAAAGTAAAATAAGTACACAACTCCTTCTACACTCTTCCGACCAAGTTCCTCTTCGAGCTCCTTTTCGAGAATATCCATTTCATCATCTGCAACAGTTCTCGCTTAACAAGATGAATTCCAAACCTTATACAAAGCAAAAACGTGAGTAAAACACAATCGTGAAATGACAAGAATATGACAGGGTAAACTTATTAACAAAAAAAAAAAAGAACAGACTAGATAAAAAGATCAAGTGTAGAAACAAGTCACCCCACCAATCTGACTTCTTGAATCACATATATGCTACTAAAGTAAGGTAAAAAATTAGTCCCAATTCAGCAAACTCTATTAAAGCAACTAACAATTTTGTAGCAACCTGTAAATTCAGCAAACTCTATTAAAGCAACTAACAATTCAGAAAAATCTTCTTTTATAACACTTACTATCAACAACCTGTACATTCATTGATGTACGAGGTTGACTTCAACAAAGCAAATATTTTCCTAATTGACAAAGGCATGAGGTTGACTTCAACAAAGCAAATATTTTCCTAATTTTCAGCCATCAAATGACAAAATCTAGACAACAGTTATCAGTAAAATATACCTAAATGCAAACAGTCATACTACCGCCAGAAATAATTGTGTCAAATAAATATGGACATGCATGACATTATACAAACTCTGACCAACTAAAAATAATTTATAACCCTTAAAAGTTATAAAAAGCAACATCATGAGCATTACAACTAAACTAGACTTCATGTATCAAAAATAAAATCATTTAAATTAGACTTGGTGTAACTGATGCTAGTTTGACTAGGTATGAAGCTATTGTGCTATGTTGTTACAATGAGCTACACGTTTCCTCTAGCCAGCTATTTTTCTCCATTATCTCCATCTACAACATTTAACCGATTAGGTAGAGCAAAGGCTACCAAACCACTAGAGAGGGGATTCACTAGCATAAGTCTGTTTTACATTACACATGCATCTGGAAAGTAGTTACAACTCTTATGACCGTTGCCTACAGTTTTGCCATGTATCAAAAGTCATTGCACTTTTGCACGCAATTTTCCAGAATTTATTTGGAAATGGAATTAGACAATTAGACTAGATCGGGAAAGAATTGAGTCCTATGCTCAAATCAGAAAATAAAAAATTACTGTGTTTTAGAAGCTCTTTGGTATGCACAGAGAGTACATATCACTGTCAACAAAGAATAAATAGAAAATTGCTTGCTACAAAGTTAACATACTTGGAAAAAAGTCAATAGCCCATTCTGCCAATGCTTCCATCATCAGTGGCCAAAGACTCCACATATCCATGGATATGGTAGGGGAGAAGAATGTCATAAATGAAACAATTTCCAAGACTTCTTCAAATACCTCTGCAAATAGCACACATAAAGATCAAATAAGACATTAAAGCTTTAAAAGGGAAGGGGAACTGACACCTATTACAAATATTGGCACTAATTTCTAAGTTCCTATTATTAAAAATTTTAAAAATTAAAAGAAAAACAATTCCAACCCTCAGACCAGCATATGCAGAGTAGTTTAATGCTGACAAATAATAATCAAGCATTGGATATCCACTAAACATTAAAAGAACAATCATACTATCAATACAGTACACGAAGAACTGATGATAGATGATATTATGGGGGCAAAGCCAAAGGATAAATTATCAGATTTTTTTTCCTTTTTTTGGGTGTGAAAACTGTGTTTTGATACTGAGGAAACTGAAGGTGGTATCACAAAAACAAAATTTATCCGATATATGATATTGGCTCCCATATCCATCACCTCAAATTCTATTGGTAACTCACCAACTTCCTTGTACATCTTCAAGATAGTTTTTACATCCTACAAAATACTCTCTAAAATTCTAAATATTCTCAGATTAAAGAAGTTAACCATGAAGGAGTTCTTATACCAAAAAAAAAAAAAAAAAAATCGTAAAAGTAGCTATAAGCCAATTTACACACACCACAACTAACCCTATGCGACGATTTCTTTTTACTCTAGAACTTATGACAACAGGAAATTCACTGCCCAAGTATGTGGCGACCAATAGCTTGAATCTATGAACTCAATGCCATCTAGATCAGTAGCTAGCCTCTTTGATTGCTAGGCAAATGCCGAGTTGTACTCTTCACTAAAATGCCAAAATAAAAATCAAAATTCAAAAACAGTTGAGAAACTTTAGGCCCACACCCAAAGTTTTAATAAATATATCACCAAGTCAACTTTTTCAATACTTCAAATTATAAACATCTTTGAAAAACATTAAAAGCAGAATGAGCAAAATGGACTTGCCAGATACTTGCTAGTCTTTTAAACATTGGCAAGAACAATAAGAAAGCACGGGTGTCATCCCACAAGTATAGGAAAAAAAGAATCAAACATACAAAATATTAACTAAAAGAATGTAATCAGTCAATAAGAAGCAAGAGAAGTATATTTCAAAACGATGCAAACCTTGCCCATCAGTTGTCAACATTCTTTGCATTATTGGGAGCAATATTGGCTCAATTTGGACAAAAAGTTGAGGAATTCTGCTCACTGATTCAAGAATTGTGCTAATTGCACGCAAACAACCAACTGCAGCCAGAGCACCAGGATCATCAGCTTCATCATCTGCTTCTGCAGTATTCATACACCTCCAGAAAGCCGTAGCCTGGATCCAATTTCAAAAAGTCACCTCCACGCCTTCAATAAAAATATGCACAGCTATTTCTGTATTGAAATTAGAATTGAAAATACCAAATTGTGACATAATCCAAGCGCATAAGGAGCCATTTCCTCCCCAAACTTATCAACTATAGTCTCCAGAGTAAATACAAGGTCTTCATTTTCAACCTCATTCATAAGTTTAAAAAATTCTGAAAAGAAAACGACCTCGATCACTACATAAGAAAAATAACAACTATTTATGACCATGACATGCTCATCAACTAACCATCAAGAAGTTGTGGAAGGATGGGACGGATTTCATTCAAATCTGCAAATTAAACAAAACTCAATTCCATCAATAAGTGATATGCAGACCAGAATCTATACCAAAAATAATAGTAAGGATATAATATAAAGTATAAACTGCCAACGTGAACTATGCTTAGTGGTTAAGCTATCCCAACTCCCTCTAAGAGGTTGTAATTCAAATCTCCACCTACATATTTGTGATGGGATATTCTCACGAATATATCTACACACAAATATATAAAGTATAAACCTCTGCAAGCTTCAACGAAAGATCGCAACGCAAAAACTGAATCAACGCGAACAGGGAGTTCTGGGTCTCGCAACCCTGCAACAACACTATGCAAGGCTTTCCTAAAATTGTTCTGGTCAGCAAAGTTGATATGGGCATATTGTCCAGCAACCCACGCTGCCTGTAGCAATTAAACCAAAACAATGAAAGAATGTAAATTTCAAGCAAATGCAATGCTTATTCCAATGCAACATCCTAATATGTTTTCACGAAAAGCACAATTATGATGGGAAAACTATAAATCATGTGTAGGAAGAAAATTAGTTTTGGAGGGTGGCTGGCGACCAGAGGGAGCTGTAGTGAAGGAGAGAGCTAGCCGGAGATAGAGAGAGGGAAAGGAAATCGAGAGAGAGATACCTGTTGCCGCTGTCGAGCCGTTCGCGAGAACACGCCATTGCCGATGCGTAGTCAATCGGGGCCTCAAGGTTATGGAGAAGAAGAGAGGGTATTGAGAGAGGGGGAGATCGTGAGGGTTTTCAAGTTTTTCAGGGAGAGAGAGCATAAATAGTTCTTTAAAAAAAACGCTAGAAACCAACAATAAAGGCAACCTTTATGCCCGACATTAAAAGCCCAAAATTTTTAAAAATGTGCGTCCGACATTAAAAATTCAGCGTGTTTTTTCGTCCGACATTAAAAGTCCTCCGCATTTTTTTCTGTCCGACATCAAATGTATTAATTGTTGTAGTGCTTTTAATGTCGGGCATTGCCCGACATTAAATGTCCGAAAATTTCAAAATGCGCGCGTCCGACATTAAAAGGCCCGCGTGTTTTTTTGTCCGACATTAAAAGCCCCGCGCCCATTTTTTTGTCTGACATTAAAGCTATAATTTGTTGTAGTGCAGAATTGGAGTGCATTGACTCCATTTCCAGGTTCATGGCTTTGACCCATTCATCCTTATCTTCGTCATTCATTGCCTGTCGATAAGACAATGGATCCTCAATGCCATCATTAGGTATGACAACCTGAGTTTTAGTTAAACCCAAGTAGCGGTCAGGTTGTAATATAATCCTCCCACTGCGTCGAGGCATTCCCAACGTTTGAGATGGACGAGATGGATCTGAAGAACTAGTTCCTTCATCAACCCTTGTTGAAGGTCCAACTTCATCAACATTTCTTGATGATTCTTCAGTAGCTTCTCCTAATATTATTTTGCTCCGTGGTTTATGATCTCTCATGTGGTCTTCCTCTAAGAAAGTGGCGTTTGTCGATACAATCACCTTATTTTCTTGTGGGTCGTAGAAATAACCACCTCTCGTTTCTTTAGGGTAACCAACAAATTGGCACAGTTTTCAACGAGGTTCCAGTTTCTTAGGATTTGTCACAAGCACGTGTGCTGGACAACCCCAGATGCGAAAGTGATGCAAACTAGGTTTACGCCCCTTCCATAACTCGAAAGGTGTTTCAGAAACACTTTTCGAGGGAACATTGTTCAAGATGTATACTGCACTCTCTACTGCATACCCCCAAAACGAGCTAGACAATTGAGCATAGCTCATCATTGTTCGAACCATGTCTAACAAGGTTATATTTCTCATTTCTGACACACCATTCTGCTGAGGTGTACCAGGGGCTGAGAGTTGAGATTGGATTCCATGTTCTATCATATAATCCTGGAATCTTTGATCCATATACTCCCATCCTCGATCACATCGAAGTACTTTAATAGATTTACCTAATAGGTTTTCAACTTCAGCCTTAAACTCCTTAAACTTTTCAAGGGCTTCGGACTTATGTCCCATTAGGTACAAGTAACCATATCTTGAATAATCATCTATAAATGAGATGAAAGATTTGTACCCTCATCGAGCTTTTACATTCATTGGACCACATAGATCCGAATGTATTAACTCTAAGGGTTCTTTGGCTCTGTAACCTTTTCCAGTAAAGGGTCTCTTGGTCATTTTTCCCTCGAGACAAGATTCACAAGGTGGTAGTGAATCATCTTCTAACTTACTTAGAAGTCCATTCTTTACCAAACGACCGACCCTATCGATGTTTATATGACCAAGTCTAAGATGCCAAAGATGAGTATTGTTACTTGATGAAGAAATCTTTTGCCTTTTACTTTGAGTTTCAACAGTTTTAAATAATTCGTGATTTAAAAGTGCTTTGTTTTCGGTTGGTCTTAAAACATACAAGTTATTTTCCAGTTTGGCTGAACAAATAAGTACACCATTTTTATAAATGAACGCTTCATTCATATCAAAAGTAACTGTATACGATTGTTCAATCAAACATGAAATAGAAATTAAGTTCCTCTTAATCTTGGGAACGATTAACAAACTTTCTAAAAGTAAGAATCTATTTCTAAAAAATAACTTCGCAGCTCCCACTGCTTTAGCTCAAATGACTTCTCCAGTTCCGGCCCTGAGTGTCATTTCCCCATCGTTCAACTGCCGAAAGGAACTATTTTCCTGAAAAGAAGAGCAAACATGATTAGTTGTTCCTAAATCAAGTATCCAAGTAAACTCATCATGTTCTACCAGGCATGTTTCTAAAACAAGTAAATCAAATTTACCTTTCTTTTCCTTCTTTTTCTCAGCAAGGTACTTTGGGCAGTTTCTCTTCCAATGTCCATCTACATTGCAGTGGAAACACTTGCCCTTATTTTCCATAGCTTTGGCTTTTCCTTTGCTTTTAGCAGCAATACTGGGAGCTTTCCCCTTGTTTCCTTTCTTCTTCTGAGTTTTCTTTGAAGAAGTGGCTACAGATTTAGTTCCAGAGGATGAACCCTTCTCGAACTTTCTTTTAGAGTGAACAACGTTTGCCTCTCCTTCTATCTGTCCCTTGTTCTTAAGAATAGACTGATAGAGTTGTAGCTCATTCAGGAGGCTAGTCAGGTTGAATGTTATTTTATTCATCATTTCATTGCTTCGAAACTGCAGAAAACTCTTCGGAAGAGATTCTAAGATGAATGCAACATGACTACGCTCATCTATGATCGCCCCGTTTGCCTCTGCCACGTTGAATTGGACCATCATATCCAGGACATGCTCCCGAACAGACGTGCCCTCTTTCATGCGACAACTATAAACGTATTTGAGAGCGTCATGGTGGAGTTGGTAGGACGGTTGTCCAAACATCTCCTGGAGAGAGTTCATAATCTCCCTCGCTGTTACCATGCCCTCATGCCTTTTAGCCAAAACTTCAGATAAGCTGGCTAAGATATAGACGCGAGTCTTATCATTGGCCTTTGTCCAGCGGTCATAAATGAGACACCTCTCAGCTAATTCTAATTCCAGAATTAGAATATCAGCCACCGAAGAGTGATCAGGCACTAAAACTATCGATTTAGTTTTGCAACGATGTTTCAGAGGTTTAGAATATCAGCCACCGAAGAGTGATCAGGCACTCCTCCTTTGAAATGAGACACCTCTCAGCTAATTCTAATTCCAGAATAACTCATATTCCTATAGACATTAGCCACCGTTGTTCTGTCAAGGATTTGTTAACACTTTTAACTCATCCTTGTAAGTGTAACCCTCCCACTTTCAGATCTCAGAGGCACGCTGTTGGTACGATTTTCCGCAAGCGCACGGGTCGTGACAAGTAATATAAAACGGTAGGTAATACCGAGTATCGAATCCTCAGGGAAATTGAACTAATTCCATTAAGTACCAAGAATCATCATGTTTTAATTTTATTTAGAAGATCAGCTCGAATGATAGTGCGAAAATTAAAGGAATTAATAAAAATAAACATGTAATAATGAAATGAAAATAACCAAATAAGGGA
This sequence comes from Luffa acutangula, assembly GCA_036850905.1. Taxonomy (NCBI): domain Eukaryota; kingdom Viridiplantae; phylum Streptophyta; class Magnoliopsida; order Cucurbitales; family Cucurbitaceae; genus Luffa; species Luffa acutangula. The sequence continues at coordinate 36,750,637 of CM072097.1, read as the reverse complement.
ACTTGACCTAGGGTGTTATCTAGCTTTCTTGGATTTGTAGCTCAATTACATGGATGTATGTAACTAATAATCTTCAATTCCATAAATCTAGAAGTAATTTTAAGCGGATTTCTCTTTCAAGCTCCTCCACATCTCATACCATCATAACTAATTTATGTGTCCATTTCCTTAGTTAATCATAGTATGGCATTAAGCAACTTCATAATCAATTTCTAACAATTCTCTTTCACTCTCGTGTTCCAAGCAATCGTTAGCCATGCAATTAGGATCTAATCTAATTTCTCTCTGTCGAGTATCAATTTAGACCATCATAACAATTAATCCGTGATCAAGAGATTAAAAGCATTAAGCAAGAATTGCATAGATGAAATATGGAGAATTTCATTACATAATCCAAGTAATTGCGCTACAATATCCAATTAACTAGAATAACGACCCTAGGTCTCAAGATCTACTCACAAATGGAAATAATTTTGCCAAAATGATCTTGATCCATAGGCCTAACTCAAATTACAACAAGGAATTATAAAGAAGTAAGGAAGAAATAACCAATAAGTCGATCCCAAGCTCCTGCTACGATCATCTCGACTCTTGAGCCTTAGAATCTCGCTTCAATCCCACTTTTTCTCCACAATTCTTCTCACTTTTTCTCTCTATTGAGCTAGGGGAGAGCTCCTCCAAATTTGGGATGATTTGAACCAAAGGGAAGGGGCCTTTTTATAGTGCAAGGGGCTGGAATTTTCTTGCTGAACAAGTCGACAGCATGTTGTCTTGGGGCAGAAGTTGTCGCAGCGTCGAGACGCTATGTAGACAGCGTCGCGACGCTATCGCGTTTTTGGAGCGCGCTTTTCTGATCACCTAGCATCGAGACGCTATGGTCCTAGCGTCTCGACGCTATGCCTTCTAGAAGCCTGATTTGCAGATTTTTGCCTCCTTTCTTTAATCTTTTGGGCTTTTTGGGCCTCCCACTTCTCTTGTCTTCTCTTCTTGGACTTTTAGGGCTTGGATCTTCAATGATTATTCTTTAAATTGCCCAAAAAGTTTCCAAATTTACCCAAATTCTCTTAAAATCTCGGTTTTGTTGCCCGAACTCGGTTTTCTGTAAAATCAACATAAAAATACATTAAAGCTCACAATTTATGCACAGAACTAGCTAAAATTAATAGGAAAATGATGACATTTTTGCATGTCATCACACCCCCAAACTTAAAGTTTTGCTAGCCCCGAGCAAAATAAAGTGATACATATGAATCATAACTTGCATGCTAACAACTCTACCTTCAATGCTTCTAGCCATGAATGCAAACTATTGAAACAAATAAGTAAGCATGAACAAACGTCAAGAAGTTTAAAATTTAATCCTATCCTCCCTTGCAAAAACGAATCATCATTTGTCTTATCATAATTTTTACTAGCCCGGAATCATTTATATACTCTTCCATTCATCTTCCCCCTACACTGGCACTAAAGCTCGCCCTTTAGCCATCATGCTTATCTAGCAAGCACTACCTTACTAAGGTGTCCATGATTCTTGAGGTGTCCCCCAAACTTTTCTCTTTTTTTGTTTTTTTGTTTTTTTTTTTTTTTGTTTTTTTTTTTTAGATGATAATCCTTTTAGATGTAGCGCCTTCGTTCTGCCTTGCCAACATTGGTGATGAAAGCATCCAACTACGAGCGCCTCATCTTTCAGGTTGCCGAGGCATGCTCATTTCTTTCCAGCGCTTTCATGCAAAGGCAAACGATGGGTGTCATGAATGCCCCTGGTTACTAACGCTTTCAAGAAAGTGGAACATTCATTATTATTTTTATTATTATTTTGAGCAAATCATATCTTTTTCCCAAGCTCAGTATTACTAACTATTACGCAAGAAAGCTATCTAGACAAACTTTACACCTATCAGAGTGACAACAAACTTCCAAAGCATATAACTTTCATCTAGGCTTTCAAAATCATAATAAAACAAGTGAATCATCATACTTTGCAAGGGGATCAAAGAAAAATTTTAAATTTTCTTGAATTTAGACATGCTTCCAAATTTGCAACAATAAGAGAGAATCATGGCTAAAAGCAAATCATCAGACGTCATCATCATCAATATGCCATTACTTTTCTTATGCAAAACCTACGCAGAGCGAATCTCCCCCCCAAACTTAAAATATACATTGTCCCCAATGTATGAACATTTAATCAGATAAAGAGAGATCGATACTGCCCTGAAAAAGCGAGAGAGTCTGAAACGTCTTGAATTTTCGTCCGAAGGGAGAATGAGCGGATAGGTGTGATTTCACGAACTTCCTACATAAGGATCAATCTCAAGGGAGCATTATGATCAATACAAAAAACAAAAATGAAACTTAAAAACCTAAACAGCTTGGGTTGCCTCCCAAGAAGCACTTGTTTAACGTCCTGAGCTAGACGGGGCTTGGTCACCCTGGATCCGTTAAAATCATCTTTTCGACCTTGCGCTCTTCGAATCCACAATAGTGCTTCACTCTTTGAGCATTAACTTTAAAAGTTAATCCGCTGTTATCCATTAATTCAATTGGTCCATATGGGGATACTTCCTTGATTATGAATGGACCGGACCATCTTGACTTCAATTTTCCTGGGAATAATCGCAATCGAGAATTGAATAGAAGAACTTGCTGCCCTGGCTCAAAAGAACGCTTTTGGATTAAATTATCATGCCATCTTGCGGTTCTTTCCTTATAGAGCTTTGCGTTTTCATATGCCTGGCTCCTGAATTCTTCTAATTCGTTGAGCTGCAGAAGACGTTGTTCCCCAGCCTTCTCTGCGTCCAAGTTTAGTTTCTTGATAGCCCAATATGCTTTGTGCTCAAGCTCCACAGGCAGGTGACAGGCCTTACCATACACTAATCGATACGGGGATGTACCGATTGGAGTTTTGAAAGCTGTCCGGTAGGCCCACAAAGCATCGTCCAACTTGTATGCCCAGTCCTTTCTGTTGATACGAACTGTCTTCTCTAGAATTTGCTTAATCTCCCTGTTAGAAATCTCTGCTTGCCCGTTAGTCTGTGGATGATAAGCTAAAGAAGTCTTATGCTTGACACCATATTTCCTCAGTAATGATTCAAACAATTTATTGCAAAAATGAGACCCCTCATCACTAATTATAGCTCGTGGTGTGCCAAATCTAGTGAAAATATTTTTATGCAAGAAACGTAACACAACACGAGCATCATTAGTCTTTGTGGCTACTGCCTCTACCCATTTAGATACGTAATCAACAGCAACTAGGATGTACGAGTATCCATTGGAAGAGGGAAAAGGGCCCATAAAGTCCATGCCCCACACATCAAAAAGTTCAATTTCGAGAATAGGGGTTAAAGGCATTTCATGGCGTCTAGAAATATTTCCTGTCCTTTGACATCTATCACATGTTCTCACGAAGGTATAACAATCTTTAAATAAAGTAGGCCAATAAAAACCAGATTGAAGTACCTTCGCTGCAGTACGAGTTGGTCCAAAATGACCACCATAAGGAGAGGCATGACAATCATGAATAATCTTACCTACTTCTTCTGCCGGAATGCACCTTCGAATGATTTGGTCAGAACATACTTTAAAGAGAAATGGGTCATTCCACAGATAGGACTTCACATCATGGAAAAACTTCTTTCTTTTCTGAGCATTTAAGTCTGGAGGTATTTCTTTTCCTGCAAGAAAGTTTACAAAATCGGCGTACCAAGGAAAAGAAGTTTTAACAGCATATAACCTTTCATCAGGAAAAACTTCTTTAATAGGAAAGGTTGCAATGTTCTTTTCATGCTTTATCCGAGACAAATGATCTGCGACTACATTCTCGCAACCTTTTCTATCCTTGATCTCATAGTCAAATTCTTGCAATAACAGAATCCATCTTATGAGTCTGGGCTTGGAATCCTTTTTACTACTCAAATAACGAATAGCAGCGTGGTCAGTATGCATATAACCTTTGTACCGAGTAAATAGGGCCTAAACTTATCGAAAGCGAACACAACAGCAAGCATCTCCTTCTCTGTAGTGGTGTAGTTTTGCTTAGCACTATCTAAAGTTCTGCTTGCATAATAGATTGCCCTAAAGAACTTATCTTGTCGTTGCCCTAAGACAGCTCCTAAAGCATAATCACTAGCATCGCACATGATTTCAAATGGTTGACTCCAGTTAGGGACAACAATGATGGGTGCAGAAATCAATTTTTTCTTCAAAGGATTAAATGCTAGCAAACACTCTTTTGAAAACACAAATGGAGCATCCTTTTCAAGCAAGTGGCACAGGGGTTTAGCAACTTTTGAGAAATCTTTTATAAAACGTCTGTAAAACCCTGCGTGGCCTAAGAAACTACGAACTCCTTTAACATTAATGGGTGGAGGAAGTTGTTCAATAGCAGAAATCTTGGCTTTATCAACCTCCAAACCTTTTTCAGACACTTTGTGACCTAGGACTATCCCTTCTTTTACCATAAAATGGCATTTTCCCCAATTTAAAACAAGGTTAGTCTCTTGGTATCTTTGCAAAACACGAGAGAGATTATGCAAACAGTTATCAAAGGATGAACCAAAAACAGAGAAGTCATCCATAAATACTTCCATGATCTCTTCTACAAAGTCTGAAAATATGGCCATCATACAACGTTGAAAGGTAGCTGGAGCATTACATAGTCCAAATGGCATACGCCGAAAAGCATATGTGCCATAGGGACACGTAAATGTTGTTTTCTCTTGGTCTTCGGGTGCAATCGCGATTTGATTATAGCCCGAATAACCATCAAGAAAACAATAATATGGATACCCAGCTAGCCTATCAAGCATTTGATCAATAAAGGGAAGGGGGAAATGGTCTTTTCTGGTGGCTTTATTTAACTTCCTATAATCGATACACACACGCCAATCGGTGACTGTCCTAGTAGAAATGGATTCATCTTTCTCATTCTTAACAACAGTCATTCCCCCTTTCTTAGGCACAACTTGAACAGGACTCACCCAAAGGCTGTCAGATATAGCATATATAATTCCTGCATTTAATAATTTTAATACCTCGGCTTTTACCACTTCCTTCATTGCTGGATTTAATCTCCTTTGGTGTTCTACTGTAGGATTAAAGGCATCTTCCATTAAGATTTTATGCATGACAATTCAAGGACTAATACCCTTAATATCACTAATAGACCATCCTAAGGCAGATTTATACCTTTTCAAAACATCCAACAATTTTTCCTCTTCTACTTTACTTAAACCAGCAGAAATAATAACAGGAAAAGTAGAAGAGTCTCCTAAGAATGCATAGCGCAAGTGGGAAGGCAATTTTTTTAGTTCAGGGGAAGGGACATCAACTTGAGCACAAATATCTAATGACAACGTTTCTTCCCTTCCTAAAGATCTATCAATTAAAGCATTTTTCTGATCAACATCTAATAATTCATCTCCAAACACGTCAGGCATGCTTATCTCATAATGATCAACAGTAGACTCTGACTCTACACATGCATTGATAATAGCGTCAACTGAATCAATCGAGAAGCAGGAGCTAACCTCTTCTGGATGTTTTAATGCAATAAAAAGGTTGAACACTACCTCGTCGTCTTCCACTCTGAGAGTCAGGGTTCCTTTTTGTACCTCAATTAGACCACGAGCGGTTGCCAAAAATGGTCTCCCAAGAATGATCGGGACTTCAGGGTCTTCTTCCATTTCTAAAACTACAAAGTCCGCAGGGAATATGAATTTGTCGACATTGATCAGAACATCCTCTAATACACCTTTGGGGTATGTTATTGAACGATCTGCCAATTGCAAGACAATTGTGGTCGACTTCAATTCCCCCAAACCCAGTTTCCTGTAAACACTGAATGGCATTAGGTTTATACTTGCTCCTAAATCACACAGAGCTTTTTTTATGAACAAACTACCAACAGTACACGGAAGAGTAAAACTCCCTGGATCTTTTAATTTTGGTGGTAGATGTTTCTGGATTATGGCACTGCACTCGGCTGTCATATTCACTGTCTCATGGTTCTCGAATTTCTTTTTCTTTGACAATATTTCTTTCATAAACTTGGCATAGTGTGGCATCTGTTCCAAAGCATCAGCAAAAGGAATGTTAATATGAAGCTGTTTAAAAATATCAAGAAACTTTGAAAATTCAGCATCCAACTTTTTCTTTTGAAATCTCTGAGGATAAGGAATTTGGTTAAGAACTAAAGGAATAGAATCAGAAGACTTATCTGGTACTGATGGTGCTGACTCTTCCTCTGGTTTGTGTTCATCTTCCTCATCCACTATCCTTCTAGTGATGGGGTTTGTTTCTTCTTTTCTTTCAATTTCTCTTAACTGTTTCCCACTTCTAAGAGATATGGCGGGGCATTGTTCGTGTGGGTCCATGGCGATGTCATTGGATAAATTTCCTTGCTGGATTTCCTTCATAAATATTGCCATTTGATCCATGACAATATCTACTTTGGCTTGAACCTTTTCATTCAAATTTCTAGTCTCATTCATGAAGTTTCTCAGCATTTCTTCCAAAGGGCTTTTCTTTTCTTTAAACTCCTCTCTTAATTCAGCTTTCGGCGAACTTGGAGTTTCTGATCCTGTGAGCTTGTTTAGAGCCTTGGTTAGAGCTTCGACTTGCAACCTTAAAGCACTCACTCCTTCATTTTCACATAGTTTCTCCTTAATTTTGGACTCTGGTTGCCATTGGTGACTTGTCAAAGCCAACTCTTCTACTATGGTTCGTGCCTCCTTGACAGTTTTGGCTAAAAAGTTTCCTCCAGCCGTAGTGTCGAGAATTGTCTTTAAATTCCTATTTAACCCACTGTAGAAAAGTTGAATTTGAAGCCAATCAGGATATCCATGCTGTGGGCATTTCCTTAACAAATCCTTATATCTTTCCCAAGCTTCATATAATTGCTCTTCCTCAAATTGTTGAAATTTTCCAATTTCAGCTCTAAGTTTGGTAATCTTTTCTAATGGGAAAAATTTTGCAAGGAAAGCTTTGACTAAATCATTCCAACCAAGGATGCTATTTGAGGTTAACGAGTCTAACCAATCTCTAGCCTTGTCTTGTAAAGAAAATGGAAATAATTGCAACCGAATTGAGTCAGGGCTAACTCCTCCCATTTTTACAGTTCCACATATATTCAGAAATGATCTTAGGTGATGGTGAGGATCTTCTGATGGATGGCCTTTGAAAGCATTCTCTCTTACCATTTGAATGAGACTAGCCTTGAGCTCAAAATTATCGACAGTGACTGGCTCGTAAGCTATTCCAGAATAGTTTAATGGAAATTCAGGCAAGAAATAATCTCGGATTGCTTTGTCTTCTGCCATGATTAAATCTCAAAAGAACAGATTATCCACCTTATAGCTCCACAAAACTAAAAAAAAAATGCAGAAAAATAAATTTCTAAATTAAAATCAAACACTTAATTCTCAATATTAACGGAAAAAATTACAATTTCCCCGGCAACGGCGCCAAAAACTTGTTGGTACGATTTTCCGCAAGCGCACGGGTCGTGACAAGTAATATAAAACGGTAGGTAATACCGAGTATCGAATCCTCAGGGAAATTGAATTAATTCCATTAAGTACCAAGAATCATCATGTTTTAATTTTATTTAGAAGATCGGCTCGAATGATAGTGCGAAAATTAAAGGAATTAATAAAAATAAACATGTAATAATGAAATGAAAATAACCAAATAAGGGAACTTGACCTAGGGTGTTATCTAGCTTTCTTGGATTTGTAGCTCAATTACATGGATGTATGTAACTAATAATCTTCAATTCCATAAATCTAGAAGTAATTTTAAGCGGATTTCTCTTTCAAGCTCCTCCACATCTCATACCATCATAACTAATTTATGTGTCCATTTCCTTAGTTAATCATAGTATGGCATTAAGCAACTTCATAATCAATTTCTAACAATTCTCTTTCACTCTCGTGTTCCAAGCAATCGTTAGCCATGCAATTAGGATCTGATCTAATTTCTCTCTGTCGAGTATCAATTTAGATCATCATAACAATTAATCCGTGATCAAGAGATTAAAAGCATTAAGCAAGAATTGCATAGATGAAATATGGAGAATTTCATTACATAATCCAAGTAATTGCACTACAATATCCAATTAACTAGAATAACGACCCTAGGTCTCAAGATCTACTCACAAATGGAAATAATTTTGCCAAAATGATCTTGATCCATAGGCCTAACTCAAATTACAACAAGGAATTATAAAGAAGTAAGGAAGAAATAACCGATAAGTCGATCCCAAGCTCCTGCTACGATCATCTCGACTCTTGAGCCTTAGAATCTCGCTTCAATCCCACTTTTTCACCACAATTCTTCTCACTTTTTCTCTCTATTGAGCTAGGGGAGAGCTCCCCCAAATTTGGGATGATTTGAACCAAAGGGAAGGGGCCTTTTTATAGTGCAAGGGGCTGGAATTTTCTTGCTGAACAAGTCGACAGCGTCGAGACGCTACGTCACAGCGTCGAGACGCTGTGACGTCATGTTGTCTTGGGGCAGAAGTTGTCGCAGCGTCGCGACGCTATCGCATTTTTGGAGCGCGCTTTTCTGATCACCTAGCGTCTCGACGCTAGGCCTTCTAGAAGCCTGATTTGCAGATTTTTGCCTCCTTTCTTTAATCTTTTGGGCTTTTTGGGCCTCCCACTTCTCTTGTCTTCTCTTCTTGGACTTTTAGGGCTTGGATCTTCAATGATTATTCTTTAAATTGCCCAAAAAGTTTCCAAATTTACCCAAATTCTCTTAAAATCTCGGTTTTGTTGCCCGAACTCGGTTTTCTGTAAAATCAACATAAAAATACATTAAAGCTCACAATTTATGCACAAAACTAGCTAAAATTAATAGGAAAATGATGACATTTTTGCATGTCATCACACGCACCAACAGGCTACTATTGCAATTCTGGAGTGGTTAAAAATATGAGATAAATTGACTCCAAAATACTGTGCAAGTATACACAATCTAGCAGCAAGTGATAAGTATTTATCGTATCCACAGGGTCTTGAAATGCCTACCTATATTGATTTAATTTGCCTTTTTAGTGATTTCAAATGGTTGGTTAAATTGATTGGGTTTTTAAAATGCTGAAACAAAAGATATGCGAAAGCAGTAAATGATTACGACAGAGAAAACAGAATGGAAACAGACACAGGTTAAGACTTCTGTAATTGTTATAAAGATGCTCCAACAATTCTTTTGATCTGTCAATCTCTTGCAGTATTATCAGCGGGATCCTCCGGAACTCCGGATTTTTTGGAATATGTTTCAAAACCAATGAAGCTCTACCGATCAAGCACTAGGCAACTGGCTATCCCTAACTCAGTCACTGGCGTTCACCAATACACAATGATCTAGCGTGAATTATCGCCACACAACTCCTAAATCATCCCTGAAACTAGGAGAAGTTATACATACCGGCTAGCTAGGCGGGCACATAATGAAATTAAAGATCAACAATAACTCAAGATGAACATGTTCAAATAGAATTTCCAGATTTATAAATATAACAATCACACAATTCTTAACCTATGCCTTCAAAACAATTAGTTCATGATTGAAAACATAAAATACGTTACAATCTTGATAAGCACATCCATAATGCAAAATACAAAAGAAATACTAATCCTTTTAGCAATTGGGGAGATGAAACGGCTTCTCCAAACCACCAAGAACATAGAAGGACTTCGTCTCCTTGAGTGGAATCGCAAATGGTCTTCTTAGATCTCCATTCCGCCGTCAATTCGGCCTCCGGCTGATTGATTCGGTCTCCAAATCGTTAATGCCTTTATCTTTGACGGCTCCTCTTTTATAAGATGAGAATTAGATTAAATTGGACACATGGCAGGCTCTCCTCACTCCTTTATCCCAAAAATAACTCAATAGAGTCGGTTTGTCAACTTGGCTAACGAGCTGTGATGTGGTAGTTTTGCTCCCAGTTTTGCTTCAGCACAGAATTTGCTCCCTCACGTCGCTCAACAGTATTTTCTGCACAAAATAACTTTCAAAGCCTCCATTCTTCCATATGGGTTAAAATATATAATATATATCTAAAACCAACCCTATTAAGCACAAAAGACACACAAATCCCTATAGAATTAAGGCCTAAATAACTACCTTTCGGACAGTTATCATACCCCCAAACTTGAACTATTGCGCGTCTTGAGCAATACTAACTCACCTTCCCATGAAAATTCAAAACATTAGTCATAGCACAACTCAATCAAAAGAGATATTCCAACAATACCTTCAACCTTTACCTGAGCATCCTGCAAAATCAAGCACTGTTGCAACAAAAGAATACTTTCAGCATTGAACAAATAATCACCACCTTTAACTCAATCCTAAGAACTTACCACAACCTAGCTCTATTATCAGACATATTTAAACACATTTTTCAGGGGTTTATATTTTTGTTCTTCAGACTTAAAGCAGCCCTACAGTCATAAGCTCTTAAGCATGAGATGACCCACTTTATGGTGCAGTATACCCTTGCCTCAAACTTATCACCAATTAGGCTAAATACTCATTGTTAAACCCAAAAATCCTTAGTTATTCTATCCCTTGCTTCTCAGAATGGCGACATTTTATGATGAAGCTCACCTAAGCCCTGGGAGACAGAAAACTGCTAGATTATCATTCATCCTTCAAAACTTTTGCTCTATGAATTTTCTCAGCAAAATTTTCAACAATCAACTTTTTTCAGCAAATAATTTTTCTCATTTTTCCAATATTTTCTAGGTCATCTTTTGACGTGAAGACAAATTGTGGGTATCACAAATGTCCCCGGTTACTCAACAACCTAGCAAATTTTTAAATGAAGGAGAGGAATGCTCGAGCAAAACAATTGGAGTAGCAAAAAGTCCCCCAAACTTAAATTATTCATTGTCCTCAATGAATTAGCAACATGATAAGTATACCCCCAAACTTAATTTTTTCTATCTGAATTTTAAACTAAGCGTGGGACTAAGATTAAGCTTAAGGTGGATCAAATAAGACAATGCTACCTCAGAACTTTTGCTGTAGTCATGACCAGGCTAGAAGGAATGCTCAAGCAAAAGGTTTCTGGAGATCATAACATCTTGGTCTAATTAAGCTAACTAGTCCATGCTTCAAAAATTCAAAAGAAAATTAAGTTAGATACTCAGATATGCCAAACAAAACAGTATTTGATTTCATTAAAGATCAAGATCACAGATCAACATAATCATGTCAGAGATAGATTTTAAACCAGCAGATAAAAACAAAGAAATATAACATAACATAAGCAAAAAGAACAAAACACATGCAAGGCAAGCACAAAATAATCATTCATCAAAATATTTGCTCGCAGAAACTAAAACTTCCCTTTAATTTTTCATCATGTTCAGGCTCTGGGTTTTCTTCTTCCTCTCAAATGATGGGTGGAGATGGAATGCATAGGTTCACAAGATCGTCAATGAAAATTAGGAAGGCTTGATATGACTTAGAAAAAATTCACTTGCATAGCCCTCCTTAGTGTGGTGTCCCTTCAACGATCATAACTCTAGTAGGTTTGAAGTTGTCTTTCAGTGAATACGGGCCTACTGAACATCCTCTCAAGTTGCTCCAGCACTCTATGGACACCTCACAACAAACCACCTTCGCACACCTCACCTTTTTGAAGCGTTGTAGGCAATAATCTCTGCTTGACAAAGCTGGGCCAAGTGTTAGCCTCACTTGCCCTCATCATAGACAACCTCCACTAGGCATTTAGTTGCTCATTTGAGGAAGCAACTAATATTGCGTTGAAAACAGTGTGGGGGAAATCTTGCAAATTAAATAGATAATTAATCACTACATGGCTCCAGTCAACAACAACTCTACGAACAATAATCAAGAATCCTTCATTTTCATCGATGTTGGCGTAAAACTCCCATTCTAGTTGATCAACAGTGGGCTCCGGCTTTGCGCACAACCGTTCCCAAACGTGATTAATAATGTTCGCTCAAGGAAAATGTGCGAGCTCTTTGCCACCATCGAAGTCGCGCTCCATTAGAACATCTCGCTTCAGGACTTCTTGATATTTTTGTCTTGCCTCTTCATTAATGAACCTCCCGTATAGAAATCTTTCATCAAGCTCAATTTTTTCACTCAATTTCGGTCTCAACTTCATTCCTCTCATCTTCTTTTTCTTCTTCTGGCTTTTCTTTTTCAGAAACAAATGGTAGGGAGGAAGGGTTGGGGTAGGGGTTCTTACTTTTTTTTTTTCTCTTAGACCTCTTCTTCTTTTCTTTGGTCTCTACGAAGCCTCTTTAACCCTCTCTTCCATCGTATCTTCATCCACCGTCGCTCTTTCTTTCCTTGCTCGTGCTTTTTTTTTCCTCACAATAATAATACACACAAAAAAACGAATCACATTAGTAGTAATAAAAGATAAGAGTGAAAAACGTACCTGATGGGAGATCGTATAAATAGGGCACTAACTCAAAGATTTTCAACAAATAATTAGCCCCTAATTATCTCTTAATTAATTTAAGTTACCGTTTTAACTTTATGGAAATTTTTTTATTATTTTTCAAACGGTAAGATCTTCCATTTACTATGCTCCCTCTGTGTGTAACAACCATAACGCCAGTTGCCCTCTGCTCAACACATGACATCTTTGTTAATTAACTACATGCCCACTTTATTATCCTGCTAACAACAATAAAATCTCAATGATAAAATTAGAATCTTATCTCACAAAAAATCTTAACCGAATAAAATCTCTGATCTTCTCAACAAAACAATGAAATCAAATCTTTTTTTTTTAAATAACATCCACTAGATATATTATTTTAAATCCGGAAAAATCTTTTAAAAATAAAATCCTTCAAAATAAAATCTAAACTAACCTAACTAAATAAAAATAAAATAAATAACAAATAATAAATAAATAAACAAAATCTAATCAAATCAGAATCATATCAAATCAAAATAATAACAAAACAAAATAAATAAATAAATAAATAAAAAACGTAATCCAAGAATGGGAGCTTCTGATTAGAATGCTGAAATTTTGCTCCCTCAAAACCTACGCTCCCTTAATCTGCCATCAACTTCAAAGAATAATATGTCAGAATTAAATCATGAAGATATATTATTAAAAATCTAATCTAAACGAAAATTAAAAATTCAAACTAAAATTAAATCTAAACAGAAATCAAATTTACTTTAGACTCACAGCCATCATCAACACATTGTCTAACTATAGATGCATCATTTGATAAATAAAATTTTACCTCATGGAAAAATTCTTTCATTTGTTCTTTTGATAAACCAGGAGGCAAATTTCCAAAATCAAGGTAATTGGAAAAGTCATCATACCAAGGTGTTTTCACTGCCTTATTATGATCTACAGTAAATAACCACTCATCAAGGAAGGATTTCCTAAACTCGGGTTGCTGGAGCAATGTCAATGAATTATAAGGTTCAATAGGCTTGGATTTCTTATCTATTGGCTCTAAGGATTCAAAATTCCTCTCAAAACTAGAAATCTCACCTACAAATTTATGCTCATGCTCCAATCCACCTATTTCCAAATCCTCAATTTGGATTTCTCCAAATTTTTGGGTATGGTACTCCATCAATTCCTTCTCAAAGTGGTCCTCATCAAACTCATCCAACACTTGAATGCACAAGCAACCCTCAAAATCATTTGGATATTTCATTGCATCAAACATATTAAACTTCACCTTTTGGTCATGCACCTTCATTGTAAGCTCCCCCTGTTGGACATCTATTAATGAACTACCAGTTGCCAAAAATGGACGGCCAAGAATAATTGGGACATTCTTATCTGCCTCATAATCTAGAATAATGAAATCGACAGGAAAAATAAATTTATCTACCTGGACCAGAACATCCTTAATCTTACCCTCAGGATATGTGATAGACCTATCTGCTAATTGGAGTGTGACTGTTGTAGGCTTAGCTTCACCTATTCCTAACTTTCGATAAACCAAAAGAGGCATAAGGTTTACGCTCGCGCCTGAATCACAAAGTGCTCTCCCCAACTCCTTTCCACCTATAGAGACAGGAATAGTGGATGATCCTGGATCCTTAGCCTTGGAAAGTAGCCCATTCTTAAGAATAGCACTACATTCCTTAGTAAGAGTCACAGTCTCTAACTCTCCTAATCTTTTCTTTTTAGTTAAAATATCATTAAGAAATTTAGCATAATTAGGCATTTGCTCTATAGCTTCTACTAAAGAAATATTTATATGCAATTGCTTAAGAATCTCTAAAAACTTCTTAAATTGACCATCTTGATTCTTAGGCTTCTGCCTTTGTGGAAAAGGTAAGGGTGGGTTATAGGGTGGGGGCGGTACATAAGGTAGTTCCACATCTGGAACAGAACCAGATGCTCCAGTATCATTATTGCTGCCTCCAGCACCCTGACCAGTCTCCAATTCTTTCTCAACAACAATATTTTTATCACAATTATTTTCTACTTCCTGGGGTTTACTAGGCTCTTTTCTCTCCTCTAGTGGCTTACCACTCCTTAAAGTCACTGCCTGCACCTGCTTTTTACCTTCCCTTATAGGGTGTTCAATATTTGAAGGAATGTTACCTCGAGATCGTGCCTTCAGCTCATTAGCTAGTTGACCCACTTGCAACTCTAGGACTCTTAATGAAGCCTACTGACTTTGGATTATGACATCATTACGAGCCATATAATCCTTCATCATTGACTCTAGAGAATTACCCAAATTTTGCTGGGGCAAAACCTGCTTATTTTGTTGGGGCAATGCTTGTGATTTAGCAAATCTGAACTGGTTCACCACCTTTTGCTGTGCTTGGGGGACTTGCGAATTGCTTCCTTGCCCTCCCCACGCAAACTTGGGGTGGTTGCGCCAACCTGGATTATAAAAGTTAGAATAAAGGTTATTCCTTTGATTACCTGCAAAAAACACAGAAGCTAGATGGTTAGGACAAACCTCATAATTATGCTCTTCACCACAATAGGCACAAGATTCAGCTACCACTTTATTTACAAATGCAATAGATTCCACCACTGGTGGCTGCTGAACATTGCTTACCACATTTATGTTTTTAAGAGTGTTAGCTAATTCTACAATATCGACCCTAATGGTAGACACACCATCAACTTCTAACACACTCTTAACTTTTTTATTAGAGCCTCTAACATCTGTCCATTGACAACTGTAGGTTGATATTCTCTCTAAAATCTCATAAGCTTCATTAAAAGATTTTTCCAAAAGAGCCCCATCCGCAGAAGCATCCACCATACACTTGGTTGCTATGTTTAACCCATTGTAAAATATTTCCATTTGAATACAATATGGCGAACAGTGGTGGGGACACTTTCGCAAAAGCTCCTTAAACCTTTCCCAAGCCTCACTAAAAGTTTCTTCCTCATTTTGCCTAAATCCCACTATTTCACTCCTTAACTTGGCACTCCTAATTGGTGGAAAATACTTACTAAGAAATTTCTCTACTAGCTCATTCCACGTACTTATCGATGTTGGAGCAAAAGAATTCAACCACGTCTTTGCTCCATCTCTAAGGGGATAAGGAAATAGGGTTAATCTAAGGGCATCTCTCGACACTCCCTCAAAAGCAAATGAATCACTAACTTCTAGAAAAGACTTAAGATGTAAATGGGGGTCCTCGGATGGTAAACCATGGAATTGGCCAACCATCTCTAACATGTGAAACATGACCGGTTTCAATTCAAAATTCGATGCCTCAATAACTGGACACACTATCACTGGATTTAACTCGTCAATAATTGGAAAAACATACGCTCTAATGACTCTGTCCCTATCATTTGCTACAAGGATAGGATACCTAGCCTGATTATTTTGCTGTCCATTTTGCTCCAGCGGCGGATTTTGCTGCATCGCACAGTTCCTCTTCGAAATTCACTTGAAATTTTGTTTTTTTTTTTTTGAAAATCTAATCCGGAGGGGATCGCTCAGACACCAAAGTCACACCTACAAAACAAAAAGAAACAGTCAAAAAGTTCACGCACCAAATCACCAAAAATATATAAAAAAAAATCAATCAAATAAAACAATTTCAAGTCCCCAGCAACGGCGCCAAAATCTTGTTGCAATTCTGGAGTGGTTAAAAATATGAGATAAATTGACTCCAAAATACTGTGCAAGTATACACAATCTACCAGCAAGTGATAAGTATTTATCGTATCCACAGGGTCTTGAAATGCCTACCTCTATTGATTTAATTTGCCTTTTTAGTGATTTCAAATGGTTGGTTAAATTGATTGGGTTTTTAAAATGCTGAAACAAAAGATATGCGAAAGCAGTAAATGATTACGACAGAGAAAACAGAATGGAAACAGACACAGGTTAAGACTTCTGTAATTGTTATAAAGATGCTCCAGCAATTCTTTTGATCCGTCAATCTCTTGCAGTATCATCAGCGGGATCCTCCCGGAACTCCGGATTTTTTGGAATATGTTTCAAAACCAATGAAGCTCTACCGATCAAGCACTAGGCAACTGGCTATCCCTAACTAAGTCACTGGCGTTCACCAATACACAATGATCTAGCGTGAATTATCGCCACACAACTCCTAAATCATCCCTGAAACTAGGAGAAGTTATACATACCGGCTAGCTAGGCAGGCACATAATGAAATTAAATATCAACAATAACTCAAGATGAACATGTTCAAATAGAATTTCCAGATTTATAGATATAACAATCACACAATTCTTAACCTATGCCTTCAAAACAATTAGTTCATGATTGAAAACATAAAATACGTTACAATCTCGATAAGCACATCCATAATGCAAAATACAAAAGAAATACTAATCCTTTTAGCAATTGGGGAGATGAAACGACTGCTCCAAACCACCAAGAACATAGAAGGACTTCGTCTCCTTGAGTGGAATCACAAATGGTCTTCTTAGATCTCCATTCCGCCGTCAATTCGGCCTCCGGCCGATTGATTCGGTCTCCAAATCATGAATGCCTTTATCTTTGACGGCTCCTCCTTTTATAAGATGAGAATTAGGTTAAATTGGACACATGACAGGCCCTCTTCACTCCTTTATCCCGAAAATAACTCAATAGAAGTCGGTTTGTCAACTTGGCTAACGAGCTGTGATGTGGTAGTTTTGCTCCCAGTTTTGCTGCAGCACAGAATTTGCTCCCTCATGTCGCTCAGCAGTATTTTCTGCACAAAATAACTTTCAAAGCCTCCATCCTTCCATATGGGTTAAAATATATAATATATATCTAAAACCAACCCTATTAAGCACAAAAGACACACAAATCCCTATAGAATTAAGGCCTAAATAACTACCTTTCGGACAGTTATCAGCTACCGAAGGGAAAGACAACTGTTGGTGATTAGCCTAAGAGCTCCTATCCTTTTCAGGAGTTCACGATGTTCCGAATCCTATGACCAGGCCCTCCGAAGGGATTATTCTAACATTAACCTGTGATTAATTCAACTCTGGTGTTCCAGATCAGTTCCCAGGTAGGAGGTGTTCCGTATACCGTCAACTTAAATACCTCTAATCCTTAGATAAAACTTCACTGGTAGAGTTCCCTTATAATCTCAGGAATGTTTGTCCTACTTAGTTCATTAAAACTATTTTAAAACTAAGTAAGAATTTCTAATCCTATTAGAAAATGATCTTAGGTCTAATTAATTTTAACTCATTTAAAATTAATTCATTTTAACCTAAGATCCTATGTGAGCATGCATATCTTGATTATAGATTGACGGTTTCTAATCATAAATTTTAAACTATTTCAAAATTTTAATGATTAGCCCTATAATCATGCATACTATAGTTTAAATCTATTAACAATCATATTCAAATTAATCAAATTTAAACTATACAACTTTGCATTGCATGAAAATTAATATAACTTTTATATTAACCTATGGATGTTTCATGCTCAATGCAACTTGATTTCCATTTTTAATAAATTAACAATTAATTATTGTCACAAATGGTAAATCAAAGTAGCATGCTGCAAACAATTCATTTTAATTATAACTCTTATATTAAAACTATGTAATTGCATGTTGAAGGTGTTCATATAACACATGCGGAAGAAACTGAAGATCAAAAGCACTTAAGACATTCAATTCTGCTCCTAAAGCATGCATGTTCTATAAAAGACAGAATAAAGAGTTTAGAGAGCACCAACCTTTGTAGCTCACTTATGTGGAACTCCTTGTGGTGTTTACCTCTCCTATGCTCCTTGGACAACCTCTAGAGTCTTCCCTACTATTCTCTTGGGCCTAGAAAGACTTGTGGGAGTCTATAGTAGTAAGAAATAGGAAGAGAATGCTTAAAGGTACAAGCTTTAGGAAGAAATGAGATGGGAGAGTGTTTGAGGGAGAAATTCTGCAGCATAACACTAAGATGAATGCTCTCACTATCTTGAATCTGATTCAAGCTCCTTATATAGACCTCTCTCATGCAAAGACAAGCTTCATGACACTAGACACATGGTGAAAATGCAACTCAAAGTGGATTCTAGGTGTTTAATTCACAACACATGCATCATCATGCAAGAGTGGGAATGCCACTAAATCCACTATGATTTGAATCCTAATTGTGAATTTTCAGATTGCAATTCATTTCAATTTCAATTCAAAATTGAAATTTATTTCTAGGAAATTAATTGGGACATTTCCAAGTAATTTTGATATGATTAATCCAATTAATCTTTATCACCTAGTGCCATGATTCCTAATACATATATATGATATTTAAAATACTTTTAAATACCTTATCTCTCAATTCCTAATTTAATTCATAATTAAATCATTGTGTCGAACACATTTTACCATAAAACCCTATTTCCCGTTTTTGAACGATTCAAAGATTCCTATCAAAATATTCTAGGCTTTAATCCGATATGAGCTAGTAGGGGGACCTAATGGACCTATAGATCATGGGCTCCAACGATTCGAGGCTAACCGACTAATCTCACTATCTAAGCTAACCAACATTCGTTAACTATCAGGACACTCCACTATAGCCTGATAGTTGCACTCCCCTCTCTATAGATTTATTTCCGTCCATTTGATTTAACCATGTTCAGTAAGTCGTTCCTTCACAGGTTGTTCGTAGCTATAGCTAGGTCAAATAACCGTTTCACCCCTATAGTACTTCTTGTTCCTTAAGTTCCACTAATCCTCTAATGAACAATCGATTTGTGGTCCAACCATCAAACCTAAGTCCCTCTCGATCCAACGAGAGGGTGGGGCCCCTTGTGGTTATGGACATGCCTACTCAGATTGTGATTTGTATTTTCATGCCTATTATGAACTAAGTAGCTTAGGTGTTGGTTAGGAATAATGTGATTGTCGTGCTTCATCTTTAGTAATATATTGACTATTGCATTTTGGTTAATTGTTGTGCTTATCTCCATTTTATGCCCGCCTGGCCAGCCGGTGTGAATAGTTCTCTCTAGTTTCAGGGATGATTTAGAGAGTGTGTGGCAATTATCCACACTACGATCATTGTGTATTAGTGAACACCAGTGACTGAGCTAGGGATAACCAGTTGCCTAGTGCTTGATCGGTCGTACTTCATTGGGGTTGAAACACATCCCAAAAGATCTGGAGTTCCGAGAGGAATCCGCTAATAATACTTCGAGAAATGCATGACCAATAATATTGCTAGAGCATCTTTTAGAACAATCACTGAATCCTAACCAGCGCCTGTCTTTAATCTGTCTATCTATTTGTTTACTTGTTGTTCTGTCATTTATTTTGCTTCAGCATAATTCTTATAAAACCAAATCATTTTACCATCTTTGAAACCATTAGAAAGTTACACAAAATAGGTAGAGTGGAAACTAATTCAGGACTCGGATTGATAATATTACTTGCTGCAGACTGTGTATACTTGCACAAGAATTCTAGAGTCTTTTATACCATATTTTTACTCACTCTAGGAACCCAACAGGAACGTACAAGACATTTTCAAGTAATAAAAATCTATCTCCAAAAGACAACTTGAGAGTTCCTGAAGCTCTGGCTGTGACGACCTCTCCAGTTCACACTTTGAGAGTTACTTCGCCGTCTTCCAGCATATGCCCGGAACTAATTTCCTGTAAAGAAGAGCATACATGGTTAGTCGCTCTTGAATCTAATATCCAGGCAGAGGTATCCTGCTCAACTAAACATGTTTCGATAACGAGCAAATCATATTTACCTTGTTTTTCTTTTTCAGCCTTCTTTTCTGCAAGGTACTTGGAACATTTGTGTTTCCAATGTCCGTCTACATTACAATGGAAACACTTTCCTTTATCTGCAGATTTAGTTTTTGCCTTGATTCCCATAGGAGCTTTTCCTTTCCCTTTATCCTTCTTTTTCTTCATTTGAATACTCTTATTTTTTGAAGTGGAAGGTCCAGACTTGGTTCCTGAGGATGATCCCTTTTGGAATCTCTTGGTTGTGGCAACATTTGCCTCCCCTTCATGTCCTCTCTTAGTGAGACTTTGGTAAGTCTGGAGCTCATTTAGCAAAGTGGTCAGGTTAAAGTCTATTTTGTTCATGACAGTGTTTGTCCTGAACTGAATGAAGCTCTTCGGAAGAGACTCCATTATGAAACTTACTTGACTACCCTCGTCAATTGTAGCACCGTTTACTTCAGCAATGTTAAACTGAAGCATCATGTTCAAAACATGTTCCCTAACTGAAGCACCTTCCTTCATTCGGGAATTGTAAACATTCTTGAGAGCTTCGTGCCTAATTTGTGAGGACAGTTGTCCAAACATACTTTGCAACGAAGTCATGATCTCCCTTGCGGTGACCATCCTCTCGTGCTTTTTTGACAAGACACCTGAGATGCTTGCTAAGATATAGACCCTTACTTTTTCATTTGTGCGAGTCCATTTCTCTATGCTTCCCGAACGATTCGGTTTGTTGACGAGCCAGGGTTAGGTGGACACTCTTCGGTAAGGACAAATCTAAGAACCTCGATTACTAGTATTGTGTTCAGATTAGACTTCCAAGTTCCATAGTTATCCCCATTAAGCTTATCCGAAGCGAGTAATTGTACTAGTGAGCTAGACATGCTGAAAAATTAAACAAAGCTATTAGTAATTGCTTATTAACCATTTTTGACAAAATCCAATCAGGTTTTAGCAAAAGTAATAATGTACCCAGGATTATTATTTTGCAACGACACTTTAGTGAGTTAGAGCAACCGCTACCGAGGGGTAGTCAATTACTCCTTCACTAAACCAAGACGTTCTTGACTAAATACTAATCCCAGAATAACTCTTATTCCTATAGTGGTTTAGTTATCGTTTCATTTGGTCAGGAATATACTAACACTTAGTAATCCTTGTAAGTGTGACCCGCCGTTATAAGATTACAGAGAACGGTCCCAACAATGCTACCGAATGGAAAAGCTAATGTTGGAAATGGTCCTAAGTAATCCTATCCATCTCTAGAGTTTGTGTTGTTCCAATCTCCATGTTACAACCCTCCGAATGGTTAGTAGCTCCAGGGCATACAAGCAGACGCAACATGGAAATCTCACGATGCAACCTAACGGAGGAGATCGCTGGAAGTGTTGACACACTTCCTTCACTTACTTACTATAAATAATTTCTCCATTCACCTTGTTATTGATTTATGCAAACACCTTTCGAATGGAGCAGTTGAGGTATAATCAACTCAAGAACCGATTCAATGCCTAGGTAGGAGGTGTTCCGTAAACCGTCAACTTAAATACCTCCAGCCTTCGACAGCATCTCGTCGGGCGAGTTCTCTTGTAACCTATGTTTTACAAGTTTATCGACCTATTTGAATCTAATTGAAATCGATCGAGAGTTGGATTCAAATTTAACCCTAAGTGAGCATGCACCTTTTCTTTGTTATAGATTTTAGATTTCTAAGTGATTTATAACATTTATAAATCTTTTTTTTTTTTTTGACTAAAAATAAATGCATTACGCCACATGGGCAGAGGAAAATTGGTCAACGGCGACCAGATTACAAAGCCAGTTGGGTATTTGATGGGCCCAACTCTCAGATGACTTCACAGTACATGCGTATTTGGCAAGAAAGTCAGCAAAATTATTACAACGTCTAGGAATGTATTTAAACTCAATCTTCTCAAAATAATTCGACCAGCACCAATATCTTCAACAATAGCGTCCACGTCATTCCACACCACCGACCGTTTGTTAATGAAATTGATTGCCATCTGGTTGTCTGACTCCACGAAAATATTCTTGCCTCCTAAACCATGAGCCAATTTCATTCCTTCGATAATGGCTCTTAGTTCAGCCGAAAGAGGGTCAAGGGCAAAATCCAGGAAAATCGAAGATGCTGCTACAATCGAGCCATCCTTGCTTCGAATAGAGATGCCAAGGCCAGATTCTGGGTTTGAAGGGGAACATGCATCATCTGTATTAAGCTTCCAGACATCATCAGGAGGCGGGGACCAACGATCATCTTCAGGGGAAGGATTGCTCCTCCTAACACGAGGATTCCCAGACCGATCATGTGAATTTGCTTTCAGAAAAGAAGCCAGGTACTCTTTTATCCATTTGCTTCGAGCTTGAACTGGAGGGATAGAATCACCGTGAGTAACTTTGTTCCTATCACTCCAGATAGACCAACAAACTGTGGCAACTAAACTGAGATCCTTATGGGACGAATTCGCCTCGATCTTCAACCAGCGATCAATGAAGCTGCCATGGAAGTCATCCTCCAGAAAAACTTTGTTGTAGGTAAGTTTCCAAATATCTCTTGCTCGGCTACAAACAAACAAACAGTGATCAGTATTTTCGGGGCATAAATTGCAGATAGGACAAGTAGTAGGTAAATTAATACCCCTATGATTCAAGTTAACATTATTAGGAATAGATTCTTTTAGAGCTCTCCAACAGAAATGTTTAATTTTTGAAGGAATTTTGAGTTTCCATAAATTGTTCCACATATGGTTAAGAGAAGAATGACTGGCTTGGATTCCTTCCAATTTGATATTCATAAAAAGCTTGTAGCCGCTCTTGACAGAATATTTACCAGTTTTGTCATAATGCCATATTTGTTTGTCATTCAATTTCATGTTTATAGGTATACCCTTTATAGAATTAATGTCAAAATCAATAACAGCTCTATTCAGTTTATCTAAATCCCAATCCCCTGAATCAGAGATGTAATCAGACACTTTTGTGTTGTACATATCACTGTTTATACAAATTGGTCTGAAAGTAGTCTCTTTGGGAAGCCAAGGGTCCTTAAAAATAAATGTGCTCTTTCCATTCCCTATCCTATTCCGAAGGCCCTTGCTAAGTAATTCTCTACCCCATAATAAGCTCTTCCACAGATAAGAAGGCTGTCTCCCCAGATCAGCTTCCATAATATTAGAATCCTTATAATAGAGGCTTTTCAGGAACCTAGAAACTAACGACTCAGGATTAGTTAAGAGGCGCCAAATTTGTTTAGCAATTAAGGCTTTGTTGAACCCTTCAATATCCCTAAAGTTAAGACCTCCTAAACTCTTGGGAAGGCATAAGTCTTTCCACTTAAACCAGTGAAGCTTCCTTTTGTTGGATTGAGATCCCCACCAAAACCTTGCAAAGTTCCTAGATATACCCTCATGTAAGTGTTTAGGTAATTTAAAAACACTCATTACATAGGATGGGATAGCTTGACCAATACTTTTAATCAAAACTTCTTTTCCAGCAATAGAGAAAAAAGAGTTCTTCCACCCTTGGACAGCTTTCCACACCCTATCTAAAATAAAGCTAAGATCCTTTGACTTATTACGGGAGAACACAGAGGGAACCCCTAAATACTTACCAAGGTCACTCACATGCCTAATACCCAACAGAGAGCTCAAGTAATCTTTCCTGTCCGAATGAATTTTAGAAGAAAAAAAGATTCCAGATTTAGCCAAATTAATAGATTCTCCAGATGCTAGCTCATAGTCTTTAAGGATGTTTTTTATAATCATGAGCTCATATTCCTCTGCTTTACAAAAAATAAGGCTGTCATCGGCAAATAATAGGTGAGAAATAATAGGACCATTATTGATAGATAAACCTGTAATCCTCCCAGAATTATTAGCTTTCCTAATTTGGTAAGAAAGCCCTTCAGCTACTAGCAAAAAAAGATATGGAGACAATGGATCTCCTTGCCTAAGCCCCCTTTCCGCCTTAAAGATCCCTCTCTTTTCCCCATTGATTAACAAAGAAAAATTAGCCGAAGAGATGCAATTAAGAATAAGATCAACCCAGCCCTTACAGAAACCTAGTTGAAGCATAATTTCTTTAAGGAAAACCCACTCAACTCGATCATATGCTTTACTAAGATCCAGTTTGAGAGCTGCCATTCTGCCCCAGTTAAACCTATTGATCTTAATAGCATTAATACTCTCATGGCCTATTATTATATTATCAGAAATAAGCCTCCCTTGGATAAAAGCTGATTGAGAATCTGAGATAATCTCATTAAGAATTTCCTTCATTCTATTTGCAATTACTTTAGTAACAATCTTGTAATTAACATTACACAAGCTTATTGGTCTATATTCTTCAACAGCTCTAGGATTTGAGGCTTTAGGAATTAAAACAATGTTAGTATCGTTCCAGATTGAGATGTTGCCCTTATTATTAAGGATATTTAGACATTCTTCGACTGTTTTATTACCAACAGTGTTCCAATATCTTTGATAGAATAGGGCAGGGTATCCATCCGGACCAGGGGCCTTGGTTGGAAACATTTGTTTAATGGCTTTTTCAATTTCAGTTTTATTGAAAGGATGCATAAGCTTGTTATTCATATCCAGGGTTACTTTAGGAGTTAAGCCGGCTAAGATAGTTCTAATGTGGGAAGTATCAAGATTGGATGATCTGAAGAGGTTTTTAAAATAGGAGATGAAAGTTTCTTCAATAGCATCTGGGTCTTCATTCCAATGGCCATTATTATCCAAGATTCCTTTGATTTCATTAATTTTCTTCCTTATAGAAGCTTTCTTATGGAACCATTTGGAGTTCCTATCTCCCCATTTAAGCCATTCTTCCCTAGATCTTTGCCTCCAATAAATCTCATCCTCTTCTAATAGCCTATCTAACTCAAATTCAATAGCATGGATAGACTCAAAATTAATGGATTGAAAATTTCCATAGGCTTCTTTTAAAATGTTTTTACATTCAAAAATTCTATTTTTCCTATGAACATGAATGCCTTTCCCCCATTTAGACAAAGCCACAGAACAATTAGCTAAATTAGAGGACAGAGAGTGAAAAGGATAGATATCACCTGACCAAGCACCATTCTTCTCTATTAGTTCCTTGCATTCCTCATAGTTGGTCCACAGCTCCTCAAATCTGAATTGGTACTTTTGTCTTCTTTGCTTACGACTTCTTTGTGTAACCAATTCCAACTCAATAGGTTTGTGGTCTGAGAACAGCCAATCCAGGTTGATGGCCCTCACCGAACTGAAAATAGAGTCAAATTTGTCATTGCATAGAAATCTGTCAAGCCTCTCTTTAATGATAGTCCCTCTTCTGTTTCCTATCCATGTGAATAATTCACCCTCTGGATTGATATCTCTGAGTAAGTAGTCATCCAAGCATTGCCTAAAATCATCAATGTATCGTCTTTCCCTCATAGGGCCCCCACTTTTCTCATCATTGCTTAAAATCTCATTTAAATCCCCTCCAATCAGCCATGGCTTATTTCCCTGCCCATTCAGACTTCGAATCAAATCCCAAGTTAACATCTTTTGACCCTTTACTGGAAAACCGTAGACTCCTGTAAATCTCCATTTTGACCCATCCCAAAGGACCTCGTAATCAATGTGATTATCTGAGAAGGACTGAATCGAGACCATGTCTTTATCTGCCCAGAGAATACATAAACCACCTTTTGCGCCCACACTCCTTACCGTGAAGCATCCTTCGAAATGGCATGACATCTTTAGTTTTGATGTGATTCGGTCATCACACTTAGTCTCACAGATGAAAAGTATCTGGGGTTTCCTTGACTGAACAAGGTGTTTTACCGCACGGAATGCTCTTGGGTTCCCCAACCCTCGAGCATTCCAAGTTAGGATTTTCATGATTGTTGGCAGGGCTGTTCCCCAGCCACTGCCAATAAATTGGAAACACCAGAATCTTTCTTTTCAACCTCAGTCTCCTTCAATCTTTTCCCCATCTGACCTTTGGTGCCTATGCCTTTCCTTTTGCGAGAGCTTGAACCAACAGTTATAGAATTTTCTTTCTGTTCAAATCTTTCTTTTCTTTTCCAGTTTTTCCTTTTCTTTGGAGGTTCTCCATCTTCTTCTAATTCATTCTCCATCGCTGCCCTGTCGGTGATATTCTCAAAACGTGAATCTTCTTCCATTAGCTGAAGCATATCCTGGTTCACCACAGTATTATTCATGTTGCCATTATCATACTCATCCCTGCTGCTTGGACCATCCATTTCCCTCCTTTCTTCCTCCTCCAAATTTCCAATTGGTAAACTGATTTGATTCAAGTCAACATCAAGACCCTCATCATTCCTACTTTCATCCTTGTTGAGCAGGGCTTTCTGTGCTTGAAAGGTATTATCGTTCTGATCATTTACATTGTTGCTTGATGCTCCTTGTTCTTTTGTCTTTCCGATAAAACCTTGGAATTTCATCCACATACCATATTCAAAGTCTTCTGAATTGTGATCTTCCTTATTCTTCCAGTCAGGGCAATCTTTAAATACATGACCAATCCTGCCACATTTGAAGCAGAACTCAGGAATACGTTCGTATCGGATTGAAACCCAACATTGATCCTCAGCTTCCTCTGAGTTAATCATAAAACCCCTGCATAAAGGCCTAGAAATATCCATTTTGACCCGTATTCTGATGCTGTTTCCCATCTGGGCATAGTTCTTGATTTTGTCCTGCTCCAAGAATTCACCAAGACCATTGCCAATCTTTCTGGCAATTCTATCATTTCGAAAGAAAATTGGAAGGTTGAAGACCCTAAGCCAGAAATCGACGTACTTGAAGGTTAAGTCCATTGTTCTCTGATTTTTCTTTGGGGCTTCAATTACCAATAAGCATCGATCAAAGAACCATGGGCCGTTCCTTAAGATCCACTCCCTGTCATCTTTGTTTTCGAAAATAAACAAGAAAGTATTGCTTCCAATAATATCGATGTTGAAGTCATTTCTTGTCTTCCAGGCACCCACCATGGAATTCTTCATTGCTGTCTTGGAAATAAATCTATTAGAGATCAATTTGCCTACCAGCGATTGACTAGCTTGGCTTCCAACCACCAATGCATCTTCTTTATTGAGTGTGATTCTCTCTTTTTCATCGTCCACAAGAGTGAACCTTTTCCATTCATGAACTAAGTCTTCCATATTCCTTGCCAGTCCAATCTCTATCACGCAAGCAGAAGAGCCAACACCCGAACGCAGCACAAGGTTGAAGGATTCCCTCAATTTTCCAGAGGATTTCTCCAAGAACCTTAAACAGGTCTTGATCTCTGTTTCACTCCGGAAATTGTATCGTTTCTTATAACATTTATAAATCTAATCTATAACATGCTTCCCCATTTGAATATAACTCTTTATAAACAAACACTAAGGAAATTTCATGCTTCATGCTAGGTTAATTTTATCTTTTAATTAATATAACATTTATATCAATTAACTAATTTTAATTAACCATTCAAGCATGAATCTCTCTAAATTAATATAACACTTATATCAATTGATCATGAAATATCCCTCATGCATTTGAATTATTAATAACACTTATTAGAAATAAAAATGCATGGTCATGCTTTCCTATGGTGGGATTTTAAACTATATGGCATGCTCATAATGCACATACATTTAATCCAATTAAACCATACATTCTCAATGCATAAAAGAAATTAAATCAAACTAAAATGGAATGGTTTGGCAATTTTAAAAAAACAAGCAATTTAACTAATTATTACAATAATAATTAATAAATATAAGCTTGTAGCAATCCCGAGACTCACGAACCGACCCGAACCAACCCTCCATGGAGTGAACCGACCTTCAAAAGTGTGCTAAGGGGTTGAACCGGCTGCAGGCAAACCGAACCGGACAAAAGACAACAGCTGGACTGAACCAAAAATCTGGAAAAAAAACATCTGCTGGAATTTTTGTTCAACAGCATCGGGACGCTACTTGAAGAGCGTCCCGACGCTGCCACAAACAACAGCTTCCTGCTCCTGTTTTCTGCTGCGTCTTCTCTCGTTTTGCTTCGATTTAATAGCCTATATGGACTCTAATGATTCTATAAAAATTACAGACTCTAGTACACACATTAACGCTCTTACATTTCCGAGCAATTACAATTTCATGAAGATTTAAAGGCTCAAAAAATTGCCAAACCAGAACACTTTCATTTTAGCACACAGAAAATTCAATTTCAAAATGGTACCCACCACAGCAAAATTAAAACGACTTAAGTGCTCTAATCATGCTCTGATACCAATTGAAGGTGTTCATATAACACATGCGGAAGCAATTGAAGATCGAAAGCACTTAAGACATTCAATTTTGGTCCTAAAGCATGCATGTTCTATAAAAGATAGAATAGAGAGTTTAGAGAACACCAATCTTTGTAGCTCACTTATGTGGAACTCCTTGTGGTGTTTACCTCTCCTATGCTCCTTGGACAACCTCTAGAGTCTTCCCTACTATTCTCTTGGGCCTAGAAAGACTTGTGGGAGTCTATAGTAGTAAGAAATAGGAAGGGAATGCTTGAAGGTACAAGCTTTAGGAAGAAATGAGATGGGGGAGTGTTTGAGGGAGAAATTCTGCAGCATAACACTAAGATGAATGCTCTCACTATCTTGAATCTGATTCAAGCTCCTTATACAGACCTCTCTTATGCAAAGACAAGCTTTATGACACTAGACACATGGTGAAAATGCAACTCAAAGTGGATTCTAGGTGTTTAATTCACAACACATGCATCTAGTGCATGGTTGTGTTGTTTTCCACTATGCATCATCATGCAATAGTGGGAATGCAACTAAATCCACTATGATTTGAATCCTAATTGTGAATTTTCAGCTTGCAATTCATTTCAATTTCAATTCAAAATTGAAATTGATTTCTAGTCAATTAATTGGGACATTTCCAAGTAATTTTGATATGATTAATCCAATTAATCTTTAACACCTAGTGTCATGATTCCTAATACATATATATGATATTTAAAACACTTTTAAATACCTTATCTCTCAATTCCTAATTTAATTCATAATTAAATCATTGTGTCGAACACGTTTTACGATAAAATCCTATTTCCCGTTTTTGAACGATTCAAAGATTCCTATCAAAATATTCTAGGCTTTAATCCAATATGAGCTAGTAGGGGGACCTAATGGACCTATAGATCATATGCTCCAACGATTCGAGGCTAACCGACTAATCTCATTATCTAAGCTAGCCAACGTTCGTTAACTACCGGGACACTCCACTATAGCCCGATAGTTGCACTTCCCTCTCTATAGATATATTTCCGTCCACTTGATTTAACCATGTTCAGTAAGTCGTTCCTTCACAGGTTGTTCGTAGATATAGCTAGGTCAAATAACCGTTTCACCCCTATAGTACTTCTTGTTCCTTAAGTTCCACTAATCCTCTAATGAACAATCAATTTGTGGTCCAACCATCAAACCTAAGTCCCTCTTGATCCAACGAGAGGGTGGGGCCCCTTGTTCAAGTCCTGGAGTCAGTTGTTGCTCACCGCCGAGCGATTACCGCAAGCGCACGGGTCGTCACAAGTAATATAAAATGGTAGGTAATACCGAGTATCGAATCCACAGGGAGGCGAAGCGAAAATTAAGCAAAAAAAAAAAAATCTCTTGAGCACTAAAAAAACTTTGGCGAAATAATATTTAGGGAACAACTCATGCAATAAAAGGGATTTAAAATTCAAAGCAAGAAAATAAGTTGATCAATCGAAAAATAAAATATGGAGAAAGGGTTTTATTTTAATGGGAAGAGGGGTCTTGAAAATCAATTAATAGCTAAACAAATGTTATAATTATCCTATCTCATTGCCCAACTAATTATAATCCTAGAATCTCCGTTAATCACATAGGTTCTCCTGTCGGTTTCCCCTAATTGTAATTAATTCATTTTAACAACCTAAGTGTCCTTAGCGCCATTAAAAATCATTAATTATTACGCTCTGATTCATTTTAGGAATCTAAGTTTAATCAACTAATCCCGTTGTCAAGACAAACAATTAAACTAGTTGCATGGATTATGATCTATCATAATTTCTCTCTGTCGAGTTTCCATTAAGAATCGAATCATTACACAATTGGCCAGATTGAATAAGGCATTAAGCACATCCATACAAATAATTAGGACAAAGGGCAAGAGACAGGAAATTATAACAACATTTAAACTATAATTTCATTTCAAGACCCCAAATTGGGGTTTAGCTACACAGCTAAAATATCCACAACATTTACAATAGAAAGCATAATTAAGAGCATAAAAAGAAAGGAATTAACCGCGAAAAACCCCTTCGCTGACGCTCGGAGCCCCGCCGACTACTCCTTGAGCCTTCTAAGATGCTCCCCAAAATTCCCCAAATATTTCCCACTAAGAAATCTCTCAAAAAGGCTAGAAAGCCTTGAGAGAGGCTCCAATGGAGCCAAAGGAGGGAGGAAAGGAAAGAAAGAATGGAGTGATTGATGCTAAAATGAGGCACCAAGAGGTGCCTTTTATAGGCCCGGATTGGAGGTAGCGTTGTGACGCTACATTGCACAGTGCCGCGACGCTGCTATGCACGTGTCTTGTTGCCCAAGAAATGGGCAGCGTCGAGACGCTACATTGCACAGTGTCTCGACGCTGACCCAATTTCCAGAATTTCCAGCTTCGGTTTGGGCTAATTTTTTGGGCCTTCTCTTCACTTCTTTTTGGGCTTTTTCCATCATGATTGGCCTCATTGGATTCCCTTTTGCTCCAAGCTTGGATTTGAGCTTCATTTGCTTCATATTTTGGCACTTTTTCTCCCAAAATCACCAACTTTGCTCCTAAGGACCAAATAACAGAATACATTAAATATTTTCATTAAAAACACGATTAAAGCACAGAAAAGCCTAATAAATTGGGACTAAAATAGTGACATTTTTGTTCGCTATCACACCCCAAACTTAAGCTTTTGCTAGTCCCGAGCAAAATAAATTCTAAAGATGCATGA
Organism: Luffa acutangula; assembly: GCA_036850905.1. Classification (NCBI taxonomy): domain Eukaryota; kingdom Viridiplantae; phylum Streptophyta; class Magnoliopsida; order Cucurbitales; family Cucurbitaceae; genus Luffa; species Luffa acutangula. The sequence goes on along the minus strand of CM072097.1, from coordinate 36,719,442 downwards.
AATAGAATCGCTCAAGCCTCAATGATTTTGGAATTCTTAGGATAGAATGGAAAATATACAAGTGGAATAAGCAAGCACCGCATACTCTTGAAGAAATCTTAAACTAGTTTGAACTTAAGATTAATGAATAGCATGCTTAAGACTTATCTATTGATTCTTTTACTAACCTAGATTAGTCTTATGGCTTTCTCCATTTGTTTTCTCCCTACACTGGCTAAAATCCCCTAATAGGTCGGAGTTCTTCTATCATGCAAAAAAAAAAAAAAAAAGAAACTAGGGTGCTTATCATTTTTTTCTTTTTCATGGGGGAGCAAAACTCACAAATATTTTTCACTTTATTTTTATTTTTCTTTTTCTACTCCCCCAAACTTGCATTTTGATTTCTAATGGTACTAGCTTTCACACTACGGTGCAGGGACCCTTAACTCGAATTTTATTCTCTGGTTGGCCTAACTGATCACACCGCAGGTAGCTCTTTTTACCCCTAGGCTTTTTTTCTTTTGTGCAAGCAAAAATTTTCTTTTCAACAGATTTTTCTTTTCTCTCATTTTCTTTTGTTGCTTTTTTTTCTCTTAGCTGGTATATCATTTTTTTTTCTACCTAGCTCTTTAGAACAATCAAGCATGAACTTCCTAATATTAGAAACTAAGCCTATCGGGGTGACAACAAACTTTAAAAACCATAATAAGAATCTAGATTTTCAAAGACGTCATTAGATAAGGCTATTGCATGCTTTAGACATCAAAACTAAGTATCAAAAAATTTTAAAATTTCACAATTTCTGCCGTGCTCCCAAATTCCATAACATATAAACCATTTTCTCCCAAAATTTCTAAAATCACATCCTTGGCTATCATAGCTATCTATTCATGTATCCAACAGAATCACAGCGAAAGCCTTCCCCCAAACTTAAACTAAACATTGTCCCCAATGTTTTAAAAACAGCAAAGCATAAAGAGGGATACTGAGACTTCCCTGAGCTAGGAGCGCTTCATCCTCTTCCTATGGATCCAGAAAAGTGGGATTTTGTTTTTTGGAATTTTGGAATTTGCTAAGGTGATCCTGCAAAACAAAATTGGACCACAGAGCAAAGAAAATTATTTACCGCAAAGACAACTACCTAAACTGAAATCCTTGGGTTGCCTCCCAAGCAGTGCTTTCTTTAACGTCTTTAGCTAGACGAGGCTCGGTACGCTTACGGAGGTTCAAAATAAAAATTTTCATCATCCTCCAGACCCTGCAAGAAATCACGCACCGAATTGCATACTACAAACAGGGGAGAAAAAAAACTTTCCCCTGGCCCATCTTCACTAAAGAGATTATCAGAATAACATTTCAGAAAATAATCCGCTGCATCAAATCTCTTTTCTAAATCTCTATTCACAAAACAGTTGTTAACAGAGTCATCAAGCGTTATGATATCAACTGGTCTAGGATCTAAAGATGGCCTATCAATCATGTCAGTCCATTCATCATAAAAAATATCTACATGCTCAGGGGATTCTCAGACTCAGTATTAAAAAATGATTCAACTAAGCTATCATATGACTCATCATCAGAAGAATTAAAGAATTCAAGAATTTCAAGATCAGATTCTATACTATGCACATATTCGAGTTCCTCTAGGTCAGATTCTATGCTATATACATCATCAGGACACGAATCAAAGGTATTAACATTATCAGGATTCATGCATTCAGGAATGTCAAGATCAGACTCAATAGATTCAGTGTAATCATGATCAGACTCAAAATTATCTATCAAGCAATCTTTCTTATGCATTTCATGCTCATCCTCAATGTCAGGCAAATCAATATCATCATCAAAATCATTGATTTCAGGCAAATCTAATTCATTCTCAAAGGAAGGTAAATCATCAACTGCAGATCTTTCATTCTCACAAGCAGGCAAGTCTAATTCATTCTCAAAGTCAGGCAGTTCTAAATCATTCTCAAATAGAGGATCATCTAAATATGTATTATGATCAAAATCCCCATCATTCATAAGCACTTCCCCTAAGCCTAGGCCAAGATTATACTCTACCTCTTCATCATCGTCAGTCAAGTATTCAGGACCAACAGAAAAACATGTATGCAAACTACAAACAGATTCATCCTGGCCAAAAATACTAAACACGACTTTTTCATCATCAATGTTCAAGGTAAGCTTACCTGTATGCACACTAATCTCAGCCTTACCAGTTGCTAAGAAAGGTCTGCCTAGAATAATGGGCATCTCTTTGTCTTCCTGCATGTCGAGTACCACAAAGTCTACGGGGAAGATAAATTTGTTGACTTTCACCAGCACGTCCTCCACAACACCCATCGGGTGGGTAATCGATCTATCAGCAAGCTGGAGAGTGACGCCGGTGTCCTTCATTCCTGTTAAACCAATCTTCCTGTAAACAGAATAGGACATTAAATTTATACTAGCACCTAAATCACACAAAGCCCTATTGAAAGATACTTCTCCTATAGTGCAGGGAATAGTAAAACTCCCTGGATCTTTCTGTTTAGAGGGCATCTTCCCAGAAACAATGGTACTACTACTCTCAAACAATTTAAAATTTTCTTTTTTCAAACTTTTCTTCCTAGAAAGCATTTCTTTCATGAATTTCCCATAATTAGGCATGTTATACAAGGCATCTACTAAGGGAGTACTCACAGATAACTTCTTAAACATTTCTAGGAACTTCTGAAACTGCTCATCTAATTTAGCATTTTTAAAGTGCTGAGGAAAAGGTAACTCCTTGTAGTCAAAGGTTGGACATTCGCCCCTCTGCTTGGGCGGGCTAATGTGCGAGCCTTTGTCATGATGTTTGCATGGAACCACTTCTTCCTCGTTCAGTTTCTCTCTGTGCCTGCCATCCTGCTTTTCATCTTCTTTTCTTACTGCAAAATTATTAGAAAAATCACAATTCAAATCAATAGAGTTAGGAGGATGTTGGGACCTTTCAGAGGAGGTTTTTTGTGCCTCAGCCCTTTCATCTTCATCCCTGCTCTTTTCTTCTTCCTTCTTCTTTTCTGAATTGGTCTCCAGTTGTCTACCACTTTTCAGTGTCTGATAGCGAGCATAGCTAGCTATATTTACTTATTTAATTAAGCTAGTCTTTTATGATATATGGGCCATTTTATTGCACTTTATTGTTTATTTAGTAGGAAATGGTTGATTAGAGCTATAGTGCAATATTGGAGTTAATCGGGTGCTCGGGACGCGAAAATATGCAAAGGAATAAAAAGAATCAAAAAGGGAAAAAAGTCAAAATAGGGTCAAATGTTGACTAGCGTCTCGACGCTAGCCCTTAGGCGTCTCGACGCTAGCATTCCTTATTCGGAAAGGTGCAAAACTGTCGCAGCGTCTCGACGCTGCTAGACTTCCTTTTCCAGAACGCATGTTTTGAAGACAGCGTCTCGACGCTACGACGAAAAATCAATATAAATCATTCTGTTCGGCTAGGTTTTAGAAGAGGGAATTTTGGGACCTTTTGGAGCCGTAAACAGGGCAAAAACAGAGAGGATAGGCTGAAACAAAGGGAGAGATTCAGAAATCAACCCATCGTTCGTGGGGATCGTGACGGGGGCGTTCCGTCTCGACCTACATTGAGTTTTCGTTTCCCTTTCCTTTTCTTTACCTAGAGTTTATGGCTTTATTATGTTTAGTTGAGCTGGTAATCATATTCATGAGTAGCTAAACTCATAGCTTAGGGATTGATGTAGTTGATTTTGTTTATGGATTGATTTATGGTTTAAGTTGTGCAATGTTTATTATGTTTGTAATCTTGATTTAATGCTTTCAATTAATTGGCCATTAGTTGAATGATTCAAGTTTTGAATCTAGCTCGGGAGAGGGGATTTAATATAGACTTACTCAAGATTGCATGACTAAGGTTTACTTTCTAATTCATGACGGTTTTAGATTAACTTTAGAATTGGTCAAAAGATCTCATTGCCTTGCATATTAATAGACTTAGATAGGGATATCGAGTTGGTTAATTTGCATGAGAATCAATTATACTCGGGAGAGGTAGTTGTGATTAAAGGGTCTTTGGCTCATAATTCCATTGTGCATAATAACTTACTCCTTAAAATCAATCCTAGACTAAATCGGCGAAATCAATTCCCTAAGTATTTTTCCCAATTGAATTTCCATTCTTTTACTTGCTTTGATTTAGTTTTCATACCATTCATTCATCACTTTTTGATCCCTAAATAAAATTGAGCAAGATAATTCACAATACTTGATTTGCTTAAAAATCTGATCCAGAGGACGACACTCGTTTATACGAACACTTTATTATTACTTGACCCGTGCGCTTGCGGTAAGGAAAAGTACACATCAGTGTCACCATCTTGCACTGCTCTCTTGGGTTAGGTTCAATATCACTTGGAAATTTTCCTTTTTGAAGGGCATTCACTGCTGAAGCGATTTGTCCTATTTGAACTTCCATGTTTTTCAGAGTTGTGTCGTGGTTATTAACTGTCGTCTGGAGATTCACGTTCAACATTCTTGGTTCTTTAATAAACAGAGCCACCATCTTCTCCAGGCTATTCTTCTTTTCAGGCGCACTGGATGATGCAAAACCTACTGGCGGCTGCATAACATTATTCGTATTTGAATATGAGAAGTTCTCGTGATTGCGCAGACTGGGATGGTAGAAGTTCGGTACTCCTTGAGCAAATGGTCTGTTTCCTACGTACTGGACTTCTTCCACATCTTGACCTTCCTTCTTTGAATAACCTTCAGCTAAGGTGGAAATGGACTTGACCACCTCAGATGAAGTCAGCTTGTTCAGCGCATTGGTCAGAGATGCCATCTGAATCAATCCTGTCTTTAACTCAAAATTGGTAGCTTGGATTGGGGCGTAGACAATTCCAGAATTCTCGGTAGGAAGAACTGGCTGTAAGAAGTCTCAGATTGCCTTGAGAGCTTCCTCTTGATGGGTCATTGCTTCTGCTAATCTTTTCTCTCTCCGAATGGTTCTAAGAGTCCTGTCATTTTCAAGATCTAGCGGAAACAAATTAACCACCTTGTTCCTTCGCATACAATTCTCTCAGTCAATCAAAAAAACCAAACAAAAACAAGAATAAAATAATATTCACAGAATAATGAAAGAAAAATATTTACACCTAAATTACTATTTATCCCTTTCTTTTCGATGTCAAGAAAAATTAATTTGCTTAAAAAATAAGCCTTCCCCAGCAACGACGCCAAAAACTTGTTGCTCACCGCCGAGCAATTACCGCAAGCGCACGGGTCGTCACAAGTAATATAAAACGGTAGGTAATACCGAGTATCGAATCCACAGGGAGGCGAAGCAAAAATTAACCAAAAATAAAATCTCTTGAGCACTAAAAATACTTGGGCGAAATAATATTTAGGGAACAACTCATGCAATAAAAGGGATTTAAAATTCAAAGCAAGAAAATAAGTTGATCAATCGAAAAATAAAATATGGAGAAAGAGTTTTCTTTTAATGGGAAGAGGGGTCTTGAAAATCAATTAATAGCTAAACAAATGTTATAATTATCCTATCTCATTGCCCAACAAATTATAATCCTAGAATCTCCGTTAATCACTTAGGTTCTCCTGTAGGTTTCCCCTAATTGTAATTAATTCATTTTAACAACCTAAGTGTCCTTAGCGCCATTAAAAATCATTAATTATTACGCTCTGATTCATTTTAGGAATCTAAGTTTAATCAACTAATCTCGTTGTCACGACAGACAATTAAACTAGTTGCATGGATTATGATCTATCATAATTTCTCTCCATCGAGTTTCCATTAAGAATCGAATCATTACACAATTGGCCATATTAAATAAAGCATTAAGCACATCCATACAAATAATTAGGACAAAGGGCAAGAGACAGGAAATTATAACAACATTTAAACTATAATTTCATTTCAAGACCCCAAATTGGGGTTTAGCTACACAGAGCTAAAATAACCACAACATTTACAATAGAAAGCATAATTAAGAGCATAAAAGGAAAGGAATTGACGGTCGAAAAACCCCTTTGCTGACACTCGGAGCCCCGCCGACTACTCCTTGAGCCTCCTAAGATGCTCCCCAAAATTCCCCAAATATTTTCCACTAAGAAATCTCTCAAAAAGGCTAGAAAGCCTTGAGAGAGGTTCCAAAGGAGCCAAAGGAGGGAGGAAAGGAAGGAAAAAATGGAGTGATTGATGCTAAAATGAGGCACCAAGAGGTGCCTTTTATAGGCCCGGATTGGAGGTAGCGTCGCGACGCTACATTGCACAGTGTCGCGACGCTGCTATGCACGCGTCTTGTTGCCCAAGAAATGGGTAGCGTCGCGACGCTACATTGCACACCATATCGACGCTGTCCCAATTTCCAGAATTTCCAGCTTCGGTTTGGGCTAATTTTTGGGCCTTCTCTTCACTTCTTTTTGGGCCTTTTCCATCATGATTGGCCTCATTGAATTCCCTTTTGCTCCAAGCTTGGATTTGAGCTTCATTTGCTTCATTTTTTGCACTTTTTCTCCCAAAATCACCAACTTTACTCCTAAGGACCAAATAACAGAATACATTAAATATTTTCATTAAAAACACGATTAAAGCACAAAAAAGCCTAATAAATTGGGACTAAAATAGCGAAATTTATGCTCGCTATCATTAGTACTTAAGAGAAAAACCTCTTTGTTATCCCTGAAATGGGTAGGAGTGAATTCCGTCTAGTGAAACTATGTCCCCAGCTATCTATTCGATTTTATCCCCAAAATGGTAGGCTTGTTGAGTCGGCGATGCTGGCAACTCTCACCCATGTAGATCAAAGGATAATCTCGTATAAACAGGAGTTCATAGCTAGCTCAAGATTAAGAACGAGTTACCTAGGTCATCTATGAGAAATAGTCAGTTTCTTTAGTAAACGGCGTTATAAAGAGAAAGTGACTTATTTCGTGGTCCTGTCTTATGCAAACTTATTGCATAGGACGCCCCCACTCGCATGTCTCCACATGAACGACTTAGGATCTCATCATTTGTACTTAATACAAAGTGGGCCGCGTCCATAGTGTCCCCAGGATAAGGCACCCAACTGTATCCTTATACTATAGACAATTTTGACTATAAACTTGAACTTGATCCTATGATATGTCTCTACATATAGTTCGAGTATTCATTTTATAGCCAAGGATCTTAGTTTATTGGATTTAGGTTAATCATTTGCAATTTACATATTCAATAACATCTTTTACTGAATAACCTCAATAACGTTTTTATTGAAAATAGAATATGTTTAGTGATTTACAAACTACGAGTTTATAAGACATTAAACCCAACACATGCATCATGCTATCCCATTTTCATGATAATTATATAACTCAACTATATATAAATCAATCATGAAAAACCATGCATTATCCCATACATCATAATCATATTATAACATACATAATGCATGAGCATGCTTTATAACCTAAGGTGGGATTAATATTTAAATGACATCCACAAAGCATTTAAATAGCTAATGAACTGGTTTAATTGGCCCCTAGGATAAATTAAAGCTTAATTACACTAAAAAAGCAAATAATTTATCCTATTACAAGAGTCTACAGCTCCAAACCCGGACCAACAAGCATGAATCGATGCGAACCGAACCAAAAACGGGCTGAACCGGACCAAACCGGTCCCAGCTCAACCCATTCACACGAATCGAACCAGCAATTAGGGTTTCTTCCCACGTCTCCACGTAAAGAAAAAACTGCTGCATGAAATCGTGACAGCGTCGAAACGCTTAAGGAACAGCGTCCCGACGCTGATGCGATTTCAACCCGTCCGCAGCGTGAAGTCGCGATAGCGTTGAGTCGCTTAACGTCTAGCGTCCCAACGTTAACGCGTCTAGAGCAGTTTTCTAGGCAAAACAGCAACTGTCTTCTCCCAATTGGCCTCGAATTCTATCGTGTTCTTCACAGATCTTCATGCCTAAACTAGACCCGGACTTACAGACTCCAAATTAATGAATAATTGCCCAAAACATAGGGGCCCTTACATTTGATCATATCAAAATAAGATAAATTAATGGCCAATTAAACCTAAACAGTTCATAGCAAACCAATACATACATTATGCAATTAATCCCACCATAAAAGCAAATTGCAAATTTTAATCAAAGAGAAAAAATCACAGAGATGGCTCTGATACCAATTACAGGGATAAAGCCCTAGCGCAACGGAAACGATCAGCAAACCATACTGTATTTTTCTTATGATTAAAATACCGATACAATTTGCAAACTAATTTACAACATTTTAAACAATTTAAAACATGTTGGAAACACATATAAAGCATGCTGAAAAGGAATTAAAACCATCTAGATCTGATCTAGATTGGATCCTATTGATCGTAGATCAAGAAATACTTACCGTAAGCGAAAAATTCTTAATCGATTTGCCAATTTTTCTCCAAATTGCTCTCAAAACAGCACCAAGAGGTCCTTGATCTCACTGAAAATTCGTCACGAACACCACCACTTGTTCACACCGGTATCCTCGTAAGGGATTGCACGTTGGGAGCAATATCTCTAAGGGAATTAGAGAGATTTTGGTCTCTGTACTCTTAGGAAAAAGTTGCAGAGAATCCAAGGGAAGAGAGAGAGCTTTTTCGTGGGTTTCACCTAGAGAGAACGCAACTGAAGGAAGGAATGCGTAAAGAAGCCAACTACTCCCCTTAAACGCCACTCAACCCACACATAATAAGGAAGACACGTTCCCATCAGTTAGGTTAACTGATGGGAAAAATTAATTAATATTTAAATAATATTAATTAATCTTTTTAATTAAATTAACTCTTAATTTAATATTAATGTGTTTTTGTATAAACATATTTATACAAACCGTCCATTTATCCTATGGTTTTAATAAAATTTAATTAAAAAAAATTTAATTAAATTAAATTAAAACGGAAATATTAATTAATTCACCAATTAACTAATATTATAATTAAATATCATATATTCAGTTATACTTCTCTCATATAAACTATAGAATTAATATACATCATATGTGCATTAATTATAACCTATAGTTTTAAATATGAATCAAATTCATATTTTTAACTTAACATTCAAACCTCTTCGAATATTCAATTCACCCTTAGAGATTTACCTCAACGCCCTTGAAGAGCTACCGGTGGAACCTAATGGACCTACAGATCAGAAGCTCCAACGATATGAGATTAATTGGCTAAACTCATTAACCAAGTTCATCAATATTCGTTAACTGTGGTTCACTCCACTATAGAACCACAACTGCACTCTTCTCACTGCAGATATATTTCTATGTCCATGGATATCGACCATCAACAGCAAGTCTGCCCTTCACGTGTGTTCGTATCCCAACTAGGTCAAATTACCGTTTTACCCCTGAGCTACCTCTTGGTCCTTAAGTACCAGTGCTCCTCTAATGAACAACCTGTTTGAGGTCCAACCAACAAACAGAAGTCCCTCTCGTGCCATAAAGAGGGTATGGCTCATTCTTCAAAACCCGGAGACACCACTTAAGGGAACACACCTCTACTTACCCTAATGTTGGGAAGGAGTGAATTCCATCTTGTAAGACTATGTTCCCAGCTCCCCACTTGGTTTTGTCCCAAAAATGGTAGGCTTATTGAGTCGGCGAATTGGCCACTCTCACCCGTACAAATCAAAGGACAATGCCTCATGGACAGGAGTTCATAATCCACTCAGGATTAAGGCCAAGTTGCCTAGGAGTAAGGAACATGAGTCCATACGCCTCATGGACAGGCTTATTGAGTCGGCGAATTTGTGCAAACTCATTGCACAGGATACCCCCACTCGCATGTCAACTTCATGAACGCGTTGGATCATTACGTTTGTATCAATATACAAAGCGGGTCGTATCCATAGTGTCACCAGGATAAGGTACCCAGCCTCATCCCTATACTACAGACCCTTCAGGCTAAAACTTGAACATTGATCCTCATATGTCCCTACATACTAGTTCAAGCCTCATTCTCTTAGCCTTGGATGTTTAGTTTATTGGATTAGGGTTGATAAGACAAGATATAATACAAACATTGAATAATAAATCACTTTTATTAATGTTCGGTCAAAAGTACATTTACTATCTACGAGTTTTAGGGCATAAAACCCAACAACAAAATCTCAAAACTCAAGGAAAAGGAGACTTACTTTCGTTGTGACTTAGAACGATTTTCACCAACTCCTTGGGAAGATCACAAACTCTTTTCTCGTTGTGAATATGGAAAAACGTAGCAACTCCTTTAAGGGGGCACACCACAAAGGTTACACTGGTATAACTCTTGGTTTAAGGAGGCAATAAACTTGTGGGAGTCTTTCTCTAAGAATGAGGCTAGAGAGAATACAAGAATGAGCCTTCAATCTTGTCTTGGGAATTGTGTCTTCTAAACCCTAGGTTTAGTGTTCTATTTATAGGAAAAAAATCAAGAATAAAATATTCACAAATAATTAATTATTTCCATACTTGATCAATCATTTCCATAATTGATTAATTTCCCAATTGAATAATTCTATAATTAATTAATTTTCCAATTAAATATCATATATTTAATTTTGGGCCTTCAATTAATTAATTACCTAATTAAATATCATATATTTAATTTTAGGCCTTTAATTAATTAATTCTATAATATGAATCAAATTCATATTAAAATTTGAACTCCTTTAAATTCTCTTATATCCTATAAATTTAATATGAATCAAATTCATATTACTATTTTAATTTCTTCAAATATTTATTTCTCTCATAATTTATCATAATGCATCACCATACATTATATTGTTTCCCTTAGTAAATTGAACACTTTCAATTCACATTCACGACTTAGTTGCCTCAAAATACTTTACGAGCTATCAGTGGGACCTAATTGACCTACAGATCAAAAGTTCCAACGAATGAGTTTAATTGGTTACACTCATTAACCAATTTAATCATTATTCGTTAACGGTGGGTACATTCCACTATAGACTCACAGTTGCACTCTTCTCATTGCAAACATATTTTTGCGTCCACGGATATAGACCAATAACAAGTTAGTCATTCACGAGTGTCCGTAACACCAGCTGGATCATATTTTCGTTTTACCCCTAGGTTACCTTTATGTTCTTAAGTACCAGTGTTCCTCTAATGAACAACCTGTTTGTGGTCCAACCACCAAATCGAAAACCCTCTCGTGCCAATGAGAGGGTAGGGCCTTTAGTTCAAGACTCGAAGACACCACTTAAGGGAACACTCATTTGCTTCCGTAAAGTCGGAAATGAGTGAATTCCATCTTATGTGATTATGTTCCCAACTCCCCACTCAGTCTTGTCCCTAAAATGATAGGCTTATTGAGTCAGCGTATTTGGCTACTCTCACCCATACAAATCAAAGGACAATCCCTCAAGAACAGGAGTCCATAACTAACTCTAAATTGAGACTAAGTTGTCTAGGTTGTCCTAGTGAAATAGAAACCTAACTAGTTAACGATGTTATAACCAGTGGTTACTATTTCGCTGTCTAGTCTTATGCAAACTCATTGCATAAGATATCCCCACTCGCATGTCCCCTACATGAACGTGTTGGATCATGACGTTTGTATCAAATACAAAGTGGGTCGTATCCATAGTGTCACCAGGATAAGGAACTCAGTCTTATCCCTATACTATAGCCCACTTTTTGTTGTATCTGTTGAGTTTTATGTCCTAAAACTCATAGATAGTGAATAATTAACGAATTATGCACTTGTATCAATAAAGTGTTATTGAGGTTTATGCAATAAAGTGTTATCGTCATATTAAGTCTAGAATTGCACAATATGACCCAAATCCAATAAACTAAGATCCAAGGTTGTTGATATGTAACTTGAACTAGTATGTGGGGACATACGGGGATCGGTGTTCAAGTAACAACCTAAAAGGTCTATAGTACAGGGATAAGGCTGGATACCTTATCCTGGTAACACTATGAGATACAACCTGGTTTATATTTGATACAGACGTATTGATCCAAGGCGTCCATGTAGGAGACATGCGATCGGGGGTATTCTAGGCAATGAGTTTGCATAAGACTGGACCACGAAGTAGTAAACCACTAGATGTAACATCGTTAACTAGTTAGGTTACTATTTCAATAAGATGACCTAGGTAACTCAGTCTTAATCTTGAGTGTGTCATGAACTCCTTCTCACGAGGGATTGTCCTTTGATTAGTATGGGTGAGAGTGACCTGCATGCCGCCTCAATAAGCCTACCTTCTTGGGAACAAGACCGAGTGACCCACAGTTAATGAATATTGGTTAACTCGATTAATGAGTTTAGTCAGTCAACCTCATATCATTGAAGCTTCTGATATGTAGGTCCATTAGGTCCCCCTGCTAGCTCGTAAAGAGTAATTGGGAACAATTTATCTTGAAAGAATTTGAATAATTCAAATTCAATTTGGGAATCAAGTTAATTGTATAAGGTACAATTAATATAATGTATGTTGATACATTATAATACAAAGTTTAATTTGTGATTAAACTTTATTAAATTGAGAGAATAATATATTTGAAGGAGTTCAAATATATAGTTAATTAAATATATGATATTTAATTAATAAATAAATTAATTAATTATGAATTAGTTAATTATTGAATTTAGTTGAATTAAATATGATTTAATTGAACTATAACATATGAGAGATATATTAGAATATGATTCTAATATGTAATTAATTAAACATAGTTGATATTTAATTAATTACAAAACTAATTGATTTTTGAAATAATTAATTGTTCAATTTAATTTAGTTAAATGTGATTTAATTAAATTAAAACTATAGATTAATTTTAATGTGAATATGATTCATATTAAAACTATAGGTTATAAGAGAGATGCACATTTGAATCATATTCAAATGTATGATTAATTAAATATGTGATATTTAATTTGTCAAAGAATTAATTAATTATGAATTAATTAATTGTTTAGTTTAATTAATTTAATTAAATGCGATTTAGTTAAACTTAATTAAAACTATATATTATGTGAGAGTTGTGCATTTAATATGATTTAATGCACATATATAATTAAATATAAGATGTTTAATTATATATATAGTTAATTAATTAATGTTTGATTAATTAATTTATAATATAATGTTTTTATATTATAATGATTTAATTAAATAACCAACTCCCCAATTAGGGGAGTGGTTATCAGATCCCATGTTACAGGGGTCTTTCCCTCACGCTTTACAGGAGGATCATTTCTGGAGTTTTTGGGCTCTCACACGATCTCTCTCTATCTCATTCTCTCTCAACAAGAAAACAGAGAGAAATTCTTCTCTGTTTTTCCCATCCCAAATTCGAGATTCAGAGATCCCGCAATCTCATTCCTAAACTCAGAGAATAGCGGGGAAGACTTTATGGTGGTGTTCGCCATTGAAGAACAATCAAGAACGTGTTCTTGATTTTCAGTCTTCCACGACGGTAAGTTTGCTTAACCTTAAATGGTAGAATTATGAATTTTGAATTTTGCCAGTGTACTAGTATTTTGTAGAAACAAAATTAAATTACGAACGGTCTAATTGCTTCTGCTGTAACGAAATTGGGAATTCCAATCCTTCCGTATCTTGAACAATGATCCCCGTATGTCTCCACATACAACTCAAGACTCCTACCACAACTTAAGATGTCTTGTTTATTGGATTAGAGTTATTTAGGAAAGACAAACATAATACAAATAATAATACTTAATTGAAGAATAAATCAATATCATTTTATTAATATTCGGTCAATCGTTGCATTTACTATCTACGAGTTTTGGGGCATAAAACCCAATAGTAGAGAGGTTGTTTCGTTAAGTGCTAACTTCGGGACTTGAAAAAGGGGTCCCACCCTCTCATTGACCTGAGAGGGACTGGGTTTGATAGTAGAACCATAAACAAATTGTTCATTAGAGGATCAGTGGGACTTAAGGAGCAAGATGTAACTTTAGGGTAAAATGGACATTTGACCCAACTCTAGTTACGAACAACCTGTGAAAGATCGACTTACTAATCATGGTTATATCGAGTGGACAGAAATATATCTACAGTGAGGGAAATGCAGCTACTGGGCTATAGTGGAGTGTCCCGGTAGCTAACGAATGTTGATTAATTGGGTTAATGAGTTTAGCTAGTTAATCTTGAATCGTTGGAGCCCATGATCTATAGGTCCATTAAGTCTCGTTGCTAGCTCATATCAAAATAAACCTTAGAACAATATGATGAGAGAGTTTGAATCGTTCAAATTCGGTTTTGGGAATTAATGTTGACTATATACGATATTATCGACATAATGGTTTAATTTTGAATTTAACCATAATTTAAGAGAGTTTGATACATTTAAATTGTTGGGTTTTATGCCCTAAAACCCGTAGATAGTAAATGAAACAAATTAATCGATCTCAATAAAGCGTTATTTGAGTGATTCAGTAATTTGGTTATTGAATAATCGAGTTTGCATTAATAAACCCTAAATCCAATAAACTAAGATCCAAGGTTGTTTAAATGAAACTTGGACTAGTACGTAGGGGACATACAGGGATCGGTGTCCAAGTAACAACCTAAATGGTCTATAGTACAAGGATAAGGTTGGGTACCTTATCCTGGTGACACTATGTGATACAACTCACCTTGTATTTGATACAGATGCAATGATCCAAAACATCCATGTAGGAGACATGCAGGTGGGGGTATCCTATGCAATGAGTTTGCATAAGACCGGACCGCGAAATAGTAACCTCTAGATGTAACGTCGTTGACTAATTTAGGTTTCTATTTCAATAGGACGACCTAGGTAACTCAATCTCAATCATGAGTCTGTTATGAACCCCTTTTCAGTAGGGATTGTCCTTAGATTCGTATGGGTGAGAGTGGCCAGTTCGCCGACTTAATAATCCTACCATTTCAGGGACAAGACCGAATGGGGGCTGTGAACATAACAGTACAAGATGGAATTCACTCTTTCCCCTATTGGGGTAAGTAGATGTGTGTTCCCTTAAGGGCTAATTCCAGGGCTTGAACAAAGGCACACCGTCCTCTCCTGGCTCGAGAGGAATCCTTAAGTACCATTGATCCCTCTAATGAACAAGTTGTTTAGGGTCCAACCACTATTGAACAAAGGCACACCGTCCTCTCCTGGCTCGAGAGGAACTCCTGTTTAGTGGTTGGACCCTAAACAACTTGTTCATTAGAGGGATCAATGGTACTTAAGGATTCAGAGGTAACCCATGGGTAAGACGGTAATTTGATCCAGCTGGCATTACGAACACTTGTGAAGGATTGACTTACTGTATTGGTCAATATCTGTGGACATATAAATATTCTACAGTGAGAAGAGTGAAGCTGTAGGTCTTTAGTGGAGTGACCCACAATTAACGAATGTTGATTAACTTGGTTAATGAGTTAAGCCAGTTAATCTTGTATCGTTGGAGCTTCTGATCTGTAAGTCCATTAGATCCACCTGCTAGCTCGTAAAGGGTTTTGAGATTAATTAGTCTTGAATATTAAATGGAATTTTAGTTAATTGTATTTGATGCAATTAAAATAATGTATGGAGATACATTATAGTATAAGTTTAATTAGTGAATTAAACTTTATAATAAAATTAATTTTGGATGTGATTCAAATTAATTGATGAGAGAATTATATATTTGAAGGAGTTCAAATATTAAATAGGAATTGAATTCATATTAAACTATAGGTTAAAATAATATGAATAGGGATTCATATTAAAACTCTAGTACATGAATGAGCTACATTTGAATATGATTCAATTGTAAAATTAATTAAGTATATGATATTTAATTAATAATGGGAACAATTAATTTTGGAGTTAATTGGCTGGCATAATTTTATTTGATTAAATGTGATTTAATCAAATTAGTTACTTAAAAACTATATATTTTAAATTGATTTAATTAAATTTCATGTTTAACTAAATTAATATATAGTTTTTAATATTTATTTTTATTTAATAAAATAACTCCCCAACAGTTGCTGGGGAGTGGGGGAGTTATGCCATATCTTTCTTTTGATCATGAGACACAAAAAAGTGGGCATGACTTCACTTTTGGTTCACTCTCATTTTTCTCTTTGAAGAAGAAGAATTTCTCTTCAATTCTTTCTACATCACAACAAGCTCTTGCTGTAAATCTTTCCCTTTCCAAGACATATTGGATCCCACAATCCTATCTCACAATCCAGAGGATAGTAGGTGATCACTGGTGGTGGTGTTCTTGGAGTTTTGACGAATAGTTCGTGATTTGGAGCATTGTGTTGTGTTGTTGGTTGCAACATGTAAGTGTTCCTAAATTCTAAAGAGTTTAGAACTTGTATAGCATGCTTAATCCATAGAGATTTATAGAAATCGTTCTGTAATTTGGCCCAATGTATCGGTGTTTTCAAAGAAACCAAATTAAGAACGAAAAGGTCTGATATACACTTCCGCTGCAAAGAATTTTAATCTTTCATAAATATGATTTAAATATTGAACACGTGAATAGGGATTCATGTTCAAGAAATTTCGTTTAGAGAAAAGTCGTAATTGGGTGTAAAATATTAATTTAATATTAGATATTAAATTAATATAATATAATTAATTAAATTATTTTTTATATAGTTATGAATGATATTTAATTAAAATTCATAAAATAAAATTAGAATTTTGAATTTTGAGAAAATTCAAAATTAAGCTGATTTTTGGAGGTGGTGGAATTACACCACCTTCATGCAACTAGTCTTTTGGCTACACCTAATCGACTCTCTAATTACACCATGAAATGGTGTCAATTTTTGGGGCAATTTGGGATGCATTATTTCTTCTATAACCAGAGGATTGAATCATGAAGAAACAATTAATTTTACAACCTATTATGCTGCCAAATTGGTTCCAAAAAGCCAAAAACTCCAAACTCTCAAAAGTTTGACCTTTAAGCTCTTTCCTTCCCAATTCCCATCTCTAGAGGATCACACAATCCATTCTAAGGTCTGAGAATAGCAAGGAAGTATCTTGGTGGTCCTTGATCCATTGGTGAAGAGAAACAACCCACGAATTGCTTGAATTGGGAGCTACAAGAGGTTGGTAACATAATACCTTATATATTTTCGGCTAAATGAGCAATGCATGTTTAATCCTAAAATTGATGTAGTTATGTGCCTTAGATCCTAAATTGCTTCCGCATTCTTAATATTAACTCCTCCAATTGGTATCATACCATGATTGGGCACCTAGTTTTCATCAATTTTAGCTTGGTGGGTAGCAATTCATTGATGAACGAAAATAGGTACGAAAGTGGATATATTACGATTTTGGAAATTTTATCTCTTCAATTCGTTGATGAAATTGTAATTTCTCGCATGTATATGAGCATTAATGTGTTGAGAAGTGTATGTAATTGTTATAGATTCATTAGAGTCCATATAGGCCTGCAATTGATCAAAAGAAGAGGAAGAACTCAAATTGGCCGAAGAACAGGGGCTGTCCAGTCAGGTCAGCGTCTTGACGTTGATGCATTTTCAAAGAAGCGCACGTTGTTTTTCATAACGATTTGGTCCAGCCATTCCCATTCCAGTTCAACCCCGTCTCGGTCGATTAAACCCCATTTGGTGTTTTGGAGGTCTGATTCATCTATTTTTGGTCTGGTTCAAGCCATGTGGGGTCGGTTCGGGATTGTTCGAGGTTCCCAAGAACTGTTCAAGCCTGTTTTTTAAATTATTAATGTAATAAATTAGTTGTTTGCTTGTTTTAAATGTCAAAATCGGTCCACTTTAGTGTGTGTTTAATTAATTATGCATTGGGAATGTATGTTTTAATTAAATAACAGATTGTGCATAAAGTATGTCATTTAGATTTAAAATCCCACCATAAGATAAGCATGCTTCATGCATTAAAAGTATGTTATAAATGTTATAATATAGAATATGCATGGTTAAATATTCACAAATTAAGTATAAGTAGTTATGTTAATTTGTGAATTAACGTTGTATGTTTTATTTTCATATAAGCATATTTAGAATAAGCGTTATATTAAATAAACGAAAATAAACGAAGCATGCAACACAAAATTTCCTTAGCTTGTTATAAATCGTTATAATCGATTAGAAAGCATGGTATAGGTTATCATCTTTATAAGCGTTATAAACCGGCATAGACGTTCAAAATCTATAACAAAGATAAATGCATGCTCACTTAGGGCTAATGAACTTCAAAATCGATCAATTTCAAATAGTTTAAATAGGTTGATAACTTGTAAAGCTAAGGTTACAAGAGAACTCACCCAGTAACATGTTGTCTAAGGCTGGAGGTATTTAAGCTGACGGTATAAGAAACACCTCCTACCTAGGCATCGAGTCGGTACTTGAGTTAGGTTAACCCGGTTTTATGAGTCGGTGTATCCAGTAAGAACTAACTCTTTAGCCCCAAACACCAGCATGTAGTCCCTCGTTCTCCTAAGATACTTGAGGATTCCTTTAACGGCGGTCTAGTGGTCTAACCCTGGATTTGACTGATATCTGCTGACAATCCCTACAGCATAACAAATGTCTGGCCTCGTGCAGAACATGAAATACATTAAGCTACCCACTGCAGAGGTGTAGGGAATCCGTCTCATATCCTCAACCTCTTGAGGTGTCTTAGGAGACTGTTCCTTAGACAAGTGAACCCCATGCCTGAAAGGCAACAAGTCCTTCTTGGAGTTCTGCATCGAATATCGGGCCAACATCTTGTCGATATACGTTGCTTGAGACAGAGCTAGCTTTTTGTTCTTTCTATCCCGAATAATCTGGATGCCAAGAACATACTATGCCTCACCCAAATCTTTCATTTGGAATTGAGCCGCTAGCCATTCTTTTACATCAGACAGATACCCTACATCATTCCCAATGAGTAGGATGTTGTCAACATAAAATACAAGGAAAGCTACTTTATTTTTGTTGATCTTCTTGTATACACAAGATGAAGGGAATAAAAGTCCCCACAAGATGAAGGGACCTTACGCCGTATATTAATTAACATTAAAATACCATTACGAAAACTCAAACAAACTTTAAACAAACTTTAAAGCTGCTGTAAAATTGGTTTAAACATGCTTAAAAATAAATCTAAATTTATTTTCATGCTTTTCTAAAGAAAAGAGGAAGAACCGTTACAAACCTCCGTTGTAGACTTAACCGTTCTTCGCCAACAACGCTCCACGAACGAAAATGTAGCAGCCGCCTTAGCCTGTAAAATTTTCTTCTTGATCGACACAATAACCACAGAGGTTACACCGGTATGTCTCTAAGTCTAGGAAGCAAAAGACTTGTGGGAGTCTTTCTCTAAGAGGGAGGCTAGAGAGAATTCTAGGTCTTGTCTTTCAAGAGTGTCAAGTGTCATGACCAATTAGGTCTAGTGTTCTATTTATAGTAGAGAGGCCATGAATAAAATATTCAATTAAATCAATCTTTTCCAAAATTGATTCAATCTTATTCCTTAATTAATCAATCATGATCAATCAATTCCATAATTGATTAATCTTTTCCACAAATGACTAATTACTTCCATAAGTGATTAGATCATTTCCATAAATGATTAATCACTTCCTTAAGTGATTAATTATTTCCATAATTGATTAATTTCCGGTTAATGAATTCTTTAATTAATTAACCACCAATTAAATATCACATATTTAATTCCCGGCCTAGAATTAATTAATTTGCCCAAACATATTTTAGGCCTTAAATTAATTAATTCATTATTTGAACTCTTTCAAACTTCCATAAATTTATATTTGAACTTTTCAAATATTAATTTCTCTCATAATAATATATCAATATATAATATATTTGTTTCCCTTAATAAATTGAACATTTTCAATTTACTTTTATTACTTAGTTGCCTCAAATTACTTTACGAGCTACCAGTGGGACCTAATGGACCTGCAGATCAGAAGCTCCAACGATGTGAGATTAATTGGTAAAACTCATTAACCACATTAATCAATATTCGTTAACTGTGTGTATATTCCACTATAGACTCACAGTTCCACTCTTCTCACTGCAGACATATTTTCTGTGTCCACGGATCTAGACCAATATCGACTAGTTAGTCCTTCACGAGTGTCCGTAACACCAGCTGGGTCAAATTATCGTTTTACCCCTAGGTTACCTCTATTTCCTTAAGTACCAATTCTCCTCTAATGAACAACCTGTTTGTGGTCCAACCATCAAACAGAAAACCCTCTCGTGCCATTGAGAGGGTAGGGCCCTTTGTTCAAGACTCGGAGTAACCACTTAAGGGAACACTCATCTGCTTCCCTAAAGTCGGGAAGGAGTGAATTCCATCTTGTACGATTATGTTCCCAGCTCCCCATTCGGTCTTGTCCCCAAAATGGTAGGCTTATTGAGTCGGCGTATTGGCCACTCTCACCCATACAAATCAAAGGACAGTCTCTCATGAGCATGAGTCCATAATCAACTCAGGATTAAGACCAAGTTGTCTAGGTCGTCCTAGTGAAATAGAAAACCAACTAGTTAACGGTGTTATAACCAGTGGTTACTATTTCGCGGTCCGGTCTTATGCAAACTCATTGCATAGGATACCCCCACTCGCATGTCTCCTACACGAACGCGTTGGATCGCAGCGTTTGTATCAAATACAAAGTGGGTCGTATCCATAGTGTCACCAGGATAAGGCACCCAGTCTTATCCCTATACTATAGACCCTTTAGGCTGTTTCTTGAACAATGATCCCATATGTCGCTACATATAGTTCAAGACTCATATTACAGCCTTGGATGTCTAGTTTATTGGATTAGGGTTATTATTAGGCTAAGACATATATAAAATAACTAATAACAATTAATGGAAAAATATATCAATATTATTTCATTAATATCCGGTCAACGGTTACATTCACTATCTACGAGTTTTAGGGCATAAAACCAAACAAACTCCCACTTGAACTAAAACACTAGTTAGTGGGATGTAAATGCAATAATCTAAAGCTGGAAATGTCATGTATATTAAAAATAATACAATGAACTAGGGCATCCTTATACCCATTATACATTTCTCCCACTTGCCCTAGATTAAATGGCATACATATCTCGTAGACCTAGACCCTCTAGATGACCCTCAAACACTTTAGCCGTGAGAGCCTTCGTAAATAGATCAGCGATGTTGTGCTCCGAGGCGATCTTAGTGACGATCACATCTCCTCGTTGCATAATCTCCCGTATCAGGTGATACTTCCTCTCGATGTGTTTACCCCGTTTGTGGCTTCGAGGTTCTTTTGAGTTGGCTACAGCCCCACTGTTGTCACAGTATAGTGTTATGGGCACGTTCATATTCGGAACCACTTCCAAATCAGTCAAGAACTTTCTAAGCCATACTGCCTCCTTAGCTGCTTCGCAAGCTGCTACATACTCAGCCTCCATGGTTGAGTCTGCTATGCATCCTTGTTTGATGCTTCTCCACACTACTGCTCCTCCATTGAGGGTGAATACTGACTCTGATGTGGATTTCCTTGAATCCTTATCAGCTTGAAAGTCAGGGTCAGTGTATCCAGTAAGAATCAAATCCTTAGCTCCATACACAAGCATGTAGTCCCTCGTTCTCCGAAGATACTTGAGGATATTCTTAACCGCTCCCCAGTGGTCCAACCCTGGATTATACTGATACCTACTGACTACTCCCACTGCATAACATATGTCAGGCCTAGTGCAGAGCATAGCATACATTAAGCTGCCCACAGTTGAAGCATAGGGAATGTGTCTCATGTTCTCAACTTCTTGAGGTGTCTTAGGAGATTGTTCCTTAGACAGGTGTACCCCATGTCTGAAGGGTAATAGTCCCTTCTTGGAGTTTTGCATCGAATATCGAGACAACATCTTGTCAATATACGTTGCTTTAGACAGAGCTAGCATTTTGTTCTTACGATCCCTAATGATTTGGATTCCCAGAACATATTGAGCCTCTCCCAGATCTTTCATTTGGAATTGGGCTGCTAGCCATTTCTTAATGTCAGTGAGGTATCCTACATCATTCCCAATGAGTAGGATATCGTCTACATAAAGTATTAGAAAAGCTACTTTCCTTTTGTTGACTTTCTTGTACACACAAGGCTCATCAACGTTTTGGTCAAAGCCAAAAGATTTGATTGCAGTATCAAATCTAATGTTCCATGATTTGGACGCTTGTTTCAATCCATAAATGGATCGATTGAGCTTACAAACCTTTTGTTCCTGACCTTGGGCTATGAACCCTTCGGGTTGAGACATGAAGATATTCTCCTCAAGATTACCATTCAGAAAAGCAGTCTTGACGTCCATTTGCCATATTTCATAGTCATAATATGTGGCTATATGGATAAGAGAATTCTTATGGACTTTAACATGGCTACAGGAGAAAAGGTTTCCTCATAGTTGATGACATGCAAAAATGTCATCATTTTCCTATTAATTTTGGCTAGTTTTATGCTTGAATTGTGTGCTTCAATGTTATTTTTTGTTTAAATTTCAGAAAACCGAGTCAAGGAAGCAAAACCAGAATTTTGAGAGATTTTGGAGACTTTTTGAGCAATTTGGAGAATTACATTGAAGATCCGAGTCCAAAAAGCCAAGAAGAATGAATTAGAAGCCCAAATTCATGAATTTCAAGTCTTAAAGTATCAAGTTGGGTCAAGAAAAGTGCCCAAACTCCATTACAAGAAGTATTTGGGCCAAAAGAAAGTTGGAGGCCCAAAAATTGAGTCAAAATCGGGCCATTATTGAAAATTCAGGGCCTAGCGTCTCGACGCTAAGCCTGGAGCGTCCCGACGCTAGGCAGCTATGCGAAAAGATTTGGAATGGCGAGAGCATCTCGACGCTGTCTATGTAGCGTCTCGACGCTGCGACGTCTTGGAGCCCAAGAAAAGATGACGTCAGAGCGTCTCGACGCTGTCCTTGTAGCGTCACGACGCTACGCCTGCTGGGAGCCTATAAAAGGAGCCTTTTGCATCCATATTTTGTGTGCCAATTTGTGGGTTTTCACCCCATTCTAGAATCCACACTAAAATTTGGGATTTTTGGGAGAGTTTTGGAGCTTTGTTGAAGATCTTTGGAGCTCGGGATCGAAGGAGGTCGGCGTGGGATCGAGGAGATCGACACTTTTATGAGCATTTCTCTTCCCTTTTCCTTTATGTTTTAGTTTCTAGAATTGTTGTGATTAGGAATTATTGGATTTTAGTGATTATGAGTAGTAAATTCCTAAATTCTATGAGATTGATTTAGATGTTGAACCTCTGCTGAATTAATGAATCGATGTGGTTTAATTGTCATTATTGTTCATTTGTGCATTTTGTCCGTAATGCTTTTAATCAACTGATCACTGATTAAATGAATCGTTACTAAGTGGAAACTCGACGGAGAGAAGCTTAGACTAGAACTGAATGCATGACTAACGGTTATTTACCCGGGTGACACGGGAGAAAATAAATAACGTTAGAGGTTGTACTGAAGGGTCATAATGCCATACTAAGTAAATAAAGATGAGACTGAAAGGAGATTCTTTATTGAAAGGTATGAGATGGGAGGAGACCGACAGGAGAATCCTTGAAATTAGGCTTCTAGACTTATGAATCAAATGATTTGTTAATCCACATTAGTTAATTGATTAAGCATTAAAGGTCCAATTGATAAAATCAACAACTCTCTTAGAATTATCCCTCCAAATTGTGTCACCATTTATCTTTTGCTTTCTAGATTAGCTTTTTGTTATTCTGTTCGGCATTAGATTTTGTTCTCTAAATAAAGTTAAGCAAGATTATTCGTGGTACTTAATTGAATAAATCCAATCCCTGTGGAGACGATACTCTATACTCAAAATCACTATATTACTTGTGACGACCCGTGCGCTTGCGGATTAAAATCGTGCAACAATAGTCAACCCTTTCCTTTTGGGTATAACCCTTTGCCACTAGTCTAGCTTTGAAGGTCTGTACCTTTCCAGCTGCATCTCTTTTTCTCTTATAGATCCATTTGCACCCTATGCGTTTTACCGCATTTGGTAGATCTGTAAGTTCCCATACAGAATTGGAGTGCATTGACTCCATTTCCAGGTTCATGGCTTTGACTCATTCATCCTTATCTTCGTCATTCATTGCCTGTCGATAAGACAATGGATCCTCAATGCCATCATTAGGTATGACAACCTGAGTTTTAGTTAAACCCAAGTAGCGGTCAGGTTGTAATATAATCCTCCCACTGCGTCGAGGCATTCCCAACGTTTGAGATGGACGAGATGGATCTGAAGAACTAGTTCCTTCATCAACCCTTGTTGAAGGTCCAACTTCATCAACATTTCTTGATGATTCTTCAGTAGCTTCTCCTAATATTATTTTGCTCCGTGGTTTATGATCTCTCATGTGGTCTTCCTCTAAGAAAGTGGCGTTTGTCGATACAATCACCTTATTTTCTTGTGGGTCGTAGAAATAACCACCTCTCGTTTCTTTAGGGTAACCAACAAATTGGCACAGTTTTCAACGAGGTTCCAGTTTCTTAGGATTTGTCACAAGCACGTGTGCTGGACAACCCCAGATGCGAAAGTGATGCAAACTAGGTTTACGCCCCTTCCATAACTCGAAAGGTGTTTCAGAAACACTTTTCGAGGGAACATTGTTCAAGATGTATACTGCACTCTCTACTGCATACCCCCAAAACGAGCTAGACAATTGAGCATAGCTCATCATTGTTCGAACCATGTCTAACAAGGTTCTATTTCTCATTTCTGACACACCATTCTGCTGAGGTGTACTAGGGGCTGAGAGTTGAGATTGGATTCCATGTTCTATCATATAATCCTGGAATCTTTGATCCATATACTCCCATCCTCGATCACATCGAAGTACTTTAATAGATTTACCTAATAGGTTTTCAACTTCAGCCTTAAACTCCTTAAACTTTTCAAGGGCTTCGGACTTATGTCCCATTAGGTACAAGTAACCATATCTTGAATAATCATCTATAAATGAGATGAAATATTTGTACCCTCATCGAGCTTTTACATTCATTGGACCACATAGATCTGAATGTATTAACTCTAAGGGTTCTTTGGCTCTGTAACCTTTTCCAGTAAAGGGTCTCTTGGTCATTTTTCCCTCGAGACAAGATTCACAAGGTGGTAGTGAATCATCTTCTAACTTACTTAGAAGTCCATTCTTTACCAAACGACCGACCCTATCGATGTTTATATGACCAAGTCTAAGATGCCAAAGATGAGTATTGTTACTTGATGAAGAAATCTTTTGCCTTTTACTTTGAGTTTCAACAGTTTTAAATAATTCGTGATTTAAAAGTGCTTTGTTTTCGGTTGGTCTTAAAACATACAAGTTATTTTCCAGTTTGGCTGAACAAATAAGTACACCATTTTTATAAATGAACGCTTCATTCATATCAAAAGTAACTGTATACGATTGTTCAATCAAACATGAAATAGAAATTAAGTTCCTCTTAATCTTGGGAACGATTAACAAACTTTCTAAAAGTAAGAATCTATTTCTAAAAAATAACTTCGCAGCTCCCACTGCTTTAGCTCAAATGACTTCTCCAGTTCCGACCCTGAGTGTCATTTCCCCATCGTTCAACTGCCGAAAGGAACTATTTTCCTGAAAAGAAGAGCAAACATGATTAGTTGCTCCTAAATCAAGTATCCAAGTAAACTCATCATGTTCTACCAGGCATGTTTCTAAAACAAGTAAATCAAATTTACCTTTCTTTTCCTTCTTTTTCTCAGCAAGGTACTTTGGGCAGTTTCTCTTCCAATGTCCATCTACATTGCAGTGGAAACACTTGCCCTTATTTTCCATAGCTTTGGCTTTTCCTTTGCTTTTAGCAGCAATACTGGGAGCTTTCCCCTTGTTTCCTTTCTTCTTCTGAGTTTTCTTTGAAGAAGTGGCTACAGATTTAGTTCCAGAGGATGAACCCTTCTCGAACTTTCTTTTAGAGTGAACAACATTTGCCTCTCCTTCTATCTGTCCCTTGTTCTTAAGAATAGACTGATAGAGTTGTAGCTCATTCAGGAGGCTAGTCAGGTTGAATGTTATTTTATTCATCATTTCATTGCTTCGAAACTGCAGAAAACTCTTCGGAAGAGATTCTAAGATGAATGCAACATGACTACGCTCATCTATGATCGCCCCGTTTGCCTCTGCCACGTTGAATTGGACCATCATATCCAGGACATGCTCCCGAACAGACGTGCCCTCTTTCATGCGACAACTATAAACGTATTTGAGAGCGTCATGGTGGAGTTGGTAGGACGGTTGTCCAAACATCTCCTGGAGAGAGTTCATAATCTCCCTCGCTGTTACCATGCCCTCATGCCTTTTAGCCAAAACTTCAGATAAGCTGGCTAAGATATAGACGCGAGTCTTATCATTGGCCTTTGTCCAGCGGTCATAAGCATCCTTAACTGCTTGGGATGCATTACGAGCAGGGGCTGGAGGACAATCCTCCGTTAAGACGAACCGCAGATCATCGACAACAAGAATCGTATTCAGGTTCGACTTCCACGTATCATAATTTGCGCCGGTTAATTTCTCATTTTTAAGCAGAGAGACAATTGAGGAAGACATTGCTGAAATTTAAACAAACAATGACCGTATTAGTTATCTTTGCCTTAACCCATCATACAAGCAAACATTGCACACAATCCAATCAATTTAGCAAAACAGACAATCACAGAACCTTAAAACTATCGATTTAGTTTTGCAACGATGTTTCAGAGGTTTAGAATATCAGCCACCGAAGAGTGATCAGGCACTCCTCCTTTGAAATGAGACACCTCTCAGCTAATTCTAATTCCAGAATAACTCATATTCCTATAGACATTAGCCACCGTTGTTCTGTCAAGGATTTGTTAACACTTTTAACTCATCCTTGTAAGTGTAACCCTCCCACTTTCAGATCTCAGAGGCACGCTGTTGGTACGATTTTCCGCAAGCGCACGGGTCGTGACAAGTAATATAAAACGGTAGGTAATACCGAGTATCGAATCCTCAGGGAAATTGAACTAATTCCATTAAGTACCAAGAATCATCATGTTTTAATTTTATTTAGAAGATCAGCTCGAATGATAGTGCGAAAATTAAAGGAATTAATAAAAATAAACATGTAATAATGAAATGAAAATAACCAAATAAGGGAACTTGACCTAGGGTGTTATCTAGCTTTCTTGGATTTGTAGCTCAATTACATGGATGTATGTAACTAATAATCTTCAATTCCATAAATCTAGAAGTAATTTTAAGCGGATTTCTCTTTCAAGCTCCTCCACATCTCATACCATCATAACTAATTTATGTGTCCATTTCCTTAGTTAATCATAGTATGGCATTAAGCAACTTCATAATCAATTTCTAACAATTCTCTTTCACTCTCGTGTTCCAAGCAATCGTTAGCCATGCAATTAGGATCTAATCTAATTTCTCTCTGTCGAGTATCAATTTAGACCATCATAACAATTAATCCGTGATCAAGAGATTAAAAGCATTAAGCAAGAATTGCATAGATGAAATATGGAGAATTTCATTACATAATCCAAGTAACTGCGCTACAATATCCAATTAACTAGAATAACGACCCTAGGTCTCAAGATCTACTCACAAATGGAAATAATTTTGCCAAAATGATCTTGATCCATAGGCCTAACTCAAATTACAACAAGGAATTATAAAGAAGTAAGGAAGAAATAACCGATAAGTCGATCCCAAGCTCCTGCTACGATCATCTCGACTCTTGAGCCTTAGAATCTCGCTCCAAAAACGCGATAGCGTCGCGACGCTGTCTACATAGCGTCTCGACGCTGCGACAACTTCTGCCCCAAGACAACATGACGTCGAGACGCTACGTCACAGCGTCGAGACGCTGTGACGTCATGTTGTCTTGGGGCAGAAGTTGTCGCAGCGTCGAGACGCTATGTAGACAGCGTCGCGACGCTATCGCGTTTTTGGAGCGCGCTTTTCTGATCACCTAGCATCGAGACGCTATGGTCCTAGCGTCTCGACGCTATGGTCCTAGCGTCTCGACGCTATGGTCCTAGCGTCTCGACGCTAGGCCTTCTAGAAGCATGATTTGCATATTTTTGCCTCCTTTCTTTAATCTTTTGGGCTTTTTGGGCCTCCCACTTCTCTTGTCTTCTCTTCTTGGACTTTTAGGGCTTGGATCTTCAATGATTATTCTTTAAATTGCCCAAAAAGTTTCCAAATTTACCCAAATTCTCTTAAAATCTCGGTTTTGTTGCCCGAACTCGGTTTTCTGTAAAATCAACATAAAAATACATTAAAGCTCACAATTTATGCACAAAACTAGCTAAAATTAATAGGAAAATGATGACATTTTTGCATGTCATCACACCCCCAAACTTAAAGTTTTGCTAGCCCCGAGCAAAATAAAGTGATACATATGAATCATAACTTGCATGCTAACAACTCTACCTTCAATGCTTCTAGCCATGAATGCAAACTATTGAAACAAATAAGTAAGCATGAACAAACGTCAAGAAGTTTAAAATTTAATCCTATCCTCCCTTGCAAAAACGAATCATCATTTGTCTTATCATAATTTTTACTAGCCCGGAATCATTTATATACTCTTCCATTCATCTTCCCCCTACACTGGCACTAAAGCTCGCCCTTTAGCCATCATGCTTATCTAGCAAGCACTACCTTACTAAGGTGTCCATGATTCTTGAGGTGTCCCCCAAACTTTTCTCTTTTATTTTATTTTATTTTTTTTTTTTAGATGATAATCCTTTTAGATGTAGCGCCTTCGTTCTGGCTTGCCAACATTGGTGATGAAAGCATCCAACTACGAGCGCCTCATCTTTCAGGTTGCCGAGGCATGCTCATTTCTTTCCAGCGCTTTCATGCAAAGGCAAATGATGGGTGTCATGAATGCCCCTGGTTACTAACGCTTTCAAGAAAGTGGAGCATTCATTATTATTTTTATTATTATTTTGAGCAAATCATATCTTTTTCCCAAGCTCAGTATTACTAACTATTACGCAAGAAAGCTATCTAGACAAACTTTACACCTATCGGAGTGACAACAAACTTCCAAAGCATATAACTTTCATCTAGGCTTTCAAAATCATAATAAAACAAGTGAATCATCATACTTTGCAAGGGGATCAAAGAAAAATTTTAAATTTTCTTGAATTTAGACATGCTTCCAAATTTGCAACAATAAGAGAGAATCATGGCTAAAAGCAAATCATCAGACGTCATCATCATCAATATGCCATTACTTTTCTTATGCAAAACCTACGCAGAGCGAATCTCCCCCCCAAACTTAAAATATACATTGTCCCCAATGTATGAACATTTAATCAGATAAAGAGAGATCGATACTGCCCTGAAAAAGCGAGAGAGTCTGAAACGTCTTGAATTTTCGTCCGAAGGGAGAATGAGCGGATATGTGTGATTTCACGAACTTCCTACATAAGGATCAATCTCAAGGGAGCATTATGATCAATACAAAAAACAAAAATGAAACTTAAAAACCTAAACAGCTTGGGTTGCCTCCCAAGAAGCGCTTGTTTAACGTCCTGAGCTAGACGGGGCTTGGTCACCCTGGATCCGTTAAAATCATCTTTTCGACCTTGCGCTCTTCGAATCCACAATAGTGCTTCACTCTTTGAGCATTAACTTTAAAAGTTAACCCGCTGTTATCCATTAATTCAATTGGTCCATATGGGGATACTTCCTTGATTATGAATGGACCGGACCATCTTGACTTCAATTTTCCTGGGAATAATCGCAATCGAGAATTGAATAGAAGAACTTGCTGCCCTGGCTCAAAAGAACGCTTTTGGATTAAATTATCATGCCATCTTGCGGTTCTTTCCTTATAGAGCTTTGCGTTTTCATATGCCTGGCTCCTGAATTCTTCTAATTCGTTGAGCTGCAGAAGACGTTGTTCCCCAGCCTTCTCTGCGTCCAAGTTTAGTTTCTTGATAGCCCAATATGCTTTGTGCTCAAGCTCCACAGGCAGGTGACAGGCCTTACCATACACTAATCGATACGGGGATGTACCGATTGGAGTTTTGAAAGCTGTCCGGTAGGCCCACAAAGCATCGTCCAACTTGTATGCCCAGTCCTTTCTGTTGATACGAACTGTCTTCTCTAGAATTTGCTTAATCTCCCTGTTAGAAATCTCTACTTGCCCGTTAGTCTGTGGATGATAAGCTAAAGAAGTCTTATGCTTGACACCATATTTCCTCAGTAATGATTCAAACAATTTATTGCAAAAATGAGACCCCTCATCACTAATTATAGCTCGTGGTGTGCCAAATCTAGTGAAAATATTTTTATGCAAGAAACGTAACACAACACGAGCATCATTAGTCTTTGTGGCTACTGCCTCTACCCATTTAGATACGTAATCAACAGCAACTAGGATGTACGAGTATCCATTGGAAGAGGGAAAAGGGCCCATAAAGTCCATGCCCCACACATCAAAAAGTTCAATTTCGAGAATAGGGGTTAAAGGAATTTCATGGCGTCTAGAAATATTTCCTGTCCTTTGACATCTATCACATGTTCTCACGAAGGTATAACAATCTTTAAATAAAGTAGGCCAATAAAAACCAGATTGAAGTACCTTCGCTGCAGTACGAGTTGGTCCAAAATGACCACCATAAGGAGAGGCATGACAATCATGAATAATCTTACCTACTTCTTCTGCCGGAATGCACCTTCGAATGATTTGGTCAGAACATACTTTAAAGAGAAATGGGTCATTCCACAGATAGGACTTCACATCATGGAAAAACTTCTTTCTTTTCTGAGCATTTAAGTCTGGAGGTATTTCTTTTCCTGCAAGAAAGTTTACAAAATCGGCGTACCAAGGAAAAGAAGTTTTAACAGCATATAACCTTTCATCAGGAAAAACTTCTTTAATAGGAAAGGTTGCAATGTTCTTTTCATGCTTTATCCGAGACAAATGATCTGCGACTACATTCTCGCAACCTTTTTTATCCTTGATCTCATAGTCAAATTCTTGCAATAACAGAATCCATCTTATGAGTCTGGGCTTGGAATCCTTTTTACTACTCAAATAACGAATAGCAGCGTGGTCAGTATGCACTATAACCTTTGTACCGAGTAAATAGGGCCTAAACTTATCGAAAGCGAACACAACAGCAAGCATCTCCTTCTCTGTAGTGGTGTAGTTTTGCTGAGCACTATCTAAAGTTCTGCTTGCATAATAGATTGCCCTAAAGAAATTATCTCGTCGTTGCCCTAAGACAGCTCCTAAAGCATAATCACTAGCATCGCACATGATTTCAAATGGTTGACTCCAGTCAGGGACAACAATGATGGGTGCAGAAATCAATTTTTTCTTCAAAAGATTAAATGCTAGCAAACAATTTTTTGAAAACACAAATGGAGCATCCTTTTCAAGCAAGTGGCACAGGGGTTTAGCAACTTTTGAGAAATCTTTTATAAAACGTCTGTAAAACCCTGCGTGGCCTAAGAAACTACGAACTCCTTTAACATTAATGGGCGGAGGAAGTTGTTCAATAGCAGAAATCTTGGCTTTATCAACCTCCAAACCTTTTTCAGACACTTTGTGACCTAGGACTATCCCTTCTTTTACCATAAAATGGCATTTTTCCCAATTTAAAACAAGGTTAGTCTCTTGGCATCTTTGCAAAACACGAGAGAGATTATGCAAACAGTTATCAAAGGATGAACCAAAAACAGAGAAGTCATCCATAAATACTTCCATGATCTCTTCTACAAAGTCTGAAAATATGGCCATCATACAACGTTGAAAGGTAGCTGGAGCATTACATAGTCCAAATGGCATACGCCGAAAAGCATATGTGCCATAGGGACACGTAAATGTTGTTTTCTCTTGGTCTTCGGGTGCAATCGCGATTTGATTATAGCCCGAATAACCATCAAGAAAACAATAATATGGATACCCAGCTAGCCTATCAAGCATTTGATCAATAAAGGGAAGGGGGAAATGGTCTTTTCTGGTGGCTTTATTTAACTTCCTATAATCGATACACACACGCCAATCGGTGACTGTCCTAGTAGAAATGGATTCATCTTTCTCATTCTTAACAACAGTCATTCCCCCTTTCTTAGGCACAACTTGAACAGGACTCACCCAAGGGCTGTCAGATATAGCATATATAATTTCTGCATTTAATAATTTTAATACCTCGGCTTTTACCACTTCCTTCATTGCTGGATTTAATCTCCTTTGGTGTTCTACTGTAGGATTAAAGGCATCTTCCATTAAGATTTTATGCATGACAATTGAAGGACTAATACCCTTAATATCACTAATAGACCATCCTAAGGCAGATTTATACCTTTTCAAAACATCCAACAATTTTTCCTCTTCTACTTTACTTAAACCAGCAGAAATAATAACAGGAAAAGTAGAAGAGTCTCCTAAGAATGCATAGCGCAAGTGGGAAGGCAATTTTTTTAGTTCAGGGGAAGGGACATCAACTTGAGCACAAATATCTAATGACAACGTTTCTTCCCTTCCTAAAGATCTATCAATTAAAGCATTTTTCTGATCAACATCTAATAATTCATCTCCAAACACGTCAGGCATGCTTATCTCATAATGATCAACAGTAGACTCTGACTCTACACATGCATTGATAATAGCGTCAACTGAATCAATCGAGAAGCAGGAGCTAACCTCTTCTGGATGTTTTAATGCATTAAAAAGGTTGAACACTACCTCGTCGTCTTCCACTCTGAGAGTCAGGGTTCCTTTTTGTACCTCAATTAGAGCACGAGCGGTTGCCAAAAATGGTCTCCCAAGAATGATCGGGACTTCAGGGTCTTCTTCCATTTCTAAAACTACAAAGTCCGCAGGGAATATGAATTTGTCGACATTGATCAGAACATCCTCTAATACACCTTTGGGGTATGTTATTGAACGATCTGCCAATTGCAAGACAATTGTGGTCGACTTCAATTCCCCCAAACCCAGTTTCCTGTAAACACTGAATGGCATTAGGTTTATACTTGCCCCTAAATCACACAGAGCTTTTTTTATGAACAAACT
Source organism: Luffa acutangula (assembly GCA_036850905.1). NCBI lineage: Eukaryota > Viridiplantae > Streptophyta > Magnoliopsida > Cucurbitales > Cucurbitaceae > Luffa > Luffa acutangula. The sequence goes on along the minus strand of CM072097.1, from coordinate 36,686,357 downwards.
ACCAACAGTACACGGAAGAGTAAAACTCCCTGGATCTTTTAATTTTGGTGGTAGATGTTTCTGGATTATGGCACTGCACTCGGCTGTCATATTCACTGTCTCATGGTTCTCGAATTTCTTTTTCTTTGACAATATTTCTTTCATAAACTTGGCATAGTGTGGCATCTGTTCCAAAGCATCAGCAAAAGGAATGTTAATATGAAGCTGTTTAAAAATATCAAGAAACTTTGAAAATTCAGCATCCAACTTTTTCTTTTGAAATCTCTGAGGATAAGGAATTTGGTTAAGAACTAAAGGAATAGAATCAGAAGACTTATCTGGTACTGATGGTGCTGACTCTTCCTCTGGTTTGTGTTCATCTTCCTCATCCACTATCCTTCTAGTGATGGGGTTTGTTTCTTCTTTTCTTTCAATTTCTCTTAACTGTTTCCCACTTCTAAGAGATATGGCGGGGCATTGTTCGTGTGGGTCCATGGCGATGTCATTGGATAAATTTCCTTGCTGGATTTCCTTCATAAATATTGCCATTTGATCCATGACAATATCTACTTTGGCTTGAACCTTTTCATTCAAATTTCTAGTCTCATTCATGAAGTTTCTCAGCATTTCTTCCAAAGGGCTTTTCTTTTCTTTAAACTCCTCTCTTAATTCAGCTTTCGGCGAACTTGGAGTTTCTGATCCTGTGAGCTTGTTTAGAGCCTTGGTTAGAGCTTCGACTTGCAACCTTAAAGCAATCACTCCTTCATTTTCACATAGTTTCTCCTTAATTTTGGACTCTGGTTGCCATTGGTGACTTGTCAAAGCCAACTCTTCTACTATGGTTCGTGCCTTCTTGACAGTTTTGGCTAAAAAGTTTCCTCCAGCCGTAGTGTCGAGAATTGTCTTTAAATTCCTATTTAACCCACTGTAGAAAAGTTGAATTTGAAGCCAATCAAGATATCCATGCTGTGGGCATTTCCTTAACAAATCCTTATATCTTTCCCAAGCTTCATATAATTGCTCTTCCTCAAATTGTTGAAATTTTCCAATTTCAGCTCTAAGTTTGGTAATCTTTTCTAATGGGAAAAATTTTGCAAGGAAAGCTTTGACTAAATCATTCCAACCAAGGATGCTATTTGAGGTTAACGAGTCTAACCAATCTCTAGCCTTGTCTTGTAAAGAAAATGGAAATAACTGCAACCGAATTGAGTCAGGGCTAACTCCTCCCATTTTTACAGTTCCACATATATTCAGAAATGATCTTAGGTGATGGTGAGGATCTTCTGATGGATGGCCTTTGAAAGCATTCTCTCTTACCATTTGAATGAGACTAGCCTTGAGCTCAAAATTATCGACAGTGACTGGCTCATAAGCTATTCCAGAATAGTTTAATGGAAATTCAGGCAAGAAATAATCTCGGATTGTTTTGTCTTCTGCCATGATTAAATCTCAAAAGAACAGATTATCCACCTTATAGCTCCACAAAACTAAAAAAAAAAATGCAGAAAAATAAATTTCTAAATTAAAATCAAACACTTAATTCTCAATATTAACGGAAAAAATTACAATTTCCCCGGCAACGGCGCCAAAAACTTGTTGGTACGATTTTCCGCAAGCGCACGGGTCGTGACAAGTAATATAAAACGGTAGGTAATACCGAGTATCGAATCCTCAGGGAAATTGAATTAATTCCATTAAGTACCAAGAATCATCATGTTTTAATTTTATTTAGAAGATCGGCTCGAATGATAGTGCGAAAATTAAAGGAATTAATAAAAATAAACATGTAATAATGAAATGAAAATAACCAAATAAGGGAACTTGACCTAGGGTGTTATCTAGCTTTCTTGGATTTGTAGCTCAATTACATGGATGTATGTAACTAATAATCTTCAATTCCATAAATCTAGAAGTAATTTTAAGCGGATTTCTCTTTCAAGCTCCTCCACATCTCATACCATCATAACTAATTTATGTGTCCATTTCCTTAGTTAATCATAGTATGGCATTAAGCAACTTCATAATCAATTTCTAACAATTCTCTTTCACTCTCGTGTTCCAAGCAATCGTTAGCCATGCAATTAGGATCTAATCTAATTTCTCTCTGTCGAGTATCAATTTAGACCATCATAACAATTAATCCGTGATCAAGAGATTAAAAGCATTAAGCAAGAATTGCATAGATGAAATATGGAGAATTTCATTACATAATCCAAGTAATTGCGCTACAATATCCAATTAACTAGAATAACGACCCTAGGTCTCAAGATCTACTCATAAATGGAAATAATTTTGCCAAAATGATCTTGATCCATAGGCCTAACTCAAATTACAACAAGGAATTAGAAAGAAGTAAGGAAGAAATAACCGATAAGTCGATCCCAAGCTCCTGCTACGATCATCTCGACTCTTGAGCCTTAGAATCTCGCTTCAATCCCACTTTTTCACCACAATTCTTCTCACTTTTTCTCTCTATTGAGCTAGGGGAGAGCTCCCCCAAATTTGGGATGATTTGAACCAAAGGGAAGGGGCCTTTTTATAGTGCAAGGGGCTGGAATTTTCTTGCTGAACAAGTCGACAGCGTCGAGACGCTACGTCACAGCGTCGAGACGCTGTGACGTCATGTTGTCTTGGGGCAGAAGTTGTCGCAGCGTCGAGACGCTATCGCGTTTTTGGAGCGCGCTTTTCTGATCACCTAGCGTCTCGACGCTAGGCCTTCTAGAAGCCTGATTTGCAGATTTTTGCCTCCTTTCTTTAATCTTTTGGGCTTTTTGGGCCTCCCACTTCTCTTGTCTTCTCTTCTTGGACTTTTAGGGCTTGGATCTTCAATGATTATTCTTTAAATTGCCCAAAAAGTTTCCAAATTTACCCAAATTCTCTTAAAATCTCGGTTTTGTTGCCCGAACTCGGTTTTCTGTAAAATCAACATAAAAATACATTAAAACTCACAATTTATGCACAAAACTAGCTAAAATTAATAGGAAAATGATGACATTTTTGCATGTCATCACACGCACCAACAGGCTACTATTGCAATTCTGGAGTGGTTAAAAATATGAGATAAATTGACTCCAAAATACTGTGCAAGTATACACAATCTAGCAGCAAGTGATAAGTATTTATCGTATCCACAGGGTCTTGAAATGCCTACCTATATTGATTTAATTTGCCTTTTTAGTGATTTCAAATGGTTGGTTAAATTGATTGGGTTTTTAAAATGCTGAAACAAAAGATATGCGAAAGCAGTAAATGATTACGATAGAGAAAACAGAATGGAAACAGACACAGGTTAAGACTTCTGTAATTGTTATAAAGATGCTCCAACAATTCTTTTGATCTGTCAATCTCTTGCAGTATTATCAGCGGGATCCTCCGGAACTCCGGATTTTTTGGAATATGTTTCAAAACCAATGAAGCTCTACCGATCAAGCACTAGGCAACTGGCTATCCCTAACTCAGTCACTGGCGTTCACCAATACACAATGATCTAGCGTGAATTATCGCCACACAACTCCTAAATCATCCCTGAAACTAGGAGAAGTTATACATACCGGCTAGCTAGGCGGGCACATAATGAAATTAAAGATCAACAATAACTCAAGATGAACATGTTCAAATAGAATTTCCAGATTTATAAATATAACAATCACACAATTCTTAACCTATGCCTTCAAAACAATTAGTTCATGATTGAAAACATAAAATACGTTACAATCTTGATAAGCACATCCATAATGCAAAATACAAAAGAAATACTAATCCTTTTAGCAATTGGGGAGATGAAACGGCTGCTCCAAACCACCAAGAACATAGAAGGACTTCGTCTCCTTGAGTGGAATCGCAAATGGTCTTCTTAGATCTCCATTCCGCCGTCAATTCGGCCTCCGGCTGATTGATTCGGTCTCCAAATCGTTAATGCCTTTATCTTTGACGGCTCCTTTTATAAGATGAGAATTAGGTTAAATTGGACACATGGCAGGCTCTCCTCACTCCTTTATCCCAAAAATAACTCAATAGAAGTCGGTTTGTCAACTTGGCTAACGAGCTGTGATGTGGTAGTTTTGCTCCCAGTTTTGCTTCAGCACAGAATTTGCTCCCTCACGTCGCTCAGCAGTATTTTCTGCACAAAATAACTTTCAAAGCCTCCATTCTTCCATATGGGTTAAAATATATAATATATATCTAAAACCAACCCTATTAAGCACAAAAGACACACAAATCCCTATAGAATTAAGGCCTAAATAACTACCTTTCGGACAGTTATCATACCCCCAAACTTGAACTATTGCGCGTCTTGAGCAATACTAACTCACCTTCCCATGAAAATTCAAAACATTAGTCATAGCACAACTCAATCAAAAGAGATATTCCAACAATACCTTCAACCTTTACCTGAGCATCCTGCAAAATCAAGCACTGCTGCAACAAAAGAATACTTTCAGCATTGAACAAATAATCACCACCTTTAACTCAATCCTAAGAACTTACCACAACCTAGCTCTATTATCAGACATATTTAAACACATTTTTCAGGGGTTTATATTTTTGTTCTTCAGACTTAAAGCAGCCCTACAATCATAAGCTCTTAAGCATGAGATGACCCACTTTATGGTGCAGTATACCCTTGCCTCAAACTTATCACCAATTAGGCTAAATACTCATTGTTAAACCCAAAAATCCTTAGTTATTCTATCCCTTGCTTCTCAGAATGGCGACATTTTATGATGAAGCTCACCTAAGCCCTGGGAGACAGAAAACTGCTAGATTATCATTCATCCTTCAAAACTTTTGCTCTATGAATTTTCTCAGCAAAATTTTCAACAATCAACTTTTTTCAGCAAATAATTTTTCTCATTTTTCCAATATTTTCTAGGTCATCTTTTGACGTGAAGACAAATTGTGGGTATCACAAATGTCCCCGGTTACTCAACAACCTAGCAAATTTTTAAATGAAGGAGAGGAATGCTCGAGCAAAACAATTGGAGTAGCAAAAAGTCCCCCAAACTTAAATTATTCATTGTCCTCAATGAATTAGCAACATGATAAGTATACCCCCAAACTTAATTTTTTCTATCTGAATTTTAAACTAAGCGTGGGACTAAGATTAAGCTTAAGGTGGATCAAATAAGACAATGCTACCTCAGAACTTTTGCTGTAGTCATGACCAGGCTAGAAGGAATGCTCAAGCAAAAGGTTTCTGGAGATCATAACATCTTGGTCTAATTAAGCTAACTAGTCCATGCTTCAAAAATTCAAAAGAAAATTAAGTTAGATACTCAGATATGCCAAACAAAACAGTATTTGATTTCATTAAAGATCAAGATCACAGATCAACATAATCATGTCAGAGATAGATTTTAAACCAGCAGATAAAAACAAAGAAACATAACATAACATAAGCAAAAAGAACAAAACACATGCAAGGCAAGCACAAAATAATCATTCATCAAAATATTTGCTCGCAGAAACTAAAACTTCCCTTTAATTTTTCATCATGTTCAGGCTCTGGGTTTTCTTCTTCCTCTCAAATGATGGGTGGAGATGGAATGCATAGGTTCACAAGATCGTCAATGAAAATTAGGAAGGCTTGATATGACTTAGAAAAAATTCACTTGCATAGCCCTCCTTAGTGTGGTGTCCCTTCAACGATCATAACTCTAGTAGGTTTGAAGTTGTCTTTCAGTGAATACGGGCCTACTGAACATCCTCTCAAGTTGCTCCAGCACTCTATGGACACCTCACAACAAACCACCTTCGCACACCTCACCTTTTTGAAGCGTTGTAGGCAATAATCTCTGCTTGACAAAGCTGGGCCAAGTGTTAGCCTCACTTGCCCTCATCCTAGACAACCTCCACTAGGCATTTAGTTGCTCATTTGAGGAAGCAACTAATATTGCGTTGAAAACAGTGTGGGGGAAATCTTGCAAATTAAATAGATAATTAATCACTACATGGCTCCAGTCAACAACAACTCTACGAACAATAATCAAGAATCCTTCATTTTCATCGATGTTGGCGTAAAACTCCCATTCTAGTTGATCAACAGTGGGCTCCGGCTTTGCGCACAACCGTTCCCAAACGTGATTAATAATGTTCGCTCAAGGAAAATGTGCGAGCTCTTTGCCACCATCGAAGTCGCGCTCCATTAGAACATCTCGCTTCAGGACTTCTTGATATTTTTGTCTTGCCTCTTCATTAATGAACCTCCCGTATAGAAATCTTTCATCAAGCTCAATTTTTTCACTCAATTTCGGTCTCAACTTCATTCCTCTCATCTTCTTTTTCTTCTTCTGGCTTTTCTTTTTCAGAAACAAATGGTAGGGAGGAAGGGTTGGGGTAGGGGTTCTTACTTTTTTTTTTCTCTTAGACCTCTTCTTCTTTTCTTTGGTCTCTACGAAGCCTCTTTAACCCTCTCTTCCATCGTATCTTCATCCACCGTCGCTCTTTCTTTCCTTGCTCGTGCTTTTTTTTTCCTCACAATAATAATACACACAAAAAAACGAATCACATTAGTAGTAATAAAAGATAAGAGTGAAAAACGTACCTGATGGGAGATCGTATAAATAGGGAACTAACTCAAAGATTTTCAACAAATAATTAGCCCCTAATTATCTCTTAATTAATTTAAGTTACCGTTTTAACTTTATGGAAATTTTTTTATTATTTTTCAAACGGTAAGATCTTCCATTTACTATGCTCCCTGTGTGTGTAACAACCATAACGCCAGTTGCCCTCTGCTCAACACATGACATCTTTGTTAATTAACTACATGCCCACTTTATTATCCTGCTAACAACAATAAAATCTCAATGATAAAATTAGAATCTTATCTCACAAAAAATCTTAACCGAATAAAATCTCTGATCTTCTCAACAAAACAATGAAATCAAATCTTTTTTTTTTTTTAAATAACATCCACTAGATATATTATTTTAAATCTGGAAAAATCTTTTGAAAATAAAATCCTTCAAAATAAAATCTAAACTAACCTAACTAAATAAAAATAAAATAAATAACAAATAATAAATAAATAAACAAAATCTAATCAAATCATAATCATATCAAATCAAAATAATAACAAAACAAAACAAATAAATAAATAAATAAAAAACGTAATCCAAGAATGGGAGCTTCTGATTAGAATGCTGAAATTTTGCTCCCTCAAAACCTACGCTCCCTTAATCTGCCATCAACTTCAAAGAATAATATGTCAGAATTAAATCATGAAGATATATTATTAAAAATCTAATCTAAACGAAAATTAAAAATTCAAACTAAAATTAAATCTAAACAGAAATCAAATTTACTTTAGACTCACAGCCATCATCAACACATTGTCTAACTATAGATGCATCATTTGATAAATAAAATTTTACCTCATGGAAAAATTCTTTCATTTGTTCTTTTGATAAACCAGGAGGCAAATTTCCAAAATCAAGGTAATTGGAAAAGTCATCATACCAAGGTGTTTTCACTGCCTTATTATGAGCTACAGTAAATAACCACTCATCAAGGAAGGATTTCCTAATCTCGGGTTGCTGGAGCAATGTCAATGAATTATAAGGTTCAATAGGCTTGGATTTCTTATCTATTGGCTCTAAGGATTCAAAATTCCTCTCAAAACTAGAAATCTCACCTACAAATTTATGCTCATGCTCCAATCCACCTATTTCCAAATCCTAAATTTGGATTTCTCCAAATTTTTGGGTATGGTACTCCATCAATTCCTTCTCAAAGTGGTCCTCATCAAACTCATCCAACACTTGAATGCCAAGCAACCCTCAAAATCATTTGGATATTTCATTGCATCAAACATATTAAACTTCACCTTTTGGTCATGCACCTTCATTGTAAGCTCCCCCTGTTGGACATCTATTAATGAACTACCAGTTGCCAAAAATGGACGGCCAAGAATAATTGGGACATTCTTATCTGCCTCATAATCTAGAATAATGAAATCGACAGGAAAAATAAATTTATCTACCTGGACCAGAACATCCTCAATCTTACCCTCAGGATATGTGATAGACCTATCTGCTAATTGGAGTGTGACTGTTGTAGGCTTAGCTTCACCTATTCCTAACTTTCGATAAACCAAAAGAGGCATAAGGTTTACGCTCGCGCCTGAATCACAAAGTGCTCTCCCCAACTCCTTTCCACCTATAGAGACAGGAATAGTGGATGATCCTGGATCCTTAGCCTTGGAAAGTAGCCCATTCTTAAGAATAGCACTACATTCCTCAGTAAGAGTCACAGTCTCTAACTCTCCTAATCTTTTCTTTTTAGTTAAAATATCATTAAGAAATTTAGCATAATTAGGCATTTGCTCTATAGCTTCTACTAAAGAAATATTTATATGCAATTGCTTAAGAATCTCTAAAAACTTCTTAAATTGACCATCTTGATTCTTAGGCTTCTGCCTTTGTCGAAAAGGTAAGGGTGGGTTATAGGGTGGGGGCGGTACATAAGGTAGTTCCACATCTGGAACAGAACCAGATGCTCCAGTATCATTATTGCTGCCTCCAGCACCCTGACCAGTCTCCAATTCTTTCTCAACAACAATATTTTTATCACAATTATTTTCTACTTCCTGGGGTTTACTAGGCTCTTTTCTCTCCTCTAGTGGCTTACCACTCCTTAAAGTCACTGTCTGCACCTGCTTTTTACCTTCCCTTATAGGGTGTTCAATATTTGAAGGAATGTTACCTCGAGATCGTGCCTTCAGCTCATTAGCTAGTTGACCCACTTGCAACTCTAGGACTCTTAATGAAGCCTACTGACTTTGGATTATTGATAGCGAGCAGAAATGTCGCTATTTTAGTCTCAAATTATTAAGCTTTTAGGTGCTTTAATCGTGTTTTTAATGAATATATTTATTGAATTTTGTTATTTTGTCTCTAGGAGCATAAATGATGATTTTGGGAGAAAAAGAGCCAAAATTGATGGAATTATAGCCCAAATCAAAGTATGAAGCCCAAAGAAGACATCCATGAGGAAAAATCCAAGAGAAATGAAGAAGAAGGCCCAAAAATCAGCCCAAAAGGAAGCTGATTTTCTGGAAAATCTGGACAGCGTCGAGACGCTTAGCAAGGCAGCGTCGCGACGCTGCCCTTTCTTGTTGCCCAAGTCGCGTGCGCAGCAGCGTCGCGACGCTTGGCAAGGCAGCGTCGCGACGCTACCCCTTTTCCAGGCCTATAAATAGGAGCCCTTGGTGCCTCATTTGGAGAATCAATCAATAAAATCATTATCCATTCCTTTCTTTCCTTTCTTAAGACTCCTTTTTTGGAGCCCCTCTCAAGGCTTTTGAGCCTTTTTGAGAGGGTTCTTCTAGTGGGAATTTTTGGGGAATTTCGGGGAGCAATTCTAGAGGCTCGAGGAGTAGTCAGCGGGGGCTCCAAGCGTCAGCAAGGGGTTTTTCGACGGTCAATTCCTTTTCCTTTATGCCTTTTAATATGCTTTCCCTTGTAATTATTGTGGATATTATGTGTAGCTAAACCCCAATTTGGGGTCTTGAAATGAAATGTTAGTGGAAATATTGTTATAATTTCTTGTCTCTTGCCCATGTCCTAATTATTTGTATGGATGTGCTTAATGCTTTACTCAATCTGGCCAATTGTGTAATGATTCGTTTCTTAATGGAAACTCGACGGAGAGAAATTAGGATAGATCATAATCCATGCAACTAGTTTAATTGTCCGTTGTGACACCGGGATTAGTTGATTAAACTTAGATTCCTAAAATGAATCAGAGCGTGATAATTAATGATTTTTAATAGCGCTAAGGACACTTAGGTTGTTAAAATGAATTAATTACAATTAGGGGAAACCGACAGGAGAACCTATGTGATTAACGGAGATTCTAGGTTTATAATTAGTTGGGCAATGAGATAGGATAATTATAGCAATTATTTAGCTAATCATTGATTTTCAAGACCCCTCTTCCCATTTCAAGAAAACTCTTTCTCCACATTTTATTTCTGATTGATCAAATTTGTTTTTATTTAATCATTTTTAAATTTAATCTTCTTATTTCATGAACGTTGTCCCTAAATATTATTTCACCTAAGTATTTTCAGTGCTCAAGAGAATTTTAAATTATTGCTTAAGTTTCGCTTCGCCTCCCTGAGGATTCGATACTCGGAATACTTTCCGTTTTATATTACTTGTGGCCCGTGCACTTGCGGAAACCAACCAACAAGTTTTTGGCGCCGTTGCCGAGGAGGCTTGATTTTTAAGCAAAAATTTAATTTTTCTTGACATCGAAAAGAAAACGGTAAATGGTAATTTAGGTGTAAATATTTTTTTTTTCTTTCTTCCATCGTTTTGTGAATATTATTTTATTTTCTTTTTTGTTTTTGTTTGGTTCTTTTTTTTTATTATCTGGGAGCATTGCATGCGAAGAAACAAGGTGGTTGATCTGTTTCCGTTAGATCTTGAGATTAACAGGACTCTAAAATTCATTAGAAAAGGAAAAAGATTAACAGAAACGATGGCCCACCAAGAAGAAGCTCCCAAAGCAATTAGAGATTTTCTGCAGCCAGTTCTTCCTACCGAGAATTCTGGAATTGTTTACGCCCCCATCCAAGCTACAAATTTTGAGCTCAAAACAGGGTTGATTCAGATGGCGCGCGATAACTCGTTCAAGGGACATCCTTCCGAGGACCCCCACTCTCATCTGCGATCATTCCTAGAAATATGTGGGACGGTAAAGATGAACGGAGTTCCGGCCGACGCGATCAGATTGAGGCTATTTCCATTTTCTCTACAGGATAAAGTAAAAGATTGGCTCGAATCAGTCGAGACGGGCAGCATCAGTACTTGGGACGAGCTTGCCCAGGCTTTTCTGACAAAATTTTTTCCACCGGCTAAGACTACCAAGCTGCGGACTGAAATTGGAACTTTCAGACAGCTTGACGAAGAGCAGTTATACGAAGCGTGGGAAAGATATAAGGAAATGCTTAGGCGATGCCCCCAACACGGATATCCTGATTGGCTTCAGGTACAGTTATTCTATAATGGATTAAACCCCTCCACGAAGACAGTCCTTGACACATCAGCAGGAGGGAGTTTTCTTTCAAAAACAGTGACAGAAGCCAAAGACATGCTTGAGGAAATGGCAGCAACAAGTTATCAATGGCCGACGGAGAGAGGAACAGTTACAAAGAAGGCTGGATTGTATGAACTGGATGAGTCAAGTTCACTGAAAGCGCAACTGGCATCTCTGACCAATGCTCTAAACAAATTGACGTCATCTGAGGTGGTCAAGTCCATTTCCACCTTAGCTGAAGGACATTCGAAGAAAGAAGGTCAAGATGTGGAAGAAGTTCAATACATAGGAAATAGATCATATACTCAAGGAGTACCAAACTTCTACCACCCCAATCTGCGCAATCACGAGAACTTCTCATATGCAAATACGAAGAATGTTTTGCAGCCACCCCCAGGTTTTGCATCAACGAGTACTCCTGAGAAGAAAAATAATCTGGAGGAGATGGTGGCTTTATGTTGGGTTTTATGCCCTAAAACTCGTAGATAGTAAATGTACATCTGACCGAACATTAATAAAGTGATGTATTATTCAATGTTTGTATTATATCTTGTCTTGCTAACCCTAATCCAATAAACTAAACATCCATGGCTAATAGAATGAGACTTGAACTAGTATGTAGGGACATGCGGGGATCAATGTTCAAGTTTTAGCCTAAAGGGTCTGTAGTATAGGGATAAGGCTGGGTACCTTATCCTGGTGACACTATGGATACGGCCCGCTTTGTATATTGATACAAACGTAGTGATCCAACACGTTCATGTGGTTGACATGCGAGTGGGGGTATCCTGTGCAATGAGTTTGCACAAAGACCGGACCGCGAAATAGTTAACCACTAACTATAACACCGTTGGTTAGCTCGGTTTCTATTTCACTAGGATGACCTAGGCAACTTAGCCTTAATCCTGAGTAGATTATGGACTCCTGTCCATGAGGGATTGTCCTTTGATTTGTACGGGTGAGAGTGGCCAGTTCGCCGACTCAATAAGCCTACCATTTTGGGGACAAGACCGAATGGGGAGCTGGGAACGTAGTCTTACAAGATGGAATTCACTCCTTCCTGATATGAGGGTAAGTAGAGGTGTGTTCCCTTAAGTGGTGTCTCCGGGTCTTGAACAAAGGGCCCTACCCTCTTTATGGCACGAGAGGGTTTTCTGTTTGATGGTTGGACCACAAACAGGTTGTTCATTAGAGGAGCACTGGTACTTAAGGACCAAGAGGTAGCCCAGGGGTAAAACGGTAATTTGACCTAGCTGGGGTACGAATACACGTGAAGGGCTAACTTGCTGCTGACGGTCAATATCCGTGGACACAGAAATATATCTGCAGTGAGAAGAGTGCAGCTGTGGTTCTTTAGTGGAGTGAACCACAGTTAACGAATATTGATTAACTTGGTTAATGAGTTTAACCAACTAATCTCACATCGTTGGAGCTTCTGATCTGTAGGTCCATTAGGTCCCACCGGTAGCTCATTTGGGGCGTTGAGGTAAAATTCTAAGGATGGATTGAATATTCGAAGGTGTTCGAATATTATACTAAAATATGAATTTGGTTCATATTAAAAACTATAGGTTAAAATTAATATGCATTGGATGTATATTAATACTATAGTTATGAGAGAGAAAATAGTAATTGAATATGTGATGTTCAATTTTATTTTATTAATTAATTAATTTCTTATTAATTAATTGATTTAGTTTAATTAAATTTGATTTAATTAAACTATAAGATAAGAGGGATATTAATTTAAATTGGATTTAAATTAAAGTTATTTTAATTAATTTAGATTAATTAAAAGATAATTAAAAGATAATTAATTATAATTTGAATTTAGGTTTTTCAAATTATAATTAATTAATTAAAATATCAGATAACTGAAATATCAGTTATCTGATATTTTAAATCATCAGACGTGGTCAGGGGAGTGGAAAAAAACTGCCTCCTGGTCTCACGTCTGTAGCTCTCCCAATTAGCTCTCTCAGTTTCATTCATTCTCTTCGAGAGATCTCTCTCAGAGAACAGATCCAGAGAATTCAAACAAAAGAATCCAGAGAAATTTCCTTAGAATTTTTCGCTCCCACCAGCACTCAACGTAGGATCCCTATCAGAGAATACCGGTGTACCCTTGTGGTGGTGTTCGTGTTGCTGCTGTATTTTTGAGCAAAATTCAGAGAATTCGGCGAAAACTTCAAGGATTTCATCAAGGGTATGTTTTACTTGAACTAGGGTCAATAGGACCCAATTCTAGATTAGATCTAGGATTAATTCTCTGTTTTTGCATGCTTGTATCTGGTTTTACAGCAAGCTTTTCCTATCATTGTTGCTGTAAATTTCATTTATTTTATCCCAACGTATTGGTATTTTTATTCTTAAATTAATCGGGGTTTTTTAAAGGTTCTGTATATTTTCCGCTGCGCAAGGGGTTTCATCCCTTCAATTGGTATCAGAGCCAACTCTGGATTTTAATTTAAGAATTAAAATTTGCGTTGGTTTTAGGTGGGATTTGCATTATGAATGTTCAATTTTGCGATAAACTGTTTAGGTTTAATTTGGCCATAGATTTACCGCTTTTTTACTTGATTTGATCATGTAAGGCCCCTGTGTTTTTGGGCAAAATTGTGTAAATCGAGTCTGTACAGTCCGGGTCTCAGTTAGGATTGAAAATCGATGAAGATCGCAGAAGAAATTGGTGAATTTCATGAAGAACAGCCGCTGTTCTGCCCAGGAATCAGCTCCAGACGCAACAGCGTCGGGACGCTTAGCCTAGTGCGTCTCGACGCTGTCGCGATTCCACGCTCCAGACGGTTGAAATCGCGCCAGCGTCGAGACGCTTTCTTCGCAGCGTCTCGACGCTGTCACGATTTCGTGCGGCGCCAGGATTTTCGCGAAATCAGACGTGGTGCCCTAATTTGGCCGGTTCGGTTCGAGCGTTTTGGGTCAGCTGGGACCGGTTTGGTCCGGTTTGACCCGTTTTGGGTGCGGTTCGAGTTTTTCAAGTCCGGTTCGAAGTGGTTCGGGTCGGTTCAAGGCTAGTAGACCGGTTTTGGAGCTGCAGAATTATGTAATAGGATAGATTTATTGCTTTATTAATGTAATTTTGCTTTAATCTATCCTAGGGGCCAATTAAATCGGTTTATTCGCTATTTAAATGCTTTATGGATGTCATTTAAATTTAATCCCACCTTAGGATATAAAGCATGCTCATGCATTTATGAATGTTATAATTAGATTATAATATATGTATGAAATGCATGATTTGATTTTCATGATTTATTTAATATATAGTAGAGTTATATTAAATTCATGAAAATGGAATAGTATGTTGCATGCAACTACATAGTTTTAATATAAGTGTTATATTAAAAATTATTTGTTTGCAGCATGCTAAGTTGATTTTCCATTATTGGCTATAATAAAGTTGTTTATTATTTAAATGGAAATCAAGTTGCATTGAGCATGATACATCCATAGATTAATATAAGGGTTATATTAATTATCATGCTATGCATAGTACTATAGTTTAAAATTTCATTAACTTGAATATGATTGTTAATTGTTTTAAAAACTATAGTATGCATGATTATAGGGCTAATCATTATAAAATTTTGAAATAGTTTAAAATTTTATGATTAGAAACCGTCAATCTATAATCAAGATGTGCATGTTCACATAGGATCTTAGGTTAAAATTAAATTAATTTTAATGGGTTAAAATTAATTAGACCTAAGATCATTTTCTAATAGGATTAGAAAATCTTACTTAGTTTTAAAATAGTTTTAATGAACTAAGTAGGACGAACATTCCTAAGATTATAAGGGAACTCTACCAGTGAAGTTCTGTCTAAGGATTGGAGGTATTTAAGTTGACGGTAAACGGAACACCTCCTACCTGGGAACTGATCTGGAATACCGGAGTTGAATTAATCTCAGGTTAATGTTAGAATAATGTCACTAGGTTAATTAAATTGGTTTAATACACCTAGACATTAGGTCTTATTATAATAGTTATAATAGGACTAGACTTAGATAAATGACTTAGCCGGATTTATCTAGGTTTAATCAAACCCTAAAATTAATCAGTTACTTTAGTGGGAGGAAAATTACAAAACTTAATTTAAATTGAGTTTTGCTCCTACGTCCCCGTGACGTTCACACCGTGAGATCCATGCTCGGCTTTGTGTCGTTTTAGCGCGGCCTCCCTTCGGAGAGTGTTTGCATGGGTCAATACCAAGGTGAATGGGGAAAGTGACTATAGTAAGTGGGAGCGGGACACGTGTCAACGTATCCTTCGGTCTCCACCCCTAGGTCACAACGTGAGATTCCTATGATCCGCCTGCGTGTTGTCTCGGCGCAACCATCCCTTCGGAGGGCCTGATCATAGGATTCGGAACACCGTGAACTCCTGAAAAGGATAGGATCACTTAGGCTAATTACCAACAGTTGTCTTTCCTAACGGTAGCCTGTTGGTGCGTGCCTCTGGGATCTGAAAGTGGGAGGGTTACACTTACGGGGAGGAGTTAATTTGTTAACAAATCCTTGACCGAACAACGGTGGTTAATCTCTAATGGAATATGAGTTATTCTGGTATTAGAAATTGACTGAGAAGAGTCTCATTTTAGAGGAGGAACAACTGATCACCCTTCGGTGGCTGTTCTTCTAAACCTCTAAAGCATCGTTGCGAAACACAATCATAAGTTTTATTAGGGTTCTTTGATTGTTTGTTTGCAAAATTGATTGGATGTATGCAATTGTTTGTATTGCTTGTGTGATGGGTTAAGGCAAAGATAACTAATACGGTCACTTGTTTGTTTTTTCAGCAATGTCTTCCTCTATCATATCTCTGCTTAAAAATGAACAATTAACCGGCGAGAATTTTCCCCAATGGAAATCAAACCTTAATACAATTCTCGTGGTTGAGGATTTAAGATTCGTCTTAACGGAGGAATGTCCTCCCGTTCCCCCTCGCACTGCCTCTCAGGCAGTTAAAGACGCCTATGAACGCTGGACCAAGGCCAATGAAAAGGTCAAGGTCTATATATTGGTCAGCTTGTCTGAAGTTTTGGCCAAGCGTTATGAGAACGTGGAAACTGCCAGGGAAATTATGAATTCCCTGCAGGAGATGTTTGGACTCCCGTCCTACCAGCTCCACCACGACGCCTTGAAGAACGTCTTCAATGCCAAGATGCTGGAAGGTCAATCTGTTCGGGAACATGTCCTGGACATGGTTAACCAGTTCAACATAGCTGAGGCAAATGGCGGGGTTGTCTGCGAGCGCAGTCAGGTTGCGTTCATCCTTCACTCGCTCCCAGCGAGCTATCTGTCTTTTAGGACGAACGCGAGCATGAATAAGATTCAGTTCAACCTGACTACCCTCCTCTCGGAGTTACAGATTTACGAATCCCTGCAAAAGAGCAAGGGAAAGAATGTGGTGAAAGGAGAGGCCAATGTGGCCCATTCCAAGAAAAAGTTCCTGAAGGGTTCATCCTCAGGAACTAAATCTGTACCCCAGGCTTCTTCATCGAAGCAGATCCAGAAGAGGAAGGGAGACAAGGGGAAGGCTCCTGCACAGGCTGTGCAAGGGAAGGGGAAGGCCAAGGTCGTGGCCGATAAAGGTAGATGCTTCCACTGCAATGCAGATGGTCACTGGAAGCGCAACTGTCCCCGCTACCTTGCTGAGAAGAGAAGAGAAAAAGAAGGTAAATTTGATTTACTTGTGTTAGAGACTTGTCTCGTTGAACATGATGAGTTTGCCTGGATACTGGATTCGGGAGCCACTAATCATGTTTGTTCTTCTTTTCAGGGAAATAATTTCCAGCAGCTGGCAGAGGGTGAAATGACGCTCAAGGTCGGAACGGGAGACGTTGTTTCAGCTCGTGCAGTGGGAGCTGCAAAATTATTCTTTAGAAATAGGTTTTTAATTTTAGAGGACTTGTATTTGGTTCCTAGAATTAAAAGGAACCTAATTTCTGTTTCAGCTTTGTTAGAACAATGTTATACTATTTCCTTCTTGCTTAATGAAGCTTTAATTTTAAAGAATGGAATTTACATTTGTTCAGCTAAGCGTGAGAATAATTTGTTTGTGTTAAGACCAAATGATGCTAAGGCCATTTTAAGTCATGAAATGTTTAAAACGGCCGAAACGCAAAACAAAAGGCAAAAAGTTTCTCCTTCAAGTAACAACACGTATCTTTGGCATCTTCGTCTTGGTCATATTAACATCGATCGGATCGATCGTTTGGTTAAAAATGGGCTTCTAAGTGACATAGAAGATACATCTTTACCACCCTGTGAATCGTGTCTCGAGGGTAAAATGACCAAGAGGCCTTTTACTGGAAAAGGTTACAGGGCCAAAGAACCACTTGAACTAATACATTCAGATCTTTGTGGTCCTATGAATGTAAAGGCTCGAGGTGGTTTTGAATATTTCATCTCTTTCATAGATGATTATTCACGATACGGTTACTTGTACCTAATGGGCCATAAGTCTGAGGCTCTTGAAAAGTTCAAGGAGTTTAAGGCTGAGGTAGAAAACTTATTGGGTAAAACAATTAAAACACTTCGATCAGATCGAGGTGGAGAGTATTTAGATCAGCGATTCCAGGACTATATGATAGAACATGGAATCCAATCACAACTCTCAGCACCTGGTACACCTCAGCAAAATGGTGTATCAGAAAGGAGAAACAGAACCTTGTTAGACATGGTTCGATCTATGATGAGCTATGCTCAGTTGCCTAGCTCGTTTTGGGGGTATGCAGTAGAGACTGCAGTACATATTCTTAACAGTGTTCCCTCAAAAAGTGTTTCTGAAACTCCTTTTGAGTTATGGAGGGGGCGTAAACCTAGTTTGCGTTACTTTCGAATCTGGGGTTGTCCTGCACATGTGTTAGTGACAAATCCTAAGAAATTGGAATCACGTACGAGAATATGCCAATTTGTTGGGTACCCGAAAGAAACGAGAGGTGGTCTTTTCTATGACCCTCAAGATAATAAAGTATTTGTATCAACAAATGCAACTTTCTTGGAGGAAGACCACATACGAAATCATCAACCACGAAGTAAGTTAGTATTAGGAGAAGCTACAGAAGGATCAACAAGGGTTGTTGATGAACCTGGTCCTTCAACAAGAGTTGTTGGAGAATGCAGTTCTTCTCGTCAATCTAGTCCTCCTCACGTAGTGGGAGAGCTTCGACGCAGTGGGAGGGTTGTGATACAACCTAACCGCTACTTGGGTTTAACAGAAACACAAGTAGTCATACCTGATGACGGCGTAGAAGATCCATTGTCTTATCGTCAGGCAATGAATGATGTAGATAAGGACGAGTGGGCCAAAGCCATGGACCTTGAGATGGAGTCGATGTACTTCAATCAAGTTTGGGAACTTGTAGATCTACCTGAAGGGGTCAGACCCATTGGGTGTAAATGGATCTATAAGAGAAAAAGAGATGCTGCTGGGAAAGTACAGACTTTCAAAGCAAGACTTGTAGCAAAGGGTTATACCCAACGAGAAGGAGTGGACTATGAAGAAACTTTTTCTCCAGTTGCTATGCTAAAGTCCATAAGAATCCTCTTATCCATTGCCACATTTTATGATTATGAAATTTGGCAAATGGATGTCAAGACAGCTTTTCTGAATGGCAATCTTGACGAGAGTATTTTTATGTCTCAACCCGAAGGGCTTTCCTCGTACTTTATGTAGACGACATTCTACTCATTGGGAATGATGTAGGGTATCTGTCTGACGTAAAAGAATGGCTAGCAGCTCAATTCCAAATGAAAGATTTGGGTGAGGCTCAGTATGTTCTTGGGATCCAGATTATTCGGGATAGGAAGAACAAATCGCTAGCTCTGTCTCAGGCAACGTATATCGACAAGATGTTGGCTCGATATTCGATGCAGAACTCCAAGAAGGGCTTGTTGCCTTTCAGGCATGGGGTTCACTTGTCTAAGGAACAGTCTCCTAAGACACCTCAAGAGGTTGAGGATATGAGACGGATTCCCTACGCCTCAGCCGTGGGTAGCTTAATGTATGCCATGCTATGCACGAGGCCTGACATTTGTTATGCTGTAGGGATTGTCAGCAGATATCAGTCAAATCCAGGGTTAGACCATTGGACCGCCGTTAAAGGAATCCTCAAGTATCTTAGGAGAACGAGAGATTACATGTTGGTGTTTGGGGCTAAGGAGTTAGTGCTCACTGGATACACCGACTCTGATTTCCAAACTGACAAGGATTCTAGGAAATCTACGTCAGGGTCAGTCTTCACCCTTAACGGGGGAGCTGTAGTTTGGAGGAGCATAAAGCAGGGATGTATAGCAGACTCCACGATGGAGGCTGAGTATGTAGCTGCTTGTGAAGCAGCTAAGGAAGCTGTTTGGCTAAGGAAGTTCTTGACAGATTTGGAAGTTGTTCCAAATATGAACTTGCCCATTACGTTATACTGTGACAACAGTGGGGCGGTAGCCAATTCAAAGGAACCTCGCAGCCATAAAAGAGGTAAACACATAGAGAGGAAGTACCATCTAATTCGAGAGATTGTGCAAAGAGGAGATGTGGTCGTGACCCAGATCGCTTCTGAGCATAACATTGCTGATCCGTTTACGAAGGCCCTCTCGGCTAAAGTGTTCGAGGGTCATCTAGACAGTCTAGGTCTGCGAGATATGTATATAGCGTAATCTAGGGCAAGTGGGAGATGTGTAATGGGTGTAAGGATGCCCTAGTTTATTGTATTTTGTATATTTACCTTTTGTGTAATGTACAAATATACATGTACCGTTTCCAGCTTTGGATTATTTTGTATATACTTTCCCTGTAACTTGAGTTTTAGTTCAAGTGGGAGTTTGTTGGGTTTTATGCCCTAAAACTCGTAGATAGTAAATGTACATCTGACCGAACATTAATAAAGTGATGTATTATTCAATGTTTGTATTATATCTTGTCTTGCTAACCCTAATCCAATAAACTAAACATCCATGGCTAATAGAATGAGACTTGAACTAGTATGTAGGGACATGCGGGGATCAATGTTCAAGTTTTAGCCTAAAGGGTCTGTAGTATAGGGATAAGGCTGGGTACCTTATCCTGGTGACACTATGGATACGGCCCGCTTTGTATATTGATACAAACGTAGTGATCCAACACGTTCATGTGGTTGACATGCGAGTGGGGGTATCCTGTGCAATGAGTTTGCACAAAGACCGGACCGCGAAATAGTTAACCACTAACTATAACACCGTTGGTTAGCTCGGTTTCTATTTCACTAGGATGACCTAGGCAACTTAGCCTTAATCCTGAGTAGATTATGGACTCCTGTCCATGAGGGATTGTCCTTTGATTTGTACGGGTGAGAGTGGCCAGTTCGCCGACTCAATAAGCCTACCATTTTGGGGACAAGACCGAATGGGGAGCTGGGAACGTAGTCTTACAAGATGGAATTCACTCCTTCCTGATATGAGGGTAAGTAGAGGTGTGTTCCCTTAAGTGGTGTCTCCGGGTCTTGAACAAAGGGCCCTACCCTCTTTATGGCACGAGAGGGTTTTCTGTTTGATGGTTGGACCACAAACAGGTTGTTCATTAGAGGAGCACTGGTACTTAAGGACCAAGAGGTAGCCCAGGGGTAAAACGGTAATTTGACCTAGCTGGGGTACGAATACACGTGAAGGGCTAACTTGCTGCTGACGGTCAATATCCGTGGACACAGAAATATATCTGCAGTGAGAAGAGTGCAGCTGTGGTTCTTTAGTGGAGTGAACCACAGTTAACGAATATTGATTAACTTGGTTAATGAGTTTAACCAACTAATCTCACATCGTTGGAGCTTCTGATCTGTAGGTCCATTAGGTCCCACCGGTAGCTCATTTGGGGCGTTGAGGTAAAATTCTAAGGATGGATTGAATATTCGAAGGTGTTCGAATATTATACTAAAATATGAATTTGGTTCATATTAAAAACTATAGGTTAAAATTAATATGCATTGGATGTATATTAATACTATAGTTATGAGAGAGAAAATAGTAATTGAATATGTGATGTTCAATTTTATTTTATTAATTAATTAATTTCTTATTAATTAATTGATTTAGTTTAATTAAATTTGATTTAATTAAACTATAAGATAAGAGGGATATTAATTTAAATTGGATTTAAATTAAAGTTATTTTAATTAATTTAGATTAATTAAAAGATAATTAAAAGATAATTAATTATAATTTGAATTTAGGTTTTTCAAATTATAATTAATTAATTAAAATATCAGATAACTGAAATATCAGTTATCTGATATTTTAAATCATCAGACGTGGTCAGGGGAGTGGAAAAAAACTGCCTCCTGGTCTCACGTCTGTAGCTCTCCCAATTAGCTCTCTCAGTTTCATTCATTCTCTTCGAGAGATCTCTCTCAGAGAACAGATCCAGAGAATTCAAACAAAAGAATCCAGAGAAATTTCCTTAGAATTTTTCGCTCCCACCAGCACTCAACGTAGGATCCCTATCAGAGAATACCGGTGTACCCTTGTGGTGGTGTTCGTGTTGCTGCTGTATTTTTGAGCAAAATTCAGAGAATTCGGCGAAAACTTCAAGGATTTCATCAAGGGTATGTTTTACTTGAACTAGGGTCAATAGGACCCAATTCTAGATTAGATCTAGGATTAATTCTCTGTTTTTGCATGCTTGTATCTGGTTTTACAGCAAGCTTTTCCTATCATTGTTGCTGTAAATTTCATTTATTTTATCCCAACGTATTGGTATTTTTATTCTTAAATTAATCGGGGTTTTTTAAAGGTTCTGTATATTTTCCGCTGCGCAAGGGGTTTCATCCCTTCACTTTATTCATCAAGGAACAAAGAATATTGAATGTGAATCTCCAGACATCAGTAAACAACCACGACGCAACTCTAAAGAATATGGAAGTGCAGATAGGCCAGATTGCTTCAGCAGTAAATGCCCTTCAAAAGGGAAAATTTCCAAGCGATACTGAGCCTAACCCGAAAGAGCAGTGTAAGATGGTGGTTTTGAGAAGTGGCAAAAGACTGGAGGACAGTATAGAGAAGAAAAAGGAAGAAGAAAAGAGAAGGGATGAAGATGAAGGGGCTGAGGCACAAAAAGCCTCCTCTAAAAGGTTCCAACATCCTCCTAACTCTATTGAATTAAAATGTGATTTTTCTAACAGCTGTGCAGGTAGAAAAGAAGAAGAGAGGCAGAATGACAATAAAAAGATGACTGAGGAAGAAGTGGTTCCATGCAACCACCATGACAGAGGTTCGCATATTAGCCCGCCCAAGCGGAGGGGCGAATGTCCAACCTTTGATTACAGGGAGTTACCTTTTCCTCAAAGATTTAAGAATGTCAAATTAGATGAACAATTTCAAAAATTTTTAGAAATGTTTAAAAAGTTGACTGTGAATATTCCATTGGTAGAAGCTTTGTATAATATGCCGAATTATGGAAAATTCATGAAAGAAATGCTTTCTAAAAAGAAAAGTCTGAAAAAAGAAGTTTTTAATTTATATGAGAGTAGCAGTACCATCATTTCTGGTAGGATACCCTCTAAGCAGAAAGATCCAGGGAGTTTTACTGTTCCCTGTACCATAGGAGAAGTATCCTTCGATAGGGCTTTGTGTGATTTAGGAGCAAGTATAAATTTAATGCCCTACTCTGTGTACAGGAAGATTGGTTTATCAAGTATGACAGACACTGACGTCACTCTCCAGCTTGCCGACAGATCGATTACCCACCCGATGGGTGTTGTGGAGGACGTGTTGGTGAAAGTCAACAAATTCATCTTTCCTGTAGATTTCGTGGTACTGGACATGAAAGAGGACAAAGAGGTGCCAATTATCTTAGGCAGACCTTTCCTAGCCACCGGTAAGGCCGAGATTAGCGTGCATACAGGTAAGCTTACCTTGAACATTGATGATGAAAAAGTCGTGTTTAGTATTTTTGGCCAAGATGAATCTGTTTGTAGTTTGCATACATGTTTTTCTGTTGGGCCTGAATACCTGACTGATGACGATGAAGAGGTAGACTATAATCTTGGCCTAGGCTTAGGAGAAATGCTCGTTGATAATATGGATTTTGATCATGATGCATATATGGATAATCCTCTGTTTGAAAATGATTTGGATCTGCCTGACTTTGAAAATGAATTAGACTTGCCTGCTTGTGATAATGAAAGATCTGCAGTTGATGATTTACCTTCCTTTGAAAATGAATTGGAATTGCCTGAAATGAATAATTTTGATGATGATATTGAATTGCCTGACATTGAGCATGAACATAAAAGGCATAAAAAAGATTGCTCGATAGATAATTTTGAGTCTGACCATGATTACAGTGAATCTATTGAGTCTGATCTTGACATTCCTGAATGCATGAATCCTGACAATGTGAATACTTTCTTTTCATGTCCTGATGATGTGTATAGCATAGAATCTGAACCAGAAGAACTTGAATCTGTGAATAGTATAGAATCTGATCCTGAAATTCTTGAATTCTTTAATTCTTCTGATGATGAGTCATGTGATAGCTTAGTTGAATCATTTTTTAATTCTGAGTCTGAAGGATCTGCTGAACATGTAGATATTTTTTCTGATGAATGGACTGGCATGATTGATAGGCCATCTCTAGATCCTAGACCAGTAGATAATATAACGCTTGATGACTCTGTTAACAACTGTTTTGAAAATAGAGATTTAGAAAAGAGATTTGATGCGGCTGATTATTTTCTAAAATGTTATTATGAGAATCTCTTTAGTGAAGATGGGCCAGGGGAAAGTTTTTTTTCTCCCCTGTTTGTAGTATGCAATTCGGTGCGTGATTTCTTGCAGGGCCCGGAGGATGATGAAAATTTTTATTTTGAGCCTCCGTAAGCGTGCCGAGCCTAGTCTAGCTAAAGACGTTAAAGAAAGCGCTGCTTGGGAGGCAACCCAAGGATTAAAGTAGTTAGTTGTTTTTGCGGTAAATAATTTTCTTTGCTCCGTGATCCAATTTTGTTTTGCAGGATCACCTTAGCAAATCCCGAAATTCCACATTTCCCATTTTTCATGGATCCAAAGGAAGAGGATGAAGCGCTCCTAGCTCAGGGAAGTCTCAGTATCTCTCTTTATGCTTTTCTGTTTTAAAACATTGGGGACAATGTTTAGTTTAAGTTTGGGGGGGAGGCTTCCGCTGTGTTGAGCAAATCTAAATTCTGTAGGATGCATGAATAGATAGCCATGATAGCCAAGGATGTGATTTTTGAAATTTTGGGAGAAAATGGTTTATATGTTGTGGAATCTGGGAGCACGGCAGAAATTGTGAAATTTTAAAATTTTTTGATACTTAGTTTTGATGTCTAAAGCATGCAAAAGTCTTATCTAATGACGTCTTTGAAAATCTAGATTCTTATTATGGTTTTCAAAATTGTTGTCACCCCGATAGGCTTAGTTTCTAATATCAGGAAGTTCATGCTTGATTGCTCTAAAGAACTAGGTAGGAAAAAATTGCTATGCCTGCTGAGAGAAAAGCAAAAGCAACAAAAGAAAATGTGAGAAAAAGAAAATCTGTTGAAAAAGAATTTTTGCTTGCTCAAAAGAAAAAAGCCTAGGGGTAAAAAGAGCTACCTGCGGTGTGATCAGTTAGGCCAACCAGAGAATAAAATTCGGGTTAAGGGTCCCTGCACCGTAGTGTGAAAGCTAGTACCATTAGATATCAAAATGCAAGTTTGGGGGAGGAGCAAAAGAAAAAGAAAGAAAAAGAAAAATCATGTGAGAATTCTGCTCCCCCATAAAAAAAAAAAAAAAAAAAAAAAAAAAAAAAGGATGACAGGCACCCTAGTTACTTTTTTTTTTGCATGATAGAAGGACTCCGAAGTATTAGGGGCTCTTAGCCAGTGTAGGGGGAAAACAAATGGAGAAAGCCATAAGACTAATCTAGGTTAGTAAAAGAATCAATAGATAAGTCTTGAGCATGCTATTCATTAATCTTAAGTTTAAACTAGTTTAAGATTTCTTCAAGAGTATGCGGTGCTTGCTTATTCCACTTGCATGTTTTCCATTCGATCCTAAGAATTCCAAAATCATTGAGGGTTGAGCGATTCTATTTCATGCATCTTTAGAATTTATTTTGCTCGGGACTAGCAAAAGCTTAAGTTTGGGGGTGTGATAGCGAACAGAAATGTCGCTATTTTAGTCTCAAATTATTAAGCTTTTAGGTGCTTTAATCGTGTTTTTAATGAATATATTTATTGAATTTTGTTATTTTGTCTCTAGGAGCATAAATGATGATTTTGGGAGAAAAAGAGCCAAAATTGATGGAATTATAGCCCAAATCAAAGTATGAAGCCATAAGAAGACATCCATGAGGAAAAATCCAAGAGAAATGAAGAAGAAGGCCCAAAAATCAGCCCAAAAGGAAGCTGATTTTCTGGAAAATCTGGACAGCGTCGAGACGCTTAGCAAGGCAGCGTCGCGACGCTGCCCTTTCTTGTTGCCCAAGTCGCGTGCGCAGCAGCGTCGCGACGCTTGGCAAGGCAGCGTCGCGACGCTACCCCTTTTCCAGGCCTATAAATAGGAGCCCTTGGTGCCTCATTTGGAGAATCAATCAATAAAATCATTATCCATTCCTTTCTTTCCTTTCTTAAGACTCCTTTTTTGGAGCCCCTCTCAAGGCTTTTGAGCCTTTTTGAGAGGGTTCTTCTAGTGGGAATTTTTGGGGAATTTCGGGGAGCAATTCTAGAGGCTCGAGGAGTAGTCAGCGGGGGCTCCAAGCGTCAGCAAGGGGTTTTTCGACAGTCAATTCCTTTTCCTTTATGCCTTTTAATATGCTTTCCCTTGTAATTATTGTGGATATTATGTGTAGCTAAACCCCAATTTGGGGTCTTGAAATGAAATGTTAGTGGAAATATTGTTATAATTTCTTGTCTCTTGCCCATGTCCTAATTATTTGTATGGATGTGCTTAATGCTTTACTCAATCTAGCCAATTGTGTAATGATTCGTTTCTTAATGGAAACTCGACGGAGAGAAATTAGGATAGATCATAATCCATGCAACTAGTTTAATTGCCCGTTGTGACACCGGGATTAGTTGATTAAACTTAGATTCCTAAAATGAATCAGAGCGTGATAATTAATGATTTTTAATAGCGCTAAGGACACTTAGGTTGTTAAAATGAATTAATTACAATTAGGGGAAACCGACAGGAGAACCTATGTGATTAACGGAGATTCTAGGTTTATAATTAGTTGGGCAATGAGATAGGATAATTATAGCAATTATTTAGCTAATCATTGATTTTCAAGACCCCTCTTCCCATTTCAAGAAAACTCTTTCTCCACATTTTATTTCTCATTGATCAAATTTGTTTTTATTTAATCATTTTTAAATTTAATCTTCTTATTTCATGAACGTTGTCCCTAAATATTATTTCACCTAAGTATTTTCAGTGCTCAAGAGAATTTTAAATTATTGCTTAAGTTTCGCTTCGCCTCCCTGAGGATTCGATACTCGGAATACTTTCCGTTTTATATTACTTGTGGCCCGTGCACTTGCGGAAACCAACCAACAATTATGACATCATTACGAGCCATATAATCCTTCATCATTGACTCTAGAGAATTACCCAAATTTTGCTGGGGCAAAACCTGCTTATTTTGTTGGGGCAATGCCTGTGATTTAGCAAATCTGAACTGGTTCACCACCTTTTGCTGTGCTTGGGGGACTTGCGAATTGCTTCCTTGCCCTCCCCACGCAAACTTGGGGTGGTTGCGCCAACCTGGATTATAAAAGTTAGAATAAAGGTTATTCCTTTGATTACCTGCAAAAAACACAGAAGCTAGATGGTTAGGACAAACCTCATAATTATGCTCTTCACCACAATAGGCACAAGATTCAGCTACCACTTTATTTACAAATGCAATAGATTCCACCACTGGTGGCTGCTGAACATTGCTTACCACATTTATGTTTTTAAGAGTGTTAGCTAATTCTACAATATCGGCCCTAATGGTAGACACACCATCAACTTCTAACACACTCTTAACTTTTTTATTAGAGCCTCTAACATCTGTCCATTGACAACTGTAGGTTGATATTCTCTCTAAAATCTCATAAGCTTCATTAAAAGATTTTTCCAAAAGAGCCCCATCCGCAGAAGCATCCACCATACACTTGGTTGCTATGTTTAACCCATTGTAAAATATTTCCATTTGAATACAATATGGCGAACAGTGGTGGGGACACTTTCGCAAAAGCTCCTTAAACCTTTCCCAAGCCTCACTAAAAGTTTCTTCCTCATTTTGCCTAAATCCCACTATTTCACTCCTTAACTTGGCACTCCTAATTGGTGGAAAATACTTACTAAGAAATTTCTCTACTAGCTCATTCCACGTACTTATCGATGTTGGAGCAAAAGAATTCAACCACGTCTTTGCTCCATCTCTAAGGGGATAAGGAAATAGGGTTAATCTAAGGGCATCTCTCGACACTCCCTCAAAAGCAAATGAATCACTAACTTCTAGAAAAGACTTAAGATGTAAATGGGGGTCCTCGGATGGTAAACCATGGAATTGGCCAACCATCTCTAACATGTGAAACATGACCGGTTTCAATTCAAAATTCGATGCCTCAATAACTGGACACACTATCACTGGATTTAACTCGTCAATAATTGGAAAAACATACGCTCTAATGACTCTGTCCCTATCATTTGCTACAAGGATAGGATACCTAGCCTGATTATTTTGCTGTCCATTTTGCTCCAGCGGCGGATTTTGCTGCATCGCACAGTTCCTCTTCGAAATTCACTTGAAATTTTGTTTTTTTTTTTTTGAAAATCTAATCCGGAGGGGATCGCTCAGACACCAAAGTCACACCTACAAAACAAAAAGAAACAGTCAAAAAGTTCACGCACCAAATCACCAAAAATATAAAAAAAAATCAATCAAATAAAACAATTTCAAGTCCCCAGCAACGGCGCCAAAATCTTGTTGCAATTCTGGAGTGGTTAAAAATATGAGATAAATTGACTCCAAAATACTGTGCAAGTATACACAATCTACCAGCAAGTGATAAGTATTTATCGTATCCACAGGGTCTTGAAATGCCTACCTCTATTGATTTAATTTGCCTTTTTAGTGATTTCAAATGGTTGGTTAAATTGATTGGGTTTTTAAAATGCTGAAACAAAAGATATGCGAAAGCAGTAAATGATTACGACAGAGAAAACAGAATGGAAACAGACACAGGTTAAGACTTCTGTAATTGTTATAAAGATGCTCCAGCAATTCTTTTGATCCGTCAATCTCTTGCAGTATCATCAGCGGGATCCTCCCGGAACTCCGGATTTTTTGGAATATGTTTCAAAACCAATGAAGCTCTACCGATCAAGCACTAGGCAACTGGCTATCCCTAACTCAGTCACTGGCGTTCACCAATACACAATGATCTAGCGTGAATTATCGCCACACAACTCCTAAATCATCCCTGAAACTAGGAGAAGTTATACATACCGGCTAGCTAGGCGGGCACATAATGAAATTAAAGATCAACAATAACTCAAGATGAACATGTTCAAATAGAATTTCCAGATTTATAAATATAACAATCACACAATTCTTAACCTATGCCTTCAAAACAATTAGTTCATGATTGAAAACATAAAATACGTTACAATCTCGATAAGCACATCCATAATGCAAAATACAAAAGAAATACTAATCCTTTTAGCAATTGGGTAGATGAAACGACTGCTCCAAACCACCAAGAACATAGAAGGACTTCGTCTCCTGTAGTGGAATCACAAATGGTCTTCTTAGATCTCCATTCCGCCGTCAATTCGGCCTCCGGCCGATTGATTCGGTCTCCAAATCATGAATGCCTTTATCTTTGACGGCTCCTCCTTTGATAAGATGAGAATTAGGTTAAATTGGACACATGGCAGGCTCTCCTCACTCCTTTATCCCCAAAATAACTCAATAGAAGTCGGTTTGTCAACTTGGCTAACGAGCTGTGATGTGGTAGTTTTGCTCCCAGTTTTGCTGCAGCACAGAATTTGCTCCCTCATGTCGCTCAGCAGTATTTTCTGCACAAAATAACTTTCAAAGCCTCCATCCTTCCATATGGGTTAAAATATATAATATATATCTAAAACCAACCCTATTAAGCACAAAAGACACACAAATCCCTATAGAATTAAGGCCTAAATAACTACCTTTCGGACAGTTATCAGCTACTGAAGGGAAAGACAACTGTTGGTGATTAGCCTAAGAGCTCCTATCCTTTTCAGGAGTTCACGATGTTCCGAATCCTATGACCAGGCCCTCCGAAGGGATTATTCTAACATTAACCTGTGATTAATTCAACTCTGGTGTTCCAGATCAGTTCCCAGGTAGGAGGTGTTCCGTATACCGTCAACTTAAATACCTCTAATCCTTAGATAAAACTTCACTGGTAGAGTTCCCTTATAATCTCAGGAATGTTTGTCCTACTTAGTTCATTAAAACTATTTTAAAACTAAGTAAGAATTTCTAATCCTATTAGAAAATGATCTTAGGTCTAATTAATTTTAACTCATTTAAAATTAATTCATTTTAACCTAAGATCCTATGTGAGCATGCATATCTTGATTATAGATTGACGGTTTCTAATCATAAATTTTAAACTATTTCAAAATTTTAATGATTAGCCCTATAATCATGCATACTATAGTTTAAATCTATTAACAATCATATTCAAATTAATCAAATTTAAACTATACAACTTTGCATTGCATGAAAATTAATATAACTTTTATATTAACCTATGGATGTTTCATGCTCAATGCAACTTGATTTCCATTTTTAATAAATTAACAATTAATTATTGTCACAAATGGTAAATCAAAGTAGCATGCTGCAAACAATTCATTTTAATTATAACTCTTATATTAAAACTATGTAATTGCATGTTGAAGGTGTTCATATAACACATGCGGAAGAAACTGAAGATCAAAAGCACTTAAGACATTCAATTCTGCTCCTAAAGCATGCATGTTCTATAAAAGACAGAATAAAGAGTTTAGAGAGCACCAACCTTTGTAGCTCACTTATGTGGAACTCCTTGTGGTGTTTACCTCTCCTATGCTCCTTGGACAACCTCTAGAGTCTTCCCTACTATTCTCTTGGGCCTAGAAAGACTTGTGGGAGTCTATAGTAGTAAGAAATAGGAAGAGAATGCTTAAAGGTACAAGCTTTAGGAAGAAATGAGATGGGAGAGTGTTTGAGGGAGAAATTCTGCAGCATAACACTAAGATGAATGCTCTCACTATCTTGAATCTGATTCAAGCTCCTTATATAGACCTCTCTCATGCAAAGACAAGCTTCATGACACTAGACACATGGTGAAAATGCAACTCAAAGTGGATTCTAGGTGTTTAATTCACAACACATGCATCATCATGCAAGAGTGGGAATGCCACTAAATCCACTATGATTTGAATCCTAATTGTGAATTTTCAGATTGCAATTCATTTCAATTTCAATTCAAAATTGAAATTTATTTCTAGGAAATTAATTGGGACATTTCCAAGTAATTTTGATATGATTAATCCAATTAATCTTTATCACCTAGTGCCATGATTCCTAATACATATATATGATATTTAAAATACTTTTAAATACCTTATCTCTCAATTCCTAATTTAATTCATAATTAAATCATTGTGTCGAACACATTTTACCATAAAACCCTATTTCCCGTTTTTGAACGATTCAAAGATTCCTATCAAAATATTCTAGGCTTTAATCCGATATGAGCTAGTAGGGGGACCTAATGGACCTATAGATCATGGGCTCCAACGATTCGAGGCTAACCGACTAATCTCATTATCTAAGCTAACCAACATTCGTTAACTATCGGGACACTCCACTATAGCCTGATAGTTGCACTCCCCTCTCTATAGATTTATTTCCGTCCATTTGATTTAACCATGTTCAGTAAGTCGTTCCTTCACAGGTTGTTCGTAGCTATAGCTAGGTCAAATAACCGTTTCACCCCTATAGTACTTCTTGTTCCTTAAGTTCCACTAATCCTCTAATGAACAATCGATTTGTGGTCCAACCATCAAACCTAAGTCCCTCTCGATCCAACGAGAGGGTGGGGCCCCTTGTGGTTATGGACATGCCTACTCAGATTGTGATTTGTATTTTCATGCCTATTATGAACTAAGTAGCTTAGGTGTTGGTTAGGAATAATGTGATTGTCGTGCTTCATCTTTAGTAATATATTGACTATTGCATTTTGGTTAATTGTTGTGCTTATCTCCATTTTATGCCCGCCTGGCCAGCCGGTGTGAATAGCTCTCTCTAGTTTCAGGGATGATTTAGAGAGTGTGTGGCAATTATCCACACTACGATCATTGTGTATTAGTGAACACCAGTGACTGAGCTAGGGATAACCAGTTGCCTAGTGCTTGATCGGTCGTACTTCATTGGGGTTGAAACACATCCCAAAAGATCTGGAGTTCCGAGAGGAATCCGCTAATAATACTTCGAGAAATGCATGACCAATAATATTGCTAGAGCATCTTTTAGAACAATCACTGAATCCTAACCAGCGCCTGTCTTTAATCTGTCTATCTATTTGTTTACTTGTTGTTCTGTCATTTATTTTGCTTCAGCATAATTCTTATAAAACCAAATCATTTTACCATCTTTGAAACCATTAGAAAGTTACACAAAATAGGTAGAGTGGAAACTAATTCAGGACTCGGATTGATAATATTACTTGCTGCAGACTGTGTATACTTGCACAAGAATTCTAGAGTCTTTTATACCATATTTTTACTCACTCTAGGAACCCAACAGGAACGTACAACACATTTTCAAGTAATAAAAATCTATCTCCAAAAGACAACTTGAGAGTTCCTGAAGCTCTGGCTGTGACGACCTCTCCAGTTCACACTTTGAGAGTTACTTCGCCGTCTTCCAGCATATGCCCGGAACTAATTTCCTGTAAAGAAGAGCATACATGGTTAGTTGCTCTTGAATCTAATATCCAGGCAGAGGTATCCTGCTCAACTAAACATGTTTCGATAACGAGCAAATCATATTTACCTTGTTTTTCTTTTTCAGCCTTCTTTTCTGCAAGGTACTTGGAACATTTGTGTTTCCAATGTTCGTCTACATTACAATGGAAACACTTTCCTTTATCTGCAGATTTAGTTTTTGCCTTGCTTCCCATAGGAGCTTTTCCTTTCCCTTTATCCTTCTTTTTCTTCATTTGAATACTCTTATTTTTTGAAGTGGAAGGTCCAGACTTGGTTCCTGAGGATGATCCCTTTTGGAATCTCTTGGTTGTGGCAACATTTGCCTCCCCTTCATGTCCTCTCTTAGTGAGACTTTGGTAAGTCTGGAGCTCATTTAGCAAAGTGGTCAGGTTAAAGTCTATTTTGTTCATGACAGTGTTTGTCCTGAACTGAATGAAGCTCTTCGGAAGAGACTCCATTATGAAACTTACTTGACTACCCTCGTCAATTGTAGCACCGTTTACTTCAGCAATGTTAAACTGAAGCATCATGTTCAAAACATGTTCCCTAACTGAAGCACCTTCCTTCATTCGGGAATTGTAAACATTCTTGAGAGCTTCGTGCCTAATTTGTGAGGACGGTTGTCCAAACATACTTTGCAACGAAGTCATGATCTCCCTTGCAGTGACCATCCTCTCGTGCTTTTTTGACAAGACACCTGAGATGCTTGCTAAGATATAGACCCTTACTTTTTCATTTGTGCGAGTCCATTTCTCTATGCTTCCCGAACGATTCGGTTTGTTGACGAGCCAGGGTTAGGTGGACACTCTTCGGTAAGGACAAATCTAAGAACCTCGATTACTAGTATTGTGTTCAGATTAGACTTCCAAGTTCCATAGTTATCCCCATTAAGCTTATCCGAAGCGAGTAATTGTACTAGTGAGCTAGACATGCTGAAAAATTAAACAAAGCTATTAGTAATTGCTTATTAACCATTTTTGACAAAATCCAATCAGGTTTTAGCAAAAGTAATAATGTACCCAGGATTATTATTTTGCAACGACACTTTAGTGAGTTAGAGCAACCGCTACCGAGGGGTAGTCAATTACTCCTTCACTAAACCAAGACGTTCTTGACTAAATACTAATCCCAGAATAACTCTTATTCCTATAGTGGTTTAGTTATCGTTTCGTTTGGTCAGGAATATACTAACACTTAGTAATCCTTGTAAGTGTGACCCGCCGTTATAAGATTACAGAGAACGGTCCCAACAATGCTACCGAATGGAAAAGCTAATGTTGGAAATGGTCCTAAGTAATCCTATCCATCTCTAGAGTTTGCGTTGTTCCAATCTCCATGTTACAACCCTCCGAATGGTTAGTAGCTCCAGGGCATACAAGCAGGCACAACATGGAAATCTCACGATGCAACCTAACGGAGGAGATCGCTGGAAGTGTTGACACACTTCCTTCACTTACTTACTATAAATAATTTCTCCATTCACCTTGTTATTGATTTATGCAAACACCTTTCGAATGGAGCAGTTGAGGTATAATCAACTCAAGAACCGATTCAATGCCTAGGTAGGAGGTGTTCCGTAAACCGTCAACTTAAATACCTCCAGCCTTCGACAGCATCTCGTCGGGCGAGTTCTCTTGTAACCTATGTTTTACAAGTTTATCGACCTATTTGAATCTAATTGAAATCGATCGAGAGTTGGATTCAAATTTAACCCTAAGTGAGCATGCACCTTTTCTTTGTTATAGATTTTAGATTTCTAAGTGATTTATAACATTTATAAATCTAATCTATAACATGCTTCCCCATTTGAATATAACTCTTTATAAACAAACACTAAGGAAATTTCATGCTTCATGCTAGGTTAATTTTATCTTTTAATTAATATAACATTTATATCAATTAACTAATTTTAATTAACCATTCAAGCATGAATCTCCCTAAATTAATATAACACTTATATCAATTGATCATGAAATATCCCTCATGCATTTGAATTATTAATAACACTTATTAGAAATAAAAATGCATGGTCATGCTTTCCTATGGTGGGATTATAAACTATATGGCATGCTCATAATGCACTTACATTTAATCCAATTAAACCATACATTCTCAATGCATAAAAGAAATTAAATCAAACTAAAATGGAATGGTTTGGCAATTTTAAAAAAACAAGCAATTTAACTAATTATTACAATAATAATTAATAAATATAAGCTTGTAGCAATCCCGAGACTCACGAACCGACCCGAACCAACCCTCCATGGAGTGAACCGACCTTCAAAAGTGTGCTAAGGGGTTGAACCGGCTGCAGGCAAACCGAACCGGACCAAAGACAACAGCTGGACTGAACAAAAATCTGGAAAAAAAAAAACATCTGCTGGAATTTTTGTTCAACAGCGTCGGGACGCTACTTGAAGAGCGTCCCGACGCTGCCACAAACAGCAGCTTCCTGCTGCTGTTTTCTGCTGCGTCTTCTCTCGTTTTGCTTCGATTTAATAGCCTATATGGACTCTAATGATTCTATAAAAATTACAGACTCTAGTACACACATTAACGCTCTTACATTTCCGAGCAATTACAATTTCATGAAGATTTAAAGGCTCAAAAAATTGCCAAACCAGAACACTTTCATTTTAGCACACAGAAAATTCAATTTCAAAATGGTACCCACCACAGCAAAATTAAAACTACTTAAGTGCTCTAATCATGCTCTGATACCAATTGAAGGTGTTCATATAACACATGCGGAAGCAATTGAAGATCGAAAGCACTTAAGACATTCAATTTTGGTCCTAAAGCATGCATGTTCTATAAAAGATAGAATAGAGAGTTTAGAGAACACCAATCTTTGTAGCTCACTTATGTGGAACTCCTTGTGGTGTTTACCTCTCCTATGCTCCTTGGACAACCTCTAGAGTCTTCCCTACTATTCTCTTGGGCCTAGAAAGACTTGTGGGAGTCTATAGTAGTAAGAAATAGGAAGGGAATGCTTGAAGGTACAAGCTTTAGGAAGAAATGAGATGGGGGAGTGTTTGAGGGAGAAATTCTGCAGCATAACACTAAGATGAATGCTCTCACTATCTTGAATCTGATTCAAGCTCCTTATACAGACCTCTCTTATGCAAAGACAAGCTTTATGACACTAGACACATGGTGAAAATGCAACTCAAAGTGGATTCTAGGTGTTTAATTCACAACACATGCATCTAGTGCATGGTTGTGTTATTTTCCACTATGCATCATCATGCAATAGTGGGAATGCAACTAAATCCACTATGATTTGAATCCTAATTGTGAATTTTCAGCTTGCAATTCATTTCAATTTCAATTCAAAATTGAAATTGATTTCTAGTCAATTAATTGGGACATTTCCAAGTAATTTTGATATGATTAATCCAATTAATCTTTAACACCTAGTGTCATGATTCCTAATACATATATATGATATTTAAAACACTTTTAAATACCTTATCTCTCAATTCCTAATTTAATTCATAATTAAATCATTGTGTCGAACACGTTTTACGATAAAATCCTATTTCCCGTTTTTGAACGATTCAAAGATTCCTATCAAAATATTCTAGGCTTTAATCCAATATGAGCTAGTAGGGGGACCTAATGGACCTATAGATCATATGCTCCAACGATTCGAGGCTAACCGACTAATCTAATTATCTAAGCTAGCCAACGTTCGTTAACTACCGGGACACTCCACTATAGCCCGATAGTTGCACTTCCCTCTCTATAGATATATTTCCGTCCACTTGATTTAACCATGTTCAGTAAGTCGTTCCTTCACAGGTTGTTCGTAGATATAGCTTGGTCAAATAACCGTTTCACCCCTATAGTACTTCTTGTTCCTTAAGTTCCACTAATCCTCTAATGAACAATCGATTTGTGGTCCAACCATCAAACCTAAGTCCCTCTCGATCCAACGAGAGGGTGGGGCCCCTTGTTCAAGTCCTGGAGTCAGTTGTTGCTCACCGCCGAGCGATTACCGCAAGCGCACGGGTCGTCACAAGTAATATAAAACGGTAGGTAATACCGAGTATCGAATCCACAGGGAGGCGAAGCGAAAATTAAGCAAAAAAAAAAAATCTCTTGAGCACTAAAAAAACTTTGGCGAAATAATATTTAGGGAACAACTCATGCAATAAAAGGGATTTAAAATTCAAAGCAAGAAAATAAGTTGATCAATCGAAAAATAAAATATGGAGAAAGGGTTTTATTTTAATGGGAAGAGGGGTCTTGAAAATCAATTAATAGCTAAACAAATGTTATAATTATCCTATCTCATTGCCCAACTAATTATAATCCTAGAATCTCCGTTAATCACATAGGTTCTCCTGTCGGTTTCCCCTAATTGTAATTAATTCATTTTAACAACCTAAGTGTCCTTAGCGCCATTAAAAATCATTAATTATTACGCTCTGATTCATTTTAGGAATCTAAGTTTAATCAACTAATCCCGTTGTCACGACAGGCAATTAAACTAGTTGCATGGATTATGATCTATCATAATTTCTCTCTGTCGAGTTTCCATTAAGAATCGAATCATTACACAATTGGCCAGATTGAATAAAGCATTAAGCACATCCATACAAATAATTAGGACAAAGGGCAAGAGACAGGAAATTATAACAACATTTAAACTATAATTTCATTTCAAGACCCCAAATTGGGGTTTAGCTACACAGCTAAAATATCCACAACATTTACAATAGAAAGCATAATTAAGAGCATAAAAAGAAAGGAATTAACAGCGAAAAACCCCTTCGCTGACGCTCGGAGCCCCGCCGACTACTCCTTGAGCCTTCTAAGATGCTCCCCAAAATTCCCCAAATATTTCCCACTAAGAAATCTCTCAAAAAGGCTAGAAAGCCTTGAGAGAGGCTCCAATGGAGCCAAAGGAGGGAGGAAAGGAAAGAAAGAATGGAGTGATTGATGCTAAAATGAGGCACCAAGAGGTGCCTTTTATAGGCCCGGATTGGAGGTAGCGTTGTGACGCTACATTGCACAGTGTCGCGACGCTGCTATGCACGTGTCTTGTTGCCCAAGAAATGGGCAGCGTCGAGACGCTACATTGCACAGTGTCTCGACGCTGACCCAATTTCCAGAATTTCCAGCTTCGGTTTGGGCTAATTTTTTGGGCCTTCTCTTCACTTCTTTTTGGGCTTTTTCCATCATGATTGGCCTCATTGGATTCCCTTTTGCTCCAAGCTTGGATTTGAGCTTCATTTGCTTCATATTTTGGCACTTTTTCTCCCAAAATCACCAACTTTGCTCCTAAGGACCAAATAACAGAATACATTAAATATTTTCATTAAAAACACGATTAAAGCACAGAAAAGCCTAATAAATTGGGACTAAAATAGTGACATTTTTGTTCGCTATCACACCCCAAACTTAAGCTTTTGCTAGTCCCGAGCAAAATAAATTCTAAAGATGCATGAAATAGAATCGCTCAAGCCTCAATGATTTTGGAATTCTTAGGATAGAATGGAAAATATACAAGTGGAATAAGCAAGCACCGCATACTCTTGAAGAAATCTTAAACTAGTTTGAACTTAAGATTAATGAATAGCATGCTTAAGACTTATCTATTGATTCTTTTACTAACCTAGATTAGTCTTATGGCTTTCTCCATTTGTTTTCTCCCTACACTGGCTAAAATCCCCTAATAGGTCGGAGTTCTTCTATCATGCAAAAAAAAAAAAAAAAAAGAAACT
The DNA here is from genome assembly GCA_036850905.1 of Luffa acutangula. Taxonomy (NCBI): domain Eukaryota; kingdom Viridiplantae; phylum Streptophyta; class Magnoliopsida; order Cucurbitales; family Cucurbitaceae; genus Luffa; species Luffa acutangula. The sequence goes on along the minus strand of CM072097.1, from coordinate 36,648,601 downwards.
AGGGTGCTTATCATTTTTTTCTTTTTCATGGGGGAGCAAAACTCACAAATATTTTTCACTTTATTTTTATTTTTCTTTTTCTACTCCCCCAAACTTGAATTTTGATTTCTAATGGTACTAGCTTTCACACTACGGTGTAGGGACCCTTAACTCGAATTTTATTCTCTGGTTGGCCTAACTGATCACACCGCAGGTAGCTCTTTTTACCCCTAGGCTTTTTTTCTTTTGTGCAAGCAAAAATTTTCTTTTCAACAGATTTTTCTTTTCTCTCATTTTCTTTTGTTGCTTTTTTTTCTCTTAGCAGGTATATCATTTTTTTTTTCTACCTAGCTCTTTAGAACAATCAAGCATGAACTTCCTAATATTAGAAACTAAGCCTATCGGGGTGACAACAAACTTTAAAAACCATAATAAGAATCTAGATTTTCAAAGACGTCATTAGATAAGGCTATTGCATGCTTTAGACATCAAAACTAAGTATCAAAAAATTTTAAAATTTCACAATTTCTGCCGTGCTCCCAAATTCCATAACATATAAATCATTTTCTCCCAAAATTTCTAAAATCACATCCTTGGCTATCATAGCTATCTATTCATGTATCCAACAGAATCACAGCGAAAGCCTTCCCCCAAACTTAAACTAAACATTGTCCCCAATGTTTTAAAAACAGCAAAGCATAAAGAGGGATACTGAGACTTCCCTGAGCTAGGAGCGCTTCATCCTCTTCCTATGGATCCAGAAAAGTGGGATTTTGTTTTTTGGAATTTTGGAATTTGCTAAGGTGATCCTGCAAAACAAAATTGGACCACAGAGCAAAGAAAATTATTTACCGCAAAGACAACTACCTAAACTGAAATCCTTGGGTTGCCTCCCAAGCAGCGCTTTCTTTAACGTCTTTAGCTAGACGAGGCTCGGTACGCTTACGGAGGTTCAAAATAAAAATTTTCATCATCCTCCAGACCCTGCAAGAAATCACGCACCGAATTGCATACTACAAACAGGGGAGAAAAAAAACTTTCCCCTGGCCCATCTTCACTAAAGAGATTATCAGAATAACATTTCAGAAAGTAATCCGCTGCATCAAATCTCTTTTCTAAATCTCTATTCACAAAACAGTTGTTAACAGAGTCATCAAGCGTTATGATATCAACTGGTCTAGGATCTAAAGATGGCCTATCAATCATGTCAGTCCATTCATCATAAAAAATATCTACATGCTCAGGGGATTCTCAGACTCAGTATTAAAAAATGATTCAACTAAGCTATCATATGACTCATCATCAGAAGAATTAAAGAATTCAAGAATTTCAAGATCAGATTCTATACTATGCACATATTCGAGTTCCTCTAGGTCAGATTCTATGCTATATACATCATCAGGACACGAATCAAAGGTATTAACATTATCAGGATTCATGCATTCAGGAATGTCAAGATCAGACTCAATAGATTCAGTGTAATCATGATCATACTCAAAATTATCTATCAAGCAATCTTTCTTATGCATTTCATGCTCATCCTCAATGTCAGGCAAATCAATATCATCATCAAAATCATTGATTTCAGGCAAATCTAATTCATTCTCAAAGGAAGGTAAATCATCAACTGCAGATCTTTCATTCTCACAAGCAGGCAAGTCTAATTCATTCTCAAAGTCAGGCAGTTCTAAATCATTCTCAAATAGAGGATCATCTAAATATGTATTATGATCAAAATCCCCATCATTCATAAGCACTTCCCCTAAGCCTAGGCCAAGATTATACTCTACCTCTTCATCATCGTCCGTCAAGTATTCAGGACCAACAGAAAAACATGTATGCAAACTACAAACAGATTCATCCTGGCCAAAAATACTAAACACGACTTTTTCATCATCAATGTTCAAGGTAAGCTTACCTGTATGCACACTAATCTCAGCCTTACCAGTTGCTAAGAAAGGTCTGCCTAGAATAATGGGCATCTCTTTGTCTTCCTGCATGTCGAGTACCACAAAGTCTACGGGGAAGATAAATTTGTTGACTTTCACCAGCACGTCCTCCACAACACCCATCGGGTGGGTAATCGATCTATCAGCAAGCTGGAGAGTGACGCCGGTGTCCTTCATTCCTGTTAAACCAATCTTCCTGTAAACAGAATAGGACATTAAATTTATACTAGCACCTAAATCACACAAAGCCCTATTGAAAGATACTTCTCCTATAGTGCAGGGAATAGTAAAACTCCCTGGATCTTTCTGTTTAGAGGGCATCTTCCCAGAAACAATGGTACTACTACTCTCAAACAATTTAAAATTTTCTTTTTTCATACTTTTCTTCCTAGAAAGCATTTCTTTCATGAATTTCCCATAATTAGGCATGTTATACAAGGCATCTACTAAGGGAGTACTCACAGATAACTTCTTAAACATTTCTAGGAACTTCTGAAACTGCTCATCTAATTTAGCATTTTTAAAGCGCTGAGGAAAAGGTAACTCCTTGTAGTCAAAGGTTGGACATTCGCCCCTCTGCTTGGGCGGGCTAATGTGCGAGCCTTTCTCATGATGTTTGCATGGAACCACTTCTTCCTCGTTCAGTTTCTCTCTGTGCCTGCCATCCTGCTTTTCATCTTCTTTTCTTACTGCAAAATTATTAGAAAAATCACAATTCAAATCAATAGAGTTAGGAGGATGTTGGGACCTTTCAGAGGAGGTTTTTTGTGCCTCAGCCCTTTCATCTTCATCCCTGCTCTTTTCTTCTTCCTTCTTCTTTTCTGAATTGGTCTCCAGCTGTCTACCACTTTTCAGTGTCTGATAGCGAGCATAGCTAGCTATATTTACTTATTTAATTAAGCTAGTCTTTTATGATATATGGGCCATTTTATTGCACTTTATTGTTTATTTAGTAGGAAATGGTTGATTAGAGCTATAGCGCAATATTGGAGTTAATCGGGTGCTCGGGACGCGAAAATATGCAAAGGAATAAAAAGAATCAAAAAGGGAAAAAAGTCAAAATAGGGTCAAATGTTGACTAGCGTCTCGACGCTAGCCCTTAGGCGTCTCGACGCTAGCATTCCTTATTCGGAAAGGTGCAAAACTGTCGCAGCGTCTCGACGCTGCGACCTTAGCGTCTCGACGCTGCTAGACTTCTTTTTCCAGAACGCGTGTTTTGAAGACAGCGTCGAGACGCTGTCTTGAGAGCGTCTCGACGCTACGACGAAAAATCAGTATAAATCATTCTGTTAGGCTAGGTTTTAGAAGAGGGAATTTTGGGACCTTTTGGAGCCGTAAACAGGGCAAAAACAGAGAGGATTAAGGCTGAAACAAAGGGAGAGATTCAGAAATCAACCCATCGTTCGTGGGGATCGTGACGGGGGCATTCCGTCTCGGCCTACATTGAGTTTTCCTTTCCCTTTCCTTTTCTTTACCTAGAGTTTATGGCTTTATTATGTTTAGTTGAGCTGGTAATCATATTCATGAGTAGCTAAACTCATAGCTTAGGGATTGATGTAGTTGATTTTGTTTATGGATTGATTTATGGTTTAAGTTGTGCAATGTTTATTATGTTTGTAATCTTGATTTAATGCTTTCAATTAATTGGCCATTAGTTGAATGATTTAAGTTTTGAATCTAGCTCGGGAGAGGGGATTTAATATAGACTTACTCAAGATTGCATGACTAAGGTTTACTTTCTAATTCATGACGGTTTTAGATTAACTTTAGAATTGGTCAAAAGATCTCATTGCCTTGCATATTAATAGACTTAGATAGGGATATCGAGTTGGTTAATTTGCATGAGAATCAATTATACTCGGGAGAGGTAGTTGTGATTAAAGGGTATTTGGCTCATAATTCCATTGTGCATAATAACTTACTCCTTAAAATCAATCCTAGACTAAATCGGCGAAATCAATTCCCTAAGTATTTTTCCCAATTGAATTTCCATTCTTTTACTTGCTTTGATTTAGTTTTCATACCATTCATTCATCACTTTTTGATCCCTAAATAAAATTGAGCAAGATAATTCACAATACTTGATTTGCTTAAAAATCCGATCCAGAGGACGACACTCGTTTATACGAACACTTTATTATTACTTGACCCGTGCGCTTGCGGTAAGGAAAAGTACACATCAGTGTCACCATCTTGCACTGCTCTCTTGGGTTAGGTTCAGTATCACTTGGAAATTTTCCTTTTTGAAGGGCATTCACTGCTGAAGCGATTTGTCCTATTTGAACTTCCATGTTTTTCAGAGTTGTGTCGTGGTTATTAACTGTCGTCTGGAGATTCACGTTCAACATTCTTGGTTCTTTAATAAACAGAGCCACCATCTTCTCCAGGCTATTCTTCTTTTCAGGCGCACTGGATGATGCAAAACCTACTGGCGGCTGCATAACATTATTCGTATTTGAATATGAGAAGTTCTCGTGATTGCGCAGACTGGGATGGTAGAAGTTCGGTACTCCTTGAGCAAATGGTCTGTTTCCTACGTACTGGACTTCTTCCACATCTTGACCTTCCTTCTTTGAATAACCTTCAGCTAAGGTGGAAATGGACTTGACCACCTCAGATGAAGTCAGCTTGTTCAGCGCATTGGTCAGAGATGCCATCTGAATCAATCCTGTCTTTAACTCAAAATTGGTAGCTTGGATTGGGGCGTAGACAATTCCAGAATTCTCGGTAGGAAGAACTGGCTGTAAGAAGTCTCAGATTGCCTTGAGAGCTTCCTCTTGATGGGTCATTGCTTCTGCTAATCTTTTCTCTCTCCGAATGGTTCTAAGAGTCCTGTCATTTTCAAGATCTAGTGGAAACAAATTAACCACCTTGTTCCTTCGCATACAATTCTCTCAGTCAATCAAAAAAACCAAACAAAAACAAGAATAAAATAATATTCACAGAATAATGAAAGAAAAATATTTACACCTAAATTACTATTTATCCCTTTCTTTTCGATGTCAAGAAAAATTAATTTGCTTAAAAAATAAGCCTTCCCCGGCAACGGCGCCAAAAACTTGTTGCTCACCGCCGAGCGATTACCGCAAGCGCACGGGTCGTCACAAGTAATATAAAACAGTAGGTAATACCGAGTATCGAATCCACAGGGAGGCGAAGCAAAAATTAACAAAAAATAAAATCTCTTGAGCACTAAAAATACTTGGGCGAAATAATATTTAGGGAACAACTCATGCAATAAAAGGGATTTAAAATTCAAAGCAAGAAAATAAGTTGATCAATCGAAAAATAAAATATGGAGAAAGAGTTTTCTTTTAATGGGAAGAGGGGTCTTGAAAATCAATTAATAGCTAAACAAATGTTATAATTATCCTATCTCATTGCCCAACAAATTATAATCCTAGAATCTCCGTTAATCACTTAGGTTCTCCTGTCGGTTTCCCCTAATTGTAATTAATTCATTTTAACAACCTAAGTGTCCTTAGCGCCATTAAAAATCATTAATTATTACGCTCTGATTCATTTTAGGAATCTAAGTTTAATCAACTAATCTCGTTGTCACGACAGACAATTAAACTAGTTGCATGGATTATGATCTATCATAATTTCTCTCCATCGAGTTTCCATTAAGAATCGAATCATTACACAATTGGCCAGATTAAATAAAGCATTAAGCACATCCATACAAATAATTAGGACAAAGGGCAAGAGACAGGAAATTATAACAACATTTAAACTATAATTTCATTTCAAGACCCCAAATTGGGGTTTAGCTACACAGAGCTAAAATATCCACAACATTTACAATAGAAAGCATAATTAAGAGCATAAAAGGAAAGGAATTGACGGTCGAAAAACCCCTTTGCTGACACTCGGAGCCCCGCCGACTACTCCTTGAGCCTCCTAAGATGCTCCCCAAAATTCCCCAAATATTTTCCACTAAGAAATCTCTCAAAAAGGCTAGAAAGCCTTGAGAGAGGTTCCAAAGGAGCCAAAGGAGGGAGGAAAGGAAGGAAACAATGGAGTGATTGATGCTAAAATGAGGCACCAAGAGGTGCCTTTTATAGGCCCGGATTGGAGGTAGCGTCGCGACGCTACATTGCACAGTGTCGCGACGCTGCTATGCACGCGTCTTGTTGCCCAAGAAATGGGTAGCGTCGCGACGCTACATTGCACACCGTATCGACGCTGTCCCAATTTCCAGAATTTCCAGCTTCGGTTTGGGCTAATTTTTGGGCCTTCTCTTCACTTCTTTTTGGGCCTTTTCCATCATGATTGGCCTCATTGAATTCCCTTTTGCTCCAAGCTTGGATTTGAGCTTCATTTGCTTCATTTTTTGCACTTTTTCTCCCAAAATCACCAACTTTACTCCTAAGGACCAAATAACAGAATACATTAAATATTTTCATTAAAAACACGATTAAAGCACAAAAAAGCCTAATAAATTGGGACTAAAATAGCGACATTTATGCTCGCTATCATTAGTACTTAAGAGAAAAACCTCTTTGTTATCCCTGAAATGGGTAGGAGTGAATTCCGTCTAGTGAAACTATGTCCCCAGCTATCTATTCGATTTTATCCCCAAAATGGTAGGCTTGTTGAGTCGACGATGCTGGCAACTCTCACCCATGTAGATCAAATGATAATCTCGTATAAACAGGAGTTCATAGCTAGCTCAAGATTAAGAACGAGTTACCTAGGTCATCTATGAGAAATAGTCAGTTTCTTTAGTAAACGGCGTTATAAAGAGAAAGTGACTTATTTCGTGGTCCTGTCTTATGCAAACTTATTGCATAGGACGCCCCCACTCGCATGTCTCCACATGAACGACTTAGGATCTCATCATTTGTACTTAATACAAAGTGGGCCGCGTCCATAGTGTCCCCAGGATAAGGAACCCAACTGTATCCTTATACTATAGACAATTTTGACTATAAACTTGAACTTGATCCTATGATATGTCTCTACATATAGTTCGAGTATTCATTTTATAGCCAAGGATCTTAGTTTATTGGATTTAGGTTAATCATTTGCAATTTACATATTCAATAACATCTTTTACTGAATAACCTCAATAACGTTTTTATTGAAAATAGAATATGTTTAGTGATTTACAAACTACGAGTTTATAAGACATTAAACCCAACACATGCATCATGCTATCCCATTTTCATGATAATTATATAACTCAACTATATATAAATCAATCATGAAAAACCATGCATTATCCCATACATCATAATCATATTATAACATACATAATGCATGAGCATGCTTTATAACCTAAGGTGGGATTAATATTTAAATGACATCCACAAAGCATTTAAATAGCTAATGAACTGGTTTAATTGGCCCCTAGGATAAATTAAAGCTTAATTACACTAAAAAAGCAAATAATTTATCCTATTACAAGAGTCTACAGCTCCAAAACCGGACCAACAAGCATGAATCGACGCGAACCGAACCAAAAACGGGCTGAACCGGACCAAACCGGTCCCAGCTCAACCCATTCACACGAACCGAACCAGCAATTAGGGTTTCTTCCCACGTCTCCACGTAAAGAAAAAACTGCTGCATGAAATCGTGACAGCGTCGAAACGCTTAAGGAACAGCGTCCCGACGCTGATGCGATTTCAACCCGTCCGCAGCGTGAAGTCGCGATAGCGTTGAGTCGCTTAACGTCTAGCGTCCCAACGTTAACACGTCTAGAGCAGTTTTCTAGGCAAAACAACAACTGTCTTCTCCCAATTGGCCTCGAATTCTATCGTGTTCTTCACAGATCTTCATGCCTAAACTAAACCCGGACTTACAGACTCCAAATTAATGAATAATTGCCCAAAACATAGGGGCTCTTACATTTGATCATATCAAAATAAGATAAATTAATGGCCAATTAAACCTAAACAGTTCATAGCAAACCAATACATACATTATGCAATTAATCCCACCATAAAAGCAAATTGCAAATTTTAATCAAAGAGAAAAAATCACAGAGATGGCTCTGATACCAATTACAGGGATAAAGCCCTAGCGCAACGGAAACGATCAGCAAACCATACTGTATTTTTCTTATGATTAAAATACCGATACAATTTGCAAACTAATTTACAACATTTTAAACAATTTAAAACATGTTGGAAACACATATAAAGCATGCTGAAAAGGAATTAAAACCATCTAGATCTGATCTAGATTGGATCCTATTGATCGTAGATCAAGAAATACTTACCGTAAGCGAAAAATTCTTAATCGATTTGCCAATTTTTCTCCAAATTGCTCTCAAAACAGCACCAAGAGGTCCTTGATCTCACTGAAAATTCGTCACGAACACCACCACTTGTTCACACCGGTATCCTCGTAAGGGATTGCACGTTGGGAGCTTGTGGGAGCAATATCTCTAAGGGAATTAGAGAGATTTTGGTCTCTGTATTCTTAGGAAAAAGTTGCAGAGAATCCAAGGGAAGAGGGAGAGCTTTTTCGTGGGTTTCACCTAGAGAGAGCGCAACTGAAGGAAGGAATGCGTAAAGAAGCCAACTACTCCCCTTAAACGCCACTCAACCCACACATAATAAGGAAGACACGTTCCCATCAGTTAGGTTAACTGATGGGAAAAATTAATTAATATTTAAATAATATTAATTAATCTTTTTAATTAAATTAACTCTTAATTTAATATTAATGTGTTTTTGTATAAACATATTTATACAAACCTTCCATTTATCCTATGGTTTTAATAAAATTTAATTAAAAAAAATTAATTAAATTAAATTAAAACGGAAATATTAATTAATTCACCAATTAACTAATATTATAATTAAATATCATATATTCAGTTATACTTCTCTCATATAAACTATAGAATTAATATACATCATATGTGCATTAATTATAACCTATAGTTTTAAATATGAATCAAATTCATATTTTTAACTTAACATTCAAACCTCTTCGAATATTCAATTCACCCTTAGAGATTTACCTCAACGCCCTTGAAGAGCTACCGGTGGGACCTAATGGACCTACAGATCAGAAGCTCCAACGATATGAGATTAATTGGCTAAACTCATTAACCAAGTTCATCAATATTCGTTAACTGTGGTTCACTCCACTATAGAACCACAACTGCACTCTTCTCACTGCAGATATATTTCTATGTCCATGGATATCGACCATCAACAGTAAGTCTGCCCTTCACGTGTGTTCGTATCCCAACTAGGTCAAATTACCGTTTTACCCCTGAGCTACCTCTTGGTCCTTAAGTACCAGTGCTCCTCTAATGAACAACCTGTTTGAGGTCCAACCAACAAACAGAAGTCCCTCTCGTGCCATAAAGAGGGTATGGCTCATTCTTCAAAACCCGGAGACACCACTTAAGGGAACACACCTCTACTTACCCTAATGTTGGGAAGGAGTGAATTCCATCTTGTAAGACTATGTTCCCAGCTCCCCACTTGGTTTTGTCCCGAAAATGGTAGGCTTATTGAGTCGGCGAATTGGCCACTCTCACCCGTACAAATCAAAGGACAATGCCTCATGGACAGGAGTTCATAATCCACTCAGGATTAAGGCCAAGTTGCCTAGGAGTAAGGAACATGAGTCCATACGCCTCATGGACAGGCTTATTGAGTCGGCGAATTTGTGCAAACTCATTGCACAGGATACCCCCACTCGCATGTCAACTTCATGAACGTGTTGGATCATTACGTTTGTATCAATATACAAAGCGGGTCGTATCCATAGTGTCACCAGGATAAGGTACCCAGCCTCATCCCTATACTACAGACCCTTCAGGCTAAAACTTGAACATTGATCCTCATATGTCCCTACATACTAGTTCAAGCCTCATTCTCTTAGCCTTGGATGTTTAGTTTATTGGATTAGGGTTGATAAGACAAGATATAATACAAACATTGAATAATAAATCACTTTTATTAATGTTCGGTCAAAAGTACATTTACTATCTACGAGTTTTAGGGCATAAAACCCAACAACAAAATCTCAAAACTCAAGGAAAAGGAGACTTACTTTCGTTGTGACTTAGAACGATTTTCACCAACTCCTTGGGAAGATCACAAACTCTTTTCTCGTTGTGAATATGGAAAAACGTAGCAACTCCTTTAAGGGGGCACACCACAAAGGTTACACTGGTATAACTCTTGGTTTAAGGAGGCAATAAACTTGTGGGAGTCTTTCTCTAAGAATGAGGCTAGAGAGAATACAAGAATGAGCCTTCAATCTTGTCTTGTGAATTGTGTCTTCTAAACCCTAGGTTTAGTGTTCTATTTATAGGAAAAAAATCAAGAATAAAATATTCACAAATAATTAATTATTTCCATACTTGATCAATCATTTCCATAATTGATTAATTTCCCAATTGAATAATTCTATAATTAATTAATTTTCCAATTAAATATCATATATTTAATTTTGGGCCTTCAATTAATTAATTACCTAATTAAATATCATATATTTAATTTTAGGCCTTTAATTAATTAATTCTATAATATGAATCAAATTCATATTAAAATTTGAACTCCTTTAAATTCTCTTATATCCTATAAATTTAATATGAATCAAATTCATATTAATATTTTAATTTCTTCAAATATTTATTTCTCTCATAATTTATCATAATGCATCACCATACATTATATTGTTTCCCTTAGTAAATTGAACACTTTCAATTCACATTCACGACTTAGTTGCCTCAAAATACTTTACGAGCTATCAGTGGGACCTAATTGACCTGCAGATCAAAAGTTCCAACGAATGAGTTTAATTGGTTACACTCATTAACCAATTTAATCATTATTCGTTAACGGTGGGTACATTCCACTATAGACTCACAGTTGCACTCTTCTCATTGCAAACATATTTTTGCGTCCACGGATATAGACCAATAACAAGTTAGTCATTCACGAGTGTCCGTAACACCAGCTGGATCATATTTTCGTTTTACCCCTAGGTTACCTTTATGTTCTTAAGTACCAGTGTTCCTCTAATGAACAACCTGTTTGTGGTCCAACCACTAAATCGAAAACCCTCTCGTGCCAATGAGAGGGTAGGGCCTTTAGTTCAAGACTCGAAGACACCACTTAAGGGAACACTCATTTGCTTCCGTAAAGTCGGAAATGAGTGAATTCCATCTTATGTGATTATGTTCCCAACTCCCCACTCAGTCTTGTCCCTAAAATGATAGGCTTATTGAGTCAGCGTATTTGGCTACTCTCACCCATACAAATCAAAGGACAATCCCTCAAGAACAGGAGTCCATAACTAACTCTAAATTGAGACTAAGTTGTCTAGGTTGTCCTAGTGAAATAGAAACCTAACTAGTTAACGATGTTATAACCAGTGGTTACTATTTCGCTGTCTAGTCTTATGCAAACTCATTGCATAAGATATCCCCACTCGCATGTCCCCTACATGAACGTGTTGGATCATGACGTTTGTATCAAATACAAAGTGGGTCGTATCCATAGTGTCACCAGGATAAGGAACTCAGTCTTATCCCTATACTATAGCCCACTTTTTGTTGTATCTGTTGAGTTTTATGTCCTAAAACTCGTAGATAGTGAATAATTAACGAATTATGCACTTGTATCAATAAAGTGTTATTGAGGTTTATGCAATAAAGTGTTATCGTCATATTAAGTCTAGAATTGCACAATATGACCCAAATCCAATAAACTAAGATCCAAGGTTGTTGATATGTAACTTGAACTAGTATGTGGGGACATACGGGGATCGGTGTTCAAGTAACAACCTAAAAGGTCTATAGTACAGGGATAAGGCTGGATACCTTATCCTGGTAACACTATGAGATACAACCTGGTTTATATTTGATACAGACGTATTGATCCAAGGCGTCCATGTAGGAGACATGCGATCGGGGGTATTCTATGCAACGAGTTTGCATAAGACTGCAATGAGTTTGCATAGTAACCTAACTAGATGTAACATCGTTAACTAGTTAGGTTACTATTTAAATAAGATGACCTAGGTAACTCAGTCTTAATCTTGAGTGTGTCATGAACTCCTTCTCACGAGGGATTGTCCTTTGATTAGTACGGGTGAGAGTGACCTGCATGCCGCCTCAATAAGCCTACCTTCTTGGGAACAAGACCGAGTGACCCACAGTTAATGAATATTGGTTAACTCGATTAATGAGTTTAGTCAGTCAACCTCATATCATTGAAGCTTCTGATATGTAGGTCCATTAGGTCCCCCTGCTAGCTCGTAAAGAATAATTGGGAACAATTTATCTTGAAAGAATTTGAATAATTCAAATCCAATTTGGGAATCAAGTTAATTGTATAAGGTACAATTAATATAATGTATGTTGATACATTATAATACAAAGTTTAATTTGTGATTAAACTTTATTAAATTGAGAGAATAATATATTTGAAGGAGTTCAAATATATAGTTAATTAAATATATGATATTTAATTAATAAATAAATTAATTAATTATGAATTAGTTAATTATTGAATTTAGTTGAATTAAATATGATTTAATTGAACTATAACATATGAGAGATATATTAGAATATGATTCTAATATGTAATTAATTAAACATAGTTGATATTTAATTAATTACAAAACTAATTGATTTTTGAAATAATTAATTGTTCAATTTAATTTAGTTAAATGTGATTTAATTAAATTAAAACTATAGATTAATTTTAATGTGAATATGATTCATATTAAAACTATAGGTTATAAGAGAGATGCACATTTGAATCATATTCAAATGTATGATTAATTAAATATGTGATATTTAATTGGTCAAAGAATTAATTAATTATGAATTAATTAATTGTTTAGTTTAATTAATTTAATTAAATGCGATTTAGTTAAACTTAATTAAAACTATATATTATGTGAGAGTTGTGCATTTAATATGATTTAATGCACATATATAATTAAATATAAGATGTTTAATTATATATATAGTTAATTAATTAATGTTTGATTAATTAATTTATAATATAATGTTTTTATATTATAATGATTTAATTAAATAACCAACTCCCCAATTAGGGGAGTGGTTATCAGATCCCATGTTACAGGGGTCTTTCCCTCACGCTTTACAGGAGGATCATTTCTGGAGTTTTTGGGCTCTCACACGATCTCTCTCTATCTCATTCTCTCTCAACAAGAAAACAGAGAGAAATTCTTCTCTGTTTTTCCCATCCCAAATTCGAGATTCAGAGATCCCGCAATCTCATTCCTAAACTCAGAGAATAGCGGGGAAGACTTTATGGTGGTGTTCGCCATTGAAGAACAATCAAGAACGTGTTCTTGATTTTCAGTCTTCCACGACGGTAAGTTTGCTTAACCTTAAATGGTAGAATTATGAATTTTGAATTTTGCCAGTGTACTAGTATTTTGTAGAAACAAAATTAAATTACGAACGGTCTAATTGCTTCTGCTGTAACGAAATTGGGAATTCCAATCCTTCCGTATCTTGAACAATGATCCCCGTATGTCTCCACATACAACTCAAGACTCCTACCACAACTTAAGATGTCTAGTTTATTGGATTAGAGTTATTTAGGAAAGACAAACATAATACAAATAATAATACTTAATTGAAGAATAAATCAATATCATTTTATTAATATTCGGTCAATCGTTGCATTTACTATCTACGAGTTTTGGGGCATAAAACCCAATAGTAGAGAGGTTGTTTCGTTAAGTGCTAACTTCGGGACTTGAAAAAGGGGTCCCACCCTCTCATTGACCTGAGAGGGACTGGGTTTGATAGTAGAACCATAAACAAATTGTTCATTAGAGGATCAGTGGGACTTAAGGAGCAAGATGTAACTTTAGGGTAAAATGGACATTTGACCCAACTCTAGTTACGAACAACCTGTGAAAGATCGACTTACTAATCATGGTTATATCGAGTGGACAGAAATATATCTACAGTGAGGGAAATGCAGCTACTGGGCTATAGTGGAGTGTCCCGGTAGCTAACGAATGTTGATTAATTGGGTTAATGAGTTTAGCTGGTTAATCTTGAATCGTTGGAGCCCATGATCTATAGGTCCATTAAGTCTCGTTGCTAGCTCATATCAAAATAAACCTTAGAACAGTATGATGAGAGAGTTTGAATCGTTCAAATTCGGTTTTGGGAATTAATGTTGACTATATACGATATTATCGACATAATGGTTTAATTTTGAATTTAACCATAATTTAAGAGAGTTTGATACATTTAAATTGTTGGGTTTTATGCCCTAAAACCCGTAGATAGTAAATGAAACAAATTAATCGATCTCAATAAAGCGTTATTTGAGTGATTCAGTAATTTGGTTATTGAATAATCGAGTTTGCATTAATAAACCCTAAATCCAATAAACTAAGATCCAAGGTTGTTTAAATGAAACTTGGACTAGTATGTAGGGGACATACAGGGATCGGTGTCCAAGTAACAACCTAAATGGTCTATAGTACAAGGATAAGGTTGGGTACCTTATCCTGGTGACACTATGTGATACAACTCACCTTGTATTTGATACAGATGCAATGATCCAAAACATCCATGTAGGAGACATGCAGGTGGGGGTATCCTATGCAATGAGTTTGCATAAGACCGAACCGCGAAATAGTAACCTCTAGATGTAACGTCGTTGACTAATTTAGGTTTCTATTTCAATAGGACGACCTAGGTAACTCAATCTCAATCATGAGTCTGTTATGAACCCCTTTTCAGTAGGGATTGTCCTTAGATTCGTATGGGTGAGAGTGGCCAGTTCGCCGACTTAATAATCCTACCATTTCAGGGACAAGACCGAATGGGGGCTGTGAACATAACAGTACAAGATGGAATTCACTCTTTCCCCTATTGGGGTAAGTAGATGTGTGTTCCCTTAAGGGCTAATTCCAGGGCTTGAACAAAGGCACACCGTCCTCTCCTGGCTCGAGAGGAATCCTTAAGTACCATTGATCCCTCTAATGAACAAGTTGTTTAGGGTCCAACCACTATTGAACAAAGGCACACCGTCCTCTCCTGGCTCGAGAGGAACTCCTGTTTAGTGGTTGGACCCTAAACAACTTGTTCATTAGAGGGATCAATGGTACTTAAGGATTCAGAGGTAACCCAGGGGTAAGACGGTAATTTGATCCAGCTGGCATTACGAACACTTGTGAAGGATTGACTTACTGTATTGGTCAATATCTGTGGACATATAAATATTCTACAGTGAGAAGAGTGAAGCTGTAGGTCTTTAGTGGAGTGACCCACAATTAACGAATGTTGATTAACTTGGTTAATGAGTTTAGCCAGTTAATCTCGTATCGTTGGAGCTTCTGATCTGTAAGTCCATTAGATCCACCTGCTAGCTCGTAAAGGGTTTTGAGATTAATTAGTCTTGAATATTAAATGGAATTTTAGTTAATTGTATTTGATGCAATTAAAATAATGTATGGAGATACATTATAGTATAAGTTTAATTAGTGAATTAAACTTTATAATAAAATTAATTTTGGATGTGATTCAAATTAATTGATGAGAGAATTATATATTTGAAGGAGTTCAAATATTAAATAGGAATTGAATTCATATTAAACTATAGGTTAAAATAATATGAATAGGGATTCATATTAAAACTCTAGTACATGAATGAGCTACATTTGAATATGATTCAATTGTAAAATTAATTAAGTATATGATATTTAATTAATAATGGGAACAATTAATTTTGGAGTTAATTGGCTGGCATAATTTTATTTGATTAAATGTGATTTAATCAAATTAGTTACTTAAAAACTATATATTTTAAATTGATTTAATTAAATTTCATGTTTAACTAAATTAATATATAGTTTTTAATATTTATTTTTATTTAATAAAATAACTCCCCAACAGTTGCTGGGGAGTGGGGGAGTTATGCCATATCTTTCTTTTGATCATGAGACACAAAAAAGTGGGCATGACTTCACTTTTGGTTCACTCTCATTTTTCTCTTTGAAGAAGAAGAATTTCTCTTCAATTCTTTCTACATCACAACAAGCTCTTGCTGTAAATCTTTCCCTTTCCAAGACATATTGGATCCCACAATCCTATCTTACAATCCAGAGGATAGTAGGTGATCACTGGTGGTGGTGTTCTTGGAGTTTTGACGAATAGTTCGTGATTTGGAGCATTGTGTTGTGTTGTTGGTTGCAACATGTAAGTGTTCCTAAATTCTAAAGAGTTTAGAACTTGTATAGCATGCTTAATCCATAGAGATTTATAGAAATCGTTCTGTAATTTGGCCCAATGTATCGGTGTTTTCAAAGAAACCAAATTAAGAACGAAAAGGTCTGATATACGCTTCCGCTGCAAAGAATTTTAATCTTTCATAAATATGATTTAAATATTGAACACGTGAATAGGGATTCATGTTCAAGAAATTTCGTTTAGAGAAAAGTCGTAATTGGGTGTAAAATATTAATTTAATATTAGATATTAAATTAATATAATATAATTAATTAAATTATTTTTTATATAGTTATGAATGATATTTAATTAAAATTCATAAAATAAAATTAGAATTTTGAATTTTGAGAAAATTCAAAATTAAGCTGATTTTTGGAGGTGGTGGAATTACACCACCTTCATGCAACTAGTCTTTTGGCTACACCTAATCGACTCTCTAATTACACCATGAAATGGTGTCAATTTTTGGGGCAATTTGGGATGCATTATTTCTTCTATAACCAGAGGATTGAATCATGAAGAAACAATTAATTTTACAACCTATTATGCTGCCAAATTGGTTCCAAAAAGCCAAAAACTCCAAACTCTCAAAAGTTTGACCTTTAAGCTCTTTCCTTCCCAATTCCCATCTCTAGAGGATCACACAATCCATTCTAAGGTCTGAGAATAGCAAGAAAGTATCTTGGTGGTCCTTGATCCATTGGTGAAGAGAAACAACCCACGAATTGCTTGAATTGGGAGCTACAAGAGGTTGGTAACATAATACCTTATATATTTTCGGCTAAATGAGCAATGCATGTTTAATCCTAAAATTGATGTAGTTATGTGCCTTAGATCCTAAATTGCTTCCGCATTCTTAATATTAACTCCTCCAATTGGTATCATACCATGATTGGGCACCTAGTTTTCATCAATTTTAGCTTGGTGGGTAGCAATTCATTGATGAACGAAAATAGGTACGAAAGTGGATATATTACGATTTTGGAAATTTTATCTCTTCAATTCGTTGATGAAATTGTAATTTCTCGCATGTATATGAGCATTAATGTGTTGAGAAGTGTATGTAATTGTTATAGATTCATTAGAGTCCATATAGGCCTGCAATTGATCAAAAGAAGAGGAAGAACTCAAATTGGCCGAAGAACAGGGGATGTCCAGTCAGGTCAGCGTCTTGACGTTGATGCATTTTCAAAGAAGCACACGTTGTTTTTCATAACGATTTGGTCCAGCCATTCCCATTCCAGTTCAACCCCGTCTCGGTCAATTAAACCCCACTTGGTGTTTTGGAGGTCTGATTCATCTATTTTTGGTCTGGTTCAAGCCATGTGGGGTCGGTTCGGGATTGTTCGAGGTTCCCAAGAACTGTTCAAGCCTGTTTTTTAAATTATTAATGTAATAAATTAGTTGTTTGCTTGTTTTAAATGTCAAAATCGGTCCACTTTAGTGTGTGTTTAATTAATTATGCATTGGGAATGTATGTTTTAATTAAATAACAGATTGTGCATAAAGTATGTCATTTAGATTTAAAATCCCACCATAAGATAAGCATGCTTCATGCATTAAAAGTATGTTATAAATGTTATAATATAGAATATGCATGGTTAAATATTCACAAATTAAGTATAAGTAGTTATGTTAATTTGTGAATTAACGTTGTATGTTTTATTTCCATATAAGCATATTTAGAATAAGCGTTATATTAAATAAACGAAAATAAACGAAGCATGCAACACAAAATTTCCTTAGCTTGTTATAAATCGTTATAATCAATTAGAAAGCATGGTATAGGTTATCATCTTTATAAGCGTTATAAACCGGCATAGACGTTCAAAATCTATAACAAAGATAAATGCATGCTCACTTAGGGCTAATGAACTTCAAAATCGATCAATTTCAAATAGTTTAAATAGGTTGATAACTTGTAAAGCTAAGGTTACAAGAGAACTCACCCAGTAACATGTTGTCTAAGGCTGGAGGTATTTAAGCTGACGGTATAAGAAACACCTCCTACCTAGGCATCGAGTCGGTACTTGAGTTAGGTTAACCCGGTTTTATGAGCATGTGTGAGCGATGTGATGTTTTTAATTAGAGATTATCACCTAGACATCGTAGGTTAAGTCTAACCCTTGGACGTATCACCTAGACTTAGGTAAATTTTATTAGCTAGATTTTATCAAAGTCAAAATAAACCCTAAAATAACAATAAGACACTTTAGTGGGAGAAAAAAATATAAAAACGAGATGTTTATATCAAGTTTTTACTCTCACGTCCCCTTGTGTTCACATTGTGAGATCCATGCTTGATGTGAAATTTTCCTACCGCAAGCGCAAGGGTCAAGTAACAATATAGTGAATGTGATATTCGAATGTCGTCCTCTGGATTGGATTTCTAATCAATTTTAATTACCGAAAATAATCTAGCCCAATTTTATTTAGGGAAAAATCAAAGTGAGAATGAATGTAATCAAACACAAATCAATGAAAAAGTATGACAAGCTAATGGAGACAACGGTCTTAGGGACTTGATTTCACCAATTGAGATTATGGATTAATTCATGGTTTAATGACATGCTAAGATTCATAAATCTTGGGAAACTAAAATCACACATATCTCTCCCGAGCATACATGATTCTCCCACATGCAATGAACTCGATATCCCTATCTAAATTCATTAAACATGCAAGGCATTAAGGTTAACATTTTTAACGATTTCTAGAATTAACTATTATCTCCCGATTTCTAGCTAAATCCTAGTTATGCATGATGATTTCTAAGCTAAATCCTCTCTCCCGAGTTAGATTTAAGCATAAACAACAATCAATTTATGGCCAGTAAATTGAAAGCATTAAGAACACAATTATGCATAAATGACATCAATGACAATAAAACCATAAAATCAATCCGTAAAGTGCTCAACGGCTACATCAATCCCTAAGAATTAAACTTAGCTACACATAATCCGAATTACAATATAAACTAAGTCTAAACAAGCCATAAGAACTACAAAAGTAAAGGGTAAAGAGAATTGAACGCTAGGTAGGCCGAGACCACACGTCCCTGTGATGATCCCCACGAACAACCTTTTGATTCCCGCTTTCCTCCACTTGTTTCAGCTTCAAAAGTCCCTTTTTTCTCTCTTTTATGGCTCCCAATCGTCCAAGAGAAGTCCCCCAATCAGCCCTAATCGCAATCTTTAAATAAGGTAAAAATTGGTCGTAGCGTCGCGACGCTACCGCGATTTTTCAGATTTTGAGATTTTTGACCGAGAGCGTCGCAACGCTATGATTTTTTTTTTTTTTTTTTATGCACGAACTCCATTTGACTCCAATTTCTCCATTAAGCTTCAAACACATACTTCCTACAAATAAAACATATAAATGCATAAATTTGGCCAAATAATTGTAAAAGACTAGCTTAATTAATTAGAGAAAAATAGCTAGCTATGCTCGCTATCAAACACCCCCAGACTTAAGCTTTTGCTAGTCCTCGAGCAAACTAAAAATCAAACATACAATGGTAGAATGGATGCAACAAACATGACTCAATCCTCAAGGCTCAAAAGTCAGTACTCAAGCAATCAAAAGATATGCACATAAGAACCAATGAGGGAGACAAATCAAAAGTTTTCCAAAATTAACTTGCACAAGCGAGATCTAACTTAACGAGATCAGACTCTACTAGCCCGGGATTGGATTACTAAACTCTCAACTCATCTTCCCTCTACACTGGCACTAAGGATTCACTAACGGGTCAATGGAACAAATTAGTTTGTTTTCCTCCGTACTTAGGTGCTTATAATTGAAAATTACAACATGCAGTTATATGTGGCACTAGCTTTTACACACCTATTCCAGGGACCCATAACCCGAGTTTTACCCTTTGGTTGGCCTAACTGATCACAATAGGGGTAGCTTTTTTTGCCTAAACTTTATTAAACATTGCACTGCGCGCATAAGTCATGACTTTCTCTTTTTTTTTTTCTTTCAAATTGTAACAGCAAAAATAATTTTTCTTTATGAGCATGATAAGCATATATTATTTTCTTTCCTCCTAAGCAAGATCAAACATGCTAATTTGCAAAAAATTAACTCTTTAACTTTTCCCTACACCTATCGAGGTGACAACAAGCATATGAACCTAATAATTCGCTCCTAAGCATTCAAATCCAAATCTAGCCAAGACAAATACTCTACTCATGCAAGATATCTCCTAGAAAAAGTTTAAAAAGTCTCCCTTTTTGGGCACTCATGCTTACAACTCATCGAAAGCTTGAAAATTGACAAGCAACTTTATCCTAGGAAATCATAGTCATGCAAAAATAGCATCCAGAAAACAACCATATGCTCAATTCAAAGAAAGTTCAAAACTATAGCCCGAACTCAGATGCTCAAGGGCTCCACAAACATGCTATTCCACCCCCAAACTTAAAACATGCATAGTCCTCAATGTATAAAGAAAATAAAGCATAATCAAGCATGAGAACAATAAAAGAATGGAAGGAGTGAACAATACTGCCCTGGAATGATGATGGCCTTCTCATGGAAGCTTACAAGCAAAGGAGAAACTGGAACCAAGACCTACAAATCAAAAACGCAAAGAAAAACACAACTGAACTTACTTGGGTTGCCTCCCATAAGCCCTTGTTTAACGTCATTAGCTCGACGTGTTGACCGAATAAGCATCAAGGTGGTCTAATGTCAGGTGTTCCATCAACCGTGCTCTTCCTAGCACCTTTTCTATACCCCACCAACATGGTCTCTGATGTGTTCTTAGGGTCCTCAAAAGCTTTTAAGGTCTCTTTTTCCTGTTGAACTCTAATGATTAGCTCCATGCGCTCAATATCAATTATGACCCTCCCTGTAGCAAGGAATGGTCTCCCTAATATAATAGGCATGGCAGGATTCTCTTTAATATCCAAAACAAAGAAGTCAACAGAAAGGAAAAATCTACCTACTTTGATCAGTACATTCTCAACCATCCCATATGGACTAACCACAGACCGGTCAGCCAACTGGAGCCTAACAGCAGTAGATCTCTATTATATTCAGCTTTTTGCACAATGATAATGGAATGATATTTATGCTAGCCCCTAGATCACATAATGCTCTACATGAATAAGTACCAAAACTACAAGGAATAGTAAAACTCCTTGGATCAGGCAATTTCTCTAGTACTTTCTGTTGGACACGAGCACTGCATGTCGATACATGGTATACAGTCTCCATATGCTTTTCCTTTTTCTTCTTGATGAGTCATTCCTTCATGAACTTCTTATAATGAGGCATCTGCTCTAGTGCATCTGCAAAAGGAATATTAACAATCAATTCTTTAAAAGCATCAAGAAACTTATTAAACTGAGTCTTAGAATTTTTCTTTTTCCTATTCTTTGACTTAGGAACTAAAGCAGTAGGAGAAGGGATAGAGGGCTCAGGTATAAGCTTTTCAGCTTCGTTTGAGGTGGTGTCCTCCTCAACTTCTCGAGTGAGTTCCTCAGTTTTAGTAGTCTCCTCCTCCTCAACTACTTGAGTTTCCTCCTCGTGATGCACAGAGACGACCTTGCAGTACTCCAATGGAGATTTCTCCTGTTCAGCTGGGGCTTTACCTTTATTCATGGTGTTAACAACACTTACCAATTGTCCTAGCTGAGTCTCGATGTTCTTGATGGCTGCAGAATGACCATTGACAGTGGTGTTTATGGCAATCACGACCTCCTCGAGCTTATTTGACCTGTTACTTGATTATGCAATAAAAGCTCCAACAAGATCCTCTAAAGACTGTTTACTTTCTTGCTTACGAGTGAAGCCAGGAGGATTCAACACATTCTTGTTATTAGCATAGGAAAAATTTTCATGATTTCTATTACTAGGGTGATAATGTGTAGGTGCAGAATTATTATTGTACCCCCTAGAATTAAAATTAGAGACATACTGGACCTGCTCGAGATTTTCCTCCTGAGTCTGGGATGTAAGGGCAGCTGCAGACTCGATCGATTGAGCACTCCCTGTACCTGAAAACTTTAAAAATGCATTAGCAAGGGAAGACATCTGGGCCTGAAGTGCACTTACGTTGTCAATCTCGAACACTCCAGCAGCAATCTTTTTCGGTTCCGACCGCTCAGATGGCCATTGATAGCTATTGGTGGCCATTTTGTCTAGCAAAGTCTTAGCGTTCTCAACAGTTTTGGACAACAGAGTCCCACCTGCAGCTGCATCAACAATTGTTTTCGTACTAGGAGTTAGGCAATTATAAAATAATTGAACCTGAAGCCAGTCGGGATAGCCATGCTGAGGGCACTTCCTCAGCAGCTCTTCAAATCGCTCCCAAGCCTCGAACAGCTGCTCATCAAACTGCTGCTGAAACGTCCCAATCTCGATCCTCAGCTTGATCGTCTTTGAAGGAGGGAAAATTTTCTTTAGAAAGGCCTGGACCAAAGCACCCCAAGTAGTAATGCTCCTAGGTGGAATCGATTGCAACCAATCACGAGCTTTATCCTGCAAGGAAAAAGGAAATAAACGTAAGCGAATGGCATCTTCAGAAACACCATTTAATTTTACCGTCCCACAAATGTCCAAGAAAGATTTCAGGTGAGAATTGGGATCCTCTGTGGGCAATCCTCTATAAGCGCAGTCTCGAGCCATCTGAATGAGACTCGTTTTCAGCTTGAAATTATTTGCATTGATCGGGGCATAGACAATCCCCGACTGTTGCTCCTGAAAGACCGACTGAAAGTAGTCTCTAATAGGCTTAGGCTCATCGGGGTTAGGATTGGCCATTTGGATATGATTCACTTTACTTTCCCTTCGAAGTTTATTAAAAGTTCTCTCAATCTCCGGGTCAAAGGGATCTAAGGTCAACTCCCTAACCTTTCGCATACACCAACAATACTAACCTAAAAAGGAAAATAAACATGGAAAGAAAATAAATTAGGAAAGAAACTAGAAAAGGAAATAACTAAATCTAAATAAGGAAAAAAAATAGTCTACAAAAGAAAAAGATAAACAAATATGGAATGCAAAAAAATATGGCAAAAACAAATAAGGAAAAACTAATCTAAAAAGGAAAAGACTAAAAAGAAAAATTCTATCTATGGAAAATTTAAACAAAAATGAAAAAATCTAAATATGGAAAAGAAAAACAATAAAGGAAAACAATGCAATCTACCTAAAAATAAAAACAACAAAAATAACAAAAAATAAAATACACCCTAAACTAAGACCGGACAATTTTTCGGCAACGGCCGCCAAAAACTTGATGTAGAATTTTCCTACCGCAAGCCCACAGGTCAAGTAATAATATAGTGAATGTGATATTCGAATGTCGTCCTCTGGATTGGATTTCTAATCAATTTTAATTACCGAAAATAATCTTGCCCAATTTTATTTAGGGAAAAAATCAAAGTGAGAATGAATGTAATCAAACACAAATCAATGAAAAAGTATGACAAGCTAATGGAGACAACGGTCTTAGGGACTTGATTTCACCAATTGGGATTATGGATTAATTCATGGTTTAATGACATGCTAAGATTCATAAATCTTGGAAAACTAAAATCACACATATCTCTCCCGAGCATGCATGATTCTCCCACATGCAATGAACCCGATATCCCTATCTAAATTCATTAAACATGCAAGGCATTAAGGTTAACCTTTTTAACGATTTCTAGAATTAACTATTATCTCTCGATTTCTAGCTAAATCCTAGTTATTCATGATGATTTCTAGGCTAAATCCTCTCTCCCGAGTTAGATTTAAGCACAAACAACAATCAATTTATGGCCGATAAATTGAAAGCATTAAGAACACAATTATGCATAAATGACATCAATAACAATAAAACCATAAAATCAATCCATAAAGTGCCCAACGGCTACATCAATCCCTAAGAATTAAACTTAGCTACACATAATTCGAATTACAATATAAACTAAGTCTAAACAAGCCATAAGAACTACAAAAGTAAAGGGTAAAGAGAATTGAATGCTAGGTAGGTCGAGTCCACACGTCCCCGTGATGATCCCCACGAAAATAGGCATATTTATTCAGGATCTGAAAGTGGGAGGGTTGCAGTTATGGGTATAAGATAAATGTTAAGGATCCTTGACCAAACAAACAGTAGGCATATTTATTGGTGAGCTGGCCACTCTCACCTATACAAATCAAAGGACGATCCCTCGTGAACGGGAGTACTAATACACTCAGGGTTGAGACTAAGTTTCCTAGGTCATCCCATTGAAATAAAAACCTAACTAGCCAACGGAGTTACATCTAACGGTTACTATTTCGCGGTTCTGTCTTATGCAAACTCATTGCATAAGATACCCCCACTCGCATGTCACCTACACAAATGCTTTGGATAATTGTGTTTGTATCAAATACAAAGTGGGTTGTTGTTGGGCTTCTAGAGAGAGTAAAAATAAGATGAAAATAGACTCTAGAACTCTGTGCAAGTATACACAATCCGCAGTAAGTAATAAGTATTTATCGAATCCATGGTCTGAATTAGCTCTCACTTTATCTATTTTGTATAGCTTTTCAATGGTTTCAAAAGTGGTTAAAATGATTGATTTTTATAGAATGCTCAAACAAAAGAAATGACATAACAGAAAGTAAACAAATAAGCAGACAGATTAGAAACAAACATTGGTCAGGATTCAGTAATTGTTTTAAAAGATGCTCTAGCAATATTATTGATTATGCAAAACTCTTGCAGTCTTATTAGCAGATTCCTCCCGGAACTCTGGATTTTTTAGAATGTGTTTCAACTCCAATAATGCACTACCGATCAAGCACTAGGCAACTGGTTATCCCTAACTCAGTCACTGGCATTCACCAATACACAATGATCTAGTGTGATTAAATGTCACACACTTCTCAAATCATCCCTGAAACTAAGAAGTGGTATTCATACCGGTTGGCCAAGTGGGCACAAAATATAGATAAGTACAACAAATAATCAAGATGCATCAAATCAACATATATTGCATAGAAAACTAAGCACAACAATTACATGACTCCTAACCAACGCCTAAGAGATTTAGTTCATAACACTCATGATAACACACACTACAATCTGAGTATGTGCATCCATAATTACAAAATAATACAAGAAAGTACGAATTCCCTTGATCAACTTCGTAATTGATGGTCTTCTTGTAGTCCATAATCTTCCTCCTCTATTTGGCTCCCAATGATGGAAATGAGAAATGATCTCTTCCCCAAGAGTGGAATGTCTTTGACTTGGGTG
Source organism: Luffa acutangula (assembly GCA_036850905.1). Taxonomy (NCBI): domain Eukaryota; kingdom Viridiplantae; phylum Streptophyta; class Magnoliopsida; order Cucurbitales; family Cucurbitaceae; genus Luffa; species Luffa acutangula. The sequence continues at coordinate 36,623,214 of CM072097.1, read as the reverse complement.
ACTTTTCTCTCTTATAGAGTGAAGACAAGCTTGAATTAGGTCGACCTAGACACATGGATGACTCTCCTTGCTCCTTAAATCCGAGAAACGCTTAACTAATTTCAATTCATTAAATTGGCTTACGAGCTGTGACGTGGCAGTTTTGCTCCTCGCTTTGCTGAAACACAGATTTTGCTCCATCGAGTCGCTCAGCAATATATTCTGCACAAAATAACTTCCAAAGCATCTATTCTTCCAAATGGGTTAGAACATGCAATATTCATCTAAAAGCAACCCTATTTAGCACAAAAGACACACAAATCATTATAGAAATAAGACCTAAATACCCTTTTGGAGAGTTATCAGTTGTATCCATAGTGTCAGCAGGATAAAGTACCTAACTTTATCCTTATACTATAGACCCTTTATCCTGTATCTTGAACATTGATCCCCATGTCTCCACATACAGTTCAAAACACATACAATAACCTATGATGTTAGTTGATTGGATTAAGGTTATTTAGGCAAGACTATTACAAAATAACAATAACACTTTATTGAAATAACATTGATAACACTTTATTAATTAACAGTCAAAAGTTACATTTACTATCTACGAGTTTTAGGGCAGAAAATCCAACACCTAAAACATGCTACTACTTGGTTGGTCAGATGGACACAAGCAATTAAAACAAAAACTCTCAAAGAGAAGACTTAAATGGATTTCAATATTAAGGTAAAAGTATCTTAAAAGTCATACATAACAATAGGGGTTTGGGCTTAGTCTTGAAATGAAAAGTTTAGCTACAGTATATAATGAAAAACTACACTAAAAATACAAATAAAAGAGAGAAATGAATCTATTGTGGTTGGTGTTGATGAATGTTGCCGACTCTCTAGCTACCTTGCTCCTTTCATGAAACTTTCCTTCCTTCTTGTCAAGAAGAACTCCAATAAGAAGCTCTTGATTTAGAGAAAATAAATGATAGCATGTGAAACGCTATCATTTCAGTCTTAAATTTGAGTTTTTTTGCTGGTGAGCGTGTGTGGCAAATAATCATCGACCCAACCTCTCGACGCTAGGCTTAGAGCGTTTCGACGCTAAGTCAACGGGAGCCCTATTTTAAGAACGATTTTCTTTGGGTTTTTCATCAAACATTCAATGATGGCTGAAATTAGAGCCTTTTAGAGAGTGAAATTCAAGAGTGAGGGAGTGGGCATTCTTGGGGAGGATCAGAGGCTTGTTCGGGATCCGATCGAGGCTTAGATCATGACAAATCGAGCACAAGCAAGAGATTCGTCATTAGTTTAATCCTTTCTCCTTTACTATTCATTAACTGTTTTTTTTTTGTAATGAAGATGCTGGAATTTTGTTCATATCGTGACAATGTGTAACTAAATTACTCTTGTCATTTCGGTCTTGAATAAAGAAATGTAGTCGTCCTGCCATTCTGATTGTCTAATTGTTTTCTGATGTATTGATTATTTGTATGAATGTGCTTAATGATTTATAAATTTTGGCTGAATTTATATTGATTCGTTTCTTGGTGGAAACTGGACAGAGAGAAACTAAGAGGGAACATAATTCATACAACTAGGCTTAATTGCTCTTAGTGATCTTAGCGAGAGTAGTTGGTTAGGCTTCAAAATCAATAATGAACCAGGGCTAAATTAATTAACTTGATTAATGGTGCTAAGACACTTAGGTTGTTAATAAAATTAGCTATAATTAGGGAAAACCGACAGGAGATCCTATGTAAATAAGGAGATTCTAGATTTATAATTAGATCATGTTAACAATTAGCAATAAGAATAGGTAATCAATTGCATTTTGGAATTCAAGACACTGCCTTTCTAATTGTGTTCGATCTACCTTCATTCATTGCTTGTTCAAAATGTACTTTCTTTTTTCTTTATTCAATCTACGACCCTGTCTTTTTACGTGAATGATACCCCTAGATAATGCTTGTCTTAATTATTTCTGGTGTACTTTAGACTTAGAATTCACATAAGTTTATACTACTCCATGTGGATACGATATTCGGTAAAAACTTATCGTTTATATTATTTATGGCCTGTGTGTGATAGCGAGCATAGCTAGCTATTTTTCCCTATTTAATTCAGCTAGTCTTTTATGATTTATTGGCCATTTTATTGCACTTAATTGTTTATTTTGTAGGAAAGTGTCGATTAGAGCTAAAGCATGGATTTGGAGTTAATCAGGTGTTCGGGACGTGAAAAGATGCCAAAGAACCGAAAAGATTCAAGTAACAAGGAGCCACGAGAGGGCAATCTGCCTATCAGCGTCGAGACGCCACTCTTGGAGCGTCGAGACGCTCGCTTTCCTTGTTTATTTTGGGCGGCAGCAGTCTCATCGTCGAGACGCTGTGATAAGAGCATCTCAACGCTATCGTTTTTTCCTTTTTCATCAGGCGCACCAGGCGACAGCGTCGAGATGCTGTCTCCTTAGCGTCTCGACGCTATCGGCAGAATTTCCTATTTATACTTATTTTCGTGCTACGGATTGGGGGAGGCCAAATTGAGAGATTTTAGCCCTAATTTCGACTAGAGACCTACTGTGGGAGCTAAAGCAAGGATGAGGACCGGGAATCTCACTTGGTGGCGCGGATATCGAAACGGGGACGTGTGGGGTTCGACGACATTAAGTGTTTCCTTTCTTTTTCCTTATCTCTAGCTAGATTTAATGGCTTTTTCATGTTTAGTTGAGCTTGTAACGCCATGTATGAGTAGCTAAACTTGTGGCTTAGGGATTGATGTAGTCGTTTTAGTTTATGGATTGATTTACGGTATAAGTTGTGCAATAGTTATTATGTATGCAATCTTGATTTAATGCTTTCAATTAATTGGTCATTAGTTGAATGATTTAAGTGTTGATTCTTGCTCGGGGGAGGGGATTTAATGTAGACTTATTCAAGATTGCATGACTAAAGTTTATTTTCTAATTCGTGACGGTTTTTAGATTAACTTTAGAATTGGTCAAAAGAACTCATTGCCTTGCATGTTAATAAACTTAGATGGGGATGTCAAGTTGGTTAATTTGCATGAGAATCAATTATACTCGGGAGAGGTAGTTGTGATTAAAGGTTCTTAGGCTCATAAATTACATTGTGCATTATAACTTATTCCTTAAAATCAATTCTAGACTAAATTGGCGAAATCAACTCCCTAAGTGTTCTCTCAATTGCATATCCACTATTTACTTGTTTGATTTAGTTTTCGATCTATCACTCACTAATTTGTGTTCCCTAAATAAAATTGAGCAAGATAATTCACAATACTTTATTTAGCTTAAAAATCTAATCCAGAGGACGACACTCGTTTATACGAACACTTTATTATTACTTGACTCGTGCGCTTGCGGTAGGAAAATTCCACATCAGTGTGCTTGGGGTGTACATATAGCAACAATAAGTTGCATAACTCAAAAAGAAGATGAAGTGTTCGAATCCCCCTCAAAAACTGAAAAATATTGTTTATAAAGGGAGAGAGAGAAGCTGAGAGGCTGGACAACTGGCGAGACTACTTTACGTACAAAAGTACACCAGAATGAGGGTGCTGACAGTGGTCCCCAATGTAAGATTGATTTATTGTTGAGCTCACTTCTCTGAGCGGTCAGAGGTGCCACGCGGCCTACACCTACCACTTTTGAAAAGGCATCTTTACGTCCCTTTCACTCTTTGACTTTCTCTTTCCAGATTACGTCGTGTAGGTTTGAAGGTCCATGCTTTGAAGTTTTCCTGTCTCAAAAAACTTGTGAGAAAATGGCGCACTCGTAGATAATTAAAACATATATACGTTCAAAACATGCATTATGCATAGATGCGCCTTCTCTTACCTTTTATTACTAAATTGTCCTGATCTTAGCTATTTAGGCACCGATTCAGTGCATTGAGGGTATTCAATAGTCACTCTTGATTGCCTAGAATAACTTGCGTTGCTAAGTTATCAATCTTATATAAAGATCATGGTCATATAAAGATTGAGTGTTTTTTGGATGTCAATCGGATAGGATCAAGAGAAGATAAAAGATTGACTTCTAGCTATTGTATTTTTGTAGGAGGCAATTTGGTTTCATGGAAAAGTAAAAACAAAATGTAGTCTCACGATCAAGTGTTGAATCAAGATATAGAGCTGGCACAATGTGAAATAATGTGGGTAAATCAAATCTTGATCAAGTTATGGCGTGACAACCAAGCTACCCTTTATATTGCATCCAACCCAATGTTTCATGAACGGACTAAACATATTGAAATCAGATGTCATTTTTGTTCGTGAGAAAATACCACACATGGTTTGGTGTCTACTAGATATGTGAAGACTCCAGCAATTAAGAGATATATTTTTACTGAAGCATTACATAGAGTTCAAATTATCACCTTTGTAACAATCTGGACACGATTAACATATATGCTCCAGCTTGAGGGGGAGTGTTATAGTATATATGTGAATATAAGAACTTATAGTCTTTTATCCTTTGTTGTAATTTTACTATCTATTAGTTTAGGGCTTCCATGCATGCTGACTTTGCTATAGAATGTTGATTTGATTCTCCTTTTTTTCTTTTTTCTTTTTTTAGAAAATGATTCTCCCTTATTTGGTCTCACAGTAACATAAACTATACAAGACCATCAAGAAAATACACAAGACACAAGTTGCACATAACGAAACTTAGCCATTGAGCAAAACACATTAGCTAAGTAAGTGTCAAAGATATTTGGCATAAAATTCTCATTAGTGATTCATGAGGGTCTATACTAGAGAGCTAAGTCGTGCTCTGACTAAGGGAGGAGAAAGATAGACATGAAAGAAAAAGTAACATAACAATACTGATAATTAAATAATAAATTTAAAATAAACAAAATCTCAAAATTTTAACACACAAATTCCTGGTTTGGTTTGATTTTTAAGAAAAATTCAAATTTAAACCCATATCTTTGAATTTCCTGAAAAATCAAAATATATTGAGAAAACTGGAAAATAGTGAAGTACACACAAGACAGCTTATTTGAAGGGCTCGGCTCTAGGGTGAGGACACAATGAAGGCCATAGATGTCATAGGCGAAAGAAGTTTTGAGAAGCAAACAGAGACGTAGGTAGGAGGTTTGTACATACCACCAATCGAATTCCCAACAATAGACAAAGTTGGAAATTATAAGCAAAGAAGGAAAAGAGTTTTCATATCTCAAAGTGGCCTTGAATCTTACCAGTGCACAAAGAATTCACTAAACCAAATTACTTACAAACTTTCTTTTGTTTTTTGTTCCTTTTCTCGATAGCATTAGTAGGCAAAAGAATGCTACTCTAAAATTAAAGTGAATAGCTTCTATCAGCTTTATTTTAGATAAAGATGTCCCATTGGATAACATGTTATCACAAGTTGCATATCAAAAACATTCTACTGCCCTAGAAATACTCTACTTCACCAAGAATAGAACATGCAACAAAAGCTCAATTTTTTTTCATACAAACAAAACAGGATTAAAATGGGCCATTCCTTATGTCATGGGGGCTCCTAGCTAACATCTTAACCCCACTAGAAACCTTTATTGATTATTACCAACATCAACATCCTTAGTAAGTTTGGAATGAAGTCCTTGTTATGTCAAGAATTCTTATTTCCATTGCAAACTGTATGAGGCTATCAAGATAATGACAAATTGCACAGAAACAAACTGAGATTAAGAGAACTTCAATATTTGTAACAAATTATCAGGATTCATAGGTGTTGGCCGAAACACATATATAACATTAGGTAAGTAAGCAATTTCATTACAACAACATTAAAAATCTACACATATATAACATATAATAAAGAAACATAGTGGTTTGAAAGGATGACAAAATGAAGTAGGATTGAAGTGATAGAAATAGATAATGCTTCTTACCTGAACAATCCTCATAACAAGCATTGTAAAATAAACAACCCTCTCTTCAGCTCTTCAAAAATTCAGTCAGACAACTAGAAGCCAACATTTCTAGATAACCCATCTTTATGCAGGATGTGTTGTGTGCTTTTCAGATTTTTCTACGAAGATATTGAAAATTACAGTAGAAATTCTTATTTCAACTCTAAAATCTTGCATCATTGTGTTGATATGAGAATGAAATCAACTAGTTAGATCTATCACATTATGGCAGAGGAGGTAACCCATCTTCTAAGAAGCACCGTGTTAGGCCCCCCTATTAAACATACCTATAGCAGAAGGGGAATGTGTGAGGTATCCTCACAATGATTATATTGTTATCAAGAGAAAGGTTAATCCCAGAAGGGAAATACAAAATATCTCAGCCTATTCGAGAGGGCTGATAAACTCTTCCTTTCTCACTAGCTCAAAAGCTATCACTCAGAAAAAGCGCCGAAAACAACTATTCACAATGATCAACATATAATACCCATAGGCGGGCCCACAACCGGCACTCACTCTCATTCCCTAACAAACTACGTAGGCCCCAAATTATCCTTTTTGCCCCTTCTAGAATAAGATAAGATAATTGGAGGCCTAACAGAATGTCGCGAATGAGAAAGTACAAACAGAGAGCGGGGACCGTTAGTGAGTGGGGATTGTTGTGGTACGGATGGTTGGGGCCATTGAGGAAGGGGTTTTAATAGGGTTTTGGGAGTGTGTAGAGGGCAAGCAGATTTTGAGCAAGTGTTTGGCTCTCTGGAGAGTTTCCAACTCTCTCTAATAGTTGGTGTTTTCTTTTCCATTTTGTGGGTTGTTTTTCATTTAGTGTTGCTTATTGTGGAACTTTGTTTAGCTGATGAACACCATATATCGTGACTACATTTCTATATAACAGTGCTATCTTGTTCTTGTAGGAGTGTATATCACTCTAGCGGAAGCGATTGACGATCTTGGACGTTTAATTACATTAATTTCTCTAATTAAAAAAAATGCATTTTAAACCGAAAAACAGAGGCAACGAAAGCTTACCTTTGTAGCTTGAATTCTTCAATTCCGTTGGATGATTCTTCACACGAATATGTTGTGAACTACCACCGTGATCTTCCATGCTATTCTCCGACCATAGAACTAGCTTGTGGGAGCTAAAATGTGGTGAATTGAAAGGGAGAAAGAATGAGTTTTTGAGAGTTCATGTGTGTTTATGAGAGAGCTATCAAAGCTTGGACATTATTATGGAGGCAAGACATAATGGAATTGGTATTGTCATGAAACTAGGTGTCATTCTCTAGAATTTTGCATGAACCAATTTCATGAAAATACAACACCTTGGATTCAAATTAAAATGAAATTTAACAAATTAATTTCAAATTAATGAAACTAATTTCATTTATTCATTTTATGAAAAATTAATTAAACTAATTAATTTTAAATAAAATTAAACTTTAAACAATTAATTAAACATTTTAATTAATTAATTATTATTCATTTAATTTAGGGAAAATACACTTTTAGTCCCTAAGGTTTGGGTTAAGTGACAGTTTGGTCCTTGAGTTTTCAAACTCAACAAAAATACCCCTGAGTTTTGAGATAAGGAACATTTTGGTCCCTGCCGTCAACTTTTTTCTTAAATTTTAACGGTTGCTGACATGGCACTATTATTTTAATTAAAAAAATTATTTTTAAAATTTTTAAAATAAAAAAAAATAATAATAAAATATTATTATTATTTAATTATTTAATTATTCCTCCATCTCTTTACTTCCTTTCTTCTTCTCCATCTTTTTCCTCTTCATCCTTTCATTCTTCTTCTTCATAACTCCGACGGCCGGCAGCCGGTGGCCACCGCTCGCCGGCTATTTTTTGTTTTTTTTTTTAATTTCTTCCTCCCTTTTCTTTTTCTTCCTCCCTCTTTTTACTGCTTTAAAATTATAAAAAAAAAAAAAAAAAAAAAAAAAAAAAAAAAAAAAAAACAGAAACGAAGGGGGAAAACCCCCTTCGATTCCGGTGTCGGAGAGGGAGGAGGGAGGAGGGACCTCCCTCCTCCGTCTCCGGCAGCGAGACAGAGGAGGGACCTCCCTCCTCCGTCTCCGGCAGCGAGACAGAGGAGGGAGGACCCTCCTCCTTCCCTCTCCCGCGTCGGAATCGAATGGGGTTTTCCCCTTCGTTTCTGTTTTTTTTTTATTTTAAAACAGTAAAAAGAGGGAGGAAGAAAAAGAAAAGGGAGGAAGAAATTAAAAAAAATAAATAGTAGCCGACGGCCAGAGCCGGGGCCGGCGAGCGGTGGCCGCCGGCCGTCGGATATATGAAGAAGAAGAATGAAAGGATGAAGGGGAAGAAGATGGAGAAGAAGGAGGGAAGTAAAGAGATGGAGGAATAATTAAATAATTAAAACAATAATATTTTAGTTTTTTATTTTTTATTTTAAAAATTTTAATATTTTTTATTTTTTATTTTAAAAATTTTAAAAATAATTTTTTTTAATTAAAATAATAGTGTCACGTCAGAAACCGTTAAAATTTAACAGAAAAGTTGACGGCAGGGACCAAAATGCTCCTTATCTCAAAACTCAGGGGTATTTTTGTTGAGTTTGAAAACTTAGGGACCAAACTGTCACTTAACCCAAACCTCAAGTGTATTTTTCCCTTTAATTTAATATCAAATACAAAATCTTGGCACCAATTCCAACCTCTCTCATAATCAATTGTTTGAATATGAATACCTATTCAAATTCAAATCCAAATATGACTTATACACATTCACAATATTTAAATCATATTTAAACATTTCTAACTCTCTTCATAATTTAATTTACAATTAAATAATAAGTTAAGTATATCACATATAATTAACCGTTAGAACTAAGGTTTGGTCCGTTATGAGCTAGCAGGGGGACCTAATGGACGTACACGCTCCAACCATCCGAGATTAATTGGTTAAACTTATTAACCTAGTTAACCAACATTAATTTAACTAACGGGACACTCCACTATAGATATATTTTTGTCCACCCCATACAACCATAATCAGTAAGTCGACCCTTTACAGATTGTTCGTAACTGCAGTGGGTCAATTTTACCCCTGAAGTTACATCTTGTTCCTTAAGTTCCATTGATCCTATAATGAACAACCATTAAACAGAAATTCCTCCCGTGCCAGGAGAGGACGACACGCCTTTGTTCAAGACCCAGAGTCAGCACTATCCCTATCTACTATCCCTACATGAGGGTAAGAGTGAATTCCATCTTGCAAGACTATGTCTCCAGCTATCTACCCGGTCTTATCCCCAAAATGGTAGGCTTATTGAATCGGCGATGTTGAGTCACTCTCACCCATGCAAATCAAAGGATAATCTCGAATAGACAGAAGTTCATAGTTAGCTCATGATTAAGATCGAGTTACCTAGGTCATCGCATGAAATAGTCAGTTTCACAGTAAACGACGTTATAAAGGAAAGTGACTTATTTCTTGGTCTTGGTCTTATGCAAACTCATTGCATAGGACGCCCCCACCCACATGTCTTTACATGAACGATTCAGAATCACATCGTTTGTATTAAATACAAAGTGGGTCGCGTCTCATAGTGTCCCCAGGATAAGGCACCCAACTTCTATCCCTATACTATAGATCGTTTTGGCTATCACTTGAACTTGATCCACTTTTATGTCTACACATAAAATTCAAGTGTTCATTATATAGCCATGGATTCTAGTTTATTGGATTTGGGTTAATAGCATAACATAAACAACCATTCAATAACCTCAATAACGTTTTATCGATTAACTTTGTTACATTTACTATCCACGAGTTTTAGGACATAAACCCCAACAGTTCTTGGGGATATTTGTGTTGCATATTGTAATTTGTTCTACGGGTTTTCAGGCGAATACCTTACAAATTGGTATCAGAGCACGTAACCCTAGGGAGAACACGGAAAATAGGGATTGGAAATTTGTCGGGGACTGTCACCTGATTATGCACGATAATCCATGCAAAATCTCCAATCCCCATATTTCTTCTTGACTAGTACCACGAGGCTTGAGAATGGACTAGTGTTGGGTCGTATAATTCTTATGGAAAGCCTTTCTGTTATCAACTTTTCTATTTTCGCTTTCTGTGCGTGAGCATATTTGAAGGGTCGCACATTCACAGGCCCTTGACCCTCTTTCATGATGATCTGGTGATCGACCACCCTCTTCGGGGGAAGTCCCTCAGGTAAGTTGAAGACATCTTCATATTCCCTAAGGAGGGAGAGCATTTCCCTTGGTATTTCGGCCTCACTTTCATTCTTATCACCCAAATTAGACTCTCTTTCGTCTTCCAATTTCAATTCACGCAGTTGTACTACAAACAAGGATGAAAAAATCGGGATATATCGTGGGTGCGATATGGATATGGGGGGTAAGATCGTTTTTACGAATATCGGCGATATTGTTATTTATTTATATATTCCTTCGGTTATTATATAACAAAAATGCATGTGGCTAGATTGGTTATTTGTGCGTGTAGTCTCTTTCAAGGGGCGTGGGTTTGATTCCAAGGTAGCTCAGTTTTACTTTTTTTTTTGTAATTTTTCTTTCACTTTATCTCTCCTCCATTACACAATCCCACCTTTTTCTCTCACTTCCTTTTAAATTCACTTTTTTTTCCCTCTCCATGAGTTTCTATTTAAAATGTAGTCACTTTTTTTATTTCTTTTTAGTTCTTATTTTATGTTTTATACTTTTACAATATTTTAGATTATTTATTTGAAATATATAATATACATTTTTTAAAAATATTGTATAACATGATTAATAACCTATAAAATACACATTTTTTTAATATAATAATATAATCTCTAGGTTATTAACTATAGTATAAAAATCATCTCTCTTTTAACAGAAAATTAATAGTATATCTTTGATAATTTTGATTTTTGTGTCTTGATAAATTTGTATTACTTATTTTATTTATTATTTTTATATTGAAAGAACAGAAAGTTGTAAAAAAAAAACTTTAAAGATAGAATGAATTGGAAAGAATACTATAATTACCAAATCAATTATATTAATGTTGGTTTAATAGCTAAAACACATCATGTTATTATTGAATTATAAATCATATATTTGTTGACTAAATTTTAAAATTATTGAAGTTTATACTTATTTACAATCTGTAATACTATTTATTATTGTATTAATGCATATATTAGTCTTATAATTATTGATATATGGTTAAAGTAATAGTTTGTTACATAATTAAACTTATTATAAAGTTTCACAAAAAAATTCACAATATTTTAACAAGTTTCCGTGATATCCGTGATTTTTCCCGGAATATCCGTCGATATTCAAATATCCGTCGATATATCCGTAAATCTTAATTACCGATATTGATACCAATATCGATATTTTCATCCTTGACTACAAATCCCTAGCCTTCCTCCTCCCACGATTTGACCATCATTTTCAACGAAACTTTCGCACGTGTGAAAGCTAGATCTCCTTGGATCGTTACCTTCTTATTCCCAGACTCGAAAGTCATTGTCAGAGCGGCCCAATCCACCCCCATTCTTCCCATAGTCCAAAGTCATTGCATACCCAAAATTACATTGAGCACTTCTAACTCTAGGGGTAAGAAATCTTCAGTAATAGTGACCTTTGGCAGTGTGATGACCACCCCTTTGCAAACCCCGTTTCCTCTAGTCGACGATTTGTTCCCCATTACTACTCCATAGTTGGATGTTAAAATCATGGGAATTTTCAGCTCATCCACATCCTTCTACAATATGAAGTTGTGAGTCGCCCCACAATCGATCAGAATGACTATCTCTCTTTCGTCGAGCAGTCCCTTCACTTTCATTGTGCTAGGAGTGAAGAAATCGATCACTGATTTGAGGTCAAACTCGACTAAATTAACAATTTCAGGGCACTCTTCTTCTTCTTCCACAAAGCTCTCTCCTTGTACTAACTCAATTTCCTTGAAATCATTCACAATAAAAACCCTAAGTTCCCTCACTTCTTTACTTTTGCAGCGATGATTTGGGTTGTATTTTTCATCACAATGAAACACACAGGCCGTTTTCTCGTTTGGCCTGAAATTCTGCATCTGTTAGTTTTCGGGCCATGGGCTTTTTTTTATCCCATTTTCGTTTTTTGGAAGTGTTATAGCTCTCGTGTAAGCAGACTCACTAGAATTGGTCGTGGGCTTGTTGGTTTGGGTCGTTTGGGCCTTCTCCGAACTTGCAATTCTGACCTTATGTATCCATCAAGGTCGCGATGGCTAGCTGAATGGCTTCATCCCTGTCTTCAATCAATTGAACTTGCTTCATGATATCTTCTAGCCCAACTGGCTGTATACTGACCACTGTTGTCATGATCGTCGGTTTTAACCCATTCAGAAACGTATTTTCGAACACCTCCAGCATCTCCGGTAAGGGTGTGCTGCATCAACCTCAAATCTCTTGATGTACTCTGCCACCATATCCTCCTGTTTGATCGCTAAAAACCGTGTGCATAAGCTCCCCTCTTGGGAAGGACAAAACCTCTTGAACATCTGAGCCTTCAAATCATCCCACAACTTGATTTTATTTCAATTGTGTGACCATCGGTACCAGTCCACCACATATTCATCGAAGCTTATAATGGCAGTCGTGATCTTCTCCCATTTGGTAAGTTAGTGGATGTCAAAATAACGTTATGTGCGAAAAAGACACGAGTCGGGGTTCACGCCATTGGAAACGGGCATTTCCAATCGCTTAAACTTTCCATAGTCTCCCCCAGTTCGAATCGGTGCTCCCTTGCGGCCAATCCACTCTGATTTCTCAACATTCTCAGTGACCTCATCTATTTCTTTTCCATTTTGACTAGACCCTTCGGTGAGAGTAGAAGATGGTTTCCTCTTGCTCACCATCACATCAGCTAACATCATCGTCGGGAGCTCAACACCTAAGAAGCACGGTCACTTTAGTTTGGCTAGCGTGTCCGTGTCTGACACGTGTCGAACACTTGGACACTCCAACACTTGTTGGACACGTATCGGACACTTGTTAGCACATTTGATATGTGGCAAACACTAGTTGTAGGTTCATTTCAAACCCTTGTTAAGTATGGCAAACACAATGCTTAAATGACAAAAATAATAAAATTTAAATTCATTTTTTCAAGCATACAAATGCATAAATTTATTGATTTTGAATTTCCTTCTTGTATAAAAACGATATATATTTTAAAAAATGTATATTTTTCTAAACGTGTCCTTGCCATGTTCATGTCCTATATTTCAAAAAAATGACATCACCATGTCCGTGTCGTGTCGTATCCGTGTCTCGTGTCCGTATCTGTGCTTCTTAGCTCAACACTTTTCTCGATTCTTTGCACAGACTCTTTCATCTTGGTAAGTTCCTTGTCATATCCATCCAACCTTTCTTCTACTTGTTTTTGTGCCATTTTTCGTGTTCTCCCCAGGGTTACATGCTCTGATACCAATTTGTAAGGTATCCGTCTGAAAACCTGTAGAACAAATTACAATATGCAACACAAATATCCCCAAGAACAAGATAGCATTGTTATATTGAAATGTAGTCATAATATATAGTGTTCATCAGCCAAACAAAGTTCTACAATAAGCAACACTAAATGAAAAACAACCCATAAGATGGAAAAGAAAACACCAACTATTAGACATTGTGTCACACACTCCCAAAAACCCTACTAAAACCCCTTCCCTAACGGCCTCAAACATCCGTACGACAACAATCCCCACTCACTAACGGTCCCCACTCTCTGTCTATCCTTTCTCATTCACAACATTCCCCTTTTTACCCCTTATGTTATAAGTATGTATGCCTAACACACCAACACTCCATTTTAGGCAATGTTTGTGCGGGCGGACAAGGATTCGTCTGACACGCTCCAAACACGTGTTTTACATGCAAAAAAAACGTGTTCAATATTTTTTTATTATTATTATTTTCTTTTGGACACATCTAGAACACGGTTGAAAATTAAAAGTCATTCACTAAAAGATCAATAGACAAGCTCATTAAACTCAACATAAGAAGTAAAAAGAAAATCACAAACTTTTCAATAAGAAGCCCTACAAGGTAAAAACCATCTTCAAGAGATCATGTGGGTGGGGGTGGGGGTGGGGGTGGGGTTTGAAATCCGCCATCCACTTTTGCCAACTGGAAGAGACCCAATTCATTATCAGCGCCTATTGCAACTGCAAGGTTTGGTCCTTTATTTAAACTTCATAAAAGAAGAAAGGTTTATTCTAATCTTTCCAACAAATCATATATCTATTAGAAAGCATCTTCAATCTCTAAGCAGGGATAGCCAATAAAACCCTGGGTGTTTTTCTAACGTTGAGGATGAATGAATATACATTTATTCCATTAAAAAAAAGTGAATCCCCAATGTGTCCATGTCCGTGTTGTGTCGTATCCTATCTGTGTCTCATGTTAGTGCTTCTTAGCCCATTTTTATGCAGGATGTTTCATGTCTTGGTTTTTCTACGAAGACATTCAAATTTTCATCACTGAGAATAGTCAATCAATAGTTAACATAGAAAGGAGGTAAAACATTGTCAATAGTACCTTTTGTGATTTGTCAATATATTTGTTTGCTGTATCTTCTTTTTTCGTTAGCTACTGCTCTTCATTTTTCTACGAGTCAGTACCTACAATTTATATTGTTGATTAGAAAGTTAAAAATAATAACATCAATAAATAATTATCGATTCTTTATAAAAAAAAAAAAAAAAATCTAATTGATTAAAAATTTATTCTCAACTTATGAAAAAATTAGATTGTGAAGGAGTAAAAAAAGGTTGGTTTTGGATTAAATGTATCTGGGGGACCAAAAAAAAAAAAGCAAGAAATTGGTTCTCAAATAAACCTTCAAATTTCACTACATCTTCATATCAGCAATTAGTCAAATAAACCTTTTGCACACAACTACATAATATGTAAGTATCAAGCATCATCTTACAAACCTATCTTGCACATTTCACATCAAAGGCTTAGTTCAGAAGTAGGTATTAATGTCAGTGACCAAAATGTTTCAAAAACATGAGCAAATTATTATTTACCAATTTGACCAGGAGATATCGAAGCCTTACATTAACTGCCAAAGTGCTAATAGCCACACATTTTACACTATTTTCCACCAGCAAAAAATAATTAACATTTAACAGTAGAACAAACTAATTTGCTACGAAGCACAGACACCCAATTTTAAGGCAGAATGTCCGAACGTATCTGTGTCCGACACACCTTACATTTCCAATATTTAATTATTAATTATTATTTCTTTCTCTCATACACATTTGGGACACATGTGGGACTAGCTTGAAAATTAAAACTCATTTTGAAGAAAGAAGAAGAAGAAAAAAAAAGCCAAACACATTAAACCCAATATAAAAGGTAAAAAAAATAACCATAAAATTTTAAATTGAAAATCCTAAAAAGTAAAAAACCATCTCAAGGGATTGTTGGTTTGCCAACTGTATTAGCCACTACCCACAGTTCATACTGTAAGCTTTGGTTCTTTCTCTCTCTCTCCCTCTTCCTCCCTCCCTAAACTTCATAGAAGAAAAAAGTTATAGAGACCTAAATTCTAATTTCCAACAAATCATATATATTTACCCTTTATAAACCATTAGGAGATACTTTAATGTCTAACCAAAGCCATAGCCACTAAAATCCTTTGAGTTTTCCTAATGTTGAAGATGTATCAATATATACATATATTCCATTAAAAAAAAAGTCCCCAATGTGTCTATGTCCAATTTTTTTTAGAAATTGATGTATCATCGTGTCCATGTCGTGTCGAGTCCACCCCATGTTGTCCATGCTTCTTAGCTAATTTGTTGTGGATGCCATTAAAAAAGAACATCCCCAATGTGTCTTTGTCCTATTTATTTTCAGAAATTGACATATCCTCGTGTTCGTATCGTGTTGTGTCCATCCCGTGTTCGTGTTCGTGCTTTTTAGCTAATTTGTTTGTGGACATCAAACTAACATTGTTTTGGTCAGTTTGCTTAACATCCAAAAGTAATGGTTTTGGGTATCTTTTCTCCATTCAACCTTCCATTTTAAACAATAAAAGGACTCAAAAAGTTTCTCAAAAAGGTGGAGTAACTGGGACTTCTTTCAACAAAAGTAATGTTGCAAGTGTTATGGGTAAAAACCAGTATAAGGTTAAGTATAGAACCAAAAGAAGGTCGAAACCCATCAAAGAGATAGAAAGGCAACAAGCGAAACTCAAGTTGAGACCGAGGTTGGAGTTAACCCAAAAGGTCAAAGAGTAGCCCGAGACTGACCCCACAAAGAGTCGACCAAAGGCCTTAGGATCGACCCCTCAAGGGGTCGTCCAAGGCCCAAGTAGCCAACCCCATTGGCCGACCCCTCCCAACGTGGGCCAACTCCAAAGGGTCAACCTAAAGCGGTTCAAAAACCATTCCTGTCTAGAGCAAGCTCGCAAACTGCTTGGATCGATCTGTTAAGAAACCAAAGGTCACAATCTGGTTTGTCCTATGAAACAGATAATAAACAAAGATAAACGGAAAGAGTTGACTAAGGGAAGAAACCCAAGTGGATTGATTGGCATGATGGTTCTTAATTAGCCCATCGTGACAAACCCGATGAAACCCACGGATATCGGAGGACAATGATTAACCATTAATGGATCCTTGTTATAAAAGAACAAAGGGAACAACGAAAGGTACATCCAAACTCATACTTTTTACTATGGTCTAAGCTTCTAGATTACTCACAAACCGATTCTAACTTGAGCATTAGAGGTGCCCGGTTATCTCTTTTCCAAGCATACAGTTGATCCCTACACCATTATGAATCCGTTGATCCGGGGATCCAAATTTCAGTATCAACAAGTACATATTTAGTTCTAATTACTAATATCATAATACAATACAAGAATTTAAGAACACGTTGTTGATGAAGGAACAAATCTGAAAGCATAGATTAAGGATACACTTGACAATACCTTGATACAACGCTTCATCATGTTTCCAGGGGCTGTAATAACTGTTGTTGCCATTGGCTGCCAAAACACAAATTGCATCTAGCCTCGATCTATGTTGAGTGACCAAAATGATTGCACTCCCTAGTGGTTGAAACAGCATGCAACTCCTGGAAACATTTTTTAAAGAAATTATAGCTCTATAATTTCACCTTTTATGTATCATCATCCATTAGATATTTTACACATAGACCTACAAATGACAAGGAATACAGTGTGATGGTAAGATGTTACTTGGCACAATTTTGAAGCAAATAGAAGCAAAGGAAAAACAGTGCACTACCTTCCACATCATATTTATAACCAAATCGTAGCAAAAAACATAAGATCCATTACCTTGAACAAATCCAGCTCGTCTGAAGTTTCTTTAACAAAAGGGTGTTCCAGAAGAGCAGGCCATGTGAGTTGATTTTGAGGTAATTATTCCCAATTTAAGCAGAAATCAAGTGAAATATGTCAAGTTGCCAACATATAATTTGAAAAATAGTCAATAGAAGGCAGACATATTTTTGCTACTTTACTTAACATCATAAAAGCAACACAAGCAATGGATTCACACATACAACTTCTCCAGATAAATCTCCACTAGAATGACCTAGTTGGAGAGGTGGCAGTATCTATAAATGATTTCATAAACTTGGGAAAATATTTCTGCTGAAGTGACCCAATGCCTAAAGAACAAATCTTCCCATGACACTTCGAACTCACCATAGTGTTCTAGTAGTTGAAAAACTCTGCAACCACATGGAATTGAGTTGCATCACAAAATAGTTAAATAAAAGGCTAAAGTAGACTGACTGAAACAACTATGAAAGAAGAAATATTGAGCCTATTTAGTTTGTGAATCGAATGCATATTTCTAAAAAACATCTGAAACAATTTTAAAATCTACATACCACAAACGCATTTCTTTCATCGAAATCAATATCTAATTATTTTTTGAAATGCGAATGTTTAATTGAGAAGCATGAATTGTCATAAATTACAACATTGGCTTACTTATGGAAGTATTCTAGTAATAGAAAGGTGGATTCTCTATACACAAACACAATATTGGCATTTGAGAAGCATGAATTGTAAAAATTTCAACATTGGCTTACTATGGAAGTATTCTAGTAAAAAGCTGAACCAACACAACACAAATATTGGATGGAATTGAATATTCTTCTTCTTATATTCCATCAAAAAAAGGGGGAGAAAAAATCTTCTTCAAAGCCAGGGTTTCACAAATTTGGTGTCTGTTCCCTAGTTTCACAAATAGAAACTTTTGTTACAAAAATCTCTATTTCCATAGAGAAATTAATTTCGCTCAGGCATAAATATGTATTTAAAAAGGCTGCATCTTTTCAGTTTTTTTTTTAATATCGGCATAAGTTTGACTTTTCTTAGTGTGTTTGGACATTTAACTTTTAACTTTCTACTTTTGTTAATTTTTTGTTAAATTTCTATTTAATGCTGCTTGCCTCTGTTACAAGTTATTAATCTTTTCCAAGTGTTTGCAAATTTTTATTGATGTCTTGATTACTTCATTGATCTCTGCAAGTGAAGCTAGAACTTGAAGTGAAGGGTGGGCAAGATTAAGACGGGAGATACCAAAAACTTGATATTAAAAGATGAGGAGAATGTAAAAGACTCGACTTTCAAAATTCATTCTGTATCTCTTTTGATTACTTTTATAAACTTTCCTGAGCTAGTTCTGCAGGCTTGCCAAATAAAAATTCTCAAAGTTGGGGCACAGTTATCAATAAGTCCCAGACAGCTTACAGGAAATGATTGGTGGCAAATCTGATACACACTAAAAAGCAAGAGTAAGAAAAAACTCATCCCAAATGTTTATAGATAAATTTTATTTGTACACACTAAAAAGCAAGAGTACAGAAGCTCATCACAAATGTTTATAGGTAAATTTTTTTTGTACACACTAAAAAGTAAGAGTACAGAAGCTAATGACAAATATAGGTTTTTCTTTTTCTTTTTTTGTATAGTACATACAAGGACCTGTTTTAATTTCAAATGGTCCCATATATCTTCTTATGAACATAACAAACACAACAAAATGTTGTAACAACAACTCTTTACCAACCTAACCTGTGGTCTTTCCTAATTGTATATAACAATAGGCATAGAAACAAGAAATATAGAGTAGATATACACACAAAATTATCGAATTCGGTTGAGGTGAGCAAAGGGCTCTGTAATAGAGGATTTTGGAGCAGGTTTCGCCACTTCTGGAGTCCCAAAAACATGCCAGAATCTCAATGTTTCATCTGCTGCTGCTGAAGCCACAGTGCACCCATCTGGACTCTACAGAAACATCACACAATATAAAGCAATCAGGAAAAGTTATTAACAAACTTAAATAACGAGAGAAAAAGTATAAACCCAACAAGGAACTATCAATATTAACGAGCCAAAAAATGAAATTTGCTAAGATCCAACACAGATCTCATGCTCATGCTAAGGTTTATGATATACTTTAATAAATACATATATGATAAGATCATAATGTATGTACCTGAGCCATAAAGAGAACCCTTGATGTATGACCAGTGAGCTCTCCCATCTTCACCATTGAAGGGTATTTCCAAAGAGTGAGCTGGTTCTGAGAGAATCCATGAGAACTAAGCAGCTCTCTCTCATTCTTGTTCCACAATAGAGCACAGACTTGAGAACCAGTATCGATAGAATTCAAACATGCGCCAGTGTGGGTGTTCCAAAACTTTATGGTGCGATCTCCAGCACCTCCACCTGTTGCGAGCAAGTTGCCTTGGAATGGACACCATGCAAGAGCCTTGACTGCAGAAGTATGCTCCTCAAGCCTGTGAAGCCACTGGGTCGCTGAGTTTGAAGATGCCATTGATCTGTCCCAGATGTGGAGGACATTGTCATTTCCTCCACTTGCTAATTGTTGCCCTGATAATGACCATTTAAGCCCACAGACCTCTTGATCATGACCTCTGTAGGTTTCCACTATGTGATCTCTAATTCTCACATCATTGTTAAAGATCTTCCCATCCATTCCTCCAGTGGTGAGAATATGATTGTTCCATGCAAGTGAACCCACTCGCATCCTATGCCCACCTTTCAGAGTTCTTAGCTGCAGAATCATTACCGAAAAACAATTTTGATCTTGTGCTATTAAATGAACATATAAAATTTAGTTTAAAAACGCAAGGCTAACAAACCAAACCTGTCGATTAGCGGTCGAATCCCACAACTGTACTTCAGAATTGTTTAACCCAATAGCAATATGCCGTCCATCAGGTGCCCAATTTACACTTGTAACAGGACCAACTTCATCATCAACCGTTACAAGTTCTGAAGTAGAGCCATCGTTTGCATTCCACAAATACACAGTGTTGCCAAGAGCTATAGCAAGCACATTGCCACTGCCCCAGTCCAACAAGTTCAAGTAGTAATCATCAACAAGATCAGGAGCATCCAATGTCCTTTCAGAGGTCTGCCAAAAATAAAGTTCAAACATCAGAAAAAATAAACTCTAAGTGATGATTTCTTCACAAAAATTCACCCATCTTCTCCTTGAGGAAAATTATCAAAACACTTAAACTGCAACCCACCTGGGGGATATGGCGGCGGGCCTTAACGGGCTTATCGTGAGAAACAGAGGAGAAGAATTCCTTAGGGATCAACTCAACTGGCGTGGGAGGTTTGTTCTTGAAGGCGAGGATTCGAGTTCGATTCATATTGAACGTCTCAGCTAAACGCTTCTGATACGCCTCCCTAGAGGGCGAACTGAAAGAAGGGTTTTCCTTACCTTTCCTCCCTTCAGTCACCATGTAGTGCGCATAATCGAAATCCATCGCCGATCGATTTGGAATAAATCTATCCAACTGTTATTGGATATTAAAAAAAAATCAATAAATAAAAAAGTTTCACGACATCATTAACTTAAGCTACCAAAAAAATTCATCGATTCAGAACGATTGCACATAAAAAAATATCTCATCTTCATCTAATTGACTTCGATTTCTACAATTACAAACAAACGCTTACATTTTCTCGGGAATGCTTTTTCTGGAGATGCTGTTCTTGCAGGGGACAGCGCGAGTGACTAACATTAGAAGAACTCAAAGATCCTGCATCCATAGCGTTAATTTCCAAAAAAACAAAAACACAAGAAGAATACCAACAGAAAAATCAAACAGATTGATGGTGCAGCACAGAAAAAGAAAACCCTGCAAAACTTAAATTAAAGAAATTCGTAAGATTCACAAAAGCAGTTGTATCGACAGCGAAATCAAAAACTAAATATGATAAAAAAAGAAACAGTTGAGTCGATTGATTATTGAGAGCGCAGTGAGAATGAGCACGGTATAGCTGAGAGCTGTTCGTCTTTAAACGATAGAGAGCGAGAGAGAGGGAGAGAATTGAATTGTACTGCAAATTTTCATTAGTGAGATTATATACTCGCGATTGGAAATAAAATAAGGCAAAAAAAAAAAAGAAAAAGGAAAAAGCATAATTCGCTATGTGGAAACTGGTAACGGCTACATTTGAATTAGACGTTGAAATTCACTCTGACCAATATACCCTTCCATTCCATTATCCTCCTTTGTATTTGAAAGGGGTAGAAGTGATAATATCTCCAGTGAACCTGCGTATTTCGAAAATATAGAGAGCCGTTGTAATCTAATGGCGTAGGCGTATTATGAATTTGGGTAATGAACACGTTCATTTTTAAACAAAAATAAAAATAAATTTTAGGGAAAAAATACATTTTATGCCTAAGGTTTGGGTTAGGTTTCATTTTGGACCTTGAGTTTTCAAACTCGACAATTTAGTACTAGAGGTTTAGTTTTAGTTTCATTTTGGTCCCTCCATCCAATTTTCCGTTAATAATTAACGGAATGTACACGTGGCACTAATTTTTTATTTTAAAAAATTATTAAAATTCTTTCATATAAAATACATTAAAATAATAAAAATATTATTATTTTTATATATTTTTATTTTCATCTCTTTACATCTTCTCCAACAACCACACTACTTCTTCTTCAAAAACCCCACCACCACCTAACGCCACCAGCAACAACCAGTCGTCGACTACCACCGCTCTCCGATGGCCGTCAGTCGTCGGTGGCAATTTTTTTTCTTTTCTTTCTCTCCTCTTCTCTTCTTCTTCCTCCTTCCTTCTTCTGTTTTTATTTTTTTAAAGAAAGCCGACCAGAATCGGGGAAACGCCTAAAAACGACCCAAATCTATTACAAGGAGTGAAAAACAAAGAGAGAAAAAGTCGAGGAGAAAGGATATGAATGATTCGTATATTTCTCAGCTGAAGATTATTACACAATACAGGCAAGAATAAATAGGAGAAGAATGTAACAATAAAAGATTCTCTCCCACTAAATAATGAACACGTATACAACAGATATACAGCCAGCTAGCTACGACAAAAGGTACCCATTTAGCCTCACGACAAACTCCCTGAAAACGACGCCGTATGGGTATGAATCCTAACATTCCCCCTCAAACGAGAGGGTGAAATAATCACACCGAGTTTGGACCGGAAAGAAGAGAACTGTGATTCAGACAGCGGCTTTGTAAGTGCATCTGCAAGTTGGTCGGATGAAGGAACATACCGAATATCAAGAGCCTTAGCAAGCACTTTATCCCGAACGTAATGAACATCAAGCTCCACATGCTTACTTCGAGCATGAAAAACAGGATTTTGAGCTAAAGAGATGGCACTTACATTGTCACACCAAATAATCGGAGTAGTAGGCGAGGTAAGGTGAAGTTCATTGAGAAAAGACTGGATCCACGATATTTCAGCAGCAGTGTGAGCGAGAGATTTATACTCTGATTCGGTACTTGAACGTGCCACAACAGTCTGCTTCTTAGAGGCCCAAGCCACCAAAGAATGACCCAGAAAAATACAATGAGTAGCAATAGAACGGCGATCATCTAAGTTACATGCCCAATCAGCATCAGTATAGGCGACAAGAGAGCAAGAGTCAGACTTGGGCAAAAATAAACCATATTCAGAGGTTCCTTTTAAGTACCGAAGAATCCGCTTTACGCCTTGCCAATGAACGACTGTGGGCTGTTGAATAAATTGACTGAGCTTATTAACAATGAAGGAAATGTCCGGGCGAGTATGAGTGAGGTACTGAAGGGCGCCAATAACGCTTCGATAAAGTGTTGGATTCGGCATTGGATCGCCATCATAGGCTGAAAACCTTTTACCTATCACAGCAGGTGTTGCACACAGTTTGAGATGTTGTAGGCCAATACGATTCAGTAAATCTAAGATATATTTGGTCTGAAGCAAGTATAAGCCAGAAGGGGATCTGTGTACTTCCACTCCAAGGTAGTAGCTTAACCAGCCCAAGTCTTTAAGAGCAAAAATATGGTTTAAACGGGCAACAAACTGATTTATATATGATGGAGAGTCCCCTGTGATCAAGATGTCATCAACATAAATTAGAACAATGACAACTAAATTCAGAGTGGAGTAGAAAAATACCGAATTATCAGCACGAGAGTTCAAAAATCCCCAGTCCAAAAGAGTAGAACGGAAACGATCAAACCATGCACGAGGTGCCTGCTTGAGCCCATACAATGCCTTGTCTAACTTACATACATAATCAGGGTGAGCAGGATCAATAAAACCATCAGGCTGCTTCATAAACACATCCTCATTTAAGTGACCATTTAGGAAGGCGTTATTCACATCGAGCTGACGAATGGGCCAATCCTTTGAAACAGCTAGTGCGAGGACAATCCGGATTGTAGGAGCCTTTACAACGGGACTGAATGTCTCATGAAAGTCAATGCCCGGAACTTGATGAAACCCTTTGGCCACAAGCCTTGCCTTACAACGCTCAAAGGACCCATCTGAATGTGTTTTGATCTTAAACACCCACTTGCTGCCAATTAAATTAACATGTGGTGGAGGCGGAACAAGATGCCAAGTACTGTTGCGAGAGAGAGCAGAAATTTCAGCTTCCATTGCAGCCTTCCATAAAGGTGAAGATAAAGCCTCTTTTACAGTCATGGGCTCAGATAGAGCAGTAGAGTCATCAGGAGAATCAGGAACCGAGGCCAAGAAGGAACCCCACTGCTTAGGACGAAAAATACCACTTTTTGATCTGGTCTGCATCGGATGTTGCACCTGCGAACTAGAAGGAGCAGTGTCTTGCAGTGGTATAAACAACTGTTGGCCTTGAGATTCAGCTATTGGCAAGTCAGGATTTGAGCAACCATCAGACAGAGAAGCAACCGAATGCAAGAAGGTATTCTCAGCAGTAGCAGGCTGAATGTTATTGTCCGTTGAAGGAGAGACAACATCCAAAGAAGGAGACATAGCCTGAAAGTCAGAAGAACAATCCATACCAGCAACAGTTGGAGTAATCTCAGCAGTAGGAATGACATCAGACACTGGCACAAGAGACTCATTTGTAGGGGAGGACACTGAAGAAATAGAGGAAGGAAAAGGAAGCCAATGAAGCACAACATCAGGAGAAGAATGCTGAGGAGTAGACAAGAAACCCGAAGAGAAAGGGAACTCAGTTTCATTAAAGACCACGTGACGCGATATATAGATGCGACCATTTGCACTAAGGCATTTATAACCCTTGTGAGCCAAACTATACCCAAGAAAAACACACTTCGTGCTTCGAAACTGAAACTTATGAGAGTTATAGGAGCGAAGACACGGAAAACATGCGCAACCAAAGACTCTAAAGAACTGAAAATCCGAAACATGATGAAAAGCCTTCTCCCAAGGAGAGATATTACCAAGGATAGGAGTGGGAAGACGATTAATGAGGTATACAGCAGAACTAAACGCATCCCACCAATACGACAAGGGCATGGAAGCTTGGGCTAAGAGAGTAAGCCCCATTTCAACAATATGACGATGTTTTCTCTCAACTATCCCGTTTTGTTGACTAGTGTGAGGACAAGAATGTCGGAACTCAATTCCCAAATTTTGAAGAAGGGAGGAGAACGAACGGAACTCACCCCCCCAATCGGTTTGAAGAACCTTTATTCGTTTCTCAAACCTATTCTCTACTAAAGTTTTGAATTGATGAAAACAAGGTAAAGCTTCATTTTTAGTTTTGAGAGGGTAAATGTAAGTCATCCTAGTGAAATTGTCAACAAAACTAATGTAGTAACGATATCCCAAGGTAGAGGAAATCGGAGATGGCCCCCAAAGATCACTGTAAACAATCTCAAGAGGATATGAAGTTCGAGAGTTGGAAGCAGAAAATGGCAACCTATGGGACTTACCAAGTTGACAAGCATCACAAAAGAAAGATTTCTCATTAAGTAAAACAGACGACTTACAACTTTTGATCACGAGATTCATAACATGATCAGACACATGACCAAGTCTACGATGTAGCACAGACTTTAACACTCCTTTGGATGGGGTGTTGGGTTTTATGCCCTAAAACTCGTAGATAGTGAATGTAAACAAATTGTATACTTGTTTCAATAAAGTGTAATTGAGTTTCTACAATAAAGTGTTATTGTTAAATATTGCACAATTTGACCCAAATCCAATAAACTAAAATCCAAGGTTGTTTACATGTGACTTGAACTAGTATGTGGGGACATACGGGGATTGGTGTTCAAGTAACAACCTAAAAGGTCTATAGTACAAGGATAAGGCTGGGTACCTTATCCTGGTAGCACTATGTGATACGGCCCGCTTTGTATTCGATACAGACGTATTAATCCAAGGCGTCCATGTAGGAGACATGCAAGCGGGGGTATCCTATGCAATGAGTTTGCATAAGACCGGACCACGAAATAGTAAACCACTAGATGTAACACCGTTAACTAGTTAGGTTACTGTTTCAATACGATGACCTAGGTAACCCAGTCTTAATCCTGAGTGTGTCATGAACTCCTTCTCATGAGGGATTGTCCTTTGATTAGCATGGGTGAGAGTGGCCAATACGCCGACTCAATATGACTTCCTTTTTGGGGACAAGACCGAGTGGGAGGCTGGGGACATGACAACACAAGAAGGAATTCACTCCTTCCCACTTCTAGGAGAAGTAGATGAGTGTTCCCTTAAGAGGTGACTCCGAGACTTGAACA
This sequence comes from Luffa acutangula, assembly GCA_036850905.1. Classification (NCBI taxonomy): domain Eukaryota; kingdom Viridiplantae; phylum Streptophyta; class Magnoliopsida; order Cucurbitales; family Cucurbitaceae; genus Luffa; species Luffa acutangula. The sequence continues at coordinate 36,597,212 of CM072097.1, read as the reverse complement.
AAGGGATCCCGTCCTCTCACTGGCCCGAGAGGAACTTTCTGTTTAATGGTTGGACCATAAACAGGTTGTTCATTAGAGGAGCGCTGGTACTTAAGGAGACAGATGTAACACAGGGGTAAAACGGTAATTTGACCCAGCCGTGATTACGAACACTCGTGAAGGATTGACTTACCGGTATAGGTCTACATCCATGGACACAGAAATGTTCTACAGTGCGAAGAGTTCAGCTGTGGGTCTTTAGTGGAATGACCCACAGTTAATGAATATTGGTTAACCTGATTAATGAGTTTAATCTATTAACCTCATATCATTGGAGCTTCTGATCTGTAGGTCCATTAGGTCCCCCTGCTAGCTCGTAAAGAGTAATTAGGAACAAATATATCTTGAGAGAATTTGAATAGTTCGAATTCATATTGGGAATTAAGTTAATTGTATGAGATACAAATTAATATAATGTATAGTGATGCATTAAAATATAAAGTCTAATTTGAGATTAAACTTTATTATATTGAGAGATTGATATATTTGAAAGAGTTCAAATATATGTCTAATTAAATATATGGTATTTAATTAGAAGATGAATTAATTAATTATTCAATTTAGTTTAAATTAAATGAGATTTAATTAAACTATAGTCTATGAGAGAAATAAATATTTGAAGAAGTTCAATTATTAATATGAATTTGATTCATATTAAATTTATAGGATATAAGAGAATTTGAAGGAGTTCAAATTTTAATATGAATTTGATTCATATTATGGAATTAATTAATTGAAGGCCTGAAATTAAATATATGATATTTAATTGGATAATTAATTAATTAACTAATAGAAGGTCTGAAATTAAATATATGATATTTAATTGGTGATTAATTAATTAAAGAATTAATTAATTGATAATTAATCAATTGTGGAAATGATTAATCACTTATGGAAGTGATCAATCATTTATGGAAAAGATTAATCAATTATGGAATTGATTGGTTATGGAATTGATTGATTATGGAAAAGATTAAATCAGTTATGGAAATAATTGATTTTAAATGAATATTTTATTCATGGCCTTTCTCCTATAAATAGAACACTAACCCTAGGGTTTAGGTACCACAACATATGGCCACCATAAGGCCCTCTCATATTCTCTCAACTCAAGAACTCTAGGGAGAATTTTTCTCTAGAGTTTTTCCCATTCAAGATTAGGTAGTCCCACAACTACGTTCCTAATCTCAGAGTTATAGCGGGGAAGATCAAATGGTGGTGTTCTTCGTTGTTGCAGAGCAATCAAGAAAGGCGTTCTTGAAGAATTTAGAGTCGTCAACGAAGGTATGTTTCTCATCGCTTAATCTTTTGCCAATGTATTGGTATTTTGTAGAACAAAATTAATTTACGAACGGTCCAATTGCTTCCGCTGTAACGGAATTGAGAATTCCAAATCCTTCATGGGGAACATTGAACTTGGAGAACAACAGGACTTTTGACAATAGACTCATTCACAGACGGCTTATTGAAAGCAGAATCAACAAGAAAAGAACTAGGGCTGACAGTGGACTTAGAATTTTGAATTGAAGGTAGCTCCAGCTGGTATAGACCGTCCTTAAGCGTTCCGTGCAATATCACCCTCCTTGAAGCCTTGTCCTTCACAAGACAAAAACCAGGGTGAAATTCAACATATACATTATTGTCAGCAGTCAAACGGGCAATACTAATCAGGTTTCTACTGATTTTGGGAACATGAAGCATGTTATTCAATTTCACCATAAAATTACCAGAAGAACTACTTATGGAGCTATTACCAACATGTGAGACGACTAACTTAGATCCATTACCCACAATTAAGGACTCTTTACCATGATACTTAGTTTTAGAAGCCAAATTACCAACGTCCGCTGTCACATGGTTCGTTGCACCACTATCAACCAACCACTTTGGGTCATTCAAGATCTCTGGCGTGGCTATGTACGCAGAAGAAGAAGGTGTGGAACTCCCTCCTTTGTTGTTGTTCCCAGAAGCATGAGGATTGTTAAACTCCTCCTCAAATCGCATATAACAATAAGGGGCTGAATGCCCATATTTTCCGCAAAGTTGGCAAGTGGGTTTCGAATTTCCTCGCTGAAAATTGTTCCTGCCGCGACCACCTCGTCCACGATTAGAGCCTCTGTTTCCTGAGAAATTTGGAGGCACGGTAGTCTGACCTTGATTTCCTCGATTAGAACTAAAATGGCGCTGTCCCGTAGACTGGTTGTTGCGATTATAAGCAAAATGTGCAGCAAGATCAGGAAGATCACTAGTATTTGTATTAGTCGGCACAGTATAACGAGATAATGTTCCCTCAAAATTAATTAGAACAGAGGAAAATTCCTGCCAAGTGCTAAAATCTTTATCCTCAATCGTACAAACAATGGGGATATACTCAGAATCCAACCCAGCGAGTGCATAAGAAATTAGGTCACTGAGAGAAACAGGATTACCAGCGAGTTTAAGATTTTCCGAAGCTTGCTTCATGACCGCTAAGTACTCAACCATCTTCATCGAACCCTTCTTGGTGTTCTGAAGAACGTCTCTCAGTTGATTAATTCTGGATTTGCTGGTTGCTCCATAAACCTTCTCTAGGGCTTTCCAGACTTCACGAGATGTCTTAAAACTGACTACATCTGCTGCAATCGCAGGTGACATTGAGCCAAATAGCCACCCAGATAATGCCTGATCGACAGTGTTCCACTCATCAAAGAGAGGATTAGGCTCAAGTTTCTTGCCTGAATCGGTGAGAATCTCAACAAATTCGGACGGCTGGGCTTTCGTCCCAAGAATATAGCCGTCAACCTTGTGAAAAAACAAAGAGAGAAAAAGTCGAGGAGAAAGGATATGAATGATTCGTATATTTCTCAACTGAAGATTATTACACAATACAGGCAAGAATAAATAGGAGAAGAATGTAACAATAAAAGATTCTCTCCCACTAAATAATGAACACGTATACAACAGATATACAGCCAGCTAGCTACGACAAAAGGTACCCATTTAGCCTCACGACAAACTCCCTGAAAACGACGCCGTATGGGTCTGAATCCTAACACAAGGAGGTCTCCCTCCCCCGATTCCGATGCCGAAAACTACTAGAAATCAAAGGAGAAAGAAAGCTCACGTCGTCGCTTGCTGGAAAACACCACTAAGGACTGTTGTCATTGGAGAAGAAAGGGAAAACAGAGAGATAGGGAAAGAGAGATCGGTTTGAAGGAGTGTAGCTCGAAGAAGAAAGAAAACTCCACGGTGACAGAGTCTGAGGACCGCGAGATCCTCGACCAGACTCGTTTGAGGTGGTGGTCTACGGCATCAAATCTAAGAGGCTCTTCTTCAAAACGGACGACACGAACTCGGTCCGCAGTGCCAAGTTGAGAGGTTCTTCTTCTTGCAAATTGTCGCTACTGCGCCGCCTCTACTTGCCAGAGGAGACAACTGGAGATGGGGAACTGGTTGACAACGTCACAAACAGAAGGAGAATAAAGCAAAAAGAAAAAAAAGAAAAAAGAAAACAAGAGAAAATGTAAAGGAAGAAAAGAAGAAGAAGGCGACCGGTGGTCGCCGGTGGCTGGTTGCTCCGGTGGCGTTGGGTGGTGGTGGGATTTTTGAAGAAGAATAAGTAGTGTGGTTGTTGGAAAAAATTAAGAAGAAGTGGGGTTGTTAGAGAAGAAGAAGAGAGATATGGAAATAAAAATGTATAAAAGTAATAATATTTTTAGGGGAAAAAATCATTTTTAACCCTAAACTTTAGGGGTTGTATCAATTTTAACCCTGAACTTTCAATTTCATCAAATTGAACCCTAAACTTGTCAAGTTGTATCAATTTTAACCCTGAACTTTTAATTTCATCAAATTGAACCTCAAACTTATCAGATCGTATCGACTTTAACCCCAAACTTGGATAAGTGTTACAATGTATACCTTTGATTAATTTTTCGTTTGAACCGTTGTACGTAATTGATTATTTCTTCTTTTTTTTTCTTAATTTACATTGCATTTGAATTATTTCTGGTAAATAAACTACCGAAGAAACTTTATTTTAGATGACTTTTTCTTGTTGTTGAGAACTTTGTGAGAGCTTTTTGCTGCTATCTAAGATTATGAAAGCAAATAAACTTTGGAGGTTTTTTATCTTTAAATATTTGCTAGGTTTTTCTTGTTGCTAAGAACTTTGTGTGATTACTTTTATTCTTTTACTATTTTTTTTTCGTACTAATTAGAATAATAATGGCCAACAAGAGCATAGCTGAACTGGCATAAAGTTGAATTGATAACCACAAGGTCTGTGGTTCGAACCCCCACCCCCACATATTGTAAAAAAAAAATAATAATAATTAGAATAATAATGTACTAATGTAGGAAACGAAAATAAAAAAATTTCGAGTTTTTTATTTCTCATATTTGCTGGACTTTTCTTGTTGCCAATAATTTAGTGACTTTTTTTGGATAATAATGAGAAGAATTGTATGAGATATTTGATTTCTTTTGATAAAGAGTTTTTTCAATAATTTTTTTACAAAACACTAACTCAAGTGCAATGCGAATAAAAAAAAAAAGAAAAGAAAATTGTCAATTACATGTTTTAATAGCAATTCAAATGAAAAGTTGACTAAAGATCTACATTGCAACATTTATGCAAGTTTGAGGTTCAAATTGATACAATTTGTTAAGTTTAGGGTTCAAATTGATGAAATTGAAAGTTTAGGGTTAAAATTGCTACAACATGCTAAGTTCAGGGGTCAAAATTGCTTTTTTCCCATATTTTTATTATTTTAATGTATTTTAAAAAAATAATAATACTTTTTCTAAATAAAAAATTAGTGTCACCTCAGCATTCTGTTAATTATTAACGGAAAATTAGATGGAGGGACCAAAATGAAACTAAAACCAAACCTCATGGGCTAAATTGTTGAGTTTGAAAACTCATGCACTAAAATGAAACCTAACCCAAATCTCAGACTAAAAGTGATTTTTTCCCTAAATTTTATTATTGAATTTAAGAAAAGTGGGTATTCTCGATTATCTAACATTAAATAAATATTTTATTACCAACACAAAAAATATATATCAATAGCATGTTCTACAAAAATTAATGGTCGTTGAAAATTTACAAAGTTTATCAGACAATTTACAAATTAATCTAAAGGCCAATTGCAACACTAGAAAAAAAAATAAAAGGGAATTTGCAACTGTGCCTTCAGTTTTTGTATGTTGCAAATATAGCAAAAAGAAAAAATAGTCCAACCCAAACATTAAAGTTGAAAAGTCGAAAAAAACTCTTAAAAAGACGGAAGTTTAAGAAGAATATCAATCGTGTTATATATATATATATATCGGGTACATCATACATTTATTTAGTGTGATTGATATATTTGATATATCAGTCAACCGATCCACTCTAAATTTGGTATATCAGTCAACCGATCTACTTTAAATTTGGTATATCACAATCTATTAATCTACTAAATATATAGTATATTAGATGTATATTTCGTGAGTATAATATACTTTATTCATGAAGTATACACACGAATTTTCATTAGTTTGAAATTTTTTTTATATAATTCATTAATGAATAATTAGGTTTTTTTTTTTTTTTTTGGACAATATGTAATGGTGGGGGATTCAAACATCTAACATCTTGATCAAATGTACATGTCTTATGTCAATTGAGTTATACTCATGTTTATAAAATATATCATTGATATATATTATATATCATCTTAATGATATACTATTGAGACATTAATGATATACTTGAAATTGCATTTTTAGTGAATACTCATCATATACTATTGATATACTTGAAAATGCATCTTATTGATGTACTTATAAATAATTTTGCATTTCATGACCTTCATGATACACCAACAATTTTACCATTGTTATACTACTGATATACTAATGATATACATTGTTGGTGTATCAACATGTTATACTTGAAATGAATTTTGAATGAAAGCATCAATATAATATTGATATATACATCAATGATATACTTGATTGTAATAAAATTTGTATTTCACAACCTTGATAATACACCAACAATTAAGGGTCCGTTTGGTATACATTTTAATTTAAATGTTTTTTAAGAATGCATTTTTTAAAAAACATTTTGTATAAAAACTATTTAGAATTTAAACACTCATATGTTTGGTTACATTTCCTCATAAGTGTTTTTATACCCAAGTTATTGTATATTTAAAAACTCTTATTTAGAAAAGTTGGTTTCAAGTGTTTCTCTCAAAATGGTTTATTTCTCAATCTCATTTTCTAATAAGTCATTTTTAGTGGTTGTCAAACACTAGAAATTTTTTCAAAATGACGTTTTTTCAAAATTAAACACTTGAAAAATTAAACCAAACACACCCTAAAAATATATTAATGGTTTTTATCATTGATATACCTAACTACCCATAACCAAGTATATCAATATTTAATATAACAAATGAGGTATATCAATGATATATCAACATTCATAATATGTATAGGAGATATATATTTAGGTTATAAAAGACAGACATTTAAAGGGAAAAATACACTTTTAGTCCCTAAGGTGTGGGTTAGCTTTCATTTTGGTGCCTGAGTTTTCAAACTCAACAATTTAGCCCCTGACGTTTGGTTTTAGTTTCATTTATATCTCTCCATCCATTTTTTTCGTTAGAAACTAATGGTTTGCTGACGTGACGTTATTTTTTTTACTAAAAAAAATTAGTTTTTTAATTTTTCTAAATAAAAAATATATTAAAATAATAAAAATATTATTATTTTTAATCTTTTTTATTCCTCCTTCTTCATCCTCATCTTCTTCTTCCTCCCCCTCCTCTTCTGTTGCAGATGGCCGGCAGCCGATGACCACCAGCCGCCGACGACTTTTTTTTCCCTCCTCTTCTTTTCGTCTTCTTTTTTCCCCTTTTCTCCAACCTTTCTTCTTCTTTTTTTAAACGTGATTTCCATTTGCCGAAAAATCGAGGAGGGAGGTCCTTTGGTTTTCCGGTCGATTTCTCCGGAAGCCACATTTTAAAAAAACAGAAAGGTTGGAGAAAAGGAAAAGAAGAAGAAGAAGAAGAAGAAGAAGAAAAAGGGAAAAAACAAGTCGCCGGTGGCGGCCGACCATCTGCAACGAAGGAGGAGAAGAAGAAGAAGGGAGGGAAAATGGGAGGGAAATGAAACTTAAAAAAATATATATTTTTTAATTATTTTATTTTTAAAATTAAAAAATAATTTTTTAATAAAAAAATAGTGTCACGTCAGAAAACCGTTAAGATTTAACAGAAAAGTGAATGGAGGGAACAAAATGAAACTAAAACCAAACCTCAGGGGCTAAATTGTTAAGTTTGAAAACTCAGGGACCAAAATGAAACCTAACCCAAACCTCAGGGACTAAAAGTGTACTTTTTCCCTAATTTAAAATATGTAAATAACACAACACAATTTAATTAAAAAAAAAACACGGTGAAAGAAGTAAAGAGAAGTAACATATGAGGTATATTATTTTGGTATATCAACGTTCATATCAAGTGTATCGTTCATATATCAATACTCATAATCAAGTATATCAAAGGTTCATCAAATCAAGTATATATATCAATTATATCATTAATATATTATGTTAGTTTTACGAGCTTCATTCATACTATGTGTTTTGATGATAACAAACTTTTAATTTATTAACAATTTTAGTGTTCCAAAGTTCACATCTTGTAGAGCGAAAGACGATTCCAAAGTAACTTGAATCGCTCAAATCAGAGTTCAAACGAGAAAGTTACAAGCAAAAGAAGATTGGAAGAAAAAGTCTACGTGGTAGTGACGTGACGCTTTCTTGGCAGCTGATGTGAATCAATTTCCTCCATTTTTCTCTTAATTTTAATCCTGATTTTAATTCTCACTATCTCCTAAATTCAATCCTTTCACATCTCTTTTTAATTCAAAATTTCTTCTAAACTTCATCAATTACACCTCATATTTAATTTGAATTCTCTTCAAAATTTCATATCCTTCAAATCCCCATTTTATTCTCAAAATCTCCCAATTTCAATCTTTCAAATCCTCATTCTAATTTCAAATTCCCTTAACTTCAATATATTCTCAATCTCATTCTTAAATTCAAATCCTTTCCTTTTTCATTAAATCAAATCTCCACCATCCATTTTGAATTTAATCCAATGGCCAAAATTCAATTTCTCTATCTATAAATTGAGTCATTTTCTTCTCCTCCAACACACTCAATTGATCAGATTTACAAAAGCCTTGAAGCCCTTTACTCTTCTTCTCCAAAATCCTCCCATATTCTTAATCCGACCTATTTCAATTTTGTGAGGAATTTTTGAGTGAGAATTGTGAGTGATCATTCTTGTGTATCTTGTCTTCAAGAGGTATTTTATTTTGTGAGGTTCTTTTCTTATTTTATTTATTATTGGGAACTTTGTAATAAGTGAAGGGAATAAAAGTCCCCACGTAGCGGAAGCGCATCCATTGGACCTTACGCCGTATATTAATTAACATTAAAATACCGTTACGAAAACTCAAACGAACTTTAAACAATCTTTAAAGTTGCTGGAAATTTAGTTTAAACATGCTTAAAAATAAATCTAAATTTATTTTCATGTTTTTCTAAAGAAAAGGGGAAGAACCGTCACATACCTTCGTTGTAGACTTGACCGTTCTTCGCCAACAACGCTCCAACGAACGAAAACGCAACAGCCTCCTCGCCTCTTGATCGCTGGAATTTTCTTCTTTGAATGACACAATAACCACAGAGGTTACACCGGTATGTCTCTAAGTCTAGGAGGCAAAAGACTTGTGGGAGTCTTTCTCTAAGAGGGAGGTTAGAGAGAATTCTAGGTCTTGTCTTTGAGAATCTAAGAGCAAGAGCAAGAATGTCAAGTCTCATGACCAATTAGGTCTAGTGTTCTATTTATAGAAGAGAGACCATGAATAAAATATTCAATTAAATCAATCTTTTCCAAAATTGATTCAATTTTATTCCTTAATTAATCAATCATGATCAATCAATTCCATAATTGATTAATCTTTTCCACAAATGACTAATTACTTCCATAAGTGATTAGATCATTTCCATAAATGATTAATCACTTCCTTAAGTGATTAATTATTTCCATAATTGATTAATTCCTGGTTAATGAATTCTTCAATTAATTAACCACCACATATTTAATTCCCGGCCTAGAATTAATTAATTTGCCCAAACACATTTTAGGACTTAAATTAATTAATTCATTATTTGAACTCTTTCAAACTTCCATAAATTTATATTTGAACTTTTCAAATATTAATTTCTCTCATAATAATATATCAATATATATTATATTTGTTTCCCTTAATAAATTGAACATTTTCAATTTACTTTTATTACTTAGTTGCCTCAAATTACTTTATGAGCTACCAGTGGGACCTAATGGACCTGCAGATCAGAAGCTCCAACGATGTGAGATTAATTGGTCAAACTCATTAACCACATTAATCAATATTCATTAACTGTGTGTACATTCCACTATAGACTCACAGTTGCACTCTTCTCACTGCAGACATATTTTCTATGTCCACGGATCTAGACCAATATCGACTAGTTAGTCCTTCACTAGTGTCCGTAACACCAGCTGGGTCAAATTACCGTTTTACCCCTGGGTTACCTCTATTTCCTTAAGTACCAATTCTCCTCTAATGAACAACCTGTTTGTGGTCCAACCATCAAATAGAAAATCCTCTCGTGCCATTGAGAGGGTAGGGCCCTTTGTTCAATACTCGGAGTAACCACTTAAGGGAACACTCATCTGCTTCCCTAAAGTCGGGAAGGAGTGAATTCCATCTTGTACGATTATGTTCCCAGCTCCTCATTCGGTCTTGTCCCCAAAGTGGTAGGCTTATTGAGTCGGCGTATTGGCCACTCTCACCCATACAAATCCCTCGTGAATAGGAGTCCATAACCCACTCAGGATTGAGACCAAGTTGCCTAAGTCATCCTAGTGAAATAGAAACCTAACTAGTCAACGGTATTACAGTTAGTGGTTAACTATTTCACGGTCTAGTCTTATGCAAACTCATTGCACAGGATACCCCCACTCGCATGTCCACTACACGAACGAGTTGAATCATTGCGTTTGTATCATAATACAAAGTGGTTCGTATCCATAGTGTCACCAGGATAAGGTACCCAACCTCATCCCTATACTATAGACCCTTTAGGTTGTATCTTGAATAGTGATCCCTGTATGTCCCCACATACTAGTTCAAGTCTCATACTAACAGCCTAGGATGTTTAGTTTATTGGCTTAGGGTTATTAAGACAAGATTACATAATACAAACAAAATAAATGAATAATACATCATTTTATTAATGTTCGATCAAATGTTACATTTACTATCTACGAGTTTTAGGGCATAAAACCCAACAAAACCAACTGTTCATTAGAGGATCAGTGGAACTTAAAAGGCAAGAGGTAACTTCAGGGGTAAAACGGACTTTTGACCTAACTGTAGTTACGAACAACCTGTGAAGTGATAAGGCAACCCTAATTCTCAGCCCAAAGATCCAAACTTTTGTGGAGCAACCCTTGAATCAAAGAAATTAACACCTCCTTAAACAATTTAGAATCAACGAAGAGAAAAGACTAGAAATCGATTACCTCTTATGATCAAAGATCTAGAAGCAAGATTGGAAATCTTGTTCTAGATTGAGTCATTCCACAATCAAACGCGATTTAGGCTGGATTGAATGACTCAACATGCAATCTATCACAAGAATTGCAAGAAACTTAGAAAAGATATTTCTAAGAAAAGTCTCAAATATGAGAGATCAATTTTCATTCATCTTAATATGACTTTTACATACTAGAATGTGGCTTTTTATAGCCTTTGTGTGAATGAAACCTCCAACCTTTCAAATCCCCAAAATAAAACCTACAAAGCATTCATGACCATAATTGGCCTACAAAGTAACTCCCCACTAATGAATCTAACCTTGAAACCACGTTTTGGAAGACCAAAAGTTCAAAAATTACAAACAAAAGTTGATAACTTGAAATAACAAAGGAAACTTCAAAAGGTTGGTTCAACGTCAATCTTGCAAACATTGACCTTCATAGCAACGTCCTCTCTTGGGTTAATTTGCAGCATGTGAAATGAATGTGGAGCTGAACCTAACCAATTTTGTATGTGAATAAATGATGCTTAGCTTGTTGAAGTTTCTTAGCCTTGGCATGTGTAATAGGTCCAGTTGGAACGTGTGGAGCACCATGATTCTTATCATCTTCCCCCTCTTCGAAAGGATTCATCCTCGAATCAGGATAGTCATCACCTACATCAAAAGGACTCAAGTCAACAACATTGAAAGTAGAACTTACTGAAAATTCTCCCGACAGATCAATCTTGTAGGCATTGTTGTTAATACTTTCAAGAACTTGATAATGACCATCCCCTCTTGGATGTAACTTTGTCTTCCGTTTCGAGGGAAATGCTCTTTGCGAAAATGCACCCAAACCCAATCACTCGGTTGAAAAATGAGTTCTTTCTGTCCTTTGTTAATTCGTGAGGCAAATTTCGAATTATGTTTCTCAATCCTCTCTTTGCCCTCAATATAACCATGATCGACTTACTAATCATTATTATATCGAGTGGACGGAAGTATATCTACAGCGAGGAGAGTGCAGCTACTGGTTTGAATTTTATATATGAATAGAGATTCATATTGGATTGAGAGAGATCGGAATTGGTACAAATAAATTAATTTAATATTTGATATTAAATTAATATAATTAATTAAATTGTTTAATTAATTATTTAAAATTAATTATTAGAATCAGATTTATTTAAAATTAATTTAGAAATAAATTTTTGATTTTTTTAATTCAAAAATCTCTAATCTATACTATATTAAAAAGTGAGGATGTTGGAAAAACATTTTTGGACACTTTTGTCCCTTCTTCAACTTTCTAATTTACAAAATATGTCATTAATATAATTAATTATAAATATAAAATTATTTAATTAATAATCAATTATCAACCATAAGTGTATAGAATCTTAAAGGTTGGAAGGTAAAAGGTTTTTCCTACAACTTATAAGATTTTTTTTCTTTAATTTAATTCAAAATGAAAATTTAAAAGATTTAGAATTCAAAAAGTTTTGTAACTTCTCACATTCTACTACTATAAAAAGGAGTTTTCTTCACCATTTTCTCACCAACATACCTAGAGTTTCATTATTTCTTTATTGTTGTTCTCTAAATGCATTGCCCCCAAAGGCTCCTCATTCTTTTTCAAAGCATCTCAAGAGATTGGTGTTACAATTCAAGTTGCAAGGGAGCAAGTTGAATAGCGGTTGAAGTTTATTAAGGTAGAATAACAAGTTGAATAGCGAGTTTTCTTCACTCCTAGATCTTATGCTTCCAATATTACAATTCAACATTGATGAACTTGAATAGCGGTGTACGTTTGTCATTGTCAAGTGAGCATGTTTATTTGAAGAAATTAGTGTATAGTTAAAATATTGAATTCTTTTTTGCTATTTATACATATACCCTCACACGTTGAAATCAACCAATAATTCATTTCTATCATTTGATTTTTTTTTTTTTTTTTTGGTGTGTTTTACTTTTTAAAATTAATAGAAAATATAATTTGATAAATAAATATTTAATGACATTCATAATTATTGATAAATGAGAGAAATGTTAAAAAGGTAGAATATGGATAGTCCTACCTCATTTATAAAAAGTTCATGGAATTTAGAAGGTTTTGAAATACCAACAGTTGTTTAACTCCTATTATAAAAAGTTCATGGAATTTAGAAGGTTTTGAAATACTAACAGTTTTTTAACTCCTATTATTTCAATTATAAAAGGGACTTATTTCCACAATCAAAATCACATCTTCCTCTTTTTAGTTTCTTTGACACAATTTGTTTTACATGATAGAACAAAGTTTTGATTTGTTGAAGTAGCAAATGAGCCATACTAGAGATCTCTACTTTAAAGAAATTGTCTGATGCTAAGGTTTTGTCTTTCTTTTTTTTTTCTTTTTTTTTTCTTTTTTTAATTAGTACCCTTTTCAATGTTTCAAATTTATGTTTAGAATTTGTTAATTAAAAATTCTCCTATTTTTAAAACCATTTTGTTTAAAAGATTATTCAAATCTAACCTAATATTTTTTCTGTATATTTTGAGAACAAGAACAATGATTAAAATAAAATATATTATTGTTTTATTTTTTGTACGTTTTTTTTAAGAGTATATATATTATTCTTTTTAAACATATTATTTTTAGAAATTTAGTCTTATCTTCTTGGTTTACTTTTCTTCTTTAACAAAATTTTAATTTTACAGTTTTAATATTTTGAAAAATGTTTACGTAATTTTTTTATAAATAAAATGTTTACGTAATTAAGTAATAATAATTTAATTTTAATGTTATCTCAAAAAAAAAAAAAAAAAATTTAATGAACTCAATAACATTTTCACATCCTCTATATATATATATATATATAAAAAAGTCATATCTTCTTTGTTAATTTCCTTCTTTAACAAAATTTTAGTTTTACAGTTTTAATATTTCAAAAAATGTTTAAGTAATTAAGTAATAATAATTTAATTTTAATGAACTCAAAGTATCTCTACTTTTTTAAGTATAGTTCATTTTTTGGATTAATTAAGTATTGATTTTCAACACATGTTTAAAAAATTCAACTCTATAATTGCTATGAAGGGTATATAAAATTGTGTCAAATTAATAAATCGAATCGTACCAATCGAGTAAGTACGATCACTTAATCGTGTTGATCCATTCAAACTAAAATAAATGTTTAAATTTTGTTAAAGATAAATTAAAAAAAATACTAAAACATAAATAACTAAATTAAAACTTTTTGCAAAAGAGACTAAATTGAAAAAACACCTAGATATATACTAAGCTATAAAAACATTCAACTGATTGAATAAAACTATATTAATAAGAATATAAAATTGATCTTTAAGTAATTAAAAAATTATTCTATTGAGTAATTTTTTATCCAAATTATATATAATTCTAAATATTTTTAAAGTAAAAAATTACACGTGCAAGGCACGTGGTAAAACACTAGTGTTTGAAAGGGGTGGTTTTTATGACAAAACCAAGATTAAACACCACTCCAACACCTAATCCCTCAATTATCTTTGTGTCTTCATTTGATGAAGGCATTTGCATGTTCTTCTTTAAACAGAGAAGAAAAGTTGAAGATTAAAAACTAATGGTGTTGTGATTTCTCTCTCAAAATAACAAAAGTTTAAAACTCTCCCAAGCCTTCATTTTCCCTTTAATTAGCATCACAAATGGTTCTCACAAGCTGTTCTAAGGTCGGAAGATAGCAGGGAAGACACTAGCGGTAATCCATGAAGAGTTCGTGATCCATTTCATCCAATGGAGTGCTTGAATTCGAGCTTCAAAGAGGTTGGTCATTTTTCCCTATTTTCGACTTAATGATACCATGCTTTTAATCCATAAAATTGATGTAGTTAGAGTGTCTAAGATCCTAATTGCTTCCGCGTGAGTGATATTCACTCCATCACTTATCTATTTCTAAAAATTTATCAATAATTTTTCTTTCCTAATAAAAATATTCTGACTTTTCTTTTGAAAAAAAAAAAAATCTCCCCGAATTAATTTTCTTTCGCTACAAATTTTCTTTTTTTTCTAATTTAGGGTTATTTCTTTAGCATATATTTTACTCTTTTAACTTACTATCTCTCTAACATTTCTCTTTTCATTTAATTTTTCTATAAAAAAAATTATCTCTACTAGTCTAACTTTTTTTCTTTCTTTCTCTAACTAATATTCTCTCTCTAACCATTTTCTTTCATGTCTCTAAATTTTATATGTTTAATTTTTCTCTAAAAAAACATTTATTTTTGTGGCTCTAAATTTTGTTTCAATATCTCTATACATTTTTTAAACAACTTTTTTTGTTTCAAAAAAAAAAATATCTCTATACATTTTTCTCTCTCTAAAACATCTTTTCATTTCTCTAATTTTTTAAAAAACTGAAAAACCAAAAACAATTATCAAACAAGTATGGTTTTCTGTTTTTTTTTTTTTTTTTTTTTTTTTTTTTTTTTTTTTTTTGTCAACAGAAAACAAAAAACAGTTACAAAACATATAAACAACAGAAAACCAAAAACGAAAAATCAAAAATAGAAAAACCAAAAACCAAAAACTAAAATGGTTATCAAATGGGGCCTAATATGTTTTTGTTTTTACTTCTTAAGAAACAAGAAACAGGAAATAGGAAATAGGAAATGAAAAACGAGAAATGAGAACATATCAAATAGGCCCTTATGCTCTGATTGACAAATGGATTTTGTAGGAAATGATTTCAAATTCTAGGGTTTTAAATGACAAAAATGATTTTAAATTCCTATTTGTGTTTGGAACCAAAATGATTTGAAATCATTAAAATTAAAATCTCATGTTTGGTCTTTCAAAACAAAAAAGGGGCAACAAGAAATATGGCTAAAAATAATTAGGTGGCTTGAAAAATGACTACAAATGTTTATAAATTAAATAGATGGCTAAACGATTTAGTGATTAATGAATCCCTATTTGTAAAAGACACAAATGCCCCCCAACAAACCCCTAACGTGTTCTCAACGTTTAAAACCAAAATCAGAGTTTAAGAGAGATAAAATATACCCCTACAAATAAGTTGGAGACATTTTAGGAAGTTTGAAATTAAAGAATCCAAAAAACAAAACTATTTTAAAAATCTAGATCTACTGGAAAAAATTGTTTCTCGGAAAAAGGAGTCAATACCTTTATTGGGGAAGGAGTACAAAGTTCAACCTCCCTCAGTAGAGAGAAACACCTTCGGAATGCATTAATTGGAAAAAAACAGTCCTGTCAATAAGAAGATATACTACCTGCAACTAAGAAACCCTGAAAATTAAAAAACAAATAAGAACACAGTAATTATGATACCTTAAGTGCTGCAATTAACCGCCCAACCTCCCACCAGAACCACCTTCATGCATCAGCCCGTCCGTCCGTCTTCGTCTTCCACGAACTTCCATTCCCACCATTTTCCACCGCCAAAAACCCTTGAGAGCCAAAAACCTCCATTCCCACCATTTCCCACCGCCAAACATAGTGGATATCGCTACCTACCTCTCACATCACGCCGACGACCCACCTTCGTTGTGCCAACGACCTTCATCCGCCGCGCCGACGACCATCTCTTTTGCATTCTCAATCGATTCTTCTTCTATGCGAGGACTGTACCAAAAAATTTGAACTAAGGTAACGGATTCATTTCCCTTCCCTTATATTTGCAACGACCTCCCTCTACTTTATAGACAATAATCCCTTGATTTTAGGGATTTGTTTTTTTTTTTTGGGCAATATTTCGTGATTTATGTGAAAAAGACCAACTACATCCAACCCTTGTGACATGTTATTATAATTTGATTGTTTTTTATTGTAAAAATCCTCCAGGATGCTGTTAAAAAGGACATTACAAGAAAAAAAAAACAAACGGATTAAGAAAAATGTAGTTAAAGAAGTTGACCCCGTCAGAGTGGTATGTACTGATATATACATATATTATTTACACCGTTTATGACCTGCTTGTGTGTATTGGAGCTAAAATTGAGATGTATGTATCTGGATATAACTCTATCCTGTGTATTGAAGAGTGAAAGTGTGCTGGAATGCCTATTGAATGACACTCTGTTGTCTGTCTGTACTCTTATATACATGCATATTAGTCATGCCAGTATATAAGTTGTGTGTCTCCCCTACTTTATAGATAATCCCTTGATTTTAGGGATTTTTTTTTTTTTTTTTTTTTTGCAATATTGCGTGAATGTGAAAAATGTCAACTACATCCACCCCTTGTGACGTGTTATAATTTGATTGTTTTTTACTGTGAAAATACCTCGTTAAGAAGGACCCTGCAAGGGAAAAAAAACAAACAGATTAAGAAAGATGTAGTTGAAGAAGTTGATCCCGTTAGAGTGGTATGTACGGATATATACATATATTATTTACACAGTTTATGACCTACTTGTGTGTACTGGAGCCTAAAATTGAGATGTATGTATCTGGATATAACTTTATCTTGTGTATTGAAGGGTGAGATTGAGAAAAACTTTTAATTACAAACTTATGGAACTTAACAAACGAAATCTTTTCTCACGGTTGGAGAGATAGAAGAAGCCTAAAATATAGGAAAATCTTGTTTGACGGTTGGAGGGATATCAAAACCCAAAATTCCTTTAAATCGGGGTGCATCCACCCGAAAAATGAGGGAAAATCTGTATGCAGCTGTTAACGACGTTTGTATATAAACGTATATACCATGGGTAAAATTGGAAACAATTATCCGAAAAGCAGTTCCTAAAAAGGTGGAAGCCATGTATGCAATTATTGAACTTTCTTAGCCAAAAAACAAGATGAGGTATTTTTTCTAGCCATTTACCACAATTCCCCAACAAAAAAATCTCATGTCTGGATGCTTACAAGAAATGAAAAGAAAGTATAATATCTTACTGTTATGCCATTATAATTTTGCACGAAATTATTTTAATTAATAACAAAATATTTAATATCAAACACATCATTAATTAAAAACAAATCAACTTATTAAATTAAAATTTGGAATTATCATCATTATTATAAAAAAAAGGGAAAATTACACATTTGGTCCCTGAGGTTTGGGTTAACTGACAGTTTGGTCCCTAAGTTTTCAAACTCAACAAAAATACCCCTGAGGTTTGAGATAAGGAGCATTTTAGTCCCTGCCATGAAATTTTTCTGTTAAATCTTAACAGTTGCTGACGTGACACTATTATTTTAATAAAAAATGTATTTTTATTTTTATTCTTTTTCTCTCCCACCCTCTTTCTTCTCTTTCTTTTTTTCCATCTTCTCCATCTCCTTCATCTTCCTTCTTCTTATTCCTAACTCTGGCGACCGGCGGCCACCGTCCTCCGCCGGCGGTCGTCGGTGACTTTTTTTTTTCTTTTCTTCTTCTCTTTTCTTCTCTTTTCTTCTTCTTTCTTACCCCATTTTTCTTCTCTATTTTTTTTTTTTTAAATAAACAAGAGGAGGAGGAGGGAGGGCCTCCCTCCTCCTTCCTCCTTTTGTTTATTTAAAAAAAAAAAAATAGAGAAGAAAAATGGGGTAAGAAAGAAGAAGAAAAGAGAAGAAGAAAAGAAAAAAAAAAAAAAAAAAAGTCACCGGCAACCGGCGGCGGGGGCGGGCGGTGGCCGCCGGTCGCCGGAGTTAGGAAGAAGAAGAAAGAAGATGAAGGAGATGGAGAAGATGGAGAAAAAGAAAGAGAAGAAAGAGGGTGGGAGAGAAAAAGAATAAAAAAAGAATAAAATATTAATATTTTATTATTTTACTATTTTTATTTTAAAAAAAATAAAAATAAATAAATTTTTTTTATTACAATAATAGTGTCACGTCAGCAACTGTTAAGATTTAACAAAAAAATTGACGGGAGGGACTAAAATGCTCCTTATCTCAAACCTCAGGGGTATTTTTTGTTGAGTTTGAAAACTCAGGGACCAAACTGTCACTTAAACCAAACCTCAGGGACCAAAAGTGTATTTTTCCCAAAAAAAAATTACAAATGTCTCAATTCAAATGAAAAATAAAAAGAATATAGTTGATAGCTCCTATATTTTCATATATTTATTGTGTATAAAAATTAGGGCAAAATACATTTTTGGTCCCTAAGGTTTGAGATTGATGTCTATTTGGTCCCTGAGGTTTCAAAAGATACATTTTAGTCCCTGAAGTTTAGAAAATAGTTTTAAATGGTCCCTGAGTTAATTTGACCGTTAGTTGACTAACGGAAAAATGATGTGGCATATTGAGGTAGATAAATTTTATTATTTTATATTTATATTAAACTTTTTAAATTAGATGGCATTTCTTTCTTTGTTTATTTTCCTTCACCATCCTTCTTCCCCCATTTTTTTCTCTCTCTAAAACATCCACTCTTCAAATCTCTCTTCTTCAACTCTTCCTCCTCCAAATCTCTCCTCCGTAACAATCACTCCAAATCTCTCCGTAACAATCTCTCTCTCATCCCCAATATTCAAAGTTGTGGGACCTTGTCATTTTTAGAAATAACGTATTTTCCAAAATTCAAAATATTTTGACCCATTTTTTTGGAATTACCCTAGTGCGAAAGTTAGAAGCAGCTGCACCAGGGCAGGCTGAGCTCCTACGAAGAATAGCAGCATCAACGAACAGATGAAGGCGACGACGAAGAAAGTGGTTAAAGAGAGGTAGATTTTTGCTTCCTGTGTTGAGGGTCAACTTTGTTCTCTTCCTTCACCGTGTCCATTTATAATCTACCTTCTACTATGCTAATCACCATAGGATTTTACTTTAATATTTTTTTGAGGATTTAACGGACTCGATTAATTGCATGGACGATAATCTTGACCTGCATCTTTCGGTGTGGTTTTTTCTTTGATTGCGACAAATAAAATGTTTAGGAACCAAATAGATCCGTAAATTTAAAAAATTTCATGCGACAAGGTATGCATACTCGGTTAATCGTTGTTTTTTCTTTTGATGTCCACAAGGTATGCATCTTGTGCAGTTCTCTCAAGTCATTGGACTTCAAAGACATTTTGTAAAGTTCCCTCAGCCTTGAAGCTTCACCAGATCTGTTGAGTGGCATATGAGGTTGAGATGCAGAAGATTTGCCTGAACTCGTTGGAAATGTCATCGCCACCATTTTCTTCAATAGCGTTTGCAAATGATTCCAAAATTTCGAATGTATCTCGGAGTACTAGAATCGACATCGGTATCGGAAATGTGTCGACCTTCAAGCATGCCTAAACATTTTATCTGTCACAATCAAAGAAAAAACCACACCGGAAAATGCAGATCAAGATTATCGACAGATAAAATGAGATTTGAAGTTCCAACCCTTGTTACGAAGAGATTTGGAGGAGGGAGAGATTTGGGGAGGAGGGAGAGAGATTTGAAGAGTGGATGTTTTAGAGAGAGAGAAAATGGGGGAAGAATGATGGTGAAGGAAAAAAAAAAACAAAGAAAGAAATGTCATGTAATTTAAAATGTTTAATATAACTAACCGTCAAATTAACTCAGGGACCATTTAAAACTATTTTCCAATCCTCAGGACTAAAGTATATCTTTTGAAACCTCAGGATCAAATAGACATCAACCTCAAACCTCAGGGACCAAAAGTTTATTTTACCCTAAAAATTAAATGGCAGACCGACGACGACCATTTGCGCGAGCCGGTGAGCTGAACCATTGATCTGGCGAGGGCAGTGGCTGAACTTGACCACTTCCAAGGCCGATTTCATCTGGAGGATGGCCTCAACCAGATTGGCCGATTTCGAAAGGTCATCGACTTCGAGATTTAGGAGATTGATCACTCTGATTGCATCGGATTCAACCTCAATAGGGGGATAGAAGCGCCTCTATTTGATTGGAATTCAAGTAAGCTTCAATTCCAAATTCTTTATTGACCAGCGTTGTTTGATCCTTTTTAGCCCCACGCCAATTGGAGATCCTGTAGAGTTACAAACGATCCACCCCACTCCTCCTCTATTTTGCATTTCGCTCCAGGAGGCATCTGAGTTTATCTTCCAGACATTCGGACTAGGAGGGGTCCAGCGTCCTTGACTCGACAGGCTCTTCAATTCCGGGGGAGGTTGCAGCTGGTGCTCGATCATCGCTCTGTTCTTGCTCGCTTCTTCTTCTGGTAAATAACTTTCGATAAATCTGAGAGGAAAGCCCTGCTTTTGATTGCTGAGATTCTAGTTCTGATTTTGGTTTAATTTGTTCCTGAACGTCCATATACTCCACAAGATGATAATAGCTTTATCGATTTCTTCCTCTTTTAGATTATGAATGCTCCAATCCCAGCCCAGTAATCCATTGGGTTCCAACTCTTCCTCTGCAGAACATAAAGGTCACAAAGTTTAGGAATCAAGCTTTTCCAAATAGACTTAACTATCTTACACTCCCAATGCACATGAACCGCCTCTTCACCAAATTTCCTGCAAAAAAGACCCAGAGACTTAGTGTTAATCTCTTTCTTTCTTATATTAACCGGAGTAGGAATGATATCTTTTAAGATTTTCCACACAGATTTTGGCTTTTGGTGGAACTTTGGAATTCCATAACTTTCTCCACTGGGCAGCTTGAGCTAAATGGCTCGAAGGGGTAGCTTCCTTGCTAGCTTGAATATGAGGCTAGATGGTAGGCACTTTTTACTATAAACAAACCCTTCTTGTTGTCATAGGTCCAAATTATCTCATCTTTTGCCTTAGAGTCAACCGGGGGCGTGTTAAGAATTAAATCCACATCAATGGAGGAGAAATTTTCTTTGACTTCCCTTTCTATCCAGTTACCATGGCCATCAAGAATTTCTCAAACATAGTTCCCTTTTAAGGTGTGATTAGTTAGCACAGGGGTACAACATCCTGGGTTATCTATCCATGGGTCCAAATCTATTCTAATACAATGCCCATTCCCTACTTTCCATCTATATCCCTTGAGGAAGAGGTCTCTCCCCCAAATGATACTTCTCCAAGTGAAGGATGGGGTTTTTCCAAGATTGGCCTCTCAAAAGCTCCTATCTTTGAAGTACTTTCCCCGGAGAGTTCACGCTAACAAGCTGGTGGGATTTTTAACACGCCTCCAGCCGATCTTTGCTAGCATCGCTTGGTTGAACAGCTGGATATCTCTGGATCTCATCCCACCCGAATCTTTACTAACACAAAGTCTTTTCCAGCTTAACCAATGCACTCTTTTTCTTGATTTACCTTGGCCCCACCAGAAGTCTACACTCATCTTGTTAATAATATCTTCGCATAAGGAGATAGGAAGCTTAAAACAACTCATGGTATAGGTCGGTATAGCCTGAATGATAGCCTTGATCAAAATTTTCTTGCCTCCTGCTGAGAAAAGGGGGCCTTTCCAACTTTGAAGAGCTTTCCAAACATGTTCTTTTATCTTACTAAACAACTTGCTCTTATTTTTCTTGTTTTGGGAGGGCATGCCCAAGAAACTTGTGTACCTGAATTTTAGATGGGATATTTTTCTCGATCCTTTTGATTCCTCAAAGAATATGAGCTTTGTCATAACTCCACGACCCTCCCTTGGTTATTCTTGTTTTTTCCCTACTATTTCTGAAATTGCATAAATATGTATTCTTTCCCACAGTTTTTTATTCTGATTTGACCTTCCACATTCCATATCTTGGGAATCATGGATTTAAATATTTCTGGATTGATAAACCTTGTTGATAATATCTTGCAGAGAGAAGACTTGCAAATCCTCATCTGCAACGTTTAGATCCTCGTCTGCTATAGCCACCTTCTTGGCCTTTTCCTCAACTGTTATTTTGAGATTTTCAAGCTGCTTGTTTACTACTTCATCTTCGAGTTGTTTGTTCTCTGCTTCTTCTTCTTCTACCCTTTCCATTTGACGATCACTCTCGAATCCCATTGCTCATAGACGTTCTTCGAGAGAAACACTAGAGCCCCTCTAGAGTAGAAACCCATCCACTTTAATTACTAGTTAAAGAAAGGAGATTTATCGTGTATTTTGAGTAAATGTACATTGGGATTTAGGTGTCAAAATAAAATAATATAGCACAACCTAAAATTTACAAAAAAAAAAAAAAAAAAAAAAAAAAAAAAAAAAAAAAAAAAAAAATTGTTTACAAAAGTTCCCAACTACAAGACATTAAAAATTCTCTAGAGTTAAAAAGATTAAAATAGACATTTTTCTTTATTTTATTTTTTACATAAGACATTTTAAAAAGTTATAGAATCAAAATAAAATAAACCATAAACTTCAATATCAAAATTAAGATTTTCTCAGAATATATATGTAGGCGCAATTAAGGATTACTTTGGTAAATGAGTGTTTGATAAATTTCAATTTTATACTCAAAGCAGGTTCCAATTCACCATGTTAGGCAATACAAAATTTAATGGTTGTGATTTAGCTATAATAACCAAAGTGGCCAAAATCGAAATTCGTACAAGCTATTTCTAACATGCTTCTTCACTCGTGCAGATGAATAAATTAAAGCCACATAACTAGCCAAAATTTCCTTACATTTAATTTAGAGGACAAAAATTCTATGAAAAATAATTGAATTTTAAATTATCACAAAACTTGAATCTACACGCATAAGCTTTGATTTCCATGCCAACCAATCTAGTCCCCTCTCATCATGTTGTGATTGTTGTTTTTTCTGTTAGAACCGATCATTTCTTTTTGAAATCAACTTTAAAATCATAGTCATCATCTTCCATAGCATCCGTAGACACTAAAGATTTACCATTTTTGTTAGCTTTTTTCCTTCTCTTCTTCTCTGCTCTCCTCATTTTTGTATTTAGAATACCTTCTGCTGAATACAGCTTCTCATTTTGCCTGCTAGTTGCATCTTGTCCCTTGGCTTTGTCCTCGTCGTCATCTTCTTCCTGCTCCATGGACTCATCCTCACTGTTATCCATCGTATTCTCAAGAACTTCGTCATGTTCCATAGATTGTTGACCATTCCCATTCTGCATTGTAAAATAATCAAATACATAGTTGTCCTAATCCCCACATGTAAATAAAAGAACATCATCAGGCTATGAGAAGACAACTTTGCACATGATGCAAACCTCTAAAAGCATAGATATGAAATAAATCTACATATACACAGAGATCAGTTAAAAACTCAATATCCAAACTGGTAGCAGAGAACTCAAAAGTGTCAATTGTATGTGAGTGAACTATAGAAAAGATTTAAATGTGAAAGAGAATGGAAAAGAAGAACAGACATACCTCTTGCTCTTGCATACTACTCTCATCAAAATTCAGTGGACCACTCGGGGGAACTTCAACAGGATTGAAATCGTCCACAGATTTGAGGCTTCCAATGAACGAAGATTCACCACTATAAACTTCGTCGATATTGAACTCTTTCCCGAGCTCTGTGATGATTCTTGCCTCTGAAGGTTCTGCCTGAGTCCTAACTGGAGGCATTGTGTAATAAGGGATTTTACCTATGACATCAAGCAAGCAGCAAGCAGCAATCAGCATATTAAAATAAGATTCTGAAAAACTTATTTATGTTTCGTATGACAATTGTCATTTTATCCTAAACTAAAGTTAATTTCTTATCTCTCGAATTCTTTTTGCTATGAGACTTTCATTCAATAATGCCAATGGGAGTAGGTAGTTGGGAGAAAGTTCAACTTGTTTTGCACTTTTCATGTACCAGTGGAAAGTTTAGAATGTGTTTTTTTAATAATAAAACAATTAAAAAATAAATAAATACCTTCGTTCCAGTCATGCAGAACAATTCTAGCAGCAGCCTCAACATCCACGATACCACCCTTCTTAAGTTTTCCCCGAATAACAGCTACCTTCTGCAGAAAATCATCGAGTGTATCGAAGCTTGAAAGCTTATACAGAGTTACCAAGGTTTTGGCAGGGCAAAGCTTCAAGATCTCCTTAACTACGATATCCAAAAGTAGTAAATAAGCTTAGAAAACCAAAACACAAGGACCACAAAAAGAAGTTACAACATTGCAAAATCAATTTACCGGGAGCAACGGGATCTTCCAACTTCTCAATTCTTTTGCAATTTCGCAGAGCTATAGATGGCTCGTTTTCTTTAGTTCTTAGCATTACAACACCAGGGCAATCCAGCAATTTGACATTTTTGTCTAGATGAACCTCTTGCATCGATCTTGTTAGTCCCGGCGTAGCACCGACATTGACAACATGGGATCTCTTGAGACTGTTGATAAGACTGCTCTTGCCAACATTAGGCAAGCCTATAACACCCACAGTAATTGATTTTTTAATCTGCCAAAGGGAAATACACAATAGAACACATCAATTACCCAAAATTGGAAAGGAAAATTCCAGATATTGATCAGGGACAACTTTAAAGAACAAAAAATGCATGCTAGAAAACTAATCCCATGGAGCAAAAGGATATACGACCATCCCATGCATGTATATCCACAAAATAATCATCAAAATCAAATAGGGTCATATGGATGTTAAACATATCAGACTTTCAAATACACAAAAAGCAACAATAAACAAAACAAAACAGAATAGTCGATCTTCGAAAGTGTAAACCATTTCTATTTTCTATATAACTCCCAGAAACCTTAGAAGTACCTCATAACTTCTTGAATAATTCTTCAACAGTTTAATAAGAGTTTCAGCTCCAAGACAATCGCTTCTCTGCAATAAATTGCTCTTTTTTGTTTTGGATGCCTTTGAAGATTTCCAACCTAAGTTGGACCTTTGTTCTTGCGTGCTACACTTGAAGGCAACAGCAGGCAATTCTTCTCTCAGATAATTAAGCCACTTCTCAACAGCCTCTCGAGGGACAAGATCTGTTACAAAAAATATATAATTACATAAACTGTAATTGTACAGATGAAGATAAAATATTCAACTCCTTGGGCCTCACATGACTAATCCGTCCATAATGTTAAGAGGATGTCTAATTAGAAATACCTTGTCACTAGGTTCATCTTATTGAGAGCAGATCAAGGTCAAACAAATAAGCACAAACACTTAACTTGGTTAACTTATAAGTGACAAAAAAAGCACTCATCAAACACTAAAATTAGTCTTACGTCTTTCACTGGTTATGGGCACAATGTAACATGCTCAATCAAACAAGAACAACAAGAAATATATAGTAGGCACAAATAAAGAAATATAAAGGAATGACATTGAAATCATTTTTAAGTATAAAATGTACAAGCATATTTGACCTTCATTTAATTTTTCTTATAAGAAAAATATTGATTACCTTATTGTTTGGTTATAATATAACTTATAAAATGTTGCATCATTTAGAAATAAGAGCTTCTTTAACTTCTTAAAATTTCCATTCATTATCTATTCTTCCATATTGAACTTTAGTAAGCAGATTTCACACTTTAAAATGTTTTGGTAAAAGAATGAAATTATTGAAATGTATATAAAAATATAATTAAATTGTAGTAAAAATATCTTGAACATGTCCATATCCTAACTCTTTAGGAAATAATGAATAAAGATAACCGTGTTGTATGGCATCTATTTTCTATGCTTATGTTCATCTTCATTAGTTAACAGAATTTTGTCATAAGGGAAAGAAATTTACCAATTTTATTTAGAAGTAGTACAAGATGCTTATCAGGACCCGCCTTCATCACCATCTTCTCCATATCAATACATCGGGAGCCAAGGGGATCACGTGCATCCAAAACTTCTAAAATAACATCTGATGCCTCGATAACTTTTACCAATTCCTTGTAGAAAGCCCTGTCTGAGTTATCTGCATATGTGATATTTACAGTCAGAAACCCAATGCAAGACAATGAGAACATGATGATCAGAATTTGTTTACTCCATTTTTAATTCGAAGTTCTTCATAGAAAACAACCTACCACGATTCCGCGCAGGCCCTACAGAGTTGTCTCCATCCTTTATCTCTCCTAAACTTTGTTCTGCAGAAGCCATATTATCATCTTCCAGCAACCCCAACTTCCTCTTTTGAGCCTACTAGAACAACGATGTAATATTAATGGAGTAACAGATTGCATAAACGCATTCACAGGCACATAAATATATACATACATTATATTATACATAAAAAATATAAAACCCTCCATGATAAAAAGTGTTAAATTGCAATACCCTCTCCTTCCGAGCTGCTTTCTTTTGCTCCATCTCATCAAGAGCACGAGCACGGCGAGCTTCAAGAGCCTTGAGCTCCTGTTCCTTGAAGGGCCAATCATTGGGAATACCTGGGTCCTTCTCAACCTTGCTCTTGCCCTTGAAGCTTAGCTTCTTGGCTTCCTTCGCCTTCTTCTTGTGATGCTCCTTCACCTTTCTAACGATCTTGTACTTCTTCTTTAGAGTAACCCTCTTGCTTTTACTCTCTACAAGAAACAAAACATTTTAGAGAAGAAAACCATACATCCCAGATGCTGCAGAAAACAAAAGAGCATGTGTTGGCTTCCAAAATTATAAACAGCGCCCACTTACTTTTGCTCCTCTTAACCATCTTTAAGTTTCAAGAGAAGAGAGCTTTGTGCAAATGGCCTTCACTGGCAACACAAGAGAATGACTCAGCAAAATATTCTTCCCAAAAATACATGACTTATCATCCATATTGCAAAGGAAAAATCTCTACTAATTATAATTTATAATACATAGGAAGAAAAATAATCCACGAATTTTCAAAAAACAAAGAAAAAAAAACCATTGTCTTCTCCCAACTATAATCTACAAAAATGAAAATATAAATAAGGTTGTAGTTGATTGGTCAATCAATCAAGCTAGGAATTAAAAGAAAATTGGATGACTGTGATAAGCCCCGAATAACAAGAGTATATGAGCGAAGGCGCGTGAGAAAGAAAGATAACATATAGTAGGGCGTTTGTGTCTTTTTGTGTGTGGGACCCTCTCTGTAAGTTTGTTGAGAGTAGGGTTAAGAGAGGGAACGTTTTGAGGGTTAGGCATCTTTTTGCTATTGTGAATTTGTATTTTCTCTGAGGAGAACTTTGGAGAGAAGGGAGCTCTCGAATCTTCCCTATTTTCATGTTGATAAATAAAATTAAAGGCTGAGGCTTATCAATTTTGGTATCAGAGCAGTGATTTTTGGGGAATGGTGGGAAAGATGGAAGGAAGGGTAGTCGCGTTGGAAGAGAAATTGGCCGAGATAGTTGTTAAGCAGGTCGATTTGGAGGTGAACTTGGGATCTCAGATGGCGGAAATGGGAGAGAAACAAACGAGTGTGGAGGCAAAGCTGGACTTACAGTTCACGCTTGTGCGGGAGGAGATGAAGGCCATGTTCACGCGATTGGAAGGAATAATGAACGTTGAGAAAGGGTCACCATCTTCAGAACGAACAGTCACCGATAAAGGGAAGCGCATAGTTGATGATGAGTCGGTGTTGAAGGCTCCAGAACCGCGAGATGATGACGAGAAGAAGGCCACGAGTAGTGACGGAATCCAGGCTCCTAGTAGTCGTGAAGTGCCCATGTTCGACATGCGCCTAAGGAAGTTAGAGGTGCCCATTTTTAAGGGGGAAGATGAGGAAGACCCAGATGGTTGGTTGCATCGGGTGGAGCGGTATTTCATAGTCAATCGCTTGTCCGAGAGGGACAAATTGGAAGTTGTCGTCATGTGTCTAGAGGGAGAAGCCCTAAACTGGCATCAGTATGAAGAAGAGAGAACACCGATGAGCACTTGGAAGGAATTCCGAAGGTTATTGTTGGAACGATTTCGACCGACGTCCCAAGGAGATCGGTATGCTCGTTTAATGAAGTTGCAACAGGAAACCACCGTGATGGAATATCGCCGGCGGTTTGAGCAATACGCGGCGACACTCAAGGACGTGAGTGACGGCGTGCTAGAGAGTAAGTTCGAATGTGGGTTGAAGGAGGAGATCCAAAGTGAGATGAGGAAGTTTCAGCCCGTGGGCCTGAAGGCGAAGATGTTGATGGCCCAATTGATTGAAGATGACAACGTCGTCCAAGAAAAGAAAAGAACGGGAAAAGCCCAAGGCCAAAACGCAAGCCCAAAAAATAACACAAACGCCCTACTATATGTTATCTTTCTTTCTCACGCGCCTTCGCTCATATACTCTTGTCGTTTAGAAATTAGGGCTCACGGTGTCGCCATCCGCCAGCTATGGCATTGTTTTGGGCACTGGAGGTCCAGTTTCGGGAGCGGGGGTGTGCAAAGGTGTGATCCTCACTATCTCTAATTTAACTATTATTCACGATTTCCTTCCTCTGCCCTTGGGCAGTGCAGATGTAACTTTGGACATCACATGGTTGGAAACGCTGGGAAAAATACAATTCGGTTACCGGCTGTCGGAAATGGATTTTCAAATTGGGAGTTGGACGGTTCAGCTACGAGGGGATCGTAGTCTGGTAAAATCACAGGTCTCTCTCAAGTCGATGATGAAATCCTTTGGGATGGGGGATCAAGGCGTATTAATCGAGTTGAGCAATTTAGAGTCAAACAATTGCAAAGAAAGTGAGCCGCTACCACTGAAGATGACAGTGCCTCCGAGCCGGAATAGAGACCACGGCATCGAGCTGGAGCCAGGGGTCGGAGCCGTCAATGTTCGACCATATCGTTACCCCCAATTTCAAAAAGACGAGATTGAACGATTGGTCCGAGAAATGCTTCTGGCAGGGATTATACAACCAAGCAGGAGTGCGTTTTCAAGCCCAGTATTGTTGGTGAAAAAGAAGGATGGGAGTTGGCGGTTTTGTGTAGATTATCGAGCACTCAACCGTGTTACCATTCCAGATAAGTACCTTATTCCGGTTGTCGATGAATTGCTCGATGAATTATTTGGCGCCACAATTTTTTCCAAGATCGATTTGAAATCAGGATATCATCAAATCCGAGTGAATCCATCAGATGTGCACAAGACGGCTTTCCGAACACACGAAGGGCATTACGAGTTCTTGGTGATGCCGTTTGGCCTACGTAACGCCCCAGCCACGTTTCAATCCGTGATGAATGACATCCTTCGACCCTATCTCCGAAAATTTTTCTTGGTATTTTTTGATGACATCTTGAAGTGCCAGTTTGGAGCGGGTCAGATTGAATATTTGGGACATCTCGTCTCAGCACAAGGAGTGGCGGCAGACCCATCAAAGCTCGAAGCTATGCAGAAATGGCCAATACCTCGCACAATTAAGGAGCTGCGGGGGTTTCTCGGTTTGACAGGGTATTATCGAAAATTTGTGGCCAATTATGGTACGATCGCCTTCCCTCTCACACAGCTCCTTAAGAAGGATAAGTTTGGGTGGCACCCGGAAGCTGAAGGAGCCTTTAAAAAGTTGAAATCGGCCATGATGTCTGTGCCCGTTTTGGGATTACCGGATTTTTCTAAGCCTTTTATCATCGAGTCGGATGCTTCGGGTGTCGGGGTCGGTGCGGTTTTAATGCAAAATCAACGACCACTCGCGTTCTTTAGTCAAGCCCTGCCCCCGGCACACCGTCATAAGGCTGTATACGAACGAGAGTTGATGGCAATAGTTTTCGCGGTTCAAAAGTGGCGACCATACTTGTTGGGACGGCGATTTGTTGTGCGGACTGATCAAAAAAGTTTGAAATTTCTATTAGAACAGCGGGTGATTGCCGGGGAGTATCAGCGTTGGATAGCTAAGTTATTGGGCTACGATTTTGCTATTGAGTACAAAAAGGGTCTCGATAACAAGGTCGCCGATGCTTTGTCTCGTTTGCCACCGGCTATGGAATTGGGCGTTCTTAGTGTGGTGGGAGGCCTCAACACCGCCATATTTGAAGAGCAAATCAACAATGATAGTACACTTAATGGAATCCGACAGGCTCTTCGGGATAAGACAGATGCACCAGTGGGATATACTTTGCGTGAGAACTTGTTGTTTTATCAAGGAAGGTTAGTTCTACCTCCCAACTCACCAACAATTCACCTCCTTCTTCGGGAATTCCATAACAGCCCAATAGGTGGTCACCATGGGGCACTGAAAACTTATCAACGGCTGGCAAGGGAGGTAT
This sequence comes from Luffa acutangula, assembly GCA_036850905.1. Taxonomy (NCBI): domain Eukaryota; kingdom Viridiplantae; phylum Streptophyta; class Magnoliopsida; order Cucurbitales; family Cucurbitaceae; genus Luffa; species Luffa acutangula. The sequence continues at coordinate 36,566,622 of CM072097.1, read as the reverse complement.
ATTGGCGGGGAATGAAGGCTTCTGTTCATAACTTTGTGGCCAATTGTTCGGTCTGCCAATAGGCAAAATATCTCACGCTCGCGCCAGCTGGTTTACTTCAGGCTTTGCCCATTCCGGAGCGAGTTTGGGAAGATGTGTCAAAGGATTTTATCGAGGGATTGCCGAAGTCTAGTGGGTATGACACTATTTTGGTTGTGGTCGACCGGTTATCCAAATATGCTCACTTTATAGCTTTAAAACATCCGTTTACTGCAATCACGGCGGCTGCTGTTTTTGTTAAGGAAATCGTCCGATTACATGGGTGCCCGCGCAGTATTGTGTCTGATCGTGATAAAATTTTCACCAGTCTGTTTTGGGAAGAGATGTTTCACTCCTTGGGTACTCAACTGAAGCGTAGCTCTACTTATCACCCTCAATCCGATGGCCAAACCGAAGTGGTGAATAGGGGGGTTGAAGCATATTTACGCTGCTTTACAATGAGCACACCAACACAGTGGACAAAATGGCTAGCGTGGGCGGAGTTTAGTTACAACACTTCGGTTCATTCTTCAACCAAGGTAACCCCTTTCGAGGTTGTTTACGGTCGACCGCCCCCACCAGTGCTACCGTACATAAAAGAATCATCAGTCGTCGCCGAGGTTGATGCATTGCTATTGGATCGTGACCAGAAGCTTGCGAAGTTGAAGGAATGTCTGAGAAAGGCCCAACAGCGGATGACTAAAGTGGCTAATGAGAAGAGGAGAGATGTTCAGCTGGAGGTGGATGATTGGGTTTACATAAAGCTCAGACCCTATCGACAAACTTCCTTGGGTCGTTACAAGCACCCTAAACTGGCACCGAGATTCATTGGTCCCTATCAAGTGCGGGAAAGGATAGGTGTTGTGGCCTACCGAGTGGCTTTGCCCGCAGGTGCGGGTATTCATCCTGTCTTTCATATCTCAGTCCTACGGAAGGCTGTGGGTAACAACTTACCGGTATGCTCTTTGCCACCAAATTTGCAAGATAATTTAACGGTCCAAGTGAACCCAGTGGAGCTATTGGGCCTTCGCAAATCAAGCCTGGGAGATGACTCGTTGGAAGTGCTTATTAATTAGGAGCACGCCTCGAAGGACGACGCCACGTGGGAATCAGCAGCGGATATTATGGCCCAATTTCCACCTTTCCACCTTGAGGACAAGGTGGCTTCTTGAGGGGCGGGTATTGATAAGCCCCGAATAACAAGAGTATATGAGCGAAGGCGCGTGAGAAAGAAAGATAACATATAGTAGGGCGTTTGTGTCTTTTTGTGTGTGGGACCCTCTCTGTAAGTTTGTTGAGAGTAGGGTTAAGAGAGGGAACGTTTTGAGGGTTAGGCATCTTTTTGCTATTGTGAATTTGTATTTTCTCAGAGGAGAACTTTGGAGAGAAGGGAGCTCTCGAATCTTCCCTATTTTCATGTTGATAAATAAAATTGAAGGCTGAGGCTTATCAGACTGATTCTTGACCGAATTCGAGTAGCCAAACACAAACCACGTCCCAATTGGCTGCAAGGCTGTTTTCCTCTTTACTAATCAACTATTGTTATTTAAAAAATAAACAACTCCTCCCTTCTTTCATTAGATGAGTTCTAATTTTTTTTTCTCAAGTGAGAAGAAAGACATAGATGGAGATTGGGAGAATACCAGGAACAAGAGGGGAGTAGAAAATCAGTGCAAAACCGCTAGTAGGGAGGCTTCGACGACACGAAAGAAAGAAAGACAAAGGTGGTGGTGGCACAAGTGTAAGAAAGACGACAGCAGCGCCAACAGTGAAAGGAGAGAGGCGGCGACGACACTGAACTGCTAAAACAGAGGAGGAGACGACGTGAAGAAGAAGAAGAAGTGGCGCGGAGCACAGATGAACGAATTAGGTTTTCCTCTTTCCTCTTTCCTTTATTCATTGTTTGCCAGCTTAAGCATGGAGTAAAAGAGAGTCAAATGAAGGAGGTCCTTGCTTTGGTTCAGTGATTCGGTCGGATCCACTCATCACTTCATTTACAATGTTTTTCTTTTCTTTTCTTTTTCCTTTTTGTTTCTTGGGATGGTATCTAAGGCAAGGCAACCTTAAGATTCCAAAGGTGGATGTCACACTCCCTTTTGTTGTTTTCTTTTATTACCTCTGAAAATGTTTTTTAGATTTTCGAGAAAGGAATGAACCTCAAAGTGACTAAAGAATTCTACTTCTACTTACCAACTACCAATAAGTACGTGGCCGAATCTGAATTGTTTTAATTTTTCAATGCTTTAAGTTTGTGTACATTGAATTGCTTGATATGATCTCAAGGGACTCCACCTTGGGCCCTTATTTTACATTACATCAATGTGGTCGAAAGTCTCTCAAGCTAGCTACTCAGAAATGGAAAAATTGGAAAAATTCCAATACAGGGAAGTTTTGGATAGAATTATCTTTGAACCCATTGAACCAACTACCAAGTGTAACGCCCCAGGTTCTACAAACCACTAGTCTAGCGACGCTACTACAATTCTTAACCCTTTTACAACCGAGTGTCCAAAAAATTTCGGTAGCATAACAACATAAAACTGGCTAACCCAAAATTTCTTTTAACCTGATAAACAAAACAAACACTTCTAAACGCTTCCAAAACCGAACTCCACCAAACTACAATGCAGATTTCACAACCTAACTTCACTATACGAGTCGGGTCTCTAGCAACATGCATTAAACTAAAACCAAACAACAGAACATAAGTCGAATCTTTATTAAGACTAACAACTCAATCAGTAACATACTAGTTAATTCAAATTATTCTTTCATCAAAGCTAACCACAAGGCTAGACCACAAGTTATCAAAAACATAAACATCTCAAGTGAATCTCTCATCATAACAGAAACAACAATTTAACCAAACCAACTCTAGCCTATTCAATCATAAACAAAGGAAAAATCAACCACTCTAGGATTCCTCCTCGTAGTTCTCCTCTTCCTCACCACCATGGTCTAGCTCATCATCCAAACTTGCAACCTCTAAAATGTTGGGGGAGAAAAGGGTGGGAGTATCAATACAACCGTGGTACTAGTAAGCAGCTCACACTTGCTAAGTCACAAACAACAACCAAGGTAAATCAGCATGCTTCTCACACGCAAACAACATGCTTAAAAAGCTATTACACTCAACATGCACAACAAAAACACGCAAGCTATTTAGAAAACTATGGCAACATCCTATGTCTACTAACAAACAACATCACACAAGACAATCACAAGAAAAACAAGAGCTATCTAGCTAACTATGGGAGCATCCTACTCCTACTACCAAACAAGAATCACACAATCAAAGCAATCTATCTATCCACCTAAAGGGAGCATCCCAAACCTAGCTACCATATAATAAAGCAACATAGGAAAACAACATGCTCAGACAAGGCAACCAAAATAATAATAAGAATACAAGCAAGCTAAGCACTCATTTACATCAAACAATAATCATACATTGCATATTCAAAATAACAAATACTACGCAACCAGATAATATAACTTTATTCCAACATACCTGGTGATGGAGAGGAGAATGAGGAAGACCATTATCCTAGACTCCCCAAACAACCTAGATTTCCTAGGTCAGTCTACAAGAACAACTCTGCTCTAATACAAACTGTAACGCCCCAGGTTTTTATTAACAACTAACCTAGCGATATTACTAACTTCTTAACTTCTTACAGAACTAACAGAGTGCTCCGAAAATTTCGGCAACATAACGACATACATAGGACCAACCCAAAATTTTCAAACACCTGCTAAAACAAGAATAACACTCCTATAACATTTTTAATTATTCCACCAAACTACAACACATGTCTCATATCAACAACTAACTAACCAGAACACAACCTCAACAAAGCTTACAACTTTAGTCTATTCAAAACAAACTTAATTATTATTAACTAAATGAATAGATAGAGTTCATTAACACCAACACAACTAAAGTCTAGAGTTGCAACAAGAATAAATTTAGAACTAAAACAAATAGGACAAACAGTTGTCCAACCAATGAATGCAACACTACCCTATCCAAGATGAAAATATAAAGGAAAATAACGTTATCTAGCTATGGTGCTTCCTCATGCGTCTCCTCTGCATCACCATGGTCAAGACAGTCCTCATAACCTGCATAATCTGGAAGTTGGGGGGAGAGAGAGGGGAGGGGATCAGTACAACCATGGTACTGATAAGCAGCCCCTACTTAAGAAGCCATCACACAACAACCAAGCAAACAACGTGCTTTTCATGCGCAAACAACATGCTTCTTAAAGCGATAAACACAACAACATGCTCAAAAGCTAATAAAATGAATGACTCTCCTAAGCCATAACTCATGCATCACTCTATGCAACTCACTAACCACTCAAACTCTACGAGCTCACCCAACGCACATATTTAGCCCTACTTGGCTTTCCAAGACTAACCCTTGGAGTCGCACTGTCCCCTGACCATTTGTACCTAGGGTCACAATGCTCCCTACGGAGCTCGACGTTCGACCCTTGACCATTTGTACCCAAGGCCTCGAACTGTGCATCGCCCCTTGGCCATTTGTACCCAAGGTGCACCGATGACTTAAACTTATTGGACCTTCCCCAGGCGCCCAATACTTGCTTTCTACACTCATCACACCGACTCTTGACCATTTGTACCTAAGGCCTCAATGCTCCTCTTAAACTATTGGTGACATGCCACCCCTCGACCATTTGTACCCGAGGTGCACTGACATTCACCCAACGTGCCTTTCTTTCACATTTAGGTCCCTGACCTCTTTCTCACAACTATCTAGAATGCATATGCCCTACAACATGCTTCTAGACTCATGTACTATGCCCACCAAGCATATACATACAACAACATGCTCTCGACTCATGCTTAACTCATGAATACATATGCCCTACCACATGCTTCTAGACTCATGAATGCATAACAAAACCAGCATACTTTCAATCAATCATCACAAACAACATTCATATATTCCAGAACTACATGCATACATAAATGTAGAAGCAAGAAGCAATAAACAGGTATAAAGTGAGTACACAAACAGCATGCATCATGCAATCAAACAGACATAATAGATAAGAACTACTTACCTATAACGTTCCTAAGCTATCCTACGAGATCAATAGAACCAATCGGAAGAGCCTAAAGAGCCCGAACTACAAGCAACGACTTCTAAAGGTTAGGAATTGATTTACAACACCTAAGAGACTTAATAAAGGAAATAAAGAGTGTTGGACTTTACCGTATATCCCCGAACACGTGCTGTCCAGCAAACATAGAGGTTTGAAACCACTTGTTTAGAGTCCTTAGACCGTGGGTGTTCGAGTTTAGGGCTAATCAGGGAATGGGTCACGAGACAAGGATGATTTCGAGTTCAAAACAACACTGAACCGTGCTGAAAAATAAGAAATCAATCCCAAAACCCAATTCTAAAGCTGAACAAGAATGGGTAATCTGAATTTAAGGTTAATAAAGCATGGGTACTAAGTTAAACCTTACCAAAAAGGCCGAACAATGACGTTGGAGGGCTGGGAACTGCGAATCAACAGAAACAAAACGTGATTGGAGGGGGCGGAACTCTGCGAAGCAGAACACGAGAGGGAGAGATATCAATCGTTACTCAAACCGGAAGAGAACGGGAGCGAGACAGATAGAAAACTTACTCGTGCTGGCCAAGATTGAGAGAGAGAAAAGCCGATTCTCACGAGCCCCGCTAGTCTGCTACACGCGGAATTACCAGCGAATGGAGGGGCGGCGCGAGGTCCTTGGCCGAACAAAGAAAACAGGAAGAGGGAGATCGATACAGATGCTTTGCGTGAAACTGAATGAAAAAAACGAGGAAAAAGAGACCTTACCACGAATGACCGGTGTGGGTTTGCTCGACGGAAAAACGCAAACGAAGCCGTTCGCGCACGTGGACGCTTGCCGGAGGGACGACGTGCTGCTGCCGCTTGCCCGAGAGGGGAGAATGGCGGCGATGGGACGGGTTTTTGCAGCACGAAGAAACGAGAGGGAGATGGAGAAGGCTGTGATGAAAACGCAAAATGCAGACGGGTGTTCGGCGGCTGCTACAAAGAGAAAGGGAAGAAGATGATTTTTTTTTTTTTTTTGAAACAGAGAGGAATTGATTTTTTTTAAAAAAAAAAAAAAAAAATTAAGCCTACTAGTCTTTTAACACGTGTTTCACACGTGATATTTTTTTTTATAAAATATTTGAATTAATTTTCTTTTTTAAAAGTTATAAGTTAGAACAAAACAATGAAAGAAAGAGTAAGTTAAAAAAAAAAAAAAAAGATGACATTAAGTTTTTGTTGAAAAAAAATGTATAAGATAACTATTTATATAGTTGCAAAGATAAAGAGTTTACAAGACTTGGAGACTTTGAACGTTTGAAATTTCATTATTAATTATAACTAAAGATAAACTCATATATTTTTAGAATTAATTTATAAAAATAAAGGATACACCTTTTGTATTCTAACTCTTCATTTTTTTTTTAAGTTCAACCGTTCATGTTCTAACGTTTCACATTCTAACTTTTCTCATTATTAACTAATAATGTTTTCTCTGGGTTAATGAGATAGAGAAATAATGAGAAGATTGAGAGAGACTTTTTTTTTTTTTTTTGAGAGAGAGAGATCCATTTGAGAGAGTGAGAGGTGGACAAAGAGCAATTGAAACTCAAATGAAGAATCTCGAGGGATAAGAGAGAGTATTTAATTTAATTAGTATTTTTTAAAAGTTGAAATAAGGATATTTTAAGTTCAACATGTTCTTGTTAATCTACATGGACATATATTTAGAAAACCACATGTACCAAAATTATAAAAGAAAAATTTGTTATATAATTAATAAAAATTAACAATAAAGACAAATTGATACGAAAAAAATTAGAAGCACAAAAAGAAACCAAATGCACAATTTTATGTATCATAATAGACCTTTACATAACTCTATGAGAGCTTTAATCCGAGCTTCTTATTCTTTTTGCTGCATGGCGAGGTTGACAAAAGAATTTTGAGAATTGCTCCCCAAATTAAGGTACCATCTTTCCAAAGTTACACCACCCCTTTTTGTAGTTGCCAACTTGAATTTTATAGTCATCATCGTCGATGTTGTTGCTATCGCTTTTGTCATCCATTTCAAAATCAAGGAGGATATGTGGTTATATAGTGATACCTATGGAATAGATGAATTGTCTTATAGAGTTGTGAAGAATGAGTAAAATGGTTTGTCTATTTATATTAGGTCGAGAATTATACAAATTAGACAAAATATATATATATAAAAGAGGAAATGAAAAGTCTTATTTGATTTTGAAACAACTAAAAGAGAAGATGAAAAGTTTTGTTATCATGAAAGAGTAATAAATAAATAAATAAATATTCATAAATGCATGCTAGAAATGTAAAAGTGGGAGAAGAAAGGATGGAGAATGAGGAAAGTATAACCACAAATGAAATGAAGAGTGGAGAGAGAAACACATAAATCTATACTATATATAAAAGGGGCTAAGAGAGGAGAATCTTTACTTTCCTCTTTTGCCCTTATAATTTTAATAAATTCCTATTTTACCCTTCACTCTTTGTTGATGGGGTATGACCCTTCGGGTCAAGATGTCCGTTGAGATAAATATGTACAATAAAATAGTTTTTCAAACATGACTATTCGATAAAAAGTGAATTTCTAAGCAACTTTTTATCATTAGATTGAATAGTTGCAATTTATTTTGTCCTTCACCCTTTGTTGATGGGGTATGACTCTTTGGGTCAAAGTGTCCGTTGAGAGAAATTTGTACAATGAAGTAGTTTTTCAAAACATGACTATTCGATAAAAAAAAAATGAATTTTTAAGCAACATTATATCATTAGATCGAATAGTTGCAATTTATAAGCTGACCAAATGTGATTATTCGGATGGAGGTGGTTACACATTGAACCAGTTTATGAGAAAATTTCAAGTACTACGGTAGTATGGAAAATTTTCCATACTACCTCTATTCATTGTTTGCCATGTAAGAAATATTTAATAATGGTGTGGGACCCATACAATAAAATATTATATCATTAAATGCTCATTAAATGACGTGTCAAATGCTGAATGGAGGGAGTAGGTACTACCGTAGTACTAGAAATTTTCCCGTCACATATTTCCAAAAAGCATCAATCGTATATATATAAAATAAACATATTAATGTAAAATTGTTTTTTTTTTTCACTTTTTCTTAGAAGTTTCCTATTATGCTTATGCCACTTCACGTAGGGAAATCAAAATCAACAAGAATATGTGATCACATGAAAAATATAAGTCTTCAATCATTTGAATGTTTTAATTTCTTTTTTAGAATTTTGTAAATTATCTTCTACAATACCTTTCTTCAATTTCATTCCATATATAATATTCATGTTTATCACTCAAATTCAATAAATCATTTACATTAAATATAGAAACAAAATATTTAAACAACGAAAAATCATTTTGCTCATTTATTATACTCAAAATATTTTCGATTATGATAAAAAAATAAAAACTTTAGTTTCTTCTCAACAATTAAAAAAAAAACATAATAAATGAACATATAACCTAACTCTTTTGTAAGATTTAAAACTCTAATTTCATTTGTAAAATTATGAGCCGTATATGAGCAGAGGAGATACTTTATTACGTTTTACTTAGTAGTGAGATAAAAGAGAAGAGAAAGCAATAAAGTTGTGAAAAGAAAACATTTTTAAACATGTGAATTAGTAGATAGACGATAAAAAAATCACAAAACAGATCTGTAAATATTTTACTAGATGGGAGAAATGTTCATAAAGATATATAAATAAAAAAGCATATTTAAAAAAATAAATATTTTACATAATTTCAAAATAGATCCAAAAAATAATTGTATAAGAAAACCTTATTAAAATTCTATTACATTTAATAAATATTTCGTAGATATCCAAAATTAATTTGTTTCTTTTGTCAAGTGTGATTGACATGATATGATTGTCATATTTCAAAAATTTTCTTTAAATATGTCTAGTGGATAAATAAATAAGGTTTAGTTTTGATCATATATATTATTTTTACTATTTTTTTCAAAATTTTATGTTGAAAATTTTATATTGTGTACTTATGCTTTCTTTTCCAACAAAATAACTAAATTAAATTAAAATTTATATAGTTAAAACAAAATCAATGATTAATAAAACAAACAAAATAATAAAAAAAAGAACATGATATACATAGTTTTGGCTCTTAAAAAAAAAAAAAAGAAGATATATTTAGTCTTAACTTTCATATTCATTATAAATTAACCTAATAAACCAATGAAATTTCACGTGCATTGCACGGGTTTTCTGACTAGTTATAAGGAAGTGGTGGGTGAGAGTGAAAATTAAAAAGGTAATAAAGAATTTTATCTTATAATTGAAAAAAAAAAAACTCGTAGATAGTAAATGTACATTTGACACCTGCAATTATATTTATACTTTGCATGGAGAAACCAATTGCAGGTTGTAATATACTTTTATTCTATTATATTTATACTTTGTCTCGTACTAACATATTCTCCATGACACCTGCAATTATTAAATATTTAAGATCAAAGTTATAATCTTACAAATATAATAGAATGAGAAAAAAAAATTACAACAATTTAAAATCTTCAAAGACACATACCTCTAAAATAAATTAATTCTAAATTTGTCACAATCAGAAACCAATGATCTTTGCTTATCAATTGCAACCCAAATGATGCAACTATTTATAGGGAATGAAATAGGTATCTTGTAACGGATAATTTACTTTTTGGTTATGGAATTTGAAAAGTTTAATAAACATTTATAATTATAATTAACTATTTATAATTTAATTTGGAATGTGAAGGGTAAACATATAAATATAATTATGTTATTTATATGACTATTTATAATTTATTTCTTAGTTTAATAAACATAAATATAATTTTGTCAAAAAGAAAAAAAAAACGTGAATGTAATGAGAGAGAGAAAATACTAATTATAGTGGGAGAGAAGAGGAATTTGGAGGGTTCTTAGGTATGTTACACTATTTAGTTTAATAAACATAAATAAGAGAGTGTGAATGTAATGAAGGAGAGAACTAATTATAGTGGGAGAGAGAAGGGAAAGTAACGTGAAATCGTGACTGTAGTGAGGGAGAGAACTAATTATAGTGGGAGAGAGGAGAGGAATTTGGAGGGGTGAGATAAGAGGGACAAAATTGAGAATTGTAGAGTAAGTGTTTGGACAAAATTGTCCAAAAATGATTCTTTTGGTAAGCCACTTTTAAAATAGTAAGATAAGATAAGATAAGATAAGAAGTAAGATAAGATAAGATAAGATAAAATTTTACCACAAGCTTCTTTATCATTTCTCATGTTTTCAAAAACCAAGCCAAATTTTGAAAACCACACAAAGTACTTGTTTTTGTTTTGAGAATTTGGCTAGGAACCTAAATGTCTCCTTGTAGGAAGATGGAGAGAAAACAACACAATTTTCAAAAACAAAAAACAAAAATGAAATGGTTATCAAACGAGACCATTAAATCCAATTAAATGGGAATTAGATGTCATTTAGGATTTCATTTAAAATCTCAAATTTATCTCCTTAAAAGATTTGGAAAAGAAAATTATCTAATTGAGTTAGGATTTACATCTTTTGAAATATTAGCTAGATAAATATCTATTATTAAACCTCCTAAAGATTTAATTTAAAAAACTTTTTTCCCTAAATTATAGAAACTACCCAGCACCTGTCGAAGGCGAACGAATTGCAGCATCCGTAAACAGCTGAACGCCATGCATTGGCATCTTGGAAATCCTCTCTCGTAGCAGCAGAAGTCCATGATTGGTGGGCACTAAAGGTCGTGTTTCTGTCCAATAATCAAATATCCACTTGCAGCGCTTTGTCCACTCCAAAAGAACCATATTATTGTTAAAAATTATTTCGGTCAGTCCAAAGACTCCAAAACGTAATGCATGCTCTTTCAAATTCCTCATCTTGAAGATGTTTTGCCAACCAAACTATTCGGTCTGCAAAATTATTAAGTACTGGGATTTTAGAATCCACACGTTGGAACACATTGTCACATATTTGCTTGGAACAGTTGCACCCACAAAGAGCATGGTCAATAGTCTCCATTGTTGATTTGCATATTATGCACATAGGTGAAAGATCTACCCCCGCTTCCAAAGACAATAGTTGGTTGTTAGACACCCATGGTAGGCCTTCCAAATAAAGAGCTTGATTTTTTTAGGAACTTTCAACTTCCAAAGTGATGATCACCATAGTCTCTGATCATTAGTACTAGTAGATTCTTGGTCAACATGTTGGGTTTTATGTCCTAAAACTCGTAGATAGTAAATGTACATTTGACTGAACATTAATAAAAGTGATGTATTATTCAATGTTTGTATTATATCTTGTCTTAATAACCCTAATCCAATAAACTAAACATCCAAGGCTAATAGAATGAGACTTGAACTAATATGTAGGGACATACGAGGATCAATGTTCAAGTTTTAGCCTAAAGGGTCTGTAGTATAGGGATAAGGTTGGGTACCTTGTCCTGGTGACACTATGGATACGGCTCGCTTTGTATATTGATACAAACGTAGTGATCCAACGCGTTCATGTAGTTGACATGCGAGTGAGGGTATCCTGTGCAATGAGTTTGCACAAAGACCGGACCGCGAAATAGTTTACCACTAACTGTAACACCGTTAGTTAGTTCGGTTTCTATTTCACTAGGATGACCTAGGCAACTTGACCTTAATCCTGAGTGGATTATGGACTCCTATCCATGAGGGATTGTCCTTTGATTTGTACGGGTGAGAGTGGCCTGTTCGCCGACTCAATAAGCCTACCATTTTGGGGACAAGACCGAGTGGGGAGCTGAGAACGTAGTCTTACAAGATGGAATTCACTCCTTCCCGATATTAGAGTAAGTAGAGGTGTGTTCACTTAAGTGGTGTCTCCGGGTCTTGAACAAAGGGCCCTACCCTCTTTATGGCACGAGAGGGATTTCTGTTTGTTGGTTGGACCACAAACAGGTTGTTCATTAGAGGAGCACTGGTACTTAAGGACCAAGAGGTAGCCTAGGGGTAAAACGGTAATTTGACCTAGCTGGGGTACGAACACACGTGAAGGGCTGACTTGCTGTTAACGGTTGATATCCGTGGACACAAAAATATATCTGCAGTGAGAAGAGTGCAACTGTGGTTCTTTAGTGGAGTGAACCACAGTTAACGAATATTGATTAACTTGGTTAATGAGTTTAGCCAACTAATCTCATATCGTTGGAGCTTCTGATCTGTAGGTCCATCAGGTCCCATCGATAGCTCTATAAGGGCGTTGAGGTAAATTTCTAAGGTTGAATTAAGTATTCAAAGGGGTTCGAATATTAAACAAAAATATGAATTTGATTCATATTAAAACTATAGGTTATAATTAATGTGCATTGGATGTATATTAATACTATAGTTTTATGAGAGAGAATAATAATAATTGAATATATGATGTTCAATTTTATTATTTTTAAATTAATTAATTTTGAATTAATTAATTGATTTAGTTTAATTAAATTTGATTTAATTAAACTATAGGTTAATAGGGATATTAATTTAAATGAGATTTAAAGTAATGTTATTTTAATTAATATTGATTAATTAAAATTTAATTAATTATAATTTAAATTTTTGAATTTTAAATTTATAATTAATTAAAAATATCAAGTAACTGATTAATCAGTTACCTGATGTTATGCGTGAGGTGACCTTCTTCTGATCGATAGGTTAAGTGAAGGGGTCATTATTCAGTTTGCTCTATCCCCACTCTCACGCCTCTCTCCCTCTCTCTCGCCCTCTCTCTCTCGTTTTTGCTCTCTTTCTGTGAATACAGAATTTTTCCCAGAGAAATCCTTAGAGATTGTGCTCCCACAAGCCCCTTGCGATCAACCTTCAAGAGAATACCGGTGAACTTTTGGTGGTGGTGTTCGTGAGGTTTTTGCAGCAAGATCAAGATCCGTTTGTTGTTGTTTTTTCTGCAAACATCAAGGGAAATAGGCGAAACGTTCAAGAATTTCTACAAGGGTAAGTCATTCTTGAACTAGGATCAATAGGGTCCAAATCTAGAGTTTCTGCATATTTTTCCAGCATGTTTTATAAGCTTTTACAGCATGATTTATGTTTATTTTTCTTGCTGTAAATTGTTCCTTTTTTCCGTCGTATTGGTTTCCCAATCGACATTTAAACCGATAAAGTTCTCTGATCGTTTCCGCTGCGCTAGGGCTTTAATCCCTGCACAACAGACATAGTCCTAGCAAGTTTATATCCACTTCGCACAGAGTACATACCATTTGAGCAATAATTCCAGATCCACTGGTCATCATCATGTGATACGCTAATTGGAATGGTCTCTATGATATTCACATCATCCTGAGTCACCACTTCCTTCAATCTATTTAGATTCTAGCCTATCGTTGGACTGATAAATTCGGACACTAACACATCTTCCCGGGATATTCCTTCAGAAATTGGTAATGGTTTGAAAGTGCTCTCCTTAGGAATCCATGGGTCTTTGAATAAACGGGTGGATTTACCATTCCCAATTCGTTTTCGCATGCCACCCACCAAGAGTTCTCTTGCCCAAACAAAACCCCTCTAGAACACTGAACATTTTGTTCTGACTGGTGCGAGCAATAGAGACTCCTGATTAACGTAACGTCCTTTTATAACCTTGGAGACCAATAGAGTTGGGTTCATAAATAAGCGCCACACCTGTTTTGCCAATAAAATTTTGTTGAAAAGCTCTAAATCCCGAAAGTTTAAGCCTCCTAGCTCCGTTAGCAAACATAACTGAGTGCATTTCTTCCAATGAATCTTCCTCTTGGTTTCAGTAGATCCCAACCAAAATCGTGCCATCATAAAATGTAATTCATCACACAGGGTTTTTGGAATTCGAAAACAGCTCATGATATATGTGGGGATAGATTGAGCGATGCTCTTGATCAAAACTTCCTTTCCTCCTACAAAGAAAAATTGTCTCTTCCATCCCTGAAGAGACTGCCATACTCTTTGCTTTATTTCTTTAAAGTCATCTCGCCTTCTTCTACTAAAAGTTGAAGGAACTCCCTAACATTTCCCAAGATTATCTACCATAGGCATACCCAACATATCAGAAATTACTGAACGAAACTCGATAGGCACATTTGGAGAGAAATATACAGCTGATTTGTCAATATTAACCTTCTGACCAGACGCCTTCTCATATTTGTGCAAGGATTAAAGCCCTAGCGCAGCGGAAACGATCAGAGGATCACACTGATTTTCATTCATAATTAAAATACCATTACGGATCACAAACATAAACATTACAGCAACAATACATAGAATATATCATGCTGTAAATCAGTTATAAATCATGCATAAACAGAAATTGAAAATCTAGATTTAATCTAGAGGAGATCCTATTGATCCAAAGACAAGAACCACTTACTATTAAGGTCGTTCTTGATCAAAAAATCCAAGTTGACAGAAAAATCCAACAGCGGGAACTTTTCTTTTTGTGCTGCAAATCACTCACGAACACCACCACGTAGTATCGCCGGTATTCTCCTAGGATTTTGTGTTGAGTGGCTTGTGGGAACCAACCAAAAACTCTAAGAAGGTAGGGAGAATTTTGGTCTCTGTGTATTCTTGGAAACTCAGAGAATTCCAGAGAGAGAGAGATTGCGTGAGAGTGAGAGTGAGAGATTCAGATAACTTCCCTGAATGAATTAAGGAATAGAGAGAATAACCACGATAAAAAAACGTCCCACTCCCATAAAACTCCTGTTCACGCGTGTAGGGTTAGGGAAGTGGTTGACTGATCAGTTTCTAAACTGATCAGTTAATTAATATTAAATCAGCATTTAATTTAATTACCATTACATAAAACACTTTTATGTACATATTCCACTTAACCCAAAGTTTTAATATAACTTAATTAAATTAAAACACAAAATTAATTAATTAAAAAATTAATTAATATTATAATTAAGGGTAAAATACCTTTTTGGTCCCTCATGTTTCGGGTTAGTTTCCAATAGGTCCCTAGGTTTCAAAATTGAACAATCAAGTCCCTACTGTTTACAAAATGCTTCTATTGAGTCCCTGGACCGTTAATTTTTTTAACGGTGTTGACGTGGCGGTAACGGTGCTGACGTGGCAACGCCTGAAGTCATTATTCAGGGAATATCCCTGGGTACAACCAAAATCAAATTGTAAAGCCTCCCTCGCCATATGATGAGCAAACGTATTAGCCTCTCTTTTGTAGTGAAGGAAGGATACATTTTTTAGACGTCAAGCTAGCGACAGGATTTCTTCGGTGAAGATCTTCATCTCCGATAAATCTTTAGCCTCTCCCGCCAGCGACTTCACGACAACAATAGAATCAGATTCAATTTCAAAGGGAATTGATTTTACTCATAGGTAACGACAATCGCTTTCAATCCTTCCAAAATTGCTTTTGCTTCCAGACTTTTAACATCCCATTTTCATGTAGTTATTTGCAATCTAAGGCTGATCAAGGATCTGTTCGAGTCACGCACCACCCAACCAATTCTGCCTCTGCCTAATTCTTCGTACCAGGCAATGTCCGCATTTAATTTCCAGCAGTTGGGTCTTAGTTTTTGCCAGATTGCTTGACTCGTCTGGCTCCTCGACTTCTTCAGACTATCGCTCTTAAGGTAAGAGGCTTTCCACTCCTATATGCTTTCCTCGATTCCTCTGCTGAGAATGCCTTTTGACGTCTCCTTCTTGAAAGATTGGTTTCTGTTCCTAAAATTCCATATATTCCACATAATAATTGATCCTTTGGCCAGCTCTTTCGTGCTAAGATTATCTATCATCCAGCTCCAATAGTCCATTTCCGTCCACCCCTTCCTGTATACAGAAAAAAGAGTTTGGGATCTAGGGATAAAACTTGACCACATTTTCATTGAAATCTTGCATTCCCATATCAGGTGAGAAGTGGATTTGATTTCCTTGTGGCATATAGAGCAATAAGGGTTGAGGTCAATCCCTTTTTTTTTTTATGTTGGCCTTGCTCGGGATGATGTTGTTAACCATTTTCCAAGTGCATATTTTAATCCGAGGCTGCACTCCCGTGGACCAAAGGCTTTTCCATTCGCACTTGGATTTACTTTGATCTGATTGGGAGGCTTTTTAGATAGCTTTAAGATCCATAGCCAGTCGATAGGCACTTTTAATTGAGAAACATCCTTTTTTGTCGTAATGCCAAATAATCTCATCTTTTGAGCTTTTCTCCCCTATAGGCATATTGATAATGTCTTCCACGTCTTATGGGCTGAAACATTGTTTGATTGTTTCCCCTTATTGTTGTCGTCCAATAGACAATTCACTCTCTTGTTTTTGGTCTGGTGATAACTCTTAGAAATAAGAGTTATTAGCCATGATTTTGGGACTTAAAGGCTTAATTTTGTCTTGAGAATTTATTATTTGAGTTGGAATTAGTTAAATTTAATGTGAATTATTAAGAATGTTGATTAGAGGCTTTGGGCTTTATTTTCACGTTAATTTCGTAACTAAGTTGAACTGGAGCTCCAGTTTTTGCAGATTATGCTGTAGCATGACCTGGCAGAGGCAGATTGGTGGTTGGAGCTGTTTTCAACGTGGAAAGCTTCATTTAATGAGGTGTCATGCCCAGCTGGTGTAAAAGGCTATTCTCACCATTTAGTGGGTATTCCATGTGGGCTTTGAGTGTCTAATCAACCCTCATTTCCACGTTTTGAAGTTTAGTATTTAAAGAAAGTGGCCCTAATTTGCAAGAGAGAGCTGGAGCAAGGGGATCTCTGCAAGAGGGAGCTGCAAAACAGAGAAAAACAGAGGAGGAAGCTGAGGGAAGCTGCTGTGGAGTCCATATTCAGCTTGGGAAAGCTGGATTTGAGCTTGGGAGCTTCTTCTTTGGCCTTTTCTTCTCATCTTTTATCTTCCTATTGATATTAGTCGTGTTAGAAGCTGAAATCATGTTTTGTATGAGCATTCTCTGTTGTATTGAACTTATTTTCTCTTTGAACACGAACTATTCCTCTTTAGGTGAGGATTAGGGATCCTATATTGCAACGAGGGGTTGTTTGTAGTTGAACCGTGCTATTTTCATCTTAAAGTAAATTGTTCTTATTGTTTAAGCTGGAATTTCGACTAGCCATCCATTTTCTAGCATAGTTATTGGGTGTTTGGGAAATCATTTAGTAACCGATTACTTTGTTTTACCTTAGTCTTTTACGATCATGAAAATGAGTGGGTATTTAGGGATAAATCACCACCTAGGGCACTAATCAGATTGAGCTAATAATAAGGGGTTAAATGGGAGTTTAATCGCCTTAATCTTTGGAGAATTGAAAAATTCCCGTGTTAAAATCTGGGTGAGATGAATTAGCACAGTTTTTGCTATAGCAATCCCTGGAAACAATACAGAGTATCCCTAATCCGAGCCTTAATTCTCCTCTGCATTCAGCCGTTTTTCTTGCTTTATTTACTTCAAGTTCTCTTTAATTTCACTCATTTTTATTTACATTAGTGCATCTTAGTTAGTAATTATTATTTGGTCCTTGGTTACTTTGAATTTCATTGAAAATATGCTTAAAAATAGTGATTTTCGTTGCATCAATCCCTGTGGAGAACGATATAAAAATACTTATCACTTGTTGCTGATCGTGTGCACTTGCACATGTGTTTGTGAGTTTTTCTTGCATATTTAGAATCACTTTGCACAAGGCAACATCTGGTCCTATATAATTGTAGGTCTTTGGTTCCCCTCTCTTTTAATCCAAGGGTCTATGTCTATTTGAATTCTATTGTTGTTCCCCATACGCCATCTAAAGCCCTTCTTGAAGAGGTCACGACCCCAAACAGATGCTTCTCCATGTAAAGGGGATGAACCAATAAGGGCCTCAACAAAGTTCCCGTCCTTGAAGTATGACCCTTTAAAGTCTTATAGAGGATGCTCTCTGGGTTTCTGATCAGTCTTCAGCTTTGTTTTGCGAGCATAGCGTGGTTGAATGCTGATATCTTTCTGAAACCCAGGCCTCCTAGCTCTTTGTTCTTGCACATCTTGCTCCAACTCATCCAATGCTGCTTATCTTTCTCTCCCGATGATTCCCACCATAATTTGGCACACAACCTGTCAATATCACAACAAATATAGTTAGGAAGCCGAAAACAATTCATGATATATGTGGGGATAGCTTGTGCCACCGATTTGATTAACACTTCTTTTCCCCCTAGAGAGAAAAACTTTTCTTTCCATCCTTTGAGGATTTTTTCCACTTTGTCTTTGATTTTCGAGAAAGCAGCTCCTTTGTTCCTCCCAATTTGAGATGGCATCCCTAGGTACTGATCTAGGTTCTTTTTATTTGAAGAATTCTTTCACATTCTTCCTTGGCTTGGATGCTCATATTCCTGCTTATCATGAGAGCAAACTTATCAAGGTTTATAGTCTACCCTGAAGCTTTCTTGTAACGGTCGAGCACTCTCTTGAACGCTTGAAGGTCTTTGTTTTCACCTTTCAGGAACACAAGGCTGTCATCTGTGAAAAAAAGATGGGTAAGGATCGGGCAATGTTTGTTAATTTGAAAACCACGAAGACTAGAAAAGGATTCCTCTTGATGCGATGTGGACTGAAGATGGGTGTTTGGAAATATTCAAAATATAAATTAAAGATGGATTCAGTCAACAAAGTGCAAGTATACACTATTGCATGTAGTAATAAAATCTCTGGAAGTATTCCAAAGGTATCGATCCCACAGAGACTAAGTTGGAAACAAAAATTTGAAGAAGAAACTGCTCTTAAATTGCTTTTGAAAGGTAACCAAAAGAAATAATTGATGTTGGGTTTTGTAAAACAATAAACAAACAAGTAAAGAAATAACAATAATAATAAAGCTAGGTATTCAATATAGCTTCAACCCTAAGGCAAATAACTCAAGTAATGGCTTATTTAACCTAAGTCTACTTATGCATTGGGTCAGATTTAACTCCTATTTGGCCTTGCTCCCAAGAACCGTTAGAAAGCTAAACGAGTACCGTTATGCACATTTTTGTGACTCGACTCCGACATAGATTGTTCATGCATGCAATCTAGAACCCTATAGTTGTTAAAAGGCGACCTTCCCCTATAACACCGAATACACTCTCTCGAGCCCTTTCTCCTATATCACCTTTATGAGAACCGATATTGTTTGGTCCTTTCAGACTCAAACTCACATAGCATGCAAAGTCTAAGTGATCAAGTTAAACTCAGTAAGATTAGAATGATAATCAATAAAGAATGACATGCAATAAATAAAACTTAGGCAAATAAGTACTTTCAAGCTATTTGATAACTGCCCAAAAGGTAGTTATTTAGGCCTCATTTATATAGGGATTTGTGTGTCTTTTGTGCTTAATAGGGTTGATTTTAGATAGATATTATATGTTTTAACCCATTTGGAAGAATTGAAGCTTTGGAAATTATTTTATGCAGAATGTGTTGCTGGGCGACTGGAGGGAGCAAATTTTGTGCTGCAGCAAAGCTGGGAGCAAAAACTGCCACGTCACAGCTCGTTAGCCAAGTTGACAAACCGACTTCTGTTGAGTTATTTTCGTGATAAAGGAGCAAGGAGAGCCGTTCACGTGTCTAGGTTAACCTAATTTAAGCTTGCTTCAACTCTATAAAAGGAGGTAGCCGCCCAAGTCAAATCCATTCCACTTTTGGGAGAAAACATTCCATTCTTGGGAAGTTCCTTCCATCTTTGGGAGCCAAATAGTAAAGAGAGATTGGAGACCACCTAGAAGACCATCATTGCAAGCTGATCAAGGAGATTAACATTTCCTTTTATTAACTTGTAATTATGGATATGCTTACTCAGATTGTAATTTGTGTTTCCATGCATCTTATGAACTAAGTAGCTTAGGCGTTGGTTAGGAGCAATGTGATTGTCGTGCTTAACTTTAGTAATATATATTGATTATTGCATCTTGGTTAATTGTTGTGCTTGTTTCTATATTATGCGCGCTTGGCCAGCCGGTATGGATACCTCTGTTGGCTTTTTGGCTCTTAATCTCAAATTAATTAATTAATCAATGTTTTGATGATAACAAACCCAATTTTTAATTACTGAAAATTTTAGTGTTTTATTGTGTCCATAGCGTAGAGCTCGGAACAACGATTCTAACGCCTCTCGAATCATTCAAATCGAAGCAAAAACGAAGAAGTTATGGTCGATACAAGCTTTAACGAAAAATACCCGTGCGCGATGACGTGGCGGCTGAGTCAGCATCATGGACCAATCCGATGACGACACGTGGATTAATGAAGGAGTGACACATGGAGCTTTTTGGTTATCTAAATATAATTATATATATATATATATATATATATTATTTTTATTAAAAATAATCTTGTGAGTAAACGACTATTTGAAATTAATAAAAAAAAAAAATCAGAAGCATTTAATGCTTCTGCCCTTGGGTGTTCAGTTTAAAAAAAAAAAAATTGATTTTTTTTTTTTTTTTTTTTTTACCGTTACTTATATATATATATTTATTTATTTTATTTTTATTATTTTAAATTTCTAATTTACTTTTAACTTCTTTTAATCTCCACCCTTCATTTTTCTTTAACTCCAATCCAATGGACCAAATTAAGTTTAATTTCAAATTCTTTTCAACTTCATCTTCTTCCTATTTATACCTCCATTCTTTCACAAAAAAAAAAAAAAAAAACAACAATTTTCCCTCTCTAAATTCTCTCCAATTTCTACATGTTTCTTCTCTCCAATTCTTCAATGTTGCTTTAAATTTATTGTGAGAGTTTTATTTTGAGAGATTCTTGAGCTAATCAATTTTATTGTTCTTAGCCATTTGAGGGCTTTTATTTTGTAAGATTTTTCTTACAATTTTGTGAGCGTAAATTTGTATATCTACTCTTTTGAGAGAGTTTGTAAGATTGTATTCAAATTCCAAATTCTTTGTAAGGGTTGCTCTTGAGCCCGAAAAAGAGCGGTTGTAACGGTTTGATCCTAAACCGTGGAAAGGATCGGGTTTGTTCTTGCTCCCGAAAAAAGAACATTGTACCGGTTGGACTCTAAGCCGTGGAAAGAGTCGTGTTCTTCAATCGAATACCCAAGAGGAGCTTGGAGAGTGGAGTAGGCCGTTTGCCGAACCACTATAAATTTCCGGTGTTATTTTCTCTAACCCTCTCCTATTTAATTTTTGCAATTAATTTTCTTTATCATAAATTGCATGAAATTAATTGTTAATATTTGTTCTTCATGCTTATTGACAATATTTACATTGGAATTAATTTGGGTATTTAAAATCTATTTCTAATTTGTTGACTAATTTGTGTTAAAATTAATTATTTCTAAAAAGTTCACTTATTTGTTTAAATTGGGCCCACTTTACTAAAAAGTTTATAAAATTTCATTAAACCCTATTCACCCCCCTCTAGGGTTGTCATACCGATCCAACAATTGGTATCAAAGCAGGTTGCTCTTCTTGAAATATTTTTTTTCTTGATAAGCTTAATTGCTAGAGCTATGAAAACTTTAGATTTTATGGAAAGTAATTGTATTGATAAACCTCCATTATTTGATGGTAAAATATATGATGTTTGGAGCCATAGAATGAAAACGTTTTTGCTTGCTATTGATTTTGATATTTTGTATGTTTGTGAAAATGATTTATCAAAATCAAAGTTAAATGATGAAATGTTTTCTGTAAATGCTCAAGCTATAAATATCATATGTTGTGCTTTAGATAAAAATTTATGTGATAAAATTTCACATTTTACATATGCATATGATATTTGGAAATTTCTTGATGATGTTTATAGTGTTAAAAATTCTCCTTGTACTTCTAATGATTTATTTGATGTGAAGGAGAATTACAATTCTCAAAATCAAGAAAAGTCTCATGGAGTAGAAAAAGAAAAACGTGATGGATCCTCCTTATGCTTGATGGCTTGTTCGAATGATGGGAGCGATGTCGAAACTGATGAGGATGAGGTAAATCGAAAATCCCTTTCATATGATGAACTATATGATGCTTTTAAGAATATGCAAAATGATTTTAGAAAAATTAGTTCTAAATATGTGAAACTATCAAAGAAGTATAAAGCATTATCCATAGAAAATAAATCTTTGATAGATGAAAATACTTGCTTGAAAAATAGGGCTACTAATGATGTTTTGCATGATGATTGTTGTGATGAGAAAAATACTTTGAATGATAGAATTTATTTTCTTGAAAAAGAAAATGAGGATCTCAAATGTTTGGCATGTGAATTAAAAATTGAATTGAATGATTTGAGAAAAGAGAATGAGAAAATTGAATTTTTTTCTTTGGAATTAAAAGATAATATTGCTAGTTTGAAAAATGAAATTGCTATTTTGGAAACTAGCAATACATCTTTAGAAAAAGAGAAAATTTCCTTTATTGACAAAATTAAATTTCTTGAATTTGATAATTGTGAGAAAAATGATCTTTTGCATGTGTTTGAAGAAAAAGAAATGCTTGCTAGTAAAGAGCTTGAAATTGCAAAAGATACCATTAAGAAGTTGACTATAGGTGCTCAAAGATTAGACAAGATAATTGAATTAGGCAAGCCTTTTGGTGATAAAAGAGGTTTAGGCTACATTGATGAATGCTCTACTCCTTCAAGTTCTAAAACTATATTTGTTAAAGCATCTCCTATTGAGCCTATGCCTAATATGCCTAATATTGTTCTTAAGAATACTAAAGTTAGTTTTGTGCCTATTTGTCATCATTGTGGTGTTGAAGGTCACATTAGACCTAAATGCTTTAAATTGAAATATGCTCAAACTACTCATTCTATGCCTAAAGATGTTTTGTACAATGTATCTAATCTTGTTGAATCTAAATTTGTGCCAAAGCATGAAAATGGTAGAAATATACATGGAAATTCAAAATTTGTACCTAGACAATTTCATGCTAGCTCAAAATTGGCCCATAATGAGAAATTTGTGAATAAGCATGGAAATGATAGAAATATGCATGTAAAATTGAATATTGTGCCTAAACATGCTTATGGTGGAACTAATTTTTTGCATAATGCTAAATTATTGCCTAAGCACGTTCATGCAAAATCTAAATGTGTGCATAGTACTAAGTTTGTACATAGGCATGGAAAGGTTAGAGATATGAATGTAAAGTCTACATTTATACCTACATGTCATTATTGTGGAGTTAAAGGTCATATTAGACCAAATTGTTTTAAATTGAAAAATGCTCCAAGGAAGAATTTCTTAAACAAAAATATTGTGCAAAATCAAATTATTAAGAAGAAATTCTTGTCTAAACATTGTGGCAAAATTGATAATAAATTTGATATTTGTTGTTTGCCAAAAATGAATGCTAAAAGTGTTGGAACAAATTTGAAATGGGTTCCAAAATCAATGCTCACTAACAATGAAGGACCCAAGAAATGGGTACCAAGATCTTTTGGTTGAGCCTTGTCTTTGTAGGTGTGATTTCAATAAGCAAGTGGTTGTTTTGGTCTTATAATTTGGAAATAAGCCTCATTGGAGCAACTTAGTGGCTTGCTCGAGCACATCAAGGAAAATGACTTTTTCGGTAATTTTGTATTTTATTGATAGTTTATTATTTTATTGATATGGAAATTGTATCTTCTTGATGGGTTAGAGAGTGAAATATCGGTTTCTTGAATTGTGTTGATTAGATTAAATGTCCATGAGATATTTGAGAATATTTTTAGCATTTATGTGTATTGTTTGAATATTTATAGATTAGTGGATTAATGCTCTTGAAAATTTTTGGTAGAATGTTCTTGAGATTTATCCATAATCTTTATTGCTTTTTATTTAAATTTGGGTTATATGCCATGAGAAATTATTGAATATATATTTTGGCATATTTTGCATGATATTAGATTATTGGTTTTTAATGTTGATATTTATCCAATTTATTGGTCAATGATTTGTCAAAATATTGAAAATATGAATTATTGTTATTGATGGATGTATGTTGTTTTTGAATAGTTTGATTAAATGCTTTTTGGCCGTGAACTATTTGTTTTCTATAGAAATCAATTTAAGTTTTTTTTAAAGTTGATTGTTTTTAATTTTTGTTTGAAAATAGTTGTTGAATTCTTTTTCATAGGGAGAGTATTTATGAAATTGATTTATACTCTAAAATTTTGTTAGCATGTTGCTTTAAAGTGCTAACTTAATTTTTGTGATTTTCTTTGTTCGTATTTGATCGATATATTTTTTTCATTGATCGTGGTTAACCTATGATCAACCACAATTGGTATCAATTTGTTTCTATTATGATGTTTCTTGCCTATACTTGATTGATTTTTTTTTACATGAGTTGGGATGGACCTATGCGCAAAAACAATTGGTATTAGTGTTTATTTAGTTAATCTTTTTATGGTATTATTTGCATATGTTTATTTGATAAATTCTTATTAAGTGGCCTATGTGATGATATGCTTGTTTTACATTTCATATTTTGGTATCATGATAATGTTTTAAATGTTGCTTGGATTTGATAAATTGAAAAGTTGATTCTTTTAAGATTAATTTGCCTATGTATCATTTGTGTATGAAAATTTTGTTTATGTGCATAACCATGAGAATTGAATTTCTATTTGGAATTTTACTTCACTCATGTCATATTCTCTCGAATAAAAACTTAGTGAAATTTATTGATGATGTGCTTGAAATAGATTAATCTAACTTGATATTTTTGGGTGATTTTCCTTGTGTTGCTTCATCACCTTGATATTTATTAATTTTTTTTAAAAAATAGGAGAATGCATGTTTTTAGGGGGATTTGTACTATTTATATGATTTTCATGATATTTTTTTTTATTCATCTTTATGTGAAAAGTATAACCAAAATATTTTCTAAGTACATGCCTACAAAGTTTCAAGTGGATATGTTGAGAGAAGTTACTCAAAGACAAGTTCATTGAAGGTAATTTTTGCAAAAACTTCTATGAGTACATCCACTCAACTTGACAAGAAGATGAAAAATGTAAAACATATTGTTGTTCAAGTTTATTGAGGTATGTTCAAAACTCTACCCCTCTTATGCATATTGTTTATCTATTTAGGGGGAGTAAGTAATCTTTGAAGTAAAATTTTATTTTCGAGTTTCTTATTATTAATGCTTCTCAATTTTATTGTTACATCTTTTAAAAGGCATTTTGATAGGGGAAGATATGAAAAGCATGTGTTAGTATTCTTAGGGGGAGTTGTGCTAAATTCGAGTTCATGTTTTTTAAGGGAATAATTTATGTGGTTCTAAATTTTTCTTAATTATGCTTTTTGATGATTCCAAAGGGGGAGAAGATTAAGAAAAATATGTTATAAATTTGTTATGATTTTGATTGTATTTATTAGGGGGAGAATTTATTTTTGAGTAAATTTCAAGAATGATTATTATGGTGATATGTTGGACTTCATATTGAAATTATCTCTTGATATATATGGTTTATATGTTATTTTTCTTGAATGGTTTGTCATCATAAAAAAGGGGGAGATTGTTGGCTTTTTGGCTCTTAATCTCAAATTAATTAATTAATCAATGTTTTGATGATAACAAACCCAATTTTTAATTACTGAAAATTTTAGTGTTTTATTGTGTCCATAGCGTAGAGCTCGGAACAACGATTCTAACACCTCTCGAATCATTCAAATCGGAGCAAAAACGAAGAAGTTATGGTCGATACAAGCTTTAACGAAAAATACCCGTGCGCGATGACGTGGCGGCTGAGTCAGCATCATGGACCAATCCGATGACGACACGTGGATTAATGAAGGAGTGACACATGGAGCTTTTTGGTTATCTAAATATAATATATATATATATATATATATATATATATATATATATATATATATATATATATATATATATATATATATTATTTTTATTAAAAATAATCTTGTGAGTAAACGGCTATTTGAAATTAATAATAATAAAAAAAAATCAGAAGCATTTAATGCTTCTGCCGTTGGGTGTTCAGTTTTTTTTTTTTTTAAAAAATTGAATTTGTTTTTTTTTTTACCATTACTTTATATATATATATATATATATTATTATAATTTTTAAGTTTTGAATGTTACCGTTATATGTTTTAAGTTTTAAATAAAATATATATATATATATATATATATATTTATTTATTTATTTATTTTATTTTTATTATTTTAAATTTCTAATTTACTTTTAACTTCTTTCAATCTCCACCCTTCATTTTTCTTTAACTCCAATCCAATGGACCAAATTAAGTTTAATTTCAAATTCTTTTCAACTTCATCTTCTTCCTATTTATACCTCCATTCTTTCACAAAAAAAAAAAAAAAAAACAACAATTTTCCCTCTCTAAATTCTCTCCAATTTCTACATGTTTCTTCTCTCCAATTCTTCAATGTTGCTTTAAATTTATTGTGAGAGTTTTATTTTGAGAGATTCTTGAGCTAATCAATTTTATTGTTCTTAGCCATTTGAGGGCTTTTATTTTGTAAGATTTTTCTTACAATTTTGTGAGCGTAAATTTGTATATCTACTCTTTTGAGAGAGTTTGTAAGATTGTATTCAAATTCCAAATTCTTTGTAAGGGTTGCTCTTGAGCCCGAAAAAGAGCGGTTGTAACGGTTTGATCCTAAACCGTGGAAAGGATCGGGTTTGTTCTTGCTCCCGAAAAAAGAACATTGTACCGGTTGGACTCTAAGCCGTGGAAAGAGTCGTGTTCTTCAATCGAATACCCAAGAGGAGCTTGGAGAGTGGAGTAGGCCGTTTGCCGAACCACTATAAATTTCCGGTGTTATTTTCTCTAACCCTCTCCTATTTAATTTTTGCAATTAATTTTCTTTATCATAAATTGCATGAAATTAATTGTTAATATTTGTTCTTCATGCTTATTGACAATATTTACATTGGAATTAATTTGGGTATTTAAAATCTATTTCTAATTTGTTGACTAATTTGTGTTAAAATTAATTATTTCTAAAAAGTTCACTTATTTGTTTAAATTGGGCCCACTTTACTAAAAAGTTTATAAAATTTCATTAAACCCTATTCACCCCCCTCTAGGGTTGTCATACCAATCCAACAACCTCTCTCTAGTTTTCAGGATGATTTAGAGAGTGTGTGGCAGTTAATCACACTACGATCATTGTGTATTGGTGAACGCCAGTGACTGAGCTAGGGATAGCTAGTTGCCTAGTGCTTGATCAGTCGTACTTCATTGGGGTTGAAACACATTCCAAAAAATCTGGAGTTCTGGGAGGAATCCGCTAATAATACTGCGAGAGTTTGCATGATCAATAATATTGCTAGAGCATCTTTTAAAACAATTACTGAATCCTGACCAGCGCCTGTTTGTAATCTGTATTCCTATTTATTTATTCTTTGTTCTGTCATTTATTTTGCTTCAACATTATTCTTATAAAAATCAATCATTTTTACCAACTTTGAAACCATTAAAGAGTTATACAAAATAGATAAAGTGGATGCTAATTCAGGCCTTGGATTGATAATACTTATTACTTGCTGCGGACTGTGTATACTTGCACAGAGTTCTAGAGTCTTTTACACCATATTTTTACTCACTCTAGGAGCCCAACACTATTTAAACCATAAGGGAATTCATTATATCGAACCCCTCAATAGAATTTAGCTACGCATGATGGAATATAATGTAAATGAACAAATTTTCATTGAAATAATGAATAAAGAATACAAAATAATGAAAGAAACAAGTGCTGGAAAAATATTGCAGTAGCTAAAACTAGAGTTTTTTCACTTTACCCAATCCTTCTAGAGTTCTCACGACACTCTAATCTCCTTTACAAGGTGGGAATATGGTGAAATCTCTACAAACACTCGGGTTTGATGTCTAACTAAATGTTAGAATTTAGTCTTCTAGCAAGGACCTAGGGCATCCCTACTCATGGGCGTCTACTAGGGTTTTGTCACCATCCTCTTCTTCCCAGTGAGTTTTGCTTGATTTTCCCTTCGAATCGTGGCCTTTATTATAGCATGGGGAGTGGTTGAGAAGTCACAAAAATTGTGCTAGCAGGTGGCCCAGTCAGTTTCGGAGTCAAAACAACCGGTTAGGTGAGCAAAACACTCGTTCAAAACGACCCACGACGGGCTCGGAACTGTCTGCCTCTGCCCAAAAAATGAGATCACATTTCATTTTAGCCTTGCCAGAAATGCTGAGAATTTTTTTAGATTCCTCTGTTTTCTGCAAAACACCAAAACCAAGTCAAATTCTTACCAAAATGAGTTTTTTTTAAGCACAAATATGCATAATTTAACATACATGGCTCAACATCCTAACTTATCAACTTTAGCATGGTTTAGGCTCGGGAATAGTGTTTTTGATCTAAAACAAACAAGTTTTGACAAGGAAATGAGCTAAATATAAGGGCAAAATATGTATATTTTTGGCCCTTATCACCTCCCTTTTGAGTAGAGCTGAAAATCCTTCAGCACAATAGAGAAATAGGTAGGGGAGAGGGGGTCCCCTTGTCTTCGGCCTCTGCTCTGCTTGAATTCCTCTTGAGGTGATCCACTTATTAGGATAGAGTAGCTAACTGAGGAGATACATTCCATCACTTTCCTTATTCAGTCTTTGCTAAAATTCATTTGCTTCATTATTTCTTCTATAAACGACCATTCCACTCTATCATAAGCTTTACTCATGTCAAACTTTATCGCAATGTGCCCATCTTCTTTTGTTGTTAAGAGCATGGATGCATTCGAACCCCACTATCACATTGTTCGTTATTTGCCTCACCGGGACAAAAGCTGCTTGATTAGGAGAAATGATTGTGTTAGGGTCATTTTCATTCTGTTTCCTAGATGTTCTCTTTGCTGGGAAAACTAGAGGATAAGATATTTCTGAAGAAATTAATGGCTACTCTACCTATCTCCTTTTCTATTTCAACCCAAACGCCTTCTTCGTCAATATGCCTTTGATTTCATTTTTTCTTTTTCTATATGACGCCCTTGAGTGGAACCATTTAGTGTTTTTATCCCCACTTTTGAGCCAATCCTCCCTCGCCCTAATTTTCCAGTAGCTCTTTTCTTCTTCCACCAATTTCTCAAGATCTCTCTCTGCTTTGTAGTTTTGTTGGGGCTTACGGTCAGCGTCTTAATTTCCTTTTCTTTTCTTTTGATGGCACCTTGGATCGATCCTTTCAGCCTATTTTTATTCCATTTACTCATCTCAGCCAAGCCTTCCTGATTTTTTTTTTTGAGAAATTAATATTCGAGGCCTCACTTGATGAAAGCCATGCATACTTGAAAGCATTTTTGCTTCCTTCAAGGTCTGGCCAGAATTCTTCCATTTTGATTTTCTTCTTCGAGAATATAGCTTGCTGGTATGAGTTTGTCCACCCAATTTTCAACAAAATTGGTCTGTGGTCAGAGTGGTGAAAGTTTAAGTGTTCCACCTTCATATCTTTTGCTTTAGACCACATTTTATCATTGGTAAGAAATCTGTCCAAGTGCTCTCGAGTCGCTTCCTTATTGTTTTTGTTCCTCGCCCATGTGTACCTGTCTCTAGAAAAACCCACATCAATAAGGTCACACTTTCTATTAATTCACAGAAATCATTTAGGAGATGATAAGGTTTCGGAGGCCCCCATTTTTTTTCTTGTTGAACATAACCTCGTGGAAGTCTCCACCAATAACCAAAGGGAGCTTGCAACTACCGTGCAACCTTTCCAACAAACTGCAGGATCTTTTTATTCTATTTTGGTCAGGGTTTCCATAAAAACCTGTAAAATTCCACCACCAATCCAGCTCCTTTATCGTAACGTCAATATGGCCTTTGGAGAACGAATTCATTGAGATGTTCAAGTGGCTTTGCCAAAGAAGCATTAGCCCTCTGCTGTTCCCAGAACTACCTACGCTAATGATGTTACTGAAGCCCATTTTCCTTTTCAATTTTTCTACCATAGCCGAAGAACACTTGGTTTCTAATAAGAAGACTAGGTTGGGGTTATGCTTGCGGATTTCATGCTGCAAAGAATGGACCGCCTGAGGGTTCCCCGTCCCTCGGACATTCCAACTTAAAATTTTCATGGCGTCCAGCGGGGCTGTTCCATAGCCTTGGCCGATATCCCAACGGTTGACCCGAAGTAGTATTTGCATTGCTTCTTGCTATCCCTTTCTTCTTCACTTTCCACTCTATTGTGATTCCAAGATATCTCAGCTTTTCTCATTTCCATTTCACTATTCTTTTGCATTTGATCTTCTCTAGCTCTTCTTTTCCAAGATTTTCCTGTCTTTTTCTCCTTCTCAGTTTTGCTCAAGTTTACTGTATATGCATTTTCTTCTTTGCCCATTACTATCCCAGCCAACTGCTTTTCAACATCATGCACTATTACAAATTTGACATTCCATGACGCCATAGCTAAACCAAATAAAGGGAAGGGAGGAAAAAAGCGTCATAAATGACTGGGGCGCGTTTTTGGCGGAAAAAATGGAGATTTTCGTATTTTCAGAAATTTATGACATTTTTTCAACGTCGTGTGAATCTATGACTTTAAATTATTGTCATTAATTAAAAATAATTGAAAAAATGACATTTAAGTAATTGTCAATATTTAGAGGGGAAATTTTGAAAATTAGTTCATCTTCGTATCTTCTAAAACTAAATTTCGATTAGGGCAACACAGGATGAGAGAGAAAAACGGAAAAAAGAGAGGAAAAGAAGAAATCGAAGCTGCGGTTTCACGTGGGTCTCAGTTTCAGATTCGGTAAGTTCGTCGTTCGTCGGTGTGGGTGTATCTTCAATATCCGGTAAGTTTTTGGGTCTAACACAACAGTGGGTCTCAGTGTAGATACGTTTTCTTGGCATCGATTTGAGTCTTGGTTTCAGAGTCGGTCTTCTCACCAACGTTGGTCTCGATATTGTGCTAATTAGTGGTCTTGGTTATGGAGGCGGCTAGATTTGGGGGGTTTCGTTCTTTCTAGGTAGCAACTTTTATTTCTTACTTTATTCTTTCTAGGTAGCAGAGTCGTCACCGTTCTTGAGGGGGTTTCATTCATTGTTGCTGCCGCATCGTAGATTTGTCGCCTCCATTGCTGTTGTATTTCGTTCACCATCAACTATGATTTTCAAATCTGTTTGTCATGTTTTTTTATTTATTTATTTTTTTGATGTTTCACAAGTATAGGTCTAATGTTGAAGTATGTTATTGACATTCCCTTTTATCTTAGAGTTAATGTTGTGCTTCAATGATTTGTGTCTTGCAAGTGTTGGTTGCTTTGCCTACTTTTGAATTGGGTCCTCATATTTCCATGACCTTTGATGTTAATGACTCTCCACTAGCAGGTCGTAATGGAACCAATATGAGTTGTTTGTTGAAATTTGGAATTATCAGCCATGTATGGTTCTTCATCATCATTCTTTTACTACTATTATATCCTTACATTTAGTTTATTTGGCATACTAATGTTGCTAACTGTAGGGATGGATAGTTGTTCAAATTAGAGTTACATGTTGTTCTATTTTCCAAGTTAATGAGAATCATTCTAGTGTTGGTACCTATAGGAGGAACCATGAGTTTGGTTATGCTACCCACTTGAACTTTGTACTTGTTTGCTTACATTCAATATCATTTGTTCTAGTTGCTAATTTTAAAATCCTAAGATGATTGTATCTTCTTTAACTCTTTACGTCAGTGGTCTTTAAGTTCAAGTCTTCGTGGAAACTATCCTCCTACTTGTTTGCATATATATTCAATTATATATGTTCTTGGATACTCCTGCAATTTGTCCCTTCAAGATAATTGGATTTTTTTTTTGTTGTTTTCATATATTCAATTATATTTGTTAGGAATCCAAACTAAGAAAAGATACAAAACACTGATATATTATATTGCAATATCGAAATGACGTTACAATATACCATAGCCTTTCGAGAGGGCTATCTCTCTCCCAAGAGTCCCACAATGGACACTACCAAAATTCTCCACACCCTAAAGACTCCATAAACTACCCTATTTATAACCAAGGCACACTCAAGGCTCCCTAGCTATTTACTATTATACCCTTACTACCCTACTAATACTAATCCCCATAATACCATACTAATACCCTTACATTACTCCGCCCTTAAAAGACACCTTGCTCTCAAGGTGTGCTTACAAAATACAATCCCAAAATTGGGCAACTGTTTTTTTTTGTTTTTTTTTTGTTTTTTTTAAAGAACACAAAAACAGAGGACCAACACTCTTCAAAAAAGAAAAAAGATAAACATCCTTAAACACAAAACTAGTTTGTAGGCGCTTCAACGACCTTGTGCAGCAGTTGTGGGGGGCGGTGGTGTGAGGTGGCGTAGGTGAGGAATGAAGTTGCTACTGCTGAGGTTGCTCATTTAACTTTGAGTTGGTTTGTAAATTTAGATTTTGAAGGTAACAGAACCCAAAAACTACCCATTATGTCAAGTTCTACCTTAAAGAGGAAATGAGCCTCAAATTTTTTATATAAATTCAGCCCAAAGTTGAATCCAGAGATAGTGCTCCTTTTTTTTCCAACCCATGGCCCCACTTTCTGACACTTCACGTGATAGGAGTTTTCTTTTTGGGGAATTGTGGTAAATGACTAGAAAAAATACCCTTTTTTTTTTGGCTAAGAAACTTCAATAATTGCACACATGGCTTCCACCTTTTTAGGAACTGCTTTTCGGATATTTGTTTCCAATTTTACCCCTGCTTTTCGGGTTTTGATATCCTCCAACCGTCAAACAAGATTTTCCTATATTTTAGGCTTCTTCTATCTCTCCAATCGTAAGAAAAGATTTCGTTTGTTAAGTTCCATTAATCTTCCTATATTTTTTCCTCATTTAAATATCATAGCTTAG
Source organism: Luffa acutangula (assembly GCA_036850905.1). Classification (NCBI taxonomy): domain Eukaryota; kingdom Viridiplantae; phylum Streptophyta; class Magnoliopsida; order Cucurbitales; family Cucurbitaceae; genus Luffa; species Luffa acutangula. The sequence continues at coordinate 36,533,680 of CM072097.1, read as the reverse complement.
TTTATTTGTTTTTTGCTTATCATGATCAAAATAGTGACGGTAAGTTTGTAATTAAAAGCTTTTCTCAATCTCACCATTCAATACACAAGACAAAGTTATATCCAGATACATACATCCCAATTTTAGGCTCTAGTACACACAAGCAGGTCATAAATGGTGTAAATAATATATGTATATATCAGTACATACCACTCTAACGAGACCAACTTCTTCAACTACATCTTTCTTAATCTGTTTGTTTTTTTTCCCCTTGCAGGGTCCTTCTTAACGGGGTATTTTCACAATAAAAAACAATCAAATTATAACATGTCACAAGGGTGGATGTAGTTGGCATTTTTTACCTAAATCACAAAATATTGCCAAAAAAAAAAAAAAAATCCCTAAAATCAAGGGATTATCTATAAAGTAGGGGGAGACACACAACTTTATATACTGGTATGACTAATATGCATGTATATAAGAGTACAGACAAACAACAGAGTGTCATTCAATAGGCATTCCAGCACACTTTCACCCTTCAATACACAAGATAGAGTTATATCCATATACATACATCTCAATTTTAGGCTCCAATACACACAAGCAGGTCATAAACGGTGTAAATAATATATGTATATATCAGTACATACCGCTCTGACGGGGTCAACTTCTTCAACTACATTTTTCTTAATCTGTTTGTTCTTTTTTTTTTTCCTTGCAAGGTCCTTCTTAACAGCATCCTGGAGGATTTTTACAATAAAAAACAATCAAATTATTATAATAACATGTCACAGGTTTGATGTAGTTGGTCTTTTTCACATAAGTCATGAAATATTGCAAAAAAAAAAAAAAAATCCCTAAAATCAAGGGATTGTCTATAAAGTAGGGGGAGGTCGTTGCAAATATAAGGGCCGAAATGAATCCGTTACCTTAGTTCAAATTTTTTGGTACAGTCCTCGCAAAGAAGAAGAATCAATTGAGCATGCAAAAGAGATGGTCGTCGGCGCGACGGATGAAGGTCGTTGGCACGACGAAGGTGGGTCGTCGGTGTGATATGAGAGGTAGGTAGCAATATCCACTATATTTGGCGGAGGGAAATGGTGGGAATTGAGGTTTTTGGCTCTCAAGGGTTTTTTACGGTGGGAAATGGTGGGAATGGAAGTTCGTGGAAGACGAAGATGGACGGACAGGCTGGTGCATGAAGGCGGTTCTGGTGGGAGGTTGGGCGGTGTTATGACATGTCATAATTGCAGCACTTAAGGTATCCTAATTACTGTATTCTTATTTGTTTTTTACTTTTTAGGTTTTCTTAGTTGTAGGTAGTATATCTTCCTATTGACAAGACTGCTTTTTCCAATTAATGCATTCTGAAGGTGTTTCTCTCTACTGAGGGAGGTTGAACTTTGTAATTCTTCCCCAATAAAGATATTGACTCCTTCTTCCAGGAAACAATTTTTTTCAAGTAGATCTAGATTTTTAAAATAGTTTTGTTTTTTGGATTTTTTTAATTTCAAACTTCCTAAAATGTCTCCAACTTATTTTTAGGGGTATATTTTATCCCTCTTAAACTCTGATTTTGGTTTTAAACGTTAAGAACACGTTAGTTTGTTGGGGGGCATTTGTGTCTTTTACAAATAGGGATTTATTAATCACTAAATCGTTTAGCCATCTATTTAATTTATAAACGTTTGTAGCCATTTTTCAAGCCACCTATTTATTTTTAGTCATATTTCTTGTTGCCCCTTTCTTTTTCCATCTCTCCGTATATTCTGTTTTGATGGCTTCCTTCAACATTTTGAGCCAACACCCACGTACCTTCACCTTCTTTGCTCGACAATGTCAGCCACCTGCCTTTTTTTGTTTCCATTTTCTTCACTGTCGTGTCTCTCGATTCAACAGCTTCCTCTGTAAGAAACTTGCATCCGCGTCTTCCCCAGATTTCTTAATGATTGTCCTTCTCGACCCCTTCCACCACCTCTCTACCACTTTTGAGTTGGCACCTCCTAGACTTCTTCTCCGACCAAACCAGCAAATGCCGCCAAGACTTCTTCTCCGGCCAAACCAGAAATTTCCCCGGCAATGGTCTGTGTCCGTCTCTTCTTCCGTTTGTCCTCCATTCCTTTTTCGCCTAGCCTTCCACCGCCGCCAGCCTTGCTGTTGGTGCCAACCCACTTGTTGCAAGTTCTTCCTCCACCAGCCACCCAGCTTTTCCAGACATGTGACTGCCGACACGATTTCTTTCTTCCAATCCATTTCCGCTTTTTCTTCCTTATTCTTGTGAAATTTCCATTGTCGAAGTTGTTCGTTTTGCCGCTTCTTTGCCCGCCAATATTCTTGCTCCTCTGACATACTCGCCGGACTTTTGCTCTTCCATCGTCGGGGTCGACCGCCTTGACATTGATTGTGCCGATGTCTTCCTCTGCTTTTCATTTGAATCTTGCGGCTACTTAATCGTCCCTCCTTCGATGATGGTCGACGACGTTGCTTTGGGAATTTGGCCTTCATCACTTCAGATACTTTTCCAGCCTGTTCATGCTTGGTTCTCGAGTTGCGGCAGTGTGCACGTTGATCTTCCATCATGCACTTCAGCTTCTTACCTTGTTTAGTCGACTTCGCCTTCCTGACTTTGCTCCTCTTTCGAAAATTCCTATGCTCCATACTTTTGCGTTTATGTTCTCTCTGTTTCTCTTCTTTACGCTTTTCTTCCCTCTTCATCTTTTGGCGATCATATTCCTTAAACCGTTTTTGCATTTTTTCCAAGATTTGTTGCATTTTCTGCAACCCTTGTTGCATTGCTTCCCAGTGTAGCTCCACCCTACGAGCAAATTCCAACTCCATTGCAATCGATGTTGTTTTCCAGAACGAACGTGCTCTGATACCAATTTGTTAGGAATCCAAACTAAGAAAAGATACCAAACACTGATATATTATATTGCAATATCGAAATGACGTTACAATATACGAATAGCCTTTCGAGAGGGCTATCTCTCTCCCAAGAGTCCCACAATGGACACTACCAAAATTCTCCACACCCTAAAGATTCCATAAACTACCCTATTTATAACCAAGACACACCCAAGGCTCCCTAGCTATTTACTATTATACCCTTACTACCGTACTAATACTAATCCCCATAATACCATACTAATACCCTTACATATATGTTCTTTTAGTTACTTCTTTTGGATACACCTGTAATTTGTCGATTTAAGATAATTGATTTTGTTTTGTATTTGATTGCATTTTTGGTTTGGATTAGATTGTTTTATTAACCTTTGTTGGGTTCCTAGAGTGAGTAAAAATATAGTATAAAATACTCTAGAATTCCTGTGCAAGTATACACAGTCTGCAGCAAGTAATATTATCAATCCGAGCCCTGAATTAGTTTCCACTCTACCTATTTTTGTGTAACTTTCCAATGGTTTCAAGAATAGTAAAATGATTTGGTTTTATCGGAATTATGCTGGAGCAAAATAAATGACAGAACAACGAGTAAACAAATAGATAGACAGATTAAAGACAGGCGTTGGTTAGGTTTTAGTGATTGTGTTTAAGATATGCTCTAGCAATATTATTGATCATGCATTTCTCGCAGTATTATTAGCGGATTCCTCCCGGAACTTCGGATCTTTTGGGATATGTTTCAAACCCAATGAAGAGCGACCGATCAAGCACTAGGCAACTGGCTATCCCTAGCTCAGTCACTGGCGTTCACCAATACACAATGATCGTAGTGTGGATAATTGCCACACACTCTCTAAATCATCCCTGAAACTAGAGAGAGCTATTCACACCGGCTGGCCAGACGGGCATAAAATAAGAAGAAGCACAACAATTAACCAAAATGCGATAGTCAATATATTACTAGAGATGAAGCACAATAATCACATTATTCCTAACCAACACCCTAAGCTACTTAGTTCATAATAGGCATAGGAATACGTATTACAATCTGAGTATGCATGTCCATAACCACAAGTTAATAAAGAAAATAAACTCCCTAATCAGCTTGCGGATGATGGTGTTCTTGATGATCTTCAATCTCTCTATACTATTCGGCTTCCAAGGGAAAACATGGAATGACTTTGACTTTGACGGCTACTTCCTTTTATAGAAGGATGGGAGGCTCGAATTAGGTCAACTAGGACACGTGTAAGGCTCTCCTTGATCCTTTATCACGAAAATAACTCAACAGAAGTCGGTTCATGAAGTTTGCTAACGAGCTGTGATGTGGAAGTTTCTGCTCCCAGTTTTGCTGCAGCATAGAATTTGCTCCCTCCAGTCGCTCAGTAGCATAATTTGCACAAAATAATTTCCAATGCTTCCATTCTTCCAAATGGGTTAAATCATGTAATATCTCTCTAAAACCAACCCTATTAAGCATTAAAGACACACAAATCCCTATATAATTGAGGCCTAAATAACTACCTTTTGGGCAGTTATCAGCCTTTTTCACTATCATACATGAATTTGTGCAAGTGGTGTAAGATTGAAGTTAATCTAGATGTTTTATTTTTTTTTTCAGTTTTGATTCATTTGGAAAAGTATGCTTTGTTCAATTTTTTTTAAGAAACATAAACAATGAGTTGTTTCATGAATGTTTTTTTTTTCGTAGAGAAAAAGATATAATTTATAGCTATTTTGTTTATTCAATCTAGACAATAACTTCAACTTAGATTATAATGACCATTGAAGGTTATGTTTGTAAGCTAGGTTCTTGATAGGAAGCATTTGAGAAACAAACTAAATGTTGGAGAAGTTTGTTTGGATTTATGCATTTATGCTTGTTGAAGCATATCATCTAGGTGCAACCGTGGGTCTTCGGGAGATTGATTAACACTTTAAAAGTAAGATATATTCACCTAATAAATTTTCTGCAAAATTATTCAACTATATGTATGTCTATTCAGTTAAATATCTATTGGATATTGTACCAAAAAGGTCTTTCTTGGTTTCGTTTCTGTTCAAATTCCCAACTAATGCAGTGATTCTAGATAATGAACTTTTCATCCAAAATAGTGCTTATTTCGTTGGAAACCTCTTTAATTTTTCTGTCTTTGCAGCTTGTTTTGAGTACTGGACTTGGTGTTAATGAATTCACTCTTGAAGTTCATTTTAACTCACCCAGACCTTAAAGTGACAAATTTCTTGCTTATGTTTTTATGTTTCTTCTCATTCTCTCTTTTCTTTGGCATTCCTTGAGGGCTAAACCTTAGAACTACACCTCTAATTTGCAAAAAAAAAAAAATGTTACTGTATTGTTACTATTTAAAAAAAAAAATGTTTCTATAATGCATTGTGTATAAGTTGTTAATCTTGTATGCATTCTTCCCTTAATGGCTTTATGTGTTTGGAGTCTTGTGAATCTGATGAATGGATTTGGTTATCAATTCACCAGTGTGGGTTAAGAGAAAGTGAGTATATATGTTTGTATTTTGTGATATTCGGAGTGTATTTTGTTGAGTTTTAGACAAATTTTTTAGCGTTTAAGTAGTTTGAGTGGGTTTGTGAGATTTGATGTGTGTTTCTGGGATTTGAGTGTGTGCTTGGCTGAGTTTATAAACTTAAACATTGTGGTTGTGTTTCAATGTGATCAATTCACCAGCGTGGCTAAGTTTATAATTATTAGATTTTGAGTGAGTTTGGGCAAGTTATATGTTTTAGGTTCAACTTAAACACTTTCTAAGTTTTCATTGAGAGTTCCTTTCAAGTTTTAGGAGGTAGGAGCCAAGTGATGATTGGGGCTATATACATTAGTGGGTGCTAAGTCGTGTTTAATTGTGAAATAAATTTTGATCTTATGGTAATTTTTGTTTTGTTTTATGTTTTTTTCATGTAGGTGAATGAAGGAGCGACCCTGAGTATTAGCTATGATATCGTCAGTCTTTTCAATAGCTAACACTTATCTATATTTAAACTATTAGGAGTAGACAACTCTACGCTTAGTGGAATCATCTATGATCAGTGTATTTGAGAAAGTCAACATATGACACAAGAGGCTTAAGGAGGTAGCTATAGCAATAACACACCGCTCACCATCCCTCCAGCTCACTTGGTTGGTCTTTCGTTCAAAGTTGAAATATTTTAGTGTTGTGTACTTATTTTGTTTAACAATTTTACTTTTTCTTTGTTAATTGGATCATGGATGTGATTTGTGGATGGATGGAAAGTCTCATGTATATACACTATTATATTTTATTAATTAAATCTATGTTCGCTGGGTTAGTTGTTGTGTAAAAATACTTTTGGGATTTTATTGTGTATAGGTTGATAAAGGGAGAATTAAATAAATAGTGATATATCACTATTTATGGTGGTTCATCAAAGTCATAAAAATCATTTAGGTGACAACTATTCATCATCATTATAAGCATTTTTGTGACGTTCAAAACTATCATGTCATATTTTTTTGTTGACATTGTAGACTTGTCAGGAGAAAAATTGACGTGACAATTAAAAAATGTCATTATAAATTTTTTATTGATGGTAGTAAACTGTCATTAATATATATATCTTGACAGTAAATTAGTTTTTATTAGGTTTTTAATGATATTATAAAATTGTTATTAAACAAGTTATCGCGACGTTAAAATTATGTCAAGAAAAAATTGTGGTTTGACAGTTTTTAACTGTTATAATTAATATATTTGTGACAGTTTTTTCTGAATCGTCATGTATTGAGCTTTCTTGAGGGTCGATTCAATGACTACAAAAAAATGTCAAGAAATACGTTTTTGACATTTTTTCAATGTCATGAAAAGTCAAATTTGTAGTAGTGATGGTTTCGTAAAGCTTTCTCCATGTCAGGGTGTAGTCCTTCACTGATTCGACCTTTTCCTTTCTCAACAATTATATTTTGGCCCAGATCACTTTTTATTTCTATGTCGGGCTTGCCCTCAAGCATCAGACTTGACTTTTGTACTTTTTGGGTATTTCCCAAGGGGCCTTCTGGTTTCTTCAGCTGGGCTATCAGCCCCTCTATTCCTTTACATTTTTCTTCTCTTTTTTTCGGTTAGGATTGCATCCGGATTTTTGGGAAACTGATCTTTCATCATTATATCCTCTGATTGATGTGATTCATAGCTAGCCGTTGTTTTTGTCCTTTTCTCATTTTCCTCTCTTTCGGCCGATTCAATCTTTTTCGGCGAACTTTCTTGTCGCTGGTTGGGCTGCAAGTTTCTTTTTTCGATCTGGTTAGCTTCTGTTGGGTTTTATGCCCTAAAACTCGTAGATGGTGAATGGTGACAAATTGTTCACTTGTCTCAATACGTTGTTATTGAGGTTTGTACAATAAAGAGTTATTGTTACTAAAATTGCACAATTTGACCCAAATCCAATAAACTAAGATCCTAGGTTGTTTAGATGAAACTTGAACTAGTATGTGGGGACATACAAGGATTAGTTTTCAAGTAACAACCTAAATGGTCTATAGTATAGGGATAAGACTGGATACCTTATCCTGGTAACAGTATGTGATACAACCCATTTTGTATTCGATACAGATGCAATGATCCAAAGCATCCATGTAGGAGACATGCGAGTGAGGGTATCCTGTGCAATGAGTTTGCATAAGACCGAACCACGAAATAGTAACCACTAGATGTAACACCGTTAACTAGTTTAGGTTTCTATTTCAATAGGATGACCTAGGTAACTTAATCTCAATCCTGAGTATTTTATGAACCCCTTTTAGGAGGAATTGTCCTTAGATTTGTATGGGTGAGAGTGGCCAGTTCGCCGACTCAATAAGCCTACCATTTCAGGGGCAAGACTAAGTGGGGGCTGGGAACATAACATTACAAGATGGAATATTCACTCCTTCCCCTATTGGGGTAAGCAAATGTGTGTTCCCTTAAGGGTTGATTCCGGGTCTTGAACAAGGGCGCCCATCCTCTCTTGGCCCGAGAGGAACTGCTGTTTATTGATTGGATCATAAACAGATTGTTCATTAGAGGAATCAGTGGTACTTAAGGATCCAGAGGTAACCCAGGGGTAAAACGATAATTTGACCCAGCTAGCGTTACGAACACTCGTGAAGGATTAACTTACCGTTATTGATCGATATCCATGGACACTGAAATATTCTACAGTGAGAAGAGTGCAACTGTGGGTCTTTAGTGGAGCGACCCACAATTAACGATTGTTGACTAACTTGGTTAATGAGTTTAGCCAATTAGTCTCGTATCGTTGGAGCTTCTGATCTGTAGGTCCATTAGGTCCACCTGCTAGCTCGTAAAGGGTTCTGAGGTTAAATAGTCTTGAATAGAATTTGAAGTGTGTTCAAATTCGTTAAGGGAATTAAATTGTATTTGATACAATTAAGATAATGTATAAAGATACATTATAATATAAGTTTAATTGATGAGTTAAACTTTATAGTATAAAACTAATTTTGGATGTGATACAAAATTAATTAATGAGAGAATTAAATATTTGAAAGAGTTCAAATATTAAATATGAATTAGATTCATATTGAAACTATATGTTAAACTTAATGTGAATGAGATTCATATTAAAACTATAGTTGTTGGGTTTAATGTCCTATAAACTCGTAGTTTGTAAATCATTAAACATATTTTATTTCCAATAAAGACGTTATTGAGGTTATTCAGTAAAAGATGTTATTGAATATGTAAATTGCGAATGATTAACCTAAATCCAATAAACTAAGATCCTTGGCTATAAAATGAATACTCGAACTATATGTAGGGACATATCGTAGGATCAAGTTTAAGTTTATAGTCAAAATAGTCTATAGTATAAGGATACGGTTGGGTGCCTCATCCTGGGGACACTATGGACGCGACCCACTTTGTATTAAGTATAAACGATGAGATCCTAAATCGTTCATGTGGAGACATACGTGTGGGGGCGTCTTATGCAATGAGTTTGCATAAGACTGGACCACGAAATTAGTCACTTTCTCTTTATAACGCCGTTTACTGAAGAAACTGACTATTACTCAAAGATGACCTAGGTAACTCGTTCTTAATCCTGAGCTAACTATGAACTCCTGTTTATACGAGATTATCCTTTGATCTGCATGGGTGAGAGTGGCCAGCATCGCCGACTCAACAAGCCTACCATTTTGGGGATAAGATCGAATAGATAGCTGGGGACATAGTCTCGCAAGACGGAATTCGCTCCTATCCATTTTAGGGATAGTAGAGAGGTTGCTCCCTTAAGTACTAACTCCAGGAATTGAACAAGGGGCCCCACCCTCTCGTTGGATTGAGAGGGACTTAGGTTTGATGGTTGGACCACAAACCGGTTGTTCATTAGAGGATTAGTGGAACTTAAGGAACAAGAAGTTGAAGGGAATAAAAGTCCCCACGCAGCGGAAGCGCATCGATTGGACCTTACGCCGTATATTAATTAACATTAAAAACCGTTACGAAAACTCAAACAAAACTTTAAACTAACTTTAAAGCCGCTGTAAAATCGGTTTAAACATGCTAAAATAAATCTAAATTTATTTTTAAAACTTTTCTAAAGAAAAGAGGAAGAACCGTTACAAACCTCCGTTGTAGACTTGACCGTTCTTCGCCAACGAAGCTCCACGAACGAAAACGCAGCAGCCGCTTCAAGGTATTCTTCGCTGGAAATTCTTCTTTGATTGACACATAACCACAGAGGTTACACCGGTATGTCTCTAAGTCTAGGAGGCCAAAGACTTGTGGGAGTCTTTCTCTAAGAGGGAGGCTAGAGAGAATTCTAGGTCTTGTCTTTCAAGAGTGTCAAGTGTGATGACCAATTAGGTCTAGTGTTCTATTTATAGAAGAGAGGCCATGAATAAAATATTCAATTAAATCAATCTTTTCCAAAATTGATTCAATCTTATTCCTTAATTAATCAATCATGATCAATCAATTCCCCAATTGATTAATCTTTTCCATAAATGACTAATTTCTTCCATAAGTAATTAGATCATTCCCATAAATGATTAATCACTTCCTTAAGTGATTATTTATTTACATAATTGATTAATTCGTGGTTAATGAATTCTTTAATTAATTAACCACCAATTAAATATCACATATTTAATTTTCGGCCTTGAATTAATTAATTTTGCCCAAACACTTTTAGGACTTAAATTAATTAATTCTTTTCAATCTTCCATAAATTTATATTTGAACTTTTCAAATATTAATTTCTCTCATAATAATATATCAATATATATTATATTTATTTCCCTTAGTAAATTGAACATTTTCAATTTACATTTAATTACTTAGTTGCCTCAAATTACTTTACGAGCTACCAGTGGGACCTTATGGACCTGCAGATCAGAAGCTCCAACGATGTGAGATTAATTGGTTAAACTCATTAACCACAATAATCAATATTCGTTAACTGTGTGTACATTCCACTATAGACTCACAGTTGCACTCTTCTCACTGCAGACATATTTTCTGTGTCCACGGAACTTAGACCAATATCGACTAGTTAGTCCTTCACGAGTGTCCGTAACACCAGCTGGGTCAAATTACCGTTTTACCCCTGGGTCACCTCTATTTTCTTAGGTACCAATTCTCCTCTAATGAACAATCTGTTTATGGTCCAACCATCAAACAGAAAACCCTCTCGTGCCATTGAGAGGGTAGGGCCCTTTGTTCAAGACTCGGAGTAACCACTTAAGGGAACACTCATCTGCTTCCCTAAAGTCGGGAAGGAGTGAATTCCATCTTGTACGATTATGTTCCCAGCTCCCCATTCGATCTTGTCCCCAAAGTGGTAGGCTTATTGAGTCGGCGTATTGGCCACTCTCACCCATGCAAATCAAAGGACAGTCTCTCATGAGCAGGAGTCCATAATCAACTCAGGATTAAGACTAAGTTGTCTCGGTCGTCCTAGTGAAATAGAAAACCAACTAGTTAACGGTGTTATAACTAGTGGTTACTATTTCGCTGTCCGGTCTTATGCAAACTCATTGCATAGGATACCCCCACTCGCATGTCTCCTACATGAACGCGTTGGATCGCAGCGTTTGTATCAAATACAAAGTGGGTCGTATCCATAGTGTCACCAGGATAAGGCACCCAGTCTTATCCCTATACTATAGACCCTTTAGGCTGTTTCTTGAACAATGATCCCATATGTCGCTACATATTGTTCAAGACTCATATTACAGCCTTGGATGTCTAGTTTATTGGATTAGGGTTATTATTAGGCAAAGACAAATATAAAATAACTAATAACAATTAATGGAAAAATATATCAATATTATTTCATTAATATCCGGTCAACGGTTACATTCACTATCTACGAGTTTTAGGGCATAAAACCCAACAGAAGTACTATAGGGATAAAATGGTCATTTGACCTAGCTATAGCTACGAACAACCTGTGAAGGATCGATTTACTGAACATGGTTAAATCAAGTAGACGAAAATATATCTATAGTGAGGGGAGTGCAACTATCGGGCTATAGTGGAGTGTCTCGGTATTTAACGAATGTTGGCTAGCTTGGATAATGAGATTAGTCGATTAGCCTCGAATCGTTGGAGCCTATGATCTATAGGTCCATTAGATCCCCCTACTAGCTCATATCGGAATAAAGCCTAGAACAAATTGATAGAAATCTTTGAATTATTCAAAATCGGGGAATAGAGTATTATCGTAAATTGTGTTTGACACAATAATTTAATTATGAATTAAATTAGAAAATGAGAGATAAATTATTTAAAAGTGTTTTAAATACAATATATATGTATTAGGAATCATATATAATGGATTGCACAAGGTGACAATGATTAATTGGATTAGTCATATCAAATTAATTGGAAATGTCCCAAATTAATTACCAAGAAATCAATTTCAATTTAGAATTGAAATTAGGGTTAATTGCAAGCTAAAAATTCAGATCATGAATTCAATTTAGTGGATTTAGTTGGATTCTCACTCTTGCATGTTGATACAAAGTGGAAAACAACACATCCATGCACTAATTGCATGTGTTGTGAATTAAACACCTAGAATCCACTTTGAGTTGCAATTCTACCATGTGTCTTGTGTCATGAGGCTTCTCCTTGCATGGAAGATCTCTATTTATAGAGTATGAATTAGATTCAAAGCCAAGAGAGTCATTTCCATATTGTTATGCTGCTGGATTTTGGTCTCAAACTCACTCATCTCCATATATCTCTTTATTGCTTGAACCTTCAAGCATTCCCTTCCCATTCCCTATCTCTATAGACTCCCACAAGTTGTTCTTGGCTCGGAGAATAGTAGGAAATACACTAGAGGTGGTCCACACACCGTTCGTGATCAAAGGAATCAAATGGAGTTGCTAAATCGGTCTCCAAAAAGGTTGGTACAAATTCTGCTCTCTGCTTACGGTATTTGGACATGTTTTCATTTTCTAAAATTGATGTAGTTAAGTGCCTCCGGTCCTAAAATTTCTTCCGCATGTGTTATATGAACACCTATAATAGTATATGAGAGAATTATTTGAATTATGATTCAAATAGTAAATTAATTAAATATATGATATTTAATTAATGAATTAATTAATTGGAGAATTAATTAATTTAATTTAATTTAATGTGATTTAATTAAATTAATTCTATAGTTAATAATTAATGTGCATTTGATGCACATTAAAACTATAGGTTAAAAGAGAGAAACATATTTGGATTAGATTCAAATATAAAGTCAATTAGATATATGATTAGTTGGTTGAATTAATTCAATTAAATATAATTTAATTGAATTTGGAACTATATGTTAAAATTAATTTAATTGATTTTTTTATTTGATTAAATTGGTGAATAATATATAGTTTGTGTAATTATTAATTTAATAGGTTAAATTAATAATTTAAGGAATGAGGTATTGACACCTCATTGGGGAGTTACATGATTGTAACTCCCCTCCCTACAACCAATGTGTGAATGGGGACAGAAGGCTGTTCGATTCATTATTCCAATTTGGTCTCTCTTGGAAAAGTCTCTCTGAAAATTTTCTCTCAAAAAGAAAAGACAACAACTCTCTTGCCGTAGATTTCCATTCCCTATTCAAGATTGGATCCCACAATCCAAGCCTCGAGGATTCAGAGCATAGCTGGTGATCCGATTGGTAGTGTTCGTTGATGAGCATTGTGCAGAGAAGAAATTTGTTCTTCAACAAGTAGGTTTCTAATCCTAATTATTTTAGTTTAGAAACCAGCATGCTTAATTTTAGATTTTAGAATTGTTCTGAAATTTGTTGGCCAATGTATCGGTGTTTTTCTTTGAAACCCAATTAACAATGATCGATCTGATATACGCTTCCGCTGCGTAGGATTTTCATTCCTTCAGCTTCTTCATTTTCTTCTCCTCTTTTTGACATAGCTTCTTGGTTGGTTTTCTTCCCGTCACTACTAGTTGTTGCTTCTTTCCTTCCCGTTCCCTTTTTATTTTTGAAATTTCTCCTAGCTGAAGGGTATTTTTTTAGCCAGTTCTCATACTGTTGTTCTTCTCAGGGGACAACTTCATGCTTTCACAATCTCTAGCTATGTGCCTCATACAACCACATTCAAAGTAAAAGTCCAGGAGCTTTTCGAACCTCATGTCCACCCATTCTTCTTCCCCTTGAGATCCGATTCTGATGAAAGTTCCTCTTCTTATGGGTTTTTTGACATCTATCTTTACTCTTATTCTCATGGAGTCTCCTCCTTTTTGTTCAAGTTCATCCAGGTCCAGTTTTTCAAAAACTCCCACTGAATTTCCTAGCTTTTCGGCCCATTTCCTGCTTAGGTAGACTCTTGGTAAATATGAAAAATGAATCCAGAACGAGGCGTATCGAAATTCTAACCTCGAGTATCTCTCATTCCCTTTGATCTCTTCGAACACTAGTAGGGCCCTGTCATATAGCCATGGTCCCCCTTCCATGATTTTTCTCTGTTCCTTCATCGAAGTGAAAGAGCATTCAAACATGTTTTCTCCCACCCTTTTCACTCTCACTTTTCCTTCATTGTGCCATATTTTTGGCATCATGTTCTTGAAAATTTCTGGGTTAATATATTTTTCTGTAAGAATTTTACACATTGCGACATTTTCAAGATCTTGGTTTTTCCTTTGCAATTCATCGTCGTCCATTCCAGTCACCCCTTTCCTTTATTCTTCTGTAAGGTTAAGATTTTCTAGTTGCTTTCTGATGGTAGCTTCTTCAGTTGAGGTCGGTCCTGTGTTTTCTTCCCCTGTCTTTGCTTCCTGAGATTTTTCCATTGAGAATAGATCTCCTAAGGCCTCAAAAAAGCCTCCCTTGAACCTAAGTGTTGGGTTCCTAGGGTGAGTAAAAATATGGTATAAAAAGACTCTAGAACTCTGTGCAAGTATACACAGTCCGCAACAAGTAATAAGTATTATCAATCCAAGGCCTGAACTAGCTTCCACTTTATCTATTTTGTGTAACTCCTTAATGATTTCAAAGATAGTAAAAATGATTGGTTTTTATAAGAATAATGCTGAAGCAAAAGAAATGACAGAAAAGAAAATAATCAAATAGGCAGACAGATTAGAAACAGGCGCTGATCAGGATTTAGAAATTGTTTTAAAAGATGCTCTAGCAATATTATTGATCATGAAAAACTCTCACAGTCTTATTAGCAGATTCCTTCCGGAACTCCGAATCATTTGGAATGTGTTTCAACCCCAATGAAGTACTACCGATCAAGCACTAGGCAACTGGCTATCCCTAGCTCAGTCACTGGCGCTCACCAATACTCAATGATCTAGTGTGATTAATCCCTACACACTCCCTAAATCATCCCTGAAACTAGAGAGAGGTATTCATACTGGCGGCCAGGCGGGCATAAAATATAAATTAGCACAACAATTAACCAAGATGCGATAATCAATATATATTACTAAAGTTAGGCACAACAACTACATATTCCCTAACCAACGCCTAAGCTACTTAGTTCATAAGATGCATGGAAACACACGTTACAATCTGGGTAGGCATGTCCATAATTACAAGATAATAAAAGGAAATATTAATCTCCTCGATCAGCTCGCAATGATGGTCTTCTAGGTGGTCTCCAATCTCTCTTCACTAATCGGCTCCCAAAGATGGAAGGAACTTTCCAAGAATGGAATGTTTTCTCCCAAAAGTGGAATGGAATTGACTTGGGCGGCTACTCCCTTTTATAGAAGGATAGGAGGCTTGAATTAGGTCAACCTAGACACGTGTATGGCTCTCCTTGCTACTTTATCCCGAAAATAACTCAACAGAAGTCGGTTCATGAAGTTGGCTAACGAGCTGTGACGTGGCAGTTTTTGCTCCCAGCTTTGCTGCAGCACAGAATTTGCTCCCTTCAGTCGTCCAGCAACACATTCTGCATAAAATAATTTCCAAAGCTTCCATTCTTCCAAAGGGTTAAAACATATAATATCTATCTAAAGCCAACCCTATTAGACACAAAAGACACACAAATCCCTATATAAACGAGGCCTAAATAACTACCTTTTGGGCAGTTATCACACCCCCAAACTTGAACTATTGCGCGTCCTGAGCAATGCTAACCAACCTTCCCATAAGAATTCAAAACATTAGACAAAGAATAGCTTAATCAAACCAGACTATCCAACACTACCTTTAACCTTTACCTGAGCACTCTGTAAAACCAAGCTCCACTGCAACAAAACAATTCTTCCGGCATGGACAAATAATCACCACTTTTAACTCAATTTTAAGAACTCGCCACAGCCTATCTCTATTATTAGACATCTTAAAACACATTTTTAAGGGGTTTATATTTTTGTTTTTCAGACTTAAAGCAGCCCTACAGTCATAAGCTCTTAAACATGGGATGACCCACTTTATGGTGCAGTATACCCTTGCCTCAAGCTCATCACCAACTAGGCTCAATACTCTTTGAAAAGCTAAAAAAATCCTTAGTCATTCCATCTCTTGCCCCTCAGAATGGCAACATTTTATGATGAAGCTCACCTAAGTTCTGGGAGACAGAAAACTGCTGGATCATCATTCATCCTTCAAAACTTTTGCTCCATGAATTTTCTCAGCAAAATTTTCAACAATCAATTTTCAACAAATAATATCTCCATTTTTCCTATTTCCTAGGTCATCTTTTGACGTGAAGACAAACTGTGGTTGTCACAAATGTCCCCGGTTACTCAACAACCTAACAAAATTTTAAATGAAGGAGAGGAATGCTCGAGCAAAACAATTGGAGTAGCAAAAAGTCCCCCAAACTTGAATTATTCATTGTCCCCAATGAATCATTAATTTTGCAATTATACCCCCAAACTTAAATTTTTCTATCTGAATTTTAAATCTAAGCGTGAGACTAGAACTAAGCTTAAAGTGGATCATAAAAGTCGACACTACCTCCAAAATCTTCTTGAAGGTGTTCATATAACACATGCGGAGGCAATTTTAGGATCAGAGACACTTAACTACATCAATTTTAAAAAATGAAAACATGCTGTCCAAATACCGTAACTAGAGAGCAGAATTTGTACCAACCTTTTGGAGACCGATTCAACAACTCCCTTTGATTCCTTTGATCACAAACGGTGTGTGGACCACCTTTAGTGTCTTCCCTACTATTCTCCGGGCCAAGAACGACTTGTGGGAGTCTATAGAGATAGGGAATGGGAAGGGAATGCTTGAAGGTTTAAGCACTAGAGAGATATATGGAGATGAGTGAGTTTGAGACCAAAATCCAGCAGCATAACAATATGGAAAATGGCTCTCTTGGAGTTGAATTTGATTCATACTCCTTATATAGACCTCTTCCATGCAAAGACAAGCTTCATGACACTAGACACATGGTGAAAATGCAACTCAAAGTGGATTCTAGGTGTTTAATTCACAACACATGCAACTAGTGCATGGTTGTGTTGTTTTCCACTATGCATCAACATGCAAGAGTGGGAATGCCACTAAATCCACTAAATTGAATCTAAATTATGAATTTCAGCTTGCAATTCATTCCTATTTCAATTCAAAATTGAAATTGATTTCTAGGCAATTAATTGGGACATTTCCAAGTAATTTGACATGATTAATCCAATTAATCATTGTCACCTAGTGCCATGAATTATATATGATTCATAATACATATATATGGTATTTAAAACACTTTTAAATACCTTATCTCTCAATTTCTAATTTAATTCATAATTAAATCATTGTGTCAAACACATTTTACGATAATACCCTATTTCCCATTTTTGAACGATTCAAAGAATCCTATCTTTTGTTCTAGGCTTTGTTCCGATATGAGCTAGTAGGGGGACCTAATGGACCTATAGATCATGGGCTCCAACGATTCGAGGCTAACCGACTAATCTCATTATCCAAGCTAGCCAACATTCGTTAACTACCGGGACACTCCACTATAGCCCGATAGTTGCACTCCCCTCACTATAGATATATTTCGGTCCACTTGATTTAACCATGATTAGTAAGTCGATCCTTCACAGGTTGTTCGTAGCTATAGCTAGGTCAAAAAACCGTTTCACCCCTATAGTACTTCTAATTCCTTAAGTCCCACTGATCCTCTAATGAACATTTGGTTTATGGTCCAACCAATAAACCGAGTCCCTCTCGGGCCAATGAGAGGGCGGGATCCCTTTGTTCAAGCCCTAGAGTCAGCACTTAAGGGAACAACCTCTCTACTATCCCTAATTCGGGTAGGAGTGAATTCCTTCTTGCACGACTATGTCCCCAGCTATCTACCCGTTCCTATCCCTGAAATGGGAGGCTTATTGAGTCGGCGATACCGAGCCACTCTCACCTATGCAGATCTAAGGATAAACCCGAATAAACAGGAGTTCATAGTTAGCTCAAGATTAAGATCGAGTTACCTAGGTCATCACATGAAATAGTCAGTCTCGTCAGTAAACGATGTTATAAAGCGAGAGCGACTTATTTCTCGGTCCTGGTCTTATGAAAACTCATTGCATAGGACGCCCCCACTCGCATGTCTCTACACGGACAATTTAGGATCACATCGTCTATACCATCTATAAAGTGGGCCGCGTCTCATAGTGTCTCCAGAATAAGGTACCCAGCCCTATCCCTATACTATAGACCGTTTTGGCTATTACTCAAGCTTGATCCAATTTTATGTCTCTACATAAAGCTCAAGTGTTCATCCTATAGCCATGGATCTTAGTTTATTGGATTTGGGTTATTATATGTGCAAATTACTTTATTCAGTATTGACTTTTACTGAATCAATCTCGATAACGCCTTTATCGAATAAGTATATAATTCGTTTAACATTCACTATCTACGAGTTTTAGGACACCAATCCCAACACTTCTTTGCCGCAACAACAGACCAAGCTAGAAGAAATGCTCAAGCAAAAGGTTTTTGGAGATCAGAATACATTGATCTAATTAAGCTTAACCAGTCAAAGCTTCAAAATTCAGAAGAAAATTAGTCAAGTCAGAGCTACTCAGTGCTTATAGAAGAGAAACATCTTCGAAAATTCCATTAAAAACATATAAAAGAAATTACAAAAGTAGATATTTTTTCAGCAGTAGAAAAATTAAGGAGAAGCAAACATATCATTCAACAGAAAAGGAGTTTAGAAAATGTGCGAGCAAACAAAAATTTAAGAACAAAAATTATGCTCGCTCAAGGCCATTTCATCCTTCAGTCCTCTTGGCCCGGCTCATTTTCATCATCCTCTTCTCCTCTTTCAACCGGTGGGGGTGGAATCCAGGGGTTCAACAGATCCTAAGGGAATGTAGGAAGGGCTGGATATGGTTTTGAAAAATTCTCTTGCAACGCCTTCTTTAAACTGGCATCACGATTCTTAATATAGTTCCAGAAGGTTAAAGCTTGCCTCTCGACAAACTCTTGCCTACTGGCCCAAAGTGCCAATTTTTCTAAAATCGTGTTGATGCCGGAGACAAGTCCATCTTGATGTACCTCCTGCATACGCTGGAGCTGTGCCAAGTTAGGCGTGTCGATGATCCCCTTGTCAAACAGAATAATATCCGCTGGAACCGTGGGCACTCCTGCCCTGCTGCATGGCATCGTGATCGTGTTCGGAAAAAACAGTTTCCCCACTTTCTTTTTCCAACATCCCAAAATTTCACTAGCAATGATCTTCCCTACGTCAACACTGAGAGACCGCAAAATTGCAAAAGCTAGAAGAACCCATTCCCTGGAGATTGTTGAGTCATGTGTCGTTGGAAGCATCCTCTGTCTGATAAATCCCATCCACGTGTTCGTTTCCCTTTTCAAATAAGCCGACTGGAACGTCCTCTTCTCTGTTACCTACCTCCCGCACAGTCTCACTCAGCTGCTCATTAGATGGCGCTACAACCATCTCATTATATGTCGCATGGGGGAAATTCTGAAGGTTATACAGTGCGTCGATAGCACTAGGACTCCAGTCTACCTCGACTCCTCGAACAATCACCTGAAAACCATCTTCTTTGTCAATGTTAGCATAAAATTCGCGTACCACCTACGCGTTTACAGACTCAGGCTTCACACAAAACAACTCCCAACCGTGGTCTGCAATACCGGTCCTGAGAAAACAATTCATCGTCGTCCATTCCAGTCACCCCTTTCCTTTATTCTTCTGTAAGGTTAAGATTTTCTAGTTGCTTCCTGATGGTAGCTTCTTCAGTTGAGGTCGGTCCTGTGTTTTCTTCCCCTGTCTTTACTTCCTGAGATTTTTCCATTGAGAATAGATCTCCTAAGGCCTAAAAAAAAGCCTCCCTTGAACCTAAGTGTTGGGTTCCTAGGGTGAGTAAAAATATGGTATAAAAAGACTCTAGAACTCTGTGCAAGTATACACAGTCCGCAACAAGTAATAAGTATTATCAATCGAAGGCCTGAACTAGCTTCCACTTTATCTATTTTGTGTAACTCCTTAATGATTTCAAAGATAGTAAAAATGATTGGTTTTTATAAGAATAATGTTGAAGCAAAAGAAATGACAGAACAGAAAATAATCAAATAGGCAGACAAATTAGAAACAGGCACTGGTCAGGATTTAGTAATTGTTTTAAAAGATGCTCTAGCAATATTATTGATCATGCAAAACTCTCGCAGTCTTATTAGTAGATTCCTCCCGGAACTCCGAATCTTTTGGAATGTGTTTCAACCCCAATGAAGTATACCGATCAAGCACTAGGCAACTGGTTATTCCTAGCTCAGTCACTGGCGTTGACCAATACACAATGATCTAGTGTGATTAATCGCTACACACTCCCTAAATCATCCCTGAAACTAGAGAGAGGTATTCATACCGGCTGGCCAGGCGGGCATATAATATAAATTAGCACAACAATTAACCAAGATGCGATAATCAATATATATTACTAAAGTTAGGCACGAAACCTACATATTCCCTAACCAAAGCCTAAGCTACTTAGTTCATAAGATGCATGGAAACACACGTTACAATCTGAGTAGGCATGTCCATAATTAAAGATAATAAAAGGAAATATTAATCTCCTCGATCAGCTCGCAATGATGGTCTTCTAGGTGGTCTCTAATCTCTCTTCACTATTCGGCTCCCAAAGATGGAAGGAACTTTCCAAGAATGGAATGTTTTCTCCCAAAAGTGGAATGAAATTGACTTGGGCGGCTACTCCCTTTTATAGAAGGATAGGAGGCTTGAATTAGGTCAACTTAGACACATGTATGGCTCTCCTTGCTCCTTTATCCCGAAAATAACTCAACAGAAGTCGGTTCATGAAGTTGGTTAACGAGCTGTGACGTGGCAGTTTTTGCTCCCAGCTTTGCTGCAGCACAGAATTTGCTCCCTCCAGTCTTCCATTCTTCCAAATATAAAAAATTTTTCAGCTAACTCATCCCATGTCCTAATTGATCTTGGAGCAAAAGAATTTAACCATGCCTATGCTCCATCTCTAAGAGAATACGGGAACAAAGTTAATCTAAGAGCATCCCTAGGCACTCCTTGAATTACAAAAGAATCACTAACTCCTAGAAAAAACTTAAGATGTAAATGAGGATCTTCAGATGACAAACCATGGAATTTTCCCACAGTTTGCAATATCTGAAACATTACCGGTTTCATTTCAAAATTTGCCTTTTGAATTTGAGGACGTGCAATCCCTGGATTTAACTCATCAAACATTGGAAAAGCATACGCTCGAATGGCTCTGGTCCTATCGTTCGCTACCAAGATAGGATTCTCAGCATTGCTGCAACACATTCTGCATAAAATATCAAAGCTTCCATTCTTCCAAATGGGATAAAACATATAATATCTATCTAAAACCAACCCTATTAGGCACAAAAGACACACAAATCCCTATATAAACGAGGCCTAAATAACTACCTTTTGGGCAGTTATCACTACGCAACCTGAAGTTGCCCACCAAAGTCCACTTATCTTCTTATCTTCATTCCTCACGCTAGAGAGAAAGGAGATAGAGAGAGCGGGACCCCTTGTAGAAGCAAGGGTACTGTTAGATCTTGTAGATCTTGATAGCTAATTATGTGTGTATATTTTCATTTGATTGAAAATATGTTATTTATTCATAATGAATATTTTATTGAGCATGTGTATGATCTGGAAAAATAATAATAAAATTGGGTGTTAAATAGTGGATAATTGTCCTTTGTAAGATTCATAGAAATAAACTTTAATGGGATAAATTGTGAATACATGTTATTGAGATGTTCCATGTATTATCTATGGTGTTATATGATTTGGTTATTTAAAAAGCAAATGTAGAAGGTATACTATGGACAATATTGGTGAAGTGCATTGATATAATAACTATGTGAAATTTAATTAATTATTGGTAGAATAATTAATTTGTGATGCATTTCCTATGTCCATAGTATATATCAATTTTATTGTGGTGTTCTTAATTATGCATGTGTGCATAAATTATATGTTTGAGAGATTAAAGCATATATGTGATATATCTCAAAATGTGGGGCTACTAAAATGGTTAAATTCAATAATCAACATAAAAGGAAATCCGAAAATGGGTATTCATTCAGTCAATCACACTATGTTAAAAAGATGCTAAAGAGAATTGATTTTTTTTTATGATATACATGTAAGAACACCTTATGATGCTAGTATGAAACTTAAGAAAAGATAGTGTCTCTCAATCTGAATATGCAAAAATTATAGATAGCGTTACGTACCTGATGAATTATACTAGACTTGATATTTCATATGTTGTGAGTAGATTGAGTAAGTATACACATAATCCTAATAAAGAACATTGGATTGCTATTTGTCATTTATTGAGGTACCTTAAGGGTACAATAGATTCTTGTTTGCATTTTAACAAATTTCATGCAGTATTAGAAGGTTATTGTGATGCAAACTGGGTAGCCGATAACGATGAAGTAAGCTCAACTAGCGGGTATGTGTTCATCTTTGGTGGAGGAGCTATTTCATGGAAATTAGCAAAGTAGACGTGCATTGCACGATCCACCACGGAATCTAAGTTTATAGCTCTCGGCTTGCGGGGCAAGAGGCGGAATGGCTAAGAAGTTTACTTCAAGACGTACCACTGTGGGGGGCGTCAGTGCCAATCTCCTTACACTGTGCCTCACAAGCAGCCATAGGAATTGCCAAAAATAGTGTGTATAATGACAAGAGAAGGCATATATGATGTGCAAATTGCTTACCGCAAGTGTACGGGTCAAGTTATAATATAGTGAATGTAAATTCGAATGTCGTCCTCTGGATTGGTGTCTAGTCAATTATAATTACCGAAAATACTTTTGACCAATTTAATTTAGGGAATCGAATTGAATGAGAATATAATTGAATCAAACACAAAACTAATGCAAAAAGTGACAATCTAATGGGAAGAATTTGTCTTAGGGATTTGATTTCACCAATTGGAGTTATGGATTAATAAACGGATTAACACATGCTAATCTTGGTAAACTAAAATCACACATATCTCTCCCGAGCATATATGATTCTCCCATATGCAGTTGAACGCGATATCCCTATCTAAATCCAATAAACATACAAGGCAATAAGGGTAACCTTTTTAAAAATTTCTAGAATTAACCTCAATCTCCCGATTTTTAGCTAAATTCTAGTTATGCAAATTGATTATCTAATTTAAATCCTCTCTCTCGAGTTAGATTCAAGCATAAACATCAATCAATTTATTGCCGGTAAATTGAAAGCATTAGGGACACAAAATATGCATAAATGACATTAATAGCATAAAAACCGTAAATCAATCCATAACGTGCCCAACGGCTACATCAATCCCTAAGAATTAAAGTCTAGCTACTCATACACAACGTTACGATATAGCAATAGTCTAAAACAACCATAAACACTAACTAAGATGAGGGAAAGAGGAAGTAAACTCAATGTAGGCCGAGACCGAGCGTCCCCGTCACGATCCCCACGAACAATGAGTTGATTTCCAACTTGCTCCCTTTGCTTCAGCCTCACAATGCTCTGTTTCTGCTCTGTTTACGACTCCAAAACGTCCCAAAAAAATCCCCCCAAAAACCTAGCCACAATTGCCTTATATTCTGATTTTTTCGTCGTAGCGTCGAGACGCTGCCTTCAAAACGCTCGTTTCTGAATGAAAATTACACAGCGTCGAGACGCTAAGGTCGTAGCGTCTCGACGCTGTGACCTTTTAGCACCTGATCAGATATGGAATGCTAGCGTCGAGACGCTCAAGAGCTAGCGTCGAGACGCTAGCCTACGGTTGACCATGAGTTGACTTTGTTCTTCTTTGATTCTCTTCGGTTCTTTTGCATCTTTTCGCATTCCGAACACCCGATTGACTCAAATTCCACGCTTAAGCTCTAATCAACACTTTCCTACAAAATAAACAATTAAGTGCAATAGAATGGCCAATAAATCATAAAAGACTAGCTAAATTGATTAGGGAAAACTAGCTAGTTATGCTCGCTATCAAACACCCCCAAACTTAAGCTTTGCTAGTCCTCGAGCAAACTAAAAATCAAGCATACAATGGAAGAATGGATGCAACAAACATGACTCTATCCTCAAGGCTCAAAAGTCAATAACCAAGCAAGCAAGAGACATGCACATAAGGACCAATGAGGGAGACTATTTAAAAATTTTCCAAAATTAACTTGCATAAGCGAGATTTAACTCAACGAGATCAGACTCTACTAGCCCGGGATTGGATTATTAAACTCTCAGCTCATCTTCCCTCTACACTGGCACTAAGGTTTCACTAATGAGTTAATGGAACAAATTAGTTTGTTTTCCTCCATACTTAGGTGCTTATAATTGACAATTAAATTAAGCATGTATATGTGGCACTAGCTTTCACACACCCATTGCAGGGACCCTTAACCTGAGTTTTCTTTGGTTGGCCTAACTGATCACAACAGGGGTAGCTCTTTTTGCCTGAATCTTTATTAACCATTGCATAATGTGCACAAGCAATGGCATAAAATTTTCTTTTCTTCAAAAGTAATAACAAGAATGATTTTTCTTTATGAGCATGATAAACATATATTCTTTTCTTTTCTCCCAAGCAAGATCAAACATGCTAATTTGCAAAAAATTAACTCTTTAGCTCTACCCTACACCTATCGAGGTGACAACAAGCATATGAACCCAATAATTCGCTCCTAAGCATTCGAATCCAAGTCTAGTCAAGACAAATACTCTACTCATGCAAGCCATCTCCTAGAAAAAGTTTAAAAAATTCTCCTTTTTTGGGCACTCATGCTTACAACTCATCACAAGCTTGAAAATTGACAAGAAAACCTATCCTAGGACATCATAGTCATGCAAAAATACATCCAGAAAACAACCATATGCTCAATTCGAAGAAAGCTCAAAACTATAGCCCGAACTCAGATGCTCAAGGGCTCCACAAACATGCTAATCCACCCCCAAACTTGAAACATGCATTGTCGTCAATGTATAAAGAAAATAAAGCATAAACAAGCTTGAGAACAATAAAAGAATGAGATGAGTGAACAATACTGGCCTGGAATGATGATGACTTCTTGATTGAAAGCTTGAAAGCTTGAAAGCAAAGGAGAGACAGAAAACAAGACCTACAAAACAAACACAACCAATAAATAAAACTCAAAAGAAAGACACAACTAAACTTACTTGGGTTGCCTCCCATAAGCGCTTGTTTACCGTCATTAGCTCGACGTGTTGACCGAATAAGCATCAAGGTGGTTGATAGCGAGCAGAAATGTCGCTATTTTAGTCCCAATTTATTAAGCTTTTATGTGCTTTAATCGTGTTTTTAATGAAAATATTTAATGAATTTTGTTATTTGGTCCTTAGGAGCAAAGTTGGTGATTTTGGGAGAAAAAAATGCCAAAAATGAAGCAAATGAAGCCCAAATCCAAGCTTGATCAAATGGGGACCCAAAGAAGACAATTATGATAAAAAAGCCCAAAAAAAGAAGTGAAGAGAAGGCCAAAAAAAAAAAACAGCCCAAACCGAAGCTGAATATGCAGAAATTTTGGTCAGCGTCGCAACGCTACCCATTTCTTGGGCAGCAAGTCGCGTGCAAGGCAGCGTCGCGACGCTGTGCAATGTAGCGTCGCGACGCTATCCCCAATCCGGGCCTATAAAAAGGCACCCTTGGGTGCGTCATTTACCATCAATCATTCCATCAATTCTTTCCTTTCCTCCCTCCTTTGGCTCCTTTGGAGCCTCTCTCAAGGCTTTTTAGTCTTTTTGAGAGAATTCTTTAGTGGGAAATATTTTGGGAGTTTTTGGGGAGCATCTTAGGAGGCTCAAGGAGTAGTCGGCGGAGCTCTGAACATCAGCAAGGGGTTTTTCGACGGTCAATTCCTTTCCTTTTATGCTCTTGATTATGCTTTCTATTGTAATTATTGTGGATATTTTAGCCATGTGTAGCTAAACCCCAATTTGGGGTCTTGAAATGAAATTATAGTTCAAATATTGTTGTAATTTCTTGTCTCTTGCCGATGTCCTAATTATTTGTATGGATGTGCTTAATGCTTTATTCAATCTGGCCAATTGTGTAATGATTCGATTCTTAATGGAAACTCGACGGAGAGAAATTAGGATAGATCATAATCCATGCAACTAGTTTAATTGCCCGTTGTGACACCGGGATTAGTTGATTAAACTTAGATTCCTAAAATGAATCAGAGCGTAATAATTAATGATTTTTAATAGCTCTAAGGATACTTAGGTTGTTAAAATGAATTAATTACAATTAGGGGAGACCGACAGGAGAACCTATGTGATTAACGAAGATTCTAGGATTATAGTTAGTTGGGTAATGAGATAAGATAATTATAACAATTATTTAGCTAATCATTGATTTTCAAGACCCCTCTTCCCATTCAAAGAAAACTCTTTCTCCATACTTTATTTTGATTGATCAAATTATTTTCTTTTAATTGTTTTGAATTTTAAATTCCTCTTTATTGCATGAGTTATTCCCTAAATATTATTTCACCCAAGTATTTTTAGTGCTCAAGAGCTTTTTTTTTTTGCTTTGCTTAATTTTCGCTTCGTTTCCCTGAGGATTCGATACTAGGGATACTTTCCGTTTTATATTACTTGTGACCTGTGCGCTTGCGGTAAATCGTACACACACGACTACGAACAGTGGTCTCCTGTCAGATGTTCCATCACTGGTGCTCTTCCTAGCACCTCTCCTATAGCCCACCAACATGGTATCTGATGTGTTCTTGGGGGTCCTCAAAAGCTTTTAAGACCTCCTTTTCCTGTTGGACTCTGATGATTAACTCCCTGCATTCAATATCAATTATAACCCTCCCTGTAGCAAGGAATGATCTCCCTAATATAAAAGGCATGGCAGGATTTTCTTTAATATCCAACACAAAGAAATCAACAGGGATGAGGAATCTACCTACTTTGATTAGCACATTTTCCACAATTCCATACTGACTAACCACAGATTGGTCAGCCAACTGGAGTCTAACAGCAGTAGATTTTATTTCTCCTATGTTAAGCTTTTTACATAATGATAGAGGAATTATATTTATGCTAGCCCCTAGATCACATAGTGCTCTACATGAAAAAGTACCAAAGTTACAAGGAATAGTAAAACTCCCTGGGTCAGACAATTTTTCTGGTACTCCCTGTTGG
Organism: Luffa acutangula; assembly: GCA_036850905.1. Taxonomy (NCBI): domain Eukaryota; kingdom Viridiplantae; phylum Streptophyta; class Magnoliopsida; order Cucurbitales; family Cucurbitaceae; genus Luffa; species Luffa acutangula. Next base: position 36,506,658 of record CM072097.1, on the reverse strand, counting down.
ACACGAGCATTGCACGTCGATGCAAGATATACAGTCTCCAATTGCTTTTCCTTTTTCTTCTTGTTGAGCCATTCCTTCATGAATTTTCTGTAATGAGGCATCTGCTCCGAGGCATCTGAAAAAGGAATATTAACAGGCAAACCCATAAAAGCATCTAAAAACTTATCAAACTTAACCTTAGAATTTTTATTTTTCTTTGACTTAGGAACTAAAACAGTAGAAGAAGGGATAGAAGGCTTAGGATTAAGCTTTTCAGCTTCGTTTGAGGTGGTGTCTTCTTCAGCTTCTCTAGTGAGTTCCTCTGGTTCAGTAGAAGAAGGGATAGAAGGCTTAGGATTAAGCTTTTCAGCTTCGTTTGAGGTGGTGTCTTCTTCAGCTTCTCTAGTGAGTTCCTCTGGTTCAGTAGTTTCATCCTCTTCAGCTACTAGAGTCTCCTCCTCGTGATGCACAGAGACGGCCTTGCAGTACTCCAATGAAGATTTATCTTGCTCAGCTGGGGCTTTACCTTTATTCATGGTGTTGACAATACTTACCAGTTGTCCCAGCTGAGTCTCTATGTTCTTTATGGTTGCAGAATGACCATTGACAGTGGTGTTTATGGCAATCACGACCTCCTCAAGCTTATTTGTCCTGTTACTTGATTTTACAACAAAAGCTCCCACAAGATCTTCTAAAGACTTTTTACTTTCTTGCTTAGGAGTGAAGCTAGGAGGATTCAACACATTCTTATTATTAGCATAGGAAAAATTCTCATAATTTCTATTGCTAGGGTGATAATGTGTAGGTGTTGGATTATTATTGTACCCCCTAGAATTAAAATTAGAGACATACTAAACCTGTTCTAGATTTTCCTCCTGAGTCTGGGATGTGAGGGCAGCTGCAGACTCGATCGATTGAGCACTCCATGTACTTGAAAATTTTAAAAACGCATTAGCCAGGGAGGACATCTGGGCCTGCAGTGCACTTACATTATCGATCTCGAACACTCCAGCAGCAATCTTTTTGGGTCCTGATCGCTCAGATGGCCACTGATAGTTGTTGGTGGCCATATCCTCTAACAAAGTCCTAGCATTCTCCACAGTTTTGGACAACAGAGTCCCACCTGCAGCTGCATCAACAATAGTTTTTGTACTAGGAGTTAATCCGGTATAAAATAATTGAACCTGGAGCCAGTCAGGATAGCCATGCTGAGGACACTTCCTCAGCAACTCTTTAAATCGCTCCCAGGCCTCGAACAATTGCTCATCAAAATGTTGCTGGAACGTCCCAATCTCAGTCCTCAGCTTGACCGTCTTTGCAGGAGGGAAGAACTTCTTTAGGAATGCCTGAACCAAAGCATCCCAAGTGATAATGCTCCCAGGTGGAATAGATTGTAACTAGTCCCTCGCTTTGTCCTGCAACGAAAAAGGAAATAAACGTAAGCGATTGGCATCTTCAGAAACACCATTTAATTTTACTGTCCCACATATGTCTAGGAAGGATTTCAGGTGAGAATTTGGATCCTCCATGGGTGATCTTCTGTAAGCACAATCTCGAGCCATCTGAATGAGACTTGTTTTCAGCTCAAATTTGTTAGCATTAATCGGGGCATAGACGATCCCTGATTGTTGCTCCTGAAAGACCGGCTGAAAGTAGTCCCTAATGGGCTTAGGCTCCTCAGAATTAGGATTTGCCATCTGGATATGCTTTTCTTTACTTTCCCTTCGAATTCTACTTAAAGTTCTCTCGATCTCTGGATCAAAGGGAACTAAGGCCAACTCCCTAACCTTTCGCATACACCGTCACAACTAACCTAAAAAGGAAAACAAAAGAAAAGGAAAGAAAATAAATTAGGAAAGAAACAAGAAAAGGAAAATAACTAAATCTAAATAAGGAAAATATAATCTACAAAAGGAAAAGATAAACTAATATGAAATGCAAAAACAAATATCGCAAAAACAAATAAGGAAAACTAATCTAAAAAGGAAGGAAAACACTAAAAAGGAAAAAAAATCTATCTATCTATGGAAAATTCAAACAAATATGGAAAAATATAAATATGGAAATCAATCAACAAAGGAAAAAAAAAACAATAAAGGAAAAATGCAATCTACCTAAAAACACAAAAATAACAAAAATAACAACAATACAATAAAATACACCCTAAACTAAGACCGAACAATTTTTCTACGATATTAAAATTGACTAAATATGCCAATCCCCAGCAACGGCGCCAAAAACTTGATGTGCAAATTGCTTACCGCAAGTGTACGGGTCAAGTTATAATATAGTGAATGTAAATCTGAATGTCGTCCTCTGGATTGGTGTCTAGTCAATTTTAATTACCGAAAAATAATTTTGACCAATTTTATTTAGGGAATCGAATTGAATGAGAATATAATTGAATCAAACACAAAACTAATGCAAAAAGTGACAATCTAATGGGAAGAATTTGTCTTAGGGATTTGATTTCACCAATTGGAGTTATGGATTAATAAATGGATTAACACATGCTATGACTCATAAATCTTGGTAAACTAAAATCACACATATCTCTCCCGAGCATATATGATTCTCCCATATGCAATTGAACCCGATATCCCTATCTAAATCCAATAAACATACAAGGCAATAAGGGTAACCTTTTTAACAATTTCTAGAATTAACCTTAATCTCCCGATTTTTAGCTAAATTCTAGTTATGCAAATTGATTATCTAATTTAAATCCTCTCTCCCGAGTTAGATTCAAGCATAAACATCAATCAATTTATGGCCGGTAAATTGAAAGCATTAGGGACACAAAATATGCATAAATGACATCAATAGCATAAAAACCGTAAATCAATCCATAACGTGCCCAACGTCTACATCAATCCCTAAGAATTAAAGTCTAGCTACTCATACACAACGTTACGATATAGCAATAGTCTAAAACAACCATAAACACTAACTAAGATGAGGGAAAAATGAAGTAAACTCAATGTAGGCCGAGACCGAGCGTCCCCCACGAACAATGGGTTGATTTCCAACTTGCTCCCTTTGCTTCAGCCTCACAATGCTCTGTTTACAGCTCCAAAACGTCCCAAAAAGATCCCCCCAAAAACCTAGCTGCAATTGCCTTATATTCTGATTTTTTCGTCGTAGCGTCGAGACGCTGCCTTCAAAACCCGCGTTTCTGAATGAAAATCACATAGCGTCGAGACGCTAAGGTCGTAGCGTTGAGACGCTGTGACCTTTTAGCTCCTGATCAGATATGGAATGCTAGCATCGAGACGCTCAAGAGCTAGCGTCGAGACGCTAGCCAACGGTTGACCATGAGTTGACTTTGTTCTTTTTTTATTCTCTTCGGTTCTTTTGCATCTTTTCGCATTCTGAACACCCGATTGACTCAAATTCCACGCTTAAGCTCTAATCAACACTTTCCTACAAAATAAACAATTAAGTGCAATAGAATGGCCAATAAATCATAAAAGACTAGCTAAATTGATTAGGGAAAACTAGCTAGCTATGCTCGCTATCAATATACGCCCGAGACATGGAGTTGTTAAACAACTGATGAAAAGTGAAGTTATCTCCTTGGAGTATGTGAGGTTTGAGAGGAATTTGGCAGATCCTCTCACCAAATGCCTAACAAGGAGACTAATTCTAGAGCCCTTAGCGTGTATGAGATTCAAACCGTTGAAATTAATCCATATCTCTTTATTTTGGTGGTCCAAGTATGGACTTGATGGGCAAATTTCTTAAAGTCTTCATAGCTCAAATTTTGAGTGGTCTATTTATGATAGACTTGATGAAGCATAACGTGATTGTGGAGGTGTGGCTGCTGTTGGGCTCCTAGAGTGAGTAAAAATATGGTGTAAAAGACTCTAGAACTCTGTGCAAGTATACATAGTCCGCAGCAAGTAATAAGTATTATCAATCCAAGGCCTGAATTAGCTTCCACTTTATCTATTTTGTATAACTCTTTAATGGTTTCAAAGAAGGTAAAACTGATTGGTTTTTATAGGAATAATGCTGAAGCGTAATAAATGACAGAACAAAGAATAAACAAATAGGCAGACAGATTAGAAACTGGCGTTGGTCAGGATTCAGTAATTGTTTTAAAAGATGCTCTAGCAATATTATTGATCATTCAAACTCTCGCAGTATTATTAGCGGATTCCTCCCGAAACTCTGGATTTTTTGGAATGTGTTTCAACCCCAATGAAGTACGACCGATCAAGCACTAGGCAACTGGCTATCCCTAGCTTAGTCACTGGCGTTCACCAATACACAATGATCGTAGTGTGATTAATCGCCACACACTCTCTAAATCATCCCTGAAACTAGAGAGAGGTATCCATACCGGCTAGCTAGGCATGCATAAAATAGAAACAAGGACAACAATTAACCAAGATGCAATAATCAATATATATAACTAAAGTTTAGCACGATGATGTGGACTTTTCCTAACCGCAAGCGCACGGGTCAAGTAATAATATAGTGAATAGTAAATTCGAATGTCGTCCTCTGGATTGGATTTTTAAGCAAATCGAGTACTATGAATAATCTCGCTCAATTTTATCTAGGGATTAAAAAGTGATGAAAAGATGATGATAAAAACAAATCAAAGCAAATAAAAAGAATGGAAATTCAATTGGGAAAACTACTTAGGGAATTGATTTCGCCGATTTCGTTTAGGATTGATTTTAAAGAATAAGTTATTATGCACAATGAAATTATGAGCCAAAGACCCTTTAATCACAACTACATCTCCCGAGTATAATTGATTCTCATGCAAATTAACCAACTTGATATCCCTATCTAAGTTTATTAATATGCAAAGCAATGAGATCTTTTAACCAATTCTAAAGTTAATCTAAAACCGTCAAGAATTAGAAAGTAAACTTTATTCATGCAATCTTGAGCAAGTCTAGATCAAATCCCCTCTCCCGAGCTAGATTCGAAACTTAAATCATCCAACTAATGGCCAATTTAATTGAAAGCATTAAATCAAGATTACAAACACAATAGCATTGCACAACTTAAACCATAAATCAATCCATAAACTTAATCAACTACATCAATCCCTAAGCTATAAGTTTAGCTACTCATGAATGTAAATACAAGCTCAACTAAACATATCAAAGCCATAAATCTAACTAAAGGAAGAAAAAGGGAAAAGAAAACTCAATGTAGGCCGAGTCCCGACGTCCCCGTCACGATCCCCATGAACAATGGGTTGATTTCCAAGATCCTCCTTTGTTTGCAGCTCCAAAAGTCCTCTATTCTGTCCTCTTTACGGCTCCAAAAGGTCCCAAATTGATCTCTTTCAAAACCTAGCCGAAGTGAAGCTTTTATTCTGATTTTTCGTCTTAGCGTCGAGACGCTGTCAAGACAGCGTCGCGACGCTGCCTCTTATACGCGCGTTCTGAATAAGGAAAAACGGAAGCGTCGGGACGCTTCCTATCATAGCGTCTCGACGCTGTAAGCTGTACGCGCCTAATCTGATATGGAATGTGAGCGTCGAGACGCTCAAGAGCTAGCGTCTCGACGCTAGCCTGCTGTTGACCGAGATTTGACTTTTCTCCACTTTTACTCTTTTCATTCCTTTGCATCTTTTCACGCCCCGAGCACCTGATTAACTCTGATATCGCATTATAGCTCCAATCAACCATTTCCTACAAAATAAACAATAAAGCACAATAAAATGGCCCAAACACCATAGAAGACTAGCTAAATTAAATCAGTAAAGATAGCTAGCTATGCTCGCTATCACACGACAATCACATTGCTCCTAACCAACGCCTAAGCTACTTAGTTCATAAGATGCATGGAAACACAAATTACAATCTGAGTAAGCATATCCATAATTACAAGTTAATAAAAGGAAATGTTAATCTCCTTGATAGGCTTGCAATGATGGTCTTCTAGGTGGTCTCCAATCTCTCTTTACTATTTGGCTCCCAAAGATGGAAGGAACTTCCCAAGAATGGAATGTTGTATCCTAAAAGTGGAATGGAATTGACTTGGGCGGCTACTCCCTTTTATAGAAGGATAGGAGGCTTGAATTAGGTCAACTTAGACTTGTGTATGGCTCTCCTTGCTCCTTTATCCCAAAAATAACTCAACAGAAGTCGGTTCATGAAGTTGGATAACGAGCTGTGACGTGGCAGTTTTTGCTCCCAGCTTTGCTGCAACACAGAATTTACTCCCTTTAGTCGCCCAGCAACACATTCTGCATAAAATAATTTCCAAAGCTTCCATTCTTCCAAATGGGTTAAAACATATAATATCTATCTAAAACCAACCCTATTAGGCACAAAAGACACACAAATCCCTATAAAAACGAGGCCTAAATAACTACCTTTTAGGCAGTTATCACACCCTCAAACTTGAACTATTGCACGTCCCAAGCAATGCTAACCAACCTTCCCTTAAGAATTCAAAACATTAGACAAAGAATAGTTTAATCAAACCAGACAATCCAACACTACCTTTAACCTTTACCTGAGCACTCTGTAAAACCAAGCTCCGCTGCAGCAAAACAATTCTTCTGGCATGGACAAATAATCACCACTTTTAACTCAATTTTAAGAACTCGCCACAGCCTAGCTCTATTATCAGACATCTTAAAACACATTTTTAAGGGGTTTATATTTTTGTTTTTCGGACTTAAAGCAGCCCTACAGTCATAAGCTCTTAAACATGGGATGACCCACTTTATGGTGCAGTATACCCTTGCCTCAAGCTCATCACCAACTAGGCTCAATACTCTTTGAAAAGCTAAAAAATCCTTAGTCATTCCATCTCTTGCCCCTCAGAATGACAACATTTTATGATGAAGCTCACCTAAGTTATGGGAGACAGAAAACTGCTGGATCATCATTCATCCTTCAAAACTTTTGCTCAGTGAATTTTCTCAGCAAAATTTTCAACAAATAATTTCTCCATTTTTCCTATTTCCTAGGTCATCTTTTGACGCGAAGACAATCTGTGGGTGTCACAAATGTCCCCGGTTACTCAACAACCTAACAAAATTTTAAATGAAGGAGAGGAATGCTCGAGCAAAACAATTGGAGTAGCAAAAAGTCCCCCAAACTTGAATTATTCATTGTCCCCAATGAATCATTAATTTTGCAATTATACCCCCAAACTTAAATTTTTCTATCTGAATTTTAAATCTAAGCGTGGGACTAGAACTACTTCCCGCACAGCCTCACTCAGCTGCTCATTAGATGGCACTACAACCATCTCATTATATGCCGCATGGGGGAAATTCTGAAGGTTATACAGTGCGTTGATAGAACTAGGACTCCAGTCTACCTCGACTCCTCAAACAATCACCTAGAAACCATCTTCTTTGTCAATGTTAGCATAAAATTCGCGCACCACCTGCGCGTTTACAGACTCAAGCTTCGCACAAAACAACTCCCAACCGTTGTCTGCAATACCGGTCCTTAGAAAATGCGGAAGATCACCGCTAAATCCTCTCTCAAATAAAAAATCTCTTTTCAGAAGCTCAGCGTATTTTGCTCTGGCAAAATTGTTGACGAAGCGATCATACGACAATTGTGGCTCTTCTATTTCATCGTGTTCCTCTGATGCTTCAGCAACATTTTTGCCCTTTTCTGCCCTTCGCTTGAGCAACCGCTCTTCCTCAGCTTTCTTCTCTGCTTCTTCTCTTGCCTTTTTCTCAGCTTCTTTTTTCTCTCGTTCCTCTCGCTCTGCCTTTTCTTTCTCAGAATCCGACGACGGTGGTGATGAGGTATCAGTCTGAATCACCTGAACCCGCCCAACCTTTCGCTTAATGCGGCGACGTCTCAGAGGTTCGAGCATGATGACCTCAACACGAGCCTCCTGAACTGGCTCTCTTTCAGTCGCAACCTCTACTTCTTGAACCTCGTCAGCCTGGTTTTCTTGATTCCCTTCAGCATTCTTTTCTTGAACTCCTTCCGTATCTGGGACTATCAGTTCTACCTCTTCCGGATTCTGCACCTCAGACTCTTTCGGATGTCCTTCTTTTAATGAGGCAGCAACATCCTCTGTTGCCTCTTGGATAGGTTCTTGATCTTCATTCCTCTGTTGCCTCCTTCGCCTCTTGGCTTCCCTCTCTTCTGGTGTTCTTTTCTTCTTTGTTTTTGCTTTCGGTATCTCAAGATTAACTGGTACTTCCTCCTCTTCATTATCTCTCTCTCTGTTTGCTCTCGTCTTTGCCATGGAAGACTTAGGGTTTTCACACAGAAAAGCAACGAAGGAAAAAGAAGAAATTTGAATAGCAAAGGGATTAAATGCGAAGGGGAAAGTGAAAATAACTTACCACCGCTTGTGAATAAATAAAGCCTCAGCAAAATCAAATCCCAACTGAAAAGATTTGCCACATTAAATTATATTACCGTTTAATCGCGTGCAACCTGAAAATTTGAAACCAGCAACGGTAAAATCATGGATTCCAATCACCCATAGTAAATATTTATGCGCTGTCCAACCTCAAAGCCCTTGGATCATCTCCATGTGACATGTGGCTTCATCAGATGACACATGTGAATTTACCTGTAAAAATTCAAAGAAAATCCAAACGGTAAAAATAATTACTTCAACAAATCCCTTCCTATTCGGACGATTTACTTCAGCCATAATTCCGCCGCAACAACCTTCTGAACCTAAAGAATCTTGGATACAGACTATCAATTCAAAATCAAAGATCACCCCATTAAATTCGAATTTAAATAAACCGATCAAATCCAATCTTATCTTTTATTTTCAATTCAAGCCGAATAAATTAGAGAAAATCTTTATTAAATCTACACTAATCAGAATTAAAAATAACTGAAAATAAAATCTAAATCTAAACTAAAATCTAATAAAATCTAATCTAAACTAATTAAAAGATAATTCAATGAGATAAATAAATAAACCGAAAAATAAAATCAAACAAAATCAAATAAAATTAAAATCGACATAGATAAAATCTAAAATAAATTCTACAGAATTCAAAATACCAACGGACTGAAAATAAATCATGCAAAATTTAAACGAACTAAATCTAGAATACTCGAAATTAAAAATAAATCAACGAAAAATAAAATCAAAACAAACTCTGGGAGCTCAAAATATTGCTCTATAAAATGCTCCCGCAAAAAACTTGATCCCTCAATCATCAATCAACCTTAGGGAATGATATTTCGACTGAAAATCCTCTCCCCAATAATGTTTCACACGCTGTCCATTCACTTTAAACACTCTCCCATCTTTTTCATCCTGCAAAGTAATTGCTCCATGGGGAAAACCTCAATCACAACAAACGGTCCTGACCATTTAGATTTTAGTTTCTCGGGAAATAATTTCAATCTAGAATTATAAAGCAAGACTTTCTGACCCTTGACAAAGTCTTTAGATTTAATTTTCTTTTCATGCCACATCTTAGTCTTTTCTTTATACATTTTCGCTTTCTCATAAGAAAATTGGCGAAATTCCTCTAATTCATTCAGCTGCAGCCTTTTTATTGCTCCTGCACGACTCAGATCAAAATTTAACTTTTTTAAAGCCCAAAATGTTTTATGCTCTAGCTCTAGTGGTAAATGACAAGCTTTCCCATATAGTAACCTATAGGGAGACATACCTAGAGGAGTCTTATAGGCTGTCCTATAAGCCCAAAGAGTCTCATCCAACCTAAAAGACCAATCCTTCCTAGATGGATGGACTACTTTCTCTAGAATAGATTTAATTTCCCTATTACTAATTTCAGCTTGACCATTCGCTTGTGGGTGATAAGGGGTAGCTATCCTATGTTTAATCCCATACTTAGCTAAAAGCTTTGTTAAGATATTATTAACAAAATGTGTACCCTCATCACTCACTAGAGCTCAAGGTGTCCCAAACCGCGCAAAGATGTGCCATTGAAGAAACCTTGCTACTGTCTTGGCATCACTCTGATGGCATGCAATGGCCTCCACCCACTTGGACACATAATCAACTGCCAATAAGATAAAAACATTGCCATTAGAAGGGGGAAATGGCCTCATAAAATCAATACCCCATACATCGAATAATTCAACTTCTAAAATGTAAGTAAGAGGCATTTCATCTCTAGGTCCTAAATTTCCTCTCCTTTGGCAAGCATCACATTGCTTATAAAACCAATGGGCATCCTTGAATAAGGTAGGCCAAAAGAATCCACAATGTAGAATCCTCATAGTTGTCCTCTGACCGCTGAAATGACCTCCATACGGCGAAGAGTGACATTGCTCCAGGATTTCCTTTGCTTCATCACCTGAAACACACCTACGAATAATACCGTCAGAGCATTGCTTATACATAAATGGCTCATCCCAATAGAAAAATTTTGCATCATGCTTAAACTTTTTCTTCTGCCTCCAATCCATGTCAATAGGAGTGACTCCCTTTACCAAAAAGTTGGCAATGTCAGCATACCAAGGGACATCCCTGACTACCTTTACCTTAACAGCAAAAAGCTGTTCATCCGGGAAAGAATCTGAAATGGCAGATTGCTCCAGCAAAGATGATGATGGATCAAGACGAGACAAATGATCTGCAATGACATTTTCTGATCCCTTTTTGTCCTTTATCTCTAAGTCGAATTCCTGTAATAATAAAACCCAACGAATTAGTCTAGGCTTTGCATCTTTCTTAGTCATTAAATACCTTATTGTTGCATGATCCGTGAACACCGTGACTTTGGTTCCAACCAAATATGGCCAGAATTTCTCAAAAGCAAACACCACAGCTAACAAATCCTTTTCAGTAGTTGTATAGTTGACTTGTGCTTCATTTAGAACCCTGCTTGCATAATATATAGGATGAATAAATTTGCCCTGCTTTTGCCCCAGCATAGCACCTACTGCAACATCACTCGCATCACACATTACCTCAAATGGTAAATTCCAAATGGTAAATTCCAATTAGGTGCACAAAGAATGGGTGCTGAGATTAAAGCAGCTTTTAAAGTTTCAAAAGCCTTCCTACAATCTGCATTAAAGTCAAAAACATGATCAGTACACAATAAGTTACAAAGAGGTTTACTGATTTTGGAAAAATCTTTTATGAACCTCCTATAAAATCCAGCATGGCCTAAAAAACTCCGAATTCCCTTCACTGAACTCGGTGGTTCTAACCTTTCAATCACCTCTATTTTTGCTCTATCAACTTCTAGACCATTCTTAGAAATCCTATGACCTAACACTATGCTTTTCTTCACCATGAAGTGGCATTTTTCCCAATTAAGAACTAGATGGGTATCCTCACATCTCTTTAACACCTGACCTAAATTATCTAAACAACTTTGAAAAGACCCTCCAAAACCTGAAAAATCGTCCATAAATACCTCAACCGTGGACTCAATCATATCAGAAAAATTGCCAACATACACCGCTGAAATGTTGCTGGAGCATTGGAAAGGCCAAAAGGCATTCGCCTAAAAGCAAACGTCCCAAAAGGGCAGGTGAAAGTGGTTTTTTTCCTGGTCCTCAGGAGCAATAGTAATCTGGTTATACCCAGAATAACCATCTAAGAAACAGTAGTAGGCCTGACCAGCCAATCTATCCAACATCTAGTCAATAAATGGTAGAGGGAAATGGTCCTTACGTGTAGCTTTATTAAGCCTCCTGTAATCCATGCAAACCCTCCAGCCAGTTACTGTCCTGGTTGGGATCAACTCATTGTCTTTATTGCTCACCACAGTGACACCTCCTTTCTTAGGAACACATTGGACAAGGCTTACCCAATTGCTATATGCAATTGGATAAATGATCCCAGCATCCAACCATTTAATCACCTCCTTTTTAACCACCTCTTTCATTGCAGGGTTAAGCCTTCTTTGTTGCTCAATACTCCTAAAGGATCCCTCCTCTAGAGTGATTTTGTGCATACAAAAAGATGAGCTAATTCCCTGAATGTCAGGCAATATCCAACCTATTGCTTTGCGGTATTGCTGCAACAAATTTATTAAGGCATCTTCATGCACCGACTTTAAATCTGATGCAACAATAATGGGCAACGTCTCACCCTCCCCAAGATACACATACTTTAGATGATCCGGCAAGGGCTTCAAATCTAAAGTAGGTGCCTCAATCAGGGATGGCTTAATAGAAGGAGTCTTCTTTTGATCTAAATCTAAAGACTCAAAAACATCCTCACACCTAAACAATTCTTTTTCATTTTTTCTTTCTAATAAACAAACTTCTAAATCTCCTACACTAACCTCTCCATGATCTTCCAAATGGTTATCAGCCGAATCCTGTATTGCTGTCTCAATAATTGTGCTCTCCAGAATCCTAATGAAGGAGCAATCCTCCATTTCGTCTGGATACTTCATGGCTTTAAACACATTAAATTTTACTTCCTCATTACAGACTCTCATTGTTAATTCCCCTTTTTGAAAATCTATTAACGCCCTACCAGTAGCCAAAAATGGACGACCTAGAATAATTGGGACATCTTTATCAACCTCATAGTCTAAAATAATAAAATCAACAGGAAATATGAATTTATCTACCTTTACTAAGACATCCTCAATTTTACCCTCTGGATATGTAATAGACCTATCAGCTAGTTGGAGTGTGACTGTGGTAGGTCTAGCTTCACCAATACATAGCTTTCGATAGACCGAAAGAGGCATAAGGTTAATTCTTGCACCTAAATCACAGAGTGCTCTACCTAACTCTTTTCCACCTATAGATACAAGTATAATAAATGATCCTGGATCCTTAGCCTTGGGTGGTAGCCCATTCTTAAGAATAGCACTACACTCCTCTGTAAGAGATACAGTTTCAAAATCACCCAACCTCTTCTTTTTAGTTAAAATATCCTTAAGAAATTTAGCATAATTAGGCATTTTCTCTATAGCTTCTACTAAAGGGATATTTATATGCAACTGCTTAAGAATCTCTAAAAACTTTTTAAATTTACCATCCTGGTTCTTAGGCCTTTGCCTTTGTAGAAAAGGTAGAGGTGATACATAAGGTGGGGGTGGCACATAAGGTGGTTCCACATCTGGAACAAAACCAGATGCTCCAGCATCTTTATTGCTACCTCTAGCACCCTGACCAGACTCCAACTCTTTCTCAACAACAACATTTTTATCACTATTCCTTTCTATATTCTGGGTTTTCTAGGCTCTTCTAGTGGCTTACCACTCCTAAAAGTTACTGCCTTTATCTGCTCCTTACCTTCCCTTCGAGGGTGTTCAATATCTGATGGAAGTTTCCCCTGAGGCATTGCCTTCAGCTCATTAGCTAGCTGACCCACTTGCAATTCTAGGGATCTCATCGAAGCTTGATTGCTTTGAATTGCGGCATCTGTACGAGCCATAAATTCTTTCATCATTGCCTCAAGAGAATTCTCCGAATTTTGCTGGGGCAAAGTCTGCTTATTTTGCTGGGGCAATACATGTGCTTTAGCAAATCCCGTTTGGTTCACCTTTTGTTGTGTTTGCACATTACTTCCTTGTCCTCCCCATGAGAAGTTGGGGTGGTTGCGCCAACCTGGATTATAAAAGTTAGAATAAGGGTTATTCCTCTGATTACCTACAAAAAACACAAAAGCTGGATTGCTGGGGCAAAACTCGTAGTTGTGGTCTTCACAATAATAGACACATGCTTCCTCTGTGACTTGGTTCACCACTACAACAGGCTCTATAACTGGTGGCTGCTGATGACTAATCACTGTCACATTGTTAAGAGCGTTAGCAATCATTGCAAGATCAGCCCTAATGGTGGACACACCATCAACCTCTAATACACTTTTAACCTTTTTACTTGTGCCTCTAACATCCGACCATTGACAACTATTAGTAGATATTATTTCTAAAATTTCATAGGCTTCATTAAACGTTTTTGCCAAAAAGGCCCCTCTAGCCGAAGCATCAACCATATCCTGGGTTGCTCCATTTAACCCGTTGTAAAATGTTTCCATTTGAATACAATGAGGTAAACCATGGTGGGGACACTTTCGCAAAAGCTGCTTAAACCTTTCCCAAGCCTCACTAAAAGTTTCATCTTCAAGTTGCCTAAACCTTACTATTTCACTCCTTAATTTAGCATTTCTATTTAGTGGGAAATATTTACTCAAAAAATTTTCAGCTAACTCATCCCACGTCCTAATTGATCCTGGAGCAAAAGAATTTAACCATGCCTTTGCTTCATCTCTAAGAGAATACGGGAACAAAGTTAATCTAAGAGCATCCCTAGACACTCCTTGAATTACAAAAGAATCACTAACTCCTAGAAAAGACTTAAGATGTAAATGAGGATCTTCAGATGACAAACCATGGAATTGACCCACAGTTTGCAACATCTGAAACATTACCGGTTTCATTTCAAAATTTGTCGCTTGAATTTAAGGACATGCAATCCCTGGATTTAACTCATCAAACATTGGAAAAGCATATGCTCGAATGGCTCTGGTCCTATCGTTCGCTACCAAGATAGGATTCTCAGCCTGATTATTTTGCTGCTCGTTTTGCTCTAGCGGCGGGTTTTGCTGCAGCAACAGATTTTGCTGGGGGTTCACTGGATCTTCAGGACCCTGCGGGAGACGCGGAAGGTTATCCATTCGATTCTGGTTTCTACGCTGCTCTCGCCTTCTGATCCTGAATGTCCTCTCGATTTCTGGATCAAACTCAAACCTCACCCCAGGCGAATCACTCATGCACCAAACTCACACCTGCAAAAACAAAAGAAACAATCAAAAAGTTCTAGCACCAAACCACTAAAACACATACACAAAACAGATAGATAAAAACTTATTCAAGTCCTCGGCAACGACGCCAAAAACTTTTGGGCTCCTAGAGTGAGTAAAAATATGGTGTAAAAGACTCTAGAACTCTGTGCAAGTATACATAGTCCGCAGCAAGTAATAAGTATTATCAATCCAAGGCCTGAATTAGCTTCCACTTTATCTATTTTGTATAACTCTTTAATGGTTTCAAAGAAGGTAAAAATGATTGGTTTTTATAGGAATAATGCTGAAGCGAAATAAATGACAGAACAAAGAATAAACAAATAGGCAGACATATTAGAAATTGGCTCTGGTCAGGATTCAATAATTGTTTTAAAAGATTCTCTAGCAATATTATTGATCATGCAAACTCTCGCAGTATTATTAGCGGATTCCTCCCGGAACTCCGGATTTTTGGAATGTGTTTCAACCCCAATGAAGTACGACCGATCAAGCACTAGGCAACTGGCTATCCCTAGCTCAAACACTGGCGTTCACCAATACACAATGATCGTAGTGTGATTAACCGCCACACATTCTCTAAATCATCCCTGAAACTAGAGAGAGGTATCCATACTGGCTGGCCAGACGGGCATAAAATAGAAACAAGCACGACAATTAACCAAGATGCAATAATCAATATATATTACTAAAGATAAGCACGACAATCACATTGCTCCTAACCAGCGCCTAAGCTACTTAGTTCATAAGATGCATGGAAACACAAATTACAATCTGAGTAAGCATATCCATAATTATAAGTTAATAAAAGGAAATGTTAATCTCCTTGATCAGCTTGCAATGATGGCCTTCTAGGTGGTCTCCAATCTCTCTTTACTATTTGGCTCCCAAAGATGGAAGGAACTTCCCAAGAATGGAATGTTTCTCCCAAAAGTGGAATGGAATTGACTTGGGCGGCTACTCCCTTTTATAGAAGGATAGGAGCGTTGAATTAGGTCAACCTAGACACGTGTATGGCTCTCCTTGCTCCTTTATCCCAAAAATAACTCAACAGAAGTCGGTTCATGAAGTTGGCTAACGAGCTGTGACGTGGCAGTTTTTGCTCCCAGCTTTGCTGCAACACAGAATTTGCTCCCTCCAGTCGCCCTGCAACACATTCTGCATAAAATAATTTCCAAAGCTTCCATTCTTCCAAATGGGTTAAAACATATAATATCTATCTAAAACCAACCCTATTAGGCACAAAAGACACATAAGTCCCTATATAAACGAGGCCTAAATAACTACCTTTTGGGCAGTTATCAACTGCCTTCTATGAAAGAGTGTAAAGGATCTCTTTCTAGAGCTTTCATGATGAGCCAAGGTTTATGTGCATGGGCTTAAATTGCACTTGTTCTACTACTGTATCGCGAAATCAAAAAAATACACGAGGATTCAAACGTGTTGTGGGGGTCTAAACCATGAATATTGAAAGTTCAAAAGGTAACTTACTTTTTCTATGTTGGTTATTGCCTTACTTCACTATGCATTAATTCAAATCGAAAGATATTAATGCTTAAGTTTTATTTCCTCATTTGCTCAGAAAATATTGTTTACAATCATTCGTGGGGGATTGTTGGGAATGACTTAGCTTTTGGCCCTTTGGAGGTTTGTCCCACATGGATAAATTTAGAGTTAGGAAGAATGTTTTTATACAACCACTCTTCCTTGCTCTTGTAAATGTGGTTAAGGGTGATATTAAGACTTCTTTCTATATGCACGTCACCACCGATGTTGACGGTTTTACTCTTGGTGCCAAAAACCTTTTCTGTTTTTCTTATCCTTTAACCAAAAATCAAACCTTGCAGAAGACTAAGTTCATGTGTGAATTGGTCTAAATGGAAAGGACACGTGGCGTGCTCACAATTGCGGAAGACCAAGTCATGCGTGAATTGGTCTAAGGACACGTGGCGTGCTCACACTTGTAGTAGAATTGGTCCATGTGACACGTGGCATTCATGCCATTTCCTACGTGTGTTAGTTTTGCTAAATCGGTTTCAGGTTCCTCCTATAAATTCCATTTGAGCAAACTGGCAGATCATTCAATTCGATCTTCCTATCTTTCCTTGATTCCAAACCCTTCTCTCTCGAGTGCACGAACGAGGAGGGTGTTGTGTTAACCTTGGGGAGCAACCGGCGTAGATACAATTTAGCACCATGGTCATGCCGAAATTGCTTTTAAGGCAGTGGTTCTATCCACGACGCAATAATTATTTCGTATTCCCCGTCTACATTTCCTAGTTCTAAAGTAAAGAATGTTTATAAGTTTCCTTCTACAGCTTGTCCTTTGTGCAAATGCAATATCAGTCTCTTGAACATTTTTTTTAAGGAAAGGAGAATTGTTTTCAATTGTTTAGGCGATTAATGTTTGACAGGTTATTAAGTCCATGAGAAAAGAAAATGTGAGCGGGTAGCTAATGAGTTGCTAAATCCCATATTTAGGATACTAGCTAATACTCACACACATCCAATGCACATGCTTTTTAGAGTTTAAAAATAATCCTGATTTTAAAATTGGGCTTATAGTTTGAAATTTTCCTAAAAAAAAGGTTTGTAATTCTGACTTGATGTGAGGTATATGTAAACAAAGAAGAACAAATAGTGAAAACAAGATAGAAATTGCAAGAAGTGAATCAAATTGTGTTCTAATGCATTGAAATGAAAAAATAACACGAATTTATAGGAAAGTAAAATGAACAACCACTAACCCACTAACCTTGAAAATCTCTTAAATCAACCTTACTAAGTCACATCCCTCCAACATTGTATTTTACCTCTTCATCATCGTCAGTCAAGTATTCAGGACCAACAGAAAAACAAGTATGCAAACTACAAACAGATTCATCTTGGCCAAAAATTCTAAACACGACTTTTTCATCATCAATGTTCAAGGTAAGCTTACCTGTATGCACACTAATCTCAGCCTTACCAGTCGCTAAGAAGGGTCTGCCTAGAATAATGGGCACCTCTTTGTCCTCCTACATGTCCAGTACCACAAAGTCTGCAGGGAAGATAAATTTGTTGACCTTTACCAGCACGTCCTCCACAACACCCATTGGGTGGGTAATAGATCTATCAACGAGCTGGAAAGTGACGTCGGTGTCCTTCATTCCTGTTAAATCAATCTTCATGTAAACATAATGGGGCATTAAATTTATACTAGCACCTAAATCACATAAGGCCCTATTGAAAGATACTTCTCCTATAGTGCAGGGAACAGTAAAACTCCCTGGATCTTTCTGTTTAGAAGGCATCTTTCCAGAAACGATGGTACTACTACTCTCAGACAATTTAAAAACTTCTTTTTTCAAACTTTTCTTCCTAGAAAGCATTTCTTTCATGAATTTCCCATAATTAGGCATGTTATACAAGACATCTACTAAGGGAATATTCACAGACACCTTTTTAAACATTTCTAGGAATTTTTGAAACTGCTCATCTAATTTAACATTTTTAAAGCGTTGAGGAAAAGGTAACTCCCTGTAGTCAAAGGTTGGACATTCGCCCCTCCGCTTGGGCAGGCTAATGTGTGAGCCTTTGTCGTGATGGTTTCTTTTCATGCTTGTCATTCTTCTGTTCATCTTTCTTCTTTCCTGCAAAATTGTTAGAAAAATAACAATTCAAATTAATAGAGTTAGGAGGATGTTGGGACCTTTTAGAGGAGGTTTTTTGTGCCTCAGCCCTTTCATCTTCATCCTTGCTCTTTTCTTCTTCCTTCTTCTTTTCTGAACTGTTCTCCAACTGTCTACCACTTCTCAGTGTCACCATCTTGCACTGCTCTCTTGGGTTAGGTTCAGTGTCGCTTGGAAATTTTCCCTTCTGAAGGGCATTCACCGCTGAAGCGATCTGTCCTATTTGAACTTCCATGTTTTTCAGAGATGTGTCGTGGTTATTAACTGTCGTCTGGAGATTCACGTTCAACACTCTTTGTTCTTTAATAAACAGAGCCACCATCTCCTCCAGGTTATTCTTCTTTTTAGGCGCACTGGATGATGCAAAACCTGGGGGTGGCTGCAAAACATTCTTCGTGTTTGAATATGAGAAGTTCTCGTGATTGCGCAGACTGGGGTGGTAGAAGTTTGGTATTCCTTGAGTAAATGGTATGTTTCCCACGTACTGGACTTCTTCCACATCTTGACCTTCCTTCTTTAAATATCCTTCAACTAAGGTGGAAATGGATTTGACCACCTCAGATGAGGTCAACTTGTTCAACGCATTGGTCAGAGATGCCATCTGTGCCTTCAACGAACTCGACTCATCCAATTCATAAATTCCAGCCTTCTTTAAAATTGTTCCCCTCTCGGTCGGCCACTGATAACTAGTTGCTGCCATTTCTTCTAACAGATCTTTGGCTTCTGTTACTGTCTTGGAAAGAAAACTTCCTCCTGTTGATGTGTCTAGAACTGTCTTGGTGGAGGGATTCAATCCATTGTAAAACAACTGCACTTGGAGCCAATCAGGATATCCATGTTGGGGGCACCGCCTAAGCATTTCCTTGTATCTCTCTCATGCCTCGTACAATTGCTCCTCATCAAGCCGCCTAAACGTTCTGATTTCAGTCCGGAGCTTGGTAGTCTTGGCAGACGGGAAGAACTTTGTCAGAAAAGCCTGGGCAAGCTCGTCCCATGTACTAATGTTGCCCGTCTCGATTGATTCGAGACAATCCTTTGTTTTGTCTTGTAGAGAAAATGGAAACAGCCTCAATCTTATAGTGTCTACCGGAACTCCGTTCATCTTCACCGTCCCACATATTTCCAAGAATGATCGTAGATGTGAGTGTGGGTCCTCAGAAGGATGTCCCTTAAAAGAGTTATCGCTCGCCATCTGAATCAATCCTGTCTTTAACTCAAAATTGGTAGCTTGGATTGGGTCGTAGACAATTCCAGAATTCTCGGTGAGAAGAACGGGCTGTAAGAAGTCTCTGATTGCCTTGGGAGCTTCATCTTGATGGGTCATTGCTTCTGCTAATCTTTTCTCTCTCTTAGTGGATCTAAGAGTCCTATCAATGGGAATTGATTTATGGTAAAATGAGGCACCAAGGGGTGCCTTTTATAGGCTCGGATTGGGGTCAGCGTCGCGACACTGTCTTCATAGCGTCTTGACGCTGTGCCAATTTCCAGAATTTCCAGCTTCGGTTTGGGCTTCTTTTTGGGCCTTCTCTTCATTTCTTTTTGGGCTCTTTCTTCATGATTGGTCTCATTGACTCCCCTTTTGGTCCAAGCTTGGAATTTGGGTTTGATTGGCTTCATTTTGGGCATTTTTTCCCAAAATCCAAAACTTTGCTCCTAAAGACCAAATAACGAAATACATTAAATATTTTCAATAAAAACACGATTAAAGCATAGAAAAGCCTAATAAATTGGGACTAAATTAGCGACATTTCTACTCGCTATCAAGCCACTATCCTAAATAAATGCCATTAACCATTACTTTCTATCCAAGTAAATTTTAACTAAGTCAAACTACTTGCCTACCAAGTTTTCACTAATTTTAACACTCCCCCTTAGTGCAAACATACGACCAACAATACCAACTGCACTCCTGAGTTCTTCAAACTTTGATTTACCAAGAGACTTGGTAAATATATCAGCAATTTGCTCCTTGGAATGTATCTTCTGCAATTTGATGTCTTGCGTCAAAACTTTCTCTCGAACAAAATGAAAATGAGTTTCAATGTGCTTTGTACGAGCATGAAACATTGGGTTCCCTGCAAGCTTGATTTCACTTTCGTTGTCACAAAAAATACGGAAAAGATTTCTGCCATGAGTCTTTTTAGCCAAATACATTCTTGAGTAGCCAAAGTAGTTGCTACATATTCTGCTTCACAACTTGAAAGAGCAACAAAGACTTGTTTCTTACTGCACCATGAAATAGCCCCTGAGCCTGTATTAAAGCAGTATCCAATTGTGGAACGTTTGTCATTTACATCACCAGCCCAATTTGCATCAACAAAACTGCTTAACACGAAAGATTTAGCTTGTTTATACAACAAGCCAAAACATAAGGTACTCTTAACATATCGAAGAATCCTCTTTGCAGTAACTAAATGAGCTTCACATGACATATCCATAAATTGAGCAACAACACCTACAGAATAAGAAATGTCAAGTCTTGTGATAGTTAAATAAATTAGACTACCAACAAGTTGTCGAAAAAGTGTTGCATTTGCCAATCGTTTTTCTTCTTCCTTAGTCAACTTCAAAGATGGATCCATATGATTAATCATTGGTTTGGACTCATTCATGTCAAAACGATCCAATAAACTCGTTGCATATCCTTTCTGTGAGACAAAGTATCTGATAACTGCCCAAAAGGTAGTTATTTAGGCTTCATTTCTATGAGGATTTGTGTGTCTTCTGTGCTTAAGAGAGTTGGTTTTAGATGGATATTACATGTTTTAACCCATTTGGAAAAATGGAAGCATTGGAAATTATTTTGTGCAGATTATGCTGCTGAGCGACTGGAGGGAGCAAATTCTGTGCTGCAGCAAAACTGGGAACAGAACTGCCACATCACAGCTCGTTAGCCAACTTCATGAACCGACTTCTGTTGAGTTATTTTTGGGATAAACGAGCAAGGAGAGCCTTACACGTGCCCTAGTTGACCTAATTCAAGCCTCCCATCCTTCTATAAAAGGAAGTAGCCGTCAAAGTCAAATGTATTCCATGTTCTCCCTTGGAAGCCGAATAGTATAGAGAGATTGTAGATCATCAAGAACACCATCATTTGCAAGCTGATTAAGGAGTTTATTTTCTTTATTAACTTGTGATTATGGACATGCCTACTCAGATTGTGATTTGTATTTTCATGCCTATTATGAACTAAGTAGCTTAGGTGTTGGTTAGGAATAATGTGATTGTCGTGCTTCATCTTTAGTAATATATTGACTATCGCATTTTGGTTAGTTGTTGTACTTATTTCCATTTTATGCCCGCCTGGCCAGCCGGTGTGAATAGCTCTCTCTAATTTCAGGGATGATTTAGAGAGTGTGTGGCAATTATCCACACTACGATCATTGTGTATTGGTGAACGCCAGTGACTGAGCTAGGGATAGCCAGTTGCCTAGTGCTTGATCGGTCGCATTTCATTGGGTTTGAACATATCCCAAAAGATCCGGAGTTCCAGGAGGAATCCGCTAATAATACTGCGAGAAATGCATGATCAATAATATTGCTAGAGCATCTTTTAGAACAATCACTAAATCCTAACCAGCGCCTGTCTTTAATCTGTCTATCTATTTGTTTACTCGTTGTTCTGTCATTTATTTTGCCTCAGCATAATTCTTATAAAACCAAATCATTTTACCATCTTTGAAACCATTAGAAAGTTACACAAAATAGGTAGAGTGGAAACTAATTCAGGACTCGGATTGATAATATTACTTGCTGCAGACTGTGTATACTTGCACAGGAATTCTAGAGTCTTTTATACCATATTTTTACTCACTCTAGGAACCCAACAGTATCCATCTGACCTTTCAACCTCCAAGCCAAGAACACATCTTGCATCACTTTTCATTTCAAAACGAATTGACAAAGCATCTCGAAGACTATTAATTTCAACTTCATCATCACCTATTATGATCATGTCATCAACATATAGTAGAAGCATTGTACATACTGACGTTGTCTTTTTAACAAACAGACTTGAATCTGCACTTGAAGACCTGAACCCACAGAACTCAAGATATTGAGCAATTTTACCATACCAAGCACGGGGAGCTTGCTTAAGACCATATAAAGCCTTCTTGAGTCGACACACATTGGAGACTCCTTGGAAACAAAACCTTGAGGTTGTTCCATAAAAATGTCTCGATCTAACTCTCCATAAAGGAAAGCATTATTCACATCTAACTGCCATAATTTCCAATCTTTGTAAGTAGCTAATGAAATAATTATTCGAATAGTTACCATTTTAGCAACAGGACTTAATGTCTCTTCATAGTCTAGATCATATTGTTGTGAAAAAACACGAGCAACAAGACGAGCTTTATACCTGTCAATAGTACTATTCGACTTTTTCTTTAACTTGTAAACCCATTTACAAGTATCTAACTCAACATTCTTTGGCTTTGGAACAAGTTCCCAAGTGTCGTTCTTGTTTAGAGCCGAGATTTCCTCCTGCGTTGCTTCTTCCCATTCAAGAACATCTCTAACTTCATTATAAGACATGGGTTCATGATAACTCTCCAAAAGGTAGTTATTTAGGTCTCACTTCTATAGGGATTTGTGTGTCTGTTGTGCTTAATAGGGTTGGTTTTAGATATATATTATATGTTTTAACCCATTTGGAAGAATGGAAGCTTTGGAAGTTATTTTATGCATAATGTACTGCTGAGCGACTGGAGGGAGCAAATTCTGTGCTGCAACAAAGCTGTGAGCAAAACTGCCACGTCACAACTCGTTAGCCAAGTTGACAAACCGAATTCTATTGAGTTATTCTCGGGATAAAGGAGCAAGGAGAGTCATCCATGTGTCTAGGTCAACCTAATTCAAGCCTCCTATCCTTCTATAAAAGGAGATGGCCGCCCAAGTCAATTTCATTCCACTTTTGGGAGAAAACATTCCATTCTTGGAAAGTTACTTCCACCTTTGGGAGCCGAATAGAGGAAGATTGGAGACCACCAAGAAGACCATCGATTACAAGCTGATCAAGGGAATTAAACTTTTCTTGTATTATCTTGTAGTTATGGATAAGCTTACTCAGATTGTAACGTGTGTTTCCATGCATTTTATGAACTACGTAGCTTTAGGCATTGGTTAGGAAACAATGTGATTTTCGTGCTTAATTTCTAGTAATACATATTGATTAATGCATCTTGATTAATTATTGTGTTCATTTATATTTTGTGCCCGTCTGGCCAGCCGATATGAATACCTCTCTCTAGTTTCAGGGATGATTTAGGGAGTGAGTGACAATTAATCACACTAGATCATTGTGTATTGGTGAACGCCAGTAATTGAGCTAGGGATAGCCAGTTGCCTAGTGCTTGATCCGGAGTTCCAAAAGATCCGGAGTTCCGGGAGGAATCTGCTAATAAGACTGCGAGAGTTTTGCATGATCAATAATATTGCTAGAGCATCTTTTAAAACAATTACTAAATCCTGACCAGAGCCTGTTTTTAATCTGTCTGCCTATTTGTTTACTTTCTGTTCTGTCATTTCTTTTGCTTCAGCATCTTATCAAAAACCAATCATTTTTACCACTTTTGAAACCATTGAAAAACTAAACAAAATAGATAAAGTGAAAGCTAGTTCAGACCTTGGATTGATAAATACTTATTACTTGTTGCGGACTGTGTATATTTGCACAGAGTCTAGAGCCTATTTACATCTTATTTTTACTCACTCTAGGAACCCAACAGTTCACCTTCACAAATATCACCCATTAGAAAACAATATACAACTGAACAATTATTTAACTGTACCTCTGATAGCGAGCATAGCTAGCTATTTTTCTCTGAGGGACTGTTTGGGGCGCTGAATTGGTTATAATATCTGATGGTTATAATAATCTGGCAATTATTATAATCTGGGGGTTATAATAATCTGTGTTTGGGGTGCAGATTATTATAGTCTGGGATAAAATAATCTGTGTTTGGGGTGCAAATTATTTTAATCTGAGATAAAATAATCTGTTTGGAGTGTTGATCTGTTTTAACATGAGGTTCTGAATCAAAGGTTCAAACTGACTGTTTTCTTTTTCTAGTTTTTTTTTATGATATACAAC
The DNA here is from genome assembly GCA_036850905.1 of Luffa acutangula. Classification (NCBI taxonomy): domain Eukaryota; kingdom Viridiplantae; phylum Streptophyta; class Magnoliopsida; order Cucurbitales; family Cucurbitaceae; genus Luffa; species Luffa acutangula. The sequence goes on along the minus strand of CM072097.1, from coordinate 36,482,235 downwards.
ACTTTGATTTGATTTAGGGTTATGTTTTTTTTTTTTTTTGTTACAAAGCAAAAAAGTTTAGGTTTTGGTATAGAAAAATCATATTAGTTAACTTTTAGTATTGTCAAAATAAAAATTGTAAATGTTTAGTTCAAAAATCATATTAGTTTTTTCTTTTTTTATCAATAAAATCATTTGAAATAAACTTGAGTGTGGTAAATATAATTTCGTTTGAATGTTTTTGTTTTTTTAAGTTGATTAACCTTCGATGTTGTCAACGACTTTTCCGGCAACCTTTGATGTTTTTTTTCTTTATTTTTATTTTTTATATTTTTCAAAATGAAATTGAGAAGAAATATGGAAAAAAAATTGGTGGCCGGAAAATTCATCGGCGATCGTCGGAAAAGTCGTCGGCGGTCGTCGGAAAATGCGTCAGAAACTTCGCCGGCTGACAGCGGCCGACGGTCGTCGGAAAAGTCAAGGAGTCGCATGGAAGAAGTGAGGAGATAGTTACTGTAGTGGGTTGAATAATGGTTACTGTAGAAAATAGATAAAATAATCGGGGGTTAAAATAACCCACCTCACCAATTATTTTTTTTGGTGCCCCAAACATTGAATAGGTTATAATAAGGGGGTTATTATAACCTATTCAGTGCCCCAAACACCCCCTGATTAATTAAGCTAGTCTTTTACAATTATTTGCCCAAATTTATGCATTTTTATGTTTTATTTGTAGGAAGTATGTGTTTGAAGCTTAATTCAGCAATTAGAGTCAAATGGAGTTTTCAATCTAAAAAAAAAAAAAACATAGCGTCGCGACGCTATCGACAAATTTTCCAAAATTGCGGATCGCGACAGCGTCGCGACGCTGTTTGTGGCGTCTCGACGCTATTGGCAGATTTTCTATATAATCTTCTTTTCATGCTACGGCCAAGGGGAGTCCAATTGGTGAGATTTTAGCCCTAATTTCGACTAGAGACCTTTGGTGGGAGCTAAAGCAAGGCCAAGGAGCGGGAATCAAGCGAGAAGACGTGGAGATCGTGACGGGGACGTGCCGGTTTCGACAGATTCGAGTTTTCCTTTATCTTTCCCTTACCTTTTGTAGTTTTTATGGCTTTTCTTTCAATTAGTGTTTGTAGTTTAAAGACTATGAATTGCTAGTTGTTTGTCTTAGGGATTGATGTAGTTGTTTTAGTTTGTTGGATTGATTTGTGGTATGAATATGCATTTATTTTACTTATGCAATTATGGTTAAATGCTTTCAATTACTTGATCACTAGTTGAATGATTTGAGTGTTGAATCTTGCTCGGGAGAGGGGATTTGGCCTAAGACTTACTTTATTTAATTGCATGACTAAAGTAGACTTACTTTAGAAGTTGCTTGAAGAACTAAACTCAGAGCCTTGCTTGTTAATAAACTTAGATAGGGATATCAAGTTGATTGCATGCATGAGAATCAATTATGTTCGGGAGAGATAGTTGTGATAAAAGGTTCCTAGACTTGGTAGAATAATTGCATGTTAAATTCATCCCATTAATTTATCCTCAATCTCAACAATGAAATCAATTCTCTAAGAGTTTTTCCATTTGAGTCTCCACTTTTATTTTTATGCTTTGTGTCTTTAAATTTATCTTTTTCATTAAGTTTTGCTCCCTAAATAAAATTGAACAAAAGTATTCACGATACTTAATTTGCTAGAAAACCAATCCAGAGGACGACACTCGTTTTACACGAAAACACTATATTATTACTTGACCCGTACACTTGCGGTAAGCAAATTGCACATCAACCTCATAATTAGATAAATAACTGGGTTGTGTTCTTTGTCTAGAAGATCTTCAAACAACAGTCTCTGCATCTTCATTTGTTTGATTATATTCTCCAAATACTAGTATTGATATCCTTTTCATTTGATGAATCATCAGTAAAGAAAGGTGATAAGTCAACAACGCCTTTCTTTGAACTTGTATACAAGATATGACGAAACTTCATCAAATACCACATCTCGAGAAACAACTTCTCTTGTACTTGGATCCATACATTTCCATCATTTCCTGTGAGTATCATATCCAACAAAAATACAACGTCTTGCCTTTGGGTCAAGTTTAGTACGCTTAATCTTTGAAACATGAACATAACAAATTGACCTAAAAACTCAAAGATAACTCACATTAGGTTTACGATGATATAATCGTTGGGTTTTATGTCCTAAAACTCGTAGATAGTGAATGTTAACAAATTATATACTTGTATCAATGAAGTGTTATTGAAGTTTATGTAATAAAGTGTTATTGTAAATTTAAGTCTAAAATTGCACAATATGACCCAAATCCAATAAACTAAGATCCAAGGTTGTTTACATGTAACTTGAACTAGTATGTGGGGACATACGGGGATCGGTGTTCAAGTAACAACCTAAAAGGTCTATAGTACATGGATAAGGTATAGTACATGGATAAGGCTGGGTACCTTATCCTGGTAACACTATGTGATACGGTCCGCTTTGTACTCGATATAGACGTATTGATCCAAGGCGTCCATGTAGGAGACATGCATGCGGGGGTATCCTATGCAATGAGTTTGCATAAGACCGGACCACGAAATAGTAAACCACTAGATGTAACACTGTTAACTAGTTAGGTTACCGTGTCAATAGGATGACCTAGGTAACTCAGTCTTAATCATGAGTGTGTCATGAACTCCTTCTCACGAGAGATTGTCCTTTGATTAGTACGGGTGAGAGTGGTCTGCACGCCGACTCAATAAGCCTACTTTCTTGGGGACAAGACCAAGTGGGGGGTTGGGAACATGACAACACAAGATTGAATTCACTCCTTCCCACTTCTAGGAGAAGTAGATGAGTGTTCCCTTAAGTGGTGACTCTGGGTCTTGAACAAAGGGATCCCACCCTCTCACTAGTCCGAGAGGGACTTTCTGTTTACTGTTTGGACCATAAACAGGTTGTTCATTAGAGGAGCACTGGTACTTAAGAAGCCAGAGGTAACTCAAGGGTAAAACGGTAATTTGACCCAGCTGTAGTTACGAACACTCGTGAAGGATTGACTTACCGTTATTGGTCAACATCCGTGGACACAGAAATATTCTACAGTGAGAAGAGTGCAACTGTGGGTCTTTAGTGGAGTGACCCACAGTTAATGAATATTGCTTAACTTGATTAATGAGTTTAGTCAGTTAACCTCATATCATTGGAGCTTCTGATCTGTAGGTCCATTAGGCCCCCCTACTAGCTCGTAAAGAGTAATTGGGAACAATTTATATTGAAAAGAATTTGAATTGTTCAAATTCAATTTGGGAATCAAGTTAATTGTATGAAGTACAATTAATATGTTTCAAAAAAAAAAAAGTACAATTAATATAATGTATGTTGTTACATTATAATATAAAATTTAATATATGTGATTAAACTTTATTAAATGAAAGAATAATATATATTTGAAAGAGTTCAAACATATATATTTAATTAAATATATGATATTTAATTAATAAATTAATTAATTGTGAATTAATTAATTATTCAATTTAGTTTGAATTAAATTTGATTTAATAATACTATAGGTTATAAGAGAGATGCACATTTGAATAAGATTCAAATGTTTGATTAAATAAATATGTGATATTTAATTGGTCAAAAAATTAATTAATTATGTAGTTTAATTAATTTAATTAAATGTGATTTAATTAATTTTAATTAAAACTATATATTATGTGAGGGTTTACATTTAATATGATTTAATGCGCATATATATATATATATATATATATATATATATATATATATATATATATATATAATTAAATATGAGATATTTAATTATATATAGTTAATTAATTAAATAGTTTAATTAATTAATGTTTAATGAATAAATTTATATTATAATGTTTTTATAATATAATTAATCAATTAAATAACCAACTCCCCAATTAGGGGAGTGGTTATGAGATCCCAGAAAGAGGGGTCTTTCCTCTCACGCTTCACAGAAGGATTCTTCTGCAATATCTCCATCTCTCAATCACTCTCCTCTCTCTCATTCTCTCTGAGTACAGAATATAAAGAAGAAAATTTCTTCTCTTCGATTTCTTCCCAAATTCAAGAAATATGAGATCTCACAATCTCGTTTCCAAGCTCAGAGAATAGTGGGGTAATCTTGTGGTGGTGTCCCAAGATTTCACATTTGGTCCCTGACATTCAAGAAGGCGTTCTTGAAGAATTCCAGAGTCGCCCACGACGGTAAGTATGCTTAACCTTAAATTGTAGAACTATGAATTCGTTATTTGCCAATGTATGGGTATTTTAAGAAACAAAATTAAAATGCGAATTGGTCCAATTGCTTCCGCTGTAACGGAATTGGGAATTTCAATCCTACAATAATACCTCAAAAGGAGACAAATTCGATCCCGTCCATGGAGGTAGACGATTTATGACGTGACAAGTTAACTGAATAGTTGTTGCTCAAAGCTCCATTGGAAGGTTCTTTGCAAGCAACCAACACAAGCACATAGATGTAAGATATACTAATTTACTTTCAGTAACTTCATTCTGTTGTGGAGTGTCAAGACATGTCATTTGGTGTTGAATTTTATGCTCTTTGTAATAATTCTGAAATTGATCAAACATATATTCTCCTCCATTATCTATGCGAAGACACTTTATTGGCAACAAAATTCATTTTCCACTTGCTCCTTAAACTGGACAAACTTGGAGAAAGTCTCACTTTTAGCTTCCAAGAAATACATCCACGTGAACTGAGAAAAATTGTCCACAAAAACGATCACATAACGACAACTAGAATAACTGGGTGTTCTAGTTGGCCGAATCAAATCTGAATGAACCAAATGCAATGCAACAGTAGCCCTGTTATTTGAATTTGGGAAAGGAAGACGATGTGATTTCCCAAATTGACAATCAGGACAAACCACATCGTGATGATTTCCTTAAAGAGAGGAACACCGTCAAGAAGCTTTTTCATAGAAATTCTTTGTAGTAACTGATAACCAACATGGCCTAGTCGAACATGCCAAAGTGTTGCACATAAGCATCACTTGCAGACAAAACATAGAGAGAATCTTTCCTCTTTGCAGTTAATAAAACATCAGCTTCAAATTGCTTAATATTAGAAACAATTTTCACATCATTTGGACCAAAGAGAACATACCTCCCAGAGTCAGCAATGTGAGAGACTTAAACCAAATTCTTCTTTAGATCTGGAACATGATAAACATCTTCGAGAGAAACACCAGCAACATTTGGTGCATCATCTTTAACATTAACACACCCTTCTTCAACAACAGAATGTAAGGAATTATTGGTCGTTGCAATAACTCTTTTTCCCTGATGGGTATATCAGAGAGAAGAAAAACATTTCTAGTAGCATGATGAGAACAATCAGAATCAATAATCCAATCCTCATCATAATCTATAGAAGTATTAGCATGCAAATTAATGGGTTGATCAACAGTTTCAATTAACAAGCATTGTTCCCAAGTAAGTTGTTCAGATTTATTTTTTTTTCCTGTACAACATTTGCTTTTACTTCTTTGAGATTCACCCGACAATTTGGTCTAATATGACCCGACTTCCCACAACGATGACACACCACCTTCACCCGACAATCATGTTTGATGTGTCCTGGCTTGCCGCACCTAAAACATCCTTTTAAATTGCCCTTGGACTGCTGCCCTTCAACCTTGGAATCCTTGCTATCATTTGAAGAATGCTTGGCAGAAGAATTAACGTTTCCTTTATCTTTTGCATAAACAGCAACTTCCACCTCGTAGTGAATTTGCTTGTTGTTGCCAAGCATTTGTTTCATCAACGCTTCCTGATTTGAGAGCAAGTTTTCCAGCTCAATGATAGAAGATTGATTTACCCAACCTTGTATCGAAGAAATAAATGACATAAACTCCTTTCCCAGTCTACGAATAAGATACTGACACAACTGGGTCTTACTAATAAGCTCCACTTTGTCCAATTCTATAATTTCAGAACACAAAGTTTTAACTTTTAGATAATATATTCTGAAATCGACAAGTTACCTTGAATAGTTCCGACAAGTCCATTCTCCAAATATTGCAACATTGTCGTGTTCTTTTGAGCGAACAATCTTTCAAGAGTTTCTCACACTTGCTTTGGAGAATTCACATCACAAACATGCTCAATATACTCCTTGTCAATAGAAGTTTGCAAAGCAAATAAAGCTTTGCCACATTTGACCTTCCACTTCCTCCGTGCCTCAACATTCTCCAAAGTATCTCTTGGAATTTCAGTATCATCACCGGAAACAAGATCCCACAAATCTTGTCCTTGTAGAAAAGCTTCCATACATAGCCTCCAATAGCTATAATTATCATTGGTAAGCTTGTCCACACAAATATTGTTTCCACCGTATGCTCTGGTACCATGCAAACAAAGAACAAATAGTGGAAACAAGATTAGAAATGGCAAGAAAGAAGTGAATTGAATTGTGTTCTAATGCATTGAAATGAAAAAATTACACGAATTTATAGGAAAGTAAAATGAACAACCACTGACCCACTAACCTTGAAAATCTCTTAAATCAACCTTACTAAGTCACATCCCTCCAAATTAAGAGCCACTATCCTAAATAAATGTCACTAACCATTACTTTCTATGCAAGTAAATTTTGACTAAGTCAAACTATTTGCCAACCAAGTTTGCACTAATTTTAACAAGGTATGTCAAGACCAAGGCCCACACGCGCGTCGCCGCCACCCGGCCGGCTTGGGCTCGGGCACGGGCCAGGCTCATCTTTTTGGGACATTTTCTTCAAAATTTCTTTCAACCGTATTCTGCTTTATCAAATCCACGTGGCGATCTCAGAGAAAGTGGAGGATGGTAGACTTTTACTGAGCTTTGGTTGAAGAAGTCTGAGGACGTGTGGCAGACGGAAGGCTGGTCAAGGAAGGCCACAAATCTTTGGAGTTTTTTATTTTATTTTAAAAATTCACTTCTATTTTGGGCCACTCCTGCAGTATAAAGACATTCATTCCCTTGCCTTCTTGATAATCTCATCTCATTCTCTCTTCTCCCCCTTTCAGCTTTCCTTCTCCTTTCACCTTTTCATTTTCCTTTCCCGAACACGAAATTGATTTCACTCTGTCTCGACGAGTGCATGTATAATTCAGAGGTTTGTTAACCTTGGGGAGCATACTGACAGTTACACGATTTAGCACCAAGGTCGTGTCGAGTTTTTCTTTCAAGGCAGTGGTTCCGTCCACGACACAACGATTTTGTTTTTAATTCCAATTTTACCCTTCTTCTGGCGAACAATTTGAAAGCATCCTTCATGGCTACCATTTGATCCAGAAAGGTATTGCCAGATCTATCAAAATTGGAATATCTCGATGGGACCAATTACCGCCGCTGGTCCCAAAAGCTTCTGATCTTCTTTGAGCAGTTGGAGGTTGACTATATTCTCACTACTACTCAGCCCGCTACTGCTGCTAATTCTACCGCTACTACCGCTACCGTAACTGTTGCCACCACCGATCCAGCTGCTATCGTTGCCGCCACCAATCCACTTGTTGTCGCTGCCGTTGTCGTTTAGTTTGCCACCACCGCTGCTACTGTCGCTGTTGATCCCTAGATGTCCACTACCGCTGTCATTGATTCTGAAAAAGTTTGAAAAGGACAACAAAATTGTTCGGGGACATCTCCTCAACTACAGGAGCAACTCACTTTTCGATCTATTCGTGGTCCAAAATTCTGCGAAGATTATTTGGGACACGTTAGAGTCCAGATATGGTGGTCACGATGCAAGTAGGAGAAAGTACGTCGTCGGAAAATGACTACAATTTCAGATGACAGACAACAAACCGATGATGAATTAGGTTCATGAGTACGAGAACCTAGTGGCTAGTGTGTTGTCTGAAGGCATGAAGATGTGTGAAATTCATCAGGCAAATGTGCTATTCGAGAAATTACCTCCTTCCTGGAGCGATTATCGCAATCACCTAAAACATAAGAAGAAGGACCTGACTCTGCAAGAACTGATCAGTCATGTGCGAACGGAAGAAGCCAACAGGCAAAAGGATAAGATTTCTTCCCAATTCTCTTTCCTTTTTTTCTTTTTTTCTTTTTTCTGTTATTTTTTCTCTTTCATTTTTTAATTATTCTTTCTTTTTTCTGTTAATTCTTTCCTCTTTTTTCTTTTTTTATCACCTCCATCGACCAGCCGCCACCGTCGATCACCGACCGCCACTGACCTTTGTCGACCGTCCGCAGCTGACCTGCCGACTGGTTGCAACCATTAACCTCCGACTATCGATTGTCGTCAACCTTCGCTAACCGGCCTTCGTCGACAAATCACCATTGTTGACCTCTGACTACCGATCGCTGCCGAACTTCGCCGACCAGTCGCCATCGTCTACCTCTGACTACCGGTCGCTGACGTACTCTGTTGACCTCCAACTATCAGCCGCAACCGACCTCTTCTGACCGGCATCTGCCGATCGACCTCTATCGTCGACCTCGACTACCGACCGCTGTCGACCTCCGCTAATCGACCGTCGTCAACCGACCGCCACCGTCGACCTCCAACTACCGACCGCCGCTGATCTTTTCTAATCGACATCTGTCGATGACCACTACCATCGACCTCCGAATATTGGTCGTTGTCGACCTCCAGCAACCGACCGCCACCATTGAATTCTGACTACCAACCTCCGTCGACTGGTCGCCATCGTCGACCACTGACTACCGACCACCACAAACCTCCATCGACTAGCTGCCACCGTCGACTTTCGACTACCAACCACCTTTGAATACTGGTCGTCGTCGACCTCCACCGACCAGTGGCCACCATCGACCTCCAACTACCGATCGTCGTCGACCGACCTCCGTCGATCAACCGCTACCGTCAATCTCTAACTACCGACCGCCGCAAACCTCTGTCGATCGACCGTCGACCGTCGACCTTTAACTACCGGTCGTCGCGACTACCAGCAACCGATCTCTTCTAACCTGCGACTACCGACCGTCGTCGACCTCTATCAACCTTCGACTATCGGTCGTCGTCGACCTCCACTGATCGACTGCCACCGTCGACCTCCAACTACCAACCGTCGTCGACCTCTACCGACCGACCACCACCGTCGACCTCCGACTATCGACCGCCGCCGACCAATCGCCACCATTGATCACTAACTACCCGCCGCCGCCAACCTCCTGCGACCAACCACCACTAGAGACCTTTGACTATAATTTTAATGTATGCTATATAATTTTTATATTATATGTACCAAATTTTATTTCAGCTAAAAATCAAGAAACAAGAAACAAGAAATAAGAAACAATTATACAGTTATCGTCATATCTGTTTCTGATTTTGGAGAAACAAGAAACAAAAATAGTTATCAAACATGTTTCTGTTTTAGTTCTTAAGTAACGAGAAACAAGACGTTATCAAATGAGTCCTAAGGTTTCTTTCCTCATTGTTTATAAGATATAGTATATAAATAATGTGGACTTTTTTTTTTTTTTGAAAAAATATAAATAATGTTGACTTGATGGTGTTTTTTTATTATTATTATTTTTAAAGATGAATTGACGGTTTTAAGGCGACACAAAATTGTGAACTCAAAAAAAGAAAATTGTGGACTCAAACGAAGAAGAAGAAGAAGAAGAAGAAAAATTGTTACAACCACCGTAATTAAGCAATGACTCTGGTAACTTTTCTAATTTTCAGTTAATAAAATTTACGTATTAACAGTTTTGGGTGAATGTAATTTTTCTTCTTAAAATTATTGGTTTATCTGTGCTTTTTAAAAGTTCTATTGTGGATTTACCACTTTAATTTTCAAAGCTTACTAACACAATTTTAGCGAGTAAACTTTTTTTTTTTTTTTTGAAAATTAAAAAAGATATATATTTTTTTAATAAATGAAATTAAAATCTTACTAAATAGTCTATTTGGTTTTCGAATCCCCAAACACCTACTACACTTTTACCAAAATAGTGGATTCACTGATCTCCATCTATAAATTTCCGCGGTATTTAAAAAAAAAAAAACAATACTAATAAATACCAATTTTATTCTTCGTTCAACTCTAAATAAAAAAAAATTATATTTCTATATGAATAAAATATAAATATATATCTTTTTTTTTTTTTTTGAGTACTATAAATATATATCTCAATATTTGCTTGTTCACTCATTTTGTATATAAATTACTTATCCGAATCAGCAAATTACTTTCTCCTTTATTAATTTTAATTCTTTTATTTATGTGCAATTCACTAATTTTCTGTTTATAAAAATTTTCCACCATGAACTCAAAAGATAAAAAGTAAAACCATCGAAATAAAAAAGATACTTTGCTTGTCATATATTGTTTCTTCCTCTTCTTCTTCATTCCTCTCTTATCACATATTTGTTCTTGTTTCTTTTTCCTAGTTGGATTTACAAATCACATATATATATATATATATATATATATATATATATATATATATATATATATATATAAAAGAAGCATTTTTTTTTTTTGAGCATTTACTTGCTTACAAATCGGTTCCAATGGAGGTACACTAAATTCAATTATTTGCATAAAAATTAAGAACATTTACACAGCTCTTTTGTCAAAGGTCTTTATCTCAGAAAAAAGAACTTATTTACCTATCATTCGCAAGAATTAAGTAAAGATTTTTCCTTAATTCCTTCCCCAGTATATATTATGATGGAAGCATGGCAAAAGTGTAATACGATGCAAAATTTGCTAGTCTTTTGTGTACTTGTTCAATAATCCAAAGTTGAAACACAAACTACATAGCATTCATTATTAAAATCAAAATCAGACAAACTAATTGTTTACCTCATTTTCTTTCCCTCTCATCAAAATGTTCATGGAAATTAAACCCCTACAAAGAAACACAAATTTGTGAACCCAAAAACATGAGGCAAACCACAGTTTGAACCATGCACACACACACAATTCTCCCTCAACCAGTAAAAAAAGACTTCTAAAATCTCTTCTCCGGTTCATTCATGGCCATTCTGTTTTCTGGCAGTGGCTGTAAGGCAGTTCTCACCTTCCCCCCACCAACAACCTGTTCATCACATACACAACAAAATATTTGTTATTAAGAGTTCAAATCCATATCTCATAAATGCAAGAGAACATCATAATAACTTTAAGATGCTCACCTTTGTGTTGTTGTTATCCATCTTCTTTTTGCTAAGTTGGAGTTGTTCCTTGAACATCTTTTTCAGCTGTCTTAGACTCAGGCTCATATCATTTTTCTCCACCGTTTGCCTCTGAATGCAGCTTGATTTTTCCTGTTCTTTCTCATCTTCATCTTCACTATCTGAGTTGTCGATTAGCAGCTTAATGGTTTGGTCTTTAAGCGGAGATTTGGTCACTGCAGTTGGCCTAGGAAATTGGTTCGCCAATGCCAATTGGTCAGCTACAAAAGAGGAAGTGGGAATAGTTTCTTCTGTTGAGATGACTGAAACTTCCACCAAAGCTTCCTCACATTGAATGTCATTTGGGATTTTGGGCTGTGAATCGATAGCATCAACGTTTATGTCTTTAGGAGCTTCCTCCATTTGCAATTGGATCTTGACATCGACCAAATCTTCAGAGTCATTCTCAGGGAACCCATCTTCTTCAGCTCGAATTGAAACTATGTCCGTTTCAATTTCTTTCTTGTTTCCTTCAATATCAGCCTCCAATGATTCTTCTTCCATTGAGGGCTCTGATTCATAAGCATACTCGGTTTGATCATCTTTCACTTCCATAACAGATTCTTCACCACTGCTCAAGACATCATCAACTTGGGTTTCTTCTTCCACGTTTTCATGGGGCGGAGACAATTCATTAGAATTGTTAACGAGTTCGTCAACTTGGATTTCCTCTTCCACATTTTCATGGGGAAGAGTCAATTCCGCAGAAATGTTCATGAGTTTTTCTTCTTCTTCAAAATCTTCTTCACTTATGCATTCCGATTCACAAACAGGCTCACTTTGTTCCACTTCCTTACCGGATTCTTCTGCAATGCTCAAGTTGTGAACTTCAGTCAGGTCCACATCTTCAGTAGGCAGAGAAAATTGGTCAGAATCGTTGATTTCCTCAGCAGAAATCTCGACAGCATCATCATCTTTGGAAGCTTCATTTGCTTCTTCAATGCTCAAGTTGTGAACTTCAGTCAGGTCCACATCTTCAGTAGGCAGAGAAAATTGGTCAGAATCGTTGATTTGCTCAGCAGAAATCTCGACAGCATCATCATCTTTGGAAGCTTCATTTGCTTCTTCAATGCTCAAGTTGTGAACTTCAGTCAGGTCCACATCTTCAGTAGACAGAGAAAATTGGTCAGAATCGTTGATTTGCTCAGCAGAAATCTCGACAGCATCATCATCTTTGGAAGCTTCATTTGCTTCTTCAACTTCAGAGAAGCATTTCACATCCAAATTATTACCTGGGGCTGCAATGTAAAAACAACACATAAATATATCAGCCAAACATTACTCAATGCACTGATGGAGAAAGATTGGTGGTTAACCTTACCTTCTGTTTCAGAATCATCACAACTCTTTGCCGTAACTAGATTTACTGCCGAACAATGCATCGAATCAAGATCCATTTCTGGTTCAACCTCTGAAAGTTTCACTTCAGACTCCAACTCATTCTTCTTTTGATCATCAATTTCCAACTCCAAATCCTCCTCTATTTTGCTTTCTGATTCATCAGTTTTCTTTGACTCAATTTCTAAGTCCGTGTCCTCCTTCATGGGTCCTGCACCAATTGCTATTAATAATCAAATTTCTCAATTATAAAAATCAATATGCAAACAAGAAAAAACAAGTCATACACAAAATGCAAACCTGTACTGTTGGGCATTTCATCGTACGACATATGGACAGTAATTGGCTCCATTTTTCCATCTTCCCCTAAACTCAAGCTCTCCATGTTCTTCTCCAACAATCTAACCGACCTTCTTGTACTATACACTCGTTGTTCTGTATCCCCACTATTCCGAGTCTCAGTTCTTCTACGTGTCGAAGCCGCCACAACTCTCTTCTGGCTTTTAGGTACAGCAGGTGTTTTTTCAATCACATCCTTTTCTTGATCCAAATCATGGTCCCCTTTCTCAACATCAACCGTCATCTGGAAATCCACTTTCTTGCAAGCTGAAGAAGCCGCCGCCGTTCTTCTCCGACCACTCTGCAAAGATGGAGTAGTCAGAGCCACGTTTAGATCACTGTTTTCTGACTCCTCTGTACATTTCGCAGCTGCTGCACGGCGTGTTCGAGTAGTAATTGGCTCATCTTTGACGGTTTTTCTTCTCGTCGAGGTTCTCAATGCAGTTCGAGGAATTTCCAAGTTAAACTCTTCTTTCATCGGTGATTCCGGTACTCTAGATCCGTCTCCTTTCAAAAACTCTTCGATTCCTTCAACCTATTCCAAGAAGGAATAAAGAAAGATCTATATTAACTTACAAAATCCCTAGAAAACTCCTAGTTACTTCCAAGAAAGAAATCAGATCACAGTAGAATTAAACGCTTCAAAATCTCAGATCCTTCAATAACCATATCCAAATCAAAGGATTAAACTACAGAACCAATATACAGGAAGAAGATTGAGATTTGCAACAGAACACACACTTATAAATCTCAATTCCTTCAATAAACAATCCAAATCAAAGGATTGACAAAAGAAACAGTAAACAGGAAGAAGATAACTCACCGATGGAAGAGCGGCAAGAGCGTCGGCCATGGCGACATTAGTAATGTTGGCCGGAATCTTATTCCTCTTGCAGAGTGCTTGGAGCTCTCTCCTTGACAAGGTACGGAAATCCATGGCGAGATTGAGAAATGGAAAATCTGCAACAGATTGAAGAAATTTCACACAGCCACACGGAATGAGGCGATTCGATGAAGTTGAGAAATGGATGCCCTATAAATACGAGATCGACGACGAAACTAGCCGTTGTGAAAAACCCTAAGAAATGTGACAGACTGACCGTTAAGAGCGTGAATTTTGAATTTTGAAAAGGAGAGACCAAGCCCATGGACCTCAATTTACTTGCATTTCGGGATTCTTGTTTTATTTTCTGACTGAAAATTAATAAATTTACATTTTCATTTTACTATTTTCTTTTTATTCTTTTTAAGATTAAAAAAATATGTGTAATCATTTTCAAAAAAAAAAAAAAAAAAAAAAAAAGTGTAATGGGAAAAATATTAAATTTACATTTTAAATATATCTTCTTTTTTTTTTTTTTTATAGAAGACAATATATCTTATCGTAATATATTAACTAACAACTTTTAGATTAAAAAGAAAAAAAAAAAACTAACTTAAAAAAAATATATATAATATGTTAGGATTTAAACTTTTAATTGAATAACCATTTTTTTTGTCTGATTTTTTTTTCAACTATATTTGAGGGTGAAATGATTTGAACCTCTCACTTTTTGGTCAAAGAAACTATTGTACTTACTTTGACATGATTTAATTAGTCGTACTACGTTCATATTGGATTAATTAAATAAACTTAAGAGACCTATTTTAATGATTTTCTTTAATAAAATCTTTATAAAAAATGAAATTTAAAAGTAAAATAGACTAACATGAGTATAATTGACAAAAACTTATTTCTTTGAGATCAAAGGTTTAAGGGCCCGTTTGACTATATATATATCATGTTGTCAGGAAAAAAAAAAGTTATTATATATTTAAAAACTCTTTTTTAAAAAATTTACTTTCTAGTGTTTATCTCAAAATGATTTATTTCTCAATCTCATTTTTTAATAAATCATTTTTAGTAGTTGTCAAGCACTATAAACTTTTTCAAAATGATTTTTTCTTTTTTCAAAATTACACATTTGAAAAGTTAAACTAAACCTACCCTAATTTTTTTTTAAAAGGAGAAAATTAAACAACGTACCCTAAATCATGTGGTCTATCTTAGTGGAAAAAAATATATATTTTTTAAAAAATAAAAAATAAATGTCAAAACATAAATATTTTGTCAGAATCATTGAATATTTATCATTCAAGTATATTAATCAAATTTTAATGTCATTTACTTTTTATTCACTGTATCCTCTTTCCTTTTTTTAGGAAGAACTTTTATGGAGAAGCATATAAGGTGAAGTTTTAATTCTCTTAAGCCACTCAGATTTTAAAAGTCTGTTCTTTTATTTAGGTTATAACAAAAATAGTAAGATAAAAATATAATATTACATTTATAGTGGTTCATTTTTAAATTTACAAAAAATATTAACAATGTCTTTGAGACTAGTATTACTATTCAAATAAAATTTTGGAAATTTCAACTTATGATATATATATATTGGACAATATGTGGGGTGGGTGATTTGAACCACAGACCTCGTGGTTATCCGTACAACTTTATGTCAGTTGAGTTATGCTCTTATGACATATTTGATCTGTGGGTTAGGCGTAACCATTATTATTTTATTTATTTATTATTTTTTTTTACAACGACATAAGAAAATTTAAAAGTAAAAATTAATCGCAACATTTTTATATGTTGCATTTTTTAAAAAAAAAAAATCTGTACATGTTGGATCTTAAAAAATACAAAATATATTATTTTATTATGTAATTTAATACAAATCCATTTTCTATTCCTTTAATATAATATAGGTTAAATAACAAATTTATTCCCTAAACTTTAATATTTATGTTTAATAGGCTTATGAATTTTAAAAAGTGCCTAATTAGTCCCTAAACTTTAAAAATGTTTAAATAATTTGTAAACTTTCAATTTTATGTTTAATAGATTTATGACATATTCACATATTTTAGAATTAACAAATCTATTAAACATAAAAAAAAAAGAAAAAAAAAAAGAAAAAAAAAGGGTTATAAAGTGAAACGAATGTTCATAACAGAATTTTATAAACTTTTATTTTAACGGTGTATAAGATGTACACGTACAAAAACATAATTGCTAACACCCTAGGTTGTATATGCATAGGTAGATTTCATGTGGGACTTTACACCAATAGATAATTGTTGGCAATTAATTTGTGGTGTCAAGGCTCATTTACCTATGTTCTCAATCGGTATACAAGATAAGACATTTATGCAATCATATTCCTATATAGGAATGAATTCTTCACTCCACATCTCCTCAATAAGAATTAGAGAATTCTCTAGAAACCTCTTCCTCTCCAATCCTATCGATTTTCATTCAAATGGCTCCCACAAGTTTTGGTCTTGTGTTTGAGTCATAGCAAGGAAGACTTTGTGAAAAGCCAACCTTGGAGATTCAAACTTGTAGGAGTTGGAGAAAAAAAATTAAAGACCCAACCGAATATCTACATCTATTTCAAGGGTCTATTTATGGAGAGTTAGGACAAATCCTTGTTATAATTTAAATATTATATTTTAATATCTATTATATTAAAATATATATTTATTTGAATCTCATTCAAATCTCCTACAATATATATTTAACTTGTTTGAAAGAGAATATAGAGTAATTGCAGTGGGTGACAAATTAATTATATATAATAGCAAATTTAGCACAAGGTAAAAAGAATTGCAAATATGACAAAAAAATTAGAATATTCCCATTTTACCCTTCTCTTTCTCTCCCTTACCATTTACCCTTCCTTCCCCTCATTTCTAGTGTGTTACGATTTCTTCTTTTTATTTTTTATTATTTTTTTTATTTTGGGGATTTGAACCACAGACCATGAGGATATCAATACAACTTTATGTCAATTGAATTAAGCTCTTGTTGGCATTCTTTTTAATTCAAGAATGTCATAAATACAAAAATAGCAATTTTGGTGAGTGTTTGTATAGGTATATCAAAGTATATAACTGATATACTCCGGTTAATCGTAGTCTATCACTAACTATCACTGGTCAAAGTCTATCAGGGCTATAATTGATAGATAATGAAATACAAAGAATACAAAGAATAACAATTTTATGGTGGTGGTCACGGAGCTTGTGTGCTAGGCTTTAAAAATTATATTGTTGATTGAGAGTCACTTGTTCGTAATGGTTATTTTTGGATTTTATGTTCTAATTACCACAAGAGACTTAAATTTTTTGTTCAATTTATGATTGTAGTATAATAATTTTGGGTTTCTAATTACCGAGATGATTGCAATGCAAAGTACTTTACTGATAGATTTCAATTAAATTGATTTCTATCAGTAACAATCATTGGTAGACTTCAATTAATTGATAATTAACTGATTTCTATCCGAGATAGAAACTGATAGACTTCAATTAACTGATTTCTATCCTCAATAGAAAATGATAAATTTGAATTAAATTAATTTCCCTTAGTGATACAAGTCAATAGACTTTAATTAAATTGATTTCTGATAGAAACTGATAAACTTCAATTAAATTGGTTTCTATCAGTGATAGAAACTAATAGTCTTGACTTAAATTGATTTCTATCAGTGACAGAAACTGATAACCTTGAATTAAACGGTTTTCTATTAGTGATTATCATTGATGTCAAATTAAATTGGTGGATAGAAACTGATAGCCTTGAATTAAACTGAACTAATAGCCTTGAATAAAATTGTTTTCTATCAGCGGCTGTCACTGATAGGCTTGAATTAAACACGATAAAAACTTATAGATTATGATCATCAAAGTCTATCAGTGATACAAACTGATAGACTTCGATTAATCAAAGTCTATCAGTGTCTATCACTAATAGACTCTGATTAATTGAAACTTATCATCAAAGTCTATCAGTATTTATCATTGATAGACTCTGATTAATCGAAGTCTATCAGTGACTATCAATAATAGAGACGGATAGACTATTGGAGATACTAAGGGTATTTTCGTAATTTAACGTATTTTTTGCTATTTTCGCAAATAATTTTATTTTTTGCTATTTTTGCAATACTTTTGCCGGTTTTTGCTATCTGTGCAAAGCCCCCATTAATATATCTAATGTATTAAATATTAACTTGAGTATTTCAAATTTTCTTTCAATTAAATTGATCATTTTGTTATTATGAGCTGGTAAGGGACCTTATCGACCTATAGATTATAAACTCCAATGATACAAAATTAATTAATTAAACTCTTTCATCAATTAATTTTCATTCATATTCCTCTAGGCCACTCTACTATAGACCTAGAGTTGCACTTGTATGGTAAAACAACTTGGGTCCATGAATATAACCATTACATGCAACTCGATCTTTCACGAGTTGTTCGTAATTACAACTAGGTCAAAAGTCTATTTTATCCCTGTAATTACATCTTACACCTTAAGTACCACTAATCATCTAATGAACATTATGTTTATGATCCAATCATAAACCAAATCCCTTTCGAGCTAGTGAGAGGGTGGAGCCTCATTGTTCAAGTCCCAAAATTGGCACTTAAGGGAAAACTACTCACCTACTTTCTCTATATGGGAAGGATTGATTTCCATCTTGTGAAATTTTATGTTCTCAGCTCTCTATTTGGTCAAGTCTCCAAAATGGTTAGACTTACTGAATCAGTTACAAAAACTACTCTCACCCATGTAAATCAAAAGACGAGCCCTCATGGACAAAATTTCATAACTCACTCAGGATTAAGCTCAAGTTGCATATGATCATCCTGTTAAAATGTTAATCTTCTCAATTAGCGAATTTATAAAGAGTGATTGAATATTTTGTAGTCCGGTCTTATATAAACTCATTGTATATGATACCCCCACTCACATGTCTCCACATGAATGATTTGGATCAAATAATTTGTAACTATTACACAGTGAGTTGTATCCAATAAGGCACCCAACCTTATCCACATACTATAAACTCTTTAAGTTATTTCTTAAACATAATTTTCTCATACGTTAGCTACATACTTTTCAAGATTACACTAATAATCTTGGATTTTCTATATAACAGAATAATGGAAATTGTAATTAAAAATTATCACATTGTACCATAAAATTAAATATCGACAAATAATTGTAATATATATATATATATATATATATATATATATATATATATATATATATATATATCGACGAAATAGAAGAAAATGTCAAACAAAATATTCCTAAATACAAACATAATGTTAATTGTTATGGGTAATTTTGGACACTTTGATGTACAAGGAGCTGACAAGGAAAACCCGCCACGAGCCTGGAAATAGGACAAAAAAGTGGACTCCAGAGGCAAAACAGGCTAAAGGGTCGGGCCAAGAACAGAAACCCTAAGGTAGGAAAAGGTATTTAAACCATTCTTCGTCATCGAGGAAGGGATCCTGAACTCTAATCTCTGAAACCCTACTTCTCCTCTTGCTCTCTTGCTCTCTTCCTTCAGCTTTTCTGACTTAAGCATCGAAGGCGATGTGGCAAGCACCACACCGGTGTGCAGGTTTTCCTTGTCTTGCAGGCCACGTCCTCCCCCTCAAACAAATTTACCGTTGGTGGCACGTGAAGGTCAGGTGAGTTTTTCCTGCCCAGATTTGACCATCAACATTAATAATAAGAACTTTTAACTTATTCAGAGAAGAGAAAAAAAACGATTGCTTATGTATTAATGATAACATCTTTTATGAATCATTGATTTCTTCCCTTTTAAAAGAATATTTATCCACATCAACCTATTATCAATGTTTTTATTGAAATTTTCATAGAACTAAAATCTTAACATTTTTACATATTGAAAACCTTTTCTAAAATCAAAATTTAGTGTCATTTCTGTTGATGCCAAAAAATCCGGACAGAAGACTCACCTGACCTTCATGTGACACCAACAATGAATTTGTAGGAATACGTGACCTGCAAGACCAGCTAGAACCGCTGCACACCGGTGTGGTGTAGGCCACACCGCCTCAGAAAACCGAGGAGAAGCTAGAGAGTAACGGGAGAAGTCGAGAATAGAGTTTCGGAACCCTTCTTTAGTGATGAAGAGGGGTTTAAATATCTGCTCATCCTCCTAGGGTACTATTTAGGAATTCGGAGGTGTTTCAGGACGAACCAGACGAAACCGGGACGGTCAGGGACATCAGGGACCAAAGGGAGGTGGCCAAGCTCGGCCTGCGCAAGTAGGCCGAATGGTCGGCCTCGGCCTCTTCCTGATTGTCCTAGTCAGCTCCTTGTGCGTCAGCGTAGCCCAAAATTACCTATAACAATTTCTATTTTGCCTCGTTAATTCTGAGAACTTTGTTATTATATACTTTTGTATTAGGCATTACCACTTATATATGATTGATATCTTAAAATAAAGTATATCGCTAATGTAATTAATATACGTAATAAAAAGCAGCCAACATGAGCAACTGACATAAAGTTGTACTAATGACCAATAGGTTTGTGGTTCGAATCCTCCTATCCCACATGTTTAAAAAAAAGCAAGAAGCATATCAATCACATTAAATAAACTTATATACTTCATAAGTTAATAGAACAAATATGACACAAGCTTGAAAGTTCAGTTATTAAACTTGTAATTACACCTATTTAAATTAAGTAGAAAATATATTGAATTATTTATATAAATATATCATAAATGGAATTAAATTTGAAATATTTAATAAAAATTTGGCTTAAATAATAATAAAATAAAAGACAAAATCTCAAAAAATAAAATAAAATAAAAGGAACGCTAGAGAAGATGATAATATTGAACACAAGACTTAACACATGAGAAGCCGCACTGTTACCAACAAAGCAAGGGAGAATATTTATTAATTGAGTTGCAAAATTAAACTAATTATGAAGGTCAGTTTGATAACCATTTGGGGTTTGAGGATTTTGGTTTTTTTTTTTTTTTTTTATAAAAATTATGTTTGTTTCTTCCAAATTTTCTTACATAGTTTTTATCTTTGTTAACGACACATTTAAATTCCTAGTCAAATTCTAAAAACAAAAACAAGTTTTTGAAAACTACGGTCGTTTGACAATCATTTGGTTTTTCGTTTTTTGTTTTTAAAAATTAAGCTTATACACACATATTTCCACTTATAAGTTTTTTGGTTTTAGTATCAATCTTCTATCTTGTTTCCAAAAACCAAGTCCAATTTTGGAAAAAAAAAAAAAAGGTAGTTTTCAAAAACTTGTTTTTGTTTTTAAAATTTGGCTAGGAATACAAATGCAACATTAACTAGGATGAAAGTCATGGTAGGAAATTTATGAGAAAACAAGCATAATTTTCAAAAACCAAAAACAAAAAACTGAGGCCCCGTTTGATAACCATTTCGTTTTTTGTTTTTGGTTTTTGTTATAGGCAATTTTGGACCACCCCGATGTACGAGGAGCTGACGAGGACAATCGGACAGGAAGATGGACCAAGGAGGCAAAACCGGCAAGTGAGACGGGCCAAGACCGAAGGGGTCGGGTTTTAGGCCCGAACCCCTGCTCGGCCTCGGCCATGTGCCGAGGCCGACCCTCGGCTCGCTCGCGCGGGCCGAGCCCGTTCGGTCTCGTCTGGTCCCCACTGCCTCTGGATGCCCCGGTTTCGCCCGGTTTGACCTAAAACGCCTCCGAAACCCTAAAAAGGCTAGGAGGATGTACAGGTATTTATATCCCTCTTCGCCACTGAAGAGGGGATCCCGAATTCTATCCCTAAACGCTATTTTACATTCTCCACTCTCTTTCCTCTTGCTCTTACTTTTCCACTCCCTACCGTTCTGCTTGCTGACTTAAGCATCGGAGCCAGTGTGGCGAGCACCACACCGGTGCGCAGGTTTACTGTCTTGCAGGCCACGTCTTCCCCTTCATCTACAAATTTACCGTTGATGGCACGTGGAGGTCAGGTGAGTCCCTTGGCCAAATTTTGGCATCAACAGTTTTTGAAAATTATGCTTGTTTTCTCCTAAATTCCCTACCATGACTTTCATCATTGTTAAGGATCCATTTGAATTCCTAGACAAATTCTAAAAATAAAAACAAGTCTTTGAAAACTAGTTTTTTTTGTTTTCAAAATTGGACTTGGTTTTTGAAAACAAAAGAGAAGGTTTGATACTAAATCAAAGAAGCTTATAAGTGAAATTATGTGTGTATAAGCTTAATTTTTAAAAACCAAAAACAAAAAACGAAATGGTTATCAAACGGAGCCGAAATAGTTATCAAACGAGGCCTAAATATTAATTTTCACCGTGTACCAAAAATTAAAAACTCGACAAGTTGAGCCCGTGCTTCTTTGTATTTCCTTCCCCAAAATTTCGAGTTTACCCTTTTATATTTTCTTTCATTTAAGTCTTGCACGTCGTTTTCTTTTTTCTCCATCATCTTCTTTTCTTTGTTGAATATTTCTTTCGTTTCTTAATAAAATTTTGAAAATAGCTCAGATCATTGACAATAGGCACAAAAAAGACGATTGAAAACTACATGCATAAAATAATTTGATAGTGATAAATATACTTTATCTAAAGTATATTATTTATATACATCTTTTTTTTTTTTTGGAGAAATTATATACATCTTATTACATATATCAATAAAATAATACATCAACGACAATCATAATAATAATAGTACAACTCAAAAAAAATAAAATAATAATAATAATAATAAATAAATAAAATAAAATAATAATAGTAGTAGAGGCAATGTTTGATTTGTCATTGTAGGAGATCCATGGGGACTTTTTGTGTAATTTTAAGTCATAAGCAGTATTTAAACAAAAAAAGAAAAAAAAAAAAAAAAAGTCATAAGCAGCCGAGGCTGATTTTTCTTTTTCATTTTTTTCCCCTTTATCTCCTCTCTCCCTCTCTTCCTTTCCAACTCTAACTACCGTCTCTCTCTCTCCCATTTCTCCAGATTCTGATCAATCTCCACCTTCAGGGATATGGACTCTCAGCATCCGAATTCGAACGGTATTCTATTCAATTCTTCAATTTCTCTCTTACGCTTCTCAATTTCATTCATTCATTCATTGAATTCTGACATTAATCTGGTTTCAAGCTTTGGCGATCGTGCTAATGGGCGTCAGCGGTTCTGGAAAATCGTAAGAATCTACGCCCGATTCTTCGTCATCTGTAAATAAAACGATTGATCGATTCAACGGCTTTAGAATCAGATGATGAAATTAAATTTAGAGTTGAAATTGGAGAAAATATATTTAACCTGAGAGATGAATGAAGATCTCGAATTCCTTAGTGTTGAATTTGCATTTCTGGCTTGATTCTTGATTCTGTTTTCTGTGATCGAAGGGAATTTGTTTTCCCCCTTCCGATGATTTTGATGAGTTGTGTGTGTGTGTGTGGTGCAGTACTATTGGTGCGATGCTGGGCAACTCCATGGACTTTTTCACTTTTCTTGATGCTGATGATTTTCACCCAATTTCTAACAAGGGTATGCCGCAACCTCTTTCTCTACCTTCTTTTATTTAGGGTTTAAATCCTCCTTAAACTTAAACTCAAATATATCTTTTCGACGCTTTTGGTCCCTCAACCTATGAAGGTGACAAAATTTAACTGTTTAATATTTCTACACTTTAAAATCTGTAATAGTTTAATGTTTAAAAAATCCCATCAAAATTAAGTTTGAACACATTCGGTGTCCTAAAAAATTTATTTTCATGATAAAAGACTAAATCGTTATAAATTTTAAAATATAACAAAATCTTTATATACTAAAGTCCATGATGTTACAAAAAGTATGAAACTAAATTGTTACAAACGAAAATCTAAGGACTAAATTGTTACTTTCATGTAAGTTCAAAGATCAAAGTTGTTTTTAGCCTATTTCTTTCCAGCTTAGTATCTATTGTTTAAAGCATTTCTATCTAATAATCATCCCTTATATATTAACATTATTCAATTTAGTCCGTAATATTGATGAGTGTTAAAACTGGTTGATGATAAACTTAGATGACATAATACTTGATGAATTGACATAAATTTAGTGGAGAAAAAAAATGTTATCTAGGAGGAAAATTTTGAATTAATAATTTTTTAGAAATTTGGAGGAGGAATTAGAAATTTTCCTCTTCTAGATAACTCTTTTATTCCTTTTCTAAGGGTCCATATGAAATACCTTTTAGTTTCTTCTCAAAAAAAAAAAAAAATACCTTTTAGTTTAAATGTTTTTCAAGAATGCATTTAAAATTAAACATTTTGTATAAAAATTGTTTAGAATTTAAACATCCATGTGTTTGATTACATTTCTTCTGGTGTTTTTATACACAAGTTATATATCTTTTTTAAAAAAATTGATTTCAAGTGTTTCTCTCAAAATGACTTATTTCTCAATCTCATTTTTTAATAAGTCATTTTTAATAGTTGTCAAACACTAAAAAAAAATTTCAAATGATTTTTTTTTTCAAAATTAAACCCTCGAAAAGTTAAACCAAACCTACTCTAAATTTCTACTAATCCACTAAATGTAATTTTGTGGTAAACTAATTTTTAACATTCACAACCATTAAAAGATTAGTTAAATTGAAACATTTTTTTTTAAATGATAGGGATTAAATTTTAAAAAGAACGTTCACACATCTGAGACTAAAACATGTATTTTTTTTTATTTTTTATTTTTTGAAAAAAAGACTAAAATATGTGTTTAGCCCTTTAAACTTATTAGCATTCTATTTCTTTTCTAAAATTTTTGAAACGTTTTATTTAATTTTTGGATTTTTTTATAAAAAATTATTTTAATTCTTGGGTTTATTATTTTAATTATTTAATAAAAATTCGACAAAAACACTTATTTTCTTGTTTGTAATAGAAGTTGAGTTTTGAAATATATTTAATTATTTGTTAAATGGTCAACAAAAAATTAACTCAAGGAACCTAAATATAGCTTTTTTTTTTTTTTTTTCCTGCAAAGTTTAGAGCAGAAAACAAAATAATTGAAAGTTAGGGAAATTGAAAATAAAATATTTACATATTTAAGAACCAAAATATAATGCTAGGAATATTTAGGGACTAAAATAAGAATGGAACTTGTACCAATTTATCCATGTTGCAAAGTATCACAAGTGATGGTGACCAAGGGTGAGCATGACACATAAGTTTAAAGAAAATAAAAATTAAGCTAAATAAATATTTGAGTCCTCAATGTCTAGGATTTTTACAATTTAGCCTCCAATGTAAAAAAAAAAGTTCAATTTAGTTTTTTACGTACATTTTTCAATTTAATCCTTGACCATTAGTGATTGTTAAAGTTGACTAATGATAAAGTTACATTTCATAATACTCAATGAATTGTTGGAAATTTAAGAGAAAATGATTATAAGAGAGAAAAGTTTCTAATTCCTCCAAATTTCTAAGAAATGAATAGATATTATGATGAGGACCAACTTGAATAATGTTAATGCATAAAGTAGTATGTTGAAACTTGTTAAACAATATACTTATAAAAAAATGGTAAAAATACTCAAATAAAAAGTATTTATCAAAATTTTTATAGAATTTGGCTTCATAGTTAAAAATTCTAAAATATTTAAAGTATAGTCTAATAGTGTTTTGAGTAAACAAGTATTTCACATAAAGTACTACTTTCAAAAGTCATTTCAAACCCACCGCGAAACCTTCATTGTCATGAACAGAAAAAATGTCGAAAGGAATCCCTCTTTTAGACGAAGATCGGAACCCCTGGCTCGAGAAGCTTCGAGACACCTTGAGAGAGAACATAGGTTGTAGAAGCAGAGTAATTCTTGGCTGCTCAGCTCTAAAAAAACAGTACAGAGAGATTCTGAGATCAGCAGATCCAAATTATGAAATGGGAATGAGCAGTGTGGTGAAGTTTGTTCTGTTGGATGCTCCAGCTGAAGTGATTGCTTCCAGATTGGAGAAAAGAGCCAAAGAAGGGAAGCATTTCATGCCTTCAACTCTTTTGAAATCCCAATTGGATCTGTTGCAGATTGATGATTCTGAAGGCATTTTAAAAGTTGATGCTACTCTTAGCCCTCAAGCAATTGTGAGTAATATTCTTAAGTTGCTTTTTGGAACTAACAACAATGGGAGATCATAGTTGATTTTCTCATCCTCTTTTTCTTGTTTAAATCTTTTGCATTTTTTTTTTTTTTTTTGTGTGCATACTTTTGATCAATTTTTTGAGGAGGCATTACTGTTGTATAAATTAGCATAATTTTTTTTAATGTTTGTTTCTGTGACGTATATTATAATTTTGGTTTAACTTGATAAGGTGAATCACTTTAATGTCTAGATCTCTCTTATTGTAAGTCACTTTCTCTTTACAACTTAGTAGTCATGTGATTTTTTGCTGCTCCTAATGGAAACATTATTGTCAAGGACATTTTTTAAACCGTTCGAAAGGTAAATAAAAATTGAAACTTTTGAAACGATAAGAGTAATTTTGAGACTAGATTCGAAGTTCAAAGGTATGTATAATATTTAGCCATAAACCTTTCGCTAAAGCCCATAAAAAATAGGAAAAAAAAACAAAATTTTGACTCCTAAACTTGTCGAGCTGTATTAATTTGGATCCTAAATTTTCAATTTCATTAAATTGGATCCTAAACTTAAATAAGTGTTGCAATTTTTGCTCTCGATTCAATTTCTGTTAATTCATCCACTCATTTTAACAAAAAACCAATGTTAAAATATTCATAAACTCATCAATTTCAATAAAGTAAAGTTTTGCACAAATATAAGTTTATAACCAATATGTACAAATTAACTATTGAATATCTTCGCCAAAATTCATAAATTCAATAAAAGAAAAATCTAGCTCTAATGTCATTTTTCTCTTGTCCTCAAAAAAAAAAAAAAAAAAAAAAAGTCATTTTTCTCTAAAATTTTATCAATTCAAGTGTACATGTGGTTGATAATTCATTAAATGCAAAGATTTTTTAAATGATATTTAGAGAGAACTTTATTAGAGGTTTAAAGTTGCCACCACTTTTAAAGTTTAAAGGTTAAGATTGCAACACTTATATAAGTTTGAGGTGCAATTTAATGAAATTGAAATTTAGGCCAAAAATTGATACAACTAAAAGCGAAGGGTTAAAGTGAGACATTTGAAACGATAGACATATAATTGAAACTTACCCCAAAGGTTAAAGGTATAATTGAGATAATCTATTCTGATAACATGCATAAACAAGTTATAAAGCATCCAAAATTAAATTAAAAGAAGTAAGAAAAGAGTGTTATAGCGTTATATTCTGACGCATTGGATGAAGAAATGCATGCAGGGTGTTTGAAGTAAAGCTTTATTCAATGATGTGGTAATGCATGCAATCCATATCTTTCTAGTAACATAAGGACAAACGGCAGTGCACTAATGTGATAACCTTTTCTAGTAACACATGATAATTTCTCACTTAGGCATCAATAGTATTTGGTTCAATGATCTGCGCTACAGTAATATCTTAATAAGTACATGTGGTTGCTGCAGTGAAAGTTTTGATAACTCATCATCATTTGTATTCTCTCAACACTTTATCCATTGCTATATTCTATCGCATGACTAGTTTACCGCATCTTTACTTTATTTATAACAGTCAGCACAATAACACTAGAATAGGATTTAATTTAGGACACTTTTACTACTTACCCCTTCCTTGTGTTTTGACCCTAGAATACTCCAGGTATTACTTGGTTGCATAATTTATATTTGGATTAATGCACAACAACAACATATTTATCTTCATTAGTTGATTCATGCAATAGACTATTTCAAGGAGTGAACACCAGCCACCAAGTTTTTGGCGTTGTTGCCAGGGAAGGCAACAGTAGTTTTAAAACGTCTTTTATTATTTCTTATTTTGTGGATTGTGCGATTTCAACCACCTGACTTGAGTATGGTCTTTTTTAGGTGTGTCAAGTGTCTGTGTGCCTCTCGTCGCATTGACACCATCTTAGATCTAGAGATTGATAAAACCGATCACAGAAGGAGATGAAATCAGTGCGCAAGAAGACCAAACGAAGAACATACCCAAGAGATGGTTGTGCCAAACCCACAAAATCCACCCATATATCCAATACAATTGGTTGATGATCGAGAACGTGGTATTCGAGATTATGCAGCCCAAGCCATGTGTAATTTCAACCCAGGAATAGTATGTCCTGAGCTGAATGCATAAAGATTTGAACTTAAGCTTGTCATGTTCTAGATGTTTATTGCAACAGGACAATCTGGGGGAAGTGCATCAAAAGATCCCCACTCTCACCTCAAATCATTCCTCAACATCTGCAACAAGTTCATCATTCTAGAAGTTACCTCGGAACAACTTCAAGTCATATTATTTCTATACTCGCTACGAGATGCTGCTAAGATATGGCTGATAGCGCGCATAGCGAGCTATTTTTCCTGGTAAAATATAGTTAGTCTTTGAGTAGTATTTGGCCGATTTATGCATTTTAATGTTTATTTTGTAGGAAATTGAGTTTGTGGAATAAATTGGAGAAATTGGAAACAATCAGGTGTTCGGGACCTAAAGAAGAGCAAAGGAAGAGAAAAGAATCAAGTTGGGAGCTTAATAAAAGAGGCAAGCCCGAGAGGTAGTGTCGAAACGCTGCCTCCTTAGCATCTTAACGCTACACAATTTCCTAATTTGAATATGGCGGTAAACAAGGCAGCGTCGCGACGCTATCGACAAATTTCCTATAAATACATTTTATTCTTGCACGGCCAAGGGGAGTCCATTTGGTTAGATTTTAGCCCTAATTTTGACTAGAGACCTTATGTGGGGGCTGAAGCAAGGCCAAAGAGTGGGAACCAAGCTTGAAGACGTGGAGATAGTGACGGGGATGTGTCGGTTTCAACAGATTCAAGAGTTTTCCTTTTCTTTCCCTTACCTCTTGTTGTTTTTATGGCTTTTCTTTCAATTAGTGTTTGTAGTTTCAAGACTATGAGTTGCTAGTTGTTTGTCTTAGGGATTGATGTAATGGTTTACTTTGTTGGATTGATTTTTGGTATGAATGTGCTTTTGTTTTATTCATGCAATTATGTTATAATGCATTTGATTAATTGGCCATTAATTGAATGTGATTTAGTGTTGAATCTAACTCGGAAGAGTGGATTTAGCTTAGACCTTAATGGCATAACTTAAGTTGAATTCTAAGATCGTGACGGAATTTAGAATCACTTTAGAAGTTGTTGAAAGAACTAAATCCCAAAGCTTTGCATGTCAATGAACTTAGATAGGGATATCAAGTTAATTATATGTTGATAGCGGTTGAAGGAGAAATTTTGGCCAATGACAAATTGCCACGTCATTATTTAAAATTAATGACAAAATTATAATTAATTAAATTTGGGACCAATTATAAATCGACATGTGTCCTAAATTTAATTTGAAGACAAAGTTGGCCAATTATAAATTTTTAGGGCCAAATGTCCATTTGATCACTTAATTAAAAATAAATTATTTTGATCAGATTAATTGATTTGACCAATTAATTCAAGAAAATAATTAATTTGATCAAATTTGGGTCTTTTAAATATTTGGGTCATATGGTTTTGGGTCAAATATAAACCAGACCCAAGCCCAATAAAAGCCCAAGCCCAAGTTGTTAGGCCCAAAAGTCACCAGGGCCCATCCAGCGAGAACTCTATAAATAGAGGGGTTCTCCAATGGGGTTCAGAAATTCTACACTCTCACAAAGACAAGAGTTCAGAGTTTTCAAAGCTCTCAAGCAGAACTAGAGAATTCAGAGAGACTCCACCAAGTCTGAAGACCAAAGACTCTCTACAATCCACAAGTCCAAGTGTTGAATCCTTGAAGATCAAAGACTCTTCAGGACATCAACACTTCTTGAAGACTGAAGGCTCCTTCAAGACTAGAAGACTTCAAGCTCCAAGAATCCATTGAAGCTTCAGACTCGGGATCAAGCATTCCAGCCCTCGAGTGAAACACATTCACACACAAGAGAGAGAATCAGAGGATTAAAGTTAGAGATTGTACACCCACACGCATATTACATCAATACAATATATTATTTATTCCACGTGTCTCCATCCCTGAAGTTACATGTGAACAATAGCGAGCATAGCTAGCTAGTTTTTCCTAATTAATTTAGCTAGTCTTTTATAATTTATTGGCCAAAATTATGCATTTATGTGTTGTATTTGTAGGAAATATAGTTTTGAGCCAATTGGATGTTCGTGATGTGAAAAGAAGCCGAAGAATGAAAAATAATCAAAGTTGGAAGATTGAAGATAGGCCCATCCGCAGACCAGAGTCGAGACACTACTCGCTGGGCGTCTCGACGCTGACATTCTATATTTGGCGTTCGCGCAAAAAAAAAATATCATAGCGTCACGACGCTGTCCCGAATTTTTGCCTTATTTAAGGAATGCGATTAGGTCTATGGAGGGGACTTTTTTGGTGACTTTAGAGCCGTAAAACAGAGAGAAAATGTTGCTGTGAAGGCTGAAACAAGTGGAGAAAAGTGGATTCCAAGGCTTTGTTCGTGGAGATCGTGACGGGGACGTTCGGTCTCGGCCTACTTAGCGTTTACTTCCCTTTTCCCTTTTCTTTAGTAGTTTTTATGGCTTATTTAGACTTAGTTTATATCGTAACGCGGATTATGTGTAGCTAAGTTTATTTCTTAGGGATTGATGTAGTTGTTGGGCACTTTATAGATTGAATTTATGGATTGTTGTTATTGATTCATTTATGCATATTGTATGTTTAATGCTTTCAATTTACCGGTCATGAATTGAATGTTGATTGTGATTAAATCTAACTCAGGAGAGAGGATTTAGCTTAGAGCTCATTGTGCATAACTAGGATTTAGCTAGAAATCGGGAGATAATAGTTAATTCTAGAAATTGTTAAAAATGATAACCTTAATGCCTTGCATGTTTAATGAATTTAGATAGGGATAACGGGTTCATTGCATGTGGGAGAATCATGTATGCTCGGGAGAGATATGTGTGATTTTAGTATTCCAAGATTTATGAATCATAGCATGTCATTAATCCATGAATTAATCCATAATCCCAATTGGTGAAATCAATTCCCTAAGACCGTTGTCATCAATTGTTTGTCACACTTTTTTTTATTGTTTTGTGTTAGAATTACTTTCTTTACCACTAAAATTTGTTCCCTAAATAAAATCGGACAAGATTATTTTCGATAATTAGATTTGATTAAAAATCCAATCCAGAGGACGAAACTCGATTTCAAAATCATTTTACTATTACTTGACCCGTGCACTTGCGGTAGGAAAATTCCACATCAAGTTTTTGGCGCAGTTGCCAGGGATGGGCATATTTAGTCATTTTAATATCATAGAAAAATTGTCCGGTCTTAGTTTAGGGTGTATTTTATTTTTTGTTGTTTTTATTTTTATGTAGATTGTATTTTTTTCCTTTATTGTTTTTCTTTTCCATATTTAGTTTTTTCCATATTTGTTTGAATTTTCCATAGATAGAATTTTTCTTTTTAGTCTTTTCCTTTTTAGATTAGTTTTTCCTTATTTGCTAGTTTCCTTATTTGTTTTTTGCCATATTTGTTTTTGCATTCCATATTTGTTTATCTTTTCCTTTTGTAGATTATATTTTCCTTATTTAGATTTAGTTATTTCCTTTTCTAGTTTCTTTCCTAATTTGTTTTCTTTCTTTGTTTTTTTTTTATTTTCCTTTTTAGGTTAGTTTTGTTGGTGTATGAAAGGTTAGGGAGTTGGCCTTAGTTCCCTTTAACCCGGAGATTGAGATAACTTTTAATAAACTTCGAAGGGAAAGTAAAGTTAATCATATCCAAATGGCCAATCCTAACCCCGAGGAGCCTAAGCCTATTAGAGACTACCTTCAGCTGGTCTTTCAGGAGCAACAATCGGGGATTGTTTATGCCCCGATCAATGCTAATAATTTCGAGCTGAAAAAGGGTCTCATTCAGATGGCTCGAGACTGCGCCTACAGAGGATCGCCCACAGAGGATCCCAATTCTCACCTAAAATCTTTCTTGGACATTTGTGGGACGGTAAAATTAAATGGTGTTTCTGAAGATATCATTCGCTTACGTTTATTAACTTTTTCGTTGCAGGATAAAGCGAGGGATTGGTTGCAATCGATTCCACCTGAGAGCATTACTACTTGGGATGCTTTGGTCTAGGCGTTTTAAAAGAAATTCTTCCATCCTGCTAAGACGATCAAGCTGAGGACCAAAATTGGGACATTCCAACATGGACGTCTTATCCCTATACTATAGTTAACGGTGTTACATCTAGTGGTTTACTATTTCGTGGTCCGGTCTTATGCAAACTCATTGCATAGGATACCCCCGCTCGCATGTCTCATACATGGACGCCTTGGATCAATATGTCTGTATCGAATACAATGCGAGTCGTATCACATAGTGTTACCAAGATAAGGTACCCAGCCTTATCCCTGTACTATAGACCTTTTAGGTTGTTACTTGAACACCGATCCCCGTATGTCCCCACATACTAGTTCAAGTCACATGTAAACAACCTTGGATCTTAGTTTATTGGATTTGGGTCAAATTGTGCAATATGTAACAAAACACTTTATTGTAGAAACTCAATAACACTTTACTGAAACAAGTATACAATTTGTTTACATTCATTATCTACGAGTTTTAGGGCATAAAACCCAACAAACTCCCACTTGAACTAAAACTCTAGTTTAGTGGGATGTACAATAATCTATACAGCAGCAGGTGTATAAATACCTGTATAAAACATATACAATGTACAAATACAATAAACTAGGGCATCACTATACCCATTACATAATGGTATCACTATACTCATTACACTTCTCCCATTTGCCCTATATTACATCTTTGTACATAACTTGTAGACCTATACCTTCTAGATGACCCTCATACACTTTAGTCGAGAGAGCCTTCGTGAATGATTCAACAATATATCTTTAGATTTAATGTGCTTGCTTGTCTTGCAATAGACAAGTTCATATTTGGAACACCTTCCAAAATAGGCTTAAACTTCCTAAGTCATACAGTCTCTATCGTTGATTAACTTGGTTAATGAGTTTAGCCAGTTAATCTGATATCGTTGGAGCTTTTGATATGTAGGTCCATTAGATCCACCTGCTAGCTCGTAACGGGTTCTGAGATTAATTAGTCTTAATTATTAAGGGAATTTTAGTTAATTATATTTGATACAATTAATATAATGTATGAAGATACATTGTAGTATAAGTTTAATTAGTGAATTAAACTTTATGATAAAATTAATTTTGGATGTGATTCAAAATTAATTAATGAGAGAATTATATATTTGAAGGAGTTCAAATATTAAATATGAATTGAATTCATATTAAACTATAGGTTAAAAATAATATGGATATGGATTCATATTAAAACTATAGTATATGGGAGAATGTGAATTTTAATTAAATATGTGATATTAGTCATGAATGAATTAATTGGAGAATTAATTAATCTAATTTAATTTGGTTAAATGTGATTTGATCAAATTAATTCTATAGTGAATAATTAATGTACATTTGATGCGCATTAAAACTATAGGTTATAAGAGAGAGGTACATTTGAATATGATTCAAATGTAATATTAATTAAGTATATGGTATTTAATTAATGTGGGAAACAATTAATTAAGAATTAATTGGTTGGCCTAATTAATTCAATTAAATATGATTTGATGGAATTAAAGTTGTATATTATAATTAATTTAAGGGAAAAGTACATAGATAGCCTAAATTTGGACCCTATATTTCATAAACGTCCAAGTTTTCAATTTTTTAAAGAAAAGGCCTAATGACCCAACTTTTTTTCATAAAAATCATGGTCCTTTTACGATTCAACCCTCAGATCCACTACTAACTATTTTTAAAAAATAAAATAAATAAAATAAAACCAAAAAAAGAAACACAAATCGTGGGTGAGAGATAGAGAACATAAAAGGAAAGAGATTTTTTAATTACTTTCCAATTTTGAAAGATCCTAAAATCACTCCCAATTTTAAAAAAAAAAAATCCCTAAAACCACTCACTATTTTTCCCAATTCACACACGGTTCCTTTCTCCCTTCATTCCTCCCTCATGGTCTCTCAACCTCTCTTTCCCTCTTCATCTTCGATCCTTTTCTTGCCGCCGACGACCAACCACCACCGGAAGCGTCGTCGCCGTCCAACCATCGCCATTGCAAACTCGAATAAGCAGCACCCATGCATCAATGGATACCACCAGCCCAGTTATTGCCCTCAAATTGTCGCTGTTTTATCGTGGATATCGTTGAATTTCATCACCGCCGTGGTATATTTAATATATACCTATGTATATATTATTTAAAAAATAAGGTTTTTTTAGAGTTATATACATGTTTTTTTTTCCAAATATCTATATTTCTCCTAAATGCATTGGTATATTTAATATACATACATACATGTATATATATAATATATATTGGCAAATAACTAAATATACAAGTGTATATTTAATACTATAGTAATGAGACAAGAAAAAAAACTTGGTATACATGGCTACAATAATGAGTAAAAAAAAGAAAACTTATGTACATAGTATATATAAGCTGGTATATATGAAGTTATATATGAATATAAATGTTTTTTTTTGTAAAATGCAAAAATCTAAAAAAAAAATACGTAGACTATGGGACATATATACTAAACTATTATATATTGAATATTAACCAG
Organism: Luffa acutangula; assembly: GCA_036850905.1. Classification (NCBI taxonomy): domain Eukaryota; kingdom Viridiplantae; phylum Streptophyta; class Magnoliopsida; order Cucurbitales; family Cucurbitaceae; genus Luffa; species Luffa acutangula. Next base: position 36,447,735 of record CM072097.1, on the reverse strand, counting down.
AATATATAATAATCCATGCAATATATGCATAGATTATAAACGATATATTACTGAATATATATATATATATATAATAACCGAAAAAGTTATGTCAGTAAATTGAATATTAATCGAAATATAGACACATTTTTTAGATATTCCAGAGAATATATTGTTGGGGTTTATGTCCTAAAACTCGTGGATAGTAAATGTAACAAATTTATATATAAAAAACTTATTGAGATAGTTTTTATTATGGTTGTCAAAAGATTTGTTTAACTATGTTTTTAACCCAAATCCAATAAAACTAGAATCCATGGCTATGAGATGAATGCTTGAACTTTATGTAGTGACATATAAGTGGATCAAGTTCAAGTACATAGCCTAAAACGGTCTATAGTATAGGGATAAGACTGGGTATCTTATCCTAGGAAAAACTATGTGACGAGGCCCATTTTGTTTTAAGACAAACGATGTGATCCTAAATCGTTCATGTAGAGACATGTGAGTGGGGGCGTCCTATGCAAAAGAAGTTTGTATAAGACCGGACCGCGAAATAAGTCACTTTCACTTTATAACGCCGTTTACTGTGAAACTGATTATTTCAAAGTGATGACCTAGGTAACTCGATCTTAATCCTGAGCTAACTATGAACTCCTGTTTATTCGGGATTATCCTTTGATTTGCATAGGTGAGAGTGGCCCATAAGCGCCGCACAATAAACCTGCCACTTTGGGGATAAGATCGGATAGATAGCTGGGGACATAGTCTTGCAAGATGGAATTCACTCCTACCCGTATTTAGGGATAGTAGAAAGGTTGTTCCCTTAAGTGCTGACTCCGAATCGTGAACAAAGGCGCGCCGCCCTCTCATTGGCCCGAGAGGTTTCAGTTTTAGTGGTGGGACCACAAACCAATTGTTCATTAGGGACTCAGTGAAGGCTTAAGGAACAAGAAGTGCTATAGGGGTAAAACGGACTTTTGACCTTACTATAGTTACGAACAACCTGTGAAGGTTTGACTTACTGATCACGGTTATATCGGGTGGACAGAAATATATCTACAGTGAGGGGAGTTCAGCTACGGGCTATAGTGGAGTGTCCTGTTAGTTAACGAATGTTGGTTAACTAGGTTTGAAAGAGTTCAACCGGTTAACCTCGGATCGTTGGAGCCCATGATCTGTAGGTCCATTAGGTCCCCCTGCTAGCTCAATCGGATCTAACCTTAGAACAGAATGATGAAAGAATTTGAAAGCGTTCAAGTTCGAATTAGGGAGATATTGTTAATTATATTTCGATATAATTTAACATAACAGTTTAATTGTTAATTAAACCATACTTTGAGAGATTTGTAATTATTTAAATATGATTTAAATATAACACACGTGAATAGGGATTCACGTTCGAGATTTTCAGTTTGCAAATATATTCGATGCATACTTGGTTTAAATTTGAATAGTGATTCAAAATGATCGGGATTTAAGAGAATTCGGGAATGGTGCATTATTTATTTTAATTTAATATTTTGATATTAAATTAAAAATATATAAAATAATTAAATTAGTTTAATTAATTTAGAAATGGATTATTAATTAACTTTAAAAATAAATTCAGAATTTTAAAGTTAATGGATTGAAAATTGAAAATCAAATTTTGAAATTGATTTCATGAAAAATGCCATAACAAGACACCTTCCCATGACTCACCTTCTTGCTTGTCTTGTTGTCTTCTTGTAAGGGAATTGGGGCAAAATGAGGTGCTGATATATAAACCAAAGTGATGACTCAAAAGGTGGGTTGATCTCACTTTTAGTTGCTGGAGAAAACTCATGCAAAACCAAGAAAAATCTCTCTCAAACACCATAGTTCCTAAAACACAAAACCCATGTGTTCTTCATCAAAATTCATCATGCTCGGGTTCCCACAAGCCCGTTCTAAGGCCGGAGAATAGCGGGGAAGATCTCGGTGGTCGTCCATGAGTCGTTCGTGTAAAGAAACAACCAAAGGAACCCACGAATTTGAAGATCAAAGGTTGGTTTTACAAAACTCTGTTTTTTTGTTCTTGTTTTCAACATGCTTTAATCTTAGAAATTAATGAAAATCAAGGCCCAAGATCCGCTAACGCTTCCGCTCGAGTGTTCTTCACTCCTACATATATTATATATATTGCTGTCGGGAAGAAAAAAATCGATCAGCTTTTGTTCGGTTAAGGAAGAAAATAGAAAACTGCTGCTATGAAGAAAAAAACGTGAAGGAATAAATCGATAAAGAAGGAAAAAAAAGAGAGAAAAAAAAATGGCAACCGAAAATTACCAAGAGAACGAAAATGGATGAATATTGTCGGTGAAATAAAAGGAAAATACGTTGGAATCATTATGACAATAAATCAAATCTCAAGAATCATATTTTCAAAATATTAAGAATTTAGTTAAGATAATATCTTATAAAATCTTATAAAATATGACCAGAAGGGTAAAATGGTAAGGAAAAAATGCTGGAAATCTAATCTTGGAAATCTACAAAACTATGGACATTTATGAAAATATGTATATAAAACCTTCTATCTACCAAAATTTCTCTTAATTTCATTATAAGTTGTTGTAATTAAATTAATTTGTTACATAATATATAGTTAATTAGATTTTTAATTATTATATGATAATAATTAACAGTCCAGATCTTATTGATTTCATCAATGGCCGAGATCAACTAGGGAAGTTATTTGTAACTTCCCTTCCCATTTTACGTATGTGTAGGTGGTTTCCAAACGGGGTCTCTCACGGTCTCTCTGATTAATCGATCTTTTGACAGAAAAGTGCATCTCTCTCTCTCAAAATTCTCTCCCTAAGAAAAACACAACAAAACTCTGCTGGTTTTTGTAATTTCCCTTCAAGATCACTTTGGGTTTCCACCAACCAAGTTTCATAACCCAAGAGATATAGCGGGTGTGCCGATTGGTGGTGTTCGTTGGAGCGAAATTCAGTACGTGATATCCAAGGGAGCATCGTGTTGTTCTTAATCGGTCTTCAAGTAAGTACCGATTTTTCTAAATTGTTTAGATCTCGTTAAAGCATGCTTAATCTGTGTAGTATAGAAATTGTTTCTGAAATTTTGCCCAATGTACGATATTTTAATGACTGAAATTCGTTCACGCTCGGTGAAAATCGTTTCCACTGAGGATTCAATTCCTTCACGACCAACATGGTACCTTTATACTTTTCTTTCAAGGAGGCACCATCAACAATAACAACTGGCCGACAACTCGCAAACCCTCGAATACAAGGACCTAATACCATGAACATATATTTTAAATGAATAGAATCATCAAGCTGTATCTCAAAAATGATACTTGGATTCTCCATCTTCAAGGCCTCATCTCATAAGCATGGAGTACGACATACGAATCCTCTGGAGAACCCCTTCAAGAGCATACACTGCTTCTTTTGCATGTCATACTTTATCGTAGCTTATGTTCACCTTGTACTCTTACCTAATTTCCTCAATGTTGTGTCGGGGTTTATACACACTATTAGATAATATTGTAATTGATTTTTAGTTTATTAGTTGAGCAATTAAAGCTAGTTTGTTGAGTAATTAAAGTTGATTTTAGTTGAGGGAGTTATGTATTTTGTTACACCTCTCAAACTTTGTGTGTATATATATGTGAGAGTTCAATGAATAAAATCAATTGAGTCTGTTGAAGGAGAAATTTTGTTCAATCACAAATTGCCACGTCATTATTTAAAATTAGGGAAAAATACACTTTTAGTCCCTCAGGTTTGGGTTAGGTTTCATTTTGGTCCATCAGTTTTCAAACTCAACAATTTAGCCCCTGAGGTTTAGTTTTAGTTTCATTTTGGTCCTTCCATCCATTTTTCCGTTAATATTTAACAGATTGCTGACGTGGCATTGATTTTTTTATTAAAAAAATCATTTTTATTTTTTAAAATATAAATATATTAAAATAATATAAAATATATTATTATTTTTAATTTTTATTTATTCCCTTTCTTCTTCTCCAATCAGCCAACTGGTCTTCTTCTTCATTCACCAGCGGGCTTCTTCTTCAATCACACCGGCGGCCGCCGGCCGCCGCTCGCCGACGACCGGTAAGTTTTTTTGTCCTCTTTATTTCTCTCTCCCTCACCGTCTCCTTCTCTCTCACAGTCCCTCTCTCTCTCACTGCCTTTCTGAAACCCTTTCCGGCGAGATCTAGGCTTGGGTTCGAGCTCGACGGGCGTGACCTGAATCGCGGCGAGATCTACCTACTCGAGCTTGAAATAGAAGAGAACGAAGAGGACGGAGGAAGATCGACTTGCCGGCGAAGAAGAGACGCGAGGGAGAGAGAACGAGCGGGTATGGGTTTTCCGTTTAGAGACTCGTGAGTCTGGGTTCGGCTGTGGGTTTTCTGTTTAGAGACTCGTGAGTCTCAGTTCGGGGCCTGTTAGAGTCGTCGCTGTGGGTATTTTAGCAGTCGCCGGCATGGGTCTTGTAGCAGTCATTGTGGGTACAGATTTGGAGCTTGAACGGAGTTAGGTTCAGCCAGATCTCGTGGGTACAGACGCGAGCTGTGGGTTTTCCATTTAGAGACTCGTCTCGGTTCGAGGTCTGTTAGAGTTTCCGGCGTGGGTATTGCAACAGTCGCCGGTGTGGATCTTGTAGCTGTCGCCGGCGTGGTTCCCTCCCTCTTTCGTTTTTTTTTAAAAAAAAGAAAAACAGAAGTATTGGGAAAAGAAGAAAAGAGAAGAAGAAGAGAATAAACTTTCAAAAAAAAAAAAAAGAAGTCGCCGGCGGCGACGACCGGCCGGCGGCCGCCGGCGAACGGCGATCGACGGTGGCCGACGGCTGCCGACGATAGGGTTACGGGGAAGATGAAGAAAAGGGTTTGTGGGGAAGAAGGGAGATGAAAGAAGAAAATAAATAATAAAAATAAAATAATTATTTTTTAATTATTTTAATATAATTATATTTTTAAAAATAAAAAAAATAATTTTTTAATAAAAAAAATCAATGCCACGTCAGCAATCCGTTAAATACTAACGGAAAAATGGATGGAGGGACCAAAGTGAAACTAAAACCAAACCTTAGGGACTAAATTGTTGAGTTTGAAAACTCAGGGATCAAAATGAAACCTAACCCAAACCTCAGGGACTGAAAGTGTATTTTTCCCTTAAAATTAATGACGAAATTACAAATAATTAAATTTGGGACCAATTATAAATTGACATGTGTCCCAAATTTAATTTGAAAACAAAGTTGGCCAATTATAAATTTATAGAGCCAAATTTCTATTTGATCGATTAATTAAAATTAAATTATTTTGATCAAATTAATTAATTTGATCGATTAATTAAAAATAATAATTATTTGGATCAAATTTGGGTCTTTTAAATATTTGGGTCATATGGTTTTGGGTCAAATATGAACCAAACCCAAGACCAAATAGTTGAACTCAAGACCAAAAAGCCCAAGTCCAAGTTGTTAGGCCCAAAAGTCACCAGAGTCCGTCCAACGAGAACTCTATAAATAGAGATGTTCTCCTCCTTTCAAGGATTCAGAAATTCTACACTCCCACAAAGACAAGAGTTCAGAGTTTCAAAGCTCTCAAGCAGAACCAGAGAATTCAGAGAGACTCCATCAAGTCTGAAGACCGAAAACTCTCTACAATTCATAAGTTCAAGTGTTGAACACTTATTGAAGACCAAACACTCTTCAAGACTTCAACACTCCTTGAAGATCAAAGGCTCTTCAGGACATCAACATTTCTTGAAGACCCAACATTCTTCAAGACTTCATCACACCTTGAAGATCAAAGACTATTCAGGACATCAACACTTCTTGAAGACTGAAGACTCCTTCAAGACTGGAAGACTTCAAGCTCCAAGAATCCATTAAAGCTTCAGACTCGAGATCAAGCGTTCCAACCCTCGAGTGAAACACATTCACACACAAGAGAGAATTAGAGGATTAACATTAGAGATTGTACACCCACACGCATATTACATTAATACAATATATTATTTATTCCACGTGTCTCCATCTCCGAAGTTACGTGTGAACAGAGTCTTCTCTCTCAATTTGTGATATGGTATCAGAGCAATAAACTCCACTGTGATAAAACTCTGTTTTCATCATCTTCCCATTTTTTCCTTGATTCTCCATGGCGGGCAAAGGAGTTGTAGATGATGAAGCTTCGCCCATTGATGCGCAAATGAACCCGTTTTCATTGCATCATTTTTTTGCGCCAACTATTGCCTTAGTTACTCAGCCTCTATTTGGTGCTTCTAACTATGAGTCTTGGAGTCGGGCAATGTTAATGGCGTTGACTGGTAAAAATAAGAAAGGTTTCATTGATGGAACCATCAAGAAACCAAAAGGCACACAATCGGCAAATTGGAAATGCAACAATCACATAATAGCCTCTTAGATTCTCAACTCAGTATCCAAAGAAATCGTAGGAAGTATTGTTTACACTGGTTCAACAAAGGCAGTCTGGGATGAATTGCAAAATCGATTCAAGCAAACCAATGGACCTCGAATCTATTAGCTGAGGAAAGAATTGGTTACTTCAAGTCAAGGGGCCTTAAGCGTAGAGGTATATTTTACCAAACTCATAACAATATGGCAATAATTGACTGATTTTAGACCCACCTTTGATTGTACATGTGGGGGAACTAAACCCTTTCTTGAACACTTAGACTCTGAGTTTGTGATGATTTTTTATGGGTTTAAGTGATGTTTATGCTACTCTACATTCCCAAATTCTTGTCATGAATCTGATAACTGTAATCGATAAAGTGTTTTCTTTAGTTATACAAGAAGAACACCAAAGATCAGCTGCCACTGCTGCTGCACCATCAACTGGGGCTATTACTTTAGTTGCTGCAACCGTTGATAATGGAAAGAAGAATACCCCCGATCGTTCTCGAAAGAAAGAAGTTCAGAGACTCATTTGCACTCACCGTGGAATTAAAGGGTACACCATTGACAAATGCTACAAGCTCCATGGTTATCCTCCCGGATATAAACAACGCACTCAAAATAGTTTTCCAGACGCCACCAAGAATGCTCAGACTAATTCAGTATCACAATATGATTTCTTCCAAAAGCCTTGACAACAATCAATATTCTCAGTTAATAAACCTGTTGTCCAACCATCTTCAGACTCCTAAAACTGAATAAGTCACAGCTGCAATGACACATACTGCAGGTATTTGTGTTTTGGCTTCAAGTACTATTGATCATAAAGTTGATAATTGGATAGTTGATTCAGGAGCTTCTAGGCATATTTGCAACTCATTCTCCTTATTTAGAAATTGGCATCAAGTGCGTGATATTACTATTGTTCTACCAATTGCTTTTCTTGTTAAAGTAGAATATATTGGAGACGTACAAATTTATGAAGGTTTTTTGCTGAAGGATATCTTATATGTGCCCAAGTTTGCCTATAATTTGATATCATTGAACTGTCTTTTGCAGTTAGAGAACATTGATCTTATTTTTTCTGCTAACTCTTGCATCATACACAACAGATTACGATCGAAGATGATTGGCAAGGCTAACTGTTTTAATGGACTATATTTGTTCAACTTAGCAGATAAGCTTGTTCTTTCATCATTGGTTTCTTCTTGTGCAGTTAATGCAGACACTTGAAATTTTAGATTAGGGCATTTGTCTCCAAAATGTCTGTTGTTATTGAAAGATGTTTTGGGTTTGCCTAATTTTTCTGCTCATAATTCTACTTGCCATGTATGCCCATTAGCAAAATAGAGACGATTGTCTTTGATCTCAAATAATAATGTTGCTTCCAACATTTTTGACTTGGTGCATTGCGATATATGGGGTTCGTTTAAGTTGCCTACTCATGTTGGATATCGGTACTTTCTCATGTTAATTGATGATTGCTCGTGTTTTACTTGGACCTACCTTATGAAGAATAAATCTGATGCTTTGCATATCATACCAAGGTTTCTTGATCTTGTAGAAACACCGTTTTCAAAAACTATTAAATCTTTTAGATCAGATAATGCAACAGAACTTCGGTTTGTTGATCTTTTTGTTGTTAAAGGGATTATACATCAGTATTCTTGTGTTGAAAGGCCACAACAAAATTCGATTGTTGAAAGAAAACATCAACACCTACTGAATGTAGCTCGAGCTTTGTTCTTTCAGTCGAAAGTTCCTTCGAAGTTCTGGGGAGAGTGTGTACTTACAGCCACTTACCTCATTAACAAAACTCCAAAGCCTTTGTTATCCAACAAATCCCCTTTTAATGTCTTAAATTAAAAGGAGGTTGATTACAACACAATGAAAGTCTTTGGATGTTTGTGTTATACGTCCACATTGGTTGCGAACCGCTCCAAATTTAATCCTCGTGCATCTCAATGCGTTTTTCTTGGATATCCTTCTGGCATAAAAGGATATAGGCTTTATGACATCAATAAGAAGCGACTTTTGGTCTCTAGAGATGTTGTTTTCCTTGAGGACAAATTTCCCTTCCAAGATATTTCGATTGATGAAACTTCTTTTATTGATTTATAGCTTCCTAATCATGTTTTGCCTTATCCAATTTCAGATATCTGTACACATGTCTGCTCGCTTTTAAGTCCTAATGTTTCTCCTTCCACTGAAGCTGAAACCATTTCTTCTAGCAATAATGAGCAATCTATTGATGAATCATTACTTCTTGAGGCTATTTCTCCTACAAACAGTGGTGCTAGTCCTGTCACAGAGGTTCTTAATCATGAACTTTCACCAACCACTGCTATCAATCCTATGGAAAACACCTCCATTGTGCTTCCTCTTGAAGTTAAACCACCCCTTCGACGGTCAACTAGACAACATCAGAAGCCTGGATTTTTACAAGATTACCATGGTAATCTGGTCGCTGGTATAAATGCTCTGGAATCATCAAGTTCTTATCCTTTGAATAAGTACTTGACCTATGACAAAATTGCTCCTTCTCACAAAGAGTTCATTCTCAATGTATCAACTATCTTTGAGCCATCTTTTTATCATCAAACAGCAAATTTAGCCACCTGGAGACTTGCCATGGATGAAGAAATTGCTACTATGGAGCGCACTCACACATGGAGCATTGTTTTCCATTACCAACTGGACATCGAGCAATCGGATGCACATGGGTATACCGTGTAAAATACAAGGCAGATTGGTACGGTTGATTGCTATAAAGCCCGACTCGTTGCAAAGGGCTACAATCAGCAAGAAGGAGTTGATTTCATGGACACTTTTTCACCAGTTGCAAAAGTTGTTACTGTAAAACATTTTTTGTCTTTGACAACTTCTTTTGGATGGTCCCTTGCACAAATGGACATCAATAACGCATTCTTAAACGGTGACCTTTTTGAAGAAGTCTGTCTTGTTAGCCAATGGTTTCTTACAATCAAAGGCTGATTATTCATTATTCACAAAGGGCACAGGATCATCTTTTATAGCTCTTTTAGTATATGTTGATGATATACTCATCACAGGGCCTTCTCCTCAAAATATTGATGTTGTCAAGGAAATCCTTCGTTCACACTTCATGTGTTAAAGGATTTAGGAAATGCTAAATATTTTTCTGGGACTTGAACTATCACGTTCAGCTTCTAGCATATACCTCAGTCAACGCAAATATTGCTTACAAATTCTTGAGGATTGTAGTTTCTTAGCCGCTAAACCTGTGTCACATCCTATGGCCCCTCATTTGCGATTGTCAGCTACTGATGGCACCCCTCTTAACGATGAAGAGGCTTTACATTATCGACGGCTTGTTGGGAGGCTACTCTATCTACAAATATGAAGACCTGATATTTGTTTTGCGGTCCACAAACTTAGTCAATTCATTTCTCGGCCTCACACTGAACATTTACTTGTTGCTCAACATTTACCTTAGGTACCTAAAAGGTACTGCTGGACAAGGTATACTCCTTGGTGCAACTAACTCTTTCCAATTAAAGGCATATGTTGATTCTAATTGGGGTTCATGTCCAGACTCGAGAAGATCAATTACAGGTTTTTGTATATTCTTAGGAGACTCGCTTGTATCTTGGAAATCAAAGAAACAAGCCACTATGTCAAGATCTTCAGCTGAAGCAGAATATAGGGCTCTTGTCGTTGTTGCTAGTGAGATCACTTGGATATCTCATATTTTAAAAGATCTTCACATAAAGTCTTCATTGCCTGCCTTAATATACTGTGATAACGTTGCTGCTATTTCCATTACTACAAATCCCACCTTTCATGAAAGGACGAAACACATAAAAATCGACTGCCATTTTGTTTAGGATTTGATTGATAATGGAAAACTCAAAGTTTTGCCAGTTCAATCGTCTGCTCAACTTGCTGACATGTTTACTAAGGCCTTAGCAGCTTCTAATATTCGAAACTTCATGGTCAAGATGGGTGTTTTCGATTTATATAGTCCATCTTGAGGGGGGCATATTAGATAATATTGTAATTGATTTTTAGTTTATTAGTTGAGCAATTAAAGCTAGTTTGTTGAGTAATTAAAGTTGATTTTAGTTGACGGAGTTATGTATTTTGCACTTCCCAAAATTTGTGTGTATATATATATATATATATATGTGAGAGTTCAATGAATAAAATCAACTGAGTCTCCTCTCTCAACTTGTGATACACACGACCAGTTCTTGTAAACTTTTCCTTGATTATCTGTCCAATAACTCTGATACTAGCTTTCCTATGGTCGTGATTTAAGACCCCAATGGAACTCTGATACTAGCTTTCCTATGGTCATGATTTAAGACCTTAATGGAACATGTGTGCACACTTACGTACTTTGTGATCTTAAATATGTCACAATCATCCAACTTAACTGCACGAAGCTTCCAGTTACAAGTTCCCCCCACACATCGGACGATATATAAGTCCTTACTCGATTTCTTTACTTGGAATTCAAAATTATTGTTCATGGCCAAAAATGATAACCTTGTTTGCAAGTCTTGTTTGTAGAGGAAGATATCACCTTCTTGAACATCCACACCCAAGGAAAATTATCGATGAAAAATCAATGATCCCCTGGTTTCAGTAGGCATTGCAAGGTAGACTCCGAAAGGACCACAGTCCGTCGTAGCTGGGTTCTGAAATTAATCATAATCCAGTACAACACGATTCAATTGCTACCTTTGTGCTGAAGGTACAACATCTACAACTCTCTCAGTATGTGATGTAGGTACAACATTTGCAGCTTTCTCACTATGGACTCCTGCATTCCATTGTGTGGTTCCTTGCCAATTCCATTCATCATGTCAACCCCACTGTTCTCTCACATATGAATCTCATGGATTAGAGTTGTCGTTGTCTAGAGACGTTACTGATGGTGTTGCACACATCCAATGGAATGATATCATACTCTTGTCGATTCATATGGAATGATTCTGTAGTTTTCATTTCTGGTATGTACACGTCCTCATGATGAGTTGACTCGACTGTTATGAATAGTTGAATTCTTGAAATATCATCACGACAGAGAAGAAAATGAGCATCCCCATCTTTTCGTATGTACTATGGAGGGGCTTTGAAGTCTAGTCTGTATTTCACCCTCATTATAACTTCAAACTCTGTCGAACTGATGTTTTCAATTCCATATACGAGATCTTTTAACTGCTCATATTTCAGTGTCATGGGCACAAGAATCTTCGTCAATTCACCTCCAATATAACAACCGTGGACCTCATCCCATGTACCCCTGTATTGAAGAGTAAGCATTTCTCTGTCTTCATCCTTCAAATAGGAGTACAAATAAAACAAATAAGTTCAATAGGAATCTAAAATCTATGAAAATTAAAAAATTCGAACTCCCTACTCTCTGCTTAAATCTTGCTCTTGTTTCTCTCCCTCTTTACTCGCTCTCGTTTCTCTCTCTCAGTACTTGCTCTCGGGTCTCGCTTTTTTCCTTACAATCTCATTCTCTCTCATTTCCTCTACTTTACTACACACCCTATTACGGGACTTCTCCTTCACTTGCATCATCTTCTCCCTAGTTACTATAAAACTCCTACAACTATCAGTAACATAATGTAACCTAGAAAACTCCTTCAACAACACACAACAGAGAAACAATGTTTGAAACCCACTCCACGAACGTTGTTGCATGCATCTTCATCTACATACTTGGTTCAATCTTTATCCACGTCCCAACTGTTTGAATTTTTCTAAATGCAAGACACCTTAGAGGGTTGAAGTGAGATTGAAAGAACGTAGAACCGTGTTCAAATTCAATAAAAAAAAAAAAAAAAAATCATGTTCATCCATTTCCTTTGCTTAAATAGTTGGAGTTGATAATTAAATGGATTTGATGGTTGACACTGACTTGCTGCAATTTCCTGGGCTTCGTTGCTTTGTTTATGGCAGATGTACCTGGACATGCAATCATCGCGTGCAAAATTAATTAAATTGAAACGTTGGCCTGGAGGGGTAGCTCAGTCATAATCAAAGCGATAGCTAGAACCGAGATCTGGCACCGTGAACGAGAGGCAAGAGAGCACTAAAGATATATTAAAAAACTAAAAAAAGGGACGAGAGCCGAGAGAAAGCAAGAGCAAAAGTCGAGAACATAAAGCAAGAGTTGAGTTCGTTGGCCTGGACGGGTAGCGCGGTCATAAAAAATGTAGAAATTATGGTGGATAGGTTCCTTTAACCTATTAATTTCAAACTTGTCTAAATTTTCTAAATTTATCAATGGTAATATTTCATGCATTAATTCAAATTTTATTCTTCCCTAAATGTCCTTATTTAATTTGAAAACTCTTATTTTATTAATTTATTTTAGTATTATATTTTTTTCTGTCAACCGGTAAGGGCAAATACGTAAATGAGCTTCTTAAACTCCTTTAATATCTGGTTGTCAGCTGAAAAAAATGTAAAATTATAACAAAATAGACACTTGGAATAAATGGGTTACTATTGGCCTATCTGTGTAGTTACCCCTAAAAAAATGCATGATGACATCAACATAAGGGCATTTCCCATTAAAATGCACCTTTTCCATTTGGGACTCTGAAAAAGAGGCATCCGTTCAAATTTTCCATAAATCAAGAGAATGAAAAACTGGAAAGATTAATGTCCAATAGTATTGGACGTTAATTATTTTTGTTTCAACTTTTATTAAATGTAGCATATATTATACAAAAGGCCGATGTAGTCTATCATTCCGTTCCCTTGAGCGCAAGGTAATATCAAGATTATATGAACGATGGATGTTATTGAGACTGGAAAAAATTAAAGTTAGGGAAAATACACTTTTGGTCCGTGAGGTTTGGGTTAAGTGACAGTTTGGTCCCTGAGTTTTCAAACTCAACAAAAATACCCCTGAGGTTTGAGATAAGTAGCACTTTGGTCGCTGCCGTCTATTTTTCTGTTAAATACTAATGGTTGCTGGCGTGGCACTATTATATTTAATAAAAAAATCATTTTTTTAATTTTGTAAATAAAAACATACTAAAATAATAAAAATATTATTATTTTATTATTTTATTTAAATTTTTTCTCTCTCTCTTCCTTTCTTTCCCATCCATCTTCTTTCTCCCTCCTTGTCTCTTTCTTCTTCAGCTCCGGTGGCCGGCCCCCGCCGACCGCCACCGGCTGCCGGCGAACGGCGGTGGTCGCCAGATTTTTTTTTCTTTTTCTTTCTTTCTCCCCTTTTCTTCTCTCCTTCCTTTTCTCTTTCCTTCTTTTTTTTTTAATAAAAAAAGGGAGAGGGAGGAGGAGTTCTCCCTCCTCCCGTCGTCGGCGTCGGCGTCGGCGACGGGAAGAGGGAGGAGCTCCTCCTTCCTCTCCCTTTTTTTTATTAAAAAAAATGAAATGAAGGAAAGAGAAAAGGAAGGAGAGAAGAAAAGGGGAGAAAGAAAGAAAAGGAAAAAAAATCTGGCAGCTGCCGCCGGCAGCCGGTGGCGGCCGACCACCGGAGCTGAAGAAGAAAGAGAAAAGGAGGGAGAAAGAAGATGGATGGAAAAGAAAGGAAGAGGGAGAGAAAGAATTTAAATAAAATAATAAAATAATAATATTTTTATTATTTTAATATGTTTTTATTTAAAAAAATAAAAAAAAAATGTTTTTTTTATTAAATATAGTAGTACCACGTCAGCAACTGTTAGTATTTAATAGAAAAATAGACGGCAGGGACCAAAGTGCTACTTATCTCAAACCTCAGGGGTATTTTTGGGATTTTTTAGAAAAGTAGGGAAAAAAATTTTAAAAAAAATGAGAGAAAAGATGGTGTTCTGAAAATATTTAGAGATTTAAGGTGTCGCGTAGGTTCTACCTACGCGACATGAAAGGTCGCGTCTGCCAAAGAGATGCGACCTTGCAAGCAGTCAGACTTAATGTGTCGAAGGAGACGACAACAGTTAAGTCGCGTCTCTACAAGAGACGCGACACCAACGGAAAGTCAAACCCAGACATGCCATCAGATGAGTCGCGTCAGGAACGAAAAAAAAAGAAGGGAAAGTGATGAAGAAACCCTGAGTTGGACGGATTCTGCTCTCCTAAACAGACCCCGCCACCACGTTCCTCCTCGTTGTCGCCCTCCGTCGGTTGAAATCCATGGCCATGTTGCCGCCCATCGGAACAAAAAAAAAAATCTCAAACTCTAAAAATAGCGGTCAAAGCAAATTTGAGGAAGAAGAAGAAAGAGCAAAATCTCACTTCTCGCTGCGTTTGAGGAAGGAACTCCAAGCTTTGGAGTAGAGCAACAATGGCGGACAGAAGAAAAATTGGGTAAAGAAGAAGAAGAGAGTTTTTTTGTTTCTGATGCCAAATGGGAAATTTGGGGAAACGAAAATGAGAAAGTGAGTAGTTGAAGAGTTATGTAATTTTGGTTTTGAATTTTTTTTTTTTTTCTTTTCCTTGGGAATCTGAAGGGGATTTGATGGGAAATTTGGGGAAACGAAAATGCGGAAGTGGGAATGGTTTTGAATATTATTAATTTATTATTATATTAAAGAGGGTTTTTTTAGGTTTCCAACGGCGTTAAAAAAAAAAAAAAAAAAAAAAAAAAAAAAAAAAAAAAAAAAAAAAAAAACCATCTTATCGCGTCTCTTGTAGAGACGTCTCTACAAGAGACGCGACCTACACCACACAAGGGTGTCGCGTCTAAGACGCGACACCTTATATCCCTAAATAATTTCAAAACACTCTTTTCTCTAATTTTTTTAAATTTTTATCCTACTTTTCCAAAAAACCCGTATTTTTGTTGAGTTTGAAAACTCAAGGACCAAACTGTCACTTAACCCAAACCTCCGGGACCAAAAATGTATTTTTCCCTTAAAGTTATTATCTATTCAGATGTCGGTTCACAAGCTCGGAAACACTAATATAATTTCAACTTGCTATCCAATTTGTCATTATTATTAGTCTAACAAAAGCTGGAAGAGGCATCCTCTTTCTACATCAGAAGATGCCGGGCAAAAGGCATCTATTTATTGATGAACAAAACATTATTACTTCAAAACAAAAATACTGTTTGATTTCTAATAACACGACAGTGTCTGATTCATAAAAAGAAATATGGAAGCATTCCAATAAATGTTTACCACAAGTGGTGTAAGTTAAAGTGGTGGTTTCAACGACCCCGAAAACAATGAAGAAAATCAAGAGCAATTATTCGATTTAATCTGTGCTCGTGATGAATGTCAAAAAAAAAACACTTGAAAGAGTGTGATTACTACTTCACAGTCAATATCTTGATAACAGATGCTGTTCCAACGCGATGAAGAGCCACGACAGAATCTCCATTTTTGCAGAGGCCCTTTAACTTTGCATGCTGAATAGCAAAGTCTATTGCTTCTTCTGTTGTCTCTGCATGAGACGACTTTGCCGATGCCGTGCTAAGAACCGGTACCAAGCCACGAAAAATTAAGCTATGCCTTGCTGGAGCTTCATCACTGCACGACCAATCAAATGAATCTGTCTTAATCTCGGGGACAACCACAGACAAGATGGGCGTTCCTGGCCTATACTTGGCCACCAATTTTGCTGTGCTTCCTCCTCTGGTCAGGACAAGTATAAGAGCTGCCTTGGCCGAGTTTGCAGTTCTAACAGCAGAAGAAGCAAGGCTTTCTAATGGGCTCATGGGAACTGGGGAGTGTTCCATAATTCTCTTAAAGACAGCTCCATAATCAAGAGTGCTTTCAGCTTCAACACATATTTTTGCCATTGTTCTAACAGCAAGTTCTGGATATGCTCCAGCAGCCGTTTCACCACTTAACATTACGCAATCTGTCCCATCAAGAACGGCATTTGCAACATCAGTGGCTTCCGCTCTAGTTGGTCTTGGAGATTTAATCATTGATTCCAGCATCTGTGTCGCTGTGACAACAGGTTTTCCCTGGATGTTGCACTTGTATATCATCACTTTCTGTGCCAGAAATATCTTCTCAATTGGAATTTCCATTCCCAAGTCACCACGTGCCACCATAAATGCGTCCGAATTGGCTAGTATGTCATCAAAATTTGCCACACCTTCTTGGTTCTCAACCTGTGAGTTAAATTCCAGAAAGATAACAGGGCTGAAATTGCTTCTAGTACAGAGATGTTAAGGTAAATAGAAGAAGCAATCTCAAAACATTTGTGCTGCATGATTTTCTTCTTATGTGCATTTTAGCATTTCATAGTGCCCGTGCCACAAATCACCAGAAAAGGCTAAACTCTCAGTTGTTAGATTTTTTTTTTTTTTTTAATTAAAAAAAAATCTACTCATGGATAGAAACATATTTTCACAGGAAATTTTCACGTAACTGAATGTACCTTAGACATGAGAAGAATACTCTTGGCATGCTTTCCAAGCAACTTTCGGACCTCCACAAGATCAGAACCTTTCCGAACAAAAGATAGAGCGATCATATCAATTTTATTAGGAACCCCCCATTCTAGTATATCTTCCTTATCTTTGTCTGTTAGGGTAGGGAGATCCACTATAACTCCAGGCAGGTTAACATTTTTTCTTTCACCAAGAACTGCAGAGTTCTCACAGCGACATCGAACCAAACCTAATTTTTTGTCACAAGATAGAACTGAAAATGAGATTGTACCATCTGAACAAAGTATTACGCTCCCTGGCTTTACATCCTCAGCTAACTTTTTGTAGCTCATGCATATCATATTCTCATCACCCTTCAAGCTGTAGTCGGTAGATATAGTTATCTCCTGCCCCTGTTTTAGTTGGATGGGTTTGCCATCTTTCAAAAATCCAGTTCGAATCTCTGGGCCCTGTTTTCATTTAAAAGTCAAGGATTGATTAAACTTCCGTAGTGCAAAACAATTGCTTTCATGCATTGCTTTGAACTGAAAGATGAAAGTTATGGATGGGGAATCTCCAAGTAATGGAAGTGGCATTTGTATCCCCATGATTCCATAGACATGTTTAACTGATATGTTTTAAACTTCAAATGTAGTTGTTTTACACTAAAAATAAAAATAAGAATGGCATGTGTTAAGTCACAAAAAGAATTTCCTACGAGCTGAACACCAATAAAAGATATGAATCAGAAATCCAGAGGGCAATTGATCCTTGGCTCTGAAGAAAGCTCAGAAAATAAACAGGAGCAGCTATAAGGTATATAACTGGAATTAACCTCAATATTTATTCCTCGCAGTTCAAGTGCTGCTTCGAACTATTTAAGAATACTGATATACCCTCAATAGAATAGAAATATGAGAAAAGAAACTCGGTCATGCTCAAATAAAAAGCCAGTAAAAAGTAACAAATATCCAGACAAAACAAACGAGCAGTACCACGTTAGTGAAGATATCAAAATGGCTAAACAGTAGGTGAAAACTGAGTATTAATATGAGAAGAATTTCAGAGGACATACTTTAGTAGGAAACAGATTCACGATGGCAATACCAGTCGTATTCAGTAAAAAAATACATTGCCTTCATTCAACTTGTAGAAAGTAAATAAACACATCTCACCCAGAATCCTGCAAGCACAAAACAACCCTTCACCCCCTTTTTTCCATTCAACCTTGTCGCAATAAAAAAACCCTTCATCTCCCATTCGAACCTGTAAACACCTGCCCGTGATGACGTGAATGTGTTGCAACTTGCAAGAACTTACCCATTTCAGGCTGATTGTAATTGGCTTGTTGTGAATGTGTTTCAAGATGTAGAATAAGAGTTGATTTGTAATTTAACTTAATATGACATGACAAACCCTACGTTTGAGAAAGAAAAATTCACAAATATGCTAAATTCTATTTCATATTCTTCTTCCCAATCCCAAGTATATTAAAGTCGGCCTGTTAATCTACTTCATGTCTTTCTTCTAAAAAAATATGTTAAAAGTCTGTAACTTATTTCGCATATAATAGTCTTGTCTATATTCTTCTTTCTTCATTCGCCGTTTTCCTGGAAGGAGATTAGAAAGGCTGTCTTTGAGAGTGATAGGAACAAAGCCCCTGGCCTTGATGGTTTTTCTATGGCCTTTTTCCAAAATATCTGGGAGGTGGTTAAGGACGATTTGGTCAAGGTTTTTCAAGAATTCTTTGAATGAGACATTTTGGACTCTTCCCTGAATGAGACTTATGTTTGTCTTATCCCCAAAAAGGAGAGGGCAAATAAAGTTAAGGACTTTAGACCCATTAGCCTGATTACTAGCACATCCAAAATCATTTCTAAGGTTTTAGCGAACAGGATTAAGAAAGTCCTTCCCTCCACAATCTCTGAAGCCCAGGGGGCTTTTGTTAAGGGGAGGCAAATTCTTGATCAAGCCCTTACCGCTAATGAGGCCTTAGAAGATTATCGCACTATAGGTCGGGAAGGAATCATCTTTAAAATTGACTTTGAAAAAGTTTACGATCATGTGGACTGGGATTTCCTTGATAAGGTTCTTGAAAAGAAAGGCTTTGGTTATAAATGGAGATCGTGGATTTGGAGTAGTGTTAGATCGGTTCAGTATTCTATCCTCATTAATGGTAAGTCGAGGGGCAAGATCAAAGCCACTAGAGGTTTGAGACAAGGCGATCCCCTGTCCCCTTTTCTCTTCCTGTTGATTGTGGACCTCCTCAGCAAGATGATTTCTAGAAGTGTGGAAGGTGGTATTTTCCAAGGTTTTGAGATCGGTAAGGAGAAAGTTGCTCTCTCCCATCTTCAATTTGCCGATGACACTATCTTCTTCTGCTCTGGCATGGAGGACTCCTTTCTTATCTTGAACCATATCCTTAGGTTCTTTGAGGCCTTATCTGGGCTTAAAATCAATTGGGGAAAATGTCAAATCCTGGGTATGAACTGTGAGTATAGAAAATTAAGTAGATGGGCCTCTTTGGTTGGGTGCGAGGTTGGAACCTTACCCTCCTCTTATCTAGGTCTTCCTCTTGGTCACAATCCTAAGTCTATTTCCTTCTGGAATCCAATCATCGAGAAAGTCCAAAAAAAACTTGCTTCTTGGAAGAGAAGTTTCTTTTCCAAAGGGGGGAGGATGACTCTCATTCGTTCTGTGCTCAGTGGCATCCCTATATATTTCCTTTCTCTCTTTCGGGCGCCCATTTCGGTTTGTAATGCCATGGAAAAGCTCATGAGAGATTTCTCATGGAAGGGGTTGATGAAAGGAAAGGATCCCATCTTGTGAGTTGGAAGGCTATTAGTAAACCTATGAGTCTTGGAGATCTTGAGATTGGTAATTTGAGAACTCGAAATAGAGCCTTGCTGGCCAAATGGCTTTGGCGTTTTCGCCTCGAATCTGATTCTCTTGGGTTATGATTATCGTGAGTAAACACGGTCAACATCCTTACATGTGGCTATCGGGTGGGGTCAAAGGCACCTTCAGGAATCCTTGGAAAGACATTTCCTTGGAGCTCCCCTCTTTCTCTCCTTTGGTCCAGTGCATTGTGGGGGATGGGAGGGATATTTGTTTTTGGGAGGATTTGTGGGTGGGGGATCGTCCCCTATGCTCCTTGTTCCCGCGTCTTTATCATTTATCTTCGATGAAAAATCGCACTGTGGCGGACATCCTTGGTCCTGTGGGGAGTTCCACTTTGTTTTCTTTTGGTTTTCGTCGTTCGTTATCTGATAGAGAGACCACGGACATCGTGGCCCTCTTATCTTTGATTGAGGGGGCTAGCCTTAGATCGGACATGAGAGATGTGCGCTTTTGGAGTCTTGACCCCTCTGCAGGCTTTTCCTGCAGATCGTTCTTTCAGTTTCTGGTCAATCCCTCCCCCGTTAGAAAGTCTGTCTTTTCGTGTCTCTGGAACGTTAAGGCTCTGAAGAAGGTCTTGTTCTTTGCTTGGCAGGTCATCTTGGGCCGTGTTAACACTTTTGATAGGCTTTCGAGAGTGAAGGCTCCTATGGTTGGTCCTTTTTGTTGCATGCTTTGTCGGAAGGCTGAGGAAAATCTTGATCATTTGTTATGGAATTGTGAGTTTGCTCGCTCTGTCTGGAGTCTCTTCTTTGAGGTCTTCGAGTTTCATTTCACGAGCCACCGCCGTTGTAGGGATACGATCGAGGAGTTCCTCCTCCATCCGCCGGTGCGGAAGAAAGGAAAGTTACTTTGGCATGTTGGTGTGTGCGCTATTTTGTGTGGTTTATGGGTGGAAATGAACAATAGAATTTTTAGAGGTATCGAGAGACATGACATTATTGTATGGTTTGGGATAATATTAGATTTCATGCTTCCTTATAGGCCTCGATTTCTAAGGTGTTTTGTAATTACCCTTTAGGTCTTATTTTGTTAGATTGGAAACGGTTCATTTAGTTGGGTTCTCCTTTGGGACTTGGTTTTTTTGTATGCCCTTGTATTCTTTCATTTTTTTTTTCAATGAAAGCTCGGTTTCTTATAATAAAAAAAAAAAGAGAAAAAAAAAATCTCACAAGAGAAAGAGATGCTTAAAAATGGAGCAATTTTTGGGAAACTGGGACAAGGAAACACGACTTATCATACAAGAGGGAGAAGAAACCCAAATAGAGTCTCTGGAAACGTGGAAAAACTAATAAAAGCCCAATAAGTCTGACAGTCTAAGAAAATAAAACCAAAACAAAAATAAAATAAAAAATGAAATGGGAAGTCAGGAAGAGATGAGAACAAATTGGAGATAATCTGGATCAGAAGAAGGAAGTTTGATCAAGTAGAGTGATATGAAAAACGAGAAATTGATGATGGTGTAAGTTGTAAAAGAGGGGAAAGAACCTTGGTGTCGAGCATGACGGCGCAGAGAATACCGGTGTTCTCCATTGCGGCCCTGAGATTGTCGAGGGTCTCCTGGTGATAGTCGTGGGATCCGTGAGAGAAGTTGAAACGAGCAACATTCATCCCAGCCTTCAAGAGCTTCTCGACCATGGGGACGGACCTGGATGCCGGCCCCAGGGTGCAGACTATCTTAGTCTTGGGTTTCTTCTCAATCACCAGTCCGTCCATTTTCGGTGGTTGATTATGAATATGGTGAAGAGAAAACAATCGAAGGATTAAATGTTTGCAGGAAGAAGATCCAGAAAAAAGGTAGAATGAAGAGAAAAGGGCGGATCGGCGATGGGATGGAAGAAATTGAGAAGGGCTTGATTGATAGTTGAGGAACAAGGACAAGGTTTTGTAAATCAGAGTGGAAAGGCAGGCAGGGGCTTCTTCGGATTTTTCAGGTCAACTGTAAAGGCGTGGCGCTGCTGCAGCGCATCCCATCCGTTCGTTTTCTTTATCTTTTTCCTTTCTAAAGAAAAATATCATTCACTAAATAACATAAATTTTTTACACATAGTTTTCATGGACATTTTTTTATTAATATTACAATTTTTATAACTTGTTATTAAAATATAGTTAGTTTGAAACTTATTATTTAAATATTGTAGTTTTAAATTTTCGGTCAAAGGTCGTCTCGAACTTGAAACACGTGTCGATAATAAATTTTAAAAAAAAAACAAAATTTGAGACGACCTCTACACATTTAATCAACAATTGTACTTTTGGCAAGGTGGTGAAAGTAGAACCTTTCTTCCTCCCTTCCCCATGTTTGAATCCTAATGGCTGCACTTTTTTTTTGTTTTCTTTCTTTTCTCCGTTTTCTTTTTTTTTTTTTTCGTTTTCTTTCTTTTCTTTCGTTTCCTTTTTTTTTTTTCGTTTTCTTTCTTTTTTTTTTTTTTCGTTTTCATCTCAATTAGCTAAATTTAAAAGTAATTTTATAATTCAAAATAAAAATATAAAGCAAATGGTATAAAATTTTTTATTTTTAAGTATATTTCAAACTTCAAATTTCATTTTTTTAAAAAAATAAAAAACTTCAAATTTCAAAGAAAAGTGAAACAAGAGAAAAAAACTACTGATATTTTTAAAAATAAAAAACTATAAACGAAAAAAAAAAAAAAGAAAGAAAACGAAAAAAGAAAAAGAAAAAAAAGAAAAAGTAAAAAGTGCAGTGGCTGAGATTCGAAAATGGGAGGGGGAGGAAGATAGGTGCCACGTTCACCACCTTGCCAAAAGTACTTTGGTTGGTTTAATGTGCAGAGGTCGTCTATTGAAGAGATGACCTCCACAAATTTTGTTTTTTTTTTAAAAAATTATTATCATGTCAGATGATGTGCGACACATGTTTCAAGGTTGTCTCTTAGAGGGACGACCTTTGACCGAAAATTTAAAACTACAATATTTAAATAATAAGTTTCAAGCTAACTATATTTTAATAATAAGCTTTAAAAATTGTAATATTAGTAAAAAAATGTCCTAGTTTCCATTTGGTCAATCTTAAAAATTTCAATTTCGTTATCACCATTTCGACCTCACTCTAATTTAGTTCTTTTTTTTTTTTTTTTTTTTTTGAAAAACACTCTAATTTAGTTCTTGTACACTGTTTTTTTTTTTTTTTTTTTTTTAAAAACAAAAAATAAAACTTATTTGATAACTGTCTTTGGTTTTCAATTTAAAAAAAATTAGAGAGAAGAAAAGATGTTTTAGAGAGAGAAAAATGTGTAGAGACATTAAAACAAAAATTTAGAGACTTAATATAAATGTTTTCGATAGAAAAATTAAACATAGAAAATTTAGAGACGTGAAAGAAAATGTTTAAAGAGAGAATATTAGTTAGGAAAAAAAAAAGAAAAAAGTTAGATCAAAATAAATAAATTTTAGATAGAAAATTTAAATAAAAAGAAAAATTTTAGAGAGATAATAAAATTAAGAGTAAAAGATAGGATAATTGTAATGGGTGGCAAAATTATTGGACATAATGGCAAAATTAGCAACTTTTTAAAATAATTGCAAATATGGCAAAGGTTTTTAATCAATTTTTTATATTCCTGATTTGCCCCTCAATTGGTGTGCGCTTCTCCTTCCTCTGGTTTTCTTTTCTTTTCTTTTCTTTTTTTTTTTCTTTCCTCTTCCTCACTCAAAAACCCATTTACCTTTCTCTTCTTTGCAACTTTCCCGATTAATTTCATCACAAAGAGATTGGAGTCTATTGACACGTCGTGCGGCCGCAATAATTTTGCATCTAGCTCTAGCAAGATCAAGATAGAACTCACGGCCAATCCCGACAGGGGGCTCTAGTCACCATCACCACTTTGTCGTCCAAGTTGTTCCATGGCTCGAGCTCAAGATTAGGAGAATAATGTGGGTGGTTCGCCATTACTTCTCTGGTTTTATGAAAAATGGAAGAAGCCATAGAGTTTTAAAAAACTTAGAAGTTATGGAGATTAGGGAGAATGAGGTGGGTTGGTTTTGTTTTTTAGGGAAATATTGCAAGTGTAATAGAAATATATAAAGGGAAAAAAAACATATGAGAATTGTTATAAAATATCTTATTGTTTCTTTTTTTTATAGTTTCTATCTGTGATAGAAATCTTTCTATCACTGATAGAATCTATCACAGTAATAGAAATCTTGTATCACTGATAGAAAAACTTTTATCACTGATAGAATCTATCAGTGATAGAGAAACATTCTATCATCATTGATAGAAAAACTGATAGAGTCTATCAGTGATAGAAAAACTTTCTATCACCGATAGAAAATCATAGAAAAACTTTATATCACTGATAGAATCTATCAATGATAAAAAAAAACTTTCTATCAGTGATAGAAATCTTCTATCACTGATAAAAAAAAAATGTTTCTATTACTGATAGAATTTATCAGTGATAGAAAATCATAGAAATCTTCAATCACTGATAGAAAATATTTTTATTACTGATAGAATCTATCAGTGATAGAAAAATGATAGAAATCATAGAAATCTTCTATCACTGATAGAAAATTATAGAAATCTTCTATCACTAATAAAAAAAACTATCAGTGATAGAAAAACTTTCTACCACAGATAGAAATCTTCTATCACTGATTGAAAGATTTTATATGAGTGCAGTGATAGAAAAACTTTTTATCACCGATAGAGTCTATTAGCGATAGAAATCTTCTATCAACAATAGATTTCTATCGAAAGGTTTTCTATAACTTTCTATCAGTGATATAAATCTTCTATCACTGATAGTTTTCTATTAGAAATCTTCTATCACTGATAGATTTTATATTTGATAGAAGATCTTTTGTTTCTATCAATGATGGTAAAATAAAGCAAAAACGAACAGTTATAAAAATCAAACACTGGAAAGCAAAAACTAAACACAGATAGAAAACCAAAAAACAACAACCAAACAACGATAGAACACCGAACATTGATAGAAGTGATAGAAAATCTTTTATCATTGATAAAAAATATACATCACTGATAGAAATCTTCTATCAGTGGTAGAAAATTTTTCTATCACTGATAGAAAATCTTTCTAACACTGATAGAATCTATCAGTGATAGAAAATTTTTATCACAGATAGAAAATTTTCTATTTCTATTGGTGTTAGATTCTATCAGTGATAAAAAAATTACTATCAGTGATAGAAGATCTCTATCACTAATAGAAACTTTTTTTACTATCAGTGATAGAAAAGTGATAGAAACTTTCTATCACTGATAGAAAAATTTTCTACTATTGATAGAATCTATCAGTGATAGAAATTTTTCTACCACTGATAAAATTTTTCTACCACGGAAACGAGAAATCAATTCAAAATCAAACGAGATGCGCGCGCAAAACGGATACCAATTCAGTGATAGAAGATTTCTATCACTGATAGAAGCTTTCTATCGGTGATAGAAAGACTTTCTATTTGTGATAGAAAGTTTTTCTATCTGTGATAGAAATAGGATATAACGACCAAACACTAATAGAAATAAGATAGAAGGATAGAATCTATCTCTATTAGTGATAGAAAACTTCTATTTCTATCAGATAGAATCTCTTTCTATCACGGATAAATTCTATCAATGATAGAAAATATGAGAAACGAAACAACACCAACCAAACACCTACCAAACACTTTATAAAAAAGAACGCACTTATATAAAGTCTTTCTATCTGATAGAATCTATCTCTATTAGTGATAGAAAGCTTCTATCATGATAGAAAGACTTTCTATCAGATATAAAGTCTTTCTATCACTGATAGATTCTATCAGTGATAAAAAAATTTTCTATCAGATAGAAATGACATTTTAATAAATACTTTAAAATTTTGCCATTTTTGCAAAATTTTATGCGGGCTGCTAAATCTGTAAATATTTTGGGCCGGTTTGCTATATTTGCAACCGGCCCTAAAAGATATGTTAAAGAAATAACGATAAATTAGAAAAATAAAGAAAAATTGTAGTGAGAGAAAATTTTGAGAGATTTTTTTTTTTCAAAAGAAAGGTTAGAGGGAGAAAAGTTATGAATAAATCTATAATCTATAATCTATATCTATAATCTATAATCTATATCTATAATCTACCATCTATAATCTATAATTCTATAATATTATATAGATTTTCAAAAAAAAAAATCTATAATATTATATAGAAATGACACTGAAACTTTTGATTTCCTTTTTGGCCATTTTTTTAATCTTCAAATTTCTCCTATTTAATTATTTAATATTTAATTCTTCAAATTCCTCGTTTGTCCTTCTTATTTAATTATTTACACATCTTTGATTTTTAAGTTATGTCACACGTATTTATTAAAAAATCCCCATTTTTTAACTTCAAAAATTGGTTTGATATTCAATCAAAATTTATATTTAATTATTTAATATTCAATTATTTATTTATTATTTTAAACAAAATTTAAATAAATGTTATAAAATCTCTACGCACAAATTATGATTTAAAAAATAATAAAATGATAAAATCTATAAAATATTTGAATAAATATAATATTAAACAATATTTAATATTTTTCTAAAATCTATATCCATACCTCCTAAATTTAAAATTAATATCATAATTTATTAAAATAATAATAATAAATTAATACATACATATCATGATTTATTTTAAAATAAATTAAAAAAAAATCAATTATTGCATATTTCAAAATATCCCATAATTTATTAAAAAAAAATATTAATGTATATTTTTTTAAAAAAATCTCACGGTTTATTAAATAAAAATATAAAAATATAAAAATGCATATTTAATTCATATTTTAAAAATAAAAATTTGATATTTCAAATAAATCTCATGATTTATTAAAAAAAATAGAATTTTGATATTTCAAATACTTAAAATTAATGTAATTAAGAATATTTATTAAAAATATTAAATAAATAATTTTAATTAGTCAAATTAACTTAATTTATTCAATTAAAATTATTTCTTGATCAATTGGACAAAAATATATTCATTGATTATCAATTCATTAATTTTTATTAATACTTTTAAATTAGTTTTGATTGTTTTATTGTTTAATCTATTAAAATTAGATAAGATTTCCATTATTAATTTCATAAAATAAATACAGACATAAATGATTCCCATAAAATCTTGTTGACATTCTCATACACAACCAAACACAGTTATTCATGATTCCCAAACTATTTTATTCCCATGCTTATTATTCCTAGACATCCTTTATTCCCGACATTCAAAAAGCCTTAAACCAAACGCCCCCTAGGGTGTATATGAAAGGACTACTTTGTCCTTTAAAGTAAAAACCGTCGTTTATATTCCATACTCATTTCCTTTATTTCACTCCCCCTCATCTCTCTAGTTTATCTCACCCTCTCTCTAGATTCTTTCAATCTCTCCCACCTCAAGCATTTCATCTCCATTCTTCAAGATTTATAGCATCTTAAGTTTTTCTCAATCTCATTCTCTCTTTTTCTCTCTGTCTATAGGTAAGATTTTACATTTTTTAATAGATTTTGGGATGTCATGTTTATTTTTCTCTTGAAGTCTTTTTTTTTCAACCTCGCTCTCTTATTATGTTGGGCTTTTTGTAATAGATTTTACATTTTTTTTCAATAGATTTTTACATTTGTTGGACTTTTTTTTTTCTTTTTTTCTTTAAAAAATTTTTGCAACGTTTTTTCTATTACATCTTTGTTTAATTTTCTCACACTCTTCTTGCTGCGAAAAGTTGCAAGAAAAATTTACGAAGCGTTAATTTTAGATAATTTTCCCGTATCTTCTTGCAAGAAAGTGCGAGAAATATTAAACAGTTTAATTTTCAAAAGAAAAAATTACAAAACATTAATTTTGGAGGTGTTAGAATTTTTCTCGCATCTTCTCGCTGCAAGAAAAAGTGCGAGTAATGTTACAACACTTTAATTTTCAAGGTGTTGGAATTTTTCTCAGTTTTCTTGCTACAAGTTGCGAGAGAAAATTGCAAAACGTTAATTTGAGAGGAGTTGGAATTTTTCTCGTATCTTCTCACTACCGGAAAGAAAAATTACAACTAATTTTTAATGTGTCATATTTTTCTTTTTGTAATTATCTCAGGCAATTGTCAAAAAAAAGGACAAAAAAGGGGGCATTGAAGAGATATGGGATGAGTTTTAAATTGGAAGACTAATAGGGCTTTTATGGTAGTGAAATTATAAAATTACCTTCAGTAAAAATCCCCAAAATTTTACCCTAATTCGTAACTTTTACATCTCTCACCTCTCACACTTCTCCCTCACTCACGCAACAGACAAGGAATCAAACAAGGTGACAGCGACGACGAGCAAGTAACGGTGATTAGACGACGACGACAACAACCACAACGAAGGAGAAGTAGCATATTCACGGTTGGAACAACAAGCTCACGACAACCAGACGACGAGGAGCAGACAACGGCGACCAAGCGATAACGACAACAACCACAACGAAGGAGAAGCAGAATATTGAACGTAATTTCTCTCACTGGATAGGCTTAAGAAACTTTCTTGTCTACTTTTTTTGTTACTAAAATAGTTTTTTTTTCCTTATGTTGTTACTTGAGGAGCAAATATGAATTTTTTGGTTTTTTTTTATAGATATTTGACTGAATGTCTTCTTAAACCAAGATGAATTTAATTCAGATTAAGAAAGATCCAAAGGACCAAGATATACACAGGCAACATCAACCTTAATATTTGATCAATCTTTCTTGTACTCTTTATTGCATTTAGGTTCTAAATATGAGACATGACAAAAAGAAAAAAAATGAATGTGAAAGTCTCTAATTAGTGTCAACTAGGATCAATTTGTTGTGATTTTGAAATGTTTAGCTATAAATTGTTGTTTGTTACTTTAATTATTCTACTTTTGTATTGTCTATAGTTGTGATCTATTTGAAGTTAGTACTTTGACTTTGGTATTTTATAGGTAGGAGAAATTGCGAGAAACTATGAGAAAAAAAACATAATGTAAAAGTTTATATATATATATATATATATATATATTATGCATTAAAACCAAACCATTAGGTACAACCACCCTCATAAAGGAGGGAAAGAAAATAGCTTGGGAGATCAGAGGATCAAAAAAGAGGCCCTTCTTGGTTGTTCTACTTTTGTTATGGTCATTGTGGAATGTTTAGCTAGCTACTGTCTTCTTTAAATTGCGGCTTGGTATTTTTTTTTTTATCATGTGTTGGTGTGTTGAGCAGGCGACGTGTTGTGCTTTCCTATATGATTCTTTTGGAATTTGTGAGTGTACGAGGTTTATGTCAATATGATTGCACTAGTATGTAAGTACGAAAAACTGCGAGAAACTGTGAGAAAAGAAAATATGAAACTAGAGTACGTATTGATGTGTTGTACTTTCCTCTATGGTTCATTTGAAATGTGTGAGTATAACTTGTTGCTTGTTACTTGAATTCATGATTTGTACTAGGTTTATGTCAATTATTGCATTGGTTTGTAAATATTAGAAACTGCGAGAAAAGAAAACAATATAAAACTAGTTCATGTATTCACGTGTTATGCATTCCTATAGAATGATGAGTATAACTTGATGCTTTTTACTTGAATTCATGATTTGTACTATGCTTATGTCAATTGTTAATTATTGCATTGGTTTGTAATTGCGAGAAACTGCGAGAAAAGAAAACAATATAAAACTAGTTCACATGTTGATGAGTTATGTTTTTTGTACTATGCTTATGTCAATTATTGCATTGATTTGTAAGTACGAGAAACTGCAAGAAACTGTGCGAGAAAAGAAAATAATATAAAACCAGTTCATGTATTCACGTGTTATGCATTCCTATAGAATGTATGAGTATAACTTGACGCTTTTTACTTGAATTCATGATTTGTATAATATGCTTATGTTAATTATTGCATTGGTTTGTAAGTACGAGAAACAACGAGAAAAGAAGATAAAAATTCAAATCACAATCATTACTTATCTCAAACGGGGGAGCTTTGATAACTTGATAAATGCAAGTTATTTCTCTCCTAAATTTAAGCTAAATAAGGCTGAAAAGATCAAAGTTGCGCTGGTCTAGCGCATTGTAGTAAGAGATTTGCGATAGCTAATCCTTTAAAGGAGTATTTTTAAATGCGGTAGGAAATTATGTACTTTTGCCCACTAACGCATGAATTTGTAGTCGTTTCCTTGCCCAAGTTTCCTTCAGCGCAGACGCAGATCCCAGAGCATAATTCGTACGATTATAGCTGGAAAGATGGTTGCCCTGACGTGTGATTGATTTGCAAGTTGGGAAGAGAAGGTTGGGGCATGCAAGCTAATTTCTTGGAGAAGTCAGCATCCTCAGCCTATAAAAAGCGCCCAGCTGCCAAAGAGAAGAGGACGAAGAGGTGGAACAGGAAAACAAAGAGTGAGAAAGGAGACCAGAGAAGGAGAAAGATTATCCCAGTGCAACAAATTCATTGCAATATGATGTATTGCGTTATATCTTTCCTTCTTAGCATGAGCTAAATCAGTTTTATCAAGACTTAGCCTAGACACCCATGCGGTGATAAGATTATTCTGTATGCGTCACATTTTGAATGAATGAAAAATTAATGTTTTCTGCTTAGATGCGATAATATTTTCATTACTAACTCCCGCCTGGGCAGCCGGATGCGGTAGCAGCATGATAAATCCCTGACAGGTAATGCATGTGGAAAAATCTATGTAGAGCAAGCTAGCGCATTACCTATAGTCTAGGATGTGTTAGAATTAATACTGCTGCAAGAGATATTTCATGAATGTGCTTAGATTGCTTTAGGAATAAGCAATCACTTGCAAGTCATTAGAGAACAGTACCAACGCATGAACTAATTAAACAGAACGTTGTTAGTTCTACGCCAAATGCATGAGTAGTACCAGAAGGGAGTCACATGATAATTTCTCACTTAAGCATTAATGGAAATTCAAACAAAATATGCGCTACTAGATAACTTATTAACGCATGTGGTTGCCGCAACAAAAGCCTTGATAGCCTTTATCATCTGATTTTTCCATCTCCATCACATAGCTTATTTTACAGTACTCTTTTGTTTTATCGCAGCCATCCATGTTTAATTCAAATATTAAGTGTCATGCGTCTGGGTGTTCATTAGTTAGTTTATTAAAAACTTTTACCTTCCCTCCCCTGTGGATTCGACCCTAGAATACTCTAGGTACTACTTGATTATGTTTAATTTATACTTGGATTAATGCATATCAGTGATATTTCTGTATCAAATTAATCAGCTCTCTGAGAATTAATCAAGCTTCATTTTCAAATTTTATCTCACATGCATCTTATTCATATCAAACTCTTTGGGGTTGACTTCTGCGAGGGCATATAGTTCAACCACTACATCTTTGTGTGTGATTTCCTTACTTACAGCAACACTTTTCAACAAGCCCCCTTCATATTTTCTTGGGAAAAATACACTTTTTGGTCCCTGAGGTTTGGGTTAAGTGACAGTTTGGTTCCTGAGTTTTCAAACTCAACAAAAATACCCCTGAGGTTTGAGATAGGTAACATTTTGGTCCCTGCCGTCAATTTTTCTGTTAAATCTTAACAGTTGCTGACGTGGCACTATTATTTTAATAAAAAAATTATTTTTCTAATTTTTTAAATAAAATAGTAATAAATTAAATAAAAAATATTTACTATTTTATTAAAATAAAAAACATAATTATTTTATTGTTTTTTTTAATTCTTTCTCTCTCTCTCTTCTTCTTATTCTTCTTCTTCCTCCAGCCAGTCGACCGCCTGTACCTCCAGTCAGCCACCGCCGTTACCATCGGCGGCTGACCGGCCGCCGTCGCCGGAGATTTTTTTTACCTCTTCCTTTCTTCTTCTTTTCTTTTTCCTCCATTCCCTTATCTCCCTCTCTCTAACCCTTATTTCTCTCTCTTTTGGTTACACTACAGCTGCAACCCACGACCCAAACCAGACACTATGTCGCAGCTAAAAACCAACTGCAAGATTCACCCCTTTCTTCGCGATTTCTCTCTCTCAGATCCATTGCACGCCGTTGTTGAACCACGAACTTGAGTAGCCAGCCACGCTGTCACCGTTTGCAGTGTCTTTCCGTCTGAATACCAGATCTGGAACGAGCCGCGTCTTTCCGGCGCCGACGGTGAGTGGGTATCGTCGATCTGTTCGTGGGCTTTGGTGAGTGGGTATCGTTGCGTTTTCCAGATCTCGTTTTCCATATCTGTTCGTGGGCTTTGGTGA
This sequence comes from Luffa acutangula, assembly GCA_036850905.1. Lineage (NCBI taxonomy): Eukaryota > Viridiplantae > Streptophyta > Magnoliopsida > Cucurbitales > Cucurbitaceae > Luffa > Luffa acutangula. The sequence goes on along the minus strand of CM072097.1, from coordinate 36,415,864 downwards.
GTGGGTATCGGTGATTGGGTTTACTTTCAGCAGTTGATATTTGCAATCGATTTCTGCCATAGCCGTGGAGTTTATCACCGCAATCTGAAACCGGAGAATCTCCTCTTCGACGAAGACGGTAAACTTAAGGTCACCGATTCGGCCTCACCGCCTTCTCCGAGCACTTAAAGCAAGACAGATTGCTGCACACAACTTGCGGAACTCTGGCATACGTAGTGCCGGAGGTCATCAGAAAGAGAAGAAAGAAAGGAAGACGAAAGGGAAAAAAAAAAAAAGTTCGTCGGCGGCGGCCGGTGCCGGCACCCGCCGCCGGCGGCCGCCGCCCGCCGCTTACCGGTGTTGAAGGAGGAGCAGCCGCTAGAGCTTAGTGAAGAAGAAAAGAGAGAGATGGGAAAATAAATTAAAAAAACTTATAAAATAATAATATTTTTATTATTTTATTATATTTATATTTTAAAAAACTTGAAAAATAATTTTTTTAATAAAAAAACTTTTGCCACGTCAACAATCTGTTAATTATTAACGGAAAATTGGATGGAAGGACCAAAATGAAACTAAAACCAAACCTCAGGGGCTAAATTGTTGAGTTTGAAAACTCAGGGACCAAAGTGTAACTTAACCCAAACCTCAGGGACCAAAAGTGTATTTTTCCCTATTTTCTTTGTTTCTCATCTCATACTCCACCAAAACGAACTAAAACACGAATTTGAGTCACATTCCAATTACCACAAAATTTTTAATTCCTACAACAACAACAACAAAAGAGAGAGGTTGACCATGTAAGACATTTTTTCAACGTTCTGTATATCTTGTAGTTTCTCTTAGATTCTCGTCCTTAAAAAACCATTATCGAGTTATCATGCATCAATGTCTTTATCTAAACGTTCGAAAATAACAATATTAAAAGTGCAATGAATAAAAAATTAACCCTGATTTGAGACTTTTGCATTTCAATTTTTCATCTCACAATGTCACATACTTACCATCCTATGCAAGGAAGAGCATAAACAAAACTAACAACCAAACATTCTTAGTCAACATTCTCTCAAAAAAAAAAGAAAATAAACGTTCTTAGTGTACCCAAAGAGAGATATTAGGAAACTAAACAAAATAAATCTAAACTATGAAGAAAGTTTCTTACCAAGCCTACCCAAAGAGAGCCCTCATCACAGTTCGTTGATTAAGTGGTCGTTGTTGTTGTTGCTTGATAACTAGTCATCAATTGAGGAAGAAATTGTGTTGGTTGGTGCATGAGAGAAGAAGAAAGATGAGAAGTGTGGGTGAAGATGAAAGGTATTGTTGTAAGTGAAGAAATATCACACGAAGATTTAGGGGTCAAGTTATATGCCCTTACAAAAGTTAACCTCGAAGAGTTTGATATCAAAATGGGATGCATGTGAGAGCTTTGCTACAAAGATGGTTTTGGGAGTGCCGAGATGAAGCTTCAGTTACATCTAAACTAACAAAATAGGTAGGAGGAATCATATAGAAAAGTCGAAGATAAATCCATAATAATGAAGGTTAATTCAATTGATTGTTATCAATTTCATGTGAAGAATGTTGATAAATAGGAGATTGTTAACATTCATATTCAAGAGTGCAGTTGTAAGGAGTTTCAAGCAGAGCAACTACCATGTGCACATGCAATTGTACGAGATTAATGTAACACTTGTTTGTTGTGTTGAGCACTTTAGTTCTTCTATTAATTTTAATTGTTGTTTGAGATACTACATATTTTAGTTATTTTAATGTAATTGTTGTTACTAGCGAAATGGAACCACTCAAATTCATGTCAAAAACTTGTCCAAATAAAATTATTGTTTATCTCACACTTTCTTATTGCGAGATATTGCAAGAAAAATTTCAGTACTTCAAAAAACCATTCATGTAGCTAATCTCGCACTTTCTTGTGTTGAGATATTGCGAGAAAAATTTAAGCATTTCAAAGAACCATTTATGTAGCTTATCTCACACTTTCTTGTTGAGAGATATTGTGAGAAAAATTTCAACACTTCACAGAACCATTCTTAGACAAGGAAAGTTTATATAAAAAAATATGTCATACTTTAGAAAACAATTGGTCTTCTTCCAATTATGGATCAATACTTCGATATATTAAAGGAGTTAGATTGTAATTTCATGTACATATATATAATATTTTGGGTATAATTTGAATTTGCAAAAATTTTTGTGTATGTTGTTGGAATGTTAGTCACACTCTCTCAAATTACAGGAACCAATCTTTAAATTGTGCTAACATTGCAACGAGAAAGTGCAAGAACAATTATAAGAATAATTCTCTGAAGGTATTTGGGAATCAGAAAAAGTACAGGAGCCATTCCTAGAAACTTTTTGCGCATCCTCTGATAATAAAAAAGTGCGAGAAAAGCTACAGGAACCATTCTTTGAAGGTACCTGGAATTTTTCTTGCTCCCTCACACAGCTAGAAAGTATAAGAAAACTGTAGTACTAGAAATTTTCCTAATACTTGAGCTTGGAGAGGTTGATAGTGAGAGAAACTATAAAGAGATAAATGATAGTGAAAGGAAAGAAATGAGGTATGAAATATCAATGAGAGTTTGTACTTTAAAGAACAAAATAGTCATTTCACACCCTCAAAAGTCCTATTTGTCTATGAAAGTAAAAGTTATCCTAAATGTCCTTTGCCTCTCTTATTTTGTCCTATTTTTTGCAATTTTCAAAAAAAAAAAAAGAAAAAAAAAGAATTGCCAACATCCACAAATATGGCAAACTATTTATGAAGTTTAATTAAACCATGGGACCAAATTGAAACATTAAAATTGTCCCCAAAACTTGTAAGCAAACTAGTGATAAACAAATGACTACTGTAAGTACTATTTCTTTTTTCTACTCATTTAGCACCAACCAAGGATATAGCCGAGGGGAATCCACGTTGGATTGTATCTGCAGAGATCAAGAGATTAAAAAAGAAAAAAAAATGGAAAGCAGACACCAAGGAAAGGAAAAAAAAGTTTCAATGGGAAAGCACTTTATCCCATTTCACTAAATCCATGATATAAATTCTTTAATACACAATGAAGTGGCATCAACCATACCATCTTCTTGGAGAAGCTCATTTCCCCAAGGGAATGTTTCCACTATCTGTAGAATTCTTTTTTTTTTTTTCTCTCTTTTTTAGAAGAGACAGATTCATTAATGAATAAAATGAAAAGCAGCTTATGAGGCTCCCAACACCTGTATTAAGAAATTGGTCCACTGAAGAGTCACATAAAAGTAAGCACTTCTTAGGAGATAGCAAATTCACTATCCTTCTCTAACAGGCTTGAAAGTAGATCAAGACAACCTTAACCTCTTTAGCTCTTTGGTCCTTCTCCAGCTATCCACAACTATGCTCAACTTCTTTTCAAGAGTTTTATATCCTTCGGTGCTGTCAACCTTTCTAAGAGAGAATTTTTTTTTTTTTTTTTAAGAGAGAATTTTTCAATTGAAAGATTACTGAATTGTACCATAGAAATAAAAAGCTAAAACTTAAAATGAATTTTTCAAAGAAATAACTACTCTCCCTTTGTGATTAATTCTTGCCACAGTTAATTTTGGTAAACTCCATTGGGGATGGGGGAGGCTTTAGTAAGTTCGGTTCGATCTTTTCACTTTATACAATTGTTTTCAAGGATATGGAAAATTTTCATCGAAGAAATGGAAAATTGTGTAAAAATAACAACAATGAAGGACATCAAAAACCAAATTACAACGCTCTGAACTGACTAACACTTGAGAAGACTAGAAAACTGACTAAAAAAACTACCCAGAGAATAAATGTCTAAGAATCCGACTTTACAAGAGCCTGCTATCTTCTTTGCAGCAACAAAATAAATAAATAAATAAAAGTTTTAATATATGTATATATATCCTTCTTGCATCTTTCTTTTTTATAAGAAACCAAACTTTCATTAAGTAGAATGAAAGGGAGAACAAAGACAAACGAAAAATAATCCCACAAACCAAAGTCCCAAAACCTTATTACAAGAAAGAATGCCAACCCAAAAGAATGAGTCTCAAAAAGTAATTACAAAAGGTCCGACAAACGATCTCTCTATTCCTCTAAAGATACGTTCATTTCTTTCAAGTCAAATATGTTGGATTTTGTTGTAATTTGTGAAAGAAAGTAATTGGTTGAATGCCAAGAGGTTTAAGTTGGTTGATCAATTCATGAGTTTAATTAATGACAAGAGATTAAATCTGTAACTTGTATGAACTTGAATAGTTGGTGTCTTTTCGTGTTCTACAACTACTGTAATTGCTCATAATTACAGAGTAATCGAATGACCTTCTGTATTCTGCATTTGTTGTAAATACACATAAATACACTGTAATTAACGTAATTACAGAGTATTTATTGTTTCCTTTTCGTTTTTTCAGAGAGTTACTATTTGTACAACTATAAATATAGTAGCTAATTTCCTCATGTCAGAATCATTATATTTTCGTGTTTCTCTTATCTTTTCTTCTTTTGAGTTTGGTTTTGTTGAGAGTGAGTATCCAAGGGTTCTGCCAGATCCGTGTAGTTTGAGGTTACTGTTCTACCGGAGTTAGTCGTTGTATCTTGCTGAGACAATCGCTATAGTCTGCTAGCAACCCGTGCAGAGCGAATAATTTTCTTCAGGACAACTCTTTATTAGCGTGCCTCGACTACATATCATTTCTATCACCAAGTTCTTGAGGTTTTTTCGATTTGCTGTGGTTATTGCTACTGTTGTTCAGACTATTTACAACATTTGTAACTTCAATATGTTGTTCTTCTGGTTCATTTTGAGTTCTGTAATTGTGCTTATATACAGTGTTTGTACTGTTATTTACACTGTAATTGTATACTACCATCTTTTTTTTTTTTTGAAAAATAATTGTATACTACCATCTTTGGAGTAATAAGTTTGTTAGTGTTACTTAGCTTATAAATACCACGTATTTCCAACAAAATACTCCAAAAAGTAGGAAAGAAACAAACTTATCATAAAATCTTTCCTTTATCGCGAAAGGAAAGGAGAGTTGAGAAGCACTTGCTCGATCATGGAACCACAATATCTGCTTCAAACCGAGACCACCCCAAAAAAAAACTAAAGAAGTGATTTTAAAGAGGACACAGGAACGAGCAATCCTCTAGCAAATGTTTAATTAGAGTATCCTCTTGATTCCTGCAAAGAATATAATGCACCATTGAGGGTACAACACGAAAAAGGGAATGTCTTTGGAGACGATCTTGCATGTTCACCTTGCGATGTAAAACTTGTCAAGCAAAAAATCTCACTGTCTTAGGAATTTTAACTCGAAGAGAAAGCAGACATACTCTTGGAGGGAGGAGGAGCACACAGAATTTGGAAAAAGGAGTTGCAAGAAAAACCCTTAGAGGGTCTAGGAATTGAAAGAACTCAAAGGATACTAGTGTCTTAAAAATGTTCACCCCAAGGATACCGTGCAAACATAATAAGCACCCTCACGCATGATATACCTCATTGTGATTGAATTATATCAGTGTATGTAGTCATCAGACACATTTGACATGTCTACTATGTCGCCCAAGACACAATGATCACGACGTGCATGCCACAGTGATATAATTGTTGCATGATGTTGTCGCCAATCGTGATCGTGCTTACCTCGCAAGTCCAACTGATGTAACTCCATGCATGTATCACAATATGGTGGCACCATTTGTTGCATTCCAAATTGTCTCAACACTCGATTTGGATAATGCCACTTTACGATATGAAAACATATGAGAGAGCTTACAGTCAACCAAATCTCCTGTCCATTATGGCAGTAGTCCGGTAGTAAGGCCATAATATCAGATGTATATGGTGTCCATGTGATCTGAAATTTATAAAACAATAAATTTAATAAATGAAATTAAAGTTAATATATTTTTTTTTTAAATTTGAGAAAAATTGATTACTGTTTTACTTGGTTGGGCATAAGATGATCAAATGTAATACGATACATAATCAACATATTTGTACTTTGCTCAGATGCAGCCAAAATTCTGTTTCATCTGCACATTATATAATATAATTAAAACATATTATTATACAAATTTATGTTAAATTTAAATAATACGTAAATTTAACATACTGAGCACTAAGTGGTTGTCCAACATAATGATCAAGGGGTCAGTAAGTCATGTAGTGGTGCGAAATAGAAAACCAATCGAACGCCCAAACTTGTAGTAGTATTAGTGGACCAACTATCTCTAATGCACTGGCACTGACACTACTAGCTCGACATAATTCTCTGTACAACCATGCAAGACATGAACTACCCCATGAATATTGTCCAGTTGTCTCGAAGTTTCCTAATAGAGGAAGAAACGTGAGATGAGCAAGTGTGTTGGACTTGTTAGCAAATAGAAACTCTCCAATTAATTGCATAATATAGGCTCTCGCATGCCTCTGTATTGTGATGTCATCGACATTAAGGGAAACTCTGTAAACTGTGCTGCCAACCATGGAATGCTTAATCTAGACCCATGCAATTCAGGAGGTCGAACTCCCAAAAAATCCTCACATATTTGACCCCAATTATACTGTAATGAGCCAGTCACAGGTTCTCCATCTATAGGTAGTCTGAATTGCACTGCAACATCTTGAAGTGTAATAGTATACTCTCCACAAGGCATATGAAATGTATGGATTTTTGGTCTCCATTGCTCAACTAACGCAGTAATAAGATGCCAATTTAGTTGCATAAACCCTATCTGTGCAACCCTCCAAAATCCAACCTATTTTACATGACACGATGTGTTGATCTATATTAATATTTCAGTTAACCACTGCCTCTCTTCTTCGACATTGTAAGATGGTAGTGGATTGATTATCCCATATCGACTGTGAATGGTGTGTACGTTGTAAATATAAGTGTCTTGGATTAATGGGCCCAAGTTCCATATTTATACTGAAAAATTAAAAACACATAAGTCCATTAGCACCTAATAAGTCATTGGCAACTATATAAGACAATTGACATTAAAAACAAAAAAAAAAAACGTCCATTGAGAGTAACATACATCGAAGTCCATTACAAAAACACATAAGTCCATTACAAAATCTATTACAAAAACCATTGCAAAATCCATTACAGGATCCATAACAAAGTCCACTACACGAGCTCCATATCTGTAGATGAAAATTAACGAAATCAAATTCAATATTAATCAACTAATAATAATGTTTAGAAATTAAATGTGAATCAAAATAAACCTTATTCATCCACAGGTTGAAGATGAAGCACCTAAAGTACGAGTTGGACAAGTGCGCTTGTTATGTCCTTCTCGCTTACACAAACCACAATTCACTTTTGTACATGCTTCTCGCTAATCCATCTCATTATGAATTCGTGTAGTTTTTGGTCGTCCATGTTCCCTCAACAAATGCTTGTTTGGACGAAATATTTCGAATTGTACCTCTGGCCAATAATCTTTATGTTGTATAGGATGGAATTGACTTTTGTAGCATCGTTGGTATTGTGATAGTTTGTATGTTTTATCAACAAAAGGCAAGTGTGTCAAATGAATGTGGTTACAAGCTGAAATTACATGGGAGCAGGGAATCTTGTAGGTCTGCCACTTGTTACAAGTACACGACTTATCTTTTAAGCAAACCACTTGTGTTTGCTGACCCTTGTATGGAGAAATCATACTTATTCCTATTTCAATTTCAAAACTTTGTGTACTTCTATCAACAGACTTTACCGTATGTGCAACAGCTCTCTTTTCCCACATCCTGAGTCTATTTAAAGCATATCGTGTATATGTTTCACCAGGATCTATTGCTTCAATGATTTCTTCTCGGCGTTGTTCAAAATAATGCATTGTCCGATACCAAGTGCACTTGACCAATGTCGTGATGGGCAACATTCTAGCTCCTTTAAACACATCATTAGTACATTCAGCTAGATTCGTAGTCATCCATCCATAGCGGTACCCATTGTCATGTGATTGTGTCCACTTTTCTAGATTCATGTGAGTGAAAAATTAAAGACAATTAGGATTTAATCGCTTTAACTCTTTCATACATCGGTTGAATTTGCGCCTTTGGTGCTGACGTCCTGCCCTATAAACCAAGGTTTTGGACCACCTAAATCGTGTACATGGTACACAAATTCCACACGGTACGCGAGTTCGGCTGGTACCACATCAGCATGCCAACAATGCAAACGGTGACCAGTCAGCGTGCCAACAATGAAATCGCATACCTCTTTTGCGATTTACCGAACTCGCGACCCAGGTACACGATTTAGCTACCCTACTTTTGGAATTAGTTTCAGAACCCCTCTATATTTGTTTTTTTTAATTACATTATTTATAAAAAAAAATCCGACATTTAGTCCACTTTTTATTTTGATAGACAAATGGGATTTTGGAGGGTATGAAATGACTAATATATCATTCTTAAAAAAAACCCTAAAACATAAAGGCTCTCATTCATCTTTCCATGGTATTTCACGAGACCAAGAGGCAACCAATGCGATTTCACCAAATTTCACGAGACTAGGCGAGGCGGTTTAGTGACGGTGAGTACACGACAGTGCCAAATACGATTTCACAATTTTCAGATTTCCAGGCAGCGAATCATTTTGAAAGCACGTCTGAAGAGAAGCACGAACCATTTTCAAACTTCCAACATGTTTCTAAGTAGGGGATGATTCCAATTTTTTCCATTTCTTCATAGTTGTTACTAAGCGGTGGTTTGTCTAAAAACTTCATTCGAGTTTGTCTAGATATTCTGATTTGGAACCTAGCACTTGTAAATCATCTCTCTTGTTTAGGATGTGTTGGATTTGAGTTTTGGAATGCTAGCGAGCGAGGTTTATGTGTTGATTGTTTTCTGACTAAGCGTGTTTAATTGATTTTTGGATATTTGTTATTCTTTGATAAATATTAAATCTTAAGTAATTATTTTTATTTATATATATTAAATAATGATTGAGATGAGTCAATACATGTTAGTAGCTTGCTGGAGTTGTTTAGGCTTTCTTATTTAACTTTTGTATGTGTTGTAGCTCAAATATATTGTGTTATAAAGTTTGTTAGACAATATTATTCATGATAATTGTTGGATGAAATATATGAATTGGGAAGCATGGAGGGAACTTTACCTTTTGAGAATGTTTGCTTGAAAAATGACCTGTGAGAAACCTTTTTTAGAAAACATGTTGTAGCATTTACTAAAGGTGGAAGAGTTGTGAGAGATTGGTGAAAAAGGGTTAGTGACCCATGTGTGAGACCAAAAAAAAAAAAAAAAAAGGTTTGGGTGCATATATTGGGGCTTCGAGTGTAAATGATCAAGAATTGATATGTCACTTGTTGGATGATAGCAACACAAAAGAAAACACTCACTTTTTTTGTTTTCCACTTGAATAATCTTGGATTTCTTAGAATATGTTTCTCAGCTTTTAGAACCTACTTTTATAGAGCCATTGTGCAATTTTTATAATTAGTGCGAGAGATTGGAAGAAAAAAAACATAATGCTCAAAATCTATAAGTAGGATAAATTTTCTTTTTCCTTGAGTTTGTTTTCCCTATCTTATTGTTGTTTGGGATGTTTGTCTATGAAATGTTCGTTGATTGATTACTTGACTACATTATTTCTCGCATTGTTTTGCAGTGCGAGAAATTAGAAGTCAAAAAACATATTGCTTAAAATCGTTAACTAGGACAAATTTTCTTCTTCTTGGGTTTTGTTTCGCCTTTCTCATTGTTGTTTAGGATTGTTTGGGATGTTTATCTATGAATTGTTGGTTGGTCGGTTGCTTAACTATACAATTTGTCGCATTGTCTTGCAAGTGCGAGACATTGGAAGACAAAAAACAAAATGCTCAAAACCTTTCACAAGGACAAATTAAGGCGTTGTAACTGTTCTTGCACTTTCTTATCGCGAGAAGATGCGAGAAAAATTCGAACACCTCCAAAATTAATGCTTCATAGTTTTTTCTCACAACTTCTTGCAGCAGGAAGATGTGAGAAAAGTTCAAACCCTTTGAAATTTAAGGTGTTGTAACATTTCTCGCACTTTCTTGCAGCGAGAAGATGCAAGAAAAATTCTAACACTTCCAAAATCAATGCTTCATATTTTTTCCTCGCACCTTCTTGCAGCAAGAAGGTGCGAGAAAAGTTCAAACCATTTGAAAATTAAGGTATTGTAACATTTCTCGCACTTTCTTGCAACGAGAAGATGAGAGAAAAATTCTAACACCTCCAAAACTAATGTTTCATAATTTTTCTCTCAACTTCTTGCAGTGAGAAGGTGTGAGAAATATTTTAACCCTTTGAAAATTAAGGTATTGTAACATTTCTCGCACTTTCTTGCAGCGAGAAGATGCGAGAAAAATTCCAACACCTCCAAAATTAATGCTTCATAATTTTTTCTCGCACATTCTTGTTCTAACCCTTTGCAAAATTAAGGTGTTGTAACATTTCTCGCACTTTCTTGTATCAAGAAAATGTCAGAAAAATTCTAAAACTAACGCTTTGTAGTTAAACAAAGATGTAATGGAAAAAAAACATAGAAAAAATTTAAAAAAAAAGATGCCGAACAAATGTAAGACTTGTTGAAGAAAATATATAATCTATTACAAAAATTCACAACATAAGAAAACAGTGGGGTTCAGAAAAAGACTTCAAGAGAAAAATATGCATGAGAACCAAAATGTAAAATCTTACCTACAAGAGAAAAAGAGAGAACGAGGTTGAGAGAAACTTGAAGATGCTATAAATCTTGAAAAATGGAGATGGGATGCTTGAGCATGGAGAGGATGAGAGAATCTAGAGAGAGATAGTGAGAGAAACTATAGAGATAAGAGAGAGTGAAATAAAAGAAATGAGTATTGAATATAAAAAGGGTTTTTACTCTGAAGGATAAAATAGTATTTTCACACATCCAAAAGTCCTATTTATCTATAAAATTTAAAACTATCCTAAATGTCTTTTTGGGTCCAAAATTTTGTCCTATTTTAGTAAATAACCCACCATAGGAAGAAAATTTTCGATATCTCGTTAAGAAACCAAAGCAAAACCCCATTTCAAATTTGAATCATATTTTTGGCTTCACCAAAATATGTACTGGATTTTAGATGAAGAGTGAAAGAAAAAATTGTGAACATGCATACTCTCAAGAATAATAACAAGTGCACTCCCCAATTGCTAGCAAATATATTAGTGAGTCGTAATATATTGAGCATCGTTAAATTTAATTTGGTCCTTTGTTACATTTGAATTTCATTAAAAATAGGTTTTAGAGTAGTGAATTTCGTGCAAATCAATCCTTGTGGAAAAACGATATAAAACATACTTATCACTTGCTGCTAGATGTGTATATTTGCATGTTTGTGAACTTTTATTGAATATTTCAACCTCACATTGCACAATGCAACACACGACTTTTCAGTTTTACTCTTCTTCCCTTTTATCTTGTAATTTTGTTATGCGATTTCTTGTATTATGCTTTGTGTGTATTTTCGAGACCATGAGTAGCTAACTTCCTATCTTAGGGACTTGATGTAGCCGTTAGTTCGTATGGATTGATTGACGGATTACTTTGATTGTTTATACTTTATTCCATTTATGCAATTGAATGTTTAACGCCTTTAATCTCTTGATCACGGATTAATTGTTGGTTTGTATGAATTTCATGCTCGGGAGAGGATAGTTTAGACAAGAAATATTAATTGCATAACTTAGAATGTTCTAAGATCAGGAGATTAAGAATTGCTTGAGAAACTGTTAAAAGACTTAGATTTTAATGCCTATGCTTGTTGAAATTGGATAGAAATATCGATTTCTGTTGCAACGGTTTTTTTGTAGCGATTTCACATTTGTTGCAAGGCTTTATTAGTTTTGCAACGGTTTCTAACAACACATTAACGTAATGTTGCAATTGATATGTATTTCAACAGTTTGTTTGCAACATTTGTGCAATTATTGCAATATATATACCATTGCAATAGTTGCCTAAATGCCATGTTTACAAACGGCTACAAAATCTATTAACACGCTTAGTTTTCCAACATTTGTAATAACCGTTGCAATAGGGTATATTGCAACAATTATGTTGCAACATTTAGAATAATGTAGCAATAGTGTAATGCTACGACAACGATTTTAATAACAACATATAAACAAATCATTGCAAGAATGCAGATGGCAGGAGTTCTTTTGCAGCGGTATAGAAATTGATGCAAATTTATATAAAATTGTAGATGTTCCCCAACGATATATTTACAAACGATTGCAAATATGTCTTTTACAACGCATAATTTGAAACATTTGTATTAACTATTGCAATAGTTAATTCAAGTAGTTTTATTGCAACATTATTTAAAATCGCTATGCCCTAAGCAAGATTGTTTTTTTTTTTTTTTTTTACAACAATATGCAAGAGTGCTTTTTTCTTTCTTTTTTTATTCTCAACTTTCACATTTGTTTTGTTTTGGTTTCTAAACTCTCAACTACTATTTTGGTCAATTTAACTTTTTAAACAAAACATTAACATGTCTCTTGTTCTTACCTAATCAACAAATGTTTAAATGGATAAGTATTTGAACCAATATATAGTATATTAAGTCTTAGGCTTTCAAATGTATTTAAATTTTTAATAGTTGACTAAAAAAATTTATGTTCAAAGTTATTAAATAAAATATCACATTTGAAAGTTAAATAATAATATTAAATATTTAAAATTTTAAACATCTAAAAAATGTAATGAAAATAAATGTAAATGTTCAAAGGTACCAAAACATAATTTACTAATAAAATATTTGATGTGAGTTGTAGACTGAAGGTGGATGTAGGAATAAGATGGAAAAATAATAATTAAAGATGAATTCAGTCTAGCTAAGTGATAGTATACACTATCGTATTGTAGTAATAAAAACTCTTGTAGTATTCCAAAAGTATCGATCCCACAGGGACTAACTTAAACACAGATTTGAAGAAGAAATTGTTCTTATATTGCATGGTAGGTAACCAAGATAAAAAAAAAATTGATGTTGAGGTTTTGGAAAATAATAAAGCAAACAATAAAAAAAATAAATAAACAATAATAATTAAAAGCAAGGAATTCAGTAAAGCTTCAACCCAGGGGCAAATAACTCTAATAATAGCAACGTCAAAAAAAAAAAAAAAAAAAAAACTCTAATAATAGCTTATTTAACCTAAGTCTAGATATGCATTAAGTCAGGTTTAATTGCTATTTTGGCCTTACTCCCAAGACCCGTTAGAAGACTAAGCGAGTACCGTTATGCACATTTCTGTGACTCGACTCCGACATAGATGATTCACGCATGCAACCTATAACCCTGTAGTTGTTATAAGCGACCATCCCCTATAACAGCGAATACACTCTTTCGAGCCCTTTCTCCTATATCACCTTTATGAAAACCGATATTGTTTGACCCTTTTGGTACCAAACTCACATGGCATGTTGATAACTCTCCAAAAGGGAGTTATTTAGGCCTTAGTTTTATAGTGATTTGTGTGTCATGTGTGCTAAATATGGTTGCTTTTAGATGAATATTAGATGTTTTAACCCATTTGGAAGAATGGATGCTTTGGAAGTTATTTTGTGCAGAATATATTGCTGAGCGACTTGAGGGAGCAAAATCCGTGATCCAATAAAGCAGAGAGCAAAACTGCCACATCACAACTCGTTATCCATTTTAATGAACTGAAGTTAGTTAAACTATTTTCAGATTTAAGAAGCAAGGAGAGCCATCCACGTGTACAAATTGACCTAATTTGGGCTTGCCTTCGTTCTATAAAAGGGAAAAGCCGTCCAAGTCAATGACATTCCACTTTTGGGGGAAGAGATCATTTCTCATTTCCATCTTTGGGAGCCTAATAGAGGAGGAAAGATTGGGGACTTCAAGAAGACCATCAATTATGGATTTGACCGAGGGAATTAGTATTTTCTTGTAATTTCTTGTAATTATGGATGCACATACTCAGATTGTAGCGTGTGTTGTCATGAGCTTTATGAACTAAATTCTCTTAGGTGTTGGTTAGGAGTCATGTAATTGTCGTGCTTAACTCTCTATGCAATATATGTTGTTTTGAGCATCTTGATTAATTGTTGTGCAAATTTATATTTTGTGCCCGTCTGGCCAGCCGGTATGAATACCACTTCTTAGTTTCAGGGATGATTTGAGAAGTGTGTGGCATTTAATCACACTAGATCATTGTGTATTGATGAACGCCAGTGACTGAGTTAGGGATAGCCAGTTGCTTAGTGCTTGATCGGTAGAGCGTCATTGGAGTTGAAACACATTCTAAAAAATTCAGAGTTCCGGGAGGATCTTGCTAATTAGACTGCAAGAGTTTTGCCTAATAAATAATATTGCTAGAGCATCTTTTAAAACAATTACTAAATCCTGACCAACGCTTGTTTCTAATCTGTCTGTTTTATTTGTTTACTTTCTGTTCTATCATTTCTTTTGCTTCAGCATTTTATCAAAATCAATCATTTTAACCACTTTTGAAACCATTAAAAAATTATACAAAATAGATAAAGTGAGAGCTATTCAGCCCCGTGGATTTAATAAATACTTATTACTTACTGCGGATTGTGTATGCTCGCACATTGTTCTAGAGTCTATTTTTACTATATTTTTACCCACTCTGGAAACCTAACACATGTCAAGTCTAAGTGATCAAGTTAAACTCAACAAGATTAGAATGACAACCAATAAAGGATGACATGCATACATAAAGCTTAGACAAACAAACAACTTTCAAGCTATTTCATCCACAAGGGAATTCACTAAACCGAACCCCTCAATGGAATTTAGCTACGCATGATGGATAAAAGTGTAAACAAATAACTTTTCATTGAATAAAATAATGGTAAATAAAATAAATAATTAAAAGAACAAGATGCTGGAAAATAATGTGTAGTAGTTAAAATTAGGGTTTTTCTCTTTATCCAATCCCTCTAAAGTTCTCACAACACTCTACTCTCCCTTTACAAGGTGGAAATAGGGTGAAATCTCTACAAACACGAAGGTTTGATGTCTAACTAAGGTTAGAATTTGGTCTTCTAGCAAGGACTACGGGCATCATAACTCATGGGTCACACTAGGGTTCTGTCACCACTCACGATGTCCCAGTGAGTTTTGCTTGCTTTTGCATTTGATTTGTGCCCTGCTATAGAGTGGGGAGTCGTTGAGGGGTCACGAAAATGGTGCTTCCAGGTAGTCCAGTCAGTTTCGGAGTCAAAACAGCCGGTTAGGTGCGTGAAAAGCTCATTCAAAATGACCTGCGACTGAGTCAGATTTTTTTGTTTCTGTCCAGAAATGCGGTTGCATTTCATTTAGCCTTGGCAGAAATGCGGTCAGTAGAAAGCTGTTTGCCCTGTTTTCCTCTGTTTTCCCACAACACATAAAAATAAGTTAAATTCATACCAAAATGAGTTCATTTAGGCACAAATATGCATAATTTGACACACATGACTCTCTAAGACTCAACTTACCAACTTTTACACTTTTTAGGCTTAGGAATAGTAAATTTGATCAAAAAACATACAAGTTTCATAAGAAATAAGCTAAGAATAATGAACAAAATAGGTATATTTTTGGCACTTATCAATATTATTAATATTATTTTCTAATACGTAATACATATAAACAGGGTAAAAAGAAAATTAGTTTGTCACGATAAGAAAAAAAACTAGTTTTCTAATACTTAAGGCCCAATATTTTCTATCCCACGGTAAGAAAAAACTTCGTTTTCCGCCTCATTTTCTTAGGGTTTCTTCTTTTCCCCTCTTTCCTCTTTTGTTTGGTTGATACTTTCCCCCTCTTCCTCTTTGTTCTTTTCATCTATTCAGCATCTCTTATTCAAGCCCTGACGGGCGTGCACTATGACACTGCTCGAGGGCAAGTATACACTATCAAGTAATAAAGTGGAAAGTATTCTGGATATCGTACCCAATGGAGATGGTTGATAACTCTCTAAAAGAGAGTTATTTAGGCCTTATTCTATGATGTTTTATATGACATTTGTGCCAAATAGGTGTATTATTAGATGAATATTATGTGTTTTTATCATATTTTAAGAATTGATGCATGCTTTGGAAGTTCTTTTGCAAAGAAATTAATGTTGAGCAACTTGAGGGAGCAAAATCCATGATCCAGCAAAGCTGTGAGCAAAACTGGTCACGTGAGCTGCATGTGATTCATTAATGAGGTGGCGTTTCCAGCAGTGATCTCAGATTTAAGAAGCTTGGAGAGAGTTCCACGTGTAATATTTGACCTAATTAGGGTTGACTCCACTCTATAAAAGGAAGTAGTCGTCTTAAGTCAAAATATTCCAGGAGGGAAGTCCAATTCTTTCCATCTTTGGAAGCCGAATAAAGGAAACACGATTGGAGACCTTAAAAGACCATCATCTACGAAATTTCTCAAGGAGGGTCATTTCTTCTTGTAGAGTTTGTAGCTATGGATGCATTTAACCAGATTGTAGCGTGTGTTGTTTCCAATTCCATGAACTAATTTACTTTAGGTGTTGGTTGAGATTATGTAATTGTCATTCTTTTATAATCTAGCAATTTATATTCATTCTTGAGCATCTTGATTACTTGTTGTTTTTAATCTTATTTTGTGCCCACCTGGCCAGCTGGTGTGAATACCTTCTCTTAGTTTCAGGGATGATTTAAGAGATGTGTGGCTTGTAGTCACACTAGACCATTATGTGTTAGTGAACGCTAGTGACTGAGCTAGAGATAGCCAGCTGCCTAGTGCTCGATTGGTAGAACGTCATTGGAGTTGAAACACATTCCAAAAGATCCAGAGTTTCGGGAGGATCCTGCTGATAAGACTGCGAGAGATTGCTAAATCAATATAATTTCTAGAGTATCTTTTTACAATTACAGAAGTCTTAATCAATGCCTATTTCCAATCTGTCTTCTTTATCCGTTTACATTTCTGCTCCGTTATTCTTTTGTTTCAGCATTATTCCAAAACCCAATCATTTTATCAACATTGAAATCATTAAAAAGCTAAGCAAAATAGGTGGAGTGAGACTGTTCAAGACCTCGTGGATACGATAAATTATTTACTACTTGCTGCTGGTTATGCGCACTTGCATAGTATTCTAGAGTCAATTTATATCATATTTTCAACCACTCTAGAAAACAACAATGGTGACTAGTTGAAAAACACAAGATTCTGTAAAAATGGAAACATTCTCTAAGTTCGCTACCAAAATTTGGTAACCAAGAAAAATAATTTGATTGAGGTTTTGATTTAGGGCAAAAATTGGAAATAAGCAAGTAAAAGAAAACGGTAAAAACTCTATGAGATAAACTGTGGAATTCAAATAGTATCAATCTTAAGCATTAGATTACGCCCACCTATGCGTCTGCAAATCACTCAGGCATTCCAGTCGGTTGAGAAACATTATCTATGTTGCCCACATAGACATGGTGCAGATAACATTTCTCAGTTGCGTCCGCAATTACCCTAACAACTAGATTGTGAGTTAAGTCCAACTTCTATTCAGCTCCGCTGTAGGTGCCTTTAGAAGACTAAGCCAACTAGACATCTATTTCTAGGGCTAGTTGAAACTTAGATCAATAGTGCTCACGACTCTTAAAACCCTAGTGGTTCCAATCCTATTTCTAGGATGCAAGAAGACAAAGTCCTATTTCTAGAATCTTTTCCACTATTGTTTTGTGAACTCGCGCCTTTAACTCCAACCTTTCGGCCATCAGCTAAATACAAACTATGCTAACCTAAGTGATCAGTTTAAGCTAACAATAAACTTTAATTTCAACAAAAAGAAACCATGCTAAGAGGGGTAAAGTTGCTTTTGCATAGGTGGAGCTTTCTTCTACTCAAGGAATCCACATATTTGAACCCCCAAGTAGAAGCTTAGCTCATAATTGATAGTAAAGTGCAAAACATAAAAGAAATCAAACTCGACATAAAGAAAAGGCAACTTAAATTAATATTAAAGAAAGAATTGAGTACAAGAATTTAACTTACAATTGAAAAGTAAAGGAAACACAATAACAACACTGCTGGAAATAAAAGAATGCAAAACATAAAGTAAAAGACAATACTCTATAAAGGATCTCTCCCTCTCTATCTAGTTTGCTCTTACCCTTTTTCTCTTCTTCTTTCCAATGGAAGAGCTAACAGAGGCAGAAAGACTCGGAACTCGGAGTGGTTACAAGATGAGAAGAGAAAAACTTTTGCTTCTTGCATCTTGGTCCCCTTTTATAGACCTTGGAAGGTAAGATTGGTTGTCGAGATCAGTGTGAAAAGGCCTTGGAAGGTAAGAATCCACAATCTTCGGAGATTTGATACCAGATTGGAGATTTTCAGACAATTCTGTGAAGATCCCGCGAATCTCGACATTCTGTCGGAGAGCCTAGTTGCGGTCGCATATCGGGCACATTTCCTCCTATGTGCTGCTTTGACAAATCTGTCTTCAGCATGGGGTTACTTTCCTTATATGGCTTGTGGGCGCATTTTGATCGTATATCCCACATCCTCAGGTTCAGATGCAGGCGCAATTCTTCAGCTTGACCTCACTTGCTCCGCTAACCTTTAATCTCCTCTTGCGGGCGCATCTTCCTCGCAAAGGTCCTCTGCACAAAAACATTAACTCAGATCAATTCTTACAAAAATAATCTCTTTTTGTACATTTTAAGTTTAAATTCTATATTTCTAAGAATTTCTTCATGATTCTACAACTCTTGCTAAAATGACTTGAAATGATACTGTTCACACGTAACTTCGCGGATGGAGACACGTGGAATAGATAATATATTGTATTGATGTTGTATGCGTGTGGGTGTACAATCTCTAACTTTAATCCTCTGATTCTCTCTCTTGTGTGTGAATGTGTTTCACTCGAGGGCTGTAGCGCTTGTTCTCGAGTTTGAAGCTTCAATTGATTCTTTGAGCTTTTGAAGTCTTGGAGTCTTGAAGAGCTTTTAGTCTTCTAGTCTAGAAGGATCTTCTTGGGCCAGTTTGTTGAGCTTCTTGGATGATCGACCTGCTAGGTTGATGATCTCTTGGATCGGCCTATTGGCTTCTTGATCTTTTTGGATGATCGGCCTGTTGGCGTGATGATCTCTTGGATCGGCCTATTGGCTTGTTGATCTTCTTGGATGATTGGCATGTTGGCGTGATGATCTCTTGGATCGGCTTGTTGGCTTGTTGATCTTCCTGGATGATTGATCTGTTGACTTGATGATCTCTTGGATCGGCCTGTTGGCTTGATGATCTCTTGGATCGGTCTGTTGGCTTATTGATCTTCCTGGATAATTGGTCTGTTGATATGATGATCTCTTGGATCGACCTGTTGGCTTGATGATCTCTTGGATCGGCTTGTTGGATTGTTGATTTGTTGGATCGACTTGTTAGCTTGTTGATCCTCTTGGATGATCGGCCTGCTGACTTGTTGATCTTTTTGATCAGTCGGTTGGCTTGTTGATCTCTTTTTAGAGTCTTCTAGTCTTCAAATCTTCTGAGTCTTGAATTCTTTGAATTCTGAATCTCGGATCTCTTGAATTCTCTAGACTCTTTGGATTCTGACGACTCTGGATCTTGGGAGAATGCTCTGGACTCTGCCCTCTCTGCCTCTGGCTGAATCCCCTCCCCAAATGAATGGTGGTCTCCTCTATTTATAGAGTTTGATGGACCTCATATGGGCTTGGGCTTGGGTCCAATTGCCACGTGGCATAATTTGATTGAACTTGGCTGATGTTATCTAATGGATCACTAATAGACAAGTGGCATTCTTTGATTTGCCGAATTTTAATGTCTATTAATTTAATTTAGGCACACGTGTAAATGTGTAATTGGTCCCAAATTTATTTTATCATTAATTTATATTAATGACGTGGCAATTTGTGATTGGCCGAAATTTCTCCTTCAACAAATGCCCCTTTTTCGAGATTTAGGCACAAGTTATGTGTGCGTGAATCTCGAAAAATATATTTTGGAATTAAAATGCAAGGTATTTGTTCTTGACTTTGACTCCATTTGGTGTGTCAATTTAATCAAAATATGAATTTTGGTCAAAATTTTGATTTTTTTATTTGACACACTTTTATCGCCAATTAATCAAAATTTGAGGTTTGGTCAAAATTTTGATTTTCCTTGTTTGACAACAAACTTTGATTTCAAGTTTGGGCAAAATTTGGTTTATACCCAAATTTTGATTTGAGGTAAAATCCTACATAATTTTAACTTGCATATGAAATAGAACTTGATGTTTGGACTCTGGTCCATTTGGGATAGAATTTGGATTATGACTAAAATTTAATTTGAGGTAAAATTTTACCAAATTCAAACTTGCATTAGGAATAGAATTTGATGTTTGAATCTCAAATTTTGATTTGGAAGAAAAATTTGGAGTATGCCCAAATAAAATAGATAAATAAAATTATTTAGATAAAATTTGAATTCCCAAATTGATTTGAATTGAAACACTTATCTTTTAGGAATTTCAATTTAATCAAGTTGGTTCAGATAAAGATAAAGATTATCTCATAAAATTTTGAACCGGAGAAAAGATTTCGTTTGAATCAAATCTTTATCTAAACCTTTGATTTGAACTTAAAACTCCCCCTATAAATAAGACTGTACCTCAGTAGGGAAGAGCACGCATCAAGAGAGCATTCAAGAAGAGATCCAAGTAAGAAACTTTCTTTTTTTTTATTTTTATTTTTTTATTTTCGTTTTTTTTTCTTTTTTTTTTTTTTAATTTTCGTTTTTTTTTAAAATTTTTTTTTGCAATTTGTTTCTTTATTCCTTGAATGTGTAAGCTTCGTGCAACAGTCGTCACCAAATTCGCTTGCAGTGATTTCACTCCCGCTAGACTAGTCCCCTATTTTATAGGGTGATCTGAGTAACCTGCAGGAGTAGTCACCAGATTTGCCTACAATGATGCACTCCTGCTAGACCAGTCCCCATTTTATTGGGTGATCTGAGTAACCTGCGGGGGTAGTCACCAGACTTGACTTCAGTGATGCACTCCTGTTAGACCAGTCCCCATTTTATTGCGTGACCTGAGTAACCTGCAGGGGTAGTCACCAGATTTGCCTACAGTGATGCACTCCTGCTAGACCAGTCCCCATTTTATTGGGTGATCTGAGTAACCTGTAGGGGTAGTTGTTGGGTTCCTAGAGTGAGTAAAAATATAGTATAAAATACTCTAGAATTCCTGTGCAAGTATACACAGTCTGCAGCAAGTAATATTATCAATCCAAGGTCTGAAAGAGTTTCCACTCTACCTATTTTTGTGTAACTTTTTACTGGTCTCAAGAATAATAAAATGATTGGGTTTTATCGGAATTATGCTGAAGCAAAATAAATGACAGAACAACGAGTAAACAAATAGACATACAGATTAAAGACAGACGCTGGTTAGGCTCTAGTGATTATTCTAAGATATGCTCTAGCAATATTATTGATCATGCATTTCTCGCAGTATTATTAGCAGATTCCTCCCGGAACTCCGGATCTTTTGGGATATGTTTCAAACCCAATGAAGAGCGACCGATCAAGCACTAGGCAACTGGCTATCCCTAGCTCAGTCACTGGCGTTCACCAATACACAATGATCGTAGTGTGGAGAATTGCCACACACTCTCTAAATCATCCCTGAAACTAGAGAGAGCTATCCATACCGGCTGGCCAGGCGGGCATAAAATAAGAATAAGCACAACAATTAACCAAAATGCAATAGTCAATTTATTACTAGAGATGAAGCACAGTAATCACATTATTCCTAACCAACACCTTAAGCTACTTAGTTCATAATAGGCATAGGAATACGAATTACAATCTGAGTTTGCATGTCCATAACTACAAGTTAATAAAGAAGGTAAACTCCCTAATCAGCTTGCGGTTGATGGTGTTCTTGATAATCTTCAATCTCCCTATCCTATTCGGCTTCCAAGGGAAAGCATGGAATGACTTTGACTTTGACGGCTACTTCCTTTTATAGAAGGATGGGAGGCTTGAATTAGGTCAACTAGGACACGTGTAAGCTCTCCTTGATCCTTTATCACGAAAATAACTCAACAGAAGTCGGTTCATGAAGTTAGCTAACGAGCTGTGATGTGACAGTTTCTGCTCCCAGTTTTGCTGCAGCATAGAATTTGCTCCCTCCAGTCGTTCAGCAGCATAATCTGCACAAAGTGATTTCCAAAGCTTCCATTCTTCCAAATGGGTTAAATCATGTAATATCTCTCTAAAACCATCCCTATTAAGCATTAAAGACACGCAAATCCTTATATAAATGAGGCCTAAATAACTACCTTTTGGGCAGTTATCAGTAGTCACCAGACTTGCCTTCAGTGATGCACTCCTGCTAGACCAGTCCCCATTTTATTGGGTGATCTGAGTAACCTGCAGGGGTAGTCACCGGACTTGCCTTCAGTGATGCACTCCTGCTAGACCAGTCCCCATTTTATTGGGTGACCTGAGTAACCTGCAGGGGTAGTCACCAGATTTGCCTACAGTGATGCACTCCTGCTAGACCAGTCCCCATTTTATTGGGTGATCTGGGTAACCTGGCGGGGTAGTCACCAGACTTGACTTCAGTGATGCACTCCTGCTAGACCAGTCCCCATTTTATTGGGTGATCTGAGTAACGTGCAGGGTAGTCACCAGATTTTCCTACAGTGATGCACTCCTGCTAGACCAGTCCCCATTTTATCTGGTGATCTGAGTAACCTGTAGGGGTAGTCACCAGACTTGCCTTTAGTGATGCACTCCTGCTAGACCAATCCCCATTTTATTGGGTGATCTGAGTAGCCTGCAGGGGTAGTCACCGGACTTGCCTTTAGTGATGCACTCCTGCTAGACCAGTCCCCATTTTATTGGGTGATCTGAGTAACCTGTAGGGGTAGTCACCAGACTTGCCTTCAGTGATGCACTCATGCTAGACCAGTCCCCATTTTATTGGGTGATCCGAGTAACCTGCAGGGGTAGTCACCAGACTTGCCTTCAGTGATGCACTCCTGCTAGACCAGTCCCCATTTTATTGGGTGATCTGTGTAACCTGCAGGGGTAGTCACCAGACTTGCCTTCAGTGATGCACTCCTGCTAGACCAGTCCCCATTTTATTGGGTGATCTGAGTAACCTGCAGGGGTAGTCACCAGACTTGCCTTCAGTGATGCACTCCTGCTAGACCAGTCCCTATTTTATTGGGTGATCTGAGTAGCATTTGAAGATGAAGTGAACTTGTCAACCGTCAACTTTTGAAAAAGAAACGAGGTCGCCAAATTTTGACTTGAGGTAAGATTCTATCCAATTTTAACTTGCATTTGGAATAGAATGAGTTTAAACTTTTTTTGACATGATTTAGATTGAGAATAATCTGAGTTTATTGAATAACATATATGTATAATATTAACAAGCGAATGTTAATCAAAATACGTGAATGGTCTATTGGTTTAATAGCCAAGCTAGATACTCCTTCGAACTTCGAGGAAAGAACTACAACTAAGCAACGTGAAAACCTTCGAACTTTGAGGAAGGAAACTGCAGTGAAGCAACGTGAGAACCTTCGACTTGGAGAGAAGGAACTACGGCGAAGCAACGTGAGAACCTTCGAACTTGGAGGAAGGAACTGCAGCGAAGCAATGTGAGAACCTTCGACTTGGAGGAGAGAACCTTCGTACTTGGAGAGAAGGAACTGTAGCGGAACGCGTGAGAACCTTCGAACTTGGAGAGAAGGAACTGCAACGCAGCAATGTAAGAGTGTCGGGTTCCTAGAGTGAGTAAAAATATAGTATAAAATACTCTAGAATTCCTGTGCAAGTATACACAGTCTGCAGCAAGTAATATTATCAATCCGAGCCCTGAATGAGTTTCCACTCTACCTATTTTTGTGTAACTTTTTAATGGTTTCAAGAATAATAAAATGATTGGGTTTATCGGAATTATGCTGAAGCAAAATAAATGACAGAACAATAAGTAAACAAATAGATAGACAGATTAAAGGCAGGCGCTGGTTAGGTTTAGTGATTATTCTAAAATATGCTCCAACAATATTATTGATCATGCATTTCTCGCAGTATTATTAGCGCATTCCTCCCGGAACTCCGGATCTTTTGGGATATGTTTCAAACCCAATGAAGTACGACCGATCAAGCACTAGGCAACTGGCTATCCCTAGCTCAGTCACTGGCGTAACCAATACACAATGATCCTAGTGTGGGTAATTGCCATACACTTTCTAAATCATCCCTGAAACTAGAGAGAGCTATTCACACCGGCTGGCCAGGCGGGCATAAAATAAGAATAAGCACAACAATTAACCAAAATGCGATAGTCAATTTATTACTAGAGATGGAGCACAGTCATCACATTATTCCTAACCAACACCCTAAGCTACTTAGTTCATAATAGGCATAGGAATACGAATTACAATCTGAGTATGCATCTCCATAACCACAAGTTAATAAAGAAAATAAACTCCCTAATCAGCTTGCGATAGATGGTGTTCTTGATGATCTTCAATCTCCCTATACTATTCGGCTTCCAAGGGAAAACATGGAATGAATTTGACTTTGACGGCTACTTCCTTTTATAGAAGGACAGGAGACTTGAATTAGGTCAACTTGGACACGTGTAGGGCTCTCCTCGCTCCTTTATCCCGAAAATAACTCAACAGAAGTCGGTTCATGAAGTTGGCTAACGAGCTGTGATGTGGCAGTTTCTGCTCCCAGTTTTGCTGCAGCATAGAATTTGCTCCCTCCAGTCGCTCAGCAGCATAATCTGCACAAAATAATTTCCAATGCTTCCATTCTTCCAAATGGGTTAAATCATGTAATATCTATCCAAAACCATCCCTAATAAGCATAAAGGACACACAAATCCCTATACAATCGAGGCCTAAAGAACTACCTTTTGGGCAGTTATCATATCCCCAAACTTAAATTATTGCGCGTCCCGAGCAATACTAACTCACCTTCCTTCAAGAATTCAGAATATTAGACAAAGAATAGCTTAATCAACCCAGACAGTCCAACATTACCTTTAACCTTTACCTGAGCACTCTGCAAAACCAAGCTCTGCTGCAGCAAAATGATTCCTTCAGCAGGGACAAATAATCACCACTTTCAACTCAATTCTAAGAACTCTCCACAGCTTAGCTCTATTTTCAGACATTTCAAAACATATTTTTAAAGGGGTTTATATCATTGTTTATTAGACTTAACGCAGCCTTACAGTCATAAACTCTTAAGCATGGGATGACCCACTTTATGATGCAGTATACCCTTGCCTCAAGCTCATCACCAACTAGGCTCAATACTCATTATAAAGCTAAAAAATCCTTAGTTATTCCATCTCTTGCCCCTCAGAATGGCGACATTTTGTGATGAAGCTCACCTAAGTTATGGGAGACAGAAAAACTGTTGGATCATCATTCATCCTTCAAAACTTTTGCTTCATCAATTTTTTCAGCAAAATCTTCAACAAATAATTTTTCAGCAAATAATTTTTTTTCTCATATTTCTCATTTTTTTCACATTTCCTAGGTCATCTTTTGACGCGAAGACAACCTGTGGGTATCACAAATGTCCCCGGTTACTCAATAACCTAGCAAATTTTAATTTGAAGGAGAGGAATGCTCGAGCAAAATAATTGGAGTAGCAAAAAGTCCCCCAAACTTGAATTATTCATTGTCCCCAATGAATCATTAAATAAGCAAGTATACCCCCAAACTTAAATTTTTCTATCTGAATTTGTAAACTAAACATGGGACTTAGATTAAGCTTAAAGTGGATCATATAAGTCAATACTACCTTCAAAATCTTCTTTGCCGCAGCAACAGTCCAGGCTAGAAGAAATGCTCAAGCAAAAGGTTTCTGGAGATCAGAATACCTTGATCTAATTAAGCGTAATCAGTCCAAGCTTCAAAAATTCAGAGAAAAATTAGTTAAGTTAGAGTTGCTTAGTGCTCATGGAACGGAACATCAAGAAATTTCATTAAAAAGAAATCACACATCAGATATATTTTTTTTAAAGCAGCAGAAAAGTAAAAAGAAAAGCAAACATAACAATAATAGAAAAGGAGGTTAGAAAATGCACGAGCAATCAAAAATTTAAGAACAAAAATTATGCTCGCCCATGGCCACTTCATCCTTCAGTCCTCTTGGCCCGGTTCATTTTCATCATCCTCTTCTCCTCTTTCAACAGGTGGGGGCGGAATCCAGGGGTTCAACAGATTGTCAGGGAATGCTGGAAGGGCTGGATAAGGTTTTGAAAAATTCTCTTGCAGCGCCTTCTTCAAGCTGGCATCCCGATTCTTAACATAGTTCCAGAAGGTTAAAGTTTGCCTTTCAGCAAACTCCTGCCTATTGGCCGAAAGTGCCAGTTGTTCTAGAATCGAGTTGATGCCATGGATAAGCCCACCTTGACGTACCTCCTGCACACGCTGGAGCCGTGCCAAATTGGGCGTGTCTATGATCCCTTTATCAAACAGGATCACATCTCCCTCATCCACCGGAACCCCTGCTCTTCTGCGCAACATCGTGATTGTGTTTGGAAAGAATAGTTTCCCCACCTTCTTTTTCCAACATCCAGAAATCTCATTCGCAATGATCCTCCCTACATTAATACTGAGAGACCGTAAGATGGCAAAAGCTAGGAGAACCCGTTCCCTGGAGATTGTCGAGTCATGTGTTGTTGGAAGCATCTTCTGTCTAATAAATCCCATCCATGTGTTCGCTTCCCTTTTCAAATAAGCCGACTGGAATGTCCTTTTCTGAGTCTTGGATAACTACCACTGTGCCCCTTCAATTCCTACCTCCCTTACAGCCTCACTTAGTTGCTCATCAGATGGCGCCACAGCCATCTCATTATATGCCGCATGGGGGAAGTTTTGAACGTTGTACAATGCATTGATAACACTTGGACTCTAATCCACCTCGACTCCTCGGACAATTACCTGGAAACCATCCTCCTTGACAATGTTAGCATAAAATTCATGCACCACCTGTGCATTTACAGATTCCGGCTTCGCACAAAACAGCTCCCAACCGTGGTCTGCAATACCGGTCCTCAGAAACTGTGGAAGATCACCACTGAAACCGCGTTCGAACAAGAAATCCTTTTCAGAAGCTCAGCGTATTTTGCTCTGGCAAAATTGTTGACGAAGCGATCAAATGGAACCTGCTGCTCTTCTATCGCCTCGTGTTCTTCCGATGCTTTAGCAACATTTTTGCCCTTCTCTGCCCTACGCTTGAGCAACTGCTCTTCCTCAGTCTTCTTATCTATTTCGTCTCTTTCTTTGTCCTCAGCTTCTTTCTTCTCTCTTTCCTTTCGCTCTGCTTTTTCTCTCTCAGAATCTGATGATGGTGGTGATGGGGTATCAGTCCGAATCACCTGAATACAGCCGGCCTTTCTTTTTATGCGGCGGCGTTTCGGCGGTTCGGGCAGGATTACCTCAACACGAGCTTCTTTGTCCTGCTCGTTTCCTCTTTCAGACACTGCGTCTACCTGCTCGTCTCTCACCATCTCAGCCTGCTGTTCTTGATTTTCCTCAACATTTTCCTCTCGAGCCGTATCTGTATCCGCAGGTCTCTGATTAGCCTCTCCTGGGGTCTGTTCTTGCAGTTCTTCCAGGTTTTCTTCAACCACTGCAGCAGCCTCATCCTCTGTCACTTTTTCCTGTTCTTCCGCCCTCTGTTGTCGCCTTCTTCTTTTAGCTTCTTTCTCCTCCGGTGTTCTTTTCTTCTTAGTTTTCACTTTCGGAACTTCGGGGGTAATGGGTATTTCCTCTTCACTCTCTCTCTCTCTTTCTTTCCTCGCTCTTGTTTTGGCCATGGATAACTCAAAGGGTTTTGCAAAGAATGAAAAGGAGAAAGAAAGAATGTAGATGGCAAGATAGAATCAAGAAGACGAAGTAGAACGAAGACTTACCAATGTCTGCAAATAAATAAGGCTCCAGCAATTTGAAATCCTAACCGAAAGGATTTGCTCCGTAATAAATGGTTTTACCGTTCACAATTAAGTTGCAATTCAAATCCCTAACGGTAAAATTGTGGAACTCCAATCATCTATGGGAAATAACGGCATGCTGTCAACGGCTAAACCGTTGGATTGTCCCTTCACGATATGTGGCAACATCCCTGCAATTCACCTGCCCATAGAAATTCAAAAATCCCAACGGTAAAAATAATTACTCACACTAAAATCCTTCCTATGCATACGAGAAATTTGCTCCAGCATTACCTTTGCTGCAACAATCTTCTGAACCTGCCGAATCTTAGATATGGAATTTAAATTTCAAAATAGGCAAATCAAATCTTTTAAATTCAAATTAAACTTTAACCGATCAAATCAAACTTAATCTGTTATTCTCAAAAGAAGCCGAATAAATTAGAGAAAATCTCAATTAATTAAAACTAGAATTCAAATAACTGAAAATAAAATCTAGATAAAATCTAATAAAATCTAACTAATTAAAAGATAATTGAAAGATAATTTAAATAAATAACCCGAAAATCAAATCAAATTCAAAACAAAATAGATAAGATCTAATCAAATATTGAAAGACAAAATCTAATAAATCTCGCAAAATCAAATCTAACCTAACCGCAATTAAAATCAAATCAACGAAAAATAAAATCAATACAAATCCTGGGAGCTCAAAATTTTGCTCTGTGAAATGCTCCCGCAAAAATCCTGCTCTCTCAATCATCAACCAACCTTAGGGAAGGATATTTTGACTGAAACTCCTCTCCCCAATAATGCTTGACACGCTAACCATTCACCTTGAATACTCTCCCATCTTTTTCATCTTGCAAAGTAACTGCTCCATGGGGGAAAACCTCAATCACAACAAACGGACCTGACCATTTGGACTTTAGTTTCCCAGGAAACAATTTTAATCTAGAATTATAAAGCAAAACTTTTTGACTTTTGACAAATTCTTTAGGTCTAATTTTCTTGTCATGCCACAACTTAATCTTTTCTTTATAAATTTTCGCATTCTCATAAGAAAAGTGGCGAAATTCTTCCAATTCGCTGAGCTGCAGCATTCGCATTGCTCCTGCACTACTCAGATCAAAATTCAACTTTTTCAAAGCCCAAAACGTTTTATGTTCCAGCTCTAATGGTAAATGACAAGCTTTCCCATATACCAACCGATAGGGAGACATACCTAGAGGAGTCTTATAGGCTGTCCTATAAGCCCAAAAAGCCTCATCCAACCTAAAAGACCAATCCTTTCTAGATGGATGGACTACTTTTTCTAGAATTGATTTAATTTCCCTATTACTTATCTCAGCCTGACCATTAGCCTGTGGGTGATAGGGGGTAGCTATCCTGTGCTTGATTCCATACTTAGCTAAAAGCTTAGTTAAGATATTATTAACAAAATGTGTACCCTCATCACTTATTAGAGTTCTAGGTGTCCCGAACCGCGCAAAGATGTGCGATTGGAGAAACCTTGAAACCGTCTTGGCATCACTCTGATGGCATGCGATGGCCTCCACCCACTTGGACACGTAATCCACTGCCAATAAGATAAAAACATTGCCATTAGAAGGGGGAAATGGCCCCATAAAATCAATACCCCATACATCGAATAGTTCAACTTCTAAAATGTAAGTAAGAGGCATTTCATCTCTAGGGCCCAAGTTTCCTCTCCTTTGACAAGCGTCACATTGCTTGTAGAACCAGTGGGCATCCTTAAACAAGGTAGGCCAGAAGAATCCGCAATGCAAAATCCTCATAGCTGTCCTTTGACCGCTGAAATGGCCTCCATACGGCGAAGAGTGACATTGCTCCAGGATTTCGGTTGCTTCATCACCTGAAACGCACCTACGAATAATACCGTCAGAGCATTGCTTATACATAAATGGCTCATCTTAATAGAAAAATTTTGCATCATGCTTAAACTTTTTCTTCTGCCTCCAATCCATATCAATAGGGGTGACTCCCTTCACTAAAAAGTTGGCAATATCAGCATACTAAGGGACATCCCTGACTACCTTTACCTGAACAGCAAAAAGCTGTTCATCTGGAAAAGAATCGGAAATGGCAGATTGCTCCAGCAAAGATAATGATGGATCAAGACGAGACAAGTGATCTGCAATGACATTCTCTGATCCCTTCTTGTCCTTTATCTCCAAGTCGAATTCCTGCAGTAATAAAACCCAACGAATTAGTCTAGGCTTTGCATCTTTCTTTGACATTAAATACCTTATTGCTGCATGATCCGTGAACACCGTGACTTTGGATCCAACCAAATATGGCCGGATTTCTCAAAAGCAAACACAACAGCTAACAACTCCTTTTCAGTAGTTGTGTAGTTGACCTGTGCCTCATTTAAAACCTTGCTTGCATAATATATAGGATGAATAAATTTACCCTGCTTCTGCCCCAGCATTGCACCTACTGCAGCATCACTCGCATCACACATTACCTCGAATGACAAATTCCAATTAGGTGCACAGAGAATGGGTGCTGAGATTAAAGCAGCCTTCAATGTTTCAAAAGCCTTCCTACAATCTGCATTAAAGTCAAAAACATGATCAGTGCACAATAAGTTACAAAGAGGTTTACTGATTTTGGAAAAATCCTTTATGAACCTCCTATAAAATCCAGCATGTCCTAAAAAACTCCGAATTCCCTTCACTGAATTCGGTGATTCTAATCTTTCAATAACCTCAACTTTTGCTCTATCAACTTCTAGACCATTCTTAGAAATCCTATGACCTAACACTATGCCCTCCTTCACCATGAAGTGGCACTTCTCCCAATTAAGAACTAGATAGGTATCCTCACATCTTTTTAACACTTTACCTAAATTATCTAAACAACTCTGAAAAGATCCTCCAAAAACTGAAAAATCGTCCATAAAGACCTCAACAGTGGACTCAATCATATCAGAAAAAATTGCTAACATACACCGCTGAAATGTTGCTGGAGCATTGCAAAGGCCAAAAGGCATTCGCCTGAAAGCAAACGTCCCATAAGGGCAGGTGAAAGTGGTTTTTTCCTGATCTTCAGGAGCAATAGTAATCTGGTTATACCCAGAATAACCATCCAAGAAACAGTAGTAGGCCTGACCAGCCAGTCGATCCAACATCTGGTCAATAAATGGCAAAGGGAAGTGGTCCTTACGGGTGGCTTTGTTAAGCCTCCTGTAATCCATGCAAACCCTCCAACCAGTTACTGTCCTAGTTGGGATCAACTCATTGTCTTTATTGCTTACCACAGTGACACCTCCTTTCTTAGGAACACATTGGACAGGGCTCACCCAATTGCTGTCTGCAATCGGATAAATGATGCCAACATCGAACCATTTAATCACCTCCTTTTTAACCACTTCTTTCATTGCAGGATTAAGTCTTCTTTGTTGCTCAATACTCCTCAAGGACCCCTCCTCTAGAGTGATTTTATGCATACAAAAAGATGGGCTAATCCCCTGAATGTCAGCCAATGTCCAACCAATAGCCCTGCGGTATTGCTGCAGCAACTTTATTAAGGCCTCCTCATGCTCCGGCATTAAATCTGATGCAACAATAATGGGCAATGCCTCACTTTCCCCAAGATACCCATACTTTAGATTATCTGGTAAGGGCTTCAAATCTAAAGTAGGTGCCTCAATCAGGGATGGTTTAATTGGGGGAGCCTTTCTTTGATCTAAATCTAAAGACTAAAAAACATCCTCACACCTAAACAATTCTTTTTCATTTTTTCTATCTAAAGAACAAACTTCTAAATCCTCTACACTAACCTCTCCATGATTTTCCAAATGCTTATTAGCCGAATCCTGAATTGCTGTCTCAACAATTGTGTTCTCCAGAATCCTAATGAAAGAGCAATCTTCCATCTCGTCTGGATACTTCATGGCCTTAAACACATTAAATTTTACTTCCTCATTACAAACTCTCATTGTTAATTCCCCTTTTTGAACATCTATTAACGCCCTACCAGTAGCCAAAAATGGACGTCCTAGAATAATTGGGACATCTCTATCAGTCTCATAATCTAAAATAATGAAATCAACAGGAAATATGAATTTATCCACTTTTACTAAGACATCCTCAATCTTACCCTCTGGATATGTGATAGACCTATCAGCTAGTTGGAGTGTAACTGTGGTAGGTCTAGCTTCACCAATACCTAACTTTCAATAGACCGAAAGAGGCATAAGGTTAATGCTTGCACCTAAATCACAGAGTGCTCTACCTAATTCCTTTCCACCTATAGACACAGGTATAGTAAATGACCCTGGATCCTTAGCCTTGGGGGGTAGCCCATTCTTAAGAATAGCACTACACTCCTCAGTAAGAGATACAGTTTCAAACTCACCTAACCTTTTCTTTTTAGTCAAAATATCCTTAAGAAATTTAGCATAATTAGGCATTTGCTCTATAGCTTCTACTAAAGGGATATTTATATGCAACTGCTTAAGAATCTCTAAAAACTTTTTAAATTGACCATCCTGATTCTTAGGCTTTTGCCTTTGTGGAAAAGGTAGAGGTGGTACATAAGGTGGGGCGGCACATATGGTGGTTCTACATCTGGCACAGAACCAGATGCTCCAGCATTTTTATTGCTGCCTCCAGCACCCTGACCAGACTCCAACTCTTCCTCGACAACAACATTATTATTTCTATCACCATTTTTATCTATAACCTGGGTTTTACTAGGCTCAATTCTTTATTCTAATGGCTTACCACTCCTAAGAGTAACTGCCTTTACCTGCTCCTTACCTTCCCTTCTAGGGTGTTCAGTATCTGATGGAAGTTTCCCTTGAGGCCTTGCCTTCAGCTCATTAGCTAGCTGACCCACTTGCAATTCCAGGGCTCTCATTGAAGCTTGATTACTTTGAATTGCAGCGCCTGTACGAGCCATAAATTCTTTCATCATTGCCTCGAGAGAATTCTCCGAATGTTGCTGGGGCAAAGCCTACTTATTTTGCTGGGGCATTACCTGCGCTTTAGCAAATCCCGGTTGGTTCATCTTCTGTTGCGCTTGTACGTTATTTCCTTGACCTCCCCATGAGAAGTTGGGGTGGTTGCGCCAACCTGGATTATAGCAGTTAGAATAAGGGTTGTTCCTCTGATTACCTACAAAAAGCACAGACGCTGGATTGCTGGGGCAAAACTCGTAGTTGTGGTCTTCACCGCAATAGACACATGCTTCGTCTGTGACTTGGTTCACCACTGCTGCAGGCTCCATAGCTGGTGGCTGCTGATGACTAATCACTGTCACATTCTTAAGAGCGTTAGCAATCATTGCAAGATCAGCCCTAATGGTGGACACACCATCAACCTCTAATACACTCTTAACCTTTTTATTTGTGCCTCTAACATCAGACCACTGACAACTATTAATAGATATTCTTTCTAAAATTTCATAGGCTTCATCAAAAGTTTTTGCCAAAAGGGCCCCTCCAGCCGAAGCATCGACCATACCTTGGGTTACTCCACTTAAACCATTGTAAAATGTTTCCATTTGAGTACAATGAGGTAACCCATGGTGGGGACACTTTCGTAAAAGCTCCTTAAACCTCTCCCAAGCCTCACTAAAAGTCTCATCCTCAAGTTGCCTAAACCCTACTATTTCACTCCTTAATTTAGCATTTCTATTAGGTGGGAAATATTTACTCAAAAATTTTTCAGCTAACTCATCCCACGTCCTAATTGATCCTGGAGCAAAAGAGTTTAACCATGACTTTGCTCCATCTCTAAGAGAATTCGGGAACAAAGTTAATCTAAGAGCATCTCTAGGCACTCCTTGAATTACAAAAGAATCACTAACTCCTAGAAAAGACTTAAAATGTAAATGAGGGTCTTCAGATGACAAACCATGGAATTGCCCCACGGTTGGCAACATCTGAAACATTACCGGTTTCATTTCAAAATTCGCCGCTTGGATTTGGGGACGTGCAATCCCTGGATTCAACTCATTAAACATCAGGACAGCATACGCTCGAATGGCTCAGGTTCTATCATTCGCTATCAAGATAGGATTCTCAGCCTGATTATTTCGCTGCTCATTTTGCTCAAACAGTGGGTTTTGCTGCAGCAACGGATTCTGCTGGGGGTTTGCTGCTGCTGGACCTTCATGAACCTGTGGAAGTTGCGACACGTTCTCCATCTGGTTTCTGCGCTGCTCACTCCTTCTGTTCCTAAATGTCCTTTCAATTTCTGGATCAAGCTCAAACCGTACCCCAGGCAGATCGCTCATGCACCAAAATCACACCTGCAAAAACAAAAGAAACAATCAAAAAGTTCTAGCACCAAACCACTAAAACACATACACAAAACAGATCAGATAAAAACTTATTCAAGTCCCCGGCAACGGCGCCAAAAACTTGTCGGGTTCCTAGAGTGAGTAAAAATATAGTATAAAATACTCTAGAATTCCTGTGCAAGTATACACAGTCTGCAGCAAGTAATATTATCAATCCGAGCCCTGAATGAGTTTCCACTCTACCTATTTTTGTGTAACTTTTTAATGGTTTCAAGAATAATAAAATGATTGGGTTTATCGGAATTATGCTGAAGCAAAATAAATGACAGAACAATAAGTAAACAAATAGATAGACAGATTAAAGGCAGGCGCTGGTTAGGTTTAGTGATTATTTTAAAATATGCTCCCTCCAGTCGCTCAGCAGCATAATCTGCACAAAATAATTTCCAATGCTTCCATTCTTCCAAATGGGTTAAATCATGTAAT
This sequence comes from Luffa acutangula, assembly GCA_036850905.1. Lineage (NCBI taxonomy): Eukaryota > Viridiplantae > Streptophyta > Magnoliopsida > Cucurbitales > Cucurbitaceae > Luffa > Luffa acutangula. Next base: position 36,381,164 of record CM072097.1, on the reverse strand, counting down.
ATCTATCCAAAACCATCCCTAATAAGCATAAAGGACACACAAATCCCTATACAATCGAGGCCTAAATAACTACCTTTTGGGCAGTTATCAAAGAGCCTTCGAACTTGGAGAGGAGAACCTTCGTACTTGGAGAAAATGAACTGTAGCGAAATGCGTGAGAACCTTTGAACTTGGAGAGAAGGAACTGCAGGAAAGCGCATGAAAACCTTCGAACTTGGAGGAAGAAACTGCAGCGAAGCAACGTGAGAGAACTTTCAACTTGGAGGAGAGAACCTTCGTACTTGGAGAGAAGGAACTACGACGAAGCAACGTGAGAAACTTCGAACTTGGAGGAAGGAACTACAGTGAAGCAACGTGAGAACCTTCGACTTGGAGGAGAGAACCTTCGTACTTGGCGAGAAGGAACTGTAGCGGAACGCGTGAGAACCTTCGAACTTGAAGAGAAGGAATGCACGAACTTAGGGTGAGTGAAACACCGAACTTGAGGCTAGCGAGGCATTGAATTTGGAGGAATGAAATCTTCTTTTATTCATCCAACTCGTAGCTTCATATTCATAATGGTGCACAACTTTAATTTGTTGTGTTGCCCCCAGTAGTGATTAGCTTCTTCAATTTGTATTGTCGTGTTTCAATATTTGTTGCACTTTTTTTTTTGTTTGCTGAGACTGAACTTAAACTTTTCTTTAAGCTGCCTACGTACCCTTTAAAGAAAAGGGATCAAGTCTTGCACTCACCTTTTAAGCTCGTGTGGGCTAGGAGCATCAAGCAGTTTAGGCTCTTGCGATAAGGAGCTTTTACATTTTAACAGCCCTCATCTTCATTATGGTCTTGATCAGATCCTTGACTTGTAGGATTGGTCAAGATAATGAGATTTGATTTCACCTTCAAGGAACCATCTGTATTTATGAGAACAGAGAACTTTCTCTTCATACGTTGATAGCGAGCATAGCTAGCTATCTTTACGTATTAAATTTAGCTAGTCTTTGATGATTATTGACCATTTTATTGCACTTAATTGTTTATTTTATAGGAAAGCGTTGATTAGAGTTAAAACGTAGAATAAGAATTAATCGGGTGTTCGGAACGTGAAAAGATGCCAAAGAACCGAAAAGATTCAAGTAAGAAGGAGCCAAGAGAGGGCATTCTGCCCATTAGCGTCGAGACGCCACTCTTGGAGCGTCGAGACGCTACGTTTCCTTAATGAGAATACGCGGCAGACTCACAGCGTCTCGACGCTGTGATAGTAAGCGTCCCGACGCTACCGCATTTCCTTTTCAGACACGCGCGTACAAGAGGCAGCGTCGAGACGCTGTCTTAAGAGCGTCTCGACGCTCTGACGAAAAAAACAGAATATAAGCTTCTTTTCGGCTAGGTTTTTGGGAAACTTCGATTTGGGACTTCTTGGAGTCGAAAAATAGGATAGAACATAGGCTATTGAGGCTGAAACAAAGGGAGCGAGGTGGAAATCAACCTATTGTTCGTGGGGATCGTGACGGGGACATTCGGTCTCGGCCTACAACGAGTTTATTTCTCTTTTCCCTTTCTTTAGTTAGTTTTTATGGCGGTTTTAGATCATAGTCATATTGTAACGCAGTGTATGATTGGCTAGATTTTGACTCTTAGGGATTGATGTAGCCGTTGGGCAAGTTATGGACTAATTTGATGATTTATTGTTAATGATTCTTTTATGCATAATTGTATCCTTAGTGCTTTCAATTTACCGGCCATGAATTGAATGTTGTGTTTGCTTAAATCTAACTCGGGAGAGAGGATTTAACTTAGAAATCGTTGTGCATAACTAAGATTTAGCTAGAAATCGGGAGATAATAGTTAATTCTACAAATCGTTAAAAATGGTATCCTTAATGCCTTGCATGTTTATTGAATTTAGATAGGGATATCGGGTTCAATTGCATGTGGGAGAATCATGGATGCTCGGGAGAGGTATGTGTGATATTAGGTTTCCAAGATTTATGAATCATTGCATGTTAATAATCCATTAATTATTCCATAATCCCAATTGGTGAAGTCAATTCCCTAAGACCACTTTTCCCATTAGATTGTCACTTTTTGCTTTAATTTTGTGTTTGATTCAATTATATTCTCATTCAATTTGATTCCCTAAATAAAATCGGCCAAGAGTGTTTTCGGTAATTAAAATTGGCTAGACACCAATCCAGAGGACGACATTCGAATTTACATTCACTATATTATAACTTGACCCGTACACTTGCGGTAAGCAAATTGCGCATCAACGGGATGCTACTTTGAAGCTTCTTGTCGTTGTTTACTTCATCAAAAAGTTTCACCTCCAAGCTATCCATCTTTCTTTTAGGTTGACCGCTTGTTACTTTGAGGCGATCAAAAACAGATGTTGAAGGTCGACTTTTCTTCGATGTGGAGACACATAGTGTTTGGAAAGCTAAAGGTCGAGTGGAGGTGGACATTGAACATTGATTTTCTTCCTCTGTCGCGACCATACTCATTCTTTGGAATGCCGAAGGACGAGTAGTTGGAGGCTTGATGCGATCGAAGACGGAAGTCCTTTGTTCACTCTTCTTGGAATTGTCAACTTCTTCTACGTCGATGCAGTAGGAAGTTGGAAGGTTCTCTTTTTCCTTTTTGTGGAAAGTTTTGGAGAAGGATTTATTCAACATCACCAGTTGTTGAGGTTGAGAAAACTTTGTACTTCTCTTCCTCTTGGGTTGAAGTTTCTTAGGATCCTTCTTTCTTTGATGTTTGCTCTTTCCTTTGATTGTAGCAAGATTTGATTGGGCTACTTCATCAAGGTCAAGCTCAATTTTGCCTTCCTTAGCCAGCTTTAAAATTAAATCCCGTAGAACGAAACATCTTTCCACTGGATGACCAATAACTCGATGATACTTGCAATACTTGGGATCATCGACTTTCTCCATCTCTTCTGGTCGTTTACACTTAGGAAGCTCTATCAGTTGCGCTTCCAGTAGTTGTTCCAACATATCAGGGATGTCGGCATCAGAAAAAGGATAGATTTTCTTCTGTCTTTCCTTTAAAGTTAAGTGATGTGTTCCATTTGTTTGTCGTTTTTCTTTCGAAGATGACTTGGGAAGGGTTGTGTTTACAACCATAGATTCTTCTATAGTCTCTTCGTCGTTCCTTCTTTCTGTCCTCATGTTAGAGAGTAGAAGGTCTTGATTTTCTCGACTAGCAATACTTAGCTCCATATCGTGGGCGCAAGTTGCTAGTTCTTCAAAGGTGCGAGGTTTTATACCTTTAAGGATGTAGAGGAGTTCCCAGTGCATGCCTTGAATGCACATCTCAACGGAAGAGAGTTCGGTGAGGCGATCTTTTCAATCTAGACTCATGGCTCTCCAACGATTTATATAGTTAACAACGAGTTCACCTTTTCGTTGTTTAGTGTTGGTGAGCTCGAACATGCTAACGGTTCTTCTAGTGTTGTAGAAGCGATTCAAAAACTCTCTTTCGAGTTCCTCCCAACTGTCTACTGACCCAGGTTCTAGATCAGTGTACCAGTCAAAAGCATTTCCTTTAAGTGTTCGAACGAACTGTTTGACTAGTAGGTCCCCTCGAGTACCAACATTCTCGCATGTCTCAACGAAGTGGGCAATATGTTGTTTAGGATTGCCCTTTCCATCAAACTGCTGAAATTTTGGTGGCTGATACCCGATTGGCGTTCTCAAGTTATCAATCCTCTTAGTATAAGGTTTGGAATACAAGAGGGAATCTTGAGTAGGTCCACCGTACTGAGCTCTGATACAGTTTGTGATCATATCTTGGAGCTGTTGGATGGATAGTGAAGCAACCGAAGCAGAACACTGTGGCTGATCATCTTGCACTATAGTCTTTCCTTTGTCATGATTTTTTATGACTTGTGTTTGGCTTGATTCGGCGATATGTTGATTCTCAATTTGGCACTTTAGTTACGCGATTTGAGAATCTTTTTCTTCAATCGCCTTCATCAAGTTGTTGATGTGCTCTTGCATCTCAGTCATTCTTTCTTCCATAGTTCTTGTCTCAGTCATCATGACAGTCACTACGTCAGAATCAGGTTCAAACAGAAGGTTATACTTGACAAGAAACTTGTCATTGGTATATGCCCCCTGCAAGGTTGTTTCTTCGCTTGCAATGATAGAAGCTTTATCTTCTTGCAACCTCAGTTAATTAAAGCAACAATGGGCAGTTGAACCCATGTAAGACTTGATCTCGACAGCGGCCATCGAAGAAGTCTTGAATGACATATTTACTTTTATGTTTTGAGATGAGAGAGAGAGATGAGAGGTAGAGATGGTCCCACTGGACGTGCCAATTTGTTCACACGTAACTTCGGAGATGGAGACACGTGGAATAAAAATATATTGTATTGATGTTTGTATGCGTGTGGGTGTACAATCTCTAACTTTAATCCTCTAATTCTCTCTCTTATGTGTGTGAGTGTGTTTCACTCGAGGGCTGGAATGCTTGATCTCGAGTCTGAGGCTTCAATGGATTCTTGGAGCTTGAAGTCTTCCAGTCTTGAAGGAGTCTTTAATCTTCAAGAAGTGTTGATGTCCTGAAAAGTGTTTAATCTTCTAGGAGTGTTGAAGTCTTGAAGAGTGTTTGGTCTTCAAGAAGTGTTCAACACGAACTTATGGATTGCAGAGAGTCTTCGGTCTTCAGACTTAGTGGAGTCTTTCTGAATTCTCTGGTTCTGCTTGAGAGCTTTGAAACTCTGAACTCTGGTCTTTGTTGAATGAGAAATTTCGGCCAATCACAAATTGCCACATCATTAATTTAAATCAATGATAAAATAAATTTGGGACCAATTACAAATTTACATGTGTCCCTAATTTAAATTAATAGACATCAAAATTTGGCAAATCAAATAGTGCCACTTGTTTATTATTGATCGATCAGATGACATAAGTCAAATCCAATCAAATTATGCCGTGTGGCAATTGGACCCAAGCCCAAACCCATATGAGGTCTATCAAACTCTATAAATAGAGGAGGCCACCATTCATTTAAGAGGGGATTGAGCCAGAGGCAGAGAGGGCAGAGTCCAGAGCATTCTCCCAAGATCCAGAGTCGTCAGAATCCAAAGAGTCTAGAGAATTAAGAGATCAGAGATTTAGAATTCAAAGGATTCAAGACTCAGAAGATTTGAAGACTAGAAGACTCTAAAAAGAGATCAACAAGCCAACCGACCGATCAAGAAGATCAACAAGTCAGCAGGTCGATCATCTAAGAGGATCAACAAGCTAACAAGCCGATCCAACAAATCAACAATCCAACAAGCCGATCCAAAAGATCATCAAGCCAACAGGCCGATCCAAGAGATCATCAAGTCAACAGATCGATCATCCAGGAAGATCAACAAGCCAACAAGTCGATCCAATAGATCATCACGCCAACAGGCCGATCATCCAAGAAGATCAACAAACCAATAGGCCGATCCAAGAGATCATCAACCTAGCAGGCCAATCATCCAAAAAGCTCAAAAAATTGGCCCAAGAAGATCCTTCAAGACTAGAAGACTTCAACACTTCTTGAAGATTGAAGACTCCTTCAAGACTGGCAGACTTCAAGCTCCAAGAATCAATTGAAGCTTCAGACTCGAGAACAAGCATTCCAGCCCTCGAGTGAAACACAACCACACATACACAAGAGAGAGAATCAGAGGATTAACATTAGAGATTGTACACCCACACGCATATTACATCAATACAAATATATTGTTTATTCCATGTGTCTCCATCTCCGAAGTTACGTGTGAACAAATTAGTTCACACGTAACTTCTGAGATGGAGACACATGGAATAAACAATATATTTGTATTGATGTAATATGCATGTGGGTGTACAATCTCTAATGTTAATCCTCTGATTCTCTCTCTTAAATATATAAACTTTGGTCTCTAGCTTCTTGATCTTCTTGGACTGGTTTGTTGAGCTTCTTGGATGATCGGCCTGCTAGATTGATGATCTCTTGGATCGGCATGTTGGCTTGATGATCTCTTGGATCAGCTTGTTGGTTTGTTAATCTTCTTGGATGATCGGCCTATTGGCTTGATGATCCCTTGGATCAGCTTGTTGGCTTGTTGATCTTCTTGGATGATCGGCCTGTTGGCTTGATGATCTCTTGGATCGGCTTGTTGGCTTGTTGATCTTCTTGGATGATCGACCTGTTGGCTTGATGATCTCTTGGATCAGCTTGTTGGCTTGTTGATCTTCTTGGATGATCGACCTATTGGCTTGATGATCTCTTTGATCGATTTGTTGGCTTGTTGATCTTCTCGGATGATCGGCCTGTTAACTTGATGATCTCTTGGATCGGCCTATTGGCTTGATGATCTGTTGGATCGACTTGTTAGCTTGTTGATCCTTTTGGATGATCGGCTTGCTAACTTATTGATCCTCTTGATCGATCGGTTGGCTTGTTGATCTTCTTGGATGATCGGTCTTCTAACTTGTTGATCTTCTTGATCGGTCGGTTGGCTTGTTGATCTTCTTGGATGATCGACCTGTTGACTTGTTGATCTTCTTGATCGGTCGGTTGGCTTGTTGATCTCTTCTTAGAGTCTTCTAGTCTTCAAACCTTCTGAGTCTTGAATCCTTTGAACTCTGAATCTCGAATCCTTCTGAATTCTCTGACTCTCAATCTGAATCCCCCCAAAATGAATGGTGGCCTCCTCTATTTATAGAGTTTGATGGACCTCATATGGATTTGGGCTTGGGTTCAATTGCCACGTGGCATAATTTGATTGAACTTGGCTGATGTTATCTGATGGATCAATAGACAAGTAGCATTCTTTGATTTGCTGAATTTTAATGTCTATTAATTTAATTTAGGCACACGTGTAAATGTGTAATTGGTCCCAAATTTATTTTATCATTAATGTATATTAATGACGTGGCAATTTGTGATTGGCCGAAATTTCTCCTTCAACAAATGCCCCCTTTTCGAGATTTAGGCACAAGTTATGTGTGAGTGAATCTCGAAAAATATATTTTGGAATTAAAATGCAAGGTATTTGTTCTTGACTTTGACTCCATTTGGTGTGTCAATTTAATCAAAATATGAATTTTGGTCAAAATTTTGATTTTTTATTTGACACACTTTTATCGCCAATTAATCAAAATTTGAGGTTTGGTCAAAATTTTGATTTTCCTTGTTTGGCAGCAAACTTTGATTTCAAGTTTGGGCAAAATTTGGTTTATACCCAAATTTTGATTTGAGGTAAAATCCGACCCAATTTTAACTTGCATATGGAATAGAACTTGAGGTTTGAACTCTGGTCCATTTGGGATAGAATTTGGATTATGGCCAAAATTTAATTTGAGGTAAAATTTTACCAAATTCAAACTTGCATTTGGAATAGAATTTGATGTTTGAATCTCAAATTTTGATTTGGAAGAAAAATTTGGAGTATGCCCAAATAAAATAGATAAACAAAATTATTTAGATAAAATTTGAATTCCCAAATTGATTTGAATTGAAACACTTATCTTTTAGGAATTTCAATTTAATCAAGTTGGTTCAGATAAAGTTAAGATTATCTCATAAAATTTTGAACCGGAGATATGATTTCATTTGAATCAAATCTTTATCTAAACCTTTGATTTGAACTTAAAACTTCCCTCTATAAATAAGACTGAACCTCAGTAGGGGAGAGCACACATCAATTGCAGAGAGCATTCAAGAAGGGATCCAAGTAAGAAACTTTCTTTTCTTTTTTTCCTATTTTTTTCTTTTTTTTTCTTTTCGTTTTTTTCTTTTTTTTTTTTTTAATTTTCGTTTTTTTTTTGTTTTTTTTTTGCAATTTGTTTCTTTCTTCCTTGAATGTGTAAGCTTCGTGCAACAGTCGTCACCAAATTCGCTTGCAGTGATTTCACTCCTGCTAGACCAGTCCCCTATTTTATTGGGTGATTTGAGTAACCTGCAAGAGTAGTCACCAGATTTGCCTACAGTGATGCACTCCTGCTAGACCAGTCCCTATTTTATTCGGTGATCTGAGTAACCTGCAGGAGTAGTCACCAGATTTGCCTACAGTGATGCACTCCTACTAGACCAGTCCCCATTTTATTGGGTGATCTGTGTAACGTGCAGGGGTAGTCACCAGACTTGCCTTCAGTGATGCACTCCTGCTAGACCAGTCCCCATTTTATTCGGTGATCTGAGTAACCTGCAGGGGTAGTCACCAGATTTGCCTTCAATGATGCACTCCTGCTAGACCAGTCCCTATTTTATTAGGTGATCTGATTAACCTGCAGGAGTAGTCACCAGATTTGCCTACAGTGATGCACTCCTACTAGACCAGTCCCCATTTTATTGGGTGATCTGCGTAACCTGCAGAGGTAGTCACCAGACTTGCCTTCAGTGATGCACTCCTGCTAGACCAGTCCCCATTTTATTGGGTGATCTGAGTAACCTGCAGGGGTAGTCACATGATTTGCCTTCAATGATGCACTCCTGCTAGACCAGTCCCTATTTTATTAGGTGATCTGAGTAACCTGCAGGAGTAGTCACCAGATTTGCCTACAATGATGCACTCATGCTAGACCAGTCCCTTATTTTATAGGGTGATCTGAGTAAGCTGCAGGAGTAGTCACCAGATTTGCCTACAGTGATGCACTCCTGCTAGACCAGTTCTCATTTTATTGGGTGATCTGAGTAACCCGCAGTGGTAGTCACGAGACTTGCCTTCAGTGATGCACTCCTACTAGACCAGCCCCCATTTTATTGGGTGATCTGAGTAACCTGCAGGGGTAGTCACCAAATATTCCTACAGTGATGCACTCCTGCTAGACCAGTTCCCATTTTATTGGGTGATCTAAGTAGCCTGCAGGGGTGGTCACCAGACTCGCCTACGACGGTTGTCATCAGATTCACTTGCAATGACTTCACCACCTGTCTAGACCAGTCACTTTGATGACTGTAGTTTCCTGCATGGGTGATCACCAGACTCGCCTACAACGGTCGTCATCAGATTCAATTGCAGTGACTTCACCACCTGTCTAGACCAGTCACTTTGATGACTGTAGTTTTCTGCATGGGTGGTCACCAGGTTTGCCTACAGCGACGCATGTCTGCCAGACCAGTCCCTATTTTATTGGGTGATCTGAGCAGCATTTGAAGATGAAGTGAAGTTTTCAACCGTCAACTTTTGAAGAGGAAGTGAGACTGCCAACCGTCAACTTTTGAAGATGAAGCGGAAGTCGTCAGTCGTCAACTTTTGAAAAAGAAACGAGGTCGCCAACTTTTGACTTGAGGTAAGATTCTATCCAATTTTAACTTTCATTTGGAATAGAATGAGTTTAAACTTTAATTGGTTTTGAGTTTGACCTGATTTGGATTGAGAATAATTTGAGTTGACTGAATAACATATATGTATAATATTAACAAGCGAATGTTAATCAAAATACTTAAATGGTCTATTGGTTTAATAGCCAAGCTAGATACTCCTTCGAACTTGGAGAAAGGAACTACAGCGAAGCAACGTGAGAACCTTCAAACTTTGAGGAAGGAAACTGCAGATAAGCAACGTGAGAAGCTTCGAACTTGGAGGAAGGAACTGCAGCGAAGCAACGTGAAAACCTCAAACTTGGAGGAAGGAACTGCAGCGAAGCAACGTGAGAGAACCTTCGACTTGGAGGAGAGACCATCGTACTTGGAGATAAGGAACTACGACGAAGCAACCTGAGAACCTTCGAACTTGGAGGAAGGAACTGCAGCGAAGCAATGTGAGAACCTTCGAGTTGGAGGAGAGAACCTTCGTACTTGGAGAGAAGGAACTGTAGCGGAACGCGTGAGAACCTTCGAACTTGGAGAGAAGGAATTGCAACGCAGCGCATGAAAACCTTCGAACTTGGAGGAAGGAACTACAGTGAAGCAACGTGAGAGAACCTTCAACTTGGAGGAGAGAACCTTCGTACTTGGAGATAAGGAACTGCAGCGAAGCAACGTGAGAACTTTCGAACTTGGAAGAAGGAACTGCAGTGAAGCAACGTGAGAACCTTCGACTTGGAGGAGAGATCCTTCGTACTTGGAGAGAAGGAACATTAGCGGAATGCGTGAGAACCTTTGAACTTGGAGAGAAGGAACAACGAAACAGCACAACGTGAGAACCTTTGAACTTGGAGAAGGAAGCAGCACAACCGCGCAACGTGGGAACCTTCAAACTTTGGAGAAGGAACAGCAGCGATGCAGCATAACAACACGTGCAAACCTTCGGACTTGGAGAAGGAGCAACACAAGAGCGAAAGCCGAGAACCTTCGAACTTGGAGAAGGAACAACGCAGTAGCGTACAACGTAACTCCGACGAAGTGCGTGAGAACCTTCGAACTCACAAAGCACGTGAGAACCTTTGACTTGAAGAAGAGGTTTGACTTGAAGAAGAGGGAACAACGAACTTAGGGTGAATGAAAACACCAAACTTGAGGCTAACGAGACATTGAATTTGGAGAAATAAAGCTCTCGTTTATTCATCTAACTCGTAGCTTCATATTCATAATGGTGCACAACTTCAATTCGTTGTGGTGCCCCCAGTAGTGATGAGTTTCTTCAATTTGTTTTATCGTGCTTCAATATTTATTGCACCTTCTTTTTATTTATTTGCAGAGACTGAACTTAAAGTTTTCTTTAAGCTGCCTACGTACCCTTTGAAGAAAATGGATCAAGTCATAACGTAGTTCAATTTTTTTTTTTTTTTTTTGCACTCACCTTTTAAGCTCGTGTGGGCTAGGAGCATCATGCAGTTTAGGCTCTTGCGATAAGGAGCTTTTACATTTTAAAAGCCCTCATCTTCATCATGGTATTGATCAGATCCTTGACTTGTAGGATTGGTCAAGATAATGAGATTTGGTTTCACCTTCAAGGAACCATCTGTATTTATGAGAACAGAGAACTTTCTCTTCATACGTGACGGGATGCTACTTTGAAGCTTCTTGTCGTTGTTTACTTCATCAAAAAGTTTCATCTCCAAGTTATCCATCTTTCTTTTAGATTGACCGCTTGTTACTTTGAAGCGATCAAAAACAGATGTTGAAGGTCGACTTTTCTTCGATGTGGAGACACTTAGCCTTTGGAAAGCTGAAGGGCGAGTGGAGGTGGACATCGAACATTGATTTTCTTCCTCTGTCGCGACCATACTCATACTTCGGAATACCGAAGGACGAGTAGTTGGAGGCTTGATGCGATCGAAGACGGAAGTCCTTTGTTCACTTTTCTTGGAATTGTCAACTTCTTCTACGTCGATGCAGTAGGAAGTTGCAAGGTTCTCTTTTTTCTTTTTGTGGAAATTTTTGGAGAAGGATTTATTCAACATCACCAGTTGTTGAGGTTGAGAAAACTTTTTACTTCTCTTCCTCTTGGGTTGAAGTTTCTTAGGATCCTTCTTTCTTTGATGTTTGCTCTTTCCTTTGATTGTAGCAAGATTTGATTGGGCTACTTCATCAAGGTCGAGCTTGATTTTGCCTTCCTTAGCCAGCTTTAAAATTAAGTCCTATAGGATGAAACATCTTTCCATTGGATGACCAATAACTCGATGATACTTACAATACTTTGGATCATCGACTTTCTCCATCTCTTCTGGTCGTTTACACTTAGGAAGCTCTATTAGTTGCGCTTCCAGTAGTTGTTCCAACATATCAGGGATGTTGGCATCAGGGAATGGATAGATTTTCTTCTGTCTTTCCTTTAAAGTTAAGCGACGTGTTCCATTTGTTTGTCGCTTTTCTTTCGAAGACGACTTGGGAAGGGTTGTGTTGACAACCATAGATTCTTCTATAGTCTCTTCATCGTTCCTTCCTTCTTTTCTCATGTTAGGGAGGAGAAGGTCTTGGTTTTCTCGACTAGCAATACTTAGCTCCATATCGTGGGCGCGAGTTGCTAGTTCCTCAAAGGTGCGAGGCTTTATACCTTTAAGGATGTAGAGGAGTTCCCAATGCATGCCTTGAATGCACATCTCAACGGAAGAGAGTTCAGTGAGGCGATCTTTGCAATCTAGACTCATGGCTCTCCAGCGATTTATATAGTTAACAACGAGTTCACCTTTTCGTTGTTTAGTGTTGGTGAGCTCGAGCATGCTAACAGTTCGTCTAGTGCTGTAGAAGCGATTCAAAAACTCTCTTTTGAGTTCCTCCCAACTGTCTATTGATTCAGGTTCTAGATCAGTGTACCAGTCAAAAGCATTTCCTTTAAGTGTTCGAACGAACTGTTTGACTAGTAGGTCCCCTCGAGTACCAACATTCTCGCATGTCTCAACGAAGTGGGCAATATGTTGTTTAGGATTGCCCTTTCCATCAAACTGCTGAAATTTTGGTGGCTGATACCCGATTGGCGTTCTCAAGTTATCAATCCTCTTAGTATAAGGTTTGGAATACAAGAGGGAATCTTGAGTAGGTCCACCGTACTGAGCTCTGATACAGTTTGTGATCATATCTTGGAGCTGTTGGATGGATAGTGAAGCAACCGAAGAAGAACACTGTGGCTGATCATCTTGCACTATAGTCTTTCCTTTGTCATGATTTTTTATGACTTGTGTTTGACTTGATTCGGCGATATGTTGGTTCTCAATTTGGCACTTTAGTTGCGCGATTTGAGAGTCTTTTTCTTCAATCGCCTTCATCAAGGTGTTGATGTGTTCCTGCATCTCAGCCATTCTTTCTTCCATAGTTCTTGTGTCAGTCATCATGACAGTCACTACGTCATAATCAGGTTCAAACAAAGGGTTATACTTGACAAGAAACTTGTCATTAGTATATGCCCCCTGCAAGGTTGTTTCTTGGCCTGCAACGATAGAAGTTTTATTTTCTTGCAACGTCAGTCCGTTGAAGCAACAATGGGCAGTAGAACCCATGTATGACTTGTTCATGACAACGACCATTGAAGAAGTCTTGAACGACATGTTTATACTTGTGTTTTGAGATAAGGGAGAGAGATGAGAGGTAGAGATGGTCCCACTGGACGTGCCAATTTGTTCACACGTAACTTCGGAGATGGAGACACGTGGAATAAACAATATATTTGTATTTATGTAATATGCGTGTGGGTGTACAATCTCTAACTTTAATCCTCTGATTCTCTCTCTTAAATATATAAACTTTGGTCTCTAGCTTCTTGATCTTCTTGGGCTGGTTTGTTGAGCTTCTTGGACGATCGGCCCGCTAGGTTGATGATCTCTTGGATCGGCATGTTGGCTTGATGATCTCTTGGATCAGCTTGTTGGTTTGTTAATCTTCTTGGATGATCGGCCTGTTGGCTTGATGATCTCTTGGATCAGCTTGTTGGCTTGTTGATCTTCTTGGATGATCGGCTTGTTGGCTTGATGATCTCTTGGATCGGCTTGTTGGCTTGTTGATCTTCTTGGATGATCGACCTGTTGGCTTGATGATCTCTTGGATCAGCTTGTTGGCTTGTTGATCTTCTTGGATGATCGACTTGTTGGCTTGATGATCTCTTGGATCGATTTGTTGGCTTGTTGATCTTCTCGGATGATCGGCCTGTTAACTTGATGATCTCTTGGATCGGCCTGTTGGCTTGATGATCTGGTGGATCGACTTATTAGCTTGTTGATCCTTTTGGATGATCGGCCTACTGACTTATTGATCCTCTTGATCGATCGGTTGGCTTGTTGATCTTCTTGGATGATCGGTCTGCTGACTTGTTGATCTTCTTGATCGGTCGGTTGGCTTGTTGATCTTCTTGGATGATCGGCCTGCTGACTTGTTGATCTTCTTGATCGGTCGGTTGGCTTGTTGATCTCTTCTTAGAGTCTTCTAGTCTTCAAACCTTCTGAGTCTTGAATCCTTTGAATTCTGAATCTCGAATCCTTCTGAATTTTAATGTCTATTAATTTAATTTAGGCACACGTGTAAATGTGTAATTGGTCCCAAATTTATTTTATCATTAATTTATATTAATGATGTGGCAATTTGTGATTGACCGAAATTTCTCCTTCAACAAATGCCCCCTTTTCGAGATTTAGGCACAAGTTATGTGTGAGTGAATCTCGAAAAATATATTTTGGAATTAAAATGCAAGGTATTTGTTCTTGACTTTGACTCCATTTGGTGTGTCAATTTAATCAAAATATGAATTTTGGTCAAAATTTTTATTTTTTATTTGACACACTTTTATCGCCAATTAATCAAAATTTGAGGTTTGGTCAAAATTTTGATTTTCCTTGTTTGGCAGCAAACTTTGATTTCAAGTTTGGGCAAAATTTGGTTTATACCCAAATTTTGATTTGAGGTAAAATCCGACCCAATTTTAACTTGCATATGGAATAGAACTTGAGGTTTGAACTCTAGTCCATTTGGGATAGAATTTGGATTATGGCCAAAATTTAATTTGAGGTAAATTTTTACCAAATTCAAACTTGCATTTGGAATAGAATTTGATGTTTGAATCTCAAATTTTGATTCGGAAGAAAATTTTGGAGTATGCCCAAATAAAATAGATAAACAAAATTATTTAGATAAAATTTGAATTCCCAAATTGATTTGAATTGAAACACTTATCTTTTAGGAATTTCAATTTAATCAAGTTGGTTCAGATAAAGATAAAGATTATCTCATAAAATTTTGAACCGGAGATATGATTTCATTTGAATCAAATCTTTATCTAAACCTTTGATTTGAACTTAAAACTCCCCTCTATAAATAAGACTGAACCTCAGTAGGGGAGAGCACACATCAATTGCAGAGAGCATTCAAGAAGGGATCCAAGTAAGAAACTTTCTTTTCTTTTCTTTTTTCTATTTTTTTCCTTTTTTTCTTTTTCGTTTTTTTTCTTTTTTTTAAATTTTCGGTTTTTTTTTTGGTTTTTTTTTTTTTTTTTTTTGCAATTTGTTTTTTTCTTCCTTGAATGTGTAAGCTTCGTGCAACAGTCGTCACCAAATTCGCTTGCAGTGATTTCACTCCTGCTAGACCAGTCCCCTATTTTATTGGGTGATTTGAGTATCCTGCAGGAGTAGTCACCAGATTTGCCTACAGTGATGCACTCCTGCTAGACCAGTCCCTATTTTATTCGGTGATCTGAGTAACCTGCAGGAGTAGTCACCAGATTTGCCTACAGTGATGCACTCCTGCTAGACCAGTCCCCATTTTATTGGGTGATCTGAGTAACCTACAGGGGTAGTCACCAGACTTGCCTTCAGTGATGCACTCCTGCTAAACCAGTCCCCATTTTATTGGGTGATCTGAGTAACCTGCAGGGGTAGTCACCAGATTTGTCTTCAATGATGCACTCCTGCTAGACCAGTCCCTATTTTATTAGGTGATCTGAGTAACCTGCAGGAGTAGTCACCAGATTTTCCTACAGTGATGCACTCCTACTAGACCAGTCCCCATTTTATTGGGTGATATGAGTAGCCTGTAGGGGTAGTCACCAGATTCGCCTTCAGTGATGCACTCCTGCTAGACCAGTCCATATTTTATTAGGTGATCTGAGTAACCTGCAGGAGTACTCACCAGATTTGCCTACAGTGATGCACTCCTGCTAGACCAGTCCCTATTTTATTAGGTGATCTGAGTAACCTGCAGGGGTAGTCACCAGATTTGCCTACAGTGATGCACTCCTGCTAGTCTAGTTCCCATTTTATTGGGTGATCTGAGTAGCCTGCAGGGGTAGTCACCAGAGTTGCCTTCAGTGATGCACTCCTGCTAGACTAGTCCCCATTTTATTGGGTGATCTGAGTAACCTGCAGGGGTAGTCACCAAATATGCCTACAGTGATGCACTCCTGCTAGACCAGTTCCCATTTTATTGGGTGATCTGAGTAGCCTGCAGGGGTGGCCACCAGACTTGCCTACGACGGTCGTCATCAGATTCACTTGCAGTGACTTCACCACCTGTCTAGACCAGTCACTTTGATGATTGTAGTTTCCTACATGGGTGATCACCAGACTCGCCTACAACGGTCGTCATCAGATTCAATTGCAGTGACTTCACCACCTGTCTAGACCAGTCACTTTGATGACTGTAGTTTTCTGCAGGGGTGGTCACCAGATTTGCCTACAGCGAAGCATGTCTGCCAGACCAGTCTCTATTTTATTGGGTTATCTGAGTAGCATTTGAAGATGAAGTGAAGTTGTCAACCGTCAACTTTTGAAGAGGAAGTGAGATTGCCAACCGTCAACTTTTGAAGATGAAGTGAAAGTCGTCAGTCGTCAACTTTTGAAAAAGAAGCGAGGTCGCCAACTTTTGACTTGAGGTAAGATTCTATCCAATTTTAACTTGCATTTGGAATAGAATGAGTTTAAACTTTAATTGGTTTTGAGTTTGACATGATTTGGATTTAGAATAATCTGAGTTGACTGAATAACATATATGTATAATATTAACAAGCGAATGTTAATCAAAATACTCGAATGGTCTATTGGTTTAATATCCAAGCTAGATACTCCTTCGAACTTGGAGGAAGGAACTATAGCGAAGCAACGTGAGAACCTTCGAACTTTGAGGAAGGAAACTGCAGTGAAGCAACGTGAGAACCTTCGAACTTGATCTTCTTGATCGGTCGGTTGGCTTGTTGATCTCTTCTCAGAGTCTTCTAGTCTTCAAACCTTCTGAGTCTTGAATCCTTTGAATTCTGAATCTCGAATCCTTCTGAATTCTCTGACTCTGTCTCCAAATCTCTCCATCCCCCAAATGAATGCCACATCATTAACTTCCTTCAGGATACGATTTTAAACACAAAGTCCTTGCTTTCCAGAAAATAACCTAGGTTTTTAAGGCTAAATAACGCACATAAATGAGCATTATCAAGCCCTCACACCTACTTTCACTCAATTTTTGAGCTGGCGAGTTCATAATCGCTCCTCTCCATTTAGCAGGTTTGTATATGGTTTTCTTTGTATTCATTTTACTAATGTATTTTCTAGCCAGGTTTTTTTTTTTTTTTTTTTACTTTGATTGGGTGTTTTGATTTTCTGTTGCAATGGAATACTTTGCAAAATCTTTTTAAGACACAAGACGAAGTAACAAATCAACCAAAATTAGATGTTAAGTTCTAGAAGCATCCCCTCAATCCAAATAACTTATACCCAAATTGAGTCTCTCGATTTTCAAGGAATTGAAGTGTAATAACGACAAGTGGCAGCAAATAAATCTTCATGAAATACAAGTATTACCACTCTAACGTAGATCCAGAGGGGCACGTGCCCCCCTCAAATGTTTGGGTTTACATATATTTATTATGTTTTGCACTACTGTATAAAGGTTGTCTCTTGGAGTTGCTGGTCTAGTTGGGGCTCAGGTGAGCGGCCTGCGTTTTTTAGGTCTCCGTTTCGAGGAGCAGCTAACGCCATTTTGTTTTATATATCATCTCAACTACAAGTCCTTAGGTCCCCGTTTCGAGAATTAATAACGCCAGCTTTTCTTTTTTAAAATTTCGTTTTATATATTATCTCAACTCCAGTTCATTTTTCTTTTCAGTCTTTAGTAATTTAATAAATTATTTTAGAAAATTCAATTGAATACAAAACTTTATTTTAGATAAAAATCCATTTGAAATAATTTTGACAATTATTTCAATTTTCATTCTTTTCTCATCTATTTAGGAGGATAATTTGTAATGGGTTCTTATAATTCCATAATGAGTTATTTTAGAAATTTCATTTGCTATTTAAATATCAATATATTTAAAATTATATTTATTTGAAGATTAAATAAGAGATTTTGGTCCATACATTTTCAAATTTGTGTTTGATAGACCGTCAAACTTTCAATTTTGTGTATAATAATAAGTTATTTAAAAATATCTAATATCTCTATGAATTTGCAATTTTGTTTTTTTTTTTTTTTTTTTTTTTTTGTTAACATCATCTCTTAGTCGTTAATATAAGTTTTATGACAGTTGAGCTATTAGAAATAAAATTGAAATATATGTCTAATTGAGCCTTATACTTTTAATGTTATACTTAATAGATGCATTAAAAAAAAACATTCAATAAGGTCTATTAGATGCAAAATTGAAACTTTATGGATTCATTAGACCGAAAATAAAAAATTTAGATATTTTTTTCTTTAGTATGAAAATTCAGATATCTATTCGACACTTTTTAAAGTTAAAAAACTATATAGAAAAAAAACCTAAAAACTTATATACTAAACTTATTTAACCGTATATGAACTTGTGCCCCCTACCATAAGTTTCTGGATCCGCCATTGATGAGTAGAATACTACATCAGTCTCCAAACAATTTCTTCCAATATATGTCTACATAAATTATATATGTTTATGAAATGTCTACATAAATTATAAAGTTCTTCAAGTATTTATAATGTGTTGTAATTTTATTTAGGTGTAAAATGCATTCTTACATACGCCTTCATCGTGTAGTGGTCATAGAATCTTGTCCTGAAGCAAGTATAGAGAGTCAAACCCCATTATAATCTAATCCTAACCAAGAGGAGATCAATAACGATACAGAAGTTAACTTGACTGTTAATGAAGAAGTTGATGTGGAAGGTACGTATTGTCGATGGTCAAATTTCGCTTAGGAAATTTTCTTTCGCTCCACGTGACGACCAACAGTGAATTTGTTGGAGATTGGGAAAGACGTGACCTACAAGATGAACAAACGCTGCACACCGGTGTGGTGTAGACCACACACACTCCGATGCTTAAGTTAGCCTTGCACGAAGAAAGCGTAGAATGTTTTTAGGGACAGATTTTTTCATACCTGTGTGTGTCTAGACTCGACCTTTTATAGATCTTTTCATACTTGTGTTTGGTTTTATGCCCTAAAACTCGTAGATAGTAAATGTAACATTTGACTTGCTTCAATGAAGTATTATTTCTATATATATTTGTTTTGCCTAAATATAACCACAAATCCAATAAACTAAGAACCCATGACTATATTATGTATACTTGAAATTTATGCGTGACATAAGTATGGATCAAGTTCAAGTAAATAGTCTAAATGATCTATAGTATATGGATAAGGTTGAGTACCTTAATCCTAGGGACACTATTGGCGTGGCTCGCTTTGTTCTTTAAAGACAGACGATGTGATCCTAATCGTTCATGTATAAGACATGTGAGGGACGACGTCCTATGCAAAGAGTTTGCATAGAGATCAGACCAGAAGATAAGTCACTTTCACTTTACAATACCGTTTACCGCTGAAACTGAACATCTCATACATATAACTTAGGTAATTCGATCTTAATTCTGAGCTAACTATGAACTCCTGTTTATTTAGGATTATCCTTTGATTTGCATGGGTGAGAGTGGCCAAACATCGCCTACTCAATAAGCCTACCATTTTGGAGATAAGACTAAATGGATAGCTGGGGACATAGCTTTGCAAGATGGAATTCACTGCTACCCGTTTTAGGGTTAGTAAAGATTGTTCTCTTAAGTGTTGACTCCGAGTCTTGAACAAAGGGGTCCCGCCCTCTCATAACCTTGAGAGGGACTTGGTTCAGTGATTGTATCACGAACTAGTTGTTCATTAGAGGATCAGTGGAACTTAAGGAACAAGATGTAACTATAGGGGTAAAACAGACTTTTGACCTAGCTCTAGTTACGAACAACCGGTGAAGGGTCGACTTACTAACCATGGTTATCTAAAGTGGACAAGAAATATATCTACAGTTAGGGGAGTGCAGCTACGGGCTATAGTGGAGTGTCCCGTAAGCTAACGAACGATGAATGACTAGGTTAATGAGATTAAATCAGTTATCATCATTTCGTTGGAGCCCATGATCTGTAGGTCCATTAGGTCCCTCTACTAGCTCAATAGGAATAAAACTTGGAACAATATGATAGGTTAATATTTTAAACGTTCAAAATTTGGAAAAGGATACAAAAGTCGCCTATATACGATATTTAACGACATATTAGTTTAATTATGAATTAAACTTAAAATGAGAGTCATATATTTAAATATGATTTAAAAATTAAACACGTGAATAGGGATTCATGTTCGAGAAAATTCGTTGGGAGAAAGAAACCAAGACTGCAAAAATGGTATTAATTTAATATGAGATATTAAATTAAATATTTTTATTTTAATTAAATAAATGATATTTAAATTAAAATAAAAATAAAAGAAAGTGGGATTATTCAAAATTTTTAATTTAAAAGAAATTCAAAAGTTAGCAAATTTTGGAGGTGGTGTTTAATGACTAATCACTAGTAATTAGCCTTATTGCACCACCTAATCTTGTGACTCAAAATGATCCCTATTTGTTGTCATTTTTTTTAGCAATTCTTGTGCATGATTTTCCGCTATATATAGAGGATAAGCTGATGAGAATTAGTGGATTTCTTCAACCTAAAATGCTGCCAAAATTCTCCTAAGAATTTCCATGTTCATACTCTTAAGCTTGCTTATACCCATAAGCTTTCCTTTCCAATTCCTATCAATTGAGGATCCCACAATTCGTTCCAAGGTCTGAGAATAGTAGAGAAGATTCAAGTGGTTGTCCAAAAGTTGTTCGTGTGAATTATAAAGCATCGGATTATACGAATTGGGAGCTTCAAGAGGTAGATACCTTATTACTCTGTTTTGTTCTTATGAACAACATGACTTCAAGGATTAAATTGATCAAATTGTGTGTCTAAGATCCAAAATTTCCTACATCCGAGTCTTGAACAAGGGGTCCTACCCTCTCATAACCTTGAGAGGGACTTGGTTCAGTGATTGTATCGAGAACTAGTTGTTCATTAGTGGATCGGTGGAACTTAAGGAACAAGATGTAACTATAGGGGTAAAACGGACATTTGTCCCAGCTCTAGTTACGAACAACTTGTGAAGGGTCGACTTACTGATCATGGTTATCTAAAGTGGACAAGAAATACATCTACAATGAGGGGAGTTCAGCTACGGGCTATAGTGGAGTGTCCCGAAAGCTAACGAACGATGAATGACTAATGAGATTAACCGGTTATCGTCATTTCTTTGGAGCCCATGATCTGTAGGTCCATTAGGTCCCTCTACTAGCTCAATAGGAATAAAACTTAGAACAATCTGATGGGTTAATGATGGTACGATTTCCGCAAGCGCACGGGCCACAAGTAATATAAAACGGAAAGTATTCCGAGTATCGAATCCTCAGGGAGGCGAAGCGAAACTTAAGCAATCAATTAAAATTCTCTTGAGCACTGAAAATACTTAGGTGAAATAATATTTAGGAACTACGCTCATGTGATAAAAAGAATTTGAATTTAAAAAGACTTAATAAAAACAAATTTGATCAATCAGAAATAAAATGTGGAGAAAGAGTTTTCTTAAAATGGGAAGAGGGGTCTTGAAAATCAATGATTAGCTAAATAATTGCTATAATTATCCTATCTCATTGCCCAACTAATTATAAACCTAGAATCTCCGTTAATCACATAGGTTCTCCTGTCGGTTTCCCCTAATTGTAATTAATTCTTTTTAACAACCTAAGTGTCCTTAGCGCTATTAAAAATCATTAATTATTACGCCCTGATTCATTTTAGGAATCTAAGTTTAATCAACTAATCCCGGTGTCACAACGGGCAATTAAACTAGTTGCATGGATTATGATCTATCCTAATTTCTCTCCGTCGAGTTTCCATTAAGAATCGAATCATTACACAATTGGCCAGATTGAATAAAGCATTAAGCACATCCATACAAATAATTAGGACATGGGCAAGAGACAAGAAATTATAACAATATTTCCACTAACATTTCATTTCAAGACCCCAAATTGGGATTTAGCTACTCATAATATTCACAATAATTACAAGGGAAAGCATAATAAAAAGCATAAAGGAAAAGGAATTGACCGTCGAAAAACCCCTTGCAGACGCTTGGAGCCCCCGCTGACTACTCCTCGAGCCTCTAGAATTGCTCCCCAAAATTCCCCAAAAATTCCCACTAGAAGAACCCTCTCAAAAAGGCTCAAAAGCCTTGAGAGGGGCTCCTAAAAAGGAGTCTTAAGAAAGGAAAGAAAGGAATGAGTGAGTGATGATTTGATTGATGATTGAAATGAGGCACCAAAGGCTCCTATTTATAGGCCTGGAAAAGGGGTAGCGTCGCGACGCTGCCTTGCCAAGCGTCGCGACGCTGCTGCGCACGCGGCTTGGGCAACAAGAAAGGGCAGCGTCGCGACGCTGCCTTGCTAAGCGTCGAGACGCTGTCCAGATTTTCCAGAAAAATCAGCTTCTTTTTGGGCTGATTTTTGGGCCTTCTTCTTCATTTCTCTTGGACTTTTCCTCATGGATGTCTTCTTTGGGCTTCATACTTTGATTTGGGCTATAATTCCATCAATTTTGGCTCTTTTTCTCCCAAAATCATCATTTATGCTCCTAAAGACAAAATAACAAAATTCATTAAATATATTCATTAAAATCACGATTAAAGCACCAAAAAGCTTAATAATTTGAGACTAAAATAGCGACATTTCTGCTCGCTATCAGTTAATATTTGAAACATTCAAAATTGGAAAAGGATACAAAAGTCGGCTATATGCAATATTTAACAAAATAATAGTTTAATTTCGAATTAAACTTAAAAATGAGAGTTGAATATATTTAAATATGATTTAAATATTAAAAACGTGAATAAAGATTCATGTTCGAGAAATTTCGTTTGGAGAAAAACCAAGATTGCACAAGTGGTATTAATTTAATATAAGATATTAAATTAAATGATTTTAATTTTAATTAAATAAATGATATTTAAATAAAAATAAAAATAATAAAAGAAAGTGGGATTGTTCAGATTTTTATTTGCAAATTTTGAATTTAAAAGAAATTCAAAAGTTAGCAAATTTTGGAGGTGGTGCTTAAATGACTAATCACTTGTAATTAGCCTTATTGCACCACCTAATCTTCTGACTCAAAATGATCCCTATTTGTTGTCAATTTTTTGTGCAATTCTTGTGCATGATTTTCCTCTATATATTGAAGATGGGCTGATGAAAATTAGTGGTTTTCTTCAACCTTAAATGCTGCCAAAATTCTCCCAAGAACTTCAATGTTCATACTCTCAAGCTTGCATGAACCCATAAGCTTTCCTTTCCGATTCCTATCAATTGAGGATCCCACAATCCGTTCCAAGGCCTGAGGATAGTAGAGAAGATCCAAGTGGTTGTCCAAAAGTCGTTGGTGTGAGTTATAAAGCATTAGATTATACGAATTGGGAGCTTCGAGAGGTAGGTACCGTTTTACTCTATTTTTGTTCATATGGACCGCATGTCTTCTAGGATCAAATTGATAAAATTGTGTGCCTAAGATCTTAAATTGCTTCCGCATGTGTAATATTAACACCTACAATTTGTACCAGAGCATGGTTTGGGCACCCAATTTGCATTAATTTGATCATGGTGGGTAGCATTTGCATATTGAATTTTTTTTCTGGGTGCTAGAATGGATATATTACAGTTTTGGCAGTTTAATTCTCTCAAATTTGTTGAAATAATTTGTAATTGCCTACATGTTTATGGGCATAAATGAGTTAGTATTGAGTCAGTAAAATTTGAGAGTCAATAGAGTCCATTTAGTACTGTAATTGCTCGAAAGAAGAAGAAGAACTCAAGCTGGCCAAATAACAACAGGTTGACCAGAGGGGCTGACCATTCGAGCTGATAGATGGTTGACGGGCTGACCATTCGGGCTGACAGATGATTGACGGGCTGACCAGACGAGTTGACCAGTCTGGCTGACCAGATGGTTGACAGGCTGACCAGACGAGTTGACTAGTCGGGCTGACTAGATGGTTGACGGGCTGACTAGATAGGTTGACCAAACGAGCTAACCAGACATGGATAATTTAAGCAGTTTTTTTAATTATTAAATGCCATAATTTAGTTGTTTGCTTGCTTGAATTGCCAAAACCGGTCCATTTTAGTGTGATTTAGTTAATTATGCATGATGGATGTATGTTTTAATTAAATAGTCAACTATATGCATAAAGCATGTCATATAGATTTAAAATCCCACCATAGGAAACATGTTACATGCTTTAAGTATATTATAATTAAGTTATAATATTAACTACGATGACTGGAGAAAAGTACCAAAAATGTACAAAGATGAAATTTGGGGTGTGTTAGAGGTAAACAATCAAATATTGTTTTTATCTAATATTGTGTATCTATATATTACTATTTCTAATTTGATTTACTTTTATTAGTCAAAGTTTACACTCAACGAGAATGATAGCACTCGAAATGTGTTATTTTATTACCTTTAATTTAATCTTGTTAGTTTGCATTCTACAGTTTTATTGTTAGTTTTATAGGAATTCGAGCACAAGAGGACAATTAGGTCATTATGTTAATTCGGTGCTAACTCAGGAGTTATGTTTTCGAGCTATTTTGGAGTCCAGAGATGATGTGGAGCTAAAGTCTTGAATGGAGCGCTTGGACCTCGTCATTGGTGCCAAAAGGATAGAAAAAAAACAGTTGAACAAATTGGGCAAATTCGAGAGCAAGCGTCTCGACGTGAGATGCTGCCCCGATCTCAATCCGCAGACGAAAGGGCTAGCGTCGAGACGCTGGCGATAAGTTTAAATAGGAAATTTTTTGATTTCTTTCTAGGTTTAGGTCGTCTTTCAGTCGTTTTCTCTCGATTTTCTCTGTAATTTTCCATCTCCTTCAGTACAACATTGAGTTCTGTCCAGGTTTCTTCTTACTTTTGTTATGAATCTTTGCTTTTCCATTGTTTTACCTTGTAGCATGAGGGGCTAAACCCCTTAGATTGTTGGATTGGTGATTTCCTTAGACCTTTATGTTGTTTAGTTGAATGATAGCGAGCATAACTAGCTATTTTTTCTTATTCAATTTAGCTAGTCTTACATGATTTATTGGCCAAATTTTATGCATTTTCATGTTGTATTTGTAGGAAATTAATATTGGAGCCAATTGGATGTACGGGGGCGAAAAGAGGTCAAGGAATGAAAAAGAATCAAAGAAGAAAAAAAGTCAAAATAGGGTCAAATGCGTCTAGCGTCTCGACGCTAATCCTTGAGCGTCTCGACGCTACCATTCCATATCAGTTTAGGCGCGAGCAGGTCACAACGTCGAGATGGTGCGACCTTAGCGTCTCAACGCTGCGTGTTTTCCTTTCCAGAATCGCGCGATAAGGCGACAACGTCGAGACGCTGTCTTCTCAGCATCTCGACGCTACGGCAAAATTTCAGATTATAAATTAGATGCGATTAGGGCTAAATCGGGGACTTCTTTTGGACACTTTGGAGCCGTAAAACAGAGGAAAAACAGAACATTTGGAGCTGAACAAAGAGGTGAAAAGTGGAAATCAACCCATTGTTCGTGGGGATCGTGACGGGGACGTTCGGTCTCGGCCTACATAGAGTTTACTTCTTCTTTCCCTCACTTTAGTTAGTGTTTATGGTTGTTTTAGATCATAGCTATATTGTAACGCGTTGTATGATTAGATAGGTTTTTACTCTTAGGGATTGATGTTGCCGTTGGGCACGAACGTTATGGATTGATTTTATGGATTTATGTTGTTGATTCACTTATGCATATTTGTGTCCTTAATGCTTTCAATTTACCGGCCATAAATTGATTGATGTTTGTGCTTGAATCTAACTCGGGAGAGAGGATTTAACTTAGAAATCAGCACATCAATATTGTCCAATGTCAAGGGATCTCATTTAAGGTCGGGAGTCAGAAAGAAAAAACAAAAACCAATCATATTTTAAACCTAATTAAACATAAGAAAAAGAACAAGGGAGAAAAAAGCAAACTGAAAAGATTTTTGGAAAGCAAACACAAAACTAAACACAATGTTCCAATACTAACATTGAAAGGAATCTTCAGAAACACCCTTAAACAAACTGCACCATGTATTTGAAGATAATAAGATTAAATGTAAGCTAACAAAGTCTTAGCCAACCCTTTTTTCCACATAACAACACAAAAGAAAACAAAGTAAAGGCTATATTAGTATATGAAAAAACATATGCCCCTATTGTTTCCCAGCACCTGAATGACCAACATTTCGACATTTATATCAAAATACAACTTTGCACAATAAGAAGTTGAGAAATAATCATCTTTTAGTCATTTTCAATCCTTTATCTTTCGTAGCAGTAAAAATTTGTGTTTGACTATTGTACAACTCAAAAATAAAATGAGAGCAAAAAATTCTATGTTATTCATTATCAATCCTTTATCTTTCATATCAGTAAAAATTTGTGTTTGACTATTGTACAACTGAAAAAGAAAATGAGAGCAAAAAATCCTATGACTACTAAAGAGGTTTTATATTCTCAAAGACAACAAAAACAGATGGCAACTTACTTATGTTTCAGATTCACCCTTATCTAAATCATTTTGTTATTTCATGGCTTAAAAAATTCTCTTAAACCACACATATTGAGAACTGATAAGACTCAAGAAGTTTTCTTAATCCACACATGATGAAAACTGATAAGGCTCAGTTAAAGACTATCCAACAAAAAGAAGTTAAGTAATCCTTCTCTTTAAATAAGTTTTTTTTTTCAATTTAGATATGCTGGAGCAAGTACATACGACCAAAAGAACTGATAATCTTAATTACTAATGCTAATTGTTGCTATAAATTACAGTAGCGTTGCATTGTTAGAACTAAAAGATTTTACATTTTTCCATTATAACAACACTTACATTACCTCTCAGAGCAAGGGGTTCAAATTTCAAATAAAAAATTGGATACAGACATTTAACAATAACTCACAAACAAAAGTTAACATAAGAATTTCAGAGTTTAGCAAACCAATTAGCTAGGACAATATAAGTTTTGAAATTGAAATTCTCCTCACACCTAATTGGTAATTAACCACAAAAGTACATTTTCTTTCTAGCATCCATCATTGCCATGTAAGATAACACAAAGAAAACAGAGTCCATTTTTTTCAATCGAGTTAAAGGTTAAAGAAGCATTCTGACCTTGGTCCATGTATGAGGATTTAAGATTAGTTGAGGTAGGCTTCCATTGTATGGCTCCACCTTGAAGTTTTACATGTCCTTACAACAAATACAATAAAGAAGAATTAGTTGGATTGTTTGGATTCTTGAGTTGAAGGTAAATTGAACAGTACCAATTTCAAAGAGAAGCCCACAGAGTGTAAAGCAATAGGGACTGTGTCGTTGTACCATGTCATTAGAGTATATGTTTTGGGGATTTGTTTGAGATTTGAAGAAGTAATAAAATAGTTGAACTTCATTAGAATCTTCGACAACAACATTTCTGAAGCAAAAAAAAAAAAAAAAAATAGTGTGGCTTTAAATGAGAAAAAGAAGAAAAATGTGAGAATAAAGAAAGTAAAATTGACCCACTCTCATGTTCGAATGAAAAAGCACCTGAAAATCCCAGCAGAGACTTTTTCTCTTCATCTTTTGCTCTGTCCGCGACTGCAAATTCCATTTACAACACATTTCTCCAGTGCTTCGAGTCGACCTCCAACCCCTCCAATGTCATCTCCGCCATAGTTTTCGCTCGCGAAAGTGCTTCCTAGGGCTTATATCCGAAACGGTCGTTTCAACACCTCCTCCATGCCCAAACTAGTGATAATCGTCACTCCATTGATCGAATCCCATGTCCAATCAATGCTCATGAGATTGAGGGTGGAGACGACGAGGGTTTGTGAGAGAGAGGGAGACTGTGAGGGTTTGAGACGGTGAGAGGGTTTGTTTTGGTGCAGTGCGAGAGTGAAGAGAGAGGGAAGAGAAAGGGGGAAAACGAAAATGTGGGGGGAAGTTTTGAGTGGTGCTTTGAAAATGTGACCACCCATTCAAAAATTTTTATTTTTGAGTATTCTCAGATTTTTTTCCTTTTTATTTGATAGCTTATTCTAGAAAATGCTATAGTCAAGTGCTATAAAAAGGTATATTTCTTGTAGTGCAATATGCATAACTAGGATTTAGACTAGAAATTGGGAGATTATAGTTAATTCTAGAAATCGTTAAAAAGGTTATCCTTATTGCATTGTATGTTTATTATATTGAATTTAGATAGGGATATCGGGTTCAATTGCATGTGGGAGAATCATGTATGCTCGGGAGAGGTATGTGTGATTTTAGTTTACTAAGATTTATGAATCATAGCATGTGTTAATCCATTAATTAATCCATAATCTCAATTGGTGAAATCAAATTCCTAAGACCATCGTCTCCATTGGATTGTCATTATTTGCATTATTTTGTGTTTGATTCAATTGCATTCTCACTCAATTTGGTTCCCTAAATAAAATTGGTCAAGAGTATTTCCGGTAATTAAAATTGGCTAGACACCAATCCAGAGGACGACATTCGAATTTCACATTCACTATATTATAACTTGACCCGTACACTTGTGGTCAGCAAATTTCGCATCAAGTTTTTGGCGCCGTTGTCGGGGATTGACATATTTAGTCAATTTTAATATCGTAGAAAAATTGTCTGGTCTTAGTTTAGGGTGTATTTTATTTTTTGTTATTTTTGTTATTTTTGTTTGTAGGTAGATTGCATTTTTTTTCCTTTGTTGATTGATTTCCATATTTAGATTTTTCCATATTTGTTTGAATTTCCCATAGATAGATAGATTTTTTCCTTTTTAGTGTTTTCTTTCCTTTTTAGATTAGTTTTCCTTATTTGTTAGTTTCCTTATTTGTTTTTGCCATATTTTTTTTGCATTCCATATTAGTTTATCTTTTCCTTTTGTAGATTTTGGTTTCCCTTTGTAGATTCAGTTATTTCCTTTTCTTATTTATTTCCTAATTTATTTTCTTTTCTTTTCTTTTCTTTTCCTTTTTAGGTTAGTTGTGTCAGTGTATGCGAAAGGCTAGGGAATCGACCTTAGTTCCCTTTGACCCAGAGATCGAGAGAACTTTATGTAGAATTCGAAGGGAAAGTAAAGAAAATCATATCCAAATGGCTAATCCTAATCCTGAGGAGCCTAAGCCTATTAGGGCCTACTTTCAGCCGATTTTTCAGGAGCAACAGTCGGGGATTGTCTATGCTCCGATCAATGCTAATAATTTCGAGCTGAAAACGGGTCTCATTCAGATGGCTCGAGATTGTGCTTATAGAGGATCACCCATGGAGGATCCAAATTCTCACCTGAAATCCTTCCTAGACATCTGCGGGATGGTAAAATTAAATGGTGTTTCTGAAGATATCATTCGCTTACGTTTGTTTTCTTTTTCCTTGCAGGGTAAAGCTCAGGACTGGTTGCAATCAATTCCACCTGGGAGCATTGCCACCTGGGATGCTTTAGTCCAAACATTTTTAAAGAAATTCTTCCCTCCTGCCAAGACAGTCAAGCTGAGGACCGAGATTGGAACGTTTCAGCAGCAGTTTGATGAGCAGCTGTTCGAGGCTTGAGAGCGATTTAAAGAGTTGCTGAGGAAGTGCCCTCAGCATGGCTATCCCGACTGGCTTCAGGTTCAATTATTTTATAATGGCTTAACTCCTAGTACAAAAACCATCGTTGATGCAGCTGCCGGTGGGACGCTGTTGTCCATAACCGTTGAGAATGCTAGGACTTTGCTAGAGGATATGGCCACCAACAGCTATCAGTGACCATCTGAGCGATCGGGACCCAAAAAGGTTGCTGCTGGAGTGTTCGAGATCGATAACGTAAGTGCACTGCAGGCTCAGATGTCTTCCCTAGCTAATGCGTTTTTAAAATTTTCAGGTACAGGGAGTGCTCAATCGATCGAGTCTGTAGTTGCCCTCGCATCCCAAACTCAGGAGGAAAATCTCGAGCAGGTTCAGTATGTATCGAATTTTAATTCTAGGGGGTACAATAATAGTTCTACAACTACACATTATCACCCTAATAATAGAAATCATGAGAATTTTTCGTATGCAAATAATTAGAATGTTCTGAATCCTCCTGGTTTCACTCATAAGCAAGAAAGTAAAAAGACTTTAGAGGATCTTGTTGGAGCTTTTATTGCAGAGTCAAGTAACAGGTTAAATAAGCTTGAGGAGGCCGTGATTGCCTTAAATACCACTGTCAATGGTCATTCTGCTGCCATCAAGAACATAGAGACTCAGTTGGGACAACTGGTAAATGTTGTCAACACCATGAATAAAGGTAAAGCCCCAGCTGAGCAAGAGAAATCTTCATTGGAATACTGCAAGGTCGTCACTGTGCATCACGAGGAGGAGACTCAAGTAGTTGAGGAGGATGAAACTACTGAACCAGAGGAACTCATTGGAGAAGCTGAGGAGGGCACCACCTCAAACGAAGCTGAAAAGCTTAATCTTGAGCCTTTTATCCCTTCTCCTACTATTTTAGTTCCTAAATCAAAGAAAAAGAAAAATTCTAAGGCTAAGTTTGACAAGTTTCTAGATGCTTTTATGGGATTGCATTATATTCCTTTTTCAGATGCCTTGGAGCAGATGCCTCACTACAGAAAATTCATGAAGGAATGGCTCAACAAGAAGAAAAAGGAAAAGTAGTTGGAGACTGTATACCTTTCATCAACGTGCAGTGCTCGTGTCCAACAGACAGTGCCAGAGAAATTGATTGATCCAGAGAGTTTTACTATTCCTTGTAATTTTGGTACTTATTCATGTAGAGCATTATGTGATCTAGGGGCTAGCATAAATATCATTCCATTATCTTTGTGCAAAAAGCTTAACATAGGAGAAATAAAATCTACTTCTGTTAGACTCCAGTTGGCTGACCAGTCTGTGGTTAGTCCTTATGGAATTGTGGAGAATGTTCTGATCAAAGTAGGTATATTTTTCCTTCCTATTGATTTCTTTGGGTTGGATATTAAAGCGAATCCTGTCATGCCTATTATATTAGGGAGACCATTCCTTGCTACAGGGAGGGTTATAATTGATATTGAACGCAGAGAGCTAATCATTAGAGTCCAACAGGAGAATGAGATCCTAAAAGCTTTTGAGGACCCTAAGGGCACATCGAAGACCATGTTGATAAGGTACAGGAAAGGTGCTAGGAAGAGCACTGTTGATGGAATATCTGACATTAGACCACCTTGATGCCTATTCGGTCAGCACGTCGAGCTAATGACGTTAAACAAGCGCTTATCGGAGGCAACCCAAGTAAGTTTAGTGGTGATTTTCTTTTTGAGTTTGATTTAGTGTTTGTTTTTGTTTTGTAGGTCTTGGTTCCAGTCTCTCCTTTGCTTCCAAGCCTCCATAAAAGAAGTCATCATCATTCTAGGGCAGTATTGTTCACTCCTTCCATTCTTTTTTTGTTCTCATTGCTTGATTATGCCTTATTTTCTTTATACATTGAGGACAATGCATGTTTTAAGTTTGGGGGTGGATTAGCATGTTTGTGGAGCCCTTGAGCATCTGAGTTCAGGCTATAGTTTTGAGCTTTCTTTGAATGGAGCATATGGTTGTTTTCTGGATGCCATTTTTGCATGACTATGATTTCCTAGGATAGGCTTGCTTGTCAATTTTTAAGCTTTCGATGAGTTGTAAGCATGAGTGCCCAAAAAGGGAGACTTTTTAAACTTTTTCTAGGAGATGACTTGCATGAGTAGAGTATTTGTCTTGGCTAGATTTGGATTTGAATGCTTAGGAGCGAATTATTGGGTTCATATGCTTGTTGTCACCTCGATAGGTGTAGGGAAGAGCTAAAGAGTTAATTTTTTTTGCAAATTAGCATGTTTGATCTTGCTTAGGAGGAAAGAAAAGAATATATGCTTATCATGATCATGAAAGAAAAATCATTCTGTTGTTACTTTTGAAAGAAAAGAATTTTTATGCCATGGCTTGTGCACATTATGCAATGAGTAATAAAGTTTTAGGCAAAAAGAGCTACCCCTGTTGTGATCAGTTAGGCCAACCAGAGAAAACTCAGATTAAGGGTCCTTGTAATAGGTGTGTGAAAGCTACTGCCACATTTAAATACATAATTTAATTGTCAATTATAAGCACCTAAGTATGGAGAAAAACAAACTAATTTGTTCCATTAACTCGTTAGTGAAACCTTAGTGCCAGTGTAGAGGGAAGATGAGCTGAGAGTTTAATAATCCAA
The DNA here is from genome assembly GCA_036850905.1 of Luffa acutangula. Classification (NCBI taxonomy): domain Eukaryota; kingdom Viridiplantae; phylum Streptophyta; class Magnoliopsida; order Cucurbitales; family Cucurbitaceae; genus Luffa; species Luffa acutangula. The sequence goes on along the minus strand of CM072097.1, from coordinate 36,349,244 downwards.
TCCCGGGCTAGTAGAGTCTGATCTCGTTGAGTTAGATCTCGCTTGTGCAAGTTAATTTTGGAAAAATTTTAATTTCTCCCTCATTTGTCCTTGTGTGCATGTCTCTTGCTTGCTTGACCATTGACTTTTGAGCCTTGAGGATTGAGTAATGTTTGTTGCACATATTCTTCTGTTGTATGCTTGATTTTTAGTTTGCTCGAGGACTAGCAAAAACTTAAGTTTGGGGGTATTTGATAGCGAGCATAGCTAGCTATTTTTCCTTATTCAATTTAGCTAGTCTTACATGATTTATTGGCCAAATTTTATGCATTTTCATGTTGTATTTGTAGGAAATTAATATTGGAGCCAATTGGATGTTCGGGGGCGAAAAGAGGTCAAGGAATGAAAAAGAATCAAAGAAGAAAAAAAGTCAAAATAGGGTCAAACGCAGACTAGCGTCGAGACGCTAGTCCTTGAGCGTCTTGACGCTACCATTCCATATCAGTTTAGGCACGAGCACGTCACAGCGTCGAGACGGTGCGACCTTAGCGTCTCAACGCTGCGTGTTTTCCTTTCCAGAATCGCGTGATAAGGCGACGGCGTCGAGACGCTGTCTTCTCAGTGTCTCGACGCTACGACAAAATTTCAGATTATAAATTAGATGCAATTAGGGCTGAATCGGGGACTTCTTTTGGACACTTTGGAGCCGTAAAACAGAGGAAAAACAGAGCATTTGGAGCTGAACAAAGAGGAGAAAAGTGGAAATCAACCCATTGTTCGTGGGATCGTGACAGGGACGTTCGGTTTTGACCTACATAGAGTTTACTTCTTCTTTCCCTCACTTTAGTTAGTGTTTATGGTTGTTTTAGATCATAGCTATATTGTAACGCGTTGTATGATTAGCTAGGTTTTTACTCTTAGGGATTGATGTAGCCGTTGGGCACGTTATGGATTGATTTTATGGATTTATGTTGTTGATTCATTTATGCATATTTGTGTCCTTAATGCTTACAATTTACCGGCCATAAATTTGATTGATGTTTGTGCTTGAATCTAACTCGGGAGAGAGGATTTAACTTAGAAATCAATATGCATAAAATTATTCATAAAATTATTTTTTAGAGCAAGTGATGAAACTAAATGCATAAAAGGAATACCCAATCCGACAGTCCCAACTTTTAATTGTTTTTTCTCCATTTTTACCTCTGCTTGATTTCTTTGCATGTTATTTACCTTTTTCCAACATTTTTATCTTTCCTTCAATTTTTAATTAATTCGGTTAGTGACAAACCACCCCCCTTTTCGTTACATCACCTGTTTAGCGAAAATCCAAAAATTAATTAAGATTACCTTTCCTTGTGGACGACCCGACCACTACCTACTGCAAAGTAGCATAGAGCCTATTAGCACCAATCGAAGAACCAGGTGAGGCAGCTGATTGTGCAGCTGGAGAAGGCTAAGGAACATTAGCAGCAAGAGAAGCGGAAAAGGGAGAGAAATTAAAGGGGCCATCGACATAGGCAAAGTGATTTTGAGATAAAGATGTAGAGGCTGCAATGGTAGAAATTAAACCCATGGTGTATGTCGTCTTCGCCATTTTCATGCAAAATCGTTGGCAAATCAAACCCCCATGCTGAAACCTACAGCTCGGCTCGAGGTTCAGGTTTGTGTTGGTGAGGACTTAGAAATGATGGGGTTTTAAAGCGGTTTTACGAAGAAGGCGCTACTCTCTCTTTCTGAGGGTGGCGGGGACTTTGAGTTTGGGCCAAGTATTGAGTGGATTTTCAAGAACAATAGAGGAAATCTTTATAAATGGCCAAATACACTTTGTATTTATGCCAAAGAGAATTTTTCAAAAAAAAAAATGTCAAACCCTATTTTTAACCCATTTCCGCTTGTATTATTCTTCCAATTATACCTCGAGTCGATTTTCATGTCTCATCTGAGGAACCCTTATCTGATTTATTTAAAAAAAAAAAATTGTTTCTCCATGAATCAAGCAATCCATAGTTACAACATATACCCTCTTTCTTTTATCAATTGAAATTCAAATCATGATTTTATTCTCTTGGAATTTGATAGATTATTAATAGTTACAACAAGAAATCGAGTAGATTTGTATTTTTTTTAATCAACAAATCATAATTTTCATCGTCTTTTCCAACCATTCTGAAGTTTGATCGATTTCTTGGTCTTGTCTTTTCTAACCGTTCTGAAGTTTGATCGATTTCTCGGCCTTCACAGTTGATCATAGGTATGTTTCCTCGTAATCGTTTTCATTTTTTTTTAATCCTATTCATTTTTGTATTCTCGAAAGTATTCCTCTTTCTTTTCGAAAGTATTCCTTGTTAAATTAAGGTGTAAACTCTAGATTCTCTCCTACGTTGTATTTGAATTTATAATTCACTGGATTTACGTTGTATTTGAATTTATTGGTTCATTGGATTTTGATCTCGTTCATAGGCATTTTCGTCCAATTTGTTGTAAGAAAAACCTACTAAAAGTAGCAATTGACTATTTTTCAAATGAAAAAAATCATGTCATATTTCAAAACGGCCAATTAAAAATAGTCATTTATCTAGTTGTCCCACATATTTATGTTTAGAAAAGAAATTGTCTAATTATAAATTGAATCCTTTTTTCTTTTTTAATTTAAAAACACATTAACTGAATCTCAATATTGGTGGTTAGTTATTTAAGCTCCGTTTAGTAACCATTTGATTTTTAGTTTTTGGTTTTTGAAAATTAAGCTTATAAACACTACTCCCTACAATTCTTTGTTTTTATTATTGTTTGCACGTAATTTCAATGAAATGGAACACGTGGAATAAATTTTGTATTTATATTAGTCTTGTGGGTGTAATATAACCTCTAATATATAATCCTCTAATTCTCTCTTGTGTGTATTTTACTCAAGGACTAGAATGCTTGTTCTCGAGTGTGAAACTTCAATTGATCCTTGAAGTCTTGAAATTTTTGAGTTTTGGAGGGTCTTTGATCTTCAAGGAGTGTTCAACATAGAAATTCGCTATATATAATATTGTATAAAACTTTGCTTGTGTCGATTTTTCAAAAAAAAAAAAACTTTGCTTGTGTCTTGCCTTGGTAGAAGACATTTATGTTGCTAGGCATGTCAATGTGTGTGAGATATTTATGGGTTTCATATTTAATGCAAGCTAATTTATTTATTATTATTTTTTTAGTTTTAATGAAAATATCATCACTTCAAAAACTCAATGGTGTATCAATTAGTATATCAGTAGCATATTTGATATACTTTATATTTCCTAAATCAGCTAATTGATTTACTTAAAAATTTGATATACTTGAAATTAGTCCAACTCATAAGAAAAGTAAGAAATTACTCATTCATATATGATATATACGGTTGATATATTCAAAACACTACTAAAATGATACACTCATATTTTACCTCAAATGAATATTGATTGATGTATGATATACTGCTAATATATTCAAAATACTACTAAACTGATACACACATGTTTTACCTCAAAATGAATACAATGATATATCTGAAATATATACTTCATACTTGGTTATGAGTATTGGTACTCCAAAATGATATACCTTATATGTTATTTCTCTCTACTTTTTGTCGTATTTCATTTTCTCTTATTGATTTGTGTTGTGTTATTTATATATTTTAAATGAAATGTCTGTCTTTTATAACCTAATGAAAGAAACCCCCACCTATGTGAAGAAGAAGATGGGGAAGAGAAGGATGAAGGAGATGGGGAAGAGAAGGATGAAGGAGAAGAGAGAGGAAGAGAAAGAATTAAAAAAATAATTTAAAAACAATATTTTTTATTATTTTAATATATTAAAAATAATTTTTTTTAATTAAAATAATAGTGTCATGCCAGCCGCCCGTTAGATTTAACGGCAAAATGGATGACAGAGACCAAATTGCTCCTTATTTCAAATCTCAAGGGCTAAATTGTTGAGTTTGAAAACTCAGGGACCAAAGTGTAACTTATATTAAGATAGCCCATTAACTTTATCTTTGTTTTGATTTCTATTTGTATTGGCCCAAGTGTTTGGCCCATTATATCAGCCCATTTCCCTGTATTTGCGTTTTTTGTATTAGGGCAGAAGATGGCCCATAGCATCACCTCTTTTTCCCTGTGTTGGCGTGAATTGGTTTAGGGCAGAAGATGAAGGTTCTGGAATTGTATTCTCTGATTTACTTTTGCAAGAGTTTTTTATCCCCAGGTCTTTATATATATGGTGTAAACAGTGAAATCATATATATGAATTCATAGGGTTTTTCTCCTGCAAGTTTTGTGTTCTCTCCTTCTCCATTCTCTTTATGTTTTTCATATGAGTTGTTATTATGGTATCAGAGCTTGAGTCTAACGACTAAGCTTCTGCCCTAATTTTTTTTTTTCGGAATCATGTCGTCCAAAAGTGGTACAAGCGCAGCTATGGAGGATTCGTTGGTTTCGTCTCAGATTTTTGGCCCTGGTAACAAAGTTTCTATTGTGAAACTCACTGATGATAACTTCCTTTTGTGGAAATTTCAGATACAGTTCGCGCTTGAGGGTTACGATTTGGAGTCTCATTTTCATGACGATCCTCCTGCGCAATATCTTCAAACCCCCTCGGAATCTACTACGGGTGATGGATCCTCGGTGGTAAAAACCCTCAATCCGGCGTTTACCAAATGGAAGCGTCAGGACAAAATCATATCCTCTTGGCTTGTCGGGTCGATGACTGAAGAAATACTTCATCAAATGCTCCATTGTGGAACCGCAAAAGAAATTTGGGACTGCCTTTCTCAAATATTCTCATCTCGGAAGCTTGCCCAGGTGATGAAAATTAAAACAAAATTACAGACCATTCAAAAAGGAGGTATGTCTTTAAAGGAATATTTCTCTAAAATACAGCAATATGTTGATGCCCTATCTGCTGTTGGTAAGACTGTCGATGTTGAAGATCATATTCTTTATATTTTGGTTGGTCTTGGCTCTGAGTATGAGTCCATGGTGTCGGTTATTTCAGCAAAAGTAGGTCCTCAATCAGTACATGAGGTTATGGCTCAGTTATTTACTCAGGAAAATCGTATAGAAAGTAAACTTGTTCACACTGATACTTCATTGCCTTCTGTTAATCTGTCTGTTCAATCGAAGCCCATTGATATTGATGCTCAAAAATCCAATTCACCTCCATTTTCCACGCAATTCAGTGGTGGTAATCGTGGGCGTGGTGGAGGCAGAACCAATCGGGGTGGTCGAACATGGAATAATAGAAATCGAACTCTATGCCAACTCTGTGGCAAGTTCAATCATACTGCTACGAGATGTTATTTTCGCTATGCACCTCCAAGTTCTCCGACGAATACAGGTTCGTTTAATCCTTCTTATAATCAGTTTAACCGTCCTCCTTCTTTTCCTCAGATGAATGCCATGCTTACTGCCCCTGATCTTAACCACGACATTTCTTGGTATCCGGACTCTGGTGCCACGAATCACCTCACCCACAATTTTGGAAATCTCTCTGTTGGAACTGAGTACGGTGGAGTGAATCAAGTTCATGTCAGAAATGGAGCAGGTTTGCCCATACTTAACTTCGGTTATTCTTTTTTTTCTTCCCCTTTATGCACTGATCGTATGTTTTATTTACATAATCTTCTTCATGTCCCGTCTATCACTAAGAATCTTATAAGCGTTAGTCAATTTGCTCGGGACAATGGTGTCTTTTTTGAGTTTCATCCCTCGTTGTGCTATGTGATGGATCAAGCGTCTGGTCGGGTTCTGCTCCAAGGGACTCTCCATGAGGGGCTTTATAAATTTAATCTTTCTATCTCTCGACAACCATCTCAGAAACCGGCAATTCAGGCGCTTCATTCCTCCACTTCTGTTCCTGTTAATTCCAATCCCTTTGTCTTTTCATCCTCTTGCGGTTCTAATTTAAATGTCTGGCATAGGCGTCTAGGCCATCCTACTTTATCTACTGTTAAGCAAGTTTTACAGCAGTTTAAGCCAGCTATGTCTATAAATAATACAAAATTTTCTTTCTGTGATGCTTGTGCAATGAGTAAAAATCACTCCCTCCCTTTTTCCTCTTCCCTTACTACTTACCATTCCCCTCTTCAATTAGTTGTGTCTAATTTATGGGGTCCTACATATATCCCATCCATTAATGGTTATCGGTACTACATTAGTTTTGTGGATGCTTTTAGTCGTTATACCTGGATATATTTTCTAAAATCCAAGTATGATGCATTGAATGCCTTTATCAAATTCAAAACGCTTGTGGAAAAACTTCTTGGTTTACCAATCATTCAATTTCAATCGGACAATGGTGGTGAATTTCTATCTTTTAAACCTTTCTTAAAGTCTCATGGCATTACTCATAGAATGTCCTATCCTTATACGTCCCAACAAAATGGGATTGCAGAACGCAAACACAGACACATTGTTAACACGGGTCTAGCCTTACTATCTCACTCTTCCATGCCTCTCAAATTTTGGGATGAAGCGTTCTCTACTGCTGTGTTTCTCATCAATCGATTGCCTACTGACGTTCTTCATAGTAAGAGTCCCTTGGAAGTTTTATTTCGTACCAAACCTGATTACTCATTGCTGAAAACTTTTGGGTGTCAATGTTTCCCATGCCTTCGACCTTACAACTCCCATAAATTATCTTTTCGATCTACTCCATGTATATTCCTTGGTTACAACCCTTCTCATAAAGGATATAGATGCTTATCCTCCACTGGTCGCATTTTTGTATCTAGGCATGTTATCTTCAATGAACAATCCTTTCCTTTCACCAATTCTTCGTCTATATCCACAACTAAGTCTCCATCTTCGGTTTACCTACCTACTCTTGGGTCGATCATTCCTCTTTGTTCTTCTGAATCCTCACCTTCTCCTTTACCTGAGTTAAATATGGCGCCTGCTCCTAATCTCAATGAACCTGCTTCCCCATCTCCAGGTCCTTTAGATGAGGTTACTCCTAATCCTCCTACTTCTTCTAGCTCTCCCTCACTGCCTCCTTCCCCTCTGGTTATCCAAAATACTCATCATATGGTGACTAGGGGCAAGAGTGATATTTTTAAACCCAAGGCCTATTTGACTGACAATACATCTGCTTATGATTGGACGGAGCCACCAAATGTTAAAGAGGCTTTGAATTCCTCCCATTGGAGGAAAGCTATGCAAGAGGAATTTGATGCCTTACAACGAAATGCAACTTGGGATTTAATGCCTCCTCCCAATAATAAAAAGATAGTTGGATGTAAATGGGTGTTCCGAATAAAAAGGAACTCTGACGGCTCTATTTCTCGTTATAAGGCGCGGCTTGTGGCTAAAGGATTTCATCATACGACTGATTTAGATTATGATGAAACCTTTAGTCCTGTGATTAAGCCTGTCACAATACGTGTTTTGCTTACTCTTGCTCTCACCTATGGCTGGTCTATTCGGCAAATTGATGTTAATAATGCTTTTTTGCATGGAAAACTAACCGAGTCTGTGTTTATGGAACAACCTATGGGTTTTAAAGGTGCAGGTACTCAAAATATGGTATGCAGACTCAATAAAGCTCTCTATGGCCTTAAACAAGCACCACGAGCATGGTATGATCGCCTTAGTCATTATCTTCGATCTCTTGGTTTTGTTACTTCTAAGGCCGACACCTCTCTTATGCTTAAACATACTGATGCCTCTTGTTGCTATGTTCTAATATATGTTGACGATATCATTATCATGGGGAGTTCATCTTATAAGGTTGAGAAATTAATATCTTCTTTGAATACTCAATTCTCTTTAAAAGATTTGGGAAAGCTAAGTTATTTTCTTGGCCTTGAGGTTTCCTATCCGCAGCATGGAGGTATATTTCTCTGTCAATCTACTTATATTTCAGAAGTATTAAATCGTGCAAAGATGAATGATGCTCGACCCATGGCTACACCAATGGTTAGTGGTTCAATTCTTTCTGCCCATCAAGGTGAGTCCTTTCATGATCCTTTTCTTTATAGAAGCATTGTCGGTGCCCTTCAATACGTTGCCATGACTAGACCTGAAATATCTTATAGTGTTAATAAAGCATGTCAGTTCATGCATTCGCCTAAGCTTGTTCACTGGCAATTGGCAAAAGAATTTTGAGATGCTTAAAAGGATCTATCAACGATGGGCTCCTCTTAAAGCCCTCTCGTGACTTATCCTTGGTTGAATTTGTTGATGTCGATTGGGCTTCTGACCCTGATGACCGTAAGTCTACTACTGGTTTTTGTGTGTTCTTTGGCAATAACTTGATTACTTGGGGATCGAAGAAACAAGGTATAATTTCCCGTTCAAGTACTGAGGTTGAGTATCGCAGTCTCGCCACTATTGCTGCTGAACTTGTATGGCTTAAATCTCTATTTTCTGATCTTCATATATCTTTGCCTAAACCCCCTCTTGTGTGGTGTGACAATTTAGGTGTTGTTCATCTTAGTGCTAACCCTATTTTACACTCCAAGACTAAACATGTTGAGCTTGACATCTACTTTGTAAGAGATCTTGTTCTTCAAAGGAAACTTATGATTCAACACCTTCCAGCTCATGAACAAATTGCAGATATCCTTACAAAACCATTACCAGCATCCATGTTCAATCAACTGAAATTCAAGCTCAATGTTCATGATCTCACTACCATTGGCTTGAGGGGGTATTAAGATAGCTCATTAACTTTATCTTTGTTTTGATTTCTATTTGTATTGGCCCAAGTGTTTGGCCCATTATATCAGCTCATTTCCCTGTATTTGCGTTTTTTGTATTAGGGCAGAAGATGGCCCATAGCATCACCTCTTTTTCCCTGTGTTGGCGTGAATTGGTTTAGGGCAGAAGATGAAGGTTCTAGAATTGTATTCTCTGATTTATTTTTGCAAGAGTTTTTTATCCCCAGGTCTTTATATATATGGTGTAAACAGTAAAATCATATATATGAATTCATAGGGTTTTTCTCCTGCAAGTTTTGTGTTCTCTCCTTCTCCATTCTCTTTATGTTTTTCATATGAGTTGCTATTAACTTAACCCAAACCTCAGGGATCAAAAGTGTATTTTTTCCTAAAATGAAATGATTTAATTAATCAAAAACCATGTGAGAAAAGATAATATAAACAGGGACTAGGATCTCGAGCACAATTTGCATTGAAACAAAAACCTGTCTGAAGTTCATAAATGGAAAACTAAAAGAATTTAATTAACAGAAAAGTTCTATGCGCTTGCCAAATCTTTAGTGAAATTCAACCAAATTCAACCAAAAGAGCTAAACCAACATTACGATATCAAATGAATTGAATATTAATATCTGGAAGATAGCAAAGTTTGGCCCACTCCGTGTCACCTTTGCCAAGTTGTAGCTGAGGACATTCATGAACATGCAGAGCTTTTAGTTTGGTGAGACGTAGCATTGCTTCTTTGGAAGGCAAATGTTTCAAATTATCACAATTAAAAAGATCAAGTCTATTCAAAGATACCAAGTTTTCCAACCATTCCGGCAAAGCTTCAATGCCACCAAAATGTTTTAGCGTTAGAGATTCCAAAGCATTCAGGTGTTGAAGTTGTTGAGGGAGTTGGGTTACACTGTTCAACTCATCAACTAAAGCAAGTTCTTTGAGGGAAGGAAGGTGCATGAGGAGACTAAAATCATAGTTTCTTATGCACCCGAAAATTCTCATTCTCCGCAAGTTCACGAGATGGACTAACTCCTCCGGCAACTTGTGCAAGGGACCGATGCTTAAAAAACACAAAATGTGCTTATTTCGCAAACTTAAGGCCAAACTGGAACCGTTGTATATAATTTCCAAATGCTGAATGGAATGACAAAATTGTAGCCCATTTGGAAGTTCTGTCAATTGGTGGCAATGTGAAATCCTTAGTGATGTAAGGTGCTTGACATCATTCTCATCACAACAACCAAACATATCTGGAATCTGTAATAATTTGGGACAATGAGAAATTTCAAACTCCTTAAGATGGGGAAAAGTTGTAACATTTGATGCAACCATTATTTCTTCCCATTTCTCTAAGTTGGCCATGTCGGAGAGTCTAAATTTCTCTAGTCTGGGGAAGAAGGTCCTTTGGTTTGAATCATTTCCATAGAATTCGTTGCCAATACTTCGGACACTTTGCCAACCATAAACCACAAGTTCCTTTATGTTGTTTAATTGCCCAAGCATGGGAAGCCTTTCACAATTTTTGCAACGATATAAATGTATTACTCTTAAATTCTCGACAAAAATCTTGTTCGGCAAACATTTCCCTGCAAAATCATTGATTTCCAATGACCGAAGATTTTTATGTGGTTGAAGTCCTTCCAACACTTCCAAATCATTGCGATTGTTATCTTTTCTTGCATAGGTCCAGCTTAAGTCTAGCTCATCTAAGTTCTCTTTGTCCACCAATTTTGCTGTACAGGCTTCCTCCTTACTTCCAACCTTATCTAGACAAAAAAGTTTGATACTATCTTTCAAGTTTTTCAAAGGTCCAAGTTCTGTAATCTTACAACCCTTCTCAAGTCCAACTACAAAATTTGACAACGTTTGAAGTTGAGTCAACTGACTCAAATACGGAGGCATTTTCAGTATTGACTCACAAAATTCCAAATGTCTTAAACTAACCAATTCTCTTAAATTCTTCGGAAGAGCTCTAATCCATGGTTTAATCTTTAGTGTTTGCAAATTATAAAGCAAAACAATGGATGCTGAAATCTCAGAAATATTTGTGTAATTTGAAATTTCGAGATATCTCAAGTGCTTTAACTTACCAATTGAGTTTGGTAACGTATAATTAGGCCATTTCACGATCAAAACACGCAAAGGAGCAAAGTTGACAATCTTATCAACAATCAACTTCGTCTCTTCTTTCTGAAGTTTCTTATCATACCAATGCGTCAACGTGCGTAACTTGGTTGTAACTTTTTCATTCCCTTCCTTCCAAAATTCCTCGTCCAATAAATTTCTTGGATTATATTGCAATTTTTGATCACTTGAAATTGCACATGCAATATCATGTATAAGATCATGCATCTTACAATTCATTATTCTCCCTCGATCATCCTTATTTGCATCTTGAAATAAGCAACGAGACAACAAGACACTGAAGTACATGTCACCTACATTTTCCATTGTTATATTACTTCTTCCTTCTTGTAATTGAATAAATCCTTGTGCCATCCACATTTGAATTAGCTCTTTTTTTTAAACACAAAATCTTTGGGAAAATTTGAACAATAAGAAAAACATTGCTTTAATGAAGATGATGGTAGACGATCCACACTTAATTTTAGTATAGATAAAACAAAATTTTCCTCTTGTAACGGAGTCCTTACTAACAAGATCAATCTCTGGTTCTGCAGATTCATCCCCAACCAGTCCTAAAGAACCAGCCTCGCAGAAATGCTTGTGTAGCAAATCCATAACACTCCTCATTTTTTTGGCCATCTTATGACGAAAGATAAAAGCATTATTAGAGGGTGAAACGAAATTGCGAAGCTTGTTCATTTTTCCTGTTTGCACCTTCTGTCGAAGATCTTCATAAACAATTTCATCTAACAGATCGTCAGCTTGATAAACAAGATCTTGAAGTTTCTCCACCCAAATTCTCACAGCATCATGACGTAACTTTCTAGTGTTGATGTGGCGTAATATGGCTTCGGCCTTGGGTAGCTGTTCCCTCAGCTCGGACAGCTCTTCCATGAAGCCCCATGCGAGGCCAATTGGTTCAGCTGCAAGTTTCACCAGCTTCTTCAATGCTTCCTCTACAGCAAAAGTCCATAGGAATTCAACCATGGCTCCAATGTTATTTCTCAGAAAATTGCTCAAACGATTTGGGGAAGATTTAGATCCAAAGTCCACAGAGTCTATAAATCAAAATGGTCTTTGTAAGGCTTTCTCGGAAAAAAAAAAAAGAAAAAGAAAAAAGAAGGTTTTTGTAAGTCAACGTGCACTTGGGACAGGGGAAGCTGCCGAGAAATAACTAAGAAAGTAAAAAGGTCCTTCTTTTAATTTTAAATACAGTTTGAACTTGAATCCATTGATTCCACAATTTGTTTAATTATTTATACAAAGAAAATTCATAATGTTTAAATCAAATACTATAGACTATCAATTCATAATGTTTAAATCAAATATTATAGACTATCTGTAAATACTAATTTATGTTAGTATAGATGACAAATTGGACCAAATTAATAGCAAATATAGCAAAATTAATTGTACAAGACCAAAAAGCTATTGTCAGATTCTATATGTGTCTATCACTAATAGACTCTGATTATTCAAAGTATATCAGTGTCTATCGCAAATAGACTTCGATTAATCAAAATCTATCTGTGACTATCATTGATAGACTTTGATTAATTAGAGTCTATCAGTGATAGTCATTGATAGATTTTGATTAACCAAAGTTTATCAGCGATAGATACTGATAGACTCTGAATAATCAGAGTCTATTAGTAGACTGATAGATCTGATTAATTAGAGTCTATCGCTGATAAATTCTGATAATCGAAGTCTATCCGATAGACTCGGATAGATTTTGCTATATTTGTAATTTTTTTTACATGGTGTTATATTTGCTATTAGTTTGGTCCAATTTGTCACCCACTGCAATTTTCCTTTATGTTATCCTAATATTTTATCAATTTTTTGTTTTGATACTTGGAAAAAATTGAAATTATACCCAGAAACTTGTCAAAATTATACTCTTTACTCATGCAAGTATTGCACCATCTTTTACCCTCTATTAAATTTTTGCTGAATTCTTTCCCACTAATTTTAATAAAAAGTTTTCAAAAGGTCTCTCTATACTAATTAATTTTTCTACCAACAAGTTTTGTACAAATTTAAATTTGATTGAGGCACAAAATAATTTTAAAAATTAATTCAAAACTATAGTTTTCAACAAAAATTTATCTTTAATGTCATTTATCTTTGAAATTCTATCAATTATGTAGTATATATGTCATAAAAATTTGTTGATCATATATGTTAATACTTTTTTAACAAAAATTCATGAAAGGGTAAAAATTGTAATATATATATATATGGCAATAGAAATAATGAGTTTGAAACTGCTTTCTTATAACTTTGTCATCACGAGAAATTTTAATATTCATTTTGATCTCATTCTGTAATTTGTACGAATTGGGAAAGGTTTTGGATTTTTCATAAGGTTTTTTTTTTTTTTTTTTTGCTTTTTTATTTTAATTTTTACTATTTGTGTAATTATAAAATAATTAAACCTCGATAGAAATGTAAAACAAACATTTGTTTAGAAAAGCATCTTAAAAAAAAAATACATTTATTTAGAAAATAAAATAAAAGAAATTATTTCCAATAATGAATTTCATAAAATATTTAATTATTTTATTATTGTAAGAAGTGAGAAGTGAATAATCACGAAGAAGAGCAGAAAAAGAAATAATAATAATTATGAGCCTTGTTGAGTGGTTGCATATCAAATCAAGAAAGAAATGATTGACTTTGAGCATGTTGTTGAAAATGTTATGACGTTGTCATATTTGACAGCAGAAAAAGAAAATTCAATAAGTGCTTCACTTTCAATCACTCACCCTTAGCACAAGCTGGAAAACATTGTATTTTGGGCAAAAGACATCGAATGGCTGATCTGAAATCTCTAGGGTAACAAGAAAGTGGCTAAAAACATATAGTTGGTTTGAAAAATGGCTACACAAGTTTAGAAATTAAATAGATGACTAAACGATTTTATGATTTATAAATCCTTATTTGCAGAAGACAAAAATGTCCCCCAACAAACTGTTTAACATGTTCCTAACGTTTAAAATACATCCCTAAAAAAATTAGAGAGATTCTAGGAAGCTTGAAATTCAAAAATCCAACAAACCAACCTAACTTGAATCCTAAGGTAAATGTAGCATCTTTCTACTATTGAAGAATTGTTTTCTTGAAAATCCTGTGTAGATGATCCAATTATGTAAAAAAAAAAATTAAAAATGAAAAATAAACACCTCTAGTTGCATGCCCATGAATAAAAATTGCAGTATATTTGTTAGGGAGAAAATGCAAACTTAAACCCCTCCAACCGAACAAATCACCCCACACACACGTTAATACCCAATTGGTAAAAACTAACAAAAAAAAAAATTAATTAAAACTTACCATGCTGCATTCCCACCTCCATACATTTTCTCCTCAAAACTCCTTGCGTTTCCTCTTCATTCATCTCCGTTTTGAACTCCACCCTAATAATGTTGAAACTTCTTCTCGACGACGATTGTCACCAAATTTTTGAAGTTGAGGGACTGAAGATATGTAAATAATGGTTGGATTTTCCTTTTATTTACAACTACTTTATAGACAATCCCTTGATTTTAGGGATTTTTTTTTTTTTTTTGACAATACGTGATTATCCTGTTTGATTGTAACAACATTTTTTTTCCCAAAACCACAAGTCATGACAAAAGATAAACATATTGTTTAATATTGTGCAAATCCCCCAGAATCAAGGAAAAACAAGAAAAAAGACAAACGAACGAAGAAGGATATAATTAAGTGATCGAATATTTTATCTAAATAAAATTAGGCAAATACATTTGTAGTAATTAAGTGAGCTAGAAAATCAATCCAAAGGACGACACTCTATATTTTCACTATATTAAAACTTCACTCGTACATTTGCGGTGAGCAATTTGCGCCACAATGAACCAATTCATATTAATTTTAACCTATAGTTTAATATGAATCCAATTCATATTAATTATCATTTGAATCTTATTCAAATCATATCTCTCATACTACATAGTTTAATTTTGAATAAAATTCCAAATTAACTTTATATTATAATGTATCAATATACATTATATTACATGTATCATATACAATTAACTTATATTCCCTAAATTAATTTGAACAATTTTAAATTCTTTCAAAACAAATGATCCTTGTTTACCTGTTGTGAGTTAGTAGGGAGATCTAATGGACCTAAAGATTAGAAGCTCCAATTATTCAAGATTAATTTATTAAAACTCATTAATCAAATTAATCAACATTCATTAATTGTGGGTCGTCACTTCACTAAAGACTCACAGCTGCACTCTTCGCACTGTAGAATAGTTTGTGTCCACGAATTTAACCATTATTAGTAAGTCAATCTTTCACGAGTTGTTTGTAATTACATCTGGGTCAAATTATTGTTTTACCCCTGTAATTACCTCTTGTTCCTTAAGTACCATTGATCCTCTAATGAAATTTTTTTTATGGTCCTACCATAAACCAAAGTCCCTCTCGGGCCAGCGAGAGGGTGGGGCCCCTTATTCAAGACCCAGAGTCAACACTTAAGGGAACAACTCATCTACATATCCTAAAGTTGGGAAGGAGTGAATTCCATCTTGTGAAGTTATGTTCCTAGCTCCTCAGTCTATCTTGTCCCCAAAATGGTAGGCTTATTGAGTCAGCGTCTCGGACCACTCTCACCCATACAAATCAAAGGACAATCCCTCATAGGAAGGAATCCATAACTCACTCAAGATTGAGATCGAGTTACATGGTCATCTTATGAAATATTAATCTAATTAATTAATAGTGTTACAACTAACGATTAATTATTTCGCAGCCAAGTCTTATACAAACTCATTGCATAGGATACCCCCACTTGCATGTCTCTACATGAACGATTTGGATCAATTCGTTTGTATCAGATACAAAGTGGGTCGTATCATAGTATCACAAGGATAAGATACCCAACCTTATCCATGTAGGATTAAAATTCCTAGCGGAAGCCTAAGAACCGTCTCACAATTTAATTACGTTTTAGAAAAACCAGTACATTGGTGAAAGAAATGAAAACAAAACCAATTCTAATTTTATTTCATGTGATTAAGCATGCTGATTTTCAAGTCTACTGTAAAAGGAATCGAGACACTTACTTTCGTGGATGACTCTGGATATATAGCAACTTGATCTCCCACTTGCCAAATCACGAACTGACAGTAAAGAAACTGGGACACCACTAGTAGAGTTGCCTCCCTATCCTCTGAGTAATTTGAGGTCAAAAGGTTGTGGAACTTCTCTTGAATTTGGAAGAATATTTCACAAGAATGGTGTGAAATTTCTACCGAGAATTTTACAGAGAGGTTTGCCTTGGGAGTATTCTGAGAGAGAAGTAAAATGCAGGAGATTACCTTTTTGAAATTCCCAGGCATGAGATAGGTAGATTGAGATAGTGGATCAAATCGTGGTAACTTACCATGTATTTGATAACTCCTAGCAGTTGTTGGGAGTTATTTCTTTTTAATTTAATTGAATATTAAATTAAATTTAATTAATTAATAATTAATAATTAATTAAATCATATTTAATTAACATATTCATTTAAATCATATTTAAATAACATCTCTCATATAACCTATACATAGTTTTAATTCGATTAATTAAATTAATTAATTCTCCAATTAATTAATTACCAAATTAAATATCACATATTTAATTTCACCTACATTTGAATCATATTTAATTGTATTTCTCTCACAACCTATAGTTTTAATGTGCATCTAGTTGATGTGCAAATTGCTTACCCCAAGTGTACGGGTCAAGTAATAATATACTGTTTTCGTGATTAAACGAGTGTCGTCCTCTAGATTGGTTTTCTAGCAAATTAAGTACCGTGAATAATCTTGTCCAATTTTATTTAGGGAGCAAAACTTAGAGATAAAGATAAATCTAAAGACAAAAAGCATAAAATAAAGGTGGAGACTCAAATGGAAAAACTCTTAGGGAATTGATTTCATTGTTGAGATTGAGGGTTAATTAATGGGATGAATTTAGCATGCAATTATTCTACCAAGTCTAGGAACCTTTTATCACAACTATCTCTCCCGAGCATAATTGATTCTCATGCATGCAACCAACTTGATATCCCTATCTAAGTTCATTAACATGCAAGGCTTTGAGTTTAGTTCTTCAAGCAACTTCTAAAGTTATTCCAAATCCCGTCACAAACTTAGAATTTCTACTTTAGACATGCAATTAAATAAAGTAAGTCTTAGGCCAAATCCCCTCTCCCGAGCAAGATTCAACACTCAAAACATTCAACTAGTGATCAAGTAATTGAAAGCATTTAACCATAATTGCATAGGTAAAATAAATACATATTCATACCACAAATCAATCCAACAAACTAAAACAACTACATCAATCCCTAAGACAAACAACTAGCAATTCATAGTCTTTAAACTACAAACACTAATTGAAAGAAAAGCCATAAAAATTACAAGAGGTAAGGGAAAGAGAAAGGAAAACTCGAATCTTTCGAAACCGGCACGTCCCCGTCACGATCTCCACGTCTTCTCGCTTGATTCCCGCTCATTGGCCTTGGTTTATCTCTCACCAAAGGTCTCTAGTCGAAATTAGGGCTAAAATCTAACCAATTGGACTCCCCCAATCCGTAGCACAAAAAGAAGAATTTATAGAAAATTTGTCGATAGCGTCGCGACACTGTGGACATAGCGTCGCAATTTTGTGCCTTTGCCGCGATTCTGGAAAATTCGTCGAGAGCGTCGCGACGCTATGAATTTTTTTATTTTTTTAGATTGAACTTCATTTGACTCAAATTTCTCAATTAAGCTTTAAACACATACTTCCTACAAATAAAACATATAAATGCATAAATTTAGCCAAATAATTGTAAAAGACTAGCTTAATTAATTAGAGAAAAAATAGCTAGCTAGCTATGCTCGCTATCACTAATGCGCATTAATTTTAACTTATAGTTTTAATGTGAATCAAATTCATGTTAAATTAATATTTGAACTCCTTCAAATATTTAATTCTCTCATAAATTAATTTTGAATCATATCCAAAATTAAATTATAATATAAAGTTTAATTAAAATATAAACTTTATATTATAATGTATCACCATACATTATATTAATTCCCTAAGTGATTTTGAACATTTCAAATTCCATTCAAGACTAAATTACATCAATACCCTTTACGAGCTAAGAAATGGGCCTAATGGACCTATAGATCAAAAGCTCTGACGATCTAAGATTAATTAGCTAAACTCATCAACCTCATTAATCAACATTCGTAACTATGGGTATACTCCACTAAAGACCCACAAATGCACTTTTCTCACTGTAGATATATTTCTGTGTCCACAGATATAGACCAATAACAACAAGTTAGTCCTTCACGAGTGTTCGTAACACCAGCTAGACCGTTTTACCCCTAAGTTACCTCTATGTTCTTAAGTACCAATGATCCTCTAATGAACAACTTGTTTAAGGTCCAACCATTAAACAGAAACCCTTCTCGGGCCAGTGAGAGGGTAGGGCCTTTTGTTAAAATCCCGGAGACACCACTTAAGGAAACACACATCTACTTACCATAAAGTTGGGAAGGAGTGAATTCCATTTTGTGGTATTATGTTCTCAGCTCCCCACTCGGATTGAGACAATCTCTCGTGAACAAGAGTTCATAATACACTCAGGATTGAGACTAAGTTGCCTAGGTCATTGATAACTCTCCAAAAGGGAGTTATTTATAGTCCTTTATCTATTGATTTGCATGTTATTTGTGCCATTTGAGTGTGTCTGTAGATGGATTTATTTTGTTTTAGCCTAATTATGAGAATTGGTACTTTTTAGTTCTTTTATAGAAAAATATAAATGCTGACAAGTTGAGGGAGCAAAGACTGATGATCTAGCAAAATATTAGCAATTCGAGCCACGTGAGGCGCACATGATTCATTAAATGAAGTGGCGTTTTAAGCGTAGATCTAAGAGTAATCAGACTAGGGAAGCACTCCACATGTCCTAATTAACCTAATTAAGTTAAACTTTCATCTTATAAGAAGAGGAGTCGTATGAGATTGATTGAATCTATCCTTGGAGGCCGATTAGGGACCAAAACCGAATGGAGACTTTTAGGAGACCATTGTGTAGGGAATAAAAGTCTCCACGCAGCGGAAGCGCATCGATTGGACCTTACGCAGTATATTAATTAACATTAAAATACCGTTACGAAAAACTCAAACAAACTTTAAGCATATTTTAAAGTTGCTGGAAATTTTATTTAAACATGCTGAAAAATAAATCTAAATTTATTTTCATGCTTTTCTAAAGAAAATGGGAAGAACCGTTACAAACCTTCGTTATAGACTTGACCGTTCTTCGCCAACGACGCTCCTATGAACGAAAATACAGCAGCCTCCTTAAAGTTTCTTCGCTGGAAAATTCTTCTTTAAAGACACAATAACCACAGAGGTTGCACCGGTATGTCTCTAAGTCTAGGAGGCAAAAGACTTGTGAGAGTCTTTCTCTAAGAGGGAGGCTAGAGAGAATTCTAGGTCTTGTCTTGAGAGTCTAAGAGCAAGAGTAAAGTGTCATGGACCAATTAGGTCTAGTGTTCTATTTATAGAAGAGAGGCCATGAATAAAATATTCAATTAAATCAATCTTTTCCAAAATTGATTCAATCTTATTCCTTATTTAATCAATCCATGATCAATCAATTCCATAACTGATTAATCTTTTCCACAAATGACTAATTACTTCCATAAGTGATTAGATCATTTCCATAAATGATTAATCACTTCCTTAAGTGATTAATTATTTCCATAATTGATTAATTCCCGGTTAATGAATTCGTTAATTAATTAACCACCAATTAAATATCACATATTTAATTTCCGACCTTGAATTAATTAATTTGCCCAAATTGATTTTAGGCCTTAATTAATTCATTATTTGAACTCTTTCAAACTTCCATAAATTTATATTAATATTTGAATTTCTTCAAATATTAATTTCTCTCATAATAATATATCAATATATATTATATTTGTTTCCCTTAGTAAATTGAACACTTTCAATTTACATTTATTACTTAGTTGCGTCAAATTACTTTATGAGCTACCAGTGGGACCTAATGGACCTACAAATCAGAAGCTCCAACGAAATGAGATTAATTGGTCAAACTCATTAACCAAATTAATCAATATTCGTTAATTGTGTGTACATTCCACTATAGACTCACAGTTGCACTATTCTCACTGCAGACATATTTTCTGTGTCCACGGACATAGACCAATATCGACTAGTTAGTCCTTCACGAGTGTTCGTAACACCAGCTGGGTCAAATTACCGTTTTACCCCTGGGTTACTTCTATTTCCTTAAGTACCAGTTCTCCTCTAATGAACAACCTGTTTGTGGTCCAACCATCAAACAGAAAACCCTCTCGTGCCATTGAGAGGGTAAGGCCCTTTGTTCAAGACTTGGAGTCACCACTTAAGGGAACACTCATCTGCTTCCCTAAAGTCGGGAAGGAGTGAATTCCTTCTTGTACGATTATGTTCCCAGCTCCCCATTCGGTCTTGTCCCCAAAATGGTAGGCTTATTGAGTCGGCGTATTGGCCACTTTCACCCATGAAAATAAAAGGACAATCTCTCATGAGCAGGAGTCCATAATCAACTCAGGATTAAGACTAAGTTGTCTAGGTCGTCCTAGTGAAATAGAAAACCAACTAGTTAACGGTGTTATAACCAGTGGTTACTATTTCGCGGTCCGGTCTTATGCAAACTCATTGCATAGGATACCCCCACTCGCATCTCTCCTACACGAACGCGTTGGATCGCAGCGTTTGTATCAAATACAAAGTGGGTCGTATCCATAGTGTCACCAGGATAAGGCACCCAGTCTTATCCCTATACTATAGACACTTTAGGCTGTTTCTTGAACAATGATCTCATATGTCGCTACATATAGTTCAAGACTCATATTACAGCCTAGGATGTCTAGTTTATTGGATTAGAGTTATTTCTAGGCAAAGACAAATATAAAATAACTAATAACATTTGATGGAAAAAATATATCAATATTATTTCATTAATATTCGGTCAACGGTTACATTCACTATCTACGAGTTTTATGGCATAAAACCCAACAAACTCCCACTTGAACTAAAACACTAGTTAGTGGAATGTAAATGCAATAATCTAAAGCTGGAAATGTCATGTATATTAAAATAATACAATGAACTAGGACATCCTTATACCCATTATACATTTCTCCCACTTGCCCTAGATTAGATGGCATACATATCTCATAGACCTAGACCCTCTAGATGACCCTCAAACACTTTAGCCGTGAGAGCCTTCGTGAATGAATCAGCGATGTTGTGCTCTGAAGCGACCTTAGTGACGATCACATCTCCTCGTTGCACAATCTCTCGTATCAGGTGATACTTCCTCTCGATGTGTTTTCCTCGTTTGTAGCTTCGAGGTTCTTTTGAGTTGGCTACAGCCCCACTGTTGTCACAGTATAGTGTTATGGGCACGTTCATATTTGGAACCACTTCCAAATCAGTCAAGAACTTTCTAAGCCATACTGCCTCCTTAGCTATTTCGCAAGCTGCTACATACTCAGCCTCCATGGTTGAGTATGTTATGCATCCTTGTTTGATGCTTCTCCACACTACTGCTCCTCCATTGAGGGTGAATACTGACCCTGATGTGGATTTCCTTGAATCCTTATCAGCTTGAAAGTCAGAGTCAGTGTATCCAGTAAGAATCAAATCCTTAGCTCCATACACAAGCATGTAGTCCCTCGTTCTCCGAAGAAACTTGAGGATATTCTTAACCGCTCCCCAATGGTCCAACCCTGGATTAGACTGATACCTACTGACTACTCCCACTGCATAACATGTGCCAGGCCTAGTGCAGAGCATAACATACATTAAGTTGCCTACAGCTGAGGCATAGGGAATGTGCCTCATGTTCTCAATTTCCTGAGGTGTCTTAGGAGACTGTTCCTTAGACATGTGTACCCCATGTCTGAAGGGTAGTAGTCCCTTCTTGGAGTTTTGCATCGAATATCGAGACAACATTTTGTCAATATACTTTGCTTGAGACAGTGCTAGCGTTTTGTTCTTACGATCCCTAATGATTTGGATTCCCAGATCATATTGAGCCTCTCCCAGATCTTTCATTTGGAATTGGGGTGCTAGCCATTTCTTAATGTTAGTGAGGTATCCTACATCATTCCCAATGAGCAGGATATCGTCTACATAAAGTATTAGAAAAGGTACCTTCCTTTTGTTGACTTTCTTGTATACACAAGGCTCATCAACATTTTGGTCAAAACCAAAAGATTTGATTGCAGTATCAAATCTAATGTTCCAAGATCTGGACCCTTGTTTTAATCCATAAATGGATCGATTGAGCTTACAAACCTTTTGTTCCTGACCTTGGGCTATGAACCCTTCGGGTTGAGACATGAAGATATTCTCTTCAAGATTACCATTCAGAAAGGCAGTTTTGACGTCCATTTGCCATATCTCATAGTCATAATATGTGGCTATGGATAAGAGAATTCTTATGGCTACTGGAGAAAAAGTTTCCTCATAGTCAACCCCTTCCTTTTGGGTATAACCCTATGCCACTAGTCTAGCTTTGAAGGTCTGTACATTTCCAGCTGCATCTCTTTTTCTCTTATAGATCCATTTGCACCCTATGAGTTTTACCCCATTTGGTAGATCTGCGAGTTTCCATACAGAATTGGAGTGCATTGGCTCCATTTCCAGGTTCATGGCATTGACCCATTCATCCTTATCTTCGTCATTCATTGCCTGTCGATAAGACAATGGATCCTCAATGCCATCATTAGGTATGACAACCTGAGTTTCAGTTAAACCCAAGTAGCGATCAGGTTGTGATACAATCCTCCCACTGCGTCGAGGCACTCTCAACGTTTGAGATGGACGGGATGGATCTGAAGAATTAGTTCCTTCATCAACCCTTGTTGAAGGTCCAACTTCATCAACAACTCTTGGTGATTCTTCTATAGCTTCTCCTAATATTATTTTGCTGCGTGGTTTATGATCTCTCATGTGGTCTTCCTCTAAGAAAGTGGCGTTTGTCGATACAATCACCTTATTTTCTTGTGGGTCGTAGAAATAACCACCTCTCGTTTCTTTAGGGTAACCAACAAATTGACACAATTTTGAACGAGGTTCCAGTTTCTTAGGATTTGTCACAAGCACGTGTGCTGGACAACCCTAGATGCGAAAATGGTGCAAACTAGGTGTTGGGTTTTATGCCCTAAAACTCGTAGATAGTGAATGTAAACAAATTGTATACTTGTTTCAATAAAGTGTAATTGAGTTTCTACAATAAAGTGTTATTGTTAAATATTGCACAATTTGACCCAAATCCAATAAACTAAGATCCAAGGTTGTTTACATGTGACTTGAACTAGTATGTGGGGACATACGGGGATTGGTGTTCAAGTAACAACCTAAAAGGTCTATAGTACAAGGATAAGGCTGGGTACCTTATCCTGGTAACACTATGTGATACGACCTGCTTTGTATTCGATACAGACGTATTAATCCAAGGCGTCCATGTAGGAGACATGCAAGCGGGGGTATCCTATGCAATGAGTTTGCATAAGATCGGACCACGAAATAGCAAACCACTAGATGTAACACCGTTCACTAGTTAGGTTACTGTTTCAATATGATGACCTAGGTAACTCAGTCTTAATCCTGAGTGTGTCATGAACTCCTTCTCACGAGGGGTTGTCCTTTGATTAGTATGGGTGAGAGTGGCCTGCACGCCGACTCAATAAGCCTACCTTCTTGGGGACAAGACCGAGTGTGGGGCTGGGGACATGACAACACAAGATAGAATTCACTCCTTCCCACTTCTAGGAGAAGTAGATGAGTGTTCCCTTAAGTGGTGACTCCAGGACTTGAACAAAGGGATCCCACCCTCTCACTGGCCCGAGAAGGACTTTCTGTTTAATGGTTGGACCATAAACAGGTTGTTCATTAGAGGAACGCTGGTACTTAAGGAGACAGATGTAACAAAGGGGTAAAACGGTAATTTGACCCAACCGTGATTACGAACACTCGTGAAGGATTGACTTACCGGTATAGGTCTACATCCATGGACACGGAAATGTTCTACAGTGAGAAGAGTTCAGCTGTGGGTCTTTAGTGGAATGACCCACAGTTAATGAATATTGGTTAACTTGATTAATGAGTTTAATCTATTAACCTCATATCATTGGAGCTTCTGATCTGTAGGTCCATTAGGTCCCCCTGCTAGCTCGTAAAGGGTAATTAGGAACAAATATATCTTGAGAGAATTTGAATAGTTCAAATTCATATTGGGAATTAAGTTAATTGTATGAGATACAAATTAATATAATGTATAATGATGCATTAAAATATAAAGTCTAATTTGAGATTAAACTTTATTAAATTGAGAGATTGATATATTTGAAAGAGTTCAAATATATGTCTAATTAAATATAGGATATTTAATTAGAAGATGAATTAATTAATTATTCAATTTAGTTTAAATTAAATGAGATTTAATTAAACTATAGTCTATGAGAGAAATAAATATTTGAAGAAGTTCAAATATTAATATGAATTTGATTCATATTAAATTTATAGGATATAAGAGAATTTGAAAGAGTTCAAATTTTAATATGAATTTGATTCATATTATAGAATTAATTAATTGAAGGCTTGAAATTAAATATATGATATTTAATTGGGTAATTAATTAATTAACTAATAGAATGTCTGAAATTAAATATATGATATTTAATTGGTGATTAATTAATTAAAGAATTAATTAATTGGAAATTAATAAATTATGGAAATGATTAATCACTTATGGAAGTGATCAATCATTTATGGAAAAGATTAATCAATTATGGAATTGATTGGTCATGGAATTGATTAATGGAAAAGATTAAATCAGTTATGGAAATAATTGATTTTAAATGAATATTTTATTCATGGTCTTTCTCCTATAAATAGAACACTAACCCTAGGGTTTAGGTACCACAACATATGGCCACCATAAGACCCTCTCACATTCTCTCAACTCAAGAACTCTAGGGAGAATTTTCTCTCTCGAGTTTTTCTCATTCAAGATTAGGTAGTCCCACAACTACGTTCCTAATCTCAGAGTTATAGCGGGGAAGATCAAATGGTGGTGTTCTTCGTTGTTGCGGAGCAATCAAGAAAGGCGTTCTTGAAGAATTCAGAGTCGTCAACGAAGGTATGTTTCTCATCGCTTAACCTTTTGCCAATGTATTGGTATTTTGTAAAACAAAATTAATTTACGAACGGTCCAATGGCTTCCGCTGTAACGGAATTGGGAATTCCAATCCTTCAATTGGTATCAGAGCCAATCGTATTTTTCAAAATTTTCATTGGTTTTTGGTGGGATTATGCATTATGAATGTGGTTTGTTGAAAAACTGTTTTGGTTATATTTGGCCATAGATTTACAATTTTGTATGATATGATCATGTAAGGGCCCATGTTTTCGGGGCAAAAATATTGTAAATCGAGTCTTGTAAGTCCGTGTCTAGAAATTAGGAATCAATTTGTTGATTGGTGCTCGAATCAGGGTTCAATTTGGTGAAAGATTGCTGCTGGAAACGTAAGGCAGTATGCTGTCCAGAGGCGTAGCGTCACGACCCTGCTCAACGGAGTCGCGACGCTGAAGAACGAGGGCTGGAAAAATTCGGGGCAGCGTCGAGACGCTTTGCCTCCAGCGTCTCGACGCTGACAGAAGTTTTTGAACGCTTCGTTGGAACGAACTATGAAACGGTTAGGATATAATTACAATTTGCGTGCACTTATTTTCAAACGGCGGTGTTGGAGTAGATGGCATGCACGCGCGCTTGTCTTCCTTGAGTTCTCGTGTTCGAGCTGGTACGTGGGCGAATAATTTTTCTCGTGTGGATTAGTTCGTGGGCGGTCTGGTTTGCAGCTAATCTGGTTCGGTTTGGTTCATGAAGTATTGCTCCGTTTCAAGTGATTTGGATCCGGTTTGAAGCTGGTTCGTGCCGGTTCTGGAGCGGCTCAAGACTCAGAAGGATAATTAAATTGAAATTTTTGTAATTTTTGTTTATTTTAATTATCCTAGGGGCCAATATACCGGTTTTTTCAGCTATTTATTGCTTTATGAATGTCATTTAGCTAGATCCCACCATAGGTTAAGCATGATTCATGCAATTTTATGTTATAAATGTTATAATATATGATAATTATGCATGAAATTGAGTTATTTAGTATAATTGTTATATTAAATATATGAAATTGGAAAAGCATGATGCATGACATTAATTAGATAAATATAAAGTGTTATATTATATTAATGGAGCATGCATGCTTAGGTTTATTTTCATGAGTATTAATATAATTAGTTATATTATGGATGGAAATAAAACATCAATGCTTATTTTCATGAGTATTTAATATTAATTGTTATGATTAAATGGATGAAAATTGAAAAACATTGATCATGAAATTACTTTAGTTTAAAAATATAAGAGTTATATTTATGAAAGTAATTTATATGCTTATTTATTTTCATGAGCAATTAATATAAAGTGTTATGTTAATGTATGAAAATGTGAATGCTTATTTTAACTAGTCGAGAAACACGTGCATTGCACGTTAAATATTGTAGTTTTAAATTAAAATAAGAGAAAATAGTACGTTTTTAGTATGTAATAAGTAAATATTATATAGTTTTTTTAATAATGTAAATATTATATAGTTTTTGTAAATTTTTAAAAGTTACTCATTGCAAGAATTATTTTAATGTTCTCATGTTATCACTTTTTCATGAAAATTCCTATGTATAGTACAAAGTGAAATTTTATGCAAATAATTAATTTATTAAATGATATGTTAATATTTTGATATTGTAAAACATATATGGCCAGAAAATTTCATTTTAATGATTTCATATTTTTCATGATGTTTCACATATACCGTCTAAATTACAACCATACAAGAAAGAATACTTGTCCTGTTGTATAACCACTTGCACTGGATCAAAATCTCTCAGAAGACCTTGGTGCAATTCATGAAATAACAACTCTTGAATCTAAAAATACAAATAATATAACTACGAAAATTCATGAATCTCAACATGTTTTACAAAAAGTCACTTATCTATGAAAATAACACATGGAAGACAATAAATGAAGAACTAACTCGAATAAAATAATTATAAACATAGTTCAATGCTTTTATACATGGATTGTATTCATACACGAATGAATGCATCTATTGATGTATAACCACATGCACCTAATAGTCATGTCTTGTCGATATTAATTGCACGCATTTGAATGAACAGACACATACATTCGAAGAGTCATATCATAATTTGAACAGTCATGTCCTACAAGTATACATTGCAACTATTCAACATTTCTCTCAACGGACACCTCAACTCGAAAAGTCATGTCCTATCATTGAAGGACAAAGTGAGACTTTATTAAAAATGTAAGGGCAAAATAGGAAGGCAAAGATTCTCCCCTCTTAGCCCCTTTTATATATATAGTATAGATTATCATATTTGATTTTAATTGACAAAATCAAAATACAAACCAAATATTTTTTTTTAAATAAATACAAACTAAATCCATGGATTATAACAAAAAAAAAAAAAAACTAATAAATAATGGTGGCCTCTTGTTTTTATTTTATTTTTTTTTATTGGGGATGAAATTTAGTTAAAATCCTATACCCAAACACAATTAACCAATACATCAAGGTGGGTCACAACCAAATTATGAAAGTATTGAGAACGAATAAAAGGCAATTAAACACGAAAAAAAATATATGAAATCCTGTATTTTCTAGAAGAAGAATCTCGAGAAACAAACAGAATACGAAAAAGTAAAGTAATAGAATAATCTCAATGCAAAACACATATAAAATCAATTCAGAGAGCAAATGATTACTTAAATTGTTTTCCATATAAAATCAATTTAGAGAATAGACGACTACCAATTATAACAAAAAAACTGAAAAAAAAAACATGAAATATAAATGAACAATTGGAAAAGATAACTAATTTTAGACGTGAAAAAATAAATTTTGAGGAAAAAAAAATTAAAGTCCGTCTATAACATAGAATATTTTAGAGTGATCTTTTTCGAATTAAATTGATAGAATTAAACAAAAACATTATAATTATAATTTAAGAGAGGTACCTGAAACCAAAATGGAGGGGATGAATAGTTTTTTATGTGAAAACCAATGGGAGAAGGTGAACAATTTATAGACGGAATTGAGATTCAAATTCAAATTTGATTAAATTTTGGATCAAATCTACCCCTCATAAGATAAAATATATATACCGTAATATTATTGTAGGTTATTTATTACTTTTTTTTATAACAATATTATTATTGTAGGTTATTAATTTCATATTTTATGAGATAAAAAACAAATTAGATTTTGATGTTTCAAAAAATATATACATTAGATTTTCAAATTACGAAAATTTTCTTTTTTCTTTAAATATTTTATTTTCTTAATTAATTAAAACAAATAGGAAATTTATTTTTTTTCTCTTTCCTTTTTTTAATAAAAATACCATAATACAAAATTTGATTGTTTTTTAATATTTTCTTTTTTTTTAATAAACTAATTAGAGTTTTGATTTTTTTTTCTTTTATTTTTTTAATTAAAACAATTAAAAACTTGATTTCAGAAATTAAAACTGATTAGATTTTTTATTTTTTATCTTTTCATTTTTTATTAAAAAAATTACGAAATTTGATTTTGGAAATTGAAAACTAATTAGATTTTTTTAATTGAAACAATTACAAAATTTGATTTCGAAAATTGAAAACTAATTTGACTTTTTGATGTTTCAAAATATATATATATATATATATATATATATATATATATATATATATATTAGAAAGAAAGATTAAAAAAAATATAGATTTCGTATTCCCAAAAAAATCAAAAAGTGAAATCTGATTATATTCTAAAAATAATCTTATTTATTCTTGTTTAATTTTTTTTTTATGAGATTTCGTGTTAAAAAAAAATCAAAAAGTGAAATCTTATTATATTCTAAAAATAGTCTTATTTATTTTTGTTTAAATTTTTTAATCTTTTATTTTTTAAATTAAAACAATTAGATTTTAACTAAAGTAATTATCTTAAATTTAAAGGGGTATTTTACTCCAAAAATGTTTTTGGATCCTTACTTTTTAATATATTAAAGATTATATATATATATATATATATATATATATATATATATATATATATATATATATATAAAGTACGAATCCGATTTTAACCTTATATTTTAAAATAATACCTAAATGATCCTCTATGAATTTTTTTGTTTTTTTTTGAACCATCCTCTATGAATCTTTTTAATAATGAACCATTTTCCACTCATCCTTCACGTTAAACACATAACTAACTTTTTTTTTTTTTTAATTTTTTAAGGTATAACCAATAACTTTAAAAGTAATAGTTTTTCTAGGTAAAATTGGTTTAACTTTAGTTACATTATTAATTTAATAATTCTATTTTTTAAATTTTTATTTTTTTAGTTCCTTTTTTGTTTGAGAAAAAAATAAAAAAATTTAATTCTTAAACTTGTGAAATTGCTTTTAATTATAATTAATTATAGAATTTCAAGAATTTTTAAACATTTAATTTTTAAAAATGGCTTATTTGAAGGAAAAAATAACCTCTTCCACACTCCACTATCAATTTATTTATTTTATAAAGTTTTATTTATTTATTATCATTTAATTAAAATATAAAATAAACAAAACAAAATTGTTTATCCTCTTTTACATTTTTTTTAAAATTTTATTAAGGGTTGGCATATGAAAGAAAAACAACCATTTTTATTTCTAGAAATTTATGAGTTTTATTTTATTTTTAATTATAGTTAATAATGAAATCTCAAAAGTTTTTGTTTTAAATAAAAGTTCATAAATTTTAATTCTAAAACTTGTGAGGTTGCTTTTAATTATAACTAGTTTAGAAACACGTGCGATGCACGTTAAATTTTAATGTTTTAATTGAAAATAATGATAATAAAAAATGGTGTCTAGAAGTCTAAAACTATATATTATATTGTTCTATGTTCATTTATAATGAATATGAACATAATTCTTATACCTTTATTTGAAGAACTTTCTCCAAATAGGTAAATATAAATTACATAGGATTTTAAAATAATGATAAAAATGATTGCAAGAAAAAGTTATAAAATTAAGAAAAAGAAAAAAAATAATTGTATAATAATTAGACTATTAATATATTGATACAAAAAAAATGTGTTTTTTTTTATAAAAAAAAATTTTTTTAGTAAAAAGAAAAAAAAAAGGTTAAATGCATGTTAATGAATGTGAGAACTCAAATTTAATATACTAAGTGATTTTTTTTTTTATAACAATATACTAAGTGGAACTTACGAGGACATTTGTGCAATAATTATTAAATAGGAGAATACTTTAATGTTATTCAAATCTATTATTTCAATCCAAATGAGTTTTAATTTTAATGAATATGGTACTTGTTATAGGCAATTTTGGACCACCCCGATGTACAAGGAGCTGACGAGGACAACCGGGGAGAAATCGGGCTGGGAGATGGACCAAGGAGACGAAACCGGCAAGTGGGACGGGCCAAGGCCGAAGGGGGCGGGTTTTTGGCCCGACCCCCTGCTCGGCCTCGGCCCAAGGCCGAGGCCGAGCACATGGTCGGCCCGCTCGCGCGGGCTGAGCCCGTTCGGTTTCGTCTGGTCCCCACCGCCTCTGGCTGCCCCGGTTTCGCCTGGTTTGTCCCGAAACGCCTCCGAATACCTAAAAACCCTAGGAGGATGAGCAGGTATTTATATCCTTCTTCGCCATTGAAGAAGAGGACCCGAACTCTCTACTCTCTTCCCTTACTCTCTCCTACCTCCGTTTTCTAACTTAAGCATCGGAGTCGGTGTGGCTAGCACCACACCGGTGTGCAGGTTTTCCGTCTTGCAGGCCACGTCTTCCCCTCCATCTACAAATTTACCATTGGTGGCACGTGAAGGTCAGGTGAGTTCCCTCGGACCAAAATCGACCATCAACAGTACTTATTTTAATCAAATGATTTTTTTTTTGTTATTCTTTAAAATTTTAAAACATGTTTCATTTATATATTTTAAGTCAAATGAAGCGAGACATTCAACGAATTTTTGAAAAAAATAAAATGCTCACTTAAAAAGAAATAGGAAATCTCACTTTATAACTAATAGAGAATGAATTAAAAAATTTGGTAAAAACCCACATTCTTACATTTTTTTTTTTTACTTCCCCGTTCTTACAATTATGTACCTTTAAAAGAGTAATTTCTACAATTATATAAGTTTATGACTTAATTTTTAAAACTAAAAATTTAGGATAACAATGGTAACAACCATTGTATTTTATTGGTGCTTTATGCATTTTTTTATTTTTGTGTTTATATAGATTTTGATACAAAAATATCCATACAAATCAAAATAGTGATGAAATTAGAGTCGAAAAATAAGTAGAAAACTCAAAAGTTATATGAATATTATATAATAAAGTTTTTTCCTTAAGTCATGAATACGACTTCTCAAAATTTTTACCATCAAAATCATGCTAATTACCCTAGTATTTTTAATTTTAATCCTCGAATGAATGCATTTTATGTGTAACTTCCTCTGCTTGAACAGTCGCATCCTATTAGCAAAGATTGAAGGACACTTTAACTCGAAGGGTTGTGTCTCTCTAACAAATATTAAAGGAAAAAATGGATATTTATTAAAATTATAAGGGCAAAAGAGGAAAGCAAAGATTCTCCTCCTTAAGCCCCTTTTATATATAGTAAGATTTTCTTGAGTAATTAATTTAAGAGTTAGATTAATTGAAGAAAATTAATTTGAATTGAGCATGAAATTACTTTAGTTTAAAAAATATAAGAGTTATATTTATATTAGTAATTAACATGCTTTATTAATTTCATAAGCTATTAATATAAATGTTATGTTAATGTATGAAAATGGTAATGCTTATTTTTTAATTTTCTTGTATAATTAATTTAAGAGTTAGGTTAATTAAAAGGAAAATTAAATTGCATTGAGCATGACATTACCTTAGATTAATATAATTGTTATATTATTGTATGTCATGTATGCTATTGTATGGTTAATTAATTAGAATTTGATTGTTAATTTATTCACCATAATAGCATGTTATAGGGTTAATTCATTAAAAATTTATAATAGTTATAAAATTAATGAATAGAAACCGTCAACCTATAACAAAGAATTGCATGCAAACATAGGATCTTAGGATAAATGAATTAATTTTAAAATGTTTAAAATTAATTAGACCTAAGATCATATTTCTAATAGGATTAGAATTATTCTTACTTAGACTTAAAATTAGTTTTAATTGACTAAGTAGGAAAAACATTGCTATGATTATAAGGGAACTCCACCGGTAAAGTTCTGTCTAAGGCTGGGGGTATTTAAGCTGACGGTTTACGGAACACCTCCTACCTGGGAACTGACCTGGAATATCGGAGTTGAATTAATCATAGCTAAATGTTAGCTTGCAATGTCACTAGGTTTGTTAAAAGTGTTTAATGCACCTAGATCTTTAGAGTAAAGACCTTACATTACTGTGGTTATAAGGGAACTCTCTCAGTGAAGTTCTGTCTAAGGTTGGGGGTATTTAAGTTGACGGTTTACGGAACACCTCCTACCTGGGAACTGACCCGAAACTTGAGTTGAATTAACCATAGTAATGTTGACTTGCAATGTTGGGTTTATTAAAAGAAGTTTAATTCACCTAAAACATTGTGGTTGAATCCTTTCCATAATTGTTATAATAGGATCAGACTTAGATAGATTGACTTAGCCGAATTTTATCTAAGTTAAACAACCCTAAATTAACCTTGGGACATTTTAAGTGGGAGAAAAATTACAAAACAAGATTTAAATCAAGTTTTGCTCCTATGTCCCTATATTCACAACGTGAGGTTCATGCTCGGCTTCGAGTCACCCTAGGAGCGGCCTCCCTTCGAAAAGTGTTTGCATGGATCAATAACAAGGTGAATGGGAAAAATGTCTAGAGTAAGTGGGAGCGGGACACGTGTCAACGTATCCCTCGGTCTCCACCCCTAGTTCACACCGTGAGAGTCCTATGATCCGCCTGCAGGTTGTCTTGGTGCAACCATCCCTTCGGAGGGCCTGATCATAGGATTCGGAACACTGTGAACTCCTGAATAGGATAGGGTCACTTAGGCTAATCACCAACAGTTGTCTTTCCCTTCGGTAGCCTGTTGGTGCGTGCCTCTGAGATCTGAAAGTGGGAGGGTTACACTTACGGGGATGAGTTAAATGTGTTAACTAACCCTTGACCGAACAACGGTAACTAAACGCTGACGGAATATGAGTTATTCTGGTGTTAGAGTTTAGTTGAGATTGTCTCAATTCAGAGGAGGAGTAGTTGACCACCCTTCGGTGGCTGTTGTTCTAAACCTTTGAAGTATCGTTGCAAAAACTAAATCAATAGTTTTATAGGGCTTCTTTGATTGCTTATTTGTTTTTGCAGAATTTGATTGAATTTTTTGTGATGGGTAGTGCAATTAATAATACAAGCAATTTGTTACTTCAACAATTATATAATAATTTTATGTGTATTGTCTTACGTCACTTTATGAATAACGGTAATACAACAGGCTTAAACGACAAATTGTGGTAAATAAGTCTAGGATTATTCTTAACTGAGGAATGTCCTCATGCCCCATATGTTTAATTCATTAAGAATTGTTCTTGATGAATATGACATAGAACCTTGCTTAGCAAAAGGAGAACTTGTTCAAGACCGTAATTTTCATTTACTTGTCTTGAAAACGTGATTAGTGAAGAATAGTGATTCTCCCTGAATACTTGATTCAGGGGCCACAAATCACGTGTGTTCTACTTTTAAAGGAATAAGTTCCTGGCAAGAGCTTGCTGCTTGTGTAATAACTCTCAAAGTTAGAATTAGAGAGGTTATTTTAGCTATATCAGTGGGGAACATTAAGTTATTTTTCTCAGTGGGAGAAAATACATATTATTAGATAATGTGTATGTAATTCCTAAGATAAAAAGAAATTTGATTTCTGTGTCTTATTTGCTGGAACAATGTTACTCTTTACCTTTCTCTGCTAACGCAGTTTTGTTTCAAGAAAGGGAGTTGACATTTGTTTAGCTTTACTGAAAAGTAACCTAAATGTTTTAAGACTAATCAATAGTAAAGCAGTCATGAACACTGGGTTGTTTAAGACTACTATTACTCAATGTGAAAAGAGGCAAAGGATTTCTCCTAAAGGAAAATACCTTTCTTTGGTTCTAAGGTAGACCATATTAATCTCAATTTGATTGGGAGACTGGTCAAGAGTGAACTTCTAAGCGAGTTAGAAGATGACTCTCTACTACCTTGCAAGTCATGCCTTGTGGACAAAATGACTGATAGATCTTTTACTGGAAAAGATCTAAGAGCCAAAGAGCCATTGGAGCTGGTACATTTGGATCCTTGTGGTTCAATATGTTAAAGCAGTGGGAGGGCATGAATAATTCATCTCTTTTGGATGATTATTCAAAGGTATGAGTATCTTTACCTAATGCAACTTAAGTCTATAGCTCTTGAGATATTCAAAGGGGCTTAGGACTGAAGTTGGAAACTTGTTAGGTGAGATGATAAAAACACTTCGATCTGATCAAAGTGTTGAGTATAGGGATTTGAGATTCCAGAACTATTTGATAGTACATGGGATCACACCTTAAATCTCATATAGGAGAAATAGAACCCTATTGGATATGGTTCATTCCATGTTGAGTTATGCTAAATTGTTTGGCTCGTTTTGGGGTCATGTAGTGTTGACTGCATTGCATACTGTAGTAGGCAATCCCAAAGGAAACGAGAAGTTGATACTTCTTCAATTCACAAGAGAATAAAGAATTTGTATCGACAAATGCAAAATTCTCAAAAGAAGTTCACATAAAAAAAAATCATAAACCACAGAGTAAAGTCGATTTAAGTAAGTTAACTAATGAAGCTACAGTAACATCCACAAGAGTTGTTGATGAGGTTGGCTGTTCAACAAAAGTTGTTGATGGATCAGTGCATCTAGTCAGTCACATCCATGTCAATAGTTGAGATTGCCTCAATGTAGTGGGAGGGTTGTTTGATAACCTGTACGTTACATGGGCTTGTTTGAAGCCTAGGTCATCATACCTGATGATGGCATAGTGGGTTCATTATCTTTTAGAAAGAAAATGAATGATGTTGACAAGGACCAATGGATTAAAGTCATGGACCTGGAAATGAAGTCTTTTGTATTTCACTTCCATCTGGAATCTTGTAGATCTGTTTGATGGGTAACACCTATTAGTTACAAGTGGATTTACAAGAGAAAACGAGACATTAAAGGTCTTAACCAGAAGGGTTCATACAGCAAGATCGAAAGCAAAAGGTTTTGCAAGCTTAAGTGATCAATTCATGGATTAACCTAAGCATTTCGATCTTGAAATATAAGATTTGATAAAGAGACCAAATATTTTGACTTTAATCAGAACATTAATGAGTCTTGTGTTTACAAGTAATCATCAATAGTTCAGTAGCTTACTTAGTATTGTATATGATTGATATCCTAATCATTGGGAATGATGTAGGTTATCTTACTGACATTAAAGGAGCTAGCAGCTCATTTCCAAGTGGAAATTTGGGAGAAGCTGAGTTTGTTCTTAGGATCCAAATTGTTTAGGAACCGTAAGAACAAAAGGCTAGCCTTGTCTCAGGTGTCTTATATCTACAAGATGTTAGTTAGATATAAGATGCAGAATTCCAATAAGGGTTCACTACCTTTCAGACATGGAATTCTTTTGTCTAAGAAAATATTTCCTAAGACACCTCAAGAGGTTGAGGGCATGAGACGAATGCCCTATGCAGTAGGGATTGTCAGTAAGTATCAATCTAATCCAAGATTTAATCATTGGAAAACCGTTAAGAATATCCTCAAGTATTCGAGGAGAACGAGGAACTATATGCTCGTGTATGGGACTAAGGATTTGATCCTTACAGGATACACTGACACAGATTTTAAGACTGATAAGGATTTGAGGAAATCTACATCAGTATTTGTGGTCACTCTTTACGATGGAGCTATAGTATGACATATTTACAGTCTTGACCGTATAGGCCGAAAAATTAGCTGTTTGTGAAGCAGCGATAGAGACTGTATGTCTTAGAAAGTTCTTGATTGATTTGGAATGTGTTCCAAATGTGAACTTGCCCATCACACTTTATAGTGATATAGTGGTGTTGTGGCAAATTCAAAAGAACATTGCAACCTAAGACAAGTAGACACATTACATTGAATGAAATATTGCTGATTGATTTACAACGACTCTCTCGGCTAAGGTGTTTGAGGGTCATCTAGAAGGTCTAGATCTACGAGATATGTACAAAAGTGTAATCTAGGGCAAGTGGGAGAAATGTAATGGGTATAGTGATACCATTATGTAATGGGTATAATGATGCCCTATTTTATTGTATTTGTACATTGTATATGTTTTATACATGTATTTATACACCCAATGCTGTATAGATTATTGTACATCCCACTAAACTAGAATTTTAGTTCAAGTGGGAGTTTGTTGGGTTTTATGCCCTAAAACTCGTAGATAGTGAATGTAAACAAATTGTATACTTGTTTCAATAAAGTGTAATTGAGTTTCTACAATAAAGTGTTATTGTTAAATATTGCACAATTTGACCCAAATCCAATAAACTAAGATCCAAGGTTGTTTACATGTGACTTGAACTAGTATGTGGGGACATACGGGGATTGGTGTTCAAGTAACAACCTAAAAGGTCTATAGTACAAGGATAAGGCTGGGTACCTTATCCTGGTAACACTATGTGATACGGCCTGCTTTGTATTCGATACAGACGTATTAATCCAAGGCGTCCATGTAGGAGACATGCAAGCGGGGTATCCTATGCAATGAGTTTGCATAAGATCGGACCACGAAATAGTAAACCACTAGATGTAACATCGTTCACTAGTTAGGTTACTGTTTCAATATGATGACCTAGGTAACTCAGTCTTAATCCTGAGTGTGTCATGAACTCCTTCTCACGAGGGGTTGTCCTTTGATTAGTATGGGTGAGAGTGGCCTGCACGCCAACTCAATAAGTCTACCTTCTTGGGGACAAGACCGAGTGTGGGGCTGGGGACATGACAACACAAGATAGAATTCACTCATTCCCACTTCTAGGAGAAGTAGATGAGTGTTCCCTTAAGTGGTGACTCCAGGACTTGAACAAAGGGATCCCGCCCTCTCACTGGCTCGAGAGGGACTTTCTGTTTAATGGTTGGACCATAAACAGGTTGTTCATTAGAGGAGCGCTGGTACTTAAGGAGACAGATGTAACACAGGGGTAAAACGGTAATTTGACCCAGCCGTGATTACAAACACTCGTGAAGGATTGACTTACCGGTATAGGTCTACATCCATGGACACCGAAATGTTCTACAGTGAGAAGAGTTCAGCTGTGGGTCTTTAGTGGAATGACCCACAGTTAATGAATATTGGTTAACCTGATTAATGAGTTTAATCTATTAACTTCATATCATTGGAGCTTCTGATCTGTAGGTCCATTAGGTCCCCCTGCTAGCTCGTAAAGAGTAATTAGGAACAAATATATCTTGAGAAAATTTGAATAGTTCAAATTCATATTGGGAATTAAGTTAATTGTATGAGATACAAATTAATATAATGTATAATGATGCATTAAAATATAAAGTCTAATTTGAGATTAAACTTTATTAAATTGAGAGATTGATATATTTGAAAGAGTTCAAATATATGTCTAATTAAATATAGGGTATTTAATTAGAAGATGAATTAATTAATTATGAATTAATTAATTATTCAATTTAGTTTAAATTAAATGAGATTTAATTAAACTATAGTCTATGAGGGAAATAAATATTTGAAGAAGTTCAAATATTAATATGAATTTGATTCATATTAAATTTATAGGATATAAGAGAATTTGAAGGAGTTTAAATTTTAATATGAATTTGATTCATATTATAGAATTAATTAATTGAAGGCCTGAAATTAAATATATGATATTTAATTGGGTAATTAATTAATTAACTAATAGAAGGTCTGAAATTAAATATATGATATTTAATTGGTGATTAATTAATTAAAGAATTAATTAATTGGAAATTAATCAATTATGGAAATGATTAATCACTTATGGAAGTGATCAATCATTTATGGAAAAGATTAATCAATTATGGAATTGATTGGTCATGGAATTGATCAATGGAAAAGATTAAATCAGTTATGGAAATAATTGATTTTAAATTAATATTTTATTCATGGTCTTTCTCCTATAAATAGAACACTAACCATAGGGTTTAGGTACCACAACATATGGCCACCATAAGGCCCTCTCATATTCTCTCAACTCAAGAACTCTAGGGAGAATTTTCTCTCTCGAGTTTTTCCCATTCAAGATTAGGTAGTCCCATAACTACGTTCCTAATCTCAGAGTTATAGCGGGGAAGATCAAATGGTGGTGTTCTTCGTTGTTGCGGAGCAATCAAGAAAGGCGTTCTTGAAGAATTCAGAGTCGTCAACGAAGGTATGTTTCTCATCGCTTAACCTTTTGCCAATGTATTGGTATTTTGTAAAACAAAATTAATTTACGAACGGTCCAATTGCTTCCGCTGTAACGGAATTGGGAATTCCAATCCTTCACTAGGTTTACGCCCCTTCCATAATTCGAAAGGTGTTTCAGAAACACTTTTCGAGGGAACATTGTTTAAGATGTATACTGCAGTCTCTACTGCATACCCCAAAAACGAACTAGGCAATTGAGCATAGCTCATCATTGATCGAACTGATAGCGAGCATAGCTAGCTATTTTTCTGTGATTAATTAAGCTAGTCTTTTACAATTATTTGTCCAAATTTATGCATTTTTATGTTTTATTTGTAGGAAGTATGTGTTTGAAGCTCAATTCAGCAATTGGAGTCAAATGGAGTTCAATCATAAAAAAAAAAAAAAAATAGTGTCGCGACGCTCTCGGCAAATTTTCCAAAATCGCGGTTTTGCGACAGCGTCCGCCAGATTTTCTATAAATTCATCATTTTGTGCTACAGATTGGGGGAGTCCAATTGGTGAGATTTTAGCCCTAATTTCGACTAGAGACCTTTTGTGAGAGCTAAAGGCAAGGCCAAGGAACGAGAATCAAGCGAGAAGACGTGGAGATCGTGACGGGGACGTGCGGTGTCGACGGATTCGAGGTTTCCTTTCTCTTTTCCTTAACTCTTGTAGCTTTTATGGTTTTTCTTGCAATTAGTGTATGTAGTTTAAAGACTATGATTTGCTAATTGTTAGTCTTAGGGTTTGATGTAATTGTTTAAGTTGTTGGATTAATTTTAGGTATGAATGTGTTGTTATTTTATTCATGTAATTTTGTTTAATGCTTTCAATTACTTGATCACTAATTGAATGATTTAAGTGTTGAATCTAACTCGGGGGGGGGGGGGGAGGATTTGGCCTAAGACTTACCTTGTTTAATTGCATGACTAGAGTAGAAATTCTAAGTTTGTGACGGGATTTGGAATTACTTTAGAAGTATAACAAGGACTAATCCGAATAATGCATTGCATGTTAATGAACTTAGATAGGGATATCAAGTTAGTTTATATGCATGAGAATCAATTTTACTCGGGAGAGGTAATCATGATAAAAGTTTTCTTGGCTTGTAGAATAATTACACAGTCAATTCATTCCTATTAATCAATCCTCAATCTTAATCAATGAAATCAATTCCCTAAGAGTATTTCCATTTGAGTCTCCACTTTTATTTTATGCTTTTTGTCTTTACTTTTATCTTTATCTTTGAGTTTTGCTCCCTAAATAAATCGAACAAAAGTATTCACGGTACTTAATTTGCTAGAAATCAAATCCAGAGGATGACACTTGTTTTACACGAAAACACTATATTATTACTTGACCCCTACACTTGTGGTAAGCAAATTGCGCATCACGAACCATGTCCAACAAGGTTCTATTTCTCCTTTCTGAAACACCATTCTGCTGAGGTATACCAGGGACTGAGAGTTGAGATTGGATTCCATGTTCTATCATATAATCCTGGAATCTTTGATCCATATACTCCCCTCCTCGATCAGATCGAAGTACTTTAATAGATTTACCTAATAGGTTTTCAACTTCAGCCTTAAACTCCTTAAACTTTTCAAGGGCTTCAGACATATGTCCCATTAGGTACAAGTAACCATATCTTGAATAATCATCTATAAATGAGATGAAATATTCGTGCCCTCCTCGAGCTTTTACATTCATTGGACCACATAGATCCGAATGTATTAACTCTAAGGTTCTTTGGCTCTGTAACCTTTTCCAGTAAAGGGTCTCTTGGTCATTTTTCCCTTGAGACAAGATTCACAAGGTGGTAGTGAATCATCTTCTAACTTGCTAAGAAGTCCATTCTTTACCAAACGACCGATTCTATCGATGTTTATATGACCAAGTCTAAGATGCCAAAGATGAGTATTGTTACTTGTTGGAGAAATCTTTTTCCTTTTTCTTTGAGTTTCAGCAGTTTTAAATAATTCGTGATTTAAAAGTGCTTTGTTTTCGGTTGGTCTTAATACATACAAGTTATTTTCTAATTTGGCTAAACAAATAAGTACACCATTCTTATAAATGAACGTTTTATTCATATCAAAAGTAACTGTATACGATTGTTCAATCAAACATGAAATAAAAATTAAGTTCCTCTTAATCTTGGAAACGATTAACAAACTTTCTAAAAGTAAGAATCTATTTCTAAAAAATAACTTCGCAGCTCCCACTACTTTAGCTGAAATGACTTCTCCAATTCCGACCCCCGAGTGTCATTTCCCCATCGTTCAACTGCTGAAAGGAACTATTTTCCTGAAAAGAAGAGCAAACATGATTAGTTGCTCCTGAATCAAGTATCCAGGTAAACTCATCACGTTCTACCAGACATGTTTCTAAAACCAGTAAATCAAATTTACCTTCATTTTCCTTCTTTTTCTTAGCAAAGTACTTTGGGCAGTTTCTCTTCCAATGTCCATCTACATTGCATTGGAAACACTTGCCCTTGTCTGCCACAGCTTTGGTTTTTCCCTTGCTTTTAGCAGCAGTACCGGGAGCTTTCCCCTTGTTTCCTTTCTTCTTCTGAGTTTTCTTTGAAGAAGTGGCTACAGATTTAGTTCCAGAGGATGAACCCTTCTCGAACTTTCTTTTAGAGTGAACAACGTTTGCCTCTCCTTTTATCTGTCCCTTGTTCTTAAGAAGAGACTGATAGAGTTGTAGCTCATTCAGGAGGCTAGTCAGGTTGAATGTTATTTTATTCATCATTGCATTGCTTCAAAACTGTAGAAAACTCTTTGGAAGAGATTCTAAGATGAATGCAACCTGACTACGCTCATCTATGACCGCCCCGTTTGCTTCTGCCACGTTGAATTGGACCATCATATCCAGGACATGCTCCCGAACAGACGTGCCCTCTTTCATGCGGCAGCTATAAACGTATTTGAGAGCGTCATGGTGGAGTTGATAGTGAAGGAATTGAATCCTCTAGCGGAAGCGGTTTTCACCGATCGTAATTTTAATTTCAATTAAAGAAAACCGATACGTTGGGCAAAATTAATTTTAGAACGATTCTCAAATTAAAACTAGATTAAGCATGCAATACTAATTCTAAACGATTTAGAATTTTTGGAACTTACTTGTTGAAGACCGTTCTTCACAGCACTATGCTCCTCAACGAACAGTTCGTCAACGATCTCTCCAACGAACACCACCAATAGCGAACACCCGCTATATCTCTTGGATTCATGAGGTAGAGATTGTGGGATCTCAATCTTCTTGGGAAGGGAATCACATTGCTGTGATTTTTGGTTGAGAGAGTGAAAGGGTTGAGAGAGAGTTTTCTCTCTGTCATTCTGCGTGAGAAAAATGAGAGAATGAACGATCAGTTGGGCAACTCCCTCTCCCCTGTACGATAAGTGGGGAGGGAGTTATTACCCTACTAGATCTAGATCGTTGGATCTAATCCAAACGATCTTGGCCGTCTATTAATTAAATAATATTAATCATTTAATTAATTAATTAATTATAATTAATTTAATTAAAACAATATTAATTAAATCAATTATAACATAAGGTATTTAATTCAATTTGAATCATATTAAATTGAATTAAATTGGCCATTCAATTAATCTCATTAATTGAATCCACATAATTAAATATCCAATATTTAATTAATATTACAATTGAATCATATTCAATTTTAATCTCTCTCATTTAACCTATAGTTTTAATGTGCATCATAATGTACATTAATATTAACTATAGAATTAATTTAATCAAATCACATTTAATTAAATTAATTAATTCTCCAATTAATTAATTCATTAATTAAATATCATATATTTAATTAATTTACTATTTGAATCATTATTCAAATAATTCTCTCATATACTATAGTTTTAATATGAATCTCATTCACATTAAATTTAACCTATAATTTCAATATGAATCTAATTCATATTTAATATTTGAACTCCTTCAAATATTTAATTCTCTCGTTAATTAATTTTGAATCATATCCAAAATTAATTTATAATATAAAGTTCAATTCACCAATTAAACTTATATTATAATGTATCTTTATACATTATTTTAATTGTATCAAATACAATAAAATTCCCTTAATGAATTTGAACACACTTCAAATTCTATTCAAGACTATTTAACCTCAGAACCCTTTACGAGCTAGCAGGTGGACCTAATGGACCTACAGATCAGAAGCTCCAACGATACGAGACTAATTGGCTAAACTCATTAACCAAGTTAGTCAACATTCGTTAACTGCGAGTCACTCCACTAAAGACCCACAGTTGCACTCTTCTCACTGTAGAATATTTCTGTGTCCACGGATATCGACCAATAACAGTAAGTCAATCCTTCACGAGTGTTCGTAACGCCAGCTGGGTCAAATTACCGTTTTACCCCTGGGTTACCTCTGGATCCTTAAGTACCACTGATTCCTCTAATGAACAATCTGTTTATGATCCAATCAATAAACAGCAGTTCCTCTCGGGCCAGGAGAGGATGGGCGCCCTTGTTCAAGACCCGGAATCAGCCCTTAAGGGAACACACATCTACTTGCCCCAATAGGGGAAGGAGTGAATTCCATCTTGTACTGTTATGTTCCCAGCCCCCATTCGGTCTTGCCCCTGAAATGGTAGGATTATTGAGTCGGCGAACTGGCCACTCTCACCCATACAGATCTAAGGA
This sequence comes from Luffa acutangula, assembly GCA_036850905.1. Classification (NCBI taxonomy): domain Eukaryota; kingdom Viridiplantae; phylum Streptophyta; class Magnoliopsida; order Cucurbitales; family Cucurbitaceae; genus Luffa; species Luffa acutangula. Next base: position 36,306,022 of record CM072097.1, on the reverse strand, counting down.
CAATCCCTCCTGAAAAGGAGTTCATAACAGACTCAGGATTGAGATTGAGTTACCTAGGTCATCCTATTGAAATAGAAACCTAAACTAGTTAACGGTGTTACATCTAGTGGTTACTATTTCGCGGTCCGGTCTTATGCAAACTCATTGCACAGGATACCCCCACTCGCATGTCTCCTACATGGATGCTTTGGATCATTGCATCTGTATCGAATACAAAGTGGGTCGTATCACATAGTGTTACCAGGATAAGGTACCCAGCCTTATCCCTATACTATAGACCATTTAAGTTGTTACTTGAACACTGATCCCCGTATGTCCCCACATACTAGTTCAAGTTTCATCTAAACAACCTAGGATCTTAGTTTATTGGATTTGGGTCAAATTGTGCAATTTTAGTAACAATAACTCTTTATTGTACAAACCTCAATAGCAACGTATTGATACAAGTGAACAATTTGTCACCATTCACTACCTACGAGTTTTAGGGCATAAAACCCAACAACTCCCACTTGAACTAAAACTCTAGCTTAGTGGGATGTACAATAATCTATCATGGCAATGGGTGTATAGATACATGTATAATACATAAAACGTATATATACTATGTACAAATACAATAAACTAGGGCATCCACTATACCCATTACGTTTCTCCCACTTGCCCTAGATTACATCTTTGTACTTATCTCGTAGATCTAGACCATCTAGATGACCCTCATACACTTTAGCCGAGAGAGCCTTCGTGAATGATCAGCAATACTCGCCATCCTATTCAATTCAATGTGCAAGCTTGTCTTGTCTTAGGTAAGTTCATATTTGGAACACTTTCCAAATCAACCATGAACTTTCCAAGTCTTACAGCCTCGATCGCTGCTTCACAAACAGCGTAGTTTTCGGCCTATAGGTCGAGGCTGCATTGCATCCTAGCTTGATGCGATGTCAAACTATATCTCCTCTATTTAAGAGTGAAGACAGACACTGATGTAGATTTCATCAAATCCTTACCAGTTAAAACATCTGTGTCAGTGTATCCTGTAAGGATCAAATCCTTAGCGCCATACACGAGCATATAGTTCCTCATTCTCCAAAGATACTTGAGAATATAATTAACGGTTCTCCAGTGATCATATCCTGGATTAGATTGATACTCACTGACATTGCCTATTGCATAGGGCATTCCTCAACTCCTTGAGGTGTCTAAGAACACAGTTCCTTAGACAAAAGAATTCTACCCTGAAAGGTCGTGAACCCTTCATAGAATTCTGCATCTCATATCTAATCAACATTTATAGATATAAAACGCTTGAACCATGGCTAGCATTGTGTTCTTACTGTTTTAAACAATTTAGAACATAAGAACAAACTAAGTTTCTCCCAACTTTTATTTGGAAATGAGCTGCTAGTCATTTTTTATGTCAATAAGTTAACCTACTTATTCCAAATGAGTAGGATATCAATCACATACAACATGAAGAAAGCTACTGTACTACTGACGATCTTCTTGTAGATACAAGACCCATCAATGTCCTGATTAAAGCCAAAAGATTTGATCACCATATCAAATCTTATATTCCAAGATCGAAATGCTTAGGTCAATCCATTAATGGATCACTTAAGCTTGCAAACCCTTTTGCTTTTGATCTTGCTCAATGGACCCTTCTGGTTGAGACCTTAAATGTCCCGTTTCCTCTTGTAAATCCACTTGTAACCTATAGGTGTTACCCCATCAAGAAAATTTACAAGAACTCAGATGGAATTGAAATGCAAAGACTTCATTTCCAAGTCCATGGCTTTAAACCATTGGTCCTTGTCAACATCATTCATTTTCTTTCTAAAAGATAATGAATCCTCTATGTCATCATCAAGAATGACGACTTGAGCTTCAAATAAGCCCATGTAAAGGTCAGGTTATAAAACAACCCTCCCACTACATCAAGGCATTCTCAACTCTTGAGATGGATGTGACTTGACAAAAAACATTGGCCTTATCAACAACTCTTATTGAATAACCAGTTTTATCAACAACTCTTGTTGATTTTTCTGTAGCTTCATTAGTTAATACACTCAAACTGACTTTACTTTGTGGCTTGTGATTGCTCATATGTTCTTCTTCTGAGAATGAAGCATTTGTCAATACAAATTCTTTATTCTCTTTTGGATTGAAGAAATATCTACTCCTCGTTTCCTTTGGGGTAACCTACAAAGTATGTAATGAAGTCAACACTTCATGACCCCAAAACGAGCCAGGCAATTGAGCATAGCTCAATATGAATTGAACCATATCCAATAGGGTTCTAATACTCCTAACTGAGATTTAGGATGTGATTCCATGAACTATCAAATAGTCTTAGAATCTCAAGTCCCTATACTCAACACATTGATCAGATCAAAGTGTTTTTTATTATCTCACCTAACAAGTTTCCAACTTCAGTCTTAAACCCTTTCGAATATCTCAAGAGCTTTAGACTTAAATTGCATTAGGTAGAGATATTCATACCTTTGAATAATCATCTATAAACGAGATTAATTATTCATACCCTCCCACTGCTTTAACATACTGGACCACAAGGATCCAAAGTTATAAACTTCAGGGGTTCTTTGGCTCTTTAGTTCTTTTCCAGTAAAAGATCTATTAGTCATATTGCCCATAAGGCATGACTTAATTGGTATTAGAGAGTCTTCTTCTAACTAACTTAGAAGTATACTCTAGACTAAGCTCCCAATCATATTGAGATCAAAATAGCCTAACCTTCAGAACCAAAGAAAGGTATTTCCTTTAGGAGATATCCTTTGCCTTTATTTCTTTGAGTATAAGCAATCTTAAACAACTTAGTGCTCATGACTTGCTTTACTCTCGATTAGTCTTAAAACACATAAGTTATTTTCCAGTAAAGCTGAACAAATGTCAACTCCCTTTCTTAAAATAAAACTGCGTTAACAGAGAAAGGTATAGAGCAACATTGTCCCATCATATACGTTATAGAAATCAAATTTCTGTTAAACTTTAGGAAATACATACACATTATCTAATAATGTGTATTTTCTCCCACTAGATAAAATAACTTAGTGTGCCCCTCTGCCATAGCCGAGACATACTCTCCAGATCAAAATCTGAGAGTCATCTCACCTACTTGCAACAGTTGCCATGAGCTTATTCCTTGAAAGGAAAAACAAACGTGATAAGTGGCACCTGAATTTAAAAATTCAGGTTGTATCCTCATTTTCCACTATGCACGTTTCAATGACCAATAAATCACATTCATTGTCATCGACAATGGCTAGGCAGTTAACGTCATAACCATCATAAACTATTCAAGATGAACTAGACATTTGGGCCTGAGGACATTCCTCACTCAAGACTGATCTAAAATCATTTACCACAAGTTTGTCGTTTAAGCTAGTTGTATCTAAAACTGTTATCAATTGGCATAAGACAATGCACATAGGAATTATCACTGAAACAACAAATTACTTGTTTTGCACTAAACCCATTACACAAAATAATATTGTTTTAATCCAATCAATTTAGCATAAGTAATCATCGACCCAAATATATGATACATATTTGCAACGATACTTCAGAGGTTTAGAGCAACAGCTACCGTAGGGCAGTCAGCCACTCCTCCTCTGAATTGAGACAATCTCAGCCAATCCCTATTACCAGAATAACTCATATTCCAATAGATTTTAGCTACCGTTTTTTCGGTCAGGAAACCATTAACACCTTAACGATTTCCTGTAAGTGTGACCCTCCATTTTCAGATTCCAGAGGTCGGCCCCAACAATGCTACCGTAGGGAAAGTCAAAGTTGGGAATGGACCTAAGAAACCCTATCCATTTCTGGAGTTTGCGTTGTTCCGAATCCCATGATCAAACCCTCCGTAGGGTGATCGCTCCCAGGGCGACTCGCAGGCAGATCATAGGAATCTCACGGTGCAACCTAATGGAGGAGACCGTAGGATACGTTGACACGTGTCCTGCTCCCACTTACTATAAAATACTCCCTCATTCACCTTGATATTGATCCATGCAAACACCATCCGTAGGGGGTCACTCCCAGGGTGACTCGAGGCCAAGCATGGACCTCACGATGTGAACTCTTGAGGAGTGAGAGCAAAACTTGATTTATGAAAATCTTGTTTTGTCATATTTCCTCCCACTAAGTATTTTTATAATTTAAGGGTCTATTACTTAGGTAAATTCCGGCTAAATGAATCTATCTAAGTCTATGCCTGAATATAACTCTTATATAGAGGTCTTTACTCTAATGTCTAGGTGAATTAAACTATTTTAATTACCTAGTGACATTGCATGCTAACATTAGACTATGATTAATTCAACTCAGGTTCCGGATCTGTTCCCAGGTAGGAGGTGTTCCGTAACCGTCAACTTAAATACCCCCAGCCTAGACAGAACTTCACCGGGAGAGTTCCCTTATAACCATAGTAATGTTTTTCCTACTTAGTCCATTAAAACTATTTTAATACTAAGTAAGAAAATAATTCTAATCCTATTAGAATATAAAATGAGCTTAGGTCTAATTAATTTTAAACAATTTAAAATTAATTCATTATAACCTAAGGTCCTATGTTTGCATGCAACTCTTTGTTATAGGTTGACGGTTTCTAATCAATTTTATAACTATTATAAAATTTTAATAATTAGCCCTATAACATGCTTCTATGGTGTTTCATAATAACAATCAAATTCAAATTATTACACACCATAACGCTCATGACGCCGATAATATAACGATTATATTAATCTAAAGTGGTGTCATGCTTCATGCAATTTCAATTTCATTTAATTAATATCGATTATATTAATTAATCATCCACGAAATTATAATTACATGAATGTCGACATTAATATAATATAACTCTTATATTAATCTAATTAATGTCATGCTCAATGCTATTCCATTTTCATTAAATTAATATAACAATTTATATTAAAATTATACATGAAAATCAAGCATTGAAATTTATTTTCATTCATAATATAACTATTATATTAATATTCATGAAAATAAATCTAAGCATGCATGCTACATTAATATAAATATAACATTTTATATTTATCTAATTAATGACATGCATCATGCTTTTCCAATTTCATATATTTAATATAACAATTATACTAAATAACTCATGAAATTTAAATTCATGCATAATTATCATATATTATAACATTTATAACATAAATATGCATGAAACATGCTTAACCTATGGTGGGATCTAGCTAAATGACATTCATAAAGCAATTAAATAGCTATAAAGACCGGTATTTTGGCATCCTAGGGCAAAAATAATGAAAAATTACATTAATAATTCAAAATCTAGCCCTAAACCGCCTTGTAATTGGTCTGAACCGCCTCGAACCGCTTCGAACCGCTCAAAACCAGCCCAAACCGTGTTAGAATGGCCCAAACCGGACCCAAACTGCTTGAACCGGCCCAACAAGACCTTGAACCGGATCAAACCAGCAGCTGCACACGAAATTAAAAAAAAAATGCCTACTATCCAGCTCGAACGCACGACCTTGAGGATGTCAGACACGCGCGCACACCACTACTCCAGCCACCAAGGTTCGAAACTAATTGAACGCAAATAATATTAATTTCGTAACTGCTCATCAAACTGCCAGCCCACAATTCGCTCAACGTTCCGTGAATTCGGAAACTACCACCAGCGTCTCGACGCTGTCCCGATTTTTCCAGCACCTTGTTCTTCAGCGTCGCGACGCCGTTGAGCAGGGTCGCGACGCTACGCTTCTGGACAGCCTCTGTTCTTCGTTTCCAGCAGCCATTCTTCTCCGATTTCAACCCCGATTCGAGCACCGATCATCAAATTGATCCTAAATCTCTAGACACGGACTTACAAGACTCGATTTACATTAATTTGCCCCAAAAACATGGGCCCTTACATGATCAAATCATAAAAAAAATGTAAATCTAATGCCAAAAAATACCAAAACAGTCTCTAAAGCAAACCACATTCAAAATGCAAATCGATCCCACCAAAAACCACAACGCAAATTCTAAAAACGAAATTAAAATCACGAAATGGCTCTGATACCATTTGAAGGAATTGAATCCTCTAGCGGAAGCAGTTTTCACCGATCGTAATTTTAATTTCAATTAAAGAAAACCGATACGTTGGGCAAAATTAATTTTAGAACGATTCTCAAATTAAAACTAGATTAAGCATGCAATACTAATTCTAAACGATTTAGAATTTTTGGAACTTACTTGTTGAAGACCGTTCTTCACAGCACTATGCTCCTCAACGAACAGTTCGTCAACGATCTCTCCAACGAACACCACCAATAGCGAACACCCGCTATATCTCTTGGATTCATGAGGTAGAGATTGTGGGATCTCAATCTTCTTGGGAAGGGAATCACATTGCTGTGATTTTTGGTTGAGAGAGTGAAAGGGTTGAGAGAGAGTTTTCTCTCTGTCATTCTGCGTGAGAAAAATGAGAGAATGAACGATCAGTTGGGCAACTCCCTCTCCCCTGTACGATAAGTGGGGAGGGAGTTATTACCCTACTAGATCTAGATCGTTGGATCTAATCCAAACGATCTTGGCCGTCTATTAATTAAATAATATTAATCATTTAATTAATTAATTAATTATAATTAATTTAATTAAAACAATATTAATTAAATCAATTATAACATAAGGTATTTAATTCAATTTGAATCATATTAAATTGAATTAAATTGGTCATTCAATTAATCTCATTAATTGAATCCACATAATTAAATATCCAATATTTAATTAATATTACAATTGAATCATATTCAATTTTAATCTCTCTCATTTAACCTATAGTTTTAATGTGCATCATAATGTACATTAATATTAACTATAGAATTAATTTAATCAAATCACATTTAATTAAATTAATTAATTCTCCAATTAATTAATTCATTAATTAAATATCATATATTTAATTAATTTACTATTTGAATCATTATTCAAATAATTCTCTCATATACTATAGTTTTAATATGAATCTCATTCACATTAAATTTAACCTATAATTTCAATATGAATCTAATTCATATTTAATATTTGAACTCCTTCAAATATTTAATTCTCTCGTTAATTAATTTTGAATCATATCCAAAATTAATTTATAATATAAAGTTCAATTCACCAATTAAACTTATATTATAATGTATCTTTATACATTATTTTAATTGTATCAAATACAATAAAATTCCCTTAATGAATTTGAACACACTTCAAATTCTATTCAAGACTATTTAACCTCAGAACCCTTTACGAGCTAGCAGGTGGACCTAATGGACCTACAGATCAGAAGCTCCAACGATACGAGACTAATTGGCTAAACTCATTAACCAAGTTAGTCAACATTCGTTAACTGCGAGTCACTCCACTAAAGACCCACAGTTGCACTCTTCTCACTGTAGAATATTTCTGTGTCCACGGATATCGACCAATAACAGTAAGTCAATCCTTCACGAGTGTTCGTAACGCCAGCTGGGTCAAATTACCGTTTTACCCCTGGGTTACCTCTGGATCCTTAAGTACCACTGATTCCTCTAATGAACAATCTGTTTATGATCCAATCAATAAACAGCAGTTCCTCTCGGGCCAGGAGAGGATGGGCGCCCTTGTTCAAGACCCGGAATCAGCCCTTAAGGGAACACACATCTACTTGCCCCAATAGGGGAAGGAGTGAATTCCATCTTGTACTGTTATGTTCCCAGCCCCCATTCGGTCTTGCCCCTGAAATGGTAGGATTATTGAGTCGGCGAACTGGCCACTCTCACCCATACAGATCTAAGGACAATCCCTCCTGAAAAGGAGTTCATAACAGACTCAGGATTGAGATTGAGTTACCTAGGTCATCCTATTGAAATAGAAACCTAAACTAGTTAACGGTGTTACATCTAGTGGTTACTATTTCGCGGTCCGGTCTTATGCAAACTCATTGCACAGGATACCCCCACTCGCATGTCTCCTACATGGATGCTTTGGATCATTGCATCTGTATCGAATACAAAGTGGGTCGTATCACATAGTGTTACCAGGATAAGGTACCCAGCCTTATCCCTATACTATAGACCATTTAAGTTGTTACTTGAACACTGATCCCCGTATGTCCCCACATACTAGTTCAAGTTTCATCTAAACAACCTAGGATCTTAGTTTATTGGATTTGGGTCAAATTGTGCAATTTTAGTAACAATAACTCTTTATTGTACAAACCTCAATAGCAACGTATTGATACAAGTGAACAATTTGTCACCATTCACTACCTACGAGTTTTAGGGCATAAAACCCAACAGATAGGACGGTTGTCCAAACATCTCCTGGAGAGAGTTCATAATCTCCCTCGCTGTTACCATGCCCTCATGCCTTTTAGCCAAAACTTCAGATAAGCTGGCTAGGATATAGACGCGAGTCTTATCATTGGCCTTTGTCCAGCAGTCATAAGCATCCTTAACTGCTTGGGATGCATTACGAGTAAGGGCTGGAGGACAATCCTCCGTTAAGACGAACCGCAGATCATCGACAACAAGAATCGTATTCAGGTTCGACTTCCACGTAGCGTAATTTTTTTCGGTTAATTTCTTATTTTTAAGTAGAGAGACAATTAAGGAAGACATTGCTGAAATTTAAACAAACAATGACCGTATTAGTTATCTTTGTCTTAACCCATCATTCAAGCAAACAATTGCACACAATCCAACAATTTAGCAAAACAGACAATCACCGAACCCTAAATCTATTGATTTAGTTTTGCAACGATGTTTCAGAGGTTTAGAATATCAGCCACCGAAGGGTGATCATGCACTCCTCCTTTGAAATGAGACACCTCTCTCAGCTAATTCTAATTCCAAAATAACTCATATTCCTACAGACATTAGCCACCGTTGTTCGGTCAAGGATTTGTTAACACTTTTAACTCATCCTTGTAAGTATAACCCTCCCACTTTCAGATCTCAGACGCACGCACCAACAGGCTACCGAAGGGAAAGACAACTGTTGGTGATTAGCCTAAGAGCTCCTATCCTATTTAGGAGTTCACGATATTCCGAATCCTATGATTAGGCCCTCCAAAGGGATGGTTGCGCCAGGACAGCCTGCAGGCGGATCATAGGACTCTCACGATGTGAACTATGGGCGGAGACCGAGGGATATGTTGACACGTGTCTCGCTCCCACTTACTCTAGACATTTTTCCCATTCACCTTGATATTGATTCATGCAAACACTTTCCGAAGGGAGGCCGGTCCTAAGGCGACTCGAAGTCGAGCATGAATCTCACGTTGTAAATATAGGGACGTAGGAGCAAAACTTGATTTAAATCTCGTTTTGTAATTTTCCTCCTACTGAAAAATGTCCTATGGTTAATATAGGGTTGTTTAACTTAGATAGTATTCAGCTAAGTCAATCTATCTAAGTCTGATCCTATTATAACAATTATGGAAAGGATTCAATTGCAATCTTTTGGGTGAATTAAACTTCTTTTAATAAACCCAACATTGCAAGTCAACATTACTATGGTTAATTCAACTCAATGTTCGGGTCAGTTCCCAGGTAGGAGGTGTTCCGTAAACCGTCAACTTAAATACCCCCAACCTTAGACAGAACTTTACCGAGTGAGTTCTCTTATAACCTCAGTAGTGTAAGGTCTTTACCCTAAAGATCTAGGTGCATTAAACACTTTTAATAAACCTAGTGACATTGCATGCTAACTGATAGCGAGCAGAAATGTCGCTATTTTCGTCTCAATTTATTAAGCTTTTTGGTGCTTTAATCGTGTTTTTAATGAATATATGTAATGAATTTTGTTATTTTGTCTTTAGGAGCATAAATGAGGATTTTGGGAGAAAAAGAGCCAAAATTGAAGTAATTATAACCCAAATCAAAGGATGAGGCATTTGGAAGCCCAAAGAAGACATCCATGAAGAAAAGACCTAGAGAAATAAAGAAGAAGGCCCAAAAATCAGCCCAAAAAGAAGCTGATTTTTCTGGAAAATCTGGACAGCGTCGAGACGCTTAGCAAGGCAGCGTCGCGACGCTGCCCTTTCTTGTTGCCCAAGCCGCGTGCGCAGCAGCGTCGCGACGCTTGGCAAGGCAGCGTCGCGACGCTACCCCTTTTCCAGGCCTATAAATAGGCGCCCTTGGTGCCTCATTTGGAATCATCAATCATCAATCAATCATTTTGTCATTCATTCCTTTCTTTCCTTTCTTAAGACTCCTTTTTTGGAGCCCCTCTCAAGGCTTTTGAGCCTTTTTGAGAGGGTTCTTCTAGTGGGAATTTTTGGGAATTTTGGGGAGCAATTCTAGAGGCTCGAGGAGTAGTCAGCGGGGGCTCCAAGCGTCAGCAAGGGGTTTTTCGACGGTCAATTCCTTTTCCTTTATGCCTTTTAATATGCGTTACCTTGTAATTATTGTGAATATTATGTGTAGCTAAACCCCAATTTGGGGTCTTGAAATGAAATGTTAGTGGAAATATTGTTATGATTTCTTGTCTCTTGCCCATGTCCTAATTATTTGTATGGATGTGCTTAATGCTTTACTCAATCTGGCCAATTGTGTAATGATTCGATTCTTAATGGAAACTCGACGGAGAGAAATTAGGATAGATCATAATCCATGCAACTAGTTTAATTGCCCGTTGTGACACCGGGATTAGTTGATTAAACATAGATTCCTAAAATGAATCAGAGCGTAATAATTAATGACTTTTAATAGCGCTAAGGACACTTAGGTTGTTAAAATAAATTAATTACAATTAGGGGAAACCGACAGGAGAACCTATGTGATTAACGGAGATTCTAGGTTTATAATTAGTTGGGCAATGAGATAGGATAATTATAGCAATTATTTAGCTAATCATTGATTTTCGAGACCCCTCTTCCCATTTCAAGAAAACTCTTTCTCCACATTTTATTTCTGATTGATCAAATTGTTTTTTTGTTTTAAATTCAATTCTTTTATTTCATGAACGTTGTCCCTAAATATTATTTCGCCTAAGTATTTTCAGTGCTCAAGAGAATTTTAATTAATTGCTTAAGTTTCGCTTCGCCTCCCTGTGGATTCGATACTCGGAATACTTTCCGTTTTATATTACTTGTGGCCCGTGCGCTTGCGGATATCGTACCAACAAGTTTTTGGCGCCGTTGCCGGGGAGGCTTGATTTTTAAGCAAAAAATTAATTTTTCTTGACATCGAAAAGAAAAGGGTGAATGGTAATTTAGGTGTAAATATTTTTTTCTTTCATCGTTTTGTGAATATTTTTTTTTTTCATTTTTGTTTGGTTCTTTTTGTTATCTGGGAGCATTGTATGCGAAGAAACAAGGTGGTTGATCTGTTTCCGTTAGATCTTGAGATTAACAGGACTCTAAAATTCATTAGAAAAGAAAAAAGATTAGCTGAAACAATGGCCCACCAAGAAGAAGCTCCCAAGGCAATTAGAGATTTTCTGCAGCCAGTTCTTCCTACCGAGAATTCTGGAATTGTTTACGCCCCCATCCAAGCTACAAATTTTGAGCTCAAAACAGGGTTGATTCAGATGGCGCGCGATAACTCGTTCAAGGGACATCCTTCCGAGGACCCCCACTCTCATCTGCGATCATTCCTAGAAATATGTGGGACAGTAAAGATGAACGGAGTTCCGGCCGACGCAATCAGATTAAGGCTATTTCCATTTTCCCTACAGGATAAAGCAAAAGATTGGCTCGAATCAGTCGAGACGGGCAGCATCAGTACTTGGGACGAGCTTGCCCAGGCTTTTCTGACAAAATTTTTTCCACCAGCTAAGACTACCAAGCTGCGGACTGAAATTGGAACATTCAGACAGCTTGACGAAGAACAGTTATACGAAGCGTGGGAAAGATATAAGGAAATGCTTAGGCGATGCCCCCAACACGGATATCCTGATTGGCTTCAGGTACAGTTATTTTATAATGGATTAAACCCCTCCACGAAGACAGTCCTAGACACATCAGCAGGAGGGAGTTTTCTTTCAAAAACAGTGACAGAAGCCAAGGACCTGCTTGAGGAAATGGCGGCAACAAGTTATCAATGGCCGACGGAGAGAGGAACAGTTACAAAAAAGGCTGGATTATATGAATTAGATGAGTCAAGTTCACTGAAAGCGCAACTGGCATCTCTGACCAATGCACTAAACAAATTGACGTCATCAGAGGTGGTTAAGTCCATTTCCACCTTAGCTGAAGGTCATTCGAAGAAAGAAGGTCAAGATGTGGAAGAAGTTCAATACATAGGAAATAGATCATATACTCAAGGAGTACCGAACTTCTACTACCCCAGTCTGCGCAATCACGAGAACTTCTCATATGCGAATACGAAGAATGTTTTGCAGCCACCCCCAGGTTTTGCATCAACGAGTACTCCTGAGAAGAAAAATAATCTGGAGGAGATGGTGGCTTTATTCATCAAGGAACAGAGAATACTGAATGTGAGTCTCCAGACATCAGTGAACAACCACGACGCAGCTCTAAAGAATATGGAAGTGCAGATAGGTCAGATTGCTTCAGCAGTAAATGCCCTGCAGAAGGGAAAATTTCCAAGTGATACTGAGCCTAACCCGAAAGAGCAGTGTAAGATGGTGGTTCTGAGAAGTGGCAGAAGACTGGAGGACAGTTTAGAGAAGAAAAAGGAAGAAGAAAAGAGAAGGGATGAAGATGAAGGGGCTGAGGCACAAAAAGCCTCCTCTGAAAGGTTCCAACATCCTCCTAACTCTATTGAATTAAAATGTGATTTTTCTAACAGCTGTGCAGGTAAAGAAGAGAAGCAGAATGACAAAGAAAAGATGACTGAGGAAGAAGTGGTTCCATGCAACCACCATGACAGAGGTTCGCATATTAGCCCGCCCAAGCGGAGGGGCGAATGTCCAACCTTTGATTACAGGGAGTTACCTTTTCCTCAGAGATTTAAAAATGTCAAATTAGATGAACAATTTCAAAAATTTTTAGAAATGTTTAAAAAGTTGACTGTGAATATTCCATTGGTAGAAGCTTTGTATAATATGCCAAATTATGGAAAATTCATGAAGGAAATGCTTTCTAAAAAGAAAAGTCTGAAAAAAGAAGTTTTTAATTTATCTGAGAGTAGCAGTACCATCATTTCTGGTAGGATACCCTCTAAGCAGAAAGATCCAGGGAGTTTTACTGTTCCCTGTACCATAGGAGAAGTATCCTTTGATAGGGCTTTGTGTGATTTAGGAGCAAGTATAAATTTGATGCCCTACTCTGTGTACAGGAAGATTGGTTTATCAGGTATGACAGACACCGACGTCACTCTCCAGCTTGCCGATAGATCGATTACCCACCCGATGGGTGTTGTGGAGGACGTGTTGGTGAAAGTCAACAAATTCATCTTTCCTGTAGATTTCGTGGTACTGGACATGAAGGAGGACAAAGAAGTGCCAATTATCTTAGGCAGACCTTTCCTAGCCACTGGTAAGGCCGAGATTAGCGTGCATACAGGTAAGCTTACCTTGAACATTGATGATGAAAAAGTCGTGTTTAGTATTTTTGGCCAAGATGAATCTGTTTGTAGTTTGCATACATGTTTTTCTGTTGGGCCTGAATACTTGACTGATGACGATGAAGAGGTAGACTATAATCTTGGCCTAGGCTTAGGAGAAATGCTTGTTGATAATATGGATTTTGATCAGGATAATCCTCTGTTTGAAAATGATTTGGATCTGCCTGACTTTGAAAATGAATTAGACTTGCCTGCTTGTGAAAATGAAAGATCTGCAGTTGATGATTTACCTTCCTTTGAAAATGAATTAGAATTGCCTGAAATGAATGATTTTGTTGATGATATTGATTTGCCTGACATTGAGCATGAACATAAAAGGCAGAAAAAAGATTGCTCGATAGATAATTTTGAGTCTGACCATGATTACAGTGAATCTATTGAGTCTGATCTTGACATTCCTGAATGCATGAATCCTGACAATGTGAATACTTTCTTTTCATGTCCTGATGATGTGTATAGAATAGAGTCTGACCCAGAAGAACTTGAATATGTGAATAGTATAGAATCTGATCCTGAAATTCTTGAATTCTTTAATTCTTCTGATGATGAGTCATATGATAGCTTAGTTGAATCATTTTTTAATTCTGAGTCTGAAGGATCTAATGAGCATGTAGATATTTTTTCTGATGAATGGACTGGCATGATTGATAGGCCATCTCTAGATCCTAGACCAGTAGATAATATAACGCTTGATGACTCTGTTAACAATTGTTTTGAAAATAGAGATTTAGAAAAGAGATTTGATGCGGCTGATTATTTTCTGAAATGTTATTATGAGAATCTCTTTAGTGAAGATGGGCCAGGGGAAAGTTTTTTTTCTCCCCTGTTTGTGGTTTGCAATTCGGTGCGTGATTTCTTGCAGAGCCCGGAGGATGATGAAAATTTTTATTTTGAGCCTCCGTAAGCGTGCCGAGCCTAGTCTAGCTAAAGACGTTAAAGAAAGCGCTGCTTGGGAGGCAACCCAAGGATTAAAGTAGTTAGTTGTTTTTGCGGTAAATAATTTTCTTTGCTTCGTGATCCAATTTTGTTTTGCAGGATCACCTTAGCAAATCCCAAAATTCCACATTTCCCATTTTTCATGGATCCAAAGGAAGAGGATGATGCGCTCCTAGCTCAGGGAAGTCTCAGTATCTCTCTTTATGCTTTTCTGTTTTAAAACATTGGGGACAATGTTTAGTTTAAGTTTGGGGGGGAGGCTTCCGCTGTGTTGAGCATATTTAAATTTTGTTGGATGCATGAATAGATAGCCATGATAGCCAAGGATGTGATTTTTGGAATTTTGAGAGAAAATGGTTTATATGATTGTGGAATCTGGGAGCACAGCAGAAATTGTGAAATTTTAAAATTTTTTGATACTTAGTTTTGATGTCTAAAGCATGCAATAGTCTTATCTAATGACGTCTTTGAAAATCTAGATTCTTATTATGGTTTTCAAAATTGTTGTCACCCCGATAGGCTTAGTTTCTAATATCAGGAAGTTCATGCTTGATTGCTCTAAAGAACTAGGTAGGAAAAAATGCTATGCCTGCTGAGAGAAAAGCAAAAGCAACAAAAGAAAATGTGAGAAAAAGAAAATCTGTTGAAAAAGAATTTTTGCTTGCTCAAAAGAAAAAAGAGCCTAGGGGTAAAAAGAGCTACCTGCGGTGTGATCAGTTAGGCCAACCAAAGAATAAAATTCGGGTTAAGGGTCCCTGCACCGTAGTGTGAAAGCTAGTACCATTAGATATCAAAAAGCAAGTTTGGGGGAGGAGCAAAAGAAAAAGAAAAAAAAAAAAAAAAAAAAAAAAAGAAAATCATGTGAGAATTCTGCTCCCCCATGAGAAAAGAAAAAATGACAGGCACCCTAGTTACTTTTTTTTGCATGATAGAAGGACTCCGAAGTATTAGGGGCTCTTAGCCAGTGTAGGGGGAAAACAAATGGAGAAAGCCATAAGACTAATCTAGGTTAGTAAAAGAATCAATAGATAAGTCTTGAGCATGCTATTCATTAATCTTAAGTTCAAACTAGTTTAAGATTTCTTCAAGAGTATGCGGTGCTTGCTTATTCCACTTGCATGTTTTCCATTCGATCCTAAGAATTCAAAAATCATTGAGGGTTGAGCGATTCTATTTCATGCATCTTTAGAATTTATGTTGCTCGGGACTAGCAAAAGCTTAAGTTTGGGGGTGTGATAGCGAGCAGAAATGTCGCTATTTTCGTCTCAATTTATTAAGCTTTTTGGTGCTTTAATCGTGTTTTTAATGAATATATGTAATGAATTTTGTTATTTTGTCTTTAGGAGCATAAATGAGGATTTTGGGAGAAAAAGAGCCAAAATTGAAGTAATTATAACCCAAATCAAAGGATGAGGCATTTGGAAGCCCAAAGAAGACATCCATGAAGAAAAGACCTAGAGAAATAAAGAAGAAGGCCCAAAAATCAGCCCAAAAAGAAGCTGATTTTTCTGGAAAATCTGGACAGCGTCGAGACGCTTAGCAAGGCAACGTCGCGACGCTGCCCTTTCTTGTTGCCCAAGCCGCGTGCGCAGCAGCGTCGCGACGCTTGGCAAGGCAGCGTCGCGACGCTACCCCTTTTCCAGGCCTATAAATAGGCGCCCTTGGTGCCTCATTTGGAATCATCAATCATCAATCAATCATTTTGTCATTCATTCCTTTCTTTCCTTTCTTAAGACTCCTTTTTTGGAGCCCCTCTCAAGGCTTTTGAGCCTTTTTGAGAGGGTTCTTCTAGTGGGAATTTTTGGGAATTTTGGGGAGCAATTCTAGAGGCTCGAGGAGTAGTCAGCGGGGGCTCCAAGCGTCAGCAAGGGGTTTTTCGACGGTCAATTCCTTTTCCTTTATGCCTTTTAATATGCGTTCCCTTGTAATTATTGTGAATATTATGTGTAGCTAAACCCCAATTTGGGGTCTTGAAATGAAATGTTAGTGGAAATATTGTTATGATTTCTTGTCTCTTGCCCATGTCCTAATTATTTGTATGGATGTGCTTAATGCTTTACTCAATCTGGCCAATTGTGTAATGATTCGATTCTTAATGGAAACTCGACGGAGAGAAATTAGGATAGATCATAATCCATGCAACTAGTTTAATTGCCCGTTGTGACACCGGGATTAGTTGATTAAACATAGATTCCTAAAATGAATCAGAGCGTAATAATTAATGACTTTTAATAGCGCTAAGGACACTTAGGTTGTTAAAATAAATTAATTACAATTAGGGGAAACCGACAGGAGAACCTATGTGATTAACGGAGATTCTAGGTTTATAATTAGTTGGGCAATGAGATAGGATAATTATAGCAATTATTTAGCTAATCATTGATTTTCGAGACCCCTCTTCCCATTTCAAGAAAACTCTTTCTCCACATTTTATTTCTGATTGATCAAATTGTTTTTTTGTTTTAAATTCAATTCTTTTATTTCATGAACGTTGTCCCTAAATATTATTTCGCCTAAGTATTTTCAGTGCTCAAGAGAATTTTAATTAATTGCTTAAGTTTCGCTTCGCCTCCCTGTGGATTCGATACTCGGAATACTTTCCGTTTTATATTACTTGTGGCCCGTGCGCTTGCGGATATCGTACCAACACTAACATTTAACCATGATTAATTCAACTCTAGTATTCCAGGTCAGTTCCCAGGTAGGAGGTGTTCCGTAAACCGTCAACTTAAATACCCCCAGCCTTAGACAGAACATTATCGGTGGAGTTCCCTTATAATCACAGCAATGTTTTTCCTACTTAGTCAATTAAAACTATTTTTAATTCTAAGTAAGAAAAGATTCTAATCCTATTAGAAACTCATCTAAGTCTAATTAATTTTAAACAATTTAAAATTAATCCAATTTATCCTATGATCTTATATGTTTGCATGCAAATCTTGATTATAGATTGATAGTTTCTAATCATTAATATTAAATAAATATTTCAAATTTTAATGATTAATTCTATAATCAAGAATCTAGGGTTTAATTCATTCAACAATCTCATTCAAATTAAAAAATTAAACCATACTTATTGCATGAATAATATAACAATTATATTATTAACTATGGATGTTTCATGCTTCATGCAATATTGATTTTCTTTTAATATAACAATTATAAGCCAATCAAGAAAATCAATCAAGCATGCTTCATTCATCACATTAAACATAACTATTTATATTTAATTTAAGTAATGACATGCTTCATGCTTTCCAATTTTTCATATAATTAATAGACACTCATAATAAAAAATATGAAAACAATTCCATGCATTTAAACATACATTATAACAATTTATAATATATAAAAAATGCATGAGCATGTTTATAACCTAAGGTGGGATTAAATATTCTATATGACATCCATAAAGCATATAAATAGCAATTGAACCGGTTAATTTTGGCCCCTAGGATAAAATAAAGCATTAAATTACAATAATTTTAGCTAAATTCTATCCTAAAATCCTTCTGCAGCTCCAAAACTTGGTCTAGACAGCATGAACCGCCTCGAACCGACCTCCAAAATAAAGCATTAAATTACAATAATTTTAGCTAAATGCCAAAAATTGGTTGAACCGGACCAAATAGGTCCCAGCCCAGCCGAACCGGACCATCCTCCTCTTGAACCGCGCCTGATGAAGCCCTAACGTGCGCCGCCATCGTGACAGCGTCGAGACGCTATCAACACTGCGTCTCGACGCTGTGCGCTTTCCTTACCGAGCGCCTGCGGTATCGAGACAACATCGTTTCTTCGATTTTTCTTCCGATTTCAGCGGCGATTTCTCTGATTTTCATCTCATAAAAACCTATTCTAGACCCGGACTTACATAGGACTCGATTTTACATAAAATACCCGAAACACCATGCCTTACATGATCAAAATCACATAAAAATAAAATCTATGGCCATAAAATTAACCTAAACAGTTCAACGCAAACCGAACATACATTATGCATAAATCCCACCTATTAGAGCCTATCACAACTTTTAATATTAATTAATAGGGACAGTGTTGTCTCTAATACCAATTGAAGGGAATAAAAGTCCCCACGTAGCGGAAGCACATCGATTGGACCTTACGCCGTATATTAATTAACATTAAAATACCGTTACGAAAAACTCAAACAAACTTTAAACATACTTTAAAGTTGCTGGAAATTTGTTTAAACATGCTGAAAAATAAATCCAAATTTATTTTCATGCTTTTCTAAAGAAAAGGGGAAGAACCGTTACAAACCTTCGTTGTAGACTTGACCGTTCTTCGCCAACGACGCTCCTATGAACGAAAACGCAGCAACCTCCTTAAAGTTTCTTCGCTGGAAAATTCTTCTTTAAAGACACAATAACCACAGAGGTTACACCGGTATGTCTCTAAGTCTAGGAGGCAAAAGACTTGTGGGAGTCTTTCTCTAAGAGGGAGGCTAGAGAGAATTCTAGGTCTTGTCTTGAGAGTCTAAGAGCAAGAGTAAAGTGTCATGGACCAATTAGGTCTAGTGTTCTATTTATAGAAGAGAGGTCATGAATAAAATATTCAATTAAATCAATCTTTTCCAAAATTGATTCAATCTTATTCCTTATTTAATCAATCCATGATCAATCAATTCCATAACTGATTAATCTTTTCCACAAATGACTAATTATTTCCATAAGTGATTAGATCATTTTCATAAATGATTAATCACTTCCTTAAGTGATTAATTATTTCCATAATTGATTAATTCCCGGTTAATGAATTCTTTAATTAATTAACCACCAGTTAAATATCACATATTTAATTTCCGGCCTTGAATTAATTAATTTTCCCAAATTGATTTTAGGACTTAGTTAATTCATTATTTGAACTCTTTCAAACTTCCATAAATTTATATTAATATTTGAATTTCTTCAAATATTAATTTTTCTCATAATAATATATCAATATATATTATATTTGTTTCCCTTAGTAAATTGAACACTTTCAATTTATATTTATTACTTAGTTGCCTCAAATTACTTTATGAGCTACTAGTGGGACCTAATGGACCTGCAGATCAGAAGCTCCAACGATATGAGATTAATTGGTCAAACTCATTAACCAAATTAATCAATATTCGTTAACTGTGTGTACATTCCACTATAGACTCACATTTGCACTCTTCTCACTGCAAACATATTTTCTGTGTCCACGGATATAGACCAATATTGACTAGTTAGTCCTTCACGAGTGTTCGTAACACCAGCTGGGTCAAATTACCGTTTTACCCCTGGGTTACTTTTATTTCCTTAAGTACCAGTTCTCCTCTAATGAACAACCTGTTTGTGGTCCAACCATCAAACAGAAATTAAAACCCTCTCGTGCCATTGAGAGGGTAGGGCCCTTTGTTCAAGACTTGGAGTCACCACTTAAGGGAACACTCATCTGCTTCCCTAAAGTCGGGAAGGAGTGAATTCCTTCTTGTACGATTATGTTCCCAGCTCCCCATTCGGTCTTGTCCCCAAAATGGTAGGCTTATTGAGTCGGCGTATTGGCCACTCTCACCCATGAAAATAAAAGGACAATCTCTCATGAGCAGGAGTCCATAATCAACTCAGGATTAAGACTAAGTTGTCTAGGTCGTCCTAGTGAAATAGAAAACCAACTAGTTAACAGTGTTATAACCAGTGGTTACTATTTCGCGGTCCGGTCTTATGCAAACTCATTGCATAGGATACCCCCACTCGCATGTCTCCTACACGAACGCGTTGGATCGCAACGTTTGTATCAAATACAAAGTGGGTCGTATCCATAGTGTCACCAGGATAAGACACCCAGTCTTATCCTTATACTATAGACCCTTTAGGTTGTTTCTTGAACAATGATCCCATATGTCGCTACATATAGTTCAAGACTCATATTACAGCCTAGGATGTCTAGTTTATTGGATTTGGGTTATTTCTAGGCAAAGACAAATATAAAATAACTAATAAAATTTAATGGAAAAAATATATCAATATTATTTCATTATTATCCGATCAATTAATGGTTACATTCACCATCTAGTTTTAGGGCATAAAACCAAACACATTGTGTGATTTCCTCTCAAGGAAGACAAAGTCTTTCCATGTTTTTTATGGTTTGAAGCAACTGATTCAGCCTCATCAACTAGAAGGATTAATATTTCTTTGATTGTATTCGCATTCTAGATGTGCTTATTGAGATTGTAACGTGTTTTGTGTTTTTTACTTAAACCATGAACTAATCACTTATAGGCATGGGTTAAGAACTATGTTATTGTTATCTTTATAAAATTTGGAAATTATGTTTGGTTTAATCATCTTGAATTAATTGTTGTGCTTAATTTTATTATGTGCTCGTCTGGCCTGCCGATATGTACAATTTTTCCTAGTTTTAGGGATGATTTAGGAGCTGTGTGGCGATAATTCACACTAGACTGTAGATAGTTGGTGGATGCCAGTAGTTGAGTTAGGGAAAACCAATTCTGTATAGTGCATGATCGGTAAAGCTTTGTTGGAGTTGAAACCTATTCCAAAAAATCCAGAGTTTTGAGAGGATCTCGCTAATAAGAATGCATGAGATTGATAAATCTTAGAAATATAGAATTTATGCTTAAAATGCCCAAAAAGAGATTACTTTTTGTTGTTGTTGTTGTTGTTGTTGTTGTTGCTACTGCTGCCTGCTGTTGTTGTTGTTATTTCTCTTACTATTATTATTATTATTATTATTATTTCTCTTTATATATTAATTTAAAGTTTTATTTTTAATGATTTAGAAAATTGTATATGTTTGAATTATATAGTTTAAACATTTGAATAGATAATTTTATATGAAATCTTATTTTTTTTTTCTATTATGAAATTTGAAAGTTCTATCTTTAAATAAGTATTATTTTTTAAAAAATTAATTGTTTGAGGATTTCATGTGAATAATTAACTATCTAATTAAAAGTTAATGGACATTTCCCATGAAAAATTAACTATTTGAAAATTTATCAAAGAAATTAGTTGATTCAACTAAGATAAAAGAAAAAAAAGAAAAAAAACTAATGGAGAATAATTCCCCATGAGGAATCCTCGCCCCATTCCCCATGAAATTTAATGGGGAATTTCATGGGGATGGGGATTGAAATGAGAGGGGGACAGGGATAGGGAAGCCATCCCCGTCCTCGCCCCGCCTCGTGGACATCCCTACTAAGAATGTGGAATTTGTGTTTGAATTGCGCCCACAAACTAATGAGGAAAGTAGCCCCAGTTGAAGACAGAATTGCGCCCGCAAACTAATGTGGAATTTGCATTTGAATTGCACCTGCAAATTGTCAAGGCAGTGCATTGAAGATTTGTTCCCGATTTTGCTGCCGCAACTGGGCTTTCCGACAGAATTTCGAGATTCGCAGGATCCTCATAAAATCATCCGAAAATCCCAAATCTCGTATCAAATCTCCAAGGATCGTGGATTTTTACCTTCAAGGGCTCTCTCACATTGATCTCGGCAGCCAACCCTACATTCCAAGGTATATAAAAGGCGACCAAGGTGCAAGAAGCAAGGAGAGTTTGGAGTTTTCTTCCTTAGGATAATGTTGCCTTCTAGAGTGGGTTAAAAATAAGATAAAAATGTACCCTAGAAAACTATGCAAATGCACATAGTCTGCAGCAAGTGATAAGCAATTTATCGTATCCACGAGGTTTTGAATAGCTTTCACTCTACCTATTTTATGTAACTTTTTAATGGTTTCAAGGTTGCTAAAATGATTGATTTTGAAATAATGTTGAAGCAAAAGAAATAACAGAACAAAAGGTAAACAGATAAAGTAGACATATTGGAAACAGACGTTGGTTAAGATTTCTGTAATTGTTAAAAATGATGCTCTAGCAATAATATTAATTAGGCAATTCTCTTGTAGCCTTATTAGCAGGATCCTCCCAAAACTATGAATTTTTTGGAATGTGTTTCAACTCCAATGACGTTCTACCGATCAAGCACTAGGTGACTGGTTATCCGTAACTCAATTACTGACATCCACCATCACATAATGGTCTAGTGTGATTAAATGTCACACACCTCTCAAATCATCCCTGAAACTAAGAGGTGGTATTCATACCGGCTGGCCAAGCAGACACAAAATAATAATAAGCACAACAGATAATCAAGATGCTCAAATCAATATCTATTGCATAGAGTATGAAGCACGACAATTACATAGATCCTAACCAACACCTAAGTAAATTTAGTTCATGGAATAAAAAGTAACACACGCTACAATCTGAGTATGTGCATCCATAACTACAAACTAAACAAGAAAATATTAATTCCCTTGAAGAAATTTGTAGTTGATGGTCTTCTTGAAGTCTCCAATCATTCCTTTCTTTGAACAACTTTCAAAGTTGGAAAGTGAGTCTCAAAAAATGGAATGAATTGACTTGGGACGGCTACCTCCTTTTATAGAGTAGAGTCAACCCTAATTAGGTCAAACTTTACATGTGGAGGGCTCTCCAAGCTTCCTAGATCCGAGATTGATTCAAAAAACGCCACCTCATTAATGAATCACGTGCGGCTCACATGACAGTTTTGCTCCTAGCTTTGTTGGATCATAGAATTTGCTCCCCCAAGTCGCTCGGAATTATTTTCTCTGCAAAATAACTTCCAAAGCATTCATTCTTCTAAATAAGTTAAAACATATAATATTCTTCTAATAATAAACCTATTTGGCACAAAAGACACACAAATCACTATAGAAATAAAGCCTAAATAACTCCCTTTTGGAGAGTTATCATGCCCCCAAACTTGAACTATTGCGCATCCCGAGCAATACTAACTCACCTTTCCTTGAGAATTCAAAACATTAGTCATAGCGTAACTCAATCAAAACAGATATTCCAACACTACCTTCAACCTTTACGTGAGCATTTTGCAAAACCAAACACTGCTGCAGCAAAATAATTATTTCAACACTGAACAAATAATCAACACCTTTAACTCAATCCTAAGAACTTACCACAGGCCAGCTCCATTCTCAAACATATTTGAACACATATTTTATGAGATTTATTCTTTTGTTCTTTAGACTTAAAGCAACCCTATAGTCATAAGCTCTTAAGCATGAGATGGCCCACTTTATGGTGTAGTCACTATAACAAATATGCCTTTTCATAGCATTTTAATATAGCTTTTTTAAAATAATGCTATGAAAGAAAAGAAAAAAAAAAAAAAACAAAGGCAAAAGTTTTTTAAAAATTGGGCGCTCAATTTTTTTGGAGAAAGATGAGAATACGCTTAATGTAATCTTTTCTCACTCTGCCTGTTACTTTTCTCCAGCCTTTTCCCCATCTCTTTCTCTTCTCCATCGCTTTGTTCCTTCACCATTTTAATCCTCAAAGTTTTCCCTACACCCTTCCCCAAAAAATCTCCTCATAGTCATAACTCTAACCCTAACTACAGCCTTGTCATTTGGGTTCTCAATTTCGACCCCCGTTGGACGATTTGGAGGGAGATTTTCAAATTGGAAGACAAATGTTGTGATTATTTGATTTGTCCTGTTTTTCTGACGTCTTCAATGCCTTTGTCTCTACATTTCTGACAACACTCACAGACGCACATGCGACCCACGAATGACAATGTCACCGGCATCTTGGTTAGTAGCGGCGATAACAAGCCTCCTCTAAGAGACGACAATGGCGCAAGTGAACAGGTCTAAGCACCCATTGTTTATACCCGACGTCTGTTGACAAGTTATTGAACGATTACGGCGTAAGTGTTGGGTTTTATGCCCTAAAACTCATAGATAGTGAATGTAACCGTTGACCGGATATTAATGAAATAATATTGATATATTTTTCCATTAATTGTTATTAGTTATTTTATGTTTGTCTTTGCCTAATAATAACCCTAATCCAATAAACTAGACATCCAAGGCTGTAATATGAGTCTTGAACTATATGTAGCGACATATGGGATCATTGTTCAAGAAACAGCCTAAAGGGTCTATAGTATAGGGATAAGACTGGGTGCCTTATCCTGGTGACACTATGGATACGGCTCACTTTGTATTTGATACAAACGCTACGATCCAACGCGTTCGTGTAGGAGACATGCGAGTGGGGGTATCCTATGCAATGAGTTTGCATAAGACCGGACCGCGAAATAGTAACCACTAGTTATAACACCGTTAACTAGTTGGTTTTCTATTTTCACTAGGACGACCGAGACAACTTAGTCTTAATCCTGAGTTGATTATGGACTCCTGCTCATGAGAGATTGTCCTTTGATTTGTATGGGTGAGAGTGGCCAATACGCCGACTCAATAAGCCTACCACTTTGGGGACAAGATCGAATGGGGAGCTGGGAACATAATCGTACAAGATGGAATTCACTCCTTCCCGACTTTAGGGAAGCAGATGAGTGTTCCCTTAAGTGGTTACTCCGAGTCTTGAACAAAGGGCCCTGCCCTCTCAATGGCACGAGAGGGTTTTCTGTTTGATGGTTGGACCACAAACAGATTGTTCATTAGAGGAGAATTGGTACTTAAGGAAATAGAGGTGACCCAGGGGTAAAACGGTAATTTGACCCAGCTGGTGTTACGGACACTCGTGAAGGACTAACTAGTCGATATTGGTCTAAGTTCCGTGGACACAGAAAATATGTCTGCAGTGAGAAGAGTGCAACTGTGAGTCTATAGTGGAATGTACACACAGTTAACAAATATTGATTATTGTGGTTAATGAGTTTAACCAATTAATCTCACATCGTTGGAGCTTCTGATCTGCAGGTCCATAAGGTCCCACTGGTAGCTCGTAAAGTAATTTGAGGCAACTAAGTAATTAAATGTAAATTGAAAATGTTCAATTTACTAAGGGAAATAAATATAATATATATTGATATATTATTGTGAGAGAAATTAATATTTGAAGAAGTTCAAATATAGATTTATGGAAGATTGAAAGAGTTCAAATAATGAATTAATTAAATTAAGTCCTAAAATATGTTTGGGCAAAATTAATTAATTCAAGGCCGAAAATTAAATATGTGATATTTAATTGGTGGTTAATTAATTAAAGAATTCATTAACCATGAATTAATCAATTATGTAAATAATTAATCACTTAAGGAAGTGATTAATCATTTATGAGAATGATCTAATTACTTATGGAAGAAATTAGTCATTTATGGAAAAGATTAATCAATTGGGGAATTGATTGATCATGATTGATTAATTAAGGAATAAGATTGAATCAATTTTGGAAAAGATTGATTTAATTGAATATTTTATTCATGGCCTCTCTTCTATAAATAGAACACTAGACCTAATTGGTCAGGACACTTGACACTCTTGAAAGACAAGACCTAGAATTCTCTCTAGCCTCCCTCTTAGAGAAAGACTCCCACAAGTCTTTGGCCTCCTAGACTTAGAGACATACCGGTGTAACCTCTGTGGTTATTGTGTCATTCAAAGAAGAAAATCCAGCGATCAAGAGGCGAGAAGGCTGCTACGTTTTCGTTCGTTGGAGCGTTGTCGGTGAAGAACGGTCAAGTCTACAACGGAGGTTTGTAACGGTTCTTCCTCTTTTCGTTAGAAAAGTTTTTTAAAATAAATTTAGATTTATTCTAGCATGTTTAAACCATTTTTACAGGGACTTTAAAGTTAGTTTAAAATTTTGTTTGAGTTATCGTAACGGTATTTTAATGTTAATTAATATACGGCGTAAGGTCCAATCGATGCGCTTCCGCTGCGTGGGGACTTTTATTCCCTTCAATCTGCATCAGAGCCATCGCTGTCCCAATTAATTAATTTTAAAAGTTGCGATAGGCTCTAATAGGTGGAATTTATGCATATTGTATGTTCGGTTTGCATTGAACTGTTTGGGTTAATTTTATGGCCATAGATTTTATTTTTATATGATTTTGATCATGTAAGGCCCGGGGTTTCGGGTATATTATGTAAAATCGAGTCCTATGTAAGTCCGGGTCTAGAATAGGTTTTTATGAGATGAAAATCAGAGCAATCGTCGCTGAAATCGGGGCCGAAATCGAAGAAATCGTTGCTGTTTTGCCCATATTCTGCCTCCAGACGCAACAGCGTCGGGACGCTCCTTCAACAGCGTCTCGACGCTGTCTCGATACCGAAGGCGCTCGGTAAGGAAAGCACACAGCGTCGGGACGCTACCTCAACAGCGTCTCGACGCTGTCTCGATTACGCAGGCGCCAGATATGGAAAACGCACAGTGTCGGGACGCTAATCCACACAGCGTCTCGACGCTGTCACGATGGAGGCGCGACCTAGGGTTTCAAAAGGCGCGGTTCAAGGTGTAACCGGTCCGGTTCGGCTGGGCTGGGACCTATTTGGTCCGGTTCAGCCAATTTTTGGCATGGTTCGTGATTTTGGAGGCCGGTTCGAGGTGGTTCGGGGCGGTTCGTGCTGTCTAGGCCAATTCCGGAGCTGTACATGGATTTTTTAGGATAGAATTTAGCTAAATTAATGTAATTTAATGCTTTATTTTATCCTAGGGGACAAAATTAACCGGTTCAATTGCTATTTATATGCTTTATGGATGTCATATAGATTATTTAATCCCACCTTAGGTTATAAACATGCTCATGCATTTTTTATATATTATAAATTGTTATAATGTATGTTTAAATGCATGGATTGGTTTTCATATTTTTTAATATAAGTGTATATTAATTTATATGAAAAATTGGAAAGCATGAAGCATGTCATTACTTAAATTAAATATAAATAGTTATGTTTAATGTGATGAATGAAGCATGTTTGGTTGATTTTCTTGATTGGCTTATAATTGTTATAATAAAAGAAAATCAAAATTGCATGAAGCATGAAACATCCATAGTTATTAATATAATTGTTATATTATTCATGCAATTGATGTGGCTTAATTATTCAATTTGAATGAGATTGTTGAATGAATTAAACCCTAGATTCTCGATTATAGGATTAATCATTAAAATTTGAAATAATTCTTCAATATTAATGATTAGAAACCGTCAATCTATAATCAAGATTTGCATGCAAACATAAGATCATAGGATAAATTGGATTAATTTTAAATTGTTTAAAATTAATTAGACCTAGATCGATTTCTAATAGGATTAGAATCTTTTCTTACTTAGATTATAAGGGAACTCCACCGGTAATGTTCTGTCTAAGGTTGGGGGTATTTAAGTTGACGGTTTACGGAACAACTCCTACCTGGGAACTGACCTGGAATACCGGAGTTGAATTAATCATAGTTAAATGTTAGCATGCAATGTCACTAGGTTTATTAAAAGTGTTTAATGCACCTAGATCTTTAGAGTAAAGACCTTACATTACTGAGGTTATAAGGGAACTCTCTCGGTAAAGTTCTGTCTAAGGTTGGGGGTATTTAAGTTGACGGTTTACGGAACACCTCCTACCTGGGAACTAACCGGATTGAGTTGAATTAACCATAGTAATGTTGACTTGCAATGTTGGGTTTATTAAAAGAAGTTTAATTCACCCAAAAGATTGCAGTTGAATCCTTTCCATAATTGTTATAATAGGATCAGACTTAGATAGATTGACTTAGCCGAATACTATCTAAGTTAAACAACCCTATATTAACCTTAGGACATTTTCAGTGGGAGGAAAATTACAAAACGAGATTTAAATCAAGTTTTGCTCCTACGTCCCTATATTCACAACGTGAGATTCATGCTCGGCTTCGAGTCGCCCTAGGAGCGGCCTCCCTTCGGAAAGTGTTTGCATGGATCAATATCAAGGTGAATGGGAAAAATGTCTAGAGTAAGTGGGAGCGGGACACGTGTCAACGTATCCCTCGGTCTCCGCCCAGAGTTCACACCGTGAGAGTCCTATGATCTGCCTGCAGGTTGCCCTGGCGCATCCATCCCTTCGGAGGGCCTGGTCATAGGATTCGGAACATCGTGAACTCCTGGAAAGGATAGGAGCTCTTAGGCTAATCACCAACAGTTGTCTTTCCCTTCGGTAGCCTGTTGGTGCGTGCCTCTGAGATCTGAAAGTGGGAGGGTTACACTTACGAGGATGAGTTAAAAGTGTTAACAAATCCTTGACCGAACAACGGTGGCTAATGTCTATAGGAATATGAGTTATTCTGGAATTAGAATTAGCTGAGAGGTGTCTCATTTCAAAGGAGGAGTACCTGATCACCCTTCGGTGGCTGATATTCTAAACCTCTGAAACGTCGTTGCAAAACTAAATCAATAGTTTTAGGGTTCTGTGATTGTCTGTTTTGCTAAATTGATTGGATTGTGTGCAATTGTTTGCTTGTATGATGGGTTAAGGCAAAGATAACTAATACGGTCATTGTTTGTTTAAATTTCAGCAATGTCTTCCTCAATTGTCTCTCTGCTTAAAAATGAGAAATTAACCGGCGAAAATTATGCTACGTGGAAGTCAAACTTGAATACGATTCTTGTTGTCGATGATCTGCGGTTCGTCTTAACGGAGGATTGTCCTCCAACCCCTGCTCGTAATGCATCCCAGGCAGTTAAGGATGCTTATGACCGCTGGACAAAGGCCAATGATAAGACTCGCGTCTATATCTTAGCCAGTTTATCTGAAGTTTTGGCTAAAAGGCATGAGGGCATGGTAACAGCGAGGGAGATTATGAACTCTCTCCGGGAGATGTTTGGACAACCGTCCTACCAACTCCACCATGACGCTCTCAAATACGTTTATAGTTGTCGCATGAAAGAGGGCACGTCTGTTCGGGAGCATGCCCTGGATATGATGGTCCAATTCAACGTGGCAGAGGCAAACGGGGCGGTCATAGATGAACGTAGTCAGGTTGCATTCATCTTAGAATCTCTTCCGAAGAGTTTTCTGCAGTTTCGAAGCAATGCAATGATGAATAAAATAACATTCAACCTGACTAGCCTCCTTAATGAGCTACAGCTCTATCAGTCTCTTCTTAAGAACAAGGGACAGATAGAAGGAGAGGCAAACGTTGTTCACTCCAAAAGAAAGTTCGAGAAGGGTTCATCCTCTGGAACTAAATCTGTAGCCACTTCTTCAAAGAAAACTCAGAAGAAGAAAGGAAACAAGGGGAAAGCTCCTAGTACTGCTGCTAAAAGCAAGGGAAAAGCCAAAGCTGTGGCAGACAAGGGCAAGTGTTTTCACTGCAATGTAGATGGACATTGGAAGAGAAACTGCCCAAAGTACCTTGCTGAGAAAAAGAAGGAAAAGGAAGGTAAATTTGATTTACTGGTTTTAGAAACATGCCTGGTAGAACATGATGAGTTTACCTGGATACTTGATTCAGGAGCAACTAATCATGTTTGCTCTTCTTTTCAGGAAAATAGTTCCTTTCGGCAGTTGAACGATGGAGAAATGACACTCAGGGTCGGAACTGGAGAAATCATTTCAGCTAAAGCAGTGGGAGCTGCGAAGTTATTTTTTAGAAATAGATTCTTGCTTTTAGAAAGTTTGTTAATCGTTCCCAAGATTAAGAGGAACTTGATTTCTATTTCATGTTTGATTGAACAATCGTATACAGTTACTTTTGATATGAATGAAGCGTTCATTTATAAAAATGGTATACTTATTTGTTCAGCCAAATTGGAAAATAACTTGTATGTTTTAAGACCAACCGAAAACAAAGCACTTTTAAATCACGAATTATTTAAAACTGCTGAAACTCAAAGTAAAAGGCAAAAGATTTCTCCATCAAGTAACAATACTCATCTTTGGCATCTTAGACTTGGTCATATAAACATCGATAGGATCGGTCGTTTGGTAAAGAATGGACTTCTAAGCAAGTTAGAAGATGATTCACTACCACCTTGTGAATCTTGTCTCGAGGGAAAAATGACCAAAAGACCCTTTACTGGAAAAGGTTACAGAGCCAAAGAACCCTTAGAGTTAATACATTCGGATCTATGTGGTCCAATGAATGTAAAAGCTCGAGGAGGGTACGAATATTTCATCTCATTTATAGATGATTATTCAAGATATGGTTACTTATACCTAATGGGACATAAGTCTGAAGCCCTTGAAAAGTTTAAGGAGTTTAAGGCTGAAGTTGAAAAACTATTAGGTAAATCTATTAAAATACTTCGATCTGATCGAGGAGGAGAGTATATGGATCAAAGATTCCAGGATTATATGATAGAACATGGAATCCAATCTCAACTCTCAGCCCCTGGTACACCTCAGCAGAATGGTGTGTCAGAAAGGAGAAATAGAACCTTGTTAGACATGGTTCGATCAATGATGAGCTATGCTCAATTGCCTAGCTCGTTTTGGGGATATGCAGTAGAGACTGCAGTATACATCTTGAACAATGTTCCCTCGAAAAGTGTTTCTGAAACACCTTTCGAGTTATGGAAGGGGCGTAAACCTAGTTTGCATCACTTTCGCATCTGGGGTTGTCCTGCACACGTGCTTGTGACAAATCCTAAGAAACTGGAACCTCGTTCAAAACTGTGCCAATTTGTTGGTTACCCTAAAGAAACGAGAGGTGGTTATTTCTACGACCCACAAGAAAATAAGGTGATTGTATCGACAAATGCCACTTTCTTAGAGGAAGACCACATGAAAGATCATAAACCACGAAGCAAAATAATATTAGGAGAAGCTACTGAAGAATCATCAAGAGTTGTTGATGAAGTTGGACCTTCAACAAGGGTTGATGAAGGAACTAGTTCTTCAGATCCATCCCGTCCATCTCAATCGTTGGGAATGCCTCGACGCAGTGGGAGGTTGTGTTACAACCTGACCGCTACTTGGGTTTAACTGAAACTCAGGTTGTCATACCTAATGATGGCATTGAGGATCCATTGTCCTATCGACGGGCAATGAATGACGAAGATAAGGATGAATGGGTGAAAGCCATGAACCTGGAAATGGAGTCAATGTATTCCAATTCTGTATGGGAACTTGCAGATCTACCATATGGGGTAAAACCCATAGGGTGCAAATGGATCTATAAGAGAAAAAGAGATGCAGCTGGAAAGGTACAGACCTTCAAAGCTAGACTAGTGGCAAAGGGTTATACCCAAAAGGAGGGGGTTGACTATGAGGAAACCTTTTCTCCTGTAGCCATGTTAAAGTCCATAAGAATTCTTTTATCCATTGCCACATATTATGACTGTGAAATATGGCAAATGGACGTCAAGACTGCCTTTCTGAATGGTAATCTTGAAGAGAATATCTTTATGTCTCAACCCGAAGGGTTCATAGCCCAAGGTCAGGAACAAAAGGTTTGTAAGCTAAATCGATCCATTTATGGATTGAAACAAGCATCCAGATCATGGAACATTAGATTTGATACTGCAATCAAATCTTTTGGCTTTGACCAAAACGTTGATGAGCCTTGTGTATACAAGAAAGTCAACAAAAGGAAAGTAGCTTTTCTAATACTTTATGTAGACGATATCCTACTCATTGGAAATGATGTAGGATACCTCACTGACATTAAGAAATGACTAACTGCCCAATTCCAAATGAAAGATCTGGGAGAGGCTCAATATGTTCTGGGAATCCAAATCATTAGGGATCGTAAGAACAAAACGCTAGCTCTGTCTCAAGCAACGTATATTGACAAGATGTTGTCTCGATATTCGATGCAAAACTCCAAGAAGGGACTCCTACCCTTCAGACATGGGGTACACCTGTCTAAGGAACAATCTCCTAAGACACCTCAAGAAGTTGAGAACATGAGACACATTCCCTACGCCTCAGCTGTGGGCAGCTTAATGTATGCTATGCTCTACACTAGGCCTGACATATGCTATGCAGTGGGAGTAGTCAGTAGGTATCAGTCTAATCCAGGGTTGGACCACTGGGGAGCGGTTAAGAATATCCTCAAGTATCTTCGGAGAACGAGGGACTACATGCTTGTGTATGGAGCTAAGGATTTGATTCTTACTGGATACACTGACTCTGACTTTCAAGCTGATAAGGATTCAAGGAAATCCACATCAGGGTCAATATTCACCCTCAATGGAGGAGCAGTAGTGTGGAGAAGCATCAAACAAGGATGCATAGCAGACTCAACCATGGAGGCTGAGTATGTAGCAACTTGCGAAGCAGCTAAGGAGGCAGTATGGCTCAGAAAGTTCTTGACTGATTTGGAAGTAGTTCCGAATATGAACGTGCCCATAACACTATACTGTGACAACAGTGGGGCTGTAGCCAACTCAAAAGAACCTCGTAGCCACAAACGGGGTAAACACATCGAGAGGAAGTATCACCTGATACGAGAGATTGTGCAAAGAGGAGATGTGATCGTCACTAAGATCGGCTCGGAGCACAACATCGCTGATCCATTTACGAAGACTCTCACGGCTAAAGTATTTGAGGGTCATCTAGAAGGTCTAGGTCTACGAGATATGTATGCCATCTAATCTAGGGCAAGTGGGAGAAATGTATAATGGGTATAAGGATGCCCTAGTTCATTGTATTATTTTAATATAAATGACATTTCTAGCTTTAGATTATTGCATTTACATCCCACTAACTAGTGTTTTAGTTCAAGTGGGAGTTTGTTGGGTTTTATGCCCTAAAACTCGTAGATAGTGAATGTAACGTTGACCGGATATTAATGAAATAATATTGATATATTTTTCCATTAATTGTTATTAGTTATTTTATGTTTGTCTTTGCCTAATAATAACCCTAATCCAATAAACTAGACATCCAAGGCTGTAATATGAGTCTTGAACTATATGTAGCGACATATGGGATCATTGTTCAAGAAACAACCTAAAGGGTCTATAGTATAGGGATAAGACTGGGTGCCTTATCCTGGTGACACTATGGATACGACCCACTTTGTATTTGATACAAACGCTGCGATCCAACGCGTTCGTGTAGGAGACATGCGAGTGGGGGTATCCTATGCAATGAGTTTGCATAAGACCGGACCGCGAAATAGTAACCACTAGTTATAACACCGTTAACTAGTTGGTTTTCTATTTTCACTAGGACGACCGAGACAACTTAGTCTTAATCCTGAGTTGA
Organism: Luffa acutangula; assembly: GCA_036850905.1. Classification (NCBI taxonomy): domain Eukaryota; kingdom Viridiplantae; phylum Streptophyta; class Magnoliopsida; order Cucurbitales; family Cucurbitaceae; genus Luffa; species Luffa acutangula. The sequence continues at coordinate 36,272,533 of CM072097.1, read as the reverse complement.
TTATGGACTCCTGCTCATGAGAGATTGTCCTTTGATTTGTATGGGTGAGAGTGGCCAATACGCCGACTCAATAAGCCTACCACTTTGGGGACAAGATCGAATGGGGAGCTGGGAACATAATCGTACAAGATGGAATTCACTCCTTCCCGACTTTAGGGAAGCAGATGAGTGTTCCCTTAAGTGGTTACTCCGAGTCTTGAACAAAGGGCCCTGCCCTCTCAATGGCACGAGAGGGTTTTCTGTTTGATGGTTGGACCACAAACAGATTGTTCATTAGAGGAGAATTGGTACTTAAGGAAATAGAGGTGACCCAGGGGTAAAACGGTAATTTGACCCAGCTGGTGTTACGGACACTCGTGAAGGACTAACTAGTCGATATTGGTCTAAGTTCCGTGGACACAGAAAATATGTCTGCAGTGAGAAGAGTGCAACTGTGAGTCTATAGTGGAATGTACACACAGTTAACGAATATTGATTATTGTGGTTAATGAGTTTAACCAATTAATCTCACATCGTTGGAGCTTCTGATCTGTAGGTCCATAAGGTCCCACTGGTAGCTCGTAAAGTAATTTGAGGCAACTAAGTAATTAAATGTAAATTGAAAATGTTCAATTTACTAAGGGAAATAAATATAATATATATTGATATATTATTGTGAGAGAAATTAATATTTGAAGAAGTTCAAATATAAATTTATGGAAGATTGAAAGAGTTCAAATAATAAATTAATTAAATTAAGTCCTAAAATATGTTTGGGCAAAATTAATTAATTCAAGGCCGAAAATTAAATATGTGATATTTAATTGGTGGTTAATTAATTAAAGAATTCATTAACCATGAATTAATCAATTATGTAAATAATTAATCACTTAAGGAAGTGATTAATCATTTATGGGAATGATCTAATTACTTATGGAAGAAATTAGTCATTTATGGAAAAGATTAATCAATTGGGGAATTGATTGATCATGATTGATTAATTAAGGAATAAGATTGAATCAATTTTGGAAAAGATTAATTTAATTGAATATTTTATTCATGGTCTCTCTTCTATAAATAGAACACTAGACCTAATTGGTCAGGACACTTGACACTCTTGAAAGACAAGACCTAGAATTCTCTCTAGCCTCCCTCTTAGAGAAAGACTCCCACAAGTCTTTGGCCTCCTAGACTTAGAGACATACCGGTGTAACCTCTGTGGTTATCGTGTCATTCAAAGAAGAAAATCCAGCGATCAAGAGGCGAGAAGGCTGCTGCGTTTTCGTTCGTTGGAGCGTTGTCGGTGAAGAACGGTCAAGTCTACAACGGAGGTTTGTAACGGTTCTTCCTCTTTTCGTTAGAAAAGTTTTTTAAAATAAATTTAGATTTATTCTAGCATGTTTAAACCGTTTTTACAGCGACTTTAAAGTTAGTTTAAAGTTTTGTTTGAGTTATCGTAACGGTATTTTAATGTTAATTAATATACGGCGTAAGGTCCAATCGATGCGCTTCCGCTGCGTGGGGACTTTTATTCCCTTCAGTAAGGTCTTTATTCTCCGATGGCTATGAGAGCAACCACCCACTAATTCTTGCGGTGAACCGGTATGATTCCATTTCCTGAATTATATATCTCTTTTTGCTTTCGAATTGATTCTAATGACTTCTACTTGATCAGAACATTGAGTGTTGTGAGTTGTGGGTTTTTTTTTTGTTATTAATCATAGAAAAGAATGAAACAAACAAAGAAACTGTTATAGGAAATTTTGGACCACCATGGCGTACAAGAAGCTGACGAGGACAACCGGGCAGAAAAAGAGATGAGAAATGGATTCAAGGGGCAAAACCGGCAAGTGGGACGGGCCAAGACCGAAGGGGTCGGGCTTTTGGCACGACCCCATGCTCGCCCATGGGCCGAGGCCGACCCTCGGCCCGCTTGCGCGGGCCGGGCTTGTCCGGCTCCGCTTGGTCCCCACCGCCTTTGGTCGCCTCGGTTCAGCCTGGTTTGTCCCGAAACGCCTCCGAATCCCTAAAAACCCTAGGAGGATGGGCAAGTATTTATATCCCTCTTCGCTACCGAAGAAGGGGACTAAAACTCTAATTCGAAACTCATTCTATATTCTCTACTCTCTCATCTTGCTCTTACTTTTCCACTCCCCACCGTTCTGCTTACTGACTTAAGCATCGGAGCCGGTGTGGCGAGCACCACACCGGTGTGGCGAGCACCACACCGGTGTGCAGGTTTACTGTCTTGCAGGCCACGTCTTCCTCTCTTCTACAAATTTTACCGTTGGTGGCATGTAAAGGTCAGTTGAGTTTCTCTGACCAAATTTGACCATCAACAATTGGCGCCGTCTGTGGGGAAGAAAGCTTGTTAAGTATGCACATCAGTGATTCAATGAGTAAGAAGATGGAAAAGGTAAGCCAAAATCCAAACCCTTCTGAAAATAACCATCAACCACAGAAATCGAAAGAAGACCGACAGCATGAGCAGCAAGGTCAGGGGGCTCAGACCTACAGATCGAGCAATTTTGAGGAGCCCAGAACCAAGTACCAGTCGTAGGACAAACCTGAGGAAATTGATCGAGGAGAAGCGCATAAGTGCCAAGGCTGCCGAGGCCGAGGCCAAAACTATCGAAGCTGAACACAGGGCTGTCGAGGCCGTGGCCAGAGCAGCCGAGGCCGAGGCCAAAAGGGACAATCTCCCTAGGAAAATCGAGCTTCCAAACACACTAAAAGAGCTTGGAAATCCTCAGGGAGACCTGCAGAAGCTAAATGACTCCAAGTCAAACTGCGACTACCAGACGAACAGTGCGAAGGCTGAGGTCGAGGCCGAGGCCGACCAGGTAGAGGCTGACCATGCCGAGGCTGACCAGGCCGAGGCCGACCAAAGATGTTCATCCAGACCGATTAGGAGGAAACCCCACAAGAGATCAGAACCACCTTTGGAGGAAAAATCAACAACAAACACAAACTTTGACAAGATTGAAGACACCAGGAAAAGAATGTCGTCAAGAAGTTGGAAGCCATCCCATCTACATCCAGGATTAAGGCAACGAGTACCAGAACAAAGCCGGGGGCTAAGAGGAAGAAGCTGTCAAGCTGAGGCCAACCCTAAGCTATGGTCATCCTTAGGCCGAGGTCGAGGCCGACCCAAAGCTATGGTCATCCCGAGGCTGAGGCCGACTCAAAGCTATGGTCATCCCAAGGCCGAGGCCGACCCTAGGCCAAAGCCGAAGCCGACTATCCAAGACCTCAAAAGTGACCCGAAGATCACATAATCAAGACAAATCAGATTGTCAATGCAATTGAACACAAGACAAGATCAAGATTGAAGCAAAATGAGCCAGACACAGAAGAAGACAAATTGTTCGAGGCCGAGGCCGACCTGAGTCATGTTCGAGGATGAGGCCGAGGCTGACCTAAGCCATGCCTGAGGCCGAGGCCGACCAAAGCCATGGTTGTGACCAAAGCCAACTATTGATTCAAGCGAAGATCGACACCATGCGAGCCTGGACCAACGGGTCTACCTCGCCTCATCTGGATTTGAGATCACGCGAGCCTGGGCGCCTCATCTAGTTAAATCCACGATTACTTGCGAGCCTAGGCTTTTCAACTTAGTGCCCACGCTCCTACATGCGAGCCTATAGAGCCCACGCTTCAACGAGTCTATAGTGCCCACGCCTACATGCGAGTCTATAGTGCCCACGCCTACATGCGAGCCTATAGAGCCCACGCCTACATGCGAGCCTATAGAGCCCATGCTTCAGCGAGCCTATGGTGCCCACGCCTACCTTGCGAGCCTAAGCTCTTCAGCTTAGTGCCCACGCCTGCATGCGAGCCTGGACTACCGAGTCTACCTCGCCTCATCCAGATTGAGATTACGTGAGCCTGGACCAACGAGTCTACCTCACCTCATCTGGCCTGAGCATCTTTACATCAGGCGAGCCTAGACTACCGAGTCTACCTCGCCTCATCCAGATTGAGATTACGTGAGCCTGGACCAACGAGTCTACCTCACCTCATCTGGCCTGAGCATCTTTACATCAGGCGAGCCTGGACTATCGAGTCTACCTCGCCTCATCCAGATTGAGATTACGTGAGCCTGGATCAACGAGTCTACCTCACCTCATCTGGCCTGAGCATCTTTACGTCAGGCGAACCTGGACTACCGAGTCTACCTCGCCTCATCCAGATTGAGATTACGTGAGCCTGGACCAACGAGTCTACCTCACCTCATCTGGCCTGAGCGTCTTCACAACAGGCGAGCCTGGACTACCGAGTCTACCTCGCCTCATCTGGCGTGAGCCCATCATGCGAGCATGGACTGACCAAGTCTACCTCGCCTCACCCAAATATGGGATTGCATGAGCCTGGACTGCCAAGTCTACCTCCCCCATCTGGCTCTAGCCAATGCACTTCATCTGAGTCAAGCTCACCTGGCTGAGGCAGAAATCAAGCACCTCTTGCCGAGGCCGAGAGTAGACTTTAAAGGTATTCTCCTATTTACTCAACTGTACTTTATTTTTTAGTGAAGTTTTATTTGAGATTGGGGGCTACATAGGGGATATGCACTCCCTATTAAACAAAAAGCACACCGGTTTAGCATGTTCTACTAAAACTAACATGTCATAGCTTATTCTCTCATTGTTTTCCTATAAGGACTGACTAATAAATGCAGGGAGCTAGATTTTAAGCTAATAGGGGTCCGAGGCCGAGGCCAACCCTAGCCTCTTCCCTCATTTTTCTTTTGCAAAGATTAACTTTTCAATGCAGGATCGTGAAATCCTCTACTTTTTCTATTTTTACTTGTGGATAAGCCCTAAGCCTTGGATCTGGAACTGGTGTGCTCGGCCTCTTCCCGAGGCCGAGGCCGACCAGACTAGCTAAAATGGAAAATTGTTGTGCTCGGCCTCTAGGCTGACCAGACAAGCTAAAATGGGAAACTGTTGTGCTCGGCCTCTTCCCGAGGTCGAGGCCGACCAGAGACATTGTTGCAGAAAATTGCAATGCTCGGCCTCTTTCCGAGGCTGAGGTCGACCAGAGACATTGTTGTAATCTTTCAACTTTTCTCATCTCCATTTCACCTAACCCCTATTCAGGGAGTTTCTATTTTGTCCAGTTTGTCCTATCTTGTAGGATAACAAGGAACCCAAACATAAGTCGACGTGGAAAGAGAGTTATACTCTTAAATCGGACTTAAGGAGCTCAACCGGTAGCACTGAGGCGCACCTGAATCCCAATTCAAGAGTGGGGGCTTAATGTTATAGGAAATTTTTGACCACGATGGCGTACAAGAAGCTAACGAGAACAATCGGGCAGAAAAAGAGCTGAGGATTGGATTCAAGGGGCAAAACCGGCAAGTGGGATGGGCCAAGACCAAAGGGGTCAGGCTTTTGGCCCGAGGTCGAGGTCGACCCTCGGCCCGCTTGCGCGGGCCGGGCTTGTCTGGCTCCACTTGGTCCCCACCGCCTCTGGTCGCCTCGGTTCAGCCTGGTTTGTCCCGAAACGCCTCCGAATCCCTAAAAACCCTAGGAGGATGAGCAGGTATTTATATCCTTCTTCGCTACCAAAGAAGGAGACTAAAACTCTAATTCGAAACTCATTCTATATTCTCTACTCTCTCATCTTGCTCTTACTTTTCCACTCCCCACCGTTCTGCTTACTGACTTAAGCATCGGAGCCGGTGTGGCGAGCACCACACCGGTGTGCAGGTTTACTGTCTTGCAGGCCACGTCTTCCCCTCTTCTACCAATTTTACTGTTGGTGGCACGTGAAGGTCAGGTGAGTTTCTCTAACCAAATTTGACCATCAACAGAAACGTTGGACCATTTTGGGATTTCATTCAAGCTTGGTGGGTATTTTTTGAAAAAAGAAAAATAAAGAAGTAAATTTAAAACCTATCAACCAATAAACAAAATCATTCCCAATGGAAGGTAAGGTTCAGGATAAAAAACAGATGAAAATGGAAGAAATGATAGAAGTTTGTTAGTGAGGGTACCTGGTTTTGGAAGAATGAAAAAAATCCAGAGATTGGTTAGAAAACTTCATTATTTCTTCCAACTTCTCTTTCTTACTATGTTTCATGTTTCATTAAGCCAACCAATGATTAACAATTTTAACCTACCCTACACAAGTACCATTCCTTCTAAAATATGTCAAAATATCAGAGACTTAAAGATTTCGAAAATTTAACGCAATATATTTCCTTTTATTACTATTGTTAGGTTCTATGGGATGGAGCGACTTGTCCTTTACATAAGGAGCACAGAAAGTTCGTGCAATTAGTCGATCCCCTGTTGGAAGGACACTTCCCTCTTTGTTGTTGCAATTACTAGTATGTGTCTTCAAGAAAAATCATCATTTTGTCGTCTTATTAGTGATATTATTGTAGCACTCAAATATTTGGCCTCTCAGAGTTATTTACAAGAACAACACAATAGGAATCACAGTTTGTCACAACCATCACAGTCATCACCTTCACGACTAAATAGAGCCACCAACGGCCAAGAATCAAATTCCTGAAATTGCTTAACTTCTATTTGGAGGTTGTTGTATAGAAGTTGCTGAAAAAGCAATGTAAGGAGTCTACCATTTTGAATTTATCTTAAATCATTTTCATCATACTTTAATATGCATATATGATTTACCTAATTTTTTTTGTATGTTGATATCCAAGAGGAAGCAAAACTGAAAGGAACATTGCTTTAGAGAGAGAAAGTGAGAGAACTATTATGTGCATATCGCTTTCTTACTTCTGTTTGTTTGAGTTTTGATAGTTAAAAACTTAAAATTTAACTTCTAGATAGGAGTTGGGACAAAGTTAACTATTCTAGGTATTATCTGATTCTCTTCTGTGGACTAATGTGTGTTTTGCCTTTTCATATATGTGCTTTCTTTCAGGTGTATAGACATGTAAAACGTGTAAGATAAAAGCAATGTGAAGCATGTTTTGTAATGTAAAATATGCATCTAAAAGGATAGGTATATAACCTGTGAAAAAATACGTACAAGTATTTGATTCGAAGGAGGAGGATCTTTTGGAGAAACATGTTTACACATATGTCAGCTCAACTTGCCGGTTGCATAGCTACTTGGGATGTTACCGGTGTCTTTGCTTGGATGCATATGTAGATGTGTGTTTATAGTTTGTAAGAGGGTTCTCTCATAATCTATACTATTTATTATTTATATATGTTTTAGAGAGGTGAAGAAAGTGCTATCTCTCTATTTTTTTTTTCTTTTTTAATACAATACTCTTTTATATAGTGGAAAATATGAGTTATGGTATGTGTTGAAGGAAAAATTTTGGCCAATGACAAATTGCCACGTCATTATTTAAAATTAATGAAAAAATTATAATTAATTAAATTTGGGACCAATTATAAATTGACATGTGTCCCAAATTTAATTTGAAGACAAAGTTGGCCAATTATAAATTTTTAGGGCCAAATGTCCATTTGATCAATTAATTAAAAATAAATTATTTTGATCAGATTAATTGATTTGACCAATTAATTAAAGAAAATAATTAATTGGATCAAATTTGGGTCTTTTAAATATTTGGGTCATATGGTTTTGGGTGAAATATAAACCAGACCCAAGACCAATAAAGCTCAAGCCCAAGTTGTTAGGCCCAAAAGTCACCAGGGCCCATCCAGCGAGAACTCTATAAATAGAGGGGTTCTCCATCATTTCAAGGGTTCAGAAATCCTACACTCCCACAAAGACAAGAGTTTAGAGTTTCAAAGCTCTCAAGCAGAACCATAGAATTCAGAGAGACTCCACCAAGTCTGAAGACCGAAGACTCTCTGCAATCCATAAGTCCAAGTGTTGAACACTTCTTGGAGACCAAACACTCTTCAAGACTTCAACACTTCTTGAAGACCCAACACTCTTCAAGACTTCAACACTCCTTGAAGATCAAAGACTCTTCAGGACATCAACACTTCTTGAAGACTGAAGACTCCTTCAAGACTGGAAGACTTCAAGCTCCAAGAATCCATTGAAGCTTTAGACTCGAGATCAAGCGTTCCAGCCCTCGAGTGAAACACACCCACACACAAGAGAGAGAATTAGAGGATTAAAGTTAGAGATTGTACACCCACACGCATACAACATTAATACAAATCAAAGTTTATTCCACGTGTCTCCATACCCGAAGTTACGTGTGAACAGTATGGATAATACAAAACCATTTCTCTCCTTTTGCAATATTGGTATCTGTATATGAATTATGAAAGCTCCCAAAAGTTTCTTCACCAAGACTTCCCTTCGCAAAGTTAGCTGGATACATTACGTGTGTTTGAATGATGATATTGCATCTAAAGTTTCTTTCTTTGTAGCTGGAAAATGGATTTGTCAGCTCAAATAGTCTATACATTGACCCATAGATTTAAGAAATTTCAGCAGATAATAACCACCACAAACTTTAAACCCTAACTTTTTTTTTGTTTTTACTATTTTAGTTTCTATGTTCTAAACACTGAACATAATGCTCTTTTTTAATAAACTATCTTACTAAACATATTATTGGCATGCATTTTTTGTTTACTTGATGGGTAGATTTCATATGTCTTATGTCAAGTTTAGAAACTAGTTTTAATGTAAAGTTGAGAAAGTAAAACAAAAGTACCTAACTTGAATAAAAGAAAAGAAAATATCAAAGACTTGGTGGTAGGCTAAATTTTTGTCAAAATGTAAATGAGAAAAGTGTAGTAAATGAATAATGTTGATGTTGGGATGGGTTGACTGACTGGACACCCCCATCAACCCCTCTTTAACAGGCCATTGTTGTATAGAATGTGGACTTGTACGACGCTTCATTAATTAAGTTTATTGTCTCTTTCTCTGCTAAAGAAAATTCATTGGAAGCAACTCTGTTGAAATTTTCTCTCATTCATTACCAGAATCGTTGATTAAGGAAGAGATTGCTTGCTTGAAAATTTCTTGAACTATATTGAGATCCTCAACGAGAAGAAAGGTTGTCAAAGATGAGTCAATGACTACTCAAATATGTCGTGCAACAATAGCAAGATGTACATAGAAATCAGAAACACAGATCTAAATATGGCCTTGACTGCCACATCTTTGCCAAGTGATCGAAGAAAAATGGCATCGAAGTCTTTAGCTTGCAAGAAAATGGATTTGGATTTGTCTTTTTGATTACTACAACCTTCTTCCTATCCATGCTCAAAACTCTCTCATGAAGGTAATCATTTTTTTCTTTTTATTTCCCTATAATAATATTATTACATTGAAAATCTAGAAAGTACCAATAATGTTTGATTACTTAAATCGATTATGCTTAGGTATAGTAAATTAATTGTAGTTTTTTTCTTCCTCTATGTAGATTGTCTTTACTTTTTTCACTCCTTGTCTCATGTTTGTCTCCCTTTCAAAGAAACCTCATTGACATCCCTGAAGGTGTACATATTACACATGCGGAAGCAATTGAAGATCGAAAGCACTTAAGACATTCACTTTTACTCCTAAAGCATGCATGTTCTAGAAAAGACAGAATAGAGAGTTTAGAAAACACCAACCTTTGTAGCTCACTTATGTTGAACTCCTTGTGGTGTTTGCCTCTCCTATGCTCCTTGGACAACCTCTAGAGTCTTCCCTACTATACTCCAGGCCAAGAACGACTTGTGGGAGTCTATATAAGAAAGGGAATGGGAAGGGAATGCTTGAAGCATCAAACAATGGAGAAGAATGAGAGATGAGAGAACTTTGAGTCCAAATTCCAGCAGCATAACATTAAGGAAATGGCTCTCTTATGTTTGAATATGATTCAAACTCCTTTTAAAGACATTCTCCATGCAAAGCCAAGCCTCAAGACACAAGACACATGGTGTATTTGCAAGCTCAAGTGGATTCTAGGTGTACATTACACAAGACATGCAACAATGCATGAGTGAGTTGTCTTTCCACTTTGAATGATCATGCATTAAGTGGATTTTGAACTAAATCCACTAAATTAAAATTGAAATCAAATTTCAAGCTTGCAAATTACCCCCAATATCAATTCTAAATTGAAATTGATTTCATGGTAATTAATTTGAAAATTTTCAAATTAATTTTGATATGATTAATCTAATTAATCTTTGTTATCTTGTGAAATTCCATATATATGATTCCTAATACATATATATAGTATTCAAAACACTTTTAAATACTTCATCTCTCATTTTCTAATTTAATTCATAATTAAATTATTGTGTCAAACACAATTTACGATAATACCCTTTTCCCGATTTTGAACGATTCAAAGCTTCCTATCTTTTGTTCTAGGCTTAATTCCGATATGAGCTAGTAGGGGGACCTAATGGACCTATAGATCATGAGCTCCAACGATTCGAGGCTAACCGACTAATCTCTTTGTCCAAGCTAGCCAACATTCGTTAACTATCGGGACACTCCACTATAGCCCGATAGTTGCACTCCCCTCACTATAGATATATTTCCATCCACTTGATTTAATCATGATTAGTAAGTCGATCCTTCACAGGTTGTTCGTAGCTATAGCTAGGTCAATAAGTCGTTTTACCCCTATAGTACTTCTAGTTCCTTAAGTCCCACTGATCCTCTAATGAACAATTGGTTTATGGTCCAACCAATAAACCGAGTCCCTCTCGGGCCAATGAGAGGGCGGGATCCCTTTGTTCAAGCCCTGGAGTCAACACTTAAGGGAACAACCTCTCTACTATCCCTTATTCGGGTAGGAGTGAATTCCTTCTTGAACGACTATGTCCCCAGCTATCTACTCGTTCCTATCCCTGAAATGGGAGGCTTATTGAGTCGGCGATACTGAGCCACTCTCACCTATGCAGATCTAAGGATAAGCCCGAATAAACAGGAGTTCATAGTTAGCTCAGGATTAAGATCGAGTTACCTAGGTCATCACATGAAATAGTCAGTCTCGTCAGTAAACGGTGTTATAAAGCGAGAGCGACTTATTTCTCGGTCCTGGTCTTATGCAAACTCATTGCATAGGACGCCCCCACTCGCATGTCTCTACATGGACGATTTAGGATCACATCGTCTATACCATCTATAAAGTGGGTCGCGTCTCATAGTGTCTCCAGAATAAGGTACCCAACCCTATTCCTATACTATAGACCGTTTTGGCTATTACTCAAGCTTGATCCACTTTTATGTCTCTACATAAAGCTCAAGTGTTCATCCTATAGCCATGGATCTTAGTTAATTGGATTTGGGTTATTATATGTGCAATTTAATTTATTCAGTAATGACTTTTACTGAATCAATCTCAATAACACCTTTATCGAATAAGTATATAATTCGTTTAACATTCACTATCTACGAGTTTTAGGGCACCAATCCCAACAATCTCCCACTTGAACTAAAACTCTAGTTTAGTGGGATGTACTATAATCTATAACAGCAGTGGATGAATAAATACTTGTATTAATAACGTAGTAAAAATACAATAAACTAGGGCATCTAAATACCCAGTATACTAAGGTATCGATATACAGGTTACAATTCTCCCACTTGACCTAGATTATTTCTCGTACATATCTCGCAGACCTAGACCTTCTAGATGACTCTCGAACACTTTAGCCGTGAGAGCCTTCGTGATGGATCAGCAATGTTGTGCTCCGACGCTATCTTCGTGACGATCACGTCTCCTCGGTGCACAATCTCCCTAATGATATGGTATTTCCTTTCGATGTGCTTGCCTCTCTTATGGCTGCGAGGTTCCTTTGAGTTTGCAACTGCGCCGCTATTATCACAATACAAGGTGATAGGCAGATGCATATTTGGAACGACTTCCAAGTTAGTTAGGAACTTTCTGAGCCATACTGCCTCTTTTGCTGCTTCACAAACGGCTACATATTCGGTCTCCATGGTCGAGTCTGCAATGCATCCTTGCTTGATGCCGTGTCATACTATTGCTCTTCCATTTAGAGTGAATACTGACCCCGATGTAGATTTCCTCGAATCTTTATCAGTTTGAAAGTTAGAATCAGTATATCCTGTAAGGATCAAATCCTTCGAACCATACACGAGCATATAGTCCCTCGTTCTCCTTAGATATTTGAGGATACTTTTAACGGCTGTCCAGTGATCAAATCCTGGATTGGATTGATATCTACTGACAATCCCTACTGCATAACAAATGTCAGGCCTTGTACACAACATGGCATACATTAGGCTACCTACTGCAGAGGCATAGGGAAAACGTCTCATGTCCTCAACTTCTTGAGGTGTCTGAGGACACTGTTCCTTAGACAAGTTAATTCCGTGCCTGAAAGGTAATAGTCCTTTCTTGGAATTTTGCATTTTATATCTAACCAACAATCTGTCGATATAAGACGCTTGAGACAGGGCTAGCGTTTTGTTCTTTCGGTTTCGAACAATTTGGATTCCTAGAACAAATTGTGCCTCACCCAAATCTTTCATTTGGAATTGAGTTGCTAGCCATAGTTTAATGTCAGTTAGATAACCTACATCATTCCCGATGAGTAGGATATCATCCACATACAGTACTAAGAAAGCTATAGAGTTGTTGATGATCCTTTTGTAAACACATGGCTCATCAACGTTTTGTTCAAAACCATAAGATTTGATCGCAGTATCAAATCTCATATTCCAGGATCTAGACGCTTGTTTTAATCCATAAATGGATCGTTTAAGCTTGCAAACTTTTTGCTCTGGATCCTGAGCTATGAACCCCTCTGGTTGAGACATGTAGATACTTTCTTCAAGATTACCGTTCAGAAAGGCAGTCTTGACATCCATTTGCCATATTTCATAATCGTAAAACGTGGCAATGGATAAAAGTATTCGGATCGACTTTAACATGGCAACAGGGGAGAAGGTTTCTTCATAGTCAATCCCCTCCCGCTGGGTAAAACCCTTTGCCACAAGTCATGCCTTAAAGGTCTGTACCTTTCCAGCAGCGTCTCGTTTTCTCTTGTAGATCCATTTGCACCCTATGGGTCTAACCCCTTCAGGTTGATCTACAAGATCCCATACTGAATTAAAATGCATGGACTCGATCTCTAAGTCCATGGCTTTAATCCACTCGTTCTTGTCAACGTCATCCATTGCCTGTTTAAAGGTTAATGGATCCTCGATCCCGTCATCAGGTATGACGACTGGAGTTTCAGTTAAACCCAAATAGCGATCAGGCTGTCTAACAACCCTCCCACTACGTCGAGGTTCTCTTATTTCTTGAGAAGGACGAGATTGACTCGAGGTGCCAGTATCATCAACAACTCTTGTTGATGTTTCTGTAGCTTCGTTAGATAGTTCACTTAAAACGACTTTACTACGTGGCTTGTGATCTCTGAGGTGGTCTTCTTCTAGGAATGTAGCATTTGTCGATACAAATACTTTATTTTCCTCTTGATCGAAGAAGTATCCACCTCTTGTTTCTTTGGGATAGCCTATAAATAGGCAAAATCTAGAACGAGGCTCCAATTTCTTTGGGTTTGCTTCTAGCACGTATGCAGGACATCCCCAAATTCTGAAATGTCGTAAACTAGCTTTACGACCTTTCCAGAGCTCAAACGGTGTTTCAGAAACACTCTTTGAAGGAACTACGTTCAAGATATAAACTGCAGTCTCTACTGCATAACCCCAAAACGAGTTAGGCAACTGAGCATAACTCATCATCGAACGAACCATGTCCAACAAGGTTCTGTTTCTCCTTTCTGATACACGGTTTTGCTGAGGTGTACCAGGGGCTGAGTTTTGGGACGTAATTCCATGCTCTATCAAATAGTCTTGAAAACTTAAGTCCATATACTCTCCACCTCGATCGGATCGAAGTGTTTTTATCGTCTTACCTAATAGGTTCTCAACCTCAGCCTTATACTCCTTGAACTTTTCAAAAGCTTCAGACTTATGATGCATCAGGTAGAGATAGCCATACCTCGAATAATCATCAATGAAACTGATGAAATATTCGTACCCTCCTCGAGCTCTAATGTTCATTGGTCCACAGAGGTCCGAATGAATGAGCTCTAAGGGCTCTTTGGCACGATAACCTTTTCCGGTAAAAGGTCGTTTTGTCATCTTGCCCTCAAGGCATGATTCACAAGGAGGCAACGAGTCGTCTTCTAACTTGTTTAGAATTCCACTCTTGACCAATCTCCCAATCCTATTGAGGTTGATATGGCCTAACCTCAAGTGCCAGAGATAGGTATCTTGAGAAACTCTTCGCTTTTTAGGTTGAGTCTCAGCGGTTTTAAACATCTCGTGATTTAAAATAGCTTTAGACTCAATTGGTCTCAAAACATATAATTTATTCTTCAAGTTTGCAGAGCAAACATCAATACCTCTTTTAGTTATGAACGCTTCATTAACAGAAAAAGAAATTGAGTAACGTTGTTCTAATAAACAAGATAAAGAAATCAAATTTCTTTTAATCTTCGGAACTATGTACACATTATCTAATATAATGTAGCATTCCTTGGTGAAGAATAATTTTATGTCTCCCACTGCAATAGCCGAGAGGACTTCTCCTGTTCCAACTTTAAGAGTCATCTCTCCAGCTATTAGCTGTTGCCAGGAACTCATTCCTTGAAATGAAGAACATACGTGATCAGTGGCACCTGAATCAAGTATCCAGGCAGAATCTTCGTTTTCCACTAAACACGTTTCCAAGACTAATAAATCACATTTAGAGTCGTAGATCATGTTTTTCTTGGCTACGCAGTTAGTTTGAGGACATTCCTCAATTGAGACCAAACCTAAATTCTTTGCCACGTGTTTAGCGTTTAAGCAAGTATTCTTAGTCGAATGTACTAAACCGTTTAATTTGGCATTTGACAAAGCACATACATTTTTCGACATATTGCTGAAACAAACAAATTAATCTCTATTAGAAACATGCACTAAACCCATTAATCACATTTATCCAATCAGATTTAGCAAAAGCAATCATCGACCCATATATACAATTGATTTATTTTGCAACGATACTTCAGGGGTTTAGATAACTGCTACCGTAGGGCAGTCAGCTACTCCTCCTCTGAATCGAGACAATCTCGGCCAAATACTATTCCCAGAATAACTCTTACTCCAATAGTTATTAGCTAACGTTAATTTGGTCAAGACCATCTTGTAAGTGTTACCCATCATTTTCAGATTGCAGAGGGCGGCCCCAACAATGCCACCGTAGGGAAGAGCTAATGTTGGGAATGGCCCTAGGAAACCCTATCCATTTCTGGAGTTTGCATTGTTCCGAATCCCATGCGCAAGCCCTCCGTAGGGTGATCGCTCCCAGGGCGACTCGCAGGCAGCGCATAGGAATCTCACGGTGCAACCTAATGATGGAGACCGCAGGATACGTTTGACACGTTTCCTTCTCTCACTTACTATGAACACTTTCCCCATTCACCTTGATATTAACCCATGCAAACACCATCCGTAGGGGGACGCTCCCAGGGCGCCTCGAGGCCAAGCATGGATCTCACGGTGTGAACTCGGGGGGACGTGAGAGTAGAAACTTAATATGAATATTTCGTTTCTATACTTTTCCTCCCACTAAAGTGTCGTAAATTTTTAGGGTCTATTACTTAGGTAAATTCCGACTAAATGAATCTATCTAAGTCTATGCCTTATTAAACAAGGTCTTTACACTAAATGTCTAGGTGAATTAAACTCTTTTAATAACTTAGTGACATTGCATGCTAGTAAGACTTTGGTTAATTCAACTCAGGTTCCGAACCATTTGCCGGGAGAGTTCCCTTATAACCAAGGTCTTATGTCCTACTTACTCAAATTTTAAAACTATTTTTTTAAAAAAAAAAAACTAAGTAAGACATATTTCTAATCCTATTAGAAAAGGCGATCTTAGTTCTATTTCATTTTAAACCATTTAAAGAATGATAAGATCCTAAGATCCTATGTTAGCATGCAACTCTTTCTTATAGGTTTTATGGATTGTATTCATTAACTATTATAACTCTTATAACTTTTAATGAATTAACCATATAACATGCTTTCTAATGGTGTTTAAAAGCATATAACAATCAATCATTCAAGTTATAAGAAAAGCACCATTTAGAAACAACCTATGTCTAGGTTTGTATAACGCTTTATACTACGATGTCTAGGTGATAACACTTTAAAACCTCACACCGCTCACGCATGCTCATAAAACTCGAGTTAACTTAACTCAAGAACTGACTCGATGCCCAGGTAGGAGGTGTTTCGTAAACCGTCAACTTAAATACCTCCAGCCTTAGACAGCATCTTGTCGGGTGAGTTCTCTCGTAACCATTGTTTTACAAGATATTGACCTAAACTATGCAAGTTGATCGAATCGTTGAAGGTTCATTAACCTAAGTGAGCATGCTGATAGCGAGCAGAAATGTCACTATTTTAGTCTCAATTTATTAAGCTTTTTGGTGATTTAATCGTGTTTTTTATGAATATATTTAATGAATTTTGTTATTTGGTCCTTAGGAGCAAAGTTGGTGATTTTGGGAGAAAAAGTGCCAAAATTGAAGCCATTGAAGCCCAAATCCAAGCTTGAAGCAATTGGAGGCCCAAAGAAGACAACCATGAATTAATGACCAAAAGAAATGAAGAAGAATGCCCAAAAATCAGCCCAAAAGGAAGCTGAAAATCTAGAATTTTGGGGCAGCGTCGAGACGCTAAGTAGACAGCGTCGCGACGCTACCCTTTCGTGTTGCCCAAGCCGCGTGCGCAGCAGCGTCGCGACGCTGAGCAAGGTAGCGTCGCGACGCTACCCCTATTCCAGGCCTATAAAAAGGCACCCTTGGGTGCCTCATTTACCATCAATCAATCATTCACCATTCCAACAAGGAATTTCTTCATTTCTCTCTTCCTTAGGCTCCTTTGGAGCCCCTCTCAAGGCTTTCAAGCCTTTTTGAGAGGATTCTTTTAGTGGGAAAAATTTTGGGAATTTTGGGGAGCATCTTAGAGGCTCAAGGAGTAGTCAGCGGGGCTCCAAGCGTCAGCGAGGGGTTTTTCGACGGTCAATTCCTTTCCTTTTATGCTCTTTATTATGCTTTCCTTTGTAATTATTGTGGATATTTTAGCCATGTGTAGCTAAAACCCCAAATTGGGGTCTTGGAATGAAATGATAGTTCAAATATTGTTATAATTTCTTATCTCTTGCCCATGTCCTAATTATTTGTATGGATGTGCTTAATGCTTTACTCAATCTGGCCAATTGTGTAATGATTCGATTCTTAATGGAAACTCGACGGAGAGAAATTAGGATAGATCATAATCCATGCAACTAGTTTAATTGCCCATTGTGACGCCGGGATTAGTTGATTAAACTTAGATTCCTAAAATGAGTCAGAGCGTAATAATTAATGATTTTTAATAGCGCTAAGGACACTTAGGTTGTTAAAATGAATTAATTACAATTAGGGGAAACCGACAGGAGAACCTATGTGATTAACGGAGATTCTAGGATTATAATTAGTTGGGCAATGAGATAGGATAATTATAGCAACTATTTAGCTAATAATTAATTTTCAAGACCCCTCTTCCCATTTAAAGAAAACTCTTTCTCCATATTTTATTTTCGATTGATCAATTTATTTTCGTTAATTGTCTTGAATTTGAATCATTTTTATTGCATGAAGTGGTCCCTAAATATTATTTCGCCCAAGTATTTTTAGTGCTCAAGAGATTTTAATTATTTGCTTAAGTTTCGCTTCGCCTCCCTGTGGATTCGATACTCGGTATTACTACCGTTTTATATTACTTGTGACGACCCGTGCGCTTGCGGTGATCGGAAAATCGTGCAACACATGCACTTAATCTTGTTATAGATTTTAGATTTCTATCTCTTTTTATAACAATTATAAAAACAATCCATAACAAGCCTAATTTGAGAATAACACTTATAATCAAACTAATGAAATTTCATGCTTCATGCTTGGTTAATTTTATCAATTAATAATTATAACTATTATAATAATAATCAATTTTAATTAACCATTCAAGCATGAATCTCCCTAAATTAATACAACACTTATATTAATTAAACATGAAATTTCCCTCATGCATTTGAATTAATCAATAACACTTATTAAAATTAAACAAATGCATGAACATGCTTTCCTATTGTGGGGTTTTAAAACTATATGGCATGCTCATAATGCACATACATCCATTTAATTAAATCATACATTCACAATGCATAAAGTAATTAAATCAAGCTAAAATGGAATAGTTTGGCAATTTTAAAAAAACACAAGCAATTTCACTTAATTATTACAATAATAATTAATAAATAAACTTGCAACACGCCCGAGCTTCACGAATCATCCCGAACCGCTCATCCAAGCAATGAACCGGCCATGCAATGAGTGAAATGAGGCTGCAACAGACCGAGCCGGACCAAAAGGCAGCAGCTGAACCAGAATTAAAAAAAACTGCTGCTGGAATTAAAAAACAGCTTGCTGGAATTTTCATTTTCTGCTGCGTCTTCTCCGGTTTTTCTTCAATTTTACAGCCTATATGGACTCTAATGACTCTATAAAAATTACAGACTATAGTACACACATTAACGCTCTTACATATCCGAGCAATTACAATTTCATGAAGGTTTGAATGCTCAAAAAATTGCCAAACCAGAACACTTCCATTTTAGCACACAGAAAATTCAATTTCAAAATGGTACCCACCAAAGCAAAATTAAAACGAATTAAGTGCTCTAATCATGCTCTGATACCAATTGAAGGTGTACATATTACACATGCGGAAGCAATTGAAGATCGAAAGCACTTAAGACATTCAATTTTACTCTTAAAGCATGCATGTTCTAGAAAAGACAGAATAGAGAGTTTAGAAAACACCAACCTTTGTAGCTCACTTATGTTGAACTCCTTGTGGTGTTTGCCTCTCCTATGCTCCTTGGACAACCTCTAGAGTCTTCCCTACTATACTCCGGGCCAAGAACGACTTGTGGGAGTCTATATAAGAAAGGGAATGGGAAGGGAATGCTTGAAGCATCAAACAATGGAGAAGAATGAGAGATGAGAGAACTTTGAGTCCAAATTCCAGCAGCATAACATTAAGGAAATGGCTCTCTTATGTTTGAATATGATTCAAACTCCTTTTAAAGACATTCTCCATGCAAAGCCAAGCCTCAAGACACAAGACACATGGTGTATTTGCAAGCTCAAGTGGATCCTAGGTGTACATTACACAAGACATGCAACAATGCATGAGTGAGTTGTCTTTCCACTTTGAATGATCATGCATTAAGTGGATTTTCAACTAAATCCACTAAATTCAAATTGAAATCAAATTTCAAGCTTGCAAATTACCTCCAATTTCAATTCTAAATTGAAATTGATTTCATGGTAATTAATTTGAAAATTTTCAAATTAATTTTGATATGATTAATCTAATTAATCTTTGTTATCTTGTGCAATTCCATATATATGATTCCTAATACATATATATAGTATTCAAAACACTTTTAAATGCTTCATCTCTCATTTTCTAATTTAATTCATAATTAAATTATTGTGTCAAACACAATTTACGATAATACCCTTTTTCCCGATTTTGAACGATTCAAAGCTTCCTATCTTTTGTTCTAGGCTTAGTTCCGATATGAGCTAGTAGGGGGACCTAATGGACCTATAGATCATGGGCTCCAACGATTTGAGGCTAACCGACTAATCTCATTGTCCAAGCTAGCCAACATTCGTTAACTATCGGGACACTCCACTATAGCCCGATAGTTGCACTCCCCTCACTGTAGATATATTTCCGTCCACTCGATTTAACCATGATTAGTAAGTCGATCCTTCACAGGTTGTTCGTAGTTATAGCTAGGTCAATAAGCCGTTTTACCCCTATAGTACTTCTAGTTCCTTAAGTCCCACTGATCCTCTAATGAACAATTGGTTTATGGTCCAACCAATAAACCGAGTCCCTCTCGGGCCAATGAGAGGGCGGGATCCCTTTGTTCAAGCCCTGGAGTCAGCACTTAAGGGAACAACCTCTCTACTATCCCTTATTCGGGTAGGAGTGAATTCCTTCTTGCACGACTATGTCCCCAGCTATCTACCCGTTCCTATCCCTGAAATGGGAGGCTTATTGAGTCGGCGATACTGAGCCACTCTCACCTATGCAGATCTAAGGATAAGCCCGAATAAACAGGAGTTCATAGTTAGCTCAGGATTAAGATCGAGTTACCTAGGTCATCACATGAAATAGTCAGTCTCGTCAGTAAACGGTGTTATAAAGCGAGAGCGACTTATTTCTCGGTCCTGGTCTTATGCAAACTCATTGCATAGGACGCCCCCACTCGCATGTCTCTACATGGACGATTTAGGATCACATCGTCTATACAATCTATAAAGTGGGCCACGTCTCATAGTGTCTCCAGAATAAGGTACCCAACCCTATTCCTATACTATAGACCGTTTTGGCTATTACTCAAGCTTGATCCACTTTTATGTCTCTACATAAAGCTCAAGTGTTCATCCTATAGCCATGGATCTTAGTTTATTGGATTTGGGTTATTATATGTGCAATTTAATTTATTCAGTAATGACTTTTACTGAATCAATCTCAATAACACCTTTATCAAATAAGTATATAATTCGTTTAACATTCACTATCTACGAGTTTTAGGGCACCAATCCCAACCGTCCCTTCAACTCTACATAGGCTGGAACAATGCTTGGAATGGATGATAATTACTTGACATTCAAACCAAATCTGAGTGGATTCACATTCATGTTTATTTTGAGAAGTTTCTTGTTCAGATCAAGAATATATAATTCTCATTCAATAATTAACCCTTTTGTTTGATAAAGTCAAATGATTGAACAACAAAAATTAGGTAAATAGAAGCAAACTGCGAATTGGTGAGTTTGCTGTCTTGAATTCTGATGGTAAGTTTCATATCAGTCGCAATATCATTATTCCTTGATTTACGATTGAGTACTTGCCTAATTTGAGAAGAAAAAATATGTATATTCAAGATAGGAATAAATGACTTGATTGGTCAATTGTGCAGGGAGTGTAATTAAAGGAAATATGCTCCATAGACCACAATTGTGTTGTTGCTGCTATCAAGGATTCAGTTGTTGTTAAAGAGTATGATTATTCGGTAAGTTTCCATGAATTGTTTTAATGATTTGGCTTTTGATTGTTGCTTGATCTGATTGTTAATGAATTGATTTCTTTGTCCATGGATTGCTCATTAGATTGTTGATCTGCCTCGAACTTTATTAATTGAGATAAAAGTACTCTGTTTCGATTTGATGAAATGTGCATAATACTCAAATTTTATAGCATACTTTTTTTATATGACTTTTATGTAGTTTTGTATCAATTTACTTGACATGAAATTGCAAGTTAGTATATAAAATTGACGCAGCAAAATGTTGGTGTATAAATTATTGACATACCCATACAAATTACTATTTTCAAATTCATCCACTCTCGTAAGGTAATCCAATATTATTCAAAAGTATTCAAACTTGGAGAAATACAATCACTCAATTGAATCACTCTACCTCTCTATTTCTCTATGAATCCTATTATATTAGGAAAAAAGAAGTAACAAGCAATGCTTTTAGAAGGTTGTTATTTCTTAACAAACTCTCCACTTTTTGTTAAAGGTAAAATTCCCTTTTTAACAAGCTTCCTTTTTTAACCGATTCACTATCAAGGTAAATTGATTCAAGAACTAAGACAACTAATAATATTTTGGTTGTCTTTTTGAAATTATGGTCTTTGGTGAATGTTTAATTAGGTGGAAGGATTAGTTGTTGTTTGCTTCCGTTTCTGAGCTTGTGTAGTGAAAGAATTTGAGTTAAGATTTTGTTGTGGGGAGTGAGGTTTTTTGGTGAAATGTCACTGTGGGTCTGTCTCTACTCTGAACTTGAGAGGAGTCTGTTGCTTGCTATTTTATGATGTTTACTCTGCACTTGACTTACTTGAGAAGCTTGTGGATTTTTGTTAAAAACTTCTTTGTTTTGTTGGATTGAAGTTTTTAGCCAATCACTAAATTTCTTGCAGTTATGCCACATGAAACTTTGTCTGAAGATGCCAAGTAAAAAGTTGATTTAATGATCATGGCTCCAGGGACGTTTTTCACATTTTTCTTCAAAATTGTGGTAAGCTACCTTACCTGCAAGGTTTACTTCTAATACTTTAAGTTGAGACTTGAGGCTTGATGATTTGTTGCATTGATAAAATTCTAAAGAAAGATGATGCCTACAAGTCTAAAACTATATATTATCTTGTTCTATGTTCTTTTACAATGATTTTTTTTTTTTTTTTGAAAATATTTTCAATGAATATGAAATACTTTACACGTGGTTTGAAATCTTTGGAATATATTTTTTATGGTGAAAGTTAACTTTTGAATAAATATATATTTCATCTAGTTCAAATAGTAAATATTTGACATTAAACTATAATGTAAGAGAGATAAAAAAACCTTCTCTAAATAGGTAAATATAAATTACATAGGACTTTAAAGGAATGGTACAAAGATTGCAAGAAAAAGTTATAAATTTAAGAAAAATAATTGTATAATAATTAGGCTATTAATATATTGATACCAAAAAAAGTTTATTAGTGATTTTTTTTTTAAAAAAAGAATAATTTTTTTAGTAAAAAGAAAAAAAGATTATTAAGTTATATGCATGTTAATGAATGTGACAACTCAAATTTAATATACTTAGCTGATTTTTTTTATAACAATATACTAAATGAAACTTATGAGGACATTTGTGCAATAATTATTAAATAGGAGAATATTTGGATGTTACTCAAATCTTATATTTCAATCAAAATGAGTTTAAATTTTAAGGTACTTATTTTCATAAAATGATTTTTTTCTGCTATTCTTTAAAATTTTAATATATTGATACCAAAAAAAGTTTATTAGTGATTTTTTTTAAAAAAAAAAATAATAATTTTTTTAGTAAAAAGAAAAAAGAATAAGTTATATGCATGTTAATGAATGTGACAACTCAAATTTAATATACTAAGTGTATTTTTTTTTTTTTATTTATAACAATATACTAAATGGAACTTGTGAGGACATTTGTGCAATAACTATTAAATAGGAGAATATTTGGATGTTATTCAAATCTTATATTTCAATCAAAATGAGTTTACATTTTAATGAATATGGTACTTATTTTCATAAAATGATTTTTTTTTTATTCTTTAAAATTTTAAAATATGTTTCATTTATAATATATTTGAAAATATGTTTCATTAAAATATGTTTCATTTATAACTAATAGAGAATGAGTTAAAAATTTTGGTAAAAAACCAACATTCTTACAATTTTTTTTTTAGTTCCACATTCTTACAATTATGTACCTTTTCAAAAATAATTTTTACAATTATATAAGTTTATGACTTAATTTTTAAAACTAAAAATTTAGGATAGTTATTGGTGCTTTATGCTTTTTTTTTTTTGTTTTTTTTGTTTTTTTGTTTTGTAGATCAAAATAGTGATAAAATTAAAGTTGAAAAATATGTAGAAAAATCAAAAGTTATATGAATATTATATGATAAAGTTTTTTCCTTAAGTCATGAATACGACTTCTCAAAATTTTCTCCATCAAAGTCATGCCAATTACCTTAGTATTTTTAATTTTAATCCTCGAATGGATGCATCTGGTGTGTAACTTCGTTTGCTTGAATAGTCGCGTCCCATTAGCAAAGATTGAAGGACACTTTAACTCGAAGAGTTGTGTCTCTCTAACAAATATTGAAGGGCAAAATGAACATTTATTAAAATTATAAGGGCAAAAGAGGAAAGCAAAGATTCTCCTCCTTAAGCCCCTTTTATATATAGAATAGATTAGGATTTCTTTGTGGCAAGGTGTTTTGAATTTTTTTTATCGGATTTTCAATTTGATAGAGTTTATACTGTTTACATTCAATTGATAAAGATTAAGTTTGTTTTAAAAAAGTTTGAGTCGTATGCTTTTGTTAAGTTAGGTTGAGACCTTGTTAGGTAGTTGTTGATACGAGACCTGACTCGTATGGTGATACTTTGTTGTGGGAGTTTTGTTGTGTTGAAGTCAGGTGGAGTAGATGAAGATGTTATAGAAGTGTTATTCTTGTGTTAACCGTTGTTTAAAAAAAATTTGGTTAGCTCTATGTACGTCGTTATGTTGTCAAAATTTTTGGAGCATCCGGTTAGTTTTAGGATAGAGGATTTAATAATGTCTCTAGAATAGGCTAAAAGATCTAGGGGCGTTACATTAATCTTATAAACTTATTTTGTTTTTGTTTTTTTGTATAGGTGAATGAAATGATGACACACCAACATATTTATGGGAGAATATATCCATCTCTATCTTTTTAACCACGTGTATACATTGTAATGTGTTTTGGGATTATGTATTGATTTTTATTTTCATTTTGACTTTTGAAATATGGATTACACATGTATTTGTCTGAACATTTTGAGATTATGAACTTTTGGTATGTCTATTTTTGAAAATTTATTTTGATGTAAGTGCACTTAAATACATTGTACGTTTATATAGTTGAGTTTATTTTACAATAACATTTGAAAATATTTGTTACCTATATAAAATGCTGTAAAAATTGTTACACATTACTTGAAAATGGTACAAATGTATGTGTATATGTATAAATGTTATTAAAAGTTACCTACTATCCATAACATTGACTATTATGACGATGAATTAAAAATGATATATGTTTTAATAAAGTTTTTCACTGTTATAAAAAATGCTATTAAAAAGCAATTATAGCATTTTTTGCTAGCGTTATAAAAAGTTTTTATAACATTAAAAATGTGCACTAAAATTTTGAATTTCTTTTATAGCTTTTTCTATAGCATTGAAAAAACGCTATAAAAAGTCAAAGACTTTCAATAACATCGACTATAACAGTGTGCCTAAAAATGCTATGATATTCTTTTTTTAGCGTTTTTTTACTGCTATAGAAAATGCTATTAAAGAGAAATTATAGCGCTTTTTGTTAACGCTATGAAAAGTTTTCATAACATTAAAATTAGGGGTGCAAGGAACCGAACCAACCGATGAACCGAACCGAACCAAATCGAACCGGTCTGGTTCGGTTCGGTTTCCAATTCAATTATGACCGAACCGAATCGATGGGGTTCGGATCGGTTCCCTGTTTTGCCCCCACATATAAGATACGTGGATAGATACGCTGCGTAAGTTCGTTCAGATCTAGGGTTTTCGTTTTTCGTCTTCATTTTCTTTGCCCGAACTGCCTCTCCTCTCGTGCTCGTCTTCATCTTCGCCGCTTGAAGAGCCTTGTCTTCGTCTTCGCCGCCTCAACCTCGTCTTCATCTTCGTCACCTCAACCTCGTCGTCGTCGCACGTCTTTGGGTTTTCGCCGCCGTCTGGTTTAAGTCGCTGCCACCATCGCCATCTTAGGATTTCGGCCTCTTTGCTCTGCTACCACCGCCACGACCTCCCCAGGTGATTTGAACCCTTGAAGCACCTCTCGTCTTGGTCCTCGTCGCCTTGACCATGGTTTTCTCCTCCTCTTCTTCTTCTTCTTCATCCTCTTCTAATGGAGATCGGGACCACGCTCTTTATCCCCCTCGAGAAGTATGCTCTCCATCGCCTTCGATTTTGAATGTTTCGTTTCCGATTTCGAGGAATTTTGTTGACCCAACCCCCTTTTGATTTGGCGGCTTGCGTTTTTAGGGCTTCGTTTCAGAATCCCTAAAAATTGTGCGAACAGTTTTCTTTGTTGCGAACAGAGGTTGCGAGTTGAATTCATCATCGGAGAAGGAGAAATTCGAGTTCGAAAGTTATGAAAAGGGAAAAATCAAGAGATTTTGTGCGAGTTCCTCTTGTTTGTAATGGAGTTTTCTTTGTTGTAGAATTGAAATTCATGGTTAACGATTTGTCTGTGTGAGAATTTGAGAATTTGAAGAATATTTCTTTTTGTTTTTTTTTTTGGAGTTAATTATTGAATCATAGCTTGGTTTTTCTTGGAGTTAATTATTGTTAACGGTCCTTCTGTTTGGTTTTTTCCCTCTCTCTTGCTTGATCATTTGGGCCAAAAAACCTGACCTGACCCAAGTCTGAACTGGTTCGGGTCAGTTTGTTCGTATAACCGACCCGACCCGAAAAATTTACACCCCTAATTAAAATTACGTAATTGAAAACAAACTTTTTATAGCTTTTTTTATAGCGTAGAAAAAACTCTATGAAAATTCAGAGACTTTCAATAACATCGCTACGACAGGGTTTCAAAAAACGCTATAGAAAGTCTACGATAGCGTTTTTTCAATGCTATCGTAAGTAATATTTGTTGTAGTGTACCCTTGTTTCATACTTATCACCAACGAGGCTAAATACTCATTGTTAAACCCAAAAATCCTTAGTTATTCTATCCCTTGCTTCTCAAAATGGCAACATTTTATGATGAAGCTCACCTAAGCCCTGGGAGACAGAAAACTACGAGATTATCATTCATCCTTCAAAAGTTTTGCTCTATGAATTTTCTCAGCAAAATTTTCTTAATTTTTCTTTTCAGCAAATAATTTTTTTTCAATATTCTGTAGGTCATCTTGTAACACAAAGACAAACTATGGGTGTCACAAATGTCCCTGGTTACTCAACACCCTAGAAAAATTATTATGAAGGAGAGGAATGCTCGAGCAAAACAAGTGGAGTAGTTAAAAATCCTCCAAACATAAATTATTCATTGTTCTCAATGAATTAGCAATCTAATGATTATACCCCCAAACTTAGTTCTTTTTCTATCTGAATTTTAAACTAAGTGTGGGACTAAGATTAAGCTTAAGGTGGATCAAAATAAGTCAATAATATATACCTCAAAATCTTCTTGCCGCAGTGATGACCAGGCTAGAAGAAATGCTCAAGCAAAAGGTTTCTGGAGATCAGAACACCTTGATCTAATTAAACTAACTAGTCCAAGCTTCAAAAATTCAGAAGAAAATGTTAAGTTAGGAATGCTCAGTATGCCATAGAACAAAAAAGACTTCAGAAATTCCATTAAAATAAAAGAAAACATTTACAATAAGTAGATAATTTTGTGGCCTAGAAAAACAGAAAATAAACACCAAAAACAGAAACAGAAAAATCAAAAGAAACTGGGGTCAGGAATATGTGAGCAACAAAAATATTTGAACAAAAATAATGCTCGCCCAACATCTTTTCCTTCTTCAGTCTTCTCGACCCTGATCATCTTCTTCATCCTCCTCTCTTTCAACTAGCGGGGGTGGAATCCAAGGGTTCAGTAAATCATCAGGGAATACAGGAAGGGCCTGATAAGGCTTTGAAAATTTTGCTTGCAGTGCTTTCCTCAATGCGACATCACGTCTTTTAACATAATTCCAGTAGATGTGAGTCTGCCTCTTGGCGAACTCTTGCTTGCTGGCTAAAAGTGTGAGTTGTTCTAAGATTTGGTGAATGCCATAGACTAGCGCTCCTTGACGTGCTTCCTGTGTCCATTGAAGCCGTGCAAAGTTAGGCGTGTCAATTATTCCCTTATCCAATAAGATCACATCTTCTGCACTCTCTTACACACCAATGAAATTATATTTGGAAAGAACAATTTTCCAACCTTCTTACGCCAACATCCAAAAATTTCACCAGCGATAAACCCACATCGATGCTAAGAGACCTTAAAATTGCAAAAGCCAAAAGAACTTTTTCCCGAGAGACTGTGGAGTCGTGAGTTGTTGGAAGCAGCCTCTGCCTGATAAATCCCATCCAAGTATGGTTTCCTTTTTCAGCTAAGTAGCCTGGAAAGTCCTCTACTCAGTTTTCGAAAGTCGCCATTGTGCTCCTTCAATTCCTACTTCCCGTACAGCAACATTCAACTACTCGTCAGATGGCGTTGTCGCCATCTCGTTATAACCAGCATGCGGTAAATCTTGGAGATTGTACAGTGAATTAATGGCTCCAGGACTCCAATTGACAGCTACTCCACTAACAATCACTTGAAAACCTTCTTCCTCGTTGATATTTGCATAGAACTCACGCACCACTTGTGAGTTCACAGGTTTCGGTTTAGAGCAGAACAACTCCCAGCCATGGTTTGTGATGCATGCCCTTAAAAAGTGTGGAAGGTCACCACTAAACCCTCTCTCGAACAAAAAGTCTCTCTTCAGCATATCTATATATTTTCACTGGCAAAATGATTGACAAAGCGTTCATATGGCAACCTCCTTTCCTCTGGTTTTGCCACTTCTACTTCAACTTTTGCTCCTGTAATACATTTGCCCTTATTTTCACTAGTCTTCTTTTTAGTTTCATCTTCTACAGCTTCCTTCTCGGCCTCTTCTTGATTTTCAAGTTCCTCTTTTTCTGATTCAGTTGAAGGTGGAGATGGAGTGTCTGTCCGAATCCTTTTAACCCGTCCCACTTTCTGCTTGCGGCGACGGCGACACAGTGGTTCCTACACTCCCTCTCTCTGACCCACTTCTGTTTCACTATTACCTCGCTCTTGCACATCTTCTACTGCCTTTTCGCGTATCTCTTTCTCTGTTTCAACAATATTTTCCAGATCTTTTTCTTTTTCGGGATCTTTTGGTTCTTCCTCAGTGACTACTCCTTCTGCAATATCTTTTATGACCTTCTGTAATACTTTAGAAACTTCGGCCTCTTGTATTTTTCTAAGCCTCTTGGCTTCCCTTTCTGCAGGCGTTCTTTTCTTCTTCACCTTTTTCTTAGGGGCTTCGGGCGTAACAGATACTTCCTCCTCCTCCACTTCTCTCTCTTTTCTTCTTCTCGCCTTTGCCATATTGAATTCGAAGATTTTTCGTACTCAAAGAAACAGAAAGAAAGCAGAAGGGAAAACACGATTTCAAGAAGAAAATGAATGAAAAAACGTACTAGGGTTTGATTTAAATAGAGCTCTAGCATTTAAAATACTATTCGAAATATATTCCTCCATTAATTAGAATATTATCGTTCAACCTATATGTCATCATGGAAATTAATCCCAATAAAGGGTAAAATTTCACCCTGTGGTAAATGCCGATGTGCTGTCCAACAGCTAGGCCATTAGATTTCCACTGTGCGACACGTGGAAGCACCAGATGCTCCACGCGTTTTACCTGCCCATAGAAAATTAAATTCCAAACGATAAAAATATTTAATTCTTAACCAATCCCATTATATTCTGAAGATACATTTGCTCTAACCAAAAGATTGTGAAAGCAAACTGATCAACAAAAATTTTCTTTTAGAAGAATCTTTTGCACGGAAAAATTCAAATTAAAATTCAAACAGCCAAAAATCAAATCAAATCTTATTTAGCCGAATAAATTAGGAAATATTATTATAAAACTAAACCATACGAAAATAAAAATATAAATTACAAATAAATCTAAAATAATTCGATTAATTTAAAAATCTAATCAACAAAGTTCAAAATAAATTAATCGAAAAAAATAAAATCTAATCGAAAATTAAAAATACCAACAAACTAAAAATAACTCAGATAAAATTAAAACAAGCAAAGTCCAATTTGAAATAATTCAAATTAAAATCAAATCAAATCAGCAAAAAATAAAATTGCAACAAACTCTGGGAGCTAAAAATATTGTTGAAGGTGTTCATATAACACATGCGGAAGCAATTATAGGATCACAGCCACTTAACTACATCAATTTTAGAAAATGAAAACATGTTGTCAAAATATCGTTAACAGAGAGCAGAATTTGTACCAACCTTTTTGAGACCGATTCAACAACTCGTTTTGATTCCTTTGATCACGAACGATGTGTGGACCACCTCTAGTGTCTTCCCCGCTATCCTTCGGCCTTAGAACGACTTGTGGGAGTCTATGGTGATAGGGATTGGAAGGGATATGCTTGAACACTACAAGCTTTTAGAGAGAATTGAGAGAGTGAGGTTGAGAGTGAATTTTGGCAGCATAACGTTACTAAAAATTTTCATACTTCTCCATCTTCTAATCCCCTATTTATAGAGGATTTTCATGCATCTTAGATTTATCAATGTAAGACACATGGAGAGGAGAATGTCCATAGTGGATTCTAGGTGTGCAATGGAGAATACATGCATCTTTGCATGACTGAGGTGTTATTCCACTTTCTTCATCCATGCAAGAGTGGATTTAGTTGTGTAATTCCACTATCTCCATCCATGCAAGAGTGAAATTCTTCTCTTGGATTTAATTTAAAATGCAATTCTCAATTGTCTTTCAAATTACATTTTAATTGAACAATTTCAATTAATCATATGACATTAATCAAATTAATTCATATCACCTAATTAAATTCAATAATCTTGAATTTCCATAAATTCAAGATTGAAATCTCTATCTCAAATTTTAATTAAAAACAATTCATGATCATTTTTAAATTAAAACAATAATTAATTAAACAATTTAATCAATTATGTAATATTAATTTAATATCATATATCAAATTAATACTATGCACCCAATATGAATCTCTATTCATATATATTGTATTTAAATCATATTTAAATACTTTACTCTCTCAATTAATAGTTTAATTCATAATTAAACTATTTTGTCGATAATATTGTATATAGTCGACAATAATTCCCTAAACCGATTTTGAACGATTCAAACTTTCCTATCACTAAGTTCTAAGGTATAGTCCGTATGAGCTAGCAGGGAGACCTAATAGACCTACAGATCATGGGCTCCAACGATCCAAGGTTAACCGGCTAATCTCATTAACCTAGCTAATCAACATTCGTTAACTACCGAGACACTCCACTATAGCCCTGTAGTTGCACTCCCCTCACTGTAGATATATTTTTGTCCACCTGATATAACCATGATTAGTAAGTCGATCCTTCACAGGTTGTTCATAACTATAGCTGGGTCAAATGTCCGTTTTACCCCTATAGTAGTTCTTGTTTATGGTCCAACCAACAAACCGAGTTCCTCTCGAGCCAATGAGAGGGCGGGATCCCTTTGTTCAAGCCCCTGATACAACACTTAAGGGAACAACCTCTCTATTATCCCTAATTCGGGTAAGAGCGAATTCCTTCTTGCAGAACTATGTCCCCAACTATCTACCCGTTCCTATCCCCAAAATGGTAGGCTTATTGAGTCGGCGATGCTGAGCCACTCTCACCCATGCAGATCTAAGGATAAGTCCGAATAAACAGGAGTTCATAGTTAGCTCAGGATTAAGATCGAGTTACCTAGGTCATCACATGAAATAGTCAGTCTTGTCAGTAAACGACGTTATAAAGCAAGAGTGACTTATTTCTCGGTCCTGGTCTTATATAAACTCATTGCATAGGACGCCCTCACTCGCATGTCCCTACATGGACGATTTAGGATCACGTCGTCTATACTATCTACAAAGTGGGTCGCGTCTCATAGTGTCCCCAGAATAAGGTACCCAACCCTATCCCTATACTATCTACCGTTTTGGCTATTACTTGAGTTGGATCCACTTTTATATCTCTATATAAAGCTCAAGTGTTTATCCTATAGTCATGGATCTTAGTTTATTGGATTTGGGTTATCTAATGTGCAATTGACTTATTCAGTAATGACTTTACTGAATGAATCTCGATAACGCATTTATCAGACAAGTATATAATTTTGTTTAACATTCACTATCTACGAGTTTTAGGACACCAATCCCAACAATTGCAATATGAAATGCTCCCGCCTTGCTCGCTTATTCTTCAACTAGTTTTAGGGAAGGATATTTCGAACGAAACTCCTCACCCCAATAATGCTTCACTCGCTGTCCATTAACCTTAAACACTCGCCCATCTATTTCATCTCTCAAAGTAATTGCTCCATGAGGAAAAACTTCAATCACAATAAACGGTCCAGACCATTTAGATTTTAATTTTTCAGGAAACAATTTTAATCTAGAATTATATAGCAAGACTCTCTGACCCTTAACAAATTCTTTAGGTTTTGTCTTCTTATCATGCCACCGCTTTGTTTTCTCCTTAAACATTTTAGCATTTTCATAAGAAAACTGGCGAAATTTCTCTAACTCATTAGGCTGCAGCATTCTAATTGCACCAACATGACTCAAATCAAAATTTAATTTCTTTAAAGCCCAAAATGTTTTATGCTCAAGCTCTAACGGTAAATGGCAAGCCTTTCCATACACTAACCTATAGGGAGACATACCTAGAGAAGTCTTATAGGTTGTCCTATAAGCCCAAAGAGCCTCATCTAACCGAAAAGGCCAACCTTTCCTAGATGGATGGACTACTTTTTCTAATATATATTTAATTTCCTACTAACTTCAACTTGACCATTTGCTTGCGGGTGATAAGGGGTAGCAATCCTATGCTTAATTCCATATTTAACTAAAAGCTTAGCTAAAACATTATTCACAAAATGTATGCCCTCATTGCTCACAAGAGCCCTAGGTGTTCCAAACCGCATTAAAATGTACGATTGAAGAAACCTCGACACCGTCTTAGCATCATTTTGATGGCATGCAATGGTCTCTACCCGCTTGGACACGTAGTCAACTACCAATAAGATAAAAACATTACCATTAGAAAGGGGAAATGGCCCCATAAAATCAATACCCCATACGTCGAATAATTTTAATTCTAAAATATAAGTAAGAGGCATTTCATCTCTAGGTCCTAAATTTCCTCTCATTTGGCAAGCATCACATTGCTTATAGAACCATTGGGCATCCTTAAATAAAGAAGGCCAGAAAAATCCACATTGTAAAATCCTCATAGTTGTCCTCTAACCGCTGAAATGGTCTCCACACGGGGAAGAGTAACATTGCTCCAGGATCTCCTTTGCTTCATCAACTGAAACACATCTTCGAATAATACCATCAGAACACTGTTTATACATAAATGGCTCATCCCAATAAAAGAATTTTGCATCATGCTTAAACCTTTGCACCTGCCTCCAATCCATATCAATAGGAGTGACTCCTTTTACTAGAAAATTAGCTATATTCGCATACCAAGGAGTACAATTCACTACCTTTACCTTAACAGCAAAAAGCTGCTCATCTGGAAATGAATATGAAATGACAGATTGCTCTAGCAAAGATGATGATGAATCAAGATGAGACAAATGATCTGCAACAACATTTTCTGATCCCTTCTTGTTCTTTATCTCCAAGTCGAACTCTTGCAATAACAAAACCCAACAAATTAATCTCGACTTTGCATCTTTCTTAGACATTAAATACCTTATTGTTGCATGATCTGTGAAAATCGTGACTTTGGAGGATAACTTTGACTTTCCCCATACGTCGCTAAATATGGGCGGAATTTCTCAAGGGCAAACACAATCGCTAACAACTCCTTTTTAGTAGTTGTATAGTTGATTTGTGCTTCATTCAAAACCCTACTTGCATAATAAATAGGATGGATAACTTTGCCCTGCTTTTGCCCCAACATTGCACCTACTGCAACATCACTGGCATCGCACATCACCTCGAATGGAAAACTCCAGTTAGGTGCACAAAGAATGGGCACTGAGATCAAAGAAGCCTTTAAAGTCTCAAAGGCCTTCCTACAATCTGCATCAAAGTCAAAAACACTATCAACACACAACAATTTACAAAGAGGCTTTCTAATATTGGAAAAATCCTTTATGAACCTTCTATAAAATCCAGCATGACCAAAAAAGCTCTGAATCCCTTTCACTGAATTCAGTGGTTCTAACTTCTCAATAACCTCTATTTTTGCTCGATCAACTTCTAGACCTCTCTTTGAAATTTTATGACCTAACACAATGCCTTCCTTCACCATGAAGTGACATTTCTCCCAATTAAGAACTAGATGAGTATCCTCACATCTCTTTAATACATTGCCTAAATTATTCAAACAATGCTGAAA
The DNA here is from genome assembly GCA_036850905.1 of Luffa acutangula. Lineage (NCBI taxonomy): Eukaryota > Viridiplantae > Streptophyta > Magnoliopsida > Cucurbitales > Cucurbitaceae > Luffa > Luffa acutangula. The sequence continues at coordinate 36,238,757 of CM072097.1, read as the reverse complement.
AGACCCTCCAAAAACTGAAAAATCGTCCATAAATACCTCAACAGTGGACTCAATCATATCAGAAAAAATTGCTAGCATACACCGCTGAAATGTTGCTGCAGCATTGCAAAGGCCAAAAGGCATTCGCCTGAAAACAAACGTCCCATAAGGGTAGATGAAAGTGGTTTTTTCATGATCCTCAGGAGCAATGGTAATCTGATTATACCCAGAATAACCATCTAAGAAACAGTAGTAAGCCTGACCAGCTAACCTATCCAAAATCTGGTCAATAAATGGTAGAGGGAAATGGTCCTTACGGATGGCTTTATTAAGCCTCTTATAATCCATGCAAACCCTCCATCCAGTTACTGTCTTGGTGGGGATCAACTCATTGTCCTTATTAGACACTACCATAACACCTCCTTTCTTAGGAACACATTGGAAAGGGCTTACCCAATTGCTATCTGCAATTTGATAGCTAATCTTAGCATCCAACCATTTAATCACCTTCTTCTTAACAACTTCCTTCATTGAACGGTTAAGCCTTCTCTGTTGCTCAATTCTCCTAAAGGATCCCTCCTCTAGAGTGATTTTATGCATACAGAAAGATGGGCTAATTCCCTGAATGTCAGCCAATGTCCAACCTATTGCTTTACGATATTGCTGCAGAAACTTTATTAATGCCTCTTCATCCTCCGGCATTAAATCTGTTGCAACAATAATGGGCAACGTTTCACCTTCCCCAAGATACACATACTTTAGATGATCTGGTAAAGGCTTCAAATCCAAAGTAGGTGCTTCAATCAAGGATGGCTTAATAGGAGGAGTCTTTCTTTCATCCAAATCTAAAGACTCAAAAACATCCTCACACCTAGAAACTTCTTTTTCATTTTTTCTTTCTAACATAAAAACTTCTAAAACTTCCTTACTAATTTCTCCATAATCTTCCAAATGTTGATTTGTCAAATCCTCCATTGTTGTCTCAACAATCGTGTTCTCCAGAATCCTAATGAAAGAACAATCTTCCACTTCATCTGGATACTTCATGGCCTTAAAAACATGAAATTTCACTTCCTCATTATAAACCCTCATTGTTAATTCCCCTTTCTGAACATCTATCAACGTCCTACCAATAGCCGAAAATGGACGACCAAGAATAATTGGTAAATCTTTATCTGCCTCGTAATCTAAGATTATAAAATCAACAGGAAATATGAATTTATCTACTTTCACTAAGACATCCTCAATTTTACCCTCTGGATATGTGATAGACCTATCAGCTAGTTGGAGTGTGACTGTGGTAGGCCTAGCTTTACCAATACCTAGCTTTCGATAGACCGAAAGAGACATAAGGTTAATGGTCGCGCCTAAGTCACAAAGTGCTCTATCCAACTCTTTTCCACTTATAGAGACAGGAATAGTAAATGACCCTAGATCCTTAGTTGGTAGCCCATTCTTAAGAATAGCACAACACTCCTCAGTAAGAGATACAATTTCAAATTCTCCTAACCTCTTCTTTAGTTAATATATATCCTTTAGAAATTTAGCATAATTTGACATTTGCTCTATAGCTTCTACTAAAGGGATATTTATATGCAATTGCTTAAGAATCTCTAAAAAACTTCTTAAATTGACCTTCCTGATTCTTAGGCTTCTGCTATTGTGGAAAAGGTAGAGGTGGTACATAAGGTGTGAGCGATACATAAGGTGGTTCTACATCTGGAATAGAACTAGATGTTCCAGCATTATTATTGCTACCTCCATCATTTTTACCAGACTCCAACTCTGATGTGGACTTTTCCTACCGCAAGCGCACGGGTCAAGTAATAATATAGTGAATAGTAAATTCGAATGTCGTCCTCTGGATTGGATTTTTAAGCAAATCAAGTATTGTGAATAATCTTGCCCAATTTTATTTAGGGAACAAAAAGTGATGAATGAGTGATGATAAAAACAAATCAAAGCAAGTAAAAAGTATGGAATTTCAATTGGGAAAACTACTTAGGGAATTGATTTCGCCGATTTCGTTTAGGATTGATTTTTAAAGAATAAGTTATTATGCACAATGGAATTATGAGCCAAAGACCCTTTAATCACAACTACCTCTCCCGAGTATAATTGATTCTCATACAAATTAACCAACTCGATATCCCTATCTAAGTTTATTAACATGCAAGGCAATGAGATCTTTTAACCAATTCTAAAGATAATCTAAAACCGTCAAGAATTAGAAAGTAAACTTTATTCATGCAATCTTGAGCAAGTCTAGATCAAATCCCCTCTCCCGAGCTAGATTCGAAACTTAAATCATCCAACTAATGGCCAATTAATTGAAAGCATTAAATCAAGATTACAAACACAATAACATTGCACAACTTAAACCATAAATCAATCCATAAACTAAATCAACTACATCAATCCCTAAGCTACAAGTTTAGCTACTCATGAATGCACATACAAGCTCAACTAAACAAGTGAAAGCCATAAATCTAACTAAAGAAAGAAAAGGGAAAAGAAAACTCAATGTAGGCCGAGTCCCGACGTCCCCGTCATGATCCCCACGAACAATGGGTTGATTTCCAAGTTCCTCCTTTGTTTTCAGCTCCAAAAGCCTCTATTTTGTCCTCTTTACGGCTCCAAAAGGTCCCAAACCGATCTCCCCTAAAACCTAGCCGAAGTGAAGCTTTTATTCTGATTTTTCGTCTTAGCGTCGAGACGCTGTCAAGACAGCGTCGCGACGCTGCCTCTTAAACGCGCGTTCTGAATAAGGAAAAACGGTAGCGTCGGGACGCTTCCTATCATAGCGTCTCGACGCTGTAAGCTTTACGCGCCTAATCTGATATGGAATGTGAGCGTCGAGACGCTCAAGAGCTAGCGTCTCGACGCTAGCCTGCTGTTGACCGAGATTTGACTTTTCTCCACTTTTACTCTTTTCATTCCTTTGCATCTTTTCACGCCCCGAGCACCCAATTAACTCTGATATTGCATTATAGCTCCAATCAACCATTTCCTACAAAATAAACAATAAAGCACAATAAAATGGCCCAAACACCATAAAAGACTAGCTAAATTAAATCAGTAAACGTAGCTAGCTATGCTCGCTATCAAATACCCCCAAACTTAAGCTTTTGCTAGTCCTCGAGCAAACTCTAAATCAGACATACAATGGAAGAATGGATGCAACAATCATAACTCAATCCTCAAGGTTCAAAAGTCAATAACCAAGCAAGCAAGAGATATGCACACAAGGACCAATGAGGGAGACAAATTAAAATTTTTCCAAAATTAACTTGCACAAGCGAGATCTACTCAACAAGATCAGACTCTACTAACCCGGGATTGGATTATTAAACTCTCAGCTCATCTTCCCTCTACACTGGCACTAAGGCTTCACTAATGAGTTAATGCAACAAATTAGTTTGTTTATCTCCAAACTTAGGTGCTTTTAATTAACAATTGAATTAAGCATATAAATGTGGCACTAGCTTTCACACACCCATTGCAGGGACCCTTAACCTGAGTTTTCTCTGGTTGGCCTAACTGATCACAACAGGGGTAGCTCTTTTTGCCTAAACTTTATTAAACATTGCAAACTGTGCACAGGCCATGGCATACAAATTTTCTTTTCAACAGTAACAACAAGAATGATTTTTCGTTATGAACATAATAAGCAGATATTCTTTTCTTTTCTCCTAAGCAAGATCAAACATGCTAATTTGCAAAAAATTAACTCTTTAGCTCTACCCTACACCTATCGAGGTGACAACAAGCATATGAACCCAATAATTCGCTCCTAAGCATTCAAATCTAAGTCTAGCCAAGACAGATACTCAACTCATGCAAGCCATCTCCTAGAAAAATTTTAAAAAGTCTCCCTTTTTGGGCACTTATGCTTACATCTCATCACAAGCTTAAAAATTGACAAGAAAGCCTATCCTAGGACATCATAATCATGCAAAAGTAGCATCCAGAAAACAACCATATGCATAATTCAAAGAAAGCTCAAAACTATAGCCCGAACTCAGATGCTCAAGGGCTCCACAAACATGCTAATCCACCCCCAAACTTAAAGTATGCATTGTCCTCAATGTATAAAGAAAATAAAGCATAAACCAGCATGAGAACAATAAAAGAATGACAGGAGTGAATAATACTGGCCTGGAATGATGATGACTTCTTGCTTGAGAGCTTGGAATCTTGAAAGCTTGAAAGCAAAGGAGAGGAAGAAAACAAGACCTACAAAACAAAAACAAACAATAAACCAAAAACAAAAAGAAAACACACTAACTTACTTGGGTTGCCTCCCATAAGCGCTTGTTTAATGTCATTAGCTCGACGTGCTCGTGCAGTCTGTCAAGGCACATAAAAATTCTCGTATTTCTTTGGACCCTTCTTTCTTGAATCAATAAAACTCACTATTGCTAGTAAGCTTACCAGCTTCTCATGGGCCCCTGAAATAGAATTATTTTTGGTATTTTTGAATAAATGAAGCATAAAAGGAGAAATATCAAAATAAAGAGACTCTGACTCTAAAACTGACTCGTGAGAATAGAAAAAAGAACAATCAAAATCTATAAAGGATGGAGAAGATAAAACAGACGAAGGTTTTTCAACCTCAAACTCTACATCCTGAACTTCCTCTAACACTACAAGCTCATTTTCTTTTTTCTCCTCACAACCATGTTCTTGAAAGGTGCTCCAACTCTCCAATTCGTCCCCATTATTCATGCAAATCACCCCTAACTGCTCATCCTCATCAAGATCGAAAGAACTACGCTCCTGAATGAGTGCCAATGAATCATCTACCACATGACTCACTAGACAACTTATGGAAGTGGATCCCACCTCACTAACTTCCTGTGGAGCTTGAAGTCCTCTTATGATTTCGTCAATTTTTAGACTCCTCGCTCTAGACTCCTCTATATAATTTTGAATTATGCTTTCCAAGGAAGAATTTTCAATTAAAGGGGTATAACTTGAAAATGAAAAATTGGAATATGGTGTTGAGTAAAAAGCCATTCAATTAAAGCAACAATGATAATTAGGCTTCCAATCAAACAATAACCCAACAAGAACAAATGAAAAAGACTCAAACAAAAAAGGAAAGAAAAAAAAACAAAGATCAAGCAACAAATAAGGAAAAAAAAAATGCAATCTATCTACAAAGTAAAAATACACCCTAAATTAAGATCAACACACAATTCTGTTGGGGATCAACTTGATCTTCTGGAATTTCTGGGAGATGCGACACGTTATCCATTGGATTTTGATTTCTTCACTGCTCTCTCCTTCTTCTTGTGAATGTCCTTTCAATTTCTGGATCAAGCTCGAATCTTACCCCAGGAGGGTCGCACATGCACAAAACTCACACCTGCAAAAACAAAAGAAACAATAAAAAAGTTCGCGAACCAAACCATTAAAACACATACACAAAACATATCAGATAAAAATTTATTCAAGTTCCCGGCAACGGCACCAAAAACTTGTTGCCTTCTAGAGTTGGTTAAAAATAAGATAAAAATGTTCCCTAGAATACTATGAAAGTGCACATAGTCTGCAACAAGTGATAAGTAATTTATCGTATCCACGAGGTTTTGAATAGCTTTCACTCTACCTATTTTATGTAACTTTTTAATGGTTTCAAGGTTGTTAAAATGATTGATTTTGAAATAATGCTAAAGCAAAAGAAATAACATAACAGAAAGTAAACGGATAAAGTAGACATATTGGAAACAAGCGTTGGTTAAGATTTCTGTAATTGTTTAAAATGATGCTCTAGTAATAATATTGATTAGACAATTCTCTTGTAGTCTTATTAGCCGGATCCTTTGGAATGTGTTTCAACTCCAATGACGTTCTACCGATCAAGCACTAGGTGACTGGTTATCCCTAACTCAATTACTGGCGTCCACCATCACATAATGGTCTAGTGTGATTAAATGCCACACCTCTCAAATCATCCCTGAAACTAAGAGGTGGTATTCATACCGGCTGGCCAAGCTGGCACAAAATAATAATAAGCACAACAGATAATCAAGATGCTCAAATCAATATAAATTGCATAGAGTATGAAGCACGACAATTACATAGATCCTAACCAACACCTAAGTAAATTTAGTTCATGGAATAAAAAGTAACCTGAGGGGTTGATCACTACCTGAGGCAAGATCTGAAGGGCAAGTGACCATCCTGAATTCCGCCTGAATCAGGGGTTGATCACTACCTGAGGCAAGATGTGAAGGGCGAGAGACCATCCTGAATTCCGCCTGAATCAGGGGTTGATCACTGCCTGAGGCAAGATGTGAAGGACAAGTGACCATCCTTAATTCCACCTGAATCAGGGGTTGATCACTGCCTGAGGCAAGATGTGAAGGGCTAGTGACCATCCTGAATTCTGCCTGAATCAGGGGTTGATCACTGCCTGAGGCAAGATGTGAAGGACAAGTGACCATCCTGAATTCCGCCTGAATCAGGGGTTGATCACTGCCTGAGGCAAGATGTGAAGGACAAGTGACCATCCTGAATTCCGCCTGAATCAGGGGTTGATCACTGCCTGAGGCAAGATGCGGTCGACGACAACTTCATCTCCAAAGTCGGCGATGGACGGCCTCGTTCCGCTTCATCTCCAAAGTCGGCGATGGACGGCCTCGTTCCGCTTCATCTCCAAAGTCGGCGATGGACGGCCTCGTTCCGCTTCATCGCCAAAGTCGGCGGTTGGCAGTATCGTTCCACTCCATCTTCAAAGTCGGTGACTGACAACCTCGTTCTGCTCCATCTTCATAGTTCACAGCTGACGAGGGTTGAAGCAGTTTAGTTAAAAAGAAAAAGAAAGAAAAAGAGTAAAAGAAAAAAAAAAAGAGAAAAGAAATTAGACAAGAAAAGTTGAAAAGCTAGAAAAAAAAAAGAGAGAAGAAAACAACCTAAAAAAAAGTTGCAACATAAAAAAGTTTTGGTTAAATTAAAAAAAAAAAAAAAAAAAAAAAAAGAATTTGTAAAAGGAAAACAAGGAAAAAATGCTAAAACAAACGGGGAAAATTAAAATTAAATTAAAAAAAAAAAAAAAGAAATACAAAAGTTGAAAACAAAAACAACAAAAATAGTCTGAAAGATAAAAGTTAAAAATATATATATAATAATAAATAAACAAAAAAAATATAAGAAAAAAAAGAAAAAAAGTGGTGGGTGCACATTTATTTTAGGATAAAGGAAATTAATTGAAACAAAAAAAAATAATCATGTTTTTTTTAAAAAAAATAAAAAATAAAAATAAATAAGAAATTTAAGAAATATGGTCACGATATTCCTCTCCCTTCTTCCCAGTTTCTGCTCTCTCAACCACGCAATCGCCGGCGACAACCCACGACAACCCAACTCCGGCAAGGCGATTTTCCTTGCTCCGACACCAACAGTAGCAACACCTCCTTTCCGATAGACCTCCGACATGCAACAAACCCCAACGCAGGCGCGACGACATATTCGCGTGAACTCGAGCAGCGACGACACTTTCTCTCTCCTTCTCGATTTCCGGCAACCCACAGCGGCGGTTAACAACCTTCTCCCTCGACTTACAAGACCTACGCCCAGAAAGTTTAGATTGGGGAGCAGAGCGCTTCAACCATGACCTCTGATGCATTCTTCTGATAAAAAAAAATTGCGGACTTGCCTGCTGGTTGCTGGGACGATGGCTGTCAATTGGGATCGTGGACTCACTGCAGCCAAAGTTATTTCCATATTGCTTGATGAAAACTGGGGGTATATATTGATGAAAGTTTAGGCTGGTAAAGAGATTTGGATGGGTACAAAATCATGATTCTAGTAAGATTTTATCTTATTTGAGGAGTGAATCTCACTGGTAAAGCTAATTTTGGTGAATTCCATGCGTAAATTTGGGTGAGAATTATCTACTTATTTATTTTAAATATTAAGCCAAAATCTTCCTAGGGTAAAATTCAAAATTTCAGTACTGATAGATTATTCACCTAACATTGGAAGTATCCCAAATTCTTTTTCAAATTAAAATTTGAAGGGTGTTTGAATCCAATTCCAAATTCAATTTGAATCAAATTTTGTTCGGATTTAAATTCGTGATAGAATTTAAATTGTGTCTAAAATCCAAATTTGGGTACATTCAAAGTCAGCAAAATTGTGGACTAAGATTCAAGTTCAAAATCCACCCAAATTCAAGTCAAGATTAGGGATAGAGTACAAAATCTAGATTGAACTAAGCTCCTTTCAAAGATTTGGGAATAAACTAAAATTTTATCCCAAAATCAAGGTTGGACTCAAATCCTTGTTCAAATTAAATTTCAAATTCAAACTCATAATTTGGATTATTATCAAATCAAAATTTGGGCATAATCCAAATTTTATCTCAAATCAAATATGACCAAAGTACAAACTCAAATTGTATTCCAAATGAAAATTTGGTAGAATATTGCTTCAAATCAAATATGGGCATACTCCAAATTTAGTTCCAAACCAAAATTTGACCAAAATTCAAACCTCGAGTTCTATTCCAAATTAAAAAAAAAATGGTAGAATTCAAAGTTTCTTTCAAAGCCAATTTGTGGTAAATCTCAAATTTTTACCTCAAATACAAAATTTGGCCTAAAACAGGAGTGAACTGGAATTCAAATTTTATTCTAAGTTCAAAACCTGGAAATAGCCTCAAATCCTACTCCCAGTTCAAGTACAAATTGGGTAGTCAAAATTATGAAGAAAAAAAATTATTATTTCCAAGTCATAATTTTCGAGATTCACCCCCACATATTTGTGCATAAATCTCGAAAAGGGGGCATTTGTTGGCATATAAATTTTTTTTCAAGTAATTGTCTAAGTTCGTGAAATTAAAATGTACTAATTTCATGAAGTTGGATTGAATTGGGTTCAATTTCAACCCAAATTCATTAAGGTAACTGGGTCAGAAGCTCAAAGTTTCAAGCCCAAGCCCATGGATGAGCCCAAATACACTTCAGGCCCAAGCCCATGGGCCCAAATGCAACCAAGCCCAAGCCCACGAAGAACTTTAGAAAACTCTATAAATAGGAGGCATGACTTCTCATTTGGGGGGGCAGAAAGAAAGGAAGAAGAGAAAGCTCTCAGAAGAAACCGAAGATTGAAGCTCCTTCTGCAAAACCGAAGATCGAAGCTCAGATCCTCATCAAATCCAACTGCAGAACCGAAGAACAAGACTCTGATCATCTTCAAATCCCGACACAGAACTGAAGAACGAAGTTCAGATCCTCTTCAAAACCCACTGCAGAATCGAAGATCAAAGCTCAGATCCTCGCCAGATTCAGCTACAGAACTGAAGAACAAGGTTCCGATCACCCTCAAATCCTGTCGCAAAACTGAAGAATGAAGATAAGATCCTCTTCAAATCTCGCAGCAAAGTGAAGATCAAAGCTCAGATCCTCTCTAAATCCTGTCGCAGAATTGAAGAACGAAGCTCCGATCATCTTCAAATCCCACTGCAGAACTGAAGATCGTAGTTCAGATCCTCTTCAACTTCTCCTGCCAAACCGAAGACTGAAGCTCAGAACATCTCGTAGACCTGAAGACTGAAGTCTACCTCAATTCATCTAGAAGAATCCAAATCCTTCTGGAGAACAAACCTCCAAGACTATAGCCTCTTGAAGACTTCTGGAAGATCAACAAACTCCTTGAAGATCACGAAGCCCTTGAGACAACTCCAACCTCAAGAACAAGCTGCAAAGCCTTTGAGACAACTAGGGACAACTTCAATCTCAAGAACAAGCTGCAAAGCCCTGGAGACAACTCCAACCTCAAGAACAAGCTGCAAAGCCCTTGAGACAACTCCAACCTCAAGAACAAGCTGCAAAGCCTTTGAGACAACTGGGGACAACTTCAATCTCAAGAACAAGCTGCAAAGCCCTTGAGACAACTCCAACCTCAAGAACAAGCTACGAAGCCCTTGAGACAACTCCAACCTCAAGAACAAGCTGTAAAGCCCTTGAGACAACTTCAAATTCGAGAACAAGCGCTCCAGTCCTCGAGTGAAACACATTCACACACAAGAGAGAGAATCAGAGGATTATGTATTAGAGATTGTACACTCACACGCATACAACATCAATACAAATCAAAGTTTATTCCACGTGTCTCATTCATTTGAAATCTCGTGTGAACACCCACTTTATGGTGCTTGTTTCATACTTATCACCAACTTACGTATTTGACGTGACCAACCTCCTCAACACGATGCTCCTAAACACGTACAAGTCGTCTACTGTAATCTCTTCCTTGAAGGACACCACCACAAGTAGAACACCCGCTATGACTCTTGGGTTGTTTGAGATCTCGATGGTGGGATCGATGTCTTGGATAGGGAATTATTTACAACAAAATGTTGTTGTAAAAATCACTTGAGAGAGAAACCAGAGTTTTCTTGTTCGGTATCTTTTTTAGAGAGAATGAGAGAGAGAGATCATGAAGCCATCTAAAAACTAACTCTTTACGATTGGTTGTGGAGTCATAACTTCATTTGGCAACCAACTCCCAAGCAACTGCTTTTTTTTTACAACATGTGGGGTGGGGATTCGAACCACAGATCTCGTGGTTATCAGTGCAACTTTATGTCAGTTGAGTCATGCTCTTGTTGGCCCAGCAACTGCTTGGGAGTTAATTTAATTTAATAAAGATTAAATTAAAATAGAACTATACATTAAATTATAAATTAATTTACTATATAGTTTTAATCAATTTAATTAAATCTAATTTAATTGAATTAATTTAGCTAATAAATTAATTTCAATCTTAATATTAATTAAATATCATATACTTAATTAATTTTACACTTGAATCATATTCAAACGTGTGTCTCTCTCCCTCTCTCTCTTTTTTTTTTTAACAATTCGTGTCTCCCATGTACATTATTATAAACTATAGTATTAATTTAATTAAATCATATTTAACCAAATTAATTAAATATCACATATTTAATTAATTTCATATTTGAATCATATTCAAATACATTTTTCTCTCTGATACTATGGTTGTAATATGAATTTCATTCACATTAACTTTAACCTATTGTTTAATATGAATCCAATTCATATTTAATATTTGAACTCCTTCAAATATATAATTCTATCATATATTAATTTTGAATCACATCCAAAATTAATTTTATTATAAAGTTTAATTAAATAACTAAACTTACATTATATAATGTATCTCCATACATTATATTAATTGTATCACATACAATCAACTAAAATTCCCTTAATGAATTTGAACACTTCAAAATTCTATTCAAGGCTTTTAATCTCAAAACCCTTCACGAGCTAGCAGGTGGACCTAATGGACCTACAGATCAGAAGTTCCAACGATACAAGATTAACAGGCTAAACTCATTAACCAAGTTAATCAACATTCGTTAACTATAGGTCACTCCACTAAAGACCCACAGCTGCACTCTTCTCACTGTAGAATATTTTTGTGTCCACGGATATCGACCATAGCGGTAAGTCAATCCTTCCCAAGTGTTCGTAACGCCAGCCGAGTCAAATTACTGTTTTACCCCTGGGTTACCTCTGGATCCTTAAGTACCACTGATTCCTCTAATGAACAAGTTGTTTAGGGTTCAACCACTAAACAGAAGTTCCTCTCGAGCCAGGAGAGGACGACGCGCCTTTGTTCAAGACCCGAAATTAGTCCTTAAGGGAACACACATCTACTTACCTTAATAGGGGAAGGAGTGAATTCCATCTCGTACTATTATGTTCCTAGACCCCACTCGGTCTTGCCCCTGAAATAGTAGGCTTATTGAGTCGGCGAACTGGTCACTCTCACCCATACAGATCTAAGAACAATCCCTCCTAAAAAGGGGTTCATAACAGACTCAGGATTCAGATTGAGTTACCTAGTTTGTCCTATTGAAATAGAAACCTAACCTAGTCAACGGCGTTACATCTAGTGGTTACTATTTCGTGGTCCGATCTTATGCAAACTCATTGCATAGGATACCCCCACTCGCATGTCACCTACATGGATGCTTTGGATCATTGCATCTGTATCATATACAAAGCGGATCATATCTCATAGTGTCACCAGGATGAGGTACCCAGCCTTATCCCTATACTATAGACCATTTAGGTTGTTACTTGAACACTGATCCCCGTGTGCCCCCACATACTAGTCCAAGTTTCATTTAAACAACCTCGGATCTTAGTTTATTGGATTTTAGGGTTAATTAATACAAACTTGATTATTCAATAACAAAATATTGAATCTCTCAAATAACGTTTTATTGAGATTGATTAATTTGTTTCATTTACTATCTATGAGTTTTAGGGCATAAAACCCAACAAAAGGCTTGTCTCCCCTTGAAAGAGGACAAGAGCAAACTAGATAGAGAAGGGAAAATTCGTTGTAGTCTTGTTTTTCTTTTTGTACTTTCTATTTTGCATTCTTTTATTTCCAGCAGTGTTGTTCTTGTTTTCCTTTACTTTTTAGATTGTATGTTTATTATTCGTGTACTCATTCTATTTATTTAATATGAACTCAATTTCTTCTTCTATCTTGAGAAATCTTTACTTTATGTTTTGCACTTTACTTTCATCCATGAGCTAAGCTTCTTCTCAGGTATTCAAATATGTGGACATCTTGAGTAGAAAAAAGCCCCACCTATGCAAAAGCAACCTTGCTTTCTCTTAGCATTGTTTGTTTTTGTTGAAGTTTAAAGTTCATTGTTAGCTTAAACTGGCCACCTAAGTTAGCATGGTTTGTATTTAGCTGATGACCGAAAGGTTGGAGTTGAATGCGCGGGTTCACAAAAATAATAGTGGAAAAGATCCTAGAAATAGGACTTTGTTTTCTTGCATCCTAGAAATAGGACTGGAACCACTGGAGTTTTAAGAGTCGTGAGCATATTCATCTAAGTTTCAACTAGCCCTAGAAATAGATGTCTAGTTGGCTTAGTCTTCTAAAGGCACCTTGATAACTCTCCAAAAGGAAGTTATTTAGGCCTTATTTCTATAGTGATTTGTGTATCATTTGTGCCTAATAGAGTTGCTTTTAGATGAATATTATGTGTTTTAACCTATTTAGAAGAATGGATGCTTTGGAAGTTATTTTGCATAGAAAATAATGTTGAGCGACTTGAAGGAGCAAAATCCATGATCCAGGAAAGCTTGGAGCAAAACTGCCACATGAGTCGCACGTGATTCATTAATGAGGTGACATTTTTTGAATCAATCTCGGATCTAGGATGCTTGGAGAGCCTTCCACATGTAATCTTTGACCTAATTAGGGTTGACTCCACTCTATAAAAGGAAGTAGCCGTCTCAAGTCAAATCATTCGAGAGGGGGAAGTCTAATTCCATTTTGGAGACTTACTTTCCATCTTTGGAAGCCGAATAGAGGAGGAACGATTGGATACTTCAAGAATACCATTAGCTACGGATTTCTTCAAGGGAATTAATCTTTTCTCGTAAAATTATTGTAGTTATGGTTGCACATACTCAGATTGTAGTGTGTGTTGCTTTTTACTCCATGAACTAAATATACTTAGGTTTTGGTTAGGATTCATGTAATTATCGTACTTCATTCTCTATGCAAATGATATTGATTTGAGCATCTTGGTTATTTGTTGTGTCTATTATCATTTTTTGCCCGCCTGGCCAGCCGGTATGAATACCACATCTTAGTTTCAGGGATGATTTGAGAGGTGTGTGGCATTTAATCACACTAGAGGTCACGGGGAAAATCTCGAACCTTAAATTTTTTCCCTCGTGCGGCCTAAGGTACTCCCTTAGTTCAGCCTAACTCACTCCTGAAAGTTCTTTTCTTTGGTTAGTTGTGGAAGTAAACACTCTTCACCACTTTGGTTATGACTCGCTCACCATGCCGCTCACAAGATCTCAACACTTAGTCACTCAAGTGTGATGCTCCCTCTTGTGCGCCCATACACACATCATGAACACATAAGGCATAAGTAGAGTTGGCAAGACGATATACGGGAAACCTCACTCCCGACCTTCTTCATTTAACACATATGAACAAGGAATATGTACAGCCTAATGGTGTATATCTTGAACACAACGACATACCCAAACTCTACAAAATTGCTAAGGAAAGAATCCTCCCAAGGATTGACTCACCCATGAGTCAAGGCTTATGGAATTCCAACATGGAATCAATAATCAAGACCTTCTTTGGAATTCTTCTCTACAAGACTTCTCACACAAGTACTCTTCAAAGAATCTCTCAAAGATACTCTCCCAAGTCTTATGAAGAAGTCCCACACATGGAACTCTTCAAAAGACACACCAAAGGCCTCTTGCACAAACCTTGCAAGCTTGCCCATATTTATAGACAAAGGGAATGGCACAATTGTAATAAAGGGGAAGTTGTGGATAAGGATGGATATTTTAATTTCAAATTCAAATTTATTCTTATCCAAGGCGTGGATAAGGCTGATCATTATCCATTTATTTGAATTCAAACATTTGAATTCAAATACCAAGAACCTCCATCTTGCTTCTAGGATCGCCAAGTGTCAAGCCAAGGAACCTCCATTCAAAATGGCCTTCTAGATGCTTGCCACATGTCCCTCCAATGGATAAATCATCTCCCAAGTGCGTCCACGTGTCCCTATGTCAAAAGGGGTCCAAAAAACCCAAATTAGGCTTCAAAGGGACCTCACAGGCGTTTCCCGCCATTTGGCGCCAATTTTGGGCGCGGACGGCGTTTCCTGCCAAATGGCGCGTAGGGGCGCCCATCAGCCCCGAGTGCGTACTGCCTATTGGGTTTCCAGAGTAGGTAAAAATATGGTAAAGATAGACTCTAGAACATTGTGCAAGCATACACAATCCACAGCAAGTGATAAGTAATTTATCGTATCCACGGGGCTGAATAGCTCTCACTTTATCTATTTTGTATAACTCTTTAGTTGTTTCAAAAGTGGTTAAAATGATTGATTTTGATAAAATGCTGAAGCAAAGGAAATGACAGAATAGAAAGTAAACAAATAAAGCAGACAAATTGAAAACAGACGTTGGTCAAAATTTTAGTAATTGTTTTAAAAGATGCTCTAGCAATATAATTGATTAGACAATTCTCTTGCAGTCTTATTAGCAGGATCCTCCCGAAACTCTGGATTTTTTGGAATGTGTTTCAACTCCAATGACGTACTACCGATCAAGCACTAGGCAATTGGTTATCCCTAACTCAGTCACTGGCGTTCACCAATACACAATGATCTAATGTGATTAAATTTCACACACTTCTCAAATCATCCCTGAAACTGAAAAGTGATATTCATACCGGCTGGCCAGGCGGGCACAAAATAGAAATATGCACAACAATTAATCAAGATGCTCAAATCAACTTATATTGCATAGAGAATATAGCACGACAATTACATACTTCCTAACCAACACCTAAGTAAATTTAGATCATAAGGTTCATAACACACGCTACAATCTGAGTATGTGCATCCATAACTATAAGAAATTACAAGAAAAGGTTAATTCCCTTGTTCAAACCCGTAGTCGATGGACTTCTTGAAGTCTCCAATCTTTCCTTCTCTATTCGGCTCCCAAAGATGGAAATGGGAAATGACCTTCTCCAAAAGTGGAATGTATTTGACTTGAGACAATTCTTCCTTTTTATAGAGTGAAGGAAGGCCCTAATTAGATCAAATTAACATGTGGAAGGCTCTCCAAGCTTCTTAGATCTGAAAATAGCTCAACCAACTTCAGTTCATTAAAATGGATTACGAGCTGTTACGTGGCAATTTTTCTCCCTGCTTTGCTGGATCACAGATTTTGCCCCTCAAGTCACTCAGCAATATATTCTGCACAAAATAACTTCCAAGGCATCCATTCTTCCAAATGAGTTAAAACATATAATATTAATCTAAAGGCAACCCTATTTAGCACAAATGACACACAAAACACTACAGAACTAAGGCCTAAATAACTCCCTTTGGAGAGTTATCACCGCCCATCTGGCACGCTGCCTTCGCACGTGAGCGGCCTCGTGCCTGCGCGCATGCGTGCGTGCCTGGTGCTCTCTACGCACATGCATGGGTTGGTGTCTGCGTGAAGCAGCGCTCATGCTGCTTGTGTGTGTTGGCCTTGCTGCCAGCGTGCATGGGCATGCCCCAGCACGCCCCGCCTTGCTTCCAGAGTGCGTGTCTTCGGCGTGCCTCCTTTGCACCTGATTGTTGTCCCACTTGCCCGCATCACCCTGCATGTCTTTCGCCATGCGCGTATGTCTCCGTGGCTCATTGGGTCACCTTGGCTCGCCCATGGGCGTGCCCTCCACACACCGAGCACCGTGCCATCCTTCTCGCACCTTTATGGGCCATCGGCCCCGTTGTGTTCCATCTGCCATGCCAGCATCTTGCCATCTACGAACTTAGCGCCGTGCTAACTCCCTAGCCCGTTACATGGGTCTCATGCCCATGTTGTACTCTCGGTGTGCTTGCTAGCCATCTGCCAGCCTCAGTGCACGTCTCATGACCTTGTCATGGCCTCCTGCCATGATGTGTCATCTCACCATGCGTCTCGTCTGGCCCGCACTCCTGTTACACCATGAGAACATATTTGTGGCTAACCTCCCATCAACCACGAGTGTGCCACATGCCCACTCATCTCGGCCCACCTAGCCAAGGCATGTGCTTCGAGATTTAGGGGTGTAACACTAGACCATTATGTGTCGGTGGACGCCAGTGGCTGAGTTAAGGATAACCAGCTGCCTAGTGCTTGATCGGTAGAGCTTCATTAGAGTTGAAACACATTCCGAAAAATCCAAATTTCCGAGAGGATCCTACTGATAAGACTGCAAGAGAATGCCTTATCAATATTATTGCTAGAGCATCCTTTTAAACAATTACAGAAATCTTAACCAACGCCTGTTTCCAATCTGTCTACTTTATCCGTTTACATTCTGCTTTGTTATTTCTTTTGCTTTAGCCTTATTTCAAAATCAATCATTTTAACAAACTTGAAACCATTAAAAAAGTTACATAAAATAGGTAGAGTGAAAGCTATTCAAAACCTCGTGGATACGAAAAATTACTTATCACTTGTTGCAGACTATGTGCACTTGCATAGTATTCTAGGGATCATTTTTATCATATTCTTAACCCACTCTAAAAGGCAACAAGTTTTGGCGCCGTTTCCGGGGACTTGAATAAGTTTTTATCTGATCTATTTTGTGTATGTGTTTTAGTAGTTTGGTGCGAGAACTTTTTTATTGTTTTTTTTAGTTTTTGCAAGTGTGAGTTTGGTGCATGAGCGATCCTCCTGGGGTAAGATTAGAGCTTGATCCAGAAATTGAAAGGACATTCCGAAGAAGAAGGAGAGAGCAGCGGAGGAACAACAAATTTTGAAATTGAAAGGACATTTCAAATTGAGGTAGCAAATTTTGAAATGAAACCAATAATGTTTCAGATGTTGCAAATCGTGGGTCAGTTCCATGGTTTATCATCTGAAAACCCCCATTTACATCTTAAGTCTTTTTTAGGAGTTAGTGATTCGTTTGTAATTCAGGGAGTGTCTAGAGATGCCCTTAGATTAACTTTGTTTCTGTATTCTCTTAGAGATGGAGTAAAGACGTGGTTAAATTCTTTTGCTCCATGATCAATTAGGACATGGAATGAGTTAGCGGAAAAATTTCTTAGTAAGTATTTTCCACCAACTTGGAATGCCAAGTTGAGGAGTGAGATAGTGGGATTTAGGCAACTCGAAGATGAAACTTTTAGTGAGGCTTGGGAGAGGTTTAAGGAACTTTTGTGAAAGTGTCCCCACCATGGTTTACCTTTATTGTATCCAATTGGAAACATTTTACAATTGGCTAATCGTAGCAACCCAAAGTATGGTCGATGCTTCTGCGGGAGGGGCCCTTTTGGCAAAAACCTTTAATGAAGCCCATGAGATTTTAGAAAGAATATCAATCAATAGTTGTCATTGGTCGGATGTTAGAGGCTCTAATAAAAAAGTTAAGAGTGTGTTAGAAGTTGATGGTGTGTTTACCATTAGGGCTGATATTGCAATGTTAGCTAATGCTCTTAAAAATGTAGCAGTGGTTAGTCATGTTCGACAGGCACCAGTGGTGGAGCCTGTTGCAGTGGTGAACCAAGTTATAGAAGAATCATGTGTCTATTGTGGTGAAGAGAACAACTATGAGTTTTGCCCCAGCAATCCAGCTTCTGTGTTTTTTGTAGGTAATCAAAGGAATAACCCTTATTCTAACTTTTATAATCCAAGTTGGCACAACCATCCCAACTTTGCATGGGAACTTTGCATGGGGAGGGCAAGGAAGCAATTCGTAAGTCCCCCAAGCACAGCAAAAGGTGAACCAGTCAGGATTTGCTAAATCGTAGGCATTGCCCCAACAAAATAAGCAGGCTTTGCCCCAGCAAAATTCAGAGAGTTCTCTTGAGGCAATGAGGAAAGAATATATGGCTCATACAAATTTCTCAATTCAAAGTAATCAAGCTTCAATGAGAGCCCTAGAATTGCAAATGGGTCAGCTAGCTAATGAGCTGAAGGCAAGACCTCAAGGGAAACTTCCTACGGATACTGAGCACCCTAGAAGGGAAGGTAAGGAGCAAGTACAGGCAGTGACTCTAAGGAGTGGTGAGCCACTAGAAGAGAGAAAACAGCCTAGTAAACCCCAGGATGTAGAGAAGAATGCTAACGATTGCTTGGAACACGAAAGTGAAAGAGAATTGTTAGAAATTTATGATGAAGTTACTTAATGCCATACTATAATTAACTAAGGAAATGGACACATAAATTAGTTATGTTAGTATGAGATGTGGAGGAACTTGAGAGAGAAATCCACTTAAATTACTTCTAGATTTATGAAATTGAAGATTAGTAATTACATGTATCCACTTAATTAAGCTATAAATCCAAAAGGCTAATTAACACCCTAGGTTGAGTCCCCTTGATAGGAAGTTTCCATTATTTATTTGCATGTTTCTTTTCTACTAGTTAGTTTCTTTAATTTTCACTTGATCTTTTAAGTTGGAATTCTAAATAAAATTGAGCATGACAATTCTTGGTAATTAATAGATTTAATTCAAATTCCCTGTGGATTCGATACTCGGTAATACCTATCGTTTTATATTACTTGTGAACCGTGCGCTTGCGGATTGAACCCCACCAACCCTCATCCTTTTTTAACTAAAAACCCTACCCTTAGACGTTACATCCCCTTCCGCCCCGTCCATTTCGTCTTTTCATCTTCTTCTTCAACCTCCATCCATTTACTCCCTTCAAGCTCAATCCTCCCGTCCTTTACACCCTTCAAGCTCCAGACCTCTGCGGTGGAAAAAACTGATCCTTCAAGCTCCACCCACTCAAAATCACATTCCCCCCTTTTTTTAAAGTAAGGATTGAAAAGTAAGGTATGCATGCTCCTTTATGTACCCATATTGCGAATACAGCACCTTTCCTGACCGATAAATATTTAGTAACTTTTGATTATAGTGCGATTCTCCTGAGTTTTTTAGGTTTCCTTTTGTGTGCTGGCATGGGGAGTTTGTGTTGTCGTTTAGATCTATAGAGTTTAAAGTAACAAATATGGAGGGATATATAGAGTTTAAACTATCGTACCGAGAATTAAGGAGTGTTTTTTATACAGATTCAAGTTTATTTCCCCTAATCTGCAAACTCCTCCATTCAAAAAAAATCACATTCCCCCCTTTTTTTGCATTGTAGCTATGGTGAGAGCAAGCGCACGCCTTTAGGCAGTCGGAGTGACGCCAAAACGAAAGACAGTAGGGGGCAAAGCCCCGATTAATTTGAGAAACGAACAAGAGGTGGCGATCTTTTTTTAAAAAAAAAAATAAGAGGTGGCAATCTTTACTTTTAAATCATGTACCAAAGATGCTTAAGCCTTGATACCTAACTCTCATTACGGTTTAGATTTATAGAGTTTAAAGTAACAAATATGGAGGGATTTATAGAGTTTAAACTATCATACCGAGAATTAAGAAGTGTTGTTTATACAGATTCAAGTTTATTTCCCCTAATCTGCAAACTCCTCCATTCAAAAAAAATCACATTCCCCCCTTTTTTTTGCACTGTAGCTATGGTGAGAGAAAGCGTACGCCTATAGGCAGTCGGAGTGACGCCAAAACGAAAGACAGCAGGGGGCAAAGCCCCGATTAATTTGAGAAACGAACAAGAGGTGGCGATCTTTTAAAAAAAAAAAAACAAGAGGTGGCGATCTTTACTTTTAAATCATGTACCAAAGATGTTTAAGACTTGATACCTAACTCTCATTACGGTTCCGTGGACAGGAGAGTGAAGACAAGATGGATGATGCGGTGGAGTCTAAAAGAATAGAGACTCCCAAAAAAGGGTCAAAGTCTCGAAAAGACAAGAAGAGGAAAAAAGACAACTAGAAGATTGACAAAAGCACAAAAGAGTTGAGGAAGGAAAAGGTATTCTAAATTATAGGTTCAGCTATTTTGGAACCTACCTAGATTTCGCGATTACAAATCAGTCTTCTCAGTTGCTGCTACACTTGATACAGAGGCAGTGCAACCCCAAACATGCTTCCGGGATAAACTTCTTGATAGGAGGACGAGTGTTGTAATTCAGACTTAGAGAATTCGTCTTGATTACAGGGCTGAATTGTGGTCTAATACCAGACGTGGACAGATCACAGATAAAGGGAGGGCAATACATAAAAAACGTGTACTTTGAAGGTGAGAAGAATGTTAGTCGTCGATACTTGAATATGGCCTTCAACGTGAACAAGAACGCATCAAATGATGATATGCTGAAGATATCGCTCTTATATTTTTGGAGAGTTTCCTTCTTCCAAGGCAGGACACTGTAAATGTTAACATGGAGTATATTGAGATTGTGGATGATGAAGAACTATTCAATAGTTACTCGTGGGGGAGGTATGCATTCGATCTGCTATTGGACTACATGCACAAAGCCTTGATCAATAAAGGGGCCACGGGTATAACAATGGGGGGGTTCATATTCTCCCTGTTTGCATGGGCATATGAAGTCATCCCCATGCTAAGCTCCAAAGAGAATTTTTTTACTCAGAAGGTGTCTACACGTATCCCATGCATCGTAAACTGGGTTGCAGACACACAACCCAAGTGGAAGGACCTAGATCACAAAGTTTTCGAGTCTCCAAAGGTAATTACCATATAAACTTATGATTTATTTCCTATCTAACCAATTTTACTGACATATAGAACCTTTTGACATACCAGTTAGAGATAAGTCCAATGCTAGCAACCGATGACGAGATGTCCATGGATTTTTTCAAACTGTTTGTTGATGGGGAAGCAGACTTAAGGCGTGAATTTCAAGACCAGTTGGCAAGAGAACATCCTGTGACAAACATAGCAGACTTGACGTTCAGCAGAGGGGTGGCATCAATGGTGGATGGTAAACGAATAAATGATACACTGGAATTGATTACAAATAGATTGAACCTGATAGAAAAAAAATCAAGAAACCATGAATGAGCGATTGGACGAGCTGGTTGAGAGCGAAAACCTAATGATCAACTATCTGAAGAATAGACAGGTGACTGACCTGGAAGATTTGGAGGATGAAGTACCTTGTGTTTATAGAGTATGTGTACAATTTAAAATGTATGTTTGTGTTGTGATCAATGTATTCTATTAACTTTGTTAAATTCATACAACAAGCGAATGATTTTGTTCAAGAGCTGGACGACTTGGAAAATGAACAAGAGGAGAAGGACGATGAAGTAGATTTAAAGGATAGTGAGAATGACACATTGTTCAGTTTCAGAAAACACGACGAAGACGAAGGCCCGACAGGGCAAGCGCACCCAGGAAATGTGGGTGGCTTGGCTGGGTTTGGAGATACAAATGTGTCGAAAGTGCATGAACGAAAAGATACCCAAAATGAAAGGGACTAATTTTTTATACATTTAGAATCTCTCAATTTGCTTAGCTTAGTTGAATTCCTTGCGAAAAATGCTTTAAAATGAGTATAATATGTCTATAGGTCCTCACCGGAGCTTTGGAAGCGATTCGGTGCTTAAACGAGCGATACCGGAGCGTAAAATGACTATTCTTCCCTTAGAGCCGTCACAGCGTCGAGACGCTACTATCCAAGCGTTGGGACGCTGCGCAAATAAGGAAAGGATTTTGGAATTCGAGCGCGAAGCAAGAGCGTCGAGACGCTGTTGCCCTAACGTCGCGACGCTAGGGCAACCCGAGAGTTCTTCCTATTCTGCAGGGGACAGCATCACGACGTTGTTGCCCTAGCGTCACGACGCTGCGACTGGGTTGACGCTAGGGCAACCCGAGAGTTCTTCCTATTCTGTAGGGGGCAGCATCGCGACGTTGTTGCCCTAGCGTCGCGACGCTGCGACTGGGTATAAAGTGTATTTTTCATATTTTTGCTACTCTCTTTTGGCTTTTTCCCTTTAGACCCGATTTCTCCTTCTTCCTCCCTGTACTATTCTGCATTTCTTTGTAATTTTAGTGAGTTTTATTATATTTTGGGATGGTTAATCGAGCAGAGGAGCTTAGTTGGAGCGTTTCGATGACCGGCTAAGTTTACATCGTTGCAAGTGGGGACTTCTAATGTAAGTTAGACATACTCTTGAGACCTTGTTTATGACTTTAGGTGAATTATTGTTGGTTGTGTCTTGAATTCTCATTCTCAAATTACAATTGCTTTGATAGAATAGTTTGACAAACTATTTGCTTGATTTAAAGTAACTGCTTTACTAATTTGTTAGTGATAGATTTATTGTGTGATTGTGTTGAATGGAGTGTTATCTCATTTGATATATTTGCATGATAGATTTAGGAATTTGAGCTTAGAATTGTATGAATTTAGGTTGTTCCTAGTTTATGCAAATTTACTCAACGATCCAATTCGCTTAATGTAGTTAGGTTCATGTTTATGAATTTTAGATTCTAACTGTGATGTTTTTGTCAAGTTGGAAGGTTATAGATCTTAATCATTGGTTCCAATGAATGTTGAGTAATCAATAATAATTCTTTAAATTTGAGTGTCAATGATTGAGTAGCCAAATCCAAGTTAGAATAACCAATTGCGCGATACCGGGGTGAGATTAACTAAACTACCTTTACTTCCCCGTTATTTTACTTTATTGCAGTTTTATGTTTCCAATCAATCCATCTTTCAAAACCCTTTTTTTAGTTACTAATTGAGAAATCTAATTAAATTAATTAATTACGTTGCTCCCTGTGATCGACCCCGACCACTACTGCTACGAGTTAGCTTTAGAGGTTGTGGATTATAAATTTATTTGATAAATAGACCTCGACAATCTCTTCCATCAAGGGAAACATGAGGTATAGGCCATTCCACTAATACTTTTACAAAGATTGTTGCATCCAACAACATAACATGTGGTTTTACCTTTAAAAATGTGATTGTTGCAGCCAACTGATAGGTGTGAAGATGTGGATGATGATGTTATTCGTTCCATAGACGAACAAGAGGTTTATGAATCCTACAAACGAGATCTATGAGGAAAAAAAGTACGCCAACCTGGATTATAAAAGTTAGAATAAGAGTTATTCCTCTGATTACCTACAAAAAAACACAGAAGCTGGGTTGTTGGGGCAAAACTCATAGTTGTGATCTTCACCACAACAGACACATGTTTCCTCTGCAACTTGGTTCACCACTGCAGCAGGCTCCACAGCTGGCGGCTACTGATGACTAACCACTGTCACATTTTTAAGAGCGTTAGCGAACATTGCAATATCAGCCCTAGTGGTAGACACACCATCAACCTCTAACACACTCTTAACCTTTTTATTTGTGCCTCTAACATCTGACCACTGACAATTATTAGTTGATATTCTTTCTAAAATTTCATGGGCTTCATTAAAAGTTTTTGTCAAAAGGACCCCTCCAGCCGAAGCATCAACCATACCTTGGATTGCTCCATTTAACCCATTGTAAAATGTTTCCATTTGGATACAATGTGGTAAGCCATGGTGGGGACACTTTCGCAAAAGCTCCTTAAACCTCTCCCAAACCTCACTAAAAGTTTCATCTTCAAGTTGCCTAAACCCTACTATTTCACTCCTCAATTTAGCTTTCCTATTTGGTGGGAAATATTTACTAAGAAATTTTTCAGCTAACTCATTCCATGTCCTAATTGATCCTAGAGCAAAAGAATTTAATCATGTCTTTGCTCCATCTCTAAGAGAATACGGGAACAAAGTTAATCTAAGGGCATCCCTAGGCACTCCTTGAATTACAAAAGAATCACTAACTCCTGGAAAAGACTTAAGATGTAAATGAGGATCTTCAAATGACAAACCATGGAATTGACCCACGGTTTGCAACATCTGAAACATTACCGGTTTCATTTCAAAATTTGTTGCCTCAATTTGAGGACGTGCAATCCCTAGATTTAACTCCTCAAACATTGCAAAAGCATACGCTTGAATGGCTCGGGCCCTATCATTCGCTACTAAGATAGGATTCTCAGCCTGATTATTTTGCTGCTCATTTTGCTCCAGCGGTGGATTTTGCTGCAGCAAACGATTCTGCTGGGGGTTCGCTGGATCTTCTAGACCCTGCGGGAGACGCGGCACATCAACCATTGGATTTTGGTTTCTATGATGCTTTCTCCTTCTTCTCCTGAATGTCCTCTCGATTTCTGGATCAAGCTCGAACCTTACCCCAGGCGGATCGTTCATGCACCAAACTCACACCTGCAAAAACAAAAGAAACAATCAAAAAGTTCTAGCACCAAACCACTAAAACACATACACAAAACAAATCAGATAAAAAACTTATTCAAGTCCCTGACAACGGCGCCAAAAACTTGTTGGGTTCCTAGAGTGAGTAAAAATGATATAAAAATGGGCTTTAGAACTCTGTGCAAGTATACACAGTCTGCAACAAGTAATAAGTATTTATCGAATCCAAGGTCTGAATTAGCTTTCACTTTATCTATTTTGTTTAGCTTCTTAATGGTTTCAAAAGTGATTAAAATGATTGGTTTTTATAGAATGCTGATGGAAGGGTGGGGGATTCTGTGTGACCGATTGGTTTTTATAGGATGCTGAAACAAAAGAAATGACAGAACAGAAAGTAAACAAATAAGCAGACATATTAGAAACAAGCGTTGGTCAAGATTTAGTAATTATTTTAAAAGATGTTCTAGCAATATTATTGATCATGCAAAACTCTTGCAATCTTATTAGTAGATTCCTCCCAGAACTCTGGATTTTTTAGAATGTGTTTCAACTCCAATGAAGCACTACCGATCAAGCACTAGGTAACTGTCTATCCCTAGCTCAGTCACTGGCGTTCACCAATACACAATGATCTAGTGTGATTAAATGTCACACACTTCCCAAATCATCCCTGAAACTAGGAAGTGATATTCATACCGGCTGGCCAAGCGGGCATAAAATGAAAATAAGCACAACAAATAATCAAGATGCATCAAATCAATATTTATTGCATAGAAATTAAGCACGACAATTACATGTTCCCTAACCAACACCCAGAGTTACTTAGTTCATTAAGTGCATAGCCACACACGTTACAATCTGAGTAAACACATCCATAATTACAAATCAAAGCAAAAAAATACTAATTCCCTTGATCAACTTCGTAATTGATGGTCTTCTTGATATCCCTAATCTTCCTCCTCTATTCGGCTTCCAAAAGTGGAAATGAACTTCCTAAGAGTGGAATGTTCCTCCCAAGAAAGGAATGAATTTGACTCGAGACGGCTCCTCCTTTTATAGAGTGATAGGAAGCTTGAATTAGGTTGACCTAGACACGTGGATGGCTCTCCTTGCTCCTTTATCCCAAGAATAGCTTAACAGAATTCAGTTCATTAAGTTGGCTAACGAGCTGTGATGTGGCAGTTTTGCTCCTTGCTTTGCTCCAGCACAGATTTTGCTCCTTCAAGTCGCTCAGCAATATATTCTGCACAAAATAACTTCCAAAGCATTCATTCTTCCAAATGGGTTAAAACATATATTATCTATCTAAAAGCAACCCTATTTAGCACAAAAGACACACAAATCACTATAGAAATAATGTCTAAATAACTCCGTTTTGGAGAGTTATCATATCCTTTTCCCCAGTGTTGCATTGTAAACATTAAACACAAAATACATAGTTAATAACCTGAATCTGAATTTTTTTGTCGTTTTTTAGTATACACTCCACAAAACACACTGTATTTTGCCCCTATGCTGATATAATTAAAACAAGTATTAGAACAAACACATAACGAAAACAAGAACAAAAGAGAACGTGAAAGAATTTGCGACATGCGCATATGTAGTTTTGGAAATCCTCACAATGTTCCCATTGCTCTCTCATTTGACAAGCGTTCCAAGTTGCCTTTATAGGTGAACTCAAGAGCATTAACTACTTGAAGATGACCAGAGGTCGAAGGTTTTTTGAATTCATGCTTCATACGCATATTTTGCCCATTATAGGTCCTTTTTTTATCTGTGTAATTTTTTTTAGTTTTTTTTTTTTATAGTTTTTGCCATTAAAATGAAACTGACAAACACACTGTATTTCTCTAGGACAAATATGAAACAAATGTGAGGGGTGTATATATATTCGATGTGCTAACACCACAACTGTAAAAAAAAATTGAAATCGGGAGAAAAAAAAAAGAAATTTGTTATGTAAACGATGGGCAAGGAAACATATGCTCATAATATATTATATAAAAGCATAAACCCCCTATTCACCCACTGGGCAACCTGCCCCCTTATTCAAAAACCACAAAAAAACACACACACACACCCTAGCCAATGCAAATACAAAAAAAAAAAAAAAACACACACACACACACAACCACCCTATAGTAATAGAGAAAACGTAAAAAAATCATAGTTCAACTAACAGATCAATTAAATATTGGATTTCGACAAGACCTGCGATTGTAGCCAACCTGTCTGCATCGTCCACACTTTATGGTTTGCCTCATTCTATACATGACGGGATTCTTTTTTTTTTTTGTCTGCCAACTGATTGTTTCGTGTTTGGTGGGAGGACAGGGTCGTCACCAACACCCGTGTTGTTTGAAAAATGTGCAACATTGCCAATTGGACGTATGTCTTTGCTATATAATTGAACTAAATTTGAAAGTCGATAGAACTCATGCGA
Organism: Luffa acutangula; assembly: GCA_036850905.1. Taxonomy (NCBI): domain Eukaryota; kingdom Viridiplantae; phylum Streptophyta; class Magnoliopsida; order Cucurbitales; family Cucurbitaceae; genus Luffa; species Luffa acutangula. The sequence continues at coordinate 36,211,647 of CM072097.1, read as the reverse complement.
ATATGCTTGAAATTCCAAATTCCTCCGAGATAATGCAATGCATGCGTGTGCACATGGTATTAAATCCTGATCCCAACGTCTACATGTGCAAGTTCGAGACAGGATGTTAACCTCGTACTGCTTCGTCCGATCATGTACTTCAAATTGATATTGTAAATCTGAAACAAACAACATATAAACGTATTTGAAAAAAAAAAGAAATTTATTTTAGACTAGTAACTATTTGTAATAAATAAATTCAAAACTCACATCCATAGTCCGACTTCGGTTTAGTGAAGACCGAAGTAAATTTTTTGCCCATGGAGAGAGATTTGTGCGCTAAAAACTAGAAACCGTTCGACGTTCATAAAACCATATTTGCGCCAGACTACATGCAACTTCAAGAAGATGAATAACAGGAAGTTCGCGTGCATCCTTCAAAATTGCATTAATGCACTCAGATATGTTGGTTGTCATTAATGAGTATCTCTTCCTTGCAAAAAAAGATGCCCTTACCCACCTAGGTTTCCCTAGGCCTTCAAACTCCGTCCTACTTGAGAGGACTATGTCTTCTAATTGCCTCATATAATATTCATAGTCTTCGACTGTGTATGCCCTCGCCCAATTATGGAATGTGTCGTCAATCAAGTTAGACTTGTATCTTTTTTTTAGGTTTCTTAATAAGTGCCATGCACAAAGCCCATGCTCTGCAGAATTTTAGCTATTCCTTACACCATTGGGGATGCTAAGATGCCCATTAAGACAGCTTCTAGATTCTGAAAAAACCAAGTCCATGAAGCATTGTTCTCTGAATCTACTATTGTGAATGCCAATGATACAATTTGAGAGTTCCCATCCATTATGCACGCAGATAGAAAGGTGCCAAAGAATTTATGCTTTAACGTTACACCATCCACCGAGATAATCGGGAGACAAAATCTCCATGCATGTATAGAAGCTGAAAGACACATGAAAAAGTATTTGAACTTGCCTTGGTCGTCAACATCGATCTCGGTATATGTGCCTGACAAAAAAGAAAAAACAAAAAAATAGGGCGTGTTACTAGGCGTTATACATACCAAATACATTGTATGTGTGCTGCTGACCTGATACATATAATTTATAGCACATCAAACCTGGATTTTTCTAAATTAGGGCAGTTGAAAATGTTGGGATTAATGCATATGAAGCTTCTGGCGATCCCCTAATAGACGTGAGTGCAAGTTCTCGACCCCTACACACTTTTTCGTAACTAATGTTAACGGCATGTTTTATCCTCATGTAATCAATAACATCGCATGGTTGACACTAAATCTTGTCATTTACCTTTAAAAGTGACTTGACGCACTCACCCACAAACCAAGCCGTTGAAAGTGTTAATATCTAATATGCGGAAGCAATTTTGGATCTTAAGCTCTTAATTAGCTCAATTTAATCAAACTATGCATGTTGTTCTATGGAAGAAAAACAGGGACATGAACACCAACCTCTTTATTTTGTGAAATTGGCTGAATCATTTTGTTGTTTTTCTTCCCCAATCAGTCACGAACCACCAATTGATCTTCCTTGCTATCCTCAAGCCTTTGGAACGGATTGTGGGATCCTCTAGTGATGGAATTTGATGGGAAAAGCTTGAAGAACAAGCTATGGAGATGGGTTTTGGTGTGGAGTGATTTTAGCAGCAATTCCTTAAGGAAGAAGATCAATTCCTTCAGCAATTCACTTCCCTTTTATAGAGGGAAGATAGCTGAAAAAAATAACCAGGGATTGACACCAAATTACCCAACATTAAGTGGGTAATTTGGTGGCTAATTTGAGGGGAGTGCATGGGTTTAGTCGCCATGCACTCCACCTCCTAAAAAACAATTTAATTTTGAATTTCCAAATTCAAAATTATCTTGATTTTTAATTTTTAATTATTGTATATTAATAATCTGAAAAATTCAAAATCCAATTTTAATTTTTCAATTTTAAATTAATTCCAAAAATAATTTTAAATAATAATTAATTAATTTAATATCTAATATTAAATTAATATTTTGCCATCAATCCCGAAAATTTCCGAATTGTTACTTTTCAACCATGAATCCCTATTCATGTGTTCAATATTTAAATCATATTTAAATATTAAATCTTTCACAACTCGGTTTATGCAAAACCCGACGAATCGACAACGTCAAACCTATCCAACCATTTCCCTAAGTCGAATTTGAACTTATTCTAATTCAATCCATCATATTGTTCCAAAGGTTAATCTCGAGCTAGCAAGGGGACCTAATGGACCAACAGATCATGGGCTTCAACGGTACGAGGTTTAACCGGCTAAACCATTTTAACCTAGTAAACCAACATTCGTTAACTACCGGGACACTCCACTATAGCCTAGTAGTTGAACTCCCCTCACTGTAGATATATTTTCGTCCACTCGATATAACCATGATTAGTAAGTCAAGCCTTCGCAGGTCGTTTGTTACTATAGTTAGGTCAAATGTTCGTTTTACCCCTATAGCACATTTTTGCTCCTTAAGTCCATTGGTTCTCTAATGAACAATTTGTTTATGGTCCAACTACTAAACAGAGTCTCTCTCGGGACAATGAGAGGGTGGGGCCCCTTGTTCAAGCCTCGGAGTCAGTACTTAAGGGAACAACCTTTCTATTATCTCTGATTCGGGTAGGAGTGAATTTCATTTTGCAATACTATGTCCCCAGCTATCCATCTAGTCTTATCCCAACAATGGTAGGCTTATTGAGTGGCACTATTGGGTCACTCTCACCCATGCAGATCAAAGGATAATCTCAAACGAACAGGAGTTCATAGTAAGCTCAGGATTAAGATCGAGTTACTTAGGTCATCGCATGAAATAGTCAGTCTTAACAGTAAACGACGTTATAAAGTAAAAGTGACTTATTTCTCGGTCTGGTCTTGTGTAAACATCTTTTACACAGGTTGCCCCTACTTGCATGTCTCTACATGAACGATCCAGGATCACATTGTTTGCCTTATTCGCAAAGTAGGCCGCATCCATATTGTTACCAAGATAAGGTATTCAACCTTATCCCTATACTATAGACTATTTAGGTTATATATTCGAACTTGATCCCTATCCATATCCACGATATAGTTTGAGTATTTCATATCATAACCATGGATGTTTCTATTAGATTTAAGATATAAAACAAACGATTCACTGAATAACATCTTTATTATAAAAGGATTACAAAACTTGAGTTTTAGGACATAAAACCCAATAGTCATGGCTTGTCTGTGGTCATTTTTTACAATATCAATAGGGTATTCATGTATGTCCACAAACTTACGAACCATCGACAACTCCCCGTCTAAATACCGAGACGACCGTATGTACCAACAACATGACATGTCCTTGCATCCAACCACAAACGATTTTTGATTTGATTTGATAGTCCGTAGTTGGAAACTATTTTTTATAGCAAGTAAGTATATTACTTTCTTCAACTCGTCTTTGCTTTGAAAAACTGAATCTTCACTCACGGGTACAGATGAAGCTAGGGAGTCAACGTCGATGCAATCAACAATTTTGTAATTTTTTTTGTTGATTTTATGCTGCAAGGTAGACCCCGATTTCCCACCCATGGGACGTTGTGAACTTCCAGTCGGTGCATCCCTTTCAGCGTGGTCGGCAACAACACATATGTCACTAGACATCCCCCCAGCAATGTTCGACATGAACCACAACACATCCCTGTCATCAGTAATTTGGATTATATTTGATTTGTTGATTCCATTCCTATACATAGTTAGCCGAGTGATTGTATAATTTCCGGATGGGAAAATCATGCTCATAATGCATTCAGAGAATTCTTGTAATGTGCACCCCGACAATACGGACACACTAGTGGCCTTGAACTCATGGTATCAGTTGTTTTCATCCCACCTCCCATCAAATAGTATTGTCGCGTCCAACATAGACATTTGTGCTGGAATAAACAAGGTTTATATATCACAGACATTTTATGCTAAAAAATTCAAATGTAAAACCGGCCACCATCGTCGACCTCCGACTACCGGTTGCGGCCGACAGCCATCGTCAACCTTCGACTACCGGCCTCCGTTGACAGTCTGTCATCGTTGACCGATGAATACAACCCGCGACTGATCGCTACCGTCGAACTCCGATGACCGACCGCCACCGTCAACCTTTGACTACCGGCCTCCGCCGACAGTCCGTCATCGTTGACCTCCGAATACAACCAGCGACCGACCGCTACCGTCGAACTCCGACGACCGACCGTCGTCGACCTCTACCGACTGACCGCCACCGTCCACCTCTAACTACCGGTCGTCACCGACCTTCGTCGACCTTCGACTACCGACCGCTGCCGACCTCCGCTGATCGACCACCACTGTCAACCTTCGTCTACTGGTTGTCGTCGACCTACACCGACCGACAGCCATCGTCCACCTCCAACTACCAGTCACTGCCGACCTCCGTCGACCGACCTCCATCATCAACCTCAGACTATCGGCCACCACCGACCGCAACCATCGACCTTTGCCGATCGATTGCCACGGTGCACCTCTAACTACCGGTCGTCATCTACCTCTGACTACCAGTCGCGGTTGACCGCTACTGTCGACCTCCGACAACTAGCCGCTATCCACCGATCGGCCTTCGCCGACTAACCGCCATCGTCTTCCTCTAACTATCGATCGTCACTGACCTTTGTCGACCTATGATAACCAGTCGCAACCAATTGCTACCGTTGAGCTTCGACTACTGGCACTGTCGACTAACCACCATCGTTGACCTCCAACTACCAGGCGCCGTCGACCCCTGCTGACCAGCCTCCGCCGACTTACTGCTACCGTCGACCTCAGACTACTGGGCGCCGCAGACCAGCCACTACCATCGACTTCTGACTACCGACAGGCATCGACCTCCACCGAACGACCGCTACCGTCGACCTCCGTCTATTGGCCGTCGTCGACCCCGCTGACCAGCCTCGGTCGACTGACAGCTACCCCTCAGACTACCAAGTGCCACCGACCAGCCACTACCGTCAACATTTGACTACCGGCAGCCGCCGACCTCCACCAAACGACCGCCATAGTCGACCTCTGACTACTGGCCGCCGTCGACCCCTACTAACCAGCCTCCACCGACTGACCGCTACCGTCGACCTCAGACTACTAGGGGCCGTCGACTAGTCACTACCATCGACCTCTCACTACCGGCAACCGCTGACCTCCACCAAACGACTGACTTCGTCGACCTCTGACTACCGGGCGCCGTCGACCTCCATTGACCGACATATGTCGATCAATTGCCATCGTCGACCTTCGTCTATCGGCCGCCACCGACCATCCTCCACCGTCGACCTCTGACTACCGGCCTTCGTCGGCCGACTGCTACCGTCGATCTCGGACTACTGTCAACCTCCAACTACCGGGCGCTGTCGACCAGCTGCTACAGTCAACCTCTGACTATCGGGCGCTGCCGACCTCTATTGACCGAACGCCACCGTCAACCTCTGACTATCGGTTGTTGTCAACCTCCAGTAATTGGCTTTCGCCGACTGACCGCCATCGACCTCCGTCGACCAGTTACTACAGTTGACCTTTGACTACCAAATGCCACCATCGACCTCCGACTACCGACCGCCACTATCGTCGTCGACTGAAACTTTTTCCTTTTTTTTTCTTATTTTCGACCACTGATCGCTACCGTCGACCTCCGACGACCTTTCCATCATTTGTCGCTGACTGTCAGCATTCGCTCAGTGGTCGGAGGTCAGTAGCGATGGCGATGATCAACGGCGGGTGATCGATAACAATGGTGGTAGTGATGAGGAAGAAGAATGAGAAATAAAAAAATTAATTGTTGAAAATTAATATATTTTTATATTATATGTTCTAAATTTTATTTTAACTAAAAAAAACAAGAAACAAGAATCGGTTATCAAACACATTTGTGTTTCCATTTCCTTTTTCAGAGAAACAAGGAACAGAAATAGTTATCAAACATGTTTTTGTTTCTAGTTATTAAAAAACAAGAAACAAGAAACAGGAAACAAGAAACGAGAAACGAGAAACAGGAAACGAGAACGTTATCAAAC